>OX438911.1:13972678-16800063 GCA_949316265.1 Diarsia mendica | reverse complement strand
CGCGCCCGCCCGAGCCCGCCCGACCCCAGACACGTGAGTACACACACCACCTCACCAGTATACACACACCGCCGCGCCACCACCGCCACCACCGCCGCGCCAGCCCGCCCGACTCGCGCCCGCCCGAGCCCGCGCACCCGCCCGACCCCCAGACACGTGAGTACACACACCACCTCACCAGTATACACACACCGCCGCGCCACCACCGCCACCACCGCCGCGCCAGCCCGCCCGACTCGCGCCCGCCCGAGCCCGCGCACCCGCCCGACCCCAGACACGTGAGTACACACACCACCTCACCAGTATACACACACCGCCGCGCCACCACCGCCACCACCGCCGCGCCAGCCCGCCCGACTCGCGCCCGCCCGAGCCCGCGCACCCGCCCGACCCCAGACACGTGAGTACACACACCACCTCACCAGTATACACACACCGCCGCGCCACCACCGCCACCACCGCCGCGCCAGCCCGCCCGACTCGACGGCGCCACCACGCCGCCGCGCCCGCCCGAGCCCGCGCACCCGCCCGACCCCAGACACGTGAGTACACACACCACCTCACCAGTATACACACACCGCCGCGCCACCACCGCCACCACCGCCGCGCCAGCCCGCCCGACTCGCGCCCGCCCGAGCCCGCGCACCCGCCCGACCCCAGACACGTGAGTACACACACCACCTCACCAGTATACACACACCGCCGCGCCACCACCGCCACCACCGCCGCGCCAGCCCGCCCGACTCGCGCCCGCCCGAGCCCGCGCACCCGCCCGACCCCAGACACGTGAGTACACACACCACCTCACCAGTATACACACACCGCCGCGCCACCACCGCCACCACCGCCGCGCCAGCCCGCCCGACTCGCGCCCGCCCGAGCCCGCGCACCCGCCCGACCCCAGACACGTGAGTACACACACCACCTCACCAGTATACACACACCGCCGCGCCACCACCGCCACCACCGCCGCGCCAGCCCGCCCGACTCGGACGGCGCCACCACGCCGCCGCGCCGCCCGAGCCCGCGCACCCGCCCGACCCCAGACACGTGAGTACACACACCACCTCACCAGTATACACACACGCCGCGCCACCACCGCCACCACCGCCGCGCCAGCCCGCCCGACTCGCGCCCGCCCGAGCCCGCGCACACCGCCCGACCCCAGACACGTGAGTACACACACCACCTCACCAGTATACACACACCGCCGCGCCACCACCGCCACCACCGCCGCGCCAGCCCGCCCGACTCGGACGGCGCCACCACGCCGCCGCGCCCGCCCGAGCCCGCGCACCCCGCCCGACCCCAGACACGTGAGTACACACACCACCTCACCAGTATACACACACCGCCGCGCCACCACCGCCACCACCGCCGCGCCAGCCCGCCCGACTCGCGCCCGCCCGAGCCCGCGCACCCGCCCGACCCCAGACACGTGAGTACACACACCACCTCACCAGTATACACACACCGCCGCGCCACCACCGCCACCACCGCCGCGCCAGCCCGCCCGACTCGCGCCCGCCCGAGCCCGCGCACCCGCCCGACCCCAGACACGTGAGTACACACACCACCTCACCAGTATACACACACCGCCGCGCCACCACCGCCACCACCGCCGCGCCAGCCCGCCCCGACCTCGCCCGCCCCGCCCCGAGCCCGCGCACCCGCCCGACCCCAGACACGTGAGTACACACACCACCTCACCAGTATACACACACCGCCGCGCCACCACCGCCACCACCGCCGCGCCAGCCCGCCCGACTCGCGCCCGCCCGAGCCCGCGCACCCGCCCGACCCCAGACACGTGAGTACACACACCACCTCACCAGTATACACACACCGCCGCGCCACCACCGCCACCACCGCCGCGCCAGCCCGCCCGACTCGCGCCCGCCCGAGCCCGCGCACCCGCCCGACCCCAGACACGTGAGTACACACACCACCTCACCAGTATACACACACCGCCGCGCCACCACCGCCACCACCGCCGCGCCAGCCCGCCCGACTCGCGCCCGCCCGAGCCCGCGCACCCGCCCGACCCCAGACACGTGAGTACACACACCACCTCACCAGTATACACACACCGCCGCGCCACCACCGCCACCACCGCCGCGCCAGCCCGCCCGACTCGCGCCCGCCCGAGCCCGCGCACCCGCCCGACCCCAGACACGTGAGTACACACACCACCTCACCAGTATACACACACCGCCGCGCCACCACCGCCACCACCGCCGCGCCAGCCCGCCCGACTCGGACGGCGCCACCACGCCGCCGCGCCCGCCCGAGCCCGCGCACCCGCCCGACCCCAGACACGTGAGTACACACACCACCTCACCAGTATACACACACCGCCGCGCCACCACCGCCACCACCGCCGCGCCAGCCCGCCCGACTCGCGCCCGCCCGAGCCCGCGCACCCGCCCGACCCCAGACACGTGAGTACACACACCACCTCACCAGTATACACACACCGCCGCGCCACCACCGCCACCACCGCCGCGCCAGCCCGCCCGACTCGCGCCCGCCCGAGCCCGCGCACCCGCCCGACCCCAGACACGTGAGTACACACACCACCTCACCAGTATACACACACCGCCGCGCCACCACCGCCACCACCGCCGCGCCAGCCCGCCCGACTCGGACGGCGCCACCACGCCGCCGCGCCCGCCCGAGCCCGCGCACCCGCCCGACCCCAGACACGTGAGTACACACACCACCTCACCAGTATACACACACCGCCGCGCCACCACCGCCACCACCGCCGCGCCAGCCCGCCCGACTCGGACGGCGCCACCACGCCGCCGCGCCCGCCCGAGCCCGCGCACCCGCCCGACCCCAGACACGTGAGTACACACACCACCTCACCAGTATACACACACCGCCGCGCCACCACCGCCACCACCGCCGCGCCAGCCCGCCCGACTCGGACGGCGCCACCACGCCGCCGCGCCCGCCCGAGCCCGCGCACCCGCCCGACCCCAGACACGTGAGTACACACACCACCTCACCAGTATACACACACCGCCGCGCCACCACCGCCACCACCGCCGCGCCAGCCCGCCCGACTCGGACGGCGCCACCACGCCGCCGCGCCCGCCCGAGCCCGCGCACCCGCCCGACCCCAGACACGTGAGTACACACACCACCTCACCAGTATACACACACCGCCGCGCCACCACCGCCACCACCGCCGCGCCAGCCCGCCCGACTCGCGCCCGCCCGAGCCCGCGCACCCGCCCGACCCCAGACACGTGAGTACACACACCACCTCACCAGTATACACACACCGCCGCGCCACCACCGCCACCACCGCCGCGCCAGCCCGCCCGACTCGCGCCCGCCCGAGCCCGCGCACCCGCCCGACCCCAGACACGTGAGTACACACACCACCTCACCAGTATACACACACCGCCGCGCCACCACCGCCACCACCGCCGCGCCAGCCCGCCCGACTCGGACGGCGCCACCACGCCGCCGCGCCCGCCCGAGCCCGCGCACCCGCCCGACCCCAGACACGTGAGTACACACACCACCTCACCAGTATACACACACCGCCGCGCCACCACCGCCACCACCGCCGCGCCAGCCCGCCCGACTCGCGCCCGCCCGAGCCCGCGCACCCGCCCGACCCCAGACACGTGAGTACACACACCACCTCACCAGTATACACACACCGCCGCGCCACCACCGCCACCACCGCCGCGCCAGCCCGCCCGACTCGCGCCCGCCCGAGCCCGCGCACCCGCCCGACCCCAGACACGTGAGTACACACACCACCTCACCAGTATACACACACCGCCGCGCCACCACCGCCACCACCGCCGCGCCAGCCCGCCCGACTCGCGCCCGCCCGAGCCCGCGCACCCGCCCGACCCCAGACACGTGAGTACACACACCACCTCACCAGTATACACACACCGCCGCGCCACCACCGCCACCACCGCCGCGCCAGCCCGCCCGACTCGGACGGCGCCACCACGCCGCCGCGCCCGCCCGAGCCCGCGCACCCGCCCGACCCCAGACACGTGAGTACACACACCACCTCACCAGTATACACACACCGCCGCGCCACCACCGCCACCACCGCCGCGCCAGCCCGCCCGACTCGCGCCCGCCCGAGCCCGCGCACCCGCCCGACCCCAGACACGTGAGTACACACACCACCTCACCAGTATACACACACCGCCGCGCCACCACCGCCACCACCGCCGCGCCAGCCCGCCCGACTCGCGCCCGCCCGAGCCCGCGCACCCGCCCGACCCCAGACACGTGAGTACACACACCACCTCACCAGTATACACACACCGCCGCGCCACCACCGCCACCACCGCCGCGCCAGCCCGCCCGACTCGCGCCCGCCCGAGCCCGCGCACCCGCCCGACCCCAGACACGTGAGTACACACACCACCTCACCAGTATACACACACCGCCGCGCCACCACCGCCACCACCGCCGCGCCAGCCCGCCCGACTCGCGCCCGCCCGAGCCCGCGCACCCGCCCGACCCCAGACACGTGAGTACACACACCACCTCACCAGTATACACACACCGCCGCGCCACCACCGCCACCACCGCCGCGCCAGCCCGCCCGACTCGGACGGCGCCACCACGCCGCCGCGCCCGCCCGAGCCCGCGCACCCGCCCGACCCCAGACACGTGAGTACACACACCACCTCACCAGTATACACACACCGCCGCGCCACCACCGCCACCACCGCCGCGCCAGCCCGCCCGACTCGCGCCCGCCCGAGCCCGCGCACCCGCCCGACCCCAGACACGTGAGTACACACACCACCTCACCAGTATACACACACCGCCGCGCCACCACCGCCACCACCGCCGCGCCAGCCCGCCCGACTCGCGCCCGCCCGAGCCCGCGCACCCGCCCGACCCCAGACACGTGAGTACACACACCACCTCACCAGTATACACACACCGCCGCGCCACCACCGCCACCACCGCCGCGCCAGCCCGCCCGACTCGCGCCCGCCCGAGCCCGCGCACCCGCCCGACCCCAGACACGTGAGTACACACACCACCTCACCAGTATACACACACCGCCGCGCCACCACCGCCACCACCGCCGCGCCAGCCCGCCCGACTCGGACGGCGCCACCACGCCGCCGCGCCCGCCCGAGCCCGCGCACCCGCCCGACCCCAGACACGTGAGTACACACACCACCTCACCAGTATACACACACCGCCGCGCCACCACCGCCACCACCGCCGCGCCAGCCCGCCCGACTCGCGCCCGCCCGAGCCCGCGCACCCGCCCGACCCCAGACACGTGAGTACACACACCACCTCACCAGTATACACACACCGCCGCGCCACCACCGCCACCACCGCCGCGCCAGCCCGCCCGACTCGGACGGCGCCACCACGCCGCCGCGCCCGCCCGAGCCCGCGCACCCGCCCGACCCCAGACACGTGAGTACACACACCACCTCACCAGTATACACACACCGCCGCGCCACCACCGCCACCACCGCCGCGCCAGCCCGCCCGACTCGCGCCCGCCCGAGCCCGCGCACCCGCCCGACCCCAGACACGTGAGTACACACACCACCTCACCAGTATACACACACCGCCGCGCCACCACCGCCACCACCGCCGCGCCAGCCCGCCCGACTCGCGCCCGCCCGAGCCCGCGCACCCGCCCGACCCCAGACACGTGAGTACACACACCACCTCACCAGTATACACACACCGCCGCGCCACCACCGCCACCACCGCCGCGCCAGCCCGCCCGACTCGGACGGCGCCACCACGCCGCCGCGCCCGCCCGAGCCCGCGCACCCGCCCGACCCCAGACACGTGAGTACACACACCACCTCACCAGTATACACACACCGCCGCGCCACCACCGCCACCACCGCCGCGCCAGCCCGCCCGACGAGGACGGCGCCACCACGCCGCCGCGCCCGCCCGAGCCCGCGCACCCGCCCGACCCCAGACACGTGAGTACACACACCACCTCACCAGTATACACACACCGCCGCGCCACCACCGCCACCACCGCCGCGCCAGCCCGCCCGACTCGCGCCCGCCCGAGCCCGCGCACCCGCCCGACCCCAGACACGTGAGTATACACACACCACCTCACCAGTATACACACACCGCCGCGCCACCACCGCCACCACCGCCGCGCCAGCCCGCCCGACTCGCGCCCGCCCGAGCCCGCGCACCCGCCCGACCCCAGACACGTGAGTATACACACACCACCTCACCAGTATACACACACCGCCGCGCCACCACCGCCACCACCGCCGCGCCAGCCCGCCCGACTCGGACGGCGCCACCACGCCGCCGCGCCCGCCCGAGCCCGCGCACCCGTCCGACCCCAGACACGTGAGTACACACACCACCTCACCAGTATACACACACCGCCGCGCCACCACCGCCACCACCGCCGCGCCAGCCCGCCCGACTCGGACGGCGCCACCACGCCGCCGCGCCCGCCCGAGCCCGCGCACCCGCCCGACCCCAGACACGTGAGTACACACACCACCTCACCAGTATACACACACCGCCGCGCCACCACCTCCACCACCGCCGCGCCAGCCCGCCCGACTCGCGCCCGCCCGAGCCCGCGCACCCGCCCGACCCCAGACACGTGAGTACACACACCACCTCACCAGTATACACACACCGCCGCGCCACCACCGCCACCACCGCCGCGCCAGCCCGCCCGACTCGCGCCCGCCCGAGCCCGCGCACCCGCCCGACCCCAGACACGTGAGTACACACACCACCTCACCAGTATACACACACCGCCGCGCCACCACCGCCACCACCGCCGCGCCAGCCCGCCCGACTCGGACGGCGCCACCACGCCGCCGCGCCCGCCCGAGCCCGCGCACCCGCCCGACCCCAGACACGTGAGTACACACACCACCTCACCAGTATACACACACCGCCGCGCCACCACCGCCACCACCGCCGCGCCAGCCCGCCCGACTCGCGCCCGCCCGAGCCCGCGCACCCGCCCGACCCCAGACACGTGAGTACACACACCACCTCACCAGTATACACACACCGCCGCGCCACCACCGCCACCACCGCCGCGCCAGCCCGCCCGACTCGGACGGCGCCACCACGCCGCCGCGCCCGCCCGAGCCCGCGCACCCGCCCGACCCCAGACACGTGAGTACACACACCACCTCACCAGTATACACACACCGCCGCGCCACCACCGCCACCACCGCCGCGCCAGCCCGCCCGACTCGGACGGCGCCACCACGCCGCCGCGCCCGCCCGAGCCCGCGCACCCGCCCGACCCCAGACACGTGAGTACACACACCACCTCACCAGTATACACACACCGCCGCGCCACCACCGCCACCACCGCCGCGCCAGCCCGCCCGACTCGCGCCCGCCCGAGCCCGCGCACCCGCCCGACCCCAGACACGTGAGTACACACACCACCTCACCAGTATACACACACCGCCGCGCCACCACCGCCACCACCGCCGCGCCAGCCCGCCCGACTCGCGCCCGCCCGAGCCCGCGCACCCGCCCGACCCCAGACACGTGAGTACACACACCACCTCACCAGTATACACACACCGCCGCGCCACCACCGCCACCACCGCCGCGCCAGCCCGCCCGACTCGGACGGCGCCACCACGCCGCCGCGCCCGCCCGAGCCCGCGCACCCGCCCGACCCCAGACACGTGAGTACACACACCACCTCACCAGTATACACACACCGCCGCGCCACCACCGCCACCACCGCCGCGCCAGCCCGCCCGACTCGCGCCCGCCCGAGCCCGCGCACCCGCCCGACCCCAGACACGTGAGTACACACACCACCTCACCAGTATACACACACCGCCGCGCCACCACCGCCACCACCGCCGCGCCAGCCCGCCCGACTCGGACGGCGCCACCACGCCGCCGCGCCCGCCCGAGCCCGCGCACCCGCCCGACCCCAGACACGTGAGTACACACACCACCTCACCAGTATACACACACCGCCGCGCCACCACCGCCACCACCGCCGCGCCAGCCCGCTAGACTCGGACGGCGCCACCACGCCGCCGCGCCCGCCCGAGCCCGCGCACCCGCCCGACCCCAGACACGTGAGTACACACACCACCTCACCAGTATACACACACCGCCGCGCCACCACCTCCACCACCGCCGCGCCAGCCCGCCCGACTCGGACGGCGCCACCACGCCGCCGCGCCCGCCCGAGCCCGCGCACCCGCCCGACCCCAGACACGTGAGTACACACACCACCTCACCAGTATACACACACCGCCGCGCCACCACCGCCACCACCGCCGCGCCAGCCCGCCCGACTCGGACGGCGCCACCACGCCGCCGCGCCCGCCCGAGCCCGCGCACCCGCCCGACCCCAGACACGTGAGTACACACACCACCTCACCAGTATACACACACCGCCGCGCCACCACCGCCACCACCGCCGCGCCAGCCCGCCCGACTCGCGCCCGCCCGAGCCCGCGCACCCGCCCGACCCCAGACACGTGAGTACACACACCACCTCACCAGTATACACACACCGCCGCGCCACCACCGCCACCACCGCCGCGCCAGCCCGCCCGACTCGCGCCCGCCCGAGCCCGCGCACCCGCCCGACCCCAGACACGTGAGTACACACACCACCTCACCAGTATACACACACCGCCGCGCCACCACCGCCACCACCGCCGCGCCAGCCCGCCCGACTCGCGCCCGCCCGAGCCCGCGCACCCGCCCGACCCCAGACACGTGAGTACACACACCACCTCACCAGTATACACACACCGCCGCGCCACCACCGCCACCACCGCCGCGCCAGCCCGCCCGACTCGCGCCCACCCGAGCCCGCGCACCCGCCCGACCCCAGACACGTGAGTACACACACCACCTCACCAGTATACACACACCGCCGCGCCACCACCGCCACCACCGCCGCGCCAGCCCGCCCGACTCGGACGGCGCCACCACGCCGCCGCGCCCGCCCGAGCCCGCGCACCCGCCCGACCCCAGACACGTGAGTACACACACCACCTCACCAGTATACACACACCGCCGCGCCACCACCGCCACCACCGCCGCGCCAGCCCGCCCGACTCGCGCCCGCCCGAGCCCGCGCACCCGCCCGACCCCAGACACGTGAGTACACACACCACCTCACCAGTATACACACACCGCCGCGCCACCACCGCCACCACCGCCGCGCCAGCCCGCCCGACTCGCGCCCGCCCGAGCCCGCGCACCCGCCCGACCCCAGACACGTGAGTACACACACCACCTCACCAGTATACACACACCGCCGCGCCACCACCGCCACCACCGCCGCGCCAGCCCGCCCGACTCGGACGGCGCCACCACGCCGCCGCGCCCGCCCGAGCCCGCGCACCCGCCCGACCCCAGACACGTGAGTACACACACCACCTCACCAGTATACACACACCGCCGCGCCACCACCGCCACCACCGCCGCGCCAGCCCGCCCGACTCGGACGGCGCCACCACGCCGCCGCGCCCGCCCGAGCCCGCGCACCCGCCCGACCCCAGACACGTGAGTACACACACCACCTCACCAGTATACACACACCGCCGTGCCACCACCGCCACCACCGCCGCGCCAGCCCGCCCGACTCGCGCCCGCCCGAGCCCGCGCACCCGCCCGACCCCAGACACGTGAGTACACACACCACCTCACCAGTATACACACACCGCCGCGCCACCACCGCCACCACCGCCGCGCCAGCCCGCCCGACTCGGACGGCGCCACCACGCCGCCGCGCCCGCCCGAGCCCGCGCACCCGCCCGACCCCAGACACGTGAGTACACACACCACCTCACCAGTATACACACACCGCCGCGCCACCACCGCCACCACCGCCGCGCCAGCCCGCCCGACTCGCGCCCGCCCGAGCCCGCGCACCCGCCCGACCCCAGACACGTGAGTACACACACCACCTCACCAGTATACACACACCGCCGCGCCACCACTGCCACCACCGCCGCGCCAGCCCGCCCGACTCGCGCCCGCCCGAGCCCGCGCACCCGCCCGACCCCAGACACGTGAGTACACACACCACCTCACCAGTATACACACACCGCCGCGCCACCACCGCCACCACCGCCGCGCCAGCCCGCCCGACTCGCGCCCGCCCGAGCCCGCGCACCCGCCCGACCCCAGACACGTGAGTACACACACCACCTCACCAGTATACACACACCGCCGCGCCACCACCGCCACCACCGCCGCGCCAGCCCGCCCGACGAGGACGGCGCCACCACGCCGCCGCGCCCGCCCGAGCCCGCGCACCCGCCCGACCCCAGACACGTGAGTACACACACCACCTCACCAGTATACACACACCGCCGCGCCACCACCGCCACCACCGCCGCGCCAGCCCGCCCGACTCGCGCCCGCCCGAGCCCGCGCACCCGCCCGACCCCAGACACGTGAGTACACACACCACCTCACCAGTATACACACACCGCCGCGCCACCACCGCCACCACCGCCGCGCCAGCCCGCCCGACTCGCGCCCGCCCGAGCCCGCGCACCCGCCCGACCCCAGACACGTGAGTACACACACCACCTCACCAGTATACACACACCGCCGCGCCACCACCGCCACCACCGCCGCGCCAGCCCGCCCGACTCGGACGGCGCCACCACGCCGCCGCGCCCGCCCGAGCCCGCGCACCCGCCCGACCCCAGACACGTGAGTACACACACCACCTCACCAGTATACACACACCGCCGCGCCACCACCGCCGCGCCAGCCCGCCCGACGAGGACGGCGCCACCACGCCGCCGCGCCCGCCCGAGCCCGCGCACCCGCCCGACCCCAGACACGTGAGTACACACACCACCTCACCAGTATACACACACCGCCGCGCCACCACCGCCACCACCGCCGCGCCAGCCCGCCCGACTCGCGCCCGCCCGAGCCCGCGCACCCGCCCGACCCCAGACACGTGAGTACACACACCACCTCACCAGTATACACACACCGCCGCGCCACCACCGCCACCACCGCCGCGCCAGCCCGCCCGACTCGCGCCCGCCCGAGCCCGCGCACCCGCCCGACCCCAGACACGTGAGTACACACACCACCTCACCAGTATACACACACCGCCGCGCCACCACCGCCACCACCGCCGCGCCAGCCCGCCCGACTCGCGCCCGCCCGAGCCCGCGCACCCGCCCGACCCCAGACACGTGAGTACACACACCACCTCACCAGTATACACACACCGCCGCGCCACCACCGCCACCACCGCCGCGCCAGCCCGCCCGACTCGGACGGCGCCACCACGCCGCCGCGCCCGCCCGAGCCCGCGCACCCGCCCGACCCCAGACACGTGAGTACACACACCACCTCACCAGTATACACACACCGCCGCGCCACCACCGCCACCACCGCCGCGCCAGCCCGCCCGACTCGCGCCCGCCCGAGCCCGCGCACCCGCCCGACCCCAGACACGTGAGTACACACACCACCTCACCAGTATACACACACCGCCGCGCCACCACCGCCACCACCGCCGCGCCAGCCCGCCCGACTCGCGCCCGCCCGAGCCCGCGCACCCGCCCGACCCCAGACACGTGAGTACACACACCACCTCACCAGTATACACACACCGCCGCGCCACCACCGCCACCACCGCCGCGCCAGCCCGCCCGACTCGGACGGCGCCACCACGCCGCCGCGCCCGCCCGAGCCCGCGCACCCGCCCGACCCCAGACACGTGAGTACACACACCACCTCACCAGTATACACACACCGCCGCGCCACCACCGCCACCACCGCCGCGCCAGCCCGCCCGACTCGCGCCCGCCCGAGCCCGCGCACCCGCCCGACCCCAGACACGTGAGTACACACACCACCTCACCAGTATACACACACCGCCGCGCCACCACCGCCACCACCGCCGCGCCAGCCCGCCCGACTCGCGCCCGCCCGAGCCCGCGCACCCGCCCGACCCCAGACACGTGAGTACACACACCACCTCACCAGTATACACACACCGCCGCGCCACCACCGCCACCACCGCCGCGCCAGCCCGCCCGACTCGCGCCCGCCCGAGCCCGCGCACCCGCCCGACCCCAGACACGTGAGTACACACACCACCTCACCAGTATACACACACCGCCGCGCCACCACCGCCACCACCGCCGCGCCAGCCCGCCCGACTCGGACGGCGCCACCACGCCGCCGCGCCCGCCCGAGCCCGCGCACCCGCCCGACCCCAGACACGTGAGTACACACACCACCTCACCAGTATACACACACCGCCGCGCCACCACCGCCACCACCGCCGCGCCAGCCCGCCCGACTCGCGCCCGCCCGAGCCCGCGCACCCGCCCGACCCCAGACACGTGAGTACACACACCACCTCACCAGTATACACACACCGCCGCGCCACCACCGCCACCACCGCCGCGCCAGCCCGCCCGACTCGCGCCCGCCCGAGCCCGCGCACCCGCCCGACCCCAGACACGTGAGTATACACACACCACCTCACCAGTATACACACACCGCCGCGCCACCACCGCCACCACCGCCGCGCCAGCCCGCCCGACTCGGACGGCGCCACCACGCCGCCGCGCCCGCCCGAGCCCGCGCACCCGCCCGACCCCAGACACGTGAGTACACACACCACCTCACCAGTATACACACACCGCCGCGCCACCACCGCCACCACCGCCGCGCCAGCCCGCCCGACTCGCGCCCGCCCGAGCCCGCGCACCCGCCCGACCCCAGACACGTGAGTATACACACACACACACACACACACACATACATAAGGAACACCAGCGAGCCGCCCACCTCGCACCGTACGTAGCACAGCTACGCTACACGCTATGACGTTCGTTGTGTTGCATGCTGCGGGTGCTACGGCGTGACTCGCGTTCACTTTCACGTTTAAATTCGATTTTTAATGTTACACATAATTATTATGTCATACTTATGTAACCATCTCGTTACTGGCTGTTTAAATGTGTTAATATTATAGTAAAGAGGCCTTATTTAATCCTAAACGATCTGTACGTACAGTCGGTGACTAGTAGTCTCTTTGGTGAGGTGGAACTTATCAGATTGTACAGTCGAGCAACAAACTTTTTACAAGTTACGTACTTATCTCACAGTTGCAATCGGTGTTCTATAAGGAGTAGCATTGATATGAGTGCAGGCGATTGATACGTGTCGTGTTGATACAAAGTGACCGGTGTTGTTGCAGAGCGTGACGTCGACGGGCAGCTCGCCCATCACCATCAGCTTCAAGAACCACCACAAGCTCAGCCCCAACCACTGCACCGACACGCCCAACGGTGAGTCGCACACACACACACACACATGTCTCACACATTGTTATTGTTTGTTACTAACTCAAGTTTCGCGGCACTGAGTGTGGTATCCCTTATCACGCGTGGCCGCAACCCTCATCTTTACATACATTGCATTCCTCACCTAGCAATATTTTCATTGATAACAATCTTACGTGCATTCTCAAGCTTTACTAATTAATGTGATTTTGTTATTGTTAACTCGCCATCTCTCTGGGAACTCGTAAGTCTGACTGATCTAACAATTTCACCGTATTCTGCAAGAAGCCATTAAACTCACTAACACATCGAGTTCTCGCTTTACTCCAAACCCAAACCGTCGATTCAGCTATTGTAATTTGAATTTTATTCCGAGAAACACAAAGTTCATAGTAACAAACTGATCGCAACAAGTGTTTTAAAATGTTGTTTAAAGAAGTAACGGCAGTCGGAACAAAGCACAAAGTACAATGATTGAGTTGGAGGTGTGGGCTTAGAGTGAAGTCGTTTAGTTGAGGTAATGTTAGGTGTAATGTATGTGTAACACTTGTGTGTCCCCGTGCCGCACGGACAGCGACAGCGTGGCGCGCGCCGACCTGCATCGCCCGCGCAGGTACCGCACACACACACACGCACACACACTGACGTCACACGCTTCACTGCTGACTCGTTTTGTTTCCAGACGACGACGATACTCGACGGAAGGTACACATGTACAAATAGTGAAGCGTTTGATATCGGTTTAACGTTTTACTGCTTGGATTATTATTAAGGCTGTTTTACTACTAAACTACACGCATCATGAAATACACGAAAATAAAAAAATACGGTTTATCTCGATTTCCGGCAAAACTACAAGTACTATGAAAAAAAGTTAATTGTATTATCATCGGCACGATTCTTGAGCGCTGACGCAAAAGTGAATTTGTTCGAGTTTTAATCGAACACTCAGCGAAAACGCATAATTGCATCGAATGCAAGTATGCGCGTTCGCTCGTTCACCTAAATGTGGGCCAGTTCCCGATTAGATCTCATTAGAGACACCTCGTACTCAACCATTACCATTTACCATTACTATTTACCATAACCATTTACCATTACTTTTACCAGTTGTGTTGTCTTATTTATAAGTGTTTTAGTGATTTAATATATAGCTATTTCACATACAATACGAGACTTTAACTTCTACCATAAACCACATACTACCAATACGGAAAAGGAGTGTCGGGTCACCATAGCGCCCACGCTACCTTTTTACAGAATTATTGGGTCCCTTTGGTAGTATGAAGTGAGACGCGGGGCGGGGAAAGTGCAGTGATTGGTCCGTAGCGCATCGCGTCATAGCCGTCACTCGGGATTGGTTCTTTACTCCTGCTGCACTTACCTCACTACCTATAAATAATCAACGGGTGTGCGTTTTATTTGTTATAAAGTGTACGATGCGTACAGCGATCCCCACTCTTCCACCGAGCGCTCAAGAACCGTGCCGGTATTTGTCTAAGATCTACAACTTTGGATTTACATTTTTGACAAAAAAAGTTAAATGGCAAAGTTGTAGGTCTCTAATTTCTGATGCTGTAAAAAAATCCCACCGAAAACATTCTGTAAAAAACTAGCCAAGTCTCGATGGAGCTGCTTGTTTATCTCTAAAAAGTAATGAAATCTAGACAAAGTCGTGCCAAGTCTAAGGTTCCTTATTGCGATTTCTTTATTATTATAGTTAATGTTGTGTGACTTGGCCGTTGAAGGGTACACAAGGGTACAAAACCAGGTGCTCCATGACACTATTGCACCAATCTGTCGCCAGAACCGCTACCCGTTGACGATGGAAAATTGCCACTTGGAAAACGTCGATTCAATAACCAGTCAATTGTAAGCTTGTCGTCCAGATCTTCGACTTCCTTTTAAGTGTGATTTTATAGCTTACTGGATGACGAAAATTTCTGCGTTCTGATCTTATCCAGAGGTTCTCAAATAGGGGCCTGAAAATGCGGCGAAATGGTTCCAGTGAAGGATGGTACGGCAGTGTTTGCTTCGCGCTCGAAGTAGTAGCTCGTAGTAAGGGCCAGTTAAGAAATTATAAACGTTTATTGCTGTTTTATGTCTATTTATTGCTATTTTAATAGCTATTTATTCACCAAGGGGAGTAAGGCACAGATTACTAATCGAGGGTGCATTTGAGGCCCGACGCGAAGCGGAGGGCCGTAAACCACACGAGTTTAGTAATCTGTACTTACCCTCGAGTGAAATATACTGCTTTATACTACACTTAGCTTGTTTTTCACTTTTCCACTGCATAAATATTTCATATTCCTTCATATAATATTTCATCTTGGATTTTCCAGGCAAGAGATTACTAACAATGTCTTTAGCATCTGCTATTATGTCAGGTGGAGTTGTTGTTAATAAATTGCTATCATTGTCACTTGAATCACTCATTTTAACTTGTGATTTACACCGCCAAACTTTAAAATTTACCATGAAAATTGTTTCTACAAAATACGTCAACCAACAATAAGTTCTTTTTTTTTTCTTTAAATTTTAGCACGTCAAACAATTATTTTCACGCCAAAAGACGTTAAGCCGCGTCCCCACTAGAGCCGCGCGGCACGCGAAGCCGAGCCGTGCGGCTCTGTGTGGGGACGCGGCTTTAGAGAAAGTAAAAAACGCCCCGTTTCGCAGGTTCCAACTTATTCGCGTGTTACAGCGAGAGTGTTATAAATCTCTCGCTTTATCGCATAGAGGTTTGAAGTTTTCCGGCCTTTTCGGAATGTAGAATGTATGCTACCTTCTTTAAAAGTTCTAGTGGCCAGTACTTTTTATGGTAAAATTAAATCGTTTGATTACCAACGTCATCAAGTCTTTAAAAAAAAAAAGCAAAACGCGTTAATAATGAACCCATTACTACCCTGATTTTCAGGGCAGTAATGAAATTCCATACAATATAACTGCCTTGATTTTTGAGAAGGTTTAATGAACAGCTTTCAACCCGTAGTCCCGTATAGTGGGTTAGTATTGGTACACTTACCAAGCAAGTGTAGTATAAAATAATTTATATACTGTGGTGTTCTACGGAAAATTTTATTATTAGCCCATCAAAAGGTATTTCACAGAGAAGTGGGGAAGGGGCTAGGAAGGTCTGTCCCTTACTACCTGTTATTTCGTAGCAGCTGATTTTGCTTTTTCTGAGAAAGTTTACCATTGCAGTGTATATTTTTTTTACAGCATCAGAAACTAGAGATTTGTGGCGTAGCTTTCTTTTGCGCCATACAATTTTTTTTTAATTAGTGATGGCAAAATTTAGAAATATTTTTTACAAAATATGTCTTGTGCCTACCTACAAAATATCTTTGTCTTATCAGCTACCTAACTAAAAAAGTATAAAAACTTTTTAACAAAAAATAAAACCCACTTCAAAAAAAAAAACACAAAAAAGTGAAAAATAAACTTTAGAAGAAAAACCAGTCTCTGAAGTCGGTGACTTTTGTTTGTTTGATTTCATTTTTTTGCCACCGACTTCAGAGACTGGTTTTTCTTCTAAAGTTTATTTTTCACTTTTTTGTGTTTTTTTTTTTGAAGTCGGTTTTATTTTTTGTTAAAAAGTTTTTATTTTTCATTTTTTGTTAAAAAGTTTTTATTTTTCACTTTTTAGTGGTTCACATGTTCATGGGTGAATGTGGACAATGTAGTTTTTTTTTTAGTTTTGTTGATTTTTCAAAAACCGCTTGTCCGATTTCGAAAAAAATATGGGACCATTTCGGAAGTATACCCTTTCCAATAAAGAAAGAATTTTTCAAATCGGTTAACAAGTGACGGAGTTATGCCCGAACAAACATAAAAAAAAAAAAAAAAAAATATACAAACATCCGAATTGAGAACCTCCTTCTTTTTTAGAAGTCGGTTAAAAATCGTTTTTGATTTAGTACAGGCACAGTAGTTAATCTGGGATTTGTCTGCATAAAAATCTAAATAACTACTGAATTTCGGGGGAACATTTTGTGGATAAATTTATTGCATTTTAACCCTACTATGACGTCCTACAAGAAATACGTTGAGTTACCAGTAACCTTGTATATACATCCCCATAATATTTTATTTAAAATTATCCTCCAACTCCTAACCGAGAAGTTATACCTTCCAGCATCAGCTCATCAACATGAAGTGATGACTGTCAGATGCGAATACTTGAATAACTTTATAAAAAACACGAAACATGCAATTCGTGCTTTGCATGTATTAAATTTCAGGGTTGCCCTCGATTTCCTTCAGATTCCATCATCAGACATTGACAAGGTGACAATGTGAAATGTTGGGGTTTCTAGGGTCGAGTAAATCAGACAACCAACTAGATCGAATGTGCTTTAATCACTGTACGAAAGGATTATATTTTACAATGCATTAAAGTGCTTACTTAGCTTAAATGGATACTTATATTCTAAAGGAGCGTACTTACTACGTTATACACTGTTAGGGAGCATACATACACTTCAAATGGAACCACCTCGGGAGCATATTCTTTCGAATAAAAAAAAAAGAATTTTGAAAATCGGTTCATAAATGACTGAGTTAAGAAGTTTCTTCCATACGTAGTCTCGATTCCTGCCCGTCGTAACTCGATCACAACACTACACGTACTCTGCACGAAAGTCACGTGGTCGCGTTCATACGAATTTAGTTCTTAGTTCTGATACCCGAGCGCCGGGTTATTTGACGCTGACTGTTGCTTTCTTTGTTGACATGTAAAATGTTGGTGCATTAAATATTTTTATCCACAGATCTGATCATTAAATAAAAATTTTCTAAAGTAGACATTTGTTTTTGCTTAATTTTTAAAAGGGTAGCCGTTAGGAATCAGTTTATAGGCACGCCTCGTCACTGCGTCCACACCTCTTCGCACTCGATACATAATAAAAACTTTTTAACAAAAAATAAAACCGCCTTAAAAAAAAACACGAAAAAGTGAAAAATAAACTTTAGAAGAAAAATCAGCTTCTGAAGTCGGTGACATTTGTTTGTTTAATTTCATGTTTCTGCCACCGACTTCAGAAGCTGATTTTTCACTTTTTAGTGGTTCATAATTATTATGTAAGTTCACATGTTCATGAGTCATAATGTGGACAATGTAGTTTTTTTTTTTTTAATTAATGTTAATTTTTCAAAAACCGCTTGTCCGATTTCGATTAAAAAAGTATGGGACCATTTCGGAAGTATCCCCTTTCCAATAATTTTTTTTTTTTCAAATCGGTTAGCTAGTGACGGAGTTATGCCCAAACAAACTCCTTCTTTTTTTAGAAGTCGGTTAAAAATTAATGAAAATCCGACCACTAAAACTTCGTTCTACCTTTTTGTCTAATTTCTCTCGGCTACATAATCGGCTATGTAATCTCAAGATTGTAATCATTAACGGTAGGGTGTGCAATTTACACCCTATTACGAGTACAAAGAGATAATATCCACTTTCGAGGTGATCTAATTCGAAACGCTTTTGAGTTCCAAGTGTATATTATTCCAGTTAGTAAATAAGTTCCTTTTCCCGAATTCCGCGTTTTTTGTCGAGTTTTCGAGGTACTGTACCTGGCTCATTTTGAAACATTTTCTTTATTGAACGTTTAATGTGTGTAGTGATTTGTGTAACAAGATTATAGTTCTTTCTGTGTCGCCGATGTCGAACTTCGGTTCTAGTCTTTCCTTGTTACTGGAATAAAGATCACTGTTGATTGCTATGAAAGGACTGTGATTTTGTTTACCCCTTGAGCGGCCTTTGATGATGCATGATCTATAGCTTGAGTTGGTTGTGGAAGAGGGATGAAGATACTAATACGACGTGTCTGCGTGTGTTATAGCTGATGCGTGCAGAGTGAGGCGCGTACACGCAGCGTTCGCGGGAGACGACGACGAGCTGCCACCCGCGCACCCACCACACCCCACCGAGCACAGCAGGCGTGAGTACAGTCGTAGCGTGACGTAGTATAGTGCAGGCGTTGAAGTGTATGTGAGGTACGTTCGCGGGAGACACCCGCACCCGCCGCACTCGCACCCCACCGAGCACAGCAGGCGTGAGTACAGTCGTAGCGTGACGTAGTATAGTGCAGGCGTTGAAGTGTATGTGAGGTACGTTCGCGGGAGACACCCGCACCCGCCGCACTCGCACCCCACCGAGCACAGCAGGCGTGAGTACAGTCGTAGCGTGACGTAGTATAGTGCAGGCGTTGAAGTGTATGTGAGGTACGTTCGCGGGAGACACCCGCACCCGCCGCACTCGCACCCCACCGAGCACAGCAGGCGTGAGTACAGTCGTAGCGTGACGTAGTATAGTGCAGGCGTTGAAGTGTATGTGAGGTACGTTCGCGGGAGACACCCGCACCCGCCGCACTCGCACCCCACCGAGCACAGCAGGCGTGAGTACAGTCGTAGCGTGACGTAGTATAGTGCAGGCGTTGAAGTGTATGTGAGGTACGTTCGCGGGAGACACCCGCACCCGCCGCACTCGCACCCCACCGAGCACAGCAGGCGTGAGTACAGTCGTAGCGTGACGTAGTATAGTGCAGGCGTTGAAGTGTATGTGAGGTACGTTCGCGGGAGACACCCGCACCCGCCGCACTCGCACCCCACCGAGCACAGCAGGCGTGAGTACAGTCGTAGCGTGACGTAGTATAGTGCAGGCGTTGAAGTGTATGTGAGGTACGTTCGCGGGAGACACCCGCACCCGCCGCACTCGCACCCCACCGAGCACAGCAGGCGTGAGTACAGTCGTAGCGTGACGTAGTATAGTGCAGGCGTTGAAGTGTATGTGAGGTACGTTCGCGGGAGACACCCGCACCCGCCGCACTCGCACCCCACCGAGCACAGCAGGCGTGAGTACAGTCGTAGCGTGACGTAGTATAGTGCAGGCGTTGAAGTGTATGTGAGGTACGTTCGCGGGAGACACCCGCACCCGCCGCACTCGCACCCCACCGAGCACAGCAGGCGTGAGTACAGTCGTAGCGTGACGTAGTATAGTGCAGGCGTTGAAGTGTATGTGAGGTACGTTCGCGGGAGACACCCGCACCCGCCGCACTCGCACCCCACCGAGCACAGCAGGCGTGAGTACAGTCGTAGCGTGACGTAGTATAGTGCAGGCGTTGAAGTGTATGTGAGGTACGTTCGCGGGAGACACCCGCACCCGCCGCACTCGCACCCCACCGAGCACAGCAGGCGTGAGTACAGTCGTAGCGTGACGTAGTATAGTGCAGGCGTTGAAGTGTATGTGAGGTACGTTCGCGGGAGACACCCGCACCCGCCGCACTCGCACCCCACCGAGCACAGCAGGCGTGAGTACAGTCGTAGCGTGACGTAGTATAGTGCAGGCGTTGAAGTGTATGTGAGGTACGTTCGCGGGAGACACCCGCACCCGCCGCACTCGCACCCCACCGAGCACAGCAGGCGTGAGTACAGTCGTAGCGTGACGTAGTATAGTGCAGGCGTTGAAGTGTATGTGAGGTACGTTCGCGGGAGACACCCGCACCCGCCGCACTCGCACCCCACCGAGCACAGCAGGCGTGAGTACAGTCGTAGCGTGACGTAGTATAGTGCAGGCGTTGAAGTGTATGTGAGGTACGTTCGCGGGAGACACCCGCACCCGCCGCACTCGCACCCCACCGAGCACAGCAGGCGTGAGTACAGTCGTAGCGTGACGTAGTATAGTGCAGTGAATAATATTATGGTGGCACGTTTTGCTTAGTTTTAAGTCCTTTTTTTCTTTACATTATTGTGTGTACTTGTGGCATGTGCCAAATAAATGCATTTTCTTTTTTTTCTTTCTTTATATGTTCAATAAGTTGTCACATTTGTTTCTATTACAGCTAAAGAGAAGAAAGACAAAAGCAAGAAGGGCGGTGGTACGGGTGGGGGCGGGGGCGGCGGCGGGGGCGGGGACACTGGCGTCAAGGAGAGCAGTGCTGAGGAGAAACGGAAACACATCAAGAGCCTCATCGACAAGATTCCCACTCAGAAGGAGCAGCTGTTCCAGTACAAGCTCGACACTGCACAGGTATTTGACTTGACAACTCGCGTTCATCACATTCGAACTGGACTAGCGAATAGATAGACAGTAGCGCTTGCCTTAAGCTCAGCCTGTAGTAGCAGTGAGTGACGTGTCACATGCTTGCATCCACAGATCGACAACGTATTGATGGAGAAGAAGATCCGACCGTGGATCAACAAGAAGATCATCGAGTACATCGGAGAGCCCGAGCCGACGCTCGTGGACTTCATCTGTAGCAAAGTGGTGGCCGGCTCCGCGCCGCAGGGCATCCTCGACGACGTGCAGATGGTGAGTGTGACGTGTGTGTGACTGTGTGTGACTGTGTGTCACATGTGTGACGTGGTACACGCTTCATCTGTAGCAAGGTGGTGGCCGGCTCCGCGCCGCAGGGCATCCTCGACGACGTGCAGATGGTGAGTGTGACGTGTGTGTGACTGTGTGTGACTGTGTGTCACATGTGTGACGTGGTACACGCTTCATCTGTAGCAAGGTGGTGGCCGGCTCCGCGCCGCAGGGCATCCTCGACGACGTGCAGATGGTGAGTGTGACGTGTGTGTGACTGTGTGTGACTGTGTGTCACATGTGTGACGTGGTACACGCTTCATCTGTAGCAAGGTGGTGGCCGGCTCGGCGCCGCAGGGCATCCTCGACGACGTGCAGATGGTGAGTGTGACGTGTGTGTGACTGTGTGTGACTGTGTGTCACATGTGTGACGTGGTACACGCTTCATCTGTAGCAAGGTGGTGGCCGGCTCCGCGCCGCAGGGCATCCTCGACGACGTGCAGATGGTGAGTGTGACGTGTGTGTGACTGTGTGTGACTGTGTGTCACATGTGTGACGTGGTACACGCTTCATCTGTAGCAAGGTGGTGGCCGGCTCCGCGCCGCAGGGCATCCTCGACGACGTGCAGATGGTGAGTGTGACGTGTGTGTGACTGTGTGTGACTGTGTGTCACATGTGTGACGTGGTACACGCTTCATCTGTAGCAAGGTGGTGGCCGGCTCGGCGCCGCAGGGCATCCTCGACGACGTGCAGATGGTGAGTGTGACGTGTGTGTGACTGTGTGTCACATGTGTGACGTGGTACACGCTTCATCTGTAGCAAGGTGGTGGCCGGCTCGGCGCCGCAGGGCATCCTCGACGACGTGCAGATGGTGAGTGTGACGTGTGTGTGACTGTGTGTGACTGTGTGTCACATGTGTGACGTGGTACACGCTTCATCTGTAGCAAGGTGGTGGCCGGCTCGGCGCCGCAGGGCATCCTCGACGACGTGCAGATGGTGAGTGTGACGTGTGTGTGACTGTGTGTCACATGTGTGACGTGGTACACGCTTCATCTGTAGCAAGGTGGTGGCCGGCTCGGCGCCGCAGGGCATCCTCGACGACGTGCAGATGGTGAGTGTGACGTGTGTGTGACTGTGTGTGACTGTGTGTCACATGTGTGACGTGGTACACGCTTCATCTGTAGCAAGGTGGTGGCCGGCTCGGCGCCGCAGGGCATCCTCGACGACGTGCAGATGGTGAGTGTGACGTGTGTGTGACTGTGTGTGACTGTGTGTCACATGTGTGACGTGGTACACGCTTCATCTGTAGCAAGGTGGTGGCCGGCTCCGCGCCGCAGGGCATCCTCGACGACGTGCAGATGGTGAGTGTGACGTGTGTGTGACTGTGTGTGACTGTGTGTCACATGTGTGACGTGGTACACGCTTCATCTGTAGCAAGGTGGTGGCCGGCTCGGCGCCGCAGGGCATCCTCGACGACGTGCAGATGGTGAGTGTGACGTGTGTGTGACTGTGTGTCACATGTGTGACGTGGTACACGCTTCATCTGTAGCAAGGTGGTGGCCGGCTCCGCGCCGCAGGGCATCCTCGACGACGTGCAGATGGTGAGTGTGACGTGTGTGTGACTGTGTGTGACTGTGTGTCACATGTGTGACGTGGTACACGCTTCATCTGTAGCAAGGTGGTGGCCGGCTCCGCGCCGCAGGGCATCCTCGACGACGTGCAGATGGTGAGTGTGACGTGTGTGTGACTGTGTGTGACTGTGTGTCACATGTGTGACGTGGTACACGCTTCATCTGTAGCAAGGTGGTGGCCGGCTCGGCGCCGCAGGGCATCCTCGACGACGTGCAGATGGTGAGTGTGACGTGTGTGTGACTGTGTGTCACATGTGTGACGTGGTACACGCTTCATCTGTAGCAAGGTGGTGGCCGGCTCCGCGCCGCAGGGCATCCTCGACGACGTGCAGATGGTGAGTGTGACGTGTGTGTGACTGTGTGTGACTGTGTGTCACATGTCGTGGTACACGCTTCATCTGTAGCAAGGTGGTGGCCGGCTCCGCGCCGCAGGGCATCCTCGACGACGTGCAGATGGTGAGTGTGACTGTGTGTCACATGTGTGACGTGGTACACGCTTCATCTGTAGCAAGGTGGTGGCCGGCTCGGCGCCGCAGGGCATCCTCGACGACGTGCAGATGGTGAGTGTGACGTGTGTGTGACTGTGTGTGACTGTGTGTCACATGTGTGACGTGGTACACGCTTCATATGTAGCAAGGTGGTGGCCGGCTCGGCGCCGCAGGGCATCCTCGACGACGTGCAGATGGTGAGTGTGACGTGTGTGTGACTGTGTGTCACATGTGTGACGTGGTACACGCTTCATCTGTAGCAAGGTGGTGGCCGGCTCGGCGCCGCAGGGCATCCTCGACGACGTGCAGATGGTGAGTGTGACGTGTGTGTGACTGTGTGTGACTGTGTGTCACATGTGTGACGTGGTACACGCTTCATCTGTAGCAAGGTGGTGGCCGGCTCGGCGCCGCAGGGCATCCTCGACGACGTGCAGATGGTGAGTGTGACGTGTGTGTGACTGTGTGTGACTGTGTGTCACATGTGTGACGTGGTACACGCTTCATCTGTAGCAAGGTGGTGGCCGGCTCGGCGCCGCAGGGCATCCTCGACGACGTGCAGATGGTGAGTGTGACGTGTGTGTGACTGTGTGTGACTGTGTGTCACATGTGTGACGTGGTACACGCTTCATCTGTAGCAAGGTGGTGGCCGGCTCGGCGCCGCAGGGCATCCTCGACGACGTGCAGATGGTGTGTGTGACTGTGTGTGACTGTGTGTCACATGTGTGACGTGGTACACGCTTCATCTGTAGCAAGGTGGTGGCCGGCTCGGCGCCGCAGGGCATCCTCGACGACGTGCAGATGGTGAGTGTGACGTGTGTGTGACTGTGTGTGACTGTGTGTCACATGTGTGACGTGGTACACGCTTCATCTGTAGCAAGGTGGTGGCCGGCTCGGCGCCGCAGGGCATCCTCGACGACGTGCAGATGGTGAGTGTGACGTGTGTGTGACTGTGTGTCACATGTGTGACGTGGGACACGCTTCATCTGTAGCAAGGTGGTGGCCGGCTCCGCGCCGCAGGGCATCCTCGACGACGTGCAGATGGTGAGTGTGACGTGTGTGTGACTGTGTGTCACATGTGTGACGTGGGACACGCTTCATCTGTAGCAAGGTGGTGGCCGGCTCCGCGCCGCAGGGCATCCTCGACGACGTGCAGATGGTGAGTGTGACGTGTGTGTGACTGTGTGTGACTGTGTGTCACATGTGTGACGTGGTACACGCTTCATCTGTAGCAAGGTGGTGGCCGGCTCGGCGCCGCAGGGCATCCTCGACGACGTGCAGATGGTGAGTGTGACGTGTGTGTGACTGTGTGTCACATGTGTGACGTGGGACACGCTTCATCTGTAGCAAGGTGGTGGCCGGCTCCGCGCCGCAGGGCATCCTCGACGACGTGCAGATGGTGAGTGTGACGTGTGTGTGACTGATCGCGCCAGGACTCAGCCGAACCTTATCTCGGGCCCATGGGAGACAGGTCTCAGAACAGCCGCCGTCCTAACGTGATCAAATAGACGCGATACGCGCCTCCGAACAATATTACAATTTCTGAACTTACAGCTACCCTTACCTCATTTCTTCGAGCCGGTCTCACTTCCTTGACCCCTCGCAAGTTGTGTAACTGTGTATGTGTATAATGAGTGTATATGACCTTGCGATGGTTTGCTGGTAGTTCCGGACGATTCTTCCACGTCGCTGCAAGCCACGCCGTTAACGCGAGCCACCACACTCCCTCCGTATTAGTCTAACCACAAAAGCCTCGGTGCTTTCCCAATAGCACTCCCGTGACAAGGCAAACCAATGATATTATCAATAACCCGTTCGACATTCACAGCGTCGCTAACCGTACTGCTTAACTAGTATAATTGGGTGCCGCGAAATGACTCCACAAGTCGATTTAATCAATGCGCGTGCGCTTTCACCCGTTCTATGGCTACTATAATATTCGTTCGACGCCCAGCGCGACTCAATACGAACTATTATTCACGCCGAGCCCAGCGCTCGACCTCTACCTCCGCCCCTTCGCCTCTGTCGCACCGAGGCGGAGAAAATCAAAAATCTGAAGGTAGATTATAAACAATCACCCCCCCCGGACCGACCCGTTGTCGGTCCGCTCAAACTCCCGGGAGTCGAGATAAAGTTGAAACTGCCCGTCTAAGGATCGAGTCCCTCACCTGGACGTCTGCGATCCTTGGAAACCCATCCTTGCCCGTAATCAGGTTAACAATGCGCCCCCGTCGCCAACACAACGGTGATAGGTTAGCATCCTTAACCAGAACGAGGTCTCCAACGCAGGGTGGGGTCGTCCTGTCCGTCCACTTAACGCGTTGCCGTAGAATATGCAAATACTCCAGCGACCATCGCTTCCAAAAATTTTGGCTCATTTGCCGTAACATCTGATACCGCGACAACCGGTACAACTTGACATCAGCATATGGATATTCCGGCAAGGCGCTAAGTGGTTGGCCAATCAAAAAATGACCTGGGGTAATGGCCTCAAGGTCATTCGGGTCAGCGCTCAACGGGCACAAAGGTCGCGAGTTTAAGACCGCCTCAATTCTGCAAAACACCGTTGACAACTCCTCAAAGGTGAGAATCGTTGAGCCGATGACCCGATACAAGTGAGTCTTAGAAGACTTAACTACTGCCTCGAAAATTCCACCCCAGTGGGGGCATCCAGGTGGACTAAAATACCACGAAATGCCCCGACTGGCGAGGCCCGTGCCAATCTCTCGCTCATTCTGACTTAAAAACAATACAATTTCCTTTAAGCACCGGTCGGCGCCCTTGAAGTTGGTACCACAGTCCGACCGAATCAGTGACGGTACTCCCCGTCTAGAAACAAATCGATCTAACGCCGCCAGAAAGGCCTCCGTAGAGAGATCGGCCACCAATTCCAAATGAACGGCCTTGGTCGCCAGACACACGAAGACACACAGATATGCCTTAACCGACTTCGCGTTGCGAAGGTGCGATGTCTTGACCATGAAAGGCCCCGCGAAATCTGTCCCTACGCCAGCAAATGGCCGAGCCTCCGTGACTCGATCGGCCGGGAGATCTCCCATTTGTGGCTGCATTGTGGCTGCCTTGAGTCGGTAACAAGGCAAGCAACGAAACACAACGCTCCGTATGATTCTGCGGGCCGATAAAATCCAAAATTCACGCTGCAAAATGCCCAGAAGGGTGTTACAGCCTGCGTGTGAATTCTTGGTGTGACGGTCCCTAACCAACAACTCCACCAAAGCTTCTGAATGAAGCACTTTCCCATGAACGTGACCGGCGCGATCCAACCGGTTGGATCGAACGTTCGTGCGATAGTCGAAAGGACCGATCGCTTGGTCCAGGTCTTCGACAGCAACTCGGCCTCACAACTGTATGTGAAGGCATCCTGACTCGGTTGATACTGGACCCCTAAAATGGCCAACGCATGAAGATTCTCCGAATCCTCAAACAAATGCGGGTCTTGTTGATACTCAGTTGGCAGTCCTGCCAGTACCTCTGGGCAGTTCGACAGCCATTTCCTGAGTTCATAGCCACCGGAGGCCATGAGCGCCACCAATTCATCCCTTAAGATGAGCGCCTGCTCAATACTGTCTGAGCCCGTACAAATGTCGTCTACATAGACGTCCCCATCAATGACAGCAGCCGCGCGGGGAAAGCGGAGCCGTTCTTGATCAGCCAGTTCTCGTAGCGTACGCATGGCTACATATGGGCTGGGCTTTAATCCGTACGTGTTTGTGTTGAGCTCGTACGTGACCATCGGTTCTTCTGGGCTCTCTCGCCACAATATCAGCTGGAACCGACGGTCGTCTGGATGAATCTCAGTTTGACGAAACATCATCCGTACGTCCGTAACGAAGACAACCTGGTGTCTCCTGAAGTCCGTGAGAATGTCTGCAATGTCTCTGGTCAGCTTAGGACCAGCATGGAGACATTGATTCAGGGACACCCCGCTAGACGTCTCCGCGCTCCCGTCGAACACGACCCTAATCTTTGAGTCAGGTGTCTTCAAAACAGCATGATGAGGCAACACATAATGCTCCTCATGACGATAGTCAACCCTGGACACCGACATGTGACCCAACGTCAGGTATTCGCGCATGAACTCCACATACTTCTGTCGGAAGTTGGAGTCCCGCTTCATGCGCCTTTCCATTGCCACTAACCGCTTTTCTGCCAGACTCCATGAGCTCCCCAGCGGAGGTCGAATTGACAGAAATGGCAACCTGGTCATAAATCTACCCGATGGGAGGCGCACCGTGTTAAATCGATAGAATGTTTCGCACTCCTCATCACGTGGGTTATTTCTAAGAGCGGTGGGTGGCTCTTCCGTTGCCCAGAACCGTTGCAGGACGTCGGATAACACGCTGCCATAATATATGGAGCTATAATCCGTTGAGTGCTGTGGTTCCCGTACTGGGCCCAATAACGCGTAACCACCTGCGGTACGCATGGCCACAACCCCGTTTGGTTGCAGCTCCCGGTTGCCGCTTCGGAGCAGCTTCCCGAGGACGTCAGACCCAAGCAAGACGTCCACCCGTCCGGGGATCGCGAAGTGGGGATCGGCTAACTCCAATCCATTGGTCAACCCTTTTACCGCAGACGGTAACCGAGTCTGAGGGAGGACCCCAACCACTTCGTCCAAAACGATCGCCGTGGCATTCACCCGCGTGACCGATGCCGTGTCACCCATCTCGAACAGGAATGTCGTCTGACCCCTGAGGTGAGGCACCCGATTGCCACCTATACCTACGGCGCCATCCCGTGATGGCTCTAATGTAAGGCCCAGCTTTTTCACTAAACAGCTGGACACAATACAACCTTGTGCCCCTGAATCTAACAGTGCTCGCACGTGCACCGGCTGTCCGTCAGTACCCCTGACAGTAATCCTAGCCGTCGGTAATAATACCGTTACTGTCGGGGTGGGCACCACTGACGAACAGGCTGCTAGTTGCTAATAGGAGGCACCTCCCTCCTCCCCTGCCGGAGGGGGAGTAAATACTGTCCCAGTATACGGGTCCCAACCCGGGTAGTAACCCTCCCGACCCATCGGTGACATCCGTGCCGGTCGGAAGTAGCCTACTGGCATCCTTCCGAACGGTGGCGGGCGCGCCGTCAGCCGAGGGCGTTCTGCGAGAGGCGGGGAGAAGCGACTACTCGGGGGTGGCAACATGCCCCCCAACGCATTCGAGTACGCCGCGTAACCCGTCTGTACTACCTCCGGGCCCCTGCCCGAGTCTCGGTGCCTATCCCCCCCCCGCGGGGAAGACGACGGTATCGGGTTGTGCTCTGGATCAGCCCTTGGCCCACCCCCCCGAGGGGGCGGCGACCGCTGATTCCTGGCCGACCCACCCCCCCTAGGGGGGGGTGACCGACCACCCGAATCTGGCTTAGGAGAGGGGGGGTGACCTCCCGGCGAGGCTCCGTGCACCTCCCTACTCTCCGCCAGGCATAGCAACTCGTGATGGGCTCCTCCGCAGGTTCCACAGTTAGTGGTCCTGTGGCACTCACGTACAAAGTGAGTCCCCAAGCAGCGGAAGCACAAATAGCGCTGCTTGACCACCCCTCTTCGTCTATGCACCCGCTGCGCCTTAAAGTCCGCGCATGCGGCGAGACCGTGCCCTTCCTTCCGACAGAAGGCGCACACTTCCGATTGGAGGGCGTGGTATTTCTTCCCCCCCCGACGGGGCTCAACCGGCTTGGGCCCGCTCGTACGTCGGGTTGACAGAGGAGGGTGCGACGTGGATGCCCCTTGGCAATCCGCCCGCCGGCACTCGCCTTCTAAAAACACCCTCAAGTCATCGTAACTTGGGAGGTGGTCCGTCGATTCGCCACCATGTGACTGCTCAAAGCGCGCCACCACGTCGATCGGCAACTTCCGTAAAACCCTATTGACGATGATATATTTATTGTCCCCTAACGACAACTTAAGTCGATCTAACATGTTCACCGCAACCGTGACCGGATTAAGGATTTTCGCCCTTATTTCGTACACGTTAGACACCTTCGGGATTTCAAAAATCTTATCGATGAGGCCATCAACTATTAATCGCCGATTATCATATCGGTCGATTAATAGGCCCCATGCCGTCTCATAACTGGCGTCCGTAATCTCCAGGTGGGTCAAGATGTCGTGCGGCTCACCGTTAAGCCTACCCATTAATTGAGCCATCTTGTACGCGGGCGAGAGATCTGTACGCGAATGCACGACACTATTAAAAATATCGCGGAATCGCGGCCAATCGGCATACTCGCCGCTAAACTCGGGTACATGTACTGGTGGCAACGGCGCCTGAATCCCTACGCCTGCTGGCCGACATGAATCCCTGACGTCACCCTTGCGCGATCGCTCAATGTCGGCCGCCGCCTGGATTATGCTCATGGACATTTCCCCACACTGGTCCACATTGCCCCGTACCACCTGAGCATCCTTGTCCACCGACGACAGATCCGTCGATTCGAGACATGCTAAATACTCAGCGTGACACTTTAACACGGCGTCATATCGTTCGTCAACTTGCCGAGCGCGTGACAATAACGCATCTTCACGATCGGTGCGACCTACCAACGTAACAACCGATGAAAACCATCTCAATTCAGCTTCGATTCTGGCTGCGATAGTTTTCGTTACTGACGGAGCCATAGTACCAACTTCAATACGCGATTATGCAATAATAAATAACAATAACCAAAAAAAATAACAATTATTGTATCCGGAACTAACAATAATAATATATTCGTTGAGTGAATAAATCTACGACGCTATGCTAACTCTTGAACTTATTCCTCTACGTGCTCTAGAGGTTATTCCTCTATGTCTCAAATGTTGACAATCATAACACGATTTGTGATGAGGTTATATTTGTGCGTAACCGAACGTAAATAACAAATTATTTTATCAACGAATATTCACATTCCATGTACTTATTATTAATAACGCCAAACTCAACTTGAGGCGTACACTGGTATGTAGGTCAATGTACTACTACCTACAAGTTGAATTTGTACATGAACACAATTTTTACAAGTAAATTGGTACCAAGTACCTACTAATTTTTTACAAAGTGGGTTTAAATAAACCAAGCTCTGCTACCAGATTTTGATCGCGCCAGGACTCAGCCGAACCTTATCTCGGGCCCATGGGAGACAGGTCTCAGAACAGCCGCCGTCCTAACGTGATCAAATAGACGCGATACGCGCCTCCGAACAATATTACAATTTCTGAACTTACAGCTACCCTTACCTCATTTCTTCGAGCCGGTCTCACTTCCTTGACCCCTCGCAAGTTGTGTAACTGTGTATGTGTATAATGAGTGTATATGACCTTGCGATGGTTTGCTGGTAGTTCCGGACGATTCTTCCACGTCGCTGCAAGCCACGCCGTTAACGCGAGCCACCACACTCCCTCCGTATTAGTCTAACCACAAAAGCCTCGGTGCTTTCCCAATAGCACTCCCGTGACAAGGCAAACCAATGATATTATCAATAACCCGTTCGACATTCACAGCGTCGCTAACCGTACTGCTTAACTAGTATAATTGGGTGCCGCGAAATGACTCCACAAGTCGATTTAATCAATGCGCGTGCGCTTTCACCCGTTCTATGGCTACTATAATATTCGTTCGACGCCCAGCGCGACTCAATACGAACTATTATTCACGCCGAGCCCAGCGCTCGACCTCTACCTCCGCCCCTTCGCCTCTGTCGCACCGAGGCGGAGAAAATCAAAAATCTGAAGGTAGATTATAAACAGTGACTGTGTGTCACATGTGTGACGTGGGACACGCTTCATCTGTAGCAAGGTGGTGGCCGGCTCCGCGCCGCAGGGCATCCTCGACGACGTGCAGATGGTGAGTGTGACGTGTGTGTGACTGTGTGTCACATGTGTGACGTGGGACACGCTTCATCTGTAGCAAGGTGGTGGCCGGCTCCGCGCCGCAGGGCATTCTTGTAAATTTGTTTGTTGTCAAATAGTGATTGTGTGTGTTTTTGCAGGTGCTGGACGAGGAGGCGGAGGTGTTCGTGGTGAAAATGTGGCGCCTGCTCATCTACGAGCTCGAGGCCAAGCGCGCCGGCCTGCACAAGTGAACAGTGAACAGTGGCTGTACCTCCTAGTCTAGAATAACATACAATATAATATTATATCAACTCTCTAGACTTTCATTTATGTCCATTACTACACTACTGCCTGCCTATCGGTTCATCCCGTTACCCCTTTAATGTGAATGTTCAAAAATACTTCGAAGATAAGAAATACTTGATGCAAGAAGATAAGAACAATTGAATGCTCATGTACAGGACAGCGTCGCGAATGCGTTATAGCGTGTCTACTGCAAGTGAGCGTGTCGAACGCGGTAACGAGACGATTCTCCGCGCTCTGCAGCCATGCAGCCATGCCGCCTGGCGCCGGCCGCCGTGTCGGTATATATAGCGCGCGCACGCTCGGCACGCTCACTACACGTCACGCAGCCGCCACGCAGCCGCAACGCCACTGTCACGCAGCCGCAACGCCACTGTCAGCCGCGACGTTCATCACACGTCGCAATGAAGAGTGTCGCTCTACTGGGGCTTATTACGGTGAGCTCCTTACTCTCATCTGCTGTCTAATACTACATAGTAGGCATCTTCCACGGGGTTCTTACAGAACCAGCACCAAGCAGAAACCTCGAGTCTGGAAGACTACATTAATTTATGAAAAAAGTAATATTTTCACCCTTTCAACTTCCAACACTTTTTTCGCATTAAAAAGAAGCAAATTCCTTTTCTCAGGCTCTAGTAGACTATCTGTGTTCCATCGGTTCAGTAGTTTTGGCGTGAAAGCGAGACTGACAGACCAACAGAATTACTTTCGCATTTATAATATTAGTAAGGCGATATCGCGTTGTTTTTATTTCACACAACCGTTTAGCTGGTAGAGAGGGACTAATAAAAAATTGCCGTTTAAAGCTTAATATTTGACAAAGGAATCCCTAAAAGTGTTTGAACAAACTAGCAATATTTTTAAAGACCTATCCAACGCCGCCCAAAAATACAAGGGGCTTCGCAATAAAAAAAAATCATCCCTACTTTTACGAGTACTGTTGCCACTATGTCGGCGTAACTCATCTGTATAAATATTCATGCCAAATTACAGCTTTCTAGCACTTTTCTTTGAGCTATAGTGCGAGCAGACAGACAGACGGACATGACGAAACTATAAGGGCCTACTTATGGACTCAGGTTAACAAAATAGGCTGAAAGAATACAACTCCGATAGTGATGATGATGTCATCCCAGAGAAATCTAGGGCAACCCTCAAATTATAAAGGCACGTAATACGTGTTTCGTGCTATTTCTAATGTTTTTCAAGTATTCGCATCTAGCAGTTATCGCTTCATTAACGGTTAGGAGTAGGAGGATAATTCTTTAATAAAATATGGGGGACGTATAATGGTTGTATTCTTTCAGGTTATCTAGGTGAGCTGATTATGGAACTACTCCTCCATAGTTAAAGTTGAAAGCAATAATAAGGGAGTCTTGAAGGTTGAGGGTTTGGTTTCTTGGTTGAATGTTAAATGCATAGTAAATATTTGTATAGGATACATTTTACAACTAAAAAGGGAAAATTTAAAAAAAAAATGCAAAAAAAACCGATGTCAAAAACACAAAAAAGTTAATTTATTTACTTGGAGGACTTACAGCTAAGGGTTAAAAAAACAAAATCTTAAAAAAAAAGTGAACAATAAACTTCAGAAGATAAATCAGCTTCTGAAGTCGGTGGCAAAAAAAACTAAATTAAACAAACAAATGTCACCGACATCACAGAAGCTGTTTTTTTTTTTTGCAAAAAAGGTATCTTTTCTTTTTCTCAATAGTAACCAGTAAGGTACGCTTGCAGTGGCAGGTGATGCTGGTCGACTGCGACCCAGCGGTGCATCAAAGTGATGATGAAACAGTGAGTATCTATCATATTCCCATACAGGTTTCAGTCAGTGTATGCCTAAGAAATCTTTACGAAATTTTATTTTACAATCGGTCTATTTAAAAACTATTACTTAAGGAGGGCATCCCATTTGCAGCCACGATCCATCTCGAACATAGAGCTGCTGGTACCCTTTCTGATGAGCGACCTGAGCGGCGCGAGCGACGAGAGCGAGCGCTACGATCGCGCGCGCCTTGACAATGACATGCCTTTCAGTAACATTCCTTCGAGCGCATTCGTCCTCGACGAGAGCCAACCTTCCTCGTCGCATAAACACAAACGTGGACACAAACACAGCCGCAAGCAAGATCTGACGACCCTGCCGAGCTCAGCCTCCCTCGAGAACGAAGAGAGCAACGAGAGCGAAGAGTCGGCCGAGCGCAGTGAGCTGGACGAGCTCGCCAGTCGCATGTGGCGCGCGTGCTCACAGCTGGTGCGCGCTGTGGAGGGGGGGCAGCACGAGCTGCTGCTGGCGCTCTGCTCCGAGCTGCTGGACGCGTCCCCCGCGCCCCCCGCGCCCCCCGCGTCCCCCGCGCCCCCCGCGCCCCCCGCCTGTCCCTGCTGCGCACGCACCGGTGCGCTGCTGTGGGCGGGTCCGGCACAGCGCGCGCGATGTGATTACGTGCCTCTCGGAGACAACAGCTACTGGTGAGTCCACAGAACCGGTGACAAGATTCATAATTTTTCGTAAAAAAATACAGATTCAAAATCCTTGTAGATTTTTCTTTTAAATAGGCCCCATTAAGAAGTTATAGAATGTTGTTGCAGGGTGCTGAACTACCTGAACACTCCACGCAGGTGAGGGACCACTCTAGTAGTTAGGTGTAGAGCCTGTTCGACGCGCGCTGTATACTTGTACCTCCTGAAGGCTACACGCTCAGGCGAGGTGCGTCTTGCGGCATCGATAACTAAGCAACAAATGGGACAAGACAAGTTATTCAGAGTATTCCAGAGCAGGTCACGAGCGTGTGACGATAAGGGGTTGCGTGGCGCAGGTTATATAATAAAACCACGTAACCTTGTCAACATAAAATATATTTTGTAAAAATTAGGGGTGGTGTACGTTCACAAATCACACACTCAGTAGGCTTTCCTGTGGGGTGCACGTTACTGCCCTGTTAGCTGGCGTGGCGATGACCGCAGCGAGGTGCCACGCTGGATATCAGGGGTGAAGGCCGACAGGTGGTCGCGTCGACCCGGTGATCTGCTCGGCGAGGCCCACGTGGGAAGTCCGCTATGGCGCGCACGACAGGTACCAATACGGGCCCTTGTTGTGCAGGCGCTCAGAGAGTTGGTGGGAGTTCCTCCAACCGGAACTTTGGACCCTGGAACATGACGTCCAGCGTGTCACGAGATGACCAAAGGTCAACCACGCTGATTGCGACACCAAGCCAAGCAAAGCGAGCAGCAATAACAGTGCGCTAATGAAAGTGCTGGTGGATTGTCACAATCAGACGGAGTTTACAAGATGAAAATGAGAATTTAGGCATGATGGCACATTTTGATGTGTCATCGAAACACTGTCAAAATGTTTATTAGCTGAAGGCGATTATAATTGAAAATACATGAAATTAGCGTAGAACAAAGTCAGATAAAACAAGCATACATGCCAAGTTAACCTAGAAAGATAAAGAACAGAAAATATACACATGATCATGCTATCAAACGCTTACCCTTTATGCGGGGTTCCAGTACACCGAATTTAGATGCTCGATGGCAGAGAATTATGTAGATTAGGTAATTGTTCTAGGACCGGATAATGGCGAGTTAAGACGCGTGTGAAATCACTGATATTAATATTATAGATCCATTCCAAACTAGTGTGTCGTCAGCCAGGAAGAGCTTAAGTCGAAGTTTTTTCACGTAGTTCATTTTGTTATGATGGTTTTTATGCAGTGTGAGCAACATACATAGTAATTATGATGTAGTACCTTCTATATAGTAACTTGATGTGAATGTCCGTAGAATTTAATTCTTTTTTCTTCTCTGTATTTTATAAGTGGAGACCTGTAATTGGCTTTCAGACTATTGTACTGTCCTTGATCTGTTTGTTTTAGCTGTAAGTCTCCCATGTTAACTAAATAAATAAATTATAATCAGGTGAGACGAGTGACCGCTCCTATCCGGACCAAATTTCCTAATGTCAAAAAGCTAGGTGACGTTAGCCGGTTTGTTCATGGAACGTATACATTAGTGATACTAATTTCTACCGCACTGCTTCTTGTTAATAACTGTGGTTATTAAGTTTGACGTTTCTACGTTCTGTCATTGTCAGTGAATGTAAACAAACAATGAATCGTGCTGTTTTTCATGTTAATTTAGGAAATATGTGTGAATTAATCAAAAATGTAACGTACAACGTTACAAGTGACTCCCGCCGCGCGCCGCGACGTGACTCTTGTCTTAGGGCTTGAGGGCCTTTACATCCTTACTAATATTATAAACTAGCGACCCGCCCCGGCTTCGCACGGAACTATTTATTCTACACAATATAAACCTTCCTCTTGAATCACTCTATATAATTATTATAAAAAACTCGCATCAAAATCCGTTGCGTAGTTTTAAAGATCTAAGCATACATAGGGACAAACAGCGGGAAGCGACTTTATTTTATAATATGTAGTGATGCGAAAGTAACTCTGTCTGTCTGCCTGAGAAAGGACATAGGCAAGTTTATATTGCAAAAAAAGGGTTGTAATGGGGGATGAAAAGATTACTTTTGGTCACGATAACCGACTTCCACGCAGGCAAAGTCGCGGGCATCAGCTAATTTACCTTTACAATTCATGTTACAGAATACGACATCGACCGGACTTCGACCAGGAATAGTTCCAAGCTCTAGAAATGCTAAGAACCTAATTATAACTTCATAATTACTTAAATGTAATGGATATAATAGATTAAATAAAAGTCAACCATTCAAAACTCAAAGATTTAATGATTATTGAAGAGTCCCTATGAACCTACTAAATACGTGTGTCCATCACTGTGTGACCTACTCGTATGTGTGTATGACAATGTACAGATGTCGTGGCTACGCTCCGCTCACAGGTACTCGCGTGCTGCAGTCACTCGCAGCCGAGCACGGACTTCTTGCAGCAGCGCGTCAACAGACATGATACATTGTTCTAGACGTCATTCCGCATCGAATGAGCCCTCGCTCATATTTTTAGGAGCTTGATCAAGAATTAATACGTTTTTGAACTTGTTGACTAGACTACACAATTGAAGAGGAACGCGCCTATCGCATCAACAGGTTCTTAACATCTAACGAAATCAGAATAACTCTGAATTATATTTTCATATCACAATATTCTATGTACCACTTCATAATAATATTTGTAGCGCAGTGGCGTAGCACTCGTAGCACGGCTACGTAGTTCGTAGCACCGCTACGGCGTAGCGCTGATTTGATTTGATTAAAAACAAAGTATACCGCCGGCCGCCGCGCGCCTCCCGCCGCCGGCGTCTCTTTAATGAATTCTAAACTATAACGCTGTATAATTACGTTATGTTTTTGTTCGCAGTGTTTCCGTGTTGTAATAGTATTCATTGCAGGTGTACAGAAGTTGAAAAACGCACAATGAATTGTTCATAAAAAAACTATCGATTATGACTTCTTATGATTATCGGGATTGTGACTTCTACCCTGCCCCGTCTGGCAAGGATCGAATAAAAACTTAGTACAGGTCGACATGACAAAGTTTAACGAGTCAATTTTGGCTATTACGGAATTTTGCAATGCAATATGCACAGTTTTGCTGAAAAAAATCTTATTAATGTTTCTATTTAGTATCTGTGACGACTGCACAACAGTCGGTCACACACAGCATCCTGCGTTGTTTAGTCGCGTTAAACTGTTGTTGCCAGAGGATTTGTATGTGACATCTCCGTAGAACTATACTTCTGTGGAAGTCCACACTGTGGCTACCGTAGTATGTGTGTGTGTGTGTGTGTGTGGGAATGCACGGGGGGCTACTAATGAGCGGACGGTTCGGTTCGGGGCTCGCGGCAAATATTATATTATTGTACATTAAAATAAAATTAGCTACAACTTTATGTTTGTTCTCCGGGGAGCGTGTGTGTTACTAATTACTGCGAAGGACAGCGCTCACTTACATACTACCTACATTATGTACGTACTTATGTACTGAGCAACTTTAAAGGATATAATATGAATGTGAAATGTATTCGAGCACAACTTAGTAAAGCTAATTGATGATGATTTCTCCGCAGTGACGCGATCTGTGCGATCCTGTTGATGAATTTCACCTGTTGACTCGTGGCATGGGGTCACTGTACAACTGTATACCTGAACCTAGCCTTGGAGGAAGAATCATAAAGAGAGGATGGGTTAGGTTATTGAAAAGTTTTGACTAAAAGTCAACACATTTTACTTTTGATACTTAATTAAGTGTTCTTTGGGATGTGTAGATTTACTTATTTTGCTTTTGTAGGAATTTTGGTAATTTAAAATGCGTGTTTACTTTATGACGTTTTATTTGCGACCACAGAATATATATACTACTCACTACGGTGAAGGCCATAGTTGCCAGTAAAACCTAGCAATCAAATATTATATACATATAAACATAACATACCGCCCACCAAAAGGACGTAGTTCTTTTACCAATCCAAAACTATATTCTGACAATTAACTCTGATAACTTTAACATACTTAATACTTGAAAAATTCAACTTAAACATAACTCTATACTCAAATGCTTAACTTAACATTGTTCTCTTATGATGAATAAAATATCATAACATATGGCTCTATAAACTTAAACATAACATTTTACTCAGTAGCAATAGGTAAAGGGCATAGCTTTGAACAACATCTCTTTACTACATTGTTGCCACTTTTTATGCTGTAGACTCTGGTTATGCCATCTTCTCCAGGATGTTTGTCTACAACACGACCCAAAGAAAACTTGCCAGGCAGTAATCCTTCTGTTTTTATTAAAACAACATCGCCAATCTTGAATTCCTCCGCTTTCTTTAACCAAATGGGACGTTGTTGCAATCGAGTCAGATATTCCTGATGCCAACGTCGCCAGAAGTCGCCAAGCAATTTTTGTGTGTATTGCCACCGGGATAAGGAATGAATCTTTACATCTTTGAAATCAGGTGACGGTACAACGATAGGCGCTTCGCCGATTAAAAAGTGTCCAGGTGTTAATGCTTCTATGCAGTCTGGGTCCTTGTCATCGATAGGACACAATGGCCTAGAATTGAGACAAGCCTCAATTTGACACAGCACTGTTGTCATTTCTTCATAGGTGAGATTAGTGGTGAGCACGCGCTTCAGATGGTGTTTAACAGATTTCACACCCGCCTCCCACAAGCCTCCAAAGTTCGGTGAATATGCTGGTATGTAATGCCATTGTGTTCCTTCCAGTGCCAATATGTTTGATATGACACCTTCAAAGACCAGATTTGCTTCTTTCCATGCGGCCATTAGTTCTTTGTTGGCACCAACAAAATTTCGGCCCTGGTCACTCCATATATCGCTGCATTTTCCTCTTCTAGAAACAAATCGCTTGAATGCAGCGATAAAAGCTTCAGACGTTAAATCGCTAACAAGCTCAAGGTGCATAGCCTTGGTTGACATACATATGAACACGCAGATGTATGCTTTCTGAGTTCTGATGCCTCTTCCTTTGGACATGCTGATTAGAAATGGGCCTGCAAAATCAACTCCGGTATGTATGAAAGCTCGAGCAGGAGTTACTCTCGCTTTAGGCAGGTCACCCATTAGCTGCATCCTCGATCGTGCTCTGAGTCTAGCACATACTAGACACTTGTGTATACAGGATTTTACAAGTGCCTTTCCTCGTATAACCCAATACTTTGAGCTTATGTAACTTAACATAAGTTGAACGCCGCCATGCAACGTGTGATTATGTGCATCAGCGATAATCAAAGGCACCAAATCGTTTTTGTTTCCCAGTATAATAGGATGTTTAGCCTGTTCATCCAAGTTTGCGTTACGAAGTCGACCGCCCACCCTGAGGACACCATCTTCATCAAGGTAAGGATTCAAAGTTTTAATTTTACTTTCTCCTTTTACAGATTTATTTAATTTTAGTCTTTCTATTTCATCCTTAAATTCTTCCTTTTGTACTAATTCTATGCATTTCATTAAAGACTTTTCTAATTCCTTTGTAGTAAAACCTTGTTCCGTGTTTCTTTTAAAATTTAAAAATCTTCTACAATAGGTTATCACCTTTATCAATTCTCTTAGATTATCGAATTCTTTGAATTGTAACTTTATACTTTCTTCATGTTCTATTTTTAAATTTGCTTGTATTTTATCCTGTTTCTTTTCTAAATCTGTAGATATATTTTCTTGTTTTAATCTTATTTCTGTTTCAGAGAGCCAAGCTGGACCTTTCCACCACAAATCGGACTTTTTCAGATCAACTAGCAACATGCCTCGGGACCCAATGTCTGCAGGATTTTCTTCAGATGAGACATGAAACCACTGGTTGTTGTTTACATTTTCAGTGATCTCTACAACCCGGTTCGCTACAAATGTTTTCCATCTGTGGGGATCGCCAGATAACCATGCAAGGACAAATTGGGACAAGCCCGCCACACTATTCCCAAACCACTGTAACTCCTGTTAGCCAGAATCAACAGTGGCGACCACAAGAAAAGCGCCGAGACAATGAAGCTCGACGAAGTCCCAGAGAAATGATGATTGATTGTTGAATCCGCCCATGCATAGATGTTTGATGCAGGTATTTTCATGGCTTGTTCTATTTGCTTGAGCAACCTCGACAACAACACCGCTCCACACAGCTCTAACCGTGGTAAGGAAACAGTTCGTAGTGGTGCTACTCTAGTCTTTGCCGCTATCAATTTTGTTGATACTGAGCCATCTCGCATCTTTATTCGGACATAAGCCACTGCTGCGTATGCTCGTGTGGAGGCGTCGCTGAAGCCATGAACTTCAATCTTGTCTAAATCCATACTCAGTGTGCCAAGCCATCGATCTATATATACATCTTTAACTTCTTGAAAGTCTTCTCGAAGAGTAAACCACTCGTCCACCAGCTGTTGGCTTATTTTGTCGTCCCAGCCAACCTTTTCCAGCCATAGCTTTTGTATAAGCATTTTAGCTATGATTAAACTCGGAGCGATCCATCCCAGCGGATCGAATAGTTTTTGCACGTCCGATAGGATTGTTCTTTTTGTGACATTATCTGGCATCACTGGTAAGTTTATTTTATATTGATACTGATCTGTTCCTAGATTCCAGATCAATCCTAGGGCTTGAACAGTTCCATCTAATTTTAAATCTACGTGTACTCGAGTTGTTCTCCTATTGACATCTATAGATTGCATGAACTCGGTAGAATTGGAAGACCATTTTGATAATATGAAGCCACCCTTTTGCAGTATATTAGAAACTTCTTGAGCTGTCTGTATGGCTTTCTTTGCAGTGTCATCACCAGATATCAAATCATCCATGTAGAAGTCAGCCTTGATAATGCGTACAGCCTTTGGATGATTTTGTCCTTCGTCTTCAGCTACTTGATGAAGAGTTCTTACTGCTAGATGGGGTGCTGACGCTGTGCCAAACATGACACGAAGCATTCTGTACTCTTTAATAGGGTCTGACTCTTCTTCTCTCCACAAAAGGCGTTGATAGGTATCGGCGTCTTGTTCTTCTAGTAAAACTTGCATGTACATCTTTTGTATATCACTTGCATAGCAGACGCAATGTAATCTCGATCTCATAACAATATCTCGAAGGTCATCTTGCAGTTTAGGACCAACAAGCAGTTCATCGTTGAGAGATATGTGATTCGAGCCCTTAGCAGAAGCATCAAACACGACGCGTGTCTTCGTGGTATCCCTTTCGACGCGGACAACGGCGTGATGAGGTAAGTACACCGCTTTATTTTTCTTAGTTTCTTTTTCAGGTATTTCTTCCATAAAATTTAACTTTATATATTCTTGCATGGCCTTTTGGTAGTCTTCTTTTAGTGTAGGTGCCTTTCTAAATCTTCTTTCAAGTTGTAATAATCTTTGTTTTGCTATTTCTTTTGTGTTTCCATTAGGAGACAAAGGATTATCGGTTTTAAAAGGCAACTTTACTATGTATCTTCCTTCTTTTGTTCTTGCATGAGTGTTTTCATATATTGTTTCACATTGTTTTTCTTCTCTTGTTAACTTTCTTTTCTTTTCAGTGTCAATTTCCCAAAGGGATTTCAACAGGTTATCTACTTCTATTTGCTGATGAAGGACCAGAAAACTTTCATCTTTTAAATTGGTGTTAATTTCTCCAAACAGGATCCATCCCAGGTTTGATTCTTGAGCACATGGAGAACCGGGAGGACCTTTGATTAATTGTTGTTGCACGATTTGTGCATACTCTTTGACACCTAGAAGCAAGTCAATAGAACCCGGTTTGTGATAGTCCGGGTCAGCCAGAGTGAGTCCTTCTAGGTGTGGCCAATGTGTGACAGTAACAGCTTTGGAGGGGATTCTCGTGGTCAACTGTTTATTCATGACGTATGCTTGTATGTTGATCTCGAAGCTTGGATCCCATCGAGAACCAATCCTTAGTTGGACCACGTGATCGATGCTTGTTCTTGTTGAACCCACCCCAATGATATTTCCTCTTGCTGTTTGCCTGGTTAGTTTGAGCAGTTGGGTCGCCTTCTCGCTGATGAAGGAAGCCTGCGAACCTTGGTCCACTAGCGCACGTAGAACAACAGTGTGATTATGCTCGTTTCTTGCTAAAACTGTTGCCGTGGCCAGTAGTGCTATACTTGTACTTTGTTTGGCACTGTGATGCGACGCGATCGTAGTGTTAACTATTTCCTCCTTCTCTTCTACACTGTGTTGTGATGCTTTCGGTTGTTTAGAGTCTTCAATTTGTGCCGAAGAAGCAGAATTCTTATTTAGGTGAAGAAGAGTATGATGACGTCGCTTACATATGCGACAGGTCATTTGTAATCTGCATTGATATGCAGAATGGCCTGGTACCAAACAATTAAAGCAAAGTTTGTTTGACTTGACATATTCAGATCTCTCAGTAGGTTGCAGTTTGGTAAAATCCTTGTAATGACATAAAGTGTGTTTTTCTTTACATAACACGCATGTTCTCTCTGCCGACGATGATGTTGTAGTTGCTGTAGCAGTAACAAAGTGTGACCGTTCTTTTATAGGTTTTTCACGGGTGCCTGATGTTGACATAATAAGTTCTAAGGTACGGTATCTTGATTGTAGAAATTCTTTTAAATCATTCCAGGTCGGTAGATTGTTTTCATCACTTGTACTAGAAGATTGTTCCCACTCTTTGTGAGACTCAGGGTCCATTTTCTGTATCACAAGAAAAATAATGAAAGGATCCCATGAGCTCGTACTGATATTTAAGTTTTCTAAGTTATTCAAACAATCCGTTGTGACGTCTAATAAATTCTTGATTTGATTTGCAGATTGAGTACTTATTTTCTTTTGGTAAAATAACTTCTTTAAAACTGAATATAGAATCAATCTTTTATTTCCGTACCTTGATTTGAGAACACTCCATGCTTGATTATAGTTACTTTGTGTAATTTGAATAGGCTTCAATAATATCTCGGCCTCCCCGGTGACACTACTCTTCAAATAATGCAACTTCTGAACATCACTGATCGCCGTGTTTTCATGTACTAATGAAATAAATAAGTCCTTGAATGTAGGCCAATCTTCATAATTCCCACTAAAACTCGGTAATTGTATTCTCGGCAGCCTGACGAGTTGATCATTATTGGTACATGTAACAAACGAGTTGTTTTTCGATGATACTGACGTGGAAGACGCGGACGCTGCATTTATTGACAACAAAAGGTCTTGTAAATCGGTTATTAGCACAAGATACAAATCTTCGTAAATAAAGAAATCTTCGTTAACAAAGTAATTAATTGTTTGTCTTTGTTCTTTCGGTGTTATCTTCACTAATTCTTGATGAGTTTCCCTGAATGTTGTCCAATATTGTTCTATACATTTGATTCTTGTCTCGATGTAACCTTTTGTCAACCTGCATTTAGGACATTTCTTCACATTCACCTGTGTTTTTTGTAATAACGCAGCTGTGTCTTCTAAAACATTAATAAGCTCCGTAGTAGTACTCATCGTTCGTTTAAATTGTTGACAATATTCACTTTTTCACTAGAAGAAATTGTGCTAGTACAAATGCTTGTCTGGAATGCAGCTATCTTAGGTTCGCGCCGGCCGCCGGCTGCACTTTAACTTCGATAACTTGATTTTTCTACTAATTAATCCGGCTCGAAGGACCATTATGTTCTTTGGGATGTGTAGATTTACTTATTTTGCTTTTGTAGGAATTTTGGTAATTTAAAATGCGTGTTTACTTTATGACGTTTTATTTGCGACCACAGAATATATATACTACTCACTACGGTGAAGGCCATAGTTGCCAGTAAAACCTAGCAATCAAATATTTTAATATAAACATAACATTAAGTATTATTTTTGTAATATTGTATTTTTCATTTTCTATAAAAAAAAACTAGTTGTTTTGTAAAGACGAACAATTCCGGAAAGGTGATAACTCTATATCTGGTACCAAATGTTTGCGTGTGATATTAATTTCTCATTGGGAGAATTTCCGAAACGCGGTAAATCATAATAACGTTTAATAATAATAACGTTTATTAAACAAAAGGAAGAATACAGTTGAGTACAAAAACGGTGAGCCACAAACTAAGCATAACTTGTATCTTGTGACTCGGGAGTGCGAATTTCCCAAATTTAAAATAGTTACATCAAAGACATAATAAAAAGTAACAGTACTTAAAACACGTACGTATCGGTAGTTTCTTGCCATTCTCGTGACCGATAGGTTCCACTGCAAGCTTAACATTAGAGACACACATCGCACAGCGGTCGCGCGCCACTATTTCTTTGAACAACTCTTGCTCGACCCTTCAGCCGCGCATTTTGAGGAGCGCGTTCACGCTGTCACACGTAGGGAGTCACGAGTAGTCACGACGTTTCATCAAGTTTGCCCTACCTACTGCACGTGCTTTGAGGGATCGAATTCGGAATGATGCGACGGAGTACCAACTAGACAACCAAAATAGAGAGCTATTAGCCGTAGAACTGAGGATCGTAGACCGGTTCTTGAGTGGAGACCGCCAATTGACGGCCCTGGCGGGATCGTAGGAGGGCTGATCCTAGCAGGAGAAAAAATCTTTGGGGAGGCAACCGCCCTGACGGTTAACATTCCGAAATTTCTACCGCCTGGGGTTACGGGCGTTCAGAGTGGTAACTATGTGCGCTCACCGAGTGACCGCAGAGATGAACGGGAGCACATCTGTGGTCACGAGCTGCTGTGCACAATTGCATAGCATGACTCAGGGGAGACCTCTAGTCACCCCGGGGATGTGGCTTAGCAGATGTCTCACAGGGGGGCTTCGGACAAGTCTTTTAAGAGGAAACGGTTCCTCCTCTCATGTGCGAGTTGTCACCACTTGTGACATTGTGGTTTTAGTGTAGAAAAATCTCACGCTCCCCGGTCGTCACCCCAAAGACCGGCTGCCTTTTGAAGGTAAAAAAAAGTGGGACGCCCTTAGGTAGGGTGATTAGGACCGGGTGGAACGACGATCTCCGCAGGGTGGATGGAGTTGCCGAGAAAAAAGCTAAGTAGCGTGCTGTTAGACACACCGTCAGTCCAGCAGTGGACTAGTGTAGTCTGATGATAATGATGAGATGCCCCAATGGTAAAATGCAGCAACACTTTCCTCTACTGGGGATGGAATCCTAGAAGCCTGCAAACATGGCAGTTAGGGATAGTGATAGGCCACACAAGATCTCGCAAGTCGTCCGAGAGTGGAGCTTTGCCCCCCGGCGGCGCTCGTTTACGCTCGGTGGGCTGTTTTAACGACGCGCGAACCGCTTTGCGTCGACTCCACTTATTTTCCATAAAAGAAACATTTGGTTGTAATTACATTCACATACTGCACCTCTAGCGGCTCTAGTTCATTATTTTCATACCTCTACATATTATTACTTTAAAATTATTTCTGCACAGTTTACAGTAGGTATATAATTAAATGTTAGAATATTAAACGCTGCTAACAAAATATTTTATTTAGTAAAATAACGTAGTTATGTTACGTGGTTGTAATTTAAACAAATATTTTAATTATAACACTCAGTTATGTGGGGGGCGTTCAACTGTTGATTTTATTATTTTATTGTTTGGAAAACGGATAACGTTGTCTCTCACTAAGAATTTCTCCTGTACCTATCGTGGGTGCGTTCACAAACATTTAAACTTACACACACAAAATAGCTAGACCCGAAAAACTATCTGTGGGCCACACAAATATTTGTAGCGCAGCAGTCAACTGCTTGAGCCACTGAGCCTGCCGTGCCATCAATTATAATTTGAAATATACTGTATTTTATTGAATAGCCCATATATTGTATTGTAAATTCCGTGTATTTTCATCGCTAGTGGTAACGCCTCGCACGTCGTCAGCGGTATGATCGCGATCTACAAGTAATGGTATTTTAATGGTGATCGCTCGCGCCTCACGACAGAGCAGCTCATGAGAACACGGAGGTTTTAGTTCCACACATTCCTGACCCTCGGATACCATACTACCACGAAGGAGGGAGAAGCACAGAGTAGAAGGACCTGTGCACCATTATATATTATATCCTGTGTCGATATCTAGTACCCGCCGATAGGCACTAATTGCGGTCCCCGCTACTCCAAGTCCAACACATGTGGCTTAAACAATCTTGCACCAATTTTACGCACTAAATTATCACAGATAGCGCGAGTTTTCCTTTATGTAAATAATCGCAATCACTTCCAATTTGTACCACACACTAAGTCGCTAGTTCTTAGAACACCTGTGCAATTACTATAGTATTTTTTTAATGTCGTCACTAACCCATATGTACATATTATAATTATGTACTGCGAATTTGATTTCAATTTATTTCACGAGTTCGTATCAAGTTCATAGAAACACGGAAATTCTCAGAATTTTGATTTCAACTGTCATCATTAGTCGGGGTATTACGTTTCAATTTAATTTTGTTTAATCAAAATGTTCTTGCTATTTTTATTTAATGATAGAAACAAATATTTGTGCACGGGCATTTTTAATTTGAGTTGTTTTTGTTGTGTTTTGAATAAAGAATATGATAAAGTTCATAACATTACGAAGAGAATCAGTTGAGGGGAAAGAGATTGTCAGACTTCTAATGACTAGTAAAAATCATTAAGGCGAGGTTGCAGTACTTTGTTTTTATTTACGCACGACCTCGCCCCCCGCCCTGCCGCGCGAGCGATATAATGCCTAAATTTTGACTGTTTTTTGCTTCTTGGAGAAAAACTATAAAGAAATTATACAATCTATTTTCACCATTTACTTCAGAATAAAAAGTTCCATCTACTGACATAACTTTCATATAAATTCATGATGAAATGTCTTAGCAGTACACGTTTGAAATTGTGATTTAGAGTCATGTTTGATAAAAAAAAGTATCGAGCCGATCATTCTAAATCGCGTTTCTATCTTTACGATTTACTAGAGAGTATGTTCAATTTTTATGTAATGATTTTTATTTATTAAAAAACTCGTATTTAGTTCGATTTTTATAGGTTCAAAAATCTTAAAATTACTGCAACCCCACCTTAATGTTCCTTCTTAGCCCTTTATATCTGGGGCTGCGATATTCCTTTTTTCCTGACTGTACCTGGCTTACCTGTGCGGTACAGGGTGGTTCTATTCCCAGGTTGAGCAAAGAGTTTTTATTATTTTCCATTTAGAATTGCTAGCTAAGAGGAGTATATGGCCCGGTCCCGTCATCGTTGTCATCGTCAACACATGATGATCCAAACACAAGCGCGTTTCAACCGATGGCTATTTAAAGCCGCGCTTGCGCTGGAAAGCATTCCTCTGTCCAACTTTGCAATGTTAAGCAGCTGTCTACATTATATGGGAATCCTGTGTTCTGCTCAAAAATACTCGCGTGCAACAGAATACTAAACTACGATCGACGAGGCATCAATATCGCGACACGGGAAACGTTTTAGCAAGAAGCGCGAGTGACGCGCGACGCGCGACACGCCAGTCGCACAGACGCGCGACATTGACGGGCGCGCTCTTTGGGAGCTTGCGTGCATTAACCATTGAATGTGAGTTGACAGTGAGGCGGAGTGCTGAGCTATACCTCGTGCCACGCACCCGGGAGGATAGGCAGACATTATAGAGCACGAGAGGTATGACTTTGATACAACATGTTACTATTTGAAGTTGATGTATCCTTGTAAAAGTCTATGTTTTAAGATTAACGCACACTTATAAGCATTACACGGGACCATCTTCCGCTCACGACATACTTTATATAGTTCATCTCGATCTGAGATGATAGAAGGAATGTGGAACCGCTCGAGTTGAGGCGATTATTATCTATCCTTGAAATGCAGATTTGCTTGTGAATTAGGAAACATTGTTAGTGAACAAAAAAATAGGTAAAAAAACTTTTTAAGATAAACGGTTTTATGTTAGGTAAACATAAAAATAATAAAATAGATACAGTCGTGGGAAAAAACCGTGGGGCACGTCAATTGTAATTTCCGCAGCACGACAGTTCCGAATTGACGTGCCCCACGGTTTTTTCCCACGACTGTATCTATTTTATTATTTTTTGGTTTTTAGTACATTTATCTAAAACATTGCAATGTATGTTTACCTAACATAAAACCGTTTATCTTAAAAAGTTTTTTTACCTATTTTTATTTTCTAGTTTTTAGTCGCCATCTTGGATTTTATTTTTATATAGTATATTGTATTCTGCTTGTTGAGCCCTTTCATTTGATACCCATATTGATGGGATTAATAAAACATAAATTATCCACCATTTTGTAGCGGCGGCCATCTTGAATTTATAATGATAATGAATAAACATAATTGTATTGTCACCAAAATCCAAAGTGTATACAAAATTTCAGATTAATCGGTTGACAGGAAGAGGGTGAAATTTGAATTACTAAATTTGATCCAAGAAAAAAACAAACGGGGTGAGCTAAATAAAACCGTTTAAAAATGTATCGACATACGCGTACTACACTGTCAATCTTGACAATCAAACAATAAAAAATAACAGGCACTTTTGAAAGTCAATTAACAGAATGAGAAAACCCCCTACCCTACGCCGCAGTCGTCCCGTGCTGCAACCCTTTGTGCGGCTGACGACACTGTACACTGACGACAGCTACTCAACGGAATTAGTCTGCCACCGCTGCCCCAGACGACACTAGTTCATAACTAAAGACCGTCTTACATAAAGACACCTACTCATGCGAAATTAAATAACTCGCATAACGTGGCGGGCGAACCGGCGAAATTCATCAATATAATTAATCGCGATCTACACCTGTGAACCGTGTTCAAGAGCTGGTGGAGCTCTCTCCACCAGCTGTCCAGAGGACCAGCTCTCCAGAGGTCGAGCTCTCTAGCTGGTGATAAATTCTACGTCAGCGCTGACACTGACAGCTAATAACTGATGGCGGTTTCATGAAATCATGTCAATCCAATGTCACATCTCTTCTTTATTAGGGTTCCGTAGTCAACAAGGAACCCTTATAGTTTCACTATATCCGTCTGTATGCCTGTCCGCACTATAGCTCAAAGACGCTTAGCACTAGAAAGCTTTAATTTGGCATGTACACTCATGCCAAATTAAAGCTTTCTAGTCAGATAAGTTTAAAACCTTAAAAAAAAACGACGCTGAAAAAGTATGAAACAAGATTTTCAGGATAGAACAAAAAGAAGCGTCAGCGGCAGTTTCAGCGTCGTTTTTTTTTGTCGTAGTCGGGTTTTAGTTTTTTTTTTTTTTTTTTTTAAACAATTTTGGTGTTATTATTTTTTTTTACTCTTGACTTTTTGTCCGCTAGAGGGCGTGATTTTAAATTTGAGCAATATTTTGGAAATTTTCAAGTGAGGCCCTTTCAAATGATACCAAACACGGCGTATTTATGTCCATTTTTATTTTTTAAGTCTTACTTTTTGTCCGCTAGAGGGCGCCAAATCGCTTTTTGTGACAAATCTCGTAGCCTATGTTCAGCGGAAAATTAAGACGGTTCTAACGATACGTCATATATGTCGAGTTCCGATAAGTAGATTCGAAGCTATGAGGGAACAGATGAAGATACTCGCATACATACATACATAGCCACTATAGCCAGTCAAAATCATAACCCTCCTTTGGCTTTGCCGTAGTCGGATAAAAATCACAGCACAAGCAGAATTATTTTCAAAGATACGCTACCTACCTATTATGTAGGGATTTAAGTTAATATAAGTTTCCATTTAAAGTGTCTCCATGTGAGCGAGGCCTTATGCGTCGAGATAAAAAAAATATCACTGACCACTCTGTGACTCATTTCGATAAAACTACAATTTGCTCCGAGAATAGTCTTCTGTTTTAATTATTTAAAATTACATACATTTACATAGTATTTTTGATGTAACAGGTGGTTTTAAGCAGCAAAAGAAATTGGTATACATTTTTTTTTTTTTTTTTTTATAATATTCCACAACTATCACACAACGCCATCTAGTCCCAAGCTAAGCAGAGCTTGTGTTATGGGTACTAGACAACTGATAAACATACTTATATATTTCTAAATACATACATATTATGGATAAACTAGCTGATGCCCGCGACTTCGTTCACGTGGAAATTTTGATGTGTGACTGTCTCGTTGATCGAGTAGCCTCAAGTGCAACTACTGAGGATGAGGTCCGGGGTTTGATTGCAAAGTGTTTTCGTAGTAGAGGCCACGGAGCGTGGTTTTCGTGCCCGGTCGATGGCAATATTATATCTATAGACATCAAACGCCCCCTATTACATGGCGTTTGAACATTACTGGCGAAATGTGGGTTTACGAATGGGTACACCACTGCCTAACTCTTTCGGGATTAAGGCGTAATGTTATTTCATATGTCATGTGAGACCTGACGGCTGGATCAAAATGTGATGATGTGAGTAATGATTCCAAAGGCGTCCTTATGGGCGCTGTAATTATGAGCGGCAGCGGCTTGAATCAAAATGAAATGGAGTTGAGACGACGATGGCTTAAAAACCGTAACCGTACCTTAACTTATTTCTCAAAATGTACAAACAAATGCCTTGTTCTTTGGTGACGGTCCTCTTACACAACCACTCTTAATCATTTATATTAACCTCTCAAATTAGGAAAATCGTGCATGGTAAGTTCATCTTCTGTTGGCACTGGATGGGAAAACTCATCGGAAAGTGGAATTTTCGCATCTACATCTAATTCCAGGCGACTCTCTCCTGTTTAAAGCAGCTTACATCTGTTCCATGGCCAATCGCAGATTTTTGGTGATGTTGCAAGTTGGGGTAAGATTCAGCGGCAATTTGTAAACGGGAAGTGCAATCTGGCCGTTTGTTTAGCAAAGTTGCAGCAATGCCCGAGGAAGCCACAGCGATAATATAATAATAATAATAATAATAATCGTTTATTTATAAGAAAGGACACATTTACAATAAGATAATAACAGTTACAATAGAGCACAGTTGATTTTTTGCCTGAACTAGGTTGAACCTGTGTTTCAGGCTACAAGGCATATTAAATATCTACTTAAAACAAATAAATTAACATTTCGTGTAGGTATAGTAAAATACTAAAATTAAAACTTATATGTATAAACTATAGATAGAAACAGTGTGTAAGCAGTTTATTTGCAGACAACAAGTAGATCCTCTGTCTGTGCATACGTTAAAGGTTGTAAAAAGGTAATTACGGATTTTTTACAACTAAAATAGTTTAACTTATACATACATAATTTTCTATTTAATCTATTGTACAAAAATGGGCCTAAAAATGAAAAGAATTTTTCCGCAAAGGCATGTTTGGATTTAACATTAGAAATGCATACTATATCATTCCGCCTCTTGTTAGTATTGTCAGCATTGTACGTGAGCATGGTGTGCTGTTTTAATACTAGGTGCATAATGAAAAGTTGGCGCACAGTCAGCACGTTGCAGGATTTATATAACTCGGCTGTAGGAAAGAAAAAGGGATGGAAGTTTGCTACCTTTAAAATTGCTCTTTGAGCTCTTTCAAGAGGAAGCAGGATCGTTTTTGACGAGCCACCCCATGAGGTGATACAGTAATTAATTACACATTGACATAGGGCGAAATAAACTTGTGTGATTAATTTGGGGTCTGCAAAAGTTCGTATTTTTTTAAATACATATATTAATTTGCGCACTCTTTTAACCAGACATTCAATGTGATACCTAAAGGAGAGAGTGTCGTCTATTATAACCCCGAGGTATTTAATGGTACAGGTTTTGAGGATGGAAGGGCAATTGCACACGTTGACTGACGGGTTACCACATTGATGGGCAGATATATGAAAGTGAGTGGTGTTAATTTGAGACTTGCGAATGGAAAAGTGTATATGTTTTGTCTTGTCAGCATTTAATGTTAGTAAATTGCTTTGAAGCCAATCAGTTACAATATTAAAGCCAAGTTGAGCGTTTTCATACAGTTCGCTACTGTTTTTAGCAGAAAATATTAGCGCCGTGTCATCTGCATATGATATGATTTTGCCGTGCTTTATATTTAGATTACACAAGTCGTTAATATAAACCAGGAAAAGGGTAGGGCCCAGAATACTTCCCTGGGGAATACCAAATCCAGTATTTTTCTGCTCATCGCTCGTAATGTTGTCAATCTTAACACATTGGTATCGGTCGTCTAAGTAGTCAGTCAGTAATGTCAGCGTCGTTCCCCTTATTCCTATGACCTCTAATTTTCTTAGAAGCACAGAAACAGAGACAGTGTCAAAGGCTTTCGCTAAATCAAGAAAAATTCCCAGGACTTGGTTCCCTTTGTCTAGCTCTTCTGAGACATAATCGGTCAGGCTATGCACCGCGTCAGCTGTGGATAATTTGGGTCTGAAGCCAAATTGAGTAGGTGATAAGAAGTTATTTTTTTCTAAGTAGCTAACTAGTCTGTTGTTTACTATTTTCTCGAGTATTTTCGAGATTGAGGGGAGTAATGATATTGGTCTATAGTTATTAACCAAGTCCTTGTCTCCAGATTTAAATACAGGGATAACAACAGCCTTTTTTAGACATTTAGGGAAAATTCCTTCGCAAAGACAGATTCGAAATATATGTGTTAAGGGAGGTACCAATATATGCTTAAAGAGTTTAAGGATCTTGTTGCTTATATTATCCCATCCAACTGCACAGTCGTCTTTAAGACCAGATATGATTCGGAATACTTCGTCTTCGTCAGTATCCAGCATCGCAAATGATTTCAGGCTGCTGTTACATTTTTGGAAAGTTGGTTGGGCACAATGTTTCGAAATCTGTTCGGCCAAAGTTTTCCCAACATTAACAAAAAAGTTATTTACTTTATTGGCGGATATGTGTGGTGAAGGATTAGTAAGCAATAATCTCGAATTTGATTCACGTTGTTTAGCCATGTATGTGACGTTTTTAATATGTTTCCAAATTTGCTTGCTATTGTTACCTGCTTTATTTAACTCATTTTTATCGTAATTATTTTTAAGCTTCTTCAATAGATTGTTACAAAAATTCCTGTATCTTTTATAGGTAGTAACAATGATTAAATTATCAGGGTATTTCTTAGATTTCTGATGCAGTTTATCTCTGTCTTATACAGCGAATCAGTCCAGGAGTAATCCAAGGCTTAATATTACGAAGACGATTATTTACCGTCACAGCTGTTGTATTACGCAATATTGCTTGCTGGACATGTTTTATTAAATACGATAAAGACAAATTAGCGTCAGCAGTATTGTAAACTACGCTATAGTCAATGTTGCGTAAATCATATTCGAGTTTTTTTATGTTTAATTTGGACTTTGTCTGGGTTCGATTTTGCTTAGGTAGCGTTAAATTTACGGCTAGTATGACGGAATGGTGGTCGGTTATTGTTGAGTTAGTAACAAGTGTAATACATGAATAGCTGGTTTTGATCATCATATGGTCGAGGCAAGAACCACTCAGATGAGTAGGTAATGTGTGAGCAGGTAAAAAACCATGGTATGAGCAGATGTTAAGGTAATCTTCAGTCCCTGTATCGGAGTTTTCTGAACCAATGTTAATGTTTATATCGCCCGTTAGTATTACGTTCTTAAATGGGCTTAGGGCTTGAAAGATCTGGTTTAGGGAGTTGTGGAAAGAGGTTAAGTTTCTAGTGGAAGGTGATCTATACAAAGCAATTATAGCTGTGGTTGTACCAATTTTGATGATAAGGCAATTACTAATGCAGTCTTGTAGAGTAGGTTCTTCGACTTCGACCCTTAATGATTCCTTGGCAAAGACAACAACACCATCATTTTGATTATGGTTAATTTTAGTGTACAATAAATTGTATCCTGGTATTACCGGGAGGTTATCGTGGCGCTTTGATAGCCAGCACTCTGTTAGAACCATAATGTCACAATTATAGTTAAGTCTATGAAGGAAAATGTTAAAGCTGTCCATGTTCTTATAAACACTACGTATGTTTTGGGTTAGTATGGTTAGTGACTTTTGATACCGGGAAAGATATTGTTTGCAGTCCTCAACCTCACATGACTTTGACTCAGTTAAAAATGAGTTGTCTATGTCAGTTATTAAATTAATATCCATTCTGTTTAAAATAACAATAAATAAGTTATAAATTAAGTCTAAGATTTATACAAAAATGTGGCGCTCTTAGGCGCCTTCATAGTCAATCGAGTTAATATACCTGTATTCGGCAGCTTGTTTAGCCGGGCATGCGGCATCTCCCGTCTTGTGGTTGGCTTGTTTTTTAAAGCGCATACAGGTGGCACACTTTGGATCATCAGCTTTTTTTCCGCAGTCTTGGCTAGAGTGTCCTTCTTCTCCGCAGTGAGCACAAGCCGGGACAGCGACCTTACAAGTCTTAGCTGCATGACCGTACTGGTGGCACTGGTAACATCTCGTTACCAGTGTGAAGTCACGTACCGGGCAGGACGTCCAGTTTATGAATAACCTGTCCTGAGTGATGAGGGCCTTACGAATGGCGGCTGACACTTCTATTATAAAATTGCAATTCTCAGCATCTTTCCTGCCAGATTTATGGCTAAGCTTAATTGAGCTGAGAAATGTATCTAAGGTCATGGGCAGTTTTTCTGTTATGTTCTGATCGTAAATGCATTTATAAACCTCATTTTCGGTCATTGATGCAGGAACTCCGATAACAATAATGCGAGGTTTGCGCTTTCGAGGTTCGTCGACGGTAAGGCCTGACGAAGCGGTTTGTACTGTTTTTTTTAGCTTATCTAGGTCATCCTTGGTCTCAGTACTGATGATAAGTCCTCCTTTCCCTATTTTACGGACGCCTCGTACTTTCAGCTTCATTTCGCCAGGGCATATGATCTTCTGTATCATTTTCTTGGTTTCGTCACTGGTCTTAGAATTGTCGCTTGGAAAAATCGCCACGGAGCTAAGATTATTGGGTCGAATAAAGCTGCTGGCCCCCTTTTTGACCATATCGGCGAAAGATGTAGAAGTTTCCTGAGTAGTTGCAGCTTGTTTCGTACAGGACTCCTGAATGGTGCGGTTCATCTCGGAGAGACAGTCCGCTAGGTCTCGAGCCTCAGTCATCGTTATAAGGGCTGTTTGTGTTTGTAGGGCTTTGGATTTTAGTGACTGGTATTGAACAGCTAATTCAGAAACACCATGTCCAACTTTTCGGCAGAGATTGTTTACTCTTTGTTTCTGCTCGGAATTCAATTTTCCCTCTGATGAAAGAGCACATACCTCATTCAGGCATTGATGTATAGACCCCAACCAGCTCTGAATCTCCGGCGTAGAAACTGGGACAATGGTTTGGGCTTCGTCTTGGGCTGCTTGTTGAGGTGGTCTCGGTGTTGGTGTCGACGGAGGGCTGCGTGGCGTCATCCCACTCCGGTGGTTAAAGGGGCTGCTGGCCATTTTCCGGATTATAATATTATATCCTCTTTATAATCCAGTCAGTCCATTCTATCGGGTTAAAAACCGCTTACTACGCTGATTTGTGTATATCAAGCTAATGCACTTTAACTGGGTCAGAATTAATAGCAAACGTTAATTTATTTATTTTTGTACTGCATTGATTTGCACGTCTGTATGCGATGAGCGCAATCCATACAATAAGACAATCAATACAAATAAGACGGCACGGTTGGCGCAGTGCCTCGGCGTTTGACTGTGGCGCTGCCATGCATGTCCTGTATTCGATTCCCGCACTGAACAAATAGATTTACGTCGTGGGTCTTATCTAATTTTAATAAGATTTTTATTTTAAAGTTTTACAGCTGTTTTTCTTACTGTGTACCGGTCAATTTGTATTTGTTGACTGTTCACGACAAATATTAACACCGCAATTCAGAAAATGGTGTCAAATGAACACTGCCAGCTGTCAAAGGCGAAGAACTGCCAAAATTTAATGCATGGGAAGCAAACACACACTACAGGGCTTAGGCTATGTAGTTTCCTGCATGAATGGCTCGCGGAGGCACTACACTGGGGGGTAACTCCACTGCCGCGGCATATTGCCGCTTGGCGGACAGACCGCCCCGGTGTGATTTCATAGCGACATGGAGAGAGTGACTGTCGCAACCCCGTGCAGGGCACAGTGGTGGTAAGTCCCCTTTTTGAGGACTGGCTTGAGAGGTGCCACGGCGCCCTCACCTTCCATCTGGAGCAGGTCCTCACCGGACACGGTTGTTTCGGCCTGCATCGAAGGAAACGCCCGGATGCTACCATTGCAAGGATCAGCAGGAGGACACGGTGGAGCACACCACGGAGGCCTGCCCCGCTTGGGCGGTGCCCCGCTTGGGTTGAGCCCCGTCGACGTGTTCTCTTAGCGGCGATCGGCGGCGGCGACCTCTCGCGTCCGGCCCTGGTTCAAGCCATGGTGCGGGGCGAGAGGGAATGGGACGCCGTCGCCTCCTTCTGCGAAGCAGTGATGCTAGCGAAGGAGGTGGTGGAACGTAAGAGGGAGAGAACCTCTCGTCCCAGCTGCCGCGGGAGGCGCTCCGGGTGTCGGGGGCCACGTGATGGCTTCCGGCCACCGTAGACGCGGGCCTGTGGACGGTGAGTAATGGGCTAGCTCGCCGTCCGCCCGTCTTATGACGACGACAGGCCTTGTCAACGGCGCGTTCGTGTTCCACGCGCGCCTAAAAGAGATGTCAGCAATATGGAAGGGGCCCGCAAGGGCCGGGGCTGCGGGCTGTTCGAATAAGATATTGCGGCCCCAGCACAAAGGGCAAAGAAGGAACATGGGTGGTTTTAGTCAGTAGAAGTCTGACATTCCCTACCGCTCTGCCCAGAGCGGGAGGAGTAATTTGATGATTTCCCACACTCCAAAAAAAAAACCCTATGTAGATTTTCGAAGCAGCGTCATTTAAACTAATCAAGAGTACCTTTTGTTATCGTAACTGTTTGAAAAAGACTATTTAAAAGTTTTCTTGTGAACACATTTATTAATTAGTACCGTTATGGTGCAATAGATGTCGTTGCATGTATGTTTCTTAACAATGATAAGTTCTTCATAAACACTTTAAATGCGTATATCTTTTGATAGAGAGCACCTATTACAATGAAACAAAAACTAAATCATATTAGTTTTAAAATGTACACGTGATAATACTATAATAATAAAGTAATACATCCAAGACACACATTACATACAAAAATTCTAAAAATGATTTATAAAAATATTTATTATTATTATAATAATGTTCAATATACAGAAACTCTACGTCTACAGATTTATAATATTGTATTTAAAATTAAAAGTAGATTACATTAATCTACTCTGATTTGATTTGAAAACCATTATAGCATCAAAATAAAAACAAATACCTGGAACTTACAAAAAGTGAAAACCGATTAGGGATCGAACTCGCGAACATGTTTAAAATTTTTGGAAATCCTTCAACATTATAAAAAATCACAAAAAGTGGATACTGACTGTGATTTGAACTTGCGCACCTTTGTTTACAGGTAAGTCTCTGTACCGTTAGGCTACGTATACCATTGACAAATAGTTTGAAATAGACCTTCTATTTTAATATATAGTATGACAGTTGACAGTTCGATTGTGGACCGATACCGGAAATTTGAAATGCCGTAAGGGACTTCAGCTTTCTCTTGGATTTGCAACGCTCGCACCAGGCGCCTAAAGTGAAAAATTGCACAGCACGCTCGATGTCCCTTGCGTTATTTCGTATTTCCAGTATCAAGCTGTAAAACAGTTGAGGATTATGGATAATGCAATACTGCTCACCCCCTTAAGTTATTATTGGGATAATATATAGCCCATGTGTTATTCCAGACTATAATCTACCTCTGTGCCAAATTTCATTCAGATCTGATCAGCCGTTCTGGCGTGAAAGAGTAACAAACATCCATACATCCATCCATCCTCACAAACTTTCGCATTTATAATATTAGTAGGATAAATTACACCCAGACACAGAACAAATGATCGTGCTCATCACACAAACATTTGTCCTGGGTGGGAATCGAACCCACGACCTCCGGCATAGCAGTTAGGGTCACTAACCACTAGACCAACAGGCCAGTCAAATAATAACTTGGAATATTGAATTAGGATAAAATAAAATCAGCACAAAAATCAATAAAAGGTAAAAACTCAGTTAAGCACAAGTACTGAGTTCCGCCAGACATCGCCAGTCCTCCAAATGACGTATTAATTTCGGAATAGTGTCCCCGACAATGAACAAGCGATCTACCAATAAGTATGTGAGGTGATTTGACACAAATCGCCACCACTTAACAACTGGCCACCACCGACAACGACTTATATTTTTTAATCTTTATAAGTCCTCCCCGCTGTCCCCGGGGTGCGACTAATTCAAACGACGAGTATTTATTTCTAGTTAATTATTTGAGTGCACCCCCCTCGCCCCTGCCCCGCTCCCCCTAGAGATGAGGAAATGATTGTTATTGACGTATCTCATCAAAGAAGATATTTTGAGTGAATTTGTTGGAATGTTTTTCCAATTTTGTCATTATAACTTTGTAAAGATATATTAGTTAGGAGGTGCTCAACGTTTTGGATGGTGGCTTCTTGTTGATTTCATCATCATATATTATATCACTCATAACATTACGCCTGTTATCTCCTAAGGGTTAGGCAGAGCTTTAGTTTGCCTAATATTGCTCCCACATTTTCCCAGATATGTTTAAGTCCCATGTATTATGGGGCGAGCCTATTGCCACACCCCCCATAATAAGATCAGAAAAAAAAATGTTAATAATTAAAAAAAAAAGTGGCTACGGAAATACAAATTCTGTGTTCAACTGCCTATGTATACTTATGCAGATACATACACTGATGGACGGACCGCACAGGCTTAGTAAATGGGGTCCCGTTGTTTACGGAATCCTAATAATATTAATTAGTGTTCTTGGTTGTTATATGTACTGTCAAAAGGCATATCCGAATCTTTTAATATTTGGACGCAGATAATCTGGGTTTCGTCACAATGTCATCCATAACCGTTTTGAGAACAGAGACTATGATGAAGTATGTTAAACAAAGTAACACGCCTGGGTTCGAACCCACGACTTGTACGGAACTTATAAGTCGTAGCCGTAAGTAGTGGCGCGTCCTGTATGACGTCACACTTTCGTATACAGTGTACCCCACACTGACCCACTTGTGTGTATCTCTCACAGATTTCAATCATCATTCCATTTGCGTGGCGCGCGCCGGGCCACGCAGGGGGTGAGGCGGGCACGCGGGGGAGCGGGGCAGCGGGGAATCTAGTTAGTGCGGTATTAGGTTCTGATAACTTGACCACCGCCGTAATGTGCTGCTGTACTGTGATTATACAGGTATTATTTACTGATGCTGGGAATTATTAGTAAATCATTATTTAGGTCTTGTTGGTTAGTGGTGGCCTGGTGGCCAGGGCAAATACTGCGCATGAATACATGGGTTTGATTCCCGGGTCGGTCAAAAAGTTACCGATTAAGTTTTTCTATCAGGGCCTGGTTGATGGGTTCACCCCCCAATTTTATGGGAGTTAATCACCACGAGTAGTACCTTGACTTGATCAGTGCTCAGTGCACATCATGTTCATATTGTATTGCCTTGAAGTATTCTACTCTAACAGATATTATGACATGTTCCCATAATAATAGAGCACACGTTATTTACATAACCGCGGTCTCGTCCTAGATGGCAGCACTTCCACACGAATAGCCCACTTACCCTTAGAAAGGGGTAATTTTACCCGCCATTGCACTCGTCAACAGGGAAAAAATGATTGAACACTTTACAAATTAAATGTTTCGCTTGAGAAGAACCGGTGGAAGATGAATGGCTCCAAGTTTCACAAGTTTTAGAAGATTCAGAAGATCAATAGGAAACTTGAGAGCGGTTTATTGAATACTTTGTTTTTCGGGAAATTGGAATCGTTTGACGATAGAACATTGTAAGTGAGTTGTGGATTTTGTTGCGAAAAGTTTTGTATCTTTTCTTCGAGCGAGCGATCAAAGTGAGCGAAGGAAAGGTCGGAGCAATGATCAGCTTTTGTGTTTTTGAGTCGTTGATTCCTGAGCCGGCAAGTGGGGGCAAATATTTAATAAGGAAATTGTTAGAAACAGACCGCGGCCTGGTTTTGAGTCTAGTTAAGGCAATAGGCCTACTCTTTATAACCATCTACCTAGACATTTCTCAAATAATTTTGGGGTTCGTTTCCATTCGACATACATTAATATTAGGGAACACAGAAGTGATTTTGTGTCATAAAATAACTTTAGCTCACATGGCTACCTACGTGCTACCACACTTTCAACACACCTTGAGGCCACTAGTCCCCCCGTCGGGGCTGTGGATTATCGAAAGGTTAACGCGGCTCCGACACAAGGGCGAAGAAGGAACATGGGTTTGGTTTTTAGTCAGTAGAAGTCTGACACTCCCCTTCGCTCTGCCCAAGAGCGGGGGGGGGGGGGTTATTCGATGATTTTCCACCCACCAAAAAAAAAGGCCTCTAGTCCCCCAAATCGCGATCATCGGCGAATGTGAACAGTAACCGAAACGTGCCGTTTTAATTATCATTGGTTACCTGCATTGTCCGCGCTCCGGACACGGCGCACAAAGCCGGACAGTGCGGACAATGGCCGGACATCGGCACACAATGCCGGACCCGGGGCAGGTGTGTATGAATTATTCAGCACAGATTTACGCGGCCACAGCTTGTTGGGATGCTGTTTGAGCGGTCGTTGAGGTTGCGACGAGGAATGTTATTAGATGAGAGGACAATAGACAAGCTACAGCTTGTTATTGAAACTAATAGCTTGACGGTGACTGACTCGTGGCTGCTTCGGTGGTTGGAAGTGTTTCATGCGTAGGATCAGGTTCAATTCCCAGGTTGGACAAAGTGTAGTAGTGTTGAATGGGACTTATACGTATCTGGCGAAATGTGGGGGTACAAGTATTGTAGGTTGGTAAACTTGACTAATACTGAGGAGATATCTCACGAAAAGTTGTGTTACATTTTTTTATGGTTTGTTGAGTAACGTGCAAAAGATACATCATAGGTCGGGGTCGAACCTTTTCGTTGCTATTTTGATGTCAACCCAAAATAGCAATCACATTGATAATGTGTGTCTCCACAGTTAGTCGATCTTCTACACAGCTGTGAAATGTTTCATATGAATTCATCTTTTCACTTCAGGAAACGGTCGGTAACTAGTTGATATAAACATGCAATAACAAATCCCCATAAATATAATTGTAATAGGTACTCAATTTATCTTCGTCTTGTTAGTGAAGCAAACTATCCGTTAACTTGTTAGTGTCATGTACTTGGAATTCAATAGAGATGTCACAGCGACGACTGCGGGGCGACTGCGGTGCGGGAGCGTGGCGGTTGCGGAGAGGGAGCGTGGCGGTTGCGGTCGGCAACTATAATGAGAGGCTCGCTGTTCTATTTGCGTCCGGCTTAGCTTTCGATTGGCTCGTAAATTAGCTATTGTTTGTATTACAGCGATTATGTGATGATACTTTAACATAATACCAATATTATGTGAGTCATCAGTCTGATCAGCGGTGCAAAGAGCAGTGCTAGCCTACTTGCGTGACTTACGAACAATAAGTCGAAGTCGTGGGTTGCCAGGCAGGCGCATTACTTTGTGTAATTTATTTATCACCTAGAGGTAGGGAGGGGGAGGGGCGGTTCACATCTTGGCGAATCCGGCCGGCATGTCGTAGAACCAAAACATCGAAAATTTGCGACATCCACCAACCCGCACTGGACCCGAGTGATTGATTATAGCCCATTCCCTCTCATAGAGAGGAGGCTGGATTGTCAGTAGTGGCAACATTTTTTTTTTCTAGCCTACTCTTTCCCACTCTTGGGCAAAGGCCTCCCTCCACTCATTCCATTTCTCTCGAACCCGTGCGTCCTCCTTCCAGTTCTGGCGGAATCTGTCTAACTAAACAACAACATTATAGGCTGATTATGCTTGCATCAATCAGATCGACACAAATTTTTATTAGTTAAATAAGTTCCAGTTAGCTTACCTGGCGGTTTATTCATTTATCAAACTATGAAATAGCTCGTAGCAACTCGTAGCAAAGCTCGCTAGTTTGCTACGCGTTATCAACGAGCAGTCTCGTAGCATCTTAGCATGAGATTAAACCTCAGGTACAACATGTGCAATCAATAAAATAATAAAATGAATAAAAAAGAACTTTTCACATTGGTGTTGTGCTCTCCAAAACTTTCACATATTTCTGTTTGCAAAAAGCCTTTAGTTTTTGGTTTTGAAGTGTGATTGCGATAAAATGCTACGAGCGTAGAACTTTCGTAGCATCGTAGGTGGATTTAAAAGTGTTATGATATCCGTAGTATTTAAATCATGTATTGAATTACCGCTAATAATATATTATCCAGTACTAGATTTTAGTAATAATTTTATTTTAGTGCTTTATCTGCCTACACGCAGACATGTTAATTGCAATGGTCACAAAATGAACTTTCTTGGTTATTGTCACACATTTACATGATATACAGTTACATTTATTTATTAGTGCTGTTTTTAGTATTTCATGTAAAGTAAATGGTTTTTATACCACAGAACTTTCGTCACTTATAATGTGGTGCTAATTGCAAAACTTTAGATCACAGTTGAGACTTGTTTTAGTGTTTCGTAACAAAAACTATTCAGTGCTTTACAGTGCGCTGTTGAAAACCTACTTTAAATAATGTATTACTATTATAAAAGTAAGCACTTAATATTTTGATGTGTTGTTTTTTGTAAGCCTAACTTGTAACATTTATAAAAATAATAAGTTTATCGGAGTTTCTTTCTGTGATCTAGCTAGACTACTTAATTCATCACCTCGATTGCAAAACCAAAGGATTTTGAATACCAATTCATATGAAGTTTTTCATATCTTTGACGAAACGTCTGGTTGATAACTTTAATAATGCTGTGACTTTAGGCTACGTACGCATTTGACATGAGGTTTGCTCAGGTCCTACTAGCTAGCGAGTCCTCTAGCTTCCATGCGGTGTGGCCGGACACCAGGGGACTCGCTAGCCTCCAGCAAGTCACCTATTTGTGCGCTCGTAAAATGATAATTTTACAAAATCATAGTCAAGCCATTTATTTCAATTAAGCCATTTTATGGCACTTTTGAACATCAACATGAATGGCAAAGGCACAGTCACTAGTCAGTTAGCAATCTACTGGCAAACCAACCCATTACCTTGCCCACCTGTCCAGATTGCAACCAACCCATTACCTTGCCCACCTGTCCAGATTGCAACCAACCCATTACCTTGCCCACCTGTCCAGATTGCAACCAACCCATTACCTTGCCCACCTGTCCAGATTGCAACCAACCCATTACCTTGCCCACCTGTCCAGATTGCAACCAACCCATTACCTTGCCCACCTGTCCAGATTGCACGCTAACATCAAACTTTAAACTAGTTGTACCCTCTCGCCTCGCTCTCGACGTAGCTGTGAACTTGAAGACGTCGCATCTCTTCGTAAATGAGCAATCGCGGCGTTTCAATTTGTCGTCCGTACGCCGCGCGTCCTACGTATGTAGCGCGTAGGTAGGTGCGGGTAGGTGGTGGATACCTGTCGCGGTGGGATAGGGCTGTCGAGTTATAGAGGAGGTGGGCTGCTGGTCAGGCCGTGAAATGAAAGTATTGAGGACACGTCAGACAAGTTAGTTACAGTGAGCTGAAAGATGTTGAACGTTATTGTCATATCTATGACAGTAAAAGGCAAAGCAAGTCATATACAGTTGTAGTTAAAAAGTCACAGACACAGTTCCAGTACAGTTTCCTCGGCTAAACTAAGAGTCTCAAAGCTCAAATTCTGAGCTTATGTGCTGAATTAACCACGAACAACATGTTTGGAGTGTGTTTGTGTTTTATGATAAAAAAATGTTTCAATTTTAATGTCCGCACGTTACAAGACAGATGGGCGCTACTGAAGGCGGTAGCTTGTGACCAATGAACTGTTCATTGCCGCGAAGAACACACACAATATCAAAGATTAAATAGCACCAGGCACTTTAATGAAAAGTGAATGAAAGTATCTGCATTGAATGATTACAAGAAAACTAAAGAAATTAGTTTTACTTTACCTAATTATACCCAGCATAAAATGTTAAAACTTCAAATGATGCTTATCCCTTTGAATATAGATAAAACTAGGTGTTTTATCTACATTTAAAGGGATAAGCACACAAGAACACAGCAAGTCATGTGCAGCCCCCATGTGAACGTAAAACCTCATCAATGGGGTTGTTTCCTGGAAACTTCGCCGCAAGATGGCGCTGGTGTTTGGCTACACATGTCAAATTTTTTTAAATAAACGTTTGCAATTTTGCATTGTGTGGACGATTTTTCAAGTATTTGCGCGGGTTTTTTAACTCAATTTGTCGCTGCACAATGTATGCTACCTGGCGTATCACCCAGTTGAAGGAGGAATTGAAAAAACGAGGAGCAACGCAACAAGGAAAGAAAGCGGAGCTTGTCGAAAAGTACAATAGATTTAACATTTTATCGACTTTTAGCTGTTTTCTGGGCAATATTATGGTTCTACAAGTTGTAAAATAAACTTCACTCACTAACTTTTTGCTTTTTAATGATCTATTAATAAACAAACTAAGGTAATACATCATTTGTTAAAATGTTACGAAATGTATATGACGACAGATGAGACCTGTCTTCGTTGATTTGTTGGTCGGTCATGATGGAATGTGGAGTCCAACGTGAAATAACACACAGGCACTGTTCGGTACACTAAACTTTACCGTCCAAAACACGGTTTAAATCAAATAAAATGGAATGTAGTGAGGTTAGCCAAGTCAACCGTTCGTCACCATGATTTCAATTTGAATGTGTCAACTGCACAAGTCTACCGCCTTTTTATTAACATCAAAAATGACAAACGATAACTTTATCCGACTAAACACACTCAAGCATTGCCAGACCAAAAATTAAATTAATTGAACTAAATCAAAATTATGATAAACGCTTGACATTCCATTACGCGATCTGCGACACGGCCATCTCTGACCTTCACACGACCTCGTGGGATGAGGTACCTTAAGAGACAAATAATCCAGAAAAGTAACTAGACCACTCGGCTATCCTGACCCACGTCAGGGAATATCATCACAAAAATAATTAGGTCAAATTAAACCATGTGAGTAATACGTTTAATGCTCAATTGATTGTGAATCAAACTCCAGTACAGCGCTTAACCAGCGTGACAAATGCTATCACTTAACCAGTGATAATAATAACGCTTAACCAGCGATAATAACCCACTAACGCTTAACCAGCAATTACACAACTAACGCTTAATCAGCGAAAGCTCAACATAACACGCTTAACCAGCGAATCGCTGGTTATAACCAGCGATTCAATTACTAACGCTTAACCAGCGAAAGCTCATCCACACGCTTAACCAGCGATTCAATTACTAACGCTTAACCAGCGAAAGCTCATCCACACGCTTAACCAGCGATTCAATTACTAACGCTTAACCAGCGAAAGCTCATCCACACGCTTAACCAGCGATTCATTTACTAACGCTTAACCAGCGAAAGCTCATCCACACGCTTAACCAGCGATTCAATTACTAACGCTTAACCAGCGAAAGCTCATCCACACGCTTAACCAGCGATTCAATTACTAACGCTTAACCAGCGAAAGCTCATCCACACGCTTAACCAGCGATTCAATCACTAACGCTTAACCAGCGAAAGCTCAACGTAATCAGCTTAACCAGCGATTACACAACTAACGCTTAACCAGCGAAAGCTCATCACAACACGCTTAACCAGCGAGTGTACCTATAGTACTTAACCAGTACTCTGCATCTCTGCTTAACCAGCATTTGAACCTATAGTACTTAACCAGTATTCTGTATTCGACTCTATATTCGACTCTATATTCGACTCTATATTCGACTCTATATTCGACTCTATATTCGACTCTATATTCGACTCTATATTCGACTCTATATTCGACTCTATATTCGACTCTATATTCGACTCTATATTCGACTCTATATTCGACTCTATATTCGACTCTATATTCGACTCTATATTCGACTCTATATTCGACTCTATATTCGACTCTATATTCGACTCTATATTCGACTCTATATTCGACTCTATATTCGACTCTATGTTCGACTCTATATTCGACTCTATATTCGACTCTATATTCGACTCTATATTCGACTCTATATTCGACTCTATATTCGACTCTATATTCGACTCTATATTCGACTCTATATTCGACTCTATATTCGACTCTATATTCGACTCTATATTCGACTCTATATTCGACTCTATATTCGACTCTATATTTACGGTATTCACATTAGGTATTATTTTAAAGTTCTTGACGTCATGTTAATTACCAAGTCATTAATCAAAATTTCACGTCCAATCACTATGTCATGTTGAAGGTATTCATCAGGTAAAACATGAAAAACAATAATTATCCAAACTAATGTTACCAATGTCAACATTAGCTAAAATGTTCAGGTTACTATTCACGGAAGTTTGACCTATACCGGTAATAGTAAAGACACTATAATAATTACGCTCAACATTAAATTTACACAAAATAGAATCTCTCATTAATGAACACTCTGCTCCAGAATCATAACAAAAACTAAAAGACTCACCAGAGTGACGGAGAATACCTGTAGGCGCATTTACTACGCACAAGTCCACTCGGCGTTGTTCAGGAGCTACACCAGCGCCACCACCAGTGCCGCCGCTGCCGGAACCCTGGGCCACTGCTGGACAACGGTTTTGCGTAGTGGCCTCGGCTCCTGCACGGAGGCAGGTGACGGAGCTGACCTTGGGCTTCGCCGGAACAGATAATGTACTTCCATGAGAAGACGAGGAGTGAGGTCTTCTGTCAGTCTTGCGGTCTCTTCTCTGGTAAACCGTGGAAACCTTTTGGCTTTCCTCACCACATACGTAACACTTGACTATTCGTATCGATAACACACATGTCTGCTGTTGCTGTTGCCAACCAAGCACGTTTGTCGATATTCCGTTTTTCAGAGTCGTAATACGGTAGGCGCGCATCAGAGCAATAGTCATAAAGTTTTTGTTTTTGCTGCGCTAACGAAAACGCCACTTTTCCGTTTCTGTGTTACTTTCAGACGCACGCGCATTGTCTTTACACACACTTTTCCTGGCTAGCACTGTCACTTAAACTATGTAGGGCGTTTGAGTTACATCGCACTTCTGATGACGACAGATGAGACCTGTCTTCGTTGATTTGTTGGTCGGTCATGATGGAATGTGGAGTCCAACGTGAAATAACACACAGGCACTGTTCGGTACACTAAACTTTACCGTCCAAAACACGATTTAAATCAAATAAAATGGAATGTAGTGAGGTTAGCCAAGTCAACCGTTCGTCACCATGATTTCAATTTGAATGTGTCAACTGCACAAGTCTACCGCCTTTTTATTAACATCAAAAATGACAAACGATAACTTTATCCGACTAAACACACTCAAGCATTGCCAGACCAAAAATTAAATTAATTGAACTAAATCAAAATTATGATAAACGCTTGACATTCCATTACGCGATCTGCGACATATAGTTATTTGAAAAGAACCCATTTCCCCATCCAACCAATTCTTATGTCTGGAATAAGATCAAAGCTGGTAGATGGCAGTGGCACAGTATAAATATGTACAGTAGTGTGACTCGGCCGTGTCCTTGAAATAAATGCCTACAGCCGCGCGGTACGTAAACATGCGTAAGGGCTGCCCGCCTCCAGTATTTTAATTATATGTGCTTATTTTGTGTTTCCATTTAGTTTTGTGATCGTAAATATACTTTTTAAAACAAATAAAATACTTTGTGAATTGAATAGAAAGTGTTCAATAAACATGCGTGTTGTTTTTTGATTGATAGATTTAATTAAAAAACCATGTTTTTTTTCGGGACATATAAAGAAATACTTATCCATTAAAAAGACACACATTATAAGCCTACCTACTAGTAAGTGAAATTATTTTGTAGTCTTATCTTTCAAAGTTTCCAGGTAATTAAAAAAAAGTTATCTCTGGATACGTTATTAACGAATTCATAAAACCAAAAACAACACAAAAAATGTAAATTAAATGTACTTGTCTTATTTTTAGAGAAAACATCGCGCATTTATTGTTAAAAAACAACATACCGTCCGCTCGTCACTGCGGTACAGTCGCGACTGTCTGCATCCCAGGCGCATCCCTTAATCGATCCGCGTAGGCATAGCTCGCGCTTCGTCCGTTTGTATGAAGTCGAACTACTGTATGATAATATTACCGTGGCAGTGGTTCGTTTGATATTATACGGCTTGATAATAAGCAACGCCTTGCATTTCTCTGTTGCAATCGCTCAGTTCGAGCTGAGGTGACACTCTGTGATTCATTCCAACAAAATATAGAGGGCACAGCAGATTTCTTCAAAATATTGCGTTGGAGTGGAAAGCCTGAAACAATATTGGGTAATGTTAATACTTTTCATAATATATCAGTGCGGCTTAAATCCCCCATGAGCGAACGTTGACTTGAAGTGGGAGAAACCGAGTCAACGTTCGACCCTTGTTTCTCCCACACATTCAAATTATTAATAAAAGTCAGAATTAATAATAGGTATCGTACTAACCTGTCGCCTTAGAAGTGGTCTCGTAGTCTGTTTCGTTGAAATGTTTCCCACGTAACCTCGAAAAATTACTTGTTTTGAATTTTTTTAGTTTCAGTGCCTTTTCCCACTTTCTCTTCATGCGCAAATTTCTTGGAAATCCGACAACGCCTATTTCTTTGCATCCAAAGGCTACACAACGACCCATAATATTGAAAAAAGTCACAAAATATTAAGATATTGTTCAATTTCTATGGAGTTAGACAGTTTGTTTGTAGCCAACGTACAGCGCCCTCTACGTGGAACTATTTGACAGTTTTCTTCCCCATTGATTGATGTGGCTCCCAACCCTAGCAGTGGCGGTAATGTGTTTGACACAGTTTGGTTTATTGCATTCGCTTCATCTCCACGTGTGATGTCTGCGAGTTGCCACCACTGCACACTGCGCACTGCGCCCGGTGCGACGTGGGTGTTTGTTATTATTTACCGACCACGACAGCCATCAGCGACCGCTGGTGATATAAGGTAATGGCGAGATGAGGAATTATTTTTATGAAATCACTACCTATACGTGCATGCATTGCAATGTATTTTTTTCTTAGCTACTAGATGCTACAGATATCATAGCAAGGCTACGGTGTCGTGGTATGACAATTGCAATAGGCCTGATCTTAGTATTTGTTTATAGATGGTGATTAAGCCGTCTCGTAGGTCGAAAGTATTCTTTTAGAGTATACCCATAAACTCAAATGGTGTTAACATTTTTATTGTGATAGCCTGCATAAGATTCTGCGAGACTTTCACCTATCTGTTAACCCAATGCCAAATACTATACATGCGAAAGCAAATCTTCTGTTCATAAGGAGGACGAATACTCTCATCCAGGTAGTACCCGGTGATCCCCGTCGGGTAAACCGACCAGCAAGCAAATGATGTCACGGATCTCATTGAACAATTAGTTTAATAAATTATTGTTGAAGGTAGATTAATTATTATTGCAGTATGTTTATTTACGGTGCATCACAGAGTTTTATGCTGATCGCAGTGACTGCTATCAATTTGTCTCGGTTTATTCCCCGCAGCCCGCACCCCGCACCCCACACCCCTCACCCCGCACTACATCCATCTATAAATTATTTCCAGAGATACGACCACATTGCATTTAAATCTTTGTTAAATTCGTTTCACATTTTCTGGAAATGGTTCCATTGACTTTTGGTAACAGACGCTTTTATGGTTTCAAAAGATCGCAAAAGCTGTGAAAGAGCTTTTAAAATAATAAAAATATCAATAAACCCTAGAGCTATGTTGCTTTCCGAATGGCTTAAGTATGAATCGAATAATATAGTTGAAACGAAATGATTGAATCATGAATCAGGACTTGAGTATGATCCCCGTGTCGATGTCAGACCGATACATTATTGTTTCATTTTACAGTTGTTGTTGTTTTTATTTTTTTAGGATTTTAGAAGAAGTATAAACCTTTTGGATTGTAAGATTATTATAATAGTCTTAGCTTATCCCTTCGTGCCTGATGTTATGACTGTGGTAAATGTAAATTGTGACCAACTGATGGCCAAGGTTAGGAGTAGGAAACCAGGGCGGTTCAAAAGCGTGTTGGGTTCACAATAACGTCAGAAGCGCGCGAAAAGGATGGATGAGAGACGCACAGAACAGAGAGGAGTAGTAATGGGTGATTCCGCGCTGAAGTGATGATGATGAAATGTAAATTAAGTCATGACTCATTGATTTGATTAACCATCTTTTACAGAACCCTTTTAGAACAATACAGACACTTCACCACGAATTAAAATAAAGGAAACTAGCCTTGAATAGCGTCGCTACAGCAGCCTGTCTGCCAGTGACAGTTCGAGTTGAGTGGCGTGAAGGCGTGGGCGTGGCTCCGAGCCATTTGTTCGGCACAATACGCCGTCAATCACAACAGATTGGAGGCGTCACACAAACACACAAACGGCGCGTTTTATATTCATTCAAGAAACGATTCAAACGAACAATATTCAATCATGACAATTATGTTCAGCAAATATTTTCACTGAGAAGGACGCCAATTTCAATCATTGTACAACAATTGGTTGTTTATACTCTTTAGGTTGAAGTACATAGAGTTCAAAATGAATTCAGAAATTGTGTTTTGATGATGAGTGTGTTTTATTGGCAAAAAATTGAGTTTATTGTGAGGACGCGAATATTTGTGTACAGAAATTAATTGAGTGGGATATTGTGATTCGATGGAGAAATACCTCAACGTGAATGTTTACTGCATTATAATATCATGGTCACACAAAGAAAGTAAACGACACTCGATTCCCCGGTAGGGAAAAGTGCGGTTTTGAAACTTACTGTCTCAGAAGCAACCTGGTGTATGAGTTGATAAATACAGTCTCGCCCTGCATTACCCGGCTCTAAAACATGAATCCCAACAAGGAATTACTGCAAGTTACTTCTTGATTTGATTTTCATTGAAATTTGCATAACTTTTTTTAATGCCACTGATAAAGTTAATGTACTTAATAAATAATACCAAACTTATATGAAAAGAAATGAATAATGGAATTCTTGTATGATACAACTCTTTGTAAATCAAATATGTATTAAAAATTTATAAATGTAAACGATCTTGAAAAATAATGTAATGTATTGTATGTATAACTATTCTTACTTTTTTCAATGCATGAAATAAAAGGCTTTTTTATTTTTATTTTATTTTATTACTTCTGCCTGAACCTTCGGAGAATACACAGATCATGATGTCAAGCGTGTGTCGCACGAGATGCACAAGAATTCTTTGCTTCAACCTACAAAGTCGAGTGAAGTTCTAGTTATAAGTAGGACACGGTATACTTCAACTGTTGACTCTGCCACGTCCAGATGAAAAGTGTTGCGTGATGTTATGTCGACTTTAAACCCGTACGTGACCATAGACAATACCGGATGGCAACGTTTCTACAAAGAAAGTAACAATAGCGCCTCAGTGTGCAATGTAGTGTACATCCTTGAAACGATAACATTGTACTGCTTTATAAGGATTTAGATTTTATTGTTCTTACTCTTACAAGTATGAAATAAATTGTTCCGAGTAACGGAGAAAATTAAAATGAACGGCACATTTTCTAAGAACATTAAATTTAATAAGAGAATAAAACGATGGTTCGATTATAATTCCTTTTCCTTCTATGTTTTTACTTAATTTGATTACTTTCAAACTCAGAATCTACTTTAGTAGTTACAGGACATATCAATTATTCTATTTATCGGGAATGAAGTAATGATTTTCACTTTTCAGAGTATTTGTGAACGAAAAATTATAAACCTTTTATTATTTAATTCGAGTATAATATAGAAGAAAACATGTTTTTCGCCGACCCCAAGTAATATGAAAATGATGATTATGACGAATAAAATGACTGAATAATAGCGAAATTATACGTCGAACATGATCACAATATTATTCATAGCTGCTTAATAAGAATAAGAAGAAGAATCACCTATTAAAAAGAAGACTCTTTCAGTATTATATAACATCACCCAGGTTCACATGCTACCCCCTGTTTAACCCCCGGTTTAACATATGCAAGTTTTCCAAGTAACGTGTGCCGCTTGCGTACTTAGCATACACTATCGCTACGGCGCTACGGGCTACGCGCTACGGGCTACGCGCTACGGGCTACGCGCTACGGTGCTACGCGCTACGGTGCTACGGGCTAAGCTGCTACGCGCTACGTGCTACGTGCTACGCCGTAGCCCGACGTCGATTGACCCCAAATGCTATCACCGCTCAAGTTAATGTCATCGTCGATGCGAGCTGCTCCACTTTTTACATCGGAAGGCAATTGCTTGTTGTTTTGCTTCTGTTCTTAGAACAAGATTACGGTGAAATTAAGTTGTATTCATGTGTTACAGGAAAGTTACACGAAAATATAACTTGGTATCAATAATGTTTCCACTTAGATAGTCCTGCTTTTTTACTATGTTTTAAGAGTCTTTTTTTGTTTTGGATGTTGGGAAATCATCAAATGACTCCTCCCGCTCTGGGCGGAGTGTCAGATTTATACTGACTTAAAAACCACCCACATCCCTTCTAAGCCCTTTGTGTCCGTGGTCGCCGCATCTCTTTCGAACAACCTACAACCCCGGCAGGAGTCGGCCCTTGCCCCCGCAACGTTGCTGACATCTCTTTGATCAACCTTTAGATTAAAATTAGTGACCCTAATTGTCTTCTAATACTATTATTCTGATGTCAATAGTATCGCTAGTGACCCTCGCTCGGTTCCCCACAGCGACCTAATTCTCCCACGATGGCGCGGTGTGGTCACAGTCAGGTAACTGAGGCGCCTCACTGCGACTGCGACTGGGAGCCAATTACGTTGTCGCAGTTGTCTGCGATTAATGCGCCGATCGCGGCGATTACCTGTAATTATTGCACACACACACACACAGCACGTGCCAATGTAACACGTTCATTATCATGAGAGTGTAAGCGGAGGAACCCTTCACGAAGGAGCCAACGAAGCATTTTGTATACCGGAATAAGTAACGACTTTGGAAAAATAAGGTTAACGATGGCCCTCAATTTGATGCACTCACTCACATTGATCTTATCTTATTCAATGGATCCATTGCTTAGTACAGGATTATAATATCTGTGGTACAGGGATCCAAAAAAATATCACAATGACGGGAAGAACAGTAAAGTGCCTCTTGGCTGCGTTTAGGTTATTTTTAACATCCATTATAACAATGAAAAGGTAGACAGAAGTCTTATTAAAATGAATTTTCAATGTATGTGTTGGTCTATTTAAGTAAGTTGAAAACAAACAGTTTTGAAGCCCATACAAAAAAAGCAAATAGTCCGACATGTGTATCGAATCGCTACAAGGGAAATGAAAATTCTCCCTATTTTGGCATGAACATAATAATTTTCCTGATCAGTTCAAGCCGATTCATCATCATTTCAGCTGTCACATTACGCACAGATACAGTTCAGTGTCAACATCGCGACACACTAGTGTCACTGCGTGCGAGCGACAACGCGACACGGCAACAAGGCGACAAGGCGCAAATGGAATGCCAATCATCGGCAATGAGTGACGCGCATCACTCGCGTCGCGTCAGCCAGATACGGCTCACTCGCACTCGATACACACACACAGTGCAGTTAACTGCAGACACACAAACGATGTGTTATATTATTTAGTGGGATAATGTTTCCAAGTGGCGGCCACTTGGAAACTTGGCCTATTGACTGATTTATTATAAATCAACATTGAAGAGGACACTCCTTATAAGTTTCTGCCTACCCTCGTAGGATAAAAGGCGTGGGTATGATTGTATGTCAGAAACAGTATTTTTTCTGCAATTTCCCATTATCAATGAGATAGTTGCCTTAAGTAAGAGTACAGTTCGCGCCAAGAAATGAATTATCACTTATTGTAAAAGTTACCTTTAAATGTTTTATAGCTTGCACGCCTATTATTTCGTACATGTTATCTCGAGTAAATAGATAAATTATTACATACTTCATCATCATCATCATTAGCCATAAGCCGTCCACTGCTGGACAAAGGCCTCCCCATAGAACGCCACAACGAACGGCATACTTAGTTATCTTTATTTAGAAGGCACGGCATGTCTTCCTCTCTATAGGTAAGAATATGGATGTCTTTCAGAGTGGGGGAAGACCAAAGTAACGATTGACATACCAAAGACGATGTAGCCAAAACTAATTTAAACGAGAAGAAGTCCACTTTACAGACAGACAATCGTATTATAATTAAGGTACACACCTGCTGAGTTGCCACACTATAGTCTTAGTTATTCCGCGTCACCGGCGGCGGGTAATTACACGCTCGTCATCATATCAGAGAGCCGCGCGAGGATTATTAATGTACGATTATGTACTATTACATCCCTGAGTGGAACTGATAACAGGTGCCAGATTACAAGCTCATTGCTGTTGTACATGCTGCTTATGTCATTAACATCATGTGGGGTGAGGTTATTTGATCTTGAAGCTAGAACTTTGGTACACGTTTCAGTTTTGTTATATTTTAGCGTTTCACTTTGAGAACGTGTTTGTAGTGGATGGTTGCGGATGTTGAAAATTTTTAAGAACGATTCATTTCGCTGTAGGTAAATAATTAAAATTTTCGTTAAAAATCTCTTCTTTATTATGTACTAAATCATCATCTGCCCAGCCTTTTCCCAACTATATTGGGGTCGGCTTCCAGTCTAACCGGATGCAGCTGAATACCAGTATTTTACATGGAGCGACTGCCTATCTGACCTCCACAATTCAGTTTGAATATCTGTATCATAGTTTATTACAACCTTCAATGTAATGTGTGCCGCGGGCTGCGGGTTGTACGAAAGAGATACCGCAGTCTCGGACACAAAGGACTAAGAAGACACATGTGTGGTTTTTTTAGTCAGTAGAAGTCTGACACTCCCTACCGTACTGCCCAAAGCAGGAGGAGTCATCTCTAAGGTACAATCAGTTCCGAAACCAGGAATATGTTTTCGTTATGAACATTTTATCTTGAAGCCTTAGATTTATATGGTTTCACTTACCGCATACAAACGGTCTCTACATACAACCAACTATACCCCACTCGGCGAGGCTTAGCTTTACACCAATACAACACCGACAGACAGACAGACCGACATGAGAACTATGGTTTATGGTGCAGCGTAGCACTACTGCATAAGAATCATGTTACTGAGTGAGACGCGGTCGGTCGGACAGTCGATCATCAATACGTCTTTGTTCTGGAGCAAATTGCCAGTGTTACTGACGGACTATCTATCTGTGGTCATTTTATTGCACACTAGTGTATTACACAAATAGTCTCGTTTTGGTATAGCAAGTCGTTGATTATAATAACAACAAACATTCAACCAAACTTAGTGACGTAGCCTCACGCCTGTAACCCCAGAAGGGTTAACTTAACTTGAGACTGCAGTGCACTCGTTGTCATCATGAAGTTTGAGTGCTATGTAGTGGGACCCTTCAACTAGACACAAATTCTGGCTTTAAGCAGTTTTTCTAATTCTTATGAAGCACACAAACGTAGGGACGTATGGGCACTTAACAGAAGAATTGGCAAGAAATTCCATGGTGGCTTTCAAAAAAATACTTGTGTGTGTTAAGCAAAGATATGGTTTGTACTTTCTCTCTGAAGCTATTTGTATATTAAGTAAACTGTTGCCACGAAACTGCCACAAACTGTAATGCCAACTAACAATAATAAACAAACAATAAGCCACTCCATCATAAATCATTAGCACAACGTTCAGCCAATAATTATGTAAAGCTGTTTACACACGCGCGGTGATAGACGCGCGTGTCGTGAACGCGACGTAAGCGTGGCGGCAAACATTTGTGGCGCGTTGTCGCACCTGCGGCCGACACCTGACGTCACTTGACGGCACTTGACGTCGTAGTCATTGTGTTATTGATTAGCAGTGGCATGTAGTCTTGTTACATACATAGGCAAAAACCACAGAACACAACCCGCTACAATCCTTACATACTCCTTTTGCCTCGTCCACATTCATACATCTGGTCATACACGCACGCCGGTTACCAGTACTACGCAGACGCACCTGTTCTTTCTGAAGAACGTCACCAATAAGATCAGTGTATGACTGTATAAGGCGTCCCCTGCCGGCCTTGCCATCACTCACATCTGCCTTGTAAATATCTTTTGTTAATCGACTTTCACTCATCCTCATCACATGACCGAACCACCTTAGTCTTGTTATTTCCAATAAATGTTAGAATTACATGACTCTTGTATATAACGACTTGTTGCTTCCAATGCAAAGTTGGTGGCTGACTCACGAAATAACCTAATATCTATTTGAAAAGCTCGTGGCTGAATTACAATAACTGGCGCATCGGCATGGATCTATTTTGAAGGTCGAGCCGCACTTGCCTAGACCGAACTGTGGATGGGTGGTTATCCATTACCTACCGAGTTTCCCTGTGCCTCGCTCGGCTGTCGTTGGGAGATGTTTGACAGTCATCAAAACAACCAGTATTACTAAGGAGTATAATGTAATATTTGGTTGTAGAGGTCAGGTAGTCAGCCGCTCCTGCATTTAAATGAATGGTATTCAGATTCATTCAGTCACACTGGAATCCAATCCAACATAGTTCGAACTCGATGATGATGATGATGATCTCTTTGAATGGCCTGAGAGTCGAATCCAGGTAGGACCTCATACGAGTACTAAGTTGTAGAGCATGCAAATATGTCACAATCACAATAAATCTTAAGACAAGAAAGAATTTTAATACAGAAAAATAGCATGATTAAATCCTCTAAATATTCAAATGAATAAGCTAACACTTGAAATTTTCAAAGAAGACGTAAAGGTCGCGTGAGACGTGGACGGGAAATAAAGTCGTCCCGTGTAGCGAGGTCCTTACATTAGCATGGCTGAAGATTGTAGCGAGCAGACTTGTTACAGCAAGCTGCTTCACTGATGGCTGTGAGGAGATGAAAAGTAGGTATGCAAAAAAACTTGTTGTAAAAAAACCGACTGATTTATTGGTATAAAACACTAATAAAATAACTTAAGTTTCGGAAGTCGAAACTTAAGTTATATGATGAAATAAACAAAGTCATTTGTTTATTTCATTGAATTTTATGTCACCGAATTTCGAAACTAAGATTATTTTAGATTTTTTAGTGCTTTTTTATAATTTCGATCTCGCTTGACTGAATACACAAACCATTGGTTTTTGTATTTTGTGAAAACTACGAACACTGGCCGTCCCATCATCAATTGTACTATTCGTCCTCCAAACCCCTGTAAACTTGGATGAGAGCAAGTTCCACCATCAGCGAATGTCGGTGTATCTCTCAGTTAGCGCTGCGTTGTAAACATTTCAATTGCGCGACCCTTATCACTGCTGTCTTATCACTTGGTCTACATCAGTGCGAGATGCGAATAGAGTGCGAGATAAAACTAAACGAATTATAGGACTGGGAGGTACCTACTGGGGGAGGTGTAGGAATTCTCGCTTGGCAGTAAGGGCTGGGTGATGTCACACGAACTGCTCCTTTCTATACTTTTCAGTCACAGTTTGGAGAGTATATAGTGGCGATTGAGGGCCGTTAACACAGCTAGCAAGATGCTGCTTAAGATCTGTAAAGCAATTCACCTAAAGGCTAGAATTACTTGCCCACCCAGTACTCTCAGAACATTATTTCTACGGATGCAAGTAAGTGACCTGCATCCCATAGATTGTTTGACTTTTTAACCGACTTCTATAAAAAGAAGGAGGTTCTCAATTAGGATGGTTTTTTTATGTTTGTTCGGGCATAACTCCGTCACTTGCTAACCGATTTGAAAAATTATTTTTTTGTTAGAAAGGGTTTATCGAAATCGGGCAAGCTGTTTTTGAAAAATCAACAAAATTAAAAAAAAAACTACATTGTCCACATTGACCCATGAACATGTGAACCACTAAAAAATAAAAACTTTTTAACAAAAAATAAAACCGACTTAAAAAAAAAAAGTTGTTTCTGAAGTCGGTGGCAAAAAAATGAAATCAAAACAAACAAAAGTCACCGACTTCAGAAACTGATTTTTCTTCTAAAGTTTATTTTTCTCTTTTTTGTGCTTTTTTTTTAAGTCGGTTTTGTTTTTGTTAAAAAGTTTTTTTCTATTTATTTTAGAGATTATTAAAAAGCTTACGTTTTTTGTACATCACTATCTGCCTAGCATTTTCCCACGTTTCGCCTAAGGATAATTACCAACTATCTTTTTAAACAGCTTTGTCGCAAGCCACAATACAAATAAAACATACACCAGGCCATCTTCACAGAACAAATAATTTATGTAACGGTAAATGAAAACAAGAAGAAATAGTAGGAAACAAGGGATTCAATCAGTAAACAGCTTAATGTATTCGCTGGAACTAGTTTATAATTATGTAAAGCGAGAGGGCGGTGGCGGCGAATTGGCGGTTTTCTTCGTATCGTCCCGATAGCTTGTCTGTGCTGTGTTCACTGCTTACATTCTGAAAATGTAAACAAATATCAGTATTTTGAAAAGTAACTTTAATGTAAAAATATTAAAGTCCAGTTTGTCCTGCAATTTCAGCAAAATATTGTGACTTTTTCAATTTTATAGAAAGTCACATGTCACTGAAAATAAACCAGAATTACCTGGACTATCGCTTTCTATTGCAATTGGCCAGTTTCTGGCCTAAGAATCAACATTCCCATCTAACATAGGAATGCGGTCAGCCTTCTGCAGGGCATTTTTCCTGTTGCCAACGATAACGCCCAATTCGTTTTCCGTTTTGAAATATGTACATAAAGATGATATTTCTTTCAATTATTCAACCAAAATTAGGAACAAGGATTTAAACAGTCCTTACTCTCAATACACGTGCTCACTTGCGCGCTCCCTTATATACTTGTGCTCCGCTAAGTGAATAAAGACGGTAATGGAAGAGGAACACTTCGATGGTAAGGTCATTGCGGAGGTGGTGACGTCGATATCGAGATAGTGGGAAATGTTTCGGTAATGTGTTTGTGTTTGTTGATTGACTTATTGAATATTGTAGGAGATTACAAGGTGGGTGTTTATCTGAACTTTGGGATGTTTATCGAATTCGATAATTGAGAGGCCTGTCGCGACGAATTGCTTAGTCAATAGGAGATAATAAAACCGGCCAAGTGCGAGTCGGACTCGCGCACCGAGGGTCCGTAAAAAAAATATATTATGTGATGTAACTAAAAATTTATGGTTTTCGTAATTATTCCTTTATCTATGCTATAAGACGTTGCTTCGTACCAAATTTCAAGATTCTGAGTTCACGGGAAGTACCCTGTAGGTTTTGATTCCCTTGCGAGTGTCGAAAATTTGCGGCATAAACGGGAGTATCTTGATGTAACTAAAAATTTATGGTTTTCGTAATTATTCCTTTATCTATGCTATAAGACGTTGCTTCGTACCAAATTTCAAGATTCTGAGTTCACGGGAAGTACCCTGTAGGTTTTGATTCCCTTGCGAGTGTCGAAAATTTGCGGCATAAACGGGAGTATCTTTTGATCGCGTTGACTTAGAAGTTTGATTTTTTCACAGCTCCAAGAGACCATAGACTTGAGTATTTGATATGAATTTCAGCTTGATACCTCCACGCGTTCCTGAGAAAAAAGGTCTTGACAGACAGACAGACAGACAGACAGACAGACGGACAACAAAGTGATCCTATAAGGGTTCCGTTTTTTCCTTTTGAGGTACGGAACCCTAAAAAAATAACATAATAATAATAAAAACCTACGGGTAAACCTACGCCTAGTACATAAACCAGTTTCTAATAAGCTACAAAGGCGATCTTTTGATACCCGATAACTAATAAGACCATACGAAGCGGGGGCAGGTCACTAATAAAATATGATGTAACGTTGTACGTTACCTTTTTAACTAATTAAAACATACAAACTTAAATTCAACAATTAAAACAGTAATATCACTATTTGTTTACATTCAACTGTCAATGACAGAACCGCAGACGTCACAATACCACAGATAACATCTTGTAGCGCTGTGGTTTAGTAAGGTTACTAAATTACATATGTTGCACTCGCGCATCTCTATGATCTGCGAGTGTGCGAGAATATCTTCCGTTTCATACGCAATATGTCATCACGCGCCTCACTACTTGTGAGTGAACTACCAATAGTAGTTCGTTCCCCACAGTGAGGTTAAATACGGCGTCGCGTCGTTGGCACGCTCCTTTTCGGAATTCGATGTTCGGCGCGGGCGCTTCGCCCCTAGCGGGTGAGCGCTCGCGTCCGTGACACGTGCTCACCTCTCGCCGTGTTTCGAGCCTAATGTTTTAACATTTTGATATTTTCTCCGCCATCACTTTTAAAATCAGTGGCTACATAACCCCCATACTGGGTAAGTTTGAACAGCATAAACATGTGTGTATTTTTGTGTTTTCTAACCTTGCAGGTTATCTAAGCATGCAGCCCTATATTCTCCGACTTAATGCTACGCTAATTCATGTGTTTTAATGTAATTGCCTTCAGCTCAATGCATTTCGATTGTGTTTCGATGACACATCAAAATGTGCTGTCATGCCTTCTTTTCCACTCTCTCCATCATGTAAACTCCGTTTGATTGTGACATCCCACCAACACCTTCATTATCGCACTGTTGCTCGCTTTGCTTAGCTTGGTGTCGCAATCAGCGGAGGTGACCTTTTGTCCACCTCTTGACACGCTGGACGTTACGTTCCAGGGTCCCAGGTTCCGGCTGGAGGAACATCTTTCAAGTTCGGGTTGGAATGACGCCTACCCGCTCACTGCGCGCCTACACCTCAGGGCCCGTATTGGCTCTGTCGTGCGCGCCATAACGGACTTCCCACGTTGGCCATATTTGCCACGTGGGCCTCGCCGTGATCTCTCCGGGTCGACGCGACCACCTATCGGCCTGCACCCCTGGCATCCAGCGTGGCACCTCGCTGCGGTCATCGCCACGCCAGCTATCAGGGCAGTAACGTGCACCTCACAAGTGAAACGCAATAGGGTGCGCCATGAACCTACCCACACCCATAGTCGGTGACTTTATTGTTTTATCTTATAAATATATATTTTTATGTTGACAACTTGCGTGGTTTTATTTTATATAACCTGCGCCACGCAAACCTTTTCTGTCACAATGATGTCAAATGGTTTCGTTTCATCATTGGTTCCAATCCTTCTATATTTCAATCAAAAAGATCGTCTTTGTAGGTTTTGTCCCTACTTAATAAGAGCCATCATCATCATCATTATTGCCGAGTGACTGGTCCCGTGCATCTCGCATCCAACGGATCCCCACAACCTTCACCAGGTCATTGAAATAATAAGAGTGATATATGTTGTTAAAGTCAATAAAAGTAGGTTTTAGTTTGTTCTGTCTATGCTCTGTCTGTCAATATTATATTCTTTATTGTATCAAGATAAAATGTCTATCTGAAAATATATCAGCTAATATTATAAAACTCCTAGTTTCTCTTCATGTAATCCTAATAACACAATTGGTTATGGGCCCAGTGCAGCGTAATAATCTGGATTACTGCAAAGAAATATAAAACCGTAAGTTCTATAGAATAAAACGTACATATTTCAATTGTAACGGTATTGAGCTACGGGAAAAGAAAATGGAGGTTTCATTATCGACCAGTTCAAAATTCAACGGCGAAAATTGGCCGTTATGGAAATTTGAAACTCAAGTGATTTTGAAGGGTCGAGGGCTGTTTAATATTTTGTCGGGGACCAAGATAAAACCGAATGATGGCAAAGAAAAAGAATGTGAAGAGTGGGTTGCGCTGGATGCCAAAGCCCAAGAAATTATTGTCTCGCGGATGCAGTATGGGCCGCTCGCACACATTCAATCGTGTGAGACGTCAGAGGAGATGTGGACGAAGTTGAAGTCAGTATACGAGAAAGATTCTGTCGTAAGCATCCACCTACTCCAACAGAAATTCTTTACCATTCAGTTTGGTTCGGATTCAGTCTCCACATTCATTTCAAATATAGAAGACATTCGTGTGAAACTTAAACAGGCTGGTCATCCTATTGACGACAAAATGGTCATCACCAAAATATTAATGTCTCTACCAGAAAAATATAAGCATTTTCGCTCGGCATGGGAGTCTGCCCCGATTGATAAACAAACACTCAAAGAGCTGGTGCCACGTTTGCTGCTAGAAGAAGAACGAGCTAAGGCTGAAGACGATGTTGCAGTTGCACTTATAGCACAGCGCAGAGGCAACGGGAGTAGAGCTCTATCTGAATGCACCGTGTGCGGAAAATCTGGGCACTCTAAAAGGGATTGTTATAAAACCAAGCAGTGCGATTATTGTAAAAAGATGGGTCATCCGACTAAAAATTGCTTCTTCAAAAAGAATAAGTCAGAGAAGAAGAGCCATGGTGATGAACAAGCTCTAATAGCTTCTGGTTGTAATAGTCCGCATGATTTATGGTATATGGATAGCGGTTGCACTCAACATATGAGCAGGAGCAGAGAATACATGTCAGAATACAAAGAATTGGACTACGAACATTTTGTGCAGCTTGGCGATGGAACAAATATAAAAGCCCTCGGCATGGGGAGCGTCCGGTTACAGGCTTATAATGGCACTGAATGGCAGATCGTTAATTTAAAATCTGTTTTGTATGTTCCAGATCTGAATGTAAATCTTTTCTCTGCAACGAGTACGCTAGACAAAGGCCTACAGATGGTATCTGACCGAAACATTTGTAAGTTCATTAAAAACAAAGAGGTTATAGCGCTGGCAAGGCGCGATGGCCGTTTATTTAAAATGCTTTTTAAAAATATTAGTACATCAGTTTTAAGTCAATAGTGGCTTTCACATAATAATATCTAATAATACTGCTGTTTACGTTATTAACAGAACAGGAGTAAGTTCTCAAGAAAATAAAACGCCGTATGAACTCTTTTATCAAAAACAGTTCGATATGTCTAGTTTAAAATGCATTTTTGGCTCCGAAGTGTGGGCTCATATTCCCAAGCAACGGCGGCGAAAACTAGACAGCAAGAGTAGAAGAGGTTTGTTCGTTGGCTATGGCGAAAATACAAAAGGATACAAGGTATTTTATCCTGAGAGTAAAACTTTCTCTTTGGAGAGAGAAATAATTATAGCGCCTCACCACGAGCCAATGAATCTTACAGAAAAAGTGGAACAAGTTGCCACGGTGAATCTGGACGTCACTGACCTACGCGCTGCTGCGTCGACAGAGTTATCAAGTTTAGATACAGTCAATCTTGAAGAAAATGCGACATCAAGTTCAGATACGTCTGTTTCCTTTATTGATGCCGAGGATGTACCTGTCGATAACTCGGAGTGTCGTGAAAGTGACAATATGGTTCAGAATGAACCATCTTATAATGATAGCGCTACTTCAAGTGTCGTGGACAGTGTCGACACTATGATATTGCGACCAAGAGTAAATTTAAAACCACCTATTGCTTTACAGGATTATGAAACTTCATATTTTACCTTATTAGATTCAGAGGAACGTACATCAAAATGGGAAGAGGCCATGAAGATGGAAATGAAGGCTTTGTCCGATAACCAGACTTGGACTATTATTGACAAGTCTGAAGATGGTGTGTTGACTGTAGACAGTAAGCGGGTATTTAGACTTAAACGTAAAGAAAATTATAAAAAAAAAAAAAAAAAAGTTGTGCGAGTCAGGATCTTTGGGCGTGTCATTTATAAACGCGTGTTAAGTGAAAGCTACTAATGACTTAAAACTGATGTACTACAGAATGTAATGTAATGTATAATGTATCTAATGTAGGTAATGTATAATGTCAGTGAAGCGTGCTGGCTTCGTTCGATCTTTACTTTTAGAAATGTATTTTTCTGAATCCTTAGTTGTTACTATGTTTGAAGATAACCAATCGACTATTCGGTCTTGTAATTCTCTTGTCCAACCAAAAAGAATGAAACATTTGGACATTAAGTACCATTTTATAAAGGAAAGGCTATCTAGTGGTCATATTAAAATCTGTTATGTATGTTCAAAAGAACAAGTAGCTGACATCTTGACAAAGCCTCTATCAGCTCAAGTATTTAAAAAATGCTAGAGATCTTTTGTTTGGATGTTAAGTACTAGTATAGATATTTTTCTAATGATCCTTGTAAAGGCCAGTCCTAACTATTTAAGTTAAGAAGTTGTCTGTTAAGTTATTTAATATGCTGTTTTATGTAGGTACTTAACGCTTACTTTTATTGAGGGGGGCTGTTGTTAAAGTCAATAAAAGTAGGTTTTAGTTTGTTCTGTCTATGCTCTGTCTGTCAATATTATATTCTTTATTGTATCAAGATAAAATGTCTATCTGAAAATATATCAGCTAATATTATAAAACTCCTAGTTTCTCTTCATGTAATCCTAATAACACAATTATATAAACTATGTAGTTGTTACCTTTGTGACATTTTATTCTTTAAACGCTTTGCTATATTAACACGCTGCGCGCTGTACGGTACCTTTCCCTCCTACTTAAACTAGTTAGTACCGACAGCTACACTCGGCACCGCTGTGCTCGTCAGTACCGCGCCACTGATAGCGCTCCGATGTGTATCAGTGGCTAATTACAGCGGTACACTCGGTAACAACGGTGTTAGCGGCTATCTGCCGCGGGGGCATTACCTATGTATCGGGGTTACCACGAGCGCGGCCGAACTGATTTATGTTGATTTGGGAATAATCATAAATACTTTGTAGATACAGAGTTGATTACTATTTTTTTCTTAAATAGAATATTTTTCTATGTCGCGCGACTAGTACATAGGTACGTAACTATGTACCTAGACTGCTAAGAGAAGTCATAGAGATTACCAACTAAAAGAACTTCAACCTGGAAAATAGATTAGCTACTTATTCAGCTGTTGAGAGGCTGGAATCAAGTGATTCAACTGTGTACCTATAAACCGGAAAAATGCCAAAAAAGCGGAAATTGAGTTTATCGAAAACGTGGGCATATGAAAGGGAGTTTATAAAAACGTGAAACAACGCCATCTAACGGATCACCTCCACACTACGTAATCGCGATGGCCGCGCTATTGATGGCGGCATTCCGCGCGGATCGCGATAGTCTTCTACACTGCCACTCGCCCTTCCACCGGCAGAGTTAGCACCGGATCCACCGGCACAAGGGAGATACCGTCTGCCCTCCAATCATGCGACAACAACATGCAGAAGGTTGAAGACTTTGGAGCCTGGCTTCAAAAAGTGAGCCTTTTGGCACGACTCTCAATAGCTTCTAACGCTTCCAGCTGGTACTTGGCTCATTCATCCCATGTGTATGTATCACGCACGATAGAAATTGTGTTTTGAAATGGCTGAGGATTGAGGTCATGTAGTCCACCCTAACTATTATTTGTTAATACTGCCACAAGCGCTTACCGCTACCGTCCTAGATGTGCGTGAAGTCTCCAGAGCTATATAATTTTGTTTAAGTAGTATGTTACGTTAAAACGTTTTGTCTCAAGATCACTTCAAGGCCCGCGCGGTTTCTTTTTTTTTTTAGGAGTGGAGACGAGAGGAGATGTACGGAAATTGGCAAATCACATTAGTTCGAGTCTTTCACCCTTCCTGTGATTGGTCGAATTTGGCACATCTCCTTTCCGCTCTACTCGTCTCCGCTTTGGTGAATACCGAACCTAACTCGTTGGAGTTGTCCTTCTGCCTTCTCTTCCATGTTGTCCTGCCCTCGATCCGTATCTCTGGTAATGAGAAAGATATTCCACTCGATACGAGTTAATACACTCGTTTTTACTTACGCCGCGATCTGATCGCTGTTTCTTTTCATGCGGTTGAGCTAATCAAACCGTTACTGTTACACGTTTTACTTTACAACGAGCTTGAATACTAAGTTAGGGGAGACTTAGGAAACGTTTATATAGCCGTTTATAAGAAGATTTCTAATATATATATGCCTTTGCAGACCGACGATGACTTAGACATAATCAGCGCGTAACACGACCACTGGGACGCAGGCCTTCACACTGGGAATTTGCCGTAATTCAACACGAAGGACTAGTGCGGGTGGGTAGATGTTACATGTTTTCGTGTCTTGATTCTGGTAGATACTGATTTCCTCACTATGATTTGCTCCACCGTTTTGAGAGCTATGGTTATGGAATCATTTCCACAAAGAGTTTTCAGAAAGAACCCACAACCGGTAACATGACGTTACTTCTGGGTCACCACTGTTCTTATATAACAATATTTTTCGGTTAGTTACTACGTGATGGACTGATGGAATACTGATACCAACGTCACTTGTGTATCATACGTCAACACACGCTGACGTATTGACGTTATTTGACGTCACACGTCAGTTGGTTGACGGCGGCGCTCGTAGACACAACATCACGTTCGTATTCCCTAGTATATGTAACACTGGCATTAGACCCAAATGCTTCATTTGTGGGTGGTATGAGGTAGTGGCGGGACTACAGATCAACATTAGGGAAAGTTAAGTAAGAATCTTGACTGTCCAAAAAACCTAAAAGTGTTATAATTAATGTCACTGTAAGCCAAAGTTTTTCACTTGTATGAAGGTACCGCTAGCATGAGGTTTTCGGTTCGATTCCTTGATGGTATTTCTCGTTTCATTAGATGAAGACGAAAAGTAGATATTTAATTACTAAGTTTTGACATTAAAGTTTCAAGTTTAAAGTGATCAGTAATTGATAGACTCGTCCTTTGAATGTATAAGATTACAATTGAAATATCGGTGTAAACCCGAGAAAGTAGAAACCCTCTCTTCCGTATGCTAACTGTATGAACTAACTCGGTAACTGTAGTTTTCTCCTGAATAATTTTATTCAGGTTACAACCTAGACCTAGGACCTAGGGAAAATAACACAAAAGTATACTATATTTGAACACACTAGTCTATCATCACTTGCATTGTACCGTGTTCTCTGATACACGTGATTGTGTGACGTCACATGTACACCCCTTCACGCAGTTTGCACACCCATCGAGTGGAGAGCGAGCGATGTAGCGCGCGACCTGTGCCGCCGACCGTACACCGGCGAATAGACGTAATGTTGAGATCTCTGGAACACAGATACAATGCTAACTGCCTGATTATTTTCGAAAGCTAGTGATGTCCCTTTATTACCATTTTTTTAGTTGTGACCTAAGTATGTTGCGGTTCAGCTCCCCAACTTACAGGATGCAGCTAACTGCTGTTGCTTATTTGACATCAATCAGGTGTTTAATATTAACTTAAATTAACATGCATTCCACCACATAATATACCCTGACATCTGCACACTTGACGATCTTATAACTGCATCAGGGAGTGGAGTTCGCTTAGCTGAATTTTGGGCCAAATATATTTCATGAAAATGTGCCATCGACACGCTAAGAAGAAAAACATGCATTGTCATTTAACAATAGTCATCATGATCTACATTTTATATTAGCCTTCAGAAGACAAAACTCACTTATATTCATTTGCATCGTTTATGATCTTCTGAACGTCAACCACATTCACTGCACAGATACGATCCACTGCGACATTTAGCCGAAACTCCAGAACAAAAGCATTGATTCCGATCTCCTACACTACAATGATCTACTCCCAACAGAAGCGCACTTACACAATTACCGACCGGGGCTACTCGTACTACATACAATAGCGATCACTGATCACCGCTATCAACGCCGACAAATCGCCGACGAAACGCCGACAGATCGCCGACAATTAAACGATAGATGTCACTGTGTCTGCTAGCCATTTGGAGAACATGTGGAGTTGTATCGACAATCGACATCGATGCTGGGACTACTCTATTGTGAGCGAATGTCGGTCATCAGTCGATAAACATGGCGGCGCTGAATCATTGTACCGGATAGAGGTGCATCCTCACGGACATTTGGTGGTCATTTGATTGAGTTTTGCTACTGATGACTGGTATAACATTCAGAGACGTTCATAATTTGTTTATCTTCCTGTTATACGACGGCGTCGGTTGGTTATATCTTGGCAGTAGAAAGTATTAGCGGCAGTAGTCACAACCTAGACTTTTTTATTATATTATGGTTGAACTTATGCCTTTCACTTACAGTGACCAGCAGAAGCGAAGTCGCATATTCACATGATATTGGTGCACATGATTATTGGTGTATTTTGATTTAATTACACAATAATATGCAGAAGGGGACTCCTTACCAGAGATATTCTCTACCAGTTCACTTGTAACGTGCCTTGCTGTATTCCCCTCCCCTAATACAGTAAACACTGAACACCTTCACAGCTTAAACATTTAAATAATATAAAATAAATTCCCAATGACGCGCGTTCACTCCCTTCGCGTCTTTAACTCGACTCACTGCAATGTTTTATGTATATTTGCTCGAGTTTTCTCAATGTCACACACGACACCTGTTTTAATTTATTTCGATGCTAAGATTTATATGAGATAGCAAAAAGAGCCTCTTGGAATACTCTTGAATATGTATCAGATACATTGAATAATTCACATGGTAGAGGATTAAATTGAGTTGGTTTCGTGCACAGTCGGGTAACTTCGAGTAACATCGGGCGAGTTCGGCAGAGGTCGGCTAAAGTCGGGTGGTTTCAGATGAGCGGTGACGTTTAGACGTTTAACAGGTGATGTGGAATACACATGACGTGGTCGAGAAATTGGGGAAATTCTTGATGGTTACATCAAGACTCTATGACTGTCTGTATATGGTCTGTGTTGTATGGTCATAAGGATTTTTGTTTTGGAGCAGCGGTGGCCCAGTGGTGTCGGCCCCGACTTATGAACAGTAGGTCCTTGGTTCGAACCCAGGCAGGCGCATTACTTTGTGCAATTTATTTCATCACCGCTGCTCTCAAAACGGTGAAGGAAAACATCGTGAAGAAACCGGCATGTCTTAGAACCAAAAATTCGTAGCATGTGGCATCTGCCAATCCGCACTGGGCCCGCGTGGTGGAATAAAGCCCATCCCTCTCCTAGAGAGGAGGCCTGAGTCCCTGCAGTGGGAACATTATAGGCTGATGATGAAGGATTTGTGTCATTGATTTAGGTAAAATGTAAATCTGATCATGAAGCCTGCAGCGTTCCCTGAACTTTTGATTTTTTGGTTCCATTGCCAAATGGCAAAAAACGGAACCCGTATAGATTCGCTGTGTCTGACTCCAGGGGTCTCTCGAACCCAAGACCTCTGATTTTTCGGATTCGTGTGCGTATTGTATAATTATCACTAGCTTCGGTTAAGGAAGCCATCCAGAGCCATCCAGCATGCCTAAGAGATATTGAATTCGAATGCTGAGCGTTACCTTACGGTCCAACTCTGTACTCCAGTAGGGCTATTGAGTATCTTTTTTTATGTCAGTGGCTATCATAAGTGTCCATAAATTAACTGTAAAGAAGACGGATCACAATCCATACAAAATTACCCCACGTCCTATAACAACGTGACATATCTCAAAAAAAAGATGAAAATGTATAAAAAAATATGGCATACTTCTTAAGTTCATTTTTTTACACCTTCATATGAAAAAGTTGCAATGAAAATAGTTCAGGCGCTGTTGTGAAAAATTCGTTCGTATGAGTATTAATGGCCCGATTTTAAAAATTCTTTTTTTGTTGGAAAGGGTATACTTCCCAAATAGTCCCATATTTTTTTTATCGAAATCAGACAAGCGGTTTTGGAAAAATAAACAAAAAAAAAATACATTGTCCACATTATGACTCATGAACATGTGAACTTACGTGTGAACCACTAAAAAGTGAAAAATAAAAACTTTTTAACAAAAAATAAAACCGACTTCAAAAACAAAACACAAAAAAGCAAAAAAGTGAAAAAAATAAACTTTAGAAGAAAAATCAGTTTCTGAAGTCGGTGGCAAAAACATGAAATCAAACAAACAGAAGTCACCGACTTCAGAAACTGATTTTTCTTCTAAAGTTAATTTTTCACTTTTTTGTGTTTTTTTTTTGAAGTCGGTTTTATTTTTTCTTAAAAAGTTTTTTGTTTGAAAAGGTAGTCCCACGGCCATAAAGTCAGGTCTCTGGTCTCCAGGATTCTGGAAATGAAAGTAACATCTCAAAAATAAGCTCATTTTTGTACTTCACATTATTAGTTTTTCCCTGTCTTGTTGTTTCTTTTGACTTATTGCATTATGATGAGACAGAAACGTCAGTGGTAACGCGAGGGAGTGATCGACAGAGGTTGTTTCACTAACATTAACACAAATGAGAGAGACGAATAACGATAGCGACGCGAGTCGCGACCGGGCAAGCGAAGCTAAGGAAATGCAAGTGAATAATGTAATAATTTTTACAGGTACCGTTTGACGGAACGAGATCAATAATGTACCTAATTCTGGTTGGCGTTTGATTAACCATCGTATAGCCCGACAAGCGGGTGAAGCAGCTCCTGCTCATAACATAGAAGCGCACAATCATTGTGTTTCATGCCAGCATCCAATACTACGAGGACGTCAAAGACATGTTCCTAACGCGAATATTTTGGAAGAAGCCCATTCCCTCTCTAAAAGAGAAGGCCTGTGTCCCAGCAGTGGGAACATTAATAGGCTGTTGATGATGATGACGACGAAATAAATAAATAATAAATACGACGATATACAAAATAACGTTCTGTTGATCTCAAGTTCTCAACAGAACAATCACGGCATATCCGAAGAAAGGAGTACCACACCTATGTGCTTTATAATAGACGAATTAATGAAAGAAGGAATGCCGTGGTTGAATAGGTACTGTTGTTCTTGTATACCTACATGGACGCAGGACATTGGAGGTATGCGCCCATGTTATGAGTGTAATATTTTATTTGGGCTGGATGCGTCAGTCAGGAGACTGACAGCGCCATTTAATTGTTCCTTAGAACTCGCATAAGAACGAGTGAAACAACATTATTCACTTGCATTTCCTTAGCTTCGCTTGCCCCGTCGCGTCACTATCGTTATTCGTCTCTCTCATTTGTGTTAATGTTAGTGAAACAACCTCTGTCGATCACTCCCTCGCGTTACCACTGACGTTTCTGTCTCATCATAATGCAATAAGTCAAAAGAAACAACAAGACAGTGAAAAACTAATAATGTGAAGTACAAAAAGTGAAAAATAAAATAAGAAGAAAAATCAGCTTCTGAAGTCGGTGACTTTTGTTTTTTGATTTCATGTTTTTGCCACCGACTTCAGAAGCTGATTTTTCTTCGTATTTTATTTTTCACTTTTTTGTGTTTTATTTTTGTCGAAGTCGGTTTTATTTTTTGTAAAATAGTTTTTATTTTTCACTTTTTAGTGGTTCACATGTGCTTACCCCTTCACAACGTACCGGCGTAAACAATAGACAGACATGAGATTTCAGCAATCCCAGTCCATTTGCTATCATTTATTGAGGAATTCCGTTGCCTATCTCCGAAGTTCTTCATCAGATCTTCACTAAATAGTTTTTATAACCTTTGTTGTAGTGAGTACAGGCGTGATATTATGTTGGGTGATGGCGTAAACTATGCTTAGATATGCTATAGCAACAATCGCGGTTAATCTGCTAATATTTATTGAAGAGTTCCCCCGATTTCTACAAGATCCCATCATCAGATATTAAAATGGTGACAATGGGACCACACGGGAAGCACCAGCTTTCAAATAAAAAAAGAATCATGAAAATCGGTTCACCCAGTCGCAAGTTATGAATTGATAACCTCCTCCTTTTTTTGGAAATCGGTTAAAAATGAGCTTATTTTTGAGATTTGACTTTCATTTCTTCAGGATCCTGGAGACCGGAGACCTGACTTTATGGCCGTGGGACTACCTTTTCAAACAAAAAAAGAATTTTTAAAATCGGTATATTAATACTCATTACGAACGAATTTTTCACAACAGCGCCTGAACTATTTTCATTGCAACTTTTTCATATGAAGGTGTAAAAAAATGAACTTAGGAAGTATGCCATATTTTTTTATACATTTTTATCTTTTTTTTGAGATATGTCACGTTGTTATAGGACGTGGGGCAATTTTGATCCATCTTCTTTGTTATGGTTTAGTACATTTTTTTTAAACTAACCATTTGACAGTTATTTGATAGATACTGTAGGTTAGCCACTGTCATTAAAAGATACGCAATAGCCCTGCAGAGCCTGGTACTGACTTTGCGGTAGATTCTGTCTTTCAATCGTGAACGCTTTCTGTTTGCTTTTGAGGCGCTTTATAATATGTTTTGATTGAAAAGCAACATAATATAAGATGTAAACGGACTTCACGAAGAAGGACAACGGGTGTGTTATATCTTTTTAATTATTTTTGTAATTTTTAGCACTGTTTTTAAAATTGAGATTTCCTTGATTCAGACCAAAATAACGTAGCAACGTCGGCTGTCAGATGTCAAGTGACAATGACGTAGGGCGAAGTTGCGTCAAGTATATTGTTGACTAGCTGACCCGCGCAACTTCGTCTGCGTCACATAAATATAGCTATAACCTTTCTCGATATATCGACTATCCGACATTAATTAAGCTAAATCGTAACAAACAAAAAATCTTATCTTTCCTATTTATTACAATAGTTTAGATTAGCTTAGATTATATTAAAGTGTGAATTACTATAAAATCTATCTATTACTGTTAAATATACTATAACACTCTGTACTTGTAAACATTATGATGCAGTAAATATTATGAATTTGAATTTCCCGGAGGCCAGCCAGAATCCCCCGTACCTACACTGTGACGCAACCCGCGTAATTATATTTCCGCGCGGGTATTTTTACGTTGACGATATCTTTTAAGATATTTGTTTAAACTGTATAGAGTAAAGAGCACAAATATTCTATATTAAATTTCCGTTCTAACGAACACATTTATTTAGGTATAGAATAATACCATATGGGTTAAATAAGCTTCGCAAAAAATAATTCTTTTTAACCTAACATTTTAATAATAAAAAATGGTTACAGTGAGTCAATCTTAAAAGATAGACAGATGCTGTCGCGGACTTTTTTTTAGAACTTTTAAAGACGAATAATTACCACATACATGATATTCTCGTAACTTAAACCGTTTTCGCAGCGCACGCAACGGAAGCTCTCAGAAAGGAATTTTCTTTTCCCGTTTTTGCAACATTTCTCATTTATGCTCCGCTCCTATTGGTAGTAGCGTGATGTTATATAGCCTATAACCTTCCTCGATAAATGAACTATCCAACACAAATAGAATTTTTCAAATCCAACCAGTAGTTCCAGAGTTTATCGCGTTCAAACAAACAAACAAACAAACAAACAAACTCTTCAGCTTTATAATATTAGTATAGATTTAATAATTATCGTAAATATCTTAAAAACGAAGGTTCTAATTTCAAATAAACCTAATTTACATTATTCTAATGATCTATTATATACCGACGTATTTTAAAGAAGTAGCTTTTATTGTGGCTTAAAAGACTTAGTTTCCGACCCACAATAATTACTATTGTAGTATTTGAATAGTTAAGTCAAGTTAAATGTTTATTTATTATAAATTGCCAATAAATTATATATTTATTATTAAAAGATACTTAAAATGTTTCCTACATTTTATCTTGCAATTTTAATAAATTAAATAGTTTCAATCAAATTCTCTGAACTATCGGTTGATATTCATATTTTATCAGATAGTCATAAAGATTACAAATAAAAACATACTATATTGCCAAATTAACTTAAGACGTTTTAAAATAGTTTCACTACATAGGATTTGCTAATTATCATTTACGTTATTAGTTATTTAGCTATAATGTATAACCATTTGCCATTGGTGTATTAAGGCGGTAGTCGTTGATTAACTTTTTAAGATTGGACGGTTATAAAAGTGAAAGGACCGGCAATTCGGGAACAGTTACGCGGCAACTATTCTACGAGTTAGCTAGTTAAATACGAGTAATAACTGGATCTGTACCCAGAGTGATAAATTCATAATGTGTCTAATGAATCAAGACTACCAAGTGTAGCAAGCTGTAACCTATGTGTATTGTCCTAAGGACCTACCTACAATGTTCATGTAAGTTAATTGATGTTATGCTATGAATATTACTGATAACTATGTGTTAGAAATATGTACTATAATATGGGTTATATTGATTGTTGTTTATGTAAACTGATAAATTGCTGTAACTTGAGACAGTCCAAGACAATGCCAGGTTGTCTTTGCATAATACTTTAAAATATGTTCCCGTGGAGTTTCTTGTCCATTCTTCTCCACGAAGATTAGGAACCTAGCGAATGGAATCGAGTTTGAGGTAGTTGACAAGACCAAAAGAAATAAAATGAATAGTCTTGTCTTTTGTGCTTTTACTTCATAAAACCCCTGTTCCCAACACACCTTTATAAAGAGACATTCGAACACAGTAAATAACTAGTAATCATCCTGACACTCAAAGTTTATTAATTGGTGGATATTAATACATATACATATAGATTTACATACACTTTCTAACAGGTGCATGTTGGCTTCGTTGAGGACTGGTGAGCATGAGATCGTGGGTTCGATTCCCGGGTCAGGCTAAGTGGTATTGGGTTTTTCCATCAGGAATTTCTCAGTAGCAGCCACAGAGTCTTGATATGTGCCCGGTTGATGTCAATAGGCTCGCCCCTTATTACATGGGAATTAGCATAACTGAGGAGTGACATTTCAAAGCGACTTATTTCCAGTCTCGATAAAAAATTAAGTAATGATGGGAATCCATTTTTAGCATTCATTCGCAGCTCTATACAAAATTATTTATTACAAAAACGCTTAATTCTTCTCTAAAATTGACTTCCAATTCACGTATTCAAAACAAAGAGGCATATTTCCACGCCATTTGCTCACATAATTTTAGACGAAAAAGTTCATATACAAACCGACTTAATTCCAATACATAATTCTGGTCTAGTCACTTTTCTCTAGCAAACAGACTTATTTCCATTTCATACATTACAAAGCGTAGAAAATCACCATTGTTTTGTGTCGTTTACATGGCAACTCAAGTGGCCAAAAGGCCTAGCCAGAACCGTAAAACCGAAGAACAATAGTTAACTTTTTAAAAATCCAAAGTTTTGCTTACTGTGTGTGTGTGTTAAGTGAGTGAGTGACAGACCATAGAGTGCCTTTTGACCGACTGTGGTCGTGGACTGTGACATGTTGAATGAAAAATTAATGTTTTCAGTTTTTTCGATTGGGAATTTTGTTGATATTTTGAAAAATTGTTTTCATGTGATACAACAATGGCAGAAGTTTGTGTGGAGGATATAAATACAATCGTACATTTCTGTATAAGCATACTTCAAACACAGGACAGATATTTGAGTAGATTGATGGCACCTTTTGAACCGCAACGGAGAAATAAAATTCCAAGTCAGGGTATTGCAAAAAATTGCAAGTTCAGTTGCAACTACTTCATATTGTGCAAAAAGAAGAAGCTTAAATCAGTATGCAAAAAATGTTATTAGCTAATGTTTCCCAGAGGCAAAACAAAAAGGTTTATTTCCATAGAGTGCCTAACAAAGGTACTTATTTCCTCTAGAGTATCTAACAAAGAGGCTTATTTCTTGTAGTACTGAACAAAGGGACTTATTTCCAAACTATTGAGTAATATTTTCCTACTAGATTTAAATTTTAAAATTAATGTGCTACTGTCACAATAAGCTAAATACGAGTCTCTTTAAGGCGAAATGAAAAAAGTATACTTATATTAACATATTAAAGCACATTGAGGTTTTATGGATTTATTGAAAAATCGGATAAGGTGGAAATAAGTCGTTTTGAAATGTCACTCCTCAACTGACGAAATTAAGGTGTACTATTAGGTACAGCTCTGCCGGGCTCAGCCTAACCTCTGTCTGTGTGATGTTATGTTATGTGTGTAGTATTCAATTATAAAATATTGTAAATATTGTACCACAGCTTGTGAAAGAAATATCAAATAAAATATTTTCTTCTTTAATTTTGTTTTAAAGAATACTGTGATCCTGTTCGCTTTAAAAAACTCGAGAACACACATGCCATGGATACTCAAAATCAAAATAGCTTTATTAATTCCATGCATAATCTAAAAAATAATCAACATTGTGCATTTCGGTCATTCTCCGATTTGGCGGCCATGGATATTAGTGGTATTTAATTGACTTAAGAAGTCAACAAGTTTAGTTTAGCGTCACGGCACTCTAACCGTATATATATGGATGGTATTTCGTGACACAGCAGTAAATGATCGTACTTAGTTAATAACAGTTTTTTATTAAAATCATAGCATATTATTAAATTTACAAAACACTGTTAAAAGTCTGTTACTAAACCTAATTAGTTGAATCTGTATGAAGCAATTTATTGAATTGCAATATAACAATGTCAACCATCGTAATTATTTATTCAGCACCATTTTTATGACACCATTGCGTTGTTTACAATGACAATCGACGATATAATTCAAACATACAAAATAATGGATTATATTCGCTAGCTTTAAAAGTTGTGTGATTATAATAATATGGTAAGCCCGTTATGCGTGCAGTTCTAGTTGTATCGATCGCTTCAGTACCTTAATCTAGTTAGGTTATGGTTGTATGTCGTAACATTTGCATTTCCCCGTGGGGTGTATTAGGCTTGTTTTCGTGCAGTAGCAGCGTCGGGTACCTTGGTCAGTGTCACACTCACTGTCTTTGAGGCAGTCTGAAAGTTAATTGAAAATATCTGTATTTGTAAACATAGGTTTTAAACGGGTGTTACAATACAACCATAGATCGGAATTGTTAGAGCTGTTTTATGTACTTGCCATAGGTTAGAATAATATGGATATTCGCCGAGTCCCAGGATTTGGTTTTTTAAGTAGTAAAATCATAAAAAAAACTAATTTTCGACTTCGGGACTAATGAAAGATTACATTTCCTTCTCAACAAAGTGGTAACGTCGCGCGCTTGGCAAAAAGTTTTATAGCGTGCTGTTTACGTAAAATTTACATCGTCGTTCATGCGCATGTCTACCACGCGGGCCTAGTGCGGATTGGTAGATGTCACATGTCTTCGAATTTTTTGGTTCACCGTTTTGAGAGCAGCGGATGAAATTATTTACACAAAGTAATGCGCCTGCCTGGGTTCGAACCCATGACCTACTGTTCGTTAGTCGGGCCTCGGGCTGCCACCACTGGACCACCTCTGCTCTCAATATAACCCATAAAGGTGCTAAAAGAATTACCTATAAATATATTGGGGTCCATGTTGCACGTGCATTCGCCTGTCTTCAGATCCTGAGTCCTCAGACAGAAGCAGTAGTGCCCGAACCTCTCCCTGCACTCCTGGTCCACGTGACAACCTGTGGAAACATAACATAACATCATAGAGCTCGTGGAGGTCAGATATCCAGTCGCTCCGTTTAAATATACTAGTGTTCAGCTGTATCATATTTGACTACTAGCTGTTGCCAGCGGCTTCACCCGCTACAACAAGAAAATTATCTTTCAATCGGGATAAAATTATTAATCGGGATAAAAACTATACTATGTGTTAATCCAGGTTATAAAGTATCTGTGGACCAAACTTTATCAAAATCCGTTCAGTAGGTTTTGCGTGAAGAAGTAACAAACATACCTACACACTCACACACTCACAAACTTTTGGATTTATAATATTAGTAGGAAGTAGGATTAGTAGGATAGTAGGATAAGCCAACCTCAAGAAATTGAGGTAAACATTAAGCAGAGGCCGATAATTAGCTTTATGTAAATGTATAAAAAAAATCAGACAACACACAACTATGTACTGCTTATCTGACCTCCATAACCCAATAAAATTGATACTGGGTAAAACGATATCCTTGACTGACTGGTGGTCAGACTTTCAGGTCACTGACTACCTGTAACGACTGCCAAAGATCTATATTTTATGACAATAGGGGCCAACAGCTTAACGTGCTTTCCGAGGCAAGGACTGGGTGGTTACCCATCCAGAGACCAACCTAGGTAAGCGCGACTTAACATAAAGATAGATCGATTAAATTCTTAATTAGTACAGAGAGAGTACAGTAGTAGTGTTTCGAATACATACTTGTTTGTTTCGCGGCGCTGATCGTGATCACAGAGATAAACAATACAACACATAAGAGTTTCATGATCGCTGTACTAGTGGTGCCAACAGAGACCATTCTCCGTCATTTATAACTCATGGACAGACAACCACATCTCGGTTGACACTCGAACTACGAAAACCACCCTTATTGCTAACACATGAACGCGCTGTCAATGTTATATAATTACGATAAATATGTGGCGGACTGTACTTGAATATAATCGATTTCAAACATATGTTAATCAGTTGGTTTTGGTAATTAAGTTTTTGTTGTTCCAAATTAGTATTAATTAAAAAATATATTAATTGACGCGATTTGTTTAGGTAATTAACCGTAGGTACTACGGACTTCGGCTTAGTTATTAAAAAATAAATAAAGAAATCAGATTCAGTGTTGTGAGCGCGGTGTATTGATAAACCAAAGAAAAGTCAAAAGGAAATTAATAAAACAACATAATCAATCAACACAAATTGACTAAATGAAAAATCAACACTGACCTTATTGACTTACTGACCTGAAAGACATACACTGACCTTTTGGAATACATATTAAATTAATTAAAAACTATAAAATAAACTAACAATAAACTATAAAAAGGCATCGAAATACTGCCCCTCAACGCTGTCAGCCGGTAATGTGCCCAAAAGACTGGCGGCATTGCCTCGTTGTATGGCAACACTTAGCCTCTGGCCAAGATAAAAGCCAGTCCTTGGGTCACGAGAAGCGTCAACTAAGCGTTTCGAGATTTCCTTAAACAGGCTATGAGCACTCGGACCCCACGGCCCCAGAGTTTCAACCCCAAACGGCTCGAAAATATAGTTTCCGCAAAGGTCCGGTTCCGCAGCGGCTCCACCTGCGCAGCACGATGAACTTGGAAGATGTGATGGCGCAAGAGTATCGACACAAGTTGCGTCCCACATTAAAGGCCTACCCATCTTCCAAGGAAACAAAGACATGCCGTCCGGTCTCTTGCCATCGTCGCGTGCCAAGCCATGGGGTTCTAAAATAGCTGGTACGCCGACGGCGACAAGAGCACGTCGGATGATGTCGTTTAAGTTCGCGTTCGTTCGACCTTTAGGGTAATGTTCTTCAGAAAGGACAGGTGTGTAGTACTCGCAAACGGCGTGCGTGTGTAACCAGATGTATTGAATGTGGATGAGGCAAGGATCGTAGCAGGTGGCATTCTGCGGTTTCTGCCTACCACCACGGGAAAAGGGTGTAAGCTTATGTATGTATGTATAATCAATCCATCTTAGAAGTAATTAGATTTTTCTCATAAATATAATGTTTTCTCTTTGGTACACAGACACGATTCTTGCAACAAGTCGTAGTCGCGTCTAAAGTTGCGTTACAAGAGACCATGAACGACGCCTTACAAAGAATTCGTTTTTTCTCATAAATATCATCTACGGTTTCTGATACGACCCAAACAATTCGTTTTTACAAGACAAATGACGCTCTCTATTACCAAAGATATCGAAACTCGGAGCTAGAGACGTCTTTTATCGATATGTCGATATTTGTATGGCAACTAATATTTGTATGCAGGGCGAAATATATAAGGGTTGGATGATTTATTGGGTTATATGTGGCATAATCAGCCTACAATGTTCCCACAGCTGGGACATAGGTCTCCTCTCTATGAGAGGGATGGGCTATTAATTAATCCACCACTCGCGACGACTCCGGTTTGGTAGATGTCACATGTCTGCGATTTTTTGGGTCTCAGACATGCCGGTTTCCACACGATTTTTTCCTTTACCGTTTAGAAAGCAACGGTGATGAAATAAATTAAACAAAATAATACGTCTGCATACTCAACGTTAAACTTACCGATCGTATAAGGAATACCACACTGCGCTCCAGAACTCAAATTGCTGACGTAGCTCATAAAGCTGCCAGACTAAAATGGGACTGGGCAGGTCATGTCCGCTGGCAAAGCTGTGGGCCAGCATATCTCAGAACTGGAGCCCGGAGACAGCTAGACGGCGGCGCGGTAGACCGAGGAGGAGATGGCGGGACGCCTTGGATGGCTTTCTCGTTAACTGGCGGGAAGAGGCGCAACAACGAGGAAAGTGGAAGGAATGGGGGGAGGCCTTTGCTCAGGAGTGGGAAAGATTAGGCTAACTAAAAAAAAAAATACGTTTGCCTGAGTTTAAACGCACGACTTACTGCTCGTAAGTTTGGGCCGTTGCTGCTGCGTTGAAGCTCGTAAGTAAAAGAAAAAAGAGGAGGCAAAGAGTATCTAATAGGATATAAGGTCTTAACCCAGTAGACCAGTAGGTAGTAAGATATTCAGAACAAACGAAAAATAAAAGCATTATCCTGCATCGTCATAAAACACGAAAAAGTTTAAAATAAACAATAACTCCCATACCCTCTTTCGTGAAATGAATATCTTTCATAAGTCTCATGTTTGTATTTGTCTCCACGACTCATCAGCTGCCGTCGAACATATTGACTTGAAGCGATATTAAAGTGAATATCTCTTATTTGACTAAACGAAGGAGGGGCTCATGGCAATAACAGATCGATCGATCTTGAAGGTTAAGCAGTGCTTGCCGAGGTCGGCTCTTGGGTGGGTGACCATTCTTGACATACCGAGTTCACTCTGTAGCTCGGAAATCACGTAAACCGTTTCTACTGAGATATTCATCATCACCATCATCATCATCATCGTCCTGCCCTTATCCCATTCTATTTGGGGTCGGCGCAACACGTTTTCTTTGTTCCATTCTTCCCTGTTAACGCATAGACATGACAGTGGCGTTTACTCCTTTATCTTTCATATCATTTCTCACACCATCCATCTTTTGTGTGCTTTTGTTACTGAGATATTCATCATCATCATCAGCCTATAATGTTCCCACTGCAGGGACTCTGGCCACCTCTCTAGGAGAGGGATGGGCTATAATCTACCACGCGGGCCCAGTGCGGATTGGTAGATGTCACATGTCTCTTAGAATTTTTTGGTTCTAAGACATGCCGGTTTCCTCACGATGTTTTCCTTCACCGTTTTGAGAGCAGCGGTGATGAAATAAATTACACAAAGTAATGTGCCTGCCTGGGTTCGAACCCACAACTTACTGTTCGTAAGTCGGGGCCGCCACCACTGGGCTTATTGCTTACGGAAAAATCCAATAACAATTTGGGAATACTCAGCAGTCGCGATTGCGACCACTAATGAGACAGTCGGGAAATAAAAGAAGTGACTAAAGAATGGTCTCTATGGCACAGAGGTTATCAGAATGGCCACAGGACGCCAAGAATTCAGAACACGTTTGTTTCTAGGTCGGGTAGTGGAATTGGAAAGTCTCATTAGCAGCTTCTTATTACATTAGTAAATCTACAAAAAATACTTTTACTGTCACCTTTTTCAAACAAAAAGAAGAAAGAAAGAAATAACTATTTTATTTTATTTGTATCAGATACATGACAGTCATGCAGACACGCTACTCAAACTCAAAGCATTTATCTATCTACATAAATAAAAAGAGAAGTCCTGACTGACTGACTCATCAACGCCCAGCCCAAACCCTTGGACCTAGAAAGCTGAAATTTTGCACAGACGTTCCCTTCATAATGTAGACAAGGAATAAGGAAGGATTTTTTGAAATTCAACCCCTAAGGGAGTTAAATAGAGGATGAAAGTTTGTATGAAAAATCGCCATTTTCACGCGGGCGAAGCCGCTGGCAAAAGCTAGTTTGAAATAAACCCATCAGGTACAGGCACTCTTGGATTTTCAAAAACAAAAAGGTGAAACTACAGTCCAACAGCACGGCACAGCACATTGTTAAACTACAATGTTTTCAGTTATTTACTATCTAGTGTATCGTATTAAAAATAACCAATAGGCACTCTTCACATTGTTAGCTTAGGAACGCCGTTATATGAATATAGAAAGTTTCCTTTTGGCGAACCATTCGATGTTATAACCAGAACTCGCATCGTTAGTACTCCGTGTGAACGCGTCTAACAAACAGTTATTATAGTGTTGTGATATCGATCTCTATGTTGACATGAAAATGACAGGACAGCAGTGCGGGGAATGAGTTTAATTTCGACTGAATAACAAAATAATGCGAGATAACCTGGACGCACGTCAAGGAAGTTGGTTTGAAGATCCATTGCCCAGTAGACTTTGTAGCCCGGAAGATGTTGCGTTGGAAGGCCTTCCACTAGGTGGACCCGATGACCTAGTAAAGGTTACGGGGATCCGCTGGCTGAGGGCCACATGGGAACTTTGAAAGTGGCGATACTTGGGGGAGTCTTATGTCTAGCAGTGGACGTCTTTCGGCGGAAATAATTACTCAGTAATGGGTCGTTTCAGATAATTAAGAAGCATATTAAGTGAATGATATTTACATAGGCATCTGGGCTATTGCTGCTTCAAATAAATAAACGAAACATTAATATATTTCACTCAACAAAGAAATGGAATCATTTGATCAATTCTCAGTAATTGTATCAAAGGAAAACTTTTTCTTTGTAAACTTTTTAACGTCAAGAATAGGAAGTGTATTTTATTGAAAAGAAACGTTTTCCGATAAAAATAAAATAAGTTACGAATCTGTAAGAGAACTACGTTGTAATTTTATCATACAATAAAATAACAGTCCTCCTGATCGTGTTAGATCACGGCGGATAATCTGAGCGGAAATTACCCACCGGGCGTGGGTTATAGTGCACAAGAGTGCGCGACACAGGTGACCTTTCTTTTGCCGCACCCTCACAGTCCGATGGATCGGCGATCCGATTCGACCTGATAGAGATCAGGTGCCACTGATACCTGAGGCTCCTTCATGGCGTTCTCATTGATACAGAAGTCAGCTGCTAATTGCTGCATTAGCAGGGTGGCATGCGACTACGAAGAATATCAGACAATAATTATTTTCTTGTTTTCTACTTTTAAGACCGCGGTTTTGTTAGTAGGACGTCGGGTTTTAGATTTTTGAACTTTATTTTTGTGTGTACTTAAACTATAATATCCTACTAATCCTACTAATATTATAAATGCGAAAGTTTGTGAGGATGGATGTATGGATGTTTGTTACTCTTTCACGCCAGAACGGCTGAACGGATCTGAATGAAATTTGGCACAGAGATAAATTATAATCTGGAATAACACATGGGCTATATATTAGCGCTATAATAACTTAGGGGGGTGAGCAATATTGCATTATGTGCATATTTTTCAACTGTTTGACAGCTGACTTCTGTCATACTATGAATTGAAAGCGAACGGCTATTTCAAACTTTTTGACACAGATGAAAGTAGCCTATCGGTTCGGCGACTTACCTGTAAACAAATGTATGCAAGTTCAAATCTTAGTCAGTGCCTTCATTTTGTGTTTTTTATAATGCTGTAAGATTTCCAAAACTGTTAAACATATTCGCGAGTTCGATCCCCAATCGGTTTTCACTTTTTGTAATTTTTTGGTATTTGTTTTTATTTTGATGCTTTATGATTTTAAAACAATTACAAAAACAACAAAAAGTGATAATAAATCTAAATACATAATAATAAATGTGTAGACGTGGAGTTTCTGTACATTGAACATAATATTATTTAGAAAAAATAATGTTCTCTATTGGCGTGTTCATTCGTTTTAGAAATTTTTGTCTGTAATCTTTCGGGAGGCCTTCCAACGCAACGTCTTCCGGTTCGCGGTCGCCACTTCACAACTATTCGCATTATCGGCCATCCGTTCTGCGAGCAATGTGCCCATTGCCACTTAAGTCTGGCGATTCTTCGGGCTAAGTCGGTAACCTTGGTTCTCATGCGGATGTCTTCATTTCTGATTCGATCACGCTAGGAAACTCCGAGCATAGCCCTCTCCATTACCCTTTGGGTGACTTTAAGATTTCTGATGAGGCCCATTGTGAGTGGCCACATTTCGGTCCCATATCTAATCACTGCAGTCAACACACACTTTCGTCTTGAGACACTGTGGTAAGTTGGACAAGAAGACACCGCGCAACTTCCCGAACGCTGCCCAGCTGAGTAGGATTCGTCGATTGACCTCTTTCGCGTTGTACCCAACTGGATCGTTTGTCCCAGGTAGACATAATCGTCCACAACTTCGAGTGTAGAGTCTCCGATCTTGATAGGAGTGGGTGATATATGGACATTCAACGTAACCTTGGTTTTTTCCATGTTCATTTTAAGACCCACTATTTTGGAAGCTCCACTGAGGTCATCGAGCATTGTACTGAGTTCCTCCATGGTCCCAGCCATAACCACTATGTCGTCGGCAAACCGAAGGTGAGTGATGCACTCGCAATTGAAGTTGATTTCAAGTCCTCTCCAATCTAAATATTCTCCAGTGCAGTTTCGGAGATATGACGTCTCTCTGTTCCCATTTGTTATATGTTATATATGTGTGCGTGCTGCGCCACGCAATATGTACTTAGACGAATAAACGTCAGTGCGTTACAAGCAGCCTTGTGTATCACTCGTTCCCTTGTCCACCTATTTAACATTGGCGACGAGTACCCACTCCGGTAAAATATAAAAATGTCGTTAACGTTCGGCATTATTACAACTTTTGACCACACTCAGCAGACTTGGAGGACATTCAAGGGCAGGATCACGCAATGGTTTATTGCCAACGAGATAGATACGGCGAAAGATCCAGAGGGAGTGAAACGGCGGGCGATATTGTTAAGCGCACTCACAGAAGGTACATACAGGCTTGCCGCCGACCTCGCGCAGCCAAAGACGTTGGAAGCAGTGCCTTACGAAGACATAGTACAGCTTTTGGATACACATTTTACGCCAAAACAAGTTGGGTTTGGAGAACGACACAACTTTTATGCAGCAGCACAATGGCCGACCGAAACGGCGTCACAATGGGCGGCCAGATTGCGCGGGCTTACGGCGCGATGTAATTTTTATAACGTCGAGGAGGCGCTGCGAGACCGTTTTATTATGGGGATGCAGCCGGGAGTCGAGAAAGAGAAACTGTATGTGCAGAATTTAGCCGGGCTAACTTTGGCCAAGGCTGTGGAACTGGTGGAGAATCTCCGGAGCGCTCGTGCCGCTGCGACCGCAGGCGCGGCCGCGGCCACGAGCGCCGTTGGTGCCGCCGCCGAACAAGAATTATACAAAATCGAAAGAAAAAAAGTGAAGTGTTCTGTGTGCGGGTACTCTAATCACGAAACTCGGGAGTGTCGTTTCGCTAATTACACCTGTAAAAAATGTAACGTGAAAGGCCATTTACGGCGAATGTGTAAATCGGTAAAATACGTACAAAAAGACGAGGTAAGCGAGGGCGATGATGACGACGGTGAGTTGTTAATACATACAAATTATAACATTCGATCAATGAAAGGTGAGCCTCTAGTTGAAACGGTGTGTATAAACGGTAATAAATTGCGATTCGAAATTGATAGCGGGTCAGCGGTGTCAGTAATATCTGAAAAAATGTATAGAATAAATTTCAATAGCGTGCCACTATCAAACACTAATAAACGGTTGATAGGTTATGCAGGAGAGGTATTAAAATGCGCGGGATGCGTACGGTTGCCTCTGGCGTGGAGGGGCCGCACGCATATAATTCAGCTATACGTAGTATACAATGGCGGCCCACCGCTTCTAGGCCGCGATTTTATAGCTACATTTAAGTTACAATTGTCACCAATATATAATTGCAATGTTCAGGTCACAGACGACATTGATTCTTTGGATACACAATATCCAGAAATTTTTTCAGGGAAATTAGGCCGGTTTAAAAAATTTGAAGTAAACCTTATACTAAAAGACAATGCTAAGCCGATATTTGTGAAGGCGAGAGCCATGCCGTTCGCACTTAGAGATAAAGTAGATAAAGAAATCGATCGACTGGTCGAGCTAGGAGTTTTAAGACCAGTGGAACATTCCGAGTATGCGTCACCAATTGTACCTGTACTAAAACGTGACGGGTCAGTACGTCTGTGCGTAGATTATTCAGTCACTATTAATAAACAGTTAGTGGTTGACAAGTACCCGCTGCCCACAATAAATGAGTTATTTGCAAAACTTGATGGTGGGCAGCACTTCACGAAACTGGATTTATCTATGGCATACAACCAATTAGTTTTAAATGAGGCGTCACAAATGTATACATGCATTAATACACACCGCGGCCTATTTGCGTATACAAGACTAGTATTCGGTCTCGCCCCCGCGCCAGCTATATTCCAGCGAGTCATGGAGGGGCTGCTGGCAGGCATCAGCGGCGTGCTGTGCCTGTTGGATGACGTGTTAATAACGGCGGGTACTAGGTCCGAACATATGGCTAGGCTGCATCAGGTATTACAGCGTATACAAGATGCAGGGCTCATATTAAGGAAAGATAAATGTGAATACTTTAAAGAAGAAATTAGTTACCTAGGTTACGTAATTAATAAGGACGGATTGAAAAAATCCCCAGAAAAAATAAAAGCCATCGAAAAAGCGCCAATTCCAACGAACGTAACGCAGTTGCAATCTTTTTTGGGTCTAATCAATTACTACAGATGTTTTGTGGCAGACGCGTCGACTGTTCTTTCACCTTTGTATGAATTATTAAAAAAGGGATCGAAATGGCACTGGTCGAAAAATGAAAACGATGCATTTATGGAAATAAAAAGAAGATTAACATCAGATCAAATATTAACTCATTTCAATCCAGACAAAAAAATCATTTTAACAGTAGATGCTTCTCCTACCGGGCTCGGGGCGATATTATCACAAGTCGATAGCGATCAGCTGGAGAAACCGGTTTCTTATGCATCGCGGACACTAACGAGCGCGGAAAAAAGATACTCACAAATACAAAAAGAGGCAACGGCGATAATATTTGGCGTTCGCCGTTTCCACCAGTATTTGTATGGAAGGTCCACACCATTTATATTGCGTACAGACCACAAACCATTACTATCTATTTTTGGACCAAACAAAGGTGTCCCTGAAATATCGGCGAACCGATTACAAAGGTATGCCTTATTTCTAAGTGCATACAATTATGTCATAGAATATGTAAAAAGTAAAGATAACTGTGCGGACTATTTATCGCGGGCTAGCGAGCCACTGCCGTGCGCGAGCGCGAGCGGGCGCAAGGCGGTCGACGACGACGAGCCACCGAGTGATCGCGCAGCTTATATAAATTTCGTTACACACGGAGCGTTGCCGATAACAGTGCAAGATTTAAGGAACGAGACGTCAAAAGATGCAATACTAAAGAGAGTAATTAACTACGTATTAAATGGTTGGCCTAAGAAAAATAACAATGAAATAGTGAAACCATTTTTTTTATGTAAATCGCAGCTAGCTTATGAAAATGGGTGTTTAATGAGGGGCCATAAGGCAGTAATACCAGAATCATTGCGACAACGAGTTCTCAGTGAGCTACACACGTCACATTTAGGCATAGTGAAAACCAAAGCAGAGGCCCGCTCCCGGTTGTGGTTCCCGGGAATTGACGAAGCACTTGAAAAAATGATAAGTTCATGTGATACGTGTATACAGTTGCGACCCTCGCCGCCGCGGGTATCGTTGTCGCCCTGGCCATATCCCGAACATCCCTTTCACAGAATTCACCTCGATTTTCTTGGCCCATTAAACGGGCGCATGTTTTTAGTAATTGTGGACGCATACTCGAAGTGGATTGAAGCGTACGAAATGAAATCTTGCACGTCAGCGGCGCTAATCGAAAAAATGTATGAGTTTATGTCAAGGTTCGGATTACCAAAATTATTAGTAACTGATAATGGCACGGCTTTTAGTTCACAAGAATTTAAACACTTTTGTGCTTTGAATGGCATTTCTCACGTGACGTCACCGCCATATCACCCAGCTAGCAATGGCCAAGCTGAAATAATTGTAAAGGTCGTAAAAAAGGGTATTAAGGCGAGTATTATAAATTCAAAAAATATACGGGATAGTAAATTAAACCTACAAAAATATTTGTTCGACTACCGCAACTCCGTACATACAACAACAAACACGTCACCGGCTCAATTAGTATTTGGGCGAAAACTAAGATCCCGACTAGACATAATGCACCCGTCAACCACATCGCACTCGTCTACCTCGTTGGCTAACTCTGTCAGTAACAAACAGTGCTCGCAAGTTAAAGCACGCGGAGGAAAAGAGGTAATGTTTACACCTGGACAAAATGTATTGTATAAACGTTACACCAATAAAGACAAATTCACTTGGTGTAAAGGAATAATTATAAAAAACATAGGTAAACGTTTGTATCTTATTAAAGACAGTGTAACTTCAGTGGAAATAAAAAAACATAATAATCAAATTATTCATTGCAAATATGAAAAAGACAATTATACACAACTGTGGGATGTTACGGAATTAATGACAGCTCAAGAAGGAAATGAAACGTCACGAGACATAACGTCATCACCCCCGCCGACGGTGACGCTCTCTACTAACGAGACTGGCTCTGCAAGGGCGCGGGAGGAGATGATGGAGTCGCCGCCATCCTGGGTGACTAGTACGAGAGGTGTGCAACAGACCACCCTCGCAACGGGCAATGGTGCAGACGTCACTGTTTCGCCATCAACTGTCGAGGGCAGCCAGCAGGACATGCCGTCATCACCAGCCTGGGTGACGACTAGCAGAGGAGTTCGACGTCCCGCTTCTTCAGACGATAATGACGAGTTCTACGAAACCTCTGATGGGGATGACCCTTCTATCCTCAGTCAAAGCGAAACCTTAGAATCATCCCACAGTTGATCATTAGTTTCAATGTTGTAACTCTTAACTATAAGGGGAGGAATTGTTATATATGTGTGCGTGCTGCGCCACGCAATATGTACTTAGACGAATAAACGTCAGTGCGTTACAAGCAGCCTTGTGTATCACTCGTTCCCTTGTCCACCTATTTAACATTATAGTATCAGGTGTAAATTATAAAGCCAATTTAATAAGGGTTTTAGTTTTCATTGCAATCGGTGCTCTCTACCAAAAGATATGAATTAAAAAAGAAGAAATTATCGTCATAACGAAAGATACATACATGCAACGACATCGATTACACCAAATTGGTACTAATAATAGGGGATCGGACTGACTCAAAAAAATATGATTCTGTTTAGTCCGTCAGTTAGATTATCGAAAAATATTAAATACGTGTTTTTTGTTTTATCAAAACTATAAAAATTTACGAAGATAAAGCGCGTCAAAGATCTTGGAGTGGGGTTTGAAACGTCAATTGAAGGTACAAAATGTACTATCATATGACGTCACACGAGTTTTCGAAGCACTGTATCGTCTTCATTTTTTGTTTACGTGAAAAAAGAAAAAATACGTGGTTGGAAAATTATCTATCTGACGGACTAATTAGTTTTTTTTTGTCCGATCCCCTATTAATAAATGTGTTCACAAGATAACTTTTAAATTGATTTATTCAAAAAGATATGATAGCTAAGGTACTTCTATCTAAGTTAAATCCCTGGCCTTCTTTATGGAGTTTCAGGTTTCCGCACTTAGTCCTTAAGGTGGACCATTGTGCGTGACTAAGGTACTTTTAAATAGTCTAAAAGACGCTGCTTTAAGAATATTTATAGCCTATAATATAAACCTTAAAGTGTGTTCGCTTTCTATGCATTAAATTTTGACTATATCTTCGATAGATAGCGTTTTACATTGACGAATCAAATTTTGGATTTTCTGAATCATAAATTTACGAATACACACAGTACTTACTTACGAAAATAACAACGAAATTAAAATAAGACAAGCAGTGCCACAATCAATCGCCCAGCCATGCCAACCGTGCCGTCATATAGCTGCTGTGACTGTGGGTTCCTCGGGCATTGCTGAAACTTTGCTTTACAATAGCCAGACAACACAATAATTGCAAAGGTATTCCGTTTCCAAATATTGCCGCTGAATATTGCCCCAAATTTCAACATCACCAAAAACTGCGTCTTTGCTAATAAACTGATAAAACAGGAGAGTCGTCTGGAATCGGACGCAGATGGGCCAATTCTGTTTTCCGCACAATATCGCACTAGCATGCATTAGATGCGTTAAACGGAACAGCAGCTTGCCGGACACACGCGGCAACCACGCGCTTATGGTCAGCGTTGTTGTGTTGTTCACAGGCGACTGTAGGCAGACCCTGCCAGTCATTGCGGGGGGCACACCGGTGGATGAAATAAACGCATGTCTCTCAAGGCGTCGTCGCTGTGGTCCAGGATCAAAAATCTCCGCTTATGTAAACTGTATAGACAACGACCACGAAGCAGGCGTCTTTGCAAATAAACTGATTCAAATAGTAGAGAATCGTCTGAAATCTGGAGGCAAATAGGAATATTCTATTTTCTAATGAATTTTATATCATCCTCTGTGGGCACTGGGCACTAGGCCCACAGAGGATGAACTTATTAAGCACGTTTTACATATTCTTTAGGTTAATATAGGTAAATAAAATAAGAATAGTGATTTTTAGTGAGGGCAGGTGCTGTCATCAAGGAACGTGTGGATGATTACAATAAAACAACTTAGACAAGATTTTGCAGTTCAAAAGAATGCACATCCATAGACATGGCCATGCCTGTAATTCCGAAAAGGTTAGGTAGTGGTGTACCTAATCGTACCCCGTTATTTCGCAGTGATCTTGAAGCGCCATTTATATGGGGACGCTTGACGTATATACATTGAAGTAATATGGGCTATTGCCATCAACCGGGCACATAACGAGACTCCGTGGCCTTTGCTGAGAAAACTCTTTGCCCGTATCGGGAATCAAATCCCGGACATCATGCTCAGTAGTCGCGCGTAGGGCCACTCGATCAACGAGACACTCGATGAACGAGACACACATTTTCCACGTGAACGAAGTCGCGGGCATCAGCTAGTAATACATATTTGTAATGTGCTCGCCAAGACCTTTCATTTGATACCAAACTTGCGATGATTATCTCAATTTAATATTTTTTGAGGAAAGTTTTTGACATTAGAATTCCGTCATAAAAAGAATTTATAAAATTTATATAGCCTATGTCACCCGGGCTATTTTTACGAATCTATTGACACCTAATTTATTAAAATCCGTTCAGTAGTTTAGGCGCTACGGTGGAACATACATACATAGACTGCCAAAATCATTACCCTTCCTTTTGGCTTCGCCGTAGTCGGGTAAAAAAAACTTCTAACAACAGACTTGATTTTTCAGTAAACAGCTTAATTCGTTAATTAGTAGCATAATTACGTACTGTGCCAATAATCTCAAGTTAACATTTCAAAATGTCTAATTCAATCATACGAACTGACTTTAAGCATCTTTTTCTTTGCTCAACATAAAGGTAATGGTAGTTTTGAGTAAGTAACGCAAATCAAAGTTATTTCCCACTGAAACAGACGAGCCGCCTACTGGAAGGTATCTAGATGGTATAGAGAATCAATTCCAGTGTGCAGATATTGGCTCGCAATCCCGAGATAGTATCACTTGTGCAAGCACTTCTGATTGTTTCAGAAATGTTTATTTGTTCTGCACCATACAATGTGAGATTCAGTCCATGTCCTCAATTCTTCATGACATGGGGTCTTGGATCCGACATCTAGGTTCGGTAAAGTGTTATTAAGTTTTCTAAACATTAATTTCTCATTAGCAGTTTAGGGATACTTAGGGGAGCTTGTTGCGAATAAGAAGGCGAATAACGATCTGTTTTATTTTATTTAGGAAAGCTCCTTTATATACATTCAACAGTTACAATAATCAAATTAAATAAGGTACATAAATAAATCTTAGGACTAACACAATTTAGTAATGTCGGTAGAACGTGCCGCGCTCCCTACGTTGTACAAGCGTGATGTTGTATCGCCGGCCGGCCCGCATTCTTTTCACAGCGGCTAGCTCAGAGCCTCAGTATGCGCGAGCGCGCGGCGGCGAACGGCTGTGTGCGCTCCTCTTAATTAGAATGAGTCGTCGTAAGTGTGTGCCGCTACATCATTCCCCCGCTAGTGAAACGTACGCAGGGCTTCGATGTCCTTCCTGATTTCGTGACATATGCGTAGGTGTCTGTGACTGGTGCTTCTGACTCGGTATTGATCCGGAAAGCTGGCTTTAGTCTGTCAACCGTGATGTTGGTGCATCTGTTGTGTAACTGGATGGTGAAATACTTGTCATTACGACTCAACACTTCATACGGGCCTGTGTAGGTTGGCGTTAGGGGCTTTCTTGATGCGTCATTGCGTAGGTAAACATGCGAACATTTATGTAGGTCATCGTGAATAAATGTTGCTCGGGATTGGTTTGATTTCCGCTGCGCCTGGGCCTTCTTTAATGCTCCATTCAACTTGTTCATGAAGTTTGAACTCGTATCCCGATGTCTTGTTGATTCTTCATAGAATTCTCCGGGTAATCGCAGCGTTTGACCATACAGTAGTTCAGCAGTACTTGCATCTACATCTTCTTTTATTGAAGCGCGTAGTCCCAGCAGCACTGTAGGTAGTTCATGTGACCACGTTGTAGATTGGAGTCTTGCGGTGAGTGATGTCTTCAGTGAACGGTGCCATCGTTCTATCACGCCGTTACACTGCGGGTGGTAAGCAGTGGTGCGGGTGCGGTGAATTCCCATACGTTGCATCAATTTATTAAATAGGTCGGACTCAAATTGCCTCCCTTGGTCTGTGGTTATGGTTACTGGGCAACCAAATCTCGCAATCCAACCTTCGTAAAATGCATTAGCAACCTTTTCTGCGGTTATCTCTTCCAATGGAAGGGCTTCAGGCCATTTGGTAGCTCTGTCTATCATGGTCAATAGATATCGAAAGCCGTCAGAAATAGGTAACGGACCAACGATATCTATATGCACGTGCTCCAGTCTGTTTGCTTGTTGGAAACTCGCAATAGGTGCCTTTGTGTGTTGTTGCACCTTAGCACGCTGGCACGCGTCGCATGTTCGAGTCCACTCATTTACATCGCTATTCATGGAGGGCCACCAGTAGCGAGCGGTGACTAGTTTCCTTGTCGCCCTTATGCCCGGGTGACTAAGGTCGTGAATAGCTTTGAATGCTACTTTTCGAAAATCTGGTGGTAGATATGGTCGAGCAGTGCTTGCTGACATCTCGCAGGTGACGGGTTTGGCGGTTGAGTTGGGAATGGCGATCTTCTTAAATGTGTACTTTCCTTTGTTTGCAAGGATTTTCAATTCTTCGTCTTGGTCTTGTTTTCTTGCTAACTCGGTGTAATCTAGTGGTGTCGGGCATGTTATTGTTTCCACTCGTGATAGTGCGTCTGCGACCTTGTTGTCCTTGCCGGTGACGTGTTGAATATTTGACGTGAACTGTCCGATATATTCAAGGTATCTTGTTCGGCGGGGCGTCTCAGACTTGCTGTTTGCAGTTAATGCGTTACACAGCGGTTTGTGGTCTGTGTAAACGATTAATTCTCGTCCTTCAAACACACGACGGAAGTGACGTATTGCCATGTAGATTGATAGCAACTCACGATCGTACGTGCTGTATTTTTGTTGTGCGTCACTGAACTTCTTGGAGAAAAATCCCAGTGGTCTCCACTTGCCGTTGATCTTCTGTTGTATAACGGCACCAGCACATGTGTTTGAAGCGTCTGTCATCATTGCGAAAGGTTCGCTCGATGATGGATAGGATAATAACGCGCAATTCTTGATATCTTGCTTACATTGATTGAATGCTTGTTTTGCCTCTTCTGTCCATTGTATGTTCGTTTTGTCGTTTTTCTTGGCGTTGTGAAAGTATTTACTTAATTCCTTTTGATGTTCAGCCGCGTGGGGTATACTGGAACGGTAAAAGTTCAGAATCCCGATGAAACGACGTAGATCTTGGATCGTTTTTGGCAATGGGTAGGACTGGATCACTTTTACCTTTTCTTCCGTTGGTGTGATGCCTTCTGAACTTATTGTGTATCCCAGGAAATCGAGTTTTGACTGGCCGAAGATACACTTAGCGACGTTTATTTTTAAACCACTGTCGTTGAGTCGCTTAAACACTTCTTCAAGTTCTCTTTTGTGTACTTCTTGGTTCTCAGAAGCTACGAGAATGTCGTCGACGAATGGGAAAACAGGTAAGCCACGAAGCACGTTGTCAATATGGCGTTGAAATGTTTGGCCTGCGTTCATCAAACCAAAACACATTCTAGTGAACTCGTACAAACCAAATGGTGTAATCACGGCTGTTTTCTTCACGTCTTCTTCTCTGTTTTTGATCTGGTAGTAGGCCTTCTGTAGATCAATTTTTGAAAAAATCTTCTTGCCTTGTAGGTTATGTGTGAAGTCATGCAGTCGTGGAACTGGGTATCGATCGGGTGTAGTTACTGCATTGAGTCTACGGTAATCGCCGCAGGATCTGTAGGTACCATCCTTTTTCAAAACCATGTGTAATGGACTAGCCCATGGGCTGTTAGACGGTCGACAAATTCCTTGGTTCATCATGAGTTGAAATTCTTGTTTTGCGACGTTATATTTATGCGTGGGTAGTGGTCTCGCTTTTGTAAATATCGGTGGGCCGGTAGTTTCGATATAGTGTTCGACCTCACTATTTCCCAGTTTCTGTAAGTTTGGTCTCGTGATATCTGGGAACTTGGCCAACAGGTCGTGGTAGGGACGCCTGCACTGAAAAAAAAGAATTGTTGAATGTACTAAAGTAGCGTAGGTTGAGTAATGAACTGCCATAGTCAACCCTTTTCATAGTTAATTTTACTATAACAAGAGTGAATTTAACAAAATCCACTTTGTTGATTTTACATAACAAAACAGATTGACTAAAACTATTTTAAGTATAGTAAAATTTATCGAACAAATATTTGAATACACTAAAGATAGTTTGTAAAATACTTTCGTAAGAGTTCTCTAAATTTCCAACAGGTGACACTACTAAATTTGTTCGTAACACTAACAAATAAGAAAGTTGATTTTACTTGACACAAATCATGAGATACGTTTAATATAATTAACACTAGAAATATGTACATTTTACACAAGCTTGTCAATAAAATCAACAAAGAAGTTTTGTTTAAACAACAGTACGAGTTTCGCAACACAGTTCTCCAGATATCCGATAGGTGTCGCTTGCTACTCTACTAAAGTTGTTCGTAAAAACTAACAAATTGGAAGATTGATTTTACTTGACACAAATTATGAGATACATTTAATATAGTTGACATTAGAAATATGTTACTTTTACGCAAGCTTGTAAATAAAGTCAACAAAGAACTTTTGTTTAAACAACAGCGCGAGTTTAGCAAAACAGTTTTCCAAATGTCCGATAGGTGACGCTTGCTAATCTACTAAAGTTGTTCGTAAAAACTAACAAATTGGAAGATTGATTTTACTTGACACAAATTATGAGATACATTTAATATAGTTGACATTAGAAATATGTTAATTTTTAAACAACAGCGCGAGTTTAGCAAAACAGTTTTCCAAATGTCCGATAGGTGACGCTTGCTAATCTACTAAAGTTGTTCGTAAAAACTAACAAATTGGAAGATTGATTTTACTTGACACAAATTATGAGATACATTTAATATAGTTGACATTAGAAATATGTTAATTTTACGCAAGCTTGTAAATAAAATCAACAAAGAACTTTTGTTTAAACGACAGTACGAGTTTAGCAAAACAGTTCTCCAGATATCCGATAGGTGTCGCTTGCTACTCTACTAAAGTTGTTCGTAAAATCTAACAAATTAGGAGATTGATTTTACTTGACACAAATTATGAGATACATTTCATATAATAGACATTAGCAATATGTTAATTTTACGCAAGCTTGTAAATAAATTCAAAAAAGAACTTTTGTTTAAACAACAGTGCGAGTTTAGCAAAACAGTTTTCCAAATGTCCAACAGGTGACGCTCGATAATCTACTAAAGTTGTTCGTATAACCTAACAAAGTGGAAAATTTATTTTACTTGACACAAATTATGAGGTATATTTAATATAATTGACATTACAAATATGTACATTTTACACAAGCTTGTCAATAAAATTAACAAAGAACTTTTGTTTAAACAACAGTACGAATCTAGCAACACGGTTCTCCAGATATCCGATAGGTGTGGCTTGCTACTCTACTAGAGTTGTTCGTAAAATCTAACAAATTAAGAAATTGATTTTACTTGACACAAATTATGAGATTATACATTTCATATAATTGACATTAGCAATATGATAATTTTACGCAAGCTTGTAAATAAAATCAACAAAGAACTTTTATTTAAACAACAGAACGAGTTTCGAAGTCAGTTCTTCCCGACAGGTGACGCTTGCTAATCTACAAATACTAAAGTTGTTCGTAAAAACTAAAAAAGTGGAAGATTGATTTTACTTGAAACAAATTATGAGATTAGAAATAAATAAGTGTGTACATTTTACACAAGCTTGTCAATAAAATTTACAAAGAACTTTTGTTTAAGGTTAAACATTAGCCCGTGACATGACTCGCTATTCTAGGCACATAACGGGTTTCCATGGGTTTTAGCTTCTATATTATATATAATTTTAGCGTGTTCCGACAACTAACGGCAATTTGTTCACTATGAACTATGTTATGAAAGCAAAATTATGTCATTAAATGCAATATGTTTTCGTATTTGCCGAATATAAGTGTGTGCATATACACTCATTTGTACAAATCAAAGTTGTATTCGGCAAATACTACAAATATACAGAATACAACAGCATTTAATGAGATAATGAACCATGCCCATTCCTGCCCCAGTGGTGCCCAGAATGGAGATGTATGTCTTTTAATAGCTCTTTAAAGGTACTTCTAAAATATCTAGATTGAATGTTATATAATGCGCTGGTTCAAAAGTTATATTTTCATTGTAAATCGTAACTTTTCACTGATGTTTTTTTCATAAAGCGTTTCTACGTGACATTGCTATTGAATATTGACTAGGCGCTTGCTTTGATTTTTTTGTTTCTGGACTGTAGCTACAAACATTCTTACTTAAATAATGCCCAAATTATGGAGCTCTGCCCTTGAAATGCCTACAATACTTGTCTATATCGTACAGTAGTTTTTAATGGTACTTTTGGGAGATCTAGATTTAATACTAAATGTTTACATAACTTTTAAAAATAGCGCTTTAAAGGAAATTCAATCTAATGGTCCTTTGCTTTGATAACATAATTCATTCATACTATAACCTTAACCGTTAAGTATAGTTACAGGAAATTGTTCCTATGAGACCATCCATAACTTTTTAAGAGATTCTGAACTGCTTTCACAGATTTCGGAAAAAGGTAACAGTCAGCAAAAAAAAAAAAAATGTAATGTACAAAAAAAATGGCAATCGGTCCTATTTCATGTGGGGATCTAAAGACTATGGGACCATTTAAGGTATGTACTAGAAATGACAGCAATCGCCAAAAACTTTTCCCATACATTTTGAACAGAAAAACAATAAATCAACCCTAAATATTATTTATTGCCAAATGATCCTATTTCATACTGTGATCAAAATACTCTTTAAGGTCAACTGAAATTTGAGTACAGAAACTACGAAATTAAAAAAACAATAAAGATTTGTATGCAGTTAGATCTAATACTTAGCTGTTTTTTAAAGGATGTTTCTAGGGAAGTTTAGAAATAATATAATCTTTTATTTTTAAACATATTTTTATTATTCTGATTCGTATGTTAATAAAACATTATCTAAAAACTGGGCATGTGGATTAAGGTTCTCTTGATACCTTGCCCAACTCATAAACCAAATAATGGTCATGACATGGGCACAGCAACCCACTGTCCGTCGACCCTTGGCGAGGTAGCTCAAGAGTTCCAGTTGACAGTCTGTCACTTCGCTGCCAGCAGGGGTGGCAGATTTCATCTGATCCGTGCAACTGGAATAATAGTTTATTTTTATTTAACATATTTTTAGCTTAATATATAATCTTTAAAGTAAGAATGCATTTGGCTACATAAGATAAAAGATTCAAAGTAAAATAGACAATGTTGCGAAAGTGAAAATTCGACTCTGTAACAATTCTAACCGATGACTGAACACTAACAGGCTCATTGCACTGGGTTTTGTAGAACCGTGCATGGTATGTATGTCACCTATATTGTTTTTATATTTAATCAAAAACTGGTTATGCAGGTTGGCTTCTTAATCATATAAAAAGCTAATAGAATAGAATATAAAAGAAGATAAAAGGATACTTACTTGTTGTGGCATAATTGTCTCCATTATTGTATTCCGTATACGTGCCTCTCGTTCTGTGTCAGTACGTAGCCTGTGAGATCTTGTTCTCAACAAAGAACAACCACAGCTGACACAGACACGACGATGGTGACCACCACTAGTACTAGGTTCGTCAGTAGTAACTGTTGAAGCATTTAAGGCTCGGGTCCAGCAAGAATGGCATACAACAGTGCTATCAGTCACCTGTGAGCAAAGAAAAAAAACTTATATTCACCTTATAAAAGCCAACTGCAGGCGAAATTCTTCACAGACATTCAAGGTGCATCCATACACTTACCAATGGAACGGACACAAGTTATCGCTCATGTGTTAGTAAATAAAGTAATAGCAAATGGCGAATTGAACACTTACCGGTTGGGGCGCGATCCACTGTCGTATTACCGACATAACCTCTGCAAGGTGGAGGGTATGCCTTCTCCTTTGAATAACGTCGGTACCACAATTAATGCATCTCAATCCGAAGCGTCAGACGTTCCTTCCATTGGTATTATATCCAATTATGGGATGCGTGGATTCGGCCGTGTTTGTTCCGAGGTCAACATTTGGGCTTCGATCAGTACCGGTAGGAATGCTAGGTCGTTGTAAGTAGAGTTATCGGTGTCCATTATAATAAGCATGAGTCGAGATAAAAACAAATTAAGATATTCACAACAAACTCAAGACGCAACACGATAAACATTTGTCAAAATGACATATTAATCAGTGTTGCCATGAAAATCGATCTATACTAATAAATCGATTACATTCGAAATTGATGCAGTAATTATTATATTATGGTACAAATAATGTAATATTATAATTATGTACATACTTACTTTAATATAGGCACTGATTTTCTGTATAATGTAATTGGTGATGTTAGTGCTTTCATTAAATACTTTGATTGATGTAAATCGATTAAAAGTATAATAAATTGCAACTTACTAATAGAAGAGATTTATGGCAACCGGAAAAATTATATTAAGTTGTTAAAATACTTTTTAACCGACTTCAAAAAAAGGAGGAGGTTCTCAACTCGTCGTAATCTTTTTTTTTTTTTTATGTATGTTCCCCGATTTCTCAAAGACGCCTGGACCGATTTTGAAAATTCTTCTTTTGATTGAAAGAGTACACCTTCCAATTGGTCCCATACAAATTTCATCCAATTTGGTTCAGTACTTTTTATTTTGTGAGCATTTTTTTGATTACTGCTATGTGGATGATGTAATTAACTTTTATGTTTGTTACCTCATAACTTTCGACTGGGTAAACCGATTTTGATGATTCGTTTTTTATTCGAAAGCTGGTGCTTCCCTTGTGGTCCCATTATCACCATGTCAATGTCTGATGATGGGATCTTGGAGAAATCGAAGGAACTCTTCAAATAATAACAGCAGATTAACCGGGATTGCTGCTATCGCATATCTATGCTTTTTTACGCCATTACACAACATAATATCACGACTGTACTCACTAAAAAGGGTAAAATAAAAAACTTTTTCAAAAAAAAATTAAACCGACTTCTAAAAAAACACAAAAAAGTATAAAATAACTTTTCTTTCGGAAGTCGGTGACAATAAAGCAAAGGAAATAAGAAGAAAAGTCACCGACTTCCGAAAGAAAAGTTATTTTATACTTTTTTGTGTTTTTTTAGAAGTCGGTTTAATTTTTTTTTGAAAAAGTTTTTTATTAAATTATTATTTTTATCAGTTCGAATAGATACAACTAAAAATCACAAATATTCATGTTTTATAAAAGGATATTTTTTGATACAATTGGATTTTTCTAAGACTTCTGTTCACGCCAAGCCATTATTGGACAATCCCCTTTCAGTTAAATGTGTCTTCACATATCCTAAAACCAGACGCTTCTAACGATACTTCATTTATAAAATTATCATAAGTAGTTAAGAAGTTATGAGGGAACATAATAATAATAATGAACATACTTTTGGGGTTGTAAATCCTGGAATATATGCAAATAACTAACCCCACGCGTACGAAGTCGCGGGCGGCCGCTAGTATCCTTTAACTAGAAGACTATTATTGTCAAATTATTACAAGTAGCTTAGAAGTTATAAGGGAACACATACATACATACATACCGGTCAAAATCATATATATTTTCGTTTTTTGCTTCGCCGTAATCGGGTAAAAAAGAAGAGACACGAAAATTGATCTAAATACTTATAAAGTTATGAATCATGATCGGTTTAGTAGGTAGATAAGATGTGAATTAAGGCGTACAAACAAACGGACTTTCGCATTTATTATATTACTAGCGGGCGTCCGCGACTTCGTACGCGTGGGGTTAGTTATTTGCACATAAATTCCTGGATTTACCTAAAACGTTAATTCGGTATGAAAGATATCCCTATACCAAATTTCAACTAAATCTCTTCACTATTAGGATTTTGTTGTGGTTCCCACGGGAACCATTAATTTTTCCGAGATAAAAAGTACCTATCCTGTTAATCCAGATCATATTCTATATGTGTGCGAAATTTCATCACAATCCGTTAAGCCGTTTATGTGTGATTGAGTCACAAACATCTAAACATCTTCACAAACTTTCGCATAATTATAATATACCTAGTAGGTAAGATTAAATATTAAAAAAGTAACGATTTTACTCTTTGTTTTGATCTATACCATACCAATATACCTACCTACATGTTACTAATTAAAATGTTGATTTTACGAAACATCTTTGAGATTTTACTAAACTTTAATGTCATTTGACGTGACGTCATACCTATTCTTCCAACTATTCGCGTTCCGTTCTCGACTCGATACGACTTAGAGTTGCCAGATTAACATCTCTCCGTTTTGTACCCTATAGCCTATGAAGCTCTACTGGCTTCGCGCAATGCGGAAAAAATCGCAAGCGCAGCGGTCAGTCGACTTGGGTTCTTTGACGATATCGGATCGATAATAAATCGTAGTGCGCGCAGGAATTATTGTCGTTTGCGATTTTATTTTGCACTTTAAAAGTCGCAACGATTTATTTTACGATATATTTATTAAATCATTCAGTTAAGTACGCTAGAGTAATAGTCGTTCAATCAATGTTCATAGTGAGTGAAAATGGACTCGACGTCAGAAAATACGTTAGGATTTACATTAGACTCGAACTTCGCCATAGCACTTCTCGATTCCTGGGGAGTCTCGAAAGAAACACAAGCTGTATTTCAAGGTAAGTTCTAAGTTCCTACTTATTATCAACTTAGAATGATAGAATAGGTACCTTCGTCAGGTCAGTCTTGTCGTAAAGTACCTACATGGTCGCCATCCAACGGCGCCGGCGGCTGCCAGTTCTCCTATGTGCCTTGCCTTGCCACTGCAAGCTTGTTTGCTATTCTAAGTTGGTAAGGCCCGAGTCACACTGGAATGGCAGCGGCCGCCAGCGGCGACGCTGGCGGCTTCGCGCTTCCTCCAGACCCCGCGCGCCTGGTATCTTCATGACTAGTTAGGAGCGCGCGGCCCCGCGAGCGGCCTCGCGTCGCCGCTGGCAGCCGCGGGTGGAAACGCCAAGAGGCGCGCGGCTGCAAACGGCGATGCGAGGCCGCGGGCGGCCGCGCTACCTTTTCAAGCTTTTCAAGCGATACTGGTCTTCTAAGTAAGTAGGTATGTAGTTAAAGTTTAAAATTATTTCACACTGAAAGTGGTCGCCGCGTCGCTGCCGGCCGCTGCCATTCCGGTGTGACTCGGGCCTAAACCTGTACTGTAGATCTCCATAATTCTGAAATGAACGCGCAATAACTCCAAACATAGCTCGTTAAATAGTCCTTGACCTTGAGCCTTTAATATGACACCCTAGTTAGCGAATATCTGTTAATAGCGGTGGGTAACTCCGGAGGTACTGATCCAAAGGTGAATTGCGAATTTTTATGTGCAAAATTCTCACTATTTGTTGTGTTTAATAAACAGTACTTGTAGCTAGTACTTACTATTCAACAACATTTTACAAAATTGTAGGATTGTAACGTTTATTAAACAGGGCCCTGCCCTGCCACCAAATACAAAATTTGCTGATGTCAAACTGGGAAATTACCAAATTATTGTTTCCTTCTTTTTTTAGAACATGACTTGGATGTATTTTGCATAGAAAATATTTCTGATTCTGATATAAATGAGCTGATTCCAAAATCAAGAATAAAGGATAGAATTAAATTCAAGGCTGGATTAGCTCAATTTAAAAATGAAAATAAATCCCTGGTGAGTATTTTGAAGTATATACCTATTATTGTACCTACTTTCCAGAATGTAGCAAAGGAGCCTTTAGGCTCGGTAATCTCAAGCACAGGCTTTGCTTGTTTTAAACCTCATTGATTTGTTCATATTATTTTGTTTTTGTACTATAAGAGAAAAGAAGTAAATAAACTACATAATTATATATTACTAGCTTTTTGCTGCGGTTTCACCCGCATTAATTTGAAAATGTCCCGCGGTTGTATGTAGCGTGATGATATATAGCCTAAAGCCTTCCTCAAATAATGGACTATCCAACACAAAAATAATTTTTCAATTCGAACCAGTAGTTCCTGAGATTAGCGCGTTCAAACATAGAAGCAATCAAACTCTTCAGCTTAATAATATTAGTAAAGATTATTATTTTAAAGATTTTTAGTTTTGGTAGAAATGTTACTAATGTATCTCAGATCAAATGCTCTTAATAGTATGAGCACTGATCTAGCTGGAGTCAACTTGAAATTGTTTTTCACATTAATAAAATAATAACATAGGTACAAATGAACTTATATTATGCTTAAAGTCTTATCTTATCTTAATTTTTACAGAAAACATGTTCTTTAGACACAGAATCAATAGAATCAGATAAGGATTCTATGGGGCATGTGGGCAGCGATTATAGTTCTGCGGTGAGTGGCTGTTCTTGTGCTACTTCGAACGAAGAGGTTAGTTTTTTACACTTTATTTTGAAATTGCCTTGTTAATAACCGATACCATAAATACCTACTACAAAATTAAATAAGTTATCTATTAAAAAGCCCGCCCTATGTTGTTCCTGCTACAAATGACCATAATGCTAGAAGAATTTCCCTGCTGTATGGCTATGGCCAGTTTTCCAGGAGTGAGTCAATGTTATTGCCTTTTTGTGTTTGTTTTTTTTTCGTTACCTATTTCTTTTCTACCAATTTTGTAAGTTAGTTTGGTCATAGGATTAAGAATGTCAGGAAATATGGAAGAACTAAGGTCAATCAACAAAAAACTCATGAAATTCACTAATTCTTTATTTTTTAATTAAAAAATCAATGTGGTCACAGGATCTGTACCATAATAGCCGGAAACCCAGCGGTTTAGACTCGTTAGATTGGTTTTGAATAGAGCTTTGTGATGAGTGATGTTCAGAATTTGATGATGGATGGAGCCAGAAACTCACTGTGTTTGGGCTCTTTAGAATGGTTTTGAAGAGCACTTTGTGATGAAGTAAAGTGATGTTCAGGGTCTGATGATGAATGGAGTCGGAAGGTGGCCACAGGATCTGAACCCTGGTAGCCGGAAACTCACTGTGTTAGGGCCCGTTAGATTGGTTTTATCGAGTGTTTTGTGATGATGTTTCGGGTCTGATGATGGAACCATGTTCTGGCTACATGGTTCCATGATATATTGTGATTTTTATTTCCCAGTGAGTCGAATTTGATTCCATGTCTGTAGTGGAGTTAACTTTGATTTCATATCTACATTTTTCCAATTGATAGTTTTATTGATTTTTTTTTTTAATTAGTGTTATTACAAAAGATTTTTAAACACTTTAACTTAGACGCCTGTTTAAATGTGATGTCTCTTTAAAACAATATTGTCAAAAAAATTACAGCATTGTTTAATTTTTTTTTGTAATTACACTGACTATTTTTACCATTTCTGTGTATAAGTCCTATTTTTTTTCTCCCATTAGTCTTTTAATTTAAAAGAAATTCTGAAGACCACTAGTATTGGACAAATATGCCTTCAGTATATGAACAAGAAGATTGATGATACAACTATAAGAAACAATTTATCAAAATGTATTATAGAATACTTCATAAAAAGGAAGGGTTCGATGGATGCAAAAAATTATGAGGACATGTCCAGTCAAATTGTTAAATTTTTCCCATTCGAGTCGAAGGTTATATTTTTATTGCAAAAATATTTTGGTATGGTAGATTAGATAATAGTATATTGGTACTACTATAGTAGAGTTATGGTAATATAGTAACAGTAGTTTTATAGTATAGATAGCATATCATGTATAGTCTTGACTTTTCTCGGATTCTGCGCACTCTTCCCATTTGCAACTCGTCGCCAGGGCTCGGAAACGTTATTTAAAATAATGTTTTTAAATGTTTCGGTTTTTCCTTCAGTGTTCCAGATCAATAACCAGATTGTTGTAAGGAGCGCTTACACTGGCAATAGGGTATTTTCCAAATTTTTACAAACCGTTTATTTTATTAATTGGTTCCCAATCTTTAAATAAAAGTGGTTTCCAAAAAGAAGAACGGTCACGTCCCATATAAAAAAAACCCAGACCCGACAGAAAAGTGACATATCTCAGTTTTTTTGTTATTATTTATATAATCATATTATATAGTTTTTATATTCGAAATCAATGGCTAACACCAAAATATTGCCTTATGTTTTTGTTCAGGGTTTACACTAAAAAAATACAAAATGCCTACTTATCTACAAAATTCGTAATGTATGTAACTAAATGACGATAAATAGTTATGGGATGTATCCAGGAGACCTGGAGATACAGCTGTATTATATAATTTTTGAACTCCGAGTACAACATTCAACTTAGGATTTTTTTTTTTAAGGTGGTTTAAAATCATCTAATGACATCTCTCGCCCTTGGGTGGAGCGAGAGGGCGTGTCAGACTCTTACTGACTAAAAAATTCCACCCCGTTCGTTCCTTTTTGCCTCTGGTACTGGGGTCAGAGCATGCCCTTCTGGATTCGCCCTCAACTTAGGATTAATTAAAATCGTCATATTCGATGATTCAGATCGGATTATTCCACTAATTGAAACCAGCTGAGCCGTAGTAGGTATGCATACAGTACGTGACCGTTTTTATACATACACACAAATAACTTCCTATACGAACATTATTCTTTTTTTTTAATACATCCCATAACGACTTACTTTTCTACGTCATTTAGTTACATATATTTACGAATTGTGTAGATACGTAGGCATTTTGTACTTTTTTAGTGTAAATCCTGAACAAAAACATAAGGCAATATTTTAGTTTTAGCCATTGATTTCGAATATAAAAACTATATAATATGATTATATAAACAATAACAAAAAAACTGAGATATGTCACTTTTCTGTCGGGTCTGGGTTTTTTTTGCCTGTTCTTCTTTGAAAACTACCCTATTAAAATTGCTCTGCTACCTCAGCAATTTTGGTCGATGGCAATATCAAGTAATGGGTAATGTCTGAAAAAAAATCTAATTGGAATTTACTACATTACAATCAATTTTTCAGGATGCATATTATGTTCCTAGTAGAAAATATGGGAAATCATATATTCCAGCAAGAGGGAAATTGGTAGACCGGTACCATAACCAAAGAAGGATTTTAAGAAAATCAGGACTCATAAAGAAACACGAAACATCCACCATTACCATAACTGAAACTCATGAAGGTATATTATTCAACATTTCAACTTTGCACTATCGGGTTTGAAAATCATTTTGCTTGTATGAAAAATCATTTAGTCGCATTAAGTCCACTTTGCATTTGGTCCACTTTCCGAAAACACGTCTCTTTCGCAGTTGGTCCATTTCGCAGAAAAGGCTAGCTTCTATATTTTCAATCACTTTATATTAAAATAAATTTTTTGCTTTTCTTCTTAGTACGTCGCAGTAAAAATAAAAGTCTGACATTTGTAGAATATGAAAAAAATAAAAAAACATTTACCTTTTCCCATATTTATGTGAAATATTATCAAATGGGAAATGACAATCTGCGAAATGGACCAAATGCGAAATGGACGTTGAACTGGACCAAGAAGATCAAATGCGAAGTGGACGTGATGTGCCTAAATGCCGCTCCGAACGGGCAACCAGTAGAATCGCTCGGACCGGCGGGTTGCGCCCGCGCGCTCTGCGATCGGTTGGCGGGCGACCACGGTGGAACTCAACTAAACAATCTGCTTTGTGAGTTCTTATATTAACGTCTCACATTCACAGTTTTAAGAGTTCAATTTCAATGGACATAGAATGTTATTTGTTTAAGAGTCCCAAAATGTATCACTTGAAGATCTTAATAATATGAAGCTATGGTTGAAATTTAATAAAGAGCCTTGGGTAGATGTTGTGGAGAAGTGGAAACTAACAAGGACATTGCGAAAAGAAGATTTATCTGGAAAAGATAAAACCATCCAGGACTTATTTAATGAGTGGCCTTCAATCAAAGCAAGCTTGGGCTACAAACTTGTGCGTATAATTTATTATTAATAATATTATTATTGATAATTTATTATTTAATATATTATTTAAATATTTAAGTTTTTTGCAAATATGCCATTCAATATTAATTTATGCTTGACAAAATTCGGCCTTTTGATTATGCTTTTAGAATTTTTAATAATAAATATTATGCCAATTGATATTTATGCCATTTAACAGTATAGGTTTTATGTTTAGGACAAAAAATTATGCGTAGGTAATCATTCAATTTTATTTTTTTAGGTTGAATTAGATTTTGATTTCATGTACCCAAACCATGACCTAGAATTGTTCAAAAAGTGGCCAATATTCATGGAAAAAGCATTGCCAATTTACAGTAAAATAAAAAGTTGCGTGGATAATCTGAAAACTTTGAACGACGATAGTACCACACCAGGTCAGTAGATGCTAATTTATTTTCATTATGTTAAATAAAGATAATAGACAGTCCTCATTTTTACAGGCTTAGCTTTGTAATAATTTTTATCTCCTTGCAGATGTGAGAGATTATGTTTACCTAAAACTGATGAGTTCGAAGATGCCACCCACCATTAAAATTCCAGTTAAAGCTGAAGAAAATAAGAAAAAATATTATAAACCAAGCATTGCTGAATCAGAAAAGGCTTTCATTTTACATGTCGCGGTAGGTAAATAAAGTGCGCAATAAATTCAAAAATAAATAATACAAAGTATTAACCTGTGGTAGCCGATTCGTTTTTTTCTTATTATGACTTGCTCTTTGGTGAAGGAAGACATCGTGAGGAAATCAGCAAGTATTAAGAACTCAACCCAATGAAGACTTGTGATTTAGTTTACAGGCAATGGGTTCAGTGTGGTAGATTATTTATGACCTAGAACATCTTGTATGTTTGTATTTGTTCAACCTTGTATTTGTTCTATTACAGAATCAGAGCGAAATAGTAACAAAGATCAAGCTGCGTCAGGATGAGCACTTGGCCAAAGGACTTACTTGCCAACCACTGATAGTCGTGGTAGGGTCATCGATAGAAGAAATAACCGATTACTATGTCCATTATGAATCAGTCATTTATAAGATCGACACCCTACTAAAAGCAGTTGATGTATGCTTTAAAATTTTCCATGTTTTCAATTTAGAGTACCCGACAGAGTGTGTTAACGTGTGGACCTTTATACAAAAATATTTTTACGGAATTGATTGCAAATCTGATAAAAAAATTTCAAGTGTAGCTTGTTTTATGGCGGATCTGTCTTAAAACCTTTGTGCCAAACAGTTTATTTTGTAGGTACTAGGTGATAAAAAAAGTCTAATTTGTTTCCATCGAACCTATAGTTTATTTAAACATGTTTATTTGTTTTATGTGTTCGGCTGTGTTAAACGACTATAAATCATTTTTCTTACACTTGAAATTTAGCCATGATTTGCGACCTAACTCCACTTATTGCTGTAGACAGTTTAATTGTACCAGAATATTTTCAAATATACGTTCGTTTCGTCGTCATCTGACCAATGCTCATAATCTGAATCTACCTTCCGAAATATGCCTATCAAACTAGAAACAACAATATTATTCAAGAACCGAGTATATCAAGTAGCCAACAAATAATTTTCAACTTGGACTGTAATAGTGATAATGATGAACACCCTTTTGTTTTTGAACCTGAAAGTAACCATGTTCCCCAGAAAGATGAAATTTTTAATAACTCAACAGCCACTTTCGCTTTGTCTTTATACAGTAATCCTAACATTAATCGAAAATGTGCCAACGAAATAATTAATAATATTTCAGAGCATATAACTGATGTTATTAGTAATATGTTAACTGATCTTTTACCTAGTGCTTCAGAAACAAATGTCGAAAAATTAAAAAAAATAATTAAAACAATATCGGAACCTTTTGAAAATTTATCCACAGAGTATCAAGTAATGAATCATTTTTCTGAACTTGGCATTTATATACCTCCTAAAAAGTTTGTTATTGCTGAAGGTACATTTTCAAATACTGCCAATTCTTCAATAAGACCAAATTCCGAGTATGGAGCTAGAGTACCTTTAAAATTAATGTTTAAGAAAATTTTCGAATTACCCGGTTTTATTTCTGTTTTAAAAACATATAACGGTGCTGAACCTAATTCAATATCAAATTATACTCAAGGCAAGGTTTGGAAACATAAAATATCTGGAAAAGAAGGGTACATATGCGTACCGTACTTTTTGTACAATGACGATTTTGAATGTAACAATCCATTGGGAAGTCATGCTGGGGTTCATTCTATTTCTGCCACATATTTCCAATTTCCAACTATGGGAAGTGAATACTTATCACTTTTAGAAAATATATTTGTTGCTATGTTGCATAAGTCGTCGTATAGTAAAACTTACGGAAACGCGGCTACTTTTCACGACCTTATTGAAGAAATGAAGTGTTTAGAGGAAAATGGCATTGATATAGTAACATCGGAAGGTAACTTCAGGGTATATTTTATACTTGCAATGGTCATCGGTGATAATTTGGGCCTTAATACTGTACTAGGATTCACAAAATCATTTTCAAGTAACTATTACTGTCGAATTTGTAAAGCCGATAAAACTATAATGAAAAAACAATGTAAACAAGATGACAACCTTCTAAGAAATCGAGAAAATTATTCCTGTGATGTTGAAACTAATGATGTATCAGTGACAGGTATTAATGAATCTTGTATATTTAAGAACATTAATACTTATCACGTGGTGGACAATTTATGTGTTGATATAATGCATGACATATTTGAAGGTGTTTGTCATTATGACCTTGCTCATATTATTTTGTATTATACGGAAACCATAAAACTTTTTAATTTAGATACTCTTAATGACCGGCTACGACTATTTGACTATAAAGGAAATGAGTTAAATGACAAATGTACAAAAGTAAAACGGGAGCATTTATTAAAGAACAAATTTAATATGTCAGCTTCTGAAATGATGTTGTTTGTACACATTTTCTCTCTATTAGTAGGAGATTTAATCCCAGAAGATGATAAAGTATGGTTATTTTTTCTTACATTGCTTAAGATAATTGACATACTTTTTAGCAGGAATTTTGATTACAGTACAATTGCTTTACTTGAATCTTTAATCACCGAACACCATGAGGGTTACGTAAAGCTATTTCGTGACACCTTAAAACCTAAACACCATTTTATGGTTCATTACCCTGATATTATTAAACAAGTTGGTCCCTTACGATTAATTTGGTGCATGAGGTTTGAAGCCAAACATAAACAATTAAAAAACACTGCTTCAATAATAACCTCCAGAAAAAATTTAGCCTTAACTTTGTTAATTAAGGAACAACTGTCATTTGCTCATAGACTTTATACTGTAAAAAGAGATGAAGCTAGAATAAAACTAAGTTCACGGGTAAACTTTATTCCCTCTAATATTAATGACATTAAAAATATTTTAATTCCTCGAGATGTAGAATTAACTGGTACATTTAACTGGGTTTCTTTCAATGGGATCAAATATATGCAACATGCTATTTTAATTATTTCCAACGAAGACAGGTACCAGTTTTTTGAAATAAAATTTATTTTTGTATCGGCTTCAGGAACAGATATTTATTTTCTGTGTAAAGAAATTAACTGTAACGGATTTAATGAACACCTACAAGCGTTTGATCTCAACTTAGTCGAGGTTGACGCATGGAAAGTTTTAAAACCTGAGGACCTTATCATAGCTCCAACTTATTCGCATATAATGTGTAATGGAGATACATACTGTAGAATTAAGTACATGTAACTAGAGAGATTATCGAACCGAGTTTTGGGTTAAAGCAAATTTTAATTAAAATTATAAATTTGAGGTGGAGTGTGGAGTAATTAGTATTATCATACTACCCCGTGACATTTCCAACATAGTTGCAGAGCGTGGTTAATATGATAAGTAGGATTTGACTGTAAGAATTATTTAGTATATTTTGATAGTATAAAGCTGAATTGTGACTGCGTTAGATGTAAACATAGCAATAATGTTAAGTAATATAATATTAAGGTTTTGCATGGCGTTGGTATGTTGGACATTGTGGGCGGATAATTCTTTCTTTTTATTGCAGAATGGGTCAGCATATCAAACTACCCTTAGAGTCACATGATTGAAGATGATCCCTTCTGGACATCCTTTAAGACGAGCCTTTTGTAAGAGGTTACCGCAACCTTAGTTTTAAGTACATTTAAATATAAATATGTACATATAATATTAAGGTTTTGTATGGCGTTGGTATGCTGGACATTGTGGGCGGATAATTCTTTCTTTTTATTGCAGAATGGGTCAGCATATCTAACTACCCTTAGAGTCACATGATTGAAGATGATCCCTTCTGGACATCCTTTACGACGGGCCTTTTGTAAGAGGTTACCCCAACCTTAGTTTTAAGTTCATTTAAATATAAATAATTATGTACATTAAGAAAAAAACTTATTTTGGGCTACAGCAAATTTTAATTAAAATTATAATCTATTGATGTTGACAGATATTATTATGGTCTGTGTACGTTTTCCTTTTGCTCTCTCTGGTTTCTATGACAGCCTTGTTATGTTGTATTGTAAATGCTGTTCTTTTCCTTTATTCGCAACGAGTCGCACTGAATCGTGTCACACTGACTGGTTGTGAAAAAAATTCGCAACGAGTAACAGTGTGACTCGATGCGAATTTTTATTCTCATCTAGTAACACGTGTTAGTAAATGGTTCATACTTATTCTTCTCCTTCGTCATCTGAACGTGAAAAAATATTCTTTAAGTAACGGTGTTAGGTAACTGCTCCAAGAGATAAATATGAATCATTTACTAACACGTTACTAGACGAGAATAAAAATTCGCATCCAGTAATACTGTTTGTTACGCGTTGCTAATTTTTTTCTCAATCAGTAACAATATCACACAATTGGATATCTGACTTGAGAATGGATACTTTTAAGGTATAATAGAGCAGAAAGGGAAGCAAATTGTGAAATGTGACTTCACATTTCATACCGCGCGGCCGCAAAAGAAAGTGATGTTTTTGCTTAGTGATGATTTGTTTGATGTGTAAACATTTAAAAAATCAATAACAACATTATTTGTAATTACGTATGGATTCTAATAATCAACACTATTTTGCGATTAGATTTTTTTTTTTACCAAATTTGAAATCTTAGAAATCATAGTAAAATTTGTCAAATTGAGCCAAAATTTCGCGTAGAGGTTTATTTTGCTATACCTTTGCTCTTTTAAACCTTAAAATGTAGAATCCATTCTCAAGTCAAATACCCAATTCAGTATGACTTGTTGCAAATATGGGCTCTTATTGAAAGCACTGTAAACAATGAAACATCTGTTTAAATTGATTCCTTTTTTCCTCCAGGGTCAAAATGTACACTTCCCATAATTTACACCGGTTTCAAAAGAAAACTTCTAAAAAAGTACATTTCTTAAAATGCACCTTTCCCGGAATGTACATTTCCCTAAATGTATCTTACCCAAAATGTACATTCTTAGAACAATAAGTAAATAAAAATAAGTTAACCTCCATATTTATGTGATCCTGGTACTTTAAAATCTGTTCAGTCAGTTATTCCTATCTGTTCTAAGAGTGTACATTTTGAAAAAGGTACATTTTGGGAAAAGTGTTTTTTCGGGAGTTGTAGGTACCTACCTTTTGAAACCGGTGTACACTATGGGAAGTGTTCATTTTGAACCTGAAAGCCTTTTATGATTATTGTGTGCCACATGTTTTGTGACACACTAGTTGATTATTTTATGTGATATTTCAGTTATTACCTCGCCTGTAAGTGAATTGTATAAGTTTTATTGTAAAAGTAATTTGATAACAATTATAATAATATACTCAATTTTATTCATTTAATATTTTGTTTTCTTTAACTATTTTAGTTATAACCCGAACAAAATTATTGTAACATTTTATCATAAAATTCAGATTTAATTTGTTTAACATTTAAATGTGTATTTTTAACAGTTATAATTGGAGTACTTTTTGGTAAATTTTGCTAAACATGTTCTTTTATTTTGTACTGTATGATACCGCTCACTGGCGGGTGATTTTGTTATCGTTTACTTTTTATGGGTAGTTTACTGATTTGTAAATTAGGCAGCTGACTACAAGTCTCTGGCGACAACGTATACACGGTGACTTTATTAGTGCGCATAATTTTTGAGGATGTTCGTTCAGTCGGACCATTAGTTCGATGGTCTGAACATCCTTATAAGTTATGCGCACTAGTCACCCAGTATAGGTATTACGCTACGAGAGATTTTCAGTCAACCAATAATTTACAGCTTTCATGCATAATGGCGAAACATGTTTAATAGAATATACCTACATCCTGTTCGTACATTTTAGGAGAGCGCATTTTGTATATTTTACTACTAAAAGTGAAGTAAAGTATACGAAATGTGCTCTCGTAAAATGTACGAAATGGTATGAGTAAATGTTACAATACTAATTTTACATATTTTATTTCAATACCTTACGTAAAATATGCAAAACTTATTTAATGTAATATACGAAATCATACGAGTAAATATCACAAAATTAGTTTTGCATATTTTAAGTAAAATATACTAAACCAACAAGAAGATATCTGGTAAATTGTATGAAATTAATTTCACATGTTTTACCAAACACTTTTAGTTAAACATATTAAATCAACATCGTTAAATGGACGAAAATAATATACGTGAAATATGCAGGACTCGATTAGCTGAATATACTAAATTAAATGAGTAAATGTAGCAAAATTAATTTCATATACTATACATAACACATTTAGTGACATTCATTAAATCTCATCGTGAAATATACAGGACTGGATTAGTTAAATATACAAAATGAAATTAGTAAACGTAGCGAAATCAATTTCACATTGTTTACATAACACGTTTAGTGGTACTTACTTATTAAATCTCATCGTAAAAGATCAAAAGTAATCGACGTGAAATATACGGGACTTTTTAGTTGAATATACAAAATGAAATTAGTAAATGTTGCAACATTAATTTCACACATTTTACTTAACACGTTTAGTGACATTTATTAAATCTCATCGTAAAAGATCGAAAATAATCGAAGTGAAATATACAGGACTTTTTAGTTGAATATACAAAATGAAATGAGTAAATGTAGCAAAATTAATTTCACATATTTTACATAACACGTTAAGTGACATTTACTAAATCTCATCGTAAAATATCGAAAATAATCGAAGTGAAATATACAGGACTTTTTAGTTGAATATACAAAATGAAATGAGTAAATGTAGCAAAATTAATTTCACATAATTTACATAACACGTTATGTGACATTTACTAAATCTCATCGTAAAATATCGAAAATAATCGATGTGAAATATACAGAACTTTTTAGTTGAATAAACAAAATGAAATGTGTAAATTTACTAAACATAAGGGTTACATAATCAACCAGTTCTATTTGGTAAAATCAACAATTTCGTGTGTAGGACCTATATTAACCCGCGGATTTGATAAAATTTACGCGGAATTTAGTAAAATCAATCATTCTTTTTTTTCAGTGTGTCGTCGATGGTTCGGATGCTTCCTTCAGCTGTGGGTGACAGGAAACCTCGTACCGATAAATTGGTTCTCTTGTCCACCAATCGTCGTCCGTGGAGATCCACCATAAGTGCGTGGTGGTGCAAGAAGTCAGCGCCTAATATCGGCCGACTAACTGATGCTACCATGAATCGCCAACTGTAGGCACGTCGCATCCCGATGTTGAGAACAATGGTTCGCTCGCCGTATGTGGGTATTTGTGAACCATTTGCTGCATACAAGTAGTTGGTTGGTGTCCGCTGTTTATCTCGTGCAGTGGCGGGTAATACGGAAACATTTGCACCCGTGTCGATGAGGAATTTTTTTCCGGTAGATTTGTCGTGTACAAATAGGCGGTATGTTGATAAATCGTCGACTTCGGCCACCGCCACGGCTTGAGTCTCCTTTAGTTTTCCGGCTTCTCACTTTCCATACCTTTAAAACTGCACGGGCTTCTGCATCGGTATGCTGCTTTTCCAAATTTTTTATGGAAATAGCACACGGCGTTACTTCTGTCTCGTGATTTCGAGCTGGAACGGCTTCTGCAATTGTGCGATCGGCGTTGTAACTTGCGGGATCGATGCGTTTTCAGCGCTGCGACTTCCTTGGTCAGGGCCTCTAACATGCTGTAGAGTTTTTGTTGTGCAGGTCCCGATGTCGCCGCTATTTCGGCTGGTGCCGCTGTAGCTGGGGTCTTTGACGTGGTAGGTTTCCAGTGGCAGGAACACGCGACGACGTCTTCAGGCGTAGTAGTCTTGTTTGCTGTTACGGGCGTAGACATTTTCAAACGCGGGGTCACCACTTTAGGGATACTTAGGGGAGCTTGTTGCGAATAAGAAGGCGAATAACGATCTGTTTTATTTTATTTAGGAAAGCTCCTTTATATACATTCAACAGTTACAATAATCAAATTAAATAAGGTACATAAATAAATCTTAGGACTAACACAATTTAGTAATGTCGGTAGAACGTGCCGCGCTCCCTACGTTGTACAAGCGTGATGTTGTATCGCCGGCCGGCCCGCATTCTTTTCACCGCGGCTAGCTCAGAGCCTCAGTATGCGCGAGCGCGCGGCGGCGAACGGCTGTGTGCGCTCCTCTTAATTAGAATGAGTCGTCGTAAGTGTGTGCCGCTACAGCAGCTATGCAGTTTGCAGCGCATAGGCTCCACAAAGTAGCAGACGATTAGTCTTACCAAGGAATATCTTGTTTTCTAGGAACTGGGTTCCGGGAGTAAGGTAAGCAAACAGTTCCTGTGAAATGCATGTAGGTGTAGGTGGCAATAGCATCCACCCATTTCATCTCGAGGGTGTCGTAGAAGGCGACTAAGGGAAATTTGGAAGTCGGGCAGCAGCGGCTTCCATGTACATAACAGCTACACTGCGATCCCCAAGACTCCTGCGTGGGGATTATGGCAACTCCTCCCACTGAAATGGTAGACAGAATAAGCTCACGGCCCACAGTCCCCGGCGGCTCCACTATTTCTGACCTCGGTAGCGGGTTAGGTAAAGGTGGAGCAGGGGGTGGAGGGGGGGGCCACAGGGTAAAGGATTTAGCAGATGGCGATGACCAAGCAATAGTTAAATTACGTTTCTTCCATTTTTCTTCGTACTTCAAGAGTCGCAATCTCCGTTATGTCGTCCCCCTAACACGATAGTTAACAACGCGGGCGTGTGTTTAGGCAAATTCATTGTTTAGGCAGATGAATGCGAAGTCCCGCGCGATGTATGTGACGCGCGGCGCGGCGGTGGGAGAGGTTTTATCTAAACGGCCCATTTGTCGCGGCATCGGCGCGTACCACCGACTACCATGCTTTATGTTTCTATGCGTAGGTAGTCATGAACTTAAATATATTATGTCACACTTAGCAAGATTATTTTCTCCTATAGCGTTGATTCGAACTTGTGCTATTATAAAATAGGGCTTGACCTAAAATCTTCTATAGTATCAGGATATCAGATTCCGAGCCTTAAGATATAGATGTACTACTAGCAACAACACGCAATGTTAACTAGTCATATTTTTTGCAACTTTTACATCTCTTGTGTTGTACCCGCTAGGTAAGCGATATTAAACAATTTGAAATATGTAATTGTTATTTCACGAAAAAATAAATCTTGAAGAATACATAGTAAGTTTTATGTCCGAGATGTATGTCTCACCTACCGGTACAAGTGACCGTTTACCTCGCCAATACTCGTACTATAAATAAAGGCTATCTCAAAACCCTGTAATCTCTAAACAGGGCAGGAGGCTCATCATTCGTATCGTCGTATCGGACGAGGACGATGTTTACGACGGTTCGCGCTTAACTGCTGCGGATTCAAAGGGTTATTTATGTTTTGATTTACGTTTTATTAAGGTATTTCTCAAAGATCAAACATAATAATTTGTGAAACCATCATGCCTGAGAGGTATTTCTCGACGGTATGGAAATACCCATGGGTGGCGTAAAAACTGTGACACCAGACTCTTGCCATCACCACACGAGATAAAAAGATTTCACCTCAACATCATCATCATCATCATATCAGCCGGAATCAACCGCTGCTGAGCCCAGGCCTCTCCTTTTTTCTGCCACACTTCTCGGTACTGTCCATACACTATCCACGTGTTTCCGGCGACTTGTTAACGTCGACCCACCGAGCTTTAGGAGCCCTGTTTCTATGGCCTAACCTTGGCCACCACTCTGTCGAAGCCTTGTTCCATCGGCTGTCTACGCACCATCACCTCTACATACCAAAATAATTATAATTTAGACACTACTATAACTATTCTGTATCGTTTCATCCAGGGTCGCATATGGCGCCACCTATCGGCGCTAGTTCCGAACTGCCCTAACTAAAGTTCGTCTAACATAGATAGACTAACTTTACAGCAGACTACACGAAACTGCGTCGGAACTAAATCGTTATGATTTCTAAACTTACACGCAAAAACAACCGACGACCGGCAACCAGCGACCGGGATTAAATAAGTTTCGGGTAGTTTACTCTAGAAATAGGTTTTGTCATGCCTGCGGTTACAAATTATTATTATAAACTTTCAAATCTTGAAGTTTGGTTAATCTTACAGATACAAGAACTAATCGTAAATAAAGCTGAGCTTATTGCTTTTGAGGAGAAATAAATCGATTTTCCGAGAATAGAATCCGATTTGAGGACATCTAGGGTGTGCGCAAATAGGCATGACACCTTCAGGGAGGCCTTTGCACAATCTTTACACTGCTTGTAAGGCTAGAATACCAAACTTGTTGAAGAAACTATAAAAACTGACTGAAAAACTACAGGCAGACAGAAATAATTAAGCAGGCGGAGCAGAAGATTCAATTTTCATACTTTATATTCAAATGGGCCTCGCCTGCTTTCTTTTTAAAATTTTCTTGTTTCATCAAAGCCTACCTATAACCTGTTTAATTTTTGTAGGAGTCCTAAGATGCTATTGTATATTTTTTCATAGTTCTATTAAAAATGCGTTAGATATCGAGGAGTACCCGTACCTCACCCCTTCTCAGTAATATATCATTATTATGTATTATTTTGCGGTACTAACTGCAACACTGTCTAAAATAAGTTATGTCCTCTTACTAAAGTTATTATTGATATTGTGGTGATAATTTCGTGAAAACTCTGGGTTAGTTTTGAATGTTTTTGCTCAGTTCTGTTACAGGCGCAAAAAAAACAAGGTGTTGTGTGCCCATTCCGGTCTTTTAGAAGTTCTTACTGAATGAAGTATTTTTTTTTGTTAAAACGAAAGTAATTGAATCAAGTTCACATCATCATCACTCAGCTCGCGATAAATCCACACACGTATAAGTTAGTGCACGTCTGTAGTAGTCTCTGACAGTAATTACAGTAATTGTTAGCGCAATGCTGTGAAAGCTTACAATGTACAATTGACACAATGGCTTTGTGAAGTATGCAATGTACTTGGATATGCCATTTTCTTGAAATGTGTTGTCTAGTAAATGTAAAAATCAACAGAAAAACTTTCACGAAAATTGGAATAAACGGAAAGAGTAAAATTAAATGTAAAATGAAGTTCTAAGTAGTTTATCACAAACACCGAACAGGCGGATTTACAACGTTCCGTACTATGATGGGTTACTGTTTTTGGTGTATCATCACCTGCCTAGCCTTTTCCCAACTTTAATGGGGTCGGCTTCCAGTCTAACCGGATGCATATACCAGTATTTTACATGGAGTGACTGCCTATCTGACCATAGCCCAGTTAATACTGAGTAATACTATACCCTTTGGTAAGACCGGTTGTCAGTCTTTCAGGTTACTGACTACCTGTAACTACTGCCAAAGGTCTATATATGGCAGCCGGGACCAATAAGAACTTCTTAAGTATTTTTGTTAACAAAAAATTGTATTTACTTTATATATTATGTTAGTTTATAAGGTATATATCTCTGGGCCATTGTAGCCTGAAATAAAATGATTGAATTGAATTGAATAGCTTAAAGTACTTTCCGAGGCACGGAGGAAACTATGTAATGGGCAGTCAGCCATCCACTAGGCAAGCAGCTTAACCTAAAGATCGACTCGAGTGGCAGTTATTATTAAGCCACGAGCTCCTCTGTGCAACTTTTCTTGGTGTATAGTGAATATTATACGTAAAATATCCAGGGGGCCGAAAAAAAAATGTCCTACTCCATCCTAAGAAGACGAACTGACCTAAATCTGTTCAGTAAATTTTACGTCAAAGAATAACAAACATCCATACATACATTCCGCCAGTCCCTGAGCTTAGCATCCAGTATCGCACAGCGAATCCTTTCTCCTGAGAGTGCACTACACACGAGTGTATATCAAGACCTCAAGACCACACGAGTAGCTCCTAACGTAAGGTCAACAACGCTATTGAGTTTACTTCCGGCAGGGCTCACTGAAGATAGCTGGTTTTTTGTAGTTATGTAACATCACGCCTGTAATTAACCGAAGGGTTAGGTAGAGGGTGTTCCCCGCCCATATTTCTTCAGTTGAGTTAAAGAGTCATGTTGTAATTGGAGAATCTACTGCCACCATCATCATCACTTTCCTGCCCTTATCACATGTTACTTGAGGTCGGCGGAACACGTTTTTTCTTCAATTCTCCCCTATCAATCGTCGCGGTATCATTTAAATTTCTTTTTCTTTAGGAATGATATCATTCCTTACATATTCCATCTTTTCTTTGGTCCATTGTCTATTTCATTGCCACCAACCGTGCGTAAATTTGGCTCCAGGTTACTTTGTCTGCCAAGGGAATCGAAGCCGGGAATTCAAACTCAGCAGTAGAGCTTGTATCAGTTAGCTCGTTTCATTGTCGACCTCATCTCTGCCCTAGCGTGAATATTTAGGGACTTCAAATTGTTACTTCTGCTTACACGTAGAGTAGTATAATAGTAGTTCCCACACTATTTCAAATCCTTCCAGTTCAATTTCAACTCAACCGCAGCCATTTACTCTCAATTCATATGTTTAATGCATGAGTTGGGCCCAACGTTTGATCAAACTGTTGGCGAACGTATTGTTCCCCGGTGAGTTGGTGCAAATATTGGTTTAACGATTATCAGCCAATTATTTGTGTCGAGCAAACAAAATCGTATTGGGTAAAGTGTCGGTCTTAGATTCATGGTTTATGTTAGAAATTGTATTAATTGAGCTTTTGATGTTTAATTTACGGAAAGGTACTTAGGTACTAGTTTATTAGGTTTTTGGTTTGGTAGGCGACCACAGTGTACTGTGTGGAGAATATAAAGGGTGTAAAAACACCGTCATCCAATCCGAAATGGAATTGTTCTTCCTGTCATTGTTATATTTATTTTAACTGAACCATACCAGGGAATATTTATTTATTAAAACTTTATGCACGAAAATCGTACAGAGGCGGACTGAATGCCTTGGGCAATATATTATTGGCAATATTGTAGTGACGGAGATATTGAAACTGAATCTGAAAGGTAATACGAGATTGGGAAGATTGGTTGTCAGACTTTCGGGCCAATGACCACCTGTAACATCTGTCGTGCTACCGACATATAGCCCGAAGAATTGCCAAACTTAAGTGGCAGTGGGCAGGGCACATTGCTCGCAGAACGGATGCCCGATGGGGCCGGAAAGTTCTAGAGTGGCGACCGCGAACCGGAAGACGTTGCGTTGGAAGGCCTCCCACTAGGTGGACCGATGACCTGGTGAAGGTTGCGGGGATCCGCTGGATGCGAGACACACGCGACCGGTCAATGTGGCAACACTTAGGGGAGGCCTATGTCCAGCAGTGGACGTCTTTCGGCCGAAATGATGATGATGATGAACATCTGTCAAAGATTTAAAAATGACAGCCGGGAAATGCTCAACGTGATTTCCGAAGCACGGAGGAGAATGTCGGCTCAGGTTCGCAATAATCCGGATGTTCGGTATGTAATACGTGGACACCCATCCACAGACCAACCTAGGCAAGCGATGCTTAACCTGGGCCACTTGTGGGAGACCGACCTCATGCGGTTGTTATTATTAAGCCACGAGCTCCAGCCTCACACATTACATAGATAACCCGATATATCACACATCTCCGTACTAACACTGAATTCTTATCAGCACACCTAAATGTGACCTTTCCAATTTTACGCTAAGAAACGACTTTTCACCACCAATCTATACTAAACTTTATTTTTAACGCAGTAAAGTTGGTTCTAGTATGTAGGTGATCGGTGTGTTAAGATTTGAAGGGATTTGGTGAAAGCAGGCGGAAATCGGGCGAGTCCTCCTAAAGACACTTCTTAAGGCAGACGAGGTGCGTGCCACTGACGGCGGGAAACTAGTTTACTGACACATCGTGTGTAGTACAGGATCTTCGGAAGTTGAGGTAAAAAGTGGGAAAAGTGGTGAAAATGTCAGCCAAATAATTTTTAGTTTTATAAATTCGCTCGCAAGTTACGAGTACATCCCTTCAGTCCATACACGGGCACGATGTTAAATAGTTGGTAAGGTGAACTCATCAAATTCGCCTAATTCGGTGATATTTGATACTTAGTTAGTACTTTATTTTTATACTTCTACAAATGCCTTTATGACGAAGTTAGATGAGTTCACTATAGTTCAGATTGTACGTTTTACAAAGTATGTTAGACGGATGACCAACAACGTCGTCGCCGAAGGAAACCTATAAAACGCTGGCGTGACAACATAGAGGCTTTTGTGCGAGATTGGCCGGAGTAATCCACACGGAGAAAACAGTGGAATGTTATGGGGGAGGTCTCTGCCTACCAGTGAGACAGTAAAGATGACATAAATAAAAATAAAAAACTGGCCAAGTGCAAGTCGGACTCGCCCATGAAGGGTTCCGTACTATTGTAGTAGATATTGAGAGATTTTCCATGTTATTTAAGCACCATAGACTTCTTGGGTTTTCTTGTAATCTAATATAAGTGTTGAATAAATTGCTGTATGTTTTTCAAAATTTTAGGCTCAGTAGTTAGTTTCGGAGAGTTTCGTAGGGGGGGGGGGGAATGGTTGGACAGACAAACAGACAGACACACGAGTGATCCTATAAAGGTTCCGTTTTTTTCCTTTTGAGGTACGGAACCCTAAAAATAGACTTAAAGCCACTTATGCTTCCAACTTCCCAGTTTCTTACATTGCATCCATAAAGTTCCGTGACACAACATCCTTCTGTTCAATAATACACGACAAAGTTAATCACAGCTGATATAATAGCGAGTTCATTAAAGCGCTGACCTGTCCACTGGCCAGCGAGTGAGCGCTCATCGGCAGCACATCCATCACATGGACCATCAAGCGGCCACTAATGACACCAGCACGACGGTACATGAACTACTGCGTTTTTACTACACTTTATGTTGGGAATTTGGGATATCAATAATTTTGTTATGAAAAGTGAGTGAATGAATGATAATGAAATTATAATAATAGTGAGACTGATTGTGACGCTTGTCAAAAAACTGAATAAGTTACAATTTTACTATATTGCACATGAATTAAAGTACGAGTGAAAGTACCAGGATACCCCGTGAAATGTATAATTTTTAGGTCTATTTTAATTTGCAGGTCGCTATCACTATTTCCAAACTTAAGTGAGTTATTGCCAAACTTAAGTGGCAGTGGGCAGGGTACATTGCTCGCAGAACGGATGCCCGATGGGGCCGGAAAGTTCTGGAGTGGCGACCGCGAACCGGAAGACGTTGCGTTGGAAGGCCTCCCACTAGGTGGACCGATGACCTGGTGAAGGTTGCGGGGATCCGCTGGATGCGAGACGCACGGGACCGGTCAATGTGGCGACACTTAGGGGAGGCCTATGTCCAGCAGTGGACGTCTTTCGGCTGAAATGATGATGATGATCACTATTTCATGAAAATATCATTCAATAGGATTAAAAGTACAAACACTAAGAGGATTGTATTGTGATCTGTATCATTATAACACAGCTAATATTTGTTACGGTCGCAAAACATATCTTAATCAACTTACAACCTGACACTGGCATGCAAATTCTAAAACCGTAAGACATTTTATATTTCGCGGGCTAATCTGGCGTTTCCCCTTAAACCGTTGGTCCTGCGCCTGATCTATCTCCAGTCGAGTCGGATTTCTGTCCCATCGGACTATGAGAGTAAAGGAATAGAGAGTGCACCTGTGCCTGCGCACACACTTGTGAACTTTAATATTTCCCGCGCCGATGGTTATCTCCACCAAAAACGGGCATGATGGCTATTATTGCAATTAAAGTGACACATTTTGATAACATTGTGACACTTGGTAATACTAGACAGAGAGACAATTGGTGATCACTGCATGATGATGACACATCGCCACTTCTTCTTTCCAGCTAAAACACTAGGAAGTGTCAAAGGGTGGGCGTTTTGGAGGACTGTCTCTTGTAAATAAATATTGATGTTCGAAAAGTGCTGATTATCAGCCTGGTTTGAATAAATGACTTTTGATTTTAATTTTGAACAGAACGGGTAACATATGTGCATACTTAGTATGTATATGTAAATTGTAGTGTCAGCTTACATAAATGTAATAAGTGGGCGTTGCGTTATTGATGTGTAGGTACGTACACCCACCACTGTTACAGACTTACAGCTTTTTCGTATAAATAAGTCGATATGAATACTAATAACCACGTGGAAAGTAGGTTTCGTAGTTATTAGTATTCATCCGTCAGAAATACTTTCAAGTGATGAGCTTTATGCAATACTAGCTTATGCCCACGGCTACACCTGCCGCCTGGATTTCGTATTTTTCGTAGTACCGGGATAAAAGTAGTCACTAATAACATAGACCAAAAATGACAACAATGTATAAAAAAACATACCAATCGAATTGAGAACCTCCTCCTTTTTGGGAAGTCGGTTCAAAATTAACACAAACACATTAATCATCATCATCATCTGCCAGCCTTTTCCCAACTATGCTGGGATCCAGTCTAACCGCATCCAGCTGAATACCAGATTTTTACATGGAGCGACTACCTATCTGACCTCCAAAACCTCATCATCATCATCATCATTTCAGCCGAAAGACGTCCACTGTTGAACATAGGCCTCCAAAACCTAAGCATGTGGTAAATACGATACCTTTTAGTGTGACATATCTTGGATATTAGTAGTAATTGAAACTACAATATTAAAATGCGAAAATACGTTTTTCCATTTTCATTCATACGTGTGTGGTAAGACTGGTAGTCAGATTTTCAGATTGATACTAAGCAACCTTTCAAAAACCTGAAGCCAAACTTATTCAAACTCGAAATAGAAATACGCAACGCTTTGAAAGTATTGTCACTCTTTACCCCGACTGGTGTACAAAGGTGTGCCCGGATGTGTCTCGCCGGCAGTACGTCCCGACCCGGGTACACCCGGCAAGGCCACCCGGGTCCCGGCGTGAATAAATTTAATGTATTAACTCACCGCAACTCGTTTATTAGCGACGCGCACATCCGAACATGATGTGATGTTGTATATATGTGAGCATGTGAGGTAATGTATGTGTGTTGTGTGTCTAATGTGTAGTTATGTGTGCCTGGTGAATGGGGGCGGAGGTTGTCTAGTCAGATAAGAATTTATTCAGTGTTAGATGTTGTAGATAAATATTAGTCATAACAAAACATCGCTCCTGTGACCCCTGAAAGGTGTACCTACACACACATTCATTCTACTAGTTATGTTTGGTCTTGTGTAATGAGGCGAGCTTATTGTCATATCCAGACTCTGTGACTTATACTGAGGAATTACTGATGGATGAACCCATTATCGCTTTGCTCAACCTTGAGATTGCAGCCAGGAGCATGAGCTCGCCAGTAGCGCTTGCAACCTCTCGACTATATAACGAGGCAGGCATATTAGTGTATTCTATACGTTTATTAAGTAAAAGTCCAAACTCGTAAAAGGGAGGCCACCTCCATGGAAAGGCAGCAAGTATGGAAGTTAATAAGTGTTTGACTTCCATCTTTTGCGCTGCCACTGACGATGCCGAGTAGGATTTACAACTCCAGGATTAGTGCGGAAACTTAAAACAGATTATGAGTGACACGGGCAGGACAACCAAGCAGGTGGGAAGACAACCAAGTAATTGGAAAGATGGTCTTATGAAAGTGGCCAAAAGAAACTGGTTAACCATGACACAAATTCGCCAAAAATAGAGTATTGCATGGGTGGCGAAACGTATAAAGAAGAAGAAAGTACAAAGTTACAGTTCTAAAGTAACAACTGCAAGAAGTGCCTGTTACATAGGCGCTTTACGAGTTGAACCACATCTGGTAGAACGGCATCGTACTTTTCCATGTTTTAAGCTATTGCATAGCTTCTATCGCGGGCCTTGAGCGTGGAGAGCGAATCCAGAAATTCCGTAACGTAATTTTCAACCAGGTTGCTGTGGTTACGGAAAATAACAAGGTTGTCAACTGAGGTTGTCAAATTAAATAATTAATTATTTGCATAAGTTGATAAAAAATGCTATGCAATAGCTTTACCGCGGCAGTCTCCGAGTGCCACATTTGTTTTTTTTTATATTTTTGTGACTCTCAGAACCGTCATTCGCTAGAATGAAATGCAGCAGCGCAGTTGATACTTCCGCGTGCGCTAGCAATACCGTTTTGTTTGATGATGAGGTTTAATTAGAAACGTGTACGCTAATGTGTTTAAACTCATAGTCTAACAACAGATCAACTATTGAACACTCCAAGCTTAATAGACTTCGAAACGTAGATTCAGATCGAGTCAGAAACTGCAGTTAAAGTGGCGAAGTTTGAGTGACTTGGACCGACGCTAGTTATCGAGCAGTTTCTCCAATTGACTGCGAGGTGAGATCACAAGATCTATTGGAAATGGATTGTCTTACTGCTGAAATGCTGCGTGAAATGGATCTTTGAAAGTTCATGAAGATAATTATCTGTGTCTTGGTTGTCTAGTGGTAAATAACGCGATTTCTAGATGTATTGCCAAGGTTGAACAAAGTCTGACACTCCCTACCGCCCCGCCCAGAGAAGGTCCTAAGGAAGGAGGAGCACCTAGGGGTCTTTAAGTCAAGAGTGAATAGGTTACTTCTAGGTAAGCGTGCTCCATCGTCGACCGCATCATCACTTTCCATCAGGTGAGATAGTGGTCAAACGCGAACCTATCAATAAACAAAAAAAAAAAAGGTGGTTTGATGATTTACCACACTACAATTTTTTTTTTCAAAATTTTAGGCCCAGTAGTTTCGGAGGTAAGGGGGGGGGGATGGTCGGACAGACAGACGAACAGACAGACACACAAGTGATCCTATAAGGGTTCCGTTTTTTCCTTTTGAGGTAGAGAACCCTAAAAAAGGTTGGACAAAGTGTTTTGGGTTATTCTATTTGGGTCAGTAGCAGCTTAGTTTAGGCCACCGTCTCTTACATGTGACCTAAACAGAACATCAACTCTCAAAACGGTGAAGGAAAACATCGTGAGGAAACCGGCATGTCTTAGAACCAAAAAATTCGAAGACATGTGACATCTGCCAATCCGCACTGGGCCCGCGTGGTAGATTATAGCCCATCCCTCTCCTAGAGAGGAGGCCTGAGTCCCTGCAGTGGGAACATTATAGGCTGATGATGATGATGAAACAGAACATCATCATTCACAGCCCGACTTCACCCACTGCTGGCCTTGCATTGCTTATGCTTCATCATCATCATCATCATTTCAGCCAAAAGACGTCCACTGCTGGACATAGGCCTCCCCCAGGCGTCGCCACATTGCTTATGCTTAGCTCAACAAAACATACCCTTTGAGGAGACATACGTCATATTCTGTATTATCTGTGCTATTGAAATTAAAATGTTTACAAGAATGTCGCGTGGACTTACGTCAGTAACGCAATGAGTGGGCGTTGCACGTGTGTTGATGTAAATCCACTCTGATCACAAGTTACATTGAATCAAAGCGTTCATGTGAATACTAATGATGTGCCATCTATTTATATGTGGAAAGTTAACAATCAACCAACAGGAATTGAGAAAATTGTATTGGCGTTCATGAACTAGAGCTAGTTTTATATAATTTGCATGACAGTGTAATAATTGAAGTCATTATGAGATAGAACATCATCATCATTGCACCGATTTGTGGTAGTTTACAACAAGGTATTTTTAATACAGTTGCTCAAAAAGTGGCGTATTGCAGGGACGTATAGCGTTCGGGATGTGGGTTATTACGTACTCGTGCTTTTTCTTTACCTTTCCCGAACTCGTGCGTTCTCTTTCCCAACTGTCAAAATAATGTCCATTAAAAAAAAAACCAACCACGAAGTATTTATTAAATAAAATCATAGAAGTTTTTATGATTCATGCAAATATTTCTAAAGAAGCTACTAATTTGTTTCAATATCAGATTTAATTACTTGATTCAATGAGTTAAAGGTTTCATTCCATTTCATCTCATTAAATTTCATTTTTATTTCATATCAATAAAAAAAATCTACTGAAGACTTGGCTGTATGGGCATAGTTCCCTTTGCCTACCCAGAATAGGTAAAGAAAACAAAAAAAATCTCTGCTTATATTCTTTTACGGTAGGCACCATTTTCAAAAATGTTCTTTGCGAGTTTAATTATTTTATTAAATTGCTTCATTTTTTCGCAACTGTATTAAAAATAGTTGTTCAGTACACGTGCGGAACCGTCATTGCAACTTGTTCCGACTGTCAACCCTCGCCGTCGGCTGTGCCTCGGCTCGGTTAGACATTTGTCGGAACTCTTTGCAATGACAGACTTTCCGCACTTATAATGAAATATACTATTGTGTTTCCTTGTAGGTTTGTGGTAGTTTCCTCCATCCTGCAAAAATGATGTCTCCAGGACTAGTACGAATCACCAAAAGCAAATCTAGACAGGTTATCTTAGCAATTAAATAATACGTCTTAATCCACTATCAAGAAGTTTATAAGCGTAATACGCCTATATTATAACGTTCCCACAGCTGGGACACAGGCTTCCTGTACTTGAAAGGCAGAGCCTGTAAGCCTACTATGCGGACTCATTATATGTTTTCGATTTATTGGTTTTAGGACATTTCCTTTATATTCCAAGATTACGTGATTAACACTAATTAATCCTGCCGTCCATGTAACAACAATTTCCACCCATGGCTTTTGTAGTAACCTCCGAAACTTCGCCACTGGTTATCTGATTCCTCCCCAAGAGCCTTTCAAAGTTAATCGAGTGCTGAAGAGGCTCGGCACACGCGTCGGGTTCCCGCCAATATTTTGGCACGTCCCCGTCGCGCGCGACTTCAGCCATCGATTAGTTCCTAAACAAACATACTCACTGTTGAAGGCGACCCTTTCAATGACAAGAAGATGTCAGAAGGTACAACACTAGGATCACCATAGTCAAAAAAAAATTGTCAGTGAACTGTAAGTCTGACAACGAGTCTTACCAAAGGGTATCGTATTATCCAGTATTAACTGGGTTTTGGAGGTCAAATACTGTAAGTGTAAACTACAGGTATTCAGCTGCATCCGTTTAGACTGGAAGCCAACCCCAACATACTTGGGAAAACGCTAGGTAGATGATTTTATTAGATTTGTTTCTAAGTAATAACTCAAAGCATTTATTTCAATTAAGCCATTACAGGCACTTTTGCATGTCAGAAGAACAATAATTCACAAAACAAAATGAAACTACGAGTGCAATACGTCATTCCGAAAGCCACCACGCCGAACTTCACGCCGCCGAATTCCCGCAACAAGGAACACTGCGAGCACGAAAGCACGCAGCGACGCACACCGCAACAACGAATGCACGAGACCCCGAATCTCGGAACAACGAATGCACGCCGCAACGTGCAACGCCCGCCCCGCGACCCGGAGCCTCGACAACAAGCCTCGATAACAAGTATTGGATTCATCATCATCATCATCAGCCTATAATTGTTCCCACTGCAGGGACTCAGGCCTCCTCTCTAGGAGAGGGATATGGGCTATAATCCACCACGCGGGCCCAGTGCGGAGTATTGGATTACGAATTATTTAATTTTCGTCTTGTCCCGTCTATTGCTCGTAAAATACTTGAATTTATTTGTAATCCTCGATAGCTAGTGGTTTATGAAACTTCTGCGTATTGTTTTCTTAGCGTCACCAAAAGTTTTAAGTCTCTCATCGTTTGAGCGTCATGAGTATTTGTCTTGCTCCGGTTTTTTGTTTATTTCCAACATTATTAGATCGCAAGCGTTGCGCGTTGTTTCGTCTGAGTATCGAAATTAAATGGTCAAGTGTGAGTGGACTTCGGGTTTTATTCGAAGTTACTTGAAGAGTTAGATACGTGAGGTTATTTGATAGACGTGAGTTTATATTTGCTTTTGTTTCATCAGAGATAAATTCTTCACCGCGGCTTCGGCTGTCATGTAATAATTTAAGATTCGATTTGCAAAGGAACAAGTGATTATTACAAAAGATATCGTTACACGTAAAAGAGGACGAGGAGCTCGTGGCTTAATAATAACGGCTACTCGGGTCGATCTTTAGGTTCTTTAGTCGCGCTTGTCTAGGTTTGTCTGTGGATGGGTGCGTTGGAAAGCACGTTAAGTCGTTGCCCCGCCTGCCATATATAGCTAGACCTTTGGCAGTCATTACAGGTAGTCAGTGACCTGAACTACCAGTCTTACCAAAGGGTATCCGATTACCTAGTATTAACTGGGTTGCGAGGGTCAGATTGGCAGTCGCTCCTTGTAAAATACAGTTATTCAGCTGGTAAGACTGAAGCCAGAGTCGCCTTCAATATAGTTGGGAAAAGGCTAGTGGTCACCCATCTACGGAACAATCTAGGTAAGCGCTGCTTAACCTAAAGATCGACCCGAGCGACTGTTATTGTCTAGCCACGAGCTCTTCCTACGCTCTCTAACTGTCGCACTCAGAGACGTTTAATGATTACTTAAGCCATCACGTGGTAAAGATTTTGACACTTTACTGAAAGTTTTGTATGTCAAATCTTTACTAACGGACGGTTTAAGTAATCATTAAACATCTATCTCTGAGAACGGTAGTATTGAAAACAAATTAATAAACTACTTAATTATATTACAAGATTAAAATGCAAAACAAAATGCATTCAATAAAACACTATCGAACCGGGTCTTATCGCGATATTCTTTTTAACGAGGTAAACAGGTACCTACTTGTTTCCCGACGTTTCGACCGCCTTGCAGCGATCGTGGTCACGGGAGGACTGATGACAGCTCAGCGACGTCTTCGTAAAGTGCGGGTCTGTGCATCTACCCTCACTTCATATCTCACTTCGTTCATATATAGGGCAGACAAAACGAACAATCGCCGAAAGGATCAAAGAACATATTGCAGCTGTAAAAAACCGTCAAACCAACAAGTCCGCGATAGCTGAGCATTTGCTGGAGGCTGGTCCAAACCACTGGATTCAACTACACAAGCCACAGGTTCTTTCCTCTGATCGTTACTATTACTCCAGAATAGTACGTGAAGCGGTTGAAATCAGGAAATATAAAAATTTCAACAGAGAGGATGGATACCGACTGCCTACAACTTGGAATCCAGTCATTAGCAAGTGCAAGCAACGCCGGTCGTCCGACGAGGTCCGCCAGTGTGTAGACGTCCTTAGTGTTGTGTGTAGAAGTACCGACAGTGACATTTATAAAAATTGTGAAGACCAAGTGAGGGTAGATGCACAGACCCGCACTTTACGAAGACGTCGCTGAGCTGTCATCAGTCCTCCCGTGACCACGATCGCTGCAAGGCGGTCGAAACGTCGGGAAACAAGTAGGTACCTGTTTACCTCGTTAAAAAGAATATCGCGATAAGACCCGGTTCGATAGTGTTTTATAATGTGTACAAATCGCGAAAGTTTAAAAAGTTTAAAATGCATTCAATACTAGAATTCCTACAGATTCATACAACCGCAAATCCAATATAAACAGTCTTCATAAAATTAATGATCGCAAGTATCTCCACTCCACAAGAGATTCAGCTCACACCCACACCTTCCGATAATCGACTACAAAACAATTGTGCCAACCATTCGACAAGCAATTATTGTCGGTTACATTTTGCCGAACACGCTCTGTCTCGCTCGCTCGTGTGTAGCCGGTGTGTGTGCGAGCGAGAGGGGGCATGTAGTGTCGCGCTGCCGATTGTTTGATTTCCGTAGCTGCCGCCACGCACTACCTGTGTCAGTAAACGGGTTAGCTAAGGTGGGGACACGCTCATTGGTAAAGTATCGATAAGAAATGACGTCTTCGTTCTACGTTTTAATGGCCGCGAATGCTATCACCAGGTTTTGGGTTTGTTTCCCAAGTCGAACCAAGTGTTACTGTAATTTTTTTAGGGTTCTGTAACCCAAAAGTAAACATCTGGCCAAGTGAAAGTCGGACTTGCATATGAAGGATTCCGTAAATAAAGGGGGCTTCCCTACTAAGATGGTACGAAACCCTTCATGTGCGGGACGCGGGTCCAACTCACACTTGGCCAGTTTTTACTATTTTAATCTAGTAATTTTGCCTGGTCTTGATTTCGATCCTGACATCCTGTCTATTATGTAAAGCGATTTACGAGATCTACGGCATGCCCAATTCAGTCAATTGTTTCTAATTCAGTTTAGCTTTGAAGGGGAAAGGAAACACGATGGTATAGAGTTCCATACTTTGTTTATGTGCATAATACATGTAGAAAGAACAATGTTCAGTTGCTGTTTTAGCATCACACAAAGTTTTAAATCACTATAATAATAAATTACTAAACAAAGTCCTCTGTCGCGTCTTTCTGTTCGCGATAAACCCAAAAACTGTTTTTACAAATGATTGAAGTGGTTCTCGAGGAAGGTTCTAATATATAATTTGTCCCTGGAATAGGTTCCCATGGGTTGGAAGAACGGGATCAAAAATTTATGATTACTTTTAATCGCGATAACCGATATCCACGCGGGCGAAGTCAAGCCCTTCAAGCTGCTGACTCGCCAGTATTGTTAATTCCAAAACTTCGTCAATTCCACAGCTATATAAAAGTCGACATCGACATCTCCCCGCCACTAGCCGAGGACATTCGTACTCTATGAGCACGGCGCTTATATTCCGATTCTGTCCTGGCACATCTCTATTGATTCCCATCGACATACTTCTATATGCTGGCACAGGAACAGGTATGTAGTATCAACTATGTGCTTGAAGCACAGGTTTAAAAGTATAAGTTGATTAGGCGGAACCTATAATACTCGTATAAATAACTTATAATATAACTAGCTGATGCCCGTGACTTCGTTCACGTGGAAATTTTGATGTGTGACTGTCTCGTTGATCGAGTGACCTCAAGTGCAACTACTGAGGATGAGGTCCGGGGTTTGATTGCAAAGTGTTTTCGTAGTACAGTAGAGGCCACGGAGCGTGGTTTTCGTGCCCGTCAATGGCGATATTATATCTATAGACATCAAACGCCTATATTACATGGCGCTTGAACATGCATTACTGGCGAAATGTGGGTTTACGATTAGGTACCTACACCACTGCCTAACTCTTTCGGGATTAAGGCGTAATGTTATTAAATATGTGAGACCTGCCGGCTTGATCAAAATGTGATGATGTGAGTAATGATTACAAAAACTTTTCGCAAAAAAAAACAACCGACTTCAAAAACACCAAAAAGTGAAAAATAAACTTCAGAAGAAAAATCAGCTTCTGAAGTCGGTGACATTTCTTTGTTTTATTTGGTTTTTTTGCCACCGACTTCAGAAGCTGATTTTTCTTCTGAAGTTTATTTTTCACTTTTTGGTGTTTTTGAAGTCGGTTGTTTTTTTTTGCAAAAAGTTTTTTATTTTTTCATTTTTAGTTGTAATATCTTATAGAAATACCCCTTAACCTTCAAGATTCCCTGATTATTGCTTTCAACTCCTAACCATTGAGGAGTAGTACCTTCCATCATAAGCTCATCAACATGAAGTGATGACTGCTAGATGCGAATACTTGTATAGCGTCAGAAAAAGCACGAAACACGTAATATGTGCCTATGAAATTTGAGGGTTGCCCTCGATTTCTCTAAGATTCCATCATCAGGTCTTGGTTTCCATATCATGGTGGCCCTTGAAGTATCTCCGTTCGAATAAAAAAAGAATCATCAAAATTGGTTCATAAACGACGAAGTTATTCGCGACCGAACCTCCTCCTTTTTTGAAGTCGGTTAAAAAGGCGTCCTTATGGGCGCTGTATGGGCGCGGCCAACGGCGAATATATCACTCACCTTCGTTTTGCCGATGATATAGTCATCATGGCTGAATCGCTGGAGGATATGAACACAATGCTCAGAGACCTCAGTAACGTTTCTCAACAGGTGGGTCTTAAGATGAACATGGACAAGACGAAAGTCATGTTTAATGACCGTGTTCCACCCGTACCGATAATTGTTGGGAGCGATACTCTCGAAGTTGTTGATAGTTATGTTTACCTGGGACAAACTGTTAAACTGGGTAGATCGAACTTCGACAAAGAGGTCGCCCGAAGAATCCAACTCGGATGGGCAGCGTTCGGGAAACTACGCGACATCTTCTCGTCCAAAATTCCGCAGTGTCTCAAGACGAGGGTGTATAACCAGTGTGTGTTGCCAGTGATGACTTATGGCACAGAGACATGGTCCTTAACTGCTGGCCTCTTAGAAAAGCTCAGAGTCACGCAACGAGCCATGGAGAGGGTTATGCTCGGAGTTTCTTTGTGCGACAGAATCCGGAATGAGGAAATTCGACGAAGAACCAGGGTCACCGACATAGGTCGCAGAATATGCAAGTTGAAGTGGCAATGGGCAGGCCACATCGCTCGAAGAACGGACAACCGATGGGGAAGAAAGGTTCTCGAGTGGCGACCACGAACCGGAAGACGCAGCGTTGGCAGGCCTCCCACCAGGTGGACCGACGACATCGTGAGAGTCGCGGGCAACCGGTGGATGCAAACGGCAGGCTGCCGATCTTTATGGCGTTCTATGGGGGAGGCCTTTGTCCAGCAGTGGACGTCTAATGGCTGATGATGATGATGATGGGCGCTGTAATTATGAGCGACTTGAATCAAAATGAAATGGAGTTGAGACGACGATGGCTTAAAAACCGTAACCGTACCTTAACTTATTTCTCAAAATGTACAAACAAATGCCTTGTTCTTTGGTGACGGCCCTCTTACACAACCACACTTAATTATTTATATTAACCTCTCAAATTAGGAAAACCGTGCATGGTAAGTTCATCTTCTGTTGGCACTGGATGGGAAAACTCATCGGAAAGTGGAATTTTCGCATCTACATCTAATTCCAGGCGACTGTCTCCTGTTTAAAGCAGCTTATTTGCAAAGACATCTGTTCCATGGCCAGTCGCAGGTTTTTGGTGATGTTGCAAGTTGGGGTAAGATTCAGCGGCAATTTGTAAACGGAAAGTGCAATCTGGCCGTTAGTTAAGCAAAGTTGCAGCATCGGGCATTGCTGGAAGCTATAAGACCGCACGGTTGGCGTAGTGCCTCGGCGTTTGACTGTGGCGCTGCATGTCCTGTATTCGATTCGCGCACTGAACAAATAGATTTACTTCGTGGGTCTTATCTAACTTTAATTAGGTTTTTATTTTAAAGTTTTTACAGCTGTTTTTCTTACTGTGTACCGGTCAATTTGTATTTGTTGACTGTTCACGACAAATATTAACACCGCAATTCAGAAAATGGTGTCAAATGAACACTGCCATCTTTCGAAGACGAAGTTAAACTGCCAAAATTTCATGCATGGTAAGCAAACACACACTACAGGGCTTAGGCTATGTAGTGGCATGAATGGCGCGCGGAGTCACTACACTGGGGGGTAATTCCACTGCCGCGGCATATTGCCGCTTGGCGGACAGACCGCCCCGGTGTGGTTTCATGGCGACATGGAGAGAGTGTCTGTCGCAACCCCGTGCAGGGCACAGCGGTGGTAAGTCCCCTCTTTGAGGACTGGCTTGAGAGGTGCCACGGCGCCCTCACCTTCCATCTGGCGCAGGTCCTCACCGGACATGGTTATTTCGGGAGGTACCTGCACCGAATCAGGCGGTAGGAAACGCCCGGATGCTACCATTGCAAGGATCAGCTGGAGGACACGGTGGAGCACACCGTGGAGGCTTGCCCCGCTTGGGCGGAGCCCCGCTTAGGTTGAGCCCCGTCGCGTTCTCTTAGCGGCGATCGACGGCGGCGACCTCTCGCGTCCGGCCCTGGTTCAAGCCATGGTGCGGGGCGAGAGGGAATGGGACGCCGTCGCCTCCTTCTGCGAAGCAGTGATGCTAGCGAAGGAGGTGGTGGAACGTGAGAGGGAGAGAACCTCTCGTCCCAGCTGCCGCGGGAGGCGCTCCGGGTGTCGGGGGCCACGATATGACTTCCAGCCACCGTAGACGCGGGCCTGTGGACGGTGAGTAATGGGCTAGCTCGCCGTCCGTCCGTCTTATGACGATGACAGGCCGTGTCAACGGCGCGTTCGTGTTCCCCGCGCGCCTCAAAGAGATGTCAGCAACATGGAAGGGGCCCGCAAGGGCCGGGGCTGCGGGCCGTTCGAAAGAGATATTGCAGCCCCAGCAAAGAAAAAACATGGGTGGTTTTAGTCAGTAGAAGTCTGACATTCCCTACCGCTTTGCCCAGAGCGGGAGGAGTAATTTGATGATTTCCCACCCTCCAAAAAAAAAACCCTATGTAGATTTTCAAAGCAGCGTCATTTAAACAAATCAAGAGTTATTTTTGGTATCGTAACTGTTTGAAAAAGACGATTTAAAAGTTATATTGTGAACACATTTATTAATTAGTTCCGTTTCGGTGCAATAGATGTCGTTGCATGTATGTTTCTTAACGATGATAAGTTCTTCTAAAACACTTTAAATTAGTATATCTTTTCATAGAGAGCACCGATTACAATGAAACAAAAACTAAAACCCTAATCATATTAGTTTTAAAATGTACACGATAATACTATAATAATAAAGTAATACATCCAAAACACACGGACTACATACAAAAATTCTAAAAATGATTGTAACACAATAAAAGAAAACATAATTTTTTCTAAATAATTATGTTCAATATACAGAAACTCTAAGTCTTCAGATTTATAATATTATATTTAAAATTAATAGTATAATAAATAATAATAATCTACTCTGAATTGATTTGAAAACCATATAGCATCAAAATAAATAAAAAATACCTGGAACTCACAAAAAGTGAAAACTGACTGGGGATCGAACTCGCGAACATTGTTTAACATTTTTGGAAATCCTTCAACATTATAAAAAATCACAAGAAGTTGTTACTGACTGTGATTTGAACTTGCGTACCTTTGTTTACAGGTAAGCCTCCGTATCGTTAGACTACGTACACCAGTGACAAATAGGTTGAAATAGATCATCTATTTTAATATAGTATGACAGTTGACAGTTCGATTGTGGTTCGATACCGGAAATTTGAAATGCCGTGAGGGACTTTAGCTTTCTCTTGGATTTGCAACGCTCGCACCAGGCTCCTAAAGTGAAAAATTGCACAGCACGCTCGATGTCCCTTGCGTTATTTCGTATTTCCAGTATCAAGCTGTAAAACAGTTGAGGATTATGGATAATGCAATACTGCTCACCCCCTTATGTTATTATGGGGATAATATATAGCCCATGTGTTATTCCGAACTATAATCTACCTCTGTGCCAAATTTCATTCAGATCCGATCAGCCGTTCTGGCGTGAAAGAGTAACAAACATCCATACATCCATCCTCACAAACATTCGCATTTATAATATTAGTAGGATTGTCGACTGATTTCAACACAACTCTTTTCTTTCTTTCTTTTTAAGGGTTCCGTACCTCAACAGAAAAAAACGGAACCCTTATAGGATCACTTGTGTGTCTGTCTGTTTGTCCGACCGTCCCCCCCCTCCCTCATCTCCGAAACTACTGAACCTAAACATCACGTATAGATTACAGGAAAACCTATAACAAGTCATGTTAGGGAACCCTTCTTGTGCAAGACTTGGCCAGTTTTTTTATAACACTTTGTCCCACACTAGGTATTTCTCCTGTACCGTGGGTGCGTTTACAAACATTTAAACTCACATACACAAACACACCACCACCACCACAACTACCACTCATCAGGAGATTCAGAGATCCTGAAATTGAGTTTTTGCTCCCGAAAAATAGATCAGCACCCTCAGTTCTGCTAATTTCAACAAACTGTGATCACCAACTATAATATTGTTCTACTACTACTGATGATTTCTCTTCTAAAACTACATTTTTACCCCAATTTGAGCGGTAAGGTAACACCTAACAGTTAAGTAGAGATCTTGAATTCAATTCCCGCCTTATAAAATCCTGATATAAATCCTCTCGTCCTAGTCAAAGAAAAACTTATCTTACTGTAATCGGATAAGAGAAACTCTCGTCATAAAAACATAAAAATAAACATTCATACTTCGAAGCCGCACTTCACACGAGTGATTTAGACAAAGTTGCATCGAGTGGCGTGTTCAATACGTTTCATGTTCGAGTGGAACCTTGTGCAGGTGTGCAGCGAGAGTCTTTACGTGTAACTTTGTTGTGTACTTCGGTTTGCTAAGAGTTTTATTTTAGAGTTCCTTGAGGGAATAGAAAAACTGCCAATACGTATGAGATTTAAGTTAAGAAAATCGACGTCTCCTTTCATAGTATATTCATCAGCATCTGCCTAGCCATTCCCTCTATGTTGAGGTTGGCTCCTAGCCTAAGGGCTCCCACACATAAACACGATACGACGTCGCGTCGTGGAAATCTACGATGAACATCGTAATAAAAAACACGACATCGTAACGTAATGTGCCACGCACGATACACGGCACGATGCCGTCGATACAGTAGGGTGGTGTTTTAGTTTATTCCGAAAAATGGACCGCTCTAAAAGAATATTTAAATGTTTTTGAAATTAGAACCCAAAAAAATGTTAATTTGTTCATTAAAGTAACAAGACAAGTGCGCAGGATTGCATTTCTAACGTCACGACGTCGCATCGTGCATCGAGACGTTACGACGTCGTGTCGTAGATTTCCACGACGCGACGTCGTATCGTGAAACGACGCCGCATCGTTGTACGACGCGACGTCGTATCGTGTATATGTGTGGGAGTCCTAACCGGGTGCAGGTTAAAACTAGAATTTTACATGGGTCAACTGCCTATCTGACCTCCACAGCTCAGTTACTAGGTTATACAATACCTCTTTGTAAGACTGGTGGTGAACGAAGCATCGTGAGGAAACTGGCATGTCATAAAACTGATCTGATCTTTTAGATCGAAGGCATTATGTAACAACGAGCAACCCGCACTAGACCTGCGTAGAAGATTATTAGGCCCACTCTATCTTGCAGAGAGGACTGTCCCAGCAGTGGGAAATACCCTAGTTTGTGTGGTAGATGTCACATGTCTTCGAAGTTTTGGTCCTAACTCCTAGCTCATACCGTTTCCTCACGATGTTTTCCTTCACCGTTTTTGAGAGAGATGAAATAAATTACACAAAGTAATGTTGCCTGGGTTCGAGCTCACGACTGTCTGCTCGTAAATCGGGGCTACTACCACTGGGCCACCGCTGCTCTCACCACTGTAATCGGCAACAGTAACAAGTATTGTTTTCGAATTACAATTAACTACACCCCATTGTACCTGAGACTTATTACACTATATACGTTGATAGACAGAGCCACTATAGCGCATTGATTTCAATCAGTTACAAACAATGAGCGTTATGCAGTCACTTGATAACAACAGAAGCAAGTCGGCTGCAATCACGCGGTGATAATGTGGCCCTATTGTGTTTATATTGAGTGGGCAGATGTACGAGATTAACACCTGATTATAATAAACAAGCCGGGCAATTAAGTGAAAGTGTGGAATGAACATCAAACACACACGACATTGACGCACGGTCAGCGCAGTGGCTTCTTCTTATCGTGTGGGCAGTAAGGTCTAACGACCCTAAGTACACACCCTAGTGTCAGAGTTTCTAAACCGCCGCAAGGGCCAGCGAGCTCAGGCTGAGCTGAGCTCAGGCTGTAGAGGCTCTACGAGACTACTAGACACTTCCGCATACAGTCTGGTCTAGCCATCTCTTCAGGTTGCTCTGGAGTCTTCCAACGCTTGTCGATGCTGGTCTCCACTCCAGGGCTCGTTGTTTGGGTCGTTTTGACAAAGTAAAGTACAAATTGCCTTACTATAGTTTTTATTTTAAGAGTTCAAAACCATCCCTTCGGAGCTGCGGGTTGTGCGAAAGAGATACCACGGCCTCGACACAAAGGGCTAAGAAGGAACATGGGTGATTTTTAGCCAGTACAAGTCTGACACTCCAGAAAGGGGTACACTACATCGTTTTGTCCATTAAGAATACATATTACATTCATTAAAAACTATAAAATAAACTAAACTAACAATAAACTCTATAAAGGCATTAAGTGATTCAGTGATTGTAATAATACAAGCATTTACAGTTGAAATTATGTTTTTCCTACTCCTCCGCTATTCTTTTCTGATTAATTTCGTTGCGGGATCCAAGACAGTTAAATCATTTCTCTGGGACTTCGTCGAGCTTCATTGTCTCAGCGCTTTTCTTGTGGTCGCCACTGTTGATTCTGGCTAACAGGAGTTACAGTGGTTTGGGAATAGTGTGGCGGGCTTGTACCAATAAAAAAATAAAAAAAACCATTTACAGCCTGCACTTGTCGACTGATTTTGTTGAAACGTGTACTAGTACTCTCTTTTCCAGTGTACGGAACTCACGTTGCTGGCGTTACATCGCAGCCACCGTGCAGTTACTCAAACTAACTTGTTGCCCGCACCGCAATCCTCCATGTTTGTGCACCAGTATAATACTACTGCCACTAGAACTACTACGAGTACTTTTGTGAATTGAGGAAAAGTTGTACGTAAAGATAGAATATGTATAATCTCAACTTGAATGATGTAGCCAAGATTTGGATTTAAAATGATGTAGCCAAGATTTGGCTTAATGTGGATTATATAATAATACACATTAAGCCGTTCGTCCCGACTGTAATATACAGAACTTTGGCAGTCGATACAGGTAGGCAGTGGCCAGAAAGTCTGACAACCGGTCTTACCAAAGGGTATCGTATTACCCCGTACTCACCGAGCTGTGGAGGTTAGATAGGATACTGGTATTACGCTGCATCCGGTTAGACTGGTAGCCAACCAAAACATGGCTAAGCATGATGATGATGTAATAAATTTAAAAGAATGTCCATGGAGTTTCTTGCCCATTCTTTTCCATAGAGAGCTAGGGATTGGGCAACTTCCTACAGTACTTTCAAAGTTATTATGCCTTTTGGCTGTGACCTTAGATTCGCTATTTTTTTTTGTTTTTTCTGACATGCCAAAGTGCTTTTAATGGTCTAATTGAAATAAATATTTTGAGTTTGATTAGAGAAATATTCTGGTTATTTTAATAATAATAATAGAATGTCAAAAGACTGATTTATAAGTTAGTGGTACTGTGCAAAATTGTCAAAGGACAACATAATGTAACAGTCATTACAAGTAGGCAGTCACCCGAAAACCTGACAACCTATATTTAGATCGTAGGTATCCGTTATCCTTTACACGTGTTCCCTTTACACGTGTTCCCAAACTACTATAACTTACTTTGAAGATGTTTCTCTAGACTAGAACTAGGTCTCAGTCTGGTGTTCCTCTGTATACCTACAATTAAGGTCCCTCCTTTGAAGTGACAGGAGCTAAATCATGTATTGTGATTTTACAAGCTTCGTAAACACTGCTTTATTATAAGAAAACAAAGATCTTGTTAATGCGCTTATTTATTAAGTTTTAAATAACATTTGGACCTCCAACTTACCTTTAACAAATTAGTACATACCTAATGTTGTAAGTCGACAACTCGTTCAACACACTCACGTATGTGAGTTTAAACTAGTGTGGGGCAAACATCCAGACCCGGAGCAACTGTCTGTAGGCCATACAAATATTTCTTCCGTTCGGGAATCGAACCCGCGACACGCAGCGCAGCAGTCTGTGTGCTTACTCTCGAATATAATTCCGATAGATCGACATTGGAATTGTCAGTCAAACGTCAGGCATTGGCTGGACTCACTGAGTCTAGCCAATCCCTGACGTTTAACTCAACCAACTGACGTTTGACCAATGTCGATCTATCGGAATTATATTCCAGAGTAAGCACCCTGATCACTCAGTCACTACGCTAAACTCATGAAAAACTAAACTCATGTATGCGGCCCGAAAAAGAATATATCAACGAGCGTCTCATATTTAAAAATCTTCCTGTACATGTGTCCAGACGGCCTTGTGAACATTCTCCAGGTATGTTCACTTGGTCCAGTTTCGCTGCCTGCCACCTGTCACCCATCACCTGTCACTCGTCACAACCCTTTACAAAGTGTCGGCGCGTCTTTGTGATGACATGACACTTGTCACGTGACGACTGGTCGGTCTGACAAGCTGCTCGACGTGACAGCTACGAGAAACAGAAATATGGTGAAAAAGGTACTATTTTTCTTGCGAAAGTTGGAAGAAGTATTTTGTAGAAGCAAAGTTCAAAATGTATTTTATTTGTATAAGATATTGCACCTTTTTTGTGGCGTAGCGTTTTAGAAGTGCTGGTGCTGCAGTAATTTACCTCCCACATGTCGACAGCTAAGTTTCGTCTCATGTAAAAGAACTAACTAAGAACGGGTAAAAATAATTCAAACTTCAGGATTTTACTGTGAAATTGGTGATGGAAATAACTAAACCCTTCCTCCGATGTGTGGAAATTAGAAACAGAACCTCATGCCATGCCATGCATGCAGGCAAAGGCAGTCAAAATATGGTCGTTTCTTATCAAAAACTTTACGTTTGTATAACTCAAGACAAAATTAAGACCTACGCGTAGCAACTTGCTACGAGCTGCGTAGTAACTTGCTACGAGCTGCGTAGCAAGCGTAGCGCGGGCTTATCCCGTAAGCTACACCGTAACAGAAGTTTAATGCTTATACATGAAGCACAGATTCAACGTTTCTTATAAAAAGGACGATTGCCTTCACTTCTATCTAAACTGTGCTAGGAGCCAGTTACCTTCCTTGTGAGTAATTTTATGTTTGAATAATAAACGCGTCAACGTATTTAAATTCAAATTGTTGCTGTTTTCTTGACACCCATTTCCTATAGATTACAATGACTATAGTTGACAGTTGATGTTATGTCATGTCTGCTTACAAACTTGGCGGTCGGTAGGTACCTACATCGTACATACAGTCGCCCACAAAAGTGCATGGATACCTTAGGGCCTATTTTTCTGTGAAGGTAGAAATCAAATTTTCGAAAATAATTAATAGATGGCGTTTGATTTCTGCACAACTGTGATATTAAACTCTTCAATCCCCAGTGTCACTTGTAGGTGGCATAAGTTTTATTTCTGTTTCTACCTCACAGAAATTTTATTTGTAATTCCTACTTAAATAATAATAAGAAATTAAACCTTTAAAGTTTTTACTTTCCGCAATGACAATATCCGGATTACCCGGTGTCACCTGTAGGTGAAATAAAATGGAGGTAGATTTTTATAACTTAGTCTTAACTAAATGTAAACTATTCTGTTGAGATATAGAAAAAAATGAACTTTGACTTGGGAATAGGTTAGGTAAGTAAGAAGTTAGGAAACACGTATTAGGTTGGATGTGAGAAAAAAATACGAAAGAAACCATAAGGAATGTTTTCATTAAGCTAATAAGTGCGCATAGCATTCAAAAATATAATATTCGAGTTAGTAGTAGTTAGCAACAGGGATGAACGGAGACAAACAAAAAAACACACAAATTTTAGAGGTTTATTTCTTACAGTTTATTATTCAAAAACAGACATTTATTATCGTTCAACATTATTATATTATATAAAACTTCTTATTGAGGTCATAGCTTAAGTATTCGTTTCCAAAATCGGAAAGAGGATTGAAGCTTTTGTAACCTCAACAAAGACAAACAGGAGACCGGATTATTTTATCACAAAAGTGAAAAGTTAAATTAAATGAATTAAATAGGTAGGATAACAGCTATACAATTGCACAAAAACATACGAAAAGGTTCTTATGTAATGTAAAAAAAAAAAATTGTTTGACTTTTTTTAGTTATAAAAAATACGTAAGTCATAGGTTATAATAACAGTCAGTCGTAATAGGTTATAACAACCCGGTCTCCAGTTAATATAAAAAATAAGTACTAAAGTTAAGTAATATTATTTTTAAGTATTATGAAATATAAATACTGGATCGGCAACACTTATCTATCCCCACACGTTCACTGCAATATGACCAGCATATTGGACACACATAACCACTTGTTTATCATGTAATATTTCTACACCACAAACATAAGCGTCCGTGTTCACTGGACTTAAAAGTTACTCAAATCAAAGTTAACATGATCCAAAGCGAACTGTAATCTTGTCCTTTAATGGTTTTCTGTGGGCCAGGGTTTCACAACATGCCTCCTATAATGCAGCTCTTCACATAGAAGAGCACGACGGGCATTGTCAATACTTGAGTCATATAAAGCAGCATAGTCGGTCATCGGCAGGAATCCATTTTCTTCATACTCTCATAACACGATTTGACGCTGTAATGTGTTTATGAGCCGTGGTCTACTAGTTCTTTGATGGTGTTGCAAAGATCCCTCGTCTTCAAATCGTCGTACCAATAGAACAACTGTTTTTCTCTGCAACAATAATTATAACAGAAATATAATAACACGCAATAATGATTATTTATTAAGTAGTATAGACGTAACTAAAACATTTTTTTTTTCTTATAAAAATTTTGAAATCTAAACTACTTACGTTAACAATAAGATAAGTCGACAAGTTTCGAATGTCGATAAGTTTTTGCCTTGATTTTGCAAATCAGTTATTTGAGCTCTTGTAAAGAAAACAATATTACAACGCGTACTCATTTTGATGAAATAAGTTAATTCACCTAAATTAAAATAAAACTGAGCTAAACACACTCGAATGAGGTAATCGAAACAAACATAACGAACAATCAATTGAGCTTAGTCTTAACTCATCTAAATCTTCAATCTAATTATTTCTACTACCTACAAATTTATTTATGAATTCATATTCGACCTACCCTCAAGTTTGAAAACTAAAACATAGATAATTAAAATCAGATACCTAGTTATAAAATGATAATAATATTCAATTTAAACAAACATAGTAGGTAGTTAGGAATAAATTTATATAATAGAAATAATTGATTATAAATTATTTGAATGTAAAATACAGAAAAAGAAACTACATGAACATTTTATACAGCGTGAGCGCCCTCTAGTTAGTGTAGCATCAACAATATAATCAATGTTGCTAATCGAGTACTTATTTACGCCAGGTGGCGTCATTTCTTGCTTCACACGGTATTTTTTCTGAACTTCCCATGCATTATTGTAGGCGATGGTACATGTGTACATGACTGTAGACTGTAGGCACTGTTTTTATAAATCTCTTGGACCACACACCATAATATCACGCCTGTAATCTCCGAGGGGTTTATGCAGTGACATAATAATACACCCTATTGTCATGTGCCGTATGCTGCACTCCTCATCGCTGTCAATGTGGTGAAGCTGTCAGCAACCTCGGACACCATGGCCTGTCCTGCAGTCGAAGTGCGGGTCGTTTTGCGCGACACGCAAACATAAACGACATCATCCGACGAGCTCTTGTTACCGTCGGCGTCCCTGCTGTCTTAGAGCCAAATGGCTTGGCACGCGACGATGGCAAAAGACCGGACGGCATGTCGTTGTTTCCTTGGAAGATGGGTAGGCCTTTAGTATGGGACGCAACTTGCGTCGATACTCTTGCGCCATCGCATCTTCCAAGCTCTTCGTGTTGTGCTGGCGCTGCCGCTGCGGCTGCGGAGAACCTCAAGCGGCGTAAATATAGTAACCTTTGTGGAAACTATATTTTCGAGCCGTTTGGGGTTGAAACTTTAGGGCCGTGGGGTCCTAGTGCACACAGCCTTTTTAAGGAGATTTCAAAACGCCTTGTTGACGCTTCCTCCGACCCAAGGGCTGGCTTTTTCTTTGGCCAGAGGATAAGTGTTGCCATTTAACCGATCTAAATTGAGATTTTTCACCCCACATAAAAAGTCATTTCCCTATCAATGTTTCCCAGCAATCATTTTTGCGTATATAGGGTTATTTAGTTTGATGTACAGAATGCTTGTTGACGTTGAAATGAATGTTGACGGCTTCGTGAACGTTACGTTTACACCCTGTATGCATCAATGAGACTGCCACTAAAGAGCAGACATTGAAACAAAAGTAGAATTAGAACTTACTCAACAAGAATACGTAAACCAGAACTAACTCGTACCTGAACGCATAGCTTAGGTGTACACGATCATAAACTATTCACTACTGTCCCGCGGGCACAGACAACTGACTGCAAGTAATTGACGCGCGTAATCGATACCACGCCCCTTCGGTACCGATACCACGCCACACGGTACCGGTATCGAGTCGCGACTATTGTCTCCGGGCACATTCGGAGTGACGGATTACAGGCTCGTGCATAACTATAGATGTTCTGTTTGCAAGAGATGTTTGAACTGTATCGATAGCCTTACCAGTCACGTGGATTAGGTTCCATTTTCTTAGTAGCAATCCGAATTTCAACGAGGATGTCCGATCAGAGGAGTCGGACAGTTCCCGTCGGCCTGCGGGTTGTTCGAAAGAGATACCGCGGCCCCGAACACAAAGGTCTAATTAGGAACATGGGCGGTTTTTAGTCAGTAGAAGTCTGACACTCCCTACCGCTCTGCCCAGAGCGGGAGAGTCATTTGAAGATTTACCAACACCCAAAAAATACAGGAGTCGGACAGTTCAGCCTAACAATAAAGTAACTGACGTTTGTTTGAACACAGGCTCGTACTTTTCCATCATTTCTGCTCTCAAAAGGAAAAGTAGTGAGGAAACCGGCAAAACTCAGAACCTATTATAAATTATTCGAGGGCTTGAGCCAGCTGTGGGAATTTTACAGCTGTGGGAATGTTACAGCTGTGGGAATGTTACAGCTGTAGGAATGTTACAGCTGTGGGAATGTTACAGCTGTGGGAATGTTACAGCTGTGGGAATGTTACAGCTGTGGGAATGTTACAGCTGTGGGAATGTTACAGCTGTAGGAATGTTACAGCTGTGGGAATGTTACAGCTGTGGGAATGTTACAGCTGTGGGAATGTTACAGCTGTGGGAATGTTACAGCTGTGGGAATGTTACAGCTGTGGGTATGTTACAGCTGTGGGAATGTTACAGCTGTGGGAATGTTACAGCAGTGGGAATGTTACAGCTGTGGGAATGTTACAGCTGTGGGAATGTTACAGCAGTGGGAATGCTACAGCTGTGGGAATGTTACAGCTGTGGGAATGTTACAGCAGTGAGAATGTTACAGCTGTGGGAATGTTACAGCAGTGGGAATGCTACAGCTGTGGGAATGTTACAGCAGTGGGAATGCTACAGCAGTGAGAATGTTACAGCTGTGGGAATGTTACAGCTGTGGGAATGTTACAGCAGTGAGAATGTTACAGCTGTGGGAATGTTACAGCTGTGGGAATGTTACAGGCTGATTCTAACTCATCATCATCATTCCCCTTGCCCTTATCCCAATCATTTAGGGTCGGCGCAGCATGTCTTCTTCTTCATCCATATAACCTGATTCTAATTACGAGCATTATCGTAAAAATTTTGAGTGAAATGCTTCTGAACACAACAAAAGAAAAAAAACGGAATCAAAACTAGTTTGTACTTAAGTACGTGATTATTACATGATATAAACTGCACCGCCAACACCTACGGGCACATGGGGGCTCCCTGGGGAAACTCCACAGCTGCATATTTCTCACGGTCATACAGGACAAATCACTTATAATGCAGGAACGTTTCCCTTAGCAATCTATTTTAGTCACACCTTCTTTTTAAATTATAGAGTTACAAATAAAAGAAAATAAAACGATTGCTCTGTTTTTGTGTGTTTGGTGAATATTTTATATCTTTATTAACGTTATAATGATCAATATAAGCCAAGAGTTCTCTATGTTAGGATTCACCACCTTAGACAAGTGGCATTCAAAATCAAAATCATCCAAATCAAAACATTTATTTCAAGGCCAGTTACAGGCACTTATAGTGAATAGTCGAACTTAACTAAATGCGGCACTCAGAGATATCCAACGATTACTCAAGCCACCACCCAGCAAAAGCTTGACATACTTTTGTATGACAAAACTGCCAAAACCTTTACCAAGCGACGGCCCAAGCAACCATTGAAGCTCTCTGAGTGCGGCAGTAAATCTACTAAAGAAGCTAAATAAACTAAGCTACAGTCCCGGTCACAAGGCACAATAACTGTGAGTGTACTGTAGTGGGCATTCCAAAGCGTTTGTCTCATGAGAAGAATGGCAAGAAACTCCATGGACACTGTTTTAAATCATAATATTTTGCGTGCTTTCCAAAGGTTTCGTATTTCTACAACGCCTCGCAACAGCATTGACATATTGCGCTGTTCGATAGCTTATGTCAGTCCCATACATGTTTGACTTGTTGTAGCTTTTCTCTCTATTTGGTCGGTCCCTCATGTCTGAGGATCGTGGTCAGTATGTAGGTTGCATCGTTAATCTGCCTCCACCGGCTTCTGTCCAGCGCGTCTCTCACAATCTCATTGAATTTGGACGACGTCTTGATAGCTTATGTCAGCCCAAAACCTACATTTATTTATTTAATACTAATTATAGCAGCATTACAGAGTTATCCAATTCGTTGCTATAAAACACAAAAATAACAATTACCTAGATGATTATGATTTTACATGATTTTTTGACTTTGCCATCATCAATACGCCGATAATAAGACCCTCCAATGTATTTTTTAATGACACTCGTTTTAGTAGTCTTGATAACAGGAGTTCAAATTCGGAGACCAGCAGATGCTTAGGTATTAGGCTAACGTAGGGCGTCATTGCTCCGTATTTACACCGACATACAAGTTGAGATAGGTACTATACAGGTAAATTATATGATTGAACACAGCTAATTACGATGAAATCCTGCTTGCTCTGCTAAAGAGCATGTAAATCACATCTCATCCGCGGCTGAGCTGTTTATATATACAAGTTTGACAGGCGTCGAGCGGATTACAGCGGATTAATTAAACCAGGGACTGAATTACCCAAATATTACGGTACCTTTAAATTTCGGTATGACGTCATACCGTTAAATAAGGGTTACCGAAATATTGCGATACCGTTATTTTTTCCGGTAGTGAAATTCTGAGTATGGAAATGCATACCGGTATATTTCGGTAGAAGTACCGTAACCGTTATAAATATATCGGTAGCGGTACCTAAACCTTAATAAATAGGGGTTTGCTTTGACGCACCGCCTCGCCACTCTGTCTGTCGTTCACTGGCCGATTGTTGCACATTATTAGATTTTATACTACATACGCAAGTTCCACCGCACACACGCGCGCCGCGCATGCATTTCGGTACCGAAATCGTGTAAGGGTTAAATAACGGTTTAGCCCAACCTTTATTTATAAAGGTACCGGTATAGCTCAACCTTTATTTTAAACCGGTACCGGTATATTTTTGAGGTATCTTAACCTTTAAGGCGCTGACAAGAGCCAAATAGGCTTGTATTGAACAATTTTTTAGCCAAATCTATACAGTTTGACACGGCGGAAAAAATATATGTTAATCTTGAACATATTTCTGATAATTTCGTTGTTTTCAAAACACGTTTTTGAAAAGTTTTCTCGATACAAAAAAATGGTAAACTAACCTCTTAAAATGATCTTCCAACAAAAATATCTGTATTACTGATGAACGTACGTTGGTAAAATTTATAACAATAACGTATCATATTTAAATACAAAATTTGGTTGTTTTTAATTTTTGATTATTTAATAAATTATTATTTTATAATTAATCATTATATGGTTTGTAAGAAGTTCGAGCGTTGCGTCATCGCGCTCTCTTTCTTACGTATGCAATCCGACAGTGAGCGCTTAGGCGCGGTGCTAGACGGACGTATGTCACTTTGCGCCCCACTGACAGCTATCCGTTCATCTATAAATTATTATTGACCGCGTCACAATGTTAGTCCAGGATCCACGGTACATTTTTTCACTTGATTACTATCAAGCTAATTTTCCGTGAGCCAACATTACCCTATACGAAAACTCTCGATTGTGGTAGGTAATAGGGGCAGCAGGGATAAAATATATATTGATTATATAATATTATAATTATTTATTTGATGATTTTCAAAAATCTATTACTAACTATTTTATTTTTATCTGATGATCATTATCTAAATCCAACATGTATTGATAACGAGCTCATCAAAAATTACTACAAACCAGCTGTTTTTTAGGGGTCCGTAGCCGAATGGCAAAAAACGGAACCCTTATATATTCGTCATGTCTGTTTGTCCGTCTGTCCACCCGTATGTCACAGCCACTTCATTCGGAAACTATTGAGACTACACAGTTGAAACTCTACAAGTATTCTGTGAACCGCTTTACGATTTTTATACAAAAATAAAAAAAAGGATTTAGGGGGTCGCCCCATACATGGAACTGAAACTATTTTTTTTTTTCATCAAACCTATACCTACGTGTGGGGTGTCTATAGACATTAGACAGGTCTTTAAAAATGACATTGAGGTTCCACAAACAATTTTTTCTCAAAGCGAATCGTTTGGAAGACAGACACTTCCAAATTTGTAAAATGGCGACCGGCCTCGCGGTCGCTTGCCTTCGGTATTGCCAACAATGACCAGCTTTTCAAGGCTGCTATCTCCTCTTTGCATTATGTGGCCGAAATAAGACAAAATACGCTGTAGGCAAACTGTTGACAATCGAGTCTTGATATCGAGTTGGTAAAGGATAGACACATTTGTGCGTTTGGCCGTCCATGGAATTCGGAGAATCCGCCTAAAACACCACATTTCGAATGCGTCTATCCTCTGTCTTACTCTTGTTTGGATTGTCCATGTCTTAACTTGTGGGGAAAAATGCTCCTTCCGAGAAGCCTGTGCCTGAAAAGGAACCGATCCAGGCTGATGATGGTTTCGTGACGGTGTTGAGGAGGAAGCGCCGTCAGCGAACCATCAAGAACCGCTGCGGCACGGCTCCATCGGAGCCCAATGTGCATATTCGTGCCGCAAAGCCGAACACTCCTTTGTACCTCTCCCGTCTACATTACACCACTACGACGGAGGACATCGTGGAGTACGTGCGCCAGAAGATCAAGTACGTGGCGAGAGTGCAGCTGCTCGAGTCGCGCCGCAACGTCAACTTTAAGGCGTTTGTGGTGCGAGTACCGACATGCTACCTGCACCTTCTTCGTCTTGGAAGAGGACTTTTGGCCGCAGGGGGTGGTGTTTCGACGCTTCCGCGGGCAAGTGCCACATGATCGCACAGTGACGTAGTGCAACTGTAGTGATACTAATATAGTTTTAAGGTTTTGTTTACTAACACAAGCTGTCAATTATATCGTTTGTATGTTAGTCTGTAAGGTATTTATCTATGGGCCAAAGTAGCCTGAAAATAAATAAATATTATTATTATTATTATTAACTCTATGGAGGAAAATCAGGAAAACTAGTGCTCTGACCAAACGGGCCTTCGTTTTAAAACTTATACCACGTTTTTCCCAGATGTTCCGGGGGCGTAATATAGCATCTTTAGCCATGGCTATCCGCCGTTTTATTTCTGTGACGCAGCTACCTTCATTACTTATATTGGAGCCCAGTTAATCGAAGCTGTCCACAGTATAGATGCCTTAGATGTTATAGGCGCCCGATAGGTTTCCCGCACGATCTACCACCATAAGCTTGATTTTCTGCCTATTTATTGCAAACCCTACTTTGCCACTTTCCACTTCCAATCTGTGCCGTATCTCTTTCATGTTGCCAAATGTTGTAGCAAGGAGAACGGTGTCATCAGTGTACCTCAGATTGGAAATCCACTTTCCACCAACAGTAAACCCCTTGTCCCAGCCCTAAAGAGTCTTGAATGATATTACTCTTCGTACATATTGAAGAGCAGAGGTGAGAGGATGCATCCCTGCCTAACGCATTTGAACAGTCGGTGTCTATTTTGACGAAAGAGCGGTTGTTGATGTGTAGGTAGAGGCATCGGACTATGTCAATAAGATGTTGAGGCGTTCCCATGTCTTTAAGAACCCCCCACAGCTTGCCCCACTCCACGCAATCAAATGCTTTGGTATAATCTATGAAACATATCAATACAGGGCTGTTAAATTCCCGACTTTTCTCTATAATTTGGCGAACGTTCAGGATTTGTTCCCGCGTGTCTTTGCCTTTAACAAAACCTGCTTGCTCTTCTGGAATTTGTGGCTCCAGAAAGTGTATTAGCCTGTTGTTTATGATGTACAGGAGTATTGATGGTGCGTGGAGTAAGTGCCAAACACTTAATATAATTTTTAGAATCTTGTAGGCAACTTGTAAAGAGTGGGTTTAATAGAAAATATCCAATCCCCAAAACCCAGTTAGTAAGTAATCATTGTTAATGACTTCGTTATCGATACATATTGGAAGGAAGGAAGGGGACTCTTTGATCAAACCATACATTTTGTAGGACAAATATTTTTTCAATTAATTTAGATAATTATCATCAGATTTAACAAAAAAAACCCAGCTGATGATTCTCAAAAGTGTTTGTACTTAACACTTTTGAGAATCATCAAACCAACATATTTTATCCCTGCTACCCCTATTACTTACCACAATCGAGAATTCGAGAGTTTCGTGCAGGAAATTGTTGGGCGTCTCGCCGTCTCATCAAAATTAGCTTGATAGTAATCAAGTGCAAAAATGGACCGCGGATCCTGGACTATTTGTTTCTTACTTGGTAGTATGGCGCTAGGGTATCGGAAAAATTGTGGGCGTGTCCAAAAATACTGAAACATCAGAAGTCAATAGCTATTGTCATCGTCTTAACCGTAACCGCTTTCAGTCCCTGAATTAAACTGTAATGACTGACATCCTACTAATCCTACTAATCCTACTTCCTACTAATATTATAAATGCGAAAGTTTGTGAGGATGGATGTTTGTTACTCTATCACGCCAGAACGGCTCAATGGATCTGAATGAAATTCGGCACAAAGATAGATTATAGTCTGGAATAACACATGGGCTATATAATGTCGCTATAATAAGTTAAGGGGGTGAGCAATATTGCATTATGTGCATTTTCCTCAACTGTTTGACAGCCGATATCTGTCATAGTATTTATATCAATAGAACGATTATTTTGAATCATTTGACACAGGTGTAAGTAGCCTAACGGTTCGGCGACCTACCTGTAAATAAAGGTACGCAAGTTCAAATCACAGTCAGTATCCACTTTTTGTGATTTTTTATAATGTTGAAGGATTTTCAAAAATGTTAAAGGATTTTCAAAAACATTGTTCGCGAGTTCGATTCCCAGTCGGTTTTCACTTTTTGTAAGTTCCAGGTATTTTTTTTATTTTGATGCTATATGGTTTTCAAATCAATTCAGAGTATAGATTAATATACTGTTGGCTCAAAGTCACGACATCAGCCAGTAACCGTGCGGTTAGCGTCCGGTCGACGTGCGGCAACCGACAGAAGTTCATAAAACGAGGCGAGCGGCGGTGCAACGGTCACTTTTTGCTTGGACGGCGCTCGGAAAGGACTTGCTACCCGACTATTATCGTGTGCTTCGCTAATTTTGGTTTATGTTTTTGATCGTGTACTGATTATTCCATTTGCTAGTGCTATTTCTATTTGATTATTGTTTAAAATGTTTGTCTTGATATTTTTGTAAAAGTGTAATTCAAAAGATATTAAACATTGTTTATTTTGTTCACGTATTTCACTTCTGATTCCTAATATCAGAAGTGGGATAGTGGATTCTTTTCGCCCACAAGTTAAAAACTAGTTTTCAGGCTTTTAATTTTAGATAAAAGCGGGTAGTAGTTAGCAATGGATAGATTGAGTTGTTCGCGTTCAAAAACTAGTGCCTTGCGTTCTAAGCGATCTCGTAGCCACCATAAGTGGAGTGGAAGGTCACGTATAGCAAGTTTCGGGATCCGATCGCCGTTCCAAGCGCGAACGAGATCGTCGTCGTAGGAGCCGCGTGAGGACGCGAAGTCCTGTGTAACCGCTCTCGCGGTTGAGGCGACGCTCCGGACAGGATTGGTTTACTTTCGTTCCTGATACAAGTAAGATCGAACCATTTTAATATTTCGTTGGTTTAGTAGTCGTAAACGCGACTATGAGCATGAAGGTTCTGGGTTCGATTCCCGGGTCGGGCAAAGTGTTATTTTCTGGATTTGTGCCCTGTTGGTGACAATGGGCTCACCCCTATTACATGGTTAAGCTTATGTCTTAACATAACTGGCGAAATGTGGGTATACTGGGTACCTCTGCCTAACCCTTCGGGGATTGCAGGCGTGATGTTATGTGTGTGTTTATAAGGTCACTGGGGTGATTGGCAATGCCTCGGACGCATTGGTGGTTATTTACATGGTGGTGCTAATACGTCGCTTAACGATTGGTTGACCAATAACAGCACGTGGACTCATTTTAAACACGAATTTCGGTCATTGTGTCCGCGTGAAGTCGATATGGTCACTGTGCTATAATGACGTTATGAATACAAGTATCTGTATGACCTACAGATAGTTTTTTTTTAAGTCGGGTACTTGTGTATGTTAGTTTAAATATTTGTGAAGGTACCCACGATACAGGAGAAATTCCTGGTGAGGGGCAACGTTGTGATTTGTGATATCTGATGCTCAAATAAAAGCCGCAATTATGAACAAAACAAAATACAGTCAAAAGTCGTTTTCCGTATATTTGAAACCAAAAAGTGCAGTTGTTGGCACATCAAACTCGAATAATCATGGTCTGCGTAAATGCAAACCCCTACGCAATATGATCAGTTGACTTGTTTTCGTGTGAAGACGTAGGCCGTATACAGGTGCACTGTAAAGTCTGATAAGTTTTGCTTTATTATAGAAGTTGCTTTTTATTACACATGATAGGCTAAGAAAGATGCCAATGAGTTACGTATCAGTTGATGTTTATAAGGATTTTGATGAAGTTAAGTTGTGGTTGCAAGCCAAGAGATTCTATCGGCTGTATTGTGTTAGACAGTACCAGTAATTATTGTGTAGTCGTAGTCCGATTAAAATTGAAGGTTTTTGAGGAAACTCGAGTAGACAGTGGGTGTGTTTGTTGTATGTTGTGCGTTGTGCGTTTAGCTCTGGTTGAGGTCAGGGTCTGGAAAGACCGTAGTGTTAAGTCAAATAGTGATACACACGGGAGATAGACTTGTTTACTAGTCAGTTAGTGATCTGTGGTTTTACTCGATGATTTTTGTGAACCTGGCATTTTTTTGACGCAATAATGTTTTTAAGACTGAACGACAATGGTAGGTACATGACCCAGGGTGGTTGATTGTTGTATTTTCGATAATTTCCAGTTTAGCCGCGTTTGATTTTATCAACGAGAGTAGGACCTAATGGATGTTTGGTCAGGTTCTGTCGTAGATGTTTGGTCAGGTTTTGTCTCTTTGCATAGTAACCATTACTTATGAACGTGTGGTTTGGTCAAGCGCGTGACCTCAGCTGCGTGTGTGAAAGTCTGTGTGAAAGTCTGTGTGATACGCTAACAATGTGCCTATGTCAACAGCCACTGAGGGGTATGCAAACTTGGAGCCTATGCCTACAGTGTGTGTGGAAGTCTGTGTGATATGCTTACAATGTGCCTATGTCAACAGCCACTGAGGGGTATGCAAACTTGGAGCCTATGCCTACAGTGTGTGTGGAAGTCTGTGATGTCAACAGCCACTGAGGGGTATGCAAACTTGGAGCCTATGCCTACAGTGTTGTGGAAGAAGTCTGTGTGATATACTAACAATGTGCTTATACATCCCTATGTGCCTATTGGTATTCTTGTCTGACAAGTTTTGTTTGGTGAATGTTTCTTTGAATTTGATTCTCGGCTTGAATGTTCCTTAATGAATGAGATTACTCTCTTGTTGTACTACTCGGTTAGAGAGCCTTGGTGTTAAAGGTTTTACTCGATGATTTCAGCAATTTTGTTGCAATAGAATTTTTAAGGTTGGTGTGAACGACTATGGTATATGACTCAAGGTAGTTGAGTCAAAGTAGTGTTGTATTTTCGATAATTTCCAGTACATTTGATTTAATTAATGAGAGTCGAATTTGGTGCCACCCAATGGAACTAAAGTTTGGTCAGGACTGATCGAGCGGAACAAAATTCTGTTGTAAACTTGTTTGTTTTTGTTTGCAGAGTAACCATTACACAAGGATGGACGCAACGCAACGCTGCTTGGCCTTAGCAGTGGTTGCCAGGGCTTTGCCACAATGACGCCGTGAACGTGCACGTCACTGCAGGGTGCCAGCGCGCCTTACTGGCGTTGCTGAGCGCGTCGCTGCAAGGCGACTGCGCGCCCTACTGGCGTTGTCGAGCGCGCCTTCTGGCGTTGCTGAGCGCGTCGCTGCAAGGCGACTGCGCGCCCTTCTGGCGTTGCTGAGCGCGTCGCTGCATGGCGACTGCGCGCCTTCTGGCGTTGCTGAGCGCGTCGCTGCATGGCGACTGCGCGCCTTCTGACGTTGCTGAGCGCCTCGCTGCAGGCCGAGCGCCTCGCTGCAGGCCGAGCGCCTCGCTGCAGGCCGAGCGCCTCGCTGCAGGCCGAGCGCGTCGCTGCAGGCCGACTGCGCGCCCTACTGGCGTGTACAGCGCGTGGCTCCGGGCTGCCAGCGCGCTACTGTCGTGTTAAGCGCGTAGCTCCAGGCTGCCAGCGCGCTACTGACGTGTTAAGCGCGTCACTCCACGGTGCCAGCGCGCCCTACAGGCGCAGTTGTGTGCGGCACTCCACGGTGCTAGCGCGCCCTACAGGCTAGAGATGGGCTTAAGCGTTAAAAAATAATAACACTGCTAAATGCTAATGCTAAAAATAATTAACACTTAAAATTAGCAGTTATTTTTAGTCACAGACAGATTTTTAACATAATTAATTCTCATTTCCTTCATATTTTTCACAGGCTTAGGACTGTTAACTTTTTCTGTTGGCGTATTTGTAATGAGAATCAATTTATTTACAACGATTTCTTTTTTCATGTCTGTTATTTTTGTATTTGTAATTTTCTTCTAATCTTTTTTATCTTATCCCGCGTAAACCTTCGTAACGAAGATCAGTCTTTATTTAACTCTCTTTAAATGTAATATTTCCGAATTCAGCAGTTAGCACTTAGCGGTGAGTTAAATCAACCCGCTCGCTAGTTGCTAAATAACTCGTGTTGAAACCAATTCGAACTTAAGGTGGTACCCTGAGCAAATAACCTTGAGCATTTGCTCCCTCTTTGCCGCACCCCACCTCTACAATACTTCGTAAACTATTACTTGCGCCACCTGGCGAACTTCTTACGAATACAAGTAAAATTCACAGATCTAAGAAGTAATAGATATGGCATTCAAAGAAATATTTTTTTATGAAATGTTATTATGAATTCAGTTACTATGCTCACGTCGATAAATAGGTAGGTACTTTTACAGTGATACAAATATTACGATTACGAAAATGAGCTCAAAATTAAAATCCAAGATGGCGCCGACGAAAATTTTTGGTTTTTTCGTCATGGGTGTCGTTTTCATGGTTTTTGGGGTCACTGATTACGAAAATGAGGTCAAAAGGAAAATCCAAGATGGCGCCGACGGAAATTTTTGGATATTCCGTCATGGGTGTCGTTTTCATGGTTTTTGGGGTCGGTGATTACGAAAATGAGGTCAAAACGAAAATTCAAGATGGCGCCGACGAAAATTTTTGGTTTTTCCGTCATGGGTGTCGTTTCCATGGTTTTTGGGGTCGCTGATTACGAAAATGAGGTCAAAATGAAAATCAAAGATGGCGCCGACGAAAATTTTTGGTTTTTCCGTCATGGGTGTCGTTTTCATAGTTTTAGGGGTCGCTGATTACGAAAATAAGCTCAAAATCAAAATCCAAGATGGCGCCGTCGAAAATTTTGGTTTTTCGACTATATATATATATATATATAGAAAACGACAGCCATAACGGAAAAATCAAAAATTTACCTGCCCAAGTAACACATTTTGTGACAAAAGGCTTGCATATAGAATATTTTTGGAAACTTTAGTAATAAAATCCACCGTGATTAAGTTCTATATAGGTGGTTAGAACCGATAAGCAACCTGTATGTTACCAAAGGGAGAAAAATTGCAACTTATTTATAGATGCAAAAGCGATGCATAAGAGTTCGAATTGTTACCCTGAGTGACACTAGGAACTAACGGTGCAAATTGCGCGCCGTAAATGAATGATTGAACGATAAAGCGATACAGTTCATTCGTTGAGTGACAAATAAGATCCTAACAAGTTCTTATTTTCGGTGGAGATAAACAACAACGGCTTTGTGTTATGGCAGCTTTTATTTGTGATCTATTTTGCGAGTATTCAAAAATTATGTGTTTAACGCAGGATAACCATCATGAGCCCTTGCAAATGGTTTTTTATTGTGAAACCATGGTATATTTACTAAGTAAATTTTGATGCGCCTTCGATCTAATCAAGAATTAGCAAAAAATATGCGGTGATCAAATAAATAAGATAATACTTCATAAAAATTTGGTTGTCAAAAACCTAACATTATGGTTTAACAAAAAGTATAATGTCAAACTACATCAGAAACAGTTATCAAAACTCATTTTATTGTATGTTATTGTAATAAAATACCATTCAACAAGATACTTTTCAAGGACTCCATTTTTAAAAATGGCGATTTGAAATAGAACTTGCAGGTCATTTTTACACTCATTTGTTACCATAATAGAGCTCATAGGTCCAAAAATCCCTTATTAGTACCTAGTAGTGATTATTTTCACTTAACAGGTCTCGTTGCCTTTGCGTTGAATTGGGGATCCTCAAGACGGGTACAAATCCCATTTAGGAAGGTAAATAAAGTAAAATTTAATTTAATTGTAAATGTTGGCTGGAATCCTCGACTTTTATTTCGATGCCTGATTTCCTACTGATAGTTTGCAAAATTTCATTTTTCATTTATACAAGAGACATTCAGAAGGGTAGCTGATCATGCCTTGCCTACCAATCTGTGATTTACACCGTGTATAACGTAAGTAGAATAAAAAAAATACAAAGTGAACTAGTGATTTCATAACTGTTTCATAAACTATTCAATTAAGTACCTAAAATGTAGGAAATTTACTTAAATACAAATCATACTCTATTTAAATTTATTAATATGTACGGAACCTGCGACAGTGTTAGAGCTGTAAGATCTTAATTGGTTCTAAATGAGAGAAAATTGTTGCTTAAGGTTTTCATGAACCATCTTTTGGAATCGATCTACGCGTTACAGTGGCATATTAGAGTATATTAGACCTTACAAAGGCAAATTACACTAGGTTCCAAATGAGCTGCAATAATAACTCTTGAGCCACTACAGGTGATAAGTAACTTATATATACTACTTATTTAGTACTAAAGGTGCCAAATAAGGAAAAATTACCACTTATTAAGGTACGGTTCTTAATGGGAGATTTTAAGATGTCTTAAGCTTCTTTGAGTTCTAAAAGATTGAAAATTGAAACCTATATGCGTCTATAACTAATAAATTCGGCCTAGTGCCACCATAACTTATAAAGCAGGAACAAAAATCACTCAAAAGCAACTGTTAGTGATAAGAGTTACTCATATGCAAATTCGAGCGCTGTTTGCATCTATAAGTAATACCGTACACTCTTGCATCACTTAAATGCTACCTACAGTTGCAGAATAAGTTCCAAAATACACTAACGTGCTACTTGGGTGGCCGCCATCTTGGATTTTCATTTTGACCTCAAAAACCATGAAAACGAAACCCGTGAAAGAAAAACCAAACATTTTCCTGACCGCCACCTAGGGTTTTCATTTTGACCTCTTTTCGTAATCAGCGACCCCAAAAACCATGAAAACGACACCCATGACGGAAAAACCTAAAATTTTCCTAGCCGCCATCTTGGATTTTCATTTTGACCTCTATTTCGTAATCAGCGACCGCTAAAATCATGAAAACGACACCCATGACGGAAAAACCAAAAATTTATGTCGGCGCCAACTTGGATTTTCATTTTGACCTCATTTTCGTAATCACCGACCCCAAAAACCATGAAAACGATACCCATGACGGACAATCCAAAAATTTTCGTCGGCGCCATCTTGGATTTTCATTTTGATCTCATTTTCGTAATCAGCGATCCCAAAAACCATGAAAACGACACCCATGACGGAAAAACCTAAAAAATCTTTACCGCCATCTTGGATTTTCATTTTGACCTCATTTTCGTAATCAGCGACCCCAAAAACCATGAAAACGACACCCATGACGGAAAAATCAATAATTTTCGTCGGCGCCATCTTGGATTTTCATTTTGACCTCATTTTCGTAATCAGCGACCCCAAAAACCACGAAAACGACACCCATGACGGAAAATCCAAAAATTTTCGTCGGCGCCATCTTGGATTTTCATTTTGACCTCATTTTCGTAATCAGCGACCCCAAAAACCATGAAAACGACACCCATGACGGACAATCCAAAAGTTTTCGTCGGCGCCATCTTGGATTTTCATTTTGATCTCATTTTCGTAATCAGCGATCCCAAAAACCATGAAAACGACACCCATGACGGAAAAACCTAAAAAATCTTTACCGCCATCTTGGATTTTCATTTTGATCTCATTTTCGTAATCAGCGACCCCAAAAACCATGAAAACGACACCCATGACGGAAAAACCTAAAATTTTCCTAGCCGCCATCTTGGATTTTCATTTTGACCTCATTTTCGTAATCAGCGTCCCCAAAAACCATGAAAACGACACCCATGACGGAAAAACCAAAATTTATCGTCGGCGCCATCTTGGATTTTCATTTTGACCTCATTTTCGTAATCAGCGACCCCAAAAACCATGAAAACGACACCCATGACGGAAAAACCTAAAATTTTCCTAGCCGCCATCTTGGATTTTAATTTTGAGCTCATTTTCGTAATCGTGCCAATATTATTTTGTATCACAGTAAAAGTTGAAAGTACCTACCTATTTATCAACGTGAGTCTATTAACTGAATTCATAATGACCAAAAGTATTTGGACGCACCAATAAATATTTCATAAAAAAATATTTCATTGAATGCCATATCTATTACTTGAAATTACTTCTTAGATCTGTTTATAATGTGACGTAAGCGAGCGAGCGCATGAGCCGACGCGGCGCGGTGACGAGCGACACGGGTTCCCCCTTCGAGGCCTGGCGGCATACTGAATGTCAATAGATACGGTTGCGAATACGCTCAGAATTTTGCATAAAAATCTTTATAAAATCAAATTTTGGGTTTTTGAAAAAAAAAATCGTACCATAATGTTCATTATGAAATTGCTTATCCATTAGTGTAAAAACAAAATAAAAACAATTGTTAGTTTTGGAGAAGTAGCATGTTTTCAATAATTATTTCTCATTTCTGTGGTTTCGTTGTGAGGGGATTAATTAAATATTTTACTTAAAAAAGAAAAAAACAAAACGTACCATTTTGAAGGTAAGAGTATGTAGAAATTTAATGTATTTTTTGTTGGTTGATATATCTTTTTTTTAAAGAGTTAAAAGCTCCAGAAAACTGCACAAAAAACGGCTAGAGCTACGTTTTGCTGGGGGACGCGCCTTAACAAAACGGAACTTGTCACTGTCAGTTGTGACTGCTAGATTTAACAGCTATATCAGAACTTATAGGTGTTGACACAAAAAAAAAAAATTAGCAGTGTTAATTTAGCAGCTTATTAATTTAAGACCCATCCCTACTACAGGCGCAGTTGTGTGCGGCACTCCACAGTGCCAGCGCGCCCTACAGGCGCAGTTGTGTGCGGCACTCCACAGTGCCAGCGCGCCCCACAGGCGCAGTTGTGTGCGGCACTCCACAGTGCCAGCGCGCCCCACAGGCGCAGTTGTGTGCGGCACTCCACGGTGCCAGCGCGCCCCACAGGCGCAGTTGTGTGCGGCACTCCACAGTGCCAGCGCGCCCCACAGGCGCAGTTGTGTGCGGCACTCCACGGTGCCAGCGCGCCCCACAGGCGCAGTTGTGTGCGGCACTCCACGGTGCCAGCGCGCCCTACAGGCGTAGTTGTGCGTGGCACTCCCCCGTGCCAGCACGCCCCACTGGCGTTGTGAGACACGCTATCAAGGAGACAGCGAAGACTCAGCCGCCTTGTTGGAAGCTGACGAGGACGTCAGAGCGTCAGGAGAGGCCGTGTTGGCTCAAAGTCACGACATCAGCCAGTAACCGTGCGGTTAGCGTCCGGTCGACGTGCGGCAACCGACAGAAGTTCATAAAACGAGGCGAGCGGCGGTGCAACGGTCACTTTTTGCTTGGACGGCGCTCGGAAAGGACTTGCTACCCGACTATTATCGTGTGCTTCGCTAATTTTGGTTTATGTTTTTGATCGTGTACTGATTATTCCATTTGCTAGTGCTATTTCTATTTGATTATTGTTTAAAATGTTTGTCTTGATATTTTTGTAAAAGTGTAATTCAAAAGATATTAAACATTGTTTATTTTGTTCACGTATTTCACTTCTGATTCCTAATAATACTATTAATTTTAAATATAATATTGGAAGGAAATGGGGGAGACCTTTGCCCAGCAAGATAACAACAAGGGACGAGATGGGACAAGATAGGCTAGTAAAAAAAAAAAAAAAAATATTATAAATCTGTAGACTGAGTTTCTGTATATTGAACATAGTTACTATTTAGAAAAAATAATGTTTTCTTTTATTGTGTTACAATCGTTTTTAGAATTTTCGTATGTAGTCTAGGTGTGTTTTGGATGTATTACCTACTTTATTATTATAGTATTATCGTGTACATTTTAAAACTAATATGATTAGGGTTTTAGTTTTTGTTTCAATCGGTGCTGTCTATCAAAAGATATACGAATTTAAAGTGGAAGAACTTATCATCGTTAAGAAACATACATGCAACGACATCTATTGCACCAAAACGGTACTAATTAATGAATGTGTTCACAAGATAACTTTTAAATCGTCTTTTTCAAACAGTTACGATACCAAAAATAACTCTTGATTTGTTTAAATGACGCTGCTTTGAAAATCTACATAGGGTTTTTTTTTGGAGGGTGGGAAATCATCAAATTACGCCTCCCGCTCTGGGCAAAGCGGTAGGGAATGTCAGACTTCTACTGACTAAAACCACCCATGTTCCTTCTATGCCCTTTGTGCTGGGACCGCAATATCTCTTTCGAACAGCCCGCAGCCCTTGCGGGCCCCTTCCATGTTGCTGATATCTCTTTGAGGCGCGCGTGGAACACGAACGCGCCGTTGACACGGCCTGTCATCGTCATAAGACGGACGGACGGAGAGATAGCCCATTACTCACCGTCCACAGGCCCGGAAGCCATCACGTGGCCCCCGACACCCGGAGCGCCTACCGCGGCAGCTGGGTCGAGAGGTTCTCTCCCTCTCACGTTCCACCACCTCCTTCGCTAGCATCACTGCTTCGCAGAAGGAGGCGACGGCGTCCCATTCCCTCTCGCCCCACACCATGGCTTGAACCAGGGCCGGACGCGAGAGGTCGCCGCCGCCGATCGCCGCTAAGAGAACACGACGGGGCTCAACCTAAGCGGGGCTCCGCCCAAGCGGGGCAAGCCTTCACGGTGTGCTCCACCGTGTCCTCCGGCTGATCCTTGCAATGGTAGCATCCGGGCGTTTCCTATCGCCTGATTCGGTGCAGGTATCTCCCGAAACAACCGTGTCCGGTGAGGACCTGCGCCAGATGGAAGGTGAGGGCGCCGTGGCACCTCTCAAGCCAGTCCTCAAAGAGGGGACTTACCACCACTGTGCCCTGCACGGGGTCGCGACAGTCACTCTCTCCATGTCGCCATGAAATCACACCGGGGCGGTCTGTCCGCGTGTAGAGTGTGTTTGCTTACCATGCATGAAATTTTGGCACTTTAACTTCGTCTTCGACTGATGGCAGTGTTCATTTGACACCATTTTCTGAATTGCAGTGTTAATATTTGTCGTGAACATTCAACAAATACAAATTGACCGGTACACAGTAAGAAAAACAGCTTTAAAATAAAAACCTAATTAAAGTTAGATATGACCCACGACGTAAATCTATTTGTTCAGTGCGGGAATCGAATACAGGACATGCAGCGCCGCTGTCAAACTACGCACTACGCCAACCGTGCCGTCTTATAGCTGTGGCTTCCTCGGGCATTGCTGCAACTTTGCTTAACAAACGGCCAGATTGCACTTTCCGTTTACAAATTGCCGCTGAATCTTACCCCAACTTGCAACATCACCAAACATCTGCGACTGGCCATGGAACAGATGTCTTTGCAAATAAGCTGCTTTAAACAGGAGACAGTCGCCTGGAATTAGATGTAGATGCGAAAATTCCACTTTCCGATGAGTTTTCCCATCCAGTGCCAACAGAAGATGAACTTACCATGCACGGTTTTCCTAATTTGAGAGGTTAATATAAATGACTAGTGACCCGCCCCGGCTTCGCACGGGTACAAAAAAGGTATTAAAACCTTCCTCTTGAATCACTCTATCTATTAAAAAAAACCGCATCAAAATCCGTTGCGTAGTTTTAAAGATTTAAGCATACAGACAAACAAACAAATAAACAAATAAACAAACAAACAAACAGACACGACTTTGTTTTATACTATGTAAGGATTAAGTGTGGTTGTGTAAGAGGGCCGTCACCAAAGAACAAGGCATTTGTTTGTACATTTTGAGAAATAAGTTAAGGTACGGTTACGGTTTTTAAGCCATCGTCGTCTCAACTCCATTTCATTTTGATTCAAGTCGCTGCCGCTCATAATGACAGCGCCCATAAGGACGCCTTTTGTAATCATTACTCACATCATCACATTTTGATCAAGCCGTCAGTCGGTCTCACATATAAAATAACATTACGCCTTAATCCCGAAAGAGTTAGGCAGTGGTGTAGGTACCTAATCGTAAACCCACATTTCGCCAGTACTGCATGTTCAAGCGCCATGTAATAGGCGTTTGATGTCTATAATATAATATAATATCGCCATCGACCGGGCACGAAAACCACGCTCCGTGGCCTCTACTACGAAAACACTTTGCAATCAAACCCCGGACCCCATCCTCAGTAGTTGCACTTGAGGTCACTCGATCAACGAGACAGTCACACATCAAAATTTCCACGTGAACGAAGTCGCGGGCATCAGCTAGTAATATTATAGTATTGTTACGTTGTTGAATACAGGTTGTTGCTTACACCCCGTCGGGGCTGCGGGTTGCTCGAAAGAGATACCTCGGCACAAGGGCTAAGAAGGAACATGGGTGGTTTTTAGTCAGTAGAAGTCTATTTTCGCCTTATATCTCCCCATAGATTCAATTTTAGATACTAAAATTTTCAACATCGAGAATAATCATAAAATCATATATTTTATCACTACTCCTCTCAAAACGGTGAACGAAACCCAAAAAATTTGAAGACGTCCTCCCAACCACTGCACAGTGGGCATGCTTGGTGGGCGCCAGGCCTCACTCCTCCACACAGCAAGAACGTAGGCTGTACATAATGCCAACTTGTACAGTTGTACTAGTATGAATCTGTGTTCGGTAGATAAAATAAGTGAGCAGCTGCTCAACTGCATAGCATTTTATTGTTACATGTAAATTTTACAAAAAAACATTACCTAATTTTTGTACATGGAGGTAGGCCAGGCAAGTCAGTTTATGATTAGGTAGATAGCCACGAGAAGACTAGTCGTATTTATAGTGATGTATTATACTGAGCCACCTTGTCGTACCTGCTAAGTTTAGAAGCCTATTACGACGTAGGTTGGCTAAAAGGCTAACAGAATGATTAATTATTATAATCCTCTTCCGATGGAAATGTCACAGTGACCTTTACAATATTGTGACATTTAATTTTGTTGACTTGTGGTTGAAAGGTTGATTAGATCTCTCTAGTTAAATGTAGTTTAATTAAATTATTTGCATGAATAGTTTAAGGTTCATAATTTATTGTACTCCATATTAGAGAGCCAAAACTACCTCTATCTTACATTTTCACCTTTAGTGCTAACAAACTACCGCCGAATTGGAGATGTTTACTCATGTGGACAGGTTTCTGATCCTAAATAACGTTTCTGTGGAATATTTTTCGACCTGAACGGAAAATATTTTTTTAATAATAGAAAAACAACATTCGGATTTATGTAATACATGACATCACGATAGTGTCATACGGAACAGTAGACCCACATTTTACCATGGTAGCTATGTTTTAAAAGTCCTTATGTAATGGGGGCGACCCAGAGCCTATCGCAACAAGGCATAAATCCAGACTCCGTGGCTGCTTTTGAGAATTTACTGATTACTAGACTAATTTGTTACGAGTCAGAATACTAAACAATAATATGAGAACACCCTTTACAATTAGTAAGTTCATGTTGTGTGATTAGTGTTTATCACCAATTATAAATCAGATAGCGGGAACTAATTGTAGTACATGGATCATTTAATTAATATAGAGGTCACACACACTGCATTGGTCCGACCACTTATTACAGTTATGCTTTTTCACTAGCATTGGGTGCTAAATGCCAAATACCAAAATTTTATCGGAATTTCAAAAAACAACAGTTTTCGTTGAAATCTAACAGAGCGACTTTATTGTCATTTATCTCTGTAACGCCTAGTGCTAGTGAAAACAAACAGCAAGAAAGTCAGTAAAAAATCGTTTGATCACAGGTAGTTATGAAGGTGTTGCTTGTTATTTTGATCTTCTTCCTCGTAATATAGAGCCGGTCGACTGGAACGTGTGCCCAAAAGAAAGTTCTGGAGTGGCGACCGCGAACCGGAGGACTTCGCATTAGAAGGCCTCCCACTAGGTGGACCGATGACCTGGTGAAGGTTGCGGGGACCCGCTGGATGCGAGACGCACGGGACCAGTCAATGTGGCGACCCCTAGGGGAGGCCTATATCCAGCAGTGGACATCTTTTAGCTGAAATGATAAAGTGTTTGATTACCTTTTTGAAGTTCTTGTGTATTTGGTGTTTCTGTTTCGTTACCCTCACTTGTGACTGTGTAGATCGTATTATATCCCATTACGATGAACAGTGCACTTCTCATGTTTGTTCCGCGTATTATCTTCATGTTCCGAGCGCGTGGCCTCAAGCATTTTATTTCTTTTTCATTTTATGTAGCTCGTACTCGATACGGTATTTTATTTACTTTCGTAACGAATTGCAATTTTTCGATTTATTTTATTGCGGTTTATTTTGTTTTACTCTACATTTATTATTTTAAGAATACAATTGTGTTTGTAAATATAATATTTACGTGAATGATTGTAACTTAGCAATTTGTTGAAAATTAGGTTAAGAATCGCATTACTTTGTGTAATTTATTTCTTCACCACTGCTCTCAAAATCTTAGAATCAAAAATTCAAAGTCATGTGGTACTTACCAACCCCCATTGGACCCTCACCGCGTGGTGGATAGATAACTACTAGACTAGGTATATAATATACAGCTAGTCCACTACCTCTTATATAGAGGAGGCCTGTCATGTATCCCAATAGTGGGAAATTTAAAGGGATTATACTTATACTAGGTTCAGAACCATCTTGTTTTTAAACTCCGATGTAAAAACGACGGGGTTTTATAACTTTGACGTGTCTGTCTGTGTGTGTGTCTCTGTTTGTGGCCTCGTAGCTCCCGAAGTTGGGTTTTTTTTAAATTAAACTTAAAAGTTACATTCTCCCAAAACGTCCACTTTACCAATTCACCACTTTTTAGTATTTCAGCTGAGGAGAACAAATGGCTCTATAAACTCCTCAGCAACACATTTGTCTGATAAGTAAGACGAACTTGATAAATGTTACAGGAGAACAAACGATACTATTTAATTACTTGTCACATGTCAGCTAGCGCATGCCAAGCTTCATCTGCCTGACTTTTCCCAAATATGTCAGACATTCGGGCCTCTGACTACCTGTAATGATATTATCAAATATCTACTAATTACGGCCGGGACCATCTTCAAAAGCACGAAGAAAACTTGGCATGTAATTAATTCTCACCCATCTATGGCTATGGTATGCACAGCTTACCTTTGACTATCAGGCCGTGTGCCTGTTATAATATAGAACAGTTACACGCTCCTCCAACTACCACGTGCCAATATATTACAAAGAATACATTGAAAGCTACACTGAAACAGACAATAAAGACATAAACACAACTCAATAAATAAAAGCCTCCAGGCATATAGGTTACACGTGCGAACCTGGATTATATTTTCTTTCATTTCATCACTACTCGAAATAAAATTGAGCTCCTTGAGCTATAAGTCGAGCTACACGACAATTGACAAATGTTTGCACTGACTGGAAAGGTCCACTCAACTGTGTAGTTCTTTCTTCAAAAGATCATCTCAGACACTAATCTACATAGTCTTCATGTGGGTTGACCAAGATTTTTTCTGGGCCTTAAAAGAGACTATGACCTCAAAGTTTGTTTCGGTGGTATCGTCTCAGAGGAATCAGAAACAAAACACTGGCCCCAACCGATTTTTTTTTTTGACATCCTATTTGCAAAATTAACATCATTTATAGGATTTCTTAATGGATTAATAGGAGGAGCAGCGGTGGCCCAGTGGTGGCGGCCCCGACTTACGAACAGTAGGTCGTGGGTTCGAACCCCGGCAGGCGCATTACTTTGTGTAATTTATTTCATCACCGTTGCTCTCAAAACGGTGAAGGAAAACATCGTGAGGAAACCGGCATGTCTTAGAACCAAAAAATTCGAAGACATGTGACATCTACCAATCAGCACTGGGCCCGCGTGGTAGATTATAGCCCATCCCCTCATAGAGAGGAGGCCTGAGTCCCTGCAGTGGGAACATTAATAGGCTGATGATGATGATGATGATAGGATTTCACCCTGAATACCACCCACCACCAATAATACTGTTTACACAGCATCCATGGTTTACATTCTAAACCACTGTTTGCACGGTTGCACTCTAAAACATTGCACCTACCCTCCGTCACAGGGAAGGCAAGGCTTAAGACACACAGCAGTACTAACCGGTTAGTTCCCAGACACGTGCAAAGGGCTTTGCCGTCATGTGTGTTAGACCTACGGCTGTCAAGTGTTTGGTGTCGTGTGTGTGAGACCTTCTGCCTGTGTTCTGGCTGTTTGCCATTTCAAGTTATCCACAAAGCTGGACTTTAGCTCTGAGTGGACGTGAAGTAAAGAAGTGAGGAAGATATGGCATACTGACTTAAATATTTTTGGCAGTTTTCAAAGTGAATTTAGTGAATTTAGCCAGATACGTGGATTGTGATTGCTGTCTCAAGACGAATCAACGGATACCTTGAAACATTACAAGTTTTTGGCCGGTTTGACCGGGATAAAAAGTAATTGTAGTAGAATAGTAAATATAGGCACATTGCTCGCAGAACGGATGGCCGATGGGGCCGAAAAGTTCTGGAATGGCGACCGCGAACCGGAAGACGTTGCGTTGGAAGGCCTCCCACTAGGTGGACCGATGACCTGGTCAAGGTTGCAGGAACCCGCTGGATGAGAGACGCACGGGACCGGTCAATGTGGCGACGCCTGGGGGAGGCCTATGTCCAGCAGTGGACGTCTTTTGGCTGAAATCATGATGATGATGATGAGTAAATATAGTGTGCTTCCTTACCTATTTTAGTAACGGCACCCTTTTCAAGCTATTACTTCCTTGCGTGTGTCCATAGATTTGGTTTTGAAAACCCGCGGTCACAACTAGAACGGAAGAATTCGCCGGCAGAGTTATAAGTGTATGTATAGTAATAGAAGGGCTGAGGTCTCTCTCTCCGCTGGATGAGAGACGCACGGGACCGGTCAATGTGGCGACATCTGGGGGAGGCCTATGTCCAGCAGTGGACGTCTTTCGGCTGAAATGATGATGATGATGAGGTCTCTCTTTACGTATTTGACGCTTCGTACAGAAAAATAGGATAACCTAGATTAAATTAAAAATAGGTCTTAATACGACTGTTATAAAGCGAAAGTTTGTGAGATTGTTTCTCTATCACGCATTTTTTTTTTTTTTAGCCTACATTGTGTCCCACTGCTGAGCAAAGGCCTCCCCTTTCTCTTTCCACACCTCTCTCACGGAAAAAATACTGACCAAAATTCCAAATGCAAAAGCGTCAGGTGCAAATCAGTCAAAAAAAAATGTTGACCTAAAAAAACAAACTTCATATATAGGGCTACAGAGTTTTAAGTTTTCAATCGATTGTGCTGTATGTACACTATGGTTTTATTAAATGTGACAAGCGACATTTTGTATTCCATTACTTTACCACATCTGAGTTCATACCAATCGTGTTTTCCGGGATTTGAATACTAGATGTGTTCACTATTCAAGATTGTGCCTTTAAGAGATCAGCAGAGATTTGAGCGCCCTGTATGCACAAACGATAGATTTGCTTTCTTTACCTTTTCTATTGGTTCAAAGATGCGGTTTGTAATAATGTTAGAGATTTTCGTGAACAATTTTCTAGATTCAAAGGTTCGCATTTTTTTTTTAAATTTTTGTTGACGACTATACTTGGAAGTTTCTGATATATTTGTGGAACCTGGAGGTCTGGATCAACTGAACACCGTGCACCATTGCGAATATATTCTTCCTGATACTTTGCTTCATGCCTCGGAAAGCACGTTAAGCCGTCCTAGGCTGTCATTTTGTAAAAGTGACCTAAAAAAAACGAAGACACGCTGCCATTTACCAACCCGCACTGAGCACGCGTGGTGGATTATAGGCTGATGATGATGAGTCAGTGGTCCGAAATACTGACAACCGGTCTTACCAAGGGCTCTCTCCATATTTCGCTGGAGCTTAAGAAACCAGTTGTCTAGTACCCATAACACAAGCTCTGCTTAGCTTGGGACTAGATGGCGTTGTGTGATAGTTGTGGAATATTATTATTATTATTATTAATATCTCTTTTCTGCAGTCAAACTATCAAACTATAAAAACACTGAAACTATGTATAAATCAAACTATCAGAATGTCAACAATGTAACTTGCCACTACTATGTTTTAATACTGTTTAGTATCAGAGCTAGTCTTGTACCTGTCCTGTCCTGTCCGGTCCGGTCTGGTCTGGTCTTGTCCTATCCTGTCCTGTCCTACCCTGTGGGTCAGTCGCAACATTGCTCGCTCTAACTTAATCTACCCCCGTTCATGTTCACTACAGCCTAAGAAACCACTGATGATAACAAAGAAGCAGTTGACCAACACTGTACTTCTAAACATGCTACTTCTACTTCTGTTGAGTATTGTGATGTAGTAGTTGTAAGGTATTGTATCTTTATTCCAATACTAGCTTTTGCCAGCGGCTTCGCCCGCGTGAAAATGACGATTTTCCATACAAACTTTCAACCCCTATTTAAATCCCTTAGGGGTTGAATTTCGAAAAATCCTTCCTTATTCCTTGTCTACACTATAAAGGGAACCTCTGTGCAAAATTTCAGCTTTCTAGGTCCAAGAGTTTGGGCTGGGCGTTGATGAGTCAGTCAGTCAGTCAGTCAGGACTTCTCTTTTTATTTATTTATTACATAGATAGATAGAAGTCAGTGTATTCTCGAACCTCTAGCTCAAGCTTCGCTCCTGACCTCTGGTATCGCTCGTTCTTATTATCATCACCATTACAGCCGGAAGACGTGCACTGCTGGACATAGGCCTCCCCCAAGTTTCGCCACAATGACCGGTTTCATACGTCTCAAATCCAGCGGGTCCCCGCAACCTTCACCAGGTCATCGGTTCACCTAGTGGAGGTTACAACGCAACGTTTTCTGGTTTACGTTTGCCACTCCGGAACTTTCTGGCCATCAACCATCCGTTCTGCGAGCAATGTACCCTGCCCACTGCCACTTATGTTCCCCAAATCTTCGGGCTTTCTCGCCACAGCCTAAGAAACCATTACTTAGTGCTGCAGACAAAGTATCAGTACGTCAACACTGTTTCTACTCCTGCTGAGTGCCAAGCACCGGCGCAAGGCACCTGTCCTGCGGGTTCGGGGCTGTCGCAGCATCGCTCGCGCTAATTGCATTCCGGTAATTGCAGCCCCCCGCACCGCTGTACCTCCCCTGCTCGACCGACTTATGTATGGCAGGAATTTGCAGAAGTTTCAATGATTTCGATTCGTTACTAAGCTTTCTCGGCCCAGAACTAAACTTATACTGTCTGTCACAACAGCCCACTAACAGCGCGCCACACTAGCCAGCCAAGCCACCATAGCCAAGCCAATGACAGCCGAGCCAATGACAGCCGAGCCAAAAGGGGAAGCTCTGCCCGAATAAAGTAATAAATCAGTTCCTGTTTATTTTTTACCACTGTCGTTACATGTCATTAACAGGATTCTAGGATATCTTTCGTGATTATCCATTATAATGAGCTCCCGGTATTTCGACACTGTTGCAAGCGCCATGATCGTGGGACGATTGGAGAATGCGGGTGGATGGTAATGGGATACGAACGATATCCTGTAAGTGACAGTGTAACTTATACGGTATAGCTGTTGTTTGCTCAGTGGTCATGAGGTCCTTCGATTCCCTGATCGGACAAAGTGTTATTGCGTTTTCCCATCACGAATTTCTCAGTAGCTGCCAGGGATTCTGGATTTCTGGATTTCTGGAGGCCTATGTCCAGCAGTGGACGTCTTTCGGCTGAAATGATGATGATGATGATGATTCTGGATTTGTGCCAGATTAATGGCAATAGACTCACTCCTTATTACATTTAATATGGACATAACTGTTGAGATGTGGATGTAGGTAAAGGTATTGTGGACGTTCCGTTATGTGATAAACAACACCAAACCCATCCTTAGAATCCAATCCCGGATTCCAAGAAGCCCCATTACATTCATCTTTCTTTTCTTTTCTTTTTTTAAACTTTGCCCCACGCTTGGAATTTCTCCTGTGTCGTGGGCGCTAAGCCAAGCCAAATACGCTGGCGAAAAGAGTTGAGAGTAAGTTACAGCAAAAATATTCAAAGGACCGTTCCAACTGATACTTCTACCTCCCCCGTACAGTGATTTACCTAAATTCATCTAGTTATAAGATAACGTTGGTTCTTGTCTCAACAGAGAGCCGGCGCACACTAGACTGTTTTACTAGCCGCCACTACTAGCAGATAGCTACTGGCTCGAGTACTAGCGCTATCGTGCTTCAATCTGTCCTAAGTAATTCGTTAATTAAGATTTACTTAGTGTGGTTTATATTGTTTGTAACAACATGTTTTTAAGAGTTGTTTACCAGGTGTAAATGGATTGTCACGAAGTCTTTAACCAATCATCTGTAGGTTTACAAAATATTGTTACACTAAGCTTAAATTATTGCTGGGAAATGACTTTCCTTAAAACAGTGTTTTAAACTTTTAGTAAAGTATAGCAAATATCATAGACGGGGCGTGACGACTAAACTATAACTGCCTATTTTTTCCGTGCTACGAGTCTACGACCGTACACGTCTTAGTATGTTACATGGAACGGTTACTTGTCTTGTCTCACCTCTACAACCCAGTTACTGGGTAACATGATACCCCTTTTTTTTTGAAGTGTGAGAATTCATCAAATGATTCTTCCCGCTCTGGGCAGAGCGGAAGGGAATGTCAGACTTCTAAAAACTACTCATGTTCCGTCTTAACCCTTTGTGTCCTGAGCCGCGGTATCTCTTTCGAACAACCCGCAGCCCTGACAGGCGTCGACCTTTGCGAGCCCCTGCAATGTTGCTGACATCTCTTTGAGGCGCGCGTGAACATGATACTTGCACGTCCATCCACAGCCAAATACTTAATATAAAATGGCTACAATTTAAATGCTCACCAAAAAAGATTTTTAGACCCTAGATTAAAGTACAGTAAAGTACTAAATAAAATATTTTAACTTCAAATAAAATAAACCCACTCTATACTGAGGTGCCTAAAGAACAACGTTTTAAGTTTCAAAATAATTAGACACTCATCAGAATAATTGTACGTGTTGTATTTATATTCTTTTTGCCTACCAAAATGGATAAATGCTCACCAAATCAATTAACCAAAATTATAATACGATCGTCTCGCGACAGTATCCTTTAAGGGCGGCATGGGCACCGGGCCGTAGGCCGACGAAGGAGGCCGGCGGAGGCCCGGCACTTCGGGGACAGAAGATATTAGTGTTATTTAATATGCGAGCGAGGCAAGCGCGCGTCATAGAGATTAATTGAAGTCGTGAAATACAATATTGGTGACATCTATCTATTTAGTGATAATATAAAATATTTGGTCTGCAGTTAACTTTAAAGACGTTTATAAATCTTTATGGTATAGAATAAAAAGAAAAATAGGTTCATTCCTACAATACTTTAGGAAACACAATTTGGTGAGCATTAATCCATTTTGGCCGGCATTTCGAATTTTTTGGTAGTAAAATAGGTTCTTTTCTGGTAGGCGTTTAAACACAAGCCATATAAAATACTGAAATATGAAGGCGCACTAAGTAGGCCGTCATAATAAATGAAGGAACATCTACAATGACTAGCGGACTGCTGCGCGTCTGTCTCCGCCACTACTTGCAGCGATGCTAGGCGTTTAATTGTTTACAAGTGCATTTACATCTCAAGTGTTGTTTCGTCTGCTCCATGGAACTTGAGCGAAGCGCAAACGAATGTTTTGAGTTAAAAGCAAGAAAACACAAGTGAATCTTTAATTGTATGATAATTATGTCCTCAAGTGTGTAGTACTCCCGTCGGGGCTGTGGGTGGTTCGAAAGAGATACCGCGGCGCCGGATACAAAGGGCTACGAAAGAACATGGGTGGTTTTAGTCAGTAAAGTCGGACACTCCCGCCCAGAGCGGGATGAGTCATTTGATGATTTCCAACTCTTCAAAAGGCACTGTACATTTTTCCAGTCACTGGGATGAATTTGACAACTTCCCGATATGATTAAAAATTTATTGAAAAAAGGATAAAATAACATAAAACACCCGCCTTAAAAAAACCCAAGAATGTCCGTCGGGAGCTGAACATTGCAAAACTAGTTCATTAAATGGCAGTATGGCAGCCCCCGACGGTCATTCTTGGGTTTTTTTGAGGCGGGTGTTTTATGTTATTTTATCCTTTTTTCAATTAATTTTTAATCCTATCGGGAAGTTGTCAAATTTTAATTTTGAACCGTCGTGGGTTTTTTCAAAATTTTTAATTTTGCGTTTTATTTTAAACTTTTTACTTTTATTTTAATTTTTTTATCTAAGAGCATGCATCAATCAAACCTAAACACATAACTGAAAACTGAATCAAAATCGGACTTGTAGTTTTGAAGAAAAATGGCAACTTTGATTTGCACAAAAAATGTTTGCTGCAGCGCCCCCTGGTAAGTTGTCACCGTAACACCTATCTAAGAACATGCACCAATCAAACCCGAACCCATAACTGAAAACTGCATCAAAATCGGACTAGAAGTATTGGAGAAAGATGGCAACATGTATTTGCACAAACACACAAACAAACAACCTCTCACCCCAAACGCATATACCGTCTCCGTTCCGTCGTGGGTAAAAATAAATAACCACATTCACAGGTTTATATAGTTGTGGTTTGTGAGAAACAAAGTAAGTAAACTCCCTATTTGTACCTAGTTCATGTCACCGTCTACTTATGTTTAAGTCAGAACTTCAATTTTTTTTTTCTGACAGCAAATAGTAAATCATTTTCCTTAACAAAGGAAAATGATTACATTCCATTGTAAACATCTTAAGTCCTGTCACCTCACCCCTATTTCACCGAAAACCCATTAACCCATTAACTCATAAAACGAACAAAACGTCTACTTGATTAAATAAAGCTTTGCGTCAATCTTGCTTAGACTCGCCATTAACCATTACCTCGTCGAAAGAGGAAGTCGGTTAACAAATTAATATCGACGATGATTTATATGTTTCGGTGTAGACGGGCAACTTTTTTGTTGACAAGAAGAGGTGGCTAGTGAATTAGATCAGCTATTTCAATAGACTAATAAATTATTTTAAAATCAGTCAAATTAGGCTAAGAATCAAGACTATTTTATTTAACGACCTAAGACAGAATCACAAAATGGCCGTACGTCTCCACTTCCTAAGTGTTTAGCTGGGAAACACAAGTGGCGCAATTAAATCTCCGGGGCAACACATGTGCCTGTTACATTTTTAATTCCGTGAATATTTCGCAAAAACAGTTTATTGTCGGTTTTACAAAACTGACGTTTATTGATTACAGAAAAAGAACTTAATAATACATGTCATCCCGTTCAATGACTATACTGATTTTCACAAAGCTAAAATTGAGTTAAATATTAATTTAAACCATAAAGCATAATATCTAAGAAAACGATACTAATTTTATTCATAGCCCATCACAAAACCTTGTAAAACTTAATGTAATTATTGAAATAACAGCATTATGCAGATCAGGCGCTCGTCTGCACAGCCCCGCGTGAGCCCGTTCGCGACGATCACGTCGATCAGCGCGACGTCGCTGTGATTCGATTAGCGACGTCTTTATCGACGGCGATAGACGCAAGATTGGGTTTTGTTTGTTGATGTCAATTGTTGGGCCATGAAAGGGTTACTTTCCTTTACTTTAAATGGCGCCTTGAACCAAGGATTATGGTACATGAGACATCTTAGGGAGGAGGTAGTTTTTACCTATATTGTCCCATTGCTGTGTAAAGGTCACCATAATACCTAACCTTCCACTTTGCTCTCTGTTTGGTTATCTCCAGCTAACCTTCCATAAACGCCTCTAATTCATCACATCATCGTTCCCCGAGCCTCCCTCGGTGACAAAGGTCATCGTCTGGCATATTATGGGCTGATAATATAACTAATATCACTCATGTATTATCCAAAAGTATACCTGAATTTCACCGCTCATACATGGTGTATGACTTCCAAAAAGGAAGAGGTTCTCAATTTGTTTGTATGTTTGTTTCCGGATATCTCCATCATGAATGAACCAATTTTTAATTAATTTTTTTGACAGTCATTTTTATTCGAGTCCTATGTAAAAGGGCGGGCCTATTGCCATCAAAATCAAAATTCATTTATTCAAGCTAGGCTGATAATCAGCACTTTTCGAAGGTCAAAATTTACTTTACTTTACTATTTACATTTTTATAAGACAGTCCCCCAAAACGGCACCCATCGACACTTCCTAGTGTTTAGCTGGAAAGAAGAAGTCAGCACCCATCAAACGGGCACAGATCCAGATTAAATGCAGTTACTATAAAAAAAGTCTCGATCAACTCGAAGTCACCATACACCAAAAACTAATAGTAAGAGTCTGTTATACTAACCGACCCTACTGCTATTAAATAACCACGAGGTTACCTGTCTCACAGTCAAGACTATCTTCAAGATCGCTGTTTGAGTGTCCACAACTGTTCATTACAATGGCGAAGTGTTCCGCGGGTGGAAATTAAAGATTTGCTAACCACCCCATCTTGGATTTGCATTTGACAATAGTAGTCTGTTCAGGTTTGTTTTTGTTTATAGAGGTGACTAGATTTCTGCCAGTCATTACTGGTACACGAAGCCAAGCCAAGCAGTATGAGGTATCGTGCGACCCAGTCTATCTCCCAATCTGACCTCCACAAGACAAAATAGTAAAACACTGATATCGAACTGCATCCGGTTGGACTGGGGGCGACCCTAGGATAGTTGCGAAAGACTAGACATAAAAATACTCGTTACAATGACGACACTAATTTCGCCTCACGAACTTTTATTGTAATTTATAACCTTAAGGCGTATCAGTACGACTGCAGACTTAAACGATATAAACGGCGAGCCTACCTGTTACTGTACCGTGGTTTATTTCAAATTTCATAACAATTGTAATGAGATCATCATCAGTCTATAATGTTCCCACTCAGCGCGTGTTGGTAGATGTCACATGTCTTCGAATTTTTGGTTCTAAGACATGTGACATCTACCAACACGTGCCGTGTCATGCACGACTTACTGCACGTATGTCGGGGCCGCCACCACTGGGTCCCCACTCTCATCTTATTTATTGTAGTGACAATATGTGTTAAATACATTACTTTTCATTATGAACTTATCATAAACGAACCGGACATATTATCAGACGGTATTTCTGAAAAATGTGTCATAACTCATAAGGTGGAGGTTTTTCTAAACCAAAATGCAGCATAATATGTTTAGTGTGACCTCTCCATAACAAGTCATAATTAAGGGCCATTTACCTATAATACAACAGTACATAGTGAAACAAATTACAGTCCTTTTGAACTTGAATTCGAAAAAAATTAATCAAACGAAATGCATGAGGAAGTTTCAAACACATTTTGGAATGTAAATAATAGAAATAACTCCAATACATGTAAAAAAAAAAAAACAGTCAAAGGGGAAAACGATTCAACTGTAAAACCAAATCACCGGCAGTAAAATAAATTGTAAAATTGAATATATTACGAAAACAAATAATATTTCGTATAGTGAACTACATTAAATTGGTTAACGATATAAAATGCACTGAGTTCCACACACAAGTTAATATGTCACTCAAGAAAATAACAAAAATAAAAAGGTGTCTTCTAATTGTATTACTACATTATATCCTTGAAATAAAGTGTGCAAGCGTAACAATAGAACCTGTGGTCCAAGAAAATAAAACACAGCAAGTCCAAGAATTAGAAAAGGAGAGGTCAGCAATTTATAAACAACTCCATGATGCCATTGCCGACACTTTACAAACTTTAAAAAATAGTAACGACACCGATGCTAAACAAGGAATCACATACATGCATGACCTGCAAGCATTAGTAAGCAATTTCAACGAAACAGAACTGACACAAGAACACACAGTTTGTAACGGCTCTCAAGAATGCACCAACGAAACACTTAGTCTAAACACTACAGACTCAATTTTAACTAAAAATGCAAGAAGACAATTAATCAAAAAAACTAAAAAGGTAAAGAACACAAACCCAGGCTATGACCACGTCAAACATGCTATTATAAAATCTGGAGCTTACAAAGTGAGTGTGAACGAGTTAGACAGGCTTAGAGCGGAGAAAGTGAAGAATCTATTCAATCTCCAGCAGAAGTTAGACGCATGGGTGAAATTGAGAGAGATTGAGAAGCAAAAGGTTAAAGACTATGAACATAGCCTGCTTGCACATGAGAGAGTTACTGAAGAATGTCCGGATTTTGGGCGGAAGAAGAGGAAACATGGAGCATCGAAAAAAGGGATGAAATTGTATCCGTGTTGTAGGAAATGCTGTAAAAAGTCTTATTTGGGGTGCTTGAGAAAATAGATATTGAATAATTATTCCTTCTACTGGTAGTGTTTTATTTCGTTACTTGTATTCAATAATGTGCGTGACTAACGTCCAAATACTCAAACGTCACTCAATTATAAGTAACCCAGTAATCCTCAAAACTCCTGCTATCTCTGTCACTCTGCGTTAGACTAACAAAGACAGCACGAGATTTAAGTGCAACTTAAAATTGAGTGACGTTTGAGTCATCATCATCATCAGCCTATAATGTGTTCCCACTGCAGGGACTCAGGCCTCCTCTCTAGGAGAGGGATGAGCTATAATCCACCACGCGGGCCCAGAGCGGATTGGCAGATGTCACATGTCTTCGAATTTTTTGGTTCTAAGATGCCGTTTCCTTCATCGTTTCCTCACGATGTTTTTCCTTCACCGTTTTGAGAGCACCGTTTTGACGTTTGAGTATTTGGGCGTAATTCCCTTACAATTTTTTTTAACCAATTGCTATAAAGGCACTCGTAGTGCGTCTCGTCGCTCCAAATATCGCGTCGTGGTGGCTCTAAACATCATGTCTTTTCCTCCGCCGACATTATTACAACACGCACATTGCTTGATGGTGCAACTCCTGACCAACTGTTGTTTGGCTGTCATCAAAGTGACGTCATTGCTGGAATGCCCGCAAACCGCAGTAAAGCACACGAGCTAATCACTGTTTGAACGGCGGCTAATCTGAAACGTGAGCCTGTTATGTCCCTCGAGCCGCGTCGTGTCGGCTGTGGTAAACTGTGGTCGCATTCATGTGGTGACGTGGCTGCTTAGTTAGCACTTATTATGTGTGCGCTCGTGTTGTTTGTGTGCGTCATCAAAGTTTACGGCTCACACAAAAGGCCGTTATATTGGTCACGTGTATAGTGAAGTAGATAAGTACAGTACGTAAGGTACACCGTACAAGTTGGTAGCCGACTGCACGCAGCAGCAGCAGACGACATGACGTCGCTTCATGTCGTCACGACACGTCGTCGCGTCATGTCGCTACAGTCATGATTTCGAACCCGACTGCAGACGACAACTGCAGCTATGTCATCCAGTTGGTTCAGAGTGCGTTTAACAATTGTTTTTACTGCTCTGCGAGTGTAAACTATGGGCACCTGTGATGGGCACTATGATCTGCGGTCGGACGACACGTGCGTCTGCCGCTCGACGACGCGTCGCTAGCTTCATGTCGCTAACTACGGAGGGAATTTCATAGAAATACGTAGAAACCAGTAGTGTCGCCGCGACACGTCGTCTGCTGCGGCTTCGTGTTGCCCGCTACCAACTTGTACCTTTAGGACGACGCTGTAAACCGATTGGACAGTAGTGAGTAAACAGACACTGACTGTGTAGGTACTCGCTGGTACTCGCCCCTCGCCTTGACCAATGTGACATTACAGTTGGTGCAGTGGCTAAACGATTTGATTGCTGCGCTGCGTGTTGCGACTGTTGCGAGTTCGATATCCGCGAAAAAATATTTGTACAGCCTAAAGATACTTAATTGTTCCGAGACTGTGGTTTGTGTATATGAGTTGAAATGTTTGTAAACGCACCCACGATACAGGAGAAATTTCTAATGCGGAGAAAAGAAAAAATAAATCCCTTCCTGGAAATCGAACCCAGAACCAGCAGGTTTCTATTCGTGGCATTCGTGCGAGGCAATTCATGCGGTCAGTCAGGACGTGCTTTGCCCGAGGAAAACAATGAAAATTTGTGTTGCCTGGCATACGTCTGGAGACTGCCTCGTGAGGCTGCGCGCCCAGTCAGTACATGGCAATTGAATAATGCGCTTCGTCGCGCTTTATCAGGTGCGAATCGTACTCCAGGGAATATCTTCGGAAGCTGGGTCCGTAAGACCCCAGGGATCATTTAGCTGTGAATTGACACATTGCGATGTGTCATTGACTGGCCTGTTAGTCTAGTGGTTAGTGACCCTAACTGCTATGCCGGAGGTCGTGGGTTCGATTCCCACCCAGGACAAATGTTTGTGTGATGAGCACGATCATTTGTTCTGTGTCTGGGTGTAATTTATCAATAATATGTATGTATTTAGAAATATATAAGTATGTTTATCAGTTGTCTAGTACCCATAACACAAGCTCTGCTTAGCTTGGGACTAGATGGCGTTGTGTGATAGTGGTGGAATATTATATATTATATATTATATTGTTGGCTCAAAGTCACGACATCAGCCAGTAACCGTGCGGTTAGCGTCAGGTCGACGTGCGGCAACCGACAGAAGTTCATAAAACGAGGCGAGCGGCGGTGCAACGGACACTTTTTGCTTGGACGGCGCTCGGAAAGGACTTGCTACCCGACTATTATCGTGTGCTTCGCTAATTTTGGTTTATGTTTTTGATCGTGTACTGATTATTCCATTTGCTAGTGCTATTTCTATTTGATTATTGTTTAAAATGTTTGTCTTGATATTTTTGTAAAAGTGTAATTCAAAAGATATTAAACATTGTTTATTTTGTTCACGTATTTCACTTCTGATTCCTAATATCAGAAGTGGGATAGTGGATTCTTTTCGCCCACAAGTTAAAAACTAGTTTTCAGGCTTTTAATTTTAGATAAAAGCGGGTAGTAGTTAGCAATGGATAGATTGAGTTGTTCGCGTTCAAAAACTAGTGCCTTGCGTTCTAAGCGATCTCGTAGCCACCATAAGTGGAGTGGAAGGTCACGTATAGCAAGTTTCGGGATCCGATCGCCGTTCCAAGCGCGAACGAGATCGTCGTCGTAGGAGCCGTGTGAGGACGCGAAGTCCTGTGTAACCGCTCTCGCGGTTGAGGCGACGCTCCGGACAGGATTGGTTTACTTTCGTTCCTGATACAAGTAAGATCGAACCATTTTAATATTTCGTTGGTTTAGTAGTCGTAAACGCGACTATGAGCATGAAGGTTCTGGGTTCGATTCCCGGGTCGGGCAAAGTGTTATTTTCTGGATTTGTGCCCTGTTGGTGACAATGGGCTCACCCCTATTACATGGTTAAGCTTATGTCTTAACATAACTGGCGAAATGTGGGTATACTGGGTACCTCTGCCTAACCCTTCGGGGATTGCAGGCGTGATGTTATGTGTGTGTTTATAAGGTCACTGGGGTGATTGGCAATGCCTCGGACGCATTGGTTTTTTACATGGTGGTGCTAATACGTCGCTTAACGATTGGTTGACCAATAACAGCACGTGGACTCATTTTAAACACGAATTTCGGTCATTGTGTCCGCGTGAAGTCGATATGGTCACTGTGCTATAATGACGTTATGAATACAAGTATCTGTATGACCTACAGATAGTTTTTTTTTAAGTCGGGTACTTGTGTATGTTAGTTTAAATATTTGTGAAGGTACCCACGATACAGGAGAAATTCCTGGTGAGGGGCAACGTTGTGATTTGTGATATCTGATGCTCAAATAAAAGCCGCAATTATGAACAAAACAAAATACAGTCAAAAGTCGTTTTCCGTATATTTGAAACCAAAAAGTGCAGTTGTTGGCACATCAAACTCGAATAATCATGGTCTGCGTAAATGCAAACCCCTACGCAATATGATCAGTTGACTTGTTTTCGTGTGAAGACGTAGGCCGTATACAGGTGCACTGTAAAGTCTGATAAGTTTTGCTTTATTATAGAAGTTGCTTTTTATTACACATGATAGGCTAAGAAAGATGCCAATGAGTTACGTATCAGTTTTCAGTTGATGTTTATAAGGATTTTGATGAAGTAAAGTTGTGGTTGCAAGCCAAGAGATTCTATCGGCTGTATTGTGTTAGACAGTACCAGTAATTATTGTGTAGTCGTAGTCCGATTAAAATTGAAGGTTTTTGAGGAAACTCGAGTAGACAGTGGGTGTGTTTGTTGTATGTTGTGCGTTGTGCGTTTAGCTCTGGTTGAGGTCAGGATCTGGAAAGACCGTAGTGTTAAGTCAAATAGTGATACACACGGGAGATAGACTTGTTTACTATTCAGTTAGTGATCTGTGGTTTTACTCGATGATTTTTGTGAACCTGGCATTTTTTTGACGCAATAATGTTTTTAAGATCGATTTAAACGACAATGGTAGGTACATGACCCAGGGTGGTTGATTGTTGTATTTTCGATAATTTCCAGTTTAGCCGCGTTTGATTTTATCAACGAGAGTGGGACCTAATGGATGTTTGGTCAGGTTCTGTCGTAGATTTGTCTCTTTGCAGAGTAACCATTTACATAAGAACGTGTGGTTTGGTGAAGCGCGCGGCCTCAGCTGCGTGTGTGAAAGTCTGTGTGATACGCTAACAATGTGCCTATGTCAACAGCTACTGAGGGGTATGCAAACTTGGAGCCTATGCCTACAGTGTGTGTGGAAGTCGACATCTGAGGGGTATGCAAACTTGGAGCCTATGCCTACAGTGTGTGTGGAAGTCGACATCTGAGGGGTATGCAAACTTGGAGCCTATGCCTACAGTGTGTGTGGAAGTCGACATCTGAGGGGTATGCAAACTTGGAGCCTATGCCTACAGTGTGTGTGGAAGTCGACATCTGAGGGGTATGCAAACTTGGAGCCTATGCCTACAGTGATGTGGAAGAAGTCTGTGTGATATGCTAACAATGTGCTTATACATCCCTATGTTCCTATTGGTATTCTTGTCTGACAAGTTTTGTTTGGTGAATGTTTCTTTGAATTTGATTCTTGACTTGAATGTTCCTTAATGAATGAGATTACTCTTTTGTTGTACTACTCGGTTAGAGAGCCTTGGTGTTAAAGGTTTTACTCGATGATTTCAGCAGTTTTTGTTGCAATTGAATTTTTAAGGTTGGTGTGAAGCACTATGGTATATGACTCAAGGTAGTTGAGTGTTGTATTTTCGATAATTTCCAGTACATTTGATATTAATGAGAGTCGAATTGGGTGCCACCCAATGGAACTAAAGTTTGGTCAGGAGTGATCGAGCGGAACAAAATTCTGTTGTACCTAATTGTAAAGTTTGTTTGCAGAGTACCTAACCATTACACAAGGATGTGTGGCGTGTGTTTGGACGCAACGCAATGCTGCTTGGCCTTAGCAGTGGTTGCCAGGGCTTTGCCACAGTGACGCCGTGAACGTGCACGTCGCTGCAGGGCGACCGCGCGCCCTACTGGCGTTACCGAGCGCGCCTTACCGGCGTTGCTGAGCGCGTCGCTGCAGGGCGACTGCGCGCCCTCTTGGCGTTGCTGAGCGCGTCGCTGCAGGACGACTGCGCGCCCTCTTGGCGTTGCTGAGCGCGTCGCTGCAGGGCGACTGCGCGCCCTCTTGGCGTTGCCGACAGCGCGGCAGCGTCGCTGCGAGCCGACTGCGCGCCATACCCGCGTTGCCGAGAGCGTCGCTGCGAGCTGACTGCGCACCCTACTGGCGTTGTCGAGCGTGTCGCTCCGGGCTGCCAGCGCGCTACTGGCGTGTACAGCGCGTGGCTCCGGGCTGCCAGCGCGCTACTGGCGTGTACAGCGCGTGGCTCCGGGCTGCCAGCGCGCTACTGGCATGTACAGCGCGTGGCTCCGGGCTGCCAGCGCGCTACTGGCGTGTACAGCGCGTGGCTCCGGGCTGCCAGCGCGCTACTGGCATGTACAGCGCGTGGCTCCGGGCTGCCAGCGCGCTACTGGCGTGTACAGCGCGTGGCTCCGGGCTGCCAGCGCGCTACTGGCGTGTACAGCGCGAGGCTCCGGGCTGCCAGCGCGCTACTGGCGTGTACAGCGCGTGGCTCCGGGCTGCCAGCGCGCTACTGGCGTGTACAGCGCGTGGCTCCGGGCTGCCAGCGCGCTACTGGCATGTACAGCGCGTGGCTCCGGGCTGCCAGCGCGCTACTGGCGTGTACAGCGCGTGGCTCCGGGCTGCCAGCGCGCTACTGGCGTGTACAGCGCGAGGCTCCGGGCTGCCAGCGCGCTACTGGCGTGTACAGCGAGAGTCTCCGGGCTGCCAGCGCGCCCTTCAGGCGCAGTTGTGCGTGGCACTCCACGGTGCCAGCGCGCCCCACAGGCGCAGTTGTGTGCGGCACTCCACGGTGCCAGCGCGCCCACAGGCGCAGTTGTGTGCGGCACTCCACGGTGCCAGCGCGCCCCACAGGCGCAGTTGTGTGCGGCACTCCACGGTGCCAGCGCGCCCCACAGGCGCAGTTGTGCGTGGCACTCCACGGTGCCAGCACACCCCACTGGCGTTGTGAGACACGCTATCAAGGAGACAGCGAAGACTCAGCCGCCTTGTTGGAAGCTGACGAGGACGTCAGAGCGTCAGGAGAGGCCGTGTTGGCTCAAAGTCACGACATCAGCCAGTAACCGTGCGGTTAGCGTCAGGTCGACGTGCGGCAACCGACAGAAGTTCATAAAACGAGGCGAGCGGCGGTGCAACGGACACTTTTTGCTTGGACGGCGCTCGGAAAGGACTTGCTACCCGACTATTATCGTGTGCTTCGCTAATTTTGGTTTATGTTTTTGATCGTGTACTGATTATTCCATTTGCTAGTGCTATTTCTATTTGATTATTGTTTAAAATGTTTGTCTTGATATTTTTGTAAAAGTGTAATTCAAAAGATATTAAACATTGTTTATTTTGTTCACGTATTTCACTTCTGATTCCTAATAATATTATATATATTATATATTATATATATTAATTATAGCGTGGTTTCCTCATTACGCGGGCTATGAGCACATGCTTACCTCATTGGTCTGGTGATCTCATGAGAGTGTAACTGTTACACTCTTGTGTAAATAGACCCCTACGTCAAGTATTGGATAGTGTTGGGGATCAGTTGTTCCGTCGGTGTAAAAATTGAATAAGGCGTGATGATTTGAGACGTATATTGTTTTCCTTCAAATTAAAATTAAATAATTACAGACTGCGTGGATGGATTGGACCGCCATGGCCATGGCGGGGGTCTGTAAAGGATGATGGATGTGACTTGAAGGAAGAGAGAAGGTTAAAAAGGACTGATTCTATACAAAACAAAGTTTTTATAGCTGCGGTGAATTAGCGATCCGTGGAAGGGGCCGCGCGACACTGGCTCCGCCTGATGTGGTGATGAATGTGTGAACCCTTTTGCCAGCTTGAATGCTCAGCGGTCACCAGGTTCGGCGCGCCGATGATAGGTGGCGCCAGCGGTTGGCATGAACATGCCCCCGGCCTTGGAAGCGCTGCTTCCAAAATGGTTCCCGGCACGGAGTCAGGCGTCGCCGCTCACAGGTTGTGGAGGCAGCGGGCAGATCTTGGAGAAGGCACGCCTGATCGTGCCAGCAGCTGTCCTGATGTCAGCCACTCGTGCTATGCCGTCTCCGCCTGGAATGACACGTAGAATGCGACCGAGCCGCCACCTCAATGGTGGCAACTGGTCGTCCTTGATGAGGACAAGGCTGTCCAAGGTGATGTCCTCCTGCTTGGTCTTCCACTTGGTTCGCTGTTGCAGCTCAGAGATGTATTCTGTAGACCAGCGACGCCAGAAGTGCTGCCGCAGTTGCTCGATGCGCTCGTAGCGTGTCAGACTCGAAGTTGGCTGGTCTGGAAAATTCCTTGAAGGTGGCGACGTTAACGGTCGGCCAATGAGGAAGTGTGAGGGGGTGAGGGGAGAAAGGTCAGAAGGGTCTGAGGAAAGAGGTGACATTGGACGGGAATTTAAGACAGCTTCGATTTGTGTCAAAGCCGTGGAAAATTCCTCGTAAGTTAGTCGCGCGTTACCTACTATGCGTCTCAGGTGATACTTGCATGACTTCACCCCGCCCTCCCATAGTCCGCCAAAGTGTGGAGAATAAGGAGGAATAAATCGAAATTCAATGCTATTAGTGGAAGCGTAATCAATAATGGCTTCTGATTCCTTTTCTAAAAATAAAGGAAACTCCTTTTCCGCGCCCACAAAGTTTCTACCGTTATCAGAGAAGATAGTGCGAGGCGTACCTCGCCGGCTAATGAAACGTTTTAGTGCTAATATGTAGTCGTTTGTAGATAAACTAGTAACGAGTTCCAAATGCATGGCTCTAGTCGTGAAACAAATAAAAAGACAAATGTATGCCTTAGTTAGTCTAGAACCTCTGCCCTTTCTGGATAATATGAAAACTGGCCCCGCATAGTCTACACCGGTTCGCATAAACGGGTAACCAGGTTCTAACCGCTCGGAAGGTAAGTTGCCCATGAGAGGTGCTAATGTCTTACCCCGATTACGTGTGCACGTTATACATTCGTGTACTATTTTTCTAGCGAGATTTCTAGCGTTCAACGGCCACCAACGTTCACGCATGTTAGCTAATAAAAGTTGAGGTCCGGCATGTAATAATCGTGCATGCTCGTGCTTAAATAAACAAATCGTGAATGGATGCTTACTGCATAATAAAATCGGATGTTTTTTATCGTAGGTGAAGTCGGATGAATTACATATTCGACCGCCAACCCGAATTATTTTATGTTCATCAATAAAAACATTTAAACTTGAAATCCTATTATATTGTTTACAATTTCGCTTGATAGGAATTTGAGCCAATAAGTTATTCAAAATATCTGGAAAAGAATTCCTTTGCACGAGTATAATTAACATTCTTAGCGCGGCGTCCAACTCGTTTACTGATAAGAAACCGGTTTGTCGCTTGGCGCGGTCCGCCCGCCTGAGGCTTAAGTTATTTATGAATCTAAGTACGTAGCTACCTACCCGTACAAGTTTAGTGAATGAAACGTATTTATCGAATTTGAATATGTCTTCGTGCTGAATATTGGCTAAGCAGGTTTGTTTTTGTTTTAAATCTGGTAAGTTATATTCTTCCGAATTATCGCGGTAAGTTTGCTCAAAGTCATGTGAACGATTATGTAAATAGGATGGACCGTGCCACCAAAGTCCGTTATCTTTTAATAAATCTAGGCCGCAACCTCTAGACAATAGATCAGCTGGGTTGTCCTTACTACTCACATGTAACCACACTGAGTCACCTGTGAGTTCATTTATTTCAGTTACTCGGTTTTGTACGAACGTTTTCAATAAATGTGGTGACATTTTAATCCAACCCATAACGATTGTGGAATCCGTCCAAAAGTATACTTTACTGAACTGCAATCTAAGAGATTTAATTATTTTATTAAATAGCTGGGCTCCCAGAAGCGCGGCGCTCAGCTCTAAGCGCGGAATGCTGATTGTTTTTAAAGGTGCAACTTTGCCCTTGGCGCACAATAGTCGAACGGTTGCGTCACCGATATTGCTAAATGTACGTATGTAGGTACACGCGCCGTATGCGTGTTGAGACGCGTCGGTAAATATATGAAGCTCTGTGTATTGATTATGATCGCCTATTACGTGGCGAGGGATGCGAATATCGTTTAGAAATCTTAACGTAAAAATAAAATGTTTCCAAATGTTAGCAATTTCCTGAGAGACCGGAGTATCCCAGTCAATTTTACTCAGCCATAATTTTTGTAAAATCATTTTTGAAATCATGACTGCCGGCGAAAGAAGACCCAATGGGTCGTATATTTGTGATATTACTGATAACATTATTCGCTTAGTTAAACGTGAATTGTTGTCTTGGTTCTCAATATTTGTAACGAAGTGTAACTCGTCACTAGTGTTATGCCAACCCAATCCGAGTGTTTTGGTTTGCGCATGTTCGCCTATGAAGCGTTCTGTGGCTTTGTTGTGAGATGCATCTGAGTTAAAGGTCCACTTGCGCAAAGGAAAACACCCCGATTGGAGCACGTCTGATGTTTTTTGACATATTTGAAGCAAGTTGTTTAGATCATCATCACCGGTGATGAGATCGTCCACGAATATGTCTTCCGTGATGATGCGAGCGATGACGTCATCGTCGCACTCTAATGCTAACTGTCTAATACAGCGCATACTTAAATATGGTGCTGACGCAGTTCCGTACGTGACTGTATTTAGTTGATATGTGTCTAACGGATCTGAAGGATTATCCCGCCACAATATTAATTGTAGTGACCTTTGGTCATGCTGGAGAAGAACTTGACGAAACATTTTCTCCACGTCTGCACAAGCTACATATTTATATTGTCTAAATCGTAACAAAATCGAGAAAATATCGTTTTGTAACGCGGGTCCCGGGTACTGAATATCGTTTAATGATTTATTCGAGCTAGTGACGGCACTAGCATCAAATACAACGCGTAGTTTTGTTGTTGAACTAGATTCCTTGACAACACCATGATGTGGAAGATAATAATTTGGTTGACTACAAGTCTCCAACTTGGACATGTGACCTAAATCATTGTATTCACGCATGAAGTTAGAATATAAATGTTTAAGCTCTGGTAAACGATCGAGTTTACGCTCCAAGGTTAAAAATCGTTTCGTTGCTGACGTGTAAGAATCACCTAGGGCATCTGGTGCCTCTTTCAACGGTATACGAACCGAAAATCTACCGTTTTCAACGCGTTTTGTAGTGTTATTGAATATGTTTTCGCAGGTGCGTTCATCATCTGTTAAGGGTGCGCATGATGATGAAGGAATGTTTTCGAGTTCCCAAAACAGCCGGAGTTGTTTATCGATCTCCTGACTGAAGTGGCAATGAACGTGAGCAGGTTTTGGGCTCCTCGCGAGCACAGGACCGGACAATAACCATCCTAATTTTGAATTTTGTAGGAATGGGCCACTTGCTAAACGTATTTTGTCTGTTTCTAGAAGATCCCAAAATCTATCCGCGCCAATCAACAAGTCAATTTCTGAACTTACGTTAAACGTCGGATCTGCTAATTGTAAGAACTCAGGTATATATATATTACCGGCTTCGATGTTTATCGTAGGCAAACTGGATGTTATGCATGGCAAGATTAAACAGCGAAGCTTGGTATTGAAATCGCTTAATTTTGAACGTATTGTGACGTCACATGAATGCTGTGATTGCGAGACTGACTGTCCCACACCCGATATTTGAATAGTGGACTGTATATATAACGCATTTATTTTTTTTGCTAATTTTTCTGTTATGAAACAGTTCTGGCTTCCGTTATCTAAGAGCGCGCGGGCCGTATGATACACGTTATTATTATCAGCTACTTCAATTAACGCCGTAGAGAGCAAAACAGTACTTATTAATTTAAATCCGGTAGTGTTTGCTTCACACATGACTGTAGGGCTCGAGTCGTCCGAACGTAACGTTGATGTAGCTAGACTGTGAGCTTGTTCGAGTGCTCCGCTTGCCGGCGCACGATCACACGCGCTGTTACCCCTCTCGTCTAAGTGCAACAGGCTGTTATGTTTGTTTGAACACTGTTTACACGACCCGTATTTACATTGACTTAGCGCGTGACCGGTTCGCAGGCAATTTGCACATACCTTGTTATCGCTAACAAATTTAATTCTGTCTTTCACGGACATGTTAAGAAAGGCTGTACACGCGTATAATGAGTGTTCCCTATCGCACAGGACACACTTGGGTAACTCCCATTGTTTATTTGTAGCACCACGGAAATTATTAAAACGTGCCGCTTTAGTCGCAGAGTAACTGTGTACTCGATGTGAATTACGTTTTTCGTTCACGTTTTGATGTTTAAAATCGCTATGAGGTGTTTTTTCTTTTATGTGGCTAGTGCCGATCATTTCCAACGTGTCCGCTCGACCCCGGAGGAACGTTATTAAATCGCTAAGTTTTATTTTCTCTCGTGAGCCCAAACACGTGGCACCGATGTGGCTTTCCCACTCACGTTCCGTAGACGAATCCAGCTTACTGACCACTAAATATATTATTAATGTATCCCAATTAACTGTGGGTTCATTCAGTGAGTTTAAAGCGCGCAGGTTACGTAAAATAGTATCGATTAATTTCCTTATTTGCGATGGCGATTCTTGTTTTAATGATTGAATATTATGCAACGCTTTTACGTGATTATTGATTAATAACCTCTCGTTGTGATAACGGTTTTCTAGTAACTCCCAGGCGTGAACGTAGTTGGCTGGGCTGAATTCCAAAGCTGCTATCACTTGTAACGCGCTTCCACTAAGTGCTGACCGCAAATAATGGAATTTTTGGATCTCGTCTAGATCGGAACGATTATGAATCATGGTTACGTATGAATGTTTAAATTCTAGCCAGTGATCATATGCTCCATCGAAGGCGGGTAATTTTATGTCTGGTAATTTAATATTGACACGTGGTTCTGATGCAATTGGAAGTCGACTTGTAATTTCCGCGTTTTTAATTAAACACTTTGCAGTGGCTATTGCCGTAAAATAAATATCTTCTAATGCTTCTATGTATTGTAGATTCGCGTTTGTTTCGGATTCCGGAAGGAGTAGTTCGAGTTCATTTTCTACGTTGTCGAATTTATCGTATAATTCACTCGCGGCTTGAACACGTAAAGTTAACTCAGCTGTTTGTATGGTAGTTAATTGAGCTCCCGCGAACGATTCTACGTAATTTTTAAACTGGGTTAACCGACCCTTAATGTTACCCCTACGTTTCTTTAATTCGGAAAGAACTTCGTCCACTGCCTTGACCGACATTCTGACGGAATATGGATGAGCGTTATGTGGTGTGGTGTGATGTGGTGTGGTTACTCACATGCAAATATCACCTGGTCCACGTGGCTGCCACACTCGCGTGAACTGAAACGAAACACAGCTTTAACACAAATCGCAACTATATGGATGTGATGGGTGGGATTGACGGGACGGAACAGAGACCTGACCGTTACGTTTCTTACGCCTTTGCCTTTTCTTCTTGTATGAAGTTATTGCTGGGTCACTGGACCAGCTGTGATGATCGCTGCACTCGGTCGATCGTGATGATCGCTGCACTCGGTCGATCGTCTTCACAGCCAGCTATTGTCTTCAGCGCCCGGCTCCAGTCCGAGTCAAAGTCCGCAACGTGCCGGCAACGTGGTCGGCACCGTGTATGTGGAGTCTTCTTCCGGCTGGTATTCTTGTAGATCCGTCTCGTAGGACCAAAATGTTGGGGATCAGTTGTTCCGTCGGTGTAAAAATTGAATAAGGCGTGATGATTTGAGACGTATATTGTTTTCCTTCAAATTAAAATTAAATAATTACAGACTGCGTGGATGGATTGGACCGCCATGGCCATGGCGGGGGTCTGTAAAGGATGATGGATGTGACTTGAAGGAAGAGAGAAGGTTAAAAAGGACTGATTCTATACAAAACAAAGTTTTTATAGCTGCGGTGAATTAGCGATCCGTGGAAGGGGCCGCGCGACACTGGCTCCGCCTGATGTGGTGATGAATGTGTGAACCCTTTTGCCAGCTTGAATGCTCAGCGGTCACCAGGTTCGGCGCGCCGATGATAGGTGGCGCCAGCGGTTGGCATGAACAGATAGTTTGGTGAGATTTCCGTAGAACTTTCTCGGAGTCTGGATGGCCCGGACGATGATTTAAAGCTTGTTATTAGCAAATAACCCTGCCTCATGCATGGTAGAATTTATAAGCCTATGAAAGACTATCAATTCTTTCATAGGTGAAGCGTGGGGTACACTTCGCCACATTGATCGGCCCATTATGTCTCTCATCCAGCGGTAGAGCGGGTTCACCAGGTCATCGGTCCACCTAGAAAAAATAAATCAAAATAAATAAATATATTGCATTTCGCATTTACTGTGTACTTTAACCCCAAATTTCGAGGTGTAGCTCTGCCTATTATTTTAGGCTAATAGGCGTAACATTATTTAACAAAAAACAAAATATTCTGATAATCCTTTCAACGTTGATTTCGTTTCATGTATTGTCAAACGACATGTGTTCACCCCGATGTCCCGATGTTACCGCTCTGTTAGGACACGTTCAATTGACGTCAGGACCGCCATTGTGTTCAGTTCTAGGGTTCCGTATTGACTTGTGGAATTTGTACGAATGAGTTACCGCTTCCTTTCTTTTTTTTTTTTTTATTATCAATGGGCTTGCTCTTGACTTCAATCTTGCCCTAAGGGCAGAGATGATGTCGACGATGGAACGAGCTTACCCAGTAGTAGCCTGTTTACTCGCGACTTAAACAGATTAGGGTTATATGAACTCGGAAAAACCGACGCAGGCAGGGAATTCCAGTCCTTGGCTGTGCGCATAATAAATGACCCAGCAAAGCGCTTTGTTCGAATGTGCGGAATGTCGACTAGGTATCGGTGATACCCTGCCTTGGAACGCAAAGAGCAATAAGAAGAACATGGGTGTTTTTGTCAGTAAGAGTCTGACACTCCCTTCTGCTACGTCGAGAGTGGGAGGAGTAATTTGGTGATTTCCCATTCTTAATGATGCGTATTGAAACGGTGAAAATTGAATAATTATGGAAGGAAAAGTAATTAGTGTAAACGCTTTTTGTTTTCATGAAGTCTAATAGGGGTACGGTTATTTTGGGCAATGTGTGATTGGGTCCGTTCGAATACAAAAGTCCTAGAAGCTGCTAAGTCGGGAGTCTAGATTTGTCATAGGTCCGTCCCACCTCCTACCTCCGTCCCCATCCGCCCCTTAAAACATATGAATAAAACAGGGGGGACATAAGGGCACTATGGGAGCTTAACCCTTAACCCGTGGTCTTTTACAAAAAATCATAAGTCCAAAGTCAAGCTCTGCCAACGGGCAATGGCAATACGGTGTACGCAACACAACACTGCGCTCCAAAACACAAATTACTGACGTTGCTCATAAATCCGCTAAGCTTAAGTGGGACTGGACTGGACACGTCTGACGCGTGCCCAATGAGCTGTGGTCCAAAATAACCACTTTCTGGAGCCCTGATAAGGTCATGGGGAGAGGCCTTGGCCCAGTAGTGGGATGTTGCAGGCTAACAGTTTCTAGAATTTAGCTAAGATAATGAAATGAATTTTTAGATATTTCCGGACCATCACTGGCAGAGATCAGTGTACAATATTCACAGACATGTTCACTGATAAATTATAAGGAGAATAATGAGGAGCTCGTAGTTTAATAATAACTGCCACTCGAGTCGATCTTTAGGTTAAGCCGCGCTTGCCTAGGTTGGTCTGTGGATGGGTGACCGTCTATTGCCTTCCGAGTTTCCTTCGTGCCTCGGAAAGCACGTTAAGCTGTTGGTCCCGGCTGCCATATAATTATAGATTTTTGGCAGTCGTTACAGGAAATCAGTAACCTGAAAGTCTGACAACCTGTCATACCAAAAGGTATTGTATTACACGGTATTAAGTGGGTTGTGGAGATCAGATAGGCAGTTGCTTCATGTAAAATACTGGTATTCAGCTGCATTCGGTTAGACTGGAAGCCGACCCCAACATAGTTGGGAAAAGGCTAGGCAGGTGATGATGTTTACTGATGAATTATAAGTTTTTATTTTCCGTACAAATTAATATTTAGCAACGGAACCAGCCACATCAACTTCAACTCAAACCCAAATTTTTGTTTAAAAAAAGAATCATCCCCTTATCTGCTTAAGGGTGGATTTTCCTCAATACGTACATCCGCTGTTATCTGGCGGGTTTCGGGGTTTTTTCGCACAGACGGACATATCGACACGGTGGAGCGATATCATTTGTATGTGCCGTAGCCCGGGGGTAGGCAGGGAGCCTGATAGTAGCCAGAGATACGTCTCCTTGAGGTCGGGAAGGATTTTTATTTGAGGTTTGACTTTTTGTGGGTGATAAGAAAGAGTGTATGTGGAATTCTGAGGAGGTTGATTCATTTTCTGAAAGAGATAATGTGCCTGCTGCGGTCAAACCAGCCTAAGTGAAACTACTTCGCGTGAATGTGCCAACAATGACCTTTAAATAGGCACGTTAATAAAATCGTCGCTAACGCCTCTAAAATAATTGAATGGCAAAAACAGTTATGCAAAGGTTGACTGAGAAAAATGCGTCCGTACAAAGGTGCGTGTTTTGTGTTTTTCGAAGTGCTTAAATTAACTACTAAGAATTAACTAATGACAATATAACACCGAGGTCAACAGGGTTACGTATTAAATCTAAGACTTAAGATTCAGTCATCTCGCTTACCACTGACAAACAGGGTAATGGATAACCCAGGAACACAACCAGTTTAAACTAGCTTCTTTTTCTATTGTAGCTCCGTACTATGCTGGTCAGCTCAAGAGTAGTGTTACATACAAAACATAATATAACATCACGTCTGTAGGCCCCAAAGGGTTCGGCAGAGGTTTACCTATTAGTACACGTACATTTCGCCAGCTATGTATAAGTCCCATGTAATTGGATGCATAAGTCTAATTGCCACCAACCGGGCTATGGAAAAAAAAACTCAATAACACTGTACCCAACCTGGTAATCGAACGCAGGACCAAAGAGGCAGTCCTTCGTGTTACCTACTCGACCGTATATCCCTCGTAAATTGATAAGCACAATACAAATGTTGGGTCCAACCTAATCAGCTGATATGCGCAATACAAATGTTGGCTCCTTCTGGACATGTTTTACATCCGAGTCCAGTTTTCCCCCCTGAGGGGGATTTTCTCAGGGGGGAAAAGTGGAATAAGCCCTTGATAAGACACCGGTCACCTATTCGTATTGTTGGACAGCGGAAGATCGAATTCGTTCGGAAGGCTTCGGGTGCGCTCGGCTGGATTCGGGATGTCCGGTTACGATTTGTTTTCGGAGGGTTGTTACGGGTATACAAATGTTTAGATGTTCATCGAGCTAATAGAAACACATTGTCATGTAGGTACGACTGTTTATGCCGAATTTTATTTAAATCTCTTTATGACGGTGGATGCAGAGATATGACTGCTGAGATGACGAGAAATAGTATGGAAGAAGAAGTCACGTTGCGTAGACCCCAACAGTGCAGTGGGAGGAGTCATTTGCTAATTTCCCAACCACCAAAAAAAACTGGCCAAGTGCAAGTCGAACTTGCACACGAAGGGTTCCGTAGTTAGACTTCTTATAGGTTTTCCTGTAATCTATAGGTACATGTTGAGCTAATTTCTATATTTTTTCAGAATTTTAGGCTCAGTAGTTTCGGAGATAAGGGGGGGGGGGAATGGTCGGACAGATAGACAGACAGACACACGAGTGATCCTATAAGGGTTCTGTTTTTTCCTTTTGAGGTACTGAACCCTAAAAAGGGTAAGATAATGATGATAATAAATGACACACACACACACACACACTGCAACTGGATGTAAGTTCTTATTTGCAGGGAATTGTAAACAAAAGCGGTAAAGTCCGGACTTCATCAATTATGACACATCCAAATCACAACAGCAGATAACGTAGGCACTACGTAACCAGGTCAATGCCCGCTTCCTATCAGACACAACGACTAAGTCTAGATTTATCTGAGGCTATCTAGATAAGTGGGGATGAGCATACATCAGGGTCGTCTTTGTGCCGCTGTACGGGTCTGTCCCTTTCAGGTAGTTTTGGGAGATATTTCAATTGTTAATCTGGGATTCTAGGTGAAGGCACTTATATTATATTAATTTATGTCTATACATACGAATTACAAAATACGGGATTAAGTGACTAATATGATAGCTAGAGTTATCTTAGCCAATATTCATTTGAGTGTTTTGTGAGAGTTTCAAACTGAGTTGAGTTATTTTCAAAATGTTTACGAATTCATCGTCATCATCATTTCAGCCGAAATACGTCCACGGCTGGACATATTATATGCCTCCCTCAAGTCTCACCACATTGACCAGTCCCGTGAGTCTCGTATCCAGCGGATCCCCGCAACCTTCACCAGGTCATTTGCCATCAGTTCTGCGAGCAATGAGGCCTACCCGCAGTGGGTATATAGGCCACTTAAGTCTGGGAATTCTTAGGGCTACGTCGGTAGCCTTGATTCTCATGCAGATGTCTCCATTTTTTATTCGATCACGCAAGGAAACTCCGAACATAGCCCTCTACATTGCCCTTTGGGTGACTTAGTGGTTACTTGGTGGTATGTCCTTGGTTTAGGATTTGCCATGGTAAAATAATGTACAATTGCTATTTCCTTGTAGTCGGTCAATATACTGATGACCCGTAACTCATGTGCCTTTCTGGTACCACAATAACAACTACATTACCCCGAGATTGTCAAGATCAAAAGGGTGAATACACCGAATACCGTCCGTTCCTTGTAATTTAAATATTCATCCTGAAGCGATGGCCGAACAAAGGAAACGCTGTTCCTATTGTGATGTTGGTACTCTGAAGGTTCTTACAAGGGCTTGATTTTGTTTTTATTTCGAAAAACATCTTTTATGGACACCTCCTTTTGTCTGTTAGTCGACAATTTGGATTACAAGTTTACGACTTTAGTAGCAAATATCCCATTAACCATTAATTTTTAAGAAAAAAAACGTGTCGTACAAACTTGATTGGATTTTTAAATTGTTAGAAAGCTGTATTGGTATAATAATTAGCTACGTAATTCTAAAAATGGATGCATAAAGTTCAACAGCCTTTTTTTGTGGTGTGGGAAATCATCAAATAACTCCTCCCGCTCTGGGGAGAACGGTAGAGAGTGTCCTTCTGACTTCTACTGACTAAAAACCCATGTTCTTTCATAGCCCTTTGTGTCGAGGTCGCGGTATCTGTTTCAAATAAACCGCAACCCCGACGGGACTTGTTACGATCCTCACTCACTACTTTTGCCTTCACGCCTTATCCACATTCATTCATACATCTGGCCACACACATAGGAGTTCTTTTGCATTATTACTGATAATATAATCCCGTGTTGTCTAGGTCATTTTAGACAACTATTGTCTAGTACCAAGTCGTAGAAATATGTGAGATTTTCTATCAAGTTAATGTATGAAAGCAAGAAATAAGAAGTAAACAAAGGCACAAATAAAACGTTATTTATCATGACGAATAACTAAATTACCTGTCAAAGCCACACAAATAAACTAAATCACTTTTATCAATATTACCAATTTAGAATAAACATCTGGAAATATTAGAATGAATCAGGAATGAGGAGTGAGGAGAGAGGAGTGAGGAGGCCCCACAGACTTCCATTATTACAATATACAAATACATAAACAAGCAGTCCTGGTGCGATTTGGGAATAGTGAGTAAAGGTTCCGTACCACTATAATATGATACAAAATGTCCAGGAATTTGTTGTTGAATAGCTAGAATAGAAGCGATGGATGCGAAGTACTCGCAACCGGCGTACGTGTACGACCAGATGTATGAACGTGGCCGATAGGAGCCCAAAGGAGTATCTAAGGATCGTTGCAGGAAGTGGTTTCTGAATTCTGCCTCACGGCTTTTCCCCATGGGGGTACCTCCGGGAAAAAGGCGTGAGTTTATGTTGTCTATTTAAAAAGATTTTCGAGATATCTTGTAGTAAGGACTTCTCTGTGCTCTGTATTATAATATTTTGTTATAATAGCGTTCATAATAAATATATACAGCTAGACAGACGGCTCCCAGTGGGTAGGTACGGAACCCTATGAGCATGACAATGCCTTCCAAGACGGGAGAGAAATCACTCAAAAATCTGTCCTGCAAATAGGCAAATAAAAACTAATTTCCTTATTTATTGTCAGGGGTTGTGAGGTGTGAAAGGGGGCGAAAGGGGCGATGGCGGGGCGAAGCAAAATATTTGATTTTTCTATCGTTTTATTGTCAATCGACAATCGACGGAAGTGAGGAAATTGAGTAATAGCTTGAACGACGCTTTGTTTGTTGTGACTGCCAACACTGGGGACTTCACACTATTTTGCATAATTGGTTTTTGCTTAAGTGTAAGAATCTGACTGCTTCGTTGGTCTAGTAGGTGCGAACACGACTGTTAAGCATAAAGTCCTTGGTTCGATTCCCAGGTAACGAGTTGGAATTCTCAGTAGCAGCCACACAGCCTGAATTTATAATAATAATAATCATTTATTTATTTAGACAACTAAGATCCATTGGGTTAGTAACAATATTCTTAAAACCTATATTAGTACTTAACTAAAGATGCTTGAGTTAGTAGGTAACAATATTCTTAACCTATGTTAGTAAGACAGAGTGCAGGTGACTAATGACCTCACCAGCGGGCTGTCATGCCTCCCGACTATAGCTCTTAGAATGCTGTTGTGGCTGCCACGGATTCTGTTCAGCAGCGAGGCCACTTTCTTACGCCGTACCGCATTGAAGCAGTCGGTACGTGCCTCAGTGAACATAGATGACGCGCTACAGAACTGAGGCAGACGCCACAGCACCCTAAACGCGTTGTTGTACTGTATGCTCAGTTCATGCCAATAGGCTGACCCCCTATTACATGGGATTGCATAATTATAACGGGCAAAATGTGTGTGTCCTATTAGATACACTTCTACCTACTCCTTCAGAGATTATGTTATGTTGCGGCGTGATGTTGTTTTATGTATGAATTAGACTTTTTTTGGTAATAGTTTAAGAGAGGCGATCGGACTATTCAAGAGAATAGTACATTTTGATACAAGTGCGGAAAGTTTGTTATTGCATTCGAGGCAGATTGAACACCCGAGCCGTATGGCGAGGGTGTTCATGGGGTCGAGAAATGCAATAACAAATTCCCACGTGTATCAAACGACGTTTTTCAATACACTTTCGAAGAAATTAACTAAAAACGTTATGTGTTTTTGTTAGTGTCCGACCGAAACACGATTTTCAGCCGAAACCGAAACCGTAAACGAACCTTCGGCCTTGGTCCCAGTTTCGGCCGAAACCGAAACCGAAACTTATTAAATATTTATGGAATGTAAAATCTATTGTATTTTTACGCATATATTCACAATTAACACGTGGAAAAAATGCAACAATTAAAGTAGGTAATTAGGTAACAAAAATAGCTCTTTATTTGTAAAATTAATAATGAATTAAAAAAAAAGTCTATCAACATATTTGTCAAACTTTAAAAAAAATAAGCACTACATTTTTAGTAATTTCAAAAAAAAAAAAAAAACTAAGCACCTCGCATACTAAAAGGAAAAAATGCGACATGACTAATAGTATTATAGGCCATTCACGCTCATCGAGAATATATTAAACTTTTTAGTGAAAAAATCTATTAATTGGTCGATATAACTTTTTTTCTAATTATTTAACAAAAAAAGTACATCATATTATTTTCAAAGATGGTGTTTTAAGAAATAATTTTCATTACGAACTTTTTAAATTATATTAATTAGTTAAGGTTTTAGGCGCTTTGCACATGGAGCAACTATTGCAGCAACTGGCAACTAGCTGTTTACATATATTTCAATTGGATTGCGCACACATAGCAACTCGAGTTTCGAGTTCCGGCAATCGTCAGCAGTTTTCAGTTGCTGCAATCGATGACTGAGTCAGTTGCTAATTGCCGCAACTAGCAACTGTTAAATATTATACCGATTTTTAAAGTTAACGTAGACGGCGACGACGTAATAAAATTATAGCAATTGCTGCTTCTTCGTTAGTCATCGTCACACTGAACGCTGTTCGCTGCGTAGATTGAGCAACTCGGTTATGAAAGTTGCTCACAGATTGCCATAAAATTGCTGCAACCGTAAACGTTGTAGCAACTATCAACTAGTTACAGGAAACTTTTAAAGTTGCATAAGTTGCTCCATGTGCAAAGCGCCTAAATCACCGCAGATAGTAGTGTATCGGAACTACGGGGCGGTTCGAATACGGGTACAAAATTTAATCCATCAACAATTACAAATAAATAAAGCAATGTTTGAATCAAACATCACAGGTATCTTCACACGTCTTTTAAGTGTTAAATAAATTTCTACATAATTCATATTTTATAAGTTCTAGGGAATAACTCGACAGAAACAAGTAAAATATGTCATGAATTCTTTTCTATACACACACCTACTTACAACCAATTTTTTTACACTGTAGCACAAGACCCTAATGAATGCCATTAAAATACATCATCATTAATCATAAGTAAAAACAAATACCTAATTTTTGCGCGAGATAAATCACACAACCTCAAATCATCACGATCGCGCCGGCTAGCGAACTCAACTGGCACTCGAAGTTAGCTGAATGATGCGCGACAATTCACGTATACCTTGTTTCGGCGAGGCCGAAAGGTTCGGCCAATTATTGGCCGAAACCGAAACTATGGCCGAAACTAGATTTTTTGGCCGAAACTAGCCGAAACCGAAACCGAAACCGAACCTTCGGTCGGTCCTTACTTTTTGTCAACAAATTTGATGAGACTATGATTTAATTTACTTTTTTTCCGCGGTTTGATTTCGCCAGGTTGAAAAAGAAGCAAAGGTATAAAGCCGCCAAACAGCCTCACAGGAAAAATATAAAATTTAAATATTTTTTAATTAAGAACACAAAAAAATGCTTACTTGTTCATAAAAGTAAATAATTGTTTAAAATATTTACGTTTAGTAGTAGTATTCTTTTTACAAACACAATTTAAATATTCAAAAAATATTTACGCTGTAAAGACGCAGATCAAAATGGCGAGATTAAAAAAAAAACACGCCTGCTCTATAATAGTCAGTGGTGTTTTTTTTTTAATTTCATAAGTTTTAATCGAATTATCGCTGCTCTATGATTACAGCGTGCGGTAATAATATTACAGCACACTGTATTCTTATTACCGCACGCGTGCGAAATATGATGCATGTCGAACCTAATCGTAGTGCAATAAGAGCTAGTTTTCGAGGAAGTGTATTGAAAAAACTTTTCTGGAACTACAATCTCGCTGCAGCAGAGAATGTTAAGATTTTATAACATTACTAGCTGTGCCCTGCATGCGTTGCATTGCTCCTTTTTCTACATACCCTACCTTTGGGTGAGATTAGGAGGGTGAAAAGTTCTTTACGACCTATTCTCATAAGTACTGAATATACACACAAAATTTTATAAAAATCGGTCAAGGCGTTTCTGAGGAGTATGGCAACTAACGCTGTGACACGAGAATTTTTTATAGGTATATACGTAGATTTCAGATTGTGTTCCAAGTCCCTATATTACAAACAAAATATCCTAAAGCCTAGTCCGCACTCGTTCGCGAGACATCGCAGGAAATGAGAATCTGACTAAGAGCACGTCTGTTCTGACTGTCTGACCTTCGTCTGACACTGACAGTCAGCCAATTGAAATCACTGTCTTTGTGGTGTTCATGGACGACGGGCTTTCAATTGGGATTAAAAATGGTTATACATTCACCGAATGTAGAGATGGATGTTCTGACATCCAGTTATCCGGAACTGTTAAAGCCCAACCAACCTTTAATCTAAAGCTTTAATGATAAAGGTTGAACATTTATTTGAGAGCAGCGGTGGCCCAGTGGTGGCGGTCCCGACTTACGAACAGTAAGTCGTGGGTTCGAGTCCAGGCAGGCGCATTAGTTTGTGTATCACCGCTGCTCTCAAAACGGTGATGGAAAACATCGTGAGGAAACCGGACCGAAACGAAGAGATGTGACATTTGCCAATCCGCACAGGGACCGCGTGGTGGAGAGGAGAGAGGAGGCCTGAGTCCCTGCAGTGGGAACGTTAAGTATAGGCTGATGATGATGATTTATTAAAGAAAGACACTTTTTAGTAGCTTGAAGTATTGGTCTGTCCATTTAAGGACCAATAAGATATTTATGTACATGGGACTTATTAGCTGACGCCATGAGATAACAAAACCCTTTTTCCAATCCATATTCATTTAATTATTACTATATAATTACCTATAAAAATGAATTTAAATGAATGTAAATCATGGTAATTTCATTCATTTTCAGTTTCAGGTTTGGTGAACAGTTTTCAGTGCCTACTTTATAAAAATGTAATTCGATTTTAATTCTACAGCCGAGTTAGGTAAACAATGGAGTAGGAAAATACCTACGATTTGTCTTCCATTGAGTTATTGTAACAAACATAACCGCACCCCGTTAATAACGAAACATTAAAATCGAACAAAAAAGTGTTGTTTTCATAAATAAATATGACTTTGTATTCACACCGCGTGGATCTACATCCTTAGTCAGAGTCATCGAACAAGTTAATATACAGAAGGTTCAGTCTGGGGTGTCCCTGCAGGGGCGTCGGGTTCTGCCGGGTTGCAGGTTGTTAGAAAGAGATACGGCGGCCCCGGACACAAAGGGCTAGTAAGGAACTTGGGTAGTTTTCAGTCAGAAGAAGTCTGACACTCCCTTCCGCTCATCAGAGTCATTTCATGGTTTCACAACGTCCGATAAAGGGTTCAGTCTGGGGTCGAACTAAACTTAGTTTGACCCCAGACTGAACCCTTTTTGAGCTCTCACCAATAGTAGGGATTACCTATTTGAATGTCTAGTTCTGTGCCTTGAGTTTCATGCAAATCTGCTCTACAGCGTAAATAATGACAGGTCAGTAACAAAGATTTCCATAACATAACTTCTTAGGAGACATAATCGTTGGCATTGAAACATACACAAGGAAAAATTATGTCCAGTTTTCAATGAACCTTCTCCACCTACCTGTTTGTTGTCCCCACCCTTTGTCCTACGTGGCCAGCAAAGGTTTGATTTAATGGCACCCGCGGCAATAAACAAATTTATTAAGTGAATATCCCAAAATGCCATTCGGAATTGAATTTTTTTCAAAACAAACACACGAGGGTAAATCGAAAATGTCGTCGGCAGGTATTTTCTAATGTTCTCGTATGGAGAATTTAAAAGGATATCCAGTTATGAAAACAAATGGGGAAAGCGAAATATTGCTTTATAAATATCTGTAGGTTTGGCCTCTGTTTGTCTGTGGTGACGTAGGTGTTAAGTATTTACTTCAAAATCTGTACCTACATATAATAAAATCATATACACGCACATACACACAGATACACAAATCATTTGTACATTGATTGTGTAATGTGTATTGTACATTTATGTTCTAGAAGACGCGAGAAATAAGTAATAGAGAACGTAAAAAAACGCTAGTTAGTTACGTCCCATGTAATAAGGAGCAAGCCTATTATATATATCCTTAGTTGCCATGGTGTAGATTTTTTTTTTTTGTTTTGATTTGTTTATTACATCTTTACTCTGGACGCTCTTAACTTGCACGTCTTGCTACATAGTTCTCACATAATATACCATCTCAACATAAATGATATAATGTACCAAGATTTTGTAACAAATTCTGATTTAAAAGAGTGTCCATGGAGTTTCTTGCCCGTTCTTCTTCATGAGATCTACGTTAGGGAACTGGCAACTGCAGTACTTTCACAAGTTATTATGCCTTGTGATTGTGACTGTAGCGTAGGAGTGCAATGCGTCGTTTCGGGAGTTGCTGCGTCGGGCTGCGCGGCGCCGGATGTTACCGCCGGCGAGTGCTGTGGGTGCGGGGGCGCGCGGCGGCGCGTGCCGTGGCGGCGGGTGCGCGGGGTTCCGGGTCGCGGAGGGGCGGCTGCACGTTGCGGCGTGCATTTGTTGTTCCGTGATTCGGGGTCTCGAGCATTCGCTGTTGCGGTTTGCGTCGCTGCGTGCTTTCGTGCTTGCAGTGTTCGTTGTTGCGGGCATTCGGTGGCGTGTGGTTCGGCGTGGTGGCTTTCGGAATGACGTATTGCACTCGTAGTTTCGTTTTTTTTTGTGAAATGTTCTTCTGACATTCAAAAGTGCCTGTAATGGCTTAATTGAAATAAAGAATTTGAGTTTGAGTTTGAGTTTGAGTTTATTGCCAACAAACGGGCAGAAATTCAGACTTCGACTTGCTACTGAGAATTTCTTGACAGATTTGTCTTTCTGTCCGGTACGGGATTGAATTCCAGGTCCGGCAGTGCTCTTGGACAAATCCAAGAACACTGTCGGACCTGGAATTCAAAATTATTTGTAAGATGTCCGTGTCGGAGCCCGGTTTCCGGAGCCTTGTCCGCGATATGTCCGTACAGGTTTTATCGAACTATAATTTGATTGAATTAATAGTTGAATGAGAGCAAAAAACGTGTTGGGCCGACCCCAAATAGAATGGGACAAGGACAGGAAGATGATGATGTTGATGATGATGATGATGGTGAATTAATTGCAAAGTAAGCTGGATTGAGTCAATAGATACCAGGACATCATGAGAACCAATAGGTAACGGTATAAGTGTAGATTGGTGCAACATTACATTTGATTCCAAATTGTTAGTAGTGTTCGTGGTTTACGCCAATCCAGATAATTCCAGTAAATTAGCACAATTAGCCAGATTGCTGTACCTACCGGATAGAGTGCTGGGACAACGTATTAGGACACAAGGGGATTAGGTATCTTGACATAAATAGGCTTGCGTGCCACACAGTCAGTAAGGTGGTTAGGTTCATGTCGGGGCTGCGGATTATCGAAATCCGAAAGCGATACCGCGGCCCCGGGCTCAAAGGGCTAAGACGGAACATAGGTGGTTTTTAGACAGTTAGAAGTCTGAGACTCCCTTTCCCTCCGCGCAGAGCGGGAGGAGTTCCTACCCTATTCTTTAAATAATTCGATTTCTTTTACTTTCACAAACATTATTTCGCACACTAGTTTAGTTTAAACAATACATTTAAAATAAAGGCACTCACCCACTACATCGCCGTGCCCGCTTGACGCGCCGCGCCGTGTCGGCTCGTGTCCACAAAACGCAGCGCGACCAATTTGCGACCGTGACGGATGGCGACCAATTAAATTGTTGGACACTCGGACTTACACGGTCTGTCGGTTGAGGAACTTTTTATTAAATTGTTCTTTAGGGTTTTTAAATTCAGATCTAAGGTTGTCTGTTGCTGTAGGATGCAAATCACAATAGAAATTTTGTATGATACATTTTATGAAGATGAATCTTTGTTAGTTATTTATGCCTATCTATGAGTCTTTGGTCAACTGGACCCACTCGAAATGGACCCGCGGGTCCAACCGACCAGTTCAAAATTTGGCTTGGCCGATCTCCGTTTTCACATGGGTCCACCCATGTGAAAACGGAGATCGCTCAACATAATATTTCCATTTTGCGAATCGTGTACAAAACGCTGCCTGCTAAACTTTAGAAAACTAGTTATCTTGAACTAAAAGTATATCGCAAAAACGTAGGTGTAGGTACTATTAAAACACAAATCGTATAGTACGTCCGGTAAGTACTCTGAGATTTGTGTGTTGAAGTGTGTTCAACTTCGCGATTGTCGAATTTTTGTACCACGTAACATCCGTGGACGCGACTCGCGAGACAAAAGCCAATCGAGTATCGTCAAGTAATTGAAGGACCGCTGTTGTTTCTCTCTCCCTGTCCAACATACACCAACACCATATGCAAGAGCGGGACAGCTATAGAGGAAGAACGGAAAAGTAAGTACATTTGGTTAAATATTGCGCCTCTTTGAGTGATAAGTAATTATATGACGAGTAATTGTACGGTCGTAGGCTTTAAGTAAGCACTGTGATAAAAACTGCGGAAATTTTGTATGGTCATTTATAATGATTTTGACATAGTACGGAGTTAACCTTAAAGATACGTTTCGCCCACAGATCTGCGAGAGTTAGCGTAGAGGAAGATCAAACAAGCCTTGAATGGGCTGAGTGAGGGATGATTTATATTATAGCTAGAAAGGAGGTGACTGCTGAGATGATGTAAAAGAGAAGTAAGAAAGAAGAAGAAATACTGGGAGAATGATGACCTGCAAGATTTTGCATTAAAACTCATCATACAGACACACATCATCCGCTACGCATCCTCGTACATCTCCGGTGGATGCAGCCTAATATTTCGGGATGCGTGTTTTTATTTTCCGTGTATTCGCTTTTAAGATGAGTATTAGTTATGTTACATAACGTTTTACGTGGGACTTAAACACACACTTTTCTGAGAGTAGGTATAATAGTAGCAGCATACAATTCTGATAGACATTTTAAGTAACAAAGGGACTTTTTGTATAATTTTTAATAACAAACCAGAGCTAATCAAGCTAATTAAAAACCACCGAACTAATAACATAATTACAAACTCGCTGCAACTGAACTCTAATCAAACAAACGACCCACACAGGCGATGACAAACATACAATTATTTTAACAAATTATTGACACAGGACAAACTAAACATTTGTTGTGAAAATCTAACAAACAATTTATTATCTATTCCATTTGTATCGTCACGACTGCACACGCTAGGGTTTTCACTTCAATACAATATTTGACGTATACTTTGGGACTTGAGAAAAAGCTTTGACTAACTCGCTGTTCTAGTGGCCGCAAACGCGACAGCTGATCATGAGGTCTCGGATGCGATTCCCGGGTCGGGCAAAGTGTCGTTGTGTTTTAGGAAGGAGTTCCTTTAGGAAAATTTCTGTATACCAGCAATTATTATTATTCTGTTTTTTTTTTATTTGGGCTCGGTTGATGGCAATACTTTACATGGTTTTTTTTATAGCTGACTGACTGGCATCTCTATTTAACCCTTCGGGGATTACAGGCGTGATGTTACTATATGTTGAAAACATATAAATAAGTGTATAACATATTCAGCAAAAAACTAAATTAATTAAATTGTATTATAAAGAGTACTATAAAGTTGTTCGGCAACCCTATGATAGAGACGCGGCTGTGTGAACCGGGCCGTGGCGGTCGCGCGGGTGTACGCCGCGCGCCGTACAGATTATATTAGCTATGAGGTGCTCGGTGTTAACAGTATGTTGTGCACGATTATGTTTTTTTTACTCCTTCGCTATTCTTTTTTGATTCATTTTATTGCGGGATCCAAGATGGTTAAAATGTTTTTCTGGGTCTTTGTAGACGCCACTGTTGATTTAGCTTTCAGGAGTGGCAGTAGTTAGGTAATAGGGTGGCGGGTACCATCTCAGGGCCAGTTGAAAACCAGCGTCGGGCACTAGCTGCTCGGCAGTTTACTGAACTGGGCCCTGTTTAATAAAACTTACAAATTGTAAATTGTAAATGTAGGCTACAAGTTACAATTCTACAAGTTTCTGTTTAATAAAAACTACAAGTTACAATTTTACCATGGTGGAAAACTGACAAATTTGTAGACTTCTACATATTTCTGTTCAATAAACATTTTCTCTCTACAGGTGACAATTTACAAATTTGTAGGGAAAACTGTTTTATTGAACGCATAATTGTAGCTACAAGTTTACATATTTGTAAATTGTAGAAAAATTTCGACAGGTGGACTCACCGTGTGTCAGAAACTTACAATTTTGTACCTCATTTAAATAAGTGAAGAAATTTTATTGTTATTCTTTAAAAAATGGGTGAAAAAGTGATGATGAATATTATGAGTGATATTTTGTATTATTTTTTTTTAATAAAGAGTTAACTTTACTTTTGAATCGTCAAATTAAAGGTTTAATGAAAAAAAAATACCGGCGAATATTTGATAACGAAGATAGGACATGATCTTAAATTCGATTTTAAGTTTTTTTTTTATTTATTTTTTTCATTTTCAAGAAAAATCCAGCTCATTAAATTTATTATGAATCAAAAAAATATAAAAGAAGTTAAACCAAATTTTTAAAATTTTCTAAATGTAGGTATAAAATTTATGAAATTACTCTCGATTTAAGAACCTTCAACAAAACTTACATTTTATGTAGGTAAAATTGTAACTTACAATTACAAATTTGTAGCTACAAAATTGTCATCAAAATCTACAGGCGTTTTTTACAATTGTAAACGTTTATTAGACAGCATTTACAATTCTACAAATTTGTAAAATTTTTACTTGTAGATTTTTTACAAATTGTAAGGTTTATTAAACAGCACTTGTAAGAATTTTTTACAAATATGTCAGTTATCTACAAAATTGTAGACTTGTAATGTTTATTATACAGGGCCCTGGTCCGATTTGGCGAAGCCGTGAGACGCCACGGTATTTACGAGAAGGGAACAAGAGGGGTTCGCGCGTGTCCCAATAATTATGGGATTTAGGAGAATAAGTTACATGTAATTAAGAAACTCGTAGGTAGATTATAACAGCCACTTTGATCAATTTTCAGGTTAAGCCGTGCTTGCCTAGGTAAGTCTGTGGATGGATTACCACTTAATCATCACACCGGTACACGGTGGTCCCGGCTGTGTTTTTTAGATTTTCGAGTCGTTAAAGGCCCAAATGGAATTTTCGAGAATATTTTTTATGGAACGGGGTCTGCCCAAATGTCGCCAAACACAAACAAGCAAAAAAAGGGCATAACATAATACGCTCCCATAAGTTTGAACACCAATTGCAATCAATCGTTAAAAGGCAATCCACTCCAAACTAGCCGGCTGCCATTCAGCGACGCATTACTAACGATTAACGCACGCTAAACACGCGAGCAAATATCGCGCCGCGTCACAACGGTGTGCAGGTGCCCTAATGCGGTGGGTGATACAGTTATTGGAATTATATAATGTGTAATTAATTTTGTAAAGTGATTATATTTGATACATTTCATAGTAAATGCTTTCTTGTGTTTGCTAAGTTATACGTTTAATGTTTTGCCAAAAAATAATGTTTTTTTTTTGTAAGTAAACAAAATACTTAGCGTGGGGAATACGCTAGGTATTTCTCCTGTACCGGACACGTGGGTAACATACACCCAGACCCCGAACAACTATCTGTATGCCATACATTATATTATTAGTTCCATGCGGGGATCGAACCCGTGACTCTCAGCAGTCAATCGCTCAGCCACTGCGTCCCGTGCTTACAGTGTTGAATTATCGTTAACAGAGTTAATAAATCTATTGATTTCGATAGTTTGTTAGAGACGATAGGAATATGATTACCCAATGAAGGAACTTGGCTTTTTCTATCAACAAGTGAAATGTTGACTGAATCTCTAGCTTATACCTACTATACACTATACAGTAGTACTACAGTGGGCTGAAAATCAGACTTCATAGACTTTTTGGGCTGAAATGAGTTATTTCATAGCATTGAATTGATCATTATACGATACCTAAACCCATTTATATTTACTGAGTTGATCCATAAGTCTATGAAGATCGATTTTCAGCCCACTGTGTGACGAGTATCAACATACACAGATATAAATGTATAACACACAGCAATGGTTCACTTAAACGATAATGTTTATTCAAAGGTTCCGTCAACGGCGTGTACGTGTGATCACTGATGCGGACTTATTCCGGCCTTTTTCGAAAGGGACGCTTCCATATTGATTTACTGTTCATATTTATGGTTCTTAGCTTCTGCCCATGACTTTGCCCGCCTAAAATAGCCTTCGGGAATATTTTTTAAATAGCCTTGTTTATCCCACAGCTGGACAAAGACCTCTCCTCAAGGTACTCTTCTCCTGCCCCACCTTGAAGAAGCCTTCGTGATAGGCGTCTATAAGAAATTGGATTAGGCATGTCACGTGAGCTGCATAACGACCGCTGGGCAAAGGTCAACACGATAGGTGCCTGAGGCTGGACGGCGCTCGGGCGGAGGGTTGTTCGAAAGAGATACCGTGAACTTGGACTCGGCCGTGGTCGTGTACGGTCTTGACACAAAGGGCTAAGAAGGAACATGGGTGGTTTTTAGTCAGTAGAAGTCTGACACTCCCTTCCACTCCACCCAGAGAGGGAGGAGTCATTAAAATTTGATGATTCGCAACCTCTACAAAAAAAGAATGGACAGTGCCACCGAGATCGGCTTAGTAAGGGCTGAGAGTCAGTAATACCGAGATAAAAAGTACCCTATATGCTGTCCTGGGCCACAGTCTCTCTCTCCTCAGATCGACCATACTCCTCGTGGTACGATGTATATATCCTTTACTAGCTTTTGCCAGCGGCTTCGCCCGCGTGAAAATGACGATTTTCCATACAAACTTTCATCCCCTATTTAACTCCCTTAGGGTTTGAATTTCGAAAAATCCTTCCTTATTCCTTGTCTACATTATTAAAGGAACCTCTGTGCAAAATTTCAGCTTTCTAGGTCCAAGGGTTTGGGCTGGGCGTTGATGAGTCAGTCAGTCAGTCAGTCAGGACTTCTCTCTTTATTTATTAATTAGAGAAGAAGAAGAAGAAGGAGAAGATAGCACTGACCATATCCCTGGTGGTACGGTGAGCCCCTGACCGTGATGTTTTTCTTTTCCAAAGTAAGCTTCATCGATATTTAAAATTAATCATATTCCTAGCCATTTCCCAACAACGTTGGGGTCGGCTTCCAGACTAACCAGACGCAGCTGAATACCAGTATTTTACAAGGAACGACTGCCTATTTGACCTGCACAAGCCAGTAAATACTGGGTAATACGATACCCTTTGGTAAGACTGGTCGCCCGACTTTCATGGCGCTGATTACCTGTAACAACTACCAAAGATCTATGTATGTGGCAGCCGGGACCAACAGCGGGACTAATGTGCTTTCCGAGGCACGGAGGCAACTCGGTACCCATATACCACGGTACTCGGTACCCATGGTATGGGTGGTCACCCATCCACAGACCAACCTAGGCAAGCGCGGCTTAACTGTCAACAGTAAATACTTTTTTCCATCTGTTTATAGTTGTCACCACCGACTTTGTCACCACTAGCGAGCAAAAATTACTAGGCTAGCATAACTTCAAGGAGGTACCTATATATTATTAAAATAACAGACAGACAGAGTTACTTCTTCAGTATAGCATCATACAGGGTCAGGTATCGTATTTATTTCTATTTGATCACCTTTGATCATTGATGCGATATTATTTATCCTTCATTTGGGGACCTCGTTATTTTTGTTTTCTACGAAATTGACCTTTGAATTATTTTATTCAGTCACTACCCGACTACAGAAGAGTACAAAAGGAGGTTAGTATTTATTAAATCTGTTTACATTACGCCCTAGATTATTATTTCCATCCTTGACTAACATGGTAGTCTTGTTAAATGATAGATTGATATAAACATAATTTAGATTTTTTGGACGTGTGAAAAATCATCAAATAAGGTGTCCAGCTCTTGGGCAGAGCGAAAGGGAGTGTCAGACTTCTACTGACAAAAAACCACCCATGTTTCTTCTTACCCCTGTATGTCGAGGCCGCGGTATCTTTGTGACCAACCCGCAGCCCCGACGGGACCAACCCTCAACCTCGACGGGAATTAATGATGCCTGGAAGTGATTCCAGAAACGACATTGATGGCGCGATTTCTTCTTCTTGTCATACAAATAAAGTTACACCTCCCGTTCTGCTCTTTTCACCTGCACATTGAGTACGAAGCGCCTTAAAAAATCCAAAGAAGATGGAGATTTCTATCACACATATACCGTCATTGATGCCGCGTTCAAAAAGATACTTCTTTAATTGATGACCCTGCTAAGCCTGCATGCATAACAGTCCCTCCTACCCTACACGTGACGTCACTCGCGCAGTATATTCGCGCGCATTTGTTGCGTCGGTGACCGGGTTTGTTCAACGAGTGTGTAGGTACATACCAATGTACCAAATAGTACCAGTTTACCACTGTTCCTCCGAGTAGTGTGTACCAATGCTTTGTGTAGCTGTCGTTCTACTGATTAGCAGTTTTAATAGATAATTTAGATGCTGTGTGGTAATTACTGGCTGATGTTACATACTGAACGTATCCACTCGGCCACGAGCTACACACGCGACACCGACTTCGAAAACAAATAAAAGAAGTTGCTAGTGCCCGGCCAAAGTTTTGGCGTCGGCTTCGGCCACCTTTTAAGGTGAACTTTTAGCCAATCTTGAACTTAACTTGTCAGTGTTAAACCTTCGGCCACGTGGCCTACTATGTATTCCAGTGCTGGAAAGCGACAGGGCTATACAGGGTATCTCGCGCCGTCTCTTTTCCACACTGGGATAAGATTAAAACAATCCTGATTTAAGACATCATGCTACGAGCTACATGGAGCTACGAGCGTTGCTACGCTACGCTACGAGTCACCGCGACATGACTCACACAAAAAAACAAGTAAAACTCGCACTTGTCTCGAGGTGCCAAGTCTGGGGAAGCCTTACGGGAACAGGATGTAGTTATATAACGATGCAATGATGTATATGGAACAGTATTATATTAATTTATATTTCTTGAACTGCACATACAAATCAATCCTTAATACTTGGTACTTATTAAATTCAACAACCTATCGTGTCCAGTCCTCTAACCCAAGAGGCTGAGCAACCCGCCAAAACGTTCCGTTTTCCCGCCTTGTTTTCAGCGCAAAGAATCGAGTTCTGATTGGCTGCCGCCTTTTTTGAGCGCGAAGAAGCAAGTTCTCTGATTGGTTGCCGTCTTTTGTCTCAACCGAACACAGAGCGACCACAACTCACATAAAAAGATAAAGTTGCCAGTGTAAAATATTAAAATGAAAGCTTTATAGATATGAATACAGACTAAAATAATCAATTAGCAAATTCTAAATTCAAAAACCCTAACACAAGTCATTTCACAACTTGCATCACCTGAGGTTGTGAACGGGGCTCAATACGTTATTGGCAAGTTATCCTTCAGAGCCTAGAGTTGCCTAGTGTTACCAGACCCTCACCGCTTTTACTTTACCTTGTGTTATGTGTTTAATCACCACTACTCACAAAACGATGAAGGAAAACATCGTAAGGATAGCCGGCATGAGCTCGAACGTCACATTCCAAGACAGGACAGGACATGCGTGGTAAACTATCAGTGGTCTCGAACCTACCGATTTTTCGGTATTTCTACCGATATGGGCTCTGTTCTACCGAAATACCGAAATACCCGAAATACATATTTTTCTACCGATTTTACACTTTTAAGTTGGCAACCCTTTTCATTCATGGGGAAGCCCTCAATAGTATGGACCTAGTGCAGAATGTAGTTCATATATTTTGGGGAATACCCTTGACACCCTTGTGTCCTACAATTCGATGTTTTATGGGGCTTCCCGCTCGGGAATTTACCTGTCTAGTATATATTAAACAGTAATTCGGTTTTATTTTTTCAATAATTTTCTTAACTTTGAAGAGTGAGTACCTAACCGAAAGAGTCCCTACAAAATCAGATAATTAAGTTCTAGGTCTATTACATTCAAAACGACTCTTTAATACAGCTAATTGTTACGATTTTGAAATTAATTCGAAGATGACCGCGGCTATGGCCAAAGAATATTGGTATAAAAAATAATTATGATTGTTACAAATTAGTCTGTAAGTTTTTTTTAAATAAATAAACGAAGTTTATTGAATATTGTATTTTTTTTTTGTCAAATACCGATTTCGGGTACAAATATACCGATTTTAGCTGGCAATTCTACCGATCTCGCTCTATGACGTTCGAGACCACTGTAAACTATAGACTACTTGATCTCACAGATAGGAAACCTGTGCCATAGCTTTCATCCCGATGTGAGTAAAACCGCAGAGAACAGCCAATAACCATGTTATTTACAATGACAGTACAAAACCCCGTACAACACACAACGCGAACAAACGCAATGACGCAAACAATCCTCGCACAAATAAAGAAAACAAACAGTTCCATGTGGGCTCACAGCCCACTGTCCACTGTCCACAGCTGGACATAGTACACACGGACAGTGGGCAGTGTTTGAAATGTTACTGTTTGATTGTGTATCGGTGACTGTTGACGTATGCAAGCGGATAAATAACAATCGTATGAGTTCATAGAGAGGTGAGGTTCTATTGTTTTTTTTTTGGTGCAATGTGCTTAGAGATAGATAGAGTGACTTTATCAGTGTTATCTGATAACGATACACATGGAGCGAATGCTTATCAGACCTCCATTACCCAGTTAGTAATAGGGTCCAGATCATCATCTGCCTAGCCTTTTCCCAACTATATTGGGGTCGGCTTCCAGTCTAACCGGATGTAGCTGAATACCAGTATTTTACATGGAGCGACTGCCTATCTGACCCCCACAACCCAGTTAATACTAGGTAATACGATACCCTTTGGTAAGACTGGATGTCAGAATTTCAGGTCACTGACTACCTGTAACGACTGCCAAAGATCTTTATATATGGCAGCCGGGACCAACAGCTTAACGTGCTTTCCGAGGCACGGAGGAAACTCGGTATGTCGGGCGGTCACCCATCCACAGACCGACCTAGGCAAGCACAGCTTTACCAAAGATCGACCCGAGTGGCAGTTCTTATTAAGCCACGTTAATTCTACAAATGATAGCCGCGACCTTCCGAGGCACGGAGGTAAGTCGGTTTGCAGTGGGTGGTCAACCATCCTTGGACCAGCCCAGGTAAACGCGCCTCAACCCATGGCTATCTCTACAACCCAGTTCCTGTACTGGACGGACCTTGGCTAGCACAGCTCAACTGTCCATAGGCCAATGCGGTTGGTTTTGTTTCGCCACGGTTCTGCTTAGCCTTCTCCCACTATGTTGGGGTCGGCTTCCAGTCTAACCGGATGCCAGCATGGAGTGACTGCCTATCTAACCTGCACAACTCAGTGAAAACTAGGCAATACCATACCCATTGGTAAGACTGGTTTTCAGACTTCTAGGTCACAGGACTATCTGTAACGACTGCCAACTACCTTTATATGGCAGCCGGGACCAACAGCTTAACGTGTTTTCCGAGGCACGGAGGAAACTCGGTATGTAAGGGGCGATCACCCATCCACAGACCAACCTAGGCAAGCGCGGTTTATCCTAAAGATCGACCTGAGTGGAAGTTATTATTAAGCCACGTGCTCCTCTTTCGGTATGGGTATCAAACAATTTTCATTTCATATTAATTTCACCTGAAATAATTGCAATACTTCCAGGTATTAGTAATTTACTCTGCTGTAAACTTTTTGTTGAAATCCTGCTGAATGTTAAAAACTTATTTTTGCATAATGAATGAGTTCACTGAATGAACGTAAACATTTCATCATTTCAATAGTAACACATTTCGATGTGTGGTAACAGTGTACCGTTGGTATATATTATTTATTACGAGGAGTTGAAGTCCTGAATTTAATTATCTTTTTAACTAGAAACCTACGATAAAATGGAATTGGGTAGAGAACATCATCATCAACGTACCGTACTGAGTTTGTTCCACCACTTCTTCGTTTTAGCTAAAACACTAGGAAGTGTCGAAGGGTGGGCGTTTTGGGGGACTGTCTCCTGTAAATAAATTTTGACGTTCGAAAAGTACTGATTATCAGCCTAGTTTGAATAAATTACTTTTGATTTTGATTGACGACCTGGTCAAGGTTGCGGGGACCCGCTGTATGAGAGACGCACGGGACTGGTCAATGTGGCGACACCTGAGGGAGGCCTATGTCCAGCAGTGGACGTCTTTTGGCTGAAATGATGATGATGATGATGATTTTGATTGACTAGACTGCCTCTTTAGTCTAGTGGTCGCAAGCGACTGCTGACCATGGGATCCCGGTTCGAAAGCTCGATATGTCGGACCAAGTGTTCTGCAGTTTATTGTATTTCTCAGCAGCATGGAGTCTGGATGTATGGCTGGTTGGAGTCAATAGGCACGCCCTCAAGAACTTGAACATAACTAGCGAAATGTGAACGTGCTGTTAGGTACACCTCTGCCTAACCCTTCGGGGACTACAGGCGTAATGTTATGTTATGTTACATCTGGTGTACGTTAGAGTCTTCGCGGGTTTGTTTTATAACTTAAGACAAATTCAAAAGTAGACTTATTAACACTTTAACAAGTCCAATGAGACAATCATTGAGAATAACCTCATTCAGGAAATCTTATCATTTATTTGTTTGCAAACATGAGTAAATAATTATTATTGTTACATAGATGTTGTGAAAGAAGGAGAGGGAGAGGAACACCCAGTGGTCTTCCTCTCCCTCTCCTTCTTCTCTGTAAAAGATGGATGGAATGTGTGAGGAGTGTTAAAATGAAGGAAAAAGAAATAAATTATTACGTGGCGACTGACAGGGCAGAATGGAACAAAAAATACGTTTTGCACCGACACCAAATGACATGGGATAAGGGCACGATGATGATGATGAGATGTTGTGATGGACATGCCCGACATGTCAAATATCCTATATCTTCGTTTTTTTTTTGGTGTATGGAAAATCATCGAATAACCCCCCCCCCCCCCCGCTCTTGGGCAGAGCGAAGGGGAGTGTCAGACTTCTACTGACTAAAAACCAAACCCATGTTCCTTCTTCGCCCTTGTGTCGGAGCCGCGTTATCCTTTCGATAATTTACAGCCCCGACGGTTCCCATTACACCTGCTTAATAAAATTAGCAGCACTCTAAGTATAATTCATCGTGTCTTAGTTACAATATAAACAAACAATACTCGGTACTATTGTATCAGTGTATCTATCGGTACAAGTACAAGTAGTGGCAGTTGGCACCAACGCTGCACCGCACCGTCCGCAGCCGCACCTGCAACGCTCGGTATTTAGCGCGCATTCCTGTCGTAACTTAGTTATAACTGTGTATTCTGTAGCTCTACCATGAGTTGTCATCGAAAACTTAATCGCTAGCGTTGTACTCGCTAGCGTGCTAACGAGGATCAAATAGATTACGTTTATGTTTGCACCATGAGATTTACGGAGTCTTACGCATGCGATAAGGTAAGCTCGATAGATTGTGTCGTATTGCTAACTTCACTCTACTCATGTTTTGTTTCTTTCTTTCCCACTAATAAGAAGAGAGAACGGTATCTACACAAATAAACCGACGAAATTGAAAAGTTGACAGATAGTAGACTACACATAGTGTTAAGTGGTTTTTGAATTTTTATTCCTTATAATATGTCTAGAGGCTTTTGCGCGAGATTGGCCGGAGAAAACCGCACAGAGAGAAGAGTGGACGACTATGGGGGAGGCCTTTGCTCAGCAGTGGGACAATATGGGCTAAAAAAAAAAAAAAAAAAAAAAAAATAATATGTCACTGTCGTGTATTCAATTTGTAATTTTGATAGTTGACCTTGAGTGACAGAGCTGCGTTGTGTAGTTTAAAAGTTTACTTTAGATTCAAACAGATTATTTAGTACAATGAGGACCAGTGTCACACAGTTCTAATTGTTGGTAGAGTTTATAGAAAGGCAAGTTTGAACTTTCCTTAAAATTATATTTTCCAATTGGTATCTAACATTTTGGCTTGAAATTCATGTTTTTCAAGTCGTTGCTCTTCAAATTTAGCTATTACTGTCATATTCCATGCTAAATAACCACTTGCAGACATTATTTTGACTATATTAGACTCAAAAACGTATATAATTTTAATGTAAACATATGTTTCACACGCCAAAATGCTAGTGAGCTACGTAACTACTAAAGTAAGCGTCTTACTCGATAGGTTTAGTGAAATTAGTGACTCATGGTACCGTTTTGTATGGTGACAGCTGAAGAACGTTAGTGACTATCGAATAGATTACGTTAGGTGTTTAACCTATCGTAATCTATAGTGCTCATGGTATGAATTTTAATTATTTCAGTGACCGCTAGGGGCGCTGTACAATATTTCATACAACTAATTTACGGAGACGCTAGCGAGTTTTGGCTGTGTAAACTCATGGTAGAGCTACTGGCTACTAATGTGTTTGTGTATTGATGACGGTATTAGTACAGTCGGCAACAGAAGTAGCTTAACACCACTTAAACCAAGTGTTTTTTAAAAATATATAACTCATTACTAACAAGTTATTGAAGAGGAAGAAATATTTTAAAGAATAATCTTCAGAAACATTAAAAATCACAAACTGTGCATGAAATAATTAAAATTCGTAAATTTTAAGCTACTTCTGTAGCTGGCCGTACTAATAGTGTGATAAAGATGTGGCGTGTTGTAAGTTTATGGGGAGAGGTTTTCTGAAGTTTTGGCACCCTTTTTTTTCTCTCGATGTGCGAATGGATGTCCTCCGCTCTGGGGAGAGCAGAAGAGTTTTTTGCAGACTCTGATACTGAGATACTGATTAAAACAAACAGCGGTGTTCCCTGAAAAACTTCTGTCGTGGGGACAGTGGGATCTAATGCAACTTCTGGTGTCCTGACCTAGTGCCGACGCACTTGACCAGCGGGCTCGTACCGGGATTATGGCGTAAATCTCCCCCCATAACATTTAATAGAGTCGAGCGTGGAATACTAGCAGTGTGTTGGGGGGCGATGGATGTCCCCGAATCCGTCGCCCCTGGTTGTTTTGGCACCCTATGCTAACCTTAGCTCGTTGGTTTAACAGTCGCAAGCGCTACAGGAATGGGACATGTGGCGGAAAAAAGGGGAGGGATATGATGATGACGATGAAACGCTACAGCGCGAGGTCTGGGGTTTAATTCCAAGGTCAAGTAAGGTGTTACTGGGGTTTTTCTAAGGTGGAGGTAGTATTTATATCAGTTATTAGCCTCCAAACCCTGCTTCTATAACTTCTAGTCTTAAATATCACTAGTGACACGTGGAAGTATATTATATAGGTATAATTGTACCTGGCCTTCTACGATTTCATATAGAATTATGTTTATTGGTACAAAAGTAAATTGTGACATGATATTTCGTTTGAATGTGGAAATTCTTTGGAACGTAATAATATTCAATTATGGACGTAGGCATTTTTATGAGGGAGTTTATTATTTGAGGAAATACTATACCTACTTATTGTGTAAATATACCCCGATGTATTATTCCTACCGTACGGGAATTTTTTGCTTAAATAATTGTATAGGTAAGGTTCTAAAACAAGTAACATTTTGTGAGAAAATAACATAAAACACTCTTTTTTTTGGGGCAGTCGTGTAATATAACACAACGTTACGCCTGTAATCCCGAAAGGTGAGGCAGAGGGATACCAATTTAGTACGCTAACATTTAGCCAGTTATGTTTTAGGTCTCATGGAGGAGCTCGTGGCTTAATAATAACTGCCACTCGGGTTAATCTTTAGGTTAAGCCGCGCTTGCCTAGGTTGGTCTGTGGATGGGTGACCGCCCATTACATACCGAGTTTCCTCCGTGCCTCGGAAAGCACGTTAAGCTGTTGGTCCCGGCTGCCTTATATAAATCTTTGGTAGTCGTTACAGGTAGTCATTGACCTGAAAGTCTGACAACCAGTCTTACCAAAGGGTATCGTATTACCCAGTATTAACTGGGTTGTGGAGGTCTGATAGGCAGTCGCTCCATGTGAAATACTAGTATTCAGCTGTATCTGGTTAGACTGGAAGCCGACCCCAACATAGTTGGGAAAAGGCTAGGCAGATGATGTTTTAAGTCTCATTTAATAGACTCAAGCCTTTTTTCGGAGGTTGGGAAGTCATTAAATGACTTCTTCCGCTCTGGCCAGAGCGGTAGGGAGTGCTGGACTTCTATTGACTAAAAACCACCCATGTTCCTTCTTAGCCCTTTATGTCAAGGCCGTTGTATCTCTTTCGAACAACCCGCAGCCCCAACGGGCCTACCTAAACGGGACCCTAGCCTTTGATTGAAAAATAAGCAAAATATTTCGTGACGTTCTTAAACAAAGTGTGACGTCACATTTCAGCCTTTAAACAGACGAGTATATAAGAGAAGGTGGGTAGGTATATACCCTTCACTTCACGTAGGCCGTGTCTTGACAACTATGAGCGGCCGAGCTGGCCTGATATTGCGGTAGAGGGTGTAGGCAGAGGCGGGAGCGACTTTGCTGAAACAGCCATTGGACTGATTGCAAATAAACCGGTTACACTTTGACTATTAGGCCTCCGCCCAGACAATCGAAAGGTGACAAGTAAAACAAAGAAAATTCTTTAAAGCTTTGTCTTGGATATTAACTACGTGTAAATTCATGGAAATCTATAATGTTTGCACTGCTGGGGCTGCAGTCTCTAAATATCGTTAAAAACCTGTCGCAAAGTCGTATCGATGTCAAATTTCTTTAATACATTTTCAACCTTATGTTGTTGAAATAAAGCTGAAAATCTGTTAAAGAAATTTGACATCGATACGACTTTGCGACAAATTTTTAACAATATTTAGTGTAGAGACTGCAGGCCCTGGGCTGGGATAGGGAATCGGCTGTTACGGCCCAGTGTGGATTCGTTTTCCGTGCCTGTTATCTCATGTTGAAATCCTCGAAGGGAAGCCCTTTCTGCATCATATGACAAAAGATAAATACCACCACACCCTCGTTTGAACCCAAGATCAAAAACCCAGTAGGTAATGGTTGCAACTGCAATGACCAGTGTTGGAGTGATTAAGGTTCAGTATTGATTGTAGGACTTCGTAAAAAATAACACACGTCTTTACGGTTTGATGGTTTATTCCGCACTACTCTTATGAGAAAGACAGACAATCATCGATTTGTACCAAACATACCGCCCACCAAAAGGGATTTTAATACCTTTTACAATTTTGAACTTAAACGCAAATTAAATCAATTAACACATATCATGCAGACATTATCGACTTATCCGTAGAACAGAGTCCGATGTGATCATGGAGCAAAAACGAGTTAAATAGCTAGACGAGTTAAGGAATACGAACTCTACAGACGTGCGTTTTTAGAATTTTTGTATCTTATTTAGTTTCGGAAATATAATTAATCGAATAACGTTCAATCTGAAATTAGTTCCGCATAAAAACGCACTTAGTGATCAACAGACGGCGCGCGGGGTGCGGCGACGGCGCGGGCGCCACGTCCGTTCGTCACTTAGGCCGCTGTTTGTTGGAGGGAGGTCATTTTTATGACGTGCGCTTAGTTTTTTTTCTGTTTGATGTAAAAAATAATTTATCAAGTGTTTTGCATGCAACACATATTTATTAAGATGTCACGATCACAAAAAAAATTGGGTATGCTTGAAGAAGATGCAGAAAGGCCTGAGCTTAGTTCATCAGTTTCAGATGTTCCTCATGTTTATATGAATAAAAGTGTAAATGCTGGTAAGTTTACGATTCATTAGTTGTCTTATTTCGCAAGACACGCTATTAAGTTTTAAAATTATTAACATTATTTCTTTATTACTTTTGGCCTCATTATACAGTTGCGGGCGATCGATTTTCATATAGGACGGCTTTTGACGGAGAGATATAGAAACGCCTTTTTAGTGCGAAAATGCGATTAGTGTAATGTTTATTCAAAGGGTAATCATTCTCTCATTAATAATAAGCAATGAAAAATAGAGGTCTTATGAAATATTAGGACAATTTAATACGAACATTATTGAATTGTTAAGCGCCTGATGTGAATTTAGGACGTTTTTCAACGGAATCTGTGATACGATTTGTTGGTTCGTTGTTAAGATAAGACGTTGTTACTGGGATAATGTAATCAGTTAGGACGTTGTTCAATTAAAAATATCGTTAAATTTACGGAATTTTTATTTTAAATTTGTTAATTAATAGCTAGTTATATTTGTATTGCAATATACATTATTATAGTTGGTATTTTATGAATACATCTAACAAAACATAGTTATTTTTTAAATTTCGGTTGTGAATGTTGATGACAACGTCATGATATGACAAACATCACCGTTGCCTCTTGATGCAGAAGAAATCAGTCTTGAACTATCCCACATATCTTCTTATCGTGTGGGTAGTATGGTTTAACGACCCTACACACCCTAGTGTCACAGTTCCTAAACTAGTTTGCCGGGACCACCGGCTTATACGTGCCTTCCGAAGCACGGAATCATCTTTTTATCAGACAATCAGGTGATTCAAGCCTGCAATATTCTAACCAAACTGGAAACAGCTTTACAAAGTATACTTCCCGTGGGAATCGAACCCATGATCACCGGGTCACAAGGCAAACACATTAAACCATTTGACATCTGCCGAGGATGTTAACAGCAATCAGCCTAGTACATTTTCTTTGGAAGCGCCTTCTAGTTTCGAAAATTCACCAATAATATAGCTTTAAGAGTAAGAAACTATCAATGCCAGCTCCTATGCCGTCTCCTTCTAATGTCCATTCGATCTGCGATAGCATATTCTAATTTCTACCCTAATCATGTAGACAGTTTCTTTGCGATTTCTTCATCGTCATATAGCACAACGAATTCGCCTGCTACTTCGCACTTATGCTGTGGAATTTCATCATCAAATATTTAGATAATAATTATGAAGAAAATAAGATGACAAAACTATATTATATACTCCTCATGAATGGGAATTTTATAAGTAAGATGGGCCAAGAACGAAGGAGAACCCTATGCTGTCCGCAACGGAGCACAGAATAACGTGTTTAACTTTAAATGTCTTGTCAATAATGAGGTCTGGATGAAAGACATTAAGGTGAATACGATAAGGTAGCCCAAGAAATTAGTTTTTTTTTACGTTTTTTGCAATCTACCGCTCAGTGTCCGGTTGAATGTTAAATAAAGTGACTATTTGATAAAAAAGACAATCAAGAGACTTAAATGAACTGACACGGTTGTATTGGTGATTTTAATAATTATTACACAGTAAAGTCATATTATATTGTCTCAAGACGAAAGTCTATGACCAGTGTGTGTTGCCAGTGATTACATATGGGACTGAAACGTGGTCGCTCACAATGGGCCTCATCAGAAGGCTTAAGGTCACCCAAAGAGCAATGGAGAGGGCTATGCTCGGAGTTTCCTTGCGTGATCGAATCAGAAATGAGGACATCCGCATGAGAACCAAGGTTGCCGACATAGCCCGAAGAATTGCCAAGCTTAAGTGGCAGTGGGCAGGGCACATTGCTCGCAGGACGGATGGCCGATGGGGCCGGAAGGTTCTGGAGTGGCGACCGCGAACCGGAAGACGTTGCGTTGGAAGGCCTCCCACTAGGTGGACCGATGACCTGGTGAAGGTTGCGGGGATCCGCTGGATGCGAGACGCACGGGACCGGTCAATGTGGCGACACTTAGGGGAGGCCTATGTCCAGCAGTGGACGTCTTTCGGCTGAAATGATGATGATGATGATGATGAAAGTCATATTTGTTACGGTCGTGATTTCTATTTTGTTTAACATACAACCTGATACTGATCGGTAAATTGCAAAAAACGTAAAAAACTACCGAATTTCTCGTGGGCTACCTAGTCGCATTCACCATAAAGGCAAGAAGATTAACCGGAGTAACATACGAGAAGTTCATGCAGTCAGATGGCAGTGATCCTAACAAATTGGTTTTTAAATATGACCTGACTCAACCTGATTATAATATTTTTTGATTCACGGTAACATGAGGAACTCTGTACAAACTGGACTAAAACCTGCATATTCTGAAACTATTATGGTTCCTGCTGCTGAATATAAAGACTTGATAAAATATGTGCACTTGTGCAGGTCAGAAGTGATTCCCTTAGAGTATCATCAGTACTTTTACTCTTTACCACATCACACCACTGTTGATGTTTCTGAAGAATCCGATTCTTCACAAACATCAACAATGTGATGATCAAGTCTAACTCATTTTGAGCGGCAGCTATCCATTCCATCCATCAGAATAAGAAATATTTTAGATATATATTTTTTCTTACCATTTAAAAGGTTTTTTTATTTTGTGTTACGTACAGTTTAATTGTTGTTAATACGTATGAAACCTCGTCTTGGCCACGATGCTTCTGATTGGTAGCTAACTGTGATGTGATTGCTGCTCAAACTGATGCCATCTAATGGTTTTGCTATCTATTTTAAGTATTTTTTTTTAATTAATAAACAATTTTAATTCGTAATTTCATTTTTTATTTAGTTATCTTGCGGGGTAGTCATAATATGGCTAACATTATTTTTAAATATTTGAAGGTAGATAGTCACAAAGGACTCATAAAAGATGGGTAAATCCAACAAAAAATGACCCATGTTAATATAGAACGTCACTTAATTCTGACATCTCCGTAAAACAACGTATGATGTTCATTACGGACCCCCGCTCTTACGGTACAAAACGTCTTATGTTTATATGGAACTCACTATCTCGTTAAATAAAAGGATAAGAAATAAACACTACATAGTATTTAACTAGGCTGGGGCGTTACTATAACATACCAAAAAATCTAGAAGTCAAGTCTCACCGTTTAAGACTTACACGAGTCAACAACTTCTATTGCGTCTACTGAAAACTATCAACTCTGCAGATCGGACTTTATTCTTCGGATGAGTCGTTATGTTCATCAAATATTAATTAATGTAGCAACTAACTAACAGATAAACAATTTGACATGTGATCTCCAAATTCGAAGTTTGCTTCCTTGAACGCCTCAGCAAGTAACTTGTTCGCTCCGACGAAATTTCTTCCCTGGTCACTCCACAAATCACTACATCTTCCACGACGTGATACAAAGCGCCGAAAAGCTGCGATAAAGGCTTCCGACGTCAGGTCTCCCACCAGCTCTAAGTGAACAGCCCTTGTCGACATGCATATGAAGATGGAGATGTAGGACTTGTTGGTTTTTGCCCCTCTGCCTTTGGACATAAGGACATCAAAAGACCCAGCCAAATCAACGCCACTGTGGAGGAATGGCCGTGCAGGGGTTACTCGCACCTTCGGTAACTCGCCCATTTGTTGCGTCCGAGATCGTGCATTCAGCTTGGCACAGACATAACATTTATGCAAGTATGTCTTTACTAAACCCTTAACTTTCAAAATCCAGTATCTTGACCTCAGGTAATTTAGCATCAGTTGCACTCCTCCGTGCAACGTTTGTTTGTGAGCATCAGCTACGAGTAAGGAGGTGAGTGGATTTTTGTGGTCTAAGACTATAGGATGCAGACGGTCGTGTTCTAAGTAGTTAGCGTTTTGTAATCTTCCGCCCACCCTGAGTATCATTTTAGTATCCAGATATGGATTTAGGGTCTTCAAACGGCTTGTACTTCTTACTTGTTTCCTTTCTAACAGGTCTCTGATGTCTTCGTGGAATATAACATCTTGTGTGATTTTTATGCAGGTCTGCAGCGAGTCTTCGAGTTCTTCAGTAGTGATCGGCGAATCTACCGGTTGATTTTGTTTAAACCTTAGAAATCTTTTAACATACGTGATAGTCTTCAGTAATTCAGGTAAGTTTTTGAACGATTCTAGTTTTCTGTACAAGGAATTTTCTTCGTTTTCTCTTGTAAGGTAAGTATCAATAGTTTTCTTACTTTCTAGGTCTGTTTCTTCATTTATTAATGTTTCCATGTGTATTTTTTCTTGTTTCAGGTGTTCCGGACCGTGCCACCAGAGTGTGTACTTTCTCAATTCAGGAGCCAACATTCCTCTCGATGCGACATCAGCTGGATTTTGTTGTGACTGTATGTGGTACCATTTGTTTCCAATATTGTCAAGTATGGTTATTACTCTATTTCTTACGAATGTGTGCCATCTGTTTGGGTCTCCTTGCAGCCATGACAACACTATCGTGGAATCAGTCCAACAAAATATCTGACTCTTTGGGATGCGCGTCGCTTCACTTATATGCTTTAGTAATTTAGCGAGGAGCACTGCACCGCATAATTCCAGCCGTGGAAGAGACAATGCCTTGATAGGAGCTACCTTTGTCTTGGCAGCGATAATTCCTGTCTGATAGTCTCCATTGACTCCTCGAACCCTCAGGTAAGCAACAGCTCCATACGCTTTAGTTGAAGCGTCACAATAACCGTGAATGGTTACATCTTTCAACGTTTCTTGTGTCGTAAACAGCCATCTCTTTAATTTCATAAATTTGATATCTTCAAAACTGTGTCTAATACTTAACCATTCGTTTTTTGTTTCAGGTGAGAGATCTTCACCCCAATGGACCCGTTGAAGCCATAATTTCTGTATCATTATTTTTGCAGGTACCAGTGCTGGAGCTAACCATCCCAGAGGATCAAAAAGTCGTTGAACCTCGGCCAATATTTTCCTCTTTGTGACTGTTTCTGATAAGGGTGGTAGCTTGAGGTTGTATTTAATTACATCTTCTCCCATATTCCAGGATAAGCCCAGTGTATTTATCAAGCCGTCTAACTTGATATCGATATTGACATGAGAGCTGAGCTCAGCTGGATGAAATTCTCTTAAGAAATCTGGATCGTTCGATGCCCATTTTTGTAGGATGAACCCGCCTCTGCCAAGAATTGCTTTTACATCCTTAGCTACACCAACTGCCTCGGGTACAGTATCTTGACCGGACATTAAATCATCCATGTAAAAGTCCTGTCTAATAGTGTCTGCTGCTTGAGGATGACTCTCGCCTTCATCTTTAGCCACCTGCTGCAGAGTCTTGACGGCAAGGTATGGTGCACATGCCGTGCCAAAGGTAACTCGCAGAAGCCGATATTCTTTCACAGGTTCATTAGGGCTGTCACGCCAGACAATTCTTTGATAATCTGCGTCTTCCTTCGATACGAGTATTTGTCTATACATTTTCTGAATGTCGGCTACAAATGCTATCCTTTTCAGGCGCCATCTCATGACGAGTGATCTCATATCTTCTTGTAGTTGCGGTCCTACTAGTAGTTCGTCGTTGAGTGATATGTTATTTGAGCCCCTGTGAGAGGCATCAAATACTGGCATGACCTTTGTTGTCTCGCTCTCTTCCTTGACCACTGCATGGTGGGGTAGATAGACCGCCGGCTTATTCCTTTCACCACTTGGCACCTCCTCCATGTGTTTCATTTCTTTGTATTCGTTAATGGCCTTAGTGTACTCCTTTTTCAGATCATCATTTCTTTTAAAGCGTCTCTCTAAGTGAAATAATCGGCTTACAGCTCCTTCTTTTGTATTGCCATGCGGTGACTGTGGGATTTCTGTTTTAAAAGGCAGCTTGACTATGTAACGCCCTTCACTATTTCGCATGTAAGTCTCTCTATAGATTCTCTCGCAGTCTTCTTCTTCTTTTGTTAGTTTTCCTTGTTCATCTGTTTCAACCTCCCACATAGATTTCAACATTTCATTTAAGTCAAGCTTATGATGCATTACCAGTATTGATTGTTCTGATGTTTGTGCTTGTATCTTTCCAAATAAGATCCAACCCAAGCTTGTATTTTGTGCACATGGGGAGCCAGGTGGACCTTTGATAATCTCAGCCTTTAAAATCTGAGCACAAACTTCAACGCCTAACAGCATGTCTACTCGCCCTGGTGAATGGAAACTCGGGTCTGCCAGGGTGAGTCCTTTTAAGTGCGGCCAGGTGTGCATTGAACCAGTAATTGTTTCAGATGGCAATTGTGATGTTAATCGCGTTGGCATTACATAGGCATTGACGGTAAACTTGACGTCCTTCTCATATCTGGAATGAAGCTCGACTTGTATCACGTGACTGACTGTTGTCTGCGTTGCTCCGACTCCAGTGATAGTTCCCTTTATTCGCGATCTCTTGACCTTTAACAGTTGCGCTGCTCGCTCACTAATAAAGTTCGCTTGCGAGCCCTGATCTACCAGCGCTCGCAGTACTGTACTGTGTCCCTCTTCATCTCTGACTTTCACTAATGCTGTAGCAAGCAGTGCTGTTGACCTCTCCGACACGAAGTGCGTAGATAATGCCACCTCAGGATTGTCACTGGGTTCCGCTTTCTTTTGCTCGTCCTCTATTTGACCTTGATTGGTTTTCACATTGTCTGACTGACCGCCGTTGGGTTGATGTAGCAATGTATGATGGCGGCGGTTGCACCTTCGGCAGGACATTCGATTGCGGCATCTTCTGACAGAATGTCCTGACGTCAGACAATTGAAGCATAACTTGTTCTTCTTAATAAACTCAGTGCGCTCATTCGGTTGTAACTTACAAAATTCTTTGCAGTGACACAAGGGGTGCTCCGCGTTACACATACTGCATGACTTGGTTGGTGATGTATCTGTCTTATCTTCCGGTGATGTGGAATGGAATGACTTCGCCTTAACATTCGTCTGCTCCTTTTTAGCTGTAGGGTTAACCATCTCCAGTGTCCTATATTTTGTTTCCAGGAACGCCTTTAGTTCGTCCCAAGATGATAGGGTGTCAGGGTTTACCTTGTAAGAATCTTCTTCCCAGGCCGTGTGTGTCTCCACATCTAACTTTTGAACAAGTGTGTAAATAATCATCTGATCCCAGGACTCGACGGGTATTTCTTGATTTTTCAAATTATTTAAGCACTGAGAAGTTGTATCTAACAGGTTCTTAATTTGGACAGCTGATGGAGAAGTAATTTTCTTCTGAGTATTTAACTTGTGGAGTAGAGAATATACTATTAAACGTTTGTTTCCATACCGTTGGGCAAGTGTATTCCATGCCTGTTCATAATTATCATCCGTGATATTGACATGCTTCAATAATTCTTTTGGTTCACCAACAAGGCTCAACTTCAAGTAATGCAACCTTTCGACGTTACATAAAGACGTGTTGGTATGTACCAGCGACGTGAACATATCTCGAAACATAGGCCAGTCATCATAGCTTCCGTTAAAAGTAGGTAACTCGATGCGTGGCAAGTTAACCCGTGGTGGCGTCGACGCATCATATGATTGTCTCTGAGTGTGTGTAGAACTCGAAAGCATCGACAACATATCCTTTAAATCGCCTAATAAACACGAGTATAAATCTTCCACAACAAAGTAATCTTCGTTCTCAAAATATGGAACCTCATTCCGTTTGGTCTTAGGTGTACATTTCACTAAGTCTTGATGTGTCGTATTAAACGTTCGCCAATATTCTTCGATGGTTTGTAACTTAGTTTCAATATAACCTTTTGATAACCTTTGCTTCGGACATTTCTTTAAATTACTTTGTGTCTTTTGTAACAGTAAATAAACATCTTCTAACGAGTTAACTAACCTTTGTTGTTCACTAGTTAACGTAACACTCATTGTTATGTATAGCTATAACACTGTCCTTCTTGATAAAATAGTTTTTAACGCACTCACAATTCAAAGTCAATAGTTTTACTTGTTTTGGTACTAGTTATCCACGTAGCAGTCACTGTTATGTATAGTTATTAAAATGTTCTTCTTCATAAAACAGTTTTAAAACACTCACTTCACGTTTTAAAGTCAATCGTTTGTAGTAAACAAGTCATTCACGTAGTACTCACTAATGACTTGCGAAATAGGTGCACAAAAAACTGGCTCAGGAATGCGGCCTTTTGTTCTCCGGTCGCCGGGTCGTCCTTATCTATTTTTCTAATAATTCGGCTCGTTTGGACCATATGTTGGAGTGATTAAGGTTCAGTATTGATTGTAGGACTTCGTAAAAAATAACACACGTCTTTACGGTTTGATGGTTTATTCCGCACTACTCTTATGAGAAAGACAGACAATCATCGATTTGTACCAAACAACCAGATTGTATTTCACTTTTTCCCGAGTCAGTACAGTTTCAAAACATTCTTACAATACTTTGAGAAACCTACCACATTTAAATCTACATTGCTTATAACACGATGCTACCTTCACTCGCACTAAACCATTTCACTCGCTCCAGTAGCTCGCCAGTGTGTCACCAATTGTATGACATGACACATACTGGCCGAGTCCCTAAGATCTGCCAGCTGTACAGCTACTTCACTCCTAGTATGAGCTTGAGCTACACGCACACAGACGCAGAGTGAGTTTACACGTAACTTTGAGAGGGAATAAAGGAGATTTGCTTTACTGTGACTGAATTGTATTTACAGTACCTACCCACCTGTAGTGTGCGTGCCTCATGCAGTGGTTCCAGGATCAGTCATATTAGTTGTCGGTCTTGGGAACCAGTGGAAGGCTGCGATGAGGCTTCTCATAGGATTTGTGCATAAGGACGGCATTTCCTTGAGAAATGTGAACAAGTGATTTAGATTTATAAACTTGATAATTTTAGACATTTGTTGTAATCCTCGGTAATCACTCGAGAGCCTGGGATAAGGCTAAGGTACATTATATCATGTGTGCACTCCTGGCCGGCCAATTCTATAAACTTCATCAAATGAAATATAGGTATATTATAACTGGCCCAGATTTTTATTTAAGTATGTATAAAAAATATTTCTTGCGTTTTTTTTTCAACTTTTATAGTGTGCTAACATACATTTGTTTAGACAATTAAAACTTCTGAAATAATCAGCTAATAGTCTAAATATACCCAGTCGATCAAGAGCAGCGCTAGTCGACTGCAATATTTGACCATGTAAATTCAGAAGCCACTATAAGTTCACCAAAATAATTATAAGAGCAATAAAGTACACTTAGTAGCAATAAACCTTTTTATTTGGACTTTATCTGACTGGAAGTTCTCACTGGATATGAGTTGTGCTCAATATAATTGTCGAAGTGGAAAGCAGTAATATTTTTGCAAACCCTCATATTTAATATTAGTCTATCCAATTAGAGTCACGCACGTGGGTGCCTGAAACCCAAATCTCCACATATATCCATATATATACGTACCGTAATACAAACTAATCAAATCCGTCAATCCTACCGCAGAGCGTGAAGTGATCCTACCCACCGCTGACACAGAGTAGATAGAGTTGAGGTACAGAAGGCTCCGCGGAAGGCGCTCCGGGCGTCGGGGGTCACGCGATGACCTCCGGCCACCGTAGATGCGGGCCTGTGGACGGTGAGTAACGGGCTAGCTCGCCGTCCGGCCGTCGTCATGACGGCAACAGACCGTGTCGGCGGCTGAAGTAGAAGTCTGACACTCCCCTTCGCTCTGCCCAAGAGCGGGGGGGGGGGGGGTTATTCGATGATTTTCCACCCACCAAAAAAAAAAAAAAAAAAGGTACAGAAGGCTACATGCACGGGGTGGTGTGGTAAAGCACTCACACATAGACACGCTTTACTTACAGCGAGAGCTAGCGCAGATGCGACTGACATGATTGTGTTTGAGATCGCTGTACGTACGCACCTGTGTGTGTGCACTAGTTTTTTTAACCGTCTATGTTACCTACATTAATAAATAAAATAGAATGTACGCGTATCTGAATCAGTTGACTTCTAACCCAAAAAATCTTACAACCCAACTACTTCCTTTTTATCCTTTGACCGACGCCAAATAATGACACCGCACCGGTCAAACTTGATTCTGTCCAAAGTCGGCGATGGATGAGCTTCAATTATAGCGAGACTCATAATATATTATGTAAACAACCGGCCGAAAGTCTGACACCAAGCCTAGAGTATCTTGTTACTAAATACCTGGGCTGTAGATGGCAGTCACTTTATGTAAACTACTAGTACTTAATTCAGCTGCTTGCATGCCTTTATTCTCGTGGTATGAAGCTTTCGGTCCCTATCTATTCCGTGTAGTTAATCCTGCTCCTGGTCGGCTATAGGCTACAATAGGACGCCAGCCATTGTCTGCAATATTGTTCAAATTAATTGGCGACTTCGAGTGGCATACTGGCATGCCCGACTCGCTGAGCAGTTCACTCGACAATGTGTGTGGATGGATCGGTTTGTAGGTATGTTGTGACATCTGGATTTACATGTTGTATGACGTCATTGTGTCTGCGGTTTTTGTGGAGACTGAAAGTTGATACGAAGAATGATGGGACCAGATATATCAACCTTCATTGATTCTGTTCAGAAGTCAATATAAAAACATGTCAAATATCCAAATCCTTTCAACCATAAGGAGATACTACAACGGCTTGTGCATTTTCTTGGTAAACTGAAATACCAAGACAACCGGAATCCCCAACGGGAGCTCTAACCACTATCAGAATGCAACACAATCGCTCATCTCTCACCAGCCAGTACACGCCACTACGCCGCACACTACGCCAAAACGCGGTACGGTACGCCACTACACGCCAACTTAGTCCCATTCCCGTCAATCAGTATTAACTGCAAGGTACCCTCTCGGGGAGTACTGCATGCTAATATCGTAAGGTATTGTACATAAAGTTGTAATATTGAATAGCAGTTTCCTGTAAACTGGTAAGGGAACCTGTAAGTCTTAAGGTGCCTTCTGAATATACCAAAATGTTGAAACAATGTCGCTTTGTGTTGTTATTAAATACTTCATGTTGCTTCGTGTAAATATGCGGGTCTGTTGTGTTATTTTTTATGTCACTTAACACGGGTCTGTAGTTCTGTACTCAGCATCATACAGGTCGTTTAATGACATTGATAACTCATCATCATTCTCGTGCCCTTATCTCAATAAATTAGGGATCGGCGCAGCATGTCTTCATTTTTCATACTTCTCTATTCCTCGTCATCCCAACCAGGCACCTCCTCCCTTGAGATATCATCCTTTACATAATAATGCATACCTAATAATAATTTACGCAATGATCATCTCGCATAACATCTACCCAAACCTCACAAGACTTTCTTTTAATTAAGTAAGTAAGGGATTTCAATATGGGGCCAGAAATACAGTCCTTTAACCACTGTGTTAATTGAAGTATCAAAATAAAGTTTTCTTTTCTACTTTCAGCCCCCTAAAGATTTTTGGCAAAAACTTACTATAAATCTGAACCTACTTTAGGTAATTATTTTAGTAGACCAATTTCACTAACCGCAAACCTTTATAGCTCTGGTCAAACATCAAAGTACGCCACAACGATGGCGTCACCAAATCACTACCTACGCCGGCCATTACGACACAGAGCCGGTGAGCGGTAACCACATAGTTAACAAAGTGCAGTTCAACTAAGTAAGACTGTTTGATGCCAACTATCACGGTTATCGATTACACTGCCGGAAATTGGGGCTGCTATTAGTATTTGAAGTCTCACTTAGGTACGGAACATTTGCGTCATGGTTTAATCTTGATTCATGGAAGACGGTTTGATAAATATGCTGTCCAATGATTTGTATTCTTCAATAGTAATTGGTTGGCAATAAAACAGAGAATAAGTAGTTTAATAATAGAATAAGAATAATTATTTTATGCTTTAAAAGTATTTTACTCTTTTGTTTATTCTTTGGTTTGATTCCTGAAACTCACACTAGGATTCCCTGTGTCGTTCCCATTCCCAATCGTTCCGTTTACAAATAATACATTCTTTACAGATAAAATTACACTCATTATAAAATGATTGTAATTGGGATGGGAGGCATGTTAAAATATTATTATAAGCACGCCATATACCATTAATATACCCACACGACTGTGCCCACTGCTGGACATAATATCTCTCCTAAGCTGTACCACAACTCCATGTCCCTTGCTTTTCAATCTGTCCTAGCCACTTTCTCAAGGTCCATCTACCAGAAGTGACCCACACTACGCTTACCGAAAGAAACGTCATTTGACTTCCCACTATTTCAACAAACCAATGATCATTGAACTGAAAGAATAGATATGTTTTATTTTAGAACAAAACTATGCTATCATGTTGACTACTACACTGTCCAAACTAACATTGACTGTAACAAAATCACCCTACACTACGCGGAAACGTCAAAACATCAATACGCCAATCCGCCAGTCCACATCTTCATAACAATAGCTCACCGTGTTCACATCAGTTCACTCGCACGACTCGTGTTTTCCTGTTACCACATAGTTAGTGAACTGCATTCTAACTAACTTCGGAGCGACTTAGCTTGTACTTTGGACTTCGATTTTCGACTCATGCCTATAAAGACGATGTTGTCTTGTCTTGGAGATTTTCATGCGAATGGTGGGAGTGTGAGCAGGGTGTAGTTTGAAAACTTGGAGATTTACGAGTATATGCATACTTATGTAACTTAAAAAAGTTACGACGACATTTTCGTGTAAAAACTTGTGGATTAGGTACAAAATAATTTCGTTGTCGTATTTCCCGAAGGAGTTAGTTATTATTGTTGGGACACCACACCACCCATAGTAGGTACACCAACACATGAAAATCCTTGGACAGCTACCTAAAAATATAGTCTGAAAAACTCTTGGAAGTGACCTGAGCATCGAACCTGAAACCTCACGCTCAGTAGTGATGATCGTGACCGTTAGATCAAAGAAGCCGAATTAAAAAAATCTTTGCAATATCAATAGAATTGCAAGAGACAGCACCATTAGCAATATTTACGAATAAACAGCGCTTTTACAGCTCCACGTACACAATATTACATTCGTTTGCGAATATAGGAACGTGGCATTTACAACCGAGTTAAGATCAAGTATCGCTAAACTCTTCAACTTACGACAGAAAGTATTAAACTCGGGAACAATATAATTTTATCACCCCCACGCACCAATACATGGAGTATCGTGGAACAATCTCACCTTACCATTAAAACAATCTTCAATTCGTTGAACATCGCTATAAATTAAAATTGACGTATCCAGCGCGACTGCCGTGGCAGTAAAGTTTACTACCTCCCGCCGATAGATGGAGCTACGGTACTAAAGGTTTAATGCCCTTGCCAATAGATGGCGTTATGCACAACCAGTTTACGGCGGTTTTTACTGCTCCTATCGGGACCTGGGGCAATTAAAATTTCAATGAGAATAGAAAATTTAATTAGCGAGGTAAGAGGTGGATGGTTGTATTAAAATAAATTATGGTTTTAATTTTCTTTAGCACTATAAACAGTTTCACTAAAATCAAGCTTAAATAAGTCGTTGGGTCTAGATTTACGATAGGAATACCTACATAATGACTTCATTACCGATATCTGACGATGGTGGTAATTTTCGATTATATATTACGTAGGTTAATAATTATGATTGAGATTGCTTGCTAAATTATTCTTAAAACTGGCCAAGAGCGTGTCGGGCCACGCTCAGTTTAGGGTTCCATAGTTTCCCGTCCGTCACAATAAGTGTTCCCACTTATGAGTTTAAAGGTATCCATTATGTTTTTTTTTATTTTTTTTTTATGTATATTTTTAATTTTTTTTCACTTTCAAAATGATTTTCCTAGAAAGTCCTTATAAAGTTCTACTGTTCAGATTTTTTTCGTATTTTCTAAACTTATGGTTCAAAAGTTAGAGGGGGGGGGGGTCACATTGTTTTTTACTTTTTTAAAGATGATTTAACTTTGCAAGGATTTCTGATAGAAAATGCTATTAACAAGTTAAGCTGGAGAACAAAAGAACCGCTGAACATGTTTATTCTATCGTTCAAAAATGATGAAGATGTCAGTAAAATATACTGCATTAAACATATTCTAGGATGTAAAGTTGAAATAAACCCGCTTAAGACGTCAAAAATAATACCCCAGTGTAAGAGATGCCAGGCTTATGGTCATACTCAAAAGTATTGCTCAAAAGAGCCAAGGTGTGTTAAATGTACAGGTAAACACCTCACAGCTGATTGCAGCAAACCTGCGCAAGAAAAACCTAAGTGTCTTCACTGTGGCTTACCCCACCCAGCCAACTACAGGGGGTGTTTAGTTGCCAAGGAGATGCAAATGATTAAGAATAAAAAATCAAAAAATAATCCACCTAACAACCCTGCCGCTAAGCAAATTGTTAGAAACACCGACAAACAGGCAACAAAACAAAGTGCACCGTTTGCAAAGACAACCGTGGTAAATGCACATACATCCAAAAGTGTCTCATACGCACAAGCAGTAAAACCAAGCACGAAACCATCAAGTCTTGAAGACAAGCTCAACCAGATCTTGAAGTGCATATCCTCATTTGACAAGAGACTAGAGAAATTAGAATCAAGCACCATACAAATCAGTCATGAATAACACACTAAAAATAATGGCGTGGAATTCCAACGGATTGCTGCACCACCAACATGAGTTGCAAGTAGTCCTAGACACAGAAAATATTGATGTGTGTTTGATCTCTGAAACGCACTTCACTAAACAGTCTTTTGTAAAGTTTAGAGGCTATAAGGTTTATCACTCGCTGCACCCTAGCAACACGGCGCGAGGAGGTAGCGCGGTTATTATTAGAGAAAATATCTGTCACTACGAACAATGTAAATACGAGGAACAAGACACGCAAGCTGTGGCGATATCAGTAAAAACAAATGTAACAGTAACGGCCGTATACTGTCCCCCAAGACACAAGATAAACAAAGAACAATATATACACATAATCAGACTCCTCGGACAGAGATTTATACTAGGCGGTGACTTTAACGCTAAGAACACTCATTGGGGATCGAGATTAACTTCAACTAAGGGCAGACAGCTTCTAAGCGCAGTGAAAGACATGCACTGTGAGGTCATAAGTACTGGAAAACCTACTTACTGGCCGACTGACCACCAGAAACTACCAGACCTTATCGACTTTTTCATAGTCAAAAATATATCGACCAACTATCTGAATGTGGAAGAGGGGTACCATATGAACTCCGATCACTCTCCGATATTATTACAATTAAGTCACAAAATATTACTAAGAGAAAACCACCTGACGTTAGTTAACAAGTATACAGATTGGGAAAGTTTTAGCTTAGAGCTACAAAATATTATTGACCTAAAAACTCCATTAAAAAGCAAAGATCAGCTCGATTTTGAAGTAGACCAGTTTAACATCAATATCCAACAATGTGCATGGAACAACACACCACAGCTTATAAACAAGTTTAAAGGAAATACCTACCCAAAAGAAATAATAGACCTATTATATGAAAAAAGGACTCAAAGAAAAAGGTGGCAGCAAACTAGATTCCCGCAAGATAAAACTGTATTGAATAACCTTACCAAAAGACTGAAGAGAAAGATACAAACCTTTCAAGATGAGGCTTTAGATACTAACCTGCGTCAGTTAACCAGCGACCATACAACCCAATACTCTCTTTGGAAAGCGACAAAGTCACTCAAAAGGCCAATTGTACCAATTCCCCCTATCAGAGATGATAACGGAAAGTGGGCCATAAGCAATGACCAGAAAGCTCAAAGATTTGCACATCACTTGGAAGAAACCTTTCGGCCAAATGACGAGTCTGTGGACAACCTACAGTTTGCCAACATTCTGCAAGATCAAAGAATTAAGCTTGTGACCCCGAAAGAAGTTGCAAAGGAAATTCAAATCATTAGCCTAAAGAAATCGCCAGGATATGACCTTATTACGGGAGAAATCCTGAAACAGCTCCCGCGTAAAGCCATAATTAAGCTTACTAGGCTCATAAATGCTGCATTCGTGCTTAAGCATGTTCCTGAGCCATGGAAAGTTGCTGAGGTGATAATGATTGCAAAGCCTGGTAAACCACCTCACGAAGCATCATCATACAGACCCATTTCCCTGTTGCCTATACTTTCAAAGCTATTTGAAAAACTGTTTTTAAAACGCCTAAAACCAATCATAAACGAGAAAAACCTGATCCCTGACCATCAGTTTGGTTTCAGAGAGAAACACTCAACAATAGACCAAGTACACAGAATTACCAACATCATCGAGAGAACGCTTGAAGATAAAAAAGTCTGCTCCACCGTTTTCTTAGATGTAGCACAAGCTTTTGATAAAGTTTGGCATAAGGGTTTGATATACAAGCTAAGACTAATGCTGCCCAATGATTTTGCCGATATCTTGCAATCATATATTACAGATAGAATGTTTCGAGTAAGGCACGAGGGAGCCTTTTCTGAGTTAAAAAATATTAAAGCTGGCGTCCCTCAAGGAAGTGTGCTAGGTCCAATCCTCTACCTATTGTACACGTATGATATACCAGAGCTGGAAAATAATACCATTGCAACCTTTGCGGACGACACTGCCATTATGGCTACAGGGTCATGCCATGCGGAAGCAATCAGAAAGGTACAAATTGCTGTAAATGAAGTTCATGACTGGGCACAAAAATGGAAAATCAAATTGAATGAATCAAAGTCACTTCACATTGATTTTACCAACAGGAATTGTGATTACCACCCAATTTTCATAAATGGCCAACAAGTGCCATACGCAAATACAGCCAAATATCTTGGCATAACGTTTGATGCGAAATTGCGCTGGAAAGCGCACGTTAAAAAGAAAAGACAGGAACTGGACATGCGTTTTAAAAACATGTATTGGTTGATTGGACGAAATTCCTGCCTATCGATACATAATAAAATATTATTATATAAGCATATTCTTATGCCAATATGGACATATGGCATCCAACTGTGGGGCTGTACTAAACCGACCAACATCAAAATTATTCAAACATTCCAGAATAAGGTACTCAGGAGTATTGTTAATGCGCCCTGGTATATAAGAAATGACGACCTCCATCGTGACCTAAAAGTGGAACCCGTCACCAAAATAATCCAAAAATTTGCTGAGGCCCATGAACACCGACTCCACCAACATGTGAACATCGAGGCAATTCAGCTGCTAGACCAGACAAATATAGTGCGAAGGCTAAAACGAACAAAACCTTTTGAATTAGTGTAGTGTAAATAGTGTAGAAATAATAGTGACAATGACACTCATATAACACATGAACAAAGTGTTTATATTATAATATTAGACTCTAAGAAAGTGGAACGGACTTGTATAAAGTACAATCAGCACTATTCTGTTTTAAAATAATTATCACGTAAAAAGTTAAGTTAGATTAAAATTGCTTATTAGTCTTGTAGGCTAGATTGTAATTAATTATTAAGAACCTGGTTCTTTTTAATAAAGGATAAAAAAAAAAAAAAACTAAAATCAAGCTTAAATAAGTCGTTGGGTCTAGATTTACGATAGGAATACCTACATAATGACTTCATTACCGATATCTGACGATGGTGGTAATTTTCGATTATATATTACGTAGGTTAATAATTATGATTGAGATTGCTTGCTAAATTATTCTTAAAACCGGCCAAGAGCGTGTCGGGCCACGCTCAGTTTAGGGTTCCATAGTTTCCCGTCCGTCACAATAAGTGTTCCCACTTATGAGTTTAAAGGTATCCATTATGTTTTTTTTTTTTTTTTTTTTTATGTATATTTTTAATTTTTTTTCACTTTCAAAATGATTTTCCTAGAAAGTCCTTATAAAGTTCTACTTTTCAGATTTTTTTCGTATTTTCTAAACTTTTGGTTCAAAAGTTAGAGGGAGGGGGGACACATTGTTTTTTACTTTTGGAGCGATTATTTCTGAAATTATTGACATTATCAAAAAAATATCATAGTAAACCCCTATTCATTTTTAAATACCTTTCCAACAATATACCACACGTTAGGTTTGAAATTTAAAAAAAAAACTTCTCACTTTACATATAGGGGGGCTACCCTAATAAAACATTTTTTTCCAATTTTTATTTTACCACTAGGTGTTGCCCAAAATCGGTCTTGGTCTTGCAGTTTTGGTCTTGTTCTTGCATTTTCGCAAGACCAAGACCAAGACCGACTTATTATAGCAAGACCAAGACCAAGACTGAACCCTGCAAGATTTGAGCAAGAACAAGACTTAACCTGCAAGACTCTTGCGTCTTGCAGTTTAGTCAAATTGAGATCTGGGCGTTATTATTTTCTTTTTATGTTTTGGCGAATTTGTGTACTACTGTATGGATATTTGTATGTCTGAATAAATAAATTAATACATTAATGCTTTATTCACATCATTAGAAAAAAATTAAATTAATTGAATTAAATTAAGTAGGTATTTTGTTTCGACGACGATAAATTTTATTAGTTAGAATTATCAAGTCGAGACGATGATGAAAAATATGTAAGTGATAATTATTTTAACCGCTAGCTGTTTGTGAAGAGTTTAGGATAGCCACTGAGCACGCTCAGTAAATCATAGTAGGTACCTACCTAAAGTCAGTAATTACGCTTAAGGACTAAATTGCATATTTTTTTATAATTAATATGAAGTTTATTTAATTAATTTGGTGGTTTACTATGTCTATGTCAATTTAAACTGTCAATGTAAACATGTACCTACTCTGTTACGTTGTTCTTATAGATCTAAACTAACGTGTTTAGTAAATAGCTAGTAATAGGTATTTGCAAGACTTGCGAGACTCTTGCTGCAAGACCAAGACCAAGACCAAGACTTGAGAGCGCAATACCAAGACCAAGACCAAGACTGGCTAAGTCTCGTCTTGGTCTTGCATTTGGGCAACACTATTTACCACTTTGTCGGCGTGATTGATACACATAATGGTACCAAATTTCAGCTTTCTAGTGCTAACGGTCACAGAGTTTAAGCGAGGACGGACGGACGGACGGACGGACAGACATGGCGAAAAGTAACTGTATGGGTTCCTAGTTGACTACGGAACCCTAAAAATGTCATCTGGGGGCACGGCAGTGCCCCCGCCTCTGGGGGCACGGCAGTGCCCCCGCCGAGTCGAGCGCGAAGCAAACACTGCCGTACCATCCTTTACTGGAACCATTTCGCCGCATTTTCAGGCCCCTATTTGAGAACCTCTGGATAAGACCAGAACGCTGAAATTTTCGTCATCCAGTAAGCTATACAATCACACTTAAAATAAAAAGTTTCAAGTCTGTAGGTCATTTTGTTCCGAAGTTAAGCGAAAGCAAAGTTTCGCATTTATGAAACTCACTCACTCACTCACTCATGATCATCAAAATAGAACTAGTACTTCCCATAAACTCAGAGAGCTGAAATTTGGTACAGAGTTAGGGTTTAATGGCCACTTATAGGAAAAACTATAAAAAGTTGGAAAATCGAAAAAAAAAATTGTTTTAAATAAGAAAATCTAATAAAATAAATCAATATGCCCACGTTTCTACAAAAAGAAGTGAAATCCCAACAAAAACATTCTATAAAAAAACTAGCCAAGTCTCGATGGAGCTGCTTGTTTATCTCTAAAAAGTAATGAAATCTAGACAAAGTCGTGCCAAGTCTAAGGTTCCTTATTGCGATTTCTTTATTATTATAGTTAATGTTGTGTGACTTGGCCGTTATTCGTTTCGTTTAGTTCGGTCATTTTTCTTCTTGGCGTCCAATTACCAATACCAGTATGGGTTATTATCTCGCTTAACAATCATAGGTAGTTACAACAGATATAACATTACGTATAAACTAAATTGACTTGTACCCACTAACGTATAAAGAATGTTCAACGGCCAAGACACACAACAATAACTATAATAATAAAGAAATCGCAATAAGGAACCTTAGACTTGGCACGACTTTGTCTAGATTTCATTACTTTTTAGAGATAAACAAGCAGCTCCATCGAGACTTGGCTAGTTTTTTTACAGAATGTTTTTGTTGGGATTTATTTTACCTTAACTGCCCCAGTCATTTCATAGGTGCCTGTGTGACCTAAGTATTATTATTGGGTACCATCAGTCTATCTGGCAGAAACTTGATGCTCCGAAATTTATTTGGCTTATCACACTTGGCTTTTTTATTCTTTGAACGAATGTGTTTAAGGCAAAACAATTATTTAATAGAATTATTAGCGCTTCGCCGAGTGTTTACATGGCCGAATTTTCAATGGCATACTTTTAAGATGGCAGAATTTTATTTGGTAGATTTTTATAAGGTATACCTAATGCCAATTCTATTACAATATTTTTGGACTAATTTAAAATTAAAAGTCAATACCTTTTGCTACAAAAGTTAGTGACAGAAACGAATCGCTGCAAAACCGACTCCACGTAGTCTCTTCTGCCCTACCTCGAGAGTGTAATCTAAGCCCGCGTAGGCGCGGAGTGGCGAGGCGGCCCGCAAGCTGAGGAGCAGGTGGCTTAGGCTGAGCCGGCCAGCAAGCCGAAGTTGCGGCGGTGTGTGTTAAAACCATCTGCGACGATAAGCTTGCGTTTGACCGCCGGAGCACCGCAGCGCTGGAGTCGTGACAGAAGTCATGCCTGCTGCATGTTACACGTATGTATGAAATGAAACGCGTGCCAAAAGGTACGTAGTATATTATACCTCAACTAGCTTTTGCCCGCGACTTCGTTCGCGTGGAATAGTGACTTCCGGCAGATTTAGGGTTTATCTCGCGAAAAAAAAAAACTATCCTATGTCCTTTCTCAAGTTCCAAACTATGTCTGTACCAAATTTCATCAAAATCCGTTCAGCCGTTTAGGCGTGAAAGAGTAACAGACAGACAGACAGAGTTACTTTCACATTTATAATATTAAGTATGGATTACAGGTAAACACAACATTGACAACAAAGACGCCAGATTACCGCTAGTTGCTAACTTAAGTCTAGGTGTACAATCGATTATGAAAAGAAAATGGAATAAATAATAATAAATTTTGTTACAAAGAAAATGAAATTAAAGTCAAAATGAATATACCACACACTATACAATTCCAATCATACCTATCATGTTAAATCATGTATCTACGTTCAACAAAATAACCTATCATTAACCCTTCAACGAACGGACAGCAGACACAACAGCAAAATCTATTGTCATCTCCCCCTGGGGTTGATCTGATTGTTGATGAATTAAGTAAAACTACTATCCAGCATATCAAGACCCCTGCGTTCTAGGAAGCTGCACCTAAAAGACGTGCCAAGCTGTTTCTCGTGATTTACTGAACCGTTTTTTTCCCTTAACCCTGTATAGAAATCGAATCATAGAAAGCCATCTTCTGGATATCAAAATAAAGAAAATCACAATCATTATCACTATCACAATCAGCATCATTATCACAATCACCATCACTGTCACAATCACTATCACAATCACAATTACTATAACAATCACAATCACAATAACCATCACTGTCACAATCACAATTACTATAACAATAACAATCACTATGAACGGATTTTGCGATAGGGCCGGATTAGGGTGGTCTAAGGGCCCACGCAAGTTTGTATGAAAGTCGTTCATTTTTTGTGCTACAATCTTGATTTTTGGCAGAGACTTAGTTTATAGTCAGTAGACGTCTGCTATGAATTAATTTTCTGACAGGGCCAGATTAGGGTGGTCTATGAGCTTTTGCAAGTTCTGATTCATACAAACTTACGTGGGCCCTTAGACCACCCTAATCCGGCCCTATCGCAAAATCCGTTGTTAGCGGACGTCTATTATCTATAAACTGCCTCCTTGCCAAAAATCATATTTATACGTCCAGCGGTTTTCGAGATTTCGTGAGGAGTGAGTTACCTTACGCTTTTATATAAAGAACTAGCTGATGCCCGCGACTTCGTTCACGTGGTTTTGATGTGTGACTGTCTCGTTGATCGAGTGGCCTCAAGTGCAACTACTGAGGACGAGGTCCGGGGTTTGATTGCAAAGTGTTTTCGTAGTAGAGGCCACGGAGCGTGGTTTTCGTGCCCGGTCGATGGCAATATTATATCTATAGACATCAAACGCCCTCTATTACATGGCGCTTGAACATTACTGTGGGTTTACGATTAGGTACACCACTGCCTAATTCTTTCGGGATTAAGGCGTAATGTTATTTTATATGTGAGACCTTGATGGCTTGATCAAAATGTGATGATGTGAGTAATGATTACAAAAGGCGTCCTTATGGGCGCTGTAATTAGGAGCGGCAGCGGCTTGAATCAAAATGAAATGGAGTTGAGACGACGATGGCTTAAAAACCGTAACCAAATGCCTTGTTCTTTGGTGACAGCCCTCTTACATAACCACTCTTAATCATTTATATTAACCTCTCAAATTAGGAAAATCGTGCATGGTAAGTTCATCTTCTGTTGGTACTGGATGGGAAAACTCATCGGAAAGTGGAATTTTCGCATCTACATCTAATTCCAGGCGACTCCCTCCTGTTTAAAACAGCTTATTTGCAAAGACATCTGTTCCATGGCCAATCGCAGATTTTTGCTGATGTTGCAAGTTGGGGTAAGATTCAGCGGCAATTTGTAAACGGAAAGTGCAATCTGGCCGTTTGTTTAGCAAAGTTGCAGCAATGCCCGAGGAAGCCACAGCGATAAGACGGCACAGTTGGCGCAGTGCCTCGGCGTTTGACTGTGGCGCTGCCATGCATGTCCTGTATTCGATTCCCGCACTGAACAAATAGATTTACGTCGTGGGTCTTATCTAATTTTAATTAGGTTTTTATTTTAAAGTTTTACAGCTGTTTTCTTACTGTGTACCGGTCAATTTGTATTTGTTGACTGTTCACGACAAATATTAACACCGCAATTCAGAAAATGGTGTCAAATGAACACTGCCAGTTGTCGAAGGCGAAGTTAAACTGCCAAAATTTAATGCATGCAATGCAAACACACACCACCGGGCTTATGCTATGTAGTTTTCTGCATGAATGGCTCGCGGAGGCACTACACTGGGGGGTAACTCCACTGCCGCGGCATATTGCTGCTTGGCGGACAGACCGCCCGGGTGTGATTTCATAGCGATATGGAGAGAGTGACTGTCGCAACCCCGTGCAGGGCACAGTGGTGGTAAGTCCCCTTTTTGAGGATTGGCTTGAGAGGTGCCACGGCGCCCTCACCTTCCATCTGGCGCAGGTCCTCACCGGACACGGTTGTTTCGGCCTGCATCGAATCAGGCGGAAGGAAACGCCCGGATGCTACCATTGCAAGGATCAGCCGGAGGACACGGTGGAGCACACCACGGAGGCTTGCCCCGCTTGGGCGGTGCCCCGCTTGGGTTGAGCCCCGTCGTGTTCTCTTAGCGGCGATCGGCGGCGGCGACCTCTCGCGTCCGGCCCCGGTTCAAGCCATGGTGCGGGGCGAGAGGAAATGGGACGCCGTCGCCTCCTTCTGCGAAGCAGTGATGCTAGCGAAGGAGGTGGTGGAACGTGAGAGGGAGAGAACCTCTCGTCCCAGCTGCCGCGGGAGGCGCTCCGGGTGTCGGGGGCCACGTGATGGCTTCCGGCCACCGTAGACGCGGGCCTGTGGACGGTGAGTAATGGGCTAGCTCGCCGACAGGCCTTGTCAACGGCGCGTTCGTGTTCCACGCGCGCCTCAAAGAGATGTCAGCAATACGGAAGGGGCCCGCAAGGGCCGGGGCTGCGGGCTGTTCGAAAGAGATATTGCGGCCCCAGCACAAAGGGCAAAGAAGGAACATGGGTGGTTTTAGTCAGTAGAAGTCTGACATTCCCTACCGCTCTGCCCAGAGCGGGAGGAGTAATTTGATGATTTCCCACCCTACAAAAAAAAACCCTATGTAGATTTTCGAAGCAGCGTCATTTAAACTAATCAAGAGTACTTTTTTTTTATCGTAACTGTTTGAAAAAGACGATTTAAAAGTTTTCTTGTGAACACATTTATTAATTAGTACCGTTATGGTGCAATAGATGTCGTTACATGTATGTTTCTAACGATGATAAGTTCTTCATAAACACTTTAAATTCGTATATCTTTTGATAGAGAGCACCTATTACCTACAATGAAACAAAAACTAAAACCCTAATCATATTAGTTTTAAAATGTACACGTGATAATACTATAATAATAAAGTAATACATCCAAAACACACACACTACATACAAAAATTCTAAAAATGATTGTACAATAAAAGAAAACATTATTTTTTTCTAAATATTATGTTCAATAGACAGAAACTCTACGTCTACAGATTTATAATATTGTATTTAAAATTAAAAGTAGATTACATTAATCTACTCTGAATTGATTTGAAAACCATATAGCATCAAAATAAAAACAAATACCTGGAACTTACAAAAAGTGAAAACCGATTGGAGATCGAACTCGCGAACATGATTAACATTTTTGGAAATCCTTCAACATTATAAAAAATCACAAAAAGTGGATAATACTGACTGTGATTTGAACTTGCGTACCTTTGTTTACAGGTAAGTCTCTGTACCGTTAGGCTACCTACACCATTGAGAAATAGTTTGAAATAGACCTTCTATTTTAATATATAGTATGACAGTTGACAGTTCGATTGTGGCGATACCGGAAATTTGAAATGCCGTAAGGGACTTCAGCTTTCTCTTGGATTTGCAACGCTCGCACCAAGCGCCTAAAGTGAAAAATTGCACAGCACGCTCGATGTCCCTTGCGTTATTTCTTATTTCCAGTATCAAGCTGTAAAACAGTTGAGGAATAAGGATAATGCAATACTGCTCACCCCCTTAAGTTATTTTGGGGATAATATATAGCCCATGTGTTATTCCAGACTATAATCTACCTCTGTGCCAAATTTCATTCAGATCTGATCAGCCGTTCTGGCGTGAAAGAGTAACAAACATCCATCCATCCTCACAAACTTTCGCATTTATAATATTATATAAATATATATATATATATATATATATATATATATATATACTAGCTGATGCCCGCGACTTCGTTCACGTTGAAAAATGTGTGTCTGTCTTGTTGATCCAGTAGCCCTAAGCGCGACTACTGAGCATGAAGTCCGGAATTTGATTCCCGATACGGGCAAAGGGTTTTCTCAGTAGAGGCAACGGAGTCTCGTTATGTGCCCGGTTGATGGCAATAGCCCATAGTACATCAAAACGTCAAGCGTCCCCATTTACATGGCGCTTCAAGATCACTGCGAAATATCGGTGTACGATTAGGTACACCACTACCTAACCCTTTCGGAATTACAGGCGTGATCATGTGTATAGATGTGCATAAGTACTTCTGAACTGCCAAATCTTGTCTAAGTTATTTTATTGTGATCATCATCCACACGTTCCTTGGTGACAGCACCTCCCTCCCTAAAAACCACTATTCTTATTTTATTTACCTATACATGAACCTCAAAAATAGGTAAAACGTGCATAATAAGTTCATCCTCTGTTGGCTGAAAAAAATCTTTAGAAAATAGAATATTCCCATCTGCCTCCAGATTCCTGACGATTCTCTCCTATTTGAATCAGTTTATTTGCTAAGACGCCAGCTTCGTGGTCGTTGTACAGTTAACATAAGACGCATATTTTTTATCTTGGACCTCAGCGACGACGCTTTGAGACATGTTTATTTCATCCACCGGTGTGTCCCCTGCAATGACTGTCAGGGTCTGACTACATTCGCCTGTGATCAACACAACAACGCTGTCCTGCAAGCTGCGGTTCAACGCCTCTAATGCATGCTTGTGCGATATTGTGCACTCGTCCCATATTAGTACTGTTGGCACTGGAGGGAAAAAAAATTCGGAAAATAGAATTGGCCCATCTGCGTCCGATTCCAGACTTATCTCTCCTGTTTTCATTTTATTTGCAAAGACGCAGTTTTTGGTGATGTTGCAATTTAGGGCAAGATTCAGCGGCAATTTGGAAACGGAATGTGCAACTATTGTGTAGTCGGGCTATTGTAAAACAAAGTTGCAGCAATGCCCGAGGAACCCACAGCCACACAGCTATATGACGGCACGGTTGGCGAAGTGGCATGGCTGGGCGATTGATTGTGGCGCTGCTTGTCTTATTTTACTTTCGTTTTATTTTCGTACTGTGTGTATTCGTAAATTTTTTATTCAGAAAATACAAAATTTGATTCGTTAAATGTACAACGCCATCTATCGAAGACGAAGTCAAAATTTAATGCATAGAAAGTGAATTCACACACTTTAAGGTTTATATTATAGGCTATGTCGATTCTCAAAGCAGTGTCATTTAGCAGTGACCTTAGCTATCATAACTTTTTGAAAAAATAGATTTAAAAGTTATCTTGTGAACACATTTATTAATTAGTACCAATTTGATGTAATAGATGTCGTTGCATGTATGTATCTTTCGTTATTATGACGATAAGGTCTTCTTTTTAAATCAATCAATGCTCGATGACCTCTGTGGAGCTTCCGAAATAGTGGGTCTTAAAATGAACATGGACAAAACCAAGGTTACGTTGAATGTCCATGTATCACCTACTCTTATCAAGATCGGAGACACTACACTTGAAGTTGTGGACGATTATGTCTACCTGGGACAAACGGTCCAGTTCGAGAAAGAGGTCAATCGACGAATCCTACTCGGCTGGGCAGCGTTCGGGAAGTTGCGCGGTATCTTCTCATCCAACTTACCACAGTGTCTCAAGACGAAAGTCTATGCAGGGTGTTGTGTGCTGCCAGTGATTAGATAGGGACCGAAAAGTGGTCGCTCACAATGGGCCTCATCAGAAATCTCAAAGTCACCCAAAGGGCAATGGAGAGAGCTATGCTCGGAGTTTACTTGCGTGATCGAATCAGAAATGAAGATATCCGTATGAGAATCAAGGTTACCGACGTAGCCCGACGATTCGCCAGACTTCAGTTGCAATGGGCACATTGCTCGCAGAACGGATGGCCGATAGGCCGAAAAGTTGTGGAGTGGCGACCGCGAACCGGAAGACGTTGCGTTGGAAGGCCTCCCGACAGACTACAGACAAAAATTTCTAAAACACGCCAATTGGAAACATTGTTTTTTTAAATAATATGTTTAATGTTCTTGTTGTTGTTTTTATAATTATTTTAAAATTCTAAAGCATCAAAATAAAAACAAATACCAAAAAAATACAAAAAGTGAAAACCGATTGGGGATCGAACTCGCGAACATGTTTAAACAGTTTTGGAAATCTTACATCATTATGAAAAACACAAAAAGAAGGCACTGACTGAGATTTGAACTTGCATACCTTTATTTACAGGTAGGTCGCCGAACCGTTAGGCTACTTACACCTGTGTCAAATGATTCAAAATAATCGTTCTATTGATATAAATACTATGACAGATATCGGCTGTCAAACAGTTGAGGAAAATGCACATAATGCAATATTGCTCACCCCCTTAACTTATTATAGCGACATTATATAGCCCATGTGTTATTCCAGACTATAATCTATCTCGGTGCCAAATTTCATTCAGATCCATTGAGCCGTTCTGGCGTGATAGAGTAACAAACATCCATCCTCACAAACTTTCGCATTTATAATATTATATAAATATAAATATAAATACTATGACAGATATCGGCTGTCAAACAGTTGAGGAAAATGCACATAATGCAATATTGCTCACCCCCTTAACTTATTATAGCGACATTATATAGCCCATGTGTTATTCCAGACTATAATCTATCTCGGTGCCAAATTTCATTCAGATCCATTGAGCCGTTCTGGCGTGATAGAGTAACAAACATCCATCCTCACAAACTTTCGCATTTATAATATTAGTAGGATAGTAGGATAATGTGACTAGCTGTTAGAATCGCGATATCTCAGGAATGGTAACTCTTAGAAAATAATGATCAAGAACATTTTTGTAGAGAATTTTATGATCTACAACTTTGGGTTGTGGTTTTTTTTGATAAAACTTACCGTTTTCGAGAAAAATTCAAAAATCCTCAAATTTTGACCTTTGACCCCAAATAACTTTTGTAGCACACATAGGATCGATGGGGATTTTTAAGGGTTTGTTTGTAATGGTATACCCCAGCTCTCCACCAATATTTGGCTCTGTGGGAATTATTGTTATTTCAAATGTCTATATTGACCGGACTACAAATACTTATTTTCAATTTGATATAACATTTTAAAAATTAAAGCGAAGGAATAAAAACTTGTGAAAGTGTTATGAAAGTTATGACCATCTCATAAAAAAAATGATTCAAAGACCTAATTGTTTACACTAGTATTTATGGTAGTGAAACAGTTTGAACAAATGAGAATTAAACGGTTCTTCTTTGCGGAGGGCAGAGAGGTGTTATAGGACTGCGAGGAATTCTTGAAGGGGCACGGAAGTTAAAATTGTTTAATATTTGCGGACAGTCGATCTTATGGGCCATCCCTTTACAAACAAACATCGCGATAATCAGTCGTCGACGTTTGCCCAGAGAGACCATTTTAAGTTGTTTGAGCCTATCACTATATGAACGCATTTACTTGGACAATCCGCTAGCATAGGCCAGGGGGTCTACTCGCTAATATGCCGACTAATTTTCGGGCCGTACTAAAGTCGGCCCGAACTAAGATAGAAATTGACTCAGAATTGATAGAATGACTAGTCGATTTGACAGCTTGCCCTACTCCCGATGAGTTTTAGCCCGTCCGAAAATTTGAATTTGACACTTGTTTACGCGGATTTTTATGTCATTTTAAACGATAACAACATAGTTATCGTGCAGGCCCCGAAAGTAAAAAAAAAAAAAAAAAAAGATTTTAAAGAATTTTTTTTTAGAAAATCAATAATTTGGCTGCTTTTTGAATGCTCGAAGGAGCTCTAAAAGTACATTCGCCGGTTGTTTTCACGCTAAAACTTTCGGTTGTCGAGTATTCACCATTTTGAGTTTAAAGGAACTATAGGCTCATAAGGGAATTATTTGAAGACTAGTGGATGTCCCGCGGTTTCACCCGCGTAGTTCCCGTTGTCTTAGGAATACATGGATAAAAAGCCTATGTTACTCAGGGTGAATGTAGCTTTCTAATGGTGAAAGAATTTTTGCAATCGACGCAGTAGTTTTTTGAGTTTATTCATTACAAACATACACACAAACAAGGAAGGAAGGTTCAAGGTTCCTGCGAGAAACTATTACCTTTTTTTGCCTCAACAAAAGCAACGAAATGGTGTTGATTCAAGAATGAAGGTAGGTAATGGTTTGGTTTGGCGCTGGGACTGGCAGAAGATTCTGATATAACTAAAACAAAGATTTCTACTATAAAAGCATAATTTAATGTTGAACAGTTGTTTCTTTTATTTTGCACCAAAATTACTTATTTTCAAGCATTGAATGCCCTAAACAATACACAAAATAATCTTCAAGTAAAATAATAAACTAATACATCAAACAAATTAACACCATTAACTATGTTTGGCGGGCTTCGAGTCAAGGTGCCATGTAGCTTTTCGCGAAAACACTAATACACAATATCCTACGACCAAAACTCCTTCATATGGGTCTCAAGATGATGTGTCCTGCACCATAATATCTTGTTGCTCCTTAAATACTCCAAAACCTCTGGCATCATGATGTGATGTGATATGTATAGCGGGACGCAGCAACATGTTGTCCATACAAATTAAGCCTTCCTCATCAGCCTGTCCTTGGCTTGTTACCGGTGGCAACGTGCTTTTAACTAGCTTGGGGGGCTCCTAGTTACTCCGTGTTTGTTTGTTTTTGTTACCGCTGATGTTTATTTAATTGTTAGTAGGTACCAACTCGTTGTTTTCACTTATAAAATCGAGGAGTGCCTCTATTTGAGCGCGTGAGGGCCTACAAAAGCGTTTGAGGCAATTTTACAATTTATTACGAAAAGTTTCCGGGTCGTACCTCGTATTAATAATGCAAATTGTTTATTATTTATTGTAAATAAAAAACTGACATTTTGACATTTCCATTGACAAATCGGTATCCTTCAATCAAATACAAAGAAGGCAGAGGTTACAGCTTTAACCCGGACAAATATATTTAAATTATGTCTAAAAAGACATTAGAATAAATATTTTGTGCAAATGCAGTCTTTTTCTAACAATACCAATGATATTTTTAATTTAAATGCTTGAAAACCACGAAGTAAGAAAACCGGGAATCAACCGAAAGAATAAAGCAAGCTTGTCTATATGACTCCGTTCGAAAGTCATTGGTCCGTGATCACTAGAGAGTAGGGTTTACACACATTTACGGCGTAGAGTAAAAAACCCCGTTTATACGGCCGTATTTACGGATTTGGTGCTTAGCGAGTAGACCCCCAGGTGCCCCAGAAAACGTTTTCGTACTCGTTCAAGACGCAATGAGTGTGTAGCATAGTGTGACTGCCAGACCACGCTACAATGTACTATTATATAACAAACAGTTATATAATAGTACATTATGGTATAAGTGTGTAACGTTGGTGATTACCGCTGAGGAAATAAGTCGTATTTCCGAACCCAGTTTGACCCCAGGTGCATTACTATGTGTAACTGTAATTTATTTTTAACCGACTTCTAAAAAAAGAAGGAGGTTCTCAATTCGGATGTTTGTTTGTTTTTTTTTTTATGTTTGTTCGGGCATAACTCCGTCACTTGCTAACCGATTTGAAAAATTCTTTTTTTGTTGGAAAGGGTATACTTCCCAAATGGTCCCATAATTTTTTTATCGAAATTGGACTTGAAGCCGTTTTTGAAAAATCAACAAAACTCAAAAAAATACTACATTGTCCACATATTATGACCCATGAACATGTGAACCACTAAAAGGTGAAAAATAAAAACTTTTTAACAAAAAATAAAACCGACTTCAAAAAAAAACACAAAAAAGTCAAAAATAAAATCAGTTTCTGAAGTCGGTGGCAAAAAAATTAAATCAAACAAACAAAAGTCACCGACTTCAGAAACTGATTTATTTTTGACTTTTTTGTGTTTTTTTTTGAAGTCGGTTTTATTTTTTGTTAAAAAGTTTTAATATCACCTAGAATGTTGTCCACATTGTGAGGAATCCGTCTTAGAACCAAAAACTCGAAGACATAATATACGTGACTTAGTACCTGTTTCGGCTGTTTCCTTGTGGTCTTAATTTGACTGGCCTGTTGGTCTAGTGGTTAGTGACCCTAACTGCTATGCCGGAGGTCGTGGGTTCGATTCCCACCCAGGACAAATGTTTGTGTGATGAGCACGATCATTTGTTCTGTGTCTGGGTGTAATTTATCGATAATATGTATGTATTTAGAAATATATAAAAGAAGAAAGTGACTGACTGATATGTATATAACTAGGAGGTACGAAGGAAACGAACGAGTGTCTGGTACAAAGGCTAGTTTAATACTGTTGCTACATAATTAGTCAACTGACAATGTTTACAATTCGGACATGTGGGTAGGAGGTCGGCAGATATGCATCATTCCTCCACACTTAGTTTTGAAACCTGTTGACAAAATAACATAACAATAAATAACTTAACATAACCATCTTATATTGATCTATCTATAATATTTTGAATAATCAACTTTCTTTCTGGGACGCTCAGAACGTGCTCGTGACACAGGCGAGGTAACTGGTTCCTGTATGACGACCGAGGCTTGAGGAGCCTGACCTTCGGATACCTCACTACATGTCTGACGTGCATGTTCTTGGCTTACAGTTTCAGTGACAGCACTTTGATCTCTGTCAGCTTCAACACCAGCTGCAGCCGCCGTATCAGTCGGTGCTCCACCATCACCACCATCCTTCACCGGTTCCTCTGTAGCTGCACCAACTACTGTGCTTACTCTATTGGACTCGCTGATACTCTGTGGCATTGGCAATACTGGCGGTCTCAGAGGAACTCGTGAAGACATTGGACTATACATAGTTTGTGAGTCTGATGGTTCAGATTCATTAGAATCAACTGATCCGGAATATTTAGAACATGTTCCGTTCTTACAGTGTAGCAATTGGTCGACGTGCCTTATGGAAAACCCATTTTGTTCTTCAATAAATATTTTAAACATTCTATTTCCTATGACCTTATTTACTACTCCTAATTTCCAAGATTCTTTCCTACCACTATACCACCGGACCCATACCCTGTCACCAACTTTAAAATCTCGGATCTTACATCCAGTTGTCCTTTGTGACGTTTCAGGCGGTTTACATTCTTTAGGAAGTATTAAATCAAGACGCGATCTCAAATCCCTCCCAAACATTAATTTTGCGGGCGAATGTCCGGTAGTACAGTGTGTCGTGTTCCTGTACTCAAAAAGGTATCCTAATAATTTTTCATGCAATACACTAAGAGACAAGCTTTCACTTAAAATAATTTTTAACATTTTTTTACATGTTCGTACTGAATTTTCAGCTTGCCCGTTGCTACATGGATGATAAATTGGAGACGTCATGTAATTAATGCCATTATTGGAACAGAAGTTGTTAAAATCTTCAGAGTTTATTTTAACGTCATTATCTGATACTAGCGTGGAAGGTATACCGAACACGGAAAAAATTTGCTTTAATTTCTTTATTAATGAGTGGGTAGTGACATCATTATGCATCCAGATACATTCCAACCATTTAGAGTAAGCATCAATAACGACCAGGTATGTTTGTTGTCCTATCGACAAGTAATCGATATGAATCCGTTCCCATGGTGCCGCCGGACTCGGCCACGGTGCCGGCGCAGCTCGTGGTGGCGCGTGCCGCACGCTTGTGCATTTATCGCATGCGCCGATCCATCGCTCGATATCTTCGTCTATACCGGGCCACCACATCCTACTGCGAGCATTACATTTCATTTTTACAATGCCTAAATGAGTGCTATGAAGTTCACGCAGCATTCTTTCGCGGAATGCCATAGGAATTACCACCTTATGTCCACGCATTAAAATACCCTTTTCATATTGTAAGTCTGTTCTACACAAAAAATATGGTCGAATTGATGCACAAACAATCTTTCGGGGCCAACCGACATTGGTATATTTAATGACTGTTTGTATAGTTTTATCATTCTCAGTGGCATTCTTTATATCCGTAAACAGCACGGCCGGCGCGACCGAATCTAGGAAATTTAATGAGCAGTATGCGTCATAGCCCTTATCTGTTTCGCACACAACATCAGGTATAGGCGCACGGGAGAAATAATCGGCGACTAAGTTATTCTCACTCGATATGTACTGAACTGTATAATTATAGGCGGATAATATGATTGCATACCTTTGTAGTCGTAATGCTGTAGTTATCGAAATGCCTGTTTTATTATTAAATATTGATACTAACGGCCGGTGATCGGTTTTAAGAATAAATGGCTCACTCCTACCGTACAGGTACTGATGGAAGTGTTTTACCCCAAAAATGATAGCCGTCGCCTCCTTCTGTATCTGGCTGTAATTACGTGACGTCTCCAATTTATCATCCATGTAGCAACGGGCAAGCTGAAAATTCAGTACGAACATGTAAAAAAATGTTAAAAATTATTTTAAGTGAAAGCTTGTCTCTTAGTGTATTGCATGAAAAATTATTAGGATACCTTTTTGAGTACAGGAACACGACACACTGTACTACCGGACATTCGCCCGCAAAATTAATGTTTGGGAGGGATTTGAGATCGCGTCTTGATTTAATACTTCCTAAAGAATGTAAACCGCCTGAAACGTCACAAAGGACAACTGGATGTAAGATCCGAGATTTTAAAGTTGGTGACAGGGTATGGGTCCGGTGGTATAGTGGTAGGAAAGAATCTTGGAAATTAGGAGTAGTAAATAAGGTCATAGGAAATAGAATGTTTAAAATATTTATTGAAGAACAAAATGGCACTGACTCACTGACCATCAACGCACAGCCCAAACCGCTGGGTCTACAGACTCCAAATTTGGCAAGTAGGTTCCTTATGAGGTCTAAGGGTGCACTAAGAAATGATTTTTCAAAATTCATCCCCTAAGGGGGTGAAACGGGGCTCCAAAGTTTGTATGGGGAAACAAGATTAGTTAGACTGTTTTATTCGAAACTTCACAGAAGTGTTCCTATTGATAAATGAGTAGAAACGGGTTTCAGGTTTTTTCAGAATTCAACCCCTAAGAAGGGCAAATGGGGTGATAAATTCTAAAAATCAATGCACAGCCCAAACCGCTGAGTCTAGACATTCCAAATTTGGCACATAGGTTTAGGGGTGCACCAAGCAAGGATTTTTCAAAATTCACCCCCTTAGGGGTTGAAACGGGGGTCCAAAGTTTGTATGGAGAAATAAGATAGACGGTTTTATTCGTAATTTTACAGGAGTACTCCTATCGATAAATGAGTAGAAATGGGTTTCAGGTTTTTTCAGAATTCAACCCCTAAGAAGGGGAAATGGGGTGATAAATTCTAAAAATCAATGCACAGCCCAAACCGCTGAGTCTAGACATTCCAAATTTGGCACATAGGTTTAGGGGTGCACCAAGCAAGGATTTTTCAAAATTCACCCCCTTAGGGGTTGAAACGGGGGTCCAAAGTTTGTATGGGGAAATAAGATAGACGGTTTTATTCGAAATTTTACAGGAGTACTCCTATCGATAAATGAGTAGAAATGGGTTTCAGGTTTTTTCAGAATTCAACCCCTAAGAAGGGGAAATGGGGTGATAAATTCTAAAAATCAATGCACAGCCCAAACCGCTGAGTCTAGACATTCCAAATTTGGCACATAGGTATAGGGGTGCACCAAGCAAGGATTTTTCAAAATTCACCCCCTTAGGGGTTGAAACGGGGGTCCAAAGTTTGTATGGAGAAATAAGATAGACGGTTTTATTCGAAATTTTACAGGAGTACTCCTATCGATAAATGAGTAGAAATGGGTTTCAGGTTTTTTCAGAATTCAACCCCTAAGAAGGGGAAATGGGGTGATAAATTCTAAAAATCAATGCACAGCCCAAACCGCTGAGTCTAGACATTCCAAATTTGGCACATAGGTTTAGGGTTGCACCAAGCAAGGATTTTTCAAAATTCACCCCCTTGGGGGTTGAAACGGGGGTCCAAAGTTTGTATGGAGAAATAAGATAGACGGTTTTATTCGAAATTTTACAGGAGTACTGATATGTTTGGGAAGCAATCAAACAACTACACCGTGTACAAGCTGGTTTATTACTGAAGAGCGGCGCGCGCGTCGCCACACCGCAAGTGCGCCGCGCGCTTATATACATCGGTGCATGTACATGTAGGTACACCGTACAACATACACCACATTCCTCCACCATTACTTGTTAATTACTCTAGAACAATAATAATACATACATTAGGGTAAACTTAAAAGAACTTTTTGTAACACACTTCTTTTCTTTCCCTAACGGAACGACCGAGTCCGGACGTCCCACTACCCGGTTCTGCTTGTTTATCACAACCAGATACCGCATCAGAAGATCGTTCGGGCTCGGTACTTCCAGTTTCCTTTAACCCATCCCCCGCAACAACATCCAACCCCTCTTCTACCCGTCCATCTAAAGTTCCACCTTGGAGGTCAGTATGTGACTGTGAGGGTGATGGTGGGCATGGTGGTGCGGCTGATGACTCATCAGTAGGCAAACTTAACGTTGTCCGCTGCTGGGACTCCTCGCAATCTGACGCCTCAGGTAGCACGTATTCATCACAATAATTATCTCTAGATCCTTTATTTTTATTTACGTTTCCTTTATGTTTACAGATTTGATCAAGATGTCTTTTACATACAGTATCAAATTTTTCAATATAAACATCAAAAACTCTTATACCTAATTTTTTTATTATTTTTCCTACTTCCCATTGCGCTTTCCTTCCTGAAAACCACTTACACCAAATAACTTCCCCCACCTCGAAATTCCTGCTTGAGTTTAATTTAACTTTATCGTTACTAATATTTTCATTTTTACATGGCGGCATAATCACATCTAGCCTAGACCGTAAATTTCTTCCAAACATTAACATAGCTGGGGTAATCCCTGTAGAACAATGTGCAGTGTTACGATATTCAAACAAAAAACTTTGTAATTTCTCGTGTAAATCACGCTGAGAGATACTTGTGTTATCTATAATACATTTTAACATTTTTTTACAAGTTTTTACAGAGTTTTCCGCTTGACCGTTACTAGCGGGATGATAAACTGGCGAAGTTAAATGTTTAATTCCGTTATTAATACAAAATTGGTTAAACTCGGCGGACCTAATTTTTGCATCATTATCTGATACGATAACGTTTGGTATACCAAATGTTGAAAATATGCCTTTCAATTTCATAATCAATGCATTTGTGGAGGTACCGCTATTCATAAAAATACATTCCAGCCATTTACTAAACGCGTCAATCACAACCAAATAAACATTCTGGCCTAAAGTCATGTAATCTATGTGTATACGATACCACGGCTGAGAGGGGTGAGGCCAGGGCGCGGGGACGGCGCGGGGCGGTGCGCTCCGAACTCGCGAGCACTCGTTACATTCACCTATCCACCGCTCAATGTCTTTATCTATACCCGGCCACCACATTCTACTGCGGGCTGCACTTTTGGTTTTTACAATGCCAAAATGAGCCGAGTGTAATTCTTCTAACATTCTGTCCCTGTAAATCTTTGGGATTATTATTCTATGCCCTCTAAACAGACACCCATTATTCATTTCCAAATCAGTTTTACAGTAAAAATAAGGCATTACGGATTGACATGTTATTTTGCGTGGCCAACCATGACTCATATACTTTACCACGGTAGCTAACACTGTATCGAGTTTAGCGGCTTGCTTGATATCATCGAATGAAACCGGTTTCGTAGCGCCATCAAGAAATAGAAAAGGAATATCTATTTTCCTTTCTTCCCCTTTACAGACTTGTGACTGCGGTAACGGCGCTCTAGAAAAATAATCTGCTACTAAATTATTTTTAGCAGTAATATATTGTACTACGTAGTTATATGCGGATAATATAATTGCGTATCGTTGTAATCTTAACGCCGCCGTTACGGAAACGCCATTTTTCTTTCCAAATATGGATAGAAGGGGTCTGTGGTCTGTTTTCAGAATGAAAGGCTCCTGCCTACCGTAAAGATACTGGTGGAAATGTTTAACACCAAATATGATTGCCGTTGCCTCTTTTTGAATCTGGCTATATACCTTTTCGCTAACTGATAACGACCTAGAAGCAAACGCAATTGGACGCTCGCTGCCCTTATTGTCAACGTGAGAAAGAACCGCACCTAAACCCGATGGCCCTGCGTCCACAGTAAGTACCAATTGTACTGATGGGTCAAAGTGTGCCAACAGCCGGTCAGAGGCCAGCTCTGCCTTTACTTTGTCAAACGCATTTTGTTGACTTTCACCCCAATGCCAAGTTACATCTGCACGCAGTAATGTGTGTAACGGGTGTAATAATGAAGAAGCGTTCGGAACAAAGTTACGATAATAATTAACGATGCCCAAGAACCTTTTGGTTTCAAGGACATTTGTTGGGCGTGGAGCTTTTAAAATCGCATCTACCTTCTTGGGACACGTCCTAAGCCCATTTTTATCTATTACGTACCCAAGGTACGTGACACTGTCCTGGAAAAAGGCACACTTATCCTTTTGCAGTCGTAATCCCGCATCCTGCATCCTTTTGAGAATTTCCTTAATCCTACACAAATGCAATTCACGAGTGGGAGCAGTACAACAGACATCATCTAACCAACAGGTTACGCCCTCTATACCCGCTAATAACGTTTCCATAGCCCGTTGAAAAATAGCTGGTGCATTTGCTAGACCGTAAACAAGGCGGGTATATTTAAATAATCCTTTAGGGGTATTTATTGTAGTGAGATCTTGTGACGAACTACACAATCTGAATTGATTATAAGCATTACTTAAATCCAATTTAGAATACTGCACCCCTCCCCCAATTTTGGCAAATACCTCCTCTATTCGCGGCAATGGATATTTATCAATTTTTAGAATTTTATTCAGTGTACACGAAAAATCTCCTGCTATTTTTACTTGTCCATTCGCTTTTAATACTGGAACAATCGGTGTCGCGTACTCAGAAAAGTTTACCGGAACTAAAATACCTAAGTCTACAAGTCTGACTAACTCATCTTCGACTTTATCTTTAAGGGCAAAAGGAATAGAACGCGGCTTAAAAAATATAGGCCTCGCCCCCTCTTTGAGCTGAAAATCTATTTCGAACTTATTAAAACATCCTAGTTCGTCCTTCCAGAGGTCAGGAAACTCATTTAACAGCTGCTGCAACTCCCCTATACATTGATTATCAACATTGATTTTGTTTACATAAGTTGAAGAAAAATATATTTTAAACTTAGTCATGAAATCGCGGCCTAGTAACGGTGGTCCGCCATTTTGTATTACATAAAACTTTATGTTCTGGCACGTGTTAAAATATGAAACTGCACAATTGAAATAGCCTATAGGAACAATTTTATGGCCATTGTATAAACACATTCTTAAATCTGTTTTACTTAAATTATAATTTTTAAAATGTTGTAGATATAACTTTTCTGAAATTACACTAGTACCTGATCCGGAATCTAATTCCATATCGAATTTAAATTTATTTATTTCTATTGAAATAATAATTGGATCATTATTGACATACCGCATATTGAACAAGTCACACTCTTCACATTTGTGAGACGGTTCATCACTAACTAGGTGATGTAACTTAGATTTTTCATTGTCAGCTTTACACATTTTTTTTAAATGTCCTTTCTCACCACATTTTTGGCAAGAATAATTTTTAAACCGGCACTTCACTGATTCGTGATTTTTATAACCACACACTGAACAACGCGCACTGTTAGCGGATCCACGCGCACTCGAAGAAGTAGCCGCTGATGAATCTCGCCGTTCGCGAGTCTGCCCAACCCTGTAGACAGGTTCTTCCTTCACAGCCGCCGCTCCTGGCCCGCCCTCCACCAACACGTGGGTGCGAGCACCACGTGCGCATGCCGCCTGTTGAGCCACTTCTACCGCTTTTGAAAACGTTAAAATGGCTGAATCCTTCTCGAATAGACGGTCCCGTTCACGCCCTTCTCTTAGGCCTAAAATGAACTTGTCTCGTAGTAAAGTGTCCAATAACTCCTCGCCGAACTCGCAATATACAGCGAGTCCTCTCAAACGTGCCGCCCAATCTTCGATACTTTCGCCTTCGGATATTACCGCGTCATAAAACTTGGCTCTGTCTACGAAAGTCGACCTTTTGGGTTTGAAATGACCGTTGAGCTTCAACACTATTTCTTCGAAGGATACTGTGTCCAGCTCCTTTGGATGTACCAGATTCCTTGCCAGACGATATGTTTCGTCTGACAAATGTGTGAGTAAAAGGGACGCCTTGTCACCACCGGTTATTTTGTTTAGCTTCATATATTGGTTCAATTTTCCATGAAATATCTGCCACTCGTGATTTCGATGATCAAAAACGTTTAATGAACCAACAAAACTCATTTCTTATAATATGTGGGTAAACGATTCTCGTCGCCAAATGATATGTTTGGGAAGCAATCAAACAACTACACCGTGTACAAGCTGGTTTATTACTGAAGAGCGGCGCGCGCGTCGCCACACCGCAAGTGCGCCGCGCGCTTATATACATCGGTGCATGTACATGTAGGTACACCGTACAACATACACCACAAGTACTCCTATCGATAAATGAGTAGAAATGGGTTTCAGGTTTTTTCAGAATTCAACCCCTTAGAAGGGGAAATGGGGTGATAAATTCTAAAAATCAATGCACAGCCCAAACCGCTGAGTCTAGACATTCCAAATTTGGCACATAAGTTTAGGGGTGCACCAAGGAAAGATTTTTCAAAATTCACCCCCTTAGGGGTTGAAACGGGGGTCCAAAGTTTGTATGGAGAAATAAGATAGACTGTTTTATTCGAAATTTTACAGGAGTACTCCTATCGATAAATGAGTAGAAATGGGTTTCAGGTTTTTTCAGAATTCAACCCCTAAGAAGGGGAAATGGGGTGATAAATTCTAAAAATCAATGCACAGCCCAAACCGCTGAGTCTAGACATTCCAAATTTGGCACATAGGTATAGGGGTGCACCAAGCAAGGATTTTTCAAAATTCACCCCCTTAGGGGTTGAAACGGGGGTCCAAAGTTTACATGGGGAAATAAAATTAGTTAACTATTTTATTTGAAACTTCACAGGAGTACTCCTATCGATAAATTAGTTAACATTTGTGTTTCAGGTTTTTTCAGAATTCAACCCCTAAAGGGGGAAATGCAGTGACAAAGTCTTGAAACCAACATGGTTATTGTTTGTATGGTGTATCGGGTGTATCACAAAAACAACGATTTTAAGATTTAATGTGGCGGACCTGAAATACCATCATCCCCTGTAAGTTGAGGTGCGATGGGGTTGAAATGTCCAAAAATCAATATGGGTGTCGATTCCGAGAATATCAGGAGTGCTGATTACGAATATGACATTTATTTTGAGATCCAGAAGACTGCGAATTCAACTATATGTATTATCTATTCTATAGGTACAGGGTTATTGTTGATTTGTTGTGATAACAATGATGATGATTGTGATTATAATGATGATGATTGTGATTACGATGATAATGATTGTGATAACGATGATGGTGATTTTGATAGTGGTTGTGGTAGTGATTGTGATTAAGATAGTGATAGTGATTGGTATAGGGATAGTGATTGTGATAGTGATAGTGATTGTTATTGTTATAGTAATTGTGATTGTGACAGTGATGGTGATTGTGATAGTGATTGTGATTGTTATAGTGATAGTGATTGTGATAGTGATTGTGACAGTGATGGTGATTGTGATTGTGATAATGATGCTGATTGTGATTGGATGGAAATATGGTACTCACGGTTTTTGGGTATGGGAAAAAGCGTAGGTAATGTCTTCGATAGCACAGCTTTCTGGAGCACGTTGATTCAGCGAAAAACCACCAAGTGTCACAAGATGATATGAGGAGGATCACACACACATTTCTATTTACAGTTTCTAGCTTGATTTTTGAGTCTTTTAATGGCGGCCGCCAAGCAACGTCACGCGCGCGCGTTTTTACGTGTGTTTGTTAATGACGCTGAGGTAGGACTAATGGGTGGAAGGAAGGATGCGGAGGAAATGGTAATAGGAAATGAATCTGATTGGACGTTCGATCCTTCGTTTTGAATTAACCAATGAGAGAAGAGTATGGTAGCGTGTGCAGTGTAGCAATTATGCGTTTGTGATTTCCATAAATAATTAGATAAATAGATATTAATAAAAATGCGGATAAATAATGTGAATGGCGCAGACAACTCCCCCGGACTAGAGGTTTTCCTCTATTAGAAAATTTATGAGAAAAAAAAAACTTAACCTTAACATATGAATTTAAACTTAAATAGAGTTAAAGGGAATTTATACTATTTTATTGCGTAGGTAGGGGACAGAGCCGCACTACTGGGCGTATATAAGTACCGGAAGCAGTTCTAACCTTCACAGTTCTAATTATATTGTCCTTGCCAGGATAAGTCGCATCTATGACACCTAAAGGCCAACAAAGCGGATGAGCGTTGTTGTCTTTGATAACAACGATCGTACCTACTTCAACAGGCTTTGACGATGTGTTCCACTTCTCCCGCTGTTGCAAGGAAGTGAGGTACTCCTGACTCCAACGGTGCCAGAAGGAATGAGTTATCTTATTAAGAAGCTGATAGCGCGATAAGCGATTGTCTGAAATGTCTGTGACATCTTCAGCAGGTAGAAATTTAAGCGGTGTTACGTTGAGAAAATGATTAGGTGTTAAAGCACTAATATCAGACGGGTCTGAGCTTAAAATACTTAGAGGTCGATTATTTAAAAGACATTCAATTTGAACGAGTACGGTACTAAACTCCTCGTATGTTAATATTTGAGAACCAATTACTTTAAAAAGATGAGTTTTGACACAACGAACATTAACTTCGCTGAGTCCATTAAAATGCGGACCGTAAGGCGGACTATGTTTAAATTGTACACGATGTTCTGATAACTGTTCACCTATGTAGTTTATATGAGATTTTGATTGAATTAATTCGTAAATTTCGTTCAATTTGCGCTTTGCGCCAATAAAGTTTGTGCCTCCATCACTATAAATCATAGCAATGGGACCTCTCCGAGAAATAAACCGTTTGAAAGCGGCGAGAAATAAATCTGAACTTAGGTCAGAAACTAACTCTAAGTGTACTGCCTTAGTTGTTAGACAGACAAACACACAAACGTAAGCTTTGTGGCTCTTAATTCCGCGTTTTCGGATATGCGTAACGTAGAACGGACCACAGTAGTCTACAGCGGTATTTACGAACGCTTTCACTTGTGACACACGGAAATCAGGTAAATCGCCCATAGGAGGGTAAGTATTTCGAGGTTTAATTTTAAAGCATTGATTACAACTATGTACGCGTTGTCTTATAATGTTACGAGCAGCTAAAATCCAGAATTTTTGTCTAATTATAGCTAACTAGCTGATGCCCGCGACTTATTTCACGTTGAAAAATGTGTGTCTGTCTTGTTGATCCAGTAGCCCTAAGCGCGACTACTGAGCATGAAGTCCGGAATTTGATTCCCGATACGGGCAAAGGGTTTTCTCAGTAGAGGCAACGGAGTCTCGTTATGTGCCCGGTTGATGGCAATAGCCCATAGTACATCAAAACGTCAAGCGTCCCCATTTACATGGCGCTTCAAGATCACTGCGAAATATCGGTGTACGATTAGGTACACCACTACCTAACCCTTTCGGAATTACAGGCGTGATCATGTGTATCGATGTGCATAAGTACTTTTGAACTGCCAAATCTTGTCTAAGTTATTTTATTGTGATCATCATCCACACGTTCCTTGGTGACAGCACCTCCCTCCCTAAAAACCACTATTCTTATTTTATTTACCTATACATGAACCTCAAAAATAGGTAAAACGTGCATAATAAGTTCATCCTCTGTTGGCTGAAAAAAATCTTTAGAAAATAGAATATTCCCATCTGCCTCCAGATTCCTGACGATTCTCTCCTATTTGAATCAGTTTATTTGCTAAGACGCCAGCTTCGTGGTCGTTGTACAGTTAACATAAGACGCATATTTTTTATCTTGGACCTCAGCGACGACGCTTTGAGACATGTTTATTTCATCCACCGGTGTGTCCCCTGCAATGACTGTCAGGGTCTGACTACATTCGCCTGTGATCAACACAACAACGCTGTCCTGCAAGCTGCGGTTCAACGCCTCTAATGCATGCTTGTGCGATATTGTGCACTCGTCCCATATTAGTACTGTTGGCACTGGAGGGAAAAAAAATTCGGAAAATAGAATTGGCCCATCTGCGTCCGATTCCAGACTTATCTCTCCTGTTTTCATTTTATTTGCAAAGACGCAGTTTTTGGTGATGTTGCAATTTAGGGCAAGATTCAGCGGCAATTTGGAAACGGAATGTGCAACTATTGTGTAGTCGGGCTATTGTAAAACAAAGTTGCAGCAATGCCCGAGGAACCCACAGCCACACAGCTATATGACGGCACGGTTGGCGAAGTGGCATGGCTGGGCGATTGATTGTGGCGCTGCTTGTCTTATTTTACTTTCGTTTTATTTTCGTACTGTGTGTATTCGTAAATTTTTTATTCAGAAAATACAAAATTTGATTCGTTAAATGTACAACGCCATCTATCGAAGACGAAGTCAAAATTTAATGCATAGAAAGTGAATTCACACACTTTAAGGTTTATATTATAGGCTATGTCGATTCTCAAAGCAGTGTCATTTAGCAGTGACCTTAGCTATCATAACTTTTTGAAAAAATAGATTTAAAAGTTATCTTGTGAACACATTTATTAATTAGTACCAATTTGATGTAATAGATGTCGTTGCATGTATGTATCTTTCGTTATTATGACGATAAGGTCTTCTTTTTAAATCAATCAATGCTCGATGACCTCTGTGGAGCTTCCGAAATAGTGGGTCTTAAAATGAACATGGACAAAACCAAGGTTACGTTGAATGTCCATGTATCACCTACTCTTATCAAGATCGGAGACACTACACTTGAAGTTGTGGACGATTATGTCTACCTGGGACAAACGGTCCAGTTCGAGAAAGAGGTCAATCGACGAATCCTACTCGGCTGGGCAGCGTTCGGGAAGTTGCGCGGTATCTTCTCATCCAACTTACCACAGTGTCTCAAGACGAAAGTCTATGCAGGGTGTTGTGTGCTGCCAGTGATTAGATAGGGACCGAAAAGTGGTCGCTCACAATGGGCCTCATCAGAAATCTCAAAGTCACCCAAAGGGCAATGGAGAGAGCTATGCTCGGAGTTTACTTGCGTGATCGAATCAGAAATGAAGATATCCGTATGAGAATCAAGGTTACCGACGTAGCCCGACGATTCGCCAGACTTCAGTTGCAATGGGCACATTGCTCGCAGAACGGATGGCCGATAGGCCGAAAAGTTGTGGAGAGGCGACCGCGAACCGGAAGACGTTGCGTTGGAAGGCCTCCCGACAGACTACAGACAAAAATTTCTAAAACACGCCAATTGGAAACATTGTTTTTTTAAATAATATGTTTAATGTTCTTGTTGTTGTTTTTATAATTATTTTAAAATTCTAAAGCATCAAAATAAAAACAAATACCAAAAAAATACAAAAAGTGAAAACCGATTGGGGATCGAACTCGCGAACATGTTTAAACAGTTTTGGAAATCTTACATCATTATGAAAAACACAAAAAGAAGGCACTGACTGAGATTTGAACTTGCATACCTTTATTTACAGGTAGGTCGCCGAACCGTTAGGCTACTTACACCTGTGTCAAATGATTCAAAATAATCGTTCTATTGATATAAATACTATGACAGATATCGGCTGTCAAACAGTTGAGGAAAATGCACATAATGCAATATTGCTCACCCCCTTAACTTATTATAGCGACATTATATAGCCCATGTGTTATTCCAGACTATAATCTATCTCGGTGCCAAATTTCATTCAGATCCATTGAGCCGTTCTGGCGTGATAGAGTAACAAACATCCATCCTCACAAACTTTCGCATTTATAATATTAGTAGGATGTACAGAAAATCCACGTCTACACATTTATTATTATGTATTTAGATTTATTATCACTTTTTGTTGTTTTTATAATTATTTTAAAATCCTAAAGCATCAAAATAAAAACAAATACCAAAAAAATACAAAAAGTGAAAACCGATTGGGGATCGAACTCGCGAACATGTTTAAACAGTTTTGGAAATCTTACATCATTATAAAAAACACAAAAAGAAGGCACTGACTGAGATTTGAACTTGCATACCTTTATTTACAGGTAGGTCGCCGAACCGTTAGGCTACTTACACCTGTGTCAAATGATTCAAAATAATCGTTCTATTGATATAAATACTATGACAGATATCGGCTGTCAAACAGTTGAGAAAAATGCACATAATGCAATATTGCTCACCCCCATAACTTAATAGAGCGACATTATATAGCCCATGTGTTATTCCAGACTATAATCTATCTCTGTGCCAAATTTCATTCAGATCCATTGAGCCGTTCTGGCGTTATAGAGTAACAAACATCCATCCTCACAAACTTTCGCATTTATAATATTAGTAGGATAAAAGAGCGGGACCCGTATGCAAATTAGTTACATGATAAAAGTCAATTAAGAGTTGAGTAAAGCGTGATTTAGTTGGAATTAAAATGGGATGTTTTTGACCATAATCCAGTTTAGAATGAGTTAACCTTCCACCTACTCTGAGAATATTATTTGAATCCAGAAAGGGGTTGAGTTTAGCGAGACTTTTATTTTTAAAACAATTATTAGATTTTAACGCGCTAATTTCTTCAGAGAAATATCTACCTTGTACGTAACGTATAAGGTGTATTTCCGCAGCCTCCAAATCCGAAACGGTGATACAACCACGCGAACTGAGTAACTTGCAGAAACGTAATATTAAAACTACGCTACGAAGTAAAATAGAATATTTAGAAATGCGATCGATTAAAGATTGAATAGGTTGTGAACCTTCTTGCGTTATTTTAACAGAGAGAACGATATTTTTAGTTCCCATTTGGTCTGAATTGTTATTATTTAAATTGATTTTAAATGGCTTGATTGGCCACTGAGTTATGGGGAATGAAAACCAATGCGGAGCGTTAAACCAGAGCGTTAAATCCAATAATTGTTTAGGCGTTATAGGACGAGAAACTACGTCAGCGGGATTTTCAGTTCCATCTATGTGAAACCAATGTTTTGCGGGTAAATTTGAATTAATTTCAACAATGCGATTTGCGACAAAAGTATGAAATTTGTGCGAGGGCGAGTGGATCCAGGTGAGCGTGACTGTTGAATCAGAAAAAGCAAAGATTTTATTAATTTTACAGCGTTTACTTAAAACTTCTACAACTGAATTGATCAAGTTTGCTAAGAGAAGAGCCGCACATAGCTCGAGGCGAGCTAAGGGCGTATTTTTAAGCGGAGCGACGCGAGATTTAGAAGTTAATAAGAGGACTGATCCGCTATCTTCATCGTTAGAACTAACCCTTATGTAAACAGCGGCACCATAACAGCGCTCACTGGCGTCTGCGAACCCGAGGAGAGTGACATGAGAACCAGAGGTGATACCTACATGTCGCGGGAACTTTATTTTTTCGAGATAGGGAAGTTCTTTGTGAAACCGACTAAATTTATTTTCAATGTGAGCGGGTACAGGATCATCCCAATCAAGATCAAGTTTCCAGCATTCCTGAACTAACGTTTTCATGAATGCAGTAACTGGACCTATAAGACCTAAGGGGTCAAACAGCCGTGCGGTTGCTGATAAGACGGTACGTTTCGTACATTTAAGAGAATTACCATTTATTTTAAATTGAAAAAAGTCTTCTACTGGATTCCACTGCATACCTATAATTTTTGTATTATTATCTGCGTCAGCGTCAAACTCAATATTTTGCGGATTTAAATGAGTTGAAGGAATTTTATCTAACAGTTCGGAACTATTCGAGATCCATTTTACAAGGTGGAAACCGCCTGACCTGAACATGGTGACCATTTCTTGGTATGTCCGCTCAGCTATTTCAACGCCATCTAGCGAACATACGTAGTCATCCATATACATATGGTTTTCAGCCTCGTAAGCTGCGAGTGGGTATTTTTCCCGACTGTCAGATGCGAGTTGGCGAACTACTCGCATAGCTAAGTATGGTGAGCTTGAGACGCCGAAAGAAACGCGGTTAAATTCAAAAGTTGAAATTTCAGAATCTTTATTGAATCTGTATAAAATGCGTTGAAATGCGTGATGATCAGCGGAAAGATTAAGTTGAAAATACATTTTTTCGATATCTGCAACTACAGCAACGGAAAACATGCGAAGATTAATTAATAAATCGAAAATGTTACTTTGTAGATTCGGGCCTACATAAAGGAGATCATTTAGTGATTTACCTGAGCTAGTTTTACAGCTAGCGTCAAGCACGATGCGAGTTTTACTAGACTGTTTATCCGGGCGGTAAACTGCACGGTGAGGGATATAGAAATGCGGGATAGTTAGAGAGGGGTCGTTGACCTTGGTTAAATAACCTTTGTCAAGATAATCTTGAAGCGTAGCGTTGTAAATTAGTTCTGATCTCGGGATCAGAATCTAACTTTTTCTCCAAATTAAGGAGACGGCGCGTCGCCGTTGAGTGTGAATTTCCTAAGTCTATACACGGAGCCTTAAATGGTAGCTGCACTGTGTATCTACCTGTTTCATCGCGAGAATAAGTTGATTTAAATATTTGTTCACACGCCTGATCGTCAGGACTCATGTGAACCTTACTAGGGACGCTTTCGAGTTCCCAAAAGCGTTGCGTGAGCGTATTTAAGCGAAGCGTGCTAGCCGCACACAGAAAAGTTTGCTCGCTTTTATTTTTATTTATTTGAGCGGGGCGAGCGCGCGGAGTTACACTAGGTTGACAATCAGCCCGACCCATGGCTATGTAGCCAAGGGTGGTTTCTACGGCGACGACCGAGGAGCCAGGTAAAGTTACCTTTCCACTGCCCAACAAAAGCGGGAAAAGTTCATTGCCAAGGAGGCAATCTATCTCACCGGGAACGTGGAATGCGTCATCAGCCATAGGTAGATTGCGTAATGAAGCGAGATTTGAGATATCTATAGATATGTTGGGCAAGTCGTCTGTAATACGATCTAAAACCCGAGCGTGAATTTTATAATAGCAGCGGTGATCAAAGCGGGAAAATATTTTAAAAGTAGCAGTTCCAAACGAGGGTATTTTAGCGTGACCGATCCCAAAAATGGAAGATTTGTCAGGAGTAATTTCTAAGTTTAAACGTTTACAGCAAGCCTTTGTAATAAAATGACTCATTGAGCCGGTATCAAGGAAAACGCGCAGAGTATGAGGTTTATTATTATTATAAGCGTATACGGAAGCGGTGGGCAACAAAACAGTTGTATTATTTTCAACGCACGAGGTAGCCGAAGTCATTGACAAATGCGAAGCGCCTGAATGTACGCGCTCCGCGTGCGGCGTCGTCGTCGAGCCCACAGTGCTCACAGTCGCGGCAGCTAGCGAGGGCGAGGCGGGCGCGCGGGGCGCGGTTGCGAGCGGCGGCGTCGCGTTGCCGGCCGATGTGTTTACTTTAAAGTTACTTAAATGTATTAACGAATGATGTTTACGTTGGCAAATCGAACAAGTATTTGTTGACTTGCACATTTTAATATCATGAAATCCTAAACAGTTACGACAAAACTTATGTTTGTTTACTAGATCTAATCTTTCTTTTGCGTTTTGATTCATGAAATGAGAACATCTATAAAGTGGGTGTGAGTCAGGTGACGCACACACCTTGCAGGCACGCACGGAGGCGTCCTGGGTTGTGATCGCGAATGTTTGACTATTTTTATATTTATTAGAAGTGGATTTATTATTTTCACTATTATAATTACGGACTTTAGAGGGGTTAGATTGATTACGAAGTGCTATTATTTTACTTTGTTCTTTTAAGAATTGCGAAAGATGATCGAAAGTAGGTATTTCAATATGATTATGTGATCGTTCGAAAAGGTTAACGACCTCTTTATCAAGCTTGCTGAGTGCAATATCCGTTATTATAAAATCTGACAAATCCTTTATGTTTAAGCGCCGTAGGGCGGCTTGCGATGCATGGAACTGCTCAATAAATGTGTCTATAGATTGATAAGGCTTAAACTGAATCATTTGATGTAAGTACATGGAAGCTTGTACGCGGGTATCTTGATATTTTTCTATTAAAGCATTCCAAATGAGTAGGTAATTATTAGCGGTAGGCGCGACGCCCGAACAAACAGTTAATGCCTTATCAGAGAGACACCCTATTAAGTATTGTACTTTCTCGGCGTCAGTTAGATGCGAATTATCATGAATAAGACTTTTAAAGTTTTCATGAAAAATTGTCCATTTGCTGGGCGTGCCGTCAAATGAAGCAAGTTTTAAAGGTGACAATTTACGATTTAAAAACTCGAATTTACTACTGCTGTTTTCGTTATTTTGAGACCTGAGAAGGTTAGCTTCGATTGCTTTTATTTCACAATAAATTTCATCAAATGCTGACAACGGCTGGTAATTAATAGCTGATCCAGCTTCCAAGAGTGCTAAATTGTAAGCATCAAGCGTTTCAATAAAATTCGTCCTAATTTGATCAAGGGAATTAATCCTAGCTAGAAATTGAGATTTTAATGAACTATTTACTGAAACTTGTCGACCGAGGTCATAAATTGATTGCAGCATTTTGAATAAAATTTCCTTCTTAGATTCAAACAGAAGCACTTTTGAATCTTCTTCTGCGGAGCCATAAGATTCCTTATCGGACTCCTTGGATTTACCATGCTTTGAAGCCATTTTTATGCGTTGGGATAATGCCTATTCGAGTTAATAATAATACTTAAATGAGTGAATGTATGCGAAATATCGAGAATAAATTGGACTTGCCCGTGTGCGTTATGTGTTGAGAAAACCTGTGAAATATGTGTGCGATGACTAAAATATATTTATAATATTTTAGCAATAGAGTGTTTAGCGTGAAATAAGATGCGTATTTGAATAAATAACTTAGCGTTGATGAGATGTTAGCGGGAAATGCCTCGTGAGCGAGTCACATAGGTTAGTGTAATGGCGGATGCGTGGATGAGCGTATTTTTATGCGAATAAATAGCTAAATGCGGTAAATATGATGCGTTTTTAAAGAAATAACTTAGCGTTGATGAGATGTTAGCGGAATGTGCCCTCGTGGGCTTGTCACATAGACGAGAGTAATAGCGGATGCGTATTTGAGCGTTTTTATGCGATTAAATAGATAAATGCGATAAATATGTTGTGATTGATGAGTGTAGTGTATATGCGAAGTAATTTTTTGTTTTTTATTTGGAACGAAGGACCAGAACACTTGGATGGAAATATGGTACTCACGGTTTTTGGGTATGGGAAAAAGCGTAGGTAATGTCTTCGATAGCACAGCTTTCTGGAGCACGTTGATTCAGCGAAAAACCACCAAGTGTCACAAGATGATATGAGGAGGATCACACACACATTTCTATTTACAGTTTCTAGCTTGATTTTTGAGTCTTTTAATGGCGGCCGCCAAGCAACGTCACGCGCGCGCGTTTTTACGTGTGTTTGTTAATGACGCTGAGGTAGGACTAATGGGTGGAAGGAAGGATGCGGAGGAAATGGTAATAGGAAATGAATCTGATTGGACGTTCGATCCTTCGTTTTGAATTAACCAATGAGAGAAGAGTATGGTAGCGTGTGCAGTGTAGCAATTATGCGTTTGTGATTTCCATAAATAATTAGATAAATAGATATTAATAAAAATGCGGATAAATAATGTGAATGGCGCAGACAGTGATAGTGATAATGATTGTGATTTTCTTTATTTTGATATCCAGAAGATGGCTTTCTATGATTCGATTTCTATACAGGGTTAAGGGAAAAAAACGGTTCAGTAAATCACGAGAAACAGCTTGGCACCTCTTATATGTGCAGCTTCCTAGATATGCTGGATAGTAGTTTTACTTAATTCATCAACGATCAGATCAACCCCAGGGGGAGATGACAATAGATTTTGCTGTTGTGTCTGCTGTCCGTTCGTTGAAGGGTTAATGATAGGTTATTTTGTTGAACGTAGATACATGATTTAACATGATAGGTATGATTGGAATTGTATAGTGTGTGGTATATTCATTTTCACTTTAATTTCATTTTCTTTGTAACAAAATTTATTATTATTTATTCCATTTTCTTTTCATAATCGATTGTACACCTAGACTTAAGGCGACATTAGCTGCCCGCGACCTTGAGCGCGCGTTTAACTCATCGCCTAAACAAATAAGGTTGAAAATGGCGATGCGTTTGATGCTCGTGACTGCCAAAATGAACGATAGTTCGCAGATTTAATTTATTAAAAAAAAAAATACGCTGTAATGTTAAAATATTTTTACATATGTCTTTAGTTGGTTAAATTTCCTTTCTGATAGTAAAAAAATAAATAACAGTTGTCACTCAAAATATTGAGCATTTCGAGACGAAAAAGTTTTTTCGTGTGATTTTTTTGTGATTTAGTGATTTTTTTTTTCGAGGTTCTTGATTACTTTTAGAAAATATTTTTGCATAAGTCTTTTACCTATACATTTGACTATACACTGTATTTTTTTTGGAATTGTAATAAGTAGCAATACGGCTAACTCTGCGACGAAAAACAGGTCGTTTTTACGGTTCCCCCGTTAACTGCGTCTTAAGTTAGCAACTAGCGGTAATCTGGCGTCTTTGTTGTCAATGTTGTGTTTACCTGTAATCCATACTAATATTATAAATGCGAAAGTAACTCTGTCTGTTACTCTTTCACGCCTAAACGGCTGAACGGATTTTGATGAAATTTGGTACAGACATAGTTTGGAACTTGAGAAAGGACATAGGATAGTTTTTTTTTTTTTTTCGCGAGATAATCCAAAAATCTGCCGGAAGTATTACACTATTCCACGCGAACGAAGTCGCGGGCAAAAGCTAGTTTAGAAATATATAAGTATGTTTATCAGTTGTCTAGTACCCATAACACAAGCTCTGCTTAGCTTGGGACTAGATGGCGTTGTGTGATAGTTGTGGAATATTATATTATTATTATTAATTTGTCATACCAGTTTGACCACGAGGATATGTGTGTTTTCGTGGTCGTACTATCATTTTTCTGGGATGGATTCGGCATCAACATCAACGGCGAATATATCACTCACCTTCGTTTTGCCGATGATATAGTCATCATGGCTGAATCGCTGGAGGATATGAACACAATGCTCAGAGACCTCAGTAACGTCTCTCAACAGGTGGGTCTTAAGATGAACATGGACAAGACGAAAGTTATGTTTAATGACCGTGTTCCACCCGTACCGGTAATTGTTGGGAGCGATACTCTCGAAGTTGTTGATAGTTATGTTTACCTGGGACAAACTGTTAAACTGGGTAGATCGAACTTCGACAAAGAGGTCGCCCGAAGAATCCAACTCGGATGGGCAGCGTTCGGGAAACTACGCGACATCTTTTCGTCCAAAATTCCGCAGTGTCTCAAGACGAGGGTGTATAACCAGTGTGTGTTGCCAGTGATGACTTATGGCACAGAGACATGGTCCTTAACTGCTGGCCTCTTAGAGAAGCTCAGAGTCACGCAACGAGCCATGGAGAGGGCTATGCTCGGAGTTTCTTTGTGCGACAGAATCCGGAATGAGGAAATTCGCCGAAGAACCAGGGTCACCGACATAGCTCGCAGAATATGCAAGTTGAAGTGGCAATGGGCAGGCCACATCGCTCGAAGAACGGACTACCGATGGGGAAGAAAGGTTCTCGAGTGGCGACCACGAACCGGAAGACGCAGCGTTGGCAGGCTTCCCACCAGGTGGACCGACGACATCGTGAGAGTCGCGGGCAACCGGTGGATGCAAACGGCAGGCTGCCGATCTTTATGGCGTTCTATGGGGGAGGCCTTTGTCCAGCAGTGGACGTCTAATGGCTGATGATGATGATGACTATCATTTTTACACCTCCTGTTGAAAAAATAATAATATATGGTGCCCGGTAATTAGTGAACGGTTTGTTCATCAACTAGCGAGTGTGAAATTCGCGCGTGCGCCCGAGTCGATACCTTCTGATTTTAAAACATTTCTGTAACTAGTAGACATTTTTAACGTAACTATAATAATCTAAAGTGTATTCCAATTCGTTTCGGTGGCCTCGGCGTCCGCAAAATTTCTAGTGTAAGCTTACCGTTCCTGTCGTCTGTCCACAGCACTGAAAAGCTAACCAGTAAAATTTTAACCCTCTCCCTGGTTGACTCGGAAGTGCCGTGCTTGACCGATGCAGAGAACGCCTGGAGAATGGCTTGCTCGAACACGGATCGGCCCGAGAACCCATTTTCCCAGAGACAGTGGGATGAGCCGCTCTCTGCAGGTTGGTACGGAATAACCTTATTAATACGTCTACCAATACTGCTTAGCGTGCCCGCCTGCTGGCTATGGGTGAGTGGGAGTCGGGTCTCTGACTTCAGGCACAACCGTCACCTAATATAGGCACTATGCAAGGTGACTCAACGTACCGGCTCGCTACATGTTTGCGATTTGGGGCTCCACATCGCTGTCAATGTGGTGAACTAGTCGACAGCCTCGGACACCATGGCCTTTCCTGCAGTAAGAGCGCAGGTCGGATTGCCCGGCACGCCAGCATTAATGATCTCATCTGACGTGCTCTGGCCACCGCCGCGCGCCGGTGTGCCTGCTGTTTTGGAACCCAATGGGATGGTATGATCATATGATAATGCCATGGAACTTGGAAGTTGGGTAGGCCTTTGGTGTGGGACGCTAGCGTCGACACCCTTGCGCCATCCCATCTTCCTAGCACGGTGAGCTGCGCTGGTGCGGCTGCAGCAGGAACTGAAAATCTTAAGCGGCGCAAATACAACAACTTAATTGGCAGTTATGTGTTTGAGCCGTTTGGGGTTGAAACACTGGGGCCTTGGGGTCCGAGTGCGCACCTAATTTTTAAGGAAATTACCTAGCGGTTGGTCGACTCTTCACGTGTCTAGAGGGCTGGCCTATTCTTTGGCCAAAGAATCAGCATTGTCATCCAAAGCGTGACGCGAGGCTATCTCATTTTCCCGTGGCTTAGTTAAATAAATGTGTGACTCGACTTATTATTTCCCCTAATAAACTATAAAATGCTATCAAAAAGTCCTACTTCGATGCCGTCAGTACTATATTTAATTTTTAGTGTTGATGAGTCACCATGGATATAAGAAAAATACTTACCTATATTGTTAAGATATTCAAAACAAATTTATTTTGTCTGAAGAATATTACAACAGCTGCACTATGCAGTTGCATCTTTTGATAGTCAACAATTTATATGAATAAAGTAAGGCACTGAAACACGCACTCATGGATATGTGTTTCTTCACGTCTTAACCTAAGTGGCACAGACTTGGTCTTTGACTAACATCGTGAAGTTCAAACTCAGGGTTTGAAAACGAGCAATGGAGCGCAGTTCACTAGGAGTTAAATTAATGGATCGTGTTCGAAACACAATATTGCACTCCAAAACAAATATAGCTAACGTGACTCATAGTGCTGCCCAACTGAAGTAGGGCTGGATAGGACATGTCTGTCAGATGCCGGAAAAACTGTGAGCCAAAAGAGCCGGAACATGGTGCCCTGACACAGTGAGGCGGGGTCGTGACAGCCCACGTCCCGTCCCCGCCCATCTCTCCCGAAGATGATTACAGTTTACTTGCAGCAGTACGAGAGTTGATGCTGTCCTTATCACACTTTTTAGAGAATTTATTTTTAAATAAATTAAAAAAATAGGATAAAAAGTAGTGTATTGACTATTTCCCCCCACTGTAGTGCAAGCCGCCATTGCGCTGCAACGACAATCCTTGACTCATTACGTGATTTCGTGTTGTCCGACTCACACAAAACTTTGTTTCGTCCGGAAATAACTGTAATTTCGTTACACGATGGGAAAAATAAAGCGATCTTGTTGGGACGATAGTGACAGTGTCGAAAATTTACTAACAAAAGTGAAAAAACGAAGGAGAATCTCCTCATCGTCATCGGAAAGTGAACCAGCGGTATCTCCTTCGCATTCTCTGTCGGAGGATTTAACTATTTAGTGATCTAGAATACCCACAAATGTTGATTTAATTTCCCGCCTTTAAAATTGTTTTCAAAAAATAAATTCATTGTGTTATGCCGACGTTTATCGTGTGTGCATTGTATGTATGACCATTATGTGTCTAACTACCTACCAATTTTAATATCCCGACGTATTTATATCGTGTGTGGATGCCTAATGCCAAGTTGCAAGTGCCTTATAATGATTTTATTCTTTGTGTTACGCCGACGTCTATCGTGTGTGGATACTATGGCCGCCGAATGTGTTGATACCTGCACCCACCAACTTATATATCCCGACGTATATCGTGTGTGGATGCCTGCCAAAGTTACAAATGCCATAAAATTATTTTATTCATTGTGATATCCCGACGTTTATCGTGTGTGGATACTATGGCCGCCGAATGGGTTGATACCTGCACCCACCAACTTATATATCCCGACGTATATCGTGTGTGGATACTATGGCCGCCGAATGTGTTGATACCGGCACCCACCAACTTATATATCCCGACGTATATCGTGTGTGGATGCATGCCAAAGTTACAAATGCCATAAAATGATTTTATTCATTGTGATATCCCGACGTTTATCGTGTGTGGATACTATGGCCGCCGAATGTGCTGATACCGGCACCCACCAACTTATATATCCCGACGTATATCGTGTGTGGATGCATGCCAAAGTTACAAATGCCATAAAATGATTTTATTCATTGTGATATCCCGACGTTTATCGTGTGTGGATACTATGGCCGCCGAATGTGTTGATACCTGCACCCACCAACTTATATATCCCGACGCAAAGCGCGTAAGTACCTACCTACCTACCTATTTATAGCGGGTGACTTATGATTATATTTTACTCCTTGGTAGGTGAGATCCCAAATAATGAGGCACCATAAGAAGAAAAATAAAAGGTTGGTGAAAATCCTGATGAACTAGACCCGGATATTTTACAATTGTTGGGCTCAGACCCTACACTAAATAAAGCATTTGGAGACAATTTACACAAAGATTTGACAACGCGGTGGAAACACATCTTAATTAACGGTCTGACTAAAAAGGAAAACGTTGTTATCCTAAAACAATATCTGCCTGCTGAAAATTGTATTTACATGAAAGCATCCATGCTAAGCACACAGTGAGTAAAAACAAAATCAAATGGCCAGCGGTTTCTCAGCAATCTGCAAAGCACAGCTTTAACTCTAATCGTAAACATACCACAAGACATTATTAAGACACTCGGTGTTAATGCAGGGCGACTAACGCGCAACGCAAACCACAGAGAATCTCTGTCTAGAAGATTCACTGTTACAATCCTAGTAAACGAAAAAGGGATGTAGTAAAAAAAAAAAAAAAAAAAAAACTATTCAGTTCTAATTTGCCTGATCATCTAATACAACAACTACCTACCTCAGAATTTTATTAAGATTCACCGCAAATAATGCGAGATTCAATCAGCAGCGCAATCAGTCGAGTACTACGTATCGTCTAAGCGGTCCTTTAAATGCATGGGGGGTGCCGCGTGCGGGCACCAGCCGCCGAGTCGCGAGCCGCCACCGCCCGCCGCGGGATCACCGCCGCCGCCGCACCACGTGACCTAGACGGCCACGCGTGCACGGGTGGCCAACCACGCAGCCTGACGCCGCTAATCACCTCGGCACAGGTAGACAAAAATATTCCGATAGCTGGTTGGTTACAGCATTACTTTAATGAATACATACTCATTACAAAGGATAAAACTATCCTTTCTTGAATTAAAGGATAATAAATACCTTTTATTTGTAAACCACATCAGCCTGACATACCAAAAAGGTTATTCATTGTCACAGAAAATAACATAATTGATAATTGTAATTCTGAGCTATAATCAGGTTTTATTTCTCAATGACTAGCTGTTGCCAGCGGCTTCGCCACCTACAACTCAAAAATTATCCCACGGGAAGATAAAATCGGGATTAAAACTATCTTATGTGTTAATTCACGTTATAAACTATCTGTGTACCAAATTTTATCGAAATGCGTTCAGTAATTGTTTGCGAGAGGAAGTAACAAACATACACACTTACAAACTTTCGCCTTTATAATATTAGTGTGATAGTGTGATGTAGGTATTTCACCTTCACCTTTGTTACAGTACCTAAGCCTAACGGGAAACATTTCCTTAATTTAAAAGGATTAACTAAATCCGTTCATGTTGACCACTTTAAAATGGGAGACTACCGCACAGTTATAAATCAAAATTGTTTTATGGCAAATATAGACTTAAAGGACGCGTATATTTTTTGGTTGCAGTTGCCCAAAGCGAGATTATTTAGGTACCTAAGTCTTACTTGGAACTTAAAAAGATTTACCTACTAATCAATTATTTGAGCTTAACGTTTTGCCGCTTGGACTCTGTACCGCACCCGTACCCTACGAAGTATTATAATATCTGTGCCTACGTATTCACTAAATTAACAAAACCTGTACTGAATTATTTACGTTCACTGGGGTATTTATCAGTAAACTATAATATGATTTTTATGCATCGGTTAACCTGTCATAATAACGTCGAAGCGACAAAAGAATGATTATAAAGATTAGGATTTTTAATCAACACTGACAAAAGTAAAATTTACCCAAGTAAAAAGTGCCTGTTCTGTGCAAGCAACATGCCCAAAACATTACCGAAAAGGGAACCTGATAGACTTATAGGTCTGTTAACATCAGCATGCTCCGCCATTCAATACGGCTGGGTACACAGAATAGATAAAAGAGGTTAGAAAGGAAATAGTTCCTGATTTGTATTAGAACGCGTGTCGCCGCTTGTCTCCCACTCTCTATATCCACTACATGCAAGACGCTTATAAGTACGCGAATTATGCACACAAATAAACCACACTCACTTAGATCGCGAGCTTGCTACTGGTTGTCACACTAGCGCAAGCATTGCGTTTGACGTACACTCACACTTACGTTTATTTCTCATACATGTTACGGTGACCAAAAGGTCGATAATGTATATCGATAAAATTACTTTAGTTTTGTTACTTTAAGTTTTGCAGTTTTAGCTTTAATTTCGGGACGGGACAGAAAGAAAGAAAATAAGAAAGCAAAAATATTTATTGGTCTCTCACACATAAAAAAATAAAGATAAAAAGTAAACATAAAAGAGATTTTTTTCAAATATTGAACAATACTTGAAATTCAATTTCAATGCATATTTTATTATTGTCTTTGAAATAAAACGTATTTATTAAGTAGCAATAGCATGAGCTTGCTATCTTTCAAATTCGAATTTTTCTGAATAAAATGCAATCTCACACTAATATATTTTTCTATAATCGCTTTAGTCACGTCTGTAACATATCTGGATCTGTTGGAAACCTAAAAATAAAATTTAAAATGTATGTTTCGATTTATAAATAGCTAACCTCAAAACAAATTTTAGATGAAACACAAACAATAAACAATAATAAGGTATTGATAGTATGGGATAAACAAAAGTTATTTTAATCATAACATAATAATCATTTGAATACATTCACACATACTAAATATCGACATTATTTACAACTTGATACAACACTATCGAAACGCAAAGATTAGGTAGAATTTAAGCTGTGGCTCGTCGCACGCGACGTTCGCAGTGAACGAAATGCATTGCGCAATCGCCCACGAAGTACAAGATGGTACCCACGTATTGCAAGCAATGTACATAATTTCGTTTCTGCTTGCGATTGTATCATTTTTGTCTGCGAACTACATAATACTATTGTAATAATTACAAATATCACTTGTATTTTAAGGTTTTAAGACTTACCGATGAAAAGAAATCCCTTCTCGAGCCACACTACACACCTGGCTTCTTTTCCGACACGTAATAATCGCGCAAGACGGCATAATTCTTTTTTTTCTCGGAGCTCCGTTCGCTGTCACAATATGAGCGCGATTGTTGGTCATATATGAGCGTCTGATCATATGTGTCATAAATCCGGCGCGCTTGCCACGCCCACATGGCCCTTCTAACCTCTTTTATCTATTCTGTGGCTGGGTATACACAAAGGTTCTAGGAAGAGCAAAATCTCTGGCATTATACTATTCTAATAATTACAATAAACACATATAAATATCATAAATACTTTTGAGTTACTGGCAACTTTTTATGGTCTAAAAATCTTTACTTCACACAATGGTGTGAAAATACTCAGAACAGACAATACTATAGCAATTGCTAATATAGATACAGAATCGGAATAGCAGATTACGCATTTATTATAGTAACACTTTCACTCGGTATTCCACAGTTCGACTTATTAGCCAGAATCATAAATGTTACAGATGTACTTCCTGGAAATTGGATCCAAATTCCGAAATTATTGTTATTATTTATTGTTGTTGGAGGAGCTCGTGGCTTAATAAGAACTGCCACTCGGGTCGATCTTTAGGTAAAGCTGTGCTTGCCTAGGTCGGTCTGTGGATGGGTGACCGCCCGACATACCGAGTTTCCTCCGTGCCTCGGAAAGCACGTTAAACTGTTGGTCCCGGCTGCCATAATATAGATCTTTGGCAGTCGTTACAGGTAGTCAGTGACCTGAAATTCTGACATCCAGTCTTACCAAAGGGTATCGTATTACCTAGTATTAACTGGGTTGTGGGGGTCAGATAGGCAGTCGCTCCATGTAAAATACTGATATTCAGCTGCATCCGGTTAGACTGGAAGCCGACCTCAATATAGTTGGGAAAAGGCTAGGCAGATGATATTTATTGTTGATTAGTATATTTTTTATGCTTTTACTCCTTTTAGTCTTATTTCAAAGTTTTCATAAAATTAAAAATGACAAGCAGAAGGGATTATAGTACTACCATATTGACCAATACAGCCTTGGCACCCAGTGCGGTTAAAATTACATAATTCGAAAGTACTTTATTTTAATCCTGACAAAAATCTACTGTGTTTTACTCTTTCAAGGGGGAGTATCCTCTCCACTCGGATCTTACTCTGATGGCAGGGAATTTATCCGGCAGTCACTATTAATGCGCGGAACCCAAAGCATCTCTCAATATATTGATGGCCTCTCTCTCCATAAACACGCTGAAGCAATATAATACTGCACTAAACTCATATAGTGGCTATATTGTAATAGTAAAGGTTTAGATTACTGTGATTCCCACACTATTCAATTAATAGAATTCTTGACTTAGCTAGTTAATTCGGGTGTTACAGCACACTTAATAGTTCTGCAATATCAATATTGTTAGGTCAGGAAATTTAAAAAGGTTTTTCAAAAGAGGTCTATTGTTTAAACCAAAATTCCACACCTGGAATCACAATCTTGTATTAAGTTATTAAACCAATTAAGTACTTTCCTAATGATTCAATTACACTAAAAGATTTTATTAAAAACTGTAACTCTTTTAGCACTAGCATCTGCACAGAGAAATCAAACTTAAAGCCTAATAAAAATAAAAAATATTACTTTTGATTCAGACAAAATTATAATTAAAATCGAAGATTTAATATAAACCGGCCAGGCACCATTGATTCTGTTGCCATATATTAGAAAAAACCCTAACGTTTGCCCAGCTTTAACCTTCAAACATTAGATAGATAAAACTGTTTGCTTACGTGTCATGTGTCAAGAAGATTCTTTATTTTGAAGTTATCAAATTAATAAGAAAGTGGGTTCTCAAACTTTTTCTCACTAGGTAAAACAAGTTCTAGAAAAAAGTGGCATAGATGTAAAATTGTATGGGACACACAGTACAAGGCACGCATCTGCGTCTGCTGGAAGTGAGCAGGTGTCAATCTGGAAGTTATTCGAAAGGCCGCAGGCTGGAGTGAATCTTCCCAATTCCCATGTATTCCAAAATACTATAATAAGAATGTATTTGCCCATAACTAAACTGAATTTGTAGATGCACTCTTTAGATGATTATTTATTATTGTTGTACCTTAGTTTTATGATTATTACAAACAAATATAATTAGCATTACGTTTCAGTAATTAAAACGTAATAAATAAATAGCATAATATTTTATCGATCGCTTTAATGTCAATTTTTTTCGATGCTCTAAACATCTGCAAGTAAACTGTAATCATCTTCGGGAGAGATACGAAGTATAATAATCTGGAATAACACATGGGCTATATATTAGCGCTATAATAACTTAGGGGGGTGAGCAATATTGCAATAAGAGCATATTTTTCAACTGTTTGACACCTAACTTCTGTCATATTATGAATTAAAAGCGACGGCTATTTTAGTCATTTCACACATATTATGATAGTAGCCTAACGGTTCGGCGACCTACCTGTAAACAAAGGTATGCAAGTTCAAATCTCAGTCGGTGCCTTCTTTTCGGTGTTGTCGGTGTTTTTTGTATAATTCTGTAAGATTTCCAAAACTGTTAAACATGTTCGCGAGTTCGATCCCCAATCGGTTTTCACTTTTTGTAATTTTTAGGTATTTGTTTTTATTCTTATGCTATATGATTTTAAAATAATTACAAAAACAACAAAAAGTAATTATAAATCTAAATACATAATAATAAATGTGTAGACGTAGAGTTTCTGTACCTACATTGAACTTTTTATTTAGAAAAAAAAAATGGTTTTCTATTGGCGTGTTCATTCGTTTTCGAATTTTTTGTCTGTAATCTATCGGGAGGCCTTCCACTCCCGCGCCCGCCCGTCCCCCCGGCGCCCGTCGGGGCTGTGGATATCGAAAGGTTACCGCGGCTCCGACACAAGGGCGAAGAAGAAGGAACATGGGTTTGGTTTTTAGACAGTAGAAGTCTGACACTCCCCTTCGCTCTGCCCAAGAGAAAAAAAGGCCTGCCAACGCAACGTCTTGCGGTTTGCAGTCGTCACTCTACAACTTTTCGGCCTATCGGCCATCCGTTCGTTCTGCGAGCAATGTGCCCATTGCCACTTAAGTCTTGCGATTCTTCGGGCTCAGTCGGTAACCTTGGTTCGTAAGCGGATGTCTTCATTTCTGATTCTATCACGCAAGGAAACTCAGAGCATAGCCCCCTCCATTACCCTTCGGGTGGATTGAGATTTCTGATGAGACCCATTGTGAGAGACCACTTTTCGGTCCCATATCTAATCACTGGCAACACACACTGGTCATAGACTTTCGTCTTGAGACATTGTGGTAAGTTGGACGAGAAGATACCGCGCAACTTCCCGAACGCTGCCCAGCCGAGTATAGGATTCGTCGAGCATTGTACTGAGTTCCTCCATGGTCCCAGCCATAACAACTATGACGTCGGCAAACCGAAGGTGAGTGATGCACTCGCCATTGAAGTTGATTTCAAGTCCTCTCCAATCCAGAAATTCTCCAGTGCAGTTTCGGAGATATGACGTCTCCCTGTTCCTATTTGTTATAGTATCAGGTGTAAATTATAAAGCCAATTTAATAAGGGTTTTAGTTTTCATTGTAGGTAATCGGTGCTCTCTATAAAAAAAATTGATTTAAAAAAGATGAACTTATCGTCATAACGAAAGATACATACATGCAACGACATCTACTACACCAAATTGGTACTAATTAATAAATGTGTTCACAAGATAACTTTTAAATCGATTTTTTCAAAAAGCTAAGGTACGCTTATAATAATACTAGCTGACCCGGCAGACTTCGTACTGCCTAATTAAATAGCAATAAAGTCCTGTCAAAAATATTTCTAATGTGACATTTTTTGTTCCTACATTTAAAAATAAGTAATCGCTTTATTGTTAATCATGTGAATCATAATTATTAACAAAAATCAGTTTTATTTTCATTGTAGTGCTTTGTGTTAAACGATGTTTTTTGTTTGATTTCCTGGCGTATAGACAAACAAATCTGATGGTTTTCCAACACGGGAACAGGCAACATACAATTGACCATGTGAGAAAAATGTGTTTTCCAGATTAATACCACAAACACTTAATGATTGCCCTTGGGACTTGTTTATGGTCATAGCAAAAGCAAGCCGAACTGGAAACTGTAGTCGTTTAAAGTCAAACGGCACATCAGTCGGAATCATTGGGATGCGCGGTATGAGAACGTCTTCTCCTTTATACTTTCCTTTCAGTATAGTTTCTTCTATCACGTTGTTTAGTAATTTTTTTATCGCTAACCTTGTGCCGTTGCGAGACGCGGTTGGTTGATATTTCGCAACATAATAACTACCGATTCAACCTTTAATTGAAGATTGTGAGGTGGCAATCCTGGCAAATCCAGCGAGTTTAAAAATTCTGGTGGATAGTTCACTACATCATCTTGGTTAGTAGCCGAATCAACTGATTTATATACCCTCGATTCGCCTGTAATTTTTTCTTGAATTTTAAAATTTACATCTATGTTTTTTGCAGCCAATATAGCTCGTTCGCTCAACCAATCATGGTTTCTGTAATTTTGAGAAACATATGGAAACACCTTCTGAATAAGTTCATCTTTTGATCGAGTTAACTGACAAAAACTTTGAGGAAAGTTAATGCAGCCAGTCAACATGTCTATAGGAAATTTGCCATTACCAATGTCAATGAGTTTTTTAGAGAATATGTTTCCAGATTGGTCATTTTGCAACTCGACACGCATATTCTTGCTTAAATGAAGTACTTTGACATGTTTCCACAAATTGGAGAACTTTAGACATGCATTGAGTTCATCAGCTGGCGTTGATCGTGGAATCACTGGCAATGTTTGTCGAAAATCTCCTGCTAATAAAATCATTGCACCACCAAATTTGTTATGATTGCTCCGTAGATATTTTAAGGTTCTGTATAAAGCCTCCAAAGATTTTTTATGTGCCATCGTGCATTCATCCCAAATAATTAATTTACATTGCTGCAAGACCTTTGCCATTGCAGAGTTCTTCGAAATGTTGCAGGTCGTAGTTTCATTGCTTTGCATATTTAATGGCAATTTTAATGATGAATGGGCTGTTCGACCACCTTCAAGCAAAGTTGCTTCGATTCCCGACGAAGCGAGTGCAAGTGCAATTTTATTTTGTGAGCGAATCTTTGCTAATATTAATGAAATAAAAAAAGTTTTTCCTGTACCACCAGGTGCATCTAAGAAGTAAATCCCTCCAGTTTCATCATTTGTTACTTTCATAAGTGTATCAAATACATACTTCTGTTCTTCATTCAACAGTGGAAGATTTGTTTATTCTTTCTTTCTTTCAATTAATTCTTTCAAAGTGTTGATATCATACAGTTTTTCTCGATTCAACTCTTGGTTAAAAGCATCATGCATTTGACGATTGGGCGCGGCCAGGCCTAATTGAATTAATAGTTTGTTTGACATCATCAAGTACATGTCCTCAATTGAAATCAATGCTTCGTTGTAAATTTCTTCACTGATTTGTATATTTGGATTTCCCATTCTATTTCGTATTTGATACAAAATATCATCACACATATAACTTTGTACTTGATCCACAAATCAATTGGGTTTGATGGGAAGCATGTAGATATGATTATAGAAAACAATGTTCGTATTTGATGAGCGTGTGATGATATTACAGCATCATTGAGAGTTTGATCCCAATGAGCGTGATTTTCTAGTAATTGCAAACGTTGACAGGCTTCTCTGTAAGATCCACACAATTCACCATCAACAGTTCGTAAATGTTGGAATGATGTTGGGCCACGTACATTGACTAATATCAGTCGTAAATAAAAGCATTCATCATTGCTTGGATGTACTGAATAAATTCGACCAATGGCATCGGTGGAATAAACATCTGGATATCCTGGTACTTAAAAAAAAAAATTAAAATTAATTAATTTAACTTTCGTCGTATAAATCTCCTTGAGGATTGATTCCAAGTATAATATTTTGGCATTTCAGATTATAGTAATGTTTGTGCAAAATCATCGTTTTATGCCAAAACTATGATTTTGCACAAACATTACTCGTCTCAAAAAAACTGGTTAATGTAGTAGCTAGTTCTGTGCTGTAAAATATTTTTTTTTTTTCATTTCGGGTTCTTCTAACATACGGTCTACATTGTTTATACAATAGTGAATGCTTGTAATTTAATATGAACTTTATACAAAAGCAATAAAGCTCAAATTGACTCTACGTTTTAGTTACAAAACGTTTATAAGGGAAAAAGAAAATGGCTGTTTTTAGTGTTTTTCCGTCAATTATTCGATTTTTTCTCGCCGTAAAAACCATCTTTGAACTTCAACGAAGATTTAAAAAAAAGAATTGGCCAAATTGGTCCAGGCGTTGTTGAGTTATGCGCTTACCAACACATTTTGCGATTCATTTTTATATTATAGAAGATAGTCTAAATGACGATGCTTTGACAATCTAAATAGCCTATAATATAAACCTTAAAGTGTGTTCGCTTTCTATGCATTTAATTTTGACTTCGTCTTCGATAGATGGCGTTGTACATTTGAGGAATCAAATTTTGGATTTTCTGAATCAAAAATTTACGAATACACACAGTACGAAAATAAAAACGAAATTAAAATAAGACAAGCAGCGCCACAATCAATCGCCCAGCCATGCCCCTTCACCAACCGTGCCGTCATAATTATTACTGTGGCGGTGGGTTCCTCGGGCATTGCTGATAGCCTGATGAATGTGCATGTGTATTGTGTAGTCTGGCTGATAAATAGCCAGACTACACAATAATTGCACATTCCGTTTCTAAATTGCAACATCACCAAAAACTGCGTCTTTGCAAATAAACTGATAAAACAGGAGAGAGCCGTCTGGAATCGGACGCAGATGGGCCAATTCTATTTTCCGAATATTTTTTTCCTCCAGTGCCAACAGTAATAATATGGGACGAGTGCACAATATCGCACTAGCATGCATTAGAGGCGTTGAATCGCAGCTTGCAGGACACACGCGGCAACCACGCGCTGATGGTCAGCGTTAGTTGTGTTGTTCACAGGCGACTGTAGGCGGACCCTGCCGGTCATTGCGGGGAGCACACCAGTGGATGAAATAAACACATGTCTCAAGGCGTCGTCGTTGTGGACCAGGATCAAAAATCTGCGTCATAGGTAAACTGTACAACGACCACGAAGCAGGCGTCTTTGCAAATAAACTGATTCAAATAGGAGAGAATCGTCTGGAATCTGGAGACAGATGGGAATATTTTATTTTCTAAAGATTTTTTTTCATCCAGTGCCAACAGAGGATGAACTTATTATGCACGTTTTACCTATTTTTGTGGTTAATAATTATAGGTAAATAAAATAAGAATAGTGATTTTTAGTGAGGGCAGGTGCTACTGAGAAAACCCTTTTCCCGTATCGGGAATCAAATCCCGGACTTCAAACTCAGTAGTCGCGCTTAGGGCCACTCGATCAACGAGACAGACACACATTTTCCACGTGAACGAAGTCGCGGGCATCAGCTAGTAGTAATATAAATTTTCTAGATTTGCGGGGTGGCAGACCGGAATATACGTAAGGCTAGTTCGAAAAACCGCACCAGGGCAGTGTTTTCCTTATTTATATAATCTCAATGACATAAATAATTATCTGAAGTCATAACCATGACCTGACGCTGCTGCTTGACTCCGCTCTCTGACGCCCCCTGAAACGCGCCGCCGGGCGCCATAGAATTAATAAAATAACAATCCACCACGCGGGCCAGTGCGGGTTGGTACCTAGATGTCATATATCTTCGATTTTTCTCCTAGGGGGCTCCTTTGCGAGCGGTGATCGGCGCCCCCTTGGATCCTGCGCCCGGGTGCTACGCACACCCTGCACTATAGGTAAAGACGCCTCTGGTGACTGACTGAATGATTTATTTGTTTGGGAGAAGATAACTCTATTAAATTAATAAGGTTACGGAAGGAAAATAAGATAGGTGTACATGTAGCTTAATGATGACTTTCAATAATATTTTTGGAAATTACAGCAAAAATACCGAAAATTTCAATTTGCACAGTCACGACCTTCGCACGTACCCAGACCAATTAACATTATTAACAATATTTTAATGAAAAAGATAATAATTAATAATGTGTTAAAATGAAACATTTTTCAATATTTGACCAATGTATTGACGCTGTTCATTAATTTTGATATAAAAGGCTCCTGTTTGAGGAGACAGATCATATTGTATTTTAACTTCGAAACAAGACAACTAAACCAGTTAAGGTAAGTTGGATATTTTTTTTTTATAAATTACTCCTTAAATTTTATGCATTTGTGTTTCTCATCCGTCTATGTACTTTTTAGAATTTCGTAGTCGAATGGCAAAAACAACGGAACCGTTATAGATTTGTCATGTCTGTCTGTCCGTCCGTATGTCACAGCCACTTTATTCCAAAACTATTAGAACTACACGGTTGAAACTTGGTTGGTAGATGTACTGAAGAGCTGACTGTATGTGACTGAAGAGCTACTCTTCAATGTTGTATACTGTTTGTAGAAGCGTCAAAACAATATTTAACAACGTAACAGGAATGGCGGATGCAGCAGCATCTCTGGCGAGCGCGCAGGCCATGAAACTGGCGCTGCAAGTTGTGCAGACCCTGAGCCTCACGTCGTACCCGTACCCGGTCGACTGTACCCTAACCAGTATGTACATTTGTCATCCTTTATATCATTACGTCGTCTTCATCATCATTATCATCCTGTCCTTGTCCCATTCTATTACAAGTACCACCAAATCTGCCATGATCATGATCTGAATGACACTGTGCCATAATTTCAATTCATAATGTTCCAGTATAGATTCTAACTAAAGACTTATCATTTCTGCAGATGGCAGTTATCATGACTTCATTGTTGTGGGCGGTGGTACTGCAGGGTCAGTGCTCGCGAACAGACTGTCTGCCAACGAGAGCTACAGCGTGCTGCTACTTGAAGCAGGAGGATATCCACCTCTTGAGTCCGAGGTACACATTTATCTTTAGTTTCTACCGCGTGAAAGTTAACTGTAGTTTGAAAAATGCCTATGGCAAGTATTTTTGAAATCGGATTAGGAGTTTAATACCATTGGTAATACGTTATATAATATTTAATCTTTTTATCAATATTGTCGTACGCCAAATCTGAAGAACATTAAAGTTTACTTCTGTTTCCAGCTTCCCGGAACATTCATGTTGCTAAAAGAGTCAGTGTACGACTACAATTTCCGCACTGTAAACGACAACTACACAATGCAGAACATGCAGGGCAAGACCTGCGGCCTTACGCAAGGCAAGATGCTGGGTGGCAGCAGCGCCCTCTATCACATGATGTACACTCGCGGTGACCCACAGGACTACGAAGCGTGGGTGGAGAGGACTAACGATACAGCCTGGAACGTAACTAACACTCTCAAGTACTTTAAGAAACAAGAGAAACTGACTGACAAGGAACTGCTTGATTCTGACTATGCTGACCTCCATGGAATCGACGGGATGATTAAAATAAAAAGAGAAACGAGCCCTCGCCTTGAGAACATCTTTGGGGCCTTGGAGGAGGTTGGTCATGAGATCTTGTTAGACTCAACATCTTTAGACTCTGCTCTCGGCTACACACAGGTGCTGTATGCCATCGATGACGGTGTCCGACAAAACCACGCGTTAGTCTACCTCGGTTCCGTCAAGGAACGCCCTAATCTATGCGTGTCGTTGGAAAAAACTGTCACTAAGATTCTATTCGAAAACAATAAAGCTGTCGGTGTACAGGTGATCACATCCGACAATGAGACGTATGTATTATATGCAAAAAAGGAGGTTATTGTTTCCGCAGGGACGATTAGCAGCCCCAAGTTATTGATGCTGTCAGGAATCGGGCCTCGAGATCATCTCGAGTCACTTGACATAGATGTGATCGCTGATTTGCCTGTCGGGCAGAATTACATGGACCAGGCAGCTGCTCCAATTATTATCCAACTGGAAGAAAGTTCAGAAGTCTCTGGTGCAAGTAACCCGCACAAGTTCCCAGTGCCAGCATTCAGTGGGAATGTAGCACTCAACTCAACTCGGCCTGATTATCAAACGATCAACTTACTGTTCCAGCCGAACTCGACCGATCTGCTAGGTCTATTTAGTCAAATGTTTAGCTACTCAAACGAAGTCTCTCAAAAGGTTTACGAAGCTAGTTTTAACAGGAACACAATATTTTCCTTATTAGGTTTGACGTTACCTGAATCTCGAGGTCAGATGTGGCTTGCAAGTACTGACCCTTTCGCTCCTCCGATTATAGAGTCAGGTATGTTCAGTAACGAAGCTGATTTGAAGACTATGGGACAAGCCTTCATAGACCACGTTCGATTGCTGGACTCGACTTACATGAAAAGCATAAACGCGACCATCCTGGACTTGGGTTTCTGCAAGGACACGACAAGTGAAATAAAATTCTGGGAGTGTTACTCAGTTGTTATGTCCACGACTATGTGGCACTTCGGAGGGACTTGTGCTATTGGATTGGTGCTGAAAAAGGACATGAAGGTTATAGGCATAGATAACTTGCGAGTGGTGGACGCTTCTGCCATGCCACAGCTGGTTAGCGGGAAGATCGTCGCTCCAGTCACTATGATGGCTGAACGTGCTGCTGATCTGATTCGTACCGAGCATAACATTTGTTAACCGTTTGTATTTTCAATTTGTTTTTTAAATTCATAATAACTACAGTTTTATCGCAATTTAGCAAGACAATTTCATTTTCATTTTTTTTTATTTGTACGCCTTTTGGCATAACATAGCGACCTATCATTACTTTAAGAACTGTATGCACTACCTAATCTGTGTTACACAAATAAAATTGACTTTGACTTTGTACATTATCCTATTATTATTATTATTATTATTATTGCCAATTTGCCATGTATATATATACACACATCAAAAGTGTCTAGGGATCAACATATTATATTTTTTTGCAATAACTTTTCTCCTGATTGATATTAATTAAAATTTTCTTTAAGGATTCATCAAATAAAGTGTTTTCGTTTGTCACAGTAACGATAAACCAAGTCACCTTTGCATTAATAAAGAAATTTTCCATTTTCCTAATAAAGGGATTTTTGACATTTGAACCACTAACATTAAAGTTCGAAAAAAAGACTGAAATAACAGTTTTCTTTAAAATTTTATTGGGTATCTTAAACAATTAATAATCCGTGTTTCTACCGCAAACACTAACAACACAAGAACATCGGTTTGGCATAGGTACCTACTCAAAATGAGTTCATCCAAATCACGCTGTGGAATGGCCGCCCATGTTCGTTGCAACAACAAAAAACGACTTTGGACACGTTACCGAAGCACTGGTACCGTGGCTGAGCGCCATGGAGGACGGTATCGCTGCACCACACGGAGACAAGACCGATACATTCAAATCTTAACTCGAAGAGCTCCAACAATAACCGCCATGATGTTAGCCGTGAGGCTTCATCACTCTTCAGGGAACTTAATTAGCGACCAAATAGTCAGAAACCGCTTGCATGAAGTGAACCTTCATTCCCGAAGACCGCTACGGGTACCACCTATAGCAATGCACAATCGTAGGATTCGATATCAATGGGCTCTTGAACACAGAAATTGGGCAGAAGAACAATGGCGTTTCGTGTGCTTTTCTGATGAGTCTCGTTTTGGTATGAGACCGGATACAAGACGTATACGACACTGGAGAACCCCTGGACGCCAACAGCGATTAAAATCCTGCCAGGAAGTCCATCCTTATAGTAGTGAAACCATCATGGTATGGGCGGGTATTTGGATCGGCGGAAGAACTGAGTTGATTTGGATCAGAGGCAACCTCAACGCTCAAATTTATGCTGAGATGATTGTATCAGACGTCATCGTTCCTCTACAAGTGCAAATCGGACCCTTATTTCAGTTAATGCATGATAATGCACGACCGCACACCGCAAGAGTTGTAAGACAGACTCTCGCCGCAGCTAACATCAATGTCCTGCCCTGGCCTGCTCAGTCGCCAGACTTGAACCCGATTGAGCATGCATGGGATATGCTACAGAGAAGAGCTCTTCCGAATATGGAGGGTATCCAGTCGCAAGAAGACCTTTTTTTGTTGTTGCAACGAACATGGGCGGCCATTCCACAGCGTGATTTGGATGAACTCATTTTGAGTATGCCAAACCGATGTTCTTGTGTTGTTAGTGTTCGCGGTAGAAACACGGATTATAAATAATTGTTTAAGTTACCCAATAAAATTTTAAAGAAAACTGTTATTTCAGTCTTTTTTTCGAACTTTAATGTTAGTGGTTCAAATGTCAAAAATCCCTTTATTAGGAAAATGGCAAATTTCTTTATTAATGCAAAGGTGACTTGGTTTATCGTTACTGTGACAAACGAAAACACTTTATTTGATGAATCCTTAAAGAAAATTTTAATTAATATCAATCAGGAGAAAAGTTATTGCAAAAATATATGTTGATCCCTAGACACTTTTGATGTGTGTATATATATACATTATCCTAGTTTCTCAGTAGCAATACTATTTTGCTCAGTTGAGGGAAATAAATGTTCTGCTTCACCCTCCTAGGTTACCTTTATCGTGCATTGTTTAAGTATACAGTATGTCATTGTATCATTAATAATGATCAAATTTTCATCTCAATTGACTGGCCTGTTGGTCTAGTGGTTAGTGACCCTAACTGCTATGCCGGAGGTCGTGGGTTCGATTCCCACCCAGGACAAATGTTTGTGTGATGAGCACGATCATTTGTTCTGTGTCTGGGTGTAATTTATCTATAATATGTATGTATTTAGAAATATATAAGTATGTTTATCAGTTGTCTAGTACCCATAACACAAGCTCTGCTTAGCTTGGGACTAGATGGCGTTGTGTGATAGTTGTGGAATATATATATAATTGAAACTACTGAGCTTTTTCTGGTTTGGGCCAATTTTCGGAAAAACAAGTTTTTACTTTTTATTTGTTACTACAATTTTGTTATGATTTTGACAATCAATAGACAGTTTATACAATCAATAGACAGCTTACCCTGATGTCGGAGGCACACGATACACCGCAGGCGCTGCATTGATGACGTCACGCGTTGCGGGTTGCTGCCCGCATCATTGTGGTTGTTGCGGTGTTGCGGCGTTGCGGTGTTGCGGATGCTTTAATTATTTATTATTGAGTGTTATTTGATTTTATGGGTTGTTATCGGAAAATACTACGGTGATTCCAATGTTACTCTGGAAAATTCACACCAACTGATTTTAGCATAAAATTACTCTACCTCTGTTTCTTTCTGCACATCAATAATTGATTATTGAATTGAAAATTGATTTTAAATTCTGAATTTGCTGATATAAGCTGCAAGAGAATTAATTTACTGGCTCGTTGGTCTAGTGGTTGCAAGCGCGCCTGCTGACCATGAGGTCCTGGGTTCGATTCCCGCATTGGGCAAAGTGCTATAGAATTTAGCAGTAACAGCCACGGAGTCTGAATTTCTGCCCGGTTGATTGCAATAGGCTCGCCCCCTATTACCTACATGGGACTTAAACATACCTGGTGAAATGTGGGTGTACCTACTATTAGGTACACCTCTGCCTCACCCTTCGTGGATTACAGGCGTGATGTTATGTATGTGTGTGTTAATTTTATCAACACACACATGTTCTAAAACTTTTTTAACTTTGTATTTTTAAAAATTCCATTCAACTTCACGCTGCACGCTGCACGCCCCGCCGCTCCGAATTTGCGGCCTTAGGGACAAGGACAGGAAGACGATGACCAAATCAAAGACACCCCTTTACAAAGCAAACTCCATGCACCACCGGACATCAACTACCCTCGAATCAAACAAACCCTTACTACTGCGTATTATTGAACGAATGACATATAATTTTTTAACGAAACCCTTAGGGTGCTTTTTCACCAGAGATGTGCCAGCTATGCTACGTTGCTATGGATGCGTTTGATATCCACCAATCATATTCATTGCTGCACATAGCTTGGCACTGGTGGAAACGGACTCAACTAAGCTATGTTTTGTATAGGGAAAGATGGGTGCTATCATTATGGATGTGTGCTATGTATGTGTGCTATGGATGTGTACTATGGATGCGTGCTATGGTCGTCGCGAGTGGTATTGAAACATAGCATAGCTCGAGCTGCGCATCTTCCTCGCACAGCTACATAGCTTAGTATCAGTGGAAACGGTCAACGGTCACATAGTTTCACAGCTTATAGCTATTACATTTTCGCAGTAAGCTGCATAGCACATCTCTGGTGGAAAAGCACCCTTACAAAGGAAGGCTCTGAACAAAAAACGTATCGGAGCGTGAATTTAACGAGAACTCGTTCGTAATGTGAACTCGATATATATAATGTTTGTTTGTCTGTATTGTGTGCTGTCTTGTGGATGAAGGAATCTTTAGGGGTGGGTCGTATCCGGTGGTCAATGTCTTAACTCGTACACACGGCTACACATCAAGCTATATAGTTTACTAGCTGCTACCCGCGACTTCGTTCACGGGGAAATTTTGATGTGCGACTGTCTCGTTGATCGAGTGGTCCCAAGTGCAACTACTGAGGATGAGGTCCGTGGTTTGATTGCAAAGTTTTTTTGCAGTAGAGGCCAGGCCACGGAGCGTGGTTTTCGTGCCCGGTCGATGGCAACATTATATCTATAGACATCAAACGCCCCCTATTACATAGCGCTTGAACATTACTCCAAATTATGAAAACGTGCATGGTAAGTTCATCTTCTGATGGCACTGGATGGGAAAACTCTTCGGAAAGTGGATTTCACGCATCTATATCTAATTCCACTCGACTCTCTCCTGTTTAGCTTATTTGCAAAGACATCTGTTCCATGGCCAGTCGCAGATTTTTGGTGATGTTGCAAGTTGGGGTAAGATTCAGCGGCAATTTGTAAACGGAAAGAGCAATCTGGCCATTGTTAAGCAAAGTTGCAGCAATGCCCGAGGAAGCCACAGCGATAAGACGGCACGGTTGACGCAGTGCATCGGCGTTTGACTGTGATGCTGCATGTACTGTATTCGACCCCCGCACTGAACAAATAGATTTATGTCGTGGGTCTTATCTAATTTTAATTATTTAGGTTTTTATTTTAATGTTTTTACAGCTGTTTTTCTTACTGTGTACTTGTCAATTTGTATTTGTTGATTAATCACGACAAATATTAACACCGCAATTCAGTAAATGGTGTCAAATGAACAATGCCATCTGTCGAAGACGAAGTTAAACTGCCAAAATTTAATGCATGGGAAGCAAACACTGAGAAAACTGGTCTCCTATCAAGTTGAAATTTTGCTTGATTGAGTAAAAAACGATTAAATTAATCATTAATCATTTTAAAACAACAAACCACAATTGATTGTGGAAATCAAATTTAAATGATTGTACGCTTATAAAGTGAAATATGTTTAAAACAATAAAACTTCTTATTTAATTTTGGTGACGTCATAAACCATTATTAATTCTAATAAGATAAAATGATTGGGGTATTTTAATCATTTGCATATAATTCAGTTAAAAAACTACGTTATTGATGTAAATGTAGTTCATGATAAATCCTACTAAGATACTTGATTAGCAACATTAATAAAATATCTTTATTACATTTATAAATGTCTTCATCTAAGTAATGATCGGAAAATAATATGAGAAATCAATTAACTTTTTTAAATTAATAATTAATTTAAAATGGTAACTTCGTCTTTATTTTTTCAATCAGTCGTTGCTGTGACTCGAGCGCGCGCGTCTGTTTAACCGTTTTTCGTTCGTGATTGTGTCGAATTTTGTTATTTTCTTTCTTGATATTTTGCAATTGTCCCGTGTTAATTTAAATAAAATTTCTGATAATTTGCCATTAGTACCTATAGTATTATTTAAAGTGGTCCCGGTATCAAGTCGTGGCGGCAAGTGAATACCTACCTAGTGTTTGATGGAGGAAGCTGGCGACTTACTAAAGGCGTGGGGCCTCTCGGATTTAAAGCCCATTTTCACCAGTAAGTATTTTGCATCTACTTTCCACATTACTTGCCATTAGGTACTGCTTAGTTTCTCTTCAGACCAATCACAATTTCGTAAGAATACTCTACTGGCGGGAAGGGAACAGGTAAGGGCGCAGTGCGAGAAACAAATAATTTTTTTTTTTTTTTTGGGTTCCTCCCCTACGTGTAAGGTGGAGATGATAATTTGTTTTGCGTTCCCTATCGTGTGGGGTATTGTTGGATATATAGGTCTTTCAATAATTACCGTTTTTGATTTAGTAAACCGTTTGTGAGTTATTATGCAAATTTTCGTTACGAGTCAAGTGAACTGAGTTTAGCATCGGTCTGGGTCACTGTTTCTGACATTTGTTTGTCGTTACACAAACCTCTGACAGCAGGGCTTGCAAGCTCACATGGGTGTGTCTGTGAGTGTGTGTGCGAGTGAGTGTATGTGTAATATATCATCATCATTTCAGCCAAAAGACGTCCACTGCTGGACATGGGCCACCCCCAAAGGAGGGTTTTTGCTATAATCGCCACGCTTGGCAGGCGGGTTGGCGATCGCAGTGCGGTTGTTACAAAAGCTCAGAGAACGCTGTTGCCCATTCTCTGGGAAGTCCCTTAGTCGCCTCTTACGACACCCACGGGAAGATATGGGATGGTACTATTCGTTACGTACGACACCATATGCAGACATGTGTGTGTAATATATATTAATATAAAATGTTTCTTTTTTCAGGTGACACTGAAAAAAGGACTTTGTTTCATGGACTGATTACTCTGCGAAGTTTTCGGAAGGCCGTCCCTAACACCCGTTTATTCTTATGTTATAACAATTTCGTTCATTTTATGTTGATTATTTAACTTGCTGTTTTGAATATAGATAAATGAGTCAAATTACCTACTTGATTATTTTATTTCAGTACTAAACACTTAAGAATATTTCAAATTATCTTTATTACGTTTAAGTTGTATGTTTGTTGCTATTGTTTGTTTTTTTTGCGTTTAAGTTGTTTGTCTTCTGTTACTATTAAGTTGTTTGTTTGTTGCTTTTGAGTTTGTTAAGGCTCAATTTACACCGAAATCGAATCGAATTTTTGCAACGAATTTGTTTATAGCATAATGAACCTTATGTAACGTACGTAATTTGTACGTTAACCAATTGACATAAAGTTCATTATGTTAAGTAGAATTTCGTAGCAAAAAGTCGCTTCGTTCCATTCCGCGGCGGTGTAAATTGAGCCTAAACAAACAACTCAATAGCGAAAAACATACAACTTAATAGCAACAAACATACAACTTATTATCAACAAACATACAACTTATTAGCAAAAAACATACAACTTAATAGCAACAAACACACAACTTATTAGCAACAAACATACAACTTAATAGTAACAGACAGACAACTTAATAGGAACAAACATACAACTTAAGCACAACAAAGAAGTACTTAATTCAGATCAACACTTTTAATTACTTAACTTTAATAAGCTACATGATCTGTACAAAGACGTACTTACATCAATCAATTAATTGTCATTATAAAATGTATCATCTGACATGATACTATCAAACAAATCGCCTATCGTCATAAGTATATTTCATTTTAAAACTTACAATTTTAATGATTTAATCTATCAGCGAAGATGTTGAAATCAATCAAGTGACTTTTATACATTGGTCAAGTGCTTTTTAAACGCAACAACTGCCATAGTTAGCATAAACAAGAGACCTAAACGCTTTGTTATAAGGCATGTTAATATCAGTCAAGTTATTTATTCAAATTAATCAAGAAACTTTATAAAGCGACTATTTTTCTACTTATTTACGCTTTGCGACTGGTCAAAAAAGTAAACAAGTTCTTAATAAAATCTACAAAAATCATAGCGACATCCATAAAGTAATCTTACTACGGACAACTCAATGTACTTTATTACTGTAATCGTACACCTTTGTGCGTTCCTATATAAATAAGTTACATAATTGACGGAGACACATTCTTGATACATACTATCATTTATTTTTCTCAGTGAACACACACTATAGGGCTTAGGCTATGTAGTTTCCTGCATGGATGGCGCGCGGAGGCACTACATGCCGCGGTAGCGGAGTTACCCACTCCGCTACCGCGGCATGTTGCCGCTAGCTGGACAGACCCCCCCGGTGTGATTTCATGGCGACATGGAGAGAGCGACTGTCGCAACCCCGTGCAGGGCACAGTCACAGTGGTGGTAAGTCCCCTCTTTGAGGTGTGGCTTGAGAGGCGCCACGGCGCCCTCACCTTCTGTCTGGATCAGGTCCTCACCGGACACGGTTGTTCCGGGAGGTACCTGCACCGAATCAAGCGGAAGGAAACGCCCGGATGCTACCATTGCAAGGATCAGCCGGAGGACACGGTGGAGCACACCGTGGAGGTCTGCCCGGCGATGAGCCCCGTCGTGTTCTCTTAGCGGCGATCGGCGGCGGTGACCCGTCTGGTCCTGGTTCAAGCCATGTTGTGGGGCGAGAGGAGATGGGACGCCGTCGCCTCCTTCGGAGAAGCAGTGATGCTAGCGAAGGAGGTGGCGTAATGTGAGAGAGAGAACCTCTCGTCCCAGCCGCAACAGGAGACGCTCCGGGCGTCGGGGGCCATGTGATGGCTTCCAGCCACCGTAGGCGCGGACCTGTGGACGGTAAGTAGTGGGCTAGCTCGCCGTCCGCCCGTCTTATGACGACGACAGGCCGTGTCGACGGCGCGTTCGTGTTCCACGCGCGCCTCAAAGAGATGTCAGCAATATGGCAGCTGCGGGTTGTTCGAAAGAGATATCGCGGCCCCAGTACAGACGGCAAAGAAGGAACATGGGTAGTTTTTTGGCAGTAGAATTCTGGCATTCCCTACCACTCTGCCCAGAGCGGGAGGAGTCATTTGATGATTCCCATCCTCCAAAAAAAAATCTTATGTAGATTTTCAAAATAGCGTTATTTAAACTAATCAAGAGTACCTTTTGATATCGTAACTGTTTGAAAAAGACGATTTAAAAGTTATCTTGTGAACACATTTATTAATTACCCTTTCGATGCAATAGATGTCGTTGCATGTATGTTTCAGTTCTTCTCAAATATACTTTAAATTCGTATATCTTTTTACAGAGAGCACCAATTACAATAAAACAAAAACTAATCATATTAGTTTTAAAATGTACACGTGATAATACTATAATAAACTAATACACCCAAGACACACAGACTACATACAAAAATTCTAAAAATGATTGTAACACAACAAAAAGAAAACGTTATTTTTTCTAAATAATAAATGTTCAATTATACAGAAACTCTACGTCTACATATTTTTTATATTGTATTCACAATGAAAAGAAGATTTTATTAATTAATCTACTCTGAATTGATTTGAAAATCATATAGCATCAAAATAAAAACAAATACCTGGAACTTACAAAAAGTGAAAACCGATTGGGGATCGAACTCGCGAACATGTTTAACATTTTTGGAAATTAAACATTATAAAACATCACAAAAAGTGAATTCTGACTACCTTTGTTTACAGGTAAGTCTCTGTACCGTTAGGCTACGAACACCAGTGATAAAGAGTTTGAAATAGACCTTCTATTTTAATATAAGTATGACAGTTGACAGTTCGATTGTGGTTCGATACCGGAAATTTGAAATGACGTAAGGGACTTCAGCTTTCTCTTGGATTTTCAATGCTCGCACCAGGCACCTAAAGTGAAAAATTGCACAGCACACTCGATGTTCCTTGCGATATTTCGTATTTTCAGTATCAAGCTGTAAAACAGTTGAGGATTATGGATTATGCAATTCTGCTCACCCCCTTAAGTTAATATAGGGATAATATATAGCCCATGTGTTATTCCAGACTATAATCTACCTCTGTGCCAAATTTCATTCAGATCCGATCAGCCGTTCTGGCGTGAAAGAGTAACAAACATCCATCCATCCTCACAAACTTTCGCATTTATAATATTATAGTAGGATTTATTTTTGTTTATTTTTCTATCCAGTTTACGCTGATCTCGCACTGTACGGAAATTCTATACAATGCGAGACCAGCTTATACTGGAACGGTATAGCTTGATGTGTAGCCGTGTGTACATACAGGGTGTAAACGAAACGTTCACACAGCCGTCAACCAAGCACTATGTATAGTCGACCAAGAAATTGGTTTACCACTCTAAGGTTGAATATCATTTGCACGTACAAAACATCAAGTGCTATTTTTACGTCAGAATCTGTCAATCTGTCATCCTTAGCGAATAATTATGTTACTGGGAGATGTCATCAAAAGTGGTAAACTAATTTCTTGGTCGACTATACATCAAACTAAGTACCCCTACGCAAAAAATATTGCTGGGAAACGACTTTTTTTTTGGGGTGAAAAATCAATGTAGTAAAACTCAATGTAGTAGGACTCATAAACACTGTGCTAGTGAATGCTTTGAGTAGTAAACGGGTCATGGAGGTAATTTGAGTAAAGTAATAACCTGAAAAACTAGTAGGTAATAAAAAAACAGCGGTGAAAATTTTTGAACTTTGTGCCCCAATATCTCCGTTACTAGGGGGTTCCCAGGTAAAGTCTAGAACAAAAAAAAATCGCAGTGACGGGGAGAACAAGTGCCTTTCGCCTACGTTAAGGGTACTTTTACACCATTTAGACAGCTTCTTATTGTTTTAGAACTAAACCAAGATCTCACGGAATGCACGTTAAGCCACTTGCCGTTCCTGTCATTTGATATCATGGACAGCCGTTTCAGATAGTCAGTGGCTAGAAAGACTGACAAACAATCTTATTCTAACAAGAAAAAGGAGAAGAGTAGGGAAAAGGAAGGAAGGAAGGAAGGAAAAGATGGATTGTCTGCCTATCTGACCTTCACCCTTCGGGGGGAAGGGTGAAGGTCAGATAGGCAGACAATCCATCTACAAACTGGTATTGAGTTGCACCCAGATTAACTGGAAGCCGACTCCAGCATGTTTGGGAATAAATAGGGAAATGATGATGTGTAAAAAAACTACTGTTTGTTACTGTTCACAGTGCCGGATTAAGCAAGCGTGGGGCCCGTAGCTAATTCTATCCAGGGGCCCTTGATCTGCCAGAGAGAGATTCATTTCCCCCCATGTTGCAAAGGGACAACAACCTTCCCACACTGAAGACCTACCCATCTTCCAAGGAGACAAATATGAGAAAGGAAGTATTAGCGAGCGAAGCGAGCTCGAAAATTGTACTAATTGTCTGACTTGGAGTGTCTTTGTCGGAAAAGGAGTAATGTTTCAGTTTTGTGGCATCAAGTTAATTCAATATACCACTTAAGGTCATGTAAGTTTCACTCAAATAAAATTACAACCAGGTGGTTGGATACGCGGGGCCCCAGAATGCGCGGGGCCCGTAGCAATTGCTACTTTTGCTATATGGTTAATCCGGCACTGACTGTTCACAAACATGTTACACGACAGTTGAACTAAATAAACAGCGTAAGTTATTACAATATTCCTTACTCAAGAAAGCTGTCAAGACTTTTCTGTTTCGTCTATTAAAGTCATCATCATCATCAGTCTATAATGTTCCCACTGCAGGGACTCAGGCCCCCCCTCTCTAGGAGAGGGATGGGCTTTATTCCACCACGCGGGCCTAGTGCGGGTTGGTATAATATGCTTGAATATAAAAGTAACAATTGAAATTGATAACTATTGGGATGCTTAGTTGTAATAAACTTACCTTCAAAAAACGAATCATGAAGGCTATAAACGGAGGTAAATGACAGACAACCATTCTTAGTCTTCGTCTTTTATATTTTTTGTGCTAAATTAACCACCTACCTATTCATTTTGTGTAATTTTGGATTGTATTGCATTTTTATTTTGTTTTTTTGTTAGTCCGTTCGCATGTCTTACATATCCAGTAATACAGGGTTACCTATAATTGGCCATAGAAACTGTAACAAACATATTTTGTAATTTATTTTAATTAATGTATCGCTGTTGGTTACCTAAATAAATAAAATAAAAAAAAATAAAAATGCAGTTGATGACATAATTTGCCTGGTACAGTTACGGAAAACGGTATTATAATTAGTTGTATAGTGACCGTCGGCGCAGCAGGACACCTACTTAGCGGGCATATCTACAAAATGGTTACTTTTCAAACTGTACTGTATTACGTTTACGTCACCGGGATGGGCTCATCATCATTGTGCTTGATACTGCAAGGCCTGCTCTTCGCGATCAAACCCATTCTGAGGCATACCGACCAGATAATCCTCACACAGCTGTCAGTTGCAAGATTGGTGCTCACTTTCCTTGAATTCTTTAGTCTACGTGAGTTGTTTCGTTCTTTTACCTATAATAATCGGCCTGTATTGGAATTTCTCGTCTCACTGATAGTTTATATCACCATCGTGGTTATGTGCTTGATGTTCATGTACGCGAAGAATCTACGCGACCAAGTGCTGTCAAAATCTGTGAAAAATATCTGGATTCCATCTCTACTAATTTGGATCTTAACGATACCTGCGGGAGTGATATGTTACTTCGTTCTACATGCAAATGATGATAAAAAATATGTGACTGAATATGGTCCAGTTTACAAAGCCCTAGAACTCCTCATTCTGTCTCATTTATTTATGTTTTACTGTGAAGTTATCTACGAAATGATAATCAAGAAAACGAATAGGAATGTTAAATTAAAATTCATAATATCATTAGTATTGGTTTGTTACATGTTAGTAAAATCTGATAAGACATATGTTAACCTGAATTCGTTTGATGTCGATATATGGTATATTTTCTGCATTGTAAATTCGTCTCACGTGGTAGCGATTACTACGATATTTATCATTCCTGCACATCCTTCTAGCACAAAACGCGACAATTAAAATTTACGTAAATTCGAAAAACTTGTATTTCTTGTCGCAGTAATAAAAACAAATATGCAGTTTTGATGCAAAACTCTTTAAATTTACTTGACCTTTTTGTAGATAAATGTTTAGAATAGTATTGTAGTAAATTGTCATAATAGGGTAGACGACTAAAAAAATCTAATTAGTCCGTCAGATAGATTTCCAAAAAATATTGAACACGTATTTTTTCTTTTTTCACGTAAACAAAAAATGAAGACGATACAGCGCTTTGAAAAGTCGTGCAACGTCACAGCTTGGTCCAATTTTACCAAACTATGACGTCAAAAGCCCCCTCTCCATGATCTTTGACAAGCTTTATTTTCGTCAATTTTTATTATTTTGATAAAACAAAAAACACGTATCCAATATTTTCCGATAATCTAACTGACGGACTAAACAGAATCATATTTTTTTTAGTCAGTCGTCTACCCTATTAATTAGAACCAATATTATAACCATGTAATTTAATTTATTTGATCTTATCTTATATGTTTATATTATGTCTAAAAAATTAATGCATGCCTACAAACCAGTGTTTTTCATGTTAGCAAATAAATAAATAATGACGCTCCTTCTCCGTCGCATTTGTCAGTAATGTACCTACCTAACAAATCAAGATAAGATTTTGTCCAGTAACAAGATCATTAGTGTTTTAAAACAAAAGCAGTATTGTAGGAAAGCGATGGAGCTAGACACCCTGCATAGCTCTGTCGCTTTTCCACACTGAAATGACACTGAACCAGGTCAAACGAAGGCAGAAGAATATATAGAAAAACCTGAACTGTTAGGTACATTTATTTACAGACGAATGCTCCCGGGAAGGGAGCACTGAACGTTTTTGTTTTTTTAGCAAATTAGGATTATTAACCTTTTTTCATAAGTATAGTTTGGCCAGCAGTGGCATAACATAGGCTAAAAGTAGTTTTTAAGTTGTTAGGAATTTGATACATTGTGCAGGAAAATGCATAATTTTACCATAATACGTTTAAGTCTATAAATAATCATAACAACAGGAAAAATATAGGTGTTTATTTGTGCAAAATTCAACCTTGTTATAATTTTATTCCGGTAGGTACCTTTAATTTCCTCACTGCAAAACATGAAATACTAAATCCTACACAAAATGAAGGAAAGGAAACGAGGCCTATGTCTAGCAGTGGACATCTTTTGGCTGAAATGATGATGATGATGACACAAAATGAAAGCAAGACGACATTTCCCTTCATTATTATTATTAGCCTGTACTGTCCCACTGCAGGGCAAAGGCCTCCTTTCCCTTCATAAAAATTTTAAATTTACTTACAAACTTTCACCCCTATTTTTACCCCTTCAAGGGATGAATTTACAAAAACACTCAGTGCTCACCTTCATGTTATACAAACTCTATACCAATTCACTTTCTACTTCGTAAGTAATTCACCACTATTTGGTTACCGTACATAATTGTCCCAATCATGCCTTCGAATTTTTGATTATAAGACTTTGCTGGATTCCTCACGATGTTTTCCTTTACCGTTTTGAGAGCAGTGATGATGAAATAAATTACACAAAGTAATGTGCTTGTCTAGGGTTCGAACCCTTGACTTTCTGTTCGTAAGCCGGAGCCACCACCACTGGGCCATCGCTGCTTTCGTTTATTAAAGTAGAAGAAAAATATAATATGGGATTTTCGTACAGTTCATATTATTCACTTTACTAAGTCAAACCTGGTCAAATTAGCTTTCTACGCTTACCTAATAAAACAACATGATCAAAGAGTTCATCTAGACATATCTAGATAGTTAGACTGAACGCCAGTCTGTTAGATCTAGCTAGATTATAGACGGAACGACTCAGTCCGTTCGAGTGCCCTCAGCCGGGCTCATCTAGCTGCGATATGTCTTTGATAATAGAGTAAGATCCCAGAGCAATCAGACATAACTTATTTTCACACGGATGAAACCTGAAGTTTTCAGTAGCGTCTCGTGTGCCTTGAATACCTACGCGCTTTGTGGAACTTGCCGAGTGACACCTGGGCAGGTACCAGGTGAGAAAGGTGACTAAAAATAAGAACTATTTTACTTAAATTCACATGGATGATTTTTATTTAAATGGCATGTAGAATATTATTATAAAGTAATATCATAAGTGTCAGACACTTTTGATGGACCAGAGCTTTTGTCAGACGCTTTTAAGCTTGGATTGTGGAGCGCCTGACCATTAAAGCATGGCAATATCCCGATCAATTAGCTATAAGTATTAAATCATAAGGAGTTTAGTATTATTTAAAGCGTCTGTTAAGCAATACGGCCGACGGAAAGTGTCTGGGAGTATTTGCGACTTATTTTTAAGGATATTGCCTAAAATATACGTAAAAAACAGTTTGGAGAAAATACTTCACGTTTTTCTCCAAGCTGTTTTTTACGTATATTTTCTACTCCCAGACACTTTCCGTCGGCCGTATTGCTTAACAGACACTTTAAATAATACTAAACTCCTTATGATTTAATACTTAAAGATAATTGATCGGGATATTGCCATGCTTTAATGGTCAGGCGCTCCACAATCCAAGCTTAAAAGCGTCTGACAAAAGCTCTGGTCCATCAAAAGTGTCTGACACTTATGATATTGCTTTATAATAATATTCTACATGACATTTAAATAAAAATCATCCATGTGAATTTAAGTAAAATAGTTCTTATTTTTAGTCACCTTTCTCACCTGGTACCTGCCCAGGTGTCACTCGGCAAGTTCTACAAAGCGCGTAGGTATTCAAGGCACACGAGACGCTACTGAAAACTTCAGGTTTCATCCGTGTGAAAATAAGTTATGTCTGATCGCTCTAGGATCTTGGACTATAACGGGTATCTGTGTGTCTCTGTTCTTTGCCGACGACGACGCGACGTCCTCTTGTACCTAATGCTGGACGTACTTACTTAGGTTTAAAAGCGTGAAGATATGCCTTTATAAGGGACATTGGTTTTAGACTGCTTCTGTAGAGGTTGGATTTAAAATGTTAGTCTTTAAATTTTTCTTATTTGATCGATTGCTAAGTATAGGTAGTGTTAAAGTTTGCAGTTGCTGTAATAAGTATGTTTCTTTGATTTTGTAAAATATTTAATACAAAGAATTCTTCAGATTGAGTGAAAGCTCGCAATATCTTCAAAAATTTTGCATGTTAGTAAGTATTGGTAACGTGAGCCCGTGCCCGAAGCAGCTGGTTGTTCGAAAGAGATACCGCGGCTCCAGAAGTCCAGACATAAAGGGCTTAGAAGGAACATGGATGGTTTTTAGTCAGTAGAAGTCTGACACTACCTTCCGCTCCGTAAAGAGCGGGAGGAGTCATTTGACAATTTCCCACAACCCAAAAAAAGCCCTTGATCGAAACTTGTTCTAAGCACACAAGGGCAGAAATAAATTGTGTAGGTACCTACTGCATAACATACATGGTAACATAACATCGTACTACCTACTAAACACAAAAACAAAGGTAATATTCACAAAACATAAATCACAATACAAACCAAATAAAACAAAACACAGTCGTACTTCAATATGTCACCACCCCTTATCGCTGCACGCGCTCTGATTGGCTGGCGCGCGAGAGGCGTGTGCGCAGCCTCCGAGACATTGGTCCCGTTAAGATAACCGCACTTCTTTTTAGAATGAACTTGGCCTGTTTCTATAGAACTTTCAATTTGAAGTGCTTTTTTTTCTGATTATACTTAGTCGGTATTTGTACCGCGTTTTTGGGTATAAGGCACTACACATTTTAATCTCGTAGGTAATATAAAACCAGTGATCCGAGTATAGTCCGGTCAAGCCAAGACAAAATAATTAATTTTCACGTGAGTGGGAATTATGTAACCTCGGATGTCTAAATTGACCAGACTAGTAGGTACCTACAGCTATTTTATGTACTTGCGATACGATGTCTTAATAAGGACTCCCGGCATCCCGGAATTAGAAAAATATATTATTTAATATGTTAGAAATTACTTTGTAAAAAGCTATTCACGTGTAAAGGTATTATGAACAAACACATCCGTACACTTCCCTCTTAAAGGAAATTCTGTGTTCGTGACACACGTGACTCGGAATTTAACTTCGAAAGCCGGGAAATGTAACTTCTTCGATCATTACACATAACATAGAGATCGTACTTCAAAGTCTATAAGTAGTAGACTCTATTTAAATAAGACAAAACTTCCCAGTTGAATTCTTTTATTTATTTATTTGAGGTGAAACATGTACAATTTGACAGAAAAATTCAAGCTTTATTACAGACATAAAAAACCAAATTCAATGGAAATAAGTATTTAAAAATAACAACTAAAAATTTACCTTTCGTGCATCATCTCTGAGAATAAGCACAAGAGAAAACATCTTTCGATCATCTCTTTTTTTGGAGCGTGAGGATTCATCAAATCACTCCTCCCGCGAGCGTGTGACAGACTTCTACTGACTAGAAACCACCTATGTTCCTTCATAGCCCTTTGTGTCTGCTGCGGTATCTCTTTCGAGCAACCAGCAGCCCCGACAGGTATCTATCGTTTATCGTCTCACAGAAACTCAAACATACACGACATACATCTACCCACATCGAGGTGTTTGTTAGCCTCCCTCTCAAAGTTTGTAGGTATAACTGTGCATTTTTTTTTTTTATATGTCGGTCTTCTACAGACTGTACTTCGGAGAGTGTGCGCAAGAGCTCCACGAGCTGATCCCACCATCTCCCTTCTTCCATCGGGAGACTAGACGTACTGCAGGGTATCACCGATACCTAGTCGACATTCCACACATTCGAACGAAGCGCTTTGCTGGGTCCTTTATTATGCGCACAGCAAAGGAGTGGAATTCCCTGCCTGCGTCGGTTTTTCCGAGTTCATATAACCCTAATCTGTTTAAGTCGCGAGTAAACAGGCTTCTACTGGGTAAGCTCGTTCCATTGTCGACATCATCTCTGCCCTTAGGGCAAGATTGAAGTCAAGAGCAAGCCCATTTATAATAAAAAAAAAAAATTACCTCAATAGATAAACTAACTGTCGATTAGTTCCTAACACATAGTCCAATACATTCAGTGCGCCAATCTCGTTGTCATTTGTTTATTGTTTACACTATTAATAATGCGCACATTTGCACAGATTATACAGGAAATTGTATAATAACGTGACGACGTCACTCGTAAATTACATTATATTTAATACGTGTAATTACGTTTGTCTAACAACACTGACCGCACGCACACACAACTATGAACACACACAAATACAGATCCCTTCAAGATGGGTGACCATCATTAAGCTATGCTATGCTACGCTGCGTTTACCTTACAAACCCGCTCTTTATACGATTATAATGAGTCACTAACAAATCAATCAAAAAAGGCTTTTAGCTCTTCTCGGAACTTCTTCTTCGTGTCGAAGATTCCGATAGTTATTTAAATAAATTAAATATTTTTTGACTAGATCTCAGCAACATCGATGGCGTTACCCGCAACAAAAGTATGCAACTGCATTAAGATTGCCATCAGTGCTGTCACTACGCATCACGTTTCTTCTATCTACCTCGTTAGCCCATATAGCATAGTCATCAGCTTATAGCGTTAAGTGATAGGGCACAGGCCTTCGTGGAAAGAAGTGGACCGTACCTCGGGGACTCAGGTCAGATTGGTAGACGACACGTTTCATTGTAGGACATACCGATTTCCTTACGATGTGTCCCTTCACCGTTATGATGAGCCAAAACATAGCACGAAAAAGTATACCTTAGCTTCACATAAAGAACTCACCTTTAATCACACACACACTCACAAATAATAAAATGTAACACATGCATTTCACACACACACGTCCAGGGTGAATGAAATATGTGTAATATTTGAATAACAAACAGACGGACGGCTCGCATCTGGTTCCTATGTTTGCAGAAGGTTTGCCCGCACTATATACATATGTATTTAAATTCCTACGAATAGGTATGTAATGAAAATAGTTTGCTATGAAACAAAGAATAGTGAGAGAAACATGGAATTTGTAAAATTAAACCACATCGGTCGACCCTAGTTAAGATTGTTTTGATTGTTTGTTTTTGTTCGTGAATTTCATAGCAGACTACTAAACGTGTGATATTGCCCAGTTCACTATACCTACCAGTTACTATTTCTTGCCGATAGTAGTGTACCAATAACACGTTACTAAAGACTAAAAAAAACATTAATTTCAATGTTCTAGTTTCATTCAACCATTGACAGTCGCAGTCGTCACAGGAAGTCAGTGGCCCGTAATTCTGACAAACAGTCCTCCGTATTTTATTAACCAGTGGAGTTGTGGAGGTCAGATAGGCTGTCATTACAGGTATTTAGGTGAGACTGAGAACCAGCCCTAACATAGTCGGTAAAAGGCTAATAAATGTATAACAAAATTCTCCTCGGGAAAAAATCTATCGGCGATGCTAAACTCTAGCGACTCTAACCAAACGAGTTTTAAATGAAACGAACCTATTAAGAGGCGAATAACAAATGTGCCAACCCCAAAACAAATGTATATTACCTCTTCATAAACAATCACACTTACATTGTGAAAAATTATAAGAATCACATTTAAAAATACTGAAGAAAATAGTGTTAATAATGTAGTGTATCAATAAATACCGACACGCCTTACTGGTGGGGCGGGCAGTGGTGGGGTGCGGTCGAGTGAGTCGTTGCACGGACCGCACACTCTCTACTGGTCGGCCGGGCGAGTAAGTCGTGCGCGTTCAAACCAAACTGTGTTGTTTTACTAAATTCCCTACGTACCTAACAACCTAATAGTGACCTGTACAAATAACACAGTGTTGAAAAGATCTTCTTCCTCTTAAAAGCTGTTATCTTCAAGCTAAGTACTTCAGATTTAACTAATTAATTCCAGATCTTGGCCAACAACATAATTATAAGTTAGCCTGAAGTACACGTCAGCCTGTAAGTCAGCGTTGGAATGAGCTCTCCACGTCAGCCCCAGACAGATCCTCAGTACAATGTTACAATACCCTAGTCAAGTACTCACTGCTTACTGGTTCCGTACTTAGTATTGTGATGTAGTGCCACTGTTTGGGAGTTTAAACAATCTTTGTCTTTGAAATTAGGCTGTCATTGGACGGTCGTTTTCTTAATGTTTAAATAACCGATCTTAAATGACCTTGCGTTTTGTAATCAATTACGTGTACAGATTTTCGTTAAACAAACAATCTGCTTCTATATGGCAAAAGGCTAGCTTCCTTAAACATAACTGGCGAAATATGGGAGTAATCTAATAGGTATAATAATATTTTTTTATTTTTAATAGACGGACTGGATGTCACGTTAAGCACAACAAATAAAGATTAGAGTAAGATAAAAAAAGAGTAGAGATTAGCGACCCTAGTTATATAGTGCGTTAATGACACATTATAAGTGCACTAGTGGGCAGTTCAGTAATCATTTGTATGTATATTCGTGATGGTATATGTAAACTTCCGTACTATTCTAAGCCAACTCAAATTCAAAGTACCTCCACGTAGAATCGACTGTCTCACTGAACTATGTAATAAACTATTAAACTAGCTATCAATTTATATCTTGAAAACCACATCTGTTAGCACCAAAACTCAATAACCCAGTAAATCAGCTGTAGATCCCGTAGCAACGAAACGAGCGAGCACAAATCACGAACAGATTCGTAACAATAATAATAAGCTCGCCGCGGTGTGCGACGGCGTTTATTTATAGATTGTGACGTCATAGCGTAGCAATTACTTATAACGAAAAACCCAATAACAGTGTTTCCTGACCCTGGAATCGAACCTCATGCTGAACAGATGATTTCAATATGTTTTTTAACTATGCCTAAAAAGAGTATGAACTGGCCATAAGTAAAACCAAAGGCCAGTAGTACACATTACCTCTGGGTCGTGAGAACTGGAAGTCTAGAAGCCAGGCCTTTGTCTTTTTCTATGACATCCACCAACACTTGATACACGATGCATGAATGAGCTATTATATATATAGTTTGCGTAGAAACAAAAGAAGAGCAGTGTTCATTGGTCTTCTAAGCTATGATTTGGTCGATTCTTAATTCCGATTTCAGCTCCTAACTAATTAGCATGCTTATTAAGCCATCTTGAGCTGTCGTAGGTATATCACCACAGCCTACCTAGTATCAAGCTTACTTAGTCGTTGTTCAAGTTGAAAGCCTCTAGCTTTTATACATATTTATTCATGATTTTCAGGGTGGCTATTATTTTTGAATATTTAAAAGGAAAATGCTAAAATGAATAGACTGATGTTCATTGTTCGTGTTTAATTAGAAGGATGTTTTTTGAAATGAAGTTCGAACAAATAATGAGATAATTAATTAATAAGCTTGTACTTTACCTCATTATTTTTTAGTTCCAAAACCTTCAGTTTTGTTTTATCATCCGTGGGCGACGTAATGTTAACATTCCTACTTTGTTAGTTTCAAAACTCGTCGGCAGATTAGCAATGAAGCCTAGACTGGTATGATGGTTTAAAATCTTCAAAATACTATCTCAATACTGGTAATCTTCTTCCATTTTAGAACTGCCGCCGTGGTCGAGTGGTTTAGGCGTTTGCCTTGTGACCCAGTGGTCGTGGGTTCGATTCCCACGGGAAGCATACTTTGTGAAGTTGTTTCCAGTTTGGTTAGGATATTGCAGGCTTAAATCACCTGATTGTCTGATAAAAAGATGGTTCCGTGCTTCGGAAGGCACGTAAAAGCCGGTTTTCCCGGCCGCCAAATGGCGGTCGTCAAGCCATGTCAGAGGTCCTTGCGGCGGTTTAGAAACTCTGACACTAGGGTGTGTGGGGTCGTTAGACCTTACTGCCCACACGATAAGAAGAAGAATTTTAGATACTTACCCTAATAAACTGAACATCACGCCTGTACCTAGTCCTCGAAAAATAAAGCTGAGGTGTAACGAATAGTACAAATTTCACCAGCTATGTTTAAATCCCGTGTAATAAGGGGCAAGCCTATTGCCAATAACTGAAGACAAATTCAGGGTCCGTGGCTGCTACTGAGTTTCTAATGAAGAAGCCCAATAACACTTTGCCCGACCAGGGAATCGAACCCAGTCACTCTTGCGAAACAGTCAACCCTTATGTTAGTCGGAATACCATAGAACTTGGGCAATCAGACTAGTAACGATCGCTTTCTAACCGTTTCATTTTTCAACAACGACTTTCTACAGGAGTTACATACGCTTCTGTTGGTCATATCAGGGCTATACATTTTACGCCCATCGGGGCTGCGGGTTGTTCGAAAGAGATACCGCGACCTCGTCACAAAGAACTAAAGAGGAACATGGGTGGTTTTCAGTCAGTAGAAGTCTGACACTCCCTATCGCTCTGCCCAGAGCGGGAGTAGTCATTTGATAATTTCCCAGACTCCAAAAAAAAGGGCTATACATTTAAAAAAATTCCATCCTCGTTATCACTATCAGGTGCGTAGGTATATGACCAGATGTATGCACGTGGACAAGGCAAAAGGTGTGTTATAATGTTATGAAGATCCCAACAGGTGGTTTCTGCCTACCCCTATGGATAAAATGTGTAAGCTTATGTACAGGTTATCGCTTCTAGAACGCGATTATGTCTAGGTTTTCTGGAACAGAGGTAAAAAAAAAAATTGATAACTAATCGACTCGAAATGTCCTTGCTACACAATGTTAGTCCCAAAACCAGGAAACTCCTTCAAACCCCATCGTAACACAGAACCTACATAATTATTAAACTGAGGCTCAATTTATTGGGCTCATGTTTTATTTAGTGGCGTCGATCGCAATGCTTAATTAGTCGGCTATAGGCTGAAATCTTAGCGTTTTAATGGGCTATTCGAGACGTAGTGGCCGTTCGGCCGCTCGTAAGAAGGCGGACCGGTCTTAATTAGAAAAACCTCGCAATTAATTAGCAATAAAATGCATGGACTTGCTTGGAATTGAAGCCGAAGTAAATTGTTTGGAGTGGTTGTTTTGGCACATTTTGTATTGTGAGTACGACTTTGGGTAAACTTAATTCAAGATGTCATAATTGCATTTGACATAATACTATCTATTATCTATCTATCTATCTTCTATATTCTCGTGTGAGTACGCACAAGCACAGTACGCGTACACTAAAATAAATAGATCGTCAACCTTTTTTCGATTCCATTAAGTTGTGATTAGTTCCTGTTAATTTTTATTCATGATGAAGACGTGTGCAATTTGCAATGAGCAATTTAACGACGGGGTGCAATGTGGAAGCTGTAAAAAATTCCTGGACTTCTCTTGTGCGCATGTGTCTGAAGCGGGTTGGAGAAAACTGGGACCTGACCGAAGAGCACAATGGAAATGCCCTTCTTGTAAATCGTCGCCTGCTCCACTCTCACCGCAACCTTCTGCTTCATTGGATACAGTACTGGGTGAGATTCGCGAAATGAAGCAGCATCTGCAGAGCTTACCAACCTTAGTCAACGACATAAAATCGATTAAAGAAGAGCTGACCGAGCTTAAGAAAAGCTGCGATTTCTCTAGTGGTAAACTCGATGAATTCGATACCAGACTTGCAGAACTTGAAAGCAAAGCCTCCGAGTATGAGAAGCTTCAGGACACTGTCTCTTCATTGCAAACAGCATTGGCCTCAACAAAGCTTGAGCTTACTTCGTTTGACCAGCGATCCAGGCTAAACAATGTAGAGATTAAGGGTATCCCCGTTAAGAAGGATGAGAACTTGTTCTCAATCGTTGACGCCATCAGCAGTAGAATCAACTACAGTTTTCCGAAGACCCAGGTTAACTATATTTCGCGGGTACCTATACATAATTCTAAAGAAAAATTGGTGATAGTGAGCTTCCTCAATAGGTATATTAAAGAAGATTTTGTTGCGGCTGCACGTGCTGATAAGGGTCTCTCCACATCGGACATTGGTTTTCAAGGAGCACAACGTATTTATGTCAACGATCATTTAAGTGCGGAATCCAAGAAACTTCTAAATATAACGAAAATCGCCGCTAAAGAGAAACGCCATGAATTCGTTTGGGTGAAACATGGTAAGATTCATGTGCGCAAGGATGTTAATTGCAAGACATTTATAGTAAGAAACGAATTTGATTTAAACAAGATTGTATAAACCACCTCTATTTACATACAAGATTGATTTGTTGCTTTTCTAACTTTAAAATGTATCAAAGTTTGCACATCAATTGTAATTTGCTTTGTTTTTGCAAAAGGTTTAGCACCTCGGCACTGCTAATGAGCTTCTTTTATATTCCTTATCGCGCTGTTCGCCTTCAAGTACCGCTACATAAACACACGTTTGTCTCGCTTACTCTTAAGCGTGTGATATATTGCTGCTTGCTTGCTCGCACAGACATGACCTGCCTAACATCGTATGACTTGTACGTTCTTGCTAACTTTACTTTTAAATACCCACTTTATGAATTTGTTCCTCTCGTATACGTAACTAATTATTGTAGTCTCGAAATGTTAATTTTATTATCTAATATTGTTGTTGACGCTTACTCAATTATTGTTAGATATATGTTCAATGGCTAATAACAGTGATCAGTGTCTGACTGTCTTTTATCAGAACGTACGGGGATTGCGAACAAAGACAGATTCGTTCTACCGTCAGGTTTTAAATAATTCCTATGATATTATTGTTTTAACGGAGACTTGGTTAATAGACGGCATGTTAAACTCGGAGTTATTTGATGATCGTTATTTAGTGTGGCGCCGTGACCGGGATTATGCTATGACTGGACAGACGAGAGGAGGTGGTGTGCTTATTGCGACGCGTAGGGAGTTACCTGTCAGTCCGCAACCGCTCCTACAGTCCTCAGCTGAGGATCTCTGGATCAACTTACGGCTTAAAAATTCGAAGTCACGTGAATATGTTAACCTATATATTTGCGCTATCTACTTATGTAAACAAAACAAAGGGTTTTCGTTTTCGGAACAACTAACTAACTTCCTCTCCAAATTGAACCATATAGCTCTGAGTAAAACTTCAGATGTGTTTTTAGTTTTAGGTGATTTTAATATGAGTGGAATCTCGTGGGCTTCATCTAATAACCTTTCGTTAGTCCCAATCAGGGCTGGGCAAAATACATGCTCTGCTTTAATTGAAATACAAATTACAAAATACAGTATCGCAAGTAATTAAATTACAAAATACAAATTACATTTAAGTAAGGTATTTAAAATATAAAATACAAAATACAGTATTTTAGCAATTTTTAATTGAAATACAAAATACAAATTACAAATACTTTTTCAAAAAAAAATAACCGCCTTCAAAAACCATCAGAAAAAAGTGTAAAGTAACTTTCTTTCGGAAGTCGAGTCGGTCGCAAAAATGAATTAAAAACAAAATAACCAACTTAAAAGTTTTTATTTTAACCTTTTTTGTTCAAAAATTTAACCCAAAATCTTGTCAACAACCAAATTTTTTTACACGTGCAAAAGTAAACCGTTATGACTTGCCATCTTAGCTTGACAAGTTGACATTGACAATCAACGTACATTTTTTTGGCGTTTCGTTGGCCAATTTTGACCTACAGTCATATCGTTCAGTATAAAACAGGTGCAGTGTTGCTAGCTCTAATAACTGCTTTACCATCATTGCACTCTCGCCTCGCACTCACACTCACGATCGCTAAATGAAGGTATAAATGTATTTTTGTTAAAATGTATTTTGAAGCCTCAAGTATTTGAAATACTAATTAAAAAATACTTCGTCGTCAGGTATTTGAAATACGAATTACAAATTACATTTTAAGGAAGTAATTGAAATACAAATACAAAATACGTATTTGTATTTCAATTACGTATTTTAATTACAAGTAATTCAAATACTGCCCAGCCCTGGTCCCAATGAACCCCGCCACTAGTGACGAATGTTTGTTCGCGGACGAGTTATGTACGCTGGACTTTGGACAGTATAATGGGGTAGCTAATAGGTACGGTAAACTGTTGGACTTAGTCCTCTCAAATAAGTTAGCCTGTGTTAGTGAGTGTGTTGACCCTCTAGTGCCCATTGATCCCTATCATCCTGCGCTGTTGGTTAATATTGACATCTATGAATTACCCCCCCTTGATCATGCGCCGCGGTTGCGTTATATCTATAACAAAGGTGATTTTGATTCTATTAACAACGAGATTTCTGGCACTAATTGGGAGCAGAAGTTTTCAACCCGATCACTGGATGAGTCAGTTGAGTACTTTGTTGACACTATAAAACAATTTCAAAACAAATATATACCACAAAAGCTGGTACGTAATACAAAATACCCAATCTGGTACAGCTCATCACTCGTCAAAACAGTCAAAGAAAAATATAAATATCTCAAAAAATTCAAGATTTACGGCAATAAATCTGACGAATTAACTTTTAAATATTTGCGTGACAGAGTCAAGGCTATGGAAGCTTCATGTTATAAAAATTATCTGACTCAAACAGAAAAATCTATTAAAGAAAATCCTAAACACTTTTGGTCTTTTGTTAAAAACCGCTATAATTCTAATACTATACCTAGTACATTAAATTATAACGACGAATCTTTACTCACTGGAGAATCTATCTGTGAGGCTTTTTCGTCATATTTCTTGTCAACTTTTCTCAACCCCACTTCATCTAATAATACCAGCCCTCCCCCTGTTTTCCCTTCTGATACTAACAGAACTACGTCTGACATTAGTCACATTGAAGTTAATGTTGATGTTGTGACCGGTTTACTTCGTAAACTGGATCCAACTAAAGGTGCTGGGCCTGATAACATATCATCTAACTTTCTTATTAAATGCGCGTCTTCCATTGCCTTACCTATATCAATTTTGTTTTCGAAGTCCTTGACACAAGGTGTTGTCCCCAAATTATGGAAGTCTGCCTTTGTTACACCCGTACACAAGAAAGGGTCTAAAACTGAGATTACAAATTACAGGCCTATATCCAAGCTGTGCATTATAGCTAAAATATTTGAGAGGGTTGTCTATAATCAGTTATATCCTGCCCTTGCTAGCTCATTCAGCTCCTTTCAGCACGGATTTTTAAAAGGACGTTCTACTACATCTAATTTGATTCTATTTAACGATTTTATTACAGATGCTATGGACAATGGTAATCAGGTCGATGTTGTTTATACAGATTATAGCAAGGCATTTGATCGGATCGACCACGCTACCCTAATTAGGAAGCTAAGCTACATAGGCATCCGTGGAGACCTCCTGAGGTGGTTCTCCTCTTACATTGACAACAGGTCACAAGCTGTAGTCCTTAATAATTATATGTCTAGTTGGGTAGAGGTGCCTAGCGGGGTGCCTCAGGGTTCGTTGCTGGGTCCGTTTCTATTTGTAGTGTATGTGAACGACATCGATCAGTGCCTCCATTCGTCCAAACTATTATGTTTCGCCGATGACATGAAAATCTATGCCACTGTTTCCTCGCTCGAAGATAGACTAGCACTTCAAGCTGACTTGTATCGGCTTGAAGAGTATTGTCGTGCTCATAGGCTTGATCTCAACCCATCCAAGTGTTCGGTGATCACTTACACTAGAAAACGTACAGCCCTAGCTACTACTTATACATTGGCGGGTCAGATCTTGCCAAGGTGCAGTACAATTCGTGATTTGGGTGTCCAGCAAGACAGTAAGTTACTGTATGACACACACATTGATGCAATTGTCAAAAAAGCGTATAGATTGCTTGGGTTTATAATACGTCTGTCTAAGTGTTTTACAGATGCTAAAACACTAAAAATTTTGTATTGTACTTTTGTAAGAAGCCAACTAGAGTATGCGTCTCAGATATGGAATCCACGGTATCATAAATATATTGACCGCATTGAAAACATCCAAAGACGTTTCATAAAATATCTTTGCTTCCATCAAAAGATTCAATATCAGTCAATTGATTACCTTAGACTCTGTAAGAAGTACCATCTACTACCGCTAGTAGATCGACGTAATATTGCTGACTGCTTATTCTTATTGAAAATTCTCAACAACAATATTGATAACCCTGAGTTATTGTCAAAATTTTATTTTAATGTGCCATGTAAAATATTTCGTTTTAACCCACCAATACGTGTACCTCATTCATCTTCAAATTATAGGCAGAATAGTTATGTTGTGCGTGCAAGCAGACATTTTAATGATATATGCAAGGAGTATGATTTGGATCCATTCACAGCTAGTGTGAATTCGGCCAGAAGGTGCTTAAGCCTCAAATTTTTTAAATAGCGTAAGGTTATTTTATTTGTTTTTATTTCTTTCTTCATATTTCAAATTGCAAACTTAGTTTTTACATTGTACCTATTTATTAATTTCAATAAGGCGTTTTTATTTTGTGCTCACACTATATAAATAATTTTATTACATATCTATACGTGAGGATTTGTAATTGGCTCTCTGGTGACTATGGTTTCTTTTTTGTTTGTTTTTGTTAGCTGTAAGTCCTCCATGTACTAAATAAATAAATAAATAAATAAATAAATAAATAAATAAATAAATAAATAAATATATATATATAAAAATGGTATGTTGGTTTGTGTACGCTTCAAAAACTCAAAAACTACTTCACCGATTTTCATGCTGTTTTCACCAATGGATAAAGTAGTTCTCGAGGAAAGTTTTTAATATATAATTTAACCGACTTCCACGCGGGCGAAGCCGCGGGCATCAGCTAGTACTTAATAAAAATAAAACAATAAAAACTATTTGATTTTCAAATCATGTTCACTTTTCATTTTCTGGGATCTCAATGGAGGAAGATCGAACACTGGACCTCATACCCAGCAGCCGCGCCTGCGACCACTAGACCTACGAGGCCCTCTACTAAATAAATACAAATGAAAATTGTGAACAAAATACACATAGATAGATGAAGCCTATAGATATCCCACTAGTGGGAACTATATATTTGCTTTTCCTATTATATTCCTTTAAAAATATTTGGGAAAAGGCTAGGCAGATGTTGATATCCTATTTTCATAAATTCTTAGTAAAACATCAAAATTAAATCAGTAAAGTAATAACTGCGCATTTAAGAATTAACTCCAGGCAAGGCAGTAAACTGTCATCTTTTACCACAAAACTAGTTGACACAGAATTTATTCCTCCCCTCAGCATCAGCCATACTCTTGACTCCAACATAAATAAGAAGCTACATGACATAACCGCGGCTGAGTCTCGATACAGACTCCACGGGCTTAGCCAGCGGTGAGAGTTAGGATGGGTGTACAATGGCGGGGAGTGCGAAATTACGGCGAAACATTGTGATTGTGTTGCTAGAGTAACAATTTTTAATTACCTTTTAAGCTATTGCATAGCTTCTATCGCGGGCCTTGAGCGTGGAGAGAAAATCCAGAAATTCCCTAACGAAAATATTCAAGATTCAGTATTCAACCAGGTTGCTATGGTTACGGAAAATAACAAGGTTGTCAACTGAGGTTGTCAAATTAAATAATTAATTATTTGCTGTTGATAAAAAATGCTATGCAATAGCTTTACCGTGGCAGTCTCCGAGTGCCACATTTAGTTTTTTTTCAAGTATTATAAAATAACTATGGCCTGCCTCATTGGTCTAGTAAGCATGAGGTCCTTGGTTTGATTCTCAGGTAGGGCCGAGTGTTACTGAGTTTTTTCCATCAGGACTTTCTCAGTGGTATTCACGGAGTCTTGATGCCCGATTGAAGGCAATAGGGTCGCCCCATAATTATGTGGAACTTAAACATAACAGGCGAAATGTGGGACAATTATTAGGTAAACCTCTGCCTAGCACTTCAGGAATGACAGGCGTCACGTTATGCATGCATTATGACTGTTATAAATGCTACTGCATATATGCACCGCAAATTGCCTAACCGCGACACAGAGGTCACAGCCACTACTTAGCCAGAGATGAATGTAAGGCCGTATACAGAAAGAAAGCTGGCAGCTTACCAGCGTTTATAGGAACCCGTCCATACAGGTAACCAGCGCAGACATTTATATGGACAAACGCTAATAAGATCCGAACGTCGCCAACAAGTTGCGAAAATCTTCGACTTGCGCCGGTCAGCGCTGGTCAGCGCTGGCGAAATATCATAAATCATTGTCCGATGAGTACGACATTTTGCTCGCTCTGCTCCAATCTGCTTGCTAAGGGTACGTCAGCTGTCAAACTTGGACGTTTCAGTGGTTATCTTATTATTATTTATATCGCCGATAAGAGCTGGTAGATCGGCGCCGGCTACCAGCTTTCTTTCTGTATACGGCCTAACGTAGGACACATCAACAGGAACGGCAAAACATTGGAAGAACTTTGTGAAAGAATGAAATGCTTTATGTGCTCTCATTTAAAACTCTCCTTGTAATCGATAGAAAAAGCTAAAGAGAAAAACCTAATTAATTTCTTTATAATATCTTATCTTATTTTACCTTAAGGCGTTAACAATACCGTTCTAACGCTATAAACATCCTATTACGAATCTGTTGTTCTACCGATCCATTCCAAAAAAAAAACATCAGAAAATCCATCTGTAGGAGTACACAACTTGTTGCACTAACAGATATTATAAACAAGAATCAGTATCACCTTAAACCATTGCCTTGCCCCACAAATTCTCACCGACTACGAATCTATCAATAAATCATTCGCATTCCCGCGAGTGTGCACCGCGCCGTTTTCGCGCTGTGTCGTCAAATGACACAAACGACAGGATTAGCCGTATCGCGGCACGCCACGCTAGTGACGTACCTGCAAGAATTGTGACTTAGCGTCACATAACTATTATTAGTAGCGCCACAAAATATTGCGGGGGATGTTGAAGAAGGCAAAATATTTATGTCTATATTTAGTTTTAGCTTTGAGAAGCTTGTGGCTAGATAAGCAAGCGCTTGGAACAATCTTCTCGTTAAGCCGCGCGTGACTAGGTTGGTCTGTGGATGGATGACCACCAATTACATCATACAGAGTTACCTCCGTGCCTCGAAAAGTTGTTGGTCTCGGCTGTCACTTTTAGATCTTTGATAGTCGTTACAAGTAGTCAGAGTAAGTCTGACAAATATAGTAGTATCGTATGTATCCAATACACACTGGGTAGTGGAGAGCAGTGGTGGCTCAGTGGTAGCGGCTCCGACTTACGAACAGTGAGTCGTGGGTTCGAACCCAGTCAGGCGCATTTTTTTGTGTAATTTATTTCATCACCACTGCTCTCAAAACGGTGAAGGAAAACATCGTGAGGAAACCGGCATGTCTTAGAACCAAAAATTCGAAGACATGTGACATCTACCAATTCGCAATGGGCCTGCGTGGTGGATTATAGCCCATCCCTCTCCTAGAGAGGAGGCCTGTGTCCCTGCAGTGGGAACATTATAGGCTGATGATGATGATGATAAGTGGAGGTCAGATAGGCTGTTGCTTCATGTTAAATACTGGTATTCAGCTACATGCGGTTAGATTGAAAGCTGACCCCAACATAATTGGAAAAATGCAGGCAGAGATGAGCTTCTGCCTAGGCTTGGTCTCGGAAAGATTGGTCTTCTAAATTTCAACCAGCATTTTCAGTTCGAAAAAGATGGATTTCGATACCCAAACACTACACTCAATTAGAAAGGAGGTCCAGTGTACCTAAGAGTGCACCAAAATCACGGCCTTTATTTTTTTAAGACTCGTTTAACGGGAGCGAGCGTATTACCATCAACAGGCACCCATACAGTCCTCCATGGCTACTCCTTATGGAAAAATTCAATAACCTAACCAGGGAATCGAACCCAGAACCTCATGCTCAGTAGTCGTTTGCGACCACTAGGCCAACGAGGGGGGGGGGGGGGGAATGATCGGATAGACAGAATAACACACGAGTGATCCTGGGTTCCGTTTTTTTTCTTTTGAGGTACAGAACCCTAATAAAAATTAGGGCTGGGTATTACGATCCAAAAGCTCAATGTGTGTCTGAAGCAAGGAAGATATCTAAGTAATGTCTGGTCACCCATCCACGAACCGAACCTTGGCAAGCGTTGCTTAACTTGGAATACCGATATTATTCAGCCACAAGCTCCATTCGCGTATTAAGTACCTACCCTTATTCATGAAACCAACTGAAGTGCAAGGTATGTGTCTCGGTTGCCAAATCGCACGTTAGGCGCGTGCCTCACATTTGCGGCGCAATCGGTTAGTATTCAACATGGCGGCAGATAAGCGAGGTTCGCGAATTAGAATATTAATTAAACTAGCTCGACGCACGGAATGTGCTGATACTGGGGTTTGCACCTGCAATGTAGATGCGAACTCCGCTCTATCTACACATACACTTAAAATCTTCGTTGTGGGATAGGCAGTTACTACAGAACGTCACCTGCTACGATCTTTTCACTCTTTTTACCCGACTGCGGCGATGCCCAAAAGGAGGGTTATTGTTTTATCTAAGTTATCTAGCCACGTATCGGTTGAGACTGTACCTGAGTTTTCTGATGAATCATCATTATCTATAATAATAATAATAATATAATAATATTCCACAACTATCACACAACGCCATCTAGTCCCAAGCTAAGCAGAGCTTGTGTTATGGGTACTAGACAACTGATAAACATACTTATATATTTCTAAATACATACATATTATAGATAAATTACACCCAGACACAGAACAAATGATCGTGCTCATCACACAAACATTTGTCCTGGGTGGGAATCGAACCCACGACCTCCGGCATAGCAGTTAGGGTCACTAACCACTAGACCAACAGGCCAGTCAATCTATCTTGTCCCTATTCTTCTTCTTAGCGTGTCGATGACAATTTAAATTGTGTTAGCCCAAAATTTAGCGACGAGTTTGGCATTGTCATTGCATTTGTCCCTATCCTACTTCCTACTAATATTATAAATGCGAATGTTTGTGAGGATGGATGGATGTTTGTTACTCTATCACGCCAGAACGGCTCAATGGATCTGAATGAAATTTGGCACAGAGATAGATTATAGTCTGGAATAACACATGGGCTATATAATGTCGCTATAATAAGTTAAGGGGGTGAGCAATATTGCATTATGTGCATATTTTTCAACTGTTTGACAGCTAACTTCTGTCAAACTATGAATTAAAAGCGAACGGCTATTTCAATCTTTTTGACACAGATGAAGTAGCCTAACGGTTTGGCGACCTACCTGTAAAAAAATGTACGCAAGATCAAATCTCAGTCAGTGCCTTCTTTTTGAGCTTTTTTTATAATGCTGACATGTTCGAGAGTTCGATCCCCAATCGGTTTTCACTTTTTGTAATTTTTAGGTATTTGTTTTTATTTTGATGCTTTATGATTTTAAAATAATATCTAAGCTGTTATTTACAACAACAAAAAGTAATAATAAATCTAAATACATAATAATAAATATGTAGACGTAGAGTTTCTGTACCTATAATTGAACATTTAATTTAGAAAAAAGAATGTTTTCTATTGACGTGTTCATTCGTTTTAGAAATTTTTGTCTGTAATCTATCGGGAGGCCTTCCAACGCAACGTCTTGCGGTTTGCAGTCGTCACTCCACAACTTTTCGGGCTATCGGCCATCCGTTCTGCGAGCAATGTGCCCATTGCCACTTAAGTCTGGCGATTCTTCGGGCTAAGTCTGTAACCTTGGTTCTCACGCGGATGTCTTCATTTCTGATTCGATCACGCAAGGGAACACCTCTTCATTGCCATTTGGGTGACTTTGAGATTTCTGATGAGGCCCATTGTGATTGACCACTTATCGGTCCCATATCTAATCACTGGTCATAGACTTTCGTCTTGAGACACTGGTAAGTTGGACGAGAAGACACCGCGCAACTTCCCGAACGCTGTCCGGCCGAGTAGGATTCGTCGATTGACCTCTTTCTTGAAGATTGGCCTACCCAACTGGACCGTTTGTCCCAGGTAGACATAATTGTCCACAACTTCGAGTGTAGAGTCTCCGATCTTTATAGGAGTGGGTGATACATGGACATTCAACGTAACCTAGGTTTTGTCCATGTTCATTTTAAGACCCACTATTTCGGAAGCTCCACTGAGGTCTTCGAGCATTGTACTGAGTTCCTCCATGGTCCCAGCCATAACCACTATGTCGTCAGCAAACCGAAGGTGAGTGATGCACTTGCCATTGAAGTTGATTTCAAGTCCTCTCCAATCCAGATATTCTCCAGTGCAGTTTCGGAGATATGACGTCTCCCTGTCCCCATTTGTTATAGTATCAGGACGGTGTAAATTATAAAGGCAATTTAATAAGGGTTTTAGTTTTCATTGTAATCGGTGCTCTCTATCAAAAGATATGAATTTAAAAAGAAGAACTTATCGTCATAACGAAAGACACATACATGCAACGACATCTATTACACCAAATTGGTACTAATTAATGAATGTGTTCACAAGATAAGTTTTAAATCGATTTTTACAAAAATTATAGTAATAGCTAAATAGTCTAAATGACGCTGCTTTGAGAGTCTACATAGCCCATCATATTTTAAACCTTAAAGTGTGTTCGTATTCTATGCATTAAATTTTGACTTCGTCTTCGATAGATGTCGTTGTACATTTGACGAATCAAATTTAGGATTTTCTGAATCAAAAATTTACGAATACACACAGTACGAAAATAAAAACGAAATTAAAATAAGACAAGCAGCGCCACAATCAATCGTCCAGCCATGCCACTTCGCCAACCGTGCCGTCATATAGCTGTGGCTGTGGGGTCCTCGGGCATTGCTGCAACTTTGCTTTACAATAGCCAGACTACACAATAATTGCACATTCCGTTTCCAAATTGCCGCTGAATCTTGCCCCAAATTGCAACATCACCAAAAACTGCGTCTTTGCAAATAAACTGATAAAACAGGAGAGAGTCATCTGGAATCGGACGCAGATGGGCCAATTCTGTTTTCCGAATAATTTTTCCCTCCAGTGCCAACAGTAATAATATGGGACGAGTGCACAATATCGCACTAGCATGCATTAGAGGCGTTGAACCGCAGCTTGGCAGGATACACGCGGCAACCACGCGCTGATGAACAGCGTTGTTGTGTTGTTCACAGGCGACTGTAGGCAGACCCTGCCAGTCATTGCGGGGGGCACAGCGGTGGATGAAATAAACAATGTCTCAAGGCGTCGTCGCTGTGGTCCAGGATCAAAAATCTGCGTCTTATGTAAACTGTACAACGACTACCTGTTATTTCTGTTATCTATGACGACTACGAAGCAGGCGTCTTTGCAAATAAACTGATTCAAATAAAACAGAATCGTCTGGAATCTGGAGACAGATGGGAATATTCTATTTTTTAAAGATGTTTTTCATCCAGTGCCAGAAGATGTTTTTTATTTATTTTTTATTTTTTTATGTTTTCCATCCAACTTATTATGCACGTTTTACCTATTTTTGAGGTTAATATAGGTAAATAAAATAAGAATACTGATTTTTAGTGAGAGCAGGTGCTGTCATCAAGGAACGTGTGGATGATCACAATAAACCAACTTAGACAAGATTTGGCAGTTCAAAAGTATGCACATCCTTAAACATGGTCACGCCTGTAATTCCGAAAGGGTTAGGTAGTGGTGTACCTAATCGTACACCGTTATTTCGCAGTGATCTTAAAGCGCCATGTAAATGGGGACGCTTGACGTATATACATTGATGTAATATGGGCTATTACCAACAACCGGGCACATAACGAGACTCCGTGGCCTCTACTGAGAAAACCCTTTGCCAGTATCGGGAATTAAATCCCGGACTTGATGCTCAGTAGTCGCGTTTAGGGCCACTCGATCAACGAGACACACATTTTTCCACGTGAACGAAGTCGCGGGCATCAGCTAGTTTATACATATTCTAATTCATTTGCGTCAAACATTTTTGTGCAAATCAAAGTTGCCATTTTTCTCCAAAAGTACTAGTTCGATTTTGATGCAGTTTTCTGTGATGTGTTTGGATTTGACTGGTGCATGTTCTAAGATAAAAAAATAAAAGTAAAAAGTTTAAAATAAAAAGCAAAATTAAATTTTTTGAAAAAACCCACGACGCGCGACGGTTAAAAATTAATTGAAAAAAGGATAAAATAACATAAAACACCTGCCTTTAAAAAACTTTTTCAAAGGCAGGTGTTTCGGTAGCTATGTTAAACTCTTGCTACTGAAAAATCGTCTTGAACTCCGGAGCTCATGAATCGCTTGCGACCAAGTATCGTTTTGTTGCATGTTTAACCGACTTTCAAAATGGAGGAGGTTCTCATTTGAACACAACACAATTTCTGAAACTACCCTTCGTGTCATTAAAAATCCCTGGTCCCTTTTATTTACCCATATCTCGACATATAAACAAAACTCTGTCACAATAAACTAATGAAAAGCCGTATAAACTTCATTTTGTTCCCGATATCGTTTCCGTGAGTCCCCCAAACCACAGAATAAAGATGATCAGTAAACCAACTAGGCATTTTTACCCGACTGTGGCAATGTCAAAAGAAGCAGTTATGATTTTAGTATTCTATGTATTTGTGGCGACTAGCGACATCTATCGCAACACCTGCGTACTAACAACGATTGACAGAAATCCTACATCGCGCTATCAACTTTATCCGCGACATAAGCCTATATAGGAGTTCCCGACTTACAACTGTCGGGCAGTTAGCCCGCCGGACACAACACCCGTCCGGTCGGAGGATCCTCTCTTTTCAACGGGGGATGAGCGAGCTTTACACCCTGTTCCTCATTACCCCCAAACTGGTGACCCCGACGTGATACGTCAGCGCAGCCTTCGTGCAAGCACTTCAAACGTCATCATCACTTCCTCTTCGCCTTCGAGCAGCGAGTCATACCGTCAGCCAGCAGCCACGGCTTCATGGGATATCCTGTCCACCAGCATGCAGCGGAAGCGCATTCCTGGACATCACCCCCAGCCTCATCAGCGACTTTGGCACAGCACACTGCACTTCGGCCGGTCAGCAAGCAGAGACGCCCTTCTCTCCTGGTCGACGCAGCAGCCAGCACTACGCAGCACTGCACACTCCGACTCACTGGAGCATACGCAGCATCACGGCAAGCACTGCATCACTCCGACTCACTGGAGCTAATATGCAGCATCACCCCGACTCACTGGGGCATCACCGCAGACAGTTCCGACTCACCGTGAACTATGCGGCATCCGGTTCCGACTCACTGGAACCTTCCACTGGCTGACAAGCGCCAAGACTTAACCTGCTTTCGACCTCCGGTCTCGGAGGGGAGTGATGTGGCGACTAGCGACATCTATCGCAACACCTGCGTACTAACAACGATTGACAGAAATCCTACATCGCGCTATCAACTTTATCCGCGACATAAGCCTATATAGGAGTTCCCGACTTACAACTGTCGGGCAGTTAGCCCGCCGGACACAACACCCGTCCGGTCGGAGGATCCTCCCTTTTCAACGGGGGATGAGCGAGCTTTACACCCTGTTCCTCATTACCCCCAAATATTTTAAAATCAGGGTTAGGCAGCCGAAGTTTACATAATAGTACCACACACACCCACACAGTTATAGTATGTTCCATGTTTATTGCCATTAACCGTGTACAAATCCCGGTTCTGATTACTACTGACAAATTCCTGATAGAACAACTCAATAACATTTTGTTGGAAAAAAAAGTGAAAAATAAAAAAATCAGCTTCTGAAGTCGGTGACTTTTGTTTGTTTGATTTCATGTTTGTGCCACCGACTTCAGAAGCAGATTTTTTTTATTTTTCACTTTTTATTGGTTCACATGTGCTTACCCCTTCACAACGTACCGGCGTGATGTTATGTTATGAACTGGTGTAAACAATAGACAGACATGAGATTTCAGCAATCCCAGTCCATTTGCTATCATTTATTGAGGAGTTCCGTTGCCTATCTCCGAAGTTCTTCATCAGATCTTCACCAAATAATTTTTATAACCTTTGTAGTGAGTACAGGCGTGATAATATGATGTTGTGTGATGGCGTAAACAATGCTTAGATATGCTATAGCAACAATCGCGGTTAATCTGCTGTTATTTATGGAAGAGTTCCCCCGATTTCTACAAGATCCCATTATCAGATATTGAAATGGTGACAATGGGACCACACGGGAAGCACCAGCTTTCAAATGGAAAAAGAATCATGAAAATCAGTTCACCCAGTCGCAAGTTATGAGCTAACAAACATAAACCAAAAAAAAAATACAGTCCAATTGATAACCTCTTCCTTTTTTTGAAGTCGGTTAAAAAGAGGATCTTATAAAAACAACAATCACGCTTGTGACCACTCGACTAAGGAAGTAGTCACTACAGTTAACACTACAAGTAACGAAATCACTTATCTCAATGTGACAGCCCCGACTTACTTACGAATAACTTATTACCTGACGACGAATACATGTAACCAAGTAAAATTCGTTTATTTGTGCAAACAGTTACAAGATCCAAAATAAACCCTTCCCTGTGTAAACGCATTGCATATATGAGAGCCGATTTCCACCATTTGTTTGTAGTTGACATACTATAAGTTATTTGTATAGTGTCTCCTTTGCCCAAACAATTGAAAGTGTAAATAATCACCTCCCTAAGGATGTCCGGGTTTCATAGTAACGGGACACGCTAGTATTAGCTTGATAGTATAAATTGTTATGATTTTCAATGAAAAGGAAAATATAATTTTGATTTAGTAAATTGATGCCCGCTTTAGGTAAGGGGCGTGGCATTGATTTCATGATTTGACAAACAGTAAAATTGTATTTGGAAGGCTCATGACTCTATGAACTTCGGAAATCGATCCATTGCTCCATTGAACACACAACTACTCCAGCTGACAGTGTACTCGAATGGAAGAATTCTTCTGCGTAAGAGCCCAGCAGACAAACCGCTCGAGATCAAAACAGAGAAGTGTCTCACTATGCTTTTGGAACAACAATGACTACGCCTTCTACAATTCAAACCTCTTCTTTATGCATGCATTGCTTTTTTCACTCACTGTATTAGCCTGTTGTTTTTGTATTGCTGTTAATTACTTTTTATTGTCCACACACTTTACACACATCGTACACACACCTTTACCTCACACCCACTCATTCTCGCGCGTTAGCAACCAGAACCATCTTGCACACCCCCTTACCAGGTCAAGTTTCCGCTCCTCCACTTATAATTTTGGAAAAAAAAACCCAGCTGCTGTACCTCATTCTTGTAACAATAAATGGCTAATCACATCAATACATTATCCAATGAAATAGACGATCTCTCTATAGCCTGTTCCCATCTATGCCCCCCCGAACGATGTTTAGACTTTATTAAGCAACCAAATAATAATTTAAAAATGATTCATATTAATATTAGAAGCCTTAGAAAGAACTTTGACCAATTTATCACGATGCTAACAACCACAAAAATTGAATTTGATGTTATCATTTTAACCGAGTGTTGGCTAAGGGTTTCGGGGCCCCTTCCTTATTTGCAAGGCTACTCTTTTTCCGCAACGACTGACAACAAGTCGCACTCGCAGAACGATGGCGTGGTGATTTACACTAAGACCTCATTAAATTGCACGTATCTTGAACCATCATTCTGTGACTCAAATTGCCTCATCTGTGCAATAGGTGACACAGCAATTATTTGCGTATATCGCTCCCCATCTTTTAGCGACCTTGAAAATTTTTACCGAAGCCTCGATAATGTAGCACAATCAGTAAAACGCTATAACAATATCAGGCAATTGCCTAGATCATGTATTTCTAAAATCTAAACGCCTTGCCACAGTAATAGTCCTTGAAAGCCATATCACCGACCACCTCCCAGTCATCCTTTGTCTAGACATGAAGAAAATACCCGCAGCTAAGAAATCAGCTAACGTGCTCCGTTATAATTTCCCAGACATAAAAGAATCACTGGATAGCACTGACTTCAGTCATGTGTTAAATGAACAAAACTGTAATCTTGCCGCAGATCTACTTATATCTACCATACAAGGTGTAATTACAAAACATAGCTATACTGCTCGAGTCTCTAGGAAATGCAGGATTCTCAAGCCGTGGATGTCCCCTGGCTTAGTTCGCTGCATCAGAAACCGAGACCGGCTTCACAAAAAATCTAAATCATCCCCCGATAACGATATTCATAAAACAACCTATACCCGATACCGAAATTTCCTCAATAATCTTTTAAAAAAATTGAAAAGATCGTACGACAAAAATGAACTACTTAAAGCTAAAAACAATACCAAGGCCACATGGAAAGCTATCAAGGGTATAATAAACCAAAACTCTCTTCCGCAGTCGTCAAGTGCGCTTCTGCAAAGCTCGACAGACGCTAAAATATCTATTAACCGAGTTAATAGCTTTTTTGTTGATGTGGGTGAAGATCTAGCCTCAAAAATTAAATCTCCTCCTGGATCTCCTTATGCTGAATGCTCATCACAACCCCCGCCGCGCAATTCTCTTGTCATTATGCCGGTCGACGAAATCAAAATAAAAAAAAAAATCAAAATCAAAATTCATTTATTCAAACTAGGCTGATAATCAGCACTTTTCGAAGGTCAAAATTTACTTTACTTTACTTTACTTTACTTTACTACAGTGAAATTTGGCTAACTGGGACATGGATAAGTGAGAAATCTCTATAACTGGAACTCATACTGGGGTCCCATGAAACAAATTGAATATCTGAGACACATTTAACCAGGTTTCACTGTATTTACATTTTTTATAAGACAGTCCCCCAAAAACGCCCACCCATCGGCACTTCCTAGTGTTTAGCTGGAAAGAAGAAGTGGCGGAACAAACTCCCCAGCACACATCTGTCTGTTTGGTTGGTTAGAAGAACCAGACTCGATACAATAGCAAGGTGTCAGTTAAATTTAAGATTTACTACAGACACAATCAGTAATAAACAAAAGTATATACAAATTACAAAGTAAGTGTAAACAATGTAAAAATAAAATAATAAATACATAACATAACAGTAAACTAATTTTGGAGAAAGAACACAAATAACAAACATTGTCTTGTGTTCAACTCAGCGACCAACTATTCTTATCATCTAAGTAGTCGTTAATAGAATAGTAGAATAGAATAAATGCAAGTGAAAGGGGTTATTGACAGCCTACGTAGTGACTGCGCGACGGGCTATGACAACATCCCTGCCAGTGTTCTCAAGCAGTCTAGCTCCGTCCTAGCAGTTCCCATAACACACGTCTGCAACCGCGCCATTGAGTCGGGTACTTTCCCCAGGGCGTTCAAGAAGGCTGTTGTTCACCCAATCTTTAAGAATGGAGACAGATCCAATGTCACCAATTACCGGCCAATCTCCGTTTTGAGTTAGTTCCCTGTCTAAAGTACTTGAAAAAATACTTAACAAATGTCTTGCTACATATCTCTCGAAATATAAGCTACAAGCAAATAATCAATACGGTTTCAGACAGGGAATCTCTACTGAGGATGCAGTTCTTGACCTTACAGGTACGGTGGTGGGCAAGTTGGATGAGGGATTGAAATGCTTCGGCGTCTTTCTTGACTTGTCAAAGGCGTTTGACTCGGTTTCTGTACCTATACTTATTTCGAAAATGGAGGGCATTGGAATACGCGGAGTTGCACTTGAGATCTTCTCAGACTATCTGACAAATCGCTCGCAATGTGTTAAAATCGACTCATTGTATAGCGACTATGGGAGCATCAATTTCGGCGTGCCACAGGGCAGTATTTTGGGACCTACCCTCTTTTTACTCTACATAAATGATTTGTGCCGCCTGTCAATACCTAACTGCGATATATTTACTTATGCGAATGACACGGCACTGATAATTTATGATGATAACTGGGATGACTGCAGATTGAGGGCGGAGCGGTCGGTTCAACAGGTGATGACATGGCTCGCTGCGAATTTGTTAACCCTTAACATCGAGAAAACGAAGATTGTTCGCTTCACTCTCCCTCACACGATCATACCCCCTGTGGGTACTGATATTGTCAAAGCCCACACTTGCCGGAACTTTTTGGATCACAGCCCAAATGCTTGCACTTGCCTAACCCTATCACTGGTTCCAAGTACCAAATACCTCGGAGTTCAAATTGATAAGCACCTTAGCTGGCGTCCCCATACTGAAGCACTTTGCTCGCGAATTAGGAAATTTTTATATATTTTCAAGGAACTCAGACACTCAGCCGATCGAGAAACTCTTTTCCTTGTGTATCAGAGCCTGTGTGTCTCTGTTCTTACTTACTGCATTTCTGCATGGGGAGGAACCTGCAAAACCCACCTAATTCAGGTTGAACGAGCCCAAAGGGCAGTCCTAAAAGTTATGCAGTTCAAACGCAGAGACTATCCAACCACTCTGCTCTACTCTGAGTCAAAGGTCCTAACGGTGCGCCAACTGTTCATTCTGCGAGCTGTTCTACGCCGTCACTCTTTACTTCCTCTTGACGACAAAATTTTAAGTAAACGCAAAGGTCATCCAGTCTGCAATCCTACCCAATGTCGTACTTCATTCGCGGGCCACCACTTCGGCGTACTCAGTGTAAGAATTTATAATAAAGTCCATCGTCTTCTCCATATTTATCCTCTCACCAGAAGTACATTGATGACTAAACTTACCAATTGGCTCCAGGACTTATCTTACGATAGTACCGAACGGGTCCTTATAGTTAATTCCTAGTCCTTAAAGAACAATGGCAGCTCCCCATACATTAAATTAGCTGAGATTAAATTCATGCGTCTATAAATGAAAAATATCTTGTTTAACTCGGCGTCAAATTCTGAATTAGTTTGTGCAAGAATTTTGTTCGAGAACTCCGAGAATAAAAGAAACTCAGTCATGAACAACTAATATTTTATAACATCAATATCTACGCGTACAGCAATCTAATACCACACTAACACACACACGCACACCCACATACACACATGCACACACACATACTTCACTTACACCCAATACACCCCTCATATTACTTACCTCCCACAACACTAAACTTGCCGCAACTAAAGGTGTATTGCTAGTACGACCTGACATTGTTAGTCGGGGTGGGGACCTGGTGTCCTATATCACAGGCCATTAGCCTAGCTTAGGCACTCCAGTCTCCCAAAATATCGGAGTTTAATATAATTGCCAAACAATATTACTATGTAATATCTTTAAACATTGTGGTGAGAAATAAATGAATTTTATTATTATTTATTATTATTATTATTATTGCTGGTCAAGAATGGTGATGGTGATGCCATCTATCCGATTCCAGCGACTCCATGCGATGGCTTTCTTGAGAGCTTTAGCGTTCTGCTCTTTCATGTCTCTAGTAGGTAAGGCATACGTTTACCCGCGGTCACTGAAGGGATCATCCCTTCACTAACCGCGGTAAACGTATGTGTGACTATCTAAATGAGACAATTAACAGTAACATGACAAAAAATGCTTTCCTGCTTAATCTGTAGATATTAAGAGTTCCTTTTTCTGGGTTATTGTACATTCTTCACGAAGTAAATTCGCCACGAAAAAAAGTATGTGTAAACTCGCCACGTATGGAGTTTAAAAAATGTGACGAGTTTACTTTGTGGCGAATGTGCAATAACCCTTTTTTTTTGAGCAACAACAACAAATAGAAAATCCCTATGCTGTTGTAGGTATCTATTTATAATTGAAAACTTGTACATAAAATGTAAATGTTGGTTATATTTGGCAAGCATAGCCCCGCCCCGCGGGACTGCGCTTCTAAATTAAACATGTACAAACTAGAGCACAAATTAAAATATTCGTGTAATTCTGTAGCGTTGCTATTTAGGAGATTCTCCGAAGTAATATTTTACTGTTTTGTTGATACACGATTATATAGATATTTTTTTAAACATGTGTGTTTTTGTTAAACCATAATAAACTGTTGTTTCAGTGCTCTCAATGCTCTCCCATGATATTTTCTCGACGGCATGTAAAGCCAAATCAGAGGTCCATGGGCGGCATAAAATCTCTAAAACCAGCTTAGGCACGATCAATTTCCCATAAACGACAAACATATAAGCCTACGTCATCATCATCATCAGCCTATAATGTTCCCACTGCAGGAGTAGATGTCACATGTCTTCGATTTTTTTGGTTCTAAGACATGCCGGTTTTCTCACGATGTTTTAGAGCAGTACCCTGTGAATCCAATACACTGTATCTACGAAAGACAGATTTTGAGAAAACGAGCACAAACGTTTTTTTTTGTTTTCAGAGGATTACCACCATGTTTTCTTTAGAAAGTTTTAAGTGTTTGATATCAATAAAAAGGTTATTTTATAAGGTATTCAGCCCTAGTTATTAAAACAATATTTTACCGTTAAAACAATGATATAACATAGATAACTTGTATTGCCACGATAGTCATTAGAAGCGAACGAAGATATTGTTAGGGTAATACACTGTACTAAAGAGTTACAGTGTATTGCCTTGTCAAATCAGTGTTTTATTTTACTGGTTTGAACAGTGTATCTCAGAAAGTTTCGTTTGTTTTGCATCGAAAGTTCAGTAAACAATATTTTATAAATTGAATTGACAGTTAGTTAACTTATTAAAAAAATTTTTACGTCGAGGGTCTTGCGCAGCTCCTATTTTTGGATTATCATTTCCAGATAACAAGTTCGCTTTCAAAACCGCTTGAGCTCCTTCGTCATTAGTGTAACCCAATGTGCTGAGAAAAAACTTTTTACACACCTTTTTCTCATCGAGTGTCCATACCAATGTATTAAGTCTCCTGGAGTTACATCCAGCAGTTTTAGTTGCAGTTGGTAACTTTTCCAACTGTCCCCTGTCCCTTCACCCCTGAGGTTTCATGGGGTGCTTCTGGTCTTCTAGAATAATTTTCGGGTCTCCTTGTCTCTTTGGTTTTTTTGTTGTTAAAATTTGAACGTTTTCTTGGTTTTCTGTATCGTTGAACCCATCGTCACACGTAATACTACGTTTTCTTGGAGGCTCACGATCATTAACAGTCATTGGTACAATTTTGTCATAGTCGATGTCACAAGGCGCAAGCAGTTGGCTGATAAAGATAGTACTAGGGAAGAGCATAATATTATTGTCGTTTTCTTGACGACGACTAGGTTGGTGCTCTAGAACAGCGTCTGTACCTAGTTATTTGAACACAATCATGACTTACCTACTTGCGATTCAATGTAGTTGTGTAAGTTAACTGATTCGGAGGTTCGTAAACATTACTGAGTAATTGAAGATGTACCTAATAACACTTCATAATTCAGTATAGTCTCCTTTACCTATTTCTTCACAAAAGCTTGGGCACTCCGATTCACTTAATGGTATTAAAGTTGAGCTAATATCGCAAGAGTATTTAAGTCCATGCAATCATCATACGGTACCTACACAGAGACTTGGAGGATCCGTGATAGAAGTATCATTTTCTTTTTGCAAATGGTTATTTAAATCAGACACCATGGTTACACTATTTGAGTTATTCTTATTATAATGTTGCACATTGCTTTGTGATAACTTTATCAACAGTTTATTACGATAACCACTCATTTTAACAACTAATAATCAAGTTAATTCACAAATTACTTCGGAAACAAACAAAAAACTGTCATACCTAAACATTAAACAACTGACAGCACCGCGCGTAAACAATGTGGCTGCATCGAACTGTGTACTTACTCCTTAAATTGACCAATAACGATCGAGACTGTCGCTCAGCTGCTGTCTGATTGGCGCGCCCACCGCACGATAGTTTTGACAAAACACTGTATCTCGGAGTGAGCGAGATTATTATTTGGGCATCACACTACATCTTCGATTACCGTGTTTTGGTATTTTAGGACTTCAATTTTAGTTAGATACAGTGTAGTTTTGATTGCGATATCTCAGTTTTTCATGTATAGGGACCAAAATATATTAATGCAGGACCATGTAACAGGCAAAGAGAAACGGAATGGACGTTGTTAATTCAAAACACTGTATCTGCAGGTACAGTGTATTGGATTCACAGGGTACAGCAGTGGTGATGTAATAAATTACACAAAGTAATGCGTCTGTCTGGGTTCGAACCCACAACTTACTATTCGTAAGTCGGGGCCGTAACCACTGGTCCACCGCTGCTCTATAAACATACGTAATAACGTTTAATTACTTTGATAAAATATAAATCGTATCGCGAATATTCGTTCGCTAATAAATATTGTGTACTTAACACGATTAATTAGTGATGGAATAGCGTGTTTAGAATTATATTTATCGAGCTTTATTTAAGCAACTAACAGTACTCGTATGACGGTAGCGGTTAATATTTATTTAGACATGGTGATGAACTAAATGGCTTAACTAATTTCAATTACTGAAGGTTTTTCAACAACTCAGCGGCTCTCGTGATCGTAGGCTTAGTTCTGTATAAAGTAAGCAGATACAGCCATTAAAATAGTCTTGTTTTTGAATAGATAGGTACCGCGAATCGGAAACCGTGAGATGGCTCTCAGGCTATGTGGAGCGACGATCTTCTCTGGTGGCAGCGATGAACGAGAAGTGATTGGTAGAGGTCCACGTCCAGCAGCGGCAGTAAAATAGCTGCTCTATGCTTATAATCATAGAAAAAATGACACAAAATTATTAACGTTTTTTGGAAAATTTACTAATTAAGTAGCTGAACTCCGAACCTTAATCCGCGTGGAATTATTATAAAATACTAGTAAAGTGTCTGAAATTCAATCATGGTTTTCAAGACACGTGGCGCCATCTATTATCATAAGAACGTTATTGTCATTTTCCTCGGGAACAGTACTTTTTGAATGAAAGGTCCATTTCTATACACCTCCGTCCTCCACCACAGACAACATATTGTAATAATAATTATACAAAATTTCGGGACGATCGGTTAAGTGGTTTCGGAATGAAAAGGTAACAAACAAACTTACTTTCGCATTTATAATTTCGCGTATAATTTAAATTGGCAGTACAAAACCTATGCTTCCGCCTCATTTCTCATAAATCCCACGACATGATAATACATCGGTGACTTTTTATACGATATAATAATATGGAGGAAATAAAAATAGAGCTCGTGACAATGCAGCCAACCCACGGATCATATGGATCGCGTGGGGTTGTCAGCGTTCTACGTAAATATAAATTTTTCTTTGAGGATTGATAAATAATTGGACGGAAAATGTTGGAAATAATTAGTGTTGTAGGAAGAAAGTAAATAAGAGGCGGAAATGGTTGACGTCAACATGAAAGCTTTGAGGGGTCCAAATGGTAAAAATGGAACCCTTACAGATACGTCCTATACGTCTGACTGTCCGTCCGTATAGCCATTTTACTCCGAGAGTATTGGCACCACACAGTTGAAATTTGGAGATCAGTTGTCTTTTATGAACTGCTTGCTACTCCAAAACTGACGTGAAATCACGAATCAGCACACTTAGCATGCACTTAGCATTGTCCATCACTGACTTCATCCTTCTCTAGCCTAAATAACATAACAAAACGTGGTCCCGGCCGCTAAAAGGCGGTTGTCAAACCATGTCAGAGGCCCTTGAGGCGGTTAAGAAACTCTGACTCAAGGATGTTTGGCTGCGGGTTGATTGAAAGAGATACCGCGGCCTCGACACAAAGGGCTAAGAAGGAACATGAGTGGTTTTTATTCAGTAGGAGTCTGACACTCCCTACCGCTCTGCGATATTTGATGATTTCCCACACAACAAACAAAAAAGAAGAATACGACTGACTTCATCTCGTCAAAAATCGTACAACTAACATATTTTCCGCTCCTGGCAACCCAGATATATTTATCTGTCCTTGAGCCGCTGTCACTCATCGCTAGCTTTATAGCCGCTATAAAAAACTTGCTCTGTCCGTCAGTCGCGCGTCGCCGTCCTTACCCATAGACAATGTTATGGAAGTATAATACTTCTAGTTTTCATACACACTAGTGTTATTGTTATTTTGTAGTTTTGACCATTATTAGGTACTTACGTTATTATTGCCGGAGTTATCACTTTTAAAGTTTTGAACATGGCCATACGATCATCGATCTTTAAACCAGTTTTAGCGAGCGTTTTATCGTGTTTCACAGTAAGTGGGTTGTGGTGGTCAGTTCACGAGTCACACTAAACATGGATGTTAGAACGGTTAACCCCAATGATGTAGGGAAAAGGCAGGCATCATGATGATCGTAATCATGGAGTGTCGGGCACACGAGATACTGCATTACATTGTTAAGCCTGAAATACACATGCTACTAGAAAAGCATGCTTGTTTGCTACTAGGTAGTATTGTCATTTGTAGCATGCTTACCGAGTGTGCACATTTGCTCTAAAGCACAGACCTCAAAAGCACACTTTTTACGATCATACTTCTTTATAGCACGTTTGAGTGACATTATCTTAAGCCGCAACCCCACAAGGGCCAAGCGACCGTGCCTCGTGATTGTGGACGTCAGCTAGGCGTGAACCGGGCGGCCTAATAGGAACAATTAGCAGCGTCCCCACTTAGGCCGCACGGCTCCATGAGGCCGAGCCGCGAGCCTAACAGTAACGTTTCCGGTGACGTAAGTGGGGACGCGGCTTTACAGTTTCTTATTGGATACACTGACAGAAAACAACAAAAAGGTAGCTCGATAAAAAACATATAAACTAAGTAAAACCAAAGAATATCAAAAAAGAGGTTTTATACGTCGTGCTAGTTAGCACGAAAAATATACCGGCTTGCGATTGGGTATAAGCAATCCGTAGCATGCCTTGAAACAAGCATGCTCTTTTCGTATACACGTGCTACTTGTGTGCTACTAACTGACAGCTGTTCGAAACTAGCATGATTTTGTGCTACTACGTAGCATGTGTATTCCAGCCTTAGGAGATGGGATGCTGCTATGTTTGTTTTGTAGTGATTTCCTGTAAAGTAACCAAATTGCGGCGTCCACTCCGAGTCCATTAATTTTAACGTGTGTGATTGGACTGCATCTGACTATCCGTGCGGCAAACTACTTAAAAATTTAATACCATCAACGCTAAAAGAAGTTCATACATTGTCATTAATTTATTACTCACATTTGCCTCATATAACAAACATTAGGACTACCATACTTATAGACACTATATTTAATAATAATTATAGCAATTATATAGTTCTTAACCCCAAGCCACGCGTCCACATGCTTCACCCCTCCACTAGCTATAGGGTAAGTAGTATAGTCCTACACTACACAGAACAGCTGATACATCCTGTACGATTACCATATTGCATGGCGCGTTTTTGCGTTAACTGGCACTTTATCGCCGGTTCATTTGCAACGTTTAAAACTGTTAAGTGTTGGTGGATGGCCAGTTTTAGGTTTGATTCTATTTTGTGGCTTTACTAGTTGATTGTCTCGTTGGTGTAGTGGTTGAAAGCATTACTGCTGAGCACGAGGCCCTGGTTTGATTACCAGGTCGAGTATTGTTGTTGGTTTTAACATCAAGAAGATCTCAGTATCATCATTTGCTTGATAGATGGCAGTAGACTCGCTTCGTTTTACATGGAATTAAACATAACTCACAGTTATCCCTTTTCTATCGATGAGTTTTCATTGCCGCTAGTCTAATTTGGCTAATAATGCTGAATTAAGTAACATTATGGTCAGACCAATCTAAATGAAAAAGTCCATAAGAAGTTTTGAGGCCTCATATTGGGGTTTCTATCTGAAATTCAATTCATGAGACTTATTAATAAACAAATAGATATAAATAAACCAACATTAATATTATTTAAAGTGTCACCTTCAGTAGGTGAAACTTTAAATAATATTTATGCTGGACTATGAAAGGTATATGGAGTAAATATTGAGTCATTTATGGCTATTATGACTACAGAGTCATAACATAAATAAAAGAAGAGTTTATTTCGGGTGTTTGACTATTTATTTCCAGCAAATGATTATCTTTATGACAACACTGAACGTTGTCTGGCTAGCAGTTCAAAATAAAGTTCCCGAGTATGAAAGGATCACGGTCAATGACATGTCTACACAAATATTCAAAAATTAATTTTCTCCTACTGTTCTGATCCTTTTAGGAATTAGGCATTTTAAGAATTAGTGCATTTTCAAGCAGTTAGGCATTTTAAGAATTAGGCATTTATCGACTAAGCCTGTAAAACATCCCAAATCTTACGGAATTTAAACTATTATTATATGGATCCATAGGGTCTATCTCAAAGAAGAAACTGCTATTTCACCAGAAAACCGCATTGAAACTTTACTAAGTGCTTACATTTTACTGCTCGTGACTATGCTATACAAGATGGTCAATCAACAGCCTATTGCATATCATAGTCCACTACTGGACAAAGACCTCTCCCAAGTCACACTACACCACTCTATCCTTAGCAACGGTGGTCCAGTGGTAGACTTACGAACAGTAAGTCGTGGATTCGAACCCAGGTAGGTGCATTACTTTGTGTAATTTATTTCATCACCGCTGCTCTCAAAACGGTGAAGAAAAACATTGTGAGGAAACCGGCATGTCTTAGTATCAACAAATTCAAAGACATGTGATGTCTACTAACTCGCACTGGGCCCGCGTGGTGGATTATAGCCCATTCCTCTCTTAGAGAGGAGGCCTAAGTCCCTGCAGTGGGAACATTATAGGCTGATGATGATGACTCTATCCTCTGTCTTCTTATCCAGTGTAGCTCAGCTACCAATGAAAAGAATGGTCAGCGGTCACCAATCTAAAATCTGACCGAAACAAGCGCAGCTTAACTTCGCAAATGCAACCCACGTGTTTCCCTAAACCATGCCCTCATCTAAGGCCATTTATAAATAGATGCACCAAAAGCAATCATTAACATTAACAAAAGCAGATCATAAAACTTCCAATACCGCAAAACAAATAATACAGGTGCATATCCTTCAAAGAAAGAGACACCGATATCTTCCATTTCACCCTTGCACCTGACATATGACAGGTGGTTTAGACCGTTACACTCACGCCACAGGGTACAAAATATTCCTTCCTTGTGTCTTAGTATACTGTGTGTTTAAAAGGTTGTTGTATAAAATGTTTTTAGGCTGTGTGCATGTGTTTTTGTATAGTAAGGTAGAGACAGCTGTTAGGCGCGTGCGCTCATGTGTAAAAAGAAAAAAAAGGTGGTTTTTTATGTTCATTGATCGTCTTTTGTGTGTTGTAGGAAGTTTTTGGATTGGAGAACTTTATTTATAGTATCTTGGTCTATACCATCTTATGAGTATGCAGTTTTCTGATTATAGCTACCATTTTTGGAGACCAAACCTGCATGATCTTGCATGATTTGATTGATAAAGCTATTAATCATCTAAAATTAAAGAAACTAAGCATGAGGTCTTGGGTTTGATTCCCGGGTAAAGTGTTATTGGTTTTTTCATCATGAATTTCTCAGTAGTAGCTACGGAGTTTTGTGCCCGTTTGATGGCATTAAGTTCGTCTCCTATTACATTGGAATTAAACATAACTGTTTAATACATGTGGGTGTACTATTAGCTACACCTCTGCTTAACCCTTTGGGGGTTATAGGCGTCATACAGTTTAAAGAAACTGTACATAAACATGCAGTGGATGCGGAAGCTTTTTTATAACTAATAAATAAAGGACATTACGAAATCGCTCGTGCGTATCAAACTTATCCTGATGACCAACTAAAAAGAAATTCCCACGTCCGGTATCGAACCCACATCCAAGACGCAACGAGATCCCAGAGCAACACGTCTCACATTACAACCCGTAAGTCGAAACCGCAAAAAAAGACGAACTAAAAACATCCCGTTGCCTCAATTTATCCGAACCCAGGTAAGGAATCAACGGGTAATATTGATGGCAGGAAGACGACAATTTACTTCAAATCTTGACTTCCGTGATGGTACGGTGTCACCATAACTAATTATAGGTTGTAATTACCCTTACCTGTGGTTCTCGAACGTGCGGAGTAAGATATTTCTATAACATAACATCACGCTTGAAATCCCCGAAGGATTAGGCAGAAGTGTAGGTACCTAATAGTATACCCATATTTCACTCTCCCTTTCTCCGTGGCTATTACTCAAAAATTCCTGATGGCAAAACCCTTTAATCTAACAACACTTTGCTCTACACCTAGGAGGAGCTCGTGGCTTAATAAGAACTGCCACTCGGGTCGATCTTTAGGTAAAGCTGTGCTTGCCTAGGTCGGTCTGTGGATGGGTGACCGCCCGACATACCGAGTTTCCTCCGTGCCTCGGAAAGCACGTTAAGCTGTTGGTCCCGGCTGCCATATATATAGATCTTGGGCAGTCGTTACAGGTAGTCAGTGACCTGAAATTCTGACATCCAGTCTTACCAAAGGGTATTGTATTACCTAGTATTAACTGGGTTGTGGGGGTCAGATAGGCAGTCGCTCCATGTAAAATACTGGTATTCAGCTGCATCCGGTTAGACTGGAAGCCGACCCCAATATAGTTGGGAAAAGGCTAGGCAGATGGACTTTGCTCTACCCCGGAATCGCACCCAGGACCTCATACAGCATAATCACGCTAGCGACCACTGTAACGTTAGATACACAAGTATATCAGCTATACAATATACAAGTTATACAATCGTCCAATCACGCGTCGCCTCTAGTGGTGTAACAAATGGACACGTCAGTCAAACAAGTTGACTGGTCTGACCGTGTGACTCGCTGTGATATGTTAACATGATTGTGTGGTAGGTACAACACAACTATAGTTACAAGTTGTTTGAAGAACTTTCACGTTGTTTAGGTGTGATTTAATTAGCAGTTTTAAAAAGGATGGAGTGGCTACAATGAAATAAAGTAGGTCTGTATGCCTTTTTTTTTTTGGTGGGTGGAAAATCATCAAATGACCCCCCCCGCTCTTGGGCAGAGCGAAGGGGAGTGTCAGACTTCTACTGACTAAAAACCGAACCCATGTTCCTTCTTTGCCCTTGCGCCGAGGCCACGTCATCTAGTACAAAAATCCGCGGCCCCGACGGGCAGGTCTGTATGCCTAGTTTGATCATGTTGAGCGGAAACATGAAAAATTAAATGCACCAAGAGCCGAGAGTGGTCATCCTAGAAAAACCCTTTCGGATGATTTAGTTGAGAAGAATCAAGTGAGTAGTTCTTTGCAGCTAGTGTGCTTGTATGACCGTATGACGTCTGAGCGTGGATGAAGCAAGATGACAAAGGAGTATGCAACGTAAAGAAAAGTGACGTTCTGCAGATCCTGCCTACCCCCATGGGAAAAAAGCTTGAGTTTATGTAACTATGTATATCGGAACTTTTAACGTGTTTTCCAAAGAATATTCTTGCTGGATACAACTTCAAGAAGTCTTTGTCCTTTAAACTATACTGCGCGCGGAACTAGTTGGCCGCGCCTTAGGTGGCGACAGGGGTGAGGGGGCGGGTTGCCTACAGCTCGCAATGCACAGGAGACTAATTAGACAGTGATGACCAATCTCGAGATATCGTGAACAATAATTGTTCAATTTATTGAAAAGAATACATAAATAAAAAACAAAAACATGCCTAAGGCGCGGCCAACTAGTTCCGCGCGCACTATAGCCTTTTGATTAGTGAGTCGGCCAAAGTTTTATTAGGTTCTTTGCAGCAGGAATTTATAAGTAGCAGTCCAGGTCATGTTGACGGCAATAGGTTTGATGTGACAACATATACCTAGTTTTGTGGATGAAGCACGGTAGAGTACCTCTCTACCTAACATCGGGCATTACAAGTCTGATGTTAGGGTTAAAAATGCCCCGTCGGGGCTGCGGGTTGTTCGCAGGAGATACCGCGGCGTCGACATAAAGGGCTAAGAAGGAACATGGGTGGTTTTTAGTCAGTAGAAGTCTGACTCCCAAGAGCCGGAGGGGTTATTTGATGATTTTCCACCCACCAAAAAAAAAAGGGTTCAAAATGTTTTAAATACATTTCTTAATAATATTAAAGTAATAAGTCTGTGATATATATCCGGTCTTCAATCTTCAACGTAACTTTATATGAAAATATCAAATCAAAACGCTATCTTACTTTTTATGATATCGTAAAAAAGTCCACACGTAAAAATAACAGTAAAGAGATTTGAATACAATAATAATTCGAATACAATTTATATTATTTTACAAGTGGCAACTCTAAAAGCTTTCAGTGGAACGGTTTTGAACTTTCTTTCACTTACAAGATGAAACTTTCAAAATACAATTGAATTTTATATTTTCAAATAATATTTTTATTTCATTGTTTCCTTTTATTTTTATGACTTCGTTTAATACTTTTTATTGTCATAGTTGACTTTTTATTATAACAGGTAGGTGTCAACATTTCATGGGTTCAATTTTCAAGGTTAAGCAGCACTTGCTTAGGCCGGTCAGTGGATGGGTGAGCATCAATTACAAACACATTAAGCTTTAGGTACAGGCTGACAATTTAAAGCCTGATATTTAGTCTTACCTATGGGTATCGTATGACCCAGTACTAACGGGATTGTGGAGGTCAGATAAGCAGTTCCTTCATATGAAATGCTATTGGCTGATCCTGATGACCAGCAACTTTTTTTTTTTTTTTAAACTTTGCCCCACACTAGGAATTTCTCCTGTATCATGGGTGCGTTCACAAACATTTCACTCACATAAACAAATACCCAGACCCGGAACAACTATCTGTACCTAGGTCATACAAATTTGTTCCGTGCGGGGATCGGAAAGGAAGGTAGTTCTTAATGTGATTCACAGATCAAGTGTTTAGGTACGTTTTAGGTTCGGACTCCAAACTGGACTTGATATAGGCTCACCTTTAAATAAAACAACTGAAAAAAATGTAAGGGCAACTAATCTACCAACCCACCTAAACTCTGAGTATTCCATAACACCGTGTTTTTGTCTACCTAGGTACCTATCATTTTTATCCAAAGATTTTTATTTATTTATTTAAACTTCATGCACAATAGTGATACATAGGCGGACTTAATGCCACAAGGCATTCTCTACCAGTCAACCATAGGGTTAAATAAGACAACTTTGTGGTAGGGTACAAAATATCTAAAAAACAATATCAAGTTTAAAAAAAAAAGTACTACATACTAGTATAGTTACTTAAAATGATACTAATACACATAATTATAAAAATAAAATAAACTAATAAATATTTATTATATCAAAGATGGGCACCAGCACACATCCCAGGATCCAAATTCCTGTCACATACGGTGTGCCAAACATACGGACAGTGACAGTTAACCCGTCAGTCACCGGAACACCGTGACTTAACCCTCCTCACGACCATGGGAAACTGGACAACTGACATTTATAGTTTACCACAGGTTTTACTTATGCTTGTCGAGATGGGTCAGATCTGTGTGAGCTGACCATGAGGTGTATACGTACACATTTGTAGTATTTGTTGAAAATGAAGCTTATTTCAGTTCATTCTCTTGTGTTCAGTTTTCCCTCAGTTCAGTCTCTTCTGGATTCACCATTGTTGAACAATGTATGGCTTGATACAATTAAAAAATAAACCAAATCGACGGGGAAGTGCTAACAACTCCTAACTTACATTTTTTACGAAAACAACTTATGAATGCAGTGCGATAGAGAATGAAATTGCGCGTCTACTGATATATGAATTAAGTTTAAATTCGCAAAATTGACGTAGCTATGCACCGAAGAAACAACGGTTTTTTTCGCCTCCTGTAAAATTTGGTTTTTGTAAGTTAGGAGTGGTTAGTACTTCCCCGTCGAAATGACATTTTCCAGAAATTATTTCTACATACCTATTTAGTTTTTAAGGTTGAGAAATCATCAAATGACTCGAACTCAAATATTTTATTTCAATTAAGCCATTACAGGCACTTTTGAATGTCAGAAGGACGGAAGAAGAACGAAACTACGAGTGCAATACGTCATTCCGAAAGTCACCACGCCGAACCACACGCCACCGAATGCCCGCAAGAACGAACACTGCGAGCACGAAAGCACGCAGCGACGCAAACCGCAACAACGAATGCTCGAGACGACTCCTCCCGCTCTGGGTATAATCGGTAGGAGTTAGACTATCAGAGTATCAGACTTCTACTGACTAAAAACCACCCATGTTCCTTTTTAGCCCTTTGTGCCGATGCCGCGGTATCTCTGTCGAACAACCCGCAGCCATATCTACATACCTTTCACCCATTCGGATCTAGCGAATCACAATATCACAATCATTAAGAACTAAAATCCGGCGTCAACCAATCAGAGTCACTTACATTTTGAAAGAACTTTATTCAACAAAATGCATTTTAAACCTAGCCTAAACTACATTAAAATAAAGATACTTTTTAGTGTAGCAATTCGCCTTTCAAAGCTTATAAACGATAGTTTAATCCAATCAGAGTAATCTGTGAGTTAATACGAGAGCCCAACAGCAACCGTCGGGCAGTTTATAGCCCACCAGACACAAAACCAGCCTGGTCGTAAGATCCTCTTATTTCAACGGGGGATGAGGCTCTGTACTCCCTGTTCCTCGTACCCCTAACCCTAAATCTGACCTGAACACGTGTCCTTTAACCTCAGTCGACCACAAGTATCGCAGACAAAAATAAAAGAAGACCATTCCCTCTGTGAAGTTCTTTTGTCCTTGCTCCTAGATAAATGTTAAAACTGAATTGTTTTTTAAACGCTCTCAACATATAATAACTGTAGCAGATAAATTACATAAGCTGCTACTAGTTTTTTCAACAGAACAAATAACATAGGTCAACAACATTTTGAGGTTATTTTAACAATGACACCTATGAATCCAAAATACAGCAGAGAACGAATAACCAACATCGCAAATGAGACGGTTAGGTGTTACATAGCTCAAATAATATTTACTTCGAATTGATAGACAGTAAATACACAAAAATCATAAGAACACCAACCAATGTCGGCAACATTGGCATGCAGATTATTCGTTGTCTACGGCACGGATTCGAGATTTAAAACCATCTTTGGAATCCTCATAAATCATACAATCCAAATATAACAATAGTTATAGGATTAATTAAAACATTTGTTTAACAACAAAAACAATTATTTTATAGAGGAATGTGCGTTTCATTCCACGTAGCTGTCATAGACAAACAACTCACGCGCAGCAATTGTCTGGTCGCACTTCAAAAATTAATAACTTTATCAAAAGTAAACAAAAACAAATAATTAAGTCATGGTTGTGTATGGGATACGGTAACGTATTAATTATGATGTACCACCTTAAATTTAGAATTAATAAATTATGTAATTCATTTTTTGTATCACCATTTCAAGTGGAACGGATTGTCAAACCGACAGATCTGCGATCTGCGGACTCGATTTGTCAGTCTGGGAATTTCCACCATGCGCGCATAACGCGTACCCAGATTCACGGCTCCGGCTAGTTTTTTTTCGTTTTTTTTTAAATTTCAAAATGGTGGAGTAAAAGTTACACGCGCTATGTACGCGCGATTTTTCCTTTTTTTATAATAACGCTATCGAGCGATGGATTGCGGTCCGTAGTCACCATGGGTTCGATCTAGCTAGCCTCGTGGTCCAATAAACATAGTGTTTCGGACATGGGACCGCGATAAACTTGCACGTGGCGTCATCAATGGCGTCGTTTCCGCCGTGATGCTGGGAGGACTTTGGAGTTGCGATAGTTTCGCTCAGTTCAGCTCATCAGCAAGCCAACGCCATTGAGGGGCGTCCCATCCGTAGGGCTCCGCGACTGCGTGAGTGCCTGCCACCGTTCCCATGTGGTAGACGATCTCAAGGACTACACGTCGTGCCTGCTCCGCTTCCCGCACCTGTCTTCTGTGCCAGGCTTCCGCGCGCCCAAGCGCGAGGCCACGAGGATCGCTATCGAGCACGTGCTCTAGCGATCGCCTGATTCACCAGCTCCGTGGAGAACCGCGTCCGCTTCGGTGACAATTTACGGCGTAGGGAGTGCGATCATGGTACCATGAGTAAGTCAATCTTTTTTTTTTACATAATCTGGCCAGAGAAAGTTAGAATCAGTGCGCGTTCGGTTTCAGAGGCCCGCTGCCCTGGTTTTCTATTTCAGACAATTTAGCTTTAAGGTGTAAACAGCCTTGTTCAACATTTCATGTAAAGTGTTTTTTATACAATATACCACTGTTAATGTTCTAGTTGAATTTTCTATGTTTTATTCCAAACAAACTCCTCATAATTTTTCCACAGCAAGAGGTCCTTGAACCAATGGTTCAATGTCCACTCCGCGAGCTTGAAGAGCCTTCTTTTTCTTTCATAAACAAACTCATCGTGTGTCTTACCTTTGAATTAACTTTCACCTTTTCAACCCCTTAACAAAAAATCTTTTATTTTTTTTTTATTTTTTTTTCACACACGACAATGGCGCCCGAACATTTATAATATCGTTATATTGAGGGATTTGTTTGGAATATTTCTGGTATTTGTTTATTTTCAGTTTGAACTTATTGCGTTAACATACTCCAAAACAATTTGTAGTTAAAACTTTCTGGTGGCATCTAAACAGTGAATGCTTCGCATTATTTTTTTGTGAGTTTTTTGTTTTGACAAAGCAACACTTTGGCAGTTGTAAACATGTTTTTTTTGTTTTTTTTCAAGCGATATTTTATATTCATGTACTGACAGCTGCAATTTTTTTGGTTGCTTCAACTATTTTCTCCGCAAGCACTGTTTGGTTGCTAACCAATTATTTTAGTTTTTGATTCCTGTTGTGTCGTCATAATGACGGATCCAACAGAAAAATTTGTTGACACAGAGGAGGACGTGCACAAGCACGCTGAATCTGATACTGACAATGTCTCTCGAAATGTAACGCATAGACGAAAAGATGCATTACAGCAACCAATGTCAACCGCATCCCATGACACAACATACATTGAACAACCTTCGCATAGTCAAACGGTACCAGCAGTCAACTCGAATGTCACAACTTATGTAGTACGCGATGACAATTTCAGATCATGGAATTTAAAGTTCACCGGCGACTCAAGTATAGTGGATTTTATCTTGCGAATAGACGACTGCATGCGCACTAGAGACGTACCTGAACATAAAATTGTTAAATGTTTTTCAGATTTATTGGGCGGTAAAGCACTTGATTATTATAAACAAATTAGAGACTCAGTAGTCACTTTGGAGGATCTGCAAAATAAGTTCAGAACATTCTTTTCAACTTTTGACAATAATTTTAACTTAACTTTAAACCAGCCGGACAGCCAACTAAACTTTTGCACAAAAAAATTCAATTCCAAAAGTTATTTTATAACGCATATTATGCACCACAATCAAACACTGTGGAACGCTATAATCAAACCGTTCAAACTTGCTTAGCAATGTTAGTAGAGGAGGACCAGAGAAATTGGTCTAGGTACCTTCCTCAAATTCAGCTATTTTTAAACACATCTATAAATGTAGCTACAGGATACACACCATATTTTTTGGCCAGAGGTCGTGAAATCATCACTGACGGTGCATTGCACACTTTGAAGGGCAATGCACCAGATTCAATTGATGATATTCAACTTCACAATAGGAACGAAAAAGCAGATTCCTTAAATGAACTTGCAGATATTTTCCAACGTGTAAGCTGTACATTGAACAAAGCATACAAACAGAATGCGAACCGATATAACCTACGACGCCGAGAGCTCAGGCTAAAAGTTGGTGATATCGTTTGGAGACGTAACTTTGTACAGTCAAACGCAGCAAAGTTTTTCTCAGCTAAATTAGCACCAAGGTTTGTCAAATGTAAAATAGTCGACAAACTATCCGATGTTGTTTACCAATTAGAGGAAATAAACACAAAAACTATAGGGAAGTATCACGTCAAGGACATAATAAAAGTGCCATAAAATGGGTGTTGATAATTATGCTCAATTTTGCGACCATTTCAAAAAAAGTTGCACTTGCACATTCTAGGTCGAATTACTTTTTTAAAGTGAAAAATATTTTTTACTCACTAAACAGAATTGTTCCCGTATCAGTGGCTCCCCATGGCCCTGAACTCGTTTCATTTTTCAAAAACAATTCAGGACTTTTCCCAAAACAATAGGAAATAAGTTTTTAAATGGGATATTTTGGTCAAAATAAACATTTTTTTAAAAGTGACTATTTCAGTCACTACACTGAATTGCTTTGGTATCAGTGGCTCTTTCTGACCCTGATCCCATTTGTTTTATCAAAATCAGTTCAGTACTTTTTTCAAAACAATTGAAAATAAGTTTTTTTTTGTGAAAATATGACCAAAATATTTTTTTTTTTAAAGTGACAATTTTTGCCACTACACTGAATTGCTTAGGTATCAGTGGCTCTTTCTGACCCTGATCCCATTTGTTTTAACAAAATCAGTTCAGTACTTTTTTCAAAACAATTGAAAATAAGTTTTTTTTTGGGAAACTTTGACCAAAATATATTTTTTTTTAAAGTGACAATTTTTGTCACTACACTGAATTGCTTAGGTATCAGTGGCTCTTTCCGACTCTGATCCCATTTGTTTCAACAAAATCAATTCAGTACTTTTTTCAAAACAATCGAAAATAAGTTTTTTTGGGAAAATTAACCAAAAAAATAATTATTTCACAAGTGCCAAGTATTGACACTACACTGAATTGTAACGGTATCAGTGGCTCTCGACGACCCTGATCCACTTTATTTTTTCAAAAACAATTCAGTATTTTTTTCCAAACAATTGATTTTTTTTTATTATCTTTAAAAAAAAACATTCAGTTAGGAAAATTTTCCCACTAACCTTTTTACAAATTGTCCGCTTACAATTGAATTGGGCAACGACCCATATTCATCAAAAGCATTAGCAGTCACGCCAGTGACATGCTAAATTTAAACAATATTTTAAAAATAACACTTCGTTACTTAGATACTTAGTACTGTTTCTAGACCAGTACTGTGGTTACTATCCTTTGTACATAATACTTAGTTACTTAGATACATAGATGATAACATCATCATTTAACATTAGGGGACACTTAGTAAATAATACAAGTAGTCCAGTCACTATAGTTAGTATTAGTATTTTTAAAGTATGGTACATTTAAGAGAACCAATACATTGGTCATTTATAGTATAATCATAGGTAGTATACTTAGTTCATAGATCCGGACCAATAGTTCATAAGCACTTAGATTATAGTAGACCAACAATAATTACTTGTTAGGTCAATGACTTTCAGTCAATAGTTTAATAAGCATACTTTACTTTACTTTACTTTTCAAAACCATAAGGTAGCTTAGATTTTAATAGAACGATTAGTTCGAATTTTCATAGTTCAACAATACTCACCATAGCCCTTTAACTTACTTTGTTCAACACAATCCTTACAGATTCCAGTGTTGATCAGTACATTTAGGAAAAACTTTTCATGTACTATAAAACTTTTTTTTCTCTCGGTTAGACCGGCTGTGTCGGCTAACGGGGTTAGCCTTTTTCCGCGAAGGGGGGTATTGTAGCAGATAAATTACATAAGCTGCTACTAGTTTTTTCAACAGAACAAATAACATAGGTCAACAACATTTTGAGGTTATTTTAACAATGACACCTATGAATCCAAAATACAGCAGAGAACGAATAACCAACATCGCAAATGAGACGGTTAGGTGTTACATAGCTCAAATAATATTTACTTCGAATTGATAGACAGTAAATACACAAAAATCATAAGAACACCAACCAATGTCGGCAACATTGGCATGCAGATTATTCGTTGTCTACGGCACGGATTCGAGATTTAAAACCATCTTTGGAATCCTCATAAATCATACAATCCAAATATAACAATAGTTATAGGATTAATTAAAACATTTGTTTAACAACAAAAACAATTATTTTATAGAGGAATGTGCGTTTCATTCCACGTAGCTGTCATAGACAAACAACTCACGCGCAGCAATTGTCTGGTCGCACTTCAAAAATTAATAACTTTATCAAAAGTAAACAAAAACAAATAATTAAGTCATGGTTGTGTATGGGATACGGTAACGTATTAATTATGATGTACCACCTTAAATTTAGAATTAATAAATTATGTAATTCATTTTTTGTATCACCATTTCAAGTGGAACGGATTGTCAAACCGACAGATCTGCGATCTGCGGACTCGATTTGTCAGTCTGGGAATTTCCACCATGCGCGCATAACGCGTACCCAGATTCACGGCTCCGGCTAGTTTTTTTTCGTTTTTTTTTAAATTTCAAAATGGTGGAGTAAAAGTTACACGCGCTATGTACGCGCGATTTTTCCTTTTTTTATAATAACGCTATCGAGCGATGGATTGCGGTCCGTAGTCACCATGGGTTCGATCTAGCTAGCCTCGTGGTCCAATAAACATAGTGTTTCGGACATGGGACCGCGATAAACTTGCACGTGGCGTCATCAATGGCGTCGTTTCCGCCGTGATGCTGGGAGGACTTTGGAGTTGCGATAGTTTCGCTCAGTTCAGCTCATCAGCAAGCCAACGCCATTGAGGGGCGTCCCATCCGTAGGGCTCCGCGACTGCGTGAGTGCCTGCCACCGTTCCCATGTGGTAGACGATCTCAAGGACTACACGTCGTGCCTGCTCCGCTTCCCGCACCTGTCTTCTGTGCCAGGCTTCCGCGCGCCCAAGCGCGAGGCCACGAGGATCGCTATCGAGCACGTGCTCTAGCGATCGCCTGATTCACCAGCTCCGTGGAGAACCGCGTCCGCTTCGGTGACAATTTACGGCGTAGGGAGTGCGATCATGGTACCATGAGTAAGTCAATCTTTTTTTTTTACATAATCTGGCCAGAGAAAGTTAGAATCAGTGCGCGTTCGGTTTCAGAGGCCCGCTGCCCTGGTTTTCTATTTCAGACAATTTAGCTTTAAGGTGTAAACAGCCTTGTTCAACATTTCATGTAAAGTGTTTTTTATACAATATACCACTGTTAATGTTCTAGTTGAATTTTCTATGTTTTATTCCAAACAAACTCCTCATAATTTTTCCACAGCAAGAGGTCCTTGAACCAATGGTTCAATGTCCACTCCGCGAGCTTGAAGAGCCTTCTTTTTCTTTCATAAACAAACTCATCGTGTGTCTTACCTTTGAATTAACTTTCACCTTTTCAACCCCTTAACAAAAAATCTTTTATTTTTTTTTATTTTTTTTTTTCACACACGACATAACGTCTGAATAGTCGTTTTTATGTAAGTCTTTTAACAGTTTATCTTTAAACGGTTACAGATAAAAGGGCTTCATAACAAGCTATGAAAATATTGAAAATATTCAATTAAAGATTTATGCTCTTTTACAAATAATAACAGCCGCTCGGGTCTATTTTCAGGTTAAGCTGGCCTTTTCTAGGTTGGTCCGTGGATGGGTGATCACCTATTACATACCGAGTATCCTCCGACCCTCGGAAAGCCCGTTAAGCCTTTGGTCCCAGCTGCAATTGAAGATTTCTGGCAGTCTTTACATGTAGTCACGAAAGTCTGACAACCAGTCTTACCATTTTTTTTTGTTAGGTGGAAAATCATCAAATAACCCCCCCTCCCCCCCCCCCCCCGCTCTTGGACAGAGCGGAAGGGAGTGTCAGACTTCTACTGCCTAAAAACCAACCCATGTTCCTTTTTCGGCCTTGTGCCGCGGCCGCGTTATCCCTTTCGATAATCCGCAGCACCGACAAGCGTCGGCCATTGCGGGCCCCTCCTTGCTGACATCTCCTTGAAGACACGGTCTGTTGTCGTCATATTATAAGACGACCGGACGGCGAGCTAGCCCATTACTCACCGTCCACAGGCCTGCGTCTACGTGGTCATCACGTGGCCCCCGACGGCCGGAGCGCCTCCCGCGGAACCTGTCTTACCATGGGATGTCATATTACCCAATACTAATTGGAATGTGGAGGTCATTCAGGCAGTCGCTCCATGTAAAATACAGCTGCATTCAGTCAGACTAGGCCGGAAAAAGCAGGCAAATCATGTTAATGATGCTCGTTTAAATCTTTAACGATCCTATAGACAAAGAAATCGAGCAATATAGAAATAAATTCACAACAACTATTAAAATGCCTATTGTTGATAGTGGTTTGGCAACACTTCTCTGATATGGATCTTTCGGATTGCAGGTTAGTTTTTGTTTTATGTATTGCAAACACTAGGCTTATTTTGAGAATTTTAATTGCAGTGCGTGCCTTTGATTAAATTTTGTTCAGTTGGTCAATAACTCAATATAGGTACGCTTTTATGGTGAGGCATAGTGAGAGATCAAAGCTACGGATCCCCTAGGGTATCAGTTTTTGGGGATCCGAACGGAATAACTCGCTAAATATTTAAAAGGTATTTTATGAAAACACAGTATAACATCACGCCTGTAATCGCCGAAAGGATAGGCAGAGGTATACCTAACAAGTACATACATCTCGCTAGTTATGTTTAACTCAGTAACTGCCGCACAGTTTTTGTATGACAAAACTGTCAAAACCTTTACTAAGTGATGACTTAAGTAATCATTAAAGCTCTCAGAGTTTGGTAGTTATTTCCTTAAATAACAAGCTTATCATCGAATTAATAGTTAAAAAGTTTATTTATTTAGTAACAGCGACGTTATGTCTTCAAATAAAATTGCTATCTCTACAAAATCATTGATTGATCGGTGTTTATACTAACACATTACCCTTGAAACATATTTTTCTTTCTGATTTATTCTCAAGAAGCACGTAAACAGTAAACGCACAGAATTTACAACATTACCAAATTGTACACACATCTCAGATTATACTCAGGTGCACTGTGCAATCTGCTTACCCGTTTTATTTATTATTCATAGAAGTTATGGCACGGCCACAGGCAGATCTGGAATTAGACCAAAGCCAAGACTAGAATATTTAGACCTAGGCGCTGTGCCGCGTTACGGAGGTCCTATTAAGCCTATTACTTGTCCTGTAGTAATTGAGAATTTAGTGCGTGGTGAATTGTGTTATTAGTCGAAGGTAAAGGTTAACATAGTGCGTCATAAATCTTTATTTATCTCGAGATCTGAAAATAGGCACAATATCAGACTTCGTGAATTAGAAACCCTAATGGAAAAACCAAGGAACCAAGAAATTCCTAATGGAAAAACCCGATGTCACTTTGCTCGACCCGGGAATCAAACCCAGATCCACAGACTCAGCAGTCGCGCTTGCGACCATTAGACTAACGTTGATTAAACTAAACAGCTACAAAATCAATGGACATAGAAGTAATTTATTGAGTACGGAATTAACAAAATTGATGGCAACAAGCTCAACACAATGTGTGTATAATATTAAACTAGCTTTTGCCAGCGGCTTCGCCCGCGTGAAAATGACGATTTTCCATACAAACTTTCATCCCCTATTTAACTCCCTTAGGGGTTGAATTTCGAAAAATCCTTCCTTATTCCTTGTCTACATTATAAAGGGAACCTCTGTGCAAAATTTCAGCTTTCTAGGTCCAAGGGTTTGGGCTGGGCGTTGATGAGTCAGTCAGTCAGTCAGTCAGTCAGGACTTCTCTCTTTATTTATTAGAAGAAGAAGAAGAAGAAAATAGAAGATGTATAAATCTAAATGTGAATTTACTATAAGTACGCCTCTGCTTGACCCTTCGGGAATAACAGTAGTGATGTTTTGACATTTATGAAAACGAAATTTTAGTTTAAAATAAGAAGTGTGTATACTTTTATCGCCAAGTAGGTAAGTATTTGAAACATTGTTGAAGAAAACAATTAATTATTGGAACTGCGTCAATGATTAATTTAGTCACAACCACAAATACTCTAATCCTTGTTTTAATTTAAATTTCTGAGCGAAACCACGGTTTGTAGTGAGATTGATTCTCAAAACTAGAATCGTAAAGGTGTAAATGACCCAATTCCACCCCAAATCTGTAGGGTTAGGGATTAATCTGCGACCGATCCCGACCCTCAAGATCGGGGATCTGTTCCCTGATTACAAATATCCCGAGATAGATCATGTACTCACCTCCGTTCCTCCGATCCTCCGAACCTCCTCTCACCTGTATGAACCTTTTTAGAGTAGGGCTTGCGGTCCTTCGAGTTGATTTATTTGGTTTGTTTTAAGTTTCTACACTATCATTGTTTTAATTATGTTTTTATCAGCTTCAAGTGAGAATATTTACGTTAAATGTTGTGCAAAATGTTTAGTGTAAATACTGCAAAAAATTTAGGCTTTGATGCCGCACCATACTCCAGTACGCTTAAATATGTACATGCAGGAAAAACGGATTAACATTTTTTTAAATAAACATAATTACTTATCATTACGCCAACATGCCAAGAAGAGTTAGGCAGAGGAATTAATATACTATTAGTTCAGTACAGAGATAAATAAAGGTACAAGTTGGTAGCCGACTGCACGCACCAGCAACAGACGACATGTTGCGGCGACACTACTGGTTTCTACGTATTTTTATAAAATTCCCTCCGTAGTTAGTGACATGAAGCTCGCGACGCGTCGTCGAGCGGCAGACGCACGTGTCGTCCGACCGCAGATCAGTAGTGCCCATAGATAACAGAAACAACAGGAGATATGTCCTTTAGCCGAAAATGTATCGGAACCTGTGTCTTCAGTTTACATTTACACACGCAGAGCAGTAAAAACAATTGAACCAATTGGATGACATCTGCAGTTGTCGTCTGCAGTCGGGTTCGAAATCATGACTGCAGCACAGACTGCAGCGACATGACGCGACGACGTGTCGTGACGACTTGAAGCGACGACATGTCGTGTACTGCTGCTGCGTGCAGTCGGCTACCAACTTGTACCTTATGTACCATATTATTATAACTAGGGTCGAGCTTCAAAAGCGAATGTAAAATGTCTGATGGAAAACCATTATAACACTTTTAATCACCTGGAAATAAAAACTCAGAAGTTTACCCTCGACAGTAGTACATAGTTACGGCCACTATACCACCGAAGTATATCCAAAATCGTATCATGTCTGAAAATAATAGATTTTACTATTTGTAACGAATAATCAAACCACAAAATGCAAATGCCGCAAATGTAATCAGTGTTTTAGAAAAAAAAAATCTACTCTTTGTTTTTACTAAACACAATCCCTATCCCTGATCAATTAAACGATAACCACTAGCCACAGACTAAAAGCAAACAGAATTTATTTTTAAGCCAAACATTATAAATCCACAATAGGACAAGCATGAAAGATTTATATTTACCCACATAAAGCCTGGACTAAGATAAAAGCTTACAAACCCAATCCACACAAAAATACATTGGGTACTAGGAGACTACGTTTACAACAGAGATTAGTGAAAGCCTAAAACTTGGAATAATGAAATACAATACACATACGTACATAAACTCACGCCCTTTTCTCATGGTGGTAGGGAGCAACCATAGAACGCCACTTGCTACGAACCTTACATACTCCTTTTACCTCGTCTGGTATTCTGGTCATACACGCACACCGGTTGCGAGTACTAAGCACCTGTCCTTTCCGAAGAACGTCACCAATAAGATCAGTGTATGGATAAGATAGTTTTTTTTTACTTTATTTTAATTTTAGTTATTTTTTCTGTAAACGTGGCGTCACCAATGGGCCCTATCAGAATACCAGCGCTGTGACATTTGTGATTTGTCATAGATGTTACAGCACCATGCTGAGATAGTGGCCCTTTGGCTTCGCACGGGACTTTTTCAAATTATTATGTCCTAATTTTAAGTGTTTCTCGTAATTATGTTTACCTTGTTAGCTTTTAATTTTTTGTCAATTTGGCTTGTCCTGGTGTGAAACCAATAAATACTTTTTCTTTCTTTCTTCTTTCTTTCTTTCTTTCTGTATGTCCTTCTAGGGCGTCCCCTCCCGGCGTTGCCACTCATATCTGCATTGTAAATACCTTTCGTTAATTGACTTTCACTCATCCTCTCCACATGACCAAACCACCTTAGCATACTGTTTTATATTTTGGTAACTACATCACACACAAAAAAGTACATAAACCACCTAATCCACACAAAAATACATCGAGTACTAGGAGACCACGTTTACAACAGAGCTTGGTGAAAGCCTGGAAGTTGGAATAATTAAATAATCTGCCAAAATCTAGTCCTTTGTGACGCGTGGCGGTTAGCTGCTGGTAACACTGTGTGTCCTAATGCATTCGGGACGTCCCGGATTTTTAGATGTCGAACTAAATAGAAATTTTTTACCGTAAAAAGAAAAATTGTGTAATCTCTAAAGATAGTCTCTGCTTTTGCTTTCACGTGTTCATAATTATTTTTGCTCGTCTTTAATCTAAAAAGTTATTATCGTAAAAGTTTTGTTTTTTGCACTAACCAACATACCATTTTGTTAAGCCTGATAATACTATTTTATGTTTTTAACCTGTTTTTTGTAGCTGCCTTTTTTAAACCAAATCGCCGATATTAACAATAATGATAATTATCAACATTATCACTTTCCTGCCTCATATTATCTTAAATATTTGGCGCAGTATGTGTTTTTCATCATCATTCTCCATTCGTTTTTATCCGACTAGTTACCACCCTCTCCTAACCAAACCTTCTTTTGTTTTTATATATCTTTCCTCTCTCGTCCCGCAAATTGCCACACAAGATCTGGCACCACTAGCCATAGCCACTGCCTTTGTACATACTTGCTAGACCGCCGGACAAATTCGTCCGTTTCATCGTATGTTAGCCAGAACACCGGTCGTTAGGTCCCCGGTGTCGATTTTCAGATCAAACAAAGTGAAATTGGGTTTCCTCGATACAGTTTGAGGGTTCTAATTTGAGGATGAAGTGCAGCAAGCTTCTATGCGGTGTAGAGGACCAAATTTGTGAGATTTTTTTTAAAAACTGTTCGTTTTGAGACAAATAGTCAGTCAGTCACAGAAATCATAATGTGATTTTGTTAGAGTAACTTTGGGGTTGACTATAACACAACACTTATTTTTTTAGGCAAGTTTGGTCCATAGATATATACTACTACTAGCTGCTACCCGCGACTTCATTCACGGGGAAATTTTGATGTGCGACTGTCTCGTTGATCGAGTGGTCCCAAGTGCAACTACTGAGGATGAGGTCCGTGGTTTGATTGCAAAGTTTTTTCGCAGTAGAGGCCAGGCCACGGAGCGTGGTTTTCGTGCCCGGTCGACGGCAACATTATATCTATAGACATCAAACGCCCCCTATTACATAGCGCTTGAACATTACTCCAAATTATGAAAACGTGCATGGTAAGTTCATCTTCTGATGGCACTGGATGGGAAAACTCTTCGGAAAGTGGATTTTACGCATCTATATCTAATTCCACTCGACTCTCTCCTGTTTAGCTTATTTGCAAAGACATCTGTTCCATGGCCAGTCGCAGATTTTTGGTGATGTTGCAAGTTGGGGTAAGATTCAGCGGCAATTTGTAAACGGAAAGAGCAATCTGGCCATTGTTAAGCAAAGTTGCAGCAATGCCCGAGGAAGCCACAGCGATAAGACGGCACGGTTGACGCAGTGCATCGGCGTTTGACTGTGATGCTGCATGTACTGTATTCGACCCCCGCACTGAACAAATAGATTTATGTCGTGGGTCTTATCTAATTTTAATTACTTAGGTTTTTATTTTAATGTTTTTACAGCTGTTTTTCTTACTGTGTACTTGTCAATTTGTATTGTTGATTAATCACGACAAATATTAACACCGCAATTCAGTAAATGGTGTCAAATGAACAATGCCATCTGTCGAAGACGAAGTTAAACTGCCAAAATTTAATGCATGGGAAGCAAACACACACTATAGGGCTTAGGCTATGTAGTTTCCTGCATGGATGGCGCGCGGAGGCACTACATGCCGCGGTAGCGGAGTTACCCACTCCGCTACCGCGGCATGTTGCCGCTAGCTGGACAGACCCCCCCGGTGTGATTTCATGGCGACATGGAGAGAGCGACTGTCGCAACCCCGTGCAGGGCACAGTCACAGTGGTGGTAAGTCCCCTCTTTGAGGTGTGGCTTGAGAGGCGCCACGGCGCCCTCACCTTCCGTCTGGATCAGGTCCTCACCGGACACGGTTGTTCCGGGAGGTACCTGCACCGAATCAAGCGGAAGGAAACGCCCGGATGCTACCATTGCAAGGATCAGCCGGAGGACACGGGGGAGCACACCGTGGAGGTCTGCCCCGCGATGAGCCCCGTCGTGTTCTCTTAGCGGCGATCGGCGGCGGTGACCCGTCTGGTCCTGGTTCAAGCCATGTTGTGGGGCGAGAGGAGATGGGACGCCGTCGCCTCCTTCGGAGAAGCAGTGATGCTAGCGAAGGAGGTGGCGTAATGTGAGAGAGAGAACCTCTCGTCCCAGCCGCAACAGGAGACGCTCCGGGCGTCGGGGGCCATGTGATGGCTTCCAGCCACCGTAGGCGCGGACCTGTGGACGGTAAGTAGTGGGCTAGCTCGCCGTCCGCCCGTCTTATGACGACGACAGGCCGTGTCGACGGCGCGTTCGTGTTCCACGCGCGCCTCAAAGAGATGTCAGCAATATGGCAGCTGCGGGTTGTTCGAAAGAGATATCGCGGCCCCAGCACAGACGGCAAAGAAGGAACACGGGTAGTTTTTTGGCAGTAGAATTCTGGCATTCCCTACCACTCTGCCCAGAGCGGGAGGAGTCATTTGATGATTCCCATCCTCCAAAAAAAAATCTTATGTAGATTTTCAAAATAGCGTTATTTAAACTAATCAAGAGTACCTTTTGATATCGTAACTGTTTGAAAAAGACGATTTAAAAGTTATCTTGTGAACACATTTATTAATTACCCTTTCGATGCAATAGATGTCGTTGCATGTATGTTTCAGTTCTTCTCAAATATACTTTAAATTCGTATATCTTTTTATAGAGAGCACCAATTACAATAAAACAAAAACTAATCATATTTGTTTTAAAATGTACACGTGATAATACTATAATAAACTAATACACCCAAGACACACAGACTACATACAAAAATTCTAAAAATGATTGTAACACAACAAAAAGAAAACGTTATTTTTTCTAAATAATAAATGTTCAATTATACAGAAACTCTACGTCTACATATTTTTTATATTGTATTCACAATGAAAGAAGATTTTATTAATTAATCTACTCTGAATTGATTTGAAAATCATATAGCATCAAAATAAAAACAAATACCTGGAACTTACAAAAAGTGAAAACCGATTGGGGATCGAACTCGCGAACATGTTTAACATTTTTTGAAATTAAACATTATAAAACATCACAAAAAGTGAATTCTGACTGTGATTTGAACTTGCGTACCTTTGTTTACAGGTAAGTCTCTGTACCGTTAGGCTACGAACACCAGTGATAAAGAGTTTGAAATAGACCTTCTATTTTAATATAAGTATGACAGTTGACAGTTCGATTGTGGTTCGATACCGGAAATTTGAATTGACGTAAGGGACTTCAGCTTTCTCTTGGATTTGCAACGCTCGCACACGGCACCTAAAGTGAAAAATTGCACAGCACACTCGATGTTCCTTGCGATATTTCGTATTTTCAGTATCAAGCTGTAAAACAGTTGAGGATTATGGATTATGCAATACTGCTCACCCCCTTAAGTTAATATAGGGATAATATATAGCCCATGTGTTATTCCAGACTATAATCTACCTCTGTGCCAAATTTCATTCAGATCCGATCAGCCGTTCTGGCGTGAAAGAGCAACAAACATCCATCCATCCTCACAAACTTTCGCATTTATAATATTAGTAGGATTAATATCATAAACGGGATATTTAACATGTTTGATTTTTGTTTCGAGTTCCCGATATTTCGGCGCTGTTACAAGCACCATGATCACGGATAAACTGAAGTAAAAAAAAAATCCCGTGTAAGATATTAATAGTAGTGTCAGTCAGTGACCATGTCAGTTTAAAAACTTACATTGATATAATATGTTTTTTTTTTTTTTTTTTTTTTCGTTTATTTACCAGTTACACAAAAAATTATTACATTAGTTTAAGCAGAATAGCATTACTAAACCACTGAGGTTTGTACTTAATGCTACATGTAATTCTACATCGTAGTAAAAAAAACTAAAACAAGGTACACAATAAACACAACATAATATTATACCCTATTTCGAGACTTGGTAACTTCATCTTATGTGATATAACTAACCAAACACATTAAGCATTCAATGTGTTGTAACTTGTAGGTAGTAGGACTTAAGTTTTAATTTAATATTTCTTGGCGTAATGTCACTGCGCAAATCTGAAGGTAGGTTGTTAATTAACCGAGGAACTAAGTAAGAAGATGTCCGCTCGCCGTAGGTGTTATTTGCAGGAACCGTGCGTAGCAAGTTACGTGCGGCGGCCCGCGTGAATACAGGATGTTGAACTTTTTGTTCTAAGTGACCGTTGAAATATTGCTCTTTTAGCAATTGATATTTAAATTGTGTATGTACAGGTAATGTTTTACAGTGATAAAAAAGTTGATGCTCATTGTTTTGAAATTGGTCTTTAATTTTTTTAGAAACAATATTCTTTAGTATTCTTAGTTGGAGTATATATATTTTACTGAGATAAGATTTGAATGTTCGACCGTAGCTACTGAGTCCATATTGGATGTATGATTCTGCTAATGAGTTGTATAACATAAGTTTTACTTTGAAGGGAATGCGGTTCTTCAGAATTATAATATTAGCTAAAAATTGTCTTAGCTTATTACAAACATGCTCTATATGTTTACTCCAACCGAATTTGTTATCGATGACTAGCCCCAGATACTTTTGAGAATCTACTTCTTCTATACGAGGGCAGCTACAGTTCGTATTATTTAAGTTATGCAAGCAGCTGTGGTCGTGGGCAACTAATTTATTAGGAGGAATACATTTTAAGTATGGTGATTTTACGACTAGCAATTTGGTTTTATTAGAATTGAGCACCAATCCAGCATCATGGCACCACTTCAACAAAGAGTTCAGGTCAGATTGCAGAAGATCACAAGCTTTTTGTGGGTTCTTATCAGCTATTACAAGACATGTATCGTCTGCAAACTGATAGCATGTACAGTGGTTGATGCATCTGCTCATGTCATTTACATAAGATAGAAAATGAAGGGGCCCCAAAACTGACCCTTGAGCTGTGCCCTCTGTAACATGAACGGCTTCACTTAGTGAATTACCAATCTTGACTGCAAATTTTCTGTTTTGGAGGTAGTTTCTGCACCAGTTGAGCAGAGGGCCACGAATTCCACTATGGTCCAATTTATTAAGAAGTTGCTTGTGATCAAGCGTATCAAAAGCACGGGAAAAATCAATGAAAAGTGCGTATATAACCTTTTTATGATTAAGATGCTCATTGACTTCATCAGCAAACTTGGACAATAGGTCCGATGTACCTTTGCCCGTTTGGAATCCAAATTGGTTCGGATAAATTACTTCGTGTTTTCTATAAAATGAGTGAATTTGTTGACACACGTATTTTTCTACGATTTTATCGATAGAAGAAAGCAATGTAATAGGACGATAGTTAGCGTACTCAACTCGCTTACCCTTTTTATAAACTGGTCTAACACAGCCTAACTTTAATTCATTAGGATATAGACCACTTTTTAAACTGCAGTTAATAAGGTCCGCAATAGCTTTTGATACATCTGGACCAATCATTTTGATATCCGCAACTTTAACGTCATCAAGTCCGGGAGCCTTATTAGAATTCAAATTGTTTATTATTTTAAATATTTTGTCGCCTGATGCTTTCTTAAAGTTTAAACTAGAATTTATTGGTTTACAATAGGTTTTGGGGTCCAATATTTTAATACTACAGTTTGGAACTATATCTTTTACGGCCCTGTCAAAACCGATCGCAAAATTATCTGCAATAGTCTTCGTGGTAAGACCCTGTGCATCAAACGCTTTGAGAATAGCAGCATCGATTGATAAGGTCACTCGTCCTAACATTTGATTTACCATTTGATAAACTTTTTTTGTATCTTTTATGTTCTCATTTATTTTGTTCATATAGTATGAATTTCTTCTACTTTCTATAAGTTTATGTAATTTGTTACGGGTTTTGTTGTATTGCAACCTTAATTGAGGATTGTTAGAACTTTTTTTCCACAACTTAAATAGTTCATCTCGTTTGTCGCAAAGACGGTTGATGTTTTCATCTATCCAGGGTAATTTGAAACGATTAAAGTTGCTACGCTTTGCGGTAGTTTTACTAGAACTCGCAATTTTGCTTGCATTTTGAAATGAATCACGGATAAAACTATAGATATCAACTGGGTTATCCATGCTTTGTGTCAGTGTCCAGTTAACTTTTTTTAACTCCCTTTTCAATATTTCATAATTTATTTTTATATTTGTAACACTCTGTATACGCTTGGTTGGCGCGTCTTGAACGCAGGTAAAGATAATAGCTCGATGGTCGGCCAGTACGGTGTCTAACACCGCCGAGGACGGAATTAATGTGGGGAACCGTGCAAAAAAGTGATCAATGCAAGATTTTGTGATACGGTTAAGCTTTGTTTCTATTCGGGTAAAGTCAGAAATTCCACACATTAAGCCGTGCTCGCTGAGTGTTTCTAAATATAAATCTTTGTATGACGATATGGATTTTAGGTCAATGTTCGTGTCGCCAACTAATAGGAAGTTTTGTTTCGATTGAAACATAGAAATGTAGTTACCAAGTTCCCTTACAAAAATTCGCTTATTTGTACTTGGTGGCCTATACACGGAACACACAACCACGTCCTGGTTTGAGTTTAATTTTATTGTGCCAGTTAAATTTTCAAATGTTAGCGTTTTGTGTTGAAACAAGGTAAATTTAATGTGATTTTTTACGTAAATGATAATACCTCCACCCCTCTTGTCGGAACGTAGTTGTGAGTACGTGTTATAGGTAGGGATATTATATAGGTGAACAATATTTTCTGGGATGCCAGCTTCAGTAATTACTATAACATCTAATGGGAAAGCGCAATTATGAATCATTTGAAGTAATTTTGTAAAGTTTCTTTTAAGTGATCTGATATTAACATGAATGCATGAGAAACTTAAGTGACTTTTAGGAGGTAGTTGCTGATAGTAATCAGTTGTAGTACTACAATTAAATATTTCGTTGATTAATCTGTAATGTATAATTATATTATACCTTACAGATTAAAATGTTATGTTAAAATACAGCTTGTGTTAGTAAATAAAGTTTTAAAACTATGTGATAGTGACACTTCGCTTGTAAACTAACACCCGTATTTATAAACAAGTCATTACTATTACTTGAGTAAATGTCATGGTTTAAGATACGATTTTTTCTCTGTAGTTTAGTAATTCCTTAATGTTAGAACTATCAAATGTTAGAATTCTTAGTTTTGCTTTCATTGACGGTTCTAACTTCGTTTAAATTCTTGCCCATTGTATAAAAATATTTGCATAAGTAATTAGTATTACTTAAGTCCAAGTAATTACTTTGACTTGACCACGGGGGTAACACCCGTATTTATAAACAAGTCATAGTAATTACTTGAGTAAATGTCATTATTTAAGATACGATTTTTTCTCTGTAGTTTAGTAATTCCTTGATGTTTAAACTATCAAAGGTTAGATTTCTTAGGTTCCTTTGCTTTCATTTACGGTTCTAACTTCGTTTAAATTCTTGCCCATCGCATAACATTTTTTGCTTATGTAATTAGTTAAGTCCAAGTAATTACTTTTACTTGTTTATAAATACGGGTGTTAGTCACTACTAAGTTGAGTACAGTCTGATTGATCTTTAATACAATGGAGCTTTAGAGATAGGTACTATAGAAAGAAGAAAGAAAGAAAAAATATTTATTTGGGACAAGCACAGGAACTACAAAAAATAATAATAACAAAAAAGAATATAAAACTAAATAAGAGAAAACCTGTGCGAGGCCAATAGCTGTCACTGCATACAGTAAACAACATTTTTGCCATAGGGTGTAAAACAGGTAAATGATGCTGGCACATGAAAATTGGGACCAGCAAAGAGACAAGTGAGTGAAACCAGGTTGTTGATGATGATGAGAAAATATTATACTCCTAAGTCGTATATTATAATAACAGCATATAATAAAGCCAAGGACACAGGTAGGCCGAAGCAAGGAAAACCTGTTCAGGTGGAGATTCATAGATGACTCTGCCCTTTTTTTTTTGGTGGGTTGAAAATCATCAAATGACCCCCCCCCCCGCTCTTGGGCAGAGCGAAGGGGAGTGTCAGACTTCTACTGACTAAAAACCGAACCCATGTTCCTTCTTTGCCCTTGCGCCGAGGCCACGTCATCTAGTACAAAAATCCGCGGCCCCGACGGGAAGATGACTCTGCCCTGGAGTGTAAATGTGGTCTTGCCCCACAGACTATGGAGCACTTGATATCGTGTCCAGCCTGTCCTGCTACTTGCACATCACAGGAGTTGATGGAGGTTACTGAAAGTGCCGAACTCGTCGCCAAATGGGCCGACTCAATTTAAATTGTCATCGACACGCTAAGAAGAAGATAAAGCCATCGATTTTTTATCCATAATAGGTCCCTAATGCACAATATCCATATAATACCAAACAACACTCATGTTTCTCATACTTACTCTCAAAAGAGCAATATGAAAGAATTATCAAGTAAAAGTTCTAGTCTCTACGCGTATGTAGAGCTTCACTATTTTAACCATTCATATGTTTTGCAGTAGAGCTCTGACCCGTTTACCTATCTCTACTCGCTGCAAAGTGCAATTTAATCAACATCCAACTTACATATTCATACTAAACGAAGTTTTAAACAGTGTTTTAGCACTAATTGTAATTCCGCTACAAGTTGCACGAACGCAAAATTCAGCAAAAACTTAATCGAAACAGAATCCTCACCCAAAGCTTGTTTATTTTGAGAGCGATTGAATCGTTGTAATTTGTCGCTTACATTACACCGCCAGCCAAACATCATTTCTAAAGCTTTTATTTGTACAGTTTTATTCCCAAACACATTACTGTAGAACACAGTCACAACAGTAAAAGGGTCCCTAATGTAAAACCACAAAGATTTAACGCCACTACTCATTCTGAGCACGAAAGGAATTCATGTAATTAAACTCGAGTCCCGAAGAATTAAAATTCATTCGTTAAAAACCGCATTCTGTTAATACACTAACGTTTTTTGAGTAAAAGCGGGCTAATAGACAGGTTAGTCGTCGTTCTAAAGTTAGGACATGCGTGCAATTTCCGCGGCCTAAAACCTAAAAGAGTCAGTAAAAATAGGGCACGCCACTTCACAACGCTTGTCTTCACCGAATTCTGGTGACCTGAAGAGCTCGCACACCCCTACAGAACCACCCCCGTGCGTACACTCGCACCCACACAGGGGTACAGCGCCCCTGCACGAGCTCGCCAGTACCCGCGGAGCAGTCGCGAGGAGCGCACGTCGCTTCAGCCACTCCGAACGAGCAAACGCGCCGAATGTTTTCGTACCCGGATTACTAAACGTCGATGCTTTGTGTCAGTATTTATTATTATCCTAATAACATAATTACGTCACAGCGGGAATAGTGCCTGTTCGGTCCAGTGTGAGAAACTCAGGTTTCATTCAGTGAGGTGTGATTTTCGGGTGTAACTATTACCCGTGGAAGTGTCAAATTTTTGTGATTTCAGTGTACTGCTACGCAATCGTCGACCGTAAGCTATTTTGAATGATTTATATTATTTTTCTCTGGGTCCGCTCCGCTCGACCGGCTAGTTGGATATATTCTCGTCTTACGTTTGTTGGGCAGATTAGATTGATGACGTTCGCTGGGATGCTGCTTTAGTATTTTTTCGGCACATTTATCATCTCTGACAATATTTGAGTGTTCAGGAATTTTCATAACAGCCAGCCAATAATGTTAATACATTAATCTGATATTTCGCACTTCTCGTAAAATTATCTTCCTGAAAATTGGTCCGTTGTTCCGATATTTTCCACAGAAAAAAAAACACATGTCGATAAACGATATTGACTAGTATGGGGGTTGTTGACAGTCCCTCAGCCCCATCTGGGACACTAGCGGTATCTGTTACACGAACCACTTTCGCTAAACAAGCAAACAGTGCCTCTAACTAATTTTGTTTGGTCAAGACTTCGATGGTTACACGAAGTATATTGAAGATTGTTACCAACAGATACAATTTTTTTTCGAACTACCTACATATAAAATTAATGTCATGCTAAATTTAGCAAAAAGACTGGAACTCATGCCACCAAAATATTGACCAAAGGAAAACTGTAATTTGACGAACAAAAACTGAACGAATTCAAACTCAAATTTTATTCAGCTTTGATGAAATTGAGCATGAAACGACATGTAAAATAAAACTTTATTTGCATTGCACTGTGGGCCCAAATAGAACCTTGTTAATAGCCTTTTGACTGCGAACATAGTAATATTTACCATAATATTTTATTGTAAATGTGGGACCCAAATTTTGGGAAATGAATGTCAAATAATCCGCAAAACTTTGTCCTATGTTGAATTAATGTCTGTTTATAAAGACTTTATTTAATCACAGCACACGAGACAACATTTTCAGTACAAATTAGCAACTTGGCTTTACGAAGTATTCCGAATTAATTTACTCGGAATTTGTGCTACATGTGAACTACCTCCGTTCAAGTTAACAAATTCGATAAATCAAGCTGATACTAATGAACTCATGAATCTCTTTAGAGTTTCTTTTTGAACGCAATATAATGTACTTTAACCAACCTGAAATCTTCAGAAAGTGTTCTGAAAGGACCTGTTTTAATAAGAAAAGCTTGAGAATTTGAGTTGATTGTGAGCGTAGATGGCAAAAAGAAACTTTTCCTAACTCTTTGAAGGGTAACTACCTCAATTTGAAATCTATTTATACACCAAGCCTTTGGAATTTTACTAATTTTATATTTTTCGATGTTAACTCTGTTTGTATATGAAATTTTCACGACATAACAATTTGGATAAAATTTGCCACATAGAATTATATGTATGTAGATGATTACCTGAGATAGGATATAACTCAAACTCAAACTCAAATATTTTATTTCAATTAAGCCATTACAGGCACTTTTGAATGTCAGAAGGACGGAAGAAAAACGAAACTACGAGTGCAATACGTCATTCCGAAAGCCACCAGGCCGAACCACACGCCACCGAATGCCCGCAACAACGAACACTGCGAGCACGAAAGCACGCAGCGACGCAAACCGCAACAACGAATGCTCGAGACCCCGAAACACGGAACAACGAATGCACGCCGCAACGTGCAACCGCCGCCCCGCGACCCGAAGCCCCGCACATCCGCCGCCACGGCACGCGCCGCCGCGCGCCCCCGCACCCACAGCAATCGCCGCCGGTAACATCCGGCGCCGCGCAGCCCGACGCAGCAACTCCCGAAACGACGCATTGCACTCCTACGCTACAGTCACAATCACAAGGCATAATAACTTGTGAAAGTACTGCAGTTGCCAGTTAACATATTTTTTATCCCGATAAAATTATCCCTAGTGTTAGGGTTTTTGAATTTAGAATTTGCTAATTGATTATTTTAGTCTATATTTATATTTATAAAGCTTTCATTTTAATATTTTACACGGGCAACTTTATCTTTTTATGTGAGTTGTGGTCGCTCTGTGGTCGGCTGGAAAAAAAAGTGGGTTGAACGGAACGTTTTGGCGGGTTGCTCAGTCTCTTTGGTTTTTAGGACTGGACACGATAGGTTGTTGAATTAAATAAGTATCGAGTATTATGGATTGATTTGTATGTGCAGTTCAAGAAATATAATACTGTTCCATATACATAATTGCATCGTTATTTAACTACATCCTGTTCCCGCAAGGCTTCCCCACAATTCAGAAGTGGGATGGAACGTAAGTACACGCCCGTTATTTAGAAAGTATTTCTACTTTTTGTCAATAGCCACTGCTTGGTAACATGAATTCTTACATATCCGTTAATTTAAATAGTCGCACATAGATTTCAGCCTTAAACAGCTAGATAGCAGAGATAAAGAATTCAACGGTTTTTATAGCTATTTTACATAATCATGATGTACCTACCTAAATCTAACCACACTAACTTTACGATACTTATTATTACAACGATCTGTTACCGAGTAAAGGCATTGATATTCTATGGTTGATTATGTTGTGTTACACTGTTTTCTTGCATTCATCTTGGTTTATGAAGAGAATCGTTTTTACGATAAATTCTCGAAACATTTTGGTAAAATTGATTGCAATAATATCCTAGTTTTTTTTGTACAGCGATGTTTGATATTTATTACTGATATTCGAATTAAACACCTTTGTTTATTGAGATATATCCCAGATTTATGAAATACGTTATCTGTAAACTCGTCTAAACGTAAATGATTTGAGACTTTAATTTGGTTCGCACAATAGTATGTTTACTCATAATTGAGTAAGATTCAGCTTCAGAATATACACATAGCTTCATCATAGAGTTTCGCTTGGATCAAAGCTAATGCCGTTTCTTTTCTTTATTCTTTTGAGATCTTGGATCATGGATGGGACACCCAGGCATGGAATCCAGCCATCGATGACTTGAGAGGCACTGCGCGAGAAAGCATCGAGGTGGGAGCCGGCATCAAGATCAAGAACTGGTTTCCAGCCACGAACGAGTCGGGCTCCTGGAGAGGCGGCTTCTACGGGAACGGGAGCGCCTTCTACATGCTGAGGACTGCAACCGGGGTCGCAGCCGACGCAGCGCGCGGCGCACATCGTCGCGGCACGTCACCCAGCGCGGCGGCGCGGCGTAGCAACCGCAGTCGCAGCCATTGCAGTGGGACGCGCGACCATCACCGTCGGGACGGACGGTGACGGCCCACATGCTGAGCATCATGACGTCGCGGGACATTTAAAAGGTCATGTAGCCCATCTTTTTCTAAGAAAATTATTGTTGATGTTTTCAAACGTATAAAGGATAGTTTGGCATCTCAACCCACGCGACACGGGTTGTTTCAAAAAAAAAAAAAAATTGAAAATTCTGCCTCATTATAATCGAGCCACAAAAAAAATAACGCACTGGTGTATGGCTCAAAAGGATGAGTGTGCTAGTGTGTATGGTTGGGATGAGAAAACTATCGTTCACTTTGATATGCAGAAACATCAAGGCCTTGCTAAAACATAGCATGACGGTTTAAACTCTGTTTTGTCAACTGGTAAGAATGGCAAGAGAGACTTTAGTTTGACGGCACGGTTAGCGCAGTGGCTGAGCGATTGGACTGCTGCGCCGCATGTCTTGGGTTCGATCCCCGCACTGAACAAATATTTGTATGGACTACAGATAGTTGTTCCGGCTTTGGGTATTTGTGTATGGACCCATGTGAGTTTAGATGTATGTGAACGCACCCAATAAATGCTTTGAGTGAGTTTGAGGAAATGCTTAAAAGGAGTAGGTACCTATAACGAATCATAGAGGTTTATTTTTATTGACAAAAAAAATACTAGCTTTACTTAACCAATGTGGCATTATTGAGAAACGCGCGATAGATTCTATGATGTATCTTCATCAGTGATAAGGCTATTAAATCAGGTGCTCTATGTAGCTTCACGGTCCTCTGATCCCGATCAGTTCTTGCAATTTTGATTAGCAGCAGAAACTCTTATCAAAATTTTGACCGAACCATAACGAGACACAAACCGATCATTAGGATTAGGAGTTATTCAATTCAATCATTTATTGCATAATTATCACGTGTGTTTTACAAGATCTTAATAATAATAATTATCCTACTAATATTATAAACGCGAAAGTTTGTGAGAATGTAGGTGTACCTATGTATGGATGTTTGTTACTCTTTCACGCAAAAACTACTGAACAGATTTGAAAAAACTTTTGGTACACAGATAGTATAAAACCTGGATTAACACATAGCATAGTTTTTGCCCCGATTGTATCTTCCCGTAGGATAATTTTCGAGTTGTAGCGGGCGAAGCCGCTGACAACACGAGGTGTTCAATAATAATAATAGTAGCATTTAAGGTATTTAACAATAATAATTAGAAATTGAGAAATTTATGAGTTCATTCAAATAAGCAAGCACTGTCATAGGATAATTAAAAAACAAGAAATAAGTAAAATAGAGAATAAAAGTCGAGAAACAGAATAAAATTATACAATTATCAAATACATCATGTGATTAAAGTAATAAACTGTACCTAATGGTCAGCATAGTCAAAGGTCGGGTGCGAAGTCGGGTTCATTCCCTGGATGTTTTAATTGCAAAGAAAAGGGGTCACAGCTTCTTACATTGTCCTAAACCGCTAAAAAAAAAACACAAAATACGTTGATAACTGGAACGCGCGCAAGTACAAAATGATGTAAAACCTAGTGGGAATATCCCAAAACCCATGTGTATCGATGAAGCTATTCAAGCCTTCAAGGACGCGAATCGCACCCGAACTCGAAATTTATAAATGAGGTAAAAATTAACGGTACGTTACAGCAAGCTTTTCTAGATTCTGGAAGTGAAGTCACGCCGTACATAGGGCAATCCTATACCGAAAAACCTCACATCGTAGTTTATAAGGATGTACTAGGCCACAATTTATGAATATCGGCAATGGAATGCCTCTTCCAGATCCGGATCTAACATACTCTCTTAAAGTTAGGGCTACAGGATTGATAGAGCTCTATGGTGCAGCATCGGTGAAGGCATAATATTGAACCCTCTACATGTGGTTACATTCTTTTGTCTCTGGGAAACCAAATCATCAGTACCTACTTTGTTTGTGGAGGTCTCTATCGCTCTGAAAATAGACGTGTTACTGTAACTGTATTCCTCGATTCGAGTTCCTGCCTGATCCCGAATAATTTAATTTTATGTCGTGCAAAGCGAATAGAGGTTGTTAGTAGTTGTCGAATCACGAGAAATTCCTATGGCGATTGAGGGTGTCGTCAATGAGACTCTTATTTATGTCGGTGACAAGGTGCCAGAAGACGTGAAACGAAGGATAATAGAGTTGCTCAGAAAATAATTATCATAGTTGCTTCGCATCTTCTCTTAGGGACTTGGGTTGCACTAATGCGAACGAAATGAATAAAGCTAAAGCTAGTTAAGGACATGCTGGATGCAGGGATAGTAAGGGAGTCCATCTCTGGGTACACTAGTCCAATTCTCCTCGTATGCAAAAGGATTATCCTTTCGAATGTGTACCTAATCTATTACCGTATGTTTAATTCGATCACGAGCAAAGAACGCTATCCTATATACCCATTATTGAAGACGAAATAGTACGTCTTACTGGCCAGGCTTGTTTTATTTCGCTCAATTTGACAGGATAGTACCAGGTGTCAATTTCGGAGCATAGCAGACACCTCACCTCGTTTGTCACGCGAGACGGACAGTATTAGAGTTCAATCGCATGCCATTTGGTTTGGCTAACACACCAGCCGTTTTCCAACGGAGCTCGCGGAGGCTGAATTCAATATTCTATGCCTATTCAAGGCAACTGCTTACTTAGATGATGTCTTTATTGTCGGTAAGGACTTTAGTGAATGTTTGGTACAGCTTGAGGAGGTATTGCAAGTTTTGAAATCTAAGTTGGTTGATAGGCTCTTGAAAATGATCCTGCAGCAGAGACCGAGCTTCACTCACACCGATGCAAGCAAATTAGGTGTTGGGGGTATATTATTGCGGCGCTCTGGAGACATTGATGCTTTCGTCCACAAGCTTACTACAGTCGACAAACCTCTCCTGAAGAGAAGAATTCCCACTCGTATAAAGACAAAACTCTAGCAGTCATCTGTTCTTTTAAAAAATTAGGGTGTATCTGCTAGGGAAATCAGTTAGGATCATTACAGATTGTAGTGCTCTACGATCTATATTCTCAAAACGAGACCTAATCCCGAGGATAGCACGCTGGTGACTCTTGCTGCAAGAGTTCCAATGTTCAGTCAAGTATAGAGCAGGCGTAAAAATGGGTCATGTAGATGCGCTGTCCCGCAACCCAATCGAGAGCTTAGGGGAGAAACCTGTCGACCAAGTTTCAGTTATGTTGATCAATAATGACGATGTTTACACTCATTTCAGCTTGTAGACACCGAACTCTGTAGGATTCAAAACATTTTAAATGATACCTAATCTTAATGAGAAGGAACATAAAATGTCCAAATTTCTAAGAAAATATGTTCATTCATGCATATAGAATGTGCATATCAAAGAACAAAACTAAAACACACGAGGGTCTGCTCCATCGCATTACCAGAATTGAGGTGCCATTTCATACGGTGCACGTTGACCACCTTGGGCCTTTTGTCAAGTCAAAGAGAGGCTATAGTTACTTACTTACTCATAGTCGTAGAAACAAATTCTGCTTTATGAAACCGGTTAGAAATACTAATAGTTTGAATGCAATTGGAGCTCTTAAAGTCATATTTTTACGTTTAGGGTGCCCGATCGTCTTCTAAGTGATCGTGGTACCTGCTTTACATCCCATACTTTCAATCGATTCTTATAATTAATTAATCATATCCTTACTGCAGTGGACAGTCGGAGGTCAAATTGTCAGATTGAACGTTACAACCATTGAACTCTAAAAGCAATTACTGTTAAGTACGGTGAAAAGAGCCTGACTCTTTTACGGCCTACAACCGTGACAGCAGACCGTATGATGCCTTAGATACACGATGCGGCCCTAGAACTGAATAATTCTGATACCAGTGGCACAGATGACGAGGACCATATGGAACCATAATTTTATCGTTTTATTGTATTTTTCCCAAGCTTTAAATAATATGTACTCCACTAAGAGTTAAACAAAACTACAGATGCGTGTCGTTCATTGTTTCAGATCAAGCACGAGAATCGATGGGATCGTGACTTGATTCAACAAATGTCCTTCAGATCAGGCACGAGAGTCGATCGGATCGTGACCTGATTCAACAACTGTCGTTCAGATCAAGCACGAGAATCGGTCGGATCGTGACTTGATTGAACAAATGTCCTACTGGGTGCCACAAGCGAATCGATCGTCTTGTGGGCATCAGTTAGGTACCCGATCGAATCGATCGTTCGGGTTAGTAGTTCGATGATGGGTAAACCGATCGAATCGATCGTTCGGAGCCCAAACAAGTTTTACCACAAGCGAATCGATCGTCTTGTAGGCATCAGTTAAGCACCCGATCGAATCGATCGTTCGGGTTAGTTTAGAAGTTCGATGATGGGTAAGCCGATCGAATCGATCGTTCGGAGCCCAAACAAGTTTTACCACAAGCGAATCGATCGTCTTGTTGGCATCAGTTAAGTACTCGATCGAATCGATCGTTCGGGTTAGTTAAGTAGTTCGATGATGGGTAAACCGATCGAATCGATCGTTCGGAGCCCAAAGCAAGTTTTAATTATAAGTGACCGAACATAAATCGATCGTTGTTTCTGGTCAAATTCAAAGACAAGTATAAGATGTATACGTCCAAGATATTACTGATCCGATGAGTGTAATTCATTATTAATATGTAGACGTATTGTCACTTAATTCTATAAAGTCGATTTGTATTTACATATGTTTGTAGTTAAGTTTAATAGTTACATCAGGTAATGGGTAATTACCTCAACCTAATTGAATTGTTTGTAATTGTTAATAGTATTGCATTTATATACAAATACTTAATTGAATTTATACTTTGAGAACTATTATTGATTTGTAAAGTCGTATTATACACTTAGTCGCAGGTCAATACTTACTATTGTAATTTGATAATAACTTAAACAATAAATATGTGAAAACTGAGCACCTTGTCAGCGTTCCGATTGTTAGGGTTCCACCTGGGGTCGTGTGCGGGGACGCACACGTTGTCAGGACGGTCGATTGTTAGGGTTTTTGAATTTAGAATTTGCTAATTGATTATTTTAGTCTATATTTATATTTATAAAGCTTTCATTTTAATATTTTACACGGGCAACTTTATCTTTTTATGTGAGTTGTGGTCGCTCTGTGGTCGGCTGGAAAAAAAAGTGGGTTGAACGGAACGTTTTGGCGGGTTGCTCAGTCTCTTTGGTTTTTAGGACTGGACACGATAGGTTGTTGAATTAAATAAGTATCGAGTATTATGGATTGATTTGTATGTGCAGTTCAAGAAATATAATACTGTTCCATATACATAATTGCATCGTTATTTAACTACATCCTGTTCCCGCAAGGCTTCCCCACACTAGAGACAACTTCTGACCTCCACCCGGTCAAATCCGCGGGGAAAATCTAGTTGCTCTATTAGCTTATAATTAAATAACAGTCGTTTCCCACATAGTCTATATTCACGTCTCCAAGGGTAGGGGTTAGGGGGTAATCAATAGTAATTTTCCCGCTGCTATAATTATCAATCTATGGTGCTGTTTGTAGACTCCACATATTGCCATCAAAGGCAATTGAGTCTCCATACACTGGCGTATCAATAAGCGAGTTATTGCTTCCATCGCGATTCAACGATTGATATGAAACGACTTGAATCTATTTCTGATTCAAATAAATGTTAGGATGTCGGAAATGTTAAAGAAATTGTGCTTGAAATAAATTGTGAAATTGTGTAGCAGGAAAGTGTGTTATTGTGTTTCTGTAAGGTTATTGTTTTATGAAAGGTTCTGTTCTAAATGGAGACAGACAATATTTATTTATAAATGGAGTGTTTCATAACAGTTCATCTTCCAAACCGAGAGTCCCACAGGGGCTGATCATAGGTCTCCCCATGTCTCGCTATTGGTATATTGATTAACAGACTTATTATTTTGCATTGCCCGTATTATGTCGCGACTCTCAGACGAGAATCGGTGCTTGAGTGCATATTTAAACGTTTTCTCCATTAAATAGTAACTGCATCTATAAAAAATCAAACGTAGTATTCTTAAAGTATTATATCGATTCATCTAAGAGTCTCTTATTTCTGAAGGTTTTGTTTGAGGTTATTACCTTTTTCCAAGAATTTAAACATTATTTATCACAAAAAAAAGATGATAAAAAACAAAATCTTTAACAAATAAATAAATACTTTTTTTTCGCAGAATTTCTTATAAATAAACATTATTTTTTAACACGAAGGCGCTTTTTTGTCCTCTTTATGTTCACCTTATTCGCCGACTACGCAACGGATTTTGATGTTGTTTCTACTGCTATTTAGATAATTTAATCAGTAGTAGCCCTGAGTCTAGATTGCTCGCTCATTAGGGATAGATTGACCCCCAACACAGGACTTAAACATAATTTGCGTAATGTGGGTGTACCCACGAAACCTCAAATCATCAAACTAAGTAACTCTATGCAAAAATTGTTGCTGGGAAACGACCTTTTTCTTTGGGGAAAAAAAAATCTGTTACTGTGGGACTCAATGTAACGCACTGAAAACATTGTGCTGGTAGATGAATTAAATAGTACCTACGGAGTTCGTGGAGGTATTTACAGTAAAGTTACAACATTAAAATATTTGATTAAAATTAAAACTTCTAAAAAGGTTTAAAATTTTCACCGGTATTAGCTCTAGTTTCGGTGTTATGGGGATATCACCGAAACTCTTGTTTTTTTCCAGGTTTAGGGTAGTTGACTGACTAAAAAAAAATTTTATTCTATTTAGTCCGTCAGTTAGATTATCGAAAAATATTGGATACGTGTTTTTTGGTTTATCAAATTAATAAAAATTTACGAAAATAATGCTTGTCAAAGATCATGGAGAGGGGGCTTTTGACGTCATAGTCTGGTAAAATTGTACCTACCTATGACGTTGCACGACTTTTCGAAGCACTGTATCGTCTTAATTTTTTGTGTACGTGAAAAAAGAAAAAATACTCGTTAATTTTTTTTGAAAATCTATCTGACGGACTAATTAGTTTTCTTTAGTCAACTACTATTTCAGGCAGAACCAGTGCCGTTCGCCTTCGTTAATGGCATTTTACAGCCATTATGAATTGTAACGTCCGTCTGCCTGAATCTTTGGAGAAATGTTATGTCATGTTATGTTATCAAATTGTTTTTACACGAATCCCACAACAAGAGTGTTTTCCACAATATGACAAACATTTTTCCACAGATTCCTTCAAAATGAAAGTTCAAGGTAGAAACACATGTACGTAATTCTTTATTTTCACCATCGGAAATATTTTCAAGTATAAAAGATCTCGTGAAAATGTAAGTAAACACAAATTGTTAGGTAGGTAAATCTCCGCGGTTCAGTTGTTATGTATCTGTTTCATTTGGTTGAGGAAATGTAAACATTTTTGTTTCCATTTCGATCATATTTTTTTCTTAATGGATATGGGATGGGTAGCGTGGTTGGTAGGGTGTACTTTAATTTGTTCGTTAGTTGTTGAAAATATAAAAGGTTTGGTAGAATGTTTCGCGATGTTTGTTTTTAGTTATGATGTTTTATTTACATGAATTCATTGATATTGTGGTTCTCGTGGGCTCGGGGCAAACCTCAATAGATTGATGGTGAATTCGGAATTGGATTCATTGATTCCTTAAATAATGGGGGTTTTAAAACCCTTCTTATACCTATTGTATTCTTTTTCTAAGTCAATATTATTTACGTCTTAGAAACAATAATTTTGAAACTAATATCAATTGCTCGTTAAGATTTCAAAAGAAATTTTAGCTATAACTTTGCGAGATCTTTTTCAGGTTTCCTTAAATATACGGTAGGTAATTATTATTTTTTTCCCTATGTCAGAGAACAAAAAAGGTCTAATTAAATTACGCCATTTGTTTAGGAAAAAACCGAAAACTTTTTTTGGACGTAAGGACCAGATTTTTCTAAAGGGAAATAATATGTGAGTTTTCCTTATTGACGGAATATTTAAAATCAAATCAGAACAGTATAAAATAATGTCTTGTCTGTTTTTCGTGACAGGAATAATGAGAAATTGACTGACCGTTTTGATATTGGCAGTTCAATCATGTAAATAGTCTAAGAGTAACAATTATTTAACTTGACTGCCTCGTTGCTCAAGTGGTCGCAAGCGACTTGCGAGCATGAGGTCCTGGGTTTGATTCCCGGGTCGGGTATTATGGTGTTTTTCCAACATATTTTTCGGGATTTTTCTCCGTCTGGATTTGTGCCCAGTTGATCACAATAGGCTCGCCGCCTATTACACGGGACTTATACTTATCTGGCGAAGTATGGACGTAACTGTCTCCCTAACCCTTTGAGAATTACAGGCGTAATATTATGCTAGTAACAATATCCATGGCACCTGGTTCGACCTTCAGGTTATATATGAAGGTTTTTTTTTTTTTTTTTATAAATAAAGTAAGATTTTCTTCCATCTCTGATTATTTTAAATCCTCCTTATACACACATCAACACGGTCTAGGGATATTTCATACTCAATTAAATAACTCGAAAAGTACTGGCCGCATTGGAATCTTTAATACACCGATTTGTTTGTAATTTATCTCAGACTAATTCCAAATTCAAATTTTTGAAAATTCTTTTGTTTCGGTGGCATAAAAATGTCTTGATGTATAGGAGAGGGAATTTTCATTTGTGCGAAATTTAAAAAACAATACGAATTACGTTTAGTTACAGTTTTTTTTCATTTTTAAACGTAAGATAAAGTCAGAATTGAGGTATTGTAGCCATGCAACGCCGACATTTGACGAGGGCGGAGATGTTACGAGCTGTGGGAATGCTGGAAGCTGGATCTGTTCAGCGTAATGTTGCTGAGGCCATAGGGACCCATCAAAATGTAATTTCAAGATTGTGGACACGCTATCGTGCCACAGGTGAAGTAGCGGAGAGGCAGCGGGGGCCAAGTCGCATCACTACCCCCAGACAAGACCGATTTTTGCAAATTTCTGCGCGAGTTCAACCAAATGCAACGGCGACTCAATTGGTCCAAAGGCTGCGAGTGGAACACCAAGTGCTTGTGAGTGACCAAACTGTAAGAAGGCGACTGCATGAAAGCAATCTACGCTCTCGTAGACCACTCCGGGTCCCACCTTTACGGAGAGGCAATCGTGGACGACGATTAGAATGGGTTCGGAACCACGTGGACTAGGGCCGTGAGCAATGGTCCAATGTGCTGTTCACGGATGAATCCAGGTTCGGCTTCCATCCAGATTCACGAAGGACGCGTGTTTGGCGAGTTCCTGGACGATGGAGCCGTCTCCAGAACCCTCAGGAAGTTCACCCATACCAAGGAGGAACAATTATGGTTTGGGCAGGAATTCGTCTTGGAGGACGGACGGATCACGTTTGGGTGCGGGGCAATATGACGGAAGAACGATACGTCCAACAGGTGCTGGGGCCCGTAATCTTGCCTCACAGAACACAAATGGGGCAAGATTTCCTGCTCATGCACGACAATGCCCGGGCACACACGGCGAGAACGGTAGCAGCTTGGTTACATACACATAATGTTAGGGCCTTAGACTGGCCTGCTCAATCGCCAGATCTAAATCCCATTGAGCATGCGTGGGATATGCTGCAAAGAAGAGCTCTGAAGGAAGTTCCCGAAAATTTGGCTACAGAAGATCAACTTTTTGCGCACCTCAGAAGGACATGGGACAATATTCCGCAGCAAGACATTGACAACCTTGTTCTGAGCATGCCAAATCGTTGCCGATGTGTTATGAACATCATGGGCGCTTTCTCAGACTACTAACTTCAAGTTTATAAACACAAATTAAATGATTTTTCTATTTTTTTCAGTTTTTACTCACAAATTAAAAGTTAATTCATATACGGTTTCCGTCTATGCTTAATTTTTTTTTCCATAAAATCCTGAAATTTTAATCAGTACCTTAACCATTATTAAAAAATGGTAGAATATTAAATAACGTATATTTTAAATATATACATGTCATATAAATAATTAACACATTGATAGTAATTCGCTTTTTTAAAAATATCCCTAGACCGTGTTGATGTGTGTATTTGGATCGAGGAAAAGATGCGAAAACTTAGAGAAGCTGCTGATAACGGGCAAGGTGGGCGGGAGAAGACCCAGAGGCAGAAGCCCAATGCGCTGGTCAGACCAGTTCCGCTCTGCCCTAAACACTTCCGTCTGCGATGCCTTGCATGCTGCCGAAGACAGAGTGAGCTGGCGCAAGACAGTCAGAGAGAAAGTGATCCGAAGAGGCCACGACCCTCAGCATTAGGAGGAGGAGGGATATTTGGATCGACACTTGTCTAGGCCCAAGAACCTCATAAAATACCAAACATAGCATTTCTTTTTATTCAGGGCCCCTACTATGACGTCTTAAAACATTCCTAACTTACTCTTAATCCATTGTGGAAACGTGACAGAACTATACAGGGTGTCTAGCGCCATCTCTTTTCCACACTGGATTAAGAATAAGTTAGGACTGTTTTAAGACGTCATAGTAGGGCCCCTGTTATCATATTCACACTCATAAACCTGTCTAGCAAAAATAAAAGCCACAAAAACACATCTATTTCTGAAACATAACGAAAATCTAGTCGTCTGTCAAAAATTTCTCCTAAACCGCTACTCAAATCAGCATGCGAATGGCTCTATCTTGTTTATGTTACAGATTTACGATGCTGCGTAAAACCAATCGCTTGTATTCATCAGATGATATCGATTCGTATTATTTTATGCATCTGTGGCTGTGTTTGACGGTATTAACATAATGCGATAGCTTCGGATCAAAATGGGTTCAATAAAATAAGAAGAAGATAATCGTATTTGTTTTGACGGATCAAAGTGATGGGTAGCTACAATAAAGTATTTACAGAAAGAAAACCAATAAATATAACCATGAGATGTCATAGTAATGTTAGTTTGTTTTTACAAACCCATTAAGAATGTATCTCTCGGTGTGACGCTAGATTCTTAGCATGCCTGTCTTAGCATAATCAGTTGATTTTAGAAAAGTCTTTTAGCAATGGCTCAGTGGTATCAGCACTGACTTTCGAGTTAGTTGGTCGAAGATTCGAACCTACGCCGGATCTTACGCCACTGTTCCAAAAACAAAACTGTAAAAGAAAACGTTGTAGAGAAAGCGGCATGACCTGGACCCAATCAATCAGACTTTTATAACATCCTCGACGTTGGTCTAGTGAACGCAAGCGTGACTCCTGAACTTGAGTTCCTGGGTACGATTCCCGCGCCGGGTAAAGCGCTGTAGGGTTTTTCAATCGGGATTTTTTCAGTAGCAACCACGGAGTCTGGATTTATGCCCGATTGAGGGCAAAAGGCTCACCCCTTATTACATGGACTTAAAACATAAGTGTCGAAATGATTAAATGATGATTTTAATATTAAAATGATGAATTTCGTTGCGGGATTCAAGACAGTTAAATCATTTCTCTGGGACTTCGTCGAGCTTCATTGTCTCGGCGCTTTTCTTGTGGTCGCCACTGTTGATTCTGGCTAACAGGAGTTACAGTGGTTTGAGAATAGTGTGGCAGGCTTGTCCCATAAAAAAAAAGTGTCGAAATATGGGTACATATACTATAACGTACACCTGAGCCTATAACCTAGGCACATCATCGGGGCTTACAGGCGTGGTTAATACACAGTAGGCTTAACTCTTTTAAACGGGCATCATTAGATAGAAGGCCTATGTCCTAACAGTAGGAACGTAGCCTATAAGCTGACATTTTCTTACAAACAATCAACACATTAAAATTCATTTTTTTTGGGGGTCCTGCTCTGGGCAGAGCGGTAGAGAATGTTAGACTTCTACTGACTAAAAACCACCCATGTTCCTTCTTAGCCCTTTGTGTCGAGGCCGCGGTATCTCTTTCAAACAACCCGCAGCCCCAACGGGACACATTAAAATCCCTTCAAATCAGCTGATTATGTAGATATTTAATTAATTATCTGTCTAAAGTAATAAAGTATTTGCGTACGTTGAGACCACAATTCTGCCATCGGCTGGCAGACTACAGATGTGTTCTGAATATCAGTAATTTACAAATTTCCAGAGTAAACCTTCCGCGAAACTCACGGACTCCGACACAAATTAAATGTACGCTCAGTGGGTATTTATGTAACAGTGACGTCATTACCATAATGTGTTTCTAGATATCGTGCTTTTGAAATCTCGCTTTTGATTCGCGTTTTGTGTGTGTTTGGGGCAGTGTTTCATTTTAACTTAGAATCTGGGCTTTTGATCTGCTGGTATTTTAAATGTGAAAGTTAGTCTATATAAGTACGACGGGCTAGTGTCCGCAACTCCACGTTCGATGCGCGTATTTTGCGTGCAGGTGGGAATATCACTCAATCCACCCTAGCTCCCCGAGAATAGCCAGCAGTCCCTTGGTGTTACTGGCAATCTCGCGGAGAGTACCTGGCTCACCGAAGTACTTGGTCCTATACCGGGCAACGCCCGGACAGTGCAGAAGCACGTGGGCGGCTGTTTCTTCTTCCTCCATGCAGGCTCGACACAGAGGACTATCTGTGACACCTATAACAAAGAGGTGCTTATTAAAAGTACCGTGTCCAGTGATGGCAGCCGTCACTGTGCGTAGTTGCAGCTTAGTCAGCCGGAGCGCTTGTTTGGTGAAGTTAGTCTATATATCCGGTTTTTAGTTAAAAGTAAAAACTAAAAGCTTTGGTGCGATGGCTCTCAAGGGCTGCTGAGGCCTTTTTCGCATAAAAGACATTGTTATTTTGTGGTATTTTCGTGTTTGTTTTAATGCCAATAAAAGCACTCTGCAATCTCTCTTTTCAATTAAGGCAGTAAGCAAGTTAGAATCATAAATAAAATGTACATCTTACATCAGAAAAAAAAAAAAAAAACTTGACATCTAAAATCACTCTTAAAAAGCAAAATAATTTATTCGTCTTGCCTGCCTTGCTCAGTCCCTGAGGAAAACGAATGTCAATCCAAAACAGATTGACATGTAGTCCTGAGGGCTGCTAATATTTCCGCAAACATTCACGTTTTGGAGTTTTGTTTTGAATAAATGATTTTTGACTACCTTGTTGGTCGTAAGGGTTAGGTACGGCCTGGGTGGCCGGGCAAATGATTAATTAAGTTTTTTTCTTAAGTTTCAGCCCGGAGCGTACAGAGCCTAGCTAACTGCGAAGTTGTACAAGCTATATCTATCTCGGCTCTACTATCTCCAATATAGGAGGATGTGGCCACAAAATAAAAAGACGGTGCGCTATCACCAGGTCAGCCGTGGAAAGGCTGGGAAAGATTTGGGGGGACAGGAGGGTTACCAAGAAGACGAAGGTCAGATTGATGAAATGCCTTGTCTTTCCGATCTTTCTCTATGGTGCTGAAACTTGGTCTCTGAGAGTGCAGGATCGCCGTAAAGTCAACACTTTGGAGATGTGGTGCTGGAGATGCCTCCTAAAGATCCCGTGGACTGCATTTCGCACCAATGTTTCTATCCTCAAAGAGCTTCATATTAAGGACCGGCTTTCGTCTACTGTGCAGCTACGAATTTTAAAGTTTTTCGGTCACATTACTCGTAATGAAGACTCGATGGAGAGACTGGTAGTTCAGGCCCAAGTGGAGGGCAAAAGATCATGCAGCCGATTACCGACTCGCTGGACAGACTTGATCAAAAAGGCTACTAAGTCTACCATGGTCCAGTGTACTCGCAACGTCTCCAACCGGCAGAAATAGAAGCACATCGCTGAAAGAGCAGGCCTCGGGGAAGTCAAAGACCCAACATACATCTCGCCGTGTACCTCGTCTGCGCAACCACGACCATTCTGACAAGAGTGTATCGACTAAGAAGAGATCAGCCCGGAGTCTGGACTGGCTTCTGACATATTCATAGGCGTGTGGGTGTACTGTCGTTAACCATTATTTAACCTTTCGGTAATTACAATCATGTTAGTTGTTTTGTACTTTTATAATCCTGAAATTATTTTGTTTCTCGAGGGGCACAAGAAAAGAGCCCTTGAAAGGAATTGGGGGAGGTCAAAATAATTTTTAATTTATTTTAAAAGTCTAAAATGATTTTGGTAATTCCTGTCTACATTTTCTGCCTGACTGTGATAGAAGGTAGAAGGCTTATCTTTGCGGAATACATAAAGAGGGCAGTGGCATCCACCTTGCAGAGATAAGATCAGCTTAACACCTGGTTTCCTGCGAGACCGTTAACTAACTGTTACCGGACAATGAAGAATTAGTAATCACAAGACTATTAATTCAGTGACGAACTTAATCTATCCCTAACCAAGACACAAACTAGCAATAATACTCGTAAAACAAAGCAATAATATTTTCATATCATCATCATCCTGCCCTTACTTATCCTAATTTATTAACCGTCTTCTAAAAAAAGAAGGTGGTTCTCAATTCGGATGTTTTTTTTTTTTTTTTTTCACTTGCTAACCGATTTGAAAAATTCTATTTTTGTTGGAAAGGGCTTCCCAAATGATCCCATGACTTTTTTATCGAAATCGGACAAGCGGTTTTTGAAAAATCAACATAACTCAAAAAAAAACTACATTGTCCACATTATGAACCATGAACATGTGAACTTACATGTGAACCACTAAAAAGTGAAAAATAAAAACTTTAGTCACCGGCTTCAGAAACTGATTTTTCTTCTAAAGTTTATTTTTCACTTTTTTGTTTTTTTTTGAAGTCGGTTTGATTTATTTTTTTTATTTTCTTCTTCCATACTTATACATAATTATATTACTCATCATCTCAGCAGTCACCTCCTTTCTAGCCATATCATATCTCTTTCAACATATTTTCATACAGAAATTGTTGTCTAAGAAAATTGTTATTAAGTTTTTCTCTCAAAAATTTCCTAATGATCTGAGATTTGAATATTGTCCTGGAATTTGGTAATATACTCCGTAATTGACATGCTGCGTGTCCCATTTTGTTATGTTAGGATATTAGAGTTCAAGTAAAAATCAAAATACATATTTTTATTTTCATTACACATTGGCCTACATGGGCCAAAATGTCGAGAAAAGGTGCATGGTTCGGGTTTATAATTTCTTATGGAGAAGAAGCAGCATCAAACTCCGCGGTTACTCTTCTATAATGATTTGGTTTTACAATATTTTCATGTTACAGCATTATAGTTCTTAGGTATAGAGGGGTACCAGAAGGTACATAAACTCATTGATATAATAAAACCCAAGATACACACTCCGCGTCTCAAAACCGTCCGCTTAAAATGAGTTCACAATGAACTCATTTCAAATAGTCTCGCGTCGCTCGCGTCTCTGCACGGTCGTACAAAATACTTTTTATATTGCTTTTTATAACTGCATTGTAAAAGGAATCTGCGTAAGGTTGAGTTTGCCAAAAAAAATAGGTTTATAGTGACGATAACTACATGTAGTAGTGCGTGTATTGGTGAGTGTTTGGCTACAGCTTCGACTGTTTGTTTTGTTCGAGACTGTGCATCTAGGGTTTTATTATATCAATGCATAAACTGCTTCATTTCGTATTTTTACACTTTGAATCAAGATTGACATAAGGCGTTTCTGTAGCTTATGTCCATCGAATTGATCGCATACATTTTTGAGTGTCCCATCAAATATATCGCTATGTTAGCGTTTGGTCCAGGGCCGGCAGTTTCGACAGAGATAGCGACAAAATCGTTAACTTCCAATCCTTAATAAATTACTAATGATTAAATTCGGTTGCAATAATGATGCTTGCAAGTAAAGCAAGTCTCTACATCCAAGATGCGTTTCTCGTAAGCATCATTATTGCAACCGAATTTATTCGTTGGTAATTAGCAATCGCAAGTTAGCGATTTTGTCGTTATCTCTGTCGAGACTGCCAGCCCTGTCCAGACTGCCTTGTTTTGTCTTGGAATGCTTTTAAAAGCAAATTAAGGCGCTGACAAGAGCCAAATAGGCTTGTATTGAACAATTTTTTAGCCAAATCTATACAGTTTGACACGGCGGAAAAAATATATGTTAATCTTGAACATATTTCTGATAATTTCGTTGTTTTCAAAACACGTTTTTGAAAAGTTTTCTCGATACAAAAAAATGGTAAACTAACCTCTTAAAATGATCTTCCAACAAAAATATCTGTATTACTGATGAACGTACGTTGTTAAAATTTATAACAATAACGTATCATATTTAAATACAAAATTTGGTTGTTTTTAATTTTTGATTATTTAATAAATTATTATTTTATAATTAATCATTATATGGTTTGTAAGAAGTTCGAGCGTTGCGTCATCGCGCTCTCTTTCTTACGTATGCAATCCGACAGTGAGCGCTTAGGCGCGGTGCTAGACGGACGTATGTCACTTTGCGCCCCACTGACAGCTATCCGTTCATCTATAAATTATTATTGACCGCGTCACAATGTTAGTCCAGGATCCACGGTACATTTTTTCACTTGATTACTATCAAGCTAATTTTCCGTGAGCCAACATTACCCTATACGAAAACTCTCGATTGTGGTAGGTAATAGGGGCAGCAGGGATAAAATATATATTGATTATTTAATATTATAATTATTTATTTGATGATTTTCAAAAATCTATTACTAACTATTTTATTTTTATCTGATGATCATTATCTAAATCCAACATGTATTGATAACGCGCTCATCAAAAATTACTACAAACCAGCTGTTTTTTAGGGGTCCGTAGTCGAATGGCAAAAAACGGAACCCTTATATATTCGTCATGTCTGTTTGTCCGTCTGTCCACCCGTATGTCACAGCCACTTCATTCGGAAACTATTGAGACTACACAGTTGAAACTCTACAAGTATTCTGTGAACCGCTTTACGATTTTTATACAAAAATAAAAAAAAAGGATTTAGGGGGTCGCCCCGGAACTGAAACTATATTTTTTTTTTCATCAAACCTATACCTACGTGTGGGTGTCTATAGTCATTAGACAGGTCTTTAAAAATGACATTGAGGTTCCACAAACAATTTTTTCTCAAAGCCAATCGTTTGGAAGACAGACACTTCCAAATTTGTAAAATGGCGACCGGCCTCGCGGTCGCTTGCCTTCGGTATTGCCAACAATGACCAGCTTTTCAAGGCTACTATTTCCTCTTTGCATTATGTGGCCGAAATAAGACAAAATACGCTGTAGGCAAACTGTTGACCATCGAGTCTTGATATCGAGTTGGTAAAGGATAGACACATTTGTGCGTTTGGCCGTCCATGGAATTCGGAGAATCCGCCTAAAACACCACATTTCGAATGCGTCTATCCTCTGTCTTACTCTTGTTTGGATTGTCCATGTCTTAACTTGTGGGGAAAAATGCTCCTTCCGAGAAGCCTGTGCCTGGAAAGGAACCGATCCAGGCTGATGATGGTTTCGTGACGGTGTTGAGGAGGAAGCGCCGTCAGCGAACCATCAAGAACCGCTGCGGCACGGCTCCATCGGACCCCAATGTGCATATTCGTGCCGCAAAGCCTAACACTCCTTTGTACCTCTCCCGTCTACATTACACCACTACGACGGAGGACATCGTGGAGTACGTGCGCCAGAAGATCAAGTACGTGGCGAGAGTGCAGCTGCTCGAGTCGCGCCGCAACGTCAACTTTAAGGCGTTTGTGGTGCGAGTACCGACATGCTACCTGCACCTCGTCTTGGAAGAGGACTTTTGGCCGCAGGGGGTGGTGTTTCGACGCTTCCGCGGGCAAGTGCCACATGATCGCACAGTGACGTAGTGCAACTGTAGTGATACTAATATAGTTTTAAGGTTTTGTTTACTAACACAAGCTGTCAATTATATCGTATGTATGTTAGTCTGTAAGGTATTTATCTATGGGCCAAAGTAGCCTGAAAATAAATAAATATTATTATTATTAACTCTATGGAGGAAAATCAGGAAAACTAGTGCTCTGACCAAACGGGCCTTCGTTTTAAAACTTATACCACGTTTTTCCCAGATGTTCCGGGGGCGTAATATAGCATCTTTAGCCATGGCTATCCGCCGTTTTATTTCTGTGACGCAGCTACCTTCATTACTTATATTGGAGCCCAGTTAATCGAAGCTGTCCACAGTATAGATGCCTTAGATGTTATAGGCGCCCGATAGGTTTCCCGCACGATCTACCACCATAAGCTTGGTTTTCTGCCTATTTATTGCAAACCCTACTTTGCCACATTCCACTTCCAATCTGTGCCGTATCTCTTTCATGTTGCCAAATGTTGTAGCAAGGAGAACGGTGTCATCAGTGTACCTCAGATTGGAAATCCACTTTCCACCAACAGTAAACCCCTTGTCCCAGCCCTAAAGAGTCTTGAATGATATTACTCTTCGTACATATTGAAGAGGTGAGAGGATGCATCCCTGCCTAACGCATTTGAACAGTCGGTGTCTATTTTGACGAAAGAGCGGTTGTTGATGTGTAGGTAGAGGCATCGGACTATGTCAATAAGATGTTGAGGCGTTCCCATGTCTTTAAGAACCCCCCACAGCTTGCCCCACTCCACGCAATCAAATGCTTTGGTATAATCTATGAAACATATCAATACAGGGCTGTTAAATTCCCGACTTTTCTCTATAATTTGGCGAACGTTCAGGATTTGTTCCCGCGTGTCTTTGCCTTTAACAAAACCTGCTTGCTCTTCTGGAATTTGTGGCTCCAGAAAGTGTATTAGCCTGTTGTTTATGATGTACAGGAGTATTGATGGTGCGTGGAGTAAGTGCCAAACACTTAATATAATTTTTAGAATCTTGTAGGCAACTTGTAAAGAGTGGGTTTAATAGAAAATATCCAATCCCCAAAACCCAGTTAGTAAGTAATCATTTTAATGACTTCGTTATCGATACATATTGGAAGGAAGGAAGGGGACTCTTTGATCAAACCATACATTTTGTAGGACAAATATTTTTTCAAATAATTTAGATAATTATCATCAAATTTAACAAAAAAAACCCAGCTGATGATTCTCAAAAGTGTTTGTACTTAACACTTTTGAGAATCATCAAACCAACATATTTTATCCCTGCTACCCCCTATTACTTACCACAATCGAGAATTCAAGAGTTTCGTGCAGGAAATTGTTGGGCGTCTCGCCGTCTCATCAAAATTAGCTTGATAGTAATCAAGTGCAAAAATGGACAGCGGATCCTGGACTATTTGTTTCTTACTTGGTAGTATGGCGCTAGGGTATCGGAAAAATTGTGGGCGTGTCCAAAAATACTGAAACATCAGAAGTCAATAGCTATTGTCATCGTCTCTCTCTTTAATAAAAAGCTTCTAAGTATTACTTTAAATAGTGAAATTGCACCGTTATTGGATATCGTTCGTAGAGCTTGTTCCAGAGCTCGTTAATGCATGCATCGCGCTCGCTCCCAGAGGGGCCGGCAGAGTGGAACGTTACACGCTGTTCGTTTCACTATAATTGGGTTGTTTTTAGATTAGGTGATAATGAGGTGCGTTTTAATGGGAGATAAGATAATAAAGGGTTAGGTGTTTTAGAAAAATACCGCTTTGTGATGCAAGTAAATGGAATATAATGTAACTATGAAGACTTCATGCAAGTCTAGTGGTGATCTAGGTTCGATTACCAGGCCGGGCAAAGTGTTATTGGATTTTTCTATCAAGAATTAGTCAGTAGCAGCCACGGAGCCTGGATTTGTGCCCAGTTGATGGTAATTGGCTCGCCCCCTTTAACATGCGACTTAGCATAACTAGCGAAATGTGGGTGTACTAATTGGTTGTGCCTCTGCCTAGCCCTTCGGGAGTCACAGGCGTGATGTTATATTATGTGTGTAGTCATTTCTTCGGATCAGTTTTCTGTCGAAATAATTATACCGAACAAATTAAAATTCCACCTCACCTATTTTCAAAATGTCGTTTGAATATTGTATAGATTTAATATTGTAATATCGTAATGTTGTTTTATCTACCCAAATATCATAAACCCTCTTTAATGCGTTCAAAAACCATAGGCAATGACCAGCATTACCAACCAGCAGAAATTAACAGAACTGTAATGAGCTCATAACCTACTGAAAACAGTAGGTTATGAGTTTAAATTTGGAACAGGTGTCAAATTCAAGTGAGTGTGCTATTCTAGTATCTACATTAAAACAGATACCTATCGATACGAAACCCCAATTCAGTATGATTTTAATTATAAATCGCACGACATTTTGATCTCGAGTGACACAAGAATAAGTGACTTTGTTCATTTGCCTATGATTTAAAAAAATGACAGATATCCGAAACGCCGCCATTTCGAGCTGTCATTTGTTCGTTAGCTTTTTATTCCCTTTCATTGAGTAGACAAATTTTTCTTATAAGTTCTTTATTTCTGTCGAAAATTAGTGATAGTAACTCAGAAATTAACATGAACACTCCGCCAGATATCGTAAATGCAGCGACGAATTCAACTAATAACCTGTTTATTTTTTATTGCATTACACTGCTAACAATGCTGGTCATTTCCCTATGGTTCCTGAGCCCATCATAGAGCCCTTATGATATTCGGGTAGATAAATTAGTGTATGCAACTATACATAATTAGGCATTACAACACTCGTGTGATGCTATTAAGAAACTCGCCTTCGGCTCGTTTCTTAAACCCACACTTGTGTTGTAATGCCCTTCATTATGCACAGTCGCATAAACTACTATTATTATGTTAGTGATATAGGTCAAGGTCTTCTGTTATGTAATGGTGACAAATATAATTATGGTAATTGAAACTCGATCGGTTTCTATGGACGGTGTGTCTCCATGTCTGATTCGATCACGCAAGGAAACACCGAACATAGCCCTCTTCATTGCCCTTTGTGTGACTTTAAGGCCCGTAATCCACCAAAGCGGAGATGTGCCAAGCGGAGAGGAGATGTGCCAAATTCGACCAATCACAGTTACATCTGGTCTTTTGCCCTTCCTGTGATTGGTCGAATTTGGCAATCTCCTCTTCGCTTGGCACATCTCCGCTTTGGTGGATTACGGGCCTAAGTCTTCTAATGAGGTCCATTGTGAGCAACCATGTTTCAGCCCGTATGTAATCTACACTAGCAGTAGACTAGTCATAGACTTTCGTCTTGAGGCCATACCATTGTCAAAACCGAGACAAGGCCAAATACGTCATCTTGAGTATTTATGGATTTCAAAGCTTTCGACTGGATCTTACCGATTTCACGTTCTTAGTAGAGGTCACTCTATAAAATTCACAAACATTAAAGATTAAGCTCATCACACAAAAAATGGTCTATCCTTACAAAAACCTGTGAAATAGGCTAGATTATAACAATATTAGTCGTGAAAGTAGCTCCGTATAATTATTCAGGGCAGTGTCACAGCGCGCACCATTAATATTAGTCCATCGCCTGTCCTTTACAAACTCGCCGCCACCGCCCGCCGCCCGGCGTGCCCTTTTTGTATAATTTTGTTATAGCTGTACTTTTTATATCGAGGGTCGCGGAGATCAGTAAAAATTGAGAAAGTCGTGAGCTTGTTTCGTTCATTATAAGGGTTAAGGTAACTGCGGGTTGTTTGAACGAGATACCGCGGCCTCGACACAAGGAGCTAAGAAGGAACATGAGTGGTTTTTAGTCAGTAGAAGTCTGACACTCCCTACCGCTCTGACCAGAGCGGGAGGAGTCATTTGATGATTTCCTACCCTCTAAAAAAATAAGGGTTATGCTACACTCATCGATTTCTTACCATGGATGGATGGAGCATCCATTACATATTGCCTCGGAAGGTAACTTAGCGTTGGTCCCGGCGGTTATTTATGATCCATAACTGTCGTTACAAGTAGCCAGAAGTCCTAGTCTCACCAAGGGGTACCTTATCCTGTTACCCAGAAACTCCTCCTCTTTTTCGTGTGGGTAGTAAGGTCTAACGACCCTACACACCCTAGTGTCAGAGTTTCTAAACCACCGCAAGGTCGATCCTCTGACATGGTTTGACGACCGTCATTTGGCGGCCGGGACCGGGACCACCGGCTTATACGTGCCTTCCGAAGCACGGAACCATCTTTCTATCAGACAATCAGGTGATTCAAGCCTGCAATGTCCTAACCAAACTGGAAACAACTATACAAAGTATGCTTCCCGTGGGAACCGAACCCACGACCACCGGGTCACAAGGCAAACGCCTAAACCACTCGACCACGGAGGCAGTTAACCAGGCAGGGACCCAGAAACTGATTTTTGGATATCTGATAACCAGTATACTGATGCTAAACTGAAGTCATAGTCAGACGCAAACAAAATTCGTAAAAGGTCAGGTGGATGGAGCACTGATTATAACATAAAAAGGGTAACAATTTTATCCTATTTTGGTAAGATATGACTTTTCTAATCACAAATTCTATAAATAAAAAGCATTGAGATCAATATTTTAAGCGACAGTGGACATCAGAAAATATTCCAAGTTTGTCCTCTCTGTGTCATTTATTTACTCTCTCTCCAACATGAAAGGATTTGCTTTTCGATTTGATCCTCGATGTTATTTTGTTTGTTATTTTAAAAGTTAAATTAGATCCAGACATTGTGGTGTTTGTTTTAAAATATTAAATTCGATGCAAGCGCCATGTTCGGGCTCAAGAGAAACATTGAGTTTTATTCTGTGTTTGTTTTTAGCCGAACTCTATTGACAGTCGACCCGACTGTCAAAGTTTCAGGGCTATTTATAGATCTTTGATGATCTTGTGACTTAAAGAAAAGGACAAGTTAACGTTGGATTTATTTTTGAGGAGTTTATCGTTAACGTTGCTAGTAATTATTATGTTCTTAGTGATGTGACTCTTTCTATAGCCACCACACTGAACACCGTGAAACTCATTGCTTCGTAAAGGCTACTTAAGCATCATAACATCACGCCTGTAATTCCCACAATGTTAAGCAGAGGTGTTCCTAAAAGAACACCCACATTTCACCAGTTAGAAAGAAAGAAAGAAAGAATGAAAGAAAACACATTTATTCAGCACAGGCCATAAGTGTACAAAACACAATAAAAATTAACAAAAAAAACTAAATTGAAAAACAAAAATTACAAAAGAGTGCGTGCAACTCACGGCTGCGCCAAATAGGACCAGTTATGTTTAAGTCCTGTGTAATAAGGAGTGAGCCCATTGCCATTAACGGAGCACAAATTCAGAGTCCGTGGCTGTTACTAAGAAATTATTTATGGAAAAACCCAACAACACTTTGCCGGACCCGGGAATTGAACCCAGATGTTCATGATTAAAAGGTCCAAGGGTTTAGAGTTTAGACAAAGTGACAGTATGTAGTAAAGTATAGTTCTATGTTGCACTAACGATCATTACGAAGTCAAAAGTGTATGGGGCTGTCATAAGCAACAGCGACAAACGACTGCCGCTTGTTTAGTGGCCCTACTGTCCTAATCTGTAGTTTACACGTGTTTAGTATTTGTAATTAGTGGCTAAGCTTGTACGCTTGACGCTAATAGGATCAGAGCATGTTTTATGGAGTGACAAGGGCTCATCATACGATACTAAAACTTATAGCACACCTTAGGCATTGCATAGACTGGTTTATTCGAGGTTTGTTGCAGTAAGCAAGATGGATATAAAGAATACTGAAAGACTCACGTTGAGCTTGAAAAAGAAAAGTGTTTCCCCCCATTTGAAAATCCTGTATCGTGGTTGCGTTTACAAACTTTTATAGTCACATACAGACACAATAACGAGACCCGGAGCAACTACCCTGTAAGCCATACAAATAAATGTTCCGTGCGGGGTTCGAAAGTTCGAACCCGCAGCGTAGCAGCTAATCGCTGAGTCACTGCGCCTACCAGGCCGTCACAAGTCCGGGTGATGCAAATCCGGGCCATATTCAATCTTGTTGGCCCCCCAATTATATTTCATTCTGGGTCCAAAATGTAGTGAAATAATTATAATCATTGTTCAATTTCTTCCCTTCCTATAAATCTGCAGTCTGTTTTGCACTATCATCAATTTAATTATTAATTTTAAGTATTTGTAATTTTATCATCATTATCGACCTAGTTTTTTTCCCAACTATGTATAGTAGAGTCGACTTCCAGTCTAGAAGTTCAGTGTTCAGACTGATCTCCACAACCCAGTTAATAATAAAAAAATAATAAAAGTTTTTATTGATTCTCTTACAATTGTTTTACAGCACAAAATTGAGGCAAGTTAGGTACTGTATACCAAGATAGGTTAACATAATCACAAAACTAGCTAAAAGATAAGTATTGATGTAGATTTCAAGTAGCCAATAATACTTTAATACAATTTCAACGACTAACAGTTAGTTCGAATCGTTTGGACCGTTTCGTTGGAGACTGTTCGTTTTTATGTTCCTACATATTGGAGTTCCTACAATTTTGAGTCTAAATAGTTTTGGATGCTAAAGCAATCTGCTCATATTCGTTAGATATTTTGGAGTGATAAGATAATGTGTGTTAGAGAAATTCGTATAGTATTAACTGGGTTGTGGATGCGGCATTTGTCAGATAGGTAGTCGCTCCATCTTCTTCTTATCGTGTGGGCAGTAAGGTCTAAACCACCGCAAGGGCCTCTGACATGGTTTGAAGACCGCCATTTGGCGGCCGGGACCACCGGCTTATACGTGCCTTCCGAAAAACAATGCCTGCAATGTCCTAACCAAACTGGAAACAACTTTACAAAGTATGTTTCCCGTGGGAATCGAACCCACGATCACCGGGTCACAAGGCAAACGCCTAAACCACTCGACCAGAGGCAGTCGCTCCATGTAAAATACTGGTCTTCAGCTGCATCCGGTAAGACTGAGAGCCAACCCCAACATAGTTGGGGAACTGCTCGGCAGATCACGATGATGATGTGTTTAGAGAAATTCCTCAGTCGTAGTCAAGGAGTCTGGTTTCGTGCCCGATTGATGGCAATAGATTCGCCCCTATTACATGTGTGTTTGCTAATGGGTACCTCTCTGCCTATTCCCTTCGGGGATTACAAGTGTGATGTTTTGTAATGTATTCAAAGACTGTGTCATTGGACCACGCACTACTGCTGATGATGAAGCCCTGTATTTGAATCGAAGCTGTTGCAAAGAGATATTGGGTTTTTTCTATTAAGTACAAAGAGCCCGGAGTCTAGACGCACGGTTGATGTGAATAGGCTCATGCCAACAAACAGGGTTAGGGTTTCAGAGTTAAGAAATAATTATACTGAACTAAAAAATAATAATACAATTAACAAACAATAATAATAATAACAATCAACAACAATAAATAAATAAATAAATAAATGTTTACTTGGTTTACCTGTAATTTTTTGTCAATTTGTTTTTGTCCTGCTGCAAAATGCTCTTCGCCCGTTACCTTACTTGAGAGTGAACGTGTGTTCGGCTTGCGCATAAATTCGTTAAGTTTGCGTACGCGACTCTAACCCGTAAAGTCAAGTGAAAGTGACCAGTTTACCATAAACTTTATTAAAAATATTAATTGTTTTGACCGGCCACCGGAGTGCGTGTGCACTACATCCAACTCGCGCCTAATCCACGCCCACACGCAGGAGCAGGACTTTCGCCTCAATCGCTCTCTCGCTTACGCGCGCTCGAGTGCTCGTGTACTGCGCGCGCACGCACCTAAACTCTCCGAGCCCACCGTCGAGTGTGTGATCGATTTTGGATTGCGTACAATGCCTCGCGGCCAACGCTCGCCCACGGCTTCGCCAGCGCTAAACTCCGGTGTACTGCAAGTTAAGTCTGACTCCGATATACCCGCAGCGGTAATGAACAGCCCAGTCGGTAATGTTAACACTGCGTCGCGGTCTAAACGTCCTTGCCCGGTATTCTCGCCCGGTAATGAACTTCAAGAAGTTAAACGAGAAATACTGCAAATGCTGTCGACCTGGAAAAAGGAACAAGAGGAGCGTCTAACCAAATTTTCGCACGAGCAAAGTACCTGCCTCTCAAAGTTAGTCGCCGAAATAGCTGAACTAAAACTCCAGAATATTGCGATACAAAAATCAAACAGTGAAATAGAGAAGTCTATCACATTTATCACTGATCAGTACGACGATATGATTAAAAAAATTGATGCCCTGCAAAAAGAAAACCAGCTTCATAAAGGCAACATAATTGATTTGGAAATGAAGATTCAGGACATCCAACAGCTCTCCCGATCATCGTGCGTCGAGATTCGCAACGTGCCGGCTGTGGAGAATGAGTCAGCGGCAGATCTATCGAGGATTATCGGCAAAGTCGGTGCAGCAGTTGATGTGACTCTTCAAAATACTGATCTACGCGATGCATACCGCTTACCCGGGAAACCAGGCACCGTCAGACCTATCATCGCGGAGTTCACAAATGTTCTGATTAAAAATAAAGTCATCACCGGTGTTCGTGAGTTTAATAAGATCCACCCCAACGAGGGCCGACTGAATACTAATTGTATTGGTTTACCCGGCGACCGACGTCCGGTATATGTTGCAGAATATCTTCCCGCTAGTTCCAGAAAATTGTTTTACGCTGCTAGAGAATTTGCGAAGAATAAACAATATAAGTTCTGTTGGTCAGCAAATGGCAATATTTTCTTAAGAAAAATTGAAGGAGAGAAACAAATTCTCGTTAGATCAGAGCAAACTCTACGGAATCTACAATTGAATGTTAACCAATGACTGCATAATAATATTAGACTTATAAACTTATCTGCTGCTTACTTATGCTATTATTTGCATCAATTTGAAATTCACCGATCAAATCGTAAGTGCTTAGAAATCTTTTTGAATTGTATAAACTATTACCTTTTGCTTACAGTCTCATACAAAGTATACATTCCTGCCATATGTGCTAAACCAATTCACTTTACAACTTCAACTAATAAACCTCAGTACTTAATATATATACACAGCTATTATTTAATTTGTTTACACACTTACTTATACACATATTACTTAACTTTTTTACGCACTCTGTACCCAATTTACCTATACCGTAATTATAATTATTATTACACTAGCTGATGCCCGCGACTTCGTTCACGTTGAAATTTTGATGTGTGACTGTCTCGTTGATCGAGTGGCCTCAAGTGCAACTACTGAGGATGAGGTCCGGGGTTTGATTGCAAAGTGTTTTCGTAGTAGAGGCCACGGAGCGTGGTTTTCGTGCCCGGTCGATGGCAATATTATATCTATAGACATCAAACGCCCCCTATTACATGGCGCTTGAACATTACTGTGGGTTTACGATTAGGTACACCACTGCCTAATTCTTTCGGCATTAAGGCGTAATGTTATTTTATATGTGAGACCTGACGGCTTGATCAAAATGTGATGATGTGAGTAATGATTACAAAAGGCGTCCTTATGGGCGCTGTAATTATGAGCGGCTTGAATCAAAATGAAATGGAGTTGAGACGACGATGGCTTAAAAACCGTAACCGTACCTTAACTTATTTCTCAAAATGTACAAACAAATGCCTTGTTCTTTGGTGACAGCCCTCTTACATAACCACTCTTAATCATTTATATTAACCTCTCAAATTAGGAAAATCGTGCATGCGTAAGTTCATCTTCTGTTGGCACTGGATGGGAAAACTCATCGGAAAGTGGAATTTTCGCATCTACATCTAATTCCAGGCGACTCTCTCCTGTTTAAAGCAGCTTATTTGCAAAGACATCTGTTCCATGGCCAATCGCAGATTTTTGGTGATGTTGCAAGTTGGGGTAAGATTCAGCGGCAATTTGTAAACGGAAAGTGCAAACTGGCCGTTTGTTTAGCAAAGTTGCAGCAATGCCCGAGGAAGCCACAGCGATAAGACGGCACGGTTGGCGCAGTGCCTCGGCGTTTGACTGTGGCGCTGCCATGCATGTCCTGTATTCGATTCCCGCACTGATCACAAATAGATTTACGTCGTGGGTCTTATCTAATTTTAATTAGGTTTTTATTTTAAAGTTTTACAGCTGTTTTTCTTACTGTGTACCAGTCAATTTGTATTTGTTGACTGTTCACGACAAATATTAACACCGCGATTCAGAAAATGGTGTCAAATGAACACTGCCAGCTGTCGAAGGCGAAGTTAAACTGCCAAAATTTAATGCATGGGAAGCAAACACACTACAGGGCTTACGCTATGTAGTTTCCTGCATGAATGGCTCTGGCTCGCGGAGGCACTACACTGGGGGGTAACTCCACTGCCGCGGCATATTGCTGCTTGGCGGACAGACCGCCCGGGTGTGATTTCATAGCGACTATAGCGACATGGAGAGAGTGACTATCGCAACCCCGTGCAGGGCACAGTGGTGGTAAGTCCCCTTTTTGAGGACTGGCTTGAGAGGTGCCAAGGCGCCCTCACCTTCCATCTGGCGCAGGTCCTCACCGGACACGATTGTTTCGGCCTGCATCGAATCAGGCGGAAGGAAACGCCCGGATGCTACCATTGCAAGGATCAGCCGGAGGACACGGTGGAGCACACCACGGAGGCTTGCCCCGCTTGGGCGGTGCCCCGCTTGGGTTGAGCCCCGTCGTGTTCTCTTAGCGGCGATCGGCGGCGGCGACCTCTCGCGTCCGGCCCTGGTTCAAGCCATGGTGCGGGGCGAGAGGGAATGGGACGCCGTCGCCTCCTTCTGCGAAGCAGTGATGCTAGCGAAGCAGGTGGTGGAACGTGAGAGGGAGAGAACCTCTCGTCCCAGCTGCCGCGGGAGGCGCTCCGGGTGTCGGGGGCCACGTGATGGATTCCGGGCACCGTAGACGCGGGCCTGTGGACAGTGAGTAATGGGCTAGCTCGCCGTCCGCCCGTCTTATGACGACGACAGGCCTTGTCAACGGCGCGTTCGTGTTCCACGCGCGCCTCAAAGAGATGTCAGCAATATGGAAGGGGCCCGCAAGAGCTGGGGCTGCGGGCTGTTCGAAAGAGATATTGCGGCCCCAGCACAGAGAAGGAACATGGGTGGTTTTAGTCAGTAGAAGTCTGACATTCCCTACCGCTCTGCCCAGAGCGGGATGAGTAATTTGATGATTTCCCACCCTCCAAAAAAAACCCTACGTAGATTTTCGAAGCAGCGTCATTTAAACTAATCAAGAGTACCTTTTGCTATCGTAACTGTTTGAAAAAGACGATTTAAAAGTTTTCTTGTGAACACATTTATTAATTAATACCGTTATGGTGCAATAGATGTCGTTGCATGTATGTTTCTTACGATGATAAGTTCTTCATAAACACTTTAAATTCGTATATCTTTTGATAGAGAGCACCTATTACAATCAAACAAAAACTAAAACCCTAATCATATTAGTTTTAAAATGTACACGTGATAATACTATAATAATAAGGTAATACATCCAAGACACACACTACATACAAAAATTCTAAAAATGATTGTACAATAAAAGAAAACATTATTTTTTTCTAAATTATGTTCAATAGACAGAAACTCTACGTCTACAGATTTATAATATTGTATTTAAAATTAAAAGTAGATTACATTAATCTACTCTGAATTGATTTGAAAACCATTTAACATCAAAATAAAAACAAATACCTGAAACTTACAAAAAGTGAAAACCGATTGGGGATCGAACTCGCGAACATGTTTAACATTTTTGGAAATCCTTCAACATTATAAAAAATCACAAAAAGTGGATACTGACTGTGATTTGAACTTGCGTACCTTTGTTTACAGGTAAGTCTCTGTACCGTTAGGCTACGTACACCATTGAGATATAGTTTGAAATAGACCTTCTATTTTAATATATAGTATGACAGTTGACAGTTCGATTGTGGCGATACCGGAAATTTGAAATGCCGTAAGGGACTTCAGCTTTCTCCTGGATTTGCAACGCTCGCACCAAGCGCCTAAAGTGAAAAATTGCACAGCACGCTCGATGTCCCTTGCGTTATTTCGTATTTCCAGTATCAAGCTGTAAAACAGTTGAGGATTATGGATAATGCAATACTGCTCACCCCCTTAAGTTATTATGGGGATAATATATAGCCCATGTGTTATTCCAGACTATAATCTACCTCTGTGCCAAATTTCATTCAGATCTGATCAGCCGTTCTGGCGTGAAAGAGTAACAAACATCCATACATCCATCCATCCTCACAAACTTTCGCATTTATAATATTAGTAGGATATTATCACTACCAATACACCGTCTTACTATTAATTGCCTTCTGCACAACACATTGCGTCTTATACGAATACACCAAGCTAAGTTTTTCCAATGGCTAATGTAGCGCAAGTTATTGATGACATCGACAATACAGCCTTCACAACAAACTTGAGACTTCATTGTGTAGAAGACTGTGAGGTGCACCTGGGTGACATAGGAGGTCAATACTCGGTTGTGATTCAAAATATACGAAGTATTAAAAAGAATTTTGATAATTTCGTTGTACTCTTGAGCCGGCTGCATTTTTCGCCTGATATAATTATTTTAACAGAATGTTGGCTTGACGACACGTATACTTGTCCTGTAATAAATAACTACGATTATCATTGTTCCAAACACTACTTAAATCAAAATGATGGTATAGTTGTATATAGTAATTCATCTCTTCAGGCCTCTGTTGTGGAACCACCCTGCAAAGACTCGAACTGTTTGATTATCACTGTTGGGAATGAGCTATCGCTGATTGCCATTTATCGATCTCCGTCGTTTTATAATATTACTAACTTTTGCGAATCCCTGACAAAACTGATGGAGTCGTGTAAGGCAACCACGTGTGCTATTGTTGGGGATCTCAACATTGATATCAAATCGGATGGCACTGACAGGCGCGCCGCTGAGTACCTAGACTTGACTGGACACTATGGGTTCTTTCCAGGTCACACTTTACCTACGCGTGGCGACAACTGCTTGGATCATGCAATGCTTAGGACTCAGAAGTCGGCAACTGTTATTGTGTGTGACACGGGCATAACAGATCACGAGACTGTTATTTTGGGCATTCACAAAGATCTAGCTAGGGCCAAAGTTGAGAAACGACACGCACAAATTGACTACATTCAATTAAAAAAGGATGTCGAAAACGAATCTTGGGATTGGCTTCTTGAGGAGCCCAACGTAACACTTGCATTTCAAAAATTTACCGAAACACTCTCGACTAAAATTAAACAACACACCACTAACCGTGTCTGCCGTGGCTCAAAAGATGTTATCAAGCCGTGGATAACTAAAAACCTTTTAAAGTGCATAAGACGACGTGACGTAATGCACATACACGCAAAGAAAACAGAAAATCGCGATAATCTTGCTATCCAACAACAATATAAAAAATACCGAAACTATTGCAATAATATATTAACAAACCTAAAACTCGACCATGAGCGTAGACTTCTTATGGAAACAAAAGGCAACTGTAAGAAGCTATGGCATGAAATAAAGAAAATTTGTAATATTAAAAATAAAAAAACTGGTAAGACTGAACTATTGACGGAAACCGATAACCCTGTATCCAAATTAAATAATGTAAATGACTATTTCTCAACAGTGGGCCAAAACCTTGCAGCAAAAACACTCAGTCAATTGGGCTTAACTGAAACTGAATTGGCACGTAACAATGAGCAATACAGTACTGTCAACCCTAGCTCAAACTCTTTCTTCCTCACTGCGACTGATGAAGCAGAAATATTTTCAATTATTTCCCACCTGAAAACGACGTCAGCAACAGGTTATGATGGTATTAATAATACTTTCCTAAAACAGTGTGCACATGCTTTGGCTGGTCCAATTGCCTTTCTGTGCAACTTAAGCCTAACTTCGGGCATAGTTCCTGATTGTGCAAAGATTGCGAATATATGTCCCATATTTAAAAGTGGTGATCCCAAAGTCCCTTTAAACTATCGTCCGATTTCTCTGCTGACATCTATATCAAAAATCCTTGAGAAAGTTGTGAACAAGCGTCTGCTAACATACCTAGAAAAAAACAAATTATTGTCGGACAATCAATACGGTTTTAGGGTTGGCAGGTCCACGGAGGATGCAGTAACGAACTTAGCCGATTTCATATCCCTCAACCTTGGTCAAGGACTGGCATGTACTGGCATCTTTCTGGACCTCGCCAAAGCATTTGATACGATTTCTAGGAAACTCCTGATTAAAAAAATGTCACTTCTAGGAGTTCGTGGTGTTGCTCTGGACTGGTTTACCTCATACCTCAACGATAGATCCCAGAAAGTCATCTTAGGGGAGTATGCTAGTGACACAACCAAGGTGCATTTTGGTGTACCCCAGGGAAGTGTGCTGGGACCTACCCTTTTTATTATTTATATTAACGGACTATGTGCCATGAAAATCCCTCAAGCCAGGATCTTTACATATGCGGACGACACCGCAATCCTATTTTATGGGAAAACATGGGACAACGTTCAGTCTTCAGTCGAAGCCGGGATGAAAGCTGTCGCGAACTGGCTGAAACATAATCTTCTAACGCTAAATGTAGAGAAAACGAAGGCTGTAAACTTTGCCATCTCGAAACGTACGTCCCCTAGCAGAGTTGCCTGTCTACAGATGCACTCTTGTTCTAGCCCTGAAGACTGTACTTGCCCATATTTTGAGACAACTGATACAATTAAATATCTTGGAGTCTATGTAGATAACCGCTTGTCATGGTCCACACACTTGAGTGCTTTAAGGAGTAGGGTACGAAAGATGCTCCGTATTTTTAAGCAACTTGGTAAGATTGCCGATGAATCGGTTCTAAAGATGATATACTACTCTCTGTGTCAATCAGTTTTAAACTATTGCATAATAGCATGGGGAGCAGCTGGCAAAACCGCATTTATGAAGGTAGAAAGAGCTCAGCGAGCTTTGCTTAAGGTTGCTTACAGACGACCTTTCCGCTACCCCACCAACACACTATACACCGAAGTGGGAGTTCTTAGAGTCAGACAGCTTTACATTCTGTCTGTCACTCTAAGGTTTCACAAAACCTCCCTGAACACTTGTCTCCGATCAAGTAGAAGGGTACATTGGGAAAGGGTTCGATGCCGTAAAACAATCGGTAGAAGGTCTTACGGATTCATGGGACCGCACCTTTATACGAAACTCAATGACCGACACGAAATTTTGCATCTTACACAAACTAAATGTAGAATTGCGGTAACAAAGTGGCTTCTTACACTGGACTATGACTTGACTGAAAGCCTCTTTTCCTAAAACAGGCACATAGTTCACTTTGATGGGCACTTCTGCATTTACATACCTATGTATTTACAACTATATATTATGTATTACTATATAAAACAAACTTCCTTATACAAGAACGGTTATAACATTCAGATCTACTCTCACAACACCAACACGACTGTATTTACCCCCCATCACACCACTCACACGTACACTTAACACTCACACAAATACCATACACACAGGCACTTTCTAACTGTGTTTTCCTTTCTTAGATTATAAATTGTTTAGATAGTAGGTAAATTACTGTTAGATTTAGAAAATTATTGTTTAGAATATTATTTGTGTCACAAGTATGTCAACGGAACGAATGAGCCTGGAACTCACGACACAGGGAATCCTAGTGTGAGTTTCAGGAATCAATGTAACGAATTTAATTTCTGGAACAATAAATTATTCTTATTCTTATTCTTATTCCTGTGGGAAACCAATAAATCATTTATCTTTCTTTCTTTCTTTCTTTAACTATCGTTTAATTAGACATTTGTTATTGGGTATAACTACCACTAATAACGTAACATTTTCTTTGTAAAACGATTTTTGTTATTTAGCGTCCTATTTCCATCATGTCATTAGTTCTCGTCATTTGCTTGACAGTTATCGATTCCTGGTTCAAAAGGAAAGTGGGTAAAAATAGCCCCATTACCACGGAGCTAGGGAACACCTCGGTCGCTGCTGCTGGATGCGGCATTGTCAACACTTTTCACACTCCAACAAAACGTGCTACTGTTTATTCGCTACTAAGATACAAATTAATGACATACAGATTTTGCAGAGGAATTGGTAACATCGCTATATTTAGGGAAATTTCTAGGATTTAATAAACATAGTCAGTCCATTAAATTAAATAATAAAAAATGTTTTATCTGGTCTATTTTCTGTCCAACCAGAATATAGAAAAGACAGATAATATATACATACAGAGTGTTAAAGAACTTATCACATAGCCATCAACTAATCATTCTTACATCAAACGAAGTAGCACTAAGCTTGTCTCCTTTAATTATTACTAGGAAACGACTTTTTTTGATCTCTGCGTTGTAAAAAATCACGGTCTACGGTAGCGCTCGATATAACACACATAAAACATTGTGCTGACTGATTCATTGAACCGTACATGGACATAATTAATTTAGCGCTTAAATAAAAAAAAAAAACGTTTCGAAAAGTTGGAAATTTGAGCTTCAATTTTCCACAACTTGTAGGTTTCCAAAGACAGTTCAATAAAGTGATCACGAGTTTTACGTTAAATCAATTTCGGATGACACGCTTCTCCAGTACCTAGGTATTGCCGTATCTAGAATTCTAGACGCTTTCGATAGCCATTATCTTTGGCTCTCTTTGTTGTTGTTTCTATTATGTATTGGATGCACTTTAGCCGATGTATGTGTTTATGTGTGGCCGCCATTTTATTTCCGTATGATTTGAGCGTGAAGAGAGTGTTGATGTTTTTGTGAGTATTTAGACTTGTAATTGGTTTAGTGGATGAGTGATTGGATACGGTTGGTTGAAGGTTTAGTAACAAGAAAACTTTAAATGGTATTATAAACTTTTTTTTAATTGGTTTTTGGCTGCGTGCTAACGTGTTTGTAGTTCGATTTTCAGATGAGGGAAAGCATCAAGTCATGGTGTTACAGAAAATTCTCTGGAACAGTCAGCAGTGTTATAGATTATGCACAAGTTTAACGGCAATAAGCTCGCCCCTTCTAAATGAGACTTATTTAGACTGTTTCTAAGACTACGAACACAAAAACAGATGGCTTGTTTAGTAGGTACTCTCTAGGCACCTCTCTAAGCACTAGGCACTAAACAAGCTACCGTTAATGCGTTCATAGTCTAAGAGACATCCAAAATTAATTATAATCGCAAAATATTCTTATTTTATCTAATTATAATCTGTGGGTCGCCCGTCGGGTCTGCGAATTGTTTGAAGAGATACCGAGAACATGGGTGGTTTTAGTCAGTAGAAGTCTGACATTCATCATTTGAGTCATTTTGAGTTTGAGTGATTTTGAGTCATTTGATGTTTTGCCACAATTATTTATTTATTTTTATTTTATTTAATATGGGCTTACTTTTGACCTCAATCTTGCCCTAAGGGCAGAGATGAGGTCGACGATGGAACGAGCTTACCCAGAAGAAGCCTATTTACTCGCGACTTAAATAGATTGGGGTTATATGAACTCGGGAAAACCGACGCAGGCAGGGTGTTCCACTCTTTGGCTGTACGAATAATGAAAGACTTAGCAAAACGCTTCGTACGAATGTGTGGAACATCGACAAGGTATAACCTGCAGTACGCCTAGTCTCTCGACGGAAGAAGGGAGATGGTGGAATAAGCTCGTGGAGCTCTTGCGCACACTCTCCGTAGTAATTACAAAAAAAAATACAAGTGTTGTTATGTTACGTGGCGCCATGTTGAATGTTACCTGTCAACATATAAGTCATTGACATATTTCTTCAAAACAAAATGAATATGTCTTTAACCCGACTGTCACAGGTCAGTCCATGTCTGAAAGTTCTGAAACTAAACATTAACACAAATGTATTTCCTGTACGCATCGCGGCGCTAACCGGAATGGGGGCGACAGAAATATATCATTAGATATAATTTGCGGTTGCTACACGGAATACGGATTTTGACCTGATTTGATCTGGAACGGAATTAAATATATAATGTGTTGGAATGTAATCCAGGAATTCTTTGACGATAGGTTACATTTGACGGGCAGTTTTTAAAAATGGCATATTAAATGGGTTATGAACTTGGTTTGGTTATTTTATTGTTGTTGAATAGTGCCTCGTTGGTTGAGTAAAAGCGCAACTGCTGAGCATGATGGCCTGACTTTGATTCTTGGGTCGGGAAAGAGTTATTTGTCGAAAGGTTAACACGGCTCCGACACAAGGGCGAAGAAGGAACATGGGTTTGGTTTTTAGTCAGTAGAAGTCAGACACTCCCCTTCGCTCTGCCCAAGAGCGGGGGGGGGGGGGGGGGTTATTCGATGATTTTCCACCCACCATAAAAAAAAAGGCAAGAGTTATTGAATTTTCCCATCAGGGATTTTTCAGTAGTAACCACGGGTCTAGATTTTTGCCCGGCTGCACGCTTGGATGCAATAAGGTCACCCGTAAATTGCATTTAATCATAACTGGTGATAAATGGGTGTAACACCAAGCTCTACATCTTCTATCTATATCTATCTATACATATAATAAATCTGTAGAAAATATATTTTTGTACATTGAAAATATTTAAAAAAAAAATTGTCAGGGTGTTAAAGTATAACCAACAGAACTCATTTCCAGCATTTTTGGAATTTTTGTCTGTTTGTCTGTTTATCTGTTTGTCTGTTTGTCTGTTTCGATGACTAAGCATCACGTGAAATTTACGAAACTAATGTAGGTAACTTTTATACATAAATATTGTGCGTAACTTGGGGTATTACTTAGTCTTTGTTTCATCGTAATCGGTGCTCTCTATCAAAAGATATTTGAATTTATAATTATCAAGAAGCAGTTTATCATTATGATCAAGAATGAGACATGTAACGACATCTATTAAACGCATATGGTACTTATTAATAAATGCCTTCAAAAGATAACTTTAAAAACGTTATGATAGCTATAGGTACTCTGTAGATAGGTAGTCTAAATTACGCTGCTTCCAAAGTGTACATAGCCTAAATAAACCCTATAGTGTGATTGATCGCTTTCCATGCATTCAATTTTAGCAGTTTATCTTCGTTTTCGATAGATGGCGTTGTTCATTATTTGTTATTTTCTGAACCGCGGTGTTAATTAAAAATATGTTCCGTGAATAGTCATCAAATAAAACAACCACACCAATTACACAGTATAAAATTGGGTTCCGTAGTCAACAAGATAGTTTCGCCATGTCCGTCTGTCTGCCTGTCTGTCTGTCCGTTCGTCAGCACTATTGCTCAGGGACTCTTAGTACTAGAAAGCTGTAATTTAGCATGAATATACAGATGAGTTACGCCGTAAAATAAAATCCCGCAACCGCAAGAAATAGTTTTTTAGGGTAGGTACACTTAAAAGAGGGGATGTTTTTCTTGCGAAGCCCATAGTGTGGGGTGTCGTTAGATAGGTCTTTGAACTTCGGATCAAGGGATTCGTTTGTGAAATATTAAGCTATAAAGTGCAAATTTTGTTAGACTCAAGTCAGACTACCTAAACCACCCGTCAGGGCTGCGGGTCCCGTCGGGGCTGAGGGTCCCGTTGGGGCTGCGGGTTGTCCGAAAGAGATACCGCGCCCTCGGCTCAAGGGCTATGAAGGAACATTGGTGGTTTTTAGTTAGTAGAACCACAGCTTCTCGCTCTGGGCAGAGCGGAAAGGAGTGTTAGTCTTCTACTCTGTTTCAAATTTCATCAAGATCCGTTCGGCCGTTCTAACGTGGTTGATTAACAAACATCCATACATCTAAACTTTAATTTAGACATAGTCAGTGCTTTGCAATGGCTTTGCATTACCCTATTCTTATTTTTAGTAAGTTAACGCAGGGCAATGATTTAATGTACTTTTGTCTAAGCAACGCATTTTAGTTTTCGACAACCACGCGAAAGAAGTCGCGGGCACAGCTAGTATATAAATAAAAAGAGAAGTCCTGACTGACTCATCAACGCCCAGCCCAAACCCTTGGACCTAGAAAGCTGAAATTTTGCACAGAGGTTCCCTTTATAATGTAGACAAGGAATAAGGAAGGATTTTTCGAAATTCAACCCCTAAGGTAGTTAAATAGGGGATGAAAGTTTGTATGGAAAGTCGGTTTTTTCACGCGGGCGAAGCCGCTGGCAAAAGCAGTTTATAGATAATTGACATCTTCCAATCCACACTTACTCTTACAGAAAAGACCAGTAGTTCATAGGATAGTTCCACATCTAGCATTTTTCATGGTCCTATTGTTTTCCGTAGCTCAGGTTCATCATCATGTAGTCTATAGTGCCTATATGAGTCTAGATGCGCTTGTTTCAGTTACGTGAACGCATGCTCCTCTTCGATAAAAAATACTTTTTTTATAAAAATACTAACTCAAACTCAAAAACTCAAACTCAAATATTTTATTTCAATTAAGCCATTACAGGCACTTTTGAATGTCAGAAGGACGGAAGAAGAACAAAACTACGAGTGCAATACGTCATTCCGAAAGTCACCACGCCGAACCACACGCCACCGAATGCCCGCAACAACGAACACTGCGAGCACAAAAGCACGCAGCGACGCAAACCGCAACAACGAATGCTCGAGACCCCGAATCACGGAACAACGAATGCACGCCGCAACGTGCAACCGCCGCCCCGCGACCCGGAGCCCCGCACACCCGCCGCCACGGCACACGCCGCCGCGCGCCCCCGTACCCACAGCACTCGCCGCCGGTAACATCCGGCGCCGCGCAGCCCGACGCAGCAACTCCCGAAACGACGCATTGCACTCCTACGCTACAGTCACAATCACAAGGCATAATAACTTGTGAAAGTACTGTAGTTGCCAGTTCCCTAACGTAGATCTCATGAAGAAGAACGGGCAAGAAACTCCATGGACACTCTTTTAAATCAGAATTTGTTACAAAATCTTGGTTCATTACATCATTCATGTTAAGATGGTATTATGTGAGAACTATGTAGCAAGACGTGCAAGTTAAGAGCGTCCAGAGTAAAAAGATATAAAAAACAAATCAAAGAAAAATATATAAACCATGGCAGCTAAGAGATGACCAGTCTCCACTGACAGCGCCCGTTCACGAACATGACGCATGGATCAGCACCATCTAACTCAACCATTTTGAAGGGAACTAAATGATCCGACACACCCGCCACCATCAGCGAGACATTTGAGTGAGCATGACATACTCCCAGCCACCAGGGTAACGTCACTAAAATATAACTAAATGTAAAAAGTGGCTTTATAGTACACTAGCTTTTGCCCGCGACTTCGTTCGCGTGGAATAGTGACTTCCGGAAGATTTTTGGTTTATCTCGCGAAAAAAAAAAACTATCCTATGTCCTTTCTCAAGTTCCAACCTATGTCTGTACCAAATTTCATCAAAATCCGTTCAGCCGTTTAGGCGTGAAAGAGTAACAGACAGACAGAGTTACTTTCGCATTTATAATATTATAGTATGGATAGTACTCACACATGTGCCATGCAATTATACAATATTAAGACATTGAATCTATACAATGCAAAGATGTTTTTACAATCTTCTGCAGCCTCTACACTAACTTCACATGATAGTCGATTTATTTGCCCCTAAGGTTGTGGAGCAGGACAAGCATTGAGCCAAGCATTTTTATCATCAATGTAATCCCCCAACTTATAGTATGCTTGCCTACATAGTGTGCGTTTTACACAAGTTTTAAATTTCGTCTCACTCAGTTGAAGAATGTGGGGGGGTATTTTATTGTAACATTTTAAACAGTACCCCATGAAAGATGAGTCTACTTTAGCTAGCCTGAAACCTGGCTGAACTAGTTGGTCCCTATTTCTCGTATTATAGTGGTGTCTATCACCTCTTTTACTAAACAAATGCAGATTTTTCCTAACGTACATGATGTTTTCATAGATGTATTGACAAGGTACTGTCATGATGTTAATTTCCTTAAACAGCTCTCTCAGAGAATCGCGCCTTCGTAGACCATATATGGCTCTAATAGCTCTTTTCTGCAGAATAAATATAGACTCGATGTCTGCAGCCCGTCCCCATAGTAAAATACCGTATGACATAACACTATGAAAATAGCTAAAATAGACTAGTCTCGCGGTATGTTCAAGCTTTTTGAGAAGGGTTTCGTGGTTGACGCAATCAAATGCTTTCGAGAGGTCACAGAAGATCCCTATGGCATCTTGTGACTCTTCCCAAGCAGTAAATATATGTTTTAATAAGGTGACACCGGCGTCAGTCGTACAACGTCCTTTGGTGAAACCATACTGTTTCTCATGTAAGATTTTATTGGTGTTAAAGTGGATGAGCATTTGATTAAGCATTACCTTTTCAAACACCTTGCTGAAAACTGGCAAAACGGATACGGGTCTATAGTTATTAGTGTCTTTACTGTCACCGGATTTGAAAAGTGGTATTACCTTGCTGTATTTCATAAGGTCCGGGAAGACTCCCTGGTTCACACACAAATTAAATATTAAGGCTAAATACGGAGCTACAGTCTCAATAATAGCTTGACAAACTTTAATCGACAGTCCCCATAGATCTTCGGTTAATTTGACTTTAATTTCCTTAAAAGCTTTAATGACTGCTATGGGGTTTATATGTTTAAATTGAAACTCAACCGGGCAGGCTGAAACGTTCGCTCTAAGTAACTCAATAGAAAGCAAGGGTGATGAATTTAAGGTTTCAGTAGTCTTAAGTGGGATACTAGTGAAGAAATCTACAAATTCTTGAGCAACTTCGTTTTTAGAATTTAAAAGGCCACGTGAAGTCTCTAGAGTGATATCATTATTATTTTTTTTATTTCTATTCGTTTCACTATTGATAATTTTCCAAACCGTCTTTATTTTATTATCGGCGGATTTAATCTTGTTGCTAATGAATAAGGCTTTAGCTACTTTGCAAGCGTTTTTGAAGACTTTAGAGTAAGTTGCAACATATAACGTAGGTATTGTTGCAGTTTTATTATTTAGACATCGTTTTTTAGTTGCAATAAATACTTTTATAACAGGTCACGCCTAAATCGAACTGCTGTGTCGTTGGATTTCCAACTTTCGGCTTAACACCGGTAGTTGGAATTGCAACAGCGGAACAGCGGATTAATATTTAGGTGTCGGCTAGTGTTTGTAAAAACGAGTATTAGTGGAGTTTCACGAACTCGCCATACACAAACTGTTGCTGAACAAACAGTAACTATTCCTGAAAATATTCACAAACATGAGTTTTAGTTCGTGCTAGTAAACGAATAGTTTTGATTTCGACGAACTACAATTATTTGTCTGTTATGAACCTACATATTTTTCGATTAAAACGGAACGAGATTTATATATTTTTGGAATGAATGGTATATTATTATATGAATTTTCCCGAAATTAAGTAATTACTGACATAAATTTTCTGCAGATTTTCTATGAGTGAACATCATTCGCCAAGCTTTTCCTAACTATATGTTATGTTGGAAGCGGCTTTTAGTCTAGCCAAACGCAGCTGACTACCAGAATTTCACATAGAGTGTCTGCCTATCTGACCTCCACAATCCTTTCATACCAATGCGACCCATCTGATACGACTAAAGACTGGTAAGTCAGTCTTTAAATTGATCATGTAAGCAGCAATAATTATTCTTCTTTATTTCTTTCTGTCTCTCAGCCTGTATCATCATCATCATCATCATCATCATCAGCCTATTGCAATCCACTGTTGGATATAGGCCTCTTTAATCGTACGCCACTCAACTCGATTTTTGGCAACTCTCAGCCTGTATCCTTATTGTTAATTCTTACAAATCAACTTCAAAGAATTACTCCAACAAAACAACAACAAGAAAGCCACTCTTTCCCAAAGAATTTCACACAAAAGTCTCACATATTCCTACTAGTATAAATATGAATAATTTCACCTAGATCTGAAGTAAACCCGCGCGAACCCGGCACTACTCGCATTTAGCTACGCTTGACCCAAATACCGTCTGAGTGCGCCTTTATGGGGAGCAGTCAACAACTTGCTTTAGAAAATTGTGTTTTATTCAGGACTTGGAGGATAGTGTGGGCTAGTCTTCATATTTTTAGGAGAGATACGTTGTTTAAACAAAGCATAATCAGCCTATAATGTTCCCTGTCCCACTTGACACACGCAGTCAGTCTCTGCGAGATGGGATGAGCCATAATCAAGTCTGATCGACTATAGATTTTCTTTATTTTTTAACCGACTTCTAAAAAAAGAAGGAGGTTCTCAACTCGGATGTTTTTTTTTTTATGTTTGTGCGGGCATAACTCCGTCACTTGCTAACCGATTTGAAAAATTATTTTTTTGTTAAAAGGGTATACTTCCGAAATGGTCCCATATTTTTTTTATCGAAATCGGACAAGCGGTTTTTGAAAAATCAACAAAACTAAAAAAAAAAAACTACATTGTCCACATTATGACTCATGAACATGTGAACTTACATAATTATGAACCACTAAAAAGAGAAAAATAAAAAAAAAATTAACAAAAAATAAAACCGCCTTCAAAAAAAACACGAAAAAGTGAAAAATAAACTTTCGAAGAAAAATCAGCTTCTGAAGTCGGTGGCAAAATAATGAAATCAAACAAACAAAAGTCACCGACTGAAGCTGATTTTTCTTCTAAAGTTTATTTTTCACTTTTTCGTGTGTTTTTTTTTGAAGGCGGTTTTATTTTTTGTTAAAAAGTTTTTTTAATAAATACATTCTTGAATTCAGGGCTAAACCCTGCTAGTCATACAATGTGTCTTTTTTTTTCATCATCTGCCTAGCCTTTTTCCAACTATGTTGGGGTCGGCTTTCTGTCTAATCGTATGCTATTAAATACCAGTATTTTACATGGAGCAACTGTCTAGCTGACTTCTAAAACCAAGTTAACACTGGGTAATACGATACCCTTTACTAAGTCTGGTTATCAGACTTTCAGGTACCGGTAGCGACTGCCAATGATATATTTATAGAAGCCGTGACCAAAAGCTTAACGTGGTTTCCGAGGCAGGGAGGAAACTCGTTATGTAATGGTCGGTCACCCATCCACAGACCAACCTAGGCAAGTGCAGTTTAACCTAAAGATCGACCTGAGTGGTAGTTCTTATTAAGCCACGAGCTCCTCTAACCAACCAAGCAACTTACTGAATAGAAATCGCGAAAAAAATTGAGCGTAAAACTAAAATTTCCCGAGGTTATGGTGAATGCTCTTAGGAACGTAATTATACAAAACCTCGGTTACTTTACTATATTCGTCCTGGAACTAGTACTAGTGCTACAATGTTCTATTATTTGTTTAAACTTAGATAGACTAAACACTGGCATGATTGAAAACAAAACTTCAGTATGACTGTGTTCCCGTCGGGGCTGTGGTTTGTCGAAAGGTCAACGCGGCTCCGACACAAGGGCGAAGAAGGAACATGGGTTTGGTTTTTAGTCAGTAGAAGTCTGACACTCCCCTTCGCTCTGCCCAAGAGCGGGGGGGGGGAGGGGGGTTATTCGATGATTTTCCACCCACCAAAAAAAAAAAAGAAAAAAAAAGTATAATGTGTTTGTAGGGATGGTTTACTACAGAAATGGAGTAACGTTGCTTTTATATGTTTCTAGATTTCCGCCCGCGATAACTATTTATTTACACAGCAATAACTTTATAAATTGCGATGTACTATTATTTATTTAATAACTAGTGACCCGCCCCGGCTTCGCACGGGTGCAAAAAACGGTATTAAAACCTTCCTTGAATCACTCTATCTATTAAAAAAAACCACATCAAAATCCGTTGCGTAGTTTTAAAGATTTAAGCATACAAAGGGACATAGGGACAGAGAAAGCGACTTTGTTTTATACTATGTAGTGATAGTGATTAAAATATAACTGTATTTTAATTGATAATAAATTAAACTATTATTAAAACTGAAAACGGGTGATGATGGTTCTTGGAACAGAGCGCCGAAATATCGGGAACTCGAAACAAAAAGTAAATTAAACTATTTTAATTAAAATCTCTTCATTAGATTGGTTGTGAAAGAACAACAATCATTTATCCATGTGCCGGTTTATGGCAATAGGCTCGCCCCTTATTACATGTGACTTAGAAAACAACTGACTACCTGAACCCCTCCGGGGATTACATGCTTAATGTTATGATGTTGAAAGTCACACTTGTCCGCTTGACATTGCGGGTTGTTCGAAAGAGATACCGCGGTCTCGACACAAAGGGCTAAGAAGAGACATGGGTGGTTTTTAGTCAGTAGAAGTCTGACACGCCCTACCGCTCTGCCCAGAGAGCAGGGTTGGCATGTTTAAAACAGGTTGTTTAAAACATGTGTTTTAAACAGTGTTTAAAACAGTTTAAAATAAAACATCGTTTTTTATTATGTGTTTGAAAACATTGTTCATAACATGTTTGTTCAAATTTTGAATACAGTCTTTCACTTGAAGCAACTGCAGTATGAAGCTGTGTCACTAAGTCTACAGTTTGGCTATTAATTTGGGTTTTTAATGACAACCACCATTAAAAATCAGGAAGAAAGTCCGCTCTATTTATACACTCCATAAGTAAAGTCCCCCGGAGAATTCCCAGAACTTCCGTAATTCGTGTATTTAATAATATTTTGGGTATTTCCCTTAATTTAAGAGAAGTTTAGGCGATTTCCCTACTAAAAATGAACGTTGAAACATACAGAATGTATTAGATTAAGATCAATTTTTGTCATGCAGTTTTTAAAATAGTATAAAAGTGAATTATATCAGGCTTAATCAATTCAAAATGGATGATAACTAACTTAGGAAAAAAACAACTGTTTAAAACATTTTTAACTGTTTGTTTTATAAAATGTAAAAAAAACTGTTTTTTTTCCAACCCTGCCAGAGAGTCAGGAGTCATTTGATGACTTCCCAACCTCCAAAAAAAAGGTGTTGAAAAATGTCAGCTTTCGGATGACAACTTATTTCCGAATCCTCTGGCATTATGATTACAGAGTATTTGGTTTATTTGCCATACAATTATCATCAATTGCTAGATATAGCTTGTGAAGCCAATAATCAGCTAATGGACGTTCACTGATAATAAACATTGCGCTCAAATTAGTGTAACCCCAAACCATATTAATTGGGATTTAATTTGTAAATTAATTTTATCGAAACACTTGAACAGGAATTATTATTGCGGTCGGTATTTAGCAAGTATTTGTTTGTTTATTTATTTAATTTAGTAATACTAATGAGGTTTAGTATACTAAGTAATTAATGTTGAAATTTTGAATTGTGTACTAAAATAAATAATTGTATTACGTGGAATAATTTTCGCAAACAAAAGAAGCAGTATTATTTTTAATCCACAACCCCGTGTGTGGCGGTCATTAGACCTTTTGGGGGGATATTTTATCCAATTTTAAGAAGTCCATGTATAGAAACTCCATAGTAATCTCCTAACAGACGAGTGACGTGTCTGGTGAGCTACTGACAGACGGTTTTGCTGTCCCATGTCGACATGATGGTCCTTAATAACTTCTAGTTACAATTTTAAAATTATTTCATGGTAAGAAAGTGTACTACAACCAAGAAGGGTAAAACAAAAAACTTTTTAACCAAAAATAAAACCGACTTAAAAAAAAAAACAAAAACGTGCAAAATAAACTTTAGAAGAAAAATCAGTATCTGAAGTCGGTGACTTTTGTTTGGTTGATTTCATTTTTTTGCCAACGACTTCAGAAACTGATTTTTCTTCTAAAGTTTATTTTGCACTTTTTTTATTTTTTTTTAAAGTCGGTTTTATTTTTTGTTAAAAAGTTTTTATTTTTCACTTTTTAGTGGTTCACATGTTCATGGGTCAATGTAGTTTATTTTTGAGTTTTGTTGATTTTTCAAAAACCGCTTGTCCGATTTCATAAAAAAAATTATGGGACCATTTCGGAAGTAGGTATACCCTTTCCAACAAAATAAGAATTTTTCAAATCGGTTAGCAAGTGACGGAGTTATGCCCGAACAAACATAAAAAAAAAATACAAATATCCGAATTGAGAACCTCCTTCTTTTTTAGAAGTCGGTTAAAAACTCACCGACTTCCGATAGTATCTATTTGAAATTATTTTCCGGTATGTGTTTATCACGATGCTGGATTCATTAGTCAAAAACATTAATTGAGGTATTTGAAAAGTGGTTCCCTGTGTACCAGGCTACCATAACAATAATAAGAAAGTACTTTAAAGTTGTCAGTCACTCTCCTTGGTAAAGACAGATTGCAACAGTCACCCTCTCAAATAATCTCAGTTAAGAGTTTTACGGCACATCAGTCATATTAACTGCCTAATCACAATCTAGTTCTAGTAAGTGATAGTGTCAGTAGACCGTATTTAATGTTGTGTCAGACGTGTTGCGTGTTTGGCACGAGACACGGAGGTATGTCTCATGAGTGCATGTGTCGGAATAGACATCTGGCGTGCCTGTGTGTCGCGAGGTTATCACTCATCTTTGGGTTAACTGACTGATAATGGGTTGACCAGGTGTGATTTTGGGTAAAGTGGAACGATGGTGTTAAGTTTTCTTTCGTATGAAAAGTCTATGCGAATTAAATGATTATCCCCAAGATTTGGTTCGTTCCCGGATCAGGCCAAGTGTAGTAACAGTCACGGAGTCTGGATTTGTGCCCGCTTGATGACGATAGGCTTGCCCCCTATTACATGGGCCTTAAATATAACTGGCGATATGTGGGTGTACTATTTGGTACACGTCTTCGGGTATTACAAGGCATGTTGTTATATTAAGTAATCGTTAAGTTATTTGTACTTAACTATTACAGTATTTAATTTATTTGATTTGCATGATAATTATGACCTAGTTAAGAGTTTTTTTTAAAATATTAATGAGTTTATTTTAATAAATGATTACACTATCAACAATAATCAATTAAAATAAACTCATTATTATTTACACTATAGGTTTCAATATTTTTGCTTTACAAAAGAATCGATTAACTTTCGTCGAACACGGTTATCAATTCAGTGCTACTACAGGTATTTGCTGATGTTTAATGAAAAGCGCTTTGTGGTTCAATTCTTTATTATTTTGATTATAATCAAAGTCTGGATATTTACAATTGTTTCAAAAGCAGAATCTTTACGGTCAGACTATACTTCTGTATCTAACCCAAAACACAGTACAATTTTCTTATTAATTTTACTATCTATTTATTCTCAATGACTTCAATTTCAATGCGTTTAGTTATTGCTTCATTTGTCATTACCGAAGCAATATTTAGAAAGATGACAAGAAGTGACAAACCTGAATAATTTTAGACGTAAAGATGACATACTATTACACCCTGAACTATTCACACCGATGACTTCAACATATTGTGATGCCAACGTAGAATCTCAAATTGCTTCTATAATTTATTTACTGTCTGACTAGTTTGCCAAACTATCAACTATCATAAAAAAAAAACTTGTACACTCACGTTTTTTTCCTACAAGAGTTTTTCAGTAGTGGACTTTGTCTTCACTTTTTTTACATACCGAGTTTACTCCGTGCCTCAAAAAACACGTTAAGCTGTTGGTCCCGGCTGCTATAATACATCTTTGGCAGAATGACCTGAAATTGAGATTACTTTTTAAATTCATATATTATTTGGTTTTCATTTCTTCTTTACTTAAATTCTGTATCTGTACACCACTTTTACTATTTTTTCATTTGTTAGTGAAGAGCGGGATCTCCCAGCATAGGTATATCTTTTACTTAAAAGGAGGTCCCTATGTAAGAAAACCGTAAAAGTTGTGCAAGATTTGCAATAAACCTTTTTATTATTTATTTATTTGCATCTGGTTAGACTGGAAGCTGCCCACAACATAGTTGGAAAAAGGTTAGGCAGATGATTAAACATTATTTAAGCATTATCATACCTGTAAATGTGACCACTGCTGATACACACTCGTCAATGAGAAGGCAGGTTGGCAGACGACAATTTGTTTCATATCTTTGGTTCTAAGACCCCTATATCACAGGTTTTACCTAGCATGGGGGTCATTGATCATTATTTTATTTGCTTTTAAGTGAACACTGATTATGTATCTGCCATATAAGTGTACTTTTTTGTGTCGAATAAATTATTATTATTATTATTAAGACATATCGAAATCCTCACTATGTTTTCCTTCACAGAAATCAAGCCGTCTTCCTTTGTTTCCCGTATTTTGTTGTGAGATAATAAAATAATCTTGTTGAAAGCGTACTTCCTGGAGGCAAGACACACAGAGACGTACCCTCACGCTGTTCCCAGGGGGATGCAGGAGCCGCAGATCGCCACGTGCTGCGATCCTGAAATGTACAACAATTTGCTTTGACCACATTCGCACGCGAGTTGGTTGTTATAGTAGGACCTGACCTTGTTTAAGGATCCTAATAAGACTACAGAACTACAACGAACATTTATTATTCTATCAGTGTTAACGAGGAAGAAAAGTTAAAAATGTTTTTTACTAATACAAAACGCTTTGGAAGTTATCACCACTGGTCTAGCTCCTCAGTTCACATTCCATAGTGATATACTGTTAAGCCATGTTAAATACTAATAATCAGGCATTTACTTCTTTATTTTTCGTATGGTTAGTAGGTACCTAACATGGTGTCAAAGTTTTGATGCCACCCATGGGCTCCTGACTTGGCTTTATAAGTGGAAATTATACTCCTACTCCTCCGCTATTCTGTTTTTGATAAATTTTGTTGCGGGATCCGAGATAGTTAAATAGTTTCTCTGAGACTTCGTCGATTGTCATTGTCCCGGTGCTTTTCAGGTGGTCGCCACTGTTGATTCTGACTTGCAGGAAATTTACTGTGGTTTAATTATACAGAAATACAGTAATTCTGCTAATTTCATACCAACATCGCTCTATCACTATAATCTAAATACTAATTACAGGGTTCTATAATAATTAGTTTCGCGTCAAAGCGCAGGTGAATAAACACTAAACGCTGTAGAATGATATTACAGGCGCTCAGGTGAATTATATTCAATTATAATTCAGTTTATTAAACTTCAAGTAATCTTGTAGTACATTATGGTAATTAAAACTATGTCTAGAGTGAAATCTAAGACCCCTGAAAATTTGACTGGATACCTCTCCCTTCTCTAAATATCATCATCATTTCAGCCGAAAGACGTCCACTGCTGGACATAGGCTTCTCTAAATAAATAAATTAAATAACGTTTTCATAGACGATGTAGTGAAAAAAACTAAAAGAATAAACTTTGATGGTTTGGTCATGTGGAGAGGTAAAACAAGGCAGATGTGAGTGGCAAAGTTGGCAGCCCTCTGGCACCTAGAAGGACATACACTGACCTTATTGGTGAGGTCCTTCAGAAAGGTCTGAAGCGCAGTACTCGTCACCGGCGGCGTACGTGTATGACCAAATTTTTGAACTTCACAGGTGGCGCTCTGGGGCTTCTGCTAGTTTATCTATGTATGTATTAAATAACTATATAGAAAAAAAGCTTGAATTGAAACATATGCATCCAAAAACAATCTGAAGTCTAGCCCCAGAGTTCTATAACATAAAATTGCAAGTTCGAAACACAATACTAAATCTCCAAACATTGATTTCTCCAGCGACCCCCACATGCCAGAACAGGAGCTATCAATTACATCACCATCATCAGCACAAACCTTCAATATCTAGTCGACCTACAAAGATTCCCCACAGTGATATCACTACGAATATATTTAGCGGTATGAATGAAGCGACAGCGGCCGTTCGATCTATTTCGAAGACGCGATTGTGTCATCAGCTTAAAATGTTGATTACATTTTTTGGGACGGTCTCATTGGACGATTTCCCTACCCAACCCATTTGTGCCACTTGCCGAAAATCTTCCACGGGGACACGAGTTGCCATGGCTGACCTGGAAGCCTTTAAATAGACTTCGGACATAGGTAGGCCGAAGAGAGGGAAACCTGTTCAGTTGGAGATTCATAGCTGACTCTGCCCTGGAGTGTAGTATGTGGTCTTGCCCCACAAACTATGGGGCAGTTGATATCGTGTCCTGTCTGTCCTGTTACTTGCACCACAGGAGTACCTGTACCTGTTACATCACAGGAGCTGATGGAGGCCACTGAAAGTCCCGTCACCAAATTTTGGGCCGACTCAATTTGAACTATGATTGACACGCTAAGAAGAAGAATATTGGTCTATTTGATTTTTTTCGCGTTCCTCGTGCCAGTACTTGAGACATCTTTTAATTTGATTTGAAAATCGGTATTTATTTACTTGCTCATTAAACATATTTTACCTTGTAAAATACTGGTATTCCACTGTATCCGGTACGATGAGTTGAGCCCAATACAGTTGGGAAATGGCAAGGCAGATAATGATGGAACTGCTTTAATTAACCTTTTGTAAGTTTCTAATACAAGTAGATAGCTATGAGATTTATAGAAATGAAACAATACGATGATCCTACTTCCCATTGATATCAATGGGAAAATTGTAATGATTTACTGATAATAATCTGAGGTTTTTATATTATACTGTGGGTTTAGATTGTAGCTAGAAAGGAGATGACTGCTGAGGTGACGAACATTACGGAATTATGGAAGCAGAACACGCAAGTCTTTTTTTTTTTGGAGGTTGAGGAATCATCGAATGACTCCTCCCGCTCTTGGCGGAGAGGAAGGGAGTGTCAGACTTCTACCGACTATAAACCACCAATGTTCCTTCTTAGCCCTTTGCGTCCGAGCCCGTGGTGTCTCTTTAGAACAACCCACAGCCTGAAGTCGTATGTCTTCAGATTCAGACGGGACGACTTCAAATAAATTGGGATATGGGCAATGATGACTGTGAGTGCCTCGATAGTCTAACGCTCGCAAATTCGACTGTTATACACAAGAACAGAATAGAATAGAATAATATATTTAAGAAAAAAAAATACGAAATAAAAAAAAATAACTTCAAATGTTTGTATAGTGACATGCCCGATCTAGGTTTATTTAAACCTGTGTTTCAGGCCATCAAGGTCCTGATTTTAGTCTCGTATCGAAATAGTGTCATTTTATAATAAGAAATTCTTAATGGACTTTATATGTTTTCTCAGCGTTACGTTTTGGACAATCAACGTACGTTCAAATTATCTTGGCAGCTCTGAACATAGGCTTTGCGAAATTTTACGCATGTAAACTTGGGAATAAAACTGTTATTGCCAGATAAACCAATACTTAAACGATCAGAAAATATCTAATTTAAACAGTGAGAAATACAAATAAAGTAAATATCATAACACTTTAATACATTCGTTGTAACAAAATGACCTGCACGAAGTTCGGAGCTGCCAAGATAATTTGAGCGTACTGTACCTACCTGATAATAATATAGCCTGTAGTAGTACGTATCCAAACCATTGTTCGGTTAGCCAGTGAAAGCTGTGCGTGGGAAGTATATTCTGAAGAGCGAATCAAGCGAGACTCCTGCGTAGAGTTCCGGCGATGTACTATAGTATGTAGGTCAGATTTGATGACGTCATCACACGACGATGATTTTCATACTAATATTGTAAATGCGAACGTTCTACTGTATGTCTATTCCCTTTTGATCGATAGGATTTTTACAGAGATAATTTAACAGATCGCTGGGTATAGATAGTATGATCTGGATTAAGACAAAATAATGGTCAACAAGATACAGATTGATTTACCAATTAGTTAATCAGAAAAGCAACTTTAAGAAAAGACAGCCGGACGCTGCGCAGCGGTAACAGCTATTTCCAGTGCAAATAAGGGAGAAGTATTGCAAACAATTCGAATAATTGCATTGCTAAGAAAATGATTATGATAACCACTCTTTCAAAATTAATGCCGACGATTTCACCGTGCACAACCTTTTGTACTGTGAATCAATTCATATATCGATCTTACATTAATCTAAGGAGATAACGATAATACACTTTAAAGCTTCTAATACATTAATATCGTTTTTGCTGACTTAGCAAAAGAAAAATAAAGCTATCTCAAAGAAAGCAGACATCTCTAACATCAATTTTAATGTTTCGCTACATTACCCACTACTTGTACTACGATAAACCTCACAAGAAATTGACCGAAAAAATATACTCAAATGTAGTTGTAAAAACATTCGATTCGTTCGTAGGTCATTTCTATTTGCGTGCCGGGGTTGAAGCCGCCATTTCTTTTTATGGGTAGACTGCACGAAGTAAATAAATACAGAAGGCCGTTATTATACAGGGTGGGCCAAAAATTTTTGCACTTTTGAAACATGAATAGAAATAAAACTACAAATGTTATTTTGTTGATAATTTATTTAAAGTAATAACCATTTAATGAAATTTATTATTTAAAAATAACATCGTCCAAATGTGCGCTGCCTCGTTGTTAACACTCCTGCAATCGACTACGCAAATTTTGGAAAACTCGCTGACACATGCTGCGGGGGATCGCGGTTATCTCCTCGTGGATTTTTTGTTTTAATTGGGATATTGTCGTAGGTTTATTAAGGTACACTCGACTTTTCAGGTATCCCCACAAGAAAAAATCGCATGGTATAAAGTCCAGGCTTCTCGGAGGCCATGGGATATCACCCCTGCGAGAGATCAATTTGTTCAGAAACATTTCTTTAACTACCGGTAAACTCACATTTGACGTATGGCATGTTGCTCCATCTTGTTGCATCCAAGTCCTGCTGTTATACCCTTGAAATTCATGCAACTGCGGCATCAAAAAGTCTTGCAACATCTTGACGTATTCCGCTGAATTCACAATTACATTATTTCCTTGATTATTTTCAAAGAAATACGGACCAATGCCCTTTGATGATATGGCACCCCATGCTGTCGTTTTATCGTGGCCGCCCTGTTTGTTTAATATTCATTTTCGATCCCGTTTGCTCGAACTTCTCGACTCAAGCTTTTATCAAATTAACACTTTGACACTCACTGACACGGCATAATCCGTAATCTATTCTAAACAGGAGTCGTACAGTAACGTAGGAATCATTGTTTTTGTAAATTTGTTTTACACAAAAAGCACGCTGTTGTCCCGTGAAGCGCTCCATCGTAACTAAAATTGCATGAAGTGGCGCACAGTTTCCTGCCACCTGCGCGCCCCTCCCTCGAACGTTTCCCAAAAAAAATCTAGTGTTTCTATTTGCAAAAATTTTTGGCCCACCCTTTACAACGAGGGAAAACACACGCACACATCGATACACTTCACGTATAGGGAGTGCAAGCGTATTCGTGAGTGGCATTTGTATGAGATCGTCCGTATGTGTATGTTTTGTGTGTGTGAGTGGAGTTTTAGCATGTTGTATGAAGTTAATCTTCTGTACTTTACTCCATTGTGGATATCGGTAAGATATTTTTGTCCCTGAATTAGTTTTAACTAAAGACGATTGTCGTTTTATTTACTGTTTGGGGTTTGAGTTTATTTTTAGTGTTGCGTATTTATTGGTCAGCTTTGAGCATTATTCCTTTCGGGTTTCGGAAAAATCTTAGGTTTATTCTTATTTCGTTGTAAACCTTTTTACTGGCGATCAAGTACTTTACTTTGTTCATTGTTAAGAATGTCTTGAATTCAGAAGTTTTTCTGTTTACGGCATGGTAAGGACTTAATCACCATGTTTTTAAAAATGATGGTTATTTTGAAAGTTGTTGTTATTAATGACAAATTAAGAAAAAAAATAAGGGTCTTAGGGTCAACTGTGGCATTCTGACAGCGATAATGAAGATGAAAAACTCGAAAATGTATTGAAGTGACAAGTTTTCCGGTAGAAGCTTAATATTTTAAACGGTCATGGTCTTCCCGTTTTCAGTATAAATATAGAGCTTTTCTATACTTCACCCAACCACAGTTGTCATTTGTAGGCCTTTGACAGTCGTAATAGGTCAGTGGCCCAGAAGTCTGACAACCAGTCTTAGCAGGGGGGGGGCAATAGTTGACAAAAAAAACTAATTAGTCCGTCACATAGATCACCAAAAAATATTCGACACGTATTTTTTCTTTTTGCACGTAAACCAAAAATGAAGACGATACAGTGCTTCGAAAACTCGTGTGACGTCACATTGCACTACATTTTTTACCACGTAGTGCCGTGAAAAACCCCCACTCCTGATCTTTGACGCGTTATAACTTCGTAAATTTTTATTAATTTGATAAAACAAAAAACACGTATCCAATATTTTTCGATAATCTAACTGACGGACTAAACGGAAACCTATTTTTTTTACCCAGGACACATCCCTATTACGTACCCAGAAATAACTAGGTTGTTGAGGCCAGGAACCAGTCTAGACTGGAAGCTAACCCAACATAGTTGAGACCAGGCAAGGCAGATGATGATAATTTTCAATATTATGTACGAGTCATACATCATCATCACCATCATCAGCCCATAATGTTCCCACTGCAGGGACTCAGGCCTCCTCTCTAGGAGTGGGATGGGCCATAATCGACCACGCGGGCCCAGTGCGGATTCGACGAGTCATACATTAGTAAAGGAATCATTTTACAATGAAGCAATGAGTCAAATATCAGAAATAAAAATAGCCCAACAGTATTGCGATACATCTATAGGCGGGTCGTGGTCGCCGCAACTATTTGTGTTACGGGGTTAAATCGGCGATTACGTCTCATAGCTGGGCCGATGGTTGTTTTGATGTTTTGGTGCCCTACACCCGTTACCCTATGTTTTTGATACCGTTACAATGCTTTGACAGGTTTTTGACTAAACAATGATGATGATGATGCCCCCTAGCCTCGGCCACAGCGACTGCATTCGATGGCCTTTGGTTTTTCGTGTGCTCAATGTGGATAACAATAATAGCATCATGGACTGATTAATCAACGTTAAGTATCAGTTTTTAAATGGTATTTGCGTGGATGAGCCACCATCGATTTCGTATCAATAGTCTTCTACGCTTCAGGAAGCACACTAAAGGGTTGGACCTGGTGGATATTCACAGATCTTTGACATTTGCTACACAGGTAGCCAGCAGATGCCCAAGACCTCTCAACCAGCCTTAACTAGGGGTACCGTGGTACCCACTAATGGAGTTGTGGAGGTCTAGTAGGCAGTCTAAGCAAAAATCTGCTTACACCTAGGCTGGAAGTCGACCTTAATGTGTAAATGAAACGACAGATGATTTCAAGACTAAGCATGGTTAGTAACCACATCCAAATTACTATTAAATTCCCTACGTTCTATACTAAGCACTGTGTCCCTCAATGACTTTGACAGCTCGTGTCACACATAAACACGTGTAAAATCAGCGCTAGTCTATCTAGATCAGGGTTGGAAAAAAAACAGTTTTATTTACATTTTATAAAACAAACAGTTAAAAATGTTTTAAACAGGTGTTTTTTTTGTTTTTTTCCTAAGTTAGTTATCATCCATTTTGAATTGATTAGGCCTGATATAATTCACTTTTATACTATTTTAAAAACTGCATGACAAAAATTGATTTTAATTTAATACATTCTGTATGTTCCAACGTTCATTTTTAGTAGGGAAATCGCCTAAACTTCTCTTAAAATAAGGGGAATACCCAAAACATTATTAAATACACGAATTACGGAAGTTCTGGGAATTCCCCGGGGGACTTTACTGATGGAGTGTATAAATAGAGCGGGCTTTCTTCCTGATTTTTAATGGTGGTTGTCATTAAAAACCCAAATTAATAGCCAAACTGTAGGCTTAGTGACACAGCTTCATACTGCAGTTGCTTCAAGTGAAAGACTGTTTTCAAAATTTGAACAAACATGTTTTGAACAATGTTTTCAAACACCTAATAAAAAACGATGTTTTATTTTAAACTGTTTTAAACACTGTTTAAAACACATGTTTTAAACAATTTGTTTTAAACATGCCAACCCTGATCTAGATCGAAGCGTTACATAACACTGTAGCGCGCGCTAATGTCTACGCGCTATCAGACACTATCGCGCCACTCGACACGCCTAGTTAGCAGGGTTGTAATCAATAGAAAACAACATTGTTACTGCTGCAAGTGGAATTTTTATTTAATAGCACTCTTTCTCTATGAGGAGCTCGTGGCTTAATAAGAACTGCCACTCAGGTCGATCTTTAGGTAAAGCTGTGCTTGCCTAGGTCGGTCTGTGGATGGGTGACCGCCCGACATATCAAGTTTCCTCCGTGCCTCGGAAAGCACGTTAAGCTGTTGGTCCCGGCTGCCATATTTAGATCTTTGCCAGTCGTTACAGGTAGTCAGTGACCTGAAATTCTGACATCCAGTCTTACCAAAGGGTATTGTATTACCTAGTATTAACTGGGTTGTGGAGGTCAGATAGGCAGTCGCTCCATGTAAAATACTGGTATTCAGCTGCATCCGGTTAGACTGGAAGCCGACCCCAATATAGTTGGGAAAAGGCTAGGCAGATGATGAGCACTCTTTCTCTATAATGTTAGATCCTAAACACTGTTGAGCTTATAATATTTGGTGTGTCATATGCTTTTTGTAACCGGCATGTCTTAGAACCAAAAAAATTCGAAGACATGTGACATCTACCAATTCGCACTGGGCACGCGTGGTGGATTATAGCCCATCCCTCTCCTAGAGAGTAGGCCTGAGTCCCTGCAGTGGGAACATTATAGGCTGATGATGATGCTTTTCGTAACACATCATGTCTATTTCCTTAGGGGTTAGCCAGAGATGGACCTGATAGTGCACTCATAGCGCTGGTAGTAGATTCAATCTCACATAATGAGGGGCTAGTTTATTGCTGCTTCTGAGAATTCTCTGATGGAACTAACCCCAAGCCTCATCATGGGCTTATCATAATAAGGCTTGTACCTGAATATCAGTACGTATCAGAAAATCACTGATGCTACAGACACCGGTAAACTGAAAGTCGTACTGAGATGACACTTATAAAGATTAAACACTATGTTTTTGTTGTTGTTTAAGACCTCCCTGTTTTAATCCAAATCTCTTCATTTTTGAGATTCCCACTCATTTGCGCCTTGCAAATAATACAGATAACCTCCACAATCCACAATTGACCAATGCACTGACAAACTTCACCTATTCTGTAAAGAAAACATACATAAACTCACCCCTTTTTGCCATGAGGGTAGGTAGAAACCTCAGAACACAACCTACTACAATCTTTACGTACTCCCTTCACCTCGTTCACGCTCTTACATCACCTCAAACACGCAAGTACTACGCATCTGACGAACCCCGTTTCTTTTTTTGTAAACAAAAAAAGATTTTCTTTCTTACACCTTCTTTTAAAAAGAGTCATCAATAATCTGCAAAGTACCTGTAATAGCCAACAATGCTTATTTCACTTTATTTATCCCCGGCAACACGAAACTAAACGTAAATAAAACAACAGATACATTCTTGTTTCGTGTGGACGGCATTCCCGGGGGGATAGCTCACGAATGTCTCCGTTAGTTTGTATTAACTTCGGCAATACTCGACCTTAGCTACAAAGGTAAGCTTTGCCTTGACGTGAACTTTGACTGGTCATTTTTTGCTGTTAAGTCATCAGTGGGAGTTGGTATTAATTGTTATAGAAAGTCAGTAATATCACTATTCTTGGTAAATTCTTTAGGTTGATATTGACGGCATCTAATTTCATACAGTCATTATCATCATTTCAGCCAAAAGACGTCCACTGCTGGACATAGGCCTCCCCCAGGTGACAGGTGTTTTCGGCCCCATCGGCCATCCGTTCTACGAGCAATGTGCCCTGCCTACTGCCACGTAAGTTTGGTAATACTTCGGGATATGTCGGTAACCTTGGTTCTCTTGCTGATGTCTTCACTTCTGATGCGATCCCATTCTATCCAATTACTTATAGTATCAGAATCAAAAGTCATTTTATTCAAGTTAGGCTGATAATGAGCACTTTTCAAACGTCAAATTTTTACAAGAGACAGTCCCCTGTCCACCCTTCGACACTTCCTAGTGTTTTAGCTGGGCAAAAGAGGGTAATCTGGTTTCAGAGTTTCTATACCACCCATGGACCTCTGACTTGGCTATTCATGCCCTTGAAGAATACCTTAAGCATATTGTGTTTATTGACACAAAATGTCAAATAATTTAAAAATGTTGAGTAGACTTCGTATCTTTCCTTCATAGATCAGAAGTCAATCGTATACTACAGATGCAGTTACCATGTGGTAAAAATATTCAGCAAATGGTCAGTACAAACAAAACCCTACAGATGTATTCATAACATAGCTATCATTCGCTATGTATAAACATAATAGTTATGCATGACATATTCCTGGCTCTCTGCCTATTACACGAAAAACTATTTCTTACCACAAACACACGCATTCATGGATATACAAAAAATTTTTTGTTCTTTTAGAATATTAGAATTATGCTAATGTAATATACATTTTTGTTTTTTTCCTAAGGCAAACGATTGTGATGTCAAAGGTTATATTCCTAGTTCCTCGGTAAAGTCTAACAATAATTTGTGTGTGTGGGCTTACACAAATTAGAGTTAAAAAAATTTTGCAATGTAAATGAATTCCTTACTGATTGGCCAGCGAAGGCAAAACATCGGGAGAGATGGAAAGGAATGGGTGATGCCTTTGCCCAATAGTGAGACAAAACAGGCCATTTAAAAAAAAGAATGGACTGACCACACCTAACAAAAATATTATTGTTTGAACATTATAAAGTAATTGTTAAAACTATAATAGAAAAAACACACAAATATTAATATTGGAACTACATAGTTATTTATACAATAGTTTTCTACACGCATAGTGTAACATAGCAAACAGACTTACATGTAATTAGACGGGACCACCGCGACGTCACTGAATTAATAACTGAATTAGATGTACATACGTAAACAAATGAACGGCGATGTGCGAATTCTGATGTTCAACACTGTACAGAGAATGTAGGTGAAGATGATTGTACTAGCTATTGAATTCACTGTCTAGATCTATGAAATAATCGTGAATACGTGGAGAGATGCGGAGTTCTGTTGTTTCTTCTTACACCCATGGAATAAAGGCACGAGTTTATTGTATGACTAGCTTTTGCTCGTGCGCGTGGAATATAGCCTGAAGCCTTCCTCGATAAATGTACAATGCGACTTAAAAAGATTTTTCCTGTTCCGACCAGGAGTTCCTGAAATTAACGCGTTCTACCAAACAAACAAGCTTTTCAGCTCTAAAATATTAGGATAGATGATCTTATTCATTTAAATCCAATTCTAAAAAAAAATGTCACGAAAAACAGAAAAAGCATTAATTCATTGCATTGCTCTCCCTTACACCTTTCAAGTTTAATAAGTTAAACCTATCGAGTTGAAATCAATTCTGACTGAGAAGATTATGCAATTAGAGCAAAGGTCTCCCTTGATACTAACTGACTTACTGACTCGAACTTAGCAAGGATTTTATTCATTGGAAGGCTTTTTCATTCTCTATTTTTGCTAGTCAAGTTCTGCCAAGCTCATTTCCAATCACGTTACTAATAATGAATGGGCAAAGTTATCAAAAGTCTCATTATTATCATTTGCCAAGCCTTTTTCCCAACACTATTGGGGTCGGCTTCCAGTCTAACCCGCTGAAAACCAATATTTTCGTAAAGCGTTGACTTTTCAAGAGTCTATGTTAGCTAAACATTTTCATCTAGTCTTACATCTTGGAATCATTATCCTGCTGTCCTTATCTCAATTTGTTCACTGTCAGCTTTGCATGTTTCTACTTTCCATATCTACCAGCCAATAAAGCCTCAAAATTACTTCCATCTTTCAATTCCTCAAGGAAATTTACTTTCTCATAGTCGAACCCAATTTCTCGTAAGTGCATTGCCTAAATACCATCGATAAAAGACTTCCTTATTCCCAGTTACAAAAGTCTATTTCATTCTAATTTTAACCTAAAATAAAGCACCATCTATCTTCGGATCTTCGATAAATCTTACATTTATCTTTAATCTAAACATAACACTATTATTACATAGCCCTTCCTCAATCCCGGCAGATTTACGAGTACATTGCCGGGTAACGACCGCCTCGTGCACCGCTTTTAGAACAAACCCAGCGTTGTGTGCCGAATCGTAAGCCTTGGTGTACAAGGTCGGTGTCGTTATAAGTTTATCGCTCGTTATTGCGTTCGGTTATTGGTATTGCAGGTTTGGGTTTGTTTGAAGTCGTATTGTTAGGTTAGAACGTGACGTAATCAGCCTATATTGTACCCACTGCTGGGACACAAGTTCTCTTCTCCGTAAGAGAGAGAAGGCCGGGTGAAGGCTGTCTTACAGAAATTGCCTTGAGCGATAACATTGTAGACCTGGCTTTTGTATTCATTCTTATTTTATTTTTTCTGTACTGTGTCTGAAAATTAGTTTGTAAGGCCATAAACTACGAAAGTAACCTTTGAAGTTCTAAATTTGGAGCCCAACCCATGGGAGTAGAATCCCAAAATCAGTTATCTGAATGAAAATCTTCAAGATTTTCAACACTCAAAATAATACCAAAACACGTAACCATTGTTAAGTACACCGAACTCAACAATACAATTCCTTTCCTCACAAATACAACTCTTCACAATAACAAACAAAATTCTTTTATTAGAAACCAACCCTTCTGTACCAGTGACCTCGAATCCCAACCCCAAAATACTTATGACTAATCAATTGCCTAACTAAAGAAACTGACTAAATGGTGGAAATAATACCACCCGAGGCCAGTCTTGGTCAGTCAGTTGGCGTCCATCCAAATGTTACCAACGAGGAAGGGAACCAAGTTATAGGAGACGGCGAATTCAAACATGAACATTTTGCTAAATGTAATCCGTAAAGTAGATTTTATTCCAGAGAAGGTACAGTTGAAAATTAAAAGGCTGGTTAAGAGAATTTTTGCATTGCTTCTCTTGATTTGTGTAGCGAATATAAAGCGTTGATTAGGCTCCGTTTCTGGTAGTTGATTCGGATGGGAAAGTAGTATTATATTCATATTTTACCTTTCATCCGCTTTAGTGCTGCAATATTGTAAATTGGGATTCTGATTTGTTAAATGCGAGTGGCTTGGAACCGTACCAATGCGTTTCCATCAGCTGGACTATGATACGTTTATTCTATTTTGTTTCTTGCTCCACTCGTCTAGAGTGGATTTGCGCTTTTGAAATATTTTTCCCGATTTTGTCATCACCGGCTTGCATTTTTTGGCTCTTTTTACGGCTTTCTTTGTCAGTGATCACTGACATTAACAGTATCAGTATTTATCGTGACTCTAACTTCAAATCCGTCATCCAATCATTCATTTTAATCTTCATTTACATCCCCCTCATCATTTAGTTCATCTAATTATAATTCCTCCTCAGATTGCGGAAATATTTCTCTCCCAAAACAACAAGATAGTAGCTCCAGAACAAAGGCGTTAAGTAATACAATTACGTCCCAGCAGATTCTACTAGGAGCGTTCGCAGTACATTTAAAAACTAATTCAAGTTTATTAATTTGGTCGCTTACTATGCGAAGATAACGTACATTTTAATATAGAATTTGGAACTGTTCCAAAAACTTACTCTGCTAATAATTTACTTTGTTGATTTAATTAAAACGGTTAAAACATTAGACTTGTAAACTATGATTTTACGTCGAAAAGTTTTGAACAAAGCTTGAATAGGAGTTGCGAATCATTTGATAAATTAATAGTACCGTCAAGTTATGTTTTTGTTCTAATATTTTCAACGTTTTTGCTTCAAATAGGTCCGAAATTGGTTTTGATTGATGTTTAAAGTTGATCTTTGAAATCGGGACATTTGGCAGTAGCATCATTCAGCTTCTAATGTACTGCTGGAACACAGACGTCCTTTTTGTGAGAATAACTGATCTGTAATTCATTACGGAGCCCATTGCGAGTAGGTGGATTGAAAAAATCTTTAAATTTTTAGATCTAAGATGTTCCAGTTTCCTCACTACGAGTTACTTCCCCTTTATCATTTTGAGAGCTGTGGTCATATAATAATGTTTTCTTGATAACACAAAGTAATGTTTGCCTTCCTGGTTTCGAAACAATGACCTACAAATAAAAGTCGGGGCAGCTACCACTGATCGCCATAGCTCTGTAGGGATGATGCTTCTAAATATTCATCAAATTGGTTGCGCAGTCTAATTTATTCAGTGAACTGATTAGGGTTATAATTAGGTGTTCTTTCATCTTTAATGAAGATGAATCAGACGTGGAAATTAACGCACGTTGTTCACGTGAATTATTTCTAACTATGATGAATATTATGATTATGGGTGGAGATGTATCGGTCATTAGTATCAGTTTAGTTACAAAACACCTTATGAGTGTTCTAAATTAACTTAGACAAGCCATATGTCTAAGTTAATTTAGAACACTCATAAGGTGTTTTGTTTGCTTTGATCTAATTTAAATAATTACGTTAATTATTCATTATACTTGTTTAGTATTTGTAAATTCCTTGAATTTTCTGTGGTTTTTTTTTTGTTGATGTGACTTCTGTTAGATTTGGGGTGATAAAATAATTATATTTTTATTTTCAACTGGTTGAATGTATATTTGAGCAGTTCAATAACAAGGAATTGCCATATTCCAAGGTCGATAGTAAAAGTCTTGTAAAACTTGGAAGACATTTTGCGAGTTTCTCTTGTCCCTTGCACCACACCACAAAACAAACGTGGTACCAAAATGAAGCTAGACGAGTAATGAAAAATTTCCAGCGGCAACTTTTGAAACAATAATCGTTTTTATTATCAAAGAGATAGAGACTATAATCGGGTCACGTAGTTTTTACCGATTTTTCTTTCAATAAACTAAGATGATACTTTTATTTGATTCGGACAAACGTTTTCTTTATGAGATTTATTTAACGTTTTTAGAATTTGATTTACGTTTCATATAGAATTACTAATTGATTTAGCTCGTTTTGAGAAATGAGGAAAGATGAGAGTTCCCTCAAGTAATTTGACTGCAAAAGCTTAATAGGAAACGGATACTGAGATTTCTTCTGTTCAAATCCAAATAGGTTATTTGATTTTCTTATTGAAGAAGTAATTGGATGTGAAAAGAAAGATTCTTTGGAAGATTAATGATTTTAAGTGAAATTCTGGATAAGGAAAAGACATTTCGAGAAACAATACATTTCTAACTTACAATAGGGCAAGGTGTCTCATAAATAAACAAACTAAATCGTCGTCAAATAAAATAAACTAGTCCTTAGTTTACGCTCGCGGTTTCGCTTGCGTGGAGTAAATTTCCCATATCCCACTCCCAGGACTAATCGTCCTATTTTATGTGTTAATACAGGTTATAAACTACCTCGTTCTCAATATACGACTATGTGACACGCGCTGCTTTGTAAAAACCGCCATCTGATAATTTGAAGAGCTCAAAAATAAGGCTTAGAAACTTAAAGACTGTTGGAACGGTTTCGAAACTAGCATTAGTTAATTTACTAAGCACCTCCATTTCTATCATTTGTTTCTTCAGCAGTCAATGTCGCAATACACAGGTCGCTTGAATGTGTAGGTCGTGGCCGAGTCCCATCCTTGTTCCCGCAGATTAAGTTAACCAAACATAATGTTCTGTTTATCGGCAATAGGCCAGCTCAGTCCAGCATTGCCGAACACTGGATAATTGTTTACACACATTTTGTCAATCCGCCAACTAGGACGAGAGCTTTTTACGAATACGTCTGAAAAACATTCGCATATGACCTGAATCTATGTGGCTATGTTTCTGGGGATCATTTCTGTTGAAAGCTACGTAGCTTAAAAGCTTGGCTTTCGTTCTGTGTATGACTGTAGCAGATGTGTATATTTGTAGCATTTGTTAGAAATTTATGCTTTCATGCTTTTGTATTAGCAAAAAAATATTTTGTGTTAATGTTGGTTGGTTGTAAGTAAAACTGAGCCATTAGAGAGAGTCGGTTTAGTGTTCATTCAACTTATTGGGAATGATAAACATTATAACATACTCGAGAGCAGTGGTGGCCCAGTGGTGGCGGCCACGACTTACGAACAGTTGGTTGTGGGTTCGAACCCAGGCAGGCCCATTACTTTGTGTTATTTATTTCATGCATCACCACTGCCCTCAAAACGGTGAAGGAAAACATCGTGAGGAAACCGGCACATCTTAGAACCAAAAAAAAAATCGAAGATATTATGCGACATCTACCAATCCGCACTGGGCCTGCGTGGTGGATTATAGCCCATCCCTCTCCTAGACAGGAGGCCTGAGTCCCTGCAGTGGGAACAATATAGGCTGATGATGATGATGATGATGATACTTGTGGGATACGATACTGTACTATAAACTTCCAGACTATTTTCGATAATGGCAACCAATCTCAACGACGACTACACATAGACGCAAGATATATTATAGTACACAAATGTGTGCGCAGACACAGGTGCTTCCCGCCATTTCATCATCATCGTCTATACCGCACTGTAGTAGTAAGTAGACGACTATCACGTTCGTATTATTAATCATCATTCTTCTCCACTTATCCCAGTTTATTTGGGGACGGCGCAGCATGTCTTCGTCTTCCATTCTTCTCCATTATTTGTTATCTTAACAGACACCTCCTTTCTTGCATGCATCCTTCACACACTACGTCCATTGTTTCTTTGGTTTTCTTCTAGTCTTATACCCAGTATTACCCAGCCACAACTATCTGCCTAGCCTTTTTCCCAACTATATTGGGGTCGGCTTCCAGTCTAACCGGATGCAGCTGAATACCAGTATTTTACATGGAGCGACTGCCTATCTGACCTCCACAACCCAGTTAATACTAGGAAATACAATACCCTTTGGTAAGACTGGATGTCAGAATTTCAGGTCACTGACTACCTGTAACGACTGCCAAAGATCTATATTTATGGCAGCCGGGACCAACAGCTTAACGTGCTTTCCGAGGCACGGAGGAACCTCGGTATGTCAGGCGGTCACCCATCCACAGACCGACCTAGGCAAGCACAGCTTTACCTAAAGATCGACCTGAGTGGCAGTTCTTATTAAGCCACGAGCTCCTCCCAGCCACAACATTTTTTTTTAATTTTTTCACATGACCATACCACTCCAACTGATGACCACAAAACTATTTAGCCATCAGCGCCACTTTAAAACTTTCTCTTTGTCGTCTTCTTAATATCTAGAAAGAGTAAATGAAATATATGTTTTGGCCAGCCATTTCTGCCATGCATTTACAAATCGTTGTAACACTGAAAATATATTTGTTTGACTTACAATAATATCTGCGATAGAGAATGAAGTCATAGCCACTAGTATCGCTATGACTAGGCCAGCTTGACCTATAAAACACGCAATTTTAGGTCAATGTCGACGAAAATATACATCAGTAATAACTCTTTTATCTTCTTCATTAAAACCTGACATAAAACACACATCCATTGATGATTAAGCATATTAAAATATTTCCAAACCGGTGACGACCCCTATTTTATCTATAACTGCTTTGAGAGCGAATGGGTCATATTCTACCAAACGGGCTTAGTGTCAATCGATGGATATTACATATCTTCGAATTTAGGTTCAAGGTCATGCTTATCTCATATCGGGGCTGCGGGTAATTCAAAAGAGATACCGCGGCCTCGACGCAAAGGGCTAAGAAAGAACATGGGTGGTTTTTGACACTCTCTACCGCTCTACCCTGAGCGGGAGGAGACAATTGATGATTTCCTACACTTCAAAAAAAAAGGTAATGCTTATCTGTCACCATGTTCTCCTTCAGCATTTGCAGAGCAGTGGTATAAAATAAATAATATAATATAAGACAAATGCGGATGACACTAGTTTATTTGGTCCATAAGTGAACCTGAAAAGTTGGGTAACATCGAAGTTACGAGGAAAATGGTTTGAAAAAACTTTGAATATGCATGTGGACGGCTATACGAGCTGATGTGATGAACCTCAAATAAACGAGGATGATTTGTCTAGGTGACGACTGAGGTGATGAGTAATCGGGGTGTGGACTAAGAAGACATGCTGCGCCAGCCCCAAATAAATTGTAATAATGAATGGGGGAAAATGAAGAGAACCTAAATCAGACCACAACGATAAAAATAATAATGCAATGAAAGTCAAAGAATCTCCATAAACCCGTGAATCAAAGTAAACTGGTCGATATCGTATGCATAACTACGTTCCCGACCTTGACTGCTGCCTACACCGGAAGCTATAAACGGTTTATTGCCCCAACGATGGGCTTGAGAGAAAATAGCTCGCGGTACGTAGACAAGACTGCGCGAAAATCTTTCACCTTGGACAGATTTCTGTTGGCAACACGTTATTGATTCGATTTTTGATGGAGCTATCGCTCGTGGCAATCTTCAGGTTAAACCGCACTTGCCTAGGTTGGTCTGTGGATGGGCGACCACCCATTATATACTGAACTAGCTTTTGCCAGCGGCTTCGCCTGCGTGAAAATGACAATTTTCCATACAAACTTTCATCCCCTATTTAAATTCCTAAGGGGTTGAACTTCGAAAAATCCTTCCTTATTCCTTGTCTACATTATAAAGGGAACCTCTGTGCAAAATTTCAGTTTTCTAGGTCCAAGGGTTTGGGCTGGGCGTTGATGAGTCAGTCAGTCAGGACTTCTCTTTTTTTTATATAGATAGAAGATAGATTTCCTCCGTAGTTCGGAAAGTACGTTAAGCCGTTGATTTCCCTTGTCATTTCTAGATCTTTGATAGTCGTTACGGGTAGTCAGTGGCCCGAAACTCTGACAACCAGACTTACTTACTACTGAGGGTGTTTCGTATTACCCAGTACTAACTGGGTTGTGGAAGTCAGATCCATGTCCAGTCCAGTCGATCCATGTAAAATACTGGTATTCAGCTGCATCTGGTTAGACTGGAAACAGACTTCAACATTTTGGGAAAAGGCTAGCCAGATAAATATGAAAATTGAGGTTTAAAAGTACTAAAGCATTCGCAGTAGTGAAAAAATTTCAGATGAAAATCAGATTAAAATAAAACAATAAGAGACATTTTTCAGATGCCGAAATCATCAAGATTTAATCTATTCCAATTAGATTAGTCTTCCATTAAGATCAGCAATCTAGACATTCATTTGGCATTATTAAGCCTAATTAATCTATTGTGATCCCATTTGAGTCGAACAAAGAATTCGCTTTAAGAATAAAGTAGATGTCAGAAGAGGGATAAAATGTTGTGGAGACAAGAATTAATGAAGCGTAGAAAAAGATTTAAATTGATAAGAACTAACTCAAGATTTATGTTCGAGACATGTCGTCAAAATTTAATTGGTAAAATGCTTGCTCTTTAAAATACATTTTTCATCGTAGTGTGAAAATTCAAATTGAGTCGGCCCAAAATTTGGAGACGATTTTGGCACTCTCAGTAACTTCCAGCAGCTTCTGTGATCGAGTAGGTATCTCATAACATGGAGGCACACACCACAATTACACTCCAGAGCAGATTCGTCTATAAATCTCCACCTGAACAGGTTTTCCTTGCTTTAGACAACCTGTGTCCGGGATCTCTTTAAATGCTTTCTGGTCAATCTATAGGTAACTCGTGTACAGGTGAGAGATTTTCGGCAAGTGGCAGAAATTGATAGAAAAAGACAATAAATAATTATTAAAGCTGCCGCCGCAAATCAAATCCTGGACAAAATGACATCTAACAAAAGTCAAAGGAATTCAAAAAACAATTTCCATTCGTCCCTCAATGGGGTCTCATTGGGGTTGTTACAATGGGGTGGCTTAATATAACAGCTTAAATGCAAAGGGCATGTCATTGCCAACAATTACCGCTACGATTCTATTCAGGCCGCGTTAGACGTGATAGATCACTGCTGTTAAGGCGATGCTCCTAGCATAGTCATTCTGTGTTATTCCCACTGCTGGGACTAAAGTTCCTTCTCAGTGGGAGAGACTGTGATCGGGGCCTAAAGCGGAGGGCTGGATGATCTGAGATAGCTTGCGAAATTCAATTGTCCAATATTTGTTTGAATTTACGACAGTATTTAATAAGTCTTGTAGTGGGCTGACTTGCCTTTAAGGATAAAAGCCTTCTTTAAAATAAAGATTTAAAAAAAAAGTCTTGAAGTGTTACATTAGTAGAATCATTTTCCTCGTTATGTGTTGATTGTACGACTTGAGTGTTGTATTGATGATATTTAGCCAATTTATTGTCATCATCATTTCAATCCGTAATCACCCACTTCTTGATACACCTTGTTCCTTGGTGGTTTGGTACCCTGTCTTCTGTATCACTTTCTGTTTCCGCGAGTACCTCATCTAAGCATCTCGTCCAAGCTAGACCATACGCTGTGTAATAGCTTAGCGTCTTCGCCCTAATACAGCTTTTAACATAGCATTGCCCTTTTCAAACTAGATTTTTGCTAAGAGTATCTAGATAAATAGTGTGCCTCAATGATTGAGTAGAGTCTGATGTTTGATGCGATTTTTCTTACGTTATTCTGATTTTATTTGCATTAGCAAACGATTTTATCTTATTTGTGATGAGTGGGTCTTGCTTTCAAGTTCCATTTAGAAAGAGCATTAATTATTTTATCAATGTCATCGTATTTGCCCTAGACATATTTTATTATACATAGGTAAGTTCAAATATACTCGAGAAATTTTGGTTTTGCAATAGGCACTGGGCCTATTTATAAACAGATTTTATTGTGGATCGTAATTTCTCATATCTCACACAGATGACGCTTGCATCCCTTCAGTGGGAAAGCTACAGCAAAGCTGACTATAATTATAATAGTAGTGAATACTTGAACCTGTAACAATACCAGAATTGTTACAGGTTCAAGTATTAGTAACTCTTGTGAAAGACGGAAAACTTTATCAAAAAGCCTTTTACCGTAAATTACTATTCAGATAATTATCTAAGTATTAGTGATTTATGTATTCCATTTTCTCTGCTTCTTTAACGCTTTCGCAGATATGCTAGAAGAGATTTCTACAGAAATAAGCACCCTATGGACTATTTACTATTCCTTTTTTCTTTTTAGATTTTAGTGTGCACATAAATTGTTAACCTAAGTATATTTTAAAATCTATCTTCGAATCCCAAATTCCTCAACGAATATTTAATTTTACGACAGCGTTTTAGCACCGTGTCTCATACAATTTGGCGCCACCTCAACTAAATCACGACCGCTCAAAATCGTTGCATTTGACAGCTCCCGCCAAAACTAAACACCGTTGTTACTAACACCGCGTGCCCGAACCTGATCGATCCGGTTATAGCCGGTTATAACTGGTAATATCTGGTTGTTACTGGATATATCTCGTTATAGTTAACAATGGCCGTGGCTGTGTTGTCGATTAGGTCATTGTGTAGATTAACTGTTTCTCGGATAATGTTCATAATGCTTTTGCAATGGCATTGAGTTTTGATTTTGTATTGGAATATACAAAGCGCATCGATTCTGTAGTATCGGTACAGTCGTGGTTTACATTTAGAATTACAATTTTGTAGGTATTCAACTGGCGTACTACGAATACTACGATACCTAATTTGGAATTGATTTTAGATTAAGACTCGCACGTCGCTGTACTTACTATTGAGTTTTTGGACGATATTAAGTTTGTAGCTACTTACTGGCTTCTATTTTTAGTTCTTCATTATTTTCCTTATTGTTTATTTTGTTTAGTCTGATCATCAAACTTGATAAATGACGACAAAATATGACTTACTTTCAAGTTTACTTTCTGCGCAAAAGAATACAGTAAAGTATGAATGCACCTACACTTTACTGCACTGAAAAGGCGTGTTATCTGACACCAAGGTAAAAGCAGGCATCTACTGGATTCAAATAATTTAGTAAGACGTAGAAAACATCTATCAGAAAAAGAAAACAAAACTTCATGTTTTGTCAAAAAACAAGTAAGTACTCATAAAAGCTGTTTAACGCCACAAGAAACACAGTTGACAGTAACTCATCAGGACATCACAGATCTAACTCGTCTCGTCTCCGGCACACGACGCTTATGTAAGAGTAATTTATATAAACAAGAGTGTTGCTTATCTGAGGCTCTGTCGTCGGGAGAATAAACACACTCACTAGCTTGCCACAAAGAATAAGAAAAAACGTGGGTAGAAACGAAACTCTACACAAATTCTGAAAGCCTACCGCTAAGCATCTTCTTTGTCTTTATCTTGTCTATTGCAGACTATCGCTGAACTTAAGGTTGATGCGACAAGGCAGCACGCGAAATTCGAAACGTTTTTTGTGTTACTGAGTATTTGATGAAAAAGGCTTTCAATACGGTGACGAATCCTTTATTTAACATACAACCTGAACGGCAAATTGCAAAAAAAATGTTAGAAACTTAGGAAGAAGAGCTGGTCGAAAGTTGATTAAGATCAGTTTTATTCTTCGCTTTCTTCATCCAGTCTGTTTAAGTGACTCCTATTATTGGTCGGTCTATATGGTAGGATTCAATGAATTACTGTTAAGAAAATCGCTGACATAGCCGCAGGCTTTGCTATGTTTATGTTCATAAGCATAGTTGGCAATATAGGGCACTGAGTGCCATTGAATTTGTGATTCAAGGACACCTAATTCCAAACAATAACAGTTTTGTCAATATTTCAAATAAACCTGCCACTCGACAGTTGAAAGTTACTTCTATATCTCTCTTCTCTTTATTTTATTTTATCTATATCTCTAGACATAAAAGTAAATCTGTAGGCATAAAAGTAGAGACTGTTATGCCATGTCAAAAGTTTCCCTTCTGTTCACCTTTCTATGGCTTCAAGGAGAAATGTTGATTATGCGATGAAAGATCGTGTTCTCGAAGACGAAGCTGGCGTTAAATGGAAAGTTCGAGACGATAGTGTGGATGAAGAGGTGTGACATACTAAACGCGTTCTTATTGACACTGATGGAGAGGATGAGATAGTTGTATCCATCATAACATTGTTATTTTTCTTTCGCAAGAGAGTGACCTTTATTTTCAATGTCATAAGCTTCGTGCCAAACGAAAAATAACTGGATAAAGCTACCTATTATCGTTTCAAGTGTTTGTTTTAGTTTATTTCGATTGCTTTTTATTTCACCGTTGATTGCTTGTTCTGTACGGATAAATGATGTTTATTTTGTAAATAGGTTTTAACAAACACTTTAACACGTCGTTTTTTTTTTAAACTAAATGGGGCCGGTGTTTCATACCTGACGACTCAGAGATCATAGTCTCTTATAACGTCCATACATAATCTTGGTCAACTCACTTGAGGATTATGCAGATTAGTGTCTGAGATGGTCTTTTGAAAAAAGATCCACACAGATTTGAGTGGACCCGTCCAGTCAGTGCAAGCATTTGTATGTTATTGTGTAGCTCGACTTATAACTCAAGGAGCTCAACGTCACGACGAATAATATCAGAGAAAGGTAAAGCTTAGAAGTCACACGTGTAGATTCAATAATCAAAGAGACATTGTTCAGAGGTATTTATTTCATTTAGTTTCAGCGTCCTTGAGAATTTTACAATCGTTACAGATAGTCAGTGTTTTTTGGAGGTCAGATAGGCAGTCATCATCATCAGCCTATAATGTTTCCACTGCAGGGACTCAGGCCTCCTCTCTAGGAGGAGGGATGGGCTATAATCTACCACGCGGGCCCAGTGCGGATTGGTTAGATGTCACATGTCTGAATTTTTGGTTATAAGACATAATAGGCAGTCGCTTCATATAAATTACTGGTATTCAGCTGTATCCGGTAAGGGGAGGGAGGTGATGACGACTCTTGAGTATTTTAGTCCCTGTTATAGGTTGGTTTAGATTCTAAAACTTTTCGCAGGAGAACTTTACTAACCTACAATATCATTTAAGACGATGACAATAGCTATTGACTTCTGATGTTTCAGTATTTTTGGACACGCCCACAACTTTTCCGATACCCTAGCGCCATACTACCAAGTAAGAAACAAATAGTCCAGGATCCGCGGTCCATTTTTGCACTTGATTACTATCAAGCTAATTTTGATGAGACGGCGAGACGCCCAACAATTTCCTGCACGAAACTCTCGAATTCTCGATTGTGGTAAGTAATAGGGGTAGCAGGGATAAAATATGTTGGTTTGATGATTCTCAAAAGTGTTAAGTACAAACACTTTTGAGAATCATCAGCTGGGTTTTTTTTGTTAAATCTGATGATAATTATCTAAATTATTTGAAAAAATATTTGTCCTACAAAATGTATGGTTTGATCAAAGAGTCCCCTTCCTTCCTTCCAATATGTATCGATAACGAAGTCATTAAAAATGATTACTTACTAACTGGGTTTTGGGGATTGGATATTTTCTATTAAACCCACTCTTTACAAGTTGCCTACAAGATTCTAAAAATAATATATTAAGTGTTTGGCACTTACTCCACGCACCATCAATACTCCTGTACATCATAAACAACAGGCTAATACACTTTCTGGAGCCACAAATTCCAGAAGAGCAAGCAGGTTTTGTTAAAGGCAAAGACACGCGGGAACAAATCCTGAACGTTCGCCAAATTATAGAGAAAAGTCGGGAATTTAACAGCCCTGTATTGATATGTTTCATAGATTATACCAAAGCATTTGATTGCGTGGAGTGGGGCAAGCTGTGGGGGGTTCTTAAAGACATGGGAACGCCTCAACATCTTATTGACATAGTCCGATGCCTCTACCTACACATCAACAACCGCTCTTTCGTCAAAATAGACACCGACTGTTCAAATGCGTTAGGCAGGGATGCATCCTCTCACCTCTGCTCTTCAATATGTATGAAGAGTAATATCATTCAAGACTCTTTAGGACTGGGACAAGGGGTTTACTGTTGGTGGAAAGTGGATTTCCAATCTGAGGTACACTGATGACACCGTTCTCCTTGCTACAACATTTGGCAACATGAAAGAGATACGGCACAGATTGGAAGTGGAAAGTGGCAAAGTAGGGTTTGCAATAAATAGGCAGAAAACCAAGCTTATGGTGGTAGATCGTGCGGGAAAGCTATCGGGCGCCTATAACATCTAAGGCATCTATACTGTGGACAGCTTCGATTAACTGGGCTCCAATATAAGTAATAAAGGTAGCTGCGTCACAGAAATAAAACGGCGGATAGCCATGGCTAAAGATGCTATATTACGCCCCCGGAACATCTGGGAAAAACGTGGTATAAGTTTTAAAACGAAGGCCCGTTTGGTCAGAGCACTAGTTTTCCTGATTTTCCTCCATAGAGTTAATAATAATAATAATAATATTTATTTATTTTCAAAATGATTCAATGATTTTCCACCCACCAAAAAAAAAAGGTCAACTAAAGTCTAATTGGATTTTCCTCTTGGAAATTTTAGCAGCAGCCATGGATTCTGGATTTATGGCCATTTGATGGTCATTGGGTAGCCCCCTTTAACATGGTACTAAAACATTACAGGCGAAATGTGGGTGTAATCATACACCTCTGCCTAACTGAACTGCAGCTCTAAATGAACGGAAAGATAACACAAATAAAAGGAAACCTACACATTTAGATTTCGAAATGCCTGTTCCAAAATTAGAACTTTTTCGGCGGAGCTGCGTTTATATGGCTCCCCTGGTCTACAATGCTTTGCCGAGGTCAATAACTGGCATCCAAAAATCGGCCATAGCTGAACATCTACTTGAATCGGGATCGAACCACTGGATTGAGTTGCATAACCCTCAGGTCATCTCAACAGAACGCCACTATATACCTCGTCTGGTTAGAGAGGCTATTGAAATTACAAAATATAACAATTTTAACCGGGAGGATGGGTTTCAACTGTCGAGAGCCTGGAATCCAGTGGTTCAGCTGTGTAAAAACCGAAAAAGTGCCGAAAAATGTTCGCGAGTGGACACAGTGAGTTTTGTGTGTCGGGAACAGAATCGTGTAGTGAGTGACAATGGTAGTGGTACCGAGCGCAAAAAACGAACGAGAAAGAGGGTAGACCGATTTGTCTGCTCATAAACATCCACCCGCAATGACTTCAGTTTATCCGTGATCATGGTGCTTGTAACAGCGCCGAAATATCGGGAACTCGCAACAATATCAAAACATGGTAAATATCCCGTTTACAGTATTAATAGTAATGTCAGTGACCATGTCAGTTTAAAAACAAATATTTTATGTAATAAGAACTTCATGTACCTACCATATTTGATGCAATAAATAAATTGAATTTGAATTTGAAACGTGGTCTAGATAATGCTATTTGAGTTAAGTTTCATTATTAAAATTCGCCTCTAAAACCTTTTTACGATTGCAAAGGAAAACGTTTCGTTACTGCTCCGATTGATAATTTCAACCACTCGTTACTAATAAATCCTAAAAGCCATACTTACAACTGAAGCATAATAAATAAACCAAACCATCCCCTATTGTATCCAAACTTAACCGCAAGTTCATCCATTAACTACCACGCTGCCCCCCTCTACCTACCCCCTGTAGGCTTCTGCTTCATGTAACGGATAACGATAATTGTTTGGACAATCGTTGTAATTCTGTGACTGCGCCAACTTTGTGTAGCTGACAGTTTACAAGTACCTGGTTAAGATTAACTTAGGGTTACCATGGTTTAGGGAGAGCATAGGACAAAAGAACTGTATAATATGTAGAATGACAGGCCACGTCCATAGCTTTGGGTTAAGCAGAATGTTTTAGGTGGTCTCCTCTCTAAGCACGAAAACAGTAGTTTTGTACGAAGTTAGTAGGGTTACAAACTAGTCTTAGATGAGTCTGTATTTTCGTTGACAGATTTTGAGAAAAGATCCGACTTTTTGACCTTCTTTCACACCTGCAAATTCATAAATTTTACATAATAAATAAGTGCTTCATGTACCTACAGGAAAGTATAAGCAAGATCTCTGTTTCCTAGCTTTTTCCACTCTAGTCTAACGTCACACAAACGTCTTAAATGATGCTACCTTCTAATAAATATTCCTTCATTCTGCAAGCAAAGCTTTTCAAGAGATTAGGCTACAAAAGGCGAAAATAACAGACGTCAGATAATAGTAGCCCACGACCACATACCCACAAGACCCGTCTAGTCGGAAAATCCTGCCTTGTCTATTCAGGGTGAACTTTGCATACTGTTATTCTTGCGTCTCCCTCTCCCAATCGTATTCATCTCAATTTAAAATACAATGACATCCCGTAACAAAAAAGTACAACTCAATTAGAAACAAATCATCCATCATCCCTAACATCCACTACCTAACATCCAAACATCCATCATACACATTGTCTCGCTAAAATCATGGCCACCCTAACCCAAAGGCTACTCTTAATTAAGCCAGGTGGCTTAATTTATAATCTGTTGTACAATTATGGCCGGAATAAGGGGTGCCCCTTATAAAGTGTACAGGTTAAGGGCAACACGGGGGAGGAATATTTTTGTTTTTTCTTATTTTGTTTCTTTTACGTGTAATATTGATGTAAATGGGTTTTGTTTAGCAGTTGATTAAGATTCATAACTTAGTTGATGGGTTAATGAAAAATTATAAAAAGTTCGCTTTACAAAGCTTTAGGTAGCTTGTTGGTCTATTGGTCGCAAGCGCCACTGTTAAGCATAAAGGCCCAGGGTTTGAGTCCCGGTATGGGCAAATTGTTATTCAGTTTTTCCATCAGGAATTTCTCAGTAGCAGGCGTAGCAGCCACGAAATTTGGTTTTTTGCCCGGTTGATGGCAATAGGCTTGCCCTCTATTACATGGGACTTAAAAATACCTGGCGAAAAGTGTGTGTACTATTATAATTAGGTCCTAATCCTTCAGTGATTATAGGCGTAATGATGTTATGCCACTGGAATAAAAATAATAGAAAATGAACTCCTAACGCCTTTTTTTTTGGTGTGTGAAATCATCAAATGATTCCTCCCGCTCTTGGGCAGAGCGAAAGGTAGTGTCAGACTTCTACTGACTAGAAACCACCCATGTTCATTCTTGACCCTTTATGTCGAGGTCGCAGTATCTCTTTCGAACAACCCCACACTTCAAGTGTGTGTGTGATTTTATTTGTATGTAAAGAAAGAAAGAAAGAAAGAAAAAATGTTTATTTGACGTCAGTACATCAAGCACACACACAATAATACTAAAAAAAATTACAAAAATGGAAAAAACATAGTAGGTACCTATGTGCTGTGTGCCTCACGGCTGCGTCATTATGAAGTGTGACACTTCCATAAAAATCTAAAACATTAACTAATTTACAACAGGTCATAAGTTCCAAGACGCCCTTGTTCCAACATTCCCCACAAAAGAAGTTCTCAATTCTCATACATAACATCGTCACGCTAGATAATTCCGGAGGGTGAACAGGCAGGTGTTGGCTCTCACCCACGCCAGTCGTTCACCTTTGGTACCTGTGAACTCACGCAAACTTTATTTGGGGAGAAAGCGGCACGTCCATGAATAACCTACATAATTATGTAAGTACTTTAGAAGGGGCGTCTGAATGCCTGGTTCGGCTAGTAGTTTCAAGCAAATCACTAAAAAAAACTTTTTAACAAACAATAAAACCGACTTCAAAAAAAAAAAACACAAAAAAGTAAAAAAAAAAACAGTTTCTGAAGTCGGTGATTTTAGTTTGTTTGATTTCATTTTTTTGTCACCGACTTCAGAAACTGATTTATTTTTGACTTTTTTGTGTAAATTTTTTTAATTTTTTTTTGTTGAAAAGTTTTTTTTCTATAGGGACTCTACAGGGCAACTCTAGAAAAATAAAAAAATCTGCTTCAGAAGTCGGTGGCAAAAACATGAAATCAAACAAACAAAAGTCACCGACTTCAGAAGCTGATTTTTTATTTTTCACTTTTTTGTGTTTTATTTTTGTCGAAGTCGGTTTTATTTTTTGTATAAAAGTTTTTTTTTTAAAAAGTTTTATTTTGCAGTTTTTAGTGGTGCACATGTTCATGGGTCATAATGTGGACAATGTAGTTTTTTTTTTTAGTTTTGTCGATTTTTCAAAAACCGCTTGTCCGATTTCGATATAGGACCATTTGGAAAGTATACCCTTTCCAACAAAAAATATTTTTTCAAATCGGTTAACAAGTGACGGGGTTATGCCCGAACAAACATAAAAAAAAACATCCGAATTGAGAACCTCCTTCTTTTTTTAGAAGTCGGTTAATGACTCCTCCCGCTCAGGGCAGAGCAGTAGAGAGTGTCAGACTTCTACTGACTAGAAACCACCAATACCCTAGTATCTCTTTTGAACAACCCGCAGCCCCAACGGGAGTATGAGCTCCTGGTTTCGATTACCAGATTGTGCGAAGTGTTGTTGGGTTTTGCCTATAGAACGTTCTTAGTAGTAGCTGCGGATGGTGGATTTGTGCCTGGTTTATGGTAATAGACTCGCCCCCTATATTAAATGCGGCATACACAAAGTTATACGTGAACTGGAAGACGTTGCGTTGGAAGGCCTCCGACTAGGTGGACCGACGACCTGGTGAAGGTTGCGGGACACGCTGGATGAGAGACGCACGGGACCGATCAATGTGGCGACACCTGGGGGAGGCCTATGTCCAGCAGTGGACGTCTTTTGACTGAAATGATGATGATGATGACACAAAGTTGGTGAAATGTGGGTGCACTTTATAATAATAATAATAATATTCCACAACTATCACACAACGCCATCTAGTCCCAAGCTAAGCAGAGCTTGTGTTACGGGTACTAGACAACTGATAAACATACTTATATATTTCTAAATACATACATATTATAGATAAATTACACCCAGACACAGAACAAATGATCGTGCTCATCACACAAACATTTGTCCTGGGTGGGAATCGAACCCACGACCTCCGGCATAGCAGTTAGGGTCACTAACCACTAGACCAACAGATTGATTGGATTTTAATTAATTTCATTTTAATATTAAGTACTTGTGTTTTTAATTTGACTTTTAAATTCGATTTTATTTTTTTATTGTAATTTTTATATTGTTTAGATTTTTGATTCGGATTTCAAATTTGCTATTATGTACTGTTTGTGTGGTTTTATTTAAAGATAGTTTTATATCCCATCACATAATGCTTGCTTTTAGTTAAGTACCCTAAATGTTTAATTATATTTCAGTGCTTGTAGCACATCTTAATTGTTTATGGGGCATGCGGTGCTAACCTGTAATTAATTGTTACACTAACCTTAGATATTATATACTTACTTATTTAAAAATGTTATCAGTGTAAACAATTGTTGGTTGGCCAATAAAGGAAAAATAAAAAATAAAAAACAGGCCAGTCACTTTGAGTGATGTCTCTGCCTAATCCTTCAGTGATTACAGGCGCGATGTTTATTTTGTTTCAAAATAAATGAGCTTAGTGGTTTCTCAGGATACTAAGACGTTATGTTTTTCTTAGAGTGACTTTTACAAAATTTTAGAAATGTGACCTTAATAACGAAACAAAATACCCTAACCATTACTAACTTAATTAAGGTAGGTTAACTTAACTAATAAAATAAGGAGTAAGTATGTTAGGTTCGTAGCCGGTGGCTTTTTGTGGTCTCTACCTACCTCCATGGGAAAAGTTTATTTATGTATGTTAATAATTCAGACACGTCTGTAAAGTAACACTGCCTAATTTTTATTTGACTTGACTAACCTCTAACACAATCACCTCAACAAAACACTCACCACCCAAAGCTTTAATCGACATTCCAAAACTGAATCCACTTCGAAATTTTGAATTCCCGAAGTGTTCCGAAGTGAATGGGCAGCCAATAGCGATGCAGCGATTGGGTACCGTTCGGGTCAGAACAATGGCCGCCGGTGAACAAGCCTGAACTTGTTAGAGTAGGCTTGTTCTATTGTGTCGTGACGTCATGACGTCGTCGTCGCTTTAGTGAAGTTCACGCAATGAATGTATATTTTGTGACGTAAGTCAGGTGGGCGATGAAAAGATGAATGGATGTGATGAAATAAATGATATGGAACAAAACGCGTATGCCAAGCCTGATGTAGAAGTCACTACTCGTACAGGTAGACTTTGACTTATGAATAGTTTTGAACAGGGATGTTAAAACGACAGATCAGACGACTCAGTTTTTTTAATAATAGGTGTTTATATACTTAAATACCCCTGACGAAGCAGAAAGCAATGGTTCGCCCTGAGGTGGCGATTACTGGCGATCGTGTTTTATTCTCTCTCTCTCGAGCATTCGTTGTTGCGGTTTGCGTCGCTGCGTGCTTTCGTGCTCGCAGTGTTCGTTGTTGCGGGCATTCGGTGGCGTGTTGTTCGGCGTGGTGGCTTTCGGGATGACGCATTGCACTCGTAGTTTCGTTCTTCTTCCGTCCTTCTGACATTCAAAAGTGCCTGTAATGGCTTAATTGAAATAAACTATTTGAGTTTGAGTTTGAGTTCTACATTTTAGTTCCGGAGATATTGGGAGTCAAAGTTCAAAATCGATGTTTTCAATGTTATAACTTCAAATACCTTCAGGACTATTTAATGCATCCATTAGCAAAAGGTCAGAGTGCGAAACATTGAGTTCTACCGAAAAACATGATTCTTCTCACCAAATACGTTGCCTAGCAATAGTTTTTGCGTATATAGGTTTCGAGAAGGGTAAAGGACCTACGTATCGTCACTTTTGACGTCAATATCGTCTTGTAATCAGAAGTGGGATAGGTTAGGAAACAAAACAAGAGTACAATAGATGCTATATTGCCTTGGCAGACATTTGGTCTATTAATAATAACTTTACTTAGTAATTTGTTGAAAAGGTTACAAGGCGTTTCGTTCGAATCCCGTACCTATAATTTTGTGAAAGCCCGGACAACCTACATTGATCAAAAGGTTTGGGTCAAAGGTATTATTTCTAATAATAATATAATGTTATTGTTTGCAGTTGTTTGACCTGTGCCCACTGGATATATTATTAGATTTTCTTAGTGGTTAATCTATAAATATGTCTCTAGGGTCCTCTGATCGCGGAAGGCGCTCCGGGCGTCGGGGGTCACGCGATGACCTCCGGCCACCGTAGACGCGGGCCTGTGGACGGTGAGTAACGGGCTAGCTCGCCGTCCGGCCGTCGTCATGACGGCAACAGACCGTGTCGGCGGCGCGTACGTGTTCCACGCGCGCCTCAAAGAGATGTCAGCAAGGAGGGGCCCGCAAGGGCCGACGCCCGTCGGGGCTGCGGATATCGAAAAGTTACCGCGGCTCCGACACAAGGGCGAGGAAGAGGGAACATGGGTTGGTTTTTAGTCAGTAGAAGTCTGACACTCCCCTTCGCTCTGCCCAAGAGCGGGGGGGGTTATTCGATGATTTACCACCCACCAAAAAAAAAAAAAAAAAAAAAAAAAAAAAAAAAAAAAAAAAAAAAAAGGGTCCTCTGATCAATTTTGGGGTCTCACAAGGGTAATACCTATATAACTCATATTATTAATATTTTGTTTGTAGGACTCTTAGTATCTGCCATTTATTCAATAGACTCAAGCTCTGTTGCTGAAAATAGGTTCGTCCGATCCCAAGGTTGGGCAGTACTATTTGATTTATCTGTTTCTTATGTCACTGTGGCAGACTGGGTGTAAAGCTTGTCTGGCAGGGGATGTATTTTTGACCGGTTTGTTCCCAGTTGAGGGAAAATAGTCTCATCCCCTGTTGTATCGTACCTACTTAAACAACTGACAATCACCCATTCGAAGATAAGAGGACTAATGTTACACTCAATTTTGTTCAGTTTTACTACTTTGGGAAATCATCAAATGCCTTCTACCGCTCTAGGCGGAGCAGTAGGGAGTGTCAGACTTCTACTGACTAAAAACTACCCATGTTCCTTCTTAGCCCTTTGTGTTTGAGGCCGCGGTACCTCTTTCAAACAACCCGCAGCACCTAACCGCGCCCTTAATTATGTACCAAAATCTATTAAATCTCGTATCTTCGACATTTAGTTAGTTCCCCTCAGCGTTAAATCTAAGTGATTCTGTTTAACCCCGGAAATTTGCGTGGCGTGAGGATCCCTCGGGAGGCGGTTATATTGCCTATGAATAATATAAGGTGTTATGCATTGTTAAACATTTGTGTTCCAATATTATTAGTTATTGTAATGTTCTCTGGTGATTAATTTGGATTTGCATTGTTAGATCTCGTAGGAGTATTTGTTTGATCGTTATCCTTAATAGGGACAGGGAAACATACTATTGCACTCTCCTGCTATGCTTGTAATACCGAGACCTTTCTGTGCTTCGGATAGCTCACTATAAGCCAAAGTCTTACCAAAGGAAATTGAGCTACGTGGTTACTAGGTTGTGAATGTACGAATTCCACAACTTAGTAAGACTAATGGGCCTACTACACGCTCAAGCTTCACCACACTTTTCGTTCACACTTCACAGTACATCGCGCGTATGGTTGGTAAAACTGTATTGCCATTACAAACCACACGCGCGATGTACTGTGGTATCGTGTAATCGCGCAGGCAAGACTGTGGGGAAGTGTGAGCGTGTGGTAGGCGCATAAGTTATTGGGTAACACATTTTATCAATTTCTTAATACGGTTTTTTAATCATATCTGGTTAGACTGGATCCCGATTCCTATATATTTGGGGAAAGGTTAGCTTTAGCAGAAGATGATTATTTCTTAATTTCACTCATAGTATCAAGCAAGACGTACTTTGTCACAGTATCCTATATACTTTGTATTTCTTCATCATTTAGACCTATTAAATTACCAATTTCTATAGCCATAAAATCTCTCCCTTACCATCTGCACCTGATACCCAGTTCCTACCACTAAAACAATAAGACAGTTCCCATTCAAGATGTTTTCTCTAGTGATTAATTCAGTTCAGTATTCCAAGGTATGCAGCTAGCATGACTAATATTATTCCAAGTCAAAGCATTCAGGTGTAACGTTTCAGTTCGACTTCACATTTTAGCAGGATAGTAATGGAAGATATTGCTCGGTCTTGGAATCAATATTGAACCTTAATTTATTCTACTATAGTAGCGTTTTGAGTGGTAACACACAAAAAAGTTGTTCATTATTTATTCTCTTGCCTTTATCCCAATTTATCGTCATCTCAGCAGTCATCTACTGTCTAGCTATATCATCCTTCACACAGTCCATCTATCGTTCTTGTGCGGCCTTTAATTTTGCGCATTAAAAATGTTATTATTATTTTCACTAGCGACGTGATTCAGTTTTGAAAATTTCTCACCATTTCAGCCAAAAGACGTCTACTGCTGGACAGAGGCCTTGAAACTTTTTAAAACAATATAATAATTTTTATTGTTGAAAATAATAAAATTAATTGTTTGTTGTTTGAGGAAATACTGCACTTTCTATTAGGATACCACACTTATCAAGCACAAAAATATTGATATCAGAAGAGTTTGGGATTGTCACACCATGTCTTACAACTGTCGTTTTAGTATTACCTCTCATCAAATGCTGCATTTATCAACAAAACAAAATTCAACCTAATATTCTGAAGAAAGCCACAACAAAAACAGATTCTAGTTTCAGAGCCATCATTATATCTAAGTTTAGCATCAAAATACAATAAAATAAGTATCATCTATCACTCTTTCACTAAAAACTTAATATTATAAAATCCTGAAATCTGAAATTACTCGCGTTAACCTTACAATACAGGTAATTAAGAGGCGAGGCGAGGCTATATAAATTAATAAAATAAAATAATTAATGCCAGCTATTAATCTTTGTCTAAAGACTGGCTGACTAATGATCAGTAGTCGTGACACTCAGCTAAGTGTGTGTAATGTGAATTTTATTTAAATCGACGATGTTTTTGCTGAATAAGTAAATTGAAATGGCTGTTGAGACGTTGATCTAGTAACACATAACTAATGATGATAATGTAGATCTAGACTTTCATTTTGGGATTAAATCTGATACAAGTTTATTGGAAAAACTTCGCTAACTTTAACAGATATAAATGTTTTTGCCAAAGAAACTTAAACATTTATATCAAAAGAAAGCTTACTACCATGGTCTATCGCTACATCCGCATTATACAACCCTTTTTACTGACCGATATAATTTCATACTGACCCATATAATTTAGTGCATAGGTATCTGATTTTCAACCTTTAAAATAATACTGAAATATTTTGCTCAAATATAACAAAATAAAAATCAAAACATTTATTTCAAGTTGGCCAGTTACAGGCACTTTTGAATAGTCGAAACAAATACAAATTAATAAGCAACAGTCCCAGTCACAAGGTATAATAACTGTGAGTGTACTGTAGTTGCCCATTCCCTAGCGTAGATCTCATGCAGAAGAAGGGCAAGTAACTCCATGGACACTCTTTTAAATCAGAATTTTGTTACAAAACTTTGGCTATCTACATCAGTCATGTTGAGATGGTATATTAAGCGAGAACAATGTAACATGATGTACACGATAGAAGTGTCTACAGTGTCTCCAGTCAAAAACGACGATTCAAAAATAAATTAATAATTCAAACAAGCCATGGCAGCTAAGACTAACACTGAAGAAAGAACTCTCCATCAAAGCACACCAATATTAAATTACCGCTCCGTACTAAAAAAAGCATCACTTTTCCCGCCGCCATTTTCCCTAACCAGAGACGAGACAAATGAAGACGCACAATAAAAGGAACATTCTTTCTCTTCGACTTGAAAGCAATGTCTGATTGATTCGCGACCGTACCATCACGCTAGCTGCGAAGTGATCACAAGCAGAGACAATATCGGTACACCTGTAGACTTGGGTGCGGGGTACAACTTAAAGAAAATGTGCGGGGGAGACGAATTTATTTGTGTGGATTTTGTACTTACGCTTAAATATTTTCATGTGTATATTATACACACTTTTTTATTTTTCAAGTAACCCTTCCCGCTCTTGGGAAGAACGAAAGGGGGGGTCAGACTTTTGCTGACTAAAGACCAACCATGTTTCTTCTTAGCCCTTTATGTCGTGGCCGCGGTTTCTCTTGTGAAGATCGGCAGCACCATGTGATCACCTGCGTTTTTCAAAGAGAAGACCTGACTCTCCTAATAAAACATATAATTAACTTTTTTACGGTGATACATCTAACAATCCTGCTCAAAACATATAGCATATTTTATGAAGAAGCAGACCTTCTACTCATTCATATTTGTATTCCCCTTAATAGAGACAATAAGAAAAGTGTTAATGGACACATTCTTAGTTGTAGTCTCCCTAGCAAATTAAGTCAAAATAGAATTACTCATTAGCTAGTATTAAGCTAGATTGTATTTCTTATGATGTAACCGTATTAGGTCGTCATCAAACAAAAAAAAAAAAAAAAAACATATTTGTCTATCATGATGGACCTCATTTCCGCTGATCGTGATTTCTCCGAAACACATTTTGTGCTCCATATCATTCTATACAGTTTTCAAAACAATTTTCCCTGTTGTTAAGTTCTTCAAAATCTCTTCCGTTTTGTCCCACACCTTATACCCCAGTTATATCCGCGTCAAAGGGAGTCAATATCCCCCATTCTTCTGTTTGCCCACGTCACGACACTCTCGCGGTGAAAACATGCGGCCATCACCACACTACCTTTGATACCAGGGGGATTCAAAGAGTTGGGGTTTATTGGATTCTTTATTGAGTCTCCTGTACAGGATGGAGCTTATAATCGGTGGAGTTTTACATGGGTTTGTCACTTTGCATGTTCATGTTTTTTGATATTTGCCCTAAAAGTTTCCATGGTTTTATTCTAGGGCAAGGATTAGATTTTTTTGAACCAATAGCGTATGCAGACATAAGTGCATATCCTAGTGCGTTACTTTGTAAGTAAGTGTTGACTACTTTGTACTGTAATAGGTCGCATTAGGTTCGATTAAAACCAGTATAAGTCAGCCTCTTTTACTATTCGCTACGCCAAGCTAAAATGTTACAAGCGGATAATAATACACTTTTTTTAATATGACGGGAAAAACGGAATTTCTGTTTCCAAATAGTGGTATGTGAATAGTTTCTTTTATTCTTACAAGGTACCTTTATGACTAGAAGATCATCATCATTAATGACAGCCCGACTTTACCCACTGCTGGGTGTAAACCTCTATTTGCTTATGCCAAGTCTCAACCAGGATATTTCCGCGATTGCAACAATGTCGTCTACCCTTTATCTGATTCGATCACTTTCATCATTTCTATAACCGCAGTCCTTTGATTTGTTCAGTACACCCTCGAGAATTTCCTTAAATCAGCACGATACACCCATCAGACAACAAATCCAAGTGGTTGCTCCGTTCGGCCGACATACGGGATAGTTGGTCGCAGTACAAATAGTTGGTCTGTTGTAATGAGTCGACGCCGCAAATTGTTTCTCTCGAGACTGGAATTAAATGGACGAACTTAATTTACATACTCGGAGTTTCTAGGTGGAAGAATTTTTGTATTATCTTGAAGACTTCCTCCTCCTTAGTCGTTCACTCTTGACAGAGTGGTCGTGGTTGATGACTCTGCATTTTCTTTGGCCAAAGCAGCCCTCGCGATGCTCCTCCATTTATTCCGGTCTGCCGCGTCTCGAAAGTTCTGAACTATGGAGGTTTGTGTTGACGCTTTGATGAGGTCTGTCCAACGCGTAGGTGACCTACCGCGTGACCGCTTGCCCTCCACTTGTCCCTGGACAATGAGTCGTTCCATGGAGTGTTCGTTACGAACCACGTGGCCGAAATATTTGATAATTCGTGTTTGCACAGTCGACGATAATCTCTCTTTGACCTTTAGTTCCTCCAGGATCGAAACATTGGTCCGAAACGCTGTCCAGGGGATCCGCAGCAGTCGCCGCCAGCACCACATCTCCAGTGCATCGATTTTGCGTCGGTCTTTGAGGCGAACCGTCCACGTTTCTGCGCCGTATAGGAAAATCGGGAAGACTAGGCTTCTCATTAGGCGGACTTTTGTGGCTTTGGTGATATTACGGTTGCACCAGACTCTTTTAAGCTTATCAACGGCAGATCGTGTGATAGCACATCTCCTTCGAATCTCGTCTTCACATCCTCCAGTGTTTGTGATGGTGGAACCGAGGTACACATAAGATTGGACAACCTCGCAGTTGCCAACCATAGAGATGTCAGGATGGTTTAGTTCAGCTCGGTCCACGATCATCATCTTGGTCTTGTCTCTGTTGACCGTTAGTCCGAAGGAGAGGCTTGTTGTCTCTAGACGGGTCAGCAAGTGTTCCATGTCTTCTCTTGTTTGTGTGAGAAGAGTAGTGTCGTCGGCATATCTTAAGTTAGATACCTTCCGACCTCCCACTGAAATACCCTTGTCCCATTGATCCAAAACGATTCTCATAATACATTCCGTGTAAATGTTGAAAAGGAGTGGAGAGAGTATGCACCCCTGTCGGACACCAGCGTGTGTATGAAAACTTTTCGAGTCAACGTCGTCTATCCGAACAGTCGCAGTTCCGACCTCGTAAAGTCGGCGTATGAGACGAACTAGGTGGATAGGTACTCCCATTTGAATGAGTACGTCCCATAACTTATGCCATTTTACGGTATCGAAGGCTTTGCGAAAGTCAACAAAGCAGATGTAGAGTGGGATGTTAAACTCTCTAGACTTTTCAATTATTTGTCGAACAATTAGGATCTGCTCTCTTGTTCCTCGACCCTTGACAAATCCCGCCTGCTCAATAGCTATTTCGGAGACTTGACTTCTTGAAGACTTACTAGCTTTATTTTTATACGTATCTATAGATAGTTGTTCTCTATTGACGCACTGAGTTTTTCGTCTATCTCTTTCTACCGTCAAATTTCGGCTGGAAGACATTTATTTCAAAGTATTGATATACGAGTAAGCAGTACGTTTGTGATCTATCTCTAAGTATTGGTCCTTATTAAGTGTTTTGTAGGCCTTTGATAGTCGTTACAGGAAGTCAGTCGACCGAAAGTCTTGCCAAGGGGTACCATTTTACCCAGTATTTACTGGGTTGTGGAGGCAAGACAGGCACTGACAGGCAGTCGGTCCAGGTCATCATCATCAGCCTATTAATGTTCCCACAGCAGGGACTCAGGCCTCCTCTCTAGGAGAGGGATGGGCTATAATCTACCACGCGGGCCCAGTGCGGATTGGTAGATGTCACATGTCTTCGAATTTTTTGGTTCTAAGACATGCCGGTTTCCTCACGATGATTTCCTTCACCGTTTTGAGAGCAACGGTGATGAAATAAATTACACAAAGTAATGCGCCTGCCGGGGTTCGAACCCACGACCTACTGTTCGTAAGTCGGGGCCGCCACCACTGGGCCACCGCTGCTCTCCGCTCCAGGTAAAATACTTGAATTCAGCTGCATTTGGGGAGACTGGAAGCCGGCCAAACACTGATGGAAAAATTTAGGCAGATCATGATTAAGTATGATGAACTCACATACATTCAGGCTATGACTCAGATTGGTATTAGGTTTGATACTGAAATCTAGACAAACCAAAATATGACACCACCAACATGCTAGTCTGTTTGTTGGAAAAATAAAAGTGGTAGTAGGTATTACTATACAAAGACTAGCTTTTGCCAGCGGCTTCGCCCGCGTGAAAATGACGATTTTCCATACAAACTTTCATCCCTTATTTAAATCCCTTAGGGGTTGAATTTCGAAAAATCCTTCCTTATTCCTTGTCTACATTATAAAGGGAACCTCTGTGCAACATTTCAGCTTTCTAGGTCCAAGGGTTTAGGCTGGGCGTTGATGAGTCAGTCAGTCAATCAGTCAGGACTTCTCTTTTTATTTATATAGATAATTAACAACAGTATATGATTACGTGTAACAGGATTCAAAGTCGTGAGCCATTATTTTATTAGTCACCAAAATGTTCTGGGAATTTTCTCACAGCCTACAAAAACAGAATAATTATTGTCTTGAGTCAAAATTCAAGGTTAATTTGGAGTTAGTCTTTGTTTGTTCAGCATTGAAACTACATACGAGTATTCGAGTAATAAACAAGTGTTGTGTAGTATACAAATAATCAGTTATTTAGATCTAGGTTTTGATTTCCAGAGTTTTAGACAGGAGTTATGTGTTAACAATGTTATTCATCATCAGTCTTATTTAACACTAGCTTTTGCCAGCGGCTTCGCCCGCGTGAAAATGACGATTTTCCATACAAACTTTCTTCCCCTATTTAACTACCTTAGGGGTCGAATTTCGAAAAATCCTTCCTTATTCCTTGTCTACATTATAAAGCTGAAATTTTGCACAGAGGTTTCTGTGCAAAATTTCAGCTTTCTAGGTCCAAGGGTTTGGGCTGGGCGTTGATGAGTCAGTCAGTCAGTCAGGACTTCTCTCTTTATTTATATATAAGACATGTGACATCTGCCAATCCGCACTGGGCCCGCGTGGTAGATTATAGCCCATCCCTCTCCTAGAGAGGAGGCCTGAGTCCCTGCAGTGGGAACATTATAGGCTGATGATGATGAGTATTAGTAAGTACTGTATTATGTTGGATAGTGTACAGGTTACATCCGGAGTTATTTACACGGACCTTGTAGAAACTAGAACAAATTTCCGTGCGTTCAAGCATTTTTGTTATACCTATTACCTATTGAAATCAAATATAACAGCTCACAACTTAGGAGTTAGGACCCACCAGTAATATTAGTGACAATAATATCCGTGGTGCTAGGCAACTGGGCTTACCCCAGTTGTATACGTCCCTGTGTGCCTATTTAACAAGCAACCACCAAAATACTTTATTATGTTCCCACACACAAAACACATTCTAGCTTTTTGTTTCATTCACCACAAAACACAAACGAAAGTGAAAATACCTAGACTTAGCTCCACGTAATCATATCAACAAGATATTCGCGTATCTGGCTCGTACAGAAATAGTTTCAGTCTGCAACCGTTTATTTTAACGGAACCAAAGTGATGTGGTGAGGGTTATAAATAGAGTTCTGCATGCCACGACGCTCCAGAACAATCGGTTATCGGTCTTCATAGAAGGGTTGAGTTTCATGTTCGAACTACCTTTAGTTAGGCATTCAATACAGTGACGCAATATTTGATATCAGCATCGAAAGTATACTGTACGATATTCTAACATTTCATTCGCATTTGTTTTGGTATTCGTACAGAATATCGGTAAATACTTAAAAGGACTGGTAAAAATAGATTGACCTTAATCAATAACACAAAAATAGAAAGAGTTCCTAAGGGGACCATGACAGGCCCTGGTGTAATTGCCAGCACATGGTTTAGCAAATCGTTTGTTAGATCAAAGTTGGCAAGAATTACAATGTGTTTGTTAGGTGCAATGACTCTTATAATCTGCTGAGTGATTTATTTTTACTTGTGTCTAGTAACTGCCAACAAAACACGTTGCAGGCAAAACTCTTAATCAGTCAAAACTACTTTTGACTGGTTTCAGTCAAAACCCTTATTGCGTTAAAACGCGTTTATTCTTATGAAATAAATGTTAGCTATCGTACAAGGTTATCCAAAGGGTCAACAAAAAAAACCTAACAAACCTAATAAGTTTCCTACTGACATTTAGGTTATTTAATATAATAGAGAAATCACCTAATAATAGTTTTGACCGGTCAAAAGTAGAGTTTTGCCTGTGACAGATACACTCTTTCACGATATGACCAGGTGTATAAAAGATTATTGCTACTCAGCCAATTTCTTCAAATCCAAGTTTTTCTTGTTGCAAGAATATGCAAAGGGAAATGACTTCATAGTAATTTGGCAAAGTCTGGCAACGCGCCACTTCTAGTACTATTGTGATCTTTAACCTGGTCCCAACGTTGTGTGATTATGTACAGTGCCAATATCTCGTAAAGATGGACCTTGACAACACGTTAATACCGGTAATGTGTATACTAGACAGTTTTTAGATCTTGCGTCATTGATGATTCATGCTCACATATTTGCAGTAAACTAAAATCTGTCTAAACTAAAATCTGTCTAAAAACGTAATATGTTTAAATGTATGAACTTAATAAGTACTATAAAAGCAACTAAAAATAAGTTACCGTGACTTCGTCTGTTTTTTTTCTGGAAACTGATATTTGTCCAGATTCTTGCAAGGCTAACAATCTATCTAGTTGCATTACGATCACGTCAGTGGTTTCGGCGAAAAGATAACAGACAAGCAGATATAATTAGTTTCCGTAGTATGGAGCTAATTTTACCCATCCTCTCATTAGAACATTGGGTACGAAGCAAAAGATATATTTAGTCATCCTGGACCAAATGTCAGCTCTCCAGCTAATACTAATTTTGTTCGACAATCGGATGCCGCAATAAAGGTGACGGCAACGGAGATAGAATTAGGTCACAGCATTTCTACGAATCGAGAAATTCGCGAAAATGAGAAGTATTTAAAAATAGTTTTCATAAGATCAATGTAAATATTTTGTTGCAGCATTGGTCTACGGTATAAAGTTGTCGTCGATGATGCTAATAAATTAATATAATATTTGTCAAAACATAGTTGAACATTACTTTATCTTTCGTCATCTTTTTCCTTGACTGAAGTTATGAAAGAAAGAAAAATTCTTGCTTGCAGAGTCCAAGTCAAGCAAACCATTTATTTCAATTAGGTTCTTAAAGGCACTTGGTTGGATGTCAAAAACAAGGAATTGGTTTTAGTTCCTCATTCACAGAGAGATCTTGGTTCCGAGAGGAATGGGCAAGAAACTCCATAGTTACTCTTTAAATAGGTTTTTTCAATATTTTGTTTCAACAAGTCAATTCAGCGAAGTGTTGTCGAAGCTCAATCCCAGGCAGAGCTGGAAATAATCAAAACGGCTACGTGGAAGCTATTATTAATATCAGAATTTCAGCTTCATTTTGTAGCAAAATAATAACATAATTTGATCCTTATTCTGATTTCCGTAAAACTGAAACTTTGATTACCAGATTATCCTTTAAGTTTTTGTGCGAATTAAATTGATCCAGCAGAAAGTGAGTTTTAAGAAAATGATCCGTATTCATTGCTCAATCAGCCGGCAATTATTTAGAACCGGGTTCAATTATAATAAGAGTTTAATTGACTTAGTTGAGAGTTTAAACAACGTTGTAAACTGGCCTAGTTGATTTTAATCTGAGCTTATTTTAATTTGAATTTTACTTCCTGGAAAATCTAAATTAAAATACGGTCAGATTTACTTTAATTTCCGATAGTCTAGTCAACAAGTGCTTTTTTGATCAACTTTTTTCAGCAGTCTCCGAAAATTATGATTGAGGTGCCATTCGATTCGGAATGGCATCCCGATGATTTTTGAAAAAATTGAAGTTCCGCTTGCAAAAATTGCAAAAGTTATTAACAATTAACTAAAAAATTTAAAATGGTTTTAGTTTTTTGCAAATATCTCAAAACCTAATTAAAATTTTTCAAATTTGAAATAAGATTCAAAAAGGGGAGGAAATTTCCTAAAGAATGTTTTAACTTTCGGAATTGTAGGACCAATATTAATAACTTTCCGATCGGGTTGAAAATACGCCCGAAAACTGGTACTCCGTCTTGCGCAAGCTACGCTCCATTCGGACCTTTAATGAATAAATGTTATTTAAACTTATTAAATATGAAAATTAAAAATTGAAAAAATTGTGGCGCCTGCAGGATAGATCAATACACAATAATCTGTGATCTAAAAATTTTTATCGCGAATTTTCAATAAGTTATCCATTAATTAATTAACAATTTTTTGTAGCACGAACACTGACATTGCAAGTGCGATAATTATAACACTATTCATCTGAGATTTTTTTCCTTTCGTGGAGCTATTTTTCAAAGGTCTTAGAATAGGCTCTCGTTGGAATAATTAAAAAAATGTTAATTTTCGTTTTTTTATTAACAGTTTACTGAAATAAAAAATTTCCAACCTTCATTAGACATTAAAAAAATCTTTTTTTTTATTATATTATTATTAAACCGTTTTTGTATGATCAGAAGCTACTTAAAAATGATTTTTTATATCCTGTTTTTTAAAATATTTTTATAAACAAATGCGTTGTTTATGAGATAATTTAATGTTTTTTTTTAATATCGTAATCTTTGATAATAATCATGATTTTTTTTTAAAAAACCGTTGCTTAAAAAAAATGTTTTATTGCTTAAAAACGCATTTGTTGATTAACAATTATTTTCTCCCACTTCTAATTAATATTAAGGTATCATTTTTTTTAAATCACCATTATTTGTTTTTTCTTTTCGATATATAAAAAAAAATTATTGTTTTATTAAAACTTTCATTGTTTATGTAATAAACAACTTGTTAAAAACAAATAAATTTTTACTTTATATTTTTTTTCTTGTTTTACTTATTGTCACAAAAACAGATATGATTTTTTTTTCAAATTAAAAAAAAAGTTGAAAATAAAATTTAATGAAAAAAAAACAAAATCATATCTGTTTTTGTGACAGTAAGTAAATATTGTCACAAAAACAGATATGATTTTGTTTTTTTCAAATTAAAAAAAAAACTGTAAAAAAAATTAAATGAAAAAAAAAGAATCATTCTGTTTTTGTGACAATAAGTAAAACAAGAAAAAAAATGTAAAGTAAAAATTTATTTGTTTTTTACAAATTGTTTATTACATAAACAATGAAAGTTTTAATAAAACAATATTTTTTTTTTATATATCGAAAAGAAAAAACAAATAATGGTGATTTAAAAATAATGATACCTTAATATTAATTAGAAGTGGGAGAAAATAATTGTTAATCAACAAATGCGTTTTTAAGCAATAAAACATTTTTTTTAAGAAACGGTTTTTAAAAAAAAAAACATGATTATTATCAAAGATTACGATATTAAAAAAAAACATTAAATTATCTCATAAACAACGCATTTGTTTATAAAAATATTTTAAAAAACAGGATATAAAAAATATAAAAAATCATTTTTAAGTAGCTTCTGATCATACAAAAACGGTTCAATAATAATATAATAAAAAAAAAGATTTTTTTAATGTCTAATGAAGGTTGGAAATTTTTTATTTCAGTAAATTGTTAATAAAAAAACGAAAATTAACATTTTTTTAATTATTCCAACGAGAGCCTATTCTAAGACCTTTGAAAAATAGCTCCACGAAAGGAAAAAAATCTCAGATGAATAGTGTTATAATTATCGCACTTGCAATGTCAGTGTTCGTGCTACAAAAAATTGTTAATTAATTAATGGATAACTTATTGAAAATTCGCGATAAAAATTTTTAGATCACAGATTATTGTGTATTGATCTATCCTGCAGGCGCCACAATTTTTTCAATTTTTAATTTTCATATTTAATAAGTTTAAATAACATTTATTCATTAAAGGTCCGAATGGAGCGTAGCTTGCGCAAGACGGAGTACCAGTTTTCGGGCGTATTTTCAACCCGATCGGAAAGTTATTAATATTGGTCCTACAATTCCGAAAGTTAGAACATTCTTTAGGAAATTTCCTCCCCTTTTTGAATCTTATTTCAAATTTGAAAAATTTTAATTAGGTTTTGAGATATTTGTAACAAACTAAACCCATTTTAATTTTTTTAGTTAATTATTAATAACTTTTGCAATTTTTGCAAGCGGAACTTCATTTTTTTCAAAAATCATCGGGATGCCATTCCGAATCGAATGACACCTCAATCATAATTTTCGGAGACTGCTGAAAAAAGTTCATCAAAAAGGCACTTTAAGGCGGTTACTAAAACGGATAAAACCATGCAGTAATAGAAGATAAAAACCTAGTTCCAGATCACCAGTTTGGCTTCAGAGAAAAACACTCAACGTTAGACCAGGTACATAGAATAACTAATGTTATTGAAAAAACGCTAGAAAATAAAGAAGTCTGTGCTACCGTGTTCTTAGACGTCGCGCAAGCTTTTGACAAAGTTTGGCATGAGGGTCTCATATTTAAGCTCAGACGCATAATATGCTACCAGAATTTGTAGATATCCTAGAGTCGTATTTAACTAAAAGAATGTTTAGAATACGCCAAGAGGACGCATATTCCGAGCTAAAAACCATAAAAGCTGGGGTGCCTCAAGGAAGTGTGCTTGGCCCAATTTTGTACTTGTTATACACTTGTGACATCCCAGAGCTGGAAAACAGCACCATAGCGACCTTTGCAGATGATACTGCTATTATGGCCACCGGATCAAGCCACAGAGAAGCAGTAGAGAAAGTTCAACTAGCTGTGAACAAAGTTTACGACTGGACACAAAAGTGGAAGATCAATCTGAATGAGTCAAAATCAGTTCACATTAACTTCACAAACAAACACAGTGACTACCACCCACTCTACATAAATGGTATGCAAATACCTTATGCTAATACAGCCAAATACCTTGGCATAACTCTCGACGCCAAGCTGCGTTGGAAAGCCCATATCAAAAAGAAAAAACAGGAACTCGATATTCGTTATAAACGTTTGTATTGGTTACTGGGAAGGAAATCCTGTTTATCAATCCTACTAATATTATAAATGCGAAAGTTTGTGAGGATGGATGGATGTATGGATGTTTGTTACTCTTTCACGCCAGAACGGCTGATCAGATCTGAATGAAATTTGGCACAGAGGTAGATTATAGTCTGGAATAACACATGGGCTATATATTATCCCCATAATAACTTAAGGGGGTGAGCAGTATTGCATTATCCATAATCCTCAACTGTTTTACAGCTGATACTGGAAATACGAAATAACGAAAGGGACATCGAGCGTGCTGTGCAATTTTTCACTTTAGGCGCTTGGTGCGAGCGTTGCAAATCCAAAAGAAAGCTGAAGTCCCTTACGGCATTTCAAATTTTCGGTATCGCCACAATCGAACTGTCAACTGTCATACTATATATTAAAATAGAAGGTCTATTTCAAACTATATCTCAATGGTGTACGTAGCCTAACGGTACAGAGACTTACCTGTAAACAAAGGTACGCAAGTTCAAATCACAGTCAGTATCCACTTTTTGTGATTTTTTATAATGTTGAAGGATTTCCAAAAATGTTAAACATGTTCGCGAGTTCGATCCCCAATCGGTTTTCACTTTTTGTAAGTTCCAGGTATTTGTTTTTATTTTGATGTTAAATGGTTTTCAAATCAATTCAGAGTAGATTAATGTAATCTACTTTTAATTTTAAATACAATATTATAAATCTGTAGACGTAGAGTTTCTGTCTATTGAACATAATTTAGAAAAAAATAATGTTTTCTTTTATTGTACAATCATTTTTAGAATTTTTGTATGTAGTGTGTGTCTTGGATGTATTACCTTATTATTATAGTATTATCACGTGTACCTACATTTTAAAACTAATATGATTAGGGTTTTAGTTTTTGTTTCATTGTAATAGGTGCTCTCTATCAAAAGATATACGAATTTAAAGTGTTTATGAAGAACTTATCATCGTTAGAAACATACATGCAACGACATCTATTGCACCATAACGGTATTAATTAATAAATGTGTTCACAAGAAAACTTTTAAATCGTCTTTTTCAAACAGTTACGATAGCAAAAGGTACTCTTGATTAGTTTAAATGACGCTGCTTCGAAAATCTACGTAGGGTTTTTTTTTGGAGGGTGGGAAATCATCAAATTACTCCTCCCGCTCTGGGTAGAGCGGTAGGGAATGTCAGACTTCTACTGACTAAAACCACCCATGTTCCTTCTCTGTGCTGGGGCCGCAATATCTCTTTCGAACAGCCCGCAGCCCCAGCCCTTGTCAAAGAGATGTCAGCAATATGGAAGGGGCCCCCCTTCCATATTGCTGACATCTCTTTGAGGCGCGCGTGGAACACGAACGCGCCGTTGACAAGGCCTGTCGTCGTCATAAGACGGGCGGACGGCGAGCTAGCCCATTACTCACCGTCCACAGGCCCGCGTCTACGGTGCCCGGAATCCATCACGTGGCCCCCGACACCCGGAGCGCCTCCCGCGGCAGCTGGGACGAGAGGTTCTCTCCCTCTCACGTTCCACCACCTCCTTCGCTAGCATCACTGCTTCGCAGAAGGAGGCGACGGCGTCCCATTCCCTCTCGCCCCGCACCATGGCTTGAACCAGGGCCGGACGCGAGAGGTCGCCGCCGCCGATCGCCGCTAAGAGAACACGACGGGGCTCAACCCAAGCGGGGCACCGCCCAAGCGGGGCACGCCTCCGCGGTGTGCTCCACCGTGTCCTCCGGCTGATCCTTGCAATGGTAGCATCCGGGCGTTTCCTTCCGCCTGATTCGATGCAGGCCGAAACAATCGTGTCCGGTGAGGACCTGCGCCAGATGGAAGGTGAGGGCGCCGTGGCACCTCTCAAGCCAGTCCTCAAAAAGGGGACTTACCACCACTGTGCCCTGCACGGGGTTGCGATAGTCACTCTCTCCATGTCGCTATAGTCGCTATGAAATCACACCGTGGCGGTCTGTCCGCCAAGCAGCAATATGCCGCGGCAGTGGAGTTACCCCCCAGTGTAGTGCCTCCGCGAGCCAGAGCCATTCATGCAGGAAACTACATAGCGTAAGCCCTGTAGTGTGTTTGCTTCCCATGCATTAAATTTTGGCAGTTTAACTTCGCTTTCGACAGCTGGCAGTGTTCATTTGACACCATTTTCTGAATCGCGGTGTTAATATTTGTCGTGAACAGTCAACAAATACAAATTGACTGGTACACAGTAAGAAAAACAGCTGTAAAACTTTAAAATAAAAACCTAATTAAAATAAGATAAGACCCACGACGTAAATCTATTTGATCAGTGCGGGAATCGAATACAGGACATGCATGGCAGCGCCACAGTCAAACGCCGAGGCACTGCGCTAACCGTGCCGTCTTATCGCTGTGGCTTCCTCGGGCATTGCTGCAACTTTGCTAAACAAACGGCCAGTTTGCACTTTCCGTTTACAAATTTCCGCTGAATCTTACCCCAACTTGCAACATCACCAAAAATCTGCGATTGGCCATGGAACAGATGTCTTTGCAAATAAGCTGCTTTAAACGGGAGAGAGTCGCCTGGAATTAGATGTAGATGCGAAAATTCCACTTTCCGATGAGTTTTCCCATCCAGTGCCAACAGAAGATGAACTTACGCATGCACGATTTTCCTAATTTGAGAGGTTAATATAAATGATTAAGAGTGGTTATGTAAGAGGGCTGTCACCAAAGAACAAGGCATTTGTTTGTACATTTTGAGAAATAAGTTAAGGTACGGTTACGGTTTTTAAGCCATCGTCGTCTCAACTCCATTTCATTTTGATTCAAGCCGCTGCCGCTCATAATTACAGCGCCCATAAGGACGCCTTTTGTAATCATTATTCACATCATCACATTTTGATCAAGCCGTCAGGTCTCACATATAAAATAACATTACGCCTTAATGCCGAAAGAATTAGGCAGTGGTGTACCTAATCGTAAACCCACAGTAATGTTCAAGCGCCATGTAATAGGGGGCGTTTGATGTCTATAGATATAATATTGCCATCGACCGGGCACGAAATACCTACGAAAACACTTTGCAATCAAACCCCGGACCTCATCCTCAGTAGTTGCACTTGAGGCCACTCGATCAACGAGACAGTCACACATCAAAATTTCAACGTGAACGAAGTCGCGGGCATCAGCTAGTACATAATAAGTTGATAATATACAAGCATATTCTGATGCCAATTTGGACGTATGGTATCCAACTTTGGGGCTGTACTAAGCCAACCAACGTCAAAATAATTCAACAGTTCCAAAATAAAGTACTCAGGGCTGCTGTAAATGCACCCTGGTACATAAGAAACGATGACCTCCACCGTGACCTCGACATGGAATTCGTCACCACCATCATACAAAAATTTGCTGAAGCCCACGAACACAGACTCCATCGACACGTGAATGTTGAGGCAATCCAGCTGTTAGACAACACAGACATAGTGCGTAGACTAAAGAGAACTAAACCATTTGAATTAGTGTAGTGTAAGTGAATCAATAATAGTAACAATGTTGTGCTATTTATATAACACATGAACAAAGTGTTTTATCAATTTTACCAGACTCTAAGGAAGTGTTACGAACGTGTGTAAAAGTGCATACCTAATTATGGACACTATTCTTAGCATTAACATAATTTATAACGTAGCATAATAAGTTAGATTTAAATTGTTTATTAGTCTTCTTAGGCTAGATTGCAATTAACTAGTAAGAACTTGGTTCTTACTAACAAGGAAAAAAAAAAAAAAAAAAAAAAAAAGGCACTTGTTGCCTAGACTACGAAGGGGTGTGTAGAGATATTGTTATCCTAAGGTTGTTCGAAAGAGTTACCGCGGTCCTGGAATGCAAGGACAGTAGTAGGTACACGGATGGGTTGGACAACTCGTTCTGCCCGAGCGGAGCGAGAGATCGGGACAAGTCATTTGATGATTTTCCATTCTTACATAAGAAAACTTCTTGTTTTCTTACAATTAGGCACCTACCTGCGACCTTGTTATTATGTTGTGTCCTATACTTTCTAGGATTTTGTTACTGTGTCTACACTTTTGTGCTTTTGTTTATACCTTTACCGCCTTAATAATAATAATAATTATTAATAACTTACGCTTGATTTATCTCGCATGCCGTCACTTTTATTTTGAATATGTTTGAAGTGAGACGGCATGCGAGATAAACCCAGCGTAAGTTAAACCAGGTTAAACTATTTTTATTAATAAGGCGGTTATAGTTTGTTTCCTTGCGATAAACACACATCACAATTAGTTTAACATCAGTTTTATTATGTTTTCATCTAAAATTTATGATTTTAGCTTTTTATGAGTAAATGAAAATATAATTGAAATTCTTTTATGAGCGGAGCGGACCAAATCGGATTATAATAATAGAATATGAATCAAACACTCATTAAAATCACAATTCCCACTGTGACAATTAAAAACACTCAACCAATAAATTATCTACTCGTTCAATACGTAACAAATGAATAAATGATTTATCTTTTACTAATAAAGCTTTTCTCTCTTTGCAGGTTATAAATCCGAATGAAAAACGACTAGAAATGTTTTAAATAGTTAAGTAGTGTTTGTGTAAATATAATAAAAAAAAGTGTTGTGTGTAGTGGTGATGGTGTGATTAGTGAAACTGTCACGAGATGGCGTTGAAAGAAGTTCTCCTCATTCTCGTGGTGGCCGCCGTCGGGGGCGCACATGCCGCTGCTGAAAGAGGTAAGGCTTTTTAATTATTATGTTAAGGTAGTTGGTGGATATGGGAAAGTAACACCCTACTTAAGTTACTTGTACCTGATTGATCTGGTTATCACGGTAAAAATAACATGCAGTTTTTGTAGATCTTTTTTCAACCAATGAGGCAAGCTTCTGCTTAACCGTACTATCCTGAGGGTGCCTTGAGTGTAAGGTCTCCAGCCAGGACGTATTTTTATTAGTCTCAGCCCATGGCTATGAAATATAATTATGTAAGCTTGGACTACGACAAGAATTGGCTGTTCCATCGTTCAGGCATAAAAATGTATGGCACATATACCGAGAACTTACTTTCGCTTGTGTCACATAGTATGTATATGAATGAATGATCTACAGAGCAACAAATTGAAGCTCTTGTAAAGTATTGCTTTTTGTACCGAGTTAATAGTACTGATAGAGTAATTTAAGCTCTTACGTACGCTGCCTAGTCAAGCACATAATTTTACACACAATGTTACACACGAAACTGCAAACTATTGAGCCATTGGCCCACTCTCCTGTGTTTAAAGTTTAAAGGAGTTTGCCCAACAAATGAGCTTATTAATTACTTTGTTGCAGTAGTTCTGTTTTACTAGAATGTGGTACATTGTGGGGATTTAAATATTTGGGTCAATATGTTTCTATTAGTACTTTCAGATGCCAGGACTTATAGCTACTACAATCTGTCTTTATTTTAATAGATTTTCAACTTTACTGATAAACCACTAGGTTCAAGGTTGATTGAGAAAATCTGAGGAAGATCTTTGGCCACCCCAGCAGTGGGACCATCTCAAATTAACATTATGGCGGCGTCAGGTAATGTCTTACATAGGTTAAGCAAAGTTATCTGTGGCAGTAGGACATTTACAACAACCGTTAGGCAGTAACCCACCAGGATTGGTGCCCGGCTGATGGCAATAGGCTCGTCCCCAATTACATTTTAAGTAAACATACTTGGTGAAATGTAGGTGTATATTAAATACTCCTCTCCATAACCCATCGCGGCTTACAGGCGTGATATTCTCTATCCAAAAATACAACCCGCTTGTCAAACATTTCCCAGAAATCAGTACCAAAAAAAAGTTTTTAAAAATAACGTTGCACCATCAATTTATATTTAAACTTCATCCATGCATGGCGGCTCGTATTTATTCCATTTTGGCACGATTATTGACTCAATCAAAGTGTCAATGATTGGAAATTGCACGTCATTACAAAAATCAGGAATTCTAACGTGACAGCCTGACATTGACGCCTGTCAACCGTTCCAGATGAACTTTATGAAATGTCAAAGTTGACAAGTATCTAAAATTAGAATTTCAATTACGTATTCAGGAATTTGGCATTTATTGGAATTGAATATTTTTTTTTTTTTTTTATAATAATATATAATAATATTCCACAACTATCACACAACGCCATCTAGTCCCAAGCTAAGCAGAGCTTGTGTTTTGGGTACTAGACAACTGATAAACATACTTATATATTTCTAAATACATACATATTATAGATAAATTACACCCAGACACAGAACAAATGATCGTGCTCATCACACAAACATTTGTCCTGGGTGGGAATCGAACCCACGACCTCCGGCATAGCAGTTAGGGTCACTAACCACTAGACCAACAGGCCAGTCATTTTGATAGAGATGAAAACCGAACAATATTGGTTCAAAAAATGTATTGTGTGGTTTCACCGCAATTTCACCCTGACGGGGTGGACTCCTAGTGTTACCAGATGAATACCAACAGTTTGCATGAGCAATAAATTATCTAATCTCCATTAATTGACTGAAAAATGCAGTGAAAACAAGAGAACATCCTGTTCTACTCTTAATAATGAAATAAAATACGTTAAGAAACTTGTCTCCCTACGATAACTGACGTGTCACTAGAGTGAAGATTTAAAATCTCAACAGAAATCAAAAGTCATTTATTTAAATTAGGCTTCAAGTAATCAGTACTTTCCAGACGTCACTTGCCGAGATTTCCTAGTGTTTTAGCGGGGAAGAAGAAGTGGCGGAACAAACTCCCTAGCTCTCTCTGTTAGGTTAGAAGAACCTGACTCAATACAATTTTAAATAATATCAGTCTCGAATCTTATTGTGTTCAGATGCCACATTTTAAGAGGCAGTCAGCCAGATGAAAGATAAAAACAAAAGCCTAATTTCAGCTTCAGTAACTGCTGAAATTAAAAGTCCCGCAAAATAGTCTCTATAAACAAAAACTGTGTATTTATTCCAGGCTTTTTGTTTATTAACGTTATGGATCCCATGGTGTATCGACAAATAATGTAATTATCGAAAATGTATCCGTCGCGCGACGAGCTTGCATTTTACCCAACATCTCACATTATTGCAAATATTTTAACGCGAAAAATTATTACTTTACAAAATTAAAACAATGCGGGAATGATAAAATACAATAAACACGTTATTTTGTGAATGAAGTTTAATGAAAAAGATTGGACGATGATGATTAAAAACAATAACTTATTAAAAATAAGTGCAGCGGATGCAGGGTCCACTAACGGCCAATACTATCAAGTATTTCATAATAATTCTACAACAGCTTTCGACAGGATCACAAGCATTGGTAGCTTGTATCGGCTCCAAAGTTTTGACTTCGTGTGTCGTCGTTGATAGATAGCAACTTTATCTCGACCCTGGTATAGTCTAGATTTTCTTCGTCTTTTATACACTAAGTACTAGTTTACTATCGGTCCACATATTTTCAACTTCATTATATAACACTAGCTTTTGCCAGCGGCTTCGCTCGCGTAAAAATGTCGATTTTCCATACAAACTTTCATTCCCTATCTAACTCCCCTATATAAGAAAGGATATTTCGAAATTCAACCCGAATTTCGAAATATCCTTTCTTACATTTTCCTTGTCTACATTATAAAGGGAACCTCTGCGCAAAATTTCAGCTTTCTAAGTTCAAGGGTTTGGGCTGGGCGTTGATGAGACAGTCAGTCAGTCAGTCAGTCAAGACTTCTCTTTTTATTTATATAGATAGATAGATAGCATCACGGTTTTAAGCCCCGAAGGGTTAAGCCGAGGTGTATCTAATATGACACCTATATTTTATGTCCCATGTAATAGGGGCTGATCCTATTGCCATCAACCGGCCACATATCCAGACTCCGTGGCCGCTACTGAGAAATTCGTCATGGAAAACCCAATAACACTTTGCCCGACCTAGGAATCGAATCCACGACCTCATGCTCAGTAGTTGCGCTTGCGAGTCAACCAAAGGGCGAAAAGTGATAGATCGTCAGTAACTTCATTAGTCGTACTTCGTCTTACTTTTCACAAACAGAATATTAGTTTTTTTAGTTAGCTCTTTGTATCCCACTCCTGGGCAAAGGCCTCCCTATTCCTTCTAATATAATATTACTTAAGTTGTCATCATCATCAGCCTATAATGTTCCCACTGCAGGGACTCAGGCCTCCTCTCTAGGAGAGGGATGGGCTATAATCTACCACGCGGGCCCAGTGCGGATTGGTAGATGTCACATAACTTCGAATTTTTGGTTCTAAGACATGCCGGTTTCCTCACGATGTTTTCCTTCACCGTTTTGAGAACAGTGGTGATGAAATTAATTTCACAAAGTAATGTGCCTGACGGGGTTCGAACCCACGACTCACTGTTCGTAAGTCGGGGCCGCCACCACTGGGCCACCACTGCTCTCCGTAGTACTTAAGTTGTATTTTTGTTTATTCTTGTATGCCACTGAAGGAAGTTTAAAAAAATAAATTAATACATAGACATTTCAGACTTCATTTATTGCTCCGTTCATAGTCTTATTTAAAAATACCTGCCTAATTCTGCTTAAACGAAATAGATGAATTATTGAGCACACCGGTCGCCGGTCGGTTCTGTTGGTGGCAGCAAAACAATAACTTGCCAACTCCGACGTGTGTGATGTGGGCTACAGACGGGCGGTCGAAACGCTGCGGTTGGAACGTTCGGTGGATTATATATTAATAACAAAAAAATAAATATAATAAATGTATAAAACCACGGCCCAGGACACAAAGGGCTAAGAAGGAACATGGATGGTTTTTAGTCAGTAGAAATCTGACACTCCCTCCGCCCAGAGTGGAAGGAGTCATTTGATGATCCCACACTCCAAAATTTTGAGCCAGGAACTTCTCAATAGCAACCACGGAGTCTGTATTTGTGCCCGGTTGATGGCACACCCTCAGGGTACACCCTCGGGAATTACAAGCATGATATTATGTTTTGTGAAATAAACTTTATGGAACAGTGTGTGTGGTTTTCAGTTTTAAGACTTCATAACTTTTGTTTCAAACATTTGTTAATATCTGTAGAAACATCAAATAAAGTCTATTGAAAGTTCTACTTATAAAGCAAATTCCAGTCAGTAATACTTCTCTCTCTCTCTAAGCAATTCTCTTACAAATACACAGCTATACCTATGGTCAGCTTCTCTGCTTTTAAGTTGCAACAACTTAGCCTAAAATAGTTACAATTTATTATCGACCAAAATAGTACGGCCAAAACTACGTGTACATTATTTATGTCAGTGTCAACTGTCAGCAGTCGGTTCGCACTAGATTCAAATTAGCAAACGTCACAATAAAAGAACAATGAAACGAAACATTCAGAATGGAACCTGCAATAGAACATCACCTGCCCGTCTACCCAACCGCCAATCAGTTCTCTACCGTGACCGCGGTGACGGGAGCTTAAAAGCTTTCCACCGTTTTTAGTGTCGCCATCTCTGTAGCGTGGAGAGAATACCACTGACACTAGACTCAACAGTAAAAAGTGTATGAATATTTTGGGGAATAAATTGGTCTCTGCGGCGAAAAGTTTTGGTGTAATTTTAACGAAGCCTGCTTTTGACTGCCTACTTTACCGAGTTTCCTCTATGCTTTGAAAAGTATGTTATGCTGTTAGTCATAGCTGTCATATTTTGTAGATCTTTGTTACAGTTAGGCAGTCATGTAAAATATTAAACTACAAAGTCAAAGTCAAAGTCAAATCTTTTATTTCAATTAAGCCATTACAGGCACTTTTGAATGTCAGAAGGACGGAAGAAGAACGAAACTATGAGTGCAATACGTCATTCCGAAAGCCACCATGCCGAACCACACGCCACCGAATGCCCGCAACAACGAACCCTGCGAGCACGAAAGCACGCAGCGACGCACACCGCAACAACGAATGCACAAGACCCCGAATCACGGAACAACGAATGCACGCCACCAGCGCGCAACCGCCACCCCGCGACCCGGAGTCCCGCGCACCCGCCGCCACGGCACGCGCCGCCGCACGCCCCCGCACCCACAGCACTCGCCGCCGGTAACATCCGGCGCCGCGCAGCCCAACGCAGCAACTCCCGAAACGACGCATTGCACTCCTAAGCTACAGTCACAATCACAAGGCATAATAACTTGTGAAAGTACTGTAGTTGCCAGTTCCCTAGCGTAGATCTCATGAAGAAGAACGGGCAAGAAACTCCATGGACACTCTTTTCAAATCAGAATATTTTTACAAAATCTTGGTACATTATTTCATTCATGTTGAGATGGTATAATAAAATAAATAAAATAAAATAAAATCTTTTTATTTCAGACATTTTGGTCCATAATATTTGTTAGTAACGACTTAAAAACTATGTTAGGTACATTTAAAAAAATAGGAGATTACAATTACATTAAAATAAATACAATCAAAAATTATAATTTTACATTATTAAATTGCATAAAAATTCTTTTACTTTTAATTAAATTAAATAATATTATGTGAGAACTATGTAGCAAGACGTGCAAGTTAAGAGCGTCCAGAGTAAAAAGATATAAAAAAACAAATCAAAGAAAAATATATAAACCATGGCAGCTAAGAGATGACCAGTCTCCACTGACAGCGCCCGTTCACGAACATGACGCATGGATCAGCACCATCTCAGGAACTCAACCATTTTGAAGGGAACCAAATGATCCGACACACCCGCCACCATCAGCGAGACATTTGAGTGAGCATGACATTCTCTCAGCCACCAGGTCAACGTCACTAAAATATAACTAAATGTAAAAAGTGCCTTTATAGTACATAGAACTCACACATGTGTCATGCAATTATATAATATTAAGATACTGAATCTATACAATGCAAAGATATTTTTACAATCTTCTGCAGCCTCTACAATAACTTCACATGATAATCGATTTATTTGCCCCTACGGTTGTGGAGCAGGCCCAGCAAAAAGCCAAGCATTTTTATCAACAATGTAATAAAAATATAAAAGAGTCTACTTTACCTAGCCTGAATGTTGAGATTTTACATCACATCAACACGGTCTAGGGATATTTTTAGAAAAGCGAATTACTATCAATGTGTTAATTATTTATATGACATGTATATATTTAAAATATACGTTATTTAATATTCTACCATTTTTTAATAATGGTTAAGGTACTGATTAAAATTTCAGGATTTTATGGAAAAAAAAATGAAGCATAGACGGAAACCGTATATGAATTAACTTTTAATTTGTGAGTAAAAACTGAAAAAAATAGAAAAATCATTTAATTTGTGTTTATAAACTTGAAGTTAGTAGTCTGAGAAAGCGCCCATGATGTTCATAACACATCGGCAACGATTCGGCATGCTCAGAACAAGGTTGTCAATGTCTTGCTGCGGAATATTGTCCCATGTCCTTCTGAGGTGCGCAAAAAGTTGATCTTCTGTAGCCAAATTTTCAGGAACTTCCTTCAGAGCTCTTCTTTGCAGCATATCCCACGCATGCTCAATGGGATTTAGATCTGGCGATTGAGCAGGCCAGTCTAAGGCCCTAACATTATGTGTATGTAACCAAGCTGCTACCGTTCTCGCCGTGTGTGCCCGGGCATTGTCGTGCATGAGCAGGAAATCTTGCCCCATTTGTGTTCTGTGAGGCAAGATTACGGGCCCCAGCACCGGTTGGACGTATCGTGCTGCCGTCATATTGCCCCGCACCCAAACGTGATCCGTCCGTCCTCCAAGACGAATTCCTGCCCAAACCATAATTGTTCCTCCTTGGTATGGGTGAACTTCCTGAGGGTTCTGGAGACGGCTCCATCGTCCAGGAACTCGCCAAACACGCGTCCTTCGTGAATCTGGATGGAAGCCGAACCTGGATTCATCCGTGAACAGCACATTGGACCATTGCTCACGGCCCTAGTCCACGTGGTTCCGAACCCATTCTAATCGTCGTCCACGATTGCCTCTCCGTAAAGGTGGGACCCGGAGTGGTCTACGAGAGCGTAGATTGCTTTCATGCAGTCGCCTTCTTACAGTTTGGTCACTCACAAGCACTTGGTGATCCACTCGCAGCCTTTGGACCAATTGAGTCGCCGTTGCATTTGGTTGAGCTCGCGCAGTAATTTGCAAAAATCGGTCTTGTCTGGGGGTAGTGATGCGACTTGGCCCCCGGTGCCTCTCCGCTACTTCACCTGTGGCACGATAGCGTGTCCACAATCTTGAAATTACATTTTGATGGGTCCCTATGGCCTCAGCAACATTACGCTGAACAGATCCAGCTTCCAGCATTCCCACAGCTCGTAACATCTCCGCCCTCGTCAAATGTCGGCGTTGCATGGCTACAATACCTCAATTCTAACTTTATCTTACGTTTAAAAATGAAAAAAAACTGTAACTAAACGTAATTCGTATTGTTTTTTAAATTTCGCACAAATGAAAATTCCCTCTCCTATACATCAAGACATTTTTATGCCACCGAAACAAAAGAATTTTCAAAAATTTGAATTTGGAATTAGTCTGAGATAAATTACAAACAAATCGGTGTATTAAAGATTCCAATGCGGCCAGTACTTTTCGAGTTATTTAATTGAGTATGAAATATCCCTAGACCGTGTTGATGTGTGTATATGTGAGAACGATGCAAAAAATACGTGCAAGTTAAGAGCGTCTATAGTAAACGATACAATAAACAATTAAAAATATACCATGGCAACTAAGAGATGACCAGTCTCCACTGACAGCGCCCGTTCACGAACATGACGCATGGATCAGCACCATCTAACTCAACCATTTTGAAGGGAACTAAATGATCCGACACACCCGCCACCATCAGCGAGACATTTGAGTGAGCATGACATTCTGTCAGCCACCAGGGCAAAGTCACTAAAAAATAACTAAATGTAAAAAGTGGCTTTATAGTACACAGTACTCACACATGTGCTATGCAATTATATAATATATAGATATTGAATCTATATAATGGAAAGATATTTTTACAATCTTCTGCAGCTTCTATACCTAATAACTTCACATGATAATCGATTTATTTACCCCTATGGTTGTGGAGCAGGACCAGCATTGAGCCAAGCATTTTTATCATCAATGTAATCCCCCAACTTATAGTAAGCTTGCCTACATAGTGTGCGTTTTACACAAGATTTAAATTTTGTCTCATTCAGTTGAAGAATGTGAGGGGGTATTTTATTGTAACATTTTAAGCAGTACCCCATGAAAGATGAGTCTACTTTAGCTAGCCTGAAACCCGGCTGAACTAGTTGGTCCCTATTTCTCGTATTATAATGGTGTCTATCACCTCTTTTGCTAAATAAATGCAGATTTTTCCTAACGTACATGATGTTTTCATAGATGTATTGACAAGGTACTGTCATGATGTTAATTTCCTTAAACAGCTCTCTCAGAGAATCGCGCCTTCGTAGACCATATATGGCTCTAATGGCTCTTTTCTGCAGAATAAATATAGACTCGATGTCTGCAGCCCGTCCCCATAGTAAAATACCGTACGACATAACACTATGAAAATAGCTAAAATAGACTAGTCTCGCGGTATCTACGTCAGTAAATTGACGGATTTTCCTAACAGCATATGCTGCTGAACTCAGCCGTCCTGCAAGAGATGTTAAATGCGGACCCCACTGTAGCCTTGAGTCAATCGTTATCCCCAAGAAAACAGTTTCATCGACAAATTCTAGTTTCTCTTGATTCAATACTATGTCACAATCAGTACTTTTCACATTTGGTAAGGCAAATCTTATGCACTTCGTTTTTTTCCCATTTAATACTAAATTATTTACGGTGAACCAATTATGAACCTGCAGTAAGGCGTTATTTACGTCATCAAGATTTGTGGCACGTCTGTTTACCTTAAATATTAACCCATTAGAGGTCAAACAAAAAGTACCAAAATATTTTTTAAATTTTCTTTATTTTCGTGTTGAAATAAGATTATATAAACACAAAATACAAGAAAAAAAAACAAAATTACAGTTTTCATGAAGTTACAGGGGTGTACTTAATTGAGTACACTGACCGCCTAAGTATGAAAATTTTCAAAACAAGCTTTTTCAACACAAAGTGTTTTATCGCATTTTTTACATTGCCAGCGCACTCTTGAATGACAAAGGACACATCGCAGCTGTTTTTTAATTTTTATAGGATAATGTCCAACTCCATCTTGAGGCAGGCTTCGACTATTGATCGGCCTGACGCAATTTTCTTTCGCCAAATTGGGCTTGAATCTGAAGTGGATTGGCGGGTATTTATATATTTATTGGCTCCAGGGGCTTCAGGGGGGAGTGGCTTGTGGTGCCTACTACGGTGCCCTCACCTTCCATCTGACGCAGGTCCTCACCGGACACGGTTGTTTCGGGAGGTACCTGCACCAAATCAGGCGGGAGGAAACGCCCGGATGCCACAATTGTGAGGATCGGCCGGAGGCCACGGTGGAGCACACTGTGGAGGTCTGCCCCGCTTGGGCGGAGCCCCGCCGTGTTCTCGGAGCGGCGATCGGCGGCGGCGACCTCTCGCGTCCGGCGCTGGTGCAAGCCATGGTCTGGGGCGAGGAGGAATCGGACGCCGTCGCCTCCTTCTGCGAAGCAGTGATGCTAGGGAAGGTAGTGGGGGTCGGGGGCCACGTGATGGCTTCCGGCCACCGTAGACGCGGACCTGTGGACGGTGAGTAATGGGCTAGCTCGCCGTCCATCCGTCTTATGACGACGACAGGCCGCCGGCCGTGTCGACGGCGAGTTCGTGTTCCACGCGCGCTTCAAAGAGATGTCAGTAACATGGAAGGGGCCCGCAAGGGCCGACGCCCGTCGGGGCTGAGGGTTGTGCGAAAGAGATACGGCGGCCTCGATACAAAGGGCTAAGAAGGAACACGGGTGGTTTTTAGTCAGTAGAAGTCCGACACTCCCTTTCGCTCTGCCCAGAGCGGGAGGGGTTATTTGATGATTCCCCACCACCAAAAAAAAAGCCAAGTCACATTCATAATTATCGCTATTTTGTAAAATAGCTTCAATAGCTTGTCCAAGCGCCTTATCGGTGTAAACTGCTGCTTCTTCATTGCAAGGAATCTGAAAGAAAACAACAGTTATTTTACTTACGTATGTTGTCACTGTACTCACCCGAGTACAGTGACATTTAAATTACCTTAGTTTTATTTTAGTAATAAATAATCAATTACATTGTTCTTTATAACTTACTCTGACATGTGTTTTATACATGCAAAATGAAAATACCAACTTCTAGGCAATAATTATTTTCTAAAATCGAAAATCATTTACTCACCTCCACAGTGTTTCGGTAACAAAACTTCAACTGACACTTTTTATCAAAAAAAGTTACACTACCCGTGTGTTAATTATCAATATAGTTGGACAGTATGATAATGAAGTTAAATAACAAAAATACCCTCATTAACTTTACGATATTTGGAATTTGCCCTTACGGATATGGCTGTACTCAATCAAGTACAGTGACCTCTAATGGGTTAAAGAAGTATCGTCGGCAAACAATACCATTTTAGGTTGATTTTTAAATAAATGGGGTAGATCATTAATGTAGACTAAAAAGAGAAAGGGACCCAAAATCGAACCTTGTGGCACACCCATGCTTACCTTTAAGCCCATCGAATTGACACCATTTATTTGTACACACGGCTACACATCAAGCTAGACTTTTTGGACTTTGGACTACTAGAAGTTGAACGCTGCGAATCGTGCGAGAGGGTGCGATATATTTTTGTAATTTCGTCTCACTTACACACGTCAGGAATGCGGGAGCGCGTGCAAGCGGCAATACTTTACTATGCCTATAGATGCATAACATGTATAGGTAAACGTTAAAAGTTATTTTGTTAACAAGTTGAGCTCGTATTATTTCGAGTTGTTTTTTTCGATTTCGGCTGCGCTTCTGTGTATTAGTGTTCACTAATACATTCATTAGGCTCTTATTATTATCATTTATATTACTTAAGTTAGTCAGTGAGAGCAGTGGCTTAATAGTAACTGCCACTCGGGTCAATCTTTAGGTTAAGCCGCGCTAACCTAGGTTGATCTGTGGATGGGTGATCGCCCATTACATACCGAGTTTCCTCCGTGCCTCGGAAAGCACGTTAAGCTGTTGGTTCCGGCTGTCATATTATATAGATCTTTGGCAGCCGTTACAGGTAGTCAGTGACCTAAAAGTCTAACAACCAGTCTTACCAAAGGGTATCGTATTACCAATCGTATTATCTTAGTATGAACTGGGTTGTGTGTGAGGCAGTCGCTCTATGTAAAATACTGGTATTCAGCTGCATCCGGTTAGGCTGGAAGCCGACCCCAACATAGTTGGGAAAAGGCTAGGCAGATGATGATGAGTCAGTGAGAGCAGTGGTGGCCTAGTGGTAACGTGGGATCGAAACAAAGCAGGCGCATTATTTTGTGTAAAAATAAAATCTGTCAACCCGCACAGGGCCAGCGTGGTGGATTACCGCAAACTCCGTCTCACAGAGAAGAGGCCTGTATCCCAACAGTGAGAACATTCAAGTCATTTGATTCTAACATATATTATAGGTATAATTATAATTATTATACCTACTTTGCGCTTGCGGTTCGCATGCGGATTGGTAATTCGGAAATCTACAGCATGTCGGGCCTTCATATTTTTTTTTACCGACACCACCATCCACCCATACCATTTCAATAAATTTTCATAACAAAATGTTAAACTAATGTTAAATGTTTAACTTTAAAACGATGTATTTTCACACAAATTTTCTCACCCCATTTTTTACCACCACTGCTGCACTGCTTTTATAAAATCACTGAAACATTAATTTCTTTATTTTTGAGGTGATTGCGTAGATTGAGACCCGCGTAATTCAAATTTTGGTTAATTGGAATAGTTCTTACTTATAACTATATTAATACATATTTTGTTAAAGTCGTGAATCATATTTTGATCAATATAATCAACCAAACAATGACCTGCAAATTGTAAAAAGCTTAAGAGCGTATGCTACCTCAGATTAGCAACCCTATTTGTGGTGGTTCAAACTTCGCTTGTAATACTGTTAGAATAAAGTTCTAATCAGCTTGCACTACAAAGCGGTTGTTACGTCTTTCGCTGCGGCCGAATAGTGCGAAATTAGTGGTATTTTGCGATTTACAAAAAAACTATTGATTGGACTAAAAAAGTAAAACACTATGACCTTAGTTTAATGCTTGTAGAATTATTTGGCAAAAAAATCAGAACGATGACATGTATTTTAGTATGGTTTTTACTCGTTAAAAGAAATTTTTAGAGGTATCTTCGCGATTTTTTTCTATCGAGCAAAGTTAGTTGTATTATGTTTTCACAACACTATGGCACTAGCATATATCCTGAAGAATATCATATATTTTTCTGATGTTGATTACTGCAGTGAATCATATACTTTTACGCATTATAAAACTCGCGTTTGAGGTACCATACGCTCTTAAGCTTGAATATCGCGGGCGCGGGCACGCAATCGCCTATAAAAATAATTATAATCATTACTTAAATCACTTAGGCCCAAGGCAGGAGGCGCGGCGAAGATACTGAGAATAAATCAATTTAAAATAAACCTTAACTCTTATGACATGCGGTTGAAAACGGCATGCAAAGCGAGACGCGCGCGTTGAGCCGTCAAGCTGCCACGAGAGCAGACAAGAACCGCGCTTCGCCGCGCGGAGTTAAGGTTTATTTTAAATTGATTTATTCTCATTATTTTCGCCGCGCCTCCGCCGTTGTGCGTTGGGCCTTATATTTATCTTTGCCCTGTCAATAAGATATAATAAAGCAATCAATACATCAACGTGATCCTGCACAGTAAATAAAACTGCAATATTAACGCATTACCTGCTGAATTATTTGCGATAAAAGTTTAGATGCTTAGTAAATAGCTCAGTTACCAATGCGGTTCGCCGCTTCTGTGCGTCTTATAAATATGGTTAGTGGTGCGGCGGGACTCGGCGGGAATGTGTATCTTTACCTGTAAACCTATGTTAGCTAGCACGATGACGTAAGAACAGAGTGCATCCCAGTGCGTCGAACACACACTGTTTAATTTTCGACTCTCGGCGCTAGGCAGAGCGTTGAAAATCCAGTGCGCGAAAATCGTCCGTGCGAACATGGAATGATAGAACACTGAATTGAATACGAGGGAAACTAGCAAATTAATGTGTGTGCCAAAAAGTGCATCTGTGTGCGTAGGCGCAAAGGAGCAAATGCTATGATTGGCGGATGGCACAATGCGCAGTCCCTTTCCTACAATTCTCTGTATTGTTGGTAGCGTAGTTATGGTTATATAGGGTGTCTAACCTGATGTGTCTTCGTGTGTACTTGCTGATGTCTATCGCTTAAATACGATTTCATCAAACTGAGCGCCATTTTCCCTAAACCGTAATGTTCAAGCTTTAAGAGAAGGGTTTCGTGGTTGACGCAATCAAATGCTTTCGAGAGGTCACAGAAGATCCCTATGGCATCTTGTGACTCTTCCCACGCAGTAAATATATGTTTTAATAAGGTAACACCGGCGTCAGTCGTACAACGTCCTTTGGTGAAACCATACTGTTTCTCATGTAAGATTTTATTGGTGTTAAAGTGGATGAGCATTTGATTAAGCATCACCTTTTCAAACACCTTGCTGAAAACTGGCAAAACGGATACGGGTCTATAGTTATTGGTGTCTTTATTGTCACCGGATTTGAAAAGTGGTATTACCTTGCTGTATTTCATAAGGTCCGGGAAGACTCCCTGGTCCACACACAAATTAAATATTAAGGCTAAGTACGGAGCTACAGTCTCAATAATAGCTTGACAAACTTTAATCGACAGTCCCCAAAGATCTTCGGTTAATTTGACTTTGATTTCCTTAAAAGCTTTAATGACTGCTATGGGGTTTATATGTTTAAATTGAAACTCAACCGGACAGGCTGGAACGTTCGCTCTTAACAACTCAAAAGAAAGCAAGGGTGACGAATTTAAGTTTTCAGTAGTTTTAAGTGGGATACTAGTGAAGAAATCTACAAATTCTTGAGCAACTTCGTTTTTAGAACTTAAAAGGCCACGTGAAGTCTCTAGAGTGATATCATTTTTATATTTTTTATTTCTATTCGTTTCACTATTGATAATTTTCCAAACCGTCTTTATTTTATTATCGGCGGATTTAATCTTGTTGCTAATGAATAAGGCTTTAGCTATTTTGCAAGCGTTTTTGAAGATTTTAGAGTAAGTTGCAACATATTTATTAAAAGTTTCTGAGTTAATGTAAGTGTGTACATCCAGATAGACTGAAGATGGAAGACGTTGCGTTGGAAGGCCTGGTGAAGGTTGCGGCGACCCGCTGGATGCGAGACGCACGGGACCGGTCAAAGTGGCGACACCTGGAGGGGGGGCTATGTCCAGCAGTGGACGTCCTTTGACCAAAATGATGATGATGAGATAGACTAACCTCAACGTAGTTAAGAAAATCCTACACAGATGAGAAAAGCTCTGCACCTGCATTTCGTTCCCATTAGTTCTACGATTTCGTACCACCTTGAATCGTAGAACTAGTGGTTTTTTTTTTAAAGTTCCCACTAGTTCTATCGTAGGACTGTGCAGTAGAACTAGTTGGAATGATCCCATCGAGGGGTCGTGACTAAGTAAAGGTCACACTGGTCGATGGGTACCCGTCCCTTACATAACGATAGGTCTTTTACCTTTCTTATCATATTAAACCATTGTCGTGGTAATTTGTTTACCGAGAGTCGGACAAGAAGTTCTACCAAGGGGTTTCAGTATTCCCGTTGGAACTGCGGGTTGTTCAAAAGAGATACCGTGGCCTCGGCATGAAAGGCTAAGAAGGAACATGCGCGGTTTTTAGTCAGTAGAAGTCTGACAAACCCTACCTCTCTGCCCAGAGCAGGAGGAGTAATTTGATGATTTTCCACCCTCCAAAAATAAAAGGGATTTCGTATTAGTCAACTGCGCTGTGAACGTCAGATAGGCAGTTGCTCTATGTAAAATATTGACATTCAGTTACACTGTAAGAAAAGGCTACTCAGGTGTTGATTCATAAAACAGTCTAAACAAAATCTCTTCATCTTAAAAACTCCCAATATCAGCTCCATAAACTTCGAACATGGAAAAGCCACAGACTATCTAAAAGTAAACTAGATCATGTACATAACTAGTTCATAGTTTACGGTACGCCCAGATTTTTCTGCCATGATGTATGGAGTCTGTCGGGGTATGTGGACTATGGGTAGTGGACAGCGGTCGCGAGTTGCGATATTCAATTTGGGGAGCGCGACCGTTCGAGCGCATTCACAAAATGTTCCAGTTTTAGAGATACGCGGGTCTTAGGTTGGAGGTGGTATTGTCAAAGGAAATACGCAATTTAATAAATATTCTGATATGGAAGTTATTAAATGATTTCATTGAAAATTTTACAGGCCCAAGGTCAATGAATAATTTAAGTCATGTAACTGATACTAAGATAATTATGAATGCCTTCTCTATGTCTTTTTTTCAATTTGTAGGTTAAGTACGAGTATATCACTGAAAATTGGAAATTTACCGTGTTTACTGTGATCACGTATAAACTGAAGTTATTTGGTTTACCCTCTTTCTAAAAACTTTTCCTTTCTCTTCTCCTTTTTCTTTTCTTTTCTCTTTTCCTTTCTCTTTTCCTTCTCTCTTTGTAAACATGGTCAAATAGAAAAGGGTGTCATCATCATCATCATCATCAGCCTATAATGTTCCCACTGCAGGGACTCAGGCCTCCTCTCTAGGAGAGGGATGGGCTATAATCCACCACGCGGGCCCAGTGCGGATTGGCGGATGTCACATATCTTCGAAGTTTTTGGTTCTAAGACATGCCGGTTTCCTCACGATGTTTTCCTTCACCGTTTTGAGAGCAGCGGTGATGAAATAAATTACACAAAGTAATGCGCCTGCCTGGGTTCGAACCCACGACCTACTGTTCGTAAGTCGGGGCCGATACCACCGGGCCACCGCTGCTCCTCATGAAAAAAAAAAGAAAAAAAAAAATGAGAAAAAGAAAAGGGTGTCACTTTGACAATTTTCGTGACCATGTCAGTTTAAAAATACAGACACATTCAAAATGAAGTGCTGGCTCGAACTATGCTCTTCAAAGGTAATTACTACTACAAAAGACAATAAAAAGAGAATACGGAACCCACTCTCCTAACGACAACTCTGCTATCTAAATTCCATTTCAATCCTTTTGAAGATAGAAGCGGAGTGACGTTTGTTAGTACGTTTTTGTTGCGTTTTTGCTGCGTTCAGTTAATTAAAGTTTCGCTATCCAGGCTAGGTTTCAGTCTGCTTTAGGTTTCAGTCTAGTCTCGTTTTCAGTTCTCTGTTGTTTGTTTCTGATATGTATTGCGGTATAAAGGAAAAAGTGTAGAGTTTTTTGATCCGTCCTTTCATTTATTTGTTCTAAAAATACGTTTGTTTTCATCCAATTACGGTGACGCTAAAAAAATAAGTTTTGGATTACCTACGTACGGGGCTTTGTGTTATTTTTAATCCTCGTAGATACGGTCTAAAAAATTAAAATGATGTCTGTATAAATAATCAGGTTGTCTTTATCTACCATTCAAATAAGTAACTAAAATGTTTGCAGATATTTTTGGGATTATAATCAGACTCTTGTCTAACTACAAACTTTATAAAATCTTACCAAAATAGAGATAAAAAGGTGGCTGGGAAAATGTTTGTATTAACTTACATTAAATAAAAATATTGATAACTCATTGGGATAAAAATTCTCTATCTTGAAATTAAAGGTAAGCAAAATACACAAATAAAAATATTGTGTTAAGGCACCGGAAACGTATTTCAAAAATATATATTTCCCCTAAAACGTTTTAAATATTATTAAATAATATATGAAAATTATTAAAATGGCAATATTCAGATTTAATATCGCGAGGGGAGCCGGGGGGCGCAGCCGGGTCAGGTCAAATGCAATTTATGAAATGACTACCCAATTTTACTTTACAATTTCCGTACGATACGCTTCATATGTTGTACTGGGTGCAAATGTGGTGAAACGCAGTTTTTTTTATTAAAATTATAATATTAAAAGTGTAATGGTGAATGTTTGAATTTTTTGTTTAAGATACGGTGTTATGATACTAAATAAAGCTTAAAAACTGTACTTGATTAATAAAATACTCTTCTTTATTTTAATAAATTTGTAATTGCAGACATAAAGCATAGCATAATAGGCATACATGAGGCGTTACCCTTTTTAATCTGAGTAAGTACAACATCCTGTATAATTATTCATAACGGTTGACAGATGACATTTATTGCTTCTTGAAATAAACATTAAATCACCAATTGCAATAAGGTCACAAAAGGCACTTTTGAATATCAGAAATAATAAATTGGTAAAAATCAATCAATTTCCTTAAATTTCATTCCTCTGCCTTGCTCTTCCTGGATTTCCTGTTAGATTTCATGACGGTCAAATTATATACTAAAACCTTCCTCGAGAACCTTTCTATCCATTGGTGAAAACAACATAAAAATCAGTGCAGTTGTTTTTGAGTTAATCGCGAACAGACAGACAGACAGATGCAGCGGAGGACTTTGTTGTATAATAATAGTAGCTGATGCCCGCGGCTTCACCCGCGTGGATGTCGTTCAAATTATATACTTAAGGCTTGGGCACACCAAAAGCAGTTGCAGTGCGGTAGCAGTGCGTCTACGTTAGTAAATAATGTAGTTATATGAGGGATGTCACACTGAACAAACGCGGGCCCGCTGATCCTGCCGGCTCCGCTACTGCGCCGCGCACGCACTGCTCTTCTACAAAACTTTTGGACGGGAGCAGCGCAGGCGCGGGGCGGTGGCAGCGCAGGCGCGGGGCGGCCGCAGTTGGTACACGTTGTATTACTACGTCCGCCATATTGATTAGTCACACCAAAGCAGTTGAGCGGGACAGACGCAGCGCAGGTCGTAAACGGTTGTGATTTTTCACAACTTTATCATGGAAGCAAATGAAAAATTTATTGAGTTGGTGAGGAAATATAAATGTTTATATGATTTAAAGGACAAATATTATAGAAATACGGTTCACAAGATGCGACTACCTTCAAAAGATTCTAATTCCCGTCATAGACGATGGTACTCCCTTCTATTCTTCTCCCCACTTTTGGTGTGCCCAAGCCTGGCTTGGGCACACCAAAAGCAGGACAGGCGCAGCACAGTAGCAGGGCAGGTCAGTTGCGCCGCGGTTCATGTCACACCAGAAGCATGAGCAGTCAGAGAGCAGTTTGAAGGCGTCCCCTGCTTTATAACTGCGTTTTGTGTGTCGCATCGATAGCCACACTCAGTACACTTCAAGATTTTGAACGGTTCTGATTCTGACGAAGAGGAGCTATTGTTGCTTCTAGCTTTAACTAAAAAAAAAAGAATATGGGTTCACGATGTAAATAAGAGAAGAGAAGAATATGGGGAGTAACATCGTCTATGTCGGGAATTAGAAGATAGTCGCATCTTGTGAACCGTATTTCTATAATATTTGTCCTTTAAATCATATAAACATTTATATTTCCTCACCAACTCAATAAATTTTTCATTTGCTTCCATGATAAAGTTGTGAAAAATCACAACCGTTTACGACCTGCGCTGCGTCTGTCCCGCTCAACTGCTTTGGTGTGACTAATCAATATGGCGGACGTAGTAATACAACGTGTACCAACTGCGGCCGCCCCGCGCCTGCGCTGCCACTGCCCCGCGCCTGCGCTGCTCCCGTCCAAAAGTTTTGTAGAAGAGCAGTGCGTGCGCGGCGCAGTAGCGGAGCCGGCAGGATCAGCGGGCCCGCGTTTGTTCAGTGTGACATCCCTCATATAACTACATTATTTACTAACGTAGACGCACTGCTACCGCACTGCAACTGCTTTTGGTGTGCCCAAGCCTTTAAACCTTCCTCTTGAATCACTCTATCTAAACCGCATCAAAATCCGTTGCGTAGTTTTAAAGATTTAAGCATACAGACAAACAGACAAAAATAGCGACTTTGTTTTATACTATGTAAGGAAGGATAAGGATGTAGTGATAAATAAATTGATCAAGACGAGATTTATCACTTATCTAATAAAGACGTAAGACACATTTATTATGTGTAGTATTTTGACAAAACCAGTCTAAATAATCCTAAGCGTGTCAAAGTAACGTGACCTCAACAAAGAAAATACTAAATATCCTATTACATTGCGTTCAGAATTCCCTATTTGTGATGTAAACAACGAGCCAAGAATTGCCTTCAAATCGTTTGAAGTGTCACATCTAAGGTAAATGGCTTTCAGAATAAGACGCCGCGGGGGGAACAATTGTTTTCGGTATTCTATATTTAGGGAAATCGATAGAATGTATTTGGAAAGTGGTTAGAAGTGGTAAAGAAGTAAATAAAAACAAACTTTTACTGTCGTGGTTAAAGGAAATAAATCTTGTTTTTTTGCGCTAAAATATTTTTTATAGCAGACTTGTAATAAACATAATCAGCCTATAATATTCCCATTACTGGGACACAGGGCTCCTCTCTGTTAGAAGAAATGAGCTATAATCCACCACGTGGGCCCAGTGCAGGTTGGTAGATATCACATTTCTTCGAATTTATGGTTCTAGGTCATGACGATTCCCTCGCGATGTTTTCCTTCACCGTTTTGAGAGCAGTGGTGATGAAATAAATTAGACAAAGTAATGTGCCTGCCTTGGTTCGAACCCATGGTTTACTGCTCGTAAGTCGGGGCTGCCGCCTCTAGGCCACTACTGCTCTTTTAATAAGTACTCCAAAAATAATAATATTGAACAAAAGCTAGAAGAATTTTATTAATTTACGACTATTTGTCTTCAAGATATCAGACAAAAGGTCTTATCTAAACAAAGATATTATTAATATTTTAGAAAACGTCAAACATTTACCTAATCTTCTAAAAACACTTGTCTTGGTAACGTCAGACAAAAAAATGTACTTCAATTATTTTATTTTATTATTTATTTAAATTTTCAACCGAAATTTCTTGTTTGAACGCTCATTCCATTGAAAGTTCTCCTTTCAGTATTTTATTTAAATAATCAGATCAAAGCTCGTTTTCTTAGATATAACATGAAAGAGAATCTTTTGTAATCTTTTGATAATCTTTGCGTGTGTGAGAATTTAAGATGAAGTTAAGGGCGAAGATTTTTATCAATAATAAAAATATCTTTAGGTTACTAACTGACAAATGCACAACTTTATAATTTTATAATAAAATCTAGAATAGATTTTTGACGTTTCGTGGGAGAAAAGTTTGTTATTGCTAAACGATTTAAGAGTCCCTTCAATATAAATGAAGGTTTCCCACAATCGCAAGAACATTTTTCCTATTGTTCATTTTGTCAAATGACTTAATAAACATTTTGCCAATATCAGGTGCCAGTCATCTACAAAATGATAGCAATGACAGCTGATATCTCCAATCGTCGCTTTAGATCGAACAAGGGAGATAGCACCTTAAAGCTAGTAATAAAAGGTTCGTTTATTGCCTGTACGCACCTTGCTAAGGGCACTGCGAGGTCGTGGCAATAAAGTTTTTATTTGTTCAAATTACAGTCTTAGATTTTGCGTACCTAATTTATTTTATTTGAAAGGCGGTTTAGTTACGAGTTGTGCGTAATTTAGTTTTGATTGAAGTTAAAAATGTAGTGATTATGGGGTAAAGTGTGTTATCGCATAGAAATAAAACGACTTCAGCCCTTATAAATCTTATTCATTAAAACTATCAAAAACCAACGCTTTTTTTTTCTTAGCTTATATTGTCCCACCGCTGGGTAAAAGCCTCTCCCAAAGCTTTCCACTCTTCCCTCTGTGTGGTTTTCTCCATCCAATTCGTCCTTCTAGCTAGGTCGTGACTCTATCGTTTTCTAGGACGACGCCCGTGTTTTTAACGCTATTAGTGTTTTTTTAATTCCTTCATTGGGAGAAGAGTGGGAGGCTTAGGTTAGGGATAGGCATTTGCCCAACAGTGGGACAGCAATAATTAAAAAGAAAAACGATTAGAGTTCCTAAATTTTAAAGACCAAAAAACTAGACTTTCTAAACTCCCAAACACCATTTTAGACTCACAAAACAATTCCACTCCTCATTAAATAAAGATAATTTAAAATCAAACCGTCACATTAACAAATAGCTGCACGAACATTCTGTCAAACCATTGGGGACATCAGAAATTTACAAGCTTTGATGTCAATAAATAAAAGATTTTAATGAACCGCCTGCGTTGCTGTCCGTACCGCCACGCGTAATATGTTATTACGCAAAAGCCCCGGGGAGAGACGATTCATATGTTTTATATATTAAATTTACCAAATATTACGGCAATTCACGTTATATCTGGGTTATGGGGAGCTTGATGGCTTGTTATGGGAAGCAAAGTGTGGTTTTTTGGAAAGTAAAAAAAAAATTGGTGGTTCGATGCTCTCAGAACGAAAGTTCTGTATTGAAGTAAAACTTTGTGAGGAAACACTCCTGTTCCATAAATAAAAAAATACCAGCCAAGTTCGAGTCGAACTCGCACACACAGGGTTCAATAGCACACTGGGTTTTCTTAAAAGTTTAATGACCACAACTATAGTGTCTTAGATTGACCTGGAAAAATTAAAACATATTTAGGTACTGATCTCATGTTTTCTCCGTAACTTTGATTATTATTGCACTATTAATAGGTAGTCATTCATTTCCCTGTTAATAAAAACGGGCATAGGATTTTCATTACATTTATTTAGACTGAAATAAAACATAATATGACTGTGACTAGGAATATCCTTAAAATATTTTTCGAAAAAGTTATCCAGGACATTTTCACAGGCAGTGTTGTGAGAGTGAATCCGCAGTAGGAACCAGAATTACCTGAACACTTTCGGTGTTGCTCGGATTTCCCTACAGACCACCAGCCATTCTGTATGCACATAATTGTGAATTTTTAACCTCTTACAATTCTGCATATGTGGCGGTAAGCTGTTACTGTGTTACTTTTCGGGTTTTTAGGGATTTTGGAATATAAAAAGTACTTTTTAATATGATGCTTTTATGTTTAAACAACTTTTACAAATCTGGCCAAACGAGCCCTAATGACTACCATCGACCTATATTGAACCAGTTTGGCGGACTTCCTTTCTTAACTTTCAATACCTTCCAGAGTAGTGGTCGGTGTCTCAGGCTCTCAGCAATAGAACAGGCTGATTACGTTACATCATCATCAGCCTATTTATGTTCCCACTGCTGGGACACAGGCCTCCTCTCTTTGAGAGAGAATGATGGGCTATAATCTACCACGCGTCAGATGTCTTAGAATGTCGGTTTTAGTACAAGCCGGTTTCCTCACGATGTTTTCCTTCACCGTTTTGAGAGCGAATTTTTAGTTATATGACATTTATTTCCACATGGTGCTTTCCGTCACCTTTCCTCCATTCTGGTTCTTTATTATACTCACAAAATTACATATGTATTGCATTCATATTATAACTTAAGCTGGAGAGCTTTACCCAAAATTGGGTAGGTACATATTATATACGACATGATAACATATGCACAGATTAATTTCTTCAGAGATACATTCATTCATTTTGTAATATTTTTAATGTACTTCTACTTATTGTATATTTTTTGACTTAAAATCTGGTTTCATTATAGTAAGTAACGACACGTTCGTATGCGAGTGCGAAGTTTTTTTATTATTTATTATGAATGTAGACTGAAGCTTTTAAAGTAATTTTAATTTTGTTATATTAGTGCGATGGTTTCCTTTAGTAATGTTTCATTCATTTCTGTTTTCAATGCGAATAGTTGTAATACTTTCACTAGTACAACTATTCATGTAGGTATATTATCTATCTTTTTCTTTTATAATTCTATCAGTGTTCTCTTTCATCTATTATTTGTGAATTATTCTTTCGTCGTACGTCTTATATGTATAATTTGTTAATGACGGTATCGGTAGCTTATATGACAGTGGTGATCTAAATAGTTGGTAATACAAAGAAAATTTTTCGCCTGGTACGTTCATAGCACGGTCATGGTATGGTACGGTATAGAGGGCGGCATCCTTAGAGAGCCACCAACGTTGTAGGTATTTAGATGACACCCCTAAATATCCCTATAACTAAACATATACATCTACATTCAACATAAACACATAGCAACTCCAAAAACCCTATAAAAACCAAAGCTGTGTAACAATTGACTTACGTACTACCCCCGATGTTACCCCGCTTCACCCCCTGACCACTTTACCCCTGCCCTCTGCCCAGTGCCCAAACATAACGTCGTTACGAAGGTCCCTCTATTTGAATCTACAGGGAAGACCCATGACTGCCTCACCAATTGAATTTTTTAAAGTTTTTTGCCGGATGGACTTTTTAGAGCTTGACCTGTTACAGGCAGTTTTGAGATTTTTCAGGCCTTTTTTCAGAGGCCCGTCTAAAAACGTGAATGCGACGTTACTCCTTCTAAATTGATTTTCATGAGTTTTGGTACAGGTGACGTGGTACTAGAAACATATTTTTAAATGTCACAAGGGGGATGTATTGGTCACAGGTAGTTGTTTCTATGGTATACAGAGGCTGCCCCTAAGACGACCCACTGACCGCTTAGGCAAATATTATAATTTATTATTAATAGCAGTCTAACTCTCATACTCCTGGGCCAAGGCCTGCCTCATTCTTTTCACTTCTCTAGATATTATGCCTCTTCTCGCCAACTAATGAGAAAATCTTCCGGTTGACCCACCATCTTCTCCTTCGACTAATTCCATATCTTTTTCTAATCCTGGACGTTGTCACCTATTTCTGACAGTATTCCCATAAAAGACCCTCAACTGTCACTTTTGCAACCACAAATAATAAATGACTAAAACTAACTTTTCCACTGTCAAAAGTTGGTCCATTTCATTAAAACTTACGGACAAACTTTTAACACCCAAATCACACAAATATGACACACGGGGCCAAACAAACTAACCAAGCGAGCAACTCATTAAAAAAATAACAAAACATCATCGGCTCACTCAATAGAAAAGTTTTTGAAGCATCACTCTCTGGTCTCTCAAACTATTATTACTTCTTTGACTTCTCAAATCAGTCAGACTATTCTACTTCTAAAACAACCTTATTTTACCACCTTCGAAAAAACTATGACACGGTAACCCCTCGACTTACGGTTCAAATTGCTTGTTGTCAAGGTTTTTGAGACGTATTTGTAAGGTTGTGGTCGCATATGAAACTTGGGAAGACAAATTCAGAACATAAGTGAAGGTTAAACAACAATAAAGTTTTATTTTGGGAAGAGGAATGTTTGGAGTGAGTAAGAAACTGAAATATTCATACATTAGAGTTCAAATCAGATTATAAATGCCACCGAGACAAGATGTAATGAAATTAATACTGATTTATTTAAATGATCTGACAGTAGTGGTCAAAATGGTCACAGACTCAGTTACTATTACGAATAGGATAGTTTACGAATTTTAACGCAATTAATTTTATGATCCTATTGTGATCTGCGAAAGTGGCCATTTTAGACCCATGGTCGTTATGGTCCCGTCATCAGTATCGCTGGTCTTAGGGTTTACCCCAATACAGTTAAATTCTGCTACGGCATCACTTCTTCACCAGTCTTACCAAAGGGTATCGTATTACCAGTACTAACTGGGCTGTGGCGGTTAGATAGGCAGTCAAAACAGGTATTCACGCTGCATCCGGTTAGACTGGAAGCCTGATTCACCATAGTTAGGAAAAGGCTAGTCAGATGATAGTAGAGTAAGATTAATTTAGTTAAAATGATGTCATTTTAATAATAGTCTGAATTGGTATTTAGGAGAGTGTACTTCGGAGAGTGTGCGCAAGAGCTCCACGAGCGGATCCCACCATCTCCCTTCTTCCATCTAGACTATACTACTACTACATACTAGACGTACTGCAGGGTATCACCGATACCTAGTCGACATTCCACACATTCGAACGAAGCGCTTTGCTGGGTGCTTTATTATGCACAGCCAAGGAGTGGAATTCCCTGCCTGCGTCGGTTTTTCCGAGTTCATATAACCCTAATCTGTTTAAGTCGCGAGTAAACAGGCTTCTACTGGGTAATCTCGTACCACCGTCGACATCATCTCTGCCCTCAGGGCAAGATTGAAGTCAAGAGCAGGCCCATTTATAATAAAAAAAAAAAATAGGAAAATTAATAAAAATGCCCAGAAAATTTAGGAAAAAACTGAAAGTTTTCATGGATAACTTAGAATTGCTAACGTCTGCGTCTGTCACATCTAAAATAATTATGTTACAGAAACAACTAAGCTTAGAAAGCCAGCAGCAGACCTGACATTGTCAAGATAACACATTTAGATGATAATCTACCAACGCTACTGTGAAATTGTAAGGAGATAAAAATAAAATACGTTCTTGTGTGACCTTGTTCCAGCAGCTGTTTGTGATCAGATTGTTTATAATGGTTATGTTTAGCTGTAGTTTATTATATAAATATGTCTATTTTGTTATATTATGGATGAGGTGTATGAGAAGGGCCAAGGATTATACGGTAAGTAGAAGAAATCAAAACTGTTAAAGAGGCGAACAGTCCTGGAGTGAATCATAGCAGAAGCTCTCAGCATGTTACCGATGAATCCTCAGGGTTCTAAAGATATAATTTGGCCTCCTCGCTGTTCCTGATTCGCAGGTTGGCAACTATGTTATTGAATGGATTAATCCATTAGGAACTTTTCTTCTTAAGGTCTAGTAGTCTCAAGCTGAGAGACTGAGAGACTGCTGAGCTGTTCCGACTGACTGTGTGAGAGTTTTCTATCAGAAATTTCACAGCAGCAGCAACGATGTCTAGATCTGTGCCCGGTTGATGGCAATAGGTTCACCCCTAAAACATGACTAGAACTGGAGAAATGTTGGTATATCTGCCTTATCTTTTGGGAATTACGAGGCATGAACTAAGTATCAGTAACAAAAGAACAACGAGTATAGTGTTACGTTATATTAGAATTCCAGATCAACACAATTAAAACAGGCGATCTCAGTTTACTAGATTAATCCATTCTCAGTAATCCCTTTGGGCCTAATAGCTACAACATTACAATCATAAAATTTTCCAAGGTCACGCCAAGGGCAGTCGTCCTTGGGCCCCGGTACAATAGACGGAATAGTTGTCCAAGTATTCAGAGTCAGCCATTTTGTTTTGCGGTCGTTTTGACCCGCCAGCCAGCCACGGTAATAGCGTGGGCCCTTTCATTATAATATTGAATTTAATTGTTCGAGTAATGGTGATTTGAGGGCGGGATCTAATTATGTGAGTGTTTTTATGAGTTTTACAGCTGGTAATTAAATTAATGTCTTAAATATGGTCTAGTTGAAGTACATAATATAAACAAAACAAATATACTTATTACAAAATATTTTTATCACCGTTCTTCTGTTTTCGAGTCATCATTCTCCTGCCCTAAAGGATCACCATCTGCCTAGTATTTTCCCAACCATCCGGAGTTCGAGTCAGTTGGACCATTTTAATATGAAGGACGACCTGTTACTGGGTAGTATGATACCCCTTTCTAAGACTGATTGACAGGCTTTTGGGCATTTTACTTAATACCGTTCTCCTGAACTTGAGGCTGGCGCGACAGCGTAAAATCTTTTCTCGTTGCATGCATCTATTTGATGACTTCACTAGCGTGCTACAAGAAGATTTCTCGCTTTTGTTTCCAGTTCTCTCCACGAAGCTTCTGAGTCCCAGTCTTTCGTAAAGGATTTCATCCGATCCACACTGGTAACATTGTAATACATTGTCTCCAGTTCTCTCCACCGTCTGAACTTCTGAAGCTTCAGAGTTCCAGTCTTTTCTAAAGGATTTCATTTCATACGAAACATAAAATAGTAGTAGTCAAATCTACTAGTTTGTCCATTTTAGCTGACGTTCGATATCCAATGTTTAGAAATTAATCTGCGAACTCTGACAATTTTAGTAGTAAAAGTGATTCATACAAATTATTAAAACTTTTTAGCCCGGTCACCACACGAAATGAGAATTCAAATCTATAATTACTTCACAGAACATTGTTGAGAATCTTTAACCTAGTTCCAAATGCCGGCTGAAGTGGGTCATTTTAATGCTAATAAGTGCGCCGGTGTTACATTGTGTTCGTAGGCATAAATTACTAACTTTACACCCGGTTCCGATGTCCAGGAGGGTACAGTCGGTGCCTTGCATTATATAGCCCCTCTCGTAAAGAAAAATAAGGAAAGTTTATTTGTACTCCGGGCGTCGGGGGCCATGTGATGGCTTCCGGCCACCGTAGGCTCGGGCCTGTGGACGGTGAGTAATGGGCTAGCTCACTCTCCGTCCGTCGGCCGTCCTATGACGATAACAGGCCGTGTCAACGGCGCGATCGTGTTCCACGCGCGCCTCAAAGAGACGCAACATATTGCAGGAGCCCACAGGGGCAAGGGTCGACGCCTGGCAGGGCTGCGGGTTGCTCTAAAGAGATACCGCGGGCTAAGAAGGAACATGGGTGGTTTTTAGTCAGTAGAAGTCTGACACTACCTACCGCTCTGCCCAGAGCGGGATAAGTCATTTGATGATTACCTACCCTGCAAAAAAAAGGAAAAAGGGATGTCAGATAATGCAGGGCACTGATTGTACAAGGCTTAAAGCTAACCATCCAGTGAGTTTTATGTGGGATGTGCAAGGAGGTGTTTGCTTAATGGCATTTAATTTGATTGCCAGCCAACGCATATCTGTGTGTAACATACTAGGTTGCATTGAACCAATCCACCTACGTTTTCAAACTAATTGACACGTGCGTAGCGAAGTCGTGGGCTGCTATAGAGGGAAGGCATAGGTTTTTATGTATATTACAACTAATTCAAAATTGAATATAACATACATAACATCACGGCTGTAATCCCAGATGGGTTAAGCAGAGGTGCACCTAATAGTACACTCACTTTTCGCTAGTCATGTTAACTCCCATGTAATAAGAGGCGAGCCTATTGTTATCACCCAGGCACAAACCGAGACTCTGTGGCTGGCACAGAGAAATTCGTGTTGGAAAAGCCTATTAACACTTTTTCTGATCTAGGATTCAAACCCAAGATCTAATGCACAGCAATCGCGCTTGCTACCATTAGACCAACGAAGCAGGAAAAATGGATTTAAGTATAGCATGTTTAATTTTAAGTTATTTTACTGAAGTAAAGGTACCTTGAATAAATAAATAAATAAATAGCGGATTTTCTGTATGCGGTATACCTTTATTTATTTATTTAAACTTTATGCACAAACGTGGTACATAGGCGGACTTAATGCCACAAGGCATTCTCTACCAGTCAACAGTTTCTTTATGAGAGCGATGTGTATCCCTTGGCTGATAACTTTAAAGATAGATCTATTTTAGCAAATAGGTAATACTAATAATGTCAACGAAGATACAAATCGGGCTTCTAACATGAGAAACTAATCAAAATATCTAAACTTTAGCCCGACACGAGATCAATAATTTGACACAAGTAAACATTGGCCTCACCTTGAAGTATTTGGATAGACACCAATAATTCAAAGTTAGAGTCAAATTATTATTTCAATTTGACTATTCCAAGGCACTTTAATACGTCAAAAAGATAAGCAAATTAACTGAACCCCGCGGCTTCGTCCTCGTGAAATTATTACAAAAATGCTACAAAAGTTTGTACAAAAATATTATAATTCAATCATGATTCGAAGGCATGTGGCGCCATCAATTACCATAAGAACGCTATTGTTTGTTTTCCTCGGAGACAGTACTGTTTTTCGGGATGAATGGTACCCTATGTCCGTTTCTGTACATCAGATAGGGTACATTTTTCAAGGTTTCAGTGGTTTTAGCGTGAAATGGTAACAAAGAAATAAACTTTTTTTTACATAATTATTAGTTTAGAAGTTAGGAAATTAAAATTGATTTCAGTTGCCCCTTCGCAAAAGTCGTATGAAAAGAATGAGCAAGAAACTCTATCATCCCTTTTGTCTCATTTTATCCATACTGGTGCTTTACCCTTATTTTAAACTGAATTTCAGAGCAAAAAGAGAATGTTTCCTCCAGCAATAACAATATAACCCCCATTGCCTCTACGAAAGCACCAAACAACCTACAATTTGACCCCGAAACCTTAAAATCAAAATGGATGTTCCGTCCGGAGTCATAGATTTCGGACCGTTATACCGTTCTCCTGAACTTGAGGCTGGCGCGACAGCGTAAAATCTTTTCTCGTTGCATGCATCTATTTGATGACTTCACTAGCGTGCTACAAGAAGATTTCTCGCTTTTGTTTCCAGTTCTCGCCTTGAAGCTTCTGAGGTCCAGTCTCTTTAAAGGATTTCATCCGATCCACACTGCACACATTATGCAACATTTTATCATTTTATTTATTTATTTATTTTTTAATATATTGTCTCCAGTTCTCTCCACCATCTGAAGCTTTAGAGTTCCAGTCTTTTCTAAAGGCTTTCATTTCATCCGAATCATAAAATTGTAGTCAAATCTAGTAGTTTGTCCATTATAAATGACGTTCGTTATCCAATGTTCATAAATAAAACTGCAAACTCTGACAATTTTAGTAGTTAAAGTGATTCATACACATTATTAAAACTTTTTAGCCAGGTCACCACACGAAATGAGAATTTAAATCTATAATTACTTCACAGAACATTGTTGAGAATCTTTAACCTAGTTCCAAATGTCGGCTGAAGCGGGTCATTTTAATGTTAATAAGTGTGCCGGTGTTACATTGTGTTCGTAGGCATAAATTACTAACTTTACACCCGGTTCCGATGTCCAGGAGTGTACAGTCGGTGCCTTGCATTATATAGCCCCTCTCGTAAAGAAAAATAAGGAAAGTTTATTTGTACTCCGGGCGTCGGGGGCCATGTGATGGCTTCCGGCCACCGTAGGCTCGGGCCTGTGGACGGTGAGTAATGGGCTAGCTCACTCTCCGTCCGTCGGCCGTCCTATGACGATAACAGGCCGTGTCAACGGCGCGATCGTGTTCCACGCGCGCCTCAAAGAGACGCAACATATTGCAGGAGCCCACAGGGGCAAGGGTCGACGCCTGGCAGGGCTGCGGGTTGCTCTAAAGAGATACCGCGGGCTAAGAAGGAACATGGGTGGTTTTTAGTCAGTAGAAGTCTGACACTACCTACCGCTCTGCCCAGAGCGGGATAAGTCATTTGATGATTACCTACCCTGCAAAAAAAAGGAAAAAGGGATGTCAGATAATGCAGGGCACTGATTGTACAAGGCTTAAAGCTAACCATCCAGTGAGTTTTATGTGGGATGTGCAAGGAGGTGTTTGCTTAATGGCATTTAATTTGATTGCCAGCCAACGCATATCTGTGTGTAACATACTAGGTTGCATTGAACCAATCCACCTACGTTTTCAAACTAATTGACACGTGCGTAGCGAAGTCGTGGGCTGCTATAGAGGGAAGGCATAGGTTTTTATGTATATTACAACTAATTCAAAATTGAATATAACATACATAACATCACGGCTGTAATCCCAGATGGGTTAAGCAGAGGTGCACCTAATAGTACACTCACTTTTCGCTAGTCATGTTAACTCCCATGTAATAAGAGGCGAGCCTATTGTTATCACCCAGGCACAAACCGAGACTCTGTGGCTGGCACAGAGAAATTCGTGTTGGAAAAGCCTATTAACACTTTTTCTGATCTAGGATTCAAACCCAAGATCTAATGCACAGCAATCGCGCTTGCTACCATTAGACCAACGAAGCAGGAAAAATGGATTTAAGTATAGCATGTTTAATTTTAAGTTATTTTACTGAAGTAAAGGTACCTTGAATAAATAAATAAATAAATAGCGGATTTTCTGTATGCGGTATACCTTTATTTATTTATTTAAACTTTATGCACAAACGTGGTACATAGGCGGACTTAATGCCACAAGGCATTCTCTACCAGTCAACAGTTTCTTTATGAGAGCGATGTGTATCCCTTGGCTGATAACTTTAAAGATAGATCTATTTTAGCAAATAGGTAATACTAATAATGTCAACGAAGATACAAATCGGGCTTCTAACATGAGAAACTAATCAAAATATCTAAACTTTAGCCCGACACGAGATCAATAATTTGACACAAGTAAACATTGGCCTCACCTTGAAGTATTTGGATAGACACCAATAATTCAAAGTTAGAGTCAAATTATTATTTCAATTTGACTATTCCAAGGCACTTTAATACGTCAAAAAGATAAGCAAATTAACTGAACCCCGCGGCTTCGTCCTCGTGAAATTATTACAAAAATGCTACAAAAGTTTGTACAAAAATATTATAATTCAATCATGATTCGAAGGCATGTGGCGCCATCAATTACCATAAGAACGCTATTGTTTGTTTTCCTCGGAGACAGTACTGTTTTTCGGGATGAATGGTACCCTATGTCCGTTTCTGTACATCAGATAGGGTACATTTTTCAAGGTTTCAGTGGTTTTAGCGTGAAATGGTAACAAAGAAATAAACTTTTTTTTACATAATTATTAGTTTAGAAGTTAGGAAATTAAAATTGATTTCAGTTGCCCCTTCGCAAAAGTCGTATGAAAAGAATGAGCAAGAAACTCTATCATCCCTTTTGTCTCATTTTATCCATACTGGTGCTTTACCCTTATTTTAAACTGAATTTCAGAGCAAAAAGAGAATGTTTCCTCCAGCAATAACAATATAACCCCCATTGCCTCTACGAAAGCACCAAACAACCTACAATTTGACCCCGAAACCTTAAAATCAAAATGGATGTTCCGTCCGGAGTCATAGATTTCGGTCAAAGTTGCTCGTATAGCTGTCCGCTTGTCCGGCTGTCCGGCTGTCCTGTAAGACCGGACACTTGTTATTTAAGGTACGGGGCTGGGGTACTCCGTTCTTATTTATACTGATGACTAGGGTTTCAGCAGGTTTGTTTGTTCAAGGAAAAATGGGGGGTGGTGGGGGAAATAGGGTTCTCAGTTTGATTAGGATAATTTTATTATAAACCTGTTGAGGGGGTCTATTTCCTTCCCATAAATGCATACTGGATAAGCAAAGAAAGGCCCATACTCAGCAGTGGCTGAAGTGTATGTGGATGATGATGATGATAATTATGTATACTCATCAATAAAAGTTTCGTTTTAACTTTTGTAAACTTTTAAAGAAAAACGTCACTGCCCCCATTTCTAAAGTTCACCCAATAAGGTGATTTTTTGCATTATAAACCGATTAGTATACATTTTTGACTGACGTTTTGTGTGTTTTTGCAACATACGTTTAAATGTAAACTATGAACGAAATAGAAAATATTAAAAGCGAGAAACACTTTAACCAACATTATTATTTTCTTTTTAAAATATCCAAGATCAATGAAACAAAACACAATCGTTTCCACGAAATTTCTTGTTAATTGAGAAACAGTTTCCTACCTAGAACTTAGTCTTATCTGCCTGCCAATGCTTGAAATACTATTCATTACCAATAGGTATATATGGCTTCTGTCTGACCAACTTGTTCTAGTTCCGCTGGGAACCATTCTAGCTCATGAGTTGGAGCTAGTAGCCATTAACTTTATTTTGCGTTACTTATTTTGTTTACTTTTATATAATTTAACTTGTCATCATTATCATCAGCCTATAATGTTCCCACTGCAGGGACTCAGGCCTCCTCTCTAGGAGAGGGATGGGCTCTAATCCACCACGCGGGCCCAGTGCGGATTGGCAGATGTCACATGTCTTCGAATTTTTTTGGTTTTAAGATATGCCGGTTTCCTCACGATGTTTTCCTTCACCGTTTTGTTTTAACTTGTCATAGTTCTGGTTAATTAACAAAAAGTAAATATTTATTCGAATCCTCATCTAGGTATCATAATCTTTACCACACTATATTTGGGTTGATTTCTAGTCGAAACGGATGCAGCTGAATACCAGTAATTTAAGTTTTGTGCCTCTGAAAAAACACCATTTACGAGTTTACGACCACTACATATTATAAAACAAAGTCCTCCGCTGCGTTTGTCTCTCAGTCTTTCCGCGATAAACTAAAACAATACAGCACCGATTGTCATGCTGTTTTGCACCAATGAATAGAGTGGTTCTCGAGGAAGGTTTTGACATGGGCAAAACCGCGGGCATCAGCTAGTTTACTATAAAAGAATGAACCCTACAAACACTCAGACCTCGGTATGCAAACAGGAACTGCCGAATCCTACAAAAACAATTTTCAACCTCAAAATGCCAACAACACAATAAAACTCCTAGAACTTCATAACAATGACAAGCACTATCTAAAGTTCCAACCAAAGCAGATATAATATCAATGTTGCCATTATAAACTGTAAATAACGCGGGAATTTCAGCGGCATTGTGTGCCAGTGTTGCCAGAAACAATGGAGGGTTAATGTAACCCTTTGTTGGAGAAGGTTGCCCATTGTGGCGGGTTGTAATAAGTGTGTCGATTTTTACAATCACTAGTATTTTGTGCTTCAAGGGATTGAAAACTGGGGAAGTGGAAATTTTGTGTATTATTGTTTTTGCCCGCAGCTTCACCTGTATGAAGTTTAGTAATTATCTCACAAAATCGTTTTACCAGGACAAAAAGTATTATATTTGTTAATACTGGCTGTAAACTCTGTCTGCCAAATTGCATACCAATCCGTTAAGTGTGTTTTCGTAGAGTAACAAACATAATAATATATACAACATCTATCGATCCTCACAAAAAATCGCATTTATAATAGTACTAAGTTTAGATGAGAATTCTATTTTTCAGAGCTCGTGAGACTGATATTCTAAACTAGCTGTTGCCAGCGGCTTCGCTCAGGATAAAAACTATCCTGTGAGTTAATCCAGGTTATAAACTATCTGTGTACAATTTTTTTTCCAAATCAGTTTTTGCGTGAAGAAGTAACAAACATACACACTCACAAACTTTCGCCTTTAGAATTATTTGTGTGATTAACCACATCATTTACTAGGTAAAAGGGTAGGAATTTGCAAGTCTCTCTCAACACAAAGAGTAGCCGTGGTGGCTATTTACAAATTTCTTTACAAATAGAGTAAAGAAGCAGTTTGCCTACAGCGTATTTTGTCCTATATCAGCCACAATAATGCGAAGAGGAGATAGCAGCCTTGAAAAGCTGGTCATTGTTGGTAATACCGAAGGCAAGCGACCGCGAGGCCAGTCGCCAACACGATGGTCCGACCAAGTAAAAGAAGCTATTTCCTCAAGCAAATTTCAGCAGGTGGTGATGGCAACCTTGGACCGGAGTAGATGGTCCGCTTAAAGGGGTCCAGTGACCACGATCCTCAGTAATGAGGGACCGACTGAAGAAGAAGAGAAGAGTAAAAAAATAACAATTAATTACTTTCTACGAGAGAGAATAATTTTATTGTTACTGAACTCTATTATACTTTCATAGCAGAGTTCAGTAAAATTTCTAGGAATAATAATTATTCTGTTTATTCATTACAACATTAACACATTCAAAAGCTAGTTTCCTAGGAACAACGCATAACAATTCCCCCAATCATTACATACAATTCCAAACTAGTTATTTCCAGCTGGAAACAGACCAAACCGGTTATATCCAGAATATTGAGTAGATAATTTCTCATCACGGCAGACCAATATTTGTGGGCAGAGCATTTCGAGTCCCGTTCGCCGTAATTTCTCGGTGAATAGCCAAATAAATTTATTTAATGGTTACCCAATGATCCTCCTGAATTACTGGCAGTCTGGCAGGTAGTTCGGGAGTGCTGCTGTATTCTTAGTGCTAAGCCCTTTTGGGAATAAGGTTTGAAGTTATTATTGTGGAGGTTTGACTAAGGAGAAAATTTTGTTTTTTGGGGCAAGAGACACTTCTAGCTAGTGTTCTAGTTCATCATTATTATTATCATATAACATTACACCTTGTTATCCTCACAATATAAGCAGAGGTATACCTATCAAGTGCACCCACCAAATCCAGACTCTGTTGTTTCCAATACTATCATAACTCATATGAAATATATCTACTGCTGGACATAGATCTCCCTTACACTTTACCACATTGATGAATCGTATGTAGTTTGCAAACAAATTAATACCTGTATGGTGTTCATGACTTTGCAAACTTAACTTGAAACCTTTCAGGTGCCTATGATACCCTAGTACATAACAATGCTGTGGTTACTTTTATTGGAATGATGGATTATCCCTGGAAATATTTCAAGACTTTATGCTCAGCAGAAAAACCATTATAAATCAAATTCTTCAAGTGTTTTCCTAAACAGCTACTGTCCAAAAATACCTTCCCCTAAAAACAAATAAAAAACGCACCCCAATGCAACATTATCACTATTAACAAGTTAACAGAAATAAATCAATATAAGACGTCCGCCTAATCCGTAGCGTGAAACTAGCTTCGATAGGGACACCTCTGCTCACCCTCCGACTGACTTACCATCAATCTTGCACCGTCGGATTAAAAGCTTGCCCACCCTCCGGGGCTGGGGATAAGAAATATATGCCAAGGGGTAGGAAAGAGAGGAAGGTTTACTTTGCACAAATCCCCAAAAAAAAAAACGTTTTTTCCTCAGTCAGCAGCAACCGAAGAGAAACTTTTTTTTTTTTTTTTGCTATCCTGTACTATCCCACTCCGAAAAACCGAACCCATGTAGGAACATGGGTTCGGTTTTTAGTCAGTCTCGGCACAAGGGCAAAGAAGGATATTTGCCCTTGTGCCCAGGCCACGTCATCTAGTACTAAAATCCGCGGCCATCATCTCTGCCCTTAGGGCAAGATTGAAGTCAAGAGCATGCCCATTTAAAATAAAAAAAGTTCCATGTAATAGGGGCGAGCGTATGTCACCAACTGACCACAAATCCAGACTTGGTAGCTGCTACTGAGAAATTCCAGTGTGAATCGAACTTAGGACCTCATGCACAGTTGGCGTGAATCAGAGGTAAAGTAACTAAAAATAACTGTAATGTCAGCTTATTTCACTTCCTCGTCCTCTACTAGATTGAAATCTGTCCCTATAACAAGGATTGGCCATCAAAAAGCAAACGAGTCGTTTTCCCAGCCCTTTTCTTGCTCCAAATGTTGTTCTACAGTTTTCACTTTTAATAGTTTTCCCAACAAGTCTTTATAATAACTGAATAAGTTTTTACTGTACTAGAAAGCTCTTATTCTTGATAGGTAATTATCATCATCATCCGTCTACAGAAGTTCAACGACATGCCATTAATCTCATTCTTCTATATTCATCTTCTTATTTCTTTATTCTTCTTCGTTTTTAACGAATAGTTATTCTAAACTGATAACTTCTGTCATCAACTCACTACAGAATTTGCGAATATTTCTTCAGTCTCATTCAAGCTATAATGGGTCTTCTGCCTTATCTCTGCGAACATTTCGAGTAGAGTATTGAGTGTAGTATTGCTGGGATCCCCGGCTTATGAGGGATACGGCCAATTGTGGACACATTCAGCTCCCACTGTTATTCCAACAAGTTCGGCCATTGAGCCTTAAGATTTTATGGGTCAGTTTGTTCTGTTATATTATAGTGTTATGTTTTGGTTACGAGGTTTATAGTAGTTTAAAATTTTGTTGGCTGTTTCGTTTATTGTTTCGGTATTGGGGTTCTGAGTTTCGATTTGTATGTCTTCTGGACGTAATATTGTGTTTAATTTAGGCTCTTTGGTCGATACATCGAAGGAGCTTTTCAAGGAATTTCGTTCAAGAGCAGTCACTGTATTCATAGCTGTGATATATTGACATTTTGCTTAATTGTTAGACTTGCTTACTGTGTAATATCATTCGGCCTTATTTTCATTAGGTTCACATTTTTGTCCGCGTAATAAGTCAGTTTTCCACAGTTTACATCATTAACGTTGTGTGTCCCATCTGTCCCAGTCTTAATAAGTGCTTTCTCAGTCTTAAAACAAGTTTTAAGTACGAAATAAACACTGAAACTAAAACAGATTCCGCCATAGCACAAAACGCCGCGATATATTACAGGAAACAAGAAAAAAATACAGGGTTTTTTATGTGTGAAATAACTCACGAAAATATAAGATAAAGGAAGGGTCCACATTAATGGAAGAAGATTGCATTTAACTATCGTGTGGGGATAAATAGGGAAGGGAGGCGTTGCCCTCAACCCTCTGTCCTCAGCCCTCTGTCCTCCGGCTTCCGCAACACAAATCACACGTAACTCAATGGACAGGCCCTCTAAGGAATCGCACGCAGCATGCGACGCGACTGCGACTGCGACTTGTCGTGATTTAAAAGAATTGTGTCGGAGATTATTGTTGGTGTGTCGTGCTGAATGTTCAATTGTTTGTGACACCCTCTTTCCGTTTTGAATAAAGTTAAGATAGTTTTTACTTTTTTGGTTTCTCTTTTATTGTTATACACTTGCGTGTGTGTATCTAGATTTTGGTGTTTTCGTAATGTGGAGTTATTGTGATCGCTGAAGTTTGATGTTTTGTCTCCTAAAACAGTTTGTAACTTGATTTTGGGTAGCTTAGTTTTAGCTAAACTGCGACACATTACATGAGTATAGAAAATTTCGGATATTTCAAAAAGAGTCAAATGAACATCACATAATTAATCTTGAAGTTAAATTGACGTTCTTTCATAATGTTATTCCAAACAAAGACTGTCAATGAGTAAATTCAGATAAAGATCTAGTATTCAACGTTGTTGAAATCAGCACAAAATAAAAGAAACCAACAAAGAGCTCGTATTGCTGACCCGACAGCCGACAGCTGACCTTTAGTAGTCAAGTGTGTGCCCAGCTAAACAGATCCGCAGTAATTCGTACTATTTCGTTAAATTAGTCCGTTTGTTGTTGTGCCCTGAATGCCGCTAATGAACTCTTCTTATCGACACAATGAAGCGATCCATTATCGTCAACTGCTTTTAGAAGTAAATCTACCTTTTTGTTACCTTTGGGTTCAAGGGAATGATTGTGTTGTGTTGTCATCATCATCATCGTCCTCATTTTTTTGTGGTCTACTCCTTCCTTAATTTTATTACTTATTATACTGTTATTAAAACTACAAATTTTTATTACCATACCATTCACTAAACATAATCATTATTTTTGACTAATCATCAGTATATTTACCACCGATTGTAGTCCACTGTTGGGCAAACAGTTTCATGATTGAATTAATTTAAATTTGGTGACAAGTTATCTCCTTACAGCCAATCACTAGACCGCCTGCAGTATTTTTGTTGTCAAACTCTTTCATAAGATCTTAAACTTCTTCTACAAGGAGCAGTATTTGTTCTTCTTCTACAACTAGTACACATTCTTCACCAAATACAAATCTTCTCACAATCTCACCATTGTTTTCCATCTCACTCTCTCCTCCGTCTATTCACTCAAATGTTTTCTCACCCAAAACGAATTTCCTCGTGATTCCGTACTATATTGTCAAATTAGATCGTTTTGTTGATTTGCTGAATCCGCTAACGAACTTTTCTTATCTAGTAACGTAATGATTTGCTTTTGGCGCCAGATAATGAGTTCGGGACAAGGAGGTTTTAGTCTGATTGTAATTAGATGCTTTATTAGTAAGCCGATTTCGTATTATTTATTTATGACGGAAGATAATATTGCTGAGTTCTTGTTAAAAGGATCAGTTGAAATGTTCGAATGAATTAATTAAACTGTAGAATAATTACGTCACCTTACACTAACAGTTAATTCAGTCAGTATTTATTCAATGAACTTTTTAATGTCTGAAGTCGCGTCCGTGATTTGTCCGTATTGGTTTCATCGCAATGCAACAACAATATTTAATTTTGTGCGATTCAATAAGAATTTAGCTATGTCATTTTTATTTTGATGTCCACACAGTTCAATTTAGTTCCTCGAAAAAAGCTAGATGGGTTTCGTTTATAGCTCATAGGAAATTCAATGCACCCTTTCTGCTTACCCCTTCTGTGTAACCACAACATTCCACTTCTACCACCATCGTAAGTCTTGCCAACACTTGTAATAAAACTCCAATTTGTTCAACCGATCACAGCCCTCGCAGAAATGAGGGAAAAAATAAAAATTTCCATCCCCACACGAATGGAGAAAAAAAACATTTATCACCGCAATGCTATGGATTCTTGAAACAGTCATATCAGCAATTTCTCCCCAAACCCATCGACTTTTTCAACACTTCATACATTACCGTTTTTGTACTACGTTAAAGAAACATCTCGGTACAAATGCGGCGATGTATGTGGAAATGTACTGAATTGTCGCTTTGTAAAGCAGTCGGTAGTCGTGTCACGGTACGAGGTGAGGGGAAGTCAGGGAGTGTCGCGAAATCGCCGCGTTTTGTACACGATAATACCTCTTAGACGAGGTTCCCCTCGAGATGGGTGACGTCACAGAGTGAACAGAAGGATTAAGACTTTCTTCCCTAGAAGATTTATCTTGGTAATGCTTATAATCACCTAGAGGTTTATTAGAGGAGTAACACTCTTCACTATCACTACATAGTATAAAACAAAGTCGTTTCCCGCTGTCTGTCCATATGTATGCTTAGATCTTTAAAACTACGCAACAGATTTTGATGCGGGTTTTTTTAATAGATAGAGTGATTCAAGAGGTAGGTTTATATGTAGCACATTCCACCCGTGCGAAACGGGGGCGGGTCGCTAGTATGAAATAAGGTTAACAAGTTTTTAGTTTCCATTTACATAATGCATTGTTTTTGCCGCACGTGGAGATAAAAAAAAAACTGTTTAACAAAAAATAAAACCGACTTAAAAAAAAACACAAAAAACTAACTTTTGAAGAAAAATCAGTTTCTGAAGTCAAAGGACAATGAAGTTTTTTTTTAGTTTTGTTGATTTCATAAACCGCTTGTCCGATTTCGATAAATTTCGAAATTATACTCTTTCCAACAAAAAAAGAATTTTTCAAATCGGTTAGCAAGTGACGGAGTTATGCCCAAACAAAAAAAAAAAAAATACAAACATCCGAAGTGAGAACCTCCTTCCTTTTTTAGAAGTCGGTTAAAAATAAAGACATCATAAACAACATAGGTAATATCGTCTTTGTAATTGTTAGCCTGTGTTATCCCACGACTGGACAAAGCCCCATATGACTTCTAAATTTTGCGATCCAGGGCCAATGTGGACCTCTGGTCGTTGGTTCTGTCCAGCCAATCCCGTTATCTCCTGTGAGGTCTACCACGTCGCCTTTTTAAAAAAAAATATAACTTGATGGTCACTTAAAGAAAGAAAGAAAGAAAAAATGTTTATTTGACGTCAGTACATCAAGCACACACACAATAATATTAAAAAAAAAAGATTACAAAATTGGAAATACTATGTGCTGTGTGCCTCACGGCTTCTTTTTTTTTTTTTTTGGTGGGTGGAAAATCATCGAATGACCCCCCCCCCGCTCTTGGGCAGAGCGAAGGGGAGTGTCAGACTTCTACTGACTAAAAACCGAACCCATGTTCCTACTTTGCCCTTGCGCCGAGGCCACGTAATCTAGTACAAAAATCCGCGGCCCCGACTCACGGACTCACGCACACTTCGCGGCACTTCTCAGGGGCCCTAGTCTGCTATTCAATAGTGTCAGAATGGTCGATCATTGATCTCATAATGGTTGATTGACGACAAGCCAAAAAGTACCTTAAGTCGACAGGCATAAGGTACTTTTTGGCTTGTCATCAATCAACCATTATGAGATCAATGATCGACCATTCTGACACTATTGAATAGCAGACTCGGGGCCCTGGTATTGTTCAAAGTGAACCTTCTGATTTCACTGCATCATGACAAAAAGCAGTAACGACGTAATCATATTATGTTAGGAGTTATTTTAGTGAGGATAATTGAATGAAGGTTATATTCACGTTTGTACTGTACTAGGCAGAAGGGAGTGTTTTCTATTAGTTTGTAACTAGTGCTAAATGACAGCTAAGGTTTTTTTATTGTGCTGCTAAGGTGTTTTTTTTTTTTTTTTTTTTTTTTTTTTTATTGCATGCTAGCGAAGGAGGTGGCGGAACGAGAGAGGGAGCGATCCTCTCAACGTCCCAGCCGCCGCGGAAGGCGCGGAAGGCGCTCCGGGCGTCGGGGGCCACGTGATGGCTTCCGGCCACCGTAGACGCGGGCCTGTGGACGGTGAGTAATGGGCTAGCTCGCCATCCGGCCGTCGTCATGACGGCAACAGACCGTGTCGGCGGCGCGTTCGTGTTCCACGCGCGCCTCAAAGAGATGTCAGCAAGGAGGGGCCCGCAAGGGCCGACGCCCGTCGGGGCCGCGGTATTATGTACTAGATTACGTGGCCTCGGCGCAAGGGCAAAGAAGGAACATGGGTTCGGTTTTTAGTCAGTAGAAGTCTGACACTCCCCTTCGCTCTGCCCAAGATCGGGGGGGGTTATTCGATGATTTTCCACCCACCAAAAAAAAAAAAAAAAAAAAAAGGTTTTTTTATTGTTATATTATTCGCAGGCTTTTGTCCTTTTAAGGAAGTCAGCCGTATTATATCTTAACCTATTCTTATCTAAACTGAAACAACTAAGGTCGTAAACCATAGCATTTCTGAAAGCTTTACCCATATTTTTTTGGAGGCTGGGAAATTATCAAAATAATAATATTATTATGACTCTTCCCGCTCTGGGCAGAGTGGAAGGGAGTGTCAGACTTCTACTGACTAAAAAACACCTATGTTCCTTCTTAGCCCTTTATGTCGAGGCCACGGTATCTCTTTCGAATAACCCACAACCCCGACTGTTCCCCATTCTGCCGTGGTATAACTAAAATGCCGTTATCCAACATCTGGTCGATTTTCAACTTTTGATACCATATTAATGAGAAAAAAAAAATCTATCGATCTGTGTTTGCGAATTTTCAATATCTTGAATAGTTTTGGAAATAATAATTATAAAAATGCCGTTAAGCGCATATTTCTCACGTGTGAAATAAGCAAAAATAACGTTAAGTAACTTTGTGAGTCTATAAAGCCACTAAAGTTCATTAACTCATATTTTTATCAGAAAAAATGTATATGGTTACTTGTCTAGATTGCCGTTAGCAGTCTTTTGTACACTAAAAAGCGGTTAAGGTACTGTAACTGTTTTATAGGTATTCTTTTTTTAATAAAGGAGTTTGCTTTTTTTTAAACTATAACGTTGTTAATTGGAAATGTTAGACTTAAACTTGACTAAAGATGTTTAACGGCATTATTGCTTCATATTTGAGATATTTATATTTTGACTTAACGTACGTTACAAGCCCGTAGCGGCAATTTCAAACCTAAACAAAAATGTATTGTCCGTCATTATTAGACTAAAACGACGTTATCTCACACTAATACACTACAAAGCCGTTAACTGATCTCGCGCGGGGCGGGAGACACCGACTACGTAACGATCCTGTACCGAAGTCTGTGAAACTAGTGCATCGCCAGGAGCTTGGGGGTGAGGTAGTGTGCGCTCCAGGTTTGTTCCCGCCAATTTTGCAACGATTGCGATATGGCGAACCATCAATTTCCATCATTTGTGTCCCAAAGAAGGATTCAAACATCCAATCCAAGAGTTTATTTAAAAAATATAGTTGGGGTATGTTTCCTACGTAAAAGTTATGATCATACGTACTTATATAAAAATAATTTCGATGATGCATCATATTATTATACAACTCTTCGTTTCATGAACGATAGATATTTAAAAAACCCACGTACAATGGTATTTAAAACTGAACCGAAAGGTATCGAACCTAAGAAGGAAAGCAAATTTCCTTAAAAACCTATCGAACATAATTCCCCCTCGCCAATTTTTATTTTGAAAAACTTACCAAGAAGCAAACATGAGCATTCCGGTACAAGTTCTGATTAGAATAATAATATAAAGTAGTGTCAGTTTATTGAGACTTATTTTGACTAATTAATAATTTCAAATAATAACTTTTAATTTTGTAATGTAACTGTGATACGATTTTGAATAAATAAATAAATTGCCCTTTATTTTCTGAATTACATCTTGTTTGTTACTGTAAAGTTGTTACAGAATGTCCAAATTCAGTGTGTCTTTTGGCAAAGGCCTCCTCTAGCTCCTTCCATTGCTTTCTGTCCCGAGCCACTCTCCTCCACTTGGGACCCGCTGTTTTTGTTGGTCAATCCTGGTCAAGATGTCTGGTAGATTAGTTTTTGCTCTCAACTGTTCATTTCTTACATGATCTGCTTTACGTATATTTGTCATGCTCCGTTCCATGGCTCTTTGGCAGTACTGCAGTTTATTTCTGTGCTGTTTTGTAAGTGCCCATGTTTCGCATCCGTATGTTATACAGGGTAGTATGCAGATATTAAAAAAAATCTCTTAACAGCCATTCCTAAGTCTCTGTATTTCATGACCTCTTTTAATGAGCAATACTTTCTCCAACCACTTGCTATGCTTGTGTTGACTTCCTTAGTTATTTGGTCTTATGGTGATATAAAGTGGTCAAGATAATTATATGTATTCATCAACATATTCAATCCCACCCCGGATTGAATCTATCAGTGTCGGTTTTTTTTTCTGAATTGGTCAAAAGTTTTTTTTTTTTTTGTGGTTATGGACAATCCCACCAAAGCACTTTCCTTGCTTAAGCTCCAGATGACTTGGGTTTTCCTCAAATACGACTAAGTCGTCTGTGAATCTAAGGTGATTTAGTTTCTGACCATCGATGTTGAGACCCAGATGAGACCAATCCAGTTTCCGGAATATATTTTCCAGTTCTGCGGAGAATAATTTGGGTGACATTGGGTCACAATCGTCTGACGCCTCGTCTTACTTCAAATTCGGGCCCCGTTTGTTCTGACTGTATTTTTGCTTTACTGTTTGAATAATATAGTTTTGATCAATTCGATATAAATTCCAAGTATGCCTTGAGGGCTACTCAAGACTTTCCCACGATTTTTAATACTGTGTTTTTAAGAATATATATATTTTATCAAGAAGGCTTTACAAAATGTAGATAAAAGATAGAACTAAAATTTAAATAAGGAAAATTATTTTTGATTTTTCAGTTGATGATTGTTTTTAAATGATACTAGAAATATAAAGTTCTGAGTTCAAGGAGAAGATTAGAATTAGTTTTGATTGTTTGTTACCTATCACACTAATGAAAGACTGAAGTTTGTATGTAATTTTTGTTTAATGTTATCTTATTTTAAAGTACAAGTAGTACATAATAACTGATGTGATTTTAGTGTTATTCCATAGAACTGAAAATTACTAAAAAATCTAGTTATAAGTAAAGTTTTGTGAAAGTTATAAGTTTAAGCATAATTACATTTTATTTGAAATGCAAAAAAAAAATATTGTCAATCAAGACTAGTTGATTGATAAATCTTTGACTTTTATTTAAAAATTATCTTTAATTTCAACAAATCTATTTCATTTTGTGCAAGAAAATAGTTCACAATTTGTTTTATATTATTACGCTATAATGTCGTTAAACTGTAAGGTTTTTAGTTTAACCACGTTTTAGCTAAACAATGATTCAAGTTTATCCTTTTAATTAATACGCTTCTAAAGGTTACCAGACTTAAAAGCAGTAAAGTAACGTTAAACGCACTAAAGTTTAGCATGAACCAGTTCTTTATTACATAATCGTAAGCTAAATTGTCGTTATGTGCAAATAACGCCGTTTTAGTTAATCAATGAAGTCATGAAATTTTAGCATTTTAATAAACAATAATTTTCTATGAAAAAGATACACTAAAACGCCGTTACGCTTTACGTAGCGGCGTTTTAGTCGATGATCCATTATGATTTCGGTTACATCTCTGTTAAACTAAAACACAAAAGAAGCTTTTTCATAAAATTAAATTATCTTTACGACATGATAGGGTAAGTAGTTCAAAAGTATGCGATTTCATCTATATTTTGGTACTTCCAAATCTCTGATAGGTGTTGTCATCGAAAAATGACAACGGTTAAAAAAATTTGTCGCGGTTTTTCTGTGTTATTGAAAAAAATGTCTTTAGCAGATAACGGCATTATAGTTATACCACGGCAGCATTTATCTTGGGTATTTATTTGTTTATTTGTAAAGTACCTATACTATCAGTTTAAATTGCATTATGGTTTTGATTTGAATAACAATGTTCGGATCAGTTTGTAGCCACTTGAACAGTTCTATTGCTGGCATCGTTTAATTCTATATTTAAGGACGTGAATATTATTGTACACGATGGGCAGGACGCGAGGCAGGGCATATCCTGTAGAGGGGCTCCACATTGGCATTCTGTTTGTGATGGGCCGAGAAAACCCTATTTGAACAGATTATTTCTACAACAGTCTACCTAGGCCCCTAGGCCCCTAGGCCCGCAACCGGAATTTTTAGATTTTTTCTTCATATAGTTCAAAACTACCACTGTTAACAATTCTAAACATCTCTAACAATAATGTGAACTCCTGTTTAGGATTTCATTGTCGATCATTTGTAATTTTACCTCTAGGTTGTTTTGCAATAACCGATGCAATCGAAAAACGTAGTACTACATAATAAAATATTAATAGCAAGATCGCCGCCTGTTTAGAACACCATATTGCGTCAAGTATGTCCCCAGGCTTCCTAATACCATCCGCTTAAAATATTCTACTGCATATAGCTTTAACTTAACTTAAGTACCCTGCACTTTAAAATACAAATACCCCTTAAGCAAGATTACAAAAGCTAAGCAAATACACTTTATTTAAACCCCCGACAAATAAAATTCGGAGACACTATAACTACCCCTTAATACGGAACTACCCTTCGAGTTTCACCCCTAGGAGATTACATGTTATCAAATCAAATTGTGCCAGTCTGCTTCACCCGGGAATCGAACCCCACGCTGGGGGCATTGTTGTATCTCCCTAATGACGTATTGAAGGTTTATAATCTCGTCTTAACGAAGTCGTTGGTCCGTTTATGTTCGCGTATGTCTGGAAACGCTTGACCGATTTGATGAGGCTTAACTTTTAAGAGGTATAGGGGAGACACGTGTGTGCTCTTATACCTGCCTTCTTGAGAAGATAGAGATATTGATGATAAAACCATTTTGATGAAAACTTTTGCGAGTATGACACGCGTACGGCGAATGTCTTTCAAATAAAACTGAACTAGGCCTAGATTTCAAACATACAGTTATTCTTGCTGTCTGCACTCTTCCATATTCGGGTATTAATATTATAAGATAACGTATTTAGGTAAATGTCATAGAATTAATGTGCATTGACATTGATGGCATTGATGTTAAGGACAGACAATCAAAATTTTATATTACTTTTTACATTATTGATAGAATGCCACTTAACATTTCTCACGTCTATAATATATGAAGGGTTATAGGCAAAGGTGTACCTGATCGTACACCCACATTGGGAGCAAGCCTATTGCAATCAACCAATCATAAATTCAAACTCTGTGTCTGCTACTGAAAAATTAAATTAATTGATGGAGAAACCCAGTTACAATTTGCCCGACCCGGGAACTGAACCCAGGACCTCATGCTCAATAGTTGCCCTTGCGACCTCTAGACCAACAAAACAGTTATGTATGATAGAATATCTTTTTGTTTAAACCACAATGTCAAATGTTGCACTGTATTACCATCGGCACGATTCTTGAGCGCTGACGCAAAAGTGAGTTATTGGGTCCCTTTGGTGGTATGAAGTGAGACGCGGGGCGGGGAAAGTGCAGTGATTGGTCCGTAGCGCATCGCGTCATAGCCGTCACTCGGGATTTGTTCTTTACTCCTGCTGCACTTACCTCACGACCAATAAATAATAAACGGGTGTGCGTTTTATTTGTCATAAAGTGTACGATGCGCACAGCGATCCCCACTCTTCCGCCGAGCGCTCAAGAACCGTGCCGGTATCTGTATCACCCCGTATTGAACTAAAAATACACATTTTGCAACTTTTATTCCTTGTTCGCTTAAGCTGCCATAGTCCAACCGTGTTATCATGAAATATGTTCACGGCACAAGGAGGGGTGACAGAATTACCGTAAAGAATACGAAACGTTTCTATTGATCTGTTTATGGGGTGAATTGAGATCATAATGTTATTTTTTATTTATTACGTAGTTGTATTTTTTGTTGTCATTTTTGATAACTTTACGTTGTGGTAACTTCACAATAGGGTGAGTTGTAAGAGGAACTGAAAACGTAAAGTTTTTCTGCCTATTTGTAAAATAGAACCCATTATTCTTCCATCAGGAATTTGTCATTCATCATCATCATCCACTGCTGGGTAAAGGCCTCTCTGCCTTTTTTTTTCGGGTTGGGATATTAGATTATAATAATAATAATAATATTCCACAACTATCACACAACGCCATCTAGTCCCAAGCTAAGCAGAGCTTGTGTTATGGGTACTAGACAACTGATAAACATACTTATATATTTCTAAATACATACATATTATAGATAAATTACACCCAGACACAGAACAAATGATCGTGCTCATCACACAAACATTTGTCCTGGGTGGGAATCGAACCCACGACCTCCGGCATAGCAGTTAGGGTCACTAACCACTAGACCAACAGGCCAGTCAGATTGGATTTGGATTATTATTATCATCAAATAATAATGACTAAAAACCACCCATGTTATGCCTATGCCAAGGTCCACGCTCTTGTGCCAGCGTCATCTAGGATATGCCCGCAGTGACAACAATGTCGTTTACCAATACTTCTCTTTCTGGGACGCCACTCGGCACTCGGCCACAGGTTTACTCCACCTGCCATCACCGCGCCTGGCAAGGTATCCTGCTCACTTCCTTTTTTTCCCGATCCATATAACTTTATTATCAAGTAACTAACTTAAAAATAACATATATAAAATAAAAACAAACTAATAATAGGTGAAGTGACAGGTTTTGATATATATTATAAAATATATATATATTTTCCTTTTGATATCCATAACGTGAGTTCTCACTAATAGCCTTGTTAATAATTGTTATGCTGTTTGTTGTTATTTGTTTATGTATGTGCTGCTCTTTTGTGTTGCTGCTGTCCATTAGCGAATAAATACATATTCTATTCTATTCTATTCTTCCTTGCATTGTGCCTAGTTGATAGCAAAAGGTTCGTCCCCTATTACACGAATCTTTTTATTTTTGGATGGTAGGAAATCATCAAATGTCTCCTCCCGCTCTGGGTAGGGAGTGTCAGACTTCTACTGACTAAAAACCACCCATATTCCTTCTTAGCTCTTTGTGTCGAGACCGCTGTATCACTTTCAAACAACCCGCAGGCAAGACGGGTGTCGGCCCTTGCTGGCCAAACATAACTGGCGTTTGTGTGTGCGTGATATTACACGTTTATTCTAACTAAAGAATCTCTCTCCTTTAGTTTCCACGATTACACTCAGCGTCCCACACATACCTACAATCCGACGTCCTCTGAACAAAACATTTGTAGTTGAAATCTTAATAGGACACTTAGAACAGGGACCATTGTTTACGTTGTCCCGGCGTGGGGACAGTCAACGGCAGAAATATGTACTTCAATTAAATACACGCGTACTGTACAACCAAGCATGTGCTTTAGTTTATGTAGGTTATTTTTTATCACAACTGCTCTACTAGGATTGCCTCATTGGTATAGTGGTCGCAAGCGCGACTGCTGAGCCTGAAGGTCTGGGTTCGATTCCCGACTCAGGCAAAGTTTCATTAAGTTTTTCTGTCAAAACAACGGACTCTGGATTTGTACCCGGGTTGAAGACAAAGGCTCTCCCCCTATTGCATGAGACTTAATGTTGTGTGTGTACGATTAGATACACCTCTACCTAACCCTGTAGGAGATTTTAGGCATCATGTTATGTTATGTTACTGCTGCTCTCGAAAATGAAGAAATTGGCATGTCGTAGAACCAAAACCCAAAGAAATGTGATTTCTACCAAACCCACCCGAACTAGGCTCGCGTGGTAGATTATAGCTAATTCTCTCGCATATAGAGAATTCTTGTGTTCCAGCATTGGGAACATTACAGACTGACAATGCAATGTACCCATAACCTTTGCCGACGACTGTACTCAAAATAATAGGAGACCCTACATGGCTGAATTACGCACATTTCAAGTAGTTACGTACACGTAATTGAGGCACACTGTCTGTCTGTATGTACTGAAGCCTTGAATTTTAACTCTGAACCAACAATTGTAACAGTTAGGGGTCGTAATTGGATTGCTTTAATTATTGTTATTATTGTTACTTATTTATTCATAAACCTACCCTATTGTTACTGTTAATAGCATACATTAGAGAGGTGTGGTCATATTTGAGGGTGGAGGGGAACTAATACTGAACCACTGTCTGCATGAGACCAACATCGGAATCGCGAAAAAGTATCAGATAACCTGAACATTTGGGTCGAGTAGGTATGGAATAGTTTATGTAGGACTAAGTGTTACCAGCGGCTTCACCCGCTACAACTCGAAAATTAACCCACGGGAAGATAAAATCGGGATAAAAACTATCACACAACCTAAGTATCTATAACTATGTGTTAATCCAGGTTATTAACTATCTGTGTACCAAATTTTATCCAAATTCGTTCAGTAGTTTTTGCGTGAAAGAGTAACAAACATCCATCCATCCCACATACATACTTACAAACTTTCCCGTTTATAATATCAGTTAGGATAGGATTTAGTTTAGTTGTTCCAAATATGGCAATTACTTTCCATGAAGTCATTTTGGAACCCTTACAGAATCACTTTGTTGTCCGTCTGTCAAGACCCTTTTTACCCGACTGCAAGGAAATAAATAATATTTTTTCTCAGAATCGAGTGGAGGTATAAAGCCGAAATTAATATCAAATACTCTGGGAGTTGTGAAAACATCAAACACGTAAATTAACGCAAACAAAAGATATAACCGTTTACGGTGTCGCTTCAACGGGAAGTACTCTATACGTTTTCAATCCCTAGATTGAAAACGTATAATAGAGTACTTCCCGTTGAGATTGAAGTCCTTGAACAAAAAATAAACAGGAAACTGTAAATAATTATGTAGTTTAATGACAAAATACTAAAGTTATGGTCTGCTATACTGGACCTGTGTGCGTGCTTCACGCTAAGGACTGCATAAGGAGTACTACAGACTTCGGCGCGGAGCGTCACATTTTCGCCACCAATCAGAACTCCATTTAGTTTCTAAGCTACAACTTACTGTCTACCTATCCAGAATATGTCCAGGATAATTACTAAATCCCCATTAATAAGATGACCATCCAATCACAGGCAAGCCCGGGTACCCTATCAGGGCCTTACCACGAAATAGATAGTTACAGAAGACTAGCTACAAGCCCACAACGAGCGTAGACAGGCGCACGCACACATACACACGTACGTTCGGTAATCTTAAAACAAATGGCGGTCGCGAGTACGCTTGCATTTTGCTGAATGTAAAGCTGGTCTACACGGTGGTGAAGATATATCGACGCGTAAATTGTTGCCATGAATTCAGCAGTATAGAAGTTAGACGTTGGTTGTTTAACAACTTGTATTAAGTGTAAACGTATAGGAGTGCTAAACGGTAATACATTTTATCAACTGCATTAATTTCTGTAAGCATTACTGTGGCAAAAAACATTGAAACAAACTTTTAACCAGATAGAGATAATTTTGTCCAGGCATTATCTAAGCCACTTTTCTTTTTCACTCAGTCCTAGTGCGTGCGTTTTCTACCATTGTACAATGTCGTCCTTCTGGTACGTATCTACTCTATGTCATCGTTACTCATTTACTTCCCTAATAAGAAGAGATGTCATTATCCTAACAATTTCCTTTAAGGGTTAGTGTGTTAGTCACACAACCCTCACTGAGGGCCGTTATAATCTGCTCAGTTTATCTTTATTGCAGGAACATGAAACGTGTGGATACGGCCTTAGTTTGGGATGTACCCCCGGTGATGTATTGTTGAGATACTGTGATTTAGAGATGAAGGGATGTTCAGAGTTTGTAGGGAGATTACTTAGGTCTTACTTTTGAAAAGAAAGTCGTATTCTTGGTTTGAGTTTATTTTAATTATACAAGAACGATAGACTCACTCACGATTGACTTTATACTCGCCCCCTAATACTTACATGGAAACTACTGGCAAAATATGGGGACATCGTACACTTCTGCTTAAGCCTTCCGAGAAAACTGCCGTGGTATTTTATTATTAACTAGCTTTTGCCAGCGGCTTCGCCCGCGTGAAAAAAAAACTTTCATCCCCTATTTAACTCCCTTAGGGGTTGAATTTCGAAAAATCCTTCCTTATTCCTTGTCTACACTATAAAGGGAACCTCTGTGCAAAATTTCAGCTTTCTAGGTCCAAGGGTTTGGGCGGGGCGTTGATGAGTCCGTCAGTCAATCAGTCAGTCAGTCAGTCAGGACTTCTCTTTTTATTTATATAGATAGATAGATAGATAGATGAGATCTACACCAGCATTACAGCTATTGTGAACTTACCCTGACTAAAACTAAACTAGGACTCCAAGCTCAGGAGTCCCACTTCCTACCTTTTGCTTTGCATTGTAGGCAGTTGACGAATTCTAGTCTGGAAGCCGACCGTAATAACATATTCATGTTTGCAACAATACACCCGTCATTCTGGCCTACACAGGTTCTACAAATCATGTTGGGGGCTCCAAATCACCATCATCTATCCAGGTCGAACTGGACACGAGGTTTTAACATGAAGATACTTCATTTCATGACGTTCATATTCCACTTTCTGTATACCACGATATTCCTCGGTAAGATTCCCCTAAACAACTCTCAAATTAAACAACCTGACCGTGTTTAAGCCCGTCTTTGATACCGCTGCATAAATCATTAGATCTCTCTAAACGACATTTGCTTACATACTTTAACAGGTCTAATGTTCCGTCTAGACATTTTTTGTCGACTAAGCCGTTTATCAATTATTCTGGTACTCGTTCTGTCAGTGTCGGATTTAGTAAGCGCCCCGGCGCGGGGCCCCTAGCTAGCTTATAATATATTCTATCGAAGGGTCCCTTGCATGATCTCGCGAGCCTGTGGTTTGTGAGTAATGGGCTAGCTCACCGTCCGTCCATCTTATGACAATGCCAGGCCGTGTTGACACCACGTCCCCGGACACAAGGGGCTAACAGGAACATGGGTGGTTTTAGTCAGTAGTAGTCTGACATTCCCTTTCGCTCCACTCAAAACGGGAGTAATCAGTGATGATTACAGTCTTAAGCTGCCAGATAAAAAATATTTTGATTACTTCGTTCACAAGCTTTTGATAGCATAAACTAGCTATTGGAAAAAAATTATGACTGTGTTGCGTTTTGAAGTTGCCTCAAAAAATTACGCTTCATTACGGCCGAGGCTTGAAGACGTGGGGCCCCCGTTTTCGCGGGCCCCATATATTATCAATTGCTACTCTTTCTACTGATCTAATCCAGCACTGCGTTTTGTCTGATCTAGGCTTAGTAACTTGAAGTTACTGTGTACTAGACTTATTTAATTTGTATCTTTTTAGCTTTGAGTTTTTTTGCGAACGTCAAATAATATTAAGTATGTTAACTTCGATTTATTTAGTGCCTGTTTTTTTTATATTCATGTCGAGGGTATTACTTTAAAAATAAGTACCTAAACATAAAAAAAGATTTTTGTACTTACGTAAATAGTTAATTGTGTGAGGTGTTGAATGTTGAGGAGCCTAAATAAATAAAAAACAGTTAACATTGTCACCGAAACTGCTCTAACACTTACAATTAGGTATCTTACGAGGTACAGCTGTTTTAAATAAAATAACAGATGAAAAAGTTCTATGTGGGGGTGGGCTCAGAATGATAAATTACTGAAAAATATGTCAGTGTCTTTTCCACCCTGTATAAGAATTTCAACTCAGCAGGTTTCGTGATTTTGCTCAAAAAAAAATAACATTAACATTGCAAGATAAACACGAGCTTTAAAATGACAAAATTTATTGGACCCTAAACAATTTTTTATTTATTTTTTATTTTATATGGGCTTACTCTTGACTTCTATCTTGCCCTAAGGGCAGAGTTGAGGTCGACGATGGAATTGAATTAAGTGAGAGAGGTTAGTTAAGTGAATTCATTTTATATAACTCCCCTTTTAAAAAGCGATTGATATACGTAACAAAATAAGTCATACAAAAATAAACTACTACCCCAATTTAAGTCTATAACTTTTCCTAATTAAGTCCCTTATGCACAGCACTCAACCCCATGACAGCGAGACATTTAACAAAAATTCAATTACCATAAATTATCCATTCACCCCTAAGATTACATTTCTTATCTATTATTTTGATACGGACATCCGCATCCGTTAAACGTAGGCCGTTTATATCGGGACATTAGCCCAGATATAATCTGTGTAACTTCATTGTAACCGCAAATAAACACCCCCTTAAGATTGCGTATTACGGGGTGTAAGGCGAATGGATTTACTGGGAATTTAAGGGGTGAAATGAAGGAGAAAACGTGCTGAGTTTTTTTTTTGTGTGTGGTGTAAAACTTACACTTTATTATCCTGGAATTTATTTTTATTATAGCTAGCTTATGCTCGTAGCTTTGCCATCGTGGTGTTCAGGAATTGTTCACGGTATCGTTTTGTAGCCTATAATTATGCTATTTCAGACTATATCTATTTCTATGCCAATTTTCATCCAGATCGGTACAGTCTTTCTGGAGTAGGATTGAGTAGGTTTCAAACAAACATTCATCCATCAAAACTTTCGCATTCAAACTCGAAATAAATGATTAGATATAATAGATTGCAGCAAGATTAACGTAATATTTTAGCTTTACTGCGCCATAAAACTCATAACTAAGTGGCTGGATAATGAAAATTCCATTGCCAAAAAAATGAGATTAAATGCTTTCTAAAATATCTATGTATGGACTTAATTTTTTGGTACAAGCAAGCCAGAAATAACACAAGAACATTCAACCCAAAAGAACCTTCACTTCAAACTCTATTTAAAATCTATCCAAAAATACATTTACGTACTAGGACAACATACACATTAAGCTGATCGAATTCCAAACCCAATGACGCTATAGGCACATCTACGAAAACTAAATCACTTGCACTAAACTTAATCAAAGTTAAACCCCGATTTAATTAATGGAATGCAAGTCCCATTAGTTGCTTACATCCAATCAATTTAATGCTGAACGACAATTTATTTCACAATAGAGAGCTACATTGGGTGCTGAACAAGTTCCCCTAGTACCAGGGCGTAAGGAAGATAAGGAGATTAGACGTAACGTGTCGAGATGAATCATGGTGGAGATCTATGGATGTTTTTTGTTGGGGGATAGAACGTAATAGTGGGTTTATTACAAATGGGAGAAATAAAAACGCTAAATAGCGTTTTTATTTCTTAAGATAAATGATGTTTATTTAGTAAATAGGTTTCTACACTTTTGCACGTAATTTTTAATTTTTTAACTAGATGGGGTGTTTGGTTGCCAGTCGGGGCTGCGGGATGTTCGAAAGAGATACCGCGGCCTTGGACACAAAGGGCAAGAACGAACATGGGTGATTTTTGGTCATTAGAATTCTGACACTCCCTAACGCTCCACCCAGGAGGGGGAACGGGAGGAGTTATTTGATCATTTAAAAACCTTCAAAAAAAAAGGCCATAGTCTCATTTAAGGTTCAGAAATAATCTTGGTCAACTCACATGAGGACTATGCAGGTTAGTGTCTGTGATGATCTTTTGAAGAAAGAACCCAAGGAACTCGACGTCTCGACGAACAAAACCAAAGAAAGGACATGTGGGCAGGTCGCTTCTCTATTCTATTTTTAACCGACTTCCCAAAAAGGAAAAGGTTCTCAATTCGATTGGTATGTATTCTTCTGAAAAGTTTTATGTGTACTGTACGTACATAATATTATATTAAAAAATTGGTTTATATTGTGCACACACAGCATGTATATGAGTGGTATATAAAATACTGTTATGTCGAGAATTTTTAGAACCGATAAAATAATGTGAAGTGTTTTATGGATGGCTGAATTTATTATTTTTAAAAGTTAAACGATAAAATGCAGACATAATAAAGTTCAATAAAAAAATACGAGTGTGCAAGAAATACTATGTAGATAAGGTATAATATAAAACCACATAATATTATTATCCTTACTTTCTATTTGAAATTATCTTTTTCGCCCTACAACCCAGGATGAAACCGCTAAAACATTATGAGCCTCAAGTTTCATCCCTGTCCATAGCATGATGAATCTCACTTTGAAACACAAACAAACCCGGGCGTCATCGACAGTCGACAGGGGTGAAACGTAATTCTGTAGAAAACGAATCAATGTGAAACTATAATGTATTACATTAGTTCAAAGGGGATGCAGCCGTGCCTCCGCCCGAACGTGACCTAATTTACAAGAAACAAAGCGATCCCAAACGACAATATTAATCTCAATTCTAAACAAACAAAAACAAACCCTAATACTTTAAGAATAACGGTTGTTTCAACTGAAAATTGAGATTTGTTCCTCCATTTTCTAAAACAACCTTTAAATACTGATGATGTAAACAAAAACAACCTTTAGTTCTAGGTAATAAAGAGTACTTCGAGTGCAAAAGAAAAAATCGTTGGTACATTTCGTGACACCAGTACAATTTACGGTTTTTAAATGAAATTGGCTTTTATGTTGTGGGGATAAGGTGTAGGTTGGACGCAAATCCAAATTGGTGCTGACGCCATGGATTCGATAAGGCCCTTGGTTTCAATCATTGGCAGAATAAAATTCGGTGTCTTCTATTTCGTTTGTGTTTACTCGATTTTGAGTTGAGACGTGATTTTGAATATTTTTCTAACCAGAAAGATGTAAGATGTACCTATAGGTTCGATAATAAAGTAACATACTATTTCAAAATATAACGATAATTTTATCGTAAAGGAAAGAAAATTGCGGAAGAATAAAAACCATTTCCCCATTACCTATGCATTCCTGAATAATTTCACTATAAATGAAACTACGTAACCAGGACTCCAGGAGAGCGGGAGCGATCGTATCGATGCGATAGGCAAAAAGATTCAAGTTTTCCACTTACCTGAAAGCACCACCATTTTAATAATAAAAATCTAATTCGCCCACAAAATGGTCAGTAAAATCTAGCTACCTGAATACTGGAGCTTCCTTTATATAACGTCTGAGAGAGAAACGCTGTGTCAGCACATAATACATCTTAGTGCGAGCGCAGTCGGTCCGGTCGTGTCGTCTCTTCGCTGACTTGCACTTCTAAATACATCTCTTAGAGCGTTATGGAAGCCTGGTACCTACATGGTACGGGGAGTGTTTGGGCTGCGTACATATTGGTTCAAGCTTACACATTTTGGAATCCTTTGAAGGGTTTTAGACTGTTTATTTTGACGTGAAAATAGAGTTATGTTTATCATGGACTGTTTTGAGCAGCTTTGACATTCATACCTGGAAGGTAAATGTTTATTTAGGTTTAAACTCCTATCATACACAGGTTACTAAAACTTTTTATATTTTTCAGGTCAAAAGTGGCTTTGTCTAGGTAACAATGTGGCCTGTCCTCTGTCACATACCTACGTTGTTTCGTTGTCTAAATATTGATATCAGTAAGGACATTGGTCTATATTCTTAATGGTTACGGGTTTTAAGATGGTAGTACCGTAATAAAACTGAAAGGTATTGTGCCGTGTCAAGAAGAAATAATGGCTTAGTAAATCTATCGGGATCACTCGAAGAATTGCTTCGGAAAACCTTCTGCCGTTAGTTCAAGAATAATTCAAGAGACCTCTAAAAGTGAATAGCTCTGAAAAGCATCTGATGACCTAGCCTAGTACTACTGCAGTGCTATGTCAGTCTCTGAACATAATCCGTCTTATTGCGAGCTCGCCCGGCTGACTTGCAGTTTCAACCGAATAACTCTTTAGATGACATGCATGCCTGGTAGATTAATCTTGAAGTTTGTCAAGTCAAATGAAAGCAAGATGTTATGTGAAATAGCAAAAACTGTAGATGTGATGTTTTTCTTGCTTGAAAAACATCACATGTACAGCATCTAAAACAATTTAATTTCTACAATTACCAAAGTTCACCCCTTTTTTTGCTAGCCTGTTGTGTGTCCCACTGCTGGGCAAAGGTCACCTATTTCTTCTTCCAAACTTAGAGAGTTTTCACAAGATAGAGATCCTGTGCAATATCTACCATCTATCTGGCCATGTTTGCCTCGCAAACAAGATTAGACCATCACGCCACCTTAGCCGTGGTCTAATCCCACGGCGATTTCCTCTGACAGACGTCCAGGGCCGGCAGTCTCGACACAAATAACGACAAAATCGCTACTTTCAATCCTTAATTACTAACGAATAAATTCGGTTGCAATAATGATGCTTGCAAGTAAAGCAAGTCTCTACATCCAAGATGCGTTTCTCGCAAGCATCATTATTGCAACCGAATTTATTCGATGGTAATTAGCAATCGAAAGTTAGCGATTTTGTCGTTATCTCTGTAGAGACTGCCGGCCCTATCGTTGCCAACCAAAAAAAAATAAAAACTATTATTCATATTCAATATTTTTATTGAATTCGGGACCCATTATTTCTGTGACACAGTTTCATCACAGAATAGCCGAGTAGCACTCAGCGAAACAAATGAAAAATCTACATTCGTATTTTCACACATTATTTTGAAGCAATAGGTCACTGTATCAATCGAATCTTTATAAAATATACATTTATATCGTCGTATTTTGATAGCGTATGCTAGGGAGCGCCTATCGGCGATCACGTACCAACTATTATGTCTAAATTTTATCCAATAACTGAAATATTGGTAGAACGTGACATCTTTTTTAGGTAGCCATTATTTTTTGCTTTTACGCGAAAAGTGGAGTTTTATTGTGTTGTTGCGATTTGAACGGAGCAGGTCAAGGATTGGGAATTTGTGATTTGGAATTCATTTGTAGTCGGTTGTGATGTCGCTGTAGAGCGTGGAGTCATGGTTTTGATTTTCATTTAAATGTTTAGGGTACCTACATACTTCAGTCTGTGTAGTTTCTAACCGAGGGCTGTGATGTAACGGGTGTTTCGGGAGGTACCTGCACCGAATCAGGCGGGAGGAAACGCCCGGATGCTTCCACTGCGAGGATCGACCGGAGGACACGGTGGAGCACACTGTGGAGGTGTGCCCTGCTTGGGCGGAGCCCCGCCGTGTTCTCGTAGCGGCGATCGGCGGCGGTGACCTCTCGCGTCCGGCCCTGGTGCAAGCCATGGTCCGGAGCGAGGAGGAATGGGACGCCGTCGCCTCCTTCTGCGAAGCAGTGATGCTAGCGAAGGAGGTGGCGGAACGAGAGAGGGAGAGAACCTCTCAACGTCCCAGCCGCCGCGGAAGGCGCTCCGGGCGTCGGGGGTCACGCGATGACCTCCGGCCACCGTAGACGCGGGCCTGTGGACGGTGAGTAACGGGCTAGCTCGCCGTCCGGCCGTCGTCATGACGGCAACAGACCGTGTCGGCGGCGCGTACGTGTTCCACGCGCGCCTCAAAGAGATGTCAGCAAGGAGGGGCCCGCAAGGGCCGACGCCCGTCGGGGCTGTGGATATCGAAAGGTTACCGCGGCTCCGACACAAGGGCGAAGAAGAGGGAACATGGGTTGGTTTTTAGTCAGTAGAAGTCTGACACTCCCCTTCGCTCTGCCCAAGAGCGGGGGGGGTTATTCGATGATTTTCCACCCACCAAAAAAAAAAAAAAAAGGGCTGTGATGTACGGCTATCTAATAGTTCACTCACATTTTACCAGTTATGTTTTAAGTCCCATGTAATAGGCGGCGCTCATTTGGTTTCCCTCAAGTTAAGAGATAATTTTTCTGTTTTGAATCTGCGATATCGACACGAATTAGATAAACTGTAGGTTTTTTTTATTTCTTTTTCGTCACCTAGAGAAAAATATCATATTTGTTTAATTTTTTTCTTGTTGTGAAATTGAAACGACGCTTTTCTTTTTAATTGGCTTAAACTGTGCTGTTGTTTCCTACATGCATATCGCCGTTGGTTGAAAAAGTTGATGTAAAAGATAATGAAATCAATTACCCCAAAAACACAAAACGGCCAACATTTACATTTATTAGAAAAGTTAAACACCAATCAATTTCAACCCTTAACACGCTACTTCACCCCTAAAAACCCACTAAAAAACGAATTAAATTTACTTTCCGATGTATGTTGGCACAAGCTTTATGTATTCATCCCTTGATAAACTGCGCCCATTATAAAGAAAAATATTCACTCGGCTCTTTTTTAATTTAATCAAAATTATATGAAAATGGTTGGCCAAAACAACCTAACAATTGAAAAAAGTAATTTGAACCGTATTTTTGTTGAAGGAAGGTCGTGTTTTTGTTTTGTTTCGTGCAAATGTGGGTTGGTTGTTAGAAGGGCGATCGCGAATCAGTCTGCATTGCGAGCCTCTGAAAAATAACAAAGATTTTACTGAAAAAATTGAGCAGACGAGTTGGTTATTGTGGAGTGGGCTATTGTGGAGTTGGCTGTTTTAGAATGATTAACTTCGAACATTTTAGTAAACTGGGTTTTAACATGCCAAAAACGGAATGCCTGTAAATAGTCAAAAACACAAAAACGAACTTTTATATTCCATAATTCATCATCATCATTTTCCCGCCCTTTTCCAATTCACTTGAAGTCGGCGCAACATGTCTTCCTCTTCCATACTTCTCTATTTCTTGTGTTCTCATCAGACTCCTCCTTTCTTACCATTTCATCCTCTATTAAGTTATTTTAAAATGAAAATCTATGCATCTAACCTGGGGTAAAATGCTACGAAGGGCAGTGAAATTCCCGTCGGGGCTGTGGATTGTCGAAAGGTTAACGCGGCTCCGACACAAGGGCGAAGAAGGAACATGGGTTTGGTTTTTAGTCAGTAGAAGTCTGACACTCGAGTCTAGAGCGGGGGGGGGGGGGGGGGGTTATTCGATGATTTTCCACCCACCAAAAAAAAAGAAAAGAAAAAAGGGCAGTGAAATTCCAGGTATAAATTAAGTAAAAATCATAAACGACAGGTCAAACAATATAATTATAGTCGCCTCACACAACAGCTTGGGGCCTTAAAAGGCTCCAAAACAACGTATGAAAACATTTACTGACCCAAACCTGCGGTAAACCACGACCCGAAAAAAGTAAAAAACAAAATTGAAACATTAAAAAAATCTCTTTCCGTTTAAAACAGCAAGGGTGTGCGTTATCAGACGAAGTAAATAATGAAAAACATCCCTTATAAATGAAATCAGACCGGTTCGGCATACTGTTGTTTCGACCGACATATCTGAACGTAGATATGTAGCCCTGGTACATGTTGTTAAGTGGAGATTACATGGGATTTTTAAAGAAAGAAAGAAAATTGTTTTTATTTGTTTTGTTTGTTTTGATTTCGGTTTAAAAGAATAAATTTAAATGTTAGCATAAAATCTTCCTGTTCATCATCATCATTCTTCTGCCCTTATCCCAATCTATTTGGGGTCGGCGCAACATGTCTTCTTCTTCCATACTACTATTACTCTTTGTCTCAGCAGTTACCTCCTTTCTAGCCATATCATCCTTCACACACTCTCTCTATCCATCTATTTTCCTGTTGTTCTACCATTCAACCAATATTGCTCAGAGCACTTCAAATAGCCGTTGTAAGCGCACCTTTACAGCAGAACAATTTTTTCATGCTTCGAGCGATGACGTCAAAATTGTTTATTATAACGTAGTATGGACATCACTTGCATATTGAGAACATACTCGGTTATTCTGTATTCCTGGTAGCCGGTAGCTGGTAGTACGGTAAATTGATAGCATTATGGCCGGGATATATTCCGAGAAGGAGGGCAAAATTCTCAAGTTTGTATGGATGGAGTGTGTACCTAATTAATTTACCTATGTTCGGTAAATGCGAGCAAAGGAAAATGGGTCCTTTTGACCGGTCTTTGGGAGGCCTTTGTCCAGCAGTGTTTCATATTATATTCGTGTTCCAAAAGTAGCTTCTAAGTGAGATAAAATATTCAATAAAGTTCGAATATTAGTAATCTGACAACCAGTCTCATGGGAATCTTGTATTTCTCAGTAACTGGGTTTTGGAGCTCAGATACGTCACTCCACGTAAAATAAATTCAGTTAAATACTTACTGGAAGGTAACCCAAATAGGTGAAAAAATCTATGCACACGGAAATCTTACAATACTTCCTTTTATAGTTAAGTAGTTTGTTTTTAGTTTAGTTTATATATTTTGTTCTTATATTTATTATAGTCTTTATATTTTAGTATAAATAAAAAGATCGTTCAATACCGTACATAACTAATATTTTGTCTGTATTTTTTCAGGTAAATTGTCTTGACATCCAAATGTGGAGGAAGTAACCCGTGATTATAAGAAGGTAAAAACACATTAATAAGCAACAGACATAATAATATCAGGAATATTTAGAATTGAACACCAAGAGATTACACTGACATTAGACTACCTCAATGGTTATGAATACCTAGAGCTAGTACCTACTTCAGAAGCGTTTTGGAGTAAATCTCAAACAAAACCGTTCATACAATAAAAGCGATTATTCTGCTACGGTTTTCAGTCACTTCGTTCAAATAGAAAACGAAACGCCTTTTTAGCTTTTATTGCAAAACTTGTTTTGACAGGCAAGTTCAATGAGTGTACCCCTAGCCCAGAAATTATTCAACAAACTTCACATCAATTTGATACCGTAAGTTGTTTGAAGAACGCCTACCTATTTATGACACCCTGGTACTTTCCATAATATACGGCTAAACCCGGACTTTATCGCTTGGTCCAGCGTTCGAAGTAGTCTGACGTGGTGCGTGATTCACGCTGTACGGTCTTAGACGGCATGAATGTACACTAACATCTTGCTTGTGTGGTGCTTCTCATAAGAGGTGGCGGGAGCGATATTTGCTGAAAAAGCGTTGTTTTTTTTTATCCACAGTAATAAGACAATAGCGGCGGGTTGCCGTTCGTTATGGCAATCTATAGGTAAGACTTTTGTACAGCAGTGAAGGTCTTCTGGCTGATGATGGTATAAAGCAATAGTTTTCTTGAATTTGCTGAAAAACTGGTCATGCTATTGGAACTGAGTTTGGTATCGAATTTTTAATAGTAGGTACTTTAATTGATATTTTGAAATCTTGTTTTTAGCAGTATTCTATTATTGAAAATAATGTGGATTACGCAATGAATCGAGTCCAGATAAATCTTCGTGATTGGAAGTCAATCTCAAAATTGAGAAAACTGCAAATAAAATTGGTAATAACAGCATTTTATTGTTTTACACATAATTTATTCAATACATACAATTTAACTTTTTAGATTAAAATATGGTCACGCTATCGCTCCCTCTTGTACCCCACACCACAACCACTCGCTGAGTTTACACAGTGAATGTAAGCGACGACGAGCTGAGTAAACTCGCCGCTACAGATCCACCTTCAGACTTGTTGGGAGATGTGTTACCTCGTGTGAGCACACCATGCTACCCCTATGTAACGTTACAGATCCACCTTCAGACTTGTCGGGAAATGTGTTACCTCGTGTGGGCACGTCATGATACCCTTGTGTAACGTGGTAAGCTGATCTGTTACTAAGGCTGAGGCTACATTAGGCCGCGACGCGACCTGCGACACATGAGCGATGAAAACAAGTAAATGAATGCTCACGTATATGGCTACACCGTACATCGAATATTACTAGCGATCTTTGATTTCTTTATGCGATAGGAACAACATTACTGAAATCACGGCATCGGCTACATCAACATATGAGCGAAATTGAAGCGAATTTATTAGAAAATTTCTCACTTGCACTACTAGTTCAATAGTGCTGCTAAATATGCGTGTGGCTACATTATGCGTATAGTAAACCGCGATGGTTGATTTGATCGCATTCTAAGAAAACGACCGATTCAAATTGAGTCATTGCTATGATAGCGGCTACATTACAACTGTACTTCAGAACGTAAAAAACAAATGCTCGTCAGTTATATTAAATGGCTACATTATTTGAGCGAATTTAAATTAATGAGCGATTTATTTTGCGAGAAGTTCAAAGTTACTGTTTTAGTGGGTCCGCTGTCAAGTGGCTACATAATCACGCTACGGACATCGGACTGAGCGTTCGCTCATGACAGTGTGCGACACGTTCAAAACAGTTTGTTTTGATCGCTCATCTAAAGAGGTTTGTCTATGAATCTACGATGGACGTTGAGTTGTTTGTATCCGAAATTTAAGCACGTCCTGCAATATGGATGGCTAAACATGGAGCACACAAAAATAAAGTACTTATTAAACGTTTGTGGGCAGAAATAAAGGAGTTTTTTTTTTCTTTCAAGCAAAAATATAAGGTTTGGTTTTGACAAAGCCATTGAAAATAATACACGTTACGTTTACACAAAGCTACAGCAACCTATCGACTGTGTGATGTGAATGCCGCGAACGAACTAAACAACGTCGCATTATTTATCTATACCTTCATGCATGTGTCGCCTGTATGTGCTCCCTCTATGTAGCCATCTTGACACGGAGTCGCCGCGAATGTTTTAAGATCATTAAAATGCGATGAACTAGCGAATTCTCAGCGAAATCACTGTTTTTCTCTTTTTATAGTGTAGCCGCATGAATCGCTCTTGCAAATTCGTTGTTGAGCATGTGTACTGTAGCCATGTCATCGCCGAATATACGCCGGAATTTCGCTTGTAATGTAGCCATACCATGTTTTTCTCGTTTCGCTCTTCCAGTCGCATCGCAAATCGCTGCCTACTGTAGCCTCAGCCTTATAATGTTTCCACTGCAGGGACTCAGGCCTCCTCTCTAAGAAAAGAATGCGCTATAGTCCACCATGCAGGCCCAGTGCGGGTTGGTAGATGTCATTGATGTCACATGTCTTCGATTTTTTGATGAAATTGCTTAGTATAATTTTTTTTTTTTTCATCAAAAGTTACATCAGTAGGTATCATACAAATTTTCTGCCAAACTGCAGGACAGTTTAAATAAAAGTTTCTGAGAACATTCGCATTGCTCTAAAACATAAGTACACTTTAAGTTTTCCCTAAAATCAACCTTAATTTAATTATTTCATTCTACTACTCATAGTTCAAGATTCATGAAGAACTATTTCAAAAATTCTAGCTAAATAATTATTATCGTTCTCTCCAACATTGTAGATAGAAGCTGGGTAATTAAGGACCCAGACAGGCTGGGGTGACCCTTAACCGCAACCAAAATATTACGTAAAGTACATCTTATGCCTAACAAACGATGTCTGTAAAGTTTTCTCCTAACACATTTTTACTTGGTCTTTTCAACGAGACAACTCAATCCAGCATATAATTCTTATGAGAACGCGGTAACCTCCTTGTCTTACCCCTAACTTTCAAACGAAAATATTCCATATCTTTTACAACAAACAGTCTATAATTGCCTGAATAGATTTCAGATACACTGACACAGAAATGTGAACTGTATGGTTTGGAATTTGAGGTTGATTTTCGATTGGGAGTCGAAGTGTGTGTTTTAAAACAATCGTGAGAATTTTTCTTGCTATTGTTTTTAAACTCTCTACATGACCTTAGGTTCATTTTGGTTCAGTGAACCTAGGCCAGTCGACTGTGACATAAAACGTGAGGTTTTTGCTAACTGATAGCTCTGTTGTATGGAAAGATGATATACAACCTGATTAGTTATTTTGATGTGTTTGGGAAAGCCGAGTTTTCTTTAAAGAAATAAATTAGTAACATTTGTCATATTCAATTTTCTTGTTAAATACAAGAAAAACTGTGTGAATATTATATTTAGCGTGACTAATTGAATTCACGTGGGTTTTACTTTTTGCATTGTCATTGTTACGTGCATGAGCGTTAAAAATTATATACATACATAAATTCACGCCTTTTTCGTAAGCGTAAGCAGAAACCACCTGCTACGATCATTACATACTCGTTTTGCGTCGTCCACGTTCATATATCTGTAAGGCAAACTTGCTTTCTATTTCCTATTTTCATAGCCTAGCGTCTTTCCTATTTTAGCCTCGTATCTGAAGACATTCGGTATCACACACAATCATGATGGTTACAGACGCTCGTGCATCATATAGCTGATCATCAAATCTTCCTTGCTTCCAATTTCTAAGAGCTCTTCTTTCCCATGCAGTCCTGGTACTAAATATAGATCGGGATCAGTTTTGCTGCCAGTTTTCAAATTTTCTTGTTTTCCTATGTAATTTTGGTATCAGAAGCAGGTCGGTCTCAACCACATGATACACGTGCGATGGTAATAGACGTCCGTGTATCATGTGGCTGAAATTAACACTGGTTCTAGAATGTTCTTCTTTGCTTCTTGGTCTTCGTTTAGCACAACGGATGGCCAAAGAGACAGAAATGTTCTGGGGTTTTGGTCTTTTGATGATTATTTTAGTCTTCTTCGGGAAGTCGGTACATGTTGTTGTAAAGAGCTTTAGTACTGTTTATTGGGGGTAAAAAAACAACGAAAATAACACTAAATGATAAAACAAAATGAAAATTACTACATGAGTATAGGTAGGCTACAATGAATTGGAATATTATATTATTATAAGGTCCCATTTAAATAGGTGGACAAATTTTAACACAGCGTTCAGTAGGTTGTCTAACCAAAGATATATCTAAACAAAAAAAACATTAAATAAAGTGTTTTTTTTTACTTTAAATAATAAATTGCCGGCACTCTAGAACAAAGTCATTCTTTATGAGTAGGTACTTAAATGCGATTTTCTTATTATTTTTCTTACCATGCATCGTCCTTATTTTGGTGGTCTGAATGATTTCTGAAATTTTGTCCACCTATTTTAATGGGACCTTATATTGCGTGAAAAATTAAATGGCCAGAAAAAGAGTGACTACTGTAACTAAGACAATGATTGGAGGAAGATATGCTGCGCCGGCCCCAAATAAATTGGTATGACCCCAAATATATTTTATGTTCTTATTATCATTATCTTCCTTAGCGCGGCGGCGCGTGCTGTGGCGGCGGGTGCGCGGGGTTCCGGGTCGCGGAGCGGCGGTTGCACGTTGCGGCGTGCATTTGTTGTTCCGTGATTCGGGGTCTCGAGCATTCGTTGTTGCGGTTTGCGTCGCTGCGTGCTTTCGTGCTTGCAGTGTTCGTTGTTGCGGGCATTCGGTGGCGTGTGGTTCGGCGTGGTGGCTTTCGGAATGACGTATTGCACTCGTAGTTTCGTTTTTTTTTGTGAAATGTTCTTCTGACATTCAAAAGTGCCTGTAATGGCTTAATTGAAATAAAGAATTTGAGTTTTGAGTTTGAGTTTGAGCCTTTTTTCCAACTATGTTGGGGTCGGCTTCCAGTCTAACCGAATGCAGCTGAGTACCAGCATTTTACATGGAGCGACTGCCTATCTGACCTCCACAACCCAGTTAGCACTGGGTAATACGATACCCTTTGGTAAGACTGGTTGTCAAACTTTACTCTCACTAACTACCTGTAACGACTGCCAAAGATCTATATGACACCCGGGTGACCTGGGACCAACAGCTTAACGTGCTTTCCGAGGCACGGATTAAACTCGATATGTAATGGGCGGTCACCCATCCACAGATCAACCTAGACAAGCGCGGCTTAGCCTAAAGATCGGCCCAAGTGGTAGTTGTTATAAACCACGAGCTCCTCCTAGTAATTATAAAAAAGACAGTAAAGGATAAAAAGAAATGAATAAGACAATATTATTGTACTCACTTGGTATCTCCGACTCGCTTAGCGGTACTTTGTGAGGATAACTGTAATGTCTGTTTTTATACACCTGTCTTTGTTTACACTAGCGTGTTGTTTGTTTCACGGTACACATGGTGTTCGAGTTTTAGAATAGGTATCGAACATGATGCCGTATTTTGTCCTTTATTATGCGCACAGCCAAGGAGTGGAATTCCCTCCTGCGTCGGTTTTTCCGAGTTCATATAACCCTAATCTATTTAAGTCGCGAGTAAACTGGGTTCTACTGGGTAAGCTCGTTCCATCGTCGACATCATCTCTGGCCTTTTTTTTTTTTTTTTTTTTGGTGGGTGGAAAATCATCGAATGACCCCCCCCGCTCTTGGGCAGAGCGAAGGGGAGTGTCAGACTTCTACTGACTAAAAACCGAACCCATGTTCCTTCTTTGCCCTTGCGCCGAGGCCACGTAATCTAGTACATAATACCGCGGCCCCGACGGGCGTCGGCCCTTGCGGGCCCCTCCTTGCTGACATCTCTCTTTGAGGCGCGCGTGGAACACGAACGCGCCGCCGACACGGTCTGTTGCCGTCATGACGACGGCCGGACGGCGAGCTAGCCCATTACTCACCGTCCACAGGCCCGCGTCTACGGTGGCCGGAAGCCATCACGTGGCCCCCGACGCCCGGAGCGCCTTCCGCGCCTTCCGCGGCGGCTGGGACGTTGAGAGGATCGCTCCCTCTCTCGTTCCGCCACCTCCTTCGCTAGCATCACTGCTTCGCAGAAGGAGGCGACGGCGTCCCATTCCTCCTCGCCCCGGACCATGGCTTGCACCAGGGCCGGACGCGAGAGGTCACCGCCGCCGATCGCCGCTACGAGAACACGGCGGGGCTCCGCCCAAGCAGGGCACACCTCCACAGTGTGCTCCACCGTGTCCTCCGGTCGATCCTCGCAGTGAAAGCATCCGGGCGTTTCCTCCCGCCTGATTCGGTGCAGGTACCTCCCGAAACATCCGTGTCCGGTGAGGACCTGCGTCAGACGGAAGGTGAGGGCGCCGTGGCTCCTCTCTAGCCACTCCTCAAAGAGGGGACTTACCGCCACTATCGTGGCGTGCCCTGCACGGGGTTGCGACAGTCACTGTCTCCATGCCGCCATGAGATCGCACCGGAGGTCTGTCCGCCGCGCAGCAATGTGCCGCGGCAGTAGAGTGACCCCCCGGTGTAGCGCCTCCGCGCGCCACTCGTGTAGGCGCGCGAGGACTATCGCCTCCAGATCCCACGGCGGCAATCCGGCAAGGAGATTCGCCGCCTCGCGGGAGATCGTGCGGTACCCGCGGACTAGCCTTACGGCCATGACCTTTTGGGGCGCGTTCAGGTAGTGGACGGCCCGCTTCCTCACGGCACGTGCCCACACCGGGGCCCCGTAAAGGGCCATGGACCGCACGATCCCCGCATACAGCCTACGGCAGGAGGCGTTTGGCCCCCCCAGATTGGGCAAGAGCCACCTAAAGGCAGCCGCGGCCCGCTCCAGTCTGGGAGCCAAACGTCGGAAGTGCTCCACGAAGTTCCACCGGCTGTCGAGGACGAGTCCGAGGTACTTTATAGTACACTCGACGCCGATGGGAACCCCTCCCACCGTTAGCTGGGATCCCGACGGTGGCACATTCCCACGCCCATGGAAGCACATGGCCTCGGACTTGTGAAGCGCCACCTCGAGACCCAGCTGCCGGATCCTCTCCACGACTATCTCAACCCCGCGTGTCATATTCGCGGCCGCCGCCTCGTGCGACTCCCCCCGTGCCAGCACCAGCGTGTCGTCCGCGTAGCAGACGACGCTGACGCCGTCAGGGAGGTCGGCACGCAGCACCCAGTCGTAACCGATGTTCCACAGGGGCGGCCCCAGAACCGAACCCTGTGGAACACCGCACGACATCTCTCGCCGGTTCCATTCTCCGTTTTGACCAGGGTAGATTACCGTCCTGTCAGACAAGTAGTCCCCGACTACACGACGAAGGTAGGCCGGCACCCGGTGATACCGGAGTGCCTCCCTGATGCAGCTCCAGGGCATGGTGTTGAAGGCGTTAGCGATGTCGAGAGACACCGCCAAGACCACACCGCCCCGAGAGACCGCATCCCCCGTCGTGAGGGCTCTCACGCGCATGATGGCGTCCACCGTCGAGCGCCTCTTGCGGAAGCCGAACTGCTGATCCGCAAGATCCGGACCCATTCCCTCAAGGCGCTCGGCGAGGCGGTTTGCAATTACTCTTTCAAAGAGCTTGCCCACCTCGTCGAGCAGCACAATGGGCCGGTATGCAGACGGCGAGTCCGCAGGGCGCCCCGGCTTCTGGATGAGGACCAGCTTCCCCGTCTTCCAACGAAGCGGGAACTGGCCTCTTTCCATGCACGCGCTAAAGAGCCTCTCCAGTCGGGGCCCAAGAGCCTCTGGGTCTGAGGCCAGGGCCCAGGCTTTGCCAGGCAAGCCATCGGGCCCCGGGGCGGTGTTTTTGGCTTTAAGCCTCCGTACCGCCACTCTTAGGTCTACCCCAGTCACCTCCGGAATGTCGTCATCGGTTCCTGAACCGTCCGCTTCCGGCACCGCTGGTGGCGGAGCCATTGGCGGGGGACGATGCTCCCCTCGCGAAGGGAACAGAGCACTCACTACGTCCTCCACGAGCTCGGGCCGGAGACTCTGCGTCAGCGGGGGGCCCCGGGTGCGGAGTTGATTCCGCACCATCTTATAAGGGCGCCCCCACGGGTCTCTGTTGAGAGTCTCCAGCATCTCCTCGCGGGCCTGATCCTTGGCCCGCAGACGAGCCTCGGAGAGGACTTTCTTCGCCGCTCTGTACCCTTCATAAAGCTCCGCCTCGATGGCTTCCGCATTCGGAGGACGAATGCGGCGCCTGCGATGCCTGGCGTACCGGCGCCGCGCCGCCACACACTGCTGCCGCAGGTGCGACAGCTCTTGCGACCACCAGTACACGTGACGCCGGGCGCTTCCTGGCCGGACTCGGGGCATTGCCGTGTCACAGACCTCGGTCATAGCCTCCTGGAACCAGCCTGCCTCTGTGTTAACGTCGGCGCGCCTGACCGGTGATGACACCCAGGCCTGCACGATCGCGGCTTCCAGGAGGAGCTCCCGATCCAGCTTCTTCAGCGCCCAACGCGGACCACTTGGGGTCTGTGGGACCGGCGTACTCGAGGACTGGGCAGAGACCTCAAACCGGATATATCGGTGGTCGGAATAGGTCTCCTCCCCCTCCATAACACGCCAGTCGACGACGCGTTGTGACAGAGCGGGGCTGGCGAACGAAATGTCCACCACCGACTCGCCCCGCATCCGCACACACGTGGCCACAGAACCCCGGTTCAGGATGTCCAGGCCTGTTTCCAGAGCCCAGCACTCGACCATCCCACCCCGCACATCCGTGTAGCGGGAACCCCAGGCCAAGCTCTTGGCGTTGAAGTCCCCGAGTACAAGTACGGGGAGGGAATAGCCTCCGATCATCATCATCATCATTTCAGCCAAAAGACGTCCACTGCTGAACATAGGCCTCCCCCAGGCGTCGCCACATTGACCGGTCCCGTGCGTCTCTCATCCAGCGGGTTCCTGCAACCTTGACCAGGTCATCGGTCCACCTAGTGGGAGGCCTTCCAACGCAACGTCTTCCGGTTCGCGGTCGCCATTCCAGAACTTTTCGGCCCCATCGGCCATCCGTTCTGCGAGCAATGTGCCCTGCCCATTGCCACTTAAGTCTGGCGATTCTTCGGGCTACGTCGGTAACCTTGGTTCTCCTGCGGATGTCCTCATTTCTGATTCGATCACGCAAGGAAACTCCGAGCATAGCCTCCGATGACGACACTTAACTCCCTGAGGGAGTTTTGGAACTCGGCGAGAGTTCGGCTCGGAGAGAAGTAGACTCCCACTACTACGATCTCCCCGAACCGTGCTGCTACGCACCCCTGACCCTTCCTGACCATCTCAAGGGCCGGGGTGCCGGCGGCGGCCGACGCAATGATGGCCACCGTGCCGCTTAGGTCCTCCACCCAGTCTGGCCTGGGCGGGACAAAATACGGCTCGGAGACCACGGCGATGTTGATCGACCACTGCGCCATGCTCTGGAGCAACAGGTCCTGAGCGCAGGCGCAGTGGTTGATATTCGCCTGGAGGAAGCTTAGTGGGGCCATTAATGACACTCCATTTCAGCCCCCTCCGGGACCTCCTTTGGCACCACCGCAGTGGGAGTTGCGGTGGTGGCGGTTTCCGCAGCGGCATCGGCGGCTGCGTTCTTGACGACGACGGTGGGGTTGGTGGCGGAGGGCCTTCCCTTCCCCTTGGCTTTGGCGAGTGGAGCGCAGGCCTTGCTCCCTGCCCGGTGCTCGGCCGGCTTCCCAGCCGCTGCACATGCACTGCAGTGAGGCGTGGCCAGGCAAGCCGCGGCCTTGTGACCGGGCTGACCGCAGCGGAAACATAATTCGCTGCGGTCCACCTCCGAGGTGCATCGGCAGCCTACGTGGTGCCCCACATGGCACCGGAAGCACCTCAAAGGTTTGGGCTCCAGAAGCTTCACCTGCGCCCTGGACCAGCCCACCTTGAGGGTGCGGCCCTCCGCAATTTTCGTCGCCGCCGTCACAGGGCAGCTAACCGTTACGGTCTGCATACCCTCGCGATCCGTGCGTAGGGTGCCCGCCTTGATCTGATCGGCAGAGCACCCCCCGACAGCAGTGACGGCGGCTACCACCTCCTCCTCGGAGACCGAGTCGTCCAGGCCCAGGATGCGCAGGCTTGCGCACTTCACTGGCCTGGACACTCGAACCTCGTCCGCATTTAGGGACGCTCTGAGCTTTTCGGCTTGAGCGTCTGCGGTCGAGGCGCTCGATTCCCTCGATTCCCCGGGAACCTCTATCTTCCGAGCACCTGTAGCGGTGGGTCGGATTGTGAGGCCCCCGAGGATCCCAAACTCTTCGAGCGCCAACGTCAATTTGGCTTGGCGGAGCGTCTCGCTGTACGTCGCGCCCCTCTTTACCGCGTCCGGCTGTAGCGTAATGACTACAACCGCGGTCTTCGGGGCACGAAGCTTCGCCGCGGCGCTCCGCTTCTTCTGCCGGCGCTTCCGCTCAGCCCGCCTGGCCTTTTGGGCCGCCTTTCGCTCCCTCTGGTTTTCACCGGCCACCTCCCAACCTGACTCGCCCTCGGGAGGCTCAGGGGGCGGAGGAGGTGTGGGTGCCTCACCCTTCTTCTGGGCAAGCGCCTTGCCCTTTTTCTGGGCAGGGGCCTTGCTCTTTGGAGGGGCAGGCTCCTTGCCCTTCGGAGGGGCAGGCGGCTTGCCCTTCTCCTGGGCGGCCTTACCCTTCTCCTGCCCAGGCACCTTACCCTTCGGAGGGGGGGTTCCCGCCTTGCCCTTCTGAGGGGCAATCGTCTTAGGCGGTGGCGCTGGGGCCGGCTTCCCACCTGGCTGAGCCCCGCCTTCAGGCTGGCTGGGTGGCCCTGCCTTAGGGTTACCGGCTGCCGCGTCCGCATATGTCTTTGCCCCCAGGGAGGGGCGCAGAACCATGCCCTCCAAGAGGGAGTGCCTTCTTTCGAGGTCAGCCAGCCGAACCAGGTACAGGTCCCGGTCCTCGGCAGCTGGGGGCTGGCATTGCCCTCGCTCGCACCCCTTCTGAGACACCTTCTTTGGGCCGGCGACTCGAAGCTCGGCCAACTCCGCTCGGAGCCTCTTATTCTCCGTTTGGAGATCAGACACGGCAGTCGCCAAGCGGGTGAGCTCGGTCTGCCGCTGCCGCTCGTCCGTCGGAGGCAGAGGGCCACAGCGGATCGCCTCCGCTGCCGCCAAGATGGAGGCCGCGGCCGCGTTCATGGCCCTGGTTTTTGACGAGTGTAGCCTCTTCAGGCCCACGTCGCGGATCGCGGCCTCCACCACCACCGCAAACTCGGCCATGCGCTCCTTAATGGAGACGCCACCAGCCACCAGCTCCGGCTCACTGTCAGAAGACACCGAGACCACTCTCCGATCAGTTTGATCGGTTTGGAGCCCGTCCTCGGCGTGTTCCACGGCTCGCCTGTCAGCCACCTGGGAAGCGGCCACCCCTCCCTTGCTTTCGCCCTTACCCCGCCTGCTCTTAGGGATTTTTCGGGCCGAGCCCAGCTTTTCGCCGGACGATGACCCCCGGCCATCCTTCGATCTGGCCCGCTTACGAAAACGCTCTGCGTTCTCCGTAGCGGACCTCGCTCCCTCGTGCTCAGAACTCGCCGAGCTGCTAGACGCTGAGTCGGACCCCGACCCCGCGTCTTTCCGCCGCTCCGGCGAGCTCCTCTGCCAGAGCTTGGACCGAGTCTTCTCACCTCGCTTTTCTGACCCCTTGTCAGAAGAAGAACCGATCGCATCCTTCTCGGATCGGGATCGGGAGCCTTCTCGGCTCTTGTTGCCCTTATCCTCTGAGCCTTCGCGCCCAGATCCATCGCGCACAGTGCTCGCCGAGCTCGCCGAGCTGCAAGACACAGAGTCTGAGTTACCCCGCATCTCTCCGCAGCTCAGGCGATCTCAGCTTGGCAGGAGCCTTTGCGCCGCGCCTTCCACTCTCTCTACTTTTACCGGCCACCGGACTTCTTGACCGGGACCGGGAGCCTCCTCGGCTCTTGTTGCCACTGGCAATCGGTGTAGAACTATTGTTGCCCCCCCCAGAATACGAGGGGCTTGACGCCTCCAAAGGAGACGTGGAGGATTCTCCAACTGCGGAGCAGCTGGTACCTCCCTGGGGTAATACTTTTTCAATCGTTCTATTCATATTGTTCCTTTTAAAGGGTACGGTCCCTCTCTCTCCCAACATCTCTCCCTCCGCCTACTCACTGCTCTCACAGTCACGTCTGATGAGCAGACGCGAACCAGAGAGCAGCAAGTAGGTTTCCTCCTGCGACAGGCACACCGCCCGAGGACCGGAACACTGTTCACGTCTCCGGGCGGTGCGCCCCCCGCGTGTCCCTCTTTGTCTGGTCTCTCGCCCTGGACCTTTCCGGCATGAGTATATCTACCGGCAGAGCCCCAAGGGTCATTGAGACACGCAAGCCCCACCACGACGGCAACGTGGGAACACTCCGGTGGGGATCATCTCTGGCCTTAGGGCAAGACTGAAGTCAAGAGCAAGCCCATTTATAATAAAAAATGTGGTATTAAATTGATCTCGATTTGTCATTAAAATTCACCCTGTTTTATACACACCTTGTTTTTTGTAGAAATTATAATTTATAATTAGGAGATTAGTTCAAAACTATTTCACGATAGCTTCAGCCTGTTTTTCTGTGATATAATGAACGTGTTCTTGAAGGGTACCATCTATCTGGCAGAAACTTTATGCTCCGAAATTTATTTGGCATACCACACTTGGCATATTCTTCTTTGAACGAATGTGTTTATGGCAGAACAATTATCCTACTTAATATTATAAATGCGAATGTTTGTGAGGATGGATGTATGGATGTTTGTTACTCTTTCACGCCAGAACGGCTGATCGGATCTGAATGAAATTTGGCACAGAGGTAGATTATAGTTCGGAATAACACATGGGCTATATATTATCCTCATAATAACTTAAGGGGGTGAGCAGTATTGCATTATCCATAATCCTCAACTGTTTTACAGCTTGATACTGGAAATACGAAATAACGCAAGGGACATCGAGCGTGCTGTGCAATTTTTCACTTTAGGAGCCTGGTGCGAGCGTTGCAAATCCAAGAGAAAGCTAAAGTCCCTTACGGCATTTCAAATTTCCGGTATCGAACCACAATCGAACTGTCAACTGTCATACTATATTAAAATAGAAGATCTATTTCAACCTATTTGTCACTGGTGTACGTAGTCTAACGGTACGGAGGCTTACCTGTAAACAAAGGTACGCAAGTTCAAATCAAAGTCAGTATCCACTTTTTGTGATTTTTTATAATGTTGAAGGATTTCCAAAAATGTTAAACAATGTTCGCGAGTTCGATCCCCAGTGGGTTTTCACTTTTTGTAAGTTCCAGGTATTTTTTTTTATTTTGATGCTATATGGTTTTCAAATCAATTCAGAGTAGATTAATATACTATTAATTTTAAATATAATATTATAAATCTGTAGACTTAGAGTTTCTGTATATTGAACATATTATTTAGAAAAAATAATGTTTTCTTTTATTGTGTTACAATCATTTTTAGAATTTTTGTATGTAGTCTGTGTGTCTTGGATGTATTACTTCATTTTAAAACTAATATGATGAGGATTTTAGTTTTTGTTTCATTGTAATCGGTGCTCTCCATCAAAAGATATACGAATTTAAAGTGTTTAAGAAGAACTTATCATCGTTAAGAAACATACATGCAACGACATCTATTGCACCAAAACGGTACTAATTAATAAATGTGTCCACAAGATAACTTTTAAATCGCCTTTTTAAAACAGTTACGATACCAGTTTAAATGACGCTGCTTTGAAAATCTACATAGGGTTTTTTTTTGGAGGGTGGGATATCATTAAATTACTCCTCCCGCTCTGGGCAAAGCGGTAGGGAATGTCAGACTTCTACTGACTAAAACCACCCATGTTCCTTCTTTGCCCTTTGGGCTGGGGCCGCAATATCTCTTTCGAACAGCCCGCAGCCCCGGCCCTTGCATGTTGCTGACATCTCTTTGAAGCGCGCGTGGAACACGAACGCGCCGTTGACACGGTCTGTCATCGTCATAAGACGGACGGACGGCGAGCTAGCCCATTACTCACCGTCCACAGGCCCGCGTCTACGGTGGCCGGAAGCCATCTCACGTTCCACCACCTCCTTCGCTAGCATCACTGCTTCGCAGGAGGCGACGGCGTCCCATTCCCTCTCGCCCCGCACCATTGCTTGAACCAGGGCCGGACGCGAGAGGTCGCCGCCACCGATCGCCGCTTAGAGAACACGACGGGGCTCAACCTAAGCGGTGCTCCGCCCAAGCGGGGCAAGCCTCCGCGGTGTGCTCCACCGTGTCCTCCGGCTGATCCTTGCAATGGTAGCATCCGGGCGTTTCCTTCCGCCTGATTCGGTGCAGGTACCTCTCGAAACAACCGTGTCCGGTGAGGACCTGCGCCAGATGGAAGGTGAGGGCGCCGTGGCACCTCTCAAGCCAGTCCTCAAAGAGGGGACTTGCCCTGCACGGGGTTGCGACAGTCACTCTCTCCATGTCGCCATGAAATCACACCGGGGCGGTCTGTCCGCCAAGCGGCAATATGCCGCGGCAGTGGAATTACCCCCCAGTGTAGTGACTCCGCGCGCCATTCATGCAGGAAACTACATAGCCTAACCCCTGTAGTGTGTGTTTGCTTACCATGCATGAAATTTTGGCAGTTTAACTTCGTCTTCGACAGATGGCAGTGTTCATTTCACACCATTTTCTGAATTGCGGTGTTAATATTTGTCTTGAACAGTCAACAAATACAAATTGACCGGTACACAGTAAGATAAACAGCTGTAAAAACTTTAAAATAAAAACCTAATTAAAGTTAGATAAGACCCACGACGTAAATCTATTTGTTCAGTGCGGGAATCGAATACAGGACATGCAGCGCCACAGTCAAACGCCGAGGCACTACGCCAACCGTGCCGTCTTATAGATGTGGCTTCCTCGGGCATTGCTGCAACTTTGCTTAACAAACGGCCAGATTGCACTTTCCGTTTACAAATTGCCGCTGAATCTTACCCCAACTTGCAACATAACCAAAAATCTGCGACTGGCCATGGAACAGACGACTTTGCAAATAAGCTGCTTTAAACAGGAGACAGTCGCCTGGAATTAGATGTAGATGCGAAAATTCCACTTTCCGATGAGTTTTCCCATCCAGTGCCAACAGAAGATGAACTTACCATGCACGGTTTTCCTAATTTGAGAGGTTAATATAAATGATTAAGTGTGGTTGTGTAAGAGGGCCGTCACCAAAGAACAAGGCATTTGTTTGTACATTTGGAGAAATAAGTTAAGGTACGGTTACGGTTTTTAAGCCATCGTCGTCTCAACTCCATTTCATTTTGATTCAAGTCGCTGCCGCTCATAATTACAGCGCCCATAAGGACGCCTTTTGTTATCATTACTCACATCATCACATTTTGATCAAGCCGTCAGGTCTCACATATAAAATAACATTACGCCTTAATCCCGAAAGAGTAGGCAGTGGTGTAGGTACCTAATCGTAAACCCACATTTTGCCAGTAATGCATGTTCAAGCGCCATGTATTAAAGGCGTTTGATGTCATAGATATAATATCGTGGCCTCTACTACGAAAAACCCCGGACCTCATCCTCAGTAGTTGCACTTGAGGTCACTCGTGAACGAAGTCGCGGGCATCAGCTAGTTTAATATAATACTCATTTCGCAGAATGTTTAAATAGCTGAATTTTCAATGGCATACTTTTAAGATGGCTGAATTTTATTTGGTAGATTTTTATAAGGTATAACGACCGTCTCGCGAAAGTATCCTTTATGGGCGGCATGGGCACCGGGCCGTAGGCCGACGAAGGAGGCCGGCGGAGGCCCGGCACTTCGGGGACAGAAGATATTAGTGTTATGTTATATGCGAGCGAAGCGAGCGCGCGTCATGGAGTACATGCGTTGCATGTATGAGTGACGCCATTATTATTAATAATAATAATAATAATTATTATTATTATTTTTGACATACCAACATTTAATGTTCTCAGCTAGAAATTTTAGCCGGGGTGAGCTGATAATAATTATTAATAATAATTATTATTATTATTGCATGTTACACGTGTGTATGAAATGAAATGCGTGCCAAAAGACGATTCTGATTATGAATTTTTGGCGAAATGATGGTTCTGGAAATGAAGTTTATGCTCAAAGATGATTCTGACTTACAAAATTATGCGTTTTGAATGTATGGTAAATGAGTGTATGCCAAATGATTTTCTGCGAAATGAAGTTTCTGCCATCCACTGTTATGCAAAACAAAATTCGGGTATAAAAAATTCTGCCAAAAAAGGTAGACCCGTTCTTGAAACATACCGATTGTTAAAGTCTACTTTAAAGAGAAAACAAAATAGCACCATGTATATAGTTTCAGTGAAAAGAGTATAATAGGTAACAGTGGCACTCTGAATACCAATACGATTTTATGGAAAAAAAAACTAACGCAGGGCGGGACAAATACATTGGCAAAGTTCTTCCAAAAGGACAAGTACGGAGTACCTACAAGCAACCAGTGTGTGTGTGTGTATGATTGTAGACGACTCAAAAGGTGTAGGTATGTAAAGATCGTATTAAGTAGCGTTCTGTGGTTTCTGCCTCCCCATGACCTTTGGCTTCGCGGGATTAGTTTAAGTTGGCTACAATTTAAATTTTTTAATGAATGTACTTATGTCCTAATTTTAAGTGTTACTTAAATGTTTACTTGGTTTACCTGTAGTTTTTTGTCAATTTGTTTTTGTCCTGTGGGAAACCAATAAATATTTTTTCTTTCTTTCTTTCATGGGAGAAAGGCGTGAGTTCAGAATGTATGTGATTGTGTATCTTTGATAGGTACCCAACAATTTACTATACTAACTATAGTACCCGGTTATAGGCACCGTTAGGTATTATAAAAAACCTTTAATTATTACCGCACCTCCTCTAATTTACTCAGATGTTTACATTTTTATTTGCATTGTATTTTGTATTATTTGTTACGTCATTTTATCAACGTGGATGTCTGCATACAAGTCTAGACCATTGCACAATGTGAATAATATAAATTAATCAACTTGTCCCATTGATGGGAAGCAGATCTCTTGTCTATGAAAGGAGTGGGACATAGACTAGTCATGTGGGCCCAGTATCGTGGGCATGATTATGAAACCGAATGGTACTTTTGAAAAAAAAAATCTGTTGTTGGGATATTTCATCATCATCATCATCATCAGCCATTAGACGTCCACTGCTGGACAAAGGCCTCCCCCATAGAACGCCATAAAGATCGGCAGCCTGCCGTTTGCATCCACCGGTTGCCCGCGACTCTCACGATGTCGTCGGTCCACCTGGTGGGAGGCCTGCCAACGCTGCGTCTTCCGGTTCGTGGTCGTCACTCGAGAACCTTCCTTCCCCATCGGTTGTCCGTTCTTCGAGCGATGTGGCCTGCCCATTGCCTTTTCAACTTGCATATTCTGCGAGCTATGTCGGTGACCCTGGTTCTTCGGCGAATTTCCTCATTCCGGATTCTGTCGCACAAAGAAACTCCGAGCATAGCCCTCTCCATGGCTCGTTGCGTGCCTCTGAGATATTTACCAAGATAAAAACAGTCTATCTGGTCTCCACAACCCGGTTAGTACTGGATAATACGATAAGACTGGTTTTCGGACTTGCAGACCACTGACTACCTGTAACGACAGTCAATATAACATTACAGCGGGGACCAACGAGTTTCGAGCTTCTTTTCTTATTATTATTATTTTTTTAATACAAATTTTTGTGTGACGAATTATATTATTGCTGTATTTGTACGCCTCTGTAGGCAAAACATTTTGAAACCCTTTATTTTTTATGTAATCATTCCAACTAATTGTAATTCCAATAAATTGAATTGAATTGAATTTCATGGAGGAAACTCGATATGTAATGGGTGGTTACGTGGTTACCCATACACGGAACAACGGCTAGCACCCTAGCTGTAGTTATTATAAATTCACAAGCTCATTCTCACTGATGGAAATAGGATAAGTTAGATGATGCTTGAATAAAGGGGTTTAAGATCGCAGTAGACTGAACGAACTATCATCATTTTCCCTAAAACTCAACTTTTGTAACAATCATATTTACATAAGTACGGTACGTTACTTTTATTTACCGTTATAATGATATTTCAAGGTTACTGTCTTCAAATACAGACTTTACAATGAAAACACCTGTATTCATAACATAAGACAGCCTTAATTATGATTGGTAGACATCTTCCTCTCACGTGGCGAGACATGAGAACAGCTCATGTTATGGTATGGTTATTATACGGGTCGTGGGTTGTTAGCCTAGGTTGCTCTGTGGATAGGAAACCACCCATTTCATTTCGAATTTCCTCCGTGTCTCGGAAAGTACGTTAAGTTGGTTCCACTTCTGAACACCTAGTTCTAGTCGATGATAAATAAGTTACACCTAAGTTTAAGCACCGATGTGCGGCTGCACCTACTTCTAGGTGCTATGATGAAGGGTAACCCTAGTTCTAATCGAAGATAGGTAGGGTAGATCTAGAATTAACTGCATGTGGCCGTTTACGTCTAGTTCTAACCGTCTAAACCGTACTTTGGCTGTTAACCATAATACAGGGTGTCCCGTAAATAATGGATCAAACGTAACATGTAGGTAGCTTACCTAATTTCCAACAACTAATTTGAATATTAAAAAAAAAACCGTTACAGTAACCAAGATATATTTTTTTTCGAATTTTACCATTTTGTCTTCCAGAATTAAGTTTTTTTAATGCTGTTGCTGCAAATGATGACATTTTTAGGTATGATTTTTATCTAACTTTTCTGAATAGCTTACTAATGTTATAAGATACCATTTTTTTGAATACTGTTTTATTTGCCTTAGAGAAAAAATCTTGAGTTGAAAAGTTTTTTCTTTACGATGTTAGGACCAAAATTGAAAAATTTCTCCTGTAAAAAAAAATTTATGACACCGAAGACGACCATTATTTTAAAACCTTGTACATTTAATAAGGTTTGCAAATTGGTATAAAACTTACGTCTAGTCCTTATCGTTACAAAGATATTGCTATGAATGTGATGAAGAAGACAGAAAATAAATTAAATTGGTGCTATCCAATTTTTTCCTTTTCGTTATGGCTTACACTTGAATGCTTGTAATTGAAGCAGGTAGTTAAGGTAGTTATGCTTGTAATCGAAGCAGGTAGTTAATTTTTTTTTACAGGAGAATTTTTTCAATTTTGGTCCTAACATCGTAAAGAAAAAACTTTTTAACTCAAGATTTTTTTTCTAAGGCAAATAAAACGGTATTCAAAAAAATGGTATCTTATAACATAAGTAAGCTATTCAGAAATGTTAAATAAAAATCATACCTAAAAATGTCATCATTTGCAGCAACAGCATTAAAAAAACTTAATTCTGGAAGACAAAATGGTATAATTCGAAAAAAAAATAATATCTTCGTTACTGTAACGGTTTTTTTTTTAATATTCAAATTAGTTGTTGGAAATTAGGTAAGCTACCTACCCGTTACGTTTGATCCATTATTTACAAGCATTCAAGCATAAGCCATAACGAAAAGGAAAAAATTGGATAGTACCAATTTAATTTATTTTCTGTCTTCTTCATCACATTCATAGCAATATCTTTGTAACGATAAGGACTAGACGTAAGTTTTATACCAATTTGCAAACCTTATTAAATGTACAAGTTTTTAAAATAATGGTCGTCTTCGGTGTCATACATTTTTTTTACAGGAGAAATTTTTCAATTTTGGTCCTAACATCGTAAAGAAAAAACTTTTCAACTCAAGATTTTTTTTCTAAGGCAAATAAAACGGTATTCAAAAAAATGGTATCTTATAACATTAGTAAGCTATTCAGAAATGTTAGATAAAAATCATACCTAAAAATGTCATCATTTGCAGCAACAGCATTCATCATCATCATCATTTCAGCCAAAAGACGTCCACTGCTGAACATAGGCCTCCCCCAGGCGTCGCCACATTGACCGGTCCCGTGCGTCTCTCATCCAGCGGGTTCCTGCAACCTTGACCAGGTCATCGGTCTACCTAGTGGGAGGCCTTCCAACGCAACGTCTTCCGGTTCGCGGTCGCCATTCCAGAACTTTTCGGCCCCATCGGCCATCCGTTCTGCGAGCAATGTGCCCTGCCCATTGCCACTTAAGTCTGGCGATTCTTCGGGCTACGTCGGTAACCTTGGTTCTCCTGCGGATGTCCTCATTTCTGATTCGATCACGCAAGGAAACTCCGAGCATAACCCTCTCCATTGCCCTTTGGGTGACTTTGAGCTTTCTGATAAGGCCCATTGTGAGCGACCACGTTTCGGTCCCGTATGTAATCACTGGCAACACACACTGGTCATAGACTTTCGTCTTGAGACACTGGGGTAAGTTGGACGAGAAGATACCGCGCAGCTTCCCGAACGCTGCCCAGCCGAGTCGGATTCGACGATTGACCTCTTTCTCGAAGTTAGATCTACCCAACTGGACCGTTTGTCCCAGGTAGACATAATCGTCCACAACTTCGAGCGTAGAGTCTCCGATCTTGATAGGAGTGGGTGTTACATGAACATTCGACATAACCTTGGTTTTGTCCATGTTCATTTTAAGACCCACTCTTTAGCAGCTCTTTCAACAGCATTAAAAAAACTTAATTCTGGAAGACAAATTGGTAAAATTCGAAAAAATAGTAATATCTTGGTTACTGTAACGGTTTTTTTTAATATTCTAATTAGTTGTTGGAAATTAGGTAAGCTACCTACCCGTTACCGTTTGATCCATTATTTACGGGACACCCTGTATACACCTATATTGAAACAGGTGTAAAAAATCACCCAATTCAAGTATATTAAACGCCTGTTTCAAAACACTCAGCATTAAATGGTTTTGCGAAAACAACTCTGTTAGCACAACCACTTATTTTATTTTCAATACAATATGAAATTGCGACATGCTGGAGAAATATTGACAGGCGCTTTTCAGCTCCGATGTGGAAAAAGTCAGTACCTGAGCAAACCAAGGAATATAATATGAAAATAATTACATAAAACATTAACAGCAGAGATGTATCAATTATACACACACACATTTGGCCACATATGTTTAAGTCTAATACATTAAGTGGTGAGTTTATTCCCATCAACGGGGCACAAGTCCAAACTCCGGGTTGTTACTGAGTTGAAACCCTGTAACGATGCAATCTAGTAATCAAACCCTTGATACCCGAATACTTCATGTTCAGCAGAAGCGATTGCTACCACTACCAATGACGCAGTTGGTAAAGTGAGTAGCAAATGTTTAAAAGTTTCTATTTTTTAGTACTAAAATTCAACGTTCTTTGTTTTGTTAGGGCCACTCGCTGTGCTTCTCGATAAGCATGGATTACCGCTAAACAGGACAATCCTGTGGTGACCGCAAACGAATTTAAGCCCCAATTTCTGGTTATCCTTGTGAATTTTCCAAAAAATATATGGCCATTTCATCTCATGCAGAATACTTGAAACTGTGAGATGCAAAAAAAAACAAAAACGAATTTTCGACTTTTTTGATATTGTTGCGAAGGCAGTTTTCCCATTACGTTGGCCCATATTACTTTTATTATTGTTATCTTTTGTTGCACTTCTGGTTCTTTTATGTGTTTCCTGGGAAATATAATGGTTTTTTGTCCCTTTGTTTTGTTTTTCATCAGTAAAAGTAATGTCAGTAGTTATAATAATATTTTGTACTAGCTTTTGCCAGCGGCTTCGCCCGAGTGAAAATGACGGTTTCCATACAAACTTTCATCCCCTATATAACTCCCTTAGGGGTTGAATTTCGAAAAATCCTTCCTTATTCCTTGTCTTCATTATAAAGGGAAACTTTGTGCAAAATTTCAGCTTTCTAGGTCCAAGGGTTTGGGCTGGGCGTTGATGAGTCAGTCAGTCAGTCAGTCAGTACTTCTCTTTTTATTTATTTAGATTTATAACCTTTCTTTGGAAAGTGGGAAATCATCAAATGACTCCTCCCGCTCTACTGACTAAAAACCCACCCATGTTCCTTCTTAGCCCTTTGTGTCAAGGCCGCGGTATCTCTTTCGAACAACCCACAGCCCCGATGGGTCTATTTATAGCCTTAGCCTTAGCTTCATAATTTAGGAATATCCACATCGAAATTCCAATTCGAGAGAAACTTACCTCACTTTAAAGTTCAAGTTAAAGAAAACTTGAAAAAAGACTAAGCTTTTTACTCCAAGATCGAATAAATCACGAGAAAATTGACTTTGGAATTTGTGTATATTTGATAGACATTTTATAGTAATCTCTCTTTTTGCTTTTAACGAACAATAAATCTTCTCCAATAACCAACTGAAACGGCTTGATTCAATATTCATATAAATCTTAGAAATGTGTATATACTTATTTATACTTATTACATTATCAGATACGGAGTTACAATGATTAGCTGCCAAAACCATAGAAAATACCAACACTCTCGGATTTAAAAAAAAAAAAAAAACAGGCTGGACAAAACCAACGCCCAATAGTCAACGTTATCCCTGGATAAAAAGGAGGTGTCTCATGAGATGACGAGAAATAGACAAGTATGGAAGAAGAAGACATGCATAAGGACAAGAGAATGATTATAATCCCTGGGTAATAATATTACCAGGAAATCATGCTAAGAGATCCGATCTTGAGCCGTGGGATCAAGGAGGTTAACTTAATGTTTACCTCATTCATCCCACGGTTGGGCAATGACAATCGTTCGTTTTGCAGCATTTAAGCACGTTAAAAACAAAATTAAAAAAAAAAGACGTGTTTATAAAATGCTTCAGAGCACTAGATTTTTTAGTGTGAGTTATTTTCTTTAAAGCTTTTCTTTTTACTTACTTTTAATTAAACAATGAAGTGGATAAACGTAGTGGAACTACGTAAATGAGTTTTCTCCCTTTTATTATTTTTACTCTGAAAGCGTTTTAGATGTTACTTAGTTTTTACTCGTTATTCGTTTGTAACTGAACACCTACATTGCATTGTTTGGGTGACTAATTGTATTTTAGCATGAGGTGTGTCGCAGGGGTCTTACTTTGGTCCAATTGTGATTTCAGTACAGTATATTTAACGTGTGAGTTTTGTCGTGTAGCTTCAGTCAATTTAACGTCATCGTATCATTACGTTGTGTTTTTTTTCGGCGTGATTTGTGCAGTGGCTGAGCGATTGGTTACTGCTCTGCAAGCCGTGGGTTCCTGCAGGGAACAAATCTATATAAATAAAAAGAGAAGTCCTGACTGACTGACTCATCAACGCCCAGTCCAAACCCTTGGACAAAGAAAGCTCCAAATTTTGCACAGAGGTTCCCTTTATAATGTAGACAAGGAATAAGGAAGGATTTTTCGAAATTCAACCCCTAAGGGAGATAAATAGGGGATGAAAGTTTGTATGGAAAATCGACATTTTCACGCGGGCGAAGCCGCTGGCAAAAGTTAGTAAATAAATAAATCAAATCAATCGAAATAATCAATAAATCGAAATAAGTAAATATGCCGTTTATAGTATTAATAATAGTAGTGTCAGTGACCATGTCAGTTTAAAAACTTAAATATGTGTATGGCCTACGTAGTAGTATCGGGCTTACTAGGTCTAATTAGCAGTTTCGACAATTTCGTGCATATTAGCTGATCTGAAACATATTATGTAATTTTTATGTCAAAGTAATTACATATTTTTGCATTGCAATGCAATTTATTGTACCTATTAGTTACCGTCTGGGTTCCAAAATAAATACTCTGTGTAAATATTTTTGGTAATAATGAAGCGGATAATTCGTCATAAGTTAATAAAATATTCGAAACACGGAAAAACATCGAAGATTTTTTCAATTTTGATGTGGATTTCCAACTGGATAAGGGGTATAGTTAAAAATAAACAGACACATTGATAGTAAATGAAAATGTTATAAAAAATACAACAGCGTTTCTATATTTTTGTTCCAATAGTTACTGTTAACAAATCTTCGAATCTTCACTTATTACAAGAACCCCATTTCTTGCGAATGAGATCTGCTCCACGTTCAGCTAACATCAACACAGCAGCATTGTTGTTCCCTCTGGTAATCGTTGGCATTGAAGATGAGTCGATGACGCGGAGAGCCTTGACTCCCTTCACCCTCAACTGGCTGTCCAGCACGGACCCCATCGCATTAGTACCCACAAAGTGCAGTAAACTCGACATAGCACCTAATCCATAGCACTTCCAGAACTCATCTTCAGAAGTCGCATCCTTACACAAGCCAGTATCGACACGATTAGCATTAACACTCTTAAAGTAAGTCGTATTCAGCACCTTGTTATAGTCCTTCAAACTTGCTGCCATCATTTCTAAGTCTGCACTGTTATTGTACGAGTTGGTATGAATCAGGGGCTTGTCTTTTGGATCTGCACTTGCTAATAACACCTCACCACTTGACTTCGGCTTCAGAAGACCGACACATGCAAACAAAGTAGTTCTTCCAGCAGTCGCTTTGTATAACCTATCACAAAACGAATTTGTAAATTTAAACACTGTGGAACATAATTGAAGGAAAGCAGGTGAATCGTGTGGTAGTAGAAGATTAAACACCTGGTAATCCGGATATGTCTGCTCAGGAGTAAGAGCCACGTAACCGGTTGTTAATGGGAGAGGAAACTTGCCCGGATCGGACGACGGGGTAGGTGATGTATCATGCTCAAGTTGATAGAGGAGAAATCCAGCTATATGGTCCAAGAAGTTCTTGCCGACAGGCAGATCTGCAACCACGTCTATGCCATGCGATTCTAAGTGATCTTTAGGGCCGATACCAGACAGCATCAACAGTTTGGGACTGTTAAATGTTCCTGCGGATACAATCACTTCTTTCTTTGCTAAATATACTTGAGTGTCACCATTAGAGTCTGTCACTAGCACACCGATAGCTTTGCCGTCTTTGATGAGAATCTTATCAACAGTCGTGTGTGTTGCAACGCAGAGGTTAGGACGTGATTTAGCTTCTTTAAGGTAAGTGACGGCAGTGCTCTGACGAAGACCGTCAGCGTTGGCTAACAATGGTTCGGTGTACCCGAGGGTTACGTCCGCGTTATCACTAATTCTATGACCAAGTTCCGCAAAGGCTGATAAAAGACGTAGGTTTTTAGGGCTTGGCTCCTTTGTTATTTTAATGGGTCCGTTAGTACCATATTTGCCAGCAACTGAAGACTTGCGTAATGTTGGGTCCACTAAAGTTTCTGCCTTTTTGAAGTAAGGCAGGACTTGATCATAACTCCAGGTTGGATCATTGAGGATGTCAGCCCATGTGTCGAAGTCAGAAGGATGTCCATGTACATGTATGTGATGGTTCAGGGCGCTGCTGCCACCCAACATCTTGCCTTGTGTTAGACCAACGCGACCATCTTGAAGGTTTTGAGCAGAGTAGTAATCAGGTACTGACGTGAAATTATAATCGTATACTGAATCTGCACAGTAAGGAAACAGTCCTGCTTCCTGTACAAACAAAAAAAAAGGATGTGATTAGTTTTAGAATAAGTAACATAACATAACTCTAGTTATCCCAGAAGGTTTAAGTAGAGGTGTATCAAATTAGTACACCCACATTTCGCAAATAAGTCCCATGTAATAGGGAACCAGCCTCTTGCCACAAACCAGGCACACATCCAAACTTCATAGCTGCTGCTGAAGAGTTACCGATTGAAAATCCCAATATAACTTTACCTAACCTAGGAAATAATGCTCATCTAGTATAGCACTCGGCACGTAAGTTGAAACAAAACGGCGGTCGTCCGCATAGGTAAAATGACAAAAATAGAGTGAGATTCGAAAGAAAATGTGCAACTGAGCATTCAAGATCATAATTCAACTTACGGGATGCAATCTGTAATACATTATCGGGTCTCAGTCGACTTATTTTCATGATTGTAGCTTCGCGAACGACCGCCATTTTGTTTCAACTTACGTGCCGAGTGCTATAGCACTTGCAACACTAGACCAATGAGGCTGTCATAGTCACGGCAGCGTTTAGAAAATGTTTTTGTGTTCAAGAAAATTTAATATTAATTAACTAGCGACCCGGACCGGAAGGTTTATAATTATCTAGTACATTCTTGAATTACTCTATTTTTTGCCGAAAACTGCGTTAAAATCCGTTACGGAGTTTAAAAAATCTAAGCTAATAAACAGCGGGAGTGACCTTGTTGTACACACGGCTACACATCAAGCTATACAAAACCAGTTAATCTTGGCCTCACTTTACTAGATCTTTTCGCACAATGAACGATCAGATTATACTGGTTTTGTATAGCTTGATGTGTAGCCGTGTGTACATATTTCGTAAAGATATGCTACATATTATGAAAAGATTCTATGGCACCTACATCTGCTTCAAATGGTAAAGGTCCTCCAGCCTCAATCACCAGTACGCTGCAGCCACAGTCAGCTGATAGTCTGTTCGCGAGGACTGATCCTGCAGTACCGGCTCCTATTATTATGTAGTCATGGGAGCTACCATCTGTGGAACGAGAACATTTTAGAATAATACTTCTTCTTCCTGTTAATGAAATCCTGGGAACTTTCTAGTTCATTATCATCATCATCAGCCTATAATGTTCCCACTGCAGGGACTCAGGCTACATCTCCTTGAGAGGGAATGGACTCTAATACACCACGCGGGTCCAGTGCGGGTTGGTAGATGTAACATGTCTTCGATTATTTAGTTTTAGGACATGTGTGTTTCATCATGATGTTTTCCTTCACCTTTTCTCAGAAATATTATTATTATAATTACAAAATGAGAATATTTTAAACGCATTGACAGATTATTAGCAACAATGTAGCATTTGGCAGATTCGTGTTAAGTTGCCAACAATTAGTGAACACGCTGCTCTGTATGCAGTCACTTGAGGTAACTTTACAGAATGTTTCAGTACTTACTATTAGGAGTACAGGCGGGTGGAAACTGCCATGTTGTAATTCCCAGGGTTTGGACTACTTGCAGGGCTACTTGCACCAACTGCATGCTCGACAGGGCATCTGCCGAGGCTGACATTGCTGAAATATATAAACTCGTCATAAAATCTTATATAAAACTGTGATTTTCTTACTTACCTATGGTAAGTAAATGCAGGGTGATGCGAACACTTTTTTTTTTGAGATGGTGGGAAATCATCCGCTCTGGGCAGAGCGGTAGGGAGGGTCAGACTTCTACTGACTAAAAACTACCCATGTTCCTTCTAAACCTTTTGTGTCGAGGCCGCGGTATCTCTTTCGAACAAGCCTCAGCCCCGGAGGAAGAACACTTTTTCGAAAGTTATTAATTGTTTAGTTTTACTGTATGTAATGAATCTTCAAAATATGCTTTTGTTGTTGATATAATATGCTGATATTTTATGAAAATATTAATAATTAGTTCGACTGACTGAAAAACATTGATTTAACAATATTTTTAATTTAATTACACATAGAACACATAAAAGAAATAGCGAATGGAGAAGTTATGAAATACTCACCAAAATATTATTTCCTTGTGTTGAGGCAATTGAAATAACAGTAACGAACGAATTTTTGTACAACCTTTTATATACAATGATAATATGCCTAATGAGGAGATTGTGCCTATTTGGATTCGAATTTAAATAAAAAAAGAATCTATTTGTTTTAAAATTGTACTGTTTACTGTTTTCAGTAGATTATGAGTAGGTACTCAAGTGTGAGCTAATAATATCTTGGGTTGATAAAGGGTTTGTTAAATAAGTAACAAATTATACCTTCGATAGTTGTTTTTTATTACGACCACCAAACAAGTGACATAAGTAAAATAAATAAATTAAATAATTACAAAGAAGTCGTCAAGCTGATACAAGGTGAGAAACATGCTGCCCGTCGGGGCCGCGGATTTTTGTACTAGATGACGTGGCCTCGGCGCAAGGGCAAAGAAGGAACATGGGTTCGGTTTTTAGTCAGTAGAAGTCTGACACTCCCCTTCGCTCTGCCCAAGAGCGGGGGGAGTCATTCGATGATTTTCCACCCACCAAAAAAAAAAGGTGAGAAACATGCTATAGTAAACCATAAGGCCGTTGCAATAAAGTCTACTTTGACAGCGTCATGAAATCCAAAATAATTGTAAAGCGAGCTGATTTGTTTTTGATTTAAGTATAGAAAATGTATACTGCCACTAATATGATTTGTGGCGACTAGCGACATCTATCGCAACACCTGCGTACTAACAACGATTGACAGAAATCCTACATCGCGCTATCAACATTATCCGCGACATAAGCCTATATAGGAGTTCCCGACTTACAACTGTCGGGCAGTTAGCCCGCCGGACACAACACCCGTCCGGTCGGAGGATCCTCCCTTTTCAACGGGGGATGAGGAACTTTACACCCTGTTCCTCATACCCCCCCCCAAACTGGGTGACCCCGAGCATGAACGTCAGCGCAGCCTTCGTGCAACTACTTCAGACGTCGTCACCACTTCCCCTTCGCCTTCGAGCAGCGAGTCATACCGTCAGCCAGCAGCCACGGCTTCATGGGGTATCCTGTCCACCAGCATGCAGCGGAAGCGCATTCCTGGACATCACCCCCAGCCTCATCAGCGACTTTGGCACAGCACACTGCACTTCGGCCGGTCAGCAAGCAGAGACGCCCTTCTCTCCTGGTCGACGCAGCAGCCAGCCACTACGCAGCACTGCACACTCCGACTCACTGGAGCATACGCAGCATCACGGCACTGCATCACTCCGACTCACTGGAGCTAATATGCAGCATCACCCCGACTCACTGGGGCATCACCGCAGACAGTTCCGACTCACTGTGAACTATGCGGCATCCGGTTCCGACTCACTGGAACCTTCCACTGGCTGACAAGCGCCAAGACTTAACCTGCTTTCGACCTCCGGTCTCGGAGGGGAGTGATGTGGCGACTAGGGACATCTATCGCAACACCTGCGTACTAACAACGATTGACAGAAATCCTACATCGCGCTATCAACATTATCCGCGACATAAGCCTATATAGGAGTTCCCGACTTACAACTGTCGGGCAGTTAGCCCGCCGGACACAACACCCGTCCGGTCGGAGGATCCTCCCTTTTCAACGGGGGATGAGGAATTTTACACCCTGTTCCTCATACCCCCCCCCAAAGATTCACCATTCTTTTCAATTGAATTATCTCATCATCATCTGCTGCTTAGCCAAATATCAACCATCTTAGGGTCTGTAAGAAAAGAAAGAAAAAAAAATATTGGTGTCACGCAGGACAAAACAAATTGACAAAAAAAAAACAATTAAAATAGTAAACTTATGAGAAACACTTAAAATTAGGAAATACCATGATGTATACCATGTTTTACGCAAATAAATATAGTATCTTATCTTATCTAATAAATTAAAATTAGTCCCGTACGAAGCCAAAAGGTCACTATCTCAGCATGGTGCTGTAACATTTATGACAAATGTCACAGCGCTGGTATTCTGATAGGGCCCAAGGTGACGCCACGGTCACGAATATTAAAAAAAAAAAATAAGGAAGTAAGTAGGTAGTATGCGAAGATTAACTGCTTATCAAACCTCCACCATCAAGCTACTAGGTAATACCTACAAATAACTTCGTCTAGTAAAAATAAGGAAATAATTGAGTTTCTTTGATTTTATACAAAATTTTGCCGATTTCACTCTTGTCAAATTTACACAAGTGTAAAAAATTTACAAAAACAGATTCTGCTTAATTAAGTATTTATTAGGGCTCCGTACCTCAAAAGGAAAAAAAATTTTGCAAAAAAAAACAACCGACTTCAAAAACACCAAAAAGAGAAAAATAAACTTCAGAAGAAAAATCAGCTTCTGAAGTCGGTGACATTTGTTTGTTTGATTTTATTTTTTTGCCACCGACTTCAGAAGCTGATTTTTCTTCTGAAGTTTATTTTTCTCTTTTTGGTGTTTTTGAAGTCGGTTGTTTTTTTTAAAAAAGTTTTTTTTATTTTTTCATTTTTAGTTGTAATAAGTACCTATAATTCGACCAAGAAACCTAACCCTTAACCTTCCTTCCCCTATTTTTGCTTTCAACTCTTAACCGTTGAGGAGTACCTAGTACCTTCCATTATCAGCTCATCAACATGAAGACAAGTGATGACTGCTAGATGCGAATACTTGAATAGCGTCAGAAAAAGCACTCAATACGTGTCTATATTTTTAATATTTAACAACTAAAAAAATGTATATTGTACATATCTGCATACCCCCTCAGAGCATACAGGCGTGATGTTACGTCATGATAATGTATCTTCTAATCTAATAAATAAAGAGAGAAGTCCTGACTGACTGACTGACTGACTGACTCATCAACGCCCAGCCCAAACCCTTGAACCTAGAAAGCTGAAATTTTGCACAGAGGTTCCCTTTATAATGTAGACAAGGAATAAGGAAGGATTTTTCGAAATTCAACCCCTAAGGGAGTTAAATAGGGGATGAAAGTTTGTATGGAAAATCGTCATTTTCACGCGGGCGAAGCCGCTGGCAAAAGCTAGTATTCAATAAACATCCAAGCGATTCCAGCAATTACGACAGATTTGCCGTCTATTTTTGGAGAGTTCCATTGTATATCTCCGAAGATCAGCACCAGATCTTTACCAAATTAAAATGGGACAACCTCAGGAGTATACTCTTTCAAATAAAAAAAAAAATTGAGAATCGGTCCACTAATGGGGGAGAAATCAGGTAACATACATAAAAAAAAAAAAAATACATACACACGAACATAGTAACCTCCTTTTTTGAAGTCGGTTAAAAACGGAACCCATAATAGGATCACTCGTGTGTCTGTCTGTCCGACCATTCCCCCCCCCCCCCCCGCTTATCTCCTAAAATTCTGGAAAAAATACAGAAATTGGTTCAACACGTATAGATACAGGAAAACCTATAAGAAGTCATGGCACGGAACCCTTCATGTGCAAGTCCGACTTGCACTTGGCCAGTTTTTTCTTGTTACACGTGTTTGTTTCTTGTTACACGTGTTTGTTTCTTGTTACACGTGTTTGTTTCTTGTTACACGTGTTTGTTTCTTGTTACACGTGTTTGTTTCTTGTTACACGTGTTTGTGTAATTTACCGAGCAGGAAGATACAATATAATACCTATTGGAATATTTTAACGAAGCTTACTTCGTGGCCGTCGTAAGCGTCGTTTTGTTGGTCTCGTGGTCGCAAGCGTGGCTGCTGTGCATGACGTCCTAGGTTCGATTACCGGTTCAGGAAAGGTGTTATTGGGTTTTGCATCAGAAATTTCTTAGTAGCAGCTACGTAGTCTGGATTTATTCTGGTTGATGGCAAAAGGCTCGCCCTCTATTACATGAGACTTAAAAATAACTGGCGAAATGTGGGTATAATTAATATTCCACAACTATCACACAATGCCATCTAGTCCCAAGCTAAGCAGAGCTTGTGTTATGGGTACTAGACAACTGATAAACATACTTATATATTTCTAAATACATACATATTATAGATAAATTACACCCAGACACAGAACAAATGATCGTGCTCATCACACAAACATTTGTCCTGGGTGGGAATCGAACCCACGACCTCCGGCATAGCAGTTAGGGTCACTAACCACTAGACCAACAGGCCAGTCAATATACCTCTGACTAACCTTTTGGGGATCACAGGCGTGATGTTATGATGATGTTATACATGTATTCCAATGTCGTAGGCAGGGATTAGAGAACACCTGCACCTGCTACGACCCATACATACTTCTTTTGCTTACTCCATGTTCATACAATCAAGTCATACACGCTCACCGGTTGTGGAAACTATTTACATTACAAGCTACAAAGTCATCAACAGCCTATTAATGTTCCCACTGTTGGGACACAGGCCTCTTCTCTTTGAGAGGGAATGGGCTATAATCTACCACGCGGGCCCAGTGGGGATTGGTAGATGTCACATGTCTTCGATTTTTTTTTTGTTTTCCTTCACCGTTTTAGAGCAAAAACAAAACACAAAACATACACAAAGTATTTTACTCGTATTACTACAATTTGAACTGAGTAGGTATTGCAAGTTTCATCTCAAATTAAGTAATAAATCTAATAAATAAAGAGAGAAGTCCTGACTGACTGACTGATTGACTGACTCATCAACGCCCTGCCCAAACCCTTGAACCTAGAGAGCTGAAATTTTGCACAGATGTTTCCTTCATAATGTAGACAAGGAATAAGGAAGGATTTTTCGAAATTCAACCCCTAAGGGAGTTAAATAGGGGATGTAAGAATGTATGGAAAATCGATATTTTCACGCGGGCGAAGCCGCTGGCAAAAGCTAGTAAGTTATAAAACACAATTAATGGTTTTACTGAAAACATGCCTTTAATGATTCATAGAGACTTGCAGTTGCACCTTTACAAATAGATTTAACGAAATGCCTCATCATGGTTACTAGTTAAAATTGAATATCTATGAGGGTGAAATGGGCAAAATTATTTACCGTTACCGGTTCAGAGCAAGGAGCTCTTGGCTCTTGGCTCGTAACAACATCACTCGAATCAATTTTCAGGTTAAGCCGCGCTTGCCCAGGTTTGTTTGTGGATGGGTGACCGCTCATAACGTTCCAAGTTTCGTCTGTGCCTCAGAAAGAACGTAAAGCCGTTGGTCTCGGCTGACATCTAATAAATAAAAAGAGAAGTCCTGACTGACTGACTGACTCATCAACGCCCAGCCCAAACCCTTGAACCTAGAAAGCTGAAATTTTGCACAGAGGTTCCCTTTATAACGTAGACAAGGAATAAGGAAGGATTTTTCGAAGTTCAACCCATAGGGGATTTAAATAGGAGATGAAAGTTTGTATGGAAAATCGTCATCTTCATCTATATAAATAAAAAGAGAAGTCCTGACTGACTGACTGACTCATCAACGCCCAGCCCAAACCCTTGAACCTAGAAAGCTGAAATTTTGCACAGAGGTTCCCTTTATAACGTAGACAAGGAATAAGGAAGGATTTTTCGAAGTTCAACCCATAGGGGATTTAAATAGGAGATGAAAGTTTGTATGGAAAATCGTCATTTTCACGCGGGCGAAGCCGCTAGCAAAAGCTAGTTTAAATAATAACTTTAATTGTAAAATATTAAGTCTAATATCCAAGTTGCCAATGCCTCCCCTTTCAAAAAAGTGGTATATAAATTTCCGAAGAAATTTTAATGAGTTAAAGTATTTTTTCTCGCAATTGCGGCAATACAACGAAAATCTTCTGGTGAGTACGTCTTTAATTTAACTTTCTTCATTCATTTTCAAACACATTAATAATTTTTTTAAATATTTCTTAAAAAATACTTTATTATTAGTAACTAGCAACCTGCCCCGGCTTCGCACGGGTACAATACTACATATTTATGGTGCCCAGTGCGGGTTGGTAGATGTCATATGTTTTCAAATTATTTGGTTCTACTAAGACATGCCGGTTTCCTCACGATGTTTTCCTTCGCCGCTTTGAGAGCAGTGGCGATGAAATAAATTACACAAAGTAATTGCGCCTGTTTAGGTTCGAACCCACGACTTACTGTTCGTAAGTCAGGGCCGCAACCACTTGGACGTTAAACGTGGATCCCTCATTTCTACTTATTCTTAGTACTCTTTGACTATCTAATTGATTAAGTCATTAAGCAATTTTAGTACGAACGGAATGGTTCTTGCTTCGTACTAAAATTTCTCCAACATTACTTATCATCACAAAACGCTTCCCAGCATAGGTCCAAGAATCATCAATTTATCAGTCTATCAATTGGTTTATGTATTTCAGCAATGTCACCTTCGGCAACCGCCCTGTCTGGTTTGCAGACAGTGCAAGTAGCTATGCAAGTAGTGCATACCCTGGGACTTACAACACATCGGTTTCCGCCTGTCTTTACTCCTATTAGTAAGTACTGTGTGACGTAATATTATGTTGGATAGTGTACAGGTTACATCCGGAGTTATTTACACGGACCTTGTAGAAACTAGAACAAATTTCCGTGCGTTCAAGCATTTTTGTTATACCTATTACCTATTGAAATCAAATATAACAGCTCACAACTTAGGACCCACCAGTAATATTAATGACAATAATATCCGTGGTGCTAGGCGCTGGGCTTATCCCAGTTGTATTCGTCCCTGTGTGCCTATTGGCCTTGTTCGGTTCTGTCTCCTGCTGATATGGAGGAAAGTGGAAATTATATTTTTTTCTTACTCCTCCGCTATTAATTTCTGATTAATTTCGTTGCGGGATCTAAGACAGAATCGTTTCCCTGGAACTTCGTCGGGCTTCATTGTCTCGGCGCTTTTCTTGTGATTGCCACTGTTGATTCTGGCTTACAGGAGTTACAGTGGTTTGGGAATAGTGTGGCGGGCTTGTTCTAATTTATGTAAAAAAAAGTGAGTACTGTGTGATCTTCTGTCCAGTGCAGTTTGGAACTCGCTCGAATGACGACACATAATTGTAAACTTCACTCAATTACGAAGTCAAAAATGGCTTCGTTTGTTGTTTATTTAGTTCCAGCGGGGTTTAATTATGCCGTAATAGAAAAGAATACTATTATTTTTCAATCGTTGTTTAGCAGCTGATGGCAATGCTACATTCGTTTGTTAAAACTGTACGTTATGGAGAGGTTGATACAATGTTTTCTCATGAACGTTTTACAGATGGCAGTTTGAGTGACTTCATCGTGATAGGAGCAGGTACCGCAGGATCAGTCATGGCAAACCGACTATCAGCTAACAATACGAACAGCGTACTAGTGTTTGAGGCCGGAGGACATTCTCCAATAGAAGCAGATGTGGGTTTATTCTGGAGCAAAATAAATTTCCCAATAAAAATAATCACACAGTAATTACGTTACTCTATTTTTACAGCTGGTAGGATTATTCCCTATTCTACCAAGCTCCATGCATGACTACAATTTTACATCAGTGAATGATGGATATACTGCGCAGAATGTTCAGGGCGGCCATATTGGTTTGACGCAAGGCAAGGTGTTAGGAGGCAGTAGCGTCCTCAACCATGTAATGCATGTTCAAGGACATCCTCTTGACTACGACCATTGGGCTGACATCTTAGACGACCCCCGTTGGAGCTATGAAAACATCCAACCATACTTAAAAAAACCAGAGAAATTAGTAGACGAAGGATTACTCGCGTCTCCATCTGCTAGGCAGCATGGCAATGATGGACCCATTCAAATAACTAGAGAGTTACATGCTAGTAACAAGCCTTACTTAGATGCCTTCGCACAACTTGGTCATGATATAGTTGATGATATCAGTACAAAAGCGTCAAGACTTGGGTACACTGAGCCCATTTACGCCAACGTTGACGGTCTTCGTCAGAGCACTGCTGTCACTTACCTTACAGAAGCTAAATCACGTCCTAACCTCTCCGTTGCGACGCACACGACTGTTGATAAGATTCTCATCAAAGACGGCAAAGCTATCGGTTTGCTAGTGACAGACTCTAATGGTGACACTCAAGTACATTTTGCAAAGAAAGAAGTGATAGTATCCGCTGGAGCATTTAATAGTCCCAAACTGTTGATGCTATCTGGTATCGGCCCTAAGGATCACTTAGAATCGCATGGTATAGACGTGGTTGCTGATCTGTCTGTCGGCAAGAACTTACAAGATCACGTAACGGCGTATTATGTTGCGTTAATGGAGGCAGACACATCGCCTCCCTCAGCCACCAATCCCGGCAAGTTTCCCACCCCAATGACAGTCGGATACGTGGCCCTTGATCCAGACCAGACATATCCAGACTATCAGTCAATCAACCTTCTATTTCCGCATGAATCTGCTGGATTTCTCCAATTTTGCTCCAACGTGATAAAATTTTCGGATACTCTGTGTGACACATTCTACAATGCGACTGAGGGTAGGAATGCAATGGTCACTATAATCAATCTGATGATGCCAAATTCAACTGGCGAAGTTTTATTGGCTAGCGCTGATCCAAGAGACGATCCTGTAGTACATACTGGGATGTACCGTAACAGAGCTGACTTGAAATTAATGGCGGATAGTTTGAAAGACTTCAACAAGGTGTTACAAACGCCTTACTTTAAGAGCGTCAGCGCTAGTCTTGTAGATACGGGGTTTTGTCCAGATACAAGTAATGAGGACGAATTCTGGAAGCAACGTCATCCAGCTTATGGCACTATGTTGGTACTTGTGCGATGGGATCAGTTCTAGACAGTGAGTTGAAGGTTATCGGTGTGAAGAACCTCCGGGTGATCGACTCGAATTAACCGAAGATCTTTGGGGACTGTCGATTAAAGTTTGTCAAGCTATTATTGAGACTGTAGCTCCGTACTTAGCCTTAATATTTAATTTGTGTGTGGACCAGGGAGTCTTCCCGGACCTTATGAAATACAGCAAGGTAATACCACTTTTCAAATCCGGTGACAATAAAGACACCAATAACTATAGACCCGTATCCGTTTTGCCAGTTTTCAGCAAGGTGTTTGAAAAGGTGATGCTTAATCAAATGCTCATCCACTTTAACACCAATAAAATCTTACATGAGAAACAGTATGGTTTCACCAAAGGACGTTGTACGACTGACGCCGGTGTTACCTTATTAAAACATATATTTACTGCGTGGGAAGAGTCACAAGATGCCATAGGGATCTTCTGTGACCTCTCGAAAGCATTTGATTGCGTCAACCACGAAACCCTTCTCTTGAAGCTTGAACATTACGGTTTAGGGAAAATGGCGCTCAGTTTGATGAAATCGTATTTAAGCGATAGACATCAGCAAGTACAAATAAATGGTGTCAATTCGATGGGCTTAAAGGTAAGCATGGGTGTGCCACAAGGTTCGATTTTGGGTCCCTTTCTCTTTTTAGTCTACATTAATGATCTACCCCATTTATTTAAAAACCAACCTAAAATGGTATTGTTTGCCGACGATACTTCTTTAATATTTAAGGTAAACAGACGTGCCACAAATCTTGATGACGTAAATAACGCCTTACTGCAGGTTCATAATTGGTTCACCGTAAATAATTTAGTATTAAATGGGAAAAAAACGAAGTGCATAAGATTTGCCTTACCAAATGTCAAAAGTACTGATTGTGACATAGTATTGAATCAAGAGAAACTAGAATTTGTCGATGAAACTGTTTTCTTGGGGATAACGATTGACTCAAGGCTACAGTGGGGTCCGCATTTAACATCTCTTGCAGGACGGCTGAGTTCAGCAGCATATGCTGTTAGGAAAATCCGTCAATTTACTGACGTAGATACCGCGAGACTAGTCTATTTTAGCTATTTTCATAGTGTTATGTCGTACGGTATTCTACTATGGGGACGGGCTGCAGACATCGAGTCTATATTTATTCTGCAGAAAAGAGCCATTAGAGCCATATATGGTCTACGAAGGCGCGATTCTCTGAGAGAGCTGTTTAAGGAAATTAACATCATGACAGTACCTTGTCAATACATCTATGAAAACATCATGTACGTTAGGAAAAATCTGCATTTATTTAGCCAAAGAGGTGATAGACACCATTATAATACGAGAAATAGGGACCAACTAGTTCAGCCGGGTTTCAGGCTAGCTAAAGTAGACTCATCTTTCATGGGGTACTGCTTAAAATGTTACAATAAAATACCCCCTCACATTCTTCAACTGAATGAGACAAAATTTAAATCTTGTATAAAACGCACACTATGTAGGCAAGCTTACTATAAGTTGGGGGATTACATTGATGATAAAAATGCTTGGCTCAATGCTGGTCCTGCTCCACAACCATAGGGGTAAATAAATCGATTATCATGTGAAGTTATTAGGTATAGAAGCTGCAGAAGATTGTAAAAATATCTTTCCATTATATAGATTCAATATCTTTATATTATATAATTGCATAGCACATGTGTGAGTACTGTGTACTATAAAGCCACTTTTTACATTTAGTTATTTTTTAGTGACTTTGCCCTGGTGGCTGACAGAATGTCATGCTCACTCAAATGTCTCGCTGATGGTGGCGGGTGTGTCGGATCATTTAGTTCCCTTCAAAATGGTTGAGTTAGATGGTGCTGATCCATGCGTCATGTTCGTGAACGGGCGCTGTCAGTGGAGACTGGTCATCTCTTAGTTGCCATGGTATATTTTTAATTGTTTATTGTATCGTTTACTATAGACGCTCTTAACTTGCACGTATTTTTTGCATCGTTCTCACATAAATGTAAAATCTCAACATTCAGGCTAGGTAAAGTAGACTCTTTTATATTTTTATTACATTGTTGATAAAAATGCTTGGCTTTTTGCTGGGCCTGCTCCACAACCGTAGGGGCAAATAAATCGATTATCATGTGAAGTTATTGTAGAGGCTGCAGAAGATTGTAAAAATATCTTTGCATTGTATAGATTCAGTATCTTAATATTATATAATTGCATGGCACATGTGTGAGTTCTATGTACTATAAAGGCACTTTTTACATTTAGTTATATTTTAGTGACGTTGACCTGGTGGCTGAGAGAATGTCATGCTCACTCAAATGTCTCGCTGGTGGTGGCGGGTGTGTCGGATCATTTGGTTCCCTACAAAATGGTTGAGTTAGATGGTGCTGATCCATGCGTCATGTTCGTGAACGGGCGCTGTCAGTGGAGACTGGTCATCTCTTAGCTGCCATGGTTTATATATTTTTCTTTGATTTGTTTTTTTATATCTTTTTACTCTGGACGCTCTTAACTTGCACGTCTTGCTACATAGTTCTCACATAATATACCATCTCAACATGAATGAAATAATGTACCAAGATTTTGTAAAAATATTCTGATTTGAAAAGAGTGTCCATGGAGTTTCTTGCCCGTTCTTCTTCATGAGATCTACGCTAGGGAACTGGCAACTACAGTACTTTCACAAGTTATTATGCCTTGTGATTGTGACTGTAGCTTAGGAGTGCAATGCGTCGTTTCGGGAGTTGCTGCGTTGGGCTGCGCGGCGCCGGATGTTACCGGCGGCGAGTGCTGTGGGTGCGGGGGCGTGCGGCGGCGCGTGCCGTGGCGGCGGGTGCGCGGGACTCCGGGTCGCGGGGTGGCGGTTGCGCGCTGGTGGCGTGCATTCGTTGTTCCGTGATTCGGGGTCTTGTGCATTCGTTGTTGCGGTGTGCGTCGCTGCGTGCTTTCGTGCTCGCAGGGTTCGTTGTTGCGGGCATTCGGTGGCGTGTGGTTCGGCGTGGTGGCTTTCGGAATGACGTATTGCACTCATAGTTTCGTTCTTCTTCCGTCCTTCTGACATTCAAAAGTGCCTGTAATGGCTTAATTGAAATAAAAGATTTGACTTTGACTTTGACTCATCCGCCTTGCCAACAGAAGTAAGGGGCAACCCTAATGCCGCTATATTGATGGTTGCTGAACGTGGAGCCGACCTCATTCTGCAAGAATGGAGGCTTTAATACGAATTGGCTGGTGTTGTCCTTTTTGTATTAAACCTCAAACAGGACAGTTATTGATGAAGAGGCATGGAAAAAAACTTTTTAACAAAAAATAAAACCGACTTCAAAAAAAAAACACAAAAAAGTGAAAAATAAACTTTAGAAGAAAAACCAGTCTCTGAAGTCGGTGACTTTTGTTTGTTTGATTTCATTTTTTTGCCACCGACTTCAGAGACTGGTTTTTCTTCTAAAGTTTATTTTTCACTTTTTTGTGTTTTTTTTTTAAGTCGGTTTTATTTTTTGTTAAAAAGTTTTTATTTTTCACTTTTTAGTGGTTCACATGTTCATGGGTCAATGTGGACATTGTAGTTTTTTTTTGAGTTTTGTTGATTTTTCAAAAACCGCTTGTCCGATTTCGAAAAAAAAAATATGGGACCATTTCGAAAGTATACCCTTTCCAACAAAGAAATAATTTTTCAAATCGGTTAGCAAGTGACGGAGTTATGCCCGAACAAACATAAAAATAAAAAATATACAAACATCCGAATTGAGAACCTCCTTCTTTTTTAGAAGTCGGTTAAAAAGGAACAAACAGAAACGAATAATCAATTTTTCATTATAGTAATATCGTGAATTAAGTGTTTATTTAAATAACTTAATTAAAAGAAGCTCTTTATGTTTCATCAAATTACACTTTACAAATAGTGGACGGGTGGACAATAAGTAAGACTTCAGTAAGATATTCGTCAGAGCTCTGTTTCAATTTTATTTGTCTACAGACTAATCTGACCGAACCTTTACAGAGTATTTTTCTTAAATACACCATATCACTTTGCTTTCTTTTCGATACTTTCAATAAAATTCTTGAGCCATTTATCTTTTTATTTTTTCGTACATGTCCTAAAATAAATAACGTGAGTGTCTAGCCTATACTTATTTATATTCAAACAGCCGAAACGATGACAAACAAGCTAAAAGTAAAAAAATAATTTTTGAACAAGCTTTCAAATATAAGTTTATCAATTTTTACGTTTCCTTCCCTACAAACCCTTATTTGATACCCGTATCATGGGGGTATATAAAATATAACAAATCTGCCGTATTTGGGCGTTACTAATTTAAAATGACGTCACACGTCAATACATTGTCATCCAAACTAAACATGTATGCAGAATATTATCTCAATAATTTTGTAAAAACTGTTTTAAGTTCCAATATTTGACGTAACGAGCAAACATACATACAAACATTGCAAGTTAAATAAATGCTTGTGAAATGTCAAAAATGTATAGGCTTAGACATGAGCTACCGAAAAGACCATGTCAATCAGAACTACGAACTGCTTCGCGATATCTTGGTCCTCTGCATAGCAGCCTTAAGACATGCGGCCTCCACCAGTCAAAGGCAGTCAATCCATCAAACTGGTATGAGGAATTTGAAACGTGTATCATGTGAGTTACAGCGCTAATGGCTGGCATGCGTAGAGAAGACCAGTAGCCTGGTAGACTGGTGTTACAAACTGGTACACTGGCCTGGAAGACTGGTCTGGTAGACCCATACCAACCCACCCGAGGGTTCGCGCTGTGATGCCGTCAATTGACGATAGACCGACCGTGTCTGCAGCAGGATCTTGGTTTTTAAATCTGAAAATAAAATCGTATTTTGTAACTTACTAATGTAGCGTACGATGTGGTCTTGTATGGACTACTGCGCACAAATAACGGACTACACTGAAAAAAATAATTAGTTGAATCAACATTTATTCAACCTATTTTTTGTGTTAATATAGAACCTACATAGAAGATTTGTTGAATCAAACAAACTGAAATTGTTACTTTTAAAAGGTAAATTTAACAAAACCCAGTGAGGTTGTTTCAACACTGTTTTGAAATGGTAATATTAAACTAGTTTATTATAGGTTAACAGAACATTCAACTTTTCAACTATTTTATTTTGTTGATATAGAACCTACCTTTAATAATAGTTGAATCAATTAATCTGAAATGTGTTGCTTGTAAGGTAAATTTAACCAAACCATCAGCTAAGTTAGTTTAACACATACTTAAAACAGGTAAATTTAACCAAACCACCAGTTAGGTTGTTTTAACACTATTTTGAAATAGTTGTTTTAACTATAATATTAAACCTGTATTTTTAAGTATATGGTGCTAAGTTGTAACTACCTGATTTTCGTGGTAAAGATAACCTGTATTTTTAAGTTGAAACAACTTGTGGTATTTAGTTTAATGAACCTAAGCTTAGTGATAAAATCTAACTAGATCATATTCGTATTTTTGACAAAGGTGCAATGTAGAATCGACACGTAGCAATAGGTTAGAATAACCTTAATTTGGTAGTAAAATTAACCTGCGTATATTGGTATTCTTGACTGTTGTAAATGTAGAATTGACATGTGAAATTAAGTTGTAACAACCAAATTTTTATGATAAACTTAACCTGTATTTTTAAGTTAAAACAACTTGTGGTGTTTTGTTAAATGAACCTCTGCTTTGTGGTAAAATCTACCTAGATCATAAAAGTATTTTTGACAAAGATGTAATGTAGATTCGACACGTAGCAATAGGTTAGAATAACCTAAATTTGGTGGTAAAATTAACCTGTGTATATTGGTATTCTTGACTGTTGTAAATGTAGAATTGACATGTGAAATTAAGTTGTAACAACCAAATTTTTATGATAAACTTAACCTGTATTTTAAGTTAAAACAACTTGTGGTTTTTTGTTAAATGAACCTCTGCTTTGTGGTAAAATCTACCTAGATCATAATAGTATTTTTGACAAAGGTGTAATGTAGATTCGACACGTAGCAATAGGTTAGAATAACCTAAATTTGGTGGTAAAATTAACCTGTGTATATTGGTATTCTTGACTGTTGTAAATGTAGTATTGACATGTGAAATTAAGTTGTAACAACCTAATTTTTATGATAAACTTAACCTGTATTTTAAGTTGAAACAACTTGTGGTGTTTTGTTAAATGAACCTTGCTTTGTGGTAAAATCTACCTAGATCATAATAGTATTTTTAACAAAAGTGTAATGTAGAATCGACATGTAACAATAGGTTAGAATAACCTAAATTTGGTGGTAAAATTAACCTGTGTATATTGGTATTCTTGACTGTTGTAAATGTAGTATTGACATGTGAAATTAAGTTGTAACAACCTAATTTTTATGATAAACTTAACCTGTATTTTAAGTTGAAACAACTTGTGGTGTTTTGTTAAATGAACCTCTGCTTTGTGGTAAAATCTACCTAGATCATAATAGTATTTTTAACAAAAGTGTAATGTAGAATCGACATGTAACAATAGGTTAGAATAACCTAAATTTAGTGGTAAAATTAACCTGTGTATATTGGTATTCTTGACTGTTGTAAATGTAGTATTGACATGTGACATTTAGTTAAAATTACTTGTTTTTGGTAAAATCAACCTGCATTTATTAGTAATATCAACCTACAATATAAAGTATTTTCGACAAAGGTGTAATGTAACCTATTGCTACATTACATACACCTCTAGGTATCGAAAATACTTTGCGACAAAGCCTAATTCAACATTATACCTACTTCTTCCGTGAAAATGCAGACTGATTTTACAAACATCATATTAAAGTAAATTCTGTACAAACAAATATTTTTACATTTCAGGTTAACTTATTACTTAATAGCTAATTACAAAATACCAATATAATATTGACACAACTCAATGCAGGCTTATTCTACAATACACTTTCATCAAAATACTTACCTACCTAAAGAGGACATCTAATTATAGAAAAAATAAAACAATATAGATCATTATTAAACATTTATTTAACCATAACAAAGCACATTTATTTAACCATAACAAAGCACATTTATTTAACCATAATTATCATATTAAAACTTTATGGTATTCAAATTAAGTAGGTAACTAGCAAATCGTCCAATAAGTATGGACATTTAGCGAGAGAATGTCAAAGTTTGCCAAACAAACTAACAATTACTAGTAGATTTAACAAATACGCACCTACTTAAATTTTCAAATGTAATTACCGTTTTTTGGATCGTAGCGTAATGGCCATTTGCCATTAGTTGTTAGGCCTAAAATCAAGTGATATCACTTTGTTAGGCCTAACAACCAGTAATCGTAATCGCTACGATACAAAAAAAGGGCGGTTGTACATTTTCATGACAAACTAGACCTATTGGTAGCGACACTGTTTTATATAAATAATAGAATTTTAGGGTAGTTACCCACAGAACATACTCTGCCATATATAACATATTAAAAAAATTGCCTAGAAGGCCACCCATCACTATGAACCTGCAATAACACCAGAAAAAAACTAACCATTACAGTTGACAGACTCACAAACTTAACTTAAAGCTCGTTCATTATGAACGGTAGCCTAAAACTAACCAGCTGCGGAACCTATGTTGCAAAGCCCGACTTTAAACGTCCTGTAGGTCTAGTCTGTCATGCAAATGTAATTACCGTTTTTTGGATCGTAGCGTAATGGCCATTTGCCATTACGTTTTTTGTGATGAATCGCTACGATCCGAAAAACAGCAGCAATTACATTTGTATGACAGACTAGACCTACTGGTAGCGACACTTTTATATAAATAGTAGAATTTAAGGGTAGTTACCTACAGGACATACTCTGCTATATATAACATAGTTAAAAATTGCCTAGAAGGCCACCCATCAGTATGAACCTGCATTAACACCAGAAAAAACCTAACCATTACAGTTGACAAACTCACAAACTTAACATAAAGCTTGTTCATTATGAACGCTAGCCTAAAACCATTATGTATGTATGTAAAGTGGAGGAACAAACCTTTAATTGACTCTAAGTCACTAACACAAACATAACAGCGATAATGCAATACCATTATTAACACGTTAATTACCTCAACATCACTTTAGGTCGGCGATCAACGAGCAAACGCTTGGAAATTTGACGTCTTGGGGCGTTGCAATTTTGTAGAAATAGTGTTGAATGAACATCCACTGCTGTAGGCATTCGGAGGGGTATTGGACGTCAAATACCTGGAAGATCTTGAAACATATATCCACGGCCTGTAGAAGTGTTGACATGTGGTAGGTCACATCGTCGTAATTCACGTAAAATGCTTCCAATTCTTCTACTGACTGCCCGACGCAAATCACAATGGGTTGACAGGTCAACTTTTTTTCGAGATGGACTTGTCGCCGTTTGACCAGGACGTTTGTTATGTCAGTTTGGGTCTGAAAAGAAAAAAAAACATCAAACACAAAGACAGATGAATTTTGTAAACTAGGTAGGAACATTTTTTTTTATTTAAGTATCCGTATCTACTTAATATTTTGTGTTCTCATTGAAGTTAATATTAAGTTGTTCTCTATGTTTATTAAGTACCTATGTATTTACAAAAAAAAATGTATCTATGTATAGTATATATCAGTCATCTGGTTCACATAACACAAGCTCTGCGTACTTTGGGGCAAGATAGTGCTGGGTGAAAAAATATGTCCAGCATTATTTATTTTATTATTGTTCCATTTTACCTTAACATGCAGGACCAAATTGTCCCGGGCTTCCAAGATAGATGGTTTCGTAAATTTCTTTGATGAGGCTGCACGACCTCGTGCAACTGAAGGAACTAGTTTGCCGCACAGTAGAGACAGTATTATGAATACTTTGGTATCTGAAATGAAATTAATTTAGATAAAATAATACATTAATTACCCGATTACGGCAAAGCTAAAGGAGGGTTATGAGTTTTAGGGTGTTTTAGTCAGCCATGGTTGTTTGAATTGTCATACAATCAATGCCAAAGTAAAATTACTTAGTGCATTTACAAACTAACCTTCATTTGGATTTTTCTCGAAAACTACATTGTACTCTTTGAACGCCTTAACGTCATTTTTGAAAATTGTGTATGCTTTTTCCATGAAGTTATCAAATTTTTCAAACAGAACGACTTCTTTATCCGGATACCGATATTCGAAGTCAATTTCAATCTAAAAATATTATAAAAACATAGATGATGTTAGATTTAGGAACAAGAACTTATTAGAATATAGGCCCAATATATTATGTATAAATGCAAAAGTCTTGTCTGTTAGTAATAGATCTGAATGTAATTTACCAGTTTATATCCAAAGTTTTGTTTCAAAATCGGATATTTTTGTCATATTTCTTGCAGTTGTTTCGTTTTATCATTATAGTCTTTCTCGACCCGGTACGCTCTTGTTGCCAGCCAGTTTTCGCGCACCTCTTGGAACGGTTCTTTATGGTATTTTAGCCAGATGACCAGCTCTTCATTTTCTGAAACCAAAAAACAGAGGTATCTATAAATAAAAAGAGAAGTCCTGACTGACTGGCTGACTGACTCATCAACGCCCAGCCCAAACCCTTGGACCTAGAAAGCTGAAATTTTGCACATAGGTTCCCTTTATGATGTAGACAAGGAATAAGGAAGGATTTTTTGAAATTCAACCCCTAAGGGATTTAAATAGGGGTTGAAAGTTTGTATGGAAAATCTTCATTTTCACGCGGGCGAAGCCATTTTAGACAAACATAATACCTATTATACTAAAGTATTACCAATGATTATGTTCTCTTCGACCTCAGAATCTTGTTTTTCATCATCATTTTTGCGTTTCCTTGATATGACCCCCTCTTTTTTGAGGACGCGTCTTTGATTATTATACCTGTCCACTAGTTTTCCTCTGGCGGGAATAGTTTTTTTGTTTGTAACTATGGCCGGGATGTAGTAGGTTTCCTAGAAAAAAAGTAATTTATGCAAGGATAGTGACCATGACTAATGGTATGAACTTTGTAAATTTACTACACACACTAGTACCTATGTGTCAAATTATGACCATTTTTTTAAAGGAATCATAACTATGCTTCTACGACTACTGTATGACTTTAAAGATGAAAGATATAGGTATCTATATAGGTAGGTAGGGTAGTTGTGGGAACAGTGAATCAAGTGTACACAGTGAAGCATCGCCGTATTGGACAGAACGAGTATACGACACCAGGTGTCGTTCGATTTAACGGGAGGCGAGAGAAAGAGATAGCCTGTGTCACGCCACTCGTTCTGTCAAATACGGCGATGCATCCATCACTGTGTACAACTTGATTTACTGTTCCCACAACGACCCTACATATATAATATAACGGAGATACAGATATTACATATACATAGATAGGTACATAACGCTCACTATTGTCACTAACTACATCGCACTACGATAATTACTTTCTACGACTACTGTATGACTAAAGATGAAAAATATATAATAGGTAGGTACATAATTATAGTAATTTAACGAAGATACACATCATAGATACCTACATAACGCTCACTACTAGGTACGTCGCACTACTATTATTTATTTATACTAGGTAGGTAGGTACTTGGTAAAGAATGTACTACTTATAGGTATCATAAATAGGCTGGTAGGTATATAAACCTTATGTTCTGTTGGAACAAAGCGAGTGATAGCCTCTGATAACACAATGAAGTCTTCTTTTTTCATGCTCTGATATTTGTTAATATACCACTCCACAATGCTTTTTGTTAGAAATGACCTGCTAGTCGCATCAAGCTTATCGCTTGATTTCAGACGGGCCAGAACCAGTTTTCCATAACTGTTCTTATTAAGAATGGTGGGTATATCTATACTCTAAAATAGAACAGTACAAAAAAAAGTAAGGAACAAGTGAACAAAAAAAAGAAAGGAACATAGGGAAAACGTGTGTGTCTTAATAAAATTATGAAGAATCCAAACTTACATTAAGTAGGTATTTGTTTTGGGTCAGCATTCGATATTACGCTACAGCTTAAGCTACTACGACTAGAGCACGTTGTAGGGCTTGCAGGAGCAGAAATTGTGTCTTCCGATGCAGTTTCCTGTAAAATAATAAACCAAGTTAAAACTTTAGATTTTCTAGTTTGCTTTAGATTTTCTAGTACCTACTGACGAACGAATGGCCATTGTGATCACAATCACAACCAATCAACTTAGGTAGATACAAGTTAGGTACTCAAGTATAACCCGGTTCATTAAAGAAAGGAATCTAAAATGGCAACACATGGCATGTCCTCTCGCTCGCTCACTATAGTGTGCGAGCGTGAGGACATGATAAAAACCGCCATTTTAGATTCCTTTCTTTAATGAACCGGGTTATAACTGCCTCGTTGGTCTAGTGGTCGCAAGCGCGACTGCTGAGCGTGAGGTCCTGGGTTCGATTCCCGGGTCGGCCAAAAGTGCTATTGGGTTTTTCATTAGAAATTTCCCAGTAGTAGCCCGGAGTTTAGAAGTTGGCGGTATAATACCCCCGTGCCTCGGAAAGCACGTTAAGAAAAATGGTTCGTTTTGTGCACTTGTAGTAAAATCTACTATTTGTGACGTGTTGATATAGGTACCTACTACATTTTGTTAGTGCTTCCATAACTTATGGTAAGTACCTAACTAAATAAACAGGTGATTAGATAATTAATAATAGTAATTATCTTATAATTAGAGATTGAATTACCTATAATTAATTAATAGGTAATTTAATCTCACCAACAAGTGAGATTAAAATACCTATTAAAAATAATAGAGATCATAGGTTTACTTACATGGGTTATTTTTTCCAGCTTCCTCACACCAACTCTGAATAATATTCTTTCTTTTACGAGCGGCACTAATTCTTTTAGATCGTCCTGTATTTCTGTGAGTAAATCTATAGTGATTTCATTATCTGAAAAACAAAACAAATAATATTAGGTACCTAGGTACTTAGTTACGTAAGTTCCATAGGTACACACGGCTACACATCAAGCTATACAAAACCAGTATAATCTGATCGTTCATTGCGTGAAAAGATTTAATAAAGTGAGGCCAAGATTAACTGGTTTTGTATAGCTTGATGTGTAGCCGTGTGTACCTACCTATTACCACCTATCGTAGCTTCGGTACATATGCGATCTCGGTCTATCTATGTATATAACTAGGTACTTAATTTTAAGTTTGTTGAAAAAAATTATGGATTAAAAAGTATGGATATGTGCAAGACGGTTGAGACGCCATCAAGTCTGAAGAAGCTGAATACGTACCATAACTACTGGCATTATTGTGTAAGTATACCTACCTACGTTGCTTCTACCACTTACTCTAGGTGCAATATACCTACCTATAATGTAGGTAAATTTAACATATTACCTCTTGTTCGTATTAGGTATCTACCTACTCAGTGCTGTTTTATGTACTGAGTACATAAACTGAGATAAATAAAATCTATGATAAGTTACAGTTTACGATCAAATTATCTTGGCAGGTCTGAACCTATGCTCTGCGAACTTTTACGCTAAACTTGTGAAGAAAACTGTTATTGCCAGATAAACCAATATCTATACGATCAGAAAATATCTATTAAATACAGAGAGAAATACAAATAAAATAAATATTAAAACACTTTTAGACATTATTTGTAACAAAATAACCTGCACGAAGTTCGAAACTGCCAAGTTAATTTGATTGCACTGTAGGTACCTACTTGTAGATAAATTACTAATTTAGCTACAATAATTAGTAATTTCATTATGATCAGACTGTAGCGTTTCATACATTCTATAAAAGATAGGTACTTACCACAAAATTTTTTAATTGTTTCTTCAGTTAAACCCCACTCTCGGAGATATACTGGCACCAATGATTTCTCAAAATCATCCATATTTACTTATCACTGAATCAACGGTACCTATCACTAAACTCACCTTTTACTTTGCTGGTTCAATTACATTAGACCACTTTTAATTTTTCAACCAGTTTATCGTCGAGTACGTATAGTCCCCGACACGGCGCGGCGCAAAGAAAGAGTACTTCTGTACTTGCCAGTGTTGCCAACAAGTCGGGACCTGGTGTCGCCCATTTTCAGAGCTTGAGTAGCCTAAAGTAGCCGAATTTGAAATGAAGTAGCCTAAAGTAGTAGCCCAAACGCCGAAACTAAAATAAAAAACAGTTTTTTAACAATTTATTTATTTATATACACTCCGATTCTGCTTCATCTGCGACATCTGCTTCGAGCAATAGCAAAGCATCCAGAATAACTTCGCGGTCGTCAAAATTTACTGTGGATGCTGTGCTAGTGCTGGCGCAAGCTCCGCTGGAATCGTACATTTTTCTTCCTGCATATAAACTAATCATATGATTGCTTGGTTCAAAGTTGTTGCAGCAAATGCTTCTTACATTCTTATGTGTACGAATTCTTAGAATGGCGATCAGCATGGGTAATTGCATTCTGTTTCTCAATTTTGTTTTTATCGTACCCATCACGCTGAAAATTCTTTCCGCGACTGCATTACTTAGAGGTAATGAAAGACAACGCAAGGAAAACTCCGCTAAATCTTTGAACATGGGATTGCCTCCAGCATTCTGCATTTTCAATACCTGTACCCAGAAATTTACAATATCATTAAGAGAAGCAGTGCCAATTATTTCCTCTATACGCATCGTACTTATAGAGCGGAATTGGTTTATTATAGATTCCTTGTCAATATTAGGTTCCTATGTTCTTGATTTCCTACACTTTTTGCTATTGCGTGGGTATATTTTTTTTTTCTTTTGCTTATGCTCATTTGTGTTCAGATTCGATCATTCAACTAAAAGAACTTTTCATCTTTTTCGAGTAGCCTAAAAGGCGACCAGTCGCCTTTAAGATTTTTTTGTCGCCGATTTCCAATCAGAGTAGCCTAAATGGCGAAAAATCGCCTTCGTTGGCAACACTGGTACTTGCCTGCCTGGCAAGAGTCCGGTGGCGCGGGGCGCGGGGCGCGGGGCGCGGGGCGCGGGGCGCGGGGCGTGGGGCGCGCGGTTTAGGTAGCGTCATCCGCGCGTGCGACGATTGGCCCGATTACGAAATACTTTTTAGACGCGCCAGTTTTAGGTCCGTTCAATTTGGATGTTCGTAATAATAATCTGTTTACAATAAAATATGAAAGCTCCAACCAGCCCGCGAAATTCAAATTTTCTTTCGTTTTTTGCAATTTGCAGGCTAGTGCCAGTTTGTATGTTGATTAGAATGTTAATTGCGGTTGTAAGACGTATGTAGTTACAGAATTTTATTCATCAAAATCATCAATAACTACATACGTCTTACAACCGCAATTAACATTCTAATCAACATGCAAACTAGCACTAGCCTGCAAAAAACAATAGATAAATTAAGTAAAGATAAGTAAGTAACAGTAGGTAATAAGAATAAGAATTTTATTAAGTCATTGTTACAATTAGTTTCTTAATATAACTAGCACTAATAATAAACGTAACAAGTTAAATTTTACCATTGTTACAAAACAGAGGTCCCCAAACTAGGATGCGCCTGTATCTTGGGGGCCGGAGTTGCGTTAGAGTCTGTCAAGCGAGTCTAGTCCCATGAAAAAGGCGGCAAATTCAAAAATCTTTCAGGTGTCAACACTGATATAGCACGCTGAAAACTTATTGATAGAAGTCTGTCAAGCGAGTCGAGTCCACAACCCTTTTACTTTAAAATTCAAGTATCAATAAGTTTCAGCGTGCTATATCAGTGTTGACAAATGAAAGATTTTTGAATTTGCCGCCTTTTTCATGGGACTAGACTCGCTTGACAGACTCTAACTTAAAATTAATATTAATAAGTAGTTATCTTTATTAAATGAAAACAAAAATAAAATTAGGTAAGGTCACAAATATTTTAACATTTTTTCAGAAATTTAAAGCAACTAATTAGTAATGTTTTATCAACCATATTGCAAAAGTTGAATCAACAAGCGAACGTAGCTAAATTTACAAAATTGATTCAACTATTTGCAAATATTTTAAACAACAAAGCAAATTGGTTAAAATAACTATTGTAAATAGTTGTCAACACCTAACACTTCATTACATAGTAGATTCAACAGATGCATTTAGTCAAAATAACAAAAATATTTTAACCTTTTGCTAGAAATTTAAAACACCTAATAAATAATGTTGGAATCAACGATATTGCAAAAGTTGAATTAGCAAGGGGACTTAGTCAAATATACTAAATTTATTCAACTTTTTTGAAATATTCTAAAGAATTAAACTTATTAGTTAAAATAACTAGTGTTAATGGTTGTCAGCACGGTACCCCACATTTAATAACATAGTAGAATCAACATCTGTAGATTAAATTACGTATCTATCTATACTCTAGTCACTTTAAAGAAATATTTTTTGTAAACAAAGTGTTGCTAGGCAACCATCTGATAGCACGGGTGTAAATCATTTTTTTATCAATGTTAATTTTTGTAATCCTACTGCCACATCTGGGTTAACGTTAACGTTAATGGCAATGGCCAACTACGCGTTAATTAAGGCATTAACAATTAGTAATACTGCCGTTTATAATTTAACACATTAAAACGGTGGCCACATCTACGTAACACCTAAAGAAGACACAAAAAAGTCAAATATTTGTTAATATTTGTTTTAATGAGAATTGTAACATCACATTCCTACTTATATAAAAGAACCGTGAACGGTTAACATTTTTATTGTATACCCACTTCCTAGAAGTCAATTCATAATAACATAACAAAGGATATTCTAATCACACAAATATAGCTATTGATACCCACTTAGTTTATAGGTATCGGTATTCAGCAAAGTTTATTGAAAACTTTACATGATTTAGACTTTCTACATGTTTTTTTATGTGACGTCACAACACAATACCTTACGATGGGTTTTTAACAAATTAATGAAAAATGAAAATTAAAAAAAAATGAAAAATATTTATTTGTCCCAAAAAAGCAGTTACATGGATTATAATGAGACATCATTAATATTTGACTTCTTGTAAAAATAAATAATATACATGATCCAATTTAAAAAAAAAACGATCAAGAAACATTTCAAATCACATGTAAGTAGGTAATAATTGTTTACATTTTTAAATAAATTGGGTTGTGATGAACTTAATTATATAATCACAATCATTATCAATTATCATACTAAAGTGTTAACATTTATGCTACGGCTCCACCTGCGTCTTAACGCGTAAATTACCACGTTAATTTAGGTGTTACGTAGATGTGGCCACAGTTTAATGTGTTAAATTATAAACGGCAGTATTATTATTTGTTAATGCCTTAATTAACGTGTAGTTGGCCATTGCCATTAACGTTAACGTTAACCCAGATGTGGCAGTAGCATTACAAAAAAATGAACATTGATAAAAAAATGATTTTCACTCGTGCTATCAGATGGTTGCCTAGCAACGCGTTGTTTACAAAAAATATTTTTTTATAGTGACAAGAGTATAGATACGTAATTTTATCGACAGATGTTGATTCTACTATGTTAATAAATGTAGGGTACCGTGCCGACAACCATTTACACTAATTATTTTAACTAATAAGTTTAGTTCTTTAGAATATTTTAAAAAAGGTGAATAAATTTAGTATATTTGACTAAGTCCCCTTGCTAATTCAACTTTTGCAATATCGTTGATTCCAACATTATTTATTAGTTGTTTTAAATTTCTAGCAAAAGGTTAAAATATTTTTGTTATTTTGACTAAATGCATCTGTTGAATTTACTATGTAATGAAGTGTTAGGTGTTGACAACTATTCACAATAGTTATTTTAACCAATTTGCTTTGTTGTTTAAAATACTTTTAAAAAAAGGTACATAGTTGAAGCAAGAACTCACCAAAGGACTCCATTAAATCTAGAATTCTAGATATACTAACGCAAAAAATTTAATTAGAAGAAATAACTAAATTTACACTTTTAGGCCTAACGTTATACTCAAATTAAAATTGGAAGAAACATAGAAAAAACACGAGCAAAACTGAACGTAACACAGACTACAACACCGCCCTTTCTGCCTATTATGCGTACCTACGCTTACTCCTGGTTAAACTAAGGCATCATTCTGTGGGGAGAAAGTACTGACATTTTGGACCTCTTTATCCAGCAAAAGAAATGCATCAGAATTCTCATGAATATCGAACAACGAGTGAGTTGCAGGCCACACTTTACCAAACAACAAATTCTCACACTACCAGCAATATATATTATACTGCAAAGTTGTTTATTCGTTCGGAAAAATAGACACCTCTTCAAATCTAATATTTAAATCAATGAAAACTATAACCGACGCAATAGGAATAGGCTGATACTACCCATCACTAACTTAAAATTATTATTATTGGTAAAAGTCCGTATTCAAGACTAACTAACATATTTAATAAGCTACCGGAAAGTCTAAAATCCCTACCAAATGATTTAATTTTCGCGAAACAGTTGAAATCTCTGTTGATAAAGAAAGGCTACTATACCGTTGATGAATTTAAAGCTGACAAATTGTGAATCGATCGACACTGTATTGTATACTTAACTTGACATCAAATTTTAATTTTATCTACTAATTGATTTGAAAAAATTGTAATAAATTAATAAATATCACATTTTCCATTTCTTTCTTTCTTTATTAATGTTTAGTGGAGTTTCATTATAAATTGATATGTAATAATGTAATTTAATAATTTTATCGCCAACAATTTGCAGTGCCCTTATTACAGGGCGCTGACTAAATAGTAAATGACTACATTTATGACCTATAATAGACAAAGAAATATTGTAATAAACTCATTAAATTGAATTTCCAATCATCAATCACTTTTCACAATGTTCATTCTTCTTTCCTTATGTTTAGAGTAAAAACGTAAGAATATGACATGTAATAGGTATAATAAGAATCAATATTATATGTAAGTAGGTACCTAAATTAATAATTTTATATCCAACAATTTGCAGTGCCCATATAGGGTGCATGTTAATACTGTGCCATGAAATTTGAATGCATGCCTACTAACCAGTATTGTACATGTTGGCAAATAAATAAATAAAAAAATAAATAATTAACTCAATTTTGTAAATTTAGCTACGTTCGCTTGTTGATTCAACTTCTGCAATATGGTTGAATTAAACATTACTAATTAGTTGTTTTAAATTTCTGGCAAAATGTTAAAATATTTCTGTTATCTTTACTTAATTTATCTGTAGATTCTACCATGTAATTAAATGTTAGGGGTTGACAACTATTCGCAAAAGTTATTTCAACCAATTTGCTTTGTTGTTTAAAATATTTGCAAATGGTTGAATCAATTTTGTTAATTTAGCTACGTTCGCTCGCTGATTCAACTTTTGCAATATTGTTGATTGAAACATTATTTATTGTTTATTTTAAATTTCTGGCAAAATCCTAAATACTTTTGTTATTTTGACTAAATTTATCTGTTGATTCTACTATGTAATGAAATGTTAGGTGTTGACAACTATTCACAATAGTTATTTTAACCAATTTGCTTTGTTGTTTAAAATATTTGCAAATAGTTGAATCCATTTTGTAAATTTAGCTACGTTCGCTTGTTGATCCAACTTTTGCAATATTGTTGAATTAAACATTATTTATTGGTTGTTTTAAATTTCTAGCAAAAGGTTAAAATATTTGTGTTATTTTGAGTAAATTTCTCTGTTGATTCTACTATGTAATTAAATGTTAGGTGTTGACAACTACTCACAATAGTTATTTTAACCGATTTGCTTTGTTGTTTAAAATATTTGCAAATAGTTGAATCAATTTTGTAAATTTAGCTACGTTCGCTTGTTGATACAACTTTTGCAATATGGTTGAATTAAACATTATTTATTGGTTGTTTTAAATTTCTAGCAAAAGGTTAAAATATTTTTGTTATTTTGACTAAATGTCTCAGTTGATTCTACTATGTAATTAAATGTTAGATGTCGACAACTATTCACAATAGTTATTTTAACCAATTTGCTTTGTTGTTTAAAATATTTGCAAATAGTTGAATCAATTTTGTAAATTTAGCTACGTTCGCTTGTTGATACAACTTTTGCAATATGGTTGAATTAAACATTATTTATTGGTTGTTTTAAATTTCTAGCAAAAGGTTAAAATATTTTTGTTATTTTGACTAAATGTATCTGTTGATTCTACTATGTAATTAAATGTTAGGTGTTGACAACTATTCACAATAGTTATTTTAACCGATTTGCTTTGTTGTTTAAAATATTTGCAAATAGTTGAATCAATTTTGTAAATTTAGCTACGTTCGCTTGTTGATACAACTTTAGCAATATGGTTGAATTAAACATTATTAATTAGTTGTTTTAAATTTCTAGCAAAAGGTTAAAATATTTTTGTTATTTTGACTAAATGTATCTGTTGATTCTACTATGTAAAGAAATGTTAGGTGTTGACAACTATTAAGAATAGTTATTTTAACCAATTTGCTTTGTTGTTTAAAATATTTGCAAATAGTTGAATCAATTTTGTAAATTTGACTAAGTTCATTTGCTGATTCCACTAAACATTATGTTGACATTACCGAATTATTAGTTAAATTGACCGCTATGCGATTATACATGAAAAAATATGTTAGCTTAACCCATTTTTTTGGTTGTAACAACAATTAGATTTTAACTTTTTTAAATTTGTTACATTGAATGTAGTACTACGGTTGTCACAACGTAATTTATTGTTGACTCAACTGTTAAGGAATCAACATTCAGAAATTCAACTATTAGTTTTTTCAGTGTAGATGGCACTGTGTAGGGTGAACTCATCTAATTCTGTGATTCGCCTAAATCGGTGATATTTGGTTTGAGCGGTATCATAGGGCTGTACGAGTGCACAAATGCCTTTATCACAAAAGTTAAATGAGTTCACTATACTCTATCAGATAGGTACGCGTCACACTTATAATCACCAAAAGGTTAGGAAGGGACCTCTGCCTAACATTACAAGGGATTAGGGGTATTCCTACATTTCCAGGTTACCACTCAGCATGGTGCTTTGCTATGGGGACCAACAGCACAGCTCTGGTTTTCAGTGGTCACCCGTGGAAAAAACACACGAAAACCAAGACAGTGTAAATATTATGTAGGCATACAAGAAAATTTCATTTCAGCTGCCCCTTATAATAACCAGCCATCAACTGCTGATGCGATTTGATTCCGAAAATTCTAATAATATGAGAAGCTACATTGACCTTCAAGTCTCATCTAATAGGCTATATCTATACTAATATTATAAAGCTGAAGAGTTTGTTTGTTTGTTTGTTTGTTTGAACGCGATAAACTCTGGAACTACTGGTTGGATTTGAAAAATTCTTTTTGAGTTGGATAGTTCATTTATCGAGGAAGGTTATAGGCTATATAACTTTTAAGATTGACTCACTAACCATTTTTTACTATTATAATGTTAGGTTAAAAAGAATTATTTTTTGCGAAGCTTATTTAACCCATATGGTATTAATCTATATCTAAATAAATGTGTTCGTTAAAACGGAAATTTAATATAGAATATTTGTGCTCTTTACTCTATACAGTTTAAACAAATATCTAAGAAGATATCGCAATGTAAAAATACCCGCGCGGAAAAATAATTACGCGGGTTGCGTCGCAATGTAGGTACGGGGGATTCTGGCTGGCCTCCGGGAAATTCAAATTCAAAATATTTACTGCATCATAATGTTTACAAGTACAGAGTGTTATAGTATATTTAACAGTAAGAGATAGATGTTATAGTAATTCACACTTTAATATAATCTAAGCTAATCTTAACCATCTAAACTATTGTAATAAAGAGGAAAGATAAGATTTTTTGTTTGTTACGATTTAGCTTAATTAAGGTCGGATAGTCGATATATCGAGAAAGTTTATAGCTATATTTATGTGACGCAGACGAAGTTGCGCGGGTCAGCTAGTTATAAATAACGTGATTGCAGCTGTATGAAAAACCTTGTTTGTAATACATAATTATTAATTACATACCTCAGCTTAGTAATAAATATCCATCAGCATGTTTCACAAAATTGATTCTGCTGCACTGCATCTAATCCCCGGAGCATTTTCGCGACTTCCCTTTGAAGCCACTGCTCTTTGTGAAGATTTTTAGTTTAGCAAATTTTATCTGAAATAATGAAATACTCATTCAAATTGCATCTTCGGATCAGTCATATAAACGGTAGAAAACAATGTAATTAAAATGTAACAATTTTTAGAATCCTGCTATTTTGCTTTAAATTAGCTGGTAGATTTTGTAAAATAGTTACAAAATAAGTCTACAAAGTTATAATCATAGCGTAAGAATAAAATCACGCCTTTTATTCCTAATGGTGTTCCCACATTTAACCATTTAATAGGGGGGTGAGCCAACAACGGAGTACAAGTAGGTAGTCAATTTTGGTCGACCAACAGCTGGGAAAAAGGCAAAGCAAATGATGATGACTTCGCCCAACCTGGAATTGAACCCAAATCCAGCAAGCCAGTTGACATAAAACCTAAGCATTTAACATCCACAGATTGTAAAATATTCCTACATTCAACAGCAAAACCTAGTGAAAAAAAAACAAGATATTGGTTTCCTCGACGTAACTTGAACTTACCGGTCGGAATGTACTTGTTGGAACCGTAACTTAGTTCCGGAAAGTCAATATTAACTTGAATTTAACTTTTCCTTTGGTGTTCAGCGATGCATTCGAGATAGCCATGTCTGTGAAGTACATGAATTGATGATGAGTACAATATATTATGGAAGAAAAAACTGACCAAGTGCAAGTCGCATTTGCACATGAAGGGTTCCGTACCATGACTTCTTATAGGTTTTCCTGTAATCTCTACGTGTTGAACTATTTTCTGTATTTTTTTCAGAATTTTAGGCTCAGTAGTTTCGGAGATAAGGAGGGGGAATGGTCGGACAGACAGACACACGAGTGATCCTATAAGGGTTCCGTTTTTTCCTTTTGAGGTACGGAACCCTAAAAAAGACTGCTTTGTTGGTCTAGTAGTTGCAAGCGACTGCTGAGCATCAGGTATTGGGTTTGACACCCGGGCCGAGCAAAGTGTTACTGGGTTTTTCCATGAGGTGTTTCTGCCCAGTTAATGGCAATAGGCGGGTCCCTAAATTACACGGGACTGTTTCCATCCTATAGATATAACAATTATTATCAAGAGAACTGGACAAGCTCTTAACTTAGATATTTTTATTTCATCCATAACATACCATAACATCACGCCTGCAGTACTTCTCGAAGGATTAAGTACCACGTCTTCAGGATGCTGATGCGACTGCCTCGGTATTGTAGTGCGTCTGGAATGTTTGCGGAGGCACGAACGGACGGCTTTCATGCGGTTATACGCAAGAAAGTAGCCTCCTTGTAACAGCGCGTGCGAGCCAGTGGCAACAGCATCCTGCAGATGATTGTGTCTCGTGTGTATAAATTGCCCTATCCAGAACAAATGGATGCAAATCATGATGGGTGTTGACTAACATAGTACAGATTTTACTAACACAATAGTTGTAATAATTTATCTTGTTTTATTTTGGTTATTTTATGTTAATTGTATAATATGATTGTGATTGAATGTATATGGATTACTTGGTTTATCTGAAATAAATTGATTAATAATAAAAGAGGTGTACAGTACACCAATATTTCGACAGTTATGTTTAAGTCACATGTAATCAAACTCAAATTCTTTATTTCTGACATGAGTACATAGTGTTACTAAAATAATATGTGTAATAGGGGGTGAACCTATTGCAAACAACCGGGCACAAATCCAGACTCCGTGACTGCTACTGACAAATTTCAGTAACAGTTTTCCCAATCCGAGAATCGAACCAAAGCACACATGCTCAGCCATCACGTTTGCTACCACTCAACCAATGAGGCAGTCAAACTAAACTTCATCAGCAGTTATTATACTGAAGATCATTTTATTTTCATGTACGAAAAACCACACCTTTCGAAAAACTATGAAATTATTTAAGACTAGCTTTTGCCAGCGGCTTCGCCCGCGTAAAAATGGCAATTTGTCATACAAACTTTCATCCCCTATTTAACTCCCTTAGGGGTTGAATTTCGAAAAATCCTTCCTTATTCCTTGTCTACATTATAAAGGGAACCTCTGTGCAAAATTTCAGGTTTCTAGGTCCAAGGGTTTGGGCTGGGCATTGATGAGTCAGTCAGTCAGTCAGGACTTCTCTCTTTATTTATATAGATAACTAGCTTTTGCCAGCGGCTTCGCCCGCGTGAAAATGACGTTTTTCCATACAAACTTTCATCCCCTATTTAACTCCCTTAGGGGTTGAATTTCGAAAAATCCTTCCTTATTCCTTGTCTACATTATAAAGGGAACCTCTGTGCAAAATTTCAGCTTTCTAGGCCCAAGGGTTTGGGCTGGGCGTTGATGAGTCAGTCAGTCAGTCAGCCAGTCAGTCAGGACTTCTCTTTTTATTTATATAGATTTAAGCTTACTTACCAATTGAGTGAGTAGTTCACAAACGACTAACTACCAATCAGTCGATGTTAATTATTTATACCGAATTCAGGCCGACGGGAACGCTGAAAAACAGATGTTATTCGAATCATTTATTGCTTGTATTGAAATAATCAAGAATAGCATTCGAGAATCAATTTGCAATTATAATGATTTTACAACATTCTTTTAAAAAAGTTGTCAATTATAGTTAACTAGCTTTTGCCCGCGACTTCGTTCGCGTGAAATTGTGACTTCCGGCAGATTTTTGGTTTATCTCGCGAAAAAAAAAAAAAAAAAAAACTATCCTATGTGCTTTCTCAAGTTCCAAACTATGTCTGTACCAAATTTCACACAAATCGGTTCAGTAGTTTAGGCGTGAAGCAAAGACAGACAGACAGACAGAGTTACTTTCGCATTTATAATATTAGTTAGGATTAGGATTTTCGGACCGGAAATAATGATGGCATTGTCTCGGCGTGCGTGTATGACCAGATGTATGAACGTAGACGTGGCAGAGTTTGTGTGTAAGGCCCGTAATCCACCAAAGCGGAGAGGAGAGGAGACGAGAGGAGATGTGCCGCGAAGCTGGCAGGTTATTTCCACCAAAGCGGAGAAGAGATGCGTTGCGGAGAGGAGATGTGAGCTGTGTGTAGCAGAGATGTGAGCTGTGAGAGATCGAAAACAAAACAAAACGTGCGAGGCGCGGGGAGAAGGCAGCGGGGTGAAGCCCGGCCGCCCGACTAGACACTTCTCCGCTCTGCCGCGCCGCTTGCTCGCTCGCTGCACAAAATTCTATAGAAAAATGAGACATCTCCTCTCCTCTCCGCTTGACCCATTTCCACCAAAGCTAAGCGGAGAAGAGATGTGGAAATAACGAAATCGGATTGGTTTATTCAAACACATCTCCTCTCGTCTCCTCTCCTCTCCGCTTTGGTGGATTACGGGCCTAAGGATCGTAGCAGGTGGCGGTGTGTGGTCTCTGCTTACCCAAAAAAAGCGAAAAAAAAAAAGAAGCGCTAAGGGAAAAAGCGTGAGTTTGTGAGTGCTAAGCATACTTAATTATAAAATGTCATAAGATTTAATATTTATGGGGCCACAATTTTATCGACTTTATATTAATTTTCAATACACTTCCTCGAAAACTAGCTCTTATTGCACTACGATTAGGTTCGACATGCATCATATTTCGCACGCGTGCGGTAATAAGAATACAGCGTGCTGTAATATTATTACCGCACGCTGTAATCATAGAGCAGCGGTAATTCGATTAAAACTTATGAAATTTAAAAAAAAAACACCACTGACTATTATAGAGCAGGCGTGTTTTTTTTTTAATCTCGCCATTTTGATCTGCGTCTTTACAGCGTAAATATTTTTTGAATATTTAAATTGTGTTTGTAAAAAGAATACTACTATTATACGTAAATATTTTAAACAATTATTTACTTATATGAACAAGTAAGCATTTTTTTGTGTTCTTAATTAAAAAATATTTAAATTTTATATTTTTCCTGTGAGGCTGTTTGGCGGCTTTATACCTTTGCTTCTTTTTCAACCTGGCGAAATCAAACCGCGGAAAAAAAGTAAATTAAATCATAGTCTCATCAAATTTGTTGACAAAAACACATAACGTTTTTAGTTAATTTCTTCGAAAGTGTATTGAAAAACGTCGTTTGATACACGTGGGAATTTGAACATGAACACCCTCGCCATACGGCTCGGGTGTTCAATCTGCCTCGAATGCAATAACAAACTTTCCGCACTTGTATCAAAATGTACTATTATTTCATTTTATTTACTATGCCCTGAGAAATGAGAAATAAATTTAAAATTAATCAGAAATGAGGACATCGCTTGAGAACCAAGGTTACCGACGTAGCCCGAAGAATCGCCAGACTTAAGTGGCAATGGGCAGGGCACATTGCTCGCAGAACGGAGGAAAGTTCTGGAATGGCGCAAACCGGAAGACGTTGCGTTGGAAGGCCTCCCACTAGGTGGACCGATGACCTGGTCAAGGTTGCAGGAATCCGCTGGTTGAGAGAGGTCTATGTGGTGACACCTGGGGGAGGCCTATGTCCAGCAGTGGACGTCTTTTGGCTGAAATGATGACTATGCCCTGACTGACTGAAAATGTGGTGTTGTCCCATAAACGATGGCACACTTGATTTAAGATCGTGCCTGTCCTGTTATTTGCACATCACAAGAGCAGATAGTAAAAGTGCCAACCAGGGCGACCCTATTGCTGACTGGCCTGTTGGTCTAGTGGTTAGTGACCCTAACTGCTATGCCGGAGGTCGTGGGTTCGATTCCCACCCAGGACAAATGTTTGTGTGATGAGCACGATCATTTGTTCTGTGTCTGGGTGTAATTTATCTATAATATGTATGTATTTAGAAATATATAAGTATGTTTGTCAGTTGTCTAGTACCCATAACACAAGCTCTGCTTAGCTTGGGACTAGATGGCGTTGTGTGATAGTTGTGGAAAAAAAAAAATTGCCATAAACCGGGCATAAATCTACTGAGAAATCTTTGATGAAAAATCTAATAACACTTTGCCCGACCTAAGAATTGAAGCCAGGACCTCATACTCAGCCAGTCGCACTTGCGACCACTCGACCAACGAGGTCGTCATCGATAAATTGTGATTCGACTAAAACCACTTGAATTTAAAAGCAATAACTTTTTGTGCTGGTCTTATACAGAACCCAAGTCTTGACTAATAAATCAACTAAGAATCTCTAATAACCTTCCTCTTATTCTGTTACCGTGAAAATATATTATTTTAATGCTTGCTTGTAATGTTCCCATTTCTATAAAAGTTGACCTTGAAATACATTGCCAAAATAATATTATGGCCTGATCAAAATATCTTGTAGAACTGTTTGCACTAAAACATATGTTTCAATATGTACCTGTAAGGTACACACACAAGAAGCAGTAATTAGCATAATAATATAAATGGAAAATATGCTTAATTAAGAACTCCTCATTTTTACCCATTTTTTTGTAAAAAACGTTGCCCCACACTAGGAATTTCTCCTGTATCGTGGGTGCGTTCACAAACATTTAAACTCACATACACAAATACCATTTAGCACCGTAGACCACATACATACGCTGCGGCAGGTTATACAGAAGACCGAAGAGTATAATCTGCCTCTCTGTTTAGCGTTTGTGGACTACGAGAAAGCCTTCGATTCGATCGAAACTTGGGCCATATTGCAGTCTCTCCAAAGGTGCCAAATTGACTACCGGTACATCGAGGTGTTGAAGTGTTTATACAAAAACGCCACCATGTCAGTCCGGCTTCAGGACCAGACCACGAAACCTATCCTTCTGCAGCGAGGTGTGAGACAGGGAGACGTCATATCTCCGAAGCTGTTCACCGCTGTACTGGAGGATATCTTCAAGGTTCTGGACTGGAGAGGACTAGGCATCAACATCAATGGCGAGTACATCACTCACCTTCGATTTGCCGACGATATAGTGGTCATGGCTGAGACCATGGAGGACCTCAGTACAATGCTCGATGGCCTCAGTAGAGCTTCTGAAAGAGTGGGTCTAAAAATGAACATGGACAAAACCAAGGTCATGTTTAATGCCCATGCTACACCCACTCCCATAAAGATCGGAGACTCTACACTCGAAGTTGTAGACGATTATGTCTACCTGGGACAAACAGTCCAGTTAGGTAGGTCCAACTTTGAGAAAGAGGTCAATCGTCGAATCCGACTCGGCTGGGCAGCGTTTGGGAAGCTGAGAAGTATCTTCTCGTCCAACTTACCCCAATGTCTCAAGACGAAAGTCTATGACCAGTGTGTGTTGCCAGTGATTACATATGGGACCGAAACGTGGTCGCTCACAATGGGCCTCATCAGAAGGCTTAAAGTCACCCAAAGGGCAATGGAGAGGGCTATGCTCGGAGTTTCCTTGCGCGATCGAATCAGAAATGAGGACATCCGCATGAGAACCAAAGTTACCGACATAGCCCGAAGAATCGCCAAACTTAAGTGGCAGTGGGCAGGGCACATTGCTCGCAGAACGGATGCCCGATGGGGCCGGAAAGTTCTGGAGTGGCGACCGCGAACCGGAAGACGTTGCGTTGGAAGGCCTCCCACTAGGTGGACCGATGACCTGGTGAAGGTTGCGGGGATCCGCTGGATGCGAGACGCACGGGACCGGTCAATGTGGCGACACTTAGGGGAGGCCTATGTCCAGCAGTGGACGTCTTTCGGCTGAAATGATGATGATGATGATGACACAAATACCCAGACCCGGAACAACTATCTGTAGGCCATAGGTACAAATATTTGTTCCGTGCGGGGATCGAACCCGCGACACGCGGCGCAGCAGTCCATTGCTTGAGCCACTGCGCTAACCGTGCCGACAACTATGATGGGTTCGGCTTCCAGTCTAACCGGATGCAGCTGAATACCTCTATTTTAAATGGAGCGACTGTCTATCTGACCTCCACAACCCAGTTAGTCCTGGGTAATATGATACCAAATAACAAATTGACGCACATAACAATTATTTACTCTAGATGGTTAAAATACCTAGCTCGGAGATCAAAACACTTTACGTCACTTAATTATGCACATCTGTGCAGCCAAATATGGCTGGGTTTGTTTACAGTCTTACCGGGAACAGCTGAATTGACTGTATTTCACATGGAACAACTTCCTGTCCGGTTTCCACAAGTCATTCACTATGTAACAAGATACAGTTTTTTAGGACTGGTTGGCAGAATTTTGGGCTTCTGACTGCCAATATGGTAGTCAGCGAGTCTGGTACTCAAAATAGTTCTGAAGTACTTTTTGTTCCCGTCGGGGCTTTGGGTTGTTCGAAACAGATACCGCAGCCTCGACAAAGGGCTAAGAAGGAACATGGGTGGTTTTTAGTCAGTAGAAGTCTGACACTCCCTACCGCCCTGCCCAGAGCGGGAGGACTCATTTAATATCCAACCCTCCAAAAAAAAAAAAAACTTTTTGTTTAAAATAAATAATTATTTGATTATAGAAGAAGTTAATAGTACATTGAACCCAAACTATAGACCTAAGTCATAACACAGTCAAGACAAAACATAACTGAGACACATTCAACCCAGCCATCTCGTACCAAATGATGTTAAAACAAATGAAAGACACAACAAAACAAAATAACAAGCGATAGATATTCGTTCACCGTTCAAGGACTCCCGCAAAATCTCTAATATATAAAATTCTCGTGTCACAGTTTTCGATGCCAAACTCCTCCGAAACGGCTTGACCGATTTTGATGAAATTTTTTGTGCGTATCCGGTATCTATGAGAATCGGCCAACATCTATTTTTCAAAAAAAAAATAAAAATATGGCAAAACAACGTTTGCCGGGTCAGCTAGTTAGAAATATGAAAATCAGATCTTAACTGTAAGGCTGAAGTTACACAGAAGGAATTTCACTGTTTTAAAATTTCGGTTAATTTACGTTGCAGGCAAATTGGGGAAACTGCTCCGTATAGGGCCTGTACTAGAGTATCAGCCTATAACTGGTGTTAGCAACCAACAATTAAATGAATATTGAAACCATTACGGTTGCTGCAGTTTGTTACCTGTTTTTATGTTTTATGATCCCCTATTTGCTTAATATTAATCGTTAATGTCACTACACATGTGTGCCAGTTCCACGATGCACCACATCTTGATGCAATTTTTTGTAATTAAAAAGCCTCAACCGCCACACACCTCTATGCTCACGTTGATTTCCTCAAGCTACGAAGAAATCGTTACATATTCACTGATTGCCGTTTTATGACTTGTATTAGTCTAGTAACTGAGACCACCTTGTATAGCAGCAGTCGTTGAAAGATTCCGCGGCACCACTCGCCTCGATCGCTTGGCTCGCGCGATTTTGGTTACAATTCTAACCTAACCAATTTGGTCAAAGTGCGCTTTATTATTGACCAAGCATACTTAAAAGAGATCTATTTGAGGTTTGTTGCTACTGCAACTGCAAGTCACCTCAGCTCGGAGCACCAAGTAAATTACAAGAGTGTAGCCATTTTTTTTGTGGATGTGTAACCATTAAATCGTCAACCATTAAATCCGCTCCCGTCATGCAGAATCCCGCAGCCCTTGCAGACACCAATGTAACCTCACCCTTACCCAATCTCCATACTATCTCATTATTCAAGTTGTCGTTTTTACATAAATACTCAATTGTAATCACAAGGTACGCCTATTAAACGAATTGATGCTACAAATACGATAAAGCGATTTATTTAAAGACCCACAGGGCTTTTTGAACGATGTTCATTTGGTTTTTCGATGTCGATTTTGAGTGGCCCAAGTGTGTCTGTTTTGGAGGGATGAAAATGGTAATTGGGGGGATGTTTCATATCGTATTATGATATTATTTTATTGGCAATATACCTCTGTTCAAACTAGTATCATTTTAGACGATTTTTACTAATACTGTCATGGAAAAACTACTCGGCGCTCCCTAAGGATAGCAGTAAATGGTAGATGATACTTTGTAGTCACAAACTCCTAACTTTTAAGTTACTGATTAAGAGATTCAGAAAGCACTGCTCATTTCCAAAAATGGTAATCAGGCTTCTTTTTAGTTTCTACAAAAGTATTGCCTTATTTATTGAACTTCTAACCATTTTCTTCTCCAATAACCTACACTGACTATGCAAAAATTACATGCTTTGGTAATAATTTGCTAGTCACCAAAGTGATACCAAGGTAGACTGCTCATGTAGCGCATTTGCGCCGGATGAATATTTAATGCACCTCTATCAATAAAAGTGACTTGCTTTTATAAAATTACATCACAACTGCATTCACCGAAGATCTAACAAGGCATCGGCATAGGTATAAAGTGGAAATTATGACTCCTCCGCTATTCTTGTCTGACGGGATCCAAGACATTTAAATTCTTTCTTTGGGACTTCGCCGAGCTTCATTGTCACGTCGCTGTTCTGGTAGTCGCCACTGTTGATTCTGGCTTTCAGAAGTTACAGTGTTTTGAGAATAGTGTGGCTAGTTAGGCTCAGGAAGAAGCATAGGTAAAACGGCATCCACAATAAGCCAGCTAACCATTCTTAGGCTAAAAGTAATTAGTGTCGTTTTTGCTGAAAACAAGAAAAACAATACCACCTTTCCTCTTACAAATTATACCAAACTAAGCACAGGAAACAGAATCGTCTCAGATTCTGTAAAAAGTCATTGATTTTGTATTGAAAGTCATTTGGAAGAAAATGGCGGGCCATTTGGTACGGCTCGGATCTCTACCGAATAATTTATTGTAAGCTTTATACCTGTTCCGTTAGTATTGAGTTTTGCATATTTTTTTGTTTTTTTCTTTGTTATTGGTGATTAAAGGAGCCTGTTTGGAGTAACGGGGAAGGTAGGAAATGGTTCTAAATGGGGTTGGTAAATAAGAGCTACATAACAACGATTGTTTGAGCGAAATTAGGATTACATAGAAAAACAGTAAATTGTAAAAACAAAGTTTTTCTCGAATTTGTGAATTCCTGGTAATTTAAAGAATTAGCATTAAACTTGGCGAACGTGGCCTGTTTTTTAGATCCTCCCAAAGGACAGCGATGCGAAGGATGTACTTTGACGTCGAAGTGTACTGATGTCGTATTTTTGTAAATATTTAGGGCCGGTTTCACCGGTTACGGATAAAGTCCCGGATAGCCTATCAGGAACTTATCTGCCAGATAAACTACAATTTTTGATAGCATTATCTGTCAGATAACTATCTGACACTTTATCCGTAACCGGTGAAACCGGCCCTTAGTAAGTGTTAATATTATAACTTCAAATGGTGTTTTAGAAACTAAAAAAGGAACTTCTTGGCCTCTTACAGATGAAGGTATAAAAAAACCACTGGAATGGAATGCCAGCAACACCGTGTTTTAACTACAACATTTCTCTAAACCAAAAGGGTTTTTCTTTCACAAAAGTCTTCGTAGTTCTTAGTTATTTAAAGCCCAGGCTACATAAACCTGTTTATAAAGAAAGAAAGAAAGAGTAAAAAGAGAACCACCATTAAGCGCACAGTTTAAGGACCCAACAGGTAGTGGAAAAGTAATTACTTTCAAATGAAAAGAGTCGAATTAACATTTAAATGAATAAAAAGTGCACAATTGTGTGTAACGAGCTTTAAAATTCAAGCCACGTAATTTTTAGAGGAGGTAGAGAAAAATTACACAAATATGGTTGTTCTATACGTTACAGAACTGAAAGGGAGAATTGTGGCTGATTCAGTATTCGATACACAATCCGATGTTGGTTTAGATTTTTAAAGAAGTTTTATGACTTTTAAAGGAACTGAATATAAATGTGATAATTTTTCAAACAAGATTTATCTGCGAATACTGCCTCTTTTGTCTCTCCGGCATGTCTTAGAACCAAAAATTCGAAGACATGTGACATCTACCAATCCGCACTGACTGGGCCCGCGTGGTAATCAGAGGAGGCCTGAGTCCCTGCAGTGGGAAAATTAATAGGCTGATGATGATGATGATGACTGCCTCTTCGCTCAAGTAAGCGGTACTGCTGGGGTCGTCATCCAGTCTTACGAAATGCAGTTCCATAACCCTGTTAGTAGGTACTGGATAATACGATACACCCCTGGTAAGACTGGTTGTCAGACTTTCAGGCAACTGATTGTCTTAAGGCCTAATGTGTTTAAGATGCACAGATGAAAAACACGGAATATAATGATGGTCACCTATACACAGACTGACCTTAGCAAGCGCGGCTTTACCTTGAAGATCGACCCGCGCGACTGTTAATATTTAGCCACGAGCTCCTTTTCTCTTGTCTCTTAATCACAGTAGGTAGATAGTAAACAGTAAAATAATTATAATATATTTAATAACTGTCTCGCAATACTGTTTGTCAATAATAAGCAACCTAATCAACATTTCCCTAATAACAAATTGTTATTACATTTCTCCAAGAAGTATGAAAGCACAACAAAGCTGTTTATATCCAGTACATAATGTACCATGTAATAATAATGACGTCACTGATAAGGCGTCTATTGTACCGTTAATTACCGCTTCGGCCTGATTACACCGATTCCTGTTTCGAACTAATCTCCGGTTAGTTTGACTCTAGTTAAACGTAGGTGCTTTAGTACCTTGCTAATGTAGGTACAACCTTAACAATATTCACCCAATAACTCCTTATACGATACAAATGATATGACCATATACGTAAATTACGTATTATGTCAATTGACAAGTAACAAGACCAATTTGACAAATTTCAACAATATTCAAAGTTCGTGAAGAATTCCTAGAATTGTTGTATTCCATTTGTAGAAAAATGTTCTTGTTTATTAAAGGTCCTTTTGACCTTTCTTTAAGACATTTTTGTAACTGACAGCGGTGAAATTACTTATGTTGATTTAGTTACATTACCGTAAAGATTATTTTATATGAAACACGTTGACATAAAAATGCATCTGGACTTTAAAAGTTAATGTCAAATAATGTTAAACTAGTTCCAAGCAATACAGCCAATACCAATGTCAGAGTCCAACCAGCAAGACGAACGCTCTTAATCAACTGATTAGTGATTACCGTATCAGTAATCTCAGTTCCCTTTACACGTTAACGGGCAATCAAACCATGGTGCAACCCACTGAATGCTGAGTTATCATCTTTCGTGTATTGGCTCATTATTTTCATGTAATTACAACTTAGTGGAGCACTGTCTCTGATTATAATTATTATGTACTAGCTTTTGCCCGCGACTTCGTTCGCGTGGAATAGTGACTTCCGGAAGATTTTTGGTTTATCTCGCGAAAAAAAAAAAAAAAAAACTATCCTATGTCCTTTCTCAAGTTCCAAACTATGTCTGTACCAAATTTCATCAAAATCCGTTCAGCCGTTTAGGCGTGAAAGAGTAACAGACAGACAGACAGACAGAGTTACTTTCGGATTTTTAATATTAGTATGGATTTCAATGGAAAGTTTTCCTGAATGAACCTATTCTACGTTTTGTTCCAGAAAATTCGATACGTTTGAATCAAAGTATGTTCCTCAGTAATGTTTATGTTTAAATTGAAACATTAACTTAGTGATGTTATCATCACGTAGTCCCTGCAGTGTTAGGCAGCGATGTACTCATCAGTACACCCACAATTTCACCAGATATTTTTAAGTCCCATGTAGGGACTTAAAAATACTGGCGGGCCAACTCCATCAACCGAGCAAAAATTCAGGACTCCGTGGCTGTTACTGACAAATTCTTCATGGAAAACCCCAATAATATTTTGCCAGACCAATAACATTTTGAATCTAACCTAATGGGCCTACCACACGCTCAAGCTTCACCACACTCTTCGTTCACACTTCATAGTACATCGCGCGTATGGTTGGTAAAACTGTATTACCAACCACACGCACAGTGTTCCGCGTTCAAGCCAGTTTTTGCAAGTAAACCCATGGGCAAGACAAGTGTGAGCGTGTGGTAGGCGCATAAGACCTCGTACTCCGCAGTCTTTGTGATCAATATTGTCAAATTTTCCACCAGTGATTATATCACTGGCCTAAATGATTAAATCTAATACAAATAGCAGTAAGCTCGCTTACTATAAAAAGTACATTATTGGTCACAGAAAAATAAAGAAAACCAACATGGTTTTTCTTTCTATCTAATAAAATATCTCTAGTTTCATCTTCATAACTATAATTCTAAAGCATTCAGCTTTTAGTACCAGCTGTAACGTACTACTATTAGCAATTACTGTCAAAGTGCTTTTACAAAACATTTCCTAGGAAAAAAGCAAAATTAAAAATTTTGAAAAAACCCACGACTGTTAAAAAATAATTGAAAAAAGGATAAAATAACATAAAACACCCACCTTAAAAAAACCCAAGAATGTCCGTCGGGGCTGACATTAAATGAACTAGTTTTGCAATGTTCAGCTCCCGACGGACATTCTTGGGTTTTTTTAAGGTGGGTGTTTTATGTTATTTTATCCTTTTTTCAATTATTTTTTAACAGTCGTGGGTTTTTTCAAAATTTTTAATTTTGCTTTTTATTTTAAACTTTTTACTTTTATTTTAATTTTTTTATCTAAGAACATGCACCAATCAAACCTTAACCCATAACCGAAAACTGAATCAAAATCGGACTTGTAGTTTTGGAGAAAACTGGCAACTTTGATTTGCACAAAAAATGCTTGCTGCAGCGCCCCCTGGTGAGTTGTCACCGTAACACCTATCTAAGAACATGCACCAATCAAACCCGAACCCATAACTGAAAACTGCATCAAAATCGGACTTGTAGTTTTGGAGAAAAATGGCAACATGTATTTGCACAAACACACAAACAAACAAACAACCTCTCACCCCAAACGCATATACCGTCTCCGTTCCGTCGTGGGTAAAAATGTGAAAGAGATAATTTTAAATAACGCTTTTGATGTTCTTTACAATTTTATAATTGAGAATCAAACGAACTTACCTAGTGAAGTTTGATATCTAATTATACGAGTGTCTCGACCGAAGATGATTACAGTTTACATGCAGCAGTACGAGAGTTGATGCTGTCCTTATCACACTTTTTAGAGAATTTATTTTTAAATAAATTAAAAAATAGGATAAAAAGTAGTGTATTGACTATTTCCCCCACTGTAGTGCAAGCCGCCATTGCGCTGCAACGACAATCCTTGACTCATTTTTTAGAGTTCGATTTTTTCGATAGGTTTCGGGATTATCAGGGAGGGAGGGAGTGTAATCATCTTCGGTCGAGACACTCGTATAATTAGATATCAAACTTCACTAGGTAAGTTCGTTTGATTCTCAATTATACTTCGTATCTCTCCCGAAGATGATTACAGTTTACATGCAGATGTTTAGAGCATCGAAAAAAAATTGACATTAAAGCGATCGATAAAATATTATGCTATTTAATACGTTTTAATTACTGAAACGTAATGCTAATTATATTTGTTTGTAATAATCATAAAACTAAGGTACAACAATAATAAATAATCATCTAAAGAGTGCATCTACAAATTCAGTTTAGTTATGGGGAGGTACATTCTTATTATAGTATTTTTGGAATACATGGGAATTGGGAAGATTCACTCCAGCCTGCGGCCTTTCGAATAACTTCCAGGTTGACACCTGCTCTGTGAGCAGACGCAGATGCGTGCCTTGTACTGTGTGTCCCATACAATTTTACATCTATGCCACTTTTTTTTTTTTTTTTTTTTTAGAACTTGTTTTACCCAGTGAGAAAAAGTTTGAGAACCCACTTTCTTATGTGGTTTGATAACTTCAAAATAAAGAATCTTCTTGGCACATGACACGTAAGCAAACAGTTTTATCTATATAGTGTTTAAATGTTAAAAAGCTGGGCAAACGTTAGGGTTTATTAAAACTTCGATTTTAATTATAATTTTGTCTGAATCAAAAGTAATATTTTTATTTTTATTAGGCTTAAAGTTTGATTTCTCTGTGGAGATGCTAGTGCTAAAAGAATTACAGTTTTTAATAAAATCTTTTAGTGTAATTGAATCATTAGGAAATTACTTAATTGGTTTAATAACTTAATACAAGATTGTGATTCCAGGTGTGGAATTTTGGTTTAAACAATAGACCTCTTTGAAAAACCTTTTTAAATTTCCTGACCTAACAATATTGATTTTGCAGAACTATTAAGTGTGCTGTAACACCCGAATTAACTAGCTAAGTCAAGAATTCTATTAATTGAATAGTGTGGGAATCACAGTAATCTAAACCTTTACCATTACAATATAGCCACTATATGAGTTTAGTGCAGTATTATATTGCTTCAGCGTGTTTATGGAGAGAGAGGCCATCAATATATTGAGAGATGCTTTGGGTTCCGCGCATTAATAGTGACTGCCGGATAAATTCCCTGCCATCAGAGTAAGATCCGAGTGGAGAGGATACTCCCCCTTGAAAGTAAAACACATTAGATTTTTGTCAGGATTAAAATAAAGTACTTTCGAATTATGTAATTTTAACCGCACTGGGTGCCAAGGCTGTATTGGTCAATATGGTAGTACTATAATCCCTTCTGCTTGTCATTTTTAATTTTGTGAAAACTTTTGAGATAAGACTAAAAGGAGTAAAAGCATAAAAAATATACTAATCAACAATAAATATCATCTGCCTAGCCTTTTCCCAACTATATTGGGGTCGGCTTCCAGTCTAACCGGATGCAGCTGAATACCAGTATTTTACATGGAGCGACTGCCTATCTGACCTCCACAACCCAGTTAATACTAGGTAATACGATACCCTTTGGTAAGACTGGATGTCAGAATTTCAGGTCACTGACTACCTGTAACGACTGTCTAAGATCTATATTATGGCAGCCGGGACCAACAGCTTAACGTGCTTTCCGAGGCACGGAGGAAACTCGGTATGTCGGGCGGTCACCCATCCACAGACCGACCTAGGCAAGCACAGCTTTACCTAAAGATCGACCCGAGTGGCAGTTCTTATTAAGCCACGAGCTCCTCCAACAACAATAAATAATAACAATAATTTCGGAATTAAGATCCAATTTCCAGGAAGTACATCTGTAACATTTATGATTCTGGCTATTTTCAAATAAGTCGAACTGTGGAATACCGTGTGAAAGTGTTACTTTATTAAATGCGTAATCTGCTATTCCGATTCTGTATGATCTATATTAGCAATTGCTATAGTATTGTTTGTTCTGAGTATCTTCACACCATTGTGTGAAGTAAAGATTTTTAGACCATAAAGTTGCCAGTAACTCAAATATGTTTATTGTAATTATTAGAATAGTTTAGTGCCAGAGATTTTGCTCTTCCTAGAACCTTTGTGTATACCCAGCCGTATTGAAAGGCGGAACATGCTGATGTTAACAGACCTATAAGTCTATCAGGTTCCCTTTTCGGTAATGTTTTGGGCATGTTGCTTGCACAGAACAGGCACTTTTTACTTGGGTAAATTTTACTTTTGTCAGTGTTGATTAAAAATCCTAATCTTTATAATAATTCTTTTGTCGCTTCGACGTTATTATGACAGGTTAACCGATGCATAAAAAATCATATTATAGGTAGTTTACTGATAAATACCCCCGTGAACGTAAATAATTCAGTACAGTTTAGTGAATACGTAGGCACAGATATTATAATACTTTGTAGGGTACAGGTGCGGTACAGAGTCCAAGCGGTAAAACGTTAAGCTTAACGTTAAGCTCAAATAATTGATTAGTAGGTAAATCTTTTTAAGTTCCAAGTAAGACTTAGGTACCTAAATAATCTCGCTTTGGGCAACTGTAACCAAAAAATATACGCGTCTTTTAAGTCTATATTTGCCATAAAACACTTTTTATTTATAACTGTGCGGTAGTCTTCCATTTTGAAGTGGTCAACATGAACGGATTTAGTTAATCCTTTTAAATTAAGAAAATGTTTCCCGTTAAGCTTAGGTACTGTAAATAAAGGTGAAGGTGAAATACATCACACTATCACACTAATATTATAAAGGCGAAAGTTTGCAAGTGTGTTTGTTACTTCCTCACGCAAACAATTACTGAATGCATTTCGATAAAATTTGGTACACAGATAGTTTATAACCTGAGTTAACACATAAGATAGTTTTAATCCCGATTTTATCTTCCCGTGGGATAATTTTTGAGTTGTAGGTGGCGAAGCCGCTGGCAACAGCTAGTCATTGAGAAATAAAACCTGATTATAGCTCAGAATTACAATTATCAATTACTTATGTTATTTTCTGTGACCATGAATAACCTTTTTGGTATGTCAGGCTGATGTGGTTCACAAATAAAAGGTATTTTATATCCTTTAATTCAAGAAAGGATAGTTTTATCCTTTGTAATGAGTATGTATTCATTAAAGTAATGCTGTAACCAGCCAGCTATTGGAATATTGTTGTCTACCTGTGCCGAGGTGATTAACGGCGTCAGGCTGCGTGGTGGGCCACCCGTGCACGCGTGGCCGTCTGTGCGCGGTGCGGCGGCGGCGGTGATCCCGCGGCGATGGAGGCGGCTCGCGACTCTGCGGCTGGTGCCCGTACGCGGCACCCCCCATGCGTTTAAAGGACCGCTTAGACGATACGTAGTACTCGACAGATTGCGCTGCTGATTGAATTGTCTCCAAATGCTTTATTTAGTGTAGGGTCTGAGCCCAACAACAATTGTAAAATATCCGGGTCTAGTTCATCAGGATTTTCACCAACCGTTTATTTTCCTTCTTATGGTGCCTCATTATTTGGGATCTCAACTACCAAGGAGTAAAATATAATCATAAGTCACCCGCCATAAATAGGTAGGTAGGTAGATACTTAACTTTATCCACACACGCTTTGCGTCGGGATATATAAGTTGGTGGGTGCAGGTATCAACACATTCGGCGGCCATAGTATCCACACACGATATACGTCGGGATATTTAAGTTGGTGGGTGCCGGTATCAACACATTCGGCGGCCATAGTATCCACACACGATAAACGTCGGGATATCACAATGAATAAAATCATTTTATGGCATTTGTAACTTTGGCATGTATCCACACACGATATACGTAGGGATATATAAGTTGGTGGGTGCAGGTATCACCACATTCGGCAGCCATAGTATCCACACACGATATACGTCGGGATATATAAGTTGGTGGGTGCCGGTATCAACACATTCGGCGGCCATAGTATCCACACACGATATACGTCGGGATATATAAGTTGGTGGGTGCCGGTATCAACACACTCGGCGGCCATAGTATCCACACACGATAAACGTCGGGATATCACAATGAATAAAATCATTTTATGGCATTTGTAACTTTGGCATGCATCCACACACGATATACGTAGGGATATATAAGTTGGTGGGTGCAGGTATCACCACATTCGGCAGCCATAGTATCCACACACGATATACGTCGGGATATATTAGTTGGTGGGTGCCGGTATCAACACATTCGGCGGCCATAGTATCCACACACGATAAACGTCGGGATATCACAATAAATAAAATCATTTTATGGCATTTGTAACTTTGGCATGCATCCACACACGATATACGTCGGGATATATAAGTTGGTGGGTGCAGGTATCAACACATTCGGCGGCCATAGTATCCACACACGATAGACGTCGTCGTAACACAAAGAATAAAATCATAATAAGGCACTTGCAACTTGGCATTAGGCATCCACACACGATATAAATACGTCGGGATATTAAAATTGGTAGGTAGTTAGACACATAATGGTCATACATACAATGCACACACGATAAACGTCGGCATAACACAATGAATTTATTTTTTGAGAACAATCTTAAAGGCGGGAAATTAAATCAACATTTGTGGGTATTTCTCCATTTACTTACGTTGTGGTTCTAGATCACTAAATAGTTAAAACCTCCGACAGAGAATGCGAAGGAGATACCGCTGGTTCACTTTCCGATGACGATGAGGAGATTCTTCATCGTTTTTTCACTTTTGTTAGTAAATTTTCGACACTGTCACTATCGTCCCGACAAGATCGCTTTATTTTTTCCATCGTGTAACGAAATTACTTATTTCCGGACGAAACAAAGTTTTGTGTGAGTCGGACAACACGAAATCACGTAATGAGTCAAGGATTGTCGTTGCAGCGCAATGGCGGCTTGCACTACAGTGGGGGAAATAGTCAATACACTACTTTTTATCCTATTTTTTAATTTATTTAAAAATAAATTCTCTAAAAAGTGTGATAAGGACAGCATCAACTCTCGTACTGCTGCATGTAAACTGTAATCATCTTCGGGAGAGATACGAAGTATAATAAAATCTTGCCATGCGAGTGGCTTAGTTTAATGACCAAACTAACTTGAACGGTTAAGTGTTTTAGAGTTCTATTGGGTAGGGTTCAAATTTAAATAGTTTTTTTAAGTAATACCAGTGTGTGTCCTTGTAGAAGCTATGTACACACGGCTACACATCAAGCTATACAAAACCAGTTAATCTTGGCCTCACTTTACTAGATCTTTTCGCACAATGAACGATCAGATTATACTGGTTTTGTATAGCTTGATGTGTAGCCGTGTGTACTTGTGTAGTTATTCAACGTGTTGAATGTTTAGCATTTGTATTGTATTTGAGACACGTTGACAAAATATTAAGGTATTAAAGTCTGCTAAAGTAAAAAAAAAAATATCTGCTAACTTGTATTAGTCCTCCTTATTTTATTGTATTAGTACAATACTTTTTTTTTTTTTTTTTTAGAGGTTTGTGTCCCAGCAGTGGGAACATTACATTATAGGCGGAATATGGTATGCTTATGTAGGGACGCTTGTATCTGTTACCTTGTTACTATGTTTTTAACAGATCTGCATTGCCGGGTTAAGTTCAGAAGCCATTAAACCTAAATATTAAGGTTGATGTTCCAGGGTAGCCCGCGAAATTCAAATTTTCTTAAGTTTTTTGCAATTTGCAGGCAAGTGATAGGTTGTATGTTGATGAACATTTGATTCGCGGCTGTAAGACGTATATAGTTACAGAATTATAATCATCATTATTATTTTATTAATCATTTATAGCTCATAAAGGTTCCGGAATGACTTTGACCTTGTAAAAAGTCATTCCGGAACCTGTATGAGCTCGGAGGGTTGTATTAATGATTTTCATGATTATAATTCTGTAACTACATATGTCTTACAGCCGCGAATCAAATGTTTATCAACATACAACCTATCACTGACCTGCAAATTGCAAAAAACTTAAGAAAATTTGAATTTCGTGGGCTGGTTGGAGGATTCACCTTAACACAAAGCTTACTTCCGTGTTCATATTATCTTTAACTTGCCCCAAAATACGCAATCATTATTATTTGTACTAATAAACCCTTTTTCATTTGTTCCAGGTAACATAAACTTCATGAAATTCAATTAGAACCGGATCCATACCCAGGTAAAAGTTATAAACTCGTGTGATCCAATTTGAATTCAATCCGGGTGTAATGTTGGAGTATGACAGGTGTCGGTGATTTAGACAATTTTATTGATTTATTGCTATTGTTGTTTTGTTTTCATTCAGTTTTTATGGAGCGGCGGAATTTTATATTTTTCTGGCTGAATTTTTAATACTTCAAACATCGGCAGTTAAAAAATCCGAAAAGTGCAATAACAAATTCCCACGCGTATCAAAAGGTTTTCAATACAATTTCTAAGAAATAAAACGATAAATATTGTTGTCATAAATTTTTAGGAGACTATGTGATTTAATTTACTTATTTTCCGCGGTTTGATTTCGCCAGGTTGGAGGAAAGATCCAAATATTTTTTAACTAAGAACACAAATAAATGTTAACTTGTTCATAAAAGTTAATATATTTGTTTAAAATAATCATGTTTATTTTATATATATTTTTATAAACACAATTTCATTATTCAAAAAATATTTACGCTTTATAAGCAAATCAAAATGATGAGATTAAAAAATTGTCCTAGGTTTTAATCGATTTGGTCTAAATATAATCAATATAATCAGCTGTGGCAATTTTCTTTTTCGCCCTTGGTTCTGGAAAAATAAGAAAAACGCATGGGTGTGAAATACATTGGATGTCTAACCTTATCATAGTGCAATAAGAGCCAGTTTTCGAGAAACTGTATTGAAATATACATTTTGATACAAGTGCGGAAAGTTTGTTATTGCATTCGAGGTGGATTGAACACCCGAGGTGTCTTCTAATCTTGATAATTAGTGAAATTAATTAAATTGGTCGTACTAAAGCGAAGCGTAAATTGGGCATTAAATACTAATGACCTATAATATTTTACTTTTTAACCCAAGGGATTTAATTAGATTCCTTACTGTCTTTACAAACTCTTCTTTAGCACTTTTACAGACAAATACCGTAGAAACCATTTTCATCGTAACATTTCTCCAAAACATATTCCATCGTCCTCCCATTATCTCCCAACACCTGAAACCCTGCCTACGCCCCAATCGACACTTGTAACATCACAGCAAAGATTTGCATGTCATAGGCCCATAGCCCCATAATTTATGCGGCACTCCAGCCCCACACCTTAAAGACATATTAACAACGTAGAACGTCCCCGAAGATAAAAGAAAAGTCGTTTGGGGTGAAATCATGCTTTAATTTAGGGGTGGGATTGAGTCTTCGGTAATTTGGTATGTGCCTAATATTATTGGAGTTATTTTTGGGAGGACTTTTGAAAAAGCAAATGGCATAACGACGATTGATAGTACCTAGTGTAGGAAATGTCCACCAACCCGTTATGGGATCGCGTGGTGTATGTGGGAAATGACCCAGAACTCTCAGGTCTGTGTCCCAGCAGTGGGAATATTATTTTACTCATGCTTACAAGGTATTGTTGACAATAGAAGTTTATTCAAAGTTGGACCCTGTTATCTATGTGTCGACTAAATTTATTTATGAGACTGAGTAATTTATGAAATATAAATGATACGGTTAAAAGCACTAACTACGAGACTAAAACACTAAAACTACGAGACCTCGCCTATTGGTATAATTATTAAAGGTGTTATTATGAAAAAGCGTTTAAGCGACTTGAAACGTTCCTTATTAAATGAACATCTACATATTATAGCGTATAACCCAACTACGTTGTGATCGGTTTCTTATCCAACTAATGCAGCTGAATACCAGTATTTTACAAAAAGCAACTGAGTTCCTGAATGAATGTACTTCATATTTTTCTAATTACTCAATCCACTTTCAAAAGAATACCACACCTTATCTCCTTCACCTAAGTGCACAATTACTTCAAGAAATGACATATAAACACGGCATAACATTTAATCTGACGCCGTTATAGCTCAATCTAATCAACCCGAAACCGACGCTTAAAGACGAACAATAACGGGTCAGGGAATAGATAGAACACAGAAATCTCGTGTTGTGATAATTTTAATTGTAAAAGAATATAAAAGTAGCAGAATGTTGAACAGATTTTTATTAGTGTTCTAATAAAAATCTGTTCAACATTCTGCTGCTTTTGGCAAGTGACAAGTATAGACTAAAGACCAGTCATAACCATAACTGTTAGAATTTATATTGTGTGATTGTGGTAAATAAACGTAATTTATTTATTAAAATACTTCATTTTTGAACACCAAGAGTATTAATATACAACATGCTGTGTTCTATCTATTCCCTGACCCGTTATTGTCACTGTAATCCACAAAGTGGTCTCAGTTCTGGTTGGGAGATGTGTTGAAACAAACATGAGACAACATGTTTGGTTCTAGGATATACACCAGCTGCTTAAGAGCATAGACGGGCTGCGTATAATATCTATACATATAATAAAATGGTAGGAAAGTCAAAACTGTACATTGAATATTTTTTTAAAAGAATACTTGGGGTGTGATCTACAATCGATACCGAAGCCAAAAATATAGTTTTTAGAATTTCTGTCTGTTTGTCTGTTTGTCTGTTTGTCTGTTTGTCTGTATGTATGTCCGGGATAAACTCAAAAAGTACAGCATGGATTTACTTCAAATTTGGCACGAATATTACTAAGAAGTCGGGTCATCCTATAGGCTACATATTATCACGCTATCACCTACGGGGAACGAGCAGTGAACCTTTATTTCTTCAACGCATTTTGTAACAACGTGTAATCTAACGACGCATATTTAAATGTTGTTATTATGTTAACCATGCTATAAGCTAGCTTTATACTGTAAAAATCACGCAATATAAGTAACTTAGGCGGATAAACATAATAATTATTATAATTTTGTAGTATCAAGACAGTTTAAAGCAGCGCCATCTATGGGATTTCAAAAACATCAAGTCGAATTACATGTGTAAGTCCTTTTTGGTTATAATTTAAATTTGATGATGTTGACGAGGTTAATAGTTGCTTTTAAAAGTCATAGATGGAGTTGTGCATTTTCTTCTTAAACATTGTATCGTTAATTCGTTTCAGAGATGAGCAAGACAATTAAAAAAAATGTGTTATATAAGTTTTAAGCTGCTTCATCTGTCTTATAAAATTCATCGAGATTGTCTGTGATGAACGCGTGCTGAACTCCTGTCTCAGTTCACTTCTAGACGTGGTCATTTCTATCGGCGGCAATCCACTGGTCGAATATGGGTTACCAGGTCCCCAATCAGCACTGCATCAAGACCGTGGAAATCGGGATTATAACACTGAGACAATTTACCACCATACGAAATTACCATGTCGCTTTGTTCTCTTCAGAGCAAAATCAAATTTATGACACCGTCCTTGAAAGCGTTGGGCAAAACCAGGGTAAAATGTTTTTCTTAGATGCTCCTGGTGGAACAGGAAAAACATTAGTTACCACTGGCATAATTGCAGAGGTCAGGAGGCAAGGCAAAATTACCATTGCTGTAGCGTCGTCGGCAATCGCTGCTACACTGTTTTCGCGTGGCAAGACAGCACCTAACAATTCCCATCGATTTAGAAAGCGTCGAAACGCCTGTTTGTGGTGTGTCACGTAACAGTGATAAGGGACACGTGCTCAAGGATTGCTCTCTGATCGTATGGGATGAGTGTACGATGGCAAACAGGAAGGCAGTTGAGGCCGAGGACAGAACTTTGCAGGACATCCACAATAACGAACATTTGATGGGTGGTGTCACAGTTCTGTTCAGTGGCGATTTCCGACACACGCTTCCCGTGGTGACGCGGGGTTCGAAGGCTGACGAATTGAATGCTTCGTTGAAATGATCTTCGTTGTGGTCACGACTTCGTACACTGCTCTTGACCATTAATATGAGAGCTCGGCACGGCGGCAATGCACGTGCTCAAGAATTCTCCGATGTCCTTCTAAGGCTTGGACGGCGAGGAGAGAGGTGGACAGGTGGCGCTTCCAGAGTCTCTCGGTATTTCGGTAGAGTTTTATCCAGCTAAGAAGAACTCATTCGCTGTGTGTACGGGGACATCAGTCGTATACCGCACCAGCAGAATTCTTGGGTGTGCGAGCGGGCCATTTTAACTCCCAAAAACCGGCCAAGTGCGAGTCGGACTCGCGCACCGAGGGTTCCGTAAAAAAAATATATTATGTGATGTAACTAAAAATTTATGGTTTTCGTAATTATTCCTTTATCTATGCTATAAGACGTTGCTTCGTACCAAATTTCAAGATTCTGAGTTCACGGGAAGTACCCTGTAGGTTTTGATTCCCTTGCGAGTGTCGAAAATTTGCGGCATAAACGGGAGTATCTTGATGTAACTAAAAATTTATGGTTTTCGTAATTATTCCTTTATCTATGCTATAAGACGTTGCTTCGTACCAAATTTCAAGATTCTGAGTTCACGGGAAGTACCCTGTAGGTTTTGATTCCCTTGCGAGTGTCGAAAATTTGCGGCATAAACGGGAGTATCTTTTGATCGCGTTGACTTAGAAGTTTGATTTTTTCACAGCTCCAAGAGACCATAGACTTGAGTATTTGATATGAATTTCAGCTTGATACCTCCACGCGTTCCTGAGAAAAAAGGTCTTGACAGACAGACAGACAGACAGACAGACAGACAGACGGACAACAAAGTGATCCTATAAGGGTTCCGTTTTTTCCTTTTGAGGTACGGAACCCTAAAAATGATCAGACTGCGGCAATTAACGAATGCATTATCTCGGAAATTGAGGGGAATGAAGTGGTCTACACCTCTATAAACACTGTCGTCAAGCAAGATGACGCCACACATTATCCCGTGGAATATCTGAACTCCCTGTCAGCAAGTAGACTTCCAGCGCTTACCATCGAGCTGACGGTCGGTGTCCCGATTATGCTTCTTCGGAACCTATCTCCTTCGAAGTTGTGTAACGGGACCCGCCTTAAAGTCATCTCGCTCCACAGACACACCATTGAGGTGAAAATTCTTACGGGTTGTGGAGTCGGCAAGGCAGTATTTATACCACGTATTCCACTCATAGTTCATAACTTCCCGATCCAGTTCATGCGCGTACAATTCCCCGTGAGTGTTTGCTGAGCGATGACCATCAATAAGTCGCAGGGGCAAACACTGAGGGCAGCGGGTGTCGACCTCAGGACGAGCTGCTTCTCACACAGGCAGCTGTACGTCGCTTGCTCCCGCGTCACCAGTCCTGACTCTCTTTACATATTGACTGCGGATAGCCAACCCACTATTTGTTTATCGAAAATTCCTATAAGTATGTTATTTTTACCCTATTTTGTAACCTCATTCATTGTTTTCTCCATCTGCTTCAGTCACAACTTATGACTTAATTCAGGAGAATCACCATAAAGTCATTTATTCAAAGCAGGCTGAAAATCAGCACTTTTTGAAGGTCAATTTTACAAAAGACCTTCTCACTCTGTTACTGCACTTTCTGTAGATGTGAAATGTTAAGAGAGAGAAACGGGTAAATGAGTGAACGGGTTTTTTGAAACAAAGTGTAATCGTAGTTATTTTTTGGTGCTGTATAGCGTACACGCAGACGACGTCGCGGGCAGCAGCTAGTACGTATATATAACTATTGCCGTCGCGCTGCGCTCTAGCAACCGGGCGGTATCAATATGTGAGTGCGATAGAGACAACTGCAGCTCAGAACGATTTTACCTATAAAAAACCTTGACCGATCGACGTTTCGTATTCTCCTGTTTTCTCCTCGAAACCTAAGCCAATTAAATTATATTTGGTATCAAAATTTAAAGGAAGAATAGATCTATGCCCCTATTACTTGTTTTTATTTTAAAAACTTTTCAATTTTCTTTGGTAGTCATCTGATTACGTAGGTAAAAACGGGGTATTTTTTTAGGTTTTTGGTAAGTCATATTTATTTTTGTAATAAATTTTTTGAAAAAAAAAAATGACAGGGGCATGCCTTCAATAGACCTGGATTTTTATAAATAAAAACGATTACTCTAGAGGCATTATCCAGGAAGAGAATAGGGGAATACATTTGTATGGAAAAATGCAGCCCGTCTATGCTCTTAACGATAATTTACTTTTTCATTCACGATATTTTAAGCCTCGAGCGGAATTAACGCTGACACACTAGCGCCCGAATACTCGAACGACACTCAATTATAAGTAACCCTCAAAACTCGTGCTATCTCTGTCACTCTGCGTTAAAGTAACAAAGACAGCACGAGATTTAAGTGCAACTTAAAATTGAGTGACGTTCGAGTATTCGGGCGATAGACTGCTTCGGTTTCATGGTCTGTTCCCGGGTCGGGAGTAGGTTTTACTAAAGGAATTTCTCAGTAACCTAAATTTGTGACCGACAATGACAAATACGCTCGCTCCTATTACATGGGACGTTATTATTATGCCTTCAACATGAAACTTAAGTACGGCGTTGTTAACCAAATGCCACTACGTGAAGTGTGTCTGTGTGCATACGGCATCGCTCATTGTAAAGACCTGGCCTTCTGTTTACTATCTATTGCATGGTACAACAGACCACGCACGTGAGGGTTAAAATTTAAAGCTCGTAAAAGTTTATTTGAGGGTTATGTTGTTATGAGGCAGCAGGAATTTTCTAGAACAATGTTTCTATGGCGTTTTAATGTTATGACTTTTACAAGTTTCGGGACGATTGAGTGGAAACAGTTGTATGTTTGTGTGACTGTGTTTATATTGGATTGTTATCTGGACAGGCATGTTTAAGATAAAATGCAAACACACACTGTGTACACTGTACACTTTCATCGGCTTCGACTGTGCATTTTGGTCAACCTATTTTTATGTATCTTTGAAATTACCATAGCTTTTTGGGCGTTTATACTAAAACATAACTTTTGTGTTTTTGATACTACGTACTAAGTATGACAATTTTCATCAGCCAATCCTATAGACACGACCTCTCGAATTGCCGAAGAAAGCCGCACGGAGAGAAGAGTGGAAGACTATGAGGGAGGCCTTTGCCCAGCTTTTTTTTTTTGTTATAAAAAAAAGTGCTACCGCAGATTTATATTAAGCCTTCCACGACAGCACTCAGGAACCACATATTCAATAAATCATCTTTATTCTGAGCATTAATTATTGTATTGTATTGTTACGACGGTCATCTAGAATCTTCGAGAAACCGCGCTAATAACTGTGTAGTACCTAGAAAATACGAGTTCATTCTTTTAGGTACCTATTTCCGTAGTAGGTATAGAACTTACATTGTATTCAAGGTCAGGCGCTGGGAGTCGCCGGCAGTTGTCATTGTAATTTCGACCGTGTGCCGACGGCGTTAAGTAACTTCTTCCTTGTCGGTTCTTTTATCTTTAAATTTATTTTTTGTTAATGTTTTTTTGTTGATGCTTTCTTGAATAATAGAGAATTATCTCGAATATCTTTTGTTTGCGTGGGTATAAAAGGACCGATTGAGGACGAAGTGAGTCAGTTCACTTTTAAGCGAGACAACGGAAGAATCGAAGAGAATCTAGTGCGATTAAAGTGTTCAGTAGTGTATTGCGATTGTGAATAAGTGTATTGCGAGTAATAAAGTTAATTCGTGTGTTTAATTGGTAGTGATTTTATTTATCCCATACCCAGCTCGTAACAATTTGGTGTCAGAAGTGGGATAAATAATGCCGATTCTACCGAAGGACGACACGGATAGTATCCGTACGAGGAGTCAGCGGCAGCAAGGTATGGACCAAAGGCGATTTGGAGACTCTCCGACACAGACACCGGGCGGTGTCCAGCCTACGTCAGAGCCAGTCGCTGGCTCAGCTGGCGTTTCTCCAGTATCAGCAGTGCCAGACATGTCTGCCTTAATGGCGCTGCTGCAGGAACAGGGGCGCCAGTTAAAGGAGCAGTTGCAGCGGGATAAGGAGGAGCAGGCTCGACGTCAAGAGGACCAGGCTCGCCAGTTGCAGGAGCAGTTGCAACGGGACAAGGAGGAACAGACTCGACGTCAAGAGGATCAGGCTCGTCGGTTGGAAGAAAAGTTGCAACGCGATCAAGAGGAGCAGGTCCGGCGCCAAGAGGAACAGATGCTCCTGATAAAGGATCTTCACGCATCAGTTGGAAAAGAGCTGAGCGTGATGAAGGAGCAGGTACAGCAGCACGACAACCGTATCGCAAAGGCCGAAATTCAGATCGCCGATGTGAAGAAGGCCTTGAGTGAAATTAAGGTTGGAGACGGGACTGTGGTTCCGGTGATTGCTGCACCTTCAGTACGCGGGTTTAAAGTGCCGCCATTCGACGGAACATCATCGTGGTCGGCCTATAAAATCCAATTTGAGGCCGTTATGAAAGCGAATGGGTGGACCAAAGGGCAAGCCTTGACCGCGCTCACTTTGGGTCTCCGAGACCAGGCCCTTACCATTCTTGAGGCACTCGGCAAGGATGTGACGTACGAACAGCTGCTGGAGGCATTAGAGTCCAGATAAGGCGACGCGCACCTGGAGCACGTTTTTCGTGCTAAGTTAAGGGATCGCGTTCAACGTAGTGCTGAGAACTTACAGCAGTGGGCTCTGGAAGTTGAAACGATGGTTCGGAAAGCATACCGGTCTGCCCCTGCACTCATCGATGGAAATTTGGTACAGGCGTTCGTCGACGGAATACGTGACTTGGAAGTGAGAGCCGCTGTGAGACTCGGACATCATAAGACGCTGAAGAACGCCTTAGCACATGCTCTGGAAGTAGAAGCAGTGAGACAAGACCATCGAACACACTACGTCAGAGAAGTTGTGGCAACACCTGTACATGAGCGTCCGCGAAAGTACAGCCCTAGGTGCTACGCTTGTGGAGAAAGTGGTCACCTACGGCCAAATTGTAAAAAGCGACGCACACCGAGGGAAGACCAATTACAGCGGGAAAAGGCGACTGATATGACTGCCCAGCAACAGTGGAGAACTCGCGGTAACAATGATGAACTTTCAAGACCTTGGCGTGAAGACTGTATGCAGAGTTCCAGACAAGAAACTAAGGAAGTTGTGTCTGTGAGAAGGCTAAGAACAGATCTCAGCGACGAATGGAAGGAAACCATACAGCAGGCTCAGCAAAGTGACTCGGATATCAAACCGATCTTCGAGTGGATTAAAGCTGGTGGTCCGAAGCCCAAGTGGAGTGATGTGGCTGCGATGAGTTCCATCACGAAGAGTTATTGGGCGCAATGGAACAGCTTGGTGATCCAGGATGGAGTCTTGTGCCGTAAATGGGAAAACGCTCGTGGGGACAGCTGTCATCTACAAATGGTTGTCCCTAAAGCTAAGGTACCGGATGTTTTACGGCTCTACCATGATGGATGCTCAGGAGGACATATGGGGGTGAAAAGGACTCTACTGAAGATCAGAGAGCGCTTTTACTGGATCCACTGTCGAGATGATGTGGAGGACTGGTGTCGCAAATGTACCAGCTGTGCGGCTGTGAAAGGACCTCACACGCGAAGCAGAGGTGCATTAAAAGTGTACAACGTGGGAGCCCCCTGGGAGCGGATAGCACTGGACGTTGCGGGACCATTTCCAGAAAGCGATAGCGGAAACAAGTACTTCATGGTTGTCATGGACTACTTCACAAAGTGGCCAGAAGTTTTCGCCATTCCTAACCAAGAAGCAACAACAGTCGCGGATAAATTGGTTCAGGAAGTCTTCTGTCGTTTTGGAGTACCCTTAGAAATTCACAGCGATCAAGGAAGGAATTTTGAATCGCAAGTTTTTCAGGAGACTTGTCGATTGATGGGTACACACAAAACCAGGACCACCTCTTACCACCCACAATCTGATGGAATGGTGGAACGATTCAACCAGACATTGGAGAGATATCTGGCTAAAGTCGTGGAAAGTAGGCAAAGGGATTGGGACAAGCACATACAGCCGTTTCTTCTGTCCTATCGGAGTGCAGAACAGTTCACGAAAGTACGACTGTAACTCCAGCTTTCGCGAACTTTGGAAGGGAATTACGGTTGCCTGCAGACTTGATCACGGGAACTCCCCCTGATGTCCCACGCAGTGTAACGGATTACGCGAATGATCTGCGTAACAAGTTAAATGATGTGTATGAGCATATCAGGCAATCCGGACAACAGATGTCTGAGAAGATGAAGACTCGTTATGACCGGAAGGCAAAAAGTCGTGGTTTCGACGAAAGTTCGCTAGTGTGGTTGCATAACCCAGTGCGGAGCAAGGGGAAGTCTCCAAAATTGCAAGCAAAATGGGATGGACCATACAGAGTTGTGACCAGGATCAACGATGTCACCTACCGAATACAGAAGGGTCCGCGAGGTGCACCTAAGGTTGTGCATGTGGACCGACTGGCGCGATATTACGGGACTAATGATGCTCGGGACGAGCATGTCTAAGGAGGGGGCAGTGTTACGACGGTCATCTAGAATCTTCGAGAAACCGCGCTAATAACTGTGTAGTACCTAGAAAATACGAGTTCATTCTTTTAGGTACCTATTTCCGTAGTAGGTATAGAACTTACATTGTATTCAAGGTCAGGCGCTGGGAGTCGCCGGCAGTTGTCATTGTAATTTCGACCGTGTGCCGACGGCGTTAAGTAACTTCTTCCTTGTCGGTTCTTTTATCTTTAAATTTATTTTTTGTTAATGTTTTTTTGTTGATGCTTTCTTGAATAATAGAGAATTATCTCGAATATCTTTTGTTTGCGTGGGTATAAAAGGACCGATTGAGGACGAAGTGAGTCAGTTCACTTTTAAGCGAGACAACGGAAGGATCGAAGAGGATCTAGTGCGATTAAAGTGTTCAGTAGTGTATTGCGATTGTGAATAAGTGTATTGCGAGTAATAAAGTTAATTCGTGTGTTTAATTGGTAGTGATTTTATTTATCCCATACCCAGCTCGTAACAGTATTATGAAGATAAACACACACTCATACTCATTTTTCATCTCATTGATGGACGCAATTGCTCTTGCAATAGGGGATCGGACAAAAAAAAACTAATTAGTCCGTCAGATAGATTTCCAAAAATTATTGGACACGTATTTTTTCTTTTTTCACGTAAACTTAAAATGAAGACGATACAGTGCTTCGAAAACTCGTGTGACGTCATATGATAGTACATTTTGACGACACAAGTGACGTTTCAAGCCCCACTCCAAGATCTTTGACGCGTTTTATCTTCGTCATTTTTTATTGATTTGATAAAACAAAAAACACGTATTCAATATTTTTCGATAATCTAACTTACGGACTAAACAGAATCATATTATTTTGACCCAGTCCGATCCCCTATTGCGTCCATCAATGAGATTGACAATTTTAGACAAAAAACACCTCAACCCAGTTAAATTTTACATTTAGATATTTCATCGTAATTTAATTACATAATACAGGTGAGCAGAGTTCCCCACTCAATCGCAAACAGAAGGGAGAGGTACTTATTCATCCCTTATTATTCCCTATCGACTGGAGTGCTGAACAAATTCCCGATACATTTGTCTTTTGGCTAATTATTCAGAAACCCTTCAAATTGCTACCAAGCTTACTCATGAAAAAATCTTTCCAACATCCCCATTTACCGCCCATTCAAACCAAAATGTACCTTATTTACTACAACTTAAAGCTTCCCGCGAAACAATTTTTAATTCTCCTAAGACTTCCACTGAAGAGTTGGCAAAAATGTATTTGCTGTTATAAAATACGCAAATCACTTTTACCGTTGCCATAATAAGGTGCAAAATGGGTTTCGTAAAATGCGGAGAGAAGTTGGTTGAAAGTATTTTGGAGGCAATTAAGTAGAGTACCAGGAAAAAAGTCGGTATCTTTGTAATAATTATGTAAAATATTATGATGTCAGTGTTTTCAGGGAAACTGCTGAAATAGAAAAAAAGTAGGTTTAATGGAATACCACTTCATTATAGTTGAGTGGACAAGGTTTGTTCATTAAAACTAATGCAAACTCTTGAAGGGATTAAGCGAGAAAAAGAAGTAAAGATTGTAGGAAAATGTTGGTGTTCCGAGTTCTTTGAAGATAACGAATTAGTAAACAGACAGATTCTTTGTACAATATAAAATGGTAGTTAAATTACTTAAATACCAAACAAAAATCTACAGATTTGGGATAAGATTGACCTTTATTAGTTTAGTTACTTTAAATTATGAGTTTAGTAGACCAGGCCTAACGTAGCATGTAGTTTCATTTAAATAACAGACCACCTTGAACTGGTGATGTTGGTGACTAATCCGAACACCGACCACAATATACTCAACGTTGTTGTAATATTTAAACAGACTGACAACTAAGTATAACACTGCTAATAGATGGGCTGGTAACCTGTCAGTGTTGTATGCTTTAGTAATGACTGGAACTGGAATGGAAGTTTTAGCTAGATGAGCTAGTTAAAGATTTAGGCTCGAGAGTGAAACCTAGCCTAATTTCGCTGAAGGGATTATAAAAATATAAGTAACTTCCCTACGGCCGCCTACAAAACCTGAGTTTTGAAACTAGTTTCGACCGAAGCTTTTATAGTAAAATCAAAACCAAAGCATTTATTTCAAGTATGGCCAGTTACAGGCACTTTTAAATGGTCGAACAAATACAAAATGAAAGAAGCTACAGTCCTAGTCACAAGGCATAATGACAAATACACATTTAAAATTCCAAGAAGTCAGATTAGTTGCTTAGAACAATTTTTCCTCTTGCCTGTCTACCACTGTCTCCGACGAAATTTAATCACTTCAACACTTCATAATGTGTCCCAGGATGCACTCAAAAACAAACATAAAAACGTGTTGTTTCACGTCTCAAAAATGTGTAATATCCCGAACATTCCCTCAGAATAAACCCAACATCAGTATACAACACATTTTTACAAACGTTACGTCTCTAAGGAACAATTCTTGACATGAAACAATGTTTTGACACCATCCATTTTCTGAAGACCTACCTCACCTCTCCATTTTTAAAGAAAACGAACCAAAATCCGGAACACAAACCGCTACTGATAGATCAAAGTATACTGGGCATAACGTATGAAGACTATTTAGTAAAGAGCTCCGGTTTAAAGTAAATACTTAGGACACACAGGTCATGTTATAATGGATTTGAAAGTCGGAGCTTGTATGGTTCACGAAAGATTTGGTTTTATAGTTTAATATTGCAGTTATATTTCTTAGAGAATGCGCAGTTTTGTGTGGATTTTTCTGGTTCTTTTATGGTCAGGGGCGTTAATCTTTTCAGTAATTCAGTGTGTATAACTCTGCCGAGGAAGACAATATCGCCGCGCTGTAAAATAACATTAATTTTGTGGGAAAATAATAAAAGCTGCGAACTTAAACATTTGGAGCATTTTTGTGTGTTTATGAAGTGGTAAATAAGGCTTTAAAGTAGGTTATTAAACGTGTGTGTACACAGTGAGGATTTGGGACAAAAAAGACTTTTCGATGTTTGTAGCGAGTTCATTAAAATTTCTCTTAACTTGGTTTGGTTTTGGAGATCCTTTTAAACCTTTTAAAAGTCCGATCCTTTTTCGTTATAGTTTAATAATGATAATAACATTTAACTTTAGCACACAATGATAATGATGACCAATGCATCACTGTCCTGCCCTAAACCAAATTTATTTGAGGTTTGCTCAGCACGTATTTTTCTTTCACACTTCTCTATTACTAGACACCTCCTTCCTAGACATATCTTCCTTGACACAGTCCATCCATCGTTGGTTTGGACTTCCTCTACTCTTATAGCATGGTATCATCATTTAAAAAAAAGCGCAACCACTGGCGTTTAGATAGCTGAAGATAAATAGGATGCCTACGATTTTTCCGATATCTGCGAATAGTAAAGATGTTTCCTGGCAATAATAAAACTGTTTAGTCCGTCAGTTAGATTATAGAAAAATATTGCATACATTTATTATTTGTTTTATCAAATTACGAAAAATTGACGAAGTTATGACGTGTGAAAGATCATGCCAAACCCCTTGGTTTGTGAAGTCACTTGCCGGTAAAAATGTACTGGAATGTGTCGTCATACAAATTTTCGAAGCAGTGTATTATCTTCATTTTTAGAATACGTAAAAAAAATGTGTCCAATATTTTTTAGAAATCTATCTGACGGACGAATTAGTTTTTTTTTGTCAACTACCCTATTAAGTAGGTACATGAAAACAGTTACGAACCACTAGTTTCTTAAGAATGTCATGTAACCGTTATGTAAGCTAGATCGCAGTAAAAAGGTGGTGGTGAATTTAATTCAGCACATGCTGACATGAACGAGGAAAAATAATAGGAAGGTTACAATTTATTGGGAGAAGACGATTCGACACACTGTGTCCCTCAAGGTTCTATCTTGGGGCCGGTCGTGAGTAAGCCAATATTGAACGAAGCGTATTTGGTGGTTTATTAAAAATATCTCTTGGTATATTATGTTCATTTTAATAACAAAATGAAAGCGATTCTCGTCAAATATACAGGTAAATGTGCGTAATTTATTCATTCTGCAGCAGTCATTTAAACACAACATTCGAAATGTGGATGTATTTATAAGTTTACCTCTGTCTAAACCTAACCTAACCCTTCCGGGAAAATAAGCAAGATAAGTGACATTATTTTGTAAATTATTTATGTGTTAAAATAATCCGATTATTGTCACGGAGACTAAATTTTTGAAACTTTTCAATAGTGTGATAGAGTAAGTTGGGGTTTTCTTTAACGATTCTAAGTGTGCTTTAAAAGTGACTAAAATCATCCTCAAAATATACGTTCAAAGTAAGCAAGGAGCTAGTTATGACTCCCTCACAATTGGCTTTATCCGAACAAAAAACGGATAAAAACATTATTCCGGGTATGGGTCAGCAAAAAGGAGTTCAATTTAATACATTTTATTACCTTGGAGGCCTTTCTCCCACCGAAATAGACCTCACATTTATTCAGGAAGATAAGAGCATCACGATTCGATTTCCACTTCAATCTCCATTGGTTTATTTCGATAGTCTATCAAGGGGTAATATCGTAGATACCCTGCAATGGACAGTGGACACAGACGGAAAACAGAAAGTTTGGGGGATTTTAGAGGTGAGATAAAATAGTTTTATTACAGGAACACATAAAACATTTGTGAAGAGCTTTATGAAGATTTTATGTTTGTGCGAAGGTATAAAATATTATCAGGTCGGTGTCGACTCAGTGATTTTAAGGGCGCTTTGGGCTCGAGGGACTCGAGGTCGTTAAAGCAGGAGATATAGCGTCAGTCGTGGTAAATTGAATTACCCGTAATATTATATTCTTAGTGGCTTCTTTGGTCTAATAGTCAGTGGGTAGGAAAATAAAAATGTCTCGAACATTCTGCTACGAGATAGTGTTATCGAACTGAATAAAAACAGGAATTCGTAACATTGTTTTTCTGCTTTTAGCAAGTACCTAAATAATTCTGCACGATTTTGGTCAGTTCAAGAGAGTGTTAATAGTATTTAAAACGTGTAATATAATTGATGCAAATCATCAATATAAATAAAAAGAGAAGTCCTGACTGACTGACTGACTCATCAACGCCCTGCCCTAACCCTTGGACCCAGAAAGCTGAAATTTTGCACAGAGGTTCCCTTTATAATGTAGACAAGGAATAAGGAAGAATTTTCGAAATTCAAACCCTAAGGGAGTTAAATAGGGGATGAAAGTTTGTATGGAAAATCGTCATTTTCACGCGGGCGAAGCCGCTGGCAAAAGCTAGTGATAAATAAGGGAAGCTGAAACACTCGGAGGTAGCAGTAGGAAATAAAGAAACGATGGATAGTCCGTGTCAAAGATGATGCTATAATCCCCGTAGGGTTAAGCAGAGGTATACCTAATACCGTACCGCCAGTTAGGTTTTTAAGTTCCTTGTAATAAGGTTCGAGCCTATTGTCATCAACCAGGCACATTAAGAAAATCCTGAAGGAAAAGCCAATACTACTTTGCCCGACGATGTGAGAATCGCAACCGGGACCTTAAATATGTTCGGCAGTCTGGCTTCCGTGAGTGAGGAAAGGGTGAAACTAAGGTAATAAGAAAAGTATATAGTGACTGAAGAAGAACATAGTGTGTTCCAGAATATAGTGAGTTAAAGGTAAGAGAGTAATGATGATCACTACATCTTTAAAACTACGCAACGGATTTTGATGCGGTTTTTTTAATAGATAGAGTGATTCAAGAGGAAGGTTTTAGTATATAATTTGAACGACATCCACGCGGGTGAAGCCGCGGGATCAGCTAGTAGTATATGAAACAAAGTCGCTTTCTCTATCCCTATGTCCCTTTGTACGCTTAAATCTTTAAAACTACGCAACGGATTTTGATGCGGTTTTTTTTAATAGATAGAGTGATTCAAGAGGAAGGTTTTAATACATTTTTTGCACCCGTGCAAAGCCGGGGCGGGTCACTAGTATAATTATAAAGCGGAATGTTTTGAGGATAATGTCAAAACATTCATAAACAGAAACCAAAATCACAGTACCTACTAACAAAACATGGCAATCTACAAAGATGAAACAGCAGCCTTAAAGAAACATAAAACTAAAAGTTAGTCTACTAATAAAGCGTTGCCCAATGCCCATCGGAACGTTACACAAGTCTGAATATTTTTTCCGACAAGATTAATGATTTGTAAAACTTGGCTAATTCCCTTGAGTTTTAATGAATTCTCTTTGGCCTTCTAAAGTTATTTTTGGGGATGTCTCCTTTTGAATTTATTGTAGGTCTTCGATCAGTTTTTCTGTCAGCTGATATTAAGTTTGGGACCTGAATAATTGGAATATTTTTAGAAGAATCTTTCTTTTGTTGGTTTTTTTTTTCTGAATATGGACCGTTTCAAGATAATAATTACTTATTATTCATTTTTCTATACTTAGACTTTCTTTTATATTAGGTCTTTACCTATGAAATTGCCGTTCTGCAGTACTGGCCATTTCAAATCAAAATATTTTTTGTTAAAGAAGCTGATGATACACAATCTACGGCTGAATTAGCAGCAGCTTTCGACGTTAGCGTCAAAATAATATTGGCCCATTTGCGTCAAATTGGCAAGGTAAAAAAGCTTGACAAATGGGTGCCCCACCAACTCAATGATCGCCAGCGCGAAGTACGCGTCGAGACGTGCCTTGCACTGCTCAACAGACACACAAATGAAGGAATTTTGAACCGCATTGTTACCTGCGATGAAAAATGGATCCTGTACGATAACCGTAAGCGCTCAGCAAGTTGGTTGGATCCTGGTTCAGCACCTTAACAATGCCCTAAACGAAAACTTACCCCTAGAAAAGTGATGGTCACTGTTTGGTGGTCTAGCGCCGGTGTGATTCATCACAGCTTCTTACCAAACGGGGTGAGCATTACTGCAGATGTGTACTGTGAAGAACTGAACACAATGATGGAGAAGCTGGCACATCTCCAACCAGCATTGGTCAATCGCTCGTCTCCGCTGCTCCTGCACGACAACGCGCGACCTCATACTGCACAGCAGACGGTCTCCAAGTTGCAAGAACTGGGGTTGGAAGCTCTCCGTCATCCGCCCTACTCACCAGACCTTGCGCCTACAGATTACTACTTTTTCCAGAATTTGGATAACTTCTTGGCGGGAAAAAAATTCAATACCCGAGAGGCAGTACAAAATGCCTTTGAAGAATTTGTTGCCCCCCGACCAGCTGATTTCTTTAAGAAGGGCATCAATAAACTGCCACTGCGTTGGCAAAGATGCATTGATTGCATGGGTGATTACTTGGATTAATACAAATAAAAAATACATGAAAAAAATTCGTTTAAATTTTTTCAAACAAAACGGCAATTTCATAGGTAAAGACCTATTATCTACATATTTCTAATAATATTCTGCTACTCTATTCGAGGTTAACTTTTTAGCTAAGATTACTTTATGAATACTGAAATAAACTTTAAAGAATATAGTAGCATCATGATCTAAATATTACTTACTAGCTGTTGCCAGCGGCTTCGCCCGCTACAAAATTATCCCACGGGACGATAAAATCGGGATAAAAACTCCTATGTGTAATCCACCTGGATTAACACATAGGAGTTTTCCGATCCCGATACGTTTTTATAAACTATCTGTGTACCACATCGAATCCAAATCCGTTCCGTTGTTTTTGCATGAAAGAGTATAATTATACAAACATCCATCCGCGTTTATAATATTAGTAGGACAAACTTATACTGCTTTGTATGTCACCATTTTACCCCACTATCTTTTTCATAGTCACCACTTAAACAACACCCATCTAGATAATATCAAATAATTCCAACAAGTATAAAAGGGGTTTGGCTAACTTTGTATGGGCTAGTGGCGTCATTTTTTTTTTGAGCGGCCACTTTTAATTTTCATGTTATTTTGTTGTGCTGTGTCAAATACACATACATGTTAAATTATTTTTGTCCTAAGTCATTTCTAAACTGAGATATTTGAGTTTGAATATTATAAAAATGTCTTCTTCAATAGGGGATCGGACAGGGTCAAAATAATATGATTCTGTTTAGTCCGTAAGTTAGATTATCGAAAAATATTGAATACGTGTTTTTTGTTTTATCAAATCAATAAAAAATGACGAAGATAAAACGCGTCAAAGATCTTGGAGTGGGGCTTAAAACGTCACTTGTGTCGTTAAAATGTACTATCATATGACGTCACACGAGTTTTCGAAGCACTGTATCGTCTTCATTTTAAGTTTACGTGAAAAAAGTAAAAATACGTGTCCAATAATTTTTGGAAATCTATCTGACGGACTAATTAGTTTTTTTTTGTCCGATCCCCTATTACTGTTCTGCGTAAATAAATCTTAGTTATGTGTTTAGAAGGTTGATATTAGAGCTGGCTTAATAATAACTGCTACTTGGGTCGATCTTTAGGTTAGGCCACGCTTGCCTAGGTGGGTCTGTGGATGGGTGGGTGTGGATTATATACCGAGTTTCCTCCGTGCCTTGGAAAGCACGTTAAGCTGTTGGTCCCGGCTGCCATATATAGATCTTTTGCAGTCGTTACTGGTTGTCAGTGACCTGACTCTGTCTGACAACCAGTCTTACCAAAGGGTATCGTATTACCCAGTATTAACTGGGACGTGGAGGTCAGATAGGCAGTCGCTCCATGTAAAATACTGATATTCAGCTGCCTCCGGTTAGACTGGAAGCCGACCCCAACATAGTTGGGAAAAGGAATAAATAATACAAGAGCAATATTGCATCCAGCCCTTGTGTAGCAGTTTCTACGAGAATGTACACGTAAATGTCCGTCTAGATGAATGTGTAATACGAGTCCCGCCGACACGATTCAGACTTCGCTGGCTACAAATGCAAAATGCACTGTTAATTACATCCATGGTGTTATACATCCAAATCTTAAACATATAAGAGTCTAAAGAGGTATGCTGGGTCTGTCACAATACACAAACGATCACAATGCCAAGTCTTTATAATGCATCAGCCCATAGATAACAGACATCGAGCCATGCAATCTACGTACGTATTTAATTTATTATTATTATTTTTTCATCGTTGGCCAGCACTAGGAACTTCAGTCTGCTGTATCGTGGGTGCATTCACAAACATTTAAACTCAAACACACAAATACCCAGACCCGAAACAACTATCTGCAAGTCATACAAATATTTGCCCTGTGTGGGAATCGAACCCGCGACACGTAGCGCAGCAGTCAACTGCTTGAGCTACTGCGCCTACCGTGTGGTCTGAATTCTGAAAAAAATACGACTGGAACCTTAAACAGTGCAATAGACTGTAATAACTTCTTCGATTTTAATGAGCAATTCAAAACCAAATATCTCCGTTCCGATTAGATTTAGAGAAATGCATCCATAATATTTTTGGATCGCTTTAATCTGTTCTTTCAAAATATCCAAGTTTCATTACTGGCCGCGCAACTTCAAAACGACGCCAACTTTAGCCAAACCCCTTTCGCTCACTTACTCCTAAAATCAACAAAATACGGAACAAAGCCCAAAAACTCGGGAAACATTCATCACAGACAACACTGAAAACACAATAAATTCCACAACAACTCCGCGAAAAACATGAAATTACATAAAAACTAAGAAAAACTACGGCCGGGGATCGAACCTGTGTCCCAGTAACCCTCAAGGCCGTCGGTTTTATTCCGAGACGTTTTACGATCCAGCAAGAGTTACGACTTTTCGGCTAAGACGGGGATGCCAACTTCGACTGTTAAAAAGTCCCTTGAATTTAGCTAAAAATATACCCTGAAAGGAATGCGTGACTAGAATGGTTAACATGTTTCGTTGAAATGTGTTAATCTTTGTTAAATAAAATATACACGAAGAAGAAAATAATATACATTAAGGATGTTTTAAAATTATAGTATAAATTGTTTTATGTCAGTTTTACCATGTGAAATAAATCATTTTCATAATTTTTCTAGTATGTATTTGCCTAGTAACTATTAAAGTAGTATGTTTGCATATTTTAATGCTTGAAACATTGTTGTTAGAGAAGTAAAAGAGCTTTTCCATGTTTATGTTATATCCTTTTTTTGTATTTTGTGTGTATAAAAATAAATTAGAATATTTTGAAACCTAAATATTTGCAAAATCTCTCGTACAGAAATGATTTCCAAAGCAACAGTTAATCAAAAGGCAGGCACAAATTGGCATGCAGCAGTCACTTGATACGAAAGTGAAGTTTGACAGCGATTGGAGCTTAAAGGACTATACTCAGACGCCATACACCGGGCTCGTGTGGCGGATTACGTCCCACTCGCTCTTACAGAGAAAAGGCGTTATACCCAGACGTGGGATCGTTATTTTTACCGATAATGATATAAACAGATATTTTTCTTTCTGAGCGGTACCTACATTTTTTTGTCAGTACCTTAATGGAAAGTTTGCTTCCGCAAAAGTTTACTTGTCAATAATTAAAGTTTGAGGGGAAGTACTAAATTAAACAAGCTCGGTATAAAGCATTTGTATTATGGACAGAATTTCCTGATTATCTGACAGCTATAATTAAGTTTTCAGGAAGGTAACTGAAGCTTTGTATGTTAATGTATTTGATCTAAGGACAATAAAAATACAACGTATTACAAATATTTTTGTATTTGATCTAAGGACAATAAAAATACAATGCATTACAAATATTTTTACAAACAAAAAAAACAAAGAATTTGAACTCAAAGAAAACTCTTACCCTCAAAGATCCCCAATATATCAAAATTCTTCCACAACTCAAGCACCTTGTACTTACTGGCAACACCAAAACGTTTGTCCCGACCTCTCGCCCCCTGTAAATTTAAATTAAGACATTCCCTTTGTAAATTTTAAGTAACGTTTGCTTCTTCCAAATTATTTTGTTTCTGACCAACCACGGGTTAAGAGAACCAATGTCTTAAATTTAAAACCGTGAATAAATTTAGGAGGCCAAAATTGTGAATTTATTTGAAGAAAATCCCGGAATGTGGGGGATTAAATTGTTTTGTCTTTGTGTGTTAAGAATTTACGGTCAATGAGGATGGAGATCTTGTAGAAAGAAGCTTAGCTTTGTATTTAAGTTTAAATGCATGTTTAAAGCTACATTTTTACATGTTGGTGGATTTATTTAAAACAATCTGGCTGTTATGATATGATCGCCAAAATGCCCAGTTAACTACAAAGAATTTGCCTATAACTCTTGCCAAATACACACACCACTTAAAAAATAAGCACTTGCACTTTAAAAATAACTTGAAAATAACACTCCCCGACAGTAGTAGCATAAAAACCAAGTGTTCAGCGACGAAAAAATAAAGAAAGTAAGCAGCTCAGTTATTTCTGCCAACAAAGTCAGTATAGGGATCAATCGAAGCCCGTGGCGCAATTATAGTAGACGTTCCAGCGAAACATGGAGAGCTAACAGTCTGAAGGCAAACGGCGGGTTTGATCGCTGTACAATGAGACGGGCTGAGTTATGAGACATGAGCGATTTTGACGGTAGAAATATTAAAGATGTTAAATTATTGAAAGAACACTAGTGAAGGGAAAGATAATAATAACTGAAGAAAGTAAGAACAATAATTATCCTTCTTCTTTACCCTAGGAATCACTGACAGTCCCCTGTGCAGGGCATGCATGGAGGCGGAGGAAACTGTGGCGCATGTGCTCCTTCCCAAGTAACACAATCGCGTCTAAAAACGGACTATTAGATATCTAATAGACTTTAATTTTATTGTCTACCTTAAGAGTAAAATATGTCCCAAGTAATATTCAAGAACGCTTATAGACACAGTTTAGTAAAAGTGGGCACAACCTTATCCCTTCTCATAAGAATGAGTTAAGAAAACATCAATAGATAGAGATAAGAGTAGTAAATTTTCAAATTGTCTGTAGAGATTTTTCTAGTGTCTCACTAAAATGTGTATAGATCACAAATTTTACTAGTAGATAGTTTATAGATAAAGTTGAGACCTTTAAAGAAGTCTTTATTTGTCAAGTTTTTAAACCAAATTAACTGAAGACTAACAACTTTAAGTTATATTTGATTTGTAATAGACAACGACACATAATGGCGCAGAACTTACAAGAGTTATTTAATCTTATTATTGTATTGCATCATGGCGTACCAAATTTCTTATTTTTTACATTACTGTTTTAGCTAGTTAATAATGGGTAAACAAGCAAAGGACATTGCTCAAGTTTATATGAGGTTTGGTCCAAATGCTGCCCAGGAATGGGAGTACCTGCGCTGGGTTCCTGGCACTAAACTATGTCATTAGACAAAATATTTTTAGAATCTATCCCGGGGTTCCCACTTTTTTTACCTATTTACTCTGATGAATTTATTTTTTTCACATGGTGTTTTTGACGCCTTTTGAAGATTTTTACACCCTTTAGGACCACAACTAAAGACATTTTGTATAAATGGACAGTTTTAATACTTATTCCGTATCAATTGGAAGTGATAGAAAAGAAAAAAAAAAACTGAAATGGCTTGTATTATTTAGGTATTTCAATTTCAATCATCATCATTTTCATCAATGTCTCTGTATGTACTGTCTAAAGAGAGGACAGAGGTCTGATAGCAACTTGGTGCCTATTTTTTTCTTTTATTAGGTAAGTAGTGTAAAATGCCTAACGCATACCGCACCGTCCGCGTCCGGAGAGACGGTTTGGTTACATGGGGCTTGTAAAAACACCGCCGTGAGCTTACTGACGCTTTGACAGATGAGCCCCGAGACCTGCTACGCATGACGTTCGTGACCCATCCAGCGTAGCCTGCCTCCGGGCTCCAGAATCCTGTGGCGATGTCTGGGCTCACCTAAAACCGCCACTACTCATAAGCGCCGTACAAAGCGGCGACGACAGATTCCCCGATATATCGCCCGCTGGCACCTCCTAGGGTGGCATCAGGTTGTCATGGCAGCTCCTCCACCACCCTGTGCTTCTGCGACTGATCACGGAGGCGGTGGAGCGCGTCAGGATGGAATGCACTCCGCCACCTCCGTCTGCGAGATGACATCCTCGCAGAAGGACGCCAATGCCTCCCATGCCTCGCTATTGTCAACCATGGCCTTGGCCACGGCCGGTAAAGCGCACGCGAGAGCACGGCGCTTCACCACCCATGCAGAGCAATGCTCAAGAGTGTGAAGCACCATGTCCTCGCTGCAGTCGCACTGGTGACACACGGGAATCGCCTCCCGTCTGCGCTGCTTTGTGCAGGTATTTGCCAAAGCAGCCATGCCCTGACAACACTTGCATTAGACGGAATGTTAACGTTTCATGTCACTTCCGTAGCCACTCCTCCAGGAAAGGCTAGCCAGCCTTCAGTGACCTGCACTAGGCGTCTCCTGCCTCACCCGCCATTTTCCCAGGGTATGGGTTTGATCCTCCCTACACCACTTCATGACCACCTTCAGGCATCGGACGCCTGCCGCTCTCCACCTGCAGGTCTGGGTCACGCCGGTAGACTTCAGTGAGCACTTACGCCTCCGAATCCCACGAGGGTGTACCAATACCGGGGCTCTGTAGAGCGCCGTCAAGTGAATCACCCCCTTTACAGCCGTCTCAGACCACGTTTGGTCCGGTGCAAGCTGAGCAAAGTGCTCGCCGAAATATGTAACCAGGCCCAAGTATTTAATGCTTGCCCACACCGGTATCGTTGCAACACGATGGTGAGGTGTACGCAAGCCGGAAGCTCGCGTCGGGGCACAAGAAATACAAGAGCCTCCATCTTCTTGAGAGCCACCTTGAGGCCCAGTGGCTCGATTTGTTACAAGGGAGACTAAAAAAGCTAACAGACCGTCGATGCCGACATTTTTGACATATTATGTCAAAAAATAAACATATAAAACTGTCCATTTACACAAATTGTCTTTAGTTGGGGTCCAAAAAGCGTAAAAATGTTAAAATACCGTCAAAAAATAAACATGTATAAACAATAATATCATCAAAATAAATCTGTAAAAAAAATAGGAACCCCAGGATGGATTTTCAAAATATTTAGTATAATGACATAGAGTAGTGCCAGGAACCCAGCGCAGGTACTCCCATTCCTGGGCAGCATTTGGACCGAAGTTGGGCAATCTCCTTTATATGCGATTGAAATTCTATCGGTGAATATTATGTAAAACTCTCATAAAATAAGAGCGCCCGCTGTAAATGTAAGATTTGATATTTTTATTACCAAAAATGAATATTAATTATAATAAGTATTTTTTTAAAATTTCATTTTAATGTCTAAAATACTCCTTTTATTTAAAATAAAGTAATTGAAAACATATTAAATATTTAATTAAATATAATTTAATGATAAAAACATAAAAATAAGCATTAAAATATGTAACGAAAATCATTTGAAGCGAAAATAGGTAATAAAAATGGCGTCAAGATAAAATTTACTAGAAAAACGAATCTAATAGAACAAACACACTAGAGAATTTTCTGTAGTATGGCTCTAGCTCCATGACAAGAATAATTTCACTTGCTACATACTAAACTATCTAGTGAAAGAATAAACAAATTTATGAGTGGTTTAAGATTACCTAGTAACTGTCATCTCTGTATTCCTTTTTATCTTCTTACAGTATTTCTAGACATTCATCAGTAAATAGGTAATTTGATGTGTTGTAAACGAAAGACGATTTTATGCAGTAACAGAGCAATTTAATTAATCAATACGTAGGTACACAGAACCGTAGGTAGTTCATCAATTTTAACATCGATTGTCACTTTTTTGCTCTCTTAAATTTTGAAAATATCTAGTGAGATTATTCTTCAGCCCGTGATGCTAGTTTATTTTTAATTTAAATCATTCTTGGACTGTAAAGCAATGTTCTCGGATCCTTTGGTAGAGTAACGGGTTGAAAATTATTTATTACTAGCTGTTGCCCGCGGCTTCACCCGCTACAACACGAAAATTATTCCATGGGAAGATAAAATCGGGACAAAAACGATCCTATATGTTAATCCAGGTTATAAACTATCTGTGTACCAAAATTTATCCAAATCCATTCAGTAGTTTTGCGTGAAAAAGTAACAACATACACACTCACTCACAAACTTTCGCCTTTATAATATTAGTGCGAAGTGCGATTTGGAATAAGTTCAAGACTATGTGAGTTATAGCATGAGTTGCTGACCACTGGCGCAGATCCCTTTTGAGGCAATTGGATCGACTTTCGTCTTCCTCATTTGTATTGTTTTCATCCGAATAAGTTACTAGAAAGTTTCGATTCTGAATCTGAATTATTTTGCAACTCTTCTTCATCTTGCTTCATTTTTAAATATTTACCGATTTTTGACGAAAGCCACCAGACCATTTATTTTTTTCACTGTCCTGATATTTTTATTGCATAAAATCATCCAATTCAAATATTTAATACAAATGCACTTAACATAGCCATTTTTAAGAAAAAATCCACTAAAGCCACGTTTTCACTATCATTTAATTAGACAAACTTAAAAATATCTATTAAAGTATTTTATCTAGGCGTAAGTCTCTTTAGAAACAATGATAAGAGTACCAATAGCTAAAATAGAAAGTTTTATCTTAAAATATATCAACTCATCTATAAAATTAGTTCAAGTTAGGTACCTTTAGGCTTTATTCACTATTTGTAGAGCATATTATCTTAAAACATTCAATATACCTATAAACGTACTTAGAATAAGTGTGCTATAGAACAAATGCCCTAAAAATAATCCAGCTTGAGAAAAATAACTCTATAAGAATACATTTTCTTTATTGCAACCATCTTTAGAAAGCCCCTATCTGAAGATTAACCATGAATAGACTGTCAATAGACAGATTTGTTTTAAACCTCCGAGACTGTGTTACTTGGGTTGAGTGCACAGGTGTTACCAAGATTCGTGAGGAGACCCTGGGAACACCACGATCCCTTGCGGATGCCCTGAGGAGACCGGGAAGTCTGATCTGCTTCTGGAGGGAGGTGGGCTGGTTGGAGTAATCGGCCGCCACGGCTCACGCACAATGGTCCTTAAGGACTAAGTGCGGAAACCAAAAAACCCCATAAAGAAGAAGAAGAACTGAAGAAAGTAAGAACAATAATTATCCTTCTTCTTTATGTGTCGATGAACTCAAATTGTGTTAGAACAGTATGTAGCTACCTGGACAGCTCTATCATTTGCTTCAAGTAAGGCGCTTTGCACATGGAGCAACTATTGCAGCAACTGGCAACTAGCTGTTTACATATTTCAATTGGCTTAATTAACACATACTATGCTATCAATCCTGGTAGTATACCGCGTGGGTCAATTACCAAACTTAACGCGAGCGAAGCGGCGGAAAGATGGTAGTTCGTAATAAATCTAAACGAATCCACGTTCCAATCTAATCTCTGGAAAAATACAAAAGTAGAGCAATTCGCTTCTTGTCTTGTAATATGATAGACATTCCATTAACATAAATGGACTGCGACTGAGAAAATTTGATTTATATACACGTGTTTTAGCTTTGTACCTATTTCATATTTAGTTGTCCTCAAGGCTTCTTGTCCATGACATCAAACTATAACGACGAGGAATATTATGTCCACGCAAAACTATCTAGTTGAGGATTAGATTGACTAGTACATACATAGAAAAAACAAAATAATATTTCTATAAATACGGATCTGGTATGGACACCGGACATTATCCTGAGTGTATTTACTGCAATAGTTTTAATGTATGGATTTTATTAACACTATTTACAGACTGCAATTTACAGATCTTATTATACGAGTAATAATAAAATATGTAGGTACAAAGTATATCAAAAGGGGGAAATAATTATCGGGCGTCAAAAATTTCTATAAAGCGATTGATTTTGTTAAGCGTTGAACCTCATCTAGCTTCTGTGCTGATTACATGGGGTCGCGTCGATGCCACCGCTCTATTTCTTGATCTAGCAAAACCAATGACGGTTCAAAGCGACAAAAACGGATAGGACCATAGAAACGTGCGATTCCGTTCTGCTAGATGAGGTTCGACCCTCAAGCACCAAAAAATAAATAAAATAAACCAATTGCGGACACATTGACCAGAACTGTAAACTCCCAAATACTAACAGAAGTCTCCGTCAGTTTCCAATATCCGCAGCCGATTCAGAATAGGGGATCGGAAAAAAAAAACTAATTAGTCCGTCAGATAGATTTCCAAAAAATATTGACCATATATTTTTTCTTTATTCACGTAAACAAATAATGAAGACGATACAGTGCTGCGAAACTCGTGTGACTTCATGTGCCAGTACATTTTGTACCTTCAAGTGACGTTTCAAGCCCCACTCCATGATCTTTGACGCACTTTATCTTCGTCAATTTTTATTGATTTGATAAAACAAAAAACACGTATCCAATATTTTTCGATAATCTAACTGACGGACTAAACAGAATTCTATTTTTTTTTAAGTCAGTCCGATCCCCTATTGGTTAGTAAATGCTTACTTTTTACTAGCACCAAGGACGATAATCCCAGCCGTTTAAAACCTAAACTTGTGCCAATCTCAGAATCCTTGAAGTGCCAGTTAAGTTAGATGGTTGTAGTAACTGCTTGTTTCTACCCTTTGATGTTACTTTTATCTGTAAACTTCGTAGTGTTGAGACCTGGCTGGTTGGCTGGCTTTAGGGTTTAAGCTTCAACTTTGACAAGGCCGTCTGCTTATTTTGCATACTTTCTGAGAAAGTCTGTTTGAAATTGGGGCTGGATTTTTTGGTGAATTGTGTCAGAATTTAGCGGTATATATGAACAAAGGAATTCATCTAATTTAATAAATGATTATAAAACTTTCAACTAGAAAAAGTAATTTACCTGTCTTTTAGCCATCTAAACTAAGTTCAGATTTTATGATAAGTTGAATGGTGTGACTTGCTATCTGAAATGCAACTGGATACTTCTACTAGATATTTATGTTAACATCATCATCAGCCTACAATGTCCCCACTGCAGGCCTCCTCTCTAGGAGAGATATGGATAAATTGGATAATCCACCACGCGCGCCCAGTGCCGTTTGGTAGATATCTTCGATTTTTTGTTAATCTGTAAGAAATTTATTTAAGGGTCGAAGTTGCCTATAATAAATGAATTTTGTTATTCGGTAAGACAGGTTGTCAAACTTTCAGGCCACTGACTGCCTATTACTACTGTCAGAGATCTACAACTGACAATAATGGTAAGTGGTCGAGTGGTTTAGGCGATTGCCTTGTGACCCGGTGGTCGTGAATTCGATTCCCACGGGAAGCATACTTTGTAAAGTTGTTTCCAGTTTGGTTAGGACATTGCAGGCTTGAATCACCTGTTTGTCTGATAAAAAGATGATTCTGTGCTTTTTCAGGCACGTATAAGCCGTCGTCGAACCATGTCAGAGGCGCTTGAGGCGGTTTAGAAACGCTGACACTAGGGTGTGTGGGGTCGTTAGACCTTACTGCCCACACGATAAGAAGAAGTTTCATTCACAGACCAACCTAGGGATGTTATTATCTAGCGCCGATCTCCACGTAAACGCTAGCGTATTATAACTTGTCCCAAACAATAAAACCTTGAGGTGTGTTTCAGTTAGCACAGTGTTAACTGAGTCGGCACGCCTTGTTCACCCTTTGATGTAACTTACATCTTTAACCTCTGACTTCGCTACTCGGCGGCGGCGGTACTTTGCTTTTCATGCCTAAGCGGATTTCACGGGGTTTGGTAAATCAAGAGAATAGTTACCTACTTAGAGTAGACTTGTATGTTTAATGGTATAGGACTATAGAAGACTATGGAAATGGACGATGTAGCAATGTATAGTCTATGGCATTGACAAGCGTAGTCGGAACGTTTCGGTGCAGCCGAGCCGATTATTAAAAGTTTTGTTTAAGTATATACTTTATTTTATACTATGGACTTTAGTGTTTATTTTATTTGCGAGTATTATATTTATCTATTTATTTTATTTTATTTTTGTGTGTGAATGTATTTTGTGTCCGTAGGTGTGTGTGACCGTGACATCACAGTGGGCCCTATCAGAATACCAGCGCTGCGGTATTTGTTTTCATTTATCGCAGCATCATGCTGAGATAGGAGCCTTTTTGGCCTCGCACAGGTTTTCTCTTTTATTATTTAGCTTTATATTCTTTTTTGTTATTATTATTTTTTGTATTTCCTGTGCTTGTCCCAAATACGTATTTTTCTTTCTTCCTTTCAATGTGTCTGCTAGGATGACGAATAATGGAGACGTCAAATTAATTGGGATAGGGGCAAGCGAATGATGAGTGAGGCACATGCCTAGGTTGGTCAGTGGATGGGTGACCGCCCATTACATACCAAGTTTCCTCCATGCCTCGAAAAGCACTCAGCATCTTTGGCAGTCGTTACAGGTCACCTTAAAGTCTGATGCTGTACCCTTTGGTAAGACAACCAGTCTTACTGAACCTAAACTTTGGACTTCTAATTAAAAATTTCTACTGGACAAACCCAGTAACGCTCTTTCTACTTAGACTAGGACTTGAAAGTCAATCCTTATTTCAATTGAAACATTTAATAGTACTTTGGAACCGTTAAATGTGTCTCAGTCGGAAAGTCCTTACTAAAGCGTGAATCGTTGAAAAGAAGCAAGAAATTCTTCACGAAAATTGTAATTATTATAGCTTGATACACATCAGACAAAGGTTTTATTGTCTGCATATAAACAAGTGACAACTAGTTCATTCGTTTTTAGTGTTGACTTGAATTCAATCTTTGGTATGCATGTTCGTATCTTAAAATGCTGAAAAAGTTGAATTGGAATTAATGTAATTTTTATTTTTAATTATTTTTATAAATGGGCTAGCTCTTGACCTCAATCTTGCCCTAAGGGCAGAGATGAGGTCGACGATGGAACGAGCTTACCCAGAAATCAATCATTCTTATTCTTATTCTTTATTGCACACATAAAATAACAAATATAAACATAAATTACAAAGCTTATGTACAAAGGTATTTAATTATTTATTTCTCCTAACACAGGTATTTTTTTATACTTAAAAGGAGGCCTCTATGTATGATTGTATATTGTAGAAGTTTTATAGTTTCTGAAAAAAAAAAAAAAAAAAAAAAAAAAGCAACATGGTGGCACATTCGGTAGCCTCCATATCTACAAATGAAGCACAAAGTGTAGTCGGCACACGACTCCTTATTTTATTAGGAGATTGGGAGAGGGCACAAGCCCTCTCTGTGTTTCACTCACAAAGAAAGGTCCCTCTTTGTGCCTACTACAATGAGATTATGAAAACATACTGACATCATATACAATCTGTATCTCATTGCTTTGACGAGATTCTTTTATCATAATTGTGTTATATAGTAAAACAGATACATTCAGATAGCAACTTCGGTGTAGTGGTCGAAAGCGTAACTGCTGTACGGTACTGGGTTCGATTCCCGAATTGGGAAAAGTGTTAGGTATCAAGAATTCGTCAGTAGCATCCACGGAGTCTGGATTAGTGCCCGGTTGATGGCAATAAGCTCGCCCCTATTACATGGCACCCTATTAACTTGTGAAATGTGGGTGAACTATTAGATACCTCGGCCTAACCCATCGGAAATTGCAGACATAATGTTATGATATGGTCAAAACAGAATTTTAAACCAACCAAAATTTTAAACAATAAAATTCTGTAAAACACACCATGAACAAAATAAAGACCATCCAAGCAGCATTTTATCTGCCCCTACTCCTATGACGTCACGGCAGCCGTCTCACACTCAGCTCTGATTGGCCAAATTCAATAAGTGAATGATTCCACAATGTACCGGACTTTGTTGATTTCGTTCAGTTCGATTTTCAAACTTTTATCTCGTTCACGTGTTTCTTCGTTTGTGTTTTGTTTTTGTGAAGTTTGTTTGAGTTTTAGAAGTCAACTTCTTGGTTTTTTTGTGCTCCTAGTAGATTTAGAACTGTACGTTAATGCATTTGATGTTGGTCAGGACACTTAGGCCCAGTTTTCACCAAAGCGGAGGACCGGAGACGAGAGATGTGAAATCTCTCGTCGGAGAGATTTCACATCTCTCTCAAACGGAAATCGGCCAATCACATTAGTTAAAATTTACATGTGGTCTTTCGCCCTTCCTGTGATTGGTCGAATTTGGCGCGTCTCCGCTCCGCTCTGCTCGTCTTCGCTTTGGTTGAAATCGGGCCTTACAGGTACGTAGGACAGACGCGACGTTATCATCTGCCTAGCCTTTTCTTCTAACAATGTTGGGTACGGCTTCCAGTCTAACCGGATGTAGTTTAATACTAGTATTTTACATGAAACTACTACCTATCTGACCTCTACAACCCGGTTAGTACGGGGCAATACCCTTTGATAAGACTATAGTTGCCAGACTCTCAACTCGGCATGTAATAGGAGGTCACCCATTCATGAACCAATCTAGGCAAGCAGGTCTTAACCTAAAGATCGACCTGAGTGGCAGTTATGATTAAACCACGAGCTCCTCGTAAGACAGACGCAACCATCATTCATCATCATCATTTTGCTGCCCTTATCCCATTATATTTGGGATCAGCGCAACACGTTTTCTTTTGCCATTCTTCCCTGTTAGACGGCACAGTTGCATTTACTCTTTTCCCTTGCATATCATTCATCACACAATCCATCCAGATGCAACCACGCCAATAGAATCATAATCTAATTGCATAACATTTTTCCAGAAAGCCTACCCATTTAACCTCTCTTTGGCCTACACTCGTGTTAACCCATATTAATTAATTAATTTAGGACTGGCTACAGAGTTCCCATCCCAATAAATACTTATTTCCTTTCTTATACAACGAACAATCTCATCATTATCACTTAGACCGAACACCTCTGAACCCCTCCACATATAGGTACACCCATGTATATGCATATCTACCTACATATATGCATATCTACCTACGTATATATGCATATCTACCTTCATATAGCACCACCGTAGTCTAAATCTGCGTAAGCCGGCAAGCGGGACTTTACACGTCATACACTTTGCATTCGTTCTTGTTTTTGAAAGGAAAAACTTGGAGATAGGCGACCGGTTACACCGTTACGACTTGTAGGCTGCTTTTTCGTGTTTTAGTGCATTATGTATGTAAAAAAATCAGTTTGTAATGCCTTAAAATGCAGAAAGTTTAGTTTTAACGAACAGTCTATAAATAGTTCGTAGGGTAACACGTAATATTCTTTCAAAAAACGTTTAATATTAATCAATTCGGAAACTAGAAAGTCACAATACATGTTGGAATAATATAAAACAAAAAGCTTTTCATCGTCCCTTACCAAGGGGTATCGTAGTACTAATTAGGTTGTTGAAGTCAGATAGGCAGTCGCTCCATTTTAAATATTGGTAATCAGCTGTATCTGGACTTTAAAACGACCCCACCCAACATAATTGAGAAATGGCTAGGCAGATGATGATGAACAGTCAAAACCAGTCCCCTACTGGACATTGGTCTCTCCAAAGCAAGCCATTCACTTCTAATCTCGGAAAGTCTCACCTAGCCACCCTGCAAAGACCCTTACTCCATCTAGTATAAAACTTGCAAATATTCATAACGTTTATTTTAGATGACAACTATGTATGGACAACTATGCCTTTTGACTGTTACTGTAGCTTTCTTTGTTTTTCAGAAATTTAAAAGGGCCTCATAATCATCATCATCAGCTTATTAATGTTCCCACTGCAAGGACTCAGGCCTCATCTCTAGTAGAGGGATGGACTATAATCCACCACGCGGGTCCAGTGCGGGTTAGTTAAAAGTGCCTGTAATGGTCTAATTGAAATAAATGCTTGATGCTGTTACAAACCCATCTGGTTACACCGTTACATAACGGTGTAACACACGGCTAACCCTCCGACCTCCCACTTAAAATAATACCTTCATTTGCGACATTGCATACGTAAAGCTTACGTTGACGCTCAGCAGAGGGAGTGTTAAGATATAGCCCCGATGTGGTGCGACAATACCCGGACTATGCTATTCGATATTATACTAAGGTTTTGATAACGTGATAGAATAGATAGACGATCATTTTTGCGGGACATAGGTGGCCAGACATTGAACTGAACAAAAACGTTATCTTGCACCCTGCTAGGAGCAGGTCTACCCCTTTTGGTGGGTTGGAAATTATCAAATGACTCCTCCTCCTCCTCTCAACTTCTACTGACTAAAAACCACCCATGTTCCTTCTTAGCCCTTTGTGTTGAGGCCGTGGTATCTCTTTCGAACAACCCGCAGGTAGGCCTACCCCTTCTCTTTAAAACAGCACTAGCAGGGAGCAAGATAACATCTGTCAGAAAGAAAAGATAGCTTGTTTAGCGGTAGAATGAAAATATCGATAGCTGAGCAATGGAGAAAACGGAAAAGCCCGTGGAATCGTAGAGGTCTATCTAGACTTCATTCGTTTCACTCGGCATCACTGCTAAGAATATAGTCAGCAGTGATGCTGAGTAAGCTGACTAGAGGTTCGACAGCAGTGGCAATCGCTTTTATAGCATATTTCTCTACAATGACGTTTAAACGGTTTTAAAACCAGGGTTTAAATTGTTTATTTACACCTAACGTAACCAACGATATTGTTGATGAAATGACACTCTTCAAAGTTCTCAGCTTACATGACTGTTGCTAGAATTGCAAGGAATTATATAACTGTCCTAAAGCCAGAAAATACAAAAACAAGGAAGGCTTTGACGTGTAGTAGCTCAAAACCGGCATAAATATAATATAAAAGCAGCCAGACGGAAGCTCGGAAAATATGATTATTAATCCTATTTTTGGCTATTCTTACTCTGGTATAATAATTAACTCGCTGAAATGTTGGCATTCGTGCCAGGTAACATTTTACTATTCAGACTTTTCCAATCCGTAAGATACATTTTAACTTTAAAATAAGCTTTTAAATATACTGGGAATTGACGTGACTTTACTGGGAATTGACGTGACTTTACTGGGAATTGACGTGACTTTACTGGGAATTGACGTGACTTTACAAAGGAAAATGTAATTTTAAACCTTTACGCATCAATCAGAAACATCAAACCCCCGATCAAAAGACTTTCTGGAATTAAACGACAATTTTCTCAACCGCCATACATAAAATAAAGGCGTTTAATACCCACCTGTACAATCCCTTCAATACAATCTCTGCACCTGGCGTTGCCCGCGAATTTCCCACACGTTCGAAACAAAAGACGTTACACTTTACTCTGCACACATTCAAATGGTTATGTGCACACATGGAACAAGAAAGGGCTAAAATGACGCTTGTCTGCTTTGCGGGTTTTTAAAATGCTTGAGAGTAAACTTATAATATTTTTGTAAAATTAGTGATTACGTAGTAATTAAGTGACTGATGTCAAACGCTGTATCTGTATCGTAAAAGTAAGTTGTTAAGTTAGCCGGCTGTATACTTATAAGCTTGTTCGACTGTACTTACATGTTTCTGTAAAGTCAAACACTGAAGCGTCAATTGCTTCAAATGAAGCAGCTCACTAGAAGTATGAATTTTCCAATAAAAGTAGAATTTTAGTCCAAAAATAAATAATCAAGTTCATCTTTTGCAGAAGGATACACAATAGCATCACGTCTGTAATTCGAGAAGGGTTGACAGAGGTGTCACTAATAGTACCCACTTGTTTCGCCAGATATGTTAAGTCCCATGTAATAGAGGGCGAGCCTATTGCCGCGAACCGTGCACAAATCCAATTGCCATGGAAGCTCTGGTGGAAAAACCCAAAAAAACTTTGTCCGAATTGGGAGTTGAACTTGGCACCTCATGCTCAGTAATCGCGCTTGCGACCACTAGTCCAACGAGGTTAGTTAGGTCTATACGAGTCAGGGTTATTTCTTTTAACTACATAAAAAACATACCCTACCACTAAGCCTCAAAATAAATGAGCGTTCTATCTACCCCAAAACTTACAAGACTTGCATTCACACAGCAGCATTTTACCGGCCCAAAATTCTTACATTAATATACCAACTTAATATCATTACCCTCTTGTTTGACAAAGATGGCTAAAAGCCTCTTCTATGATATGTAAAGCGCGAGTTTTCATCCCCTGTGTTATTGTTTCATACTTTTGTCTTAGCCGAGGGGGCGAGTTGGGACGAAAGGGGGCGAGGTGGGATGAGTGGTGGGTGGGTTGAATATTTTGTGGTCGATAATTTTCATGTTATCATTTATAAAGATATGTTTTGGGCAAATATTTTAGAAGCTGATTGTCGGTATTAGATGAGAGGATGAGTTGTGCCACAGACGAAACAAAAACTCGAAAAAAACGAGACTTAGATACCTACCATGGGCTACCTACCTAACTCTAGTTTTTTTGAGTCTCATAAAACCTCAAGAAGTAGTAATTTTGACGTCAGGTATACCATAATCATAATATTTTATGACTGCCTCGTCAGTCGAGTGTGCTGTGTACTGCGTTCGATTTCCGGATCGGGCAAAATGCTATTGGGTGGATGATGGCAATAATCACCCCTATTACATGGGTCTTAAACATAACTGTTAAAATGTGCCCTATGGGGATTAGAGGCGTGATGGTATACCTAAATTAAATTATTCCAGAATTAAGTTATATTTTGACGTCAATATATTATCTTATTATTGTAAATGGCTTATCGTTGCTCAACTCACTATCCATTTTTCTATTGTTAGCTGTAAGCCTCCCAAAGAAAATAAAATAAATAACCTACTGTGCTGAAATCCAAGACGAGGGTAATTTTGTTAGACCTCATAGTCTTAGTAGGTCATATATTGGCCTAGAACGCTCCCACTGCTGGGACACACGTCTAATCTCTGTGAGAGCAGTCACTAATCTGACAACCTACGTATAAGTTCACAGATGTATGTTTTCTTGCAATCAACTGCTAAAGGTAGGTATGCGAGTTGTTCGAAAGTTATACCGCGGCCTCGACACAAAGGGCTAAGAAGGAACATGGGTGGTTTTTAGTCAGTAGAAGTCTGACACTCCCTACCGGTCTGCCCAGAGTGGGAGGAGTCAATTGATGACTACTACGCCACAAAAAAAAGGTATGAGTTTAGTGCTCCTTCATGTCTTGCCCATACGGTCTGTAGTTACAAAGACAAAAACCGCCCCCATGAACCTAGAAATCTTTCGATCCAGGACTAATGTGGATCACTGGTCGTTGGTACTATCCAGCTCGATGACCATCTCCGGCGAGGACTACCGCGTCGCCTTCTGCTTTTGTTCTGCAGTACCATTACAACAATAAGTACTGCGACAAGAGGCTCAAAAATGATCTAACAGAGGTCCAAAAGACCCACAAAAGAGATTTACAAAGACTAATAGCTCAAAGCTTTAAAATCCCTAAAGGGAAAAAACCAGAAGTGTACGCAATGTAGCAAAAACCTTCCGTCCACAATGACGAATAACGCGCTATTTAATTTAATCATTCACTCACACGGTCGCCGTTCACTCATTCGGTCTGACGGCCCTCGCGGCGCGTCTAATTTCATTCACTTTTTTTTGTCACTCTAAAATCATTCGGTGCGAATATATTTTTTGTGTTGGAACATTTATTTTGGCACTTTTTACGTTTACTTTTTAATGAGTGTATTGTATCTCTGCCTCATTGGACTAGTCGTTAGAACGACTACTGAGTATGAGGTCCGGGGTTCAATTCCCGCGTCGGGTAGAATGATATGAGAAATTCGTGATGACAAAACCCAATCCCATCAGGAATTTCTCAATAACAGCCACGGAGTCCTGGTCATTGTGCCTAATTGATGGCAATATAGACTCACCGCCTATTACACAGGACTTACACATAACTGGCAAAATGTGGGTGTAAGTACTTGCCTCCTAAGCCATAATGTGGGTGTAAGTACTTGCCTCCTAAGCCATAATGTGGGTGTAAGTACTTGCCTCCTAAGCCAAAATGTGGGTGTAAGTACTTGCCTCCTAAGCCAAAATGTGGGTGTAAGTACTTGCCTCCTAAGCCAAAATGTGGTTGTAAGTACTTGCCTCCTAAGCCAAAATGTGGGTGTAAGTACTTGCCTCCTAAGCCAAAATGTGGGTGTAAGTAATTGCCTCCTAAGCCAAAATGTGGTTGTAAGTACTTGCCTCCTAAACCAAAATGTGGGTGTAAGTACTTGCCTCCTAAACCAAAATGTGGGTGTAAGTACTTGCCTCCTAAGCCAAAATGTGGGTGTAAGTACTTGCCTCCTAAGCCAAAATGTGGGTGTAAGTACTTGCCTCCTAAGCCAAAATGTGGGTGTAAGTACTTGCCTCCTAAGCCAAAATGTGGGTGTAAGTACTTGCCTCCTAAGCCAAAATGTGGGTGTAAGTACTTGCCTCCTAAGTCAAAATGTGGGTGTAAGTACTTGCCTCCTAAGCCAAAATGTGGTTGTAAGTACTTGCCTCCTAAGCCAAAATGTGGGTGTAAGTACTTGCCTCCTAAGCCAAAATGTGGGTGTAAGTACTTGCCTCCTAAGCCAAAATGTGGGTGTAAGTACTTGCCTCCTAAGCCAAAATGTGGGTGTAAGTACTTGCCTCCTAAGCCAAAATGTGGGTGTAAGTACTTGCCTCCTAAACCAAAATGTGGGTGTAAGTACTTGCCTCCTAAACCAAAATGTGGATGTAAGTACTTGCCTCCTAAGCCAAAATGTGGGTATAAGTACTTGCCTCCTAAGCCAAAATGTGGGTGTAAGTACTTGCCTCCTAAGCCAAAATGTGGGTATAAGTACTTGCCTCCTAAGCCATAATGAATTACAAATGTGATGTATGTCATCTGTATGTATGTCATCTGTAGCAGTATGTGATAAGTGACTTTTTAGAAAGGATATGCAGCGTGGATAATTGGATATCATTTCAGGAAAGTCCCATGTACGCACTAACCAGACCCAAATCTATATTATGCACCCCCTCTCTTTCTCCATAAATAACACACTTTATTTCACCCAAAATCGATCCTAAAACTGAACAATTTAACATTTAATCAAATTCCGTTAAATCCTCACAAACTGGTTCTACCATTAAAGTCGACAAAGAATTTAAATGACACTACACAACCATTGCCATGTGACAGCCGTCATTAATACGACACCCCGCGCCCGGGGGCGAAGGGGGTGAAGCAACCCCTTCATTTAATATGCACCCCCATTAACTGGACACCATAATTGATATTGACAGATCGACTAAATTACATTCATGGTTTTAGATACTGTGATTTTGTAAATCTGTCGTTTATTAAAGTTGTGGCAGGGATTTAAAATGATTTTATTATTCTAATTGGTCAACAAATAATAATTAATTATCATACATACCAACACAAAATTGGCACCAAAGTGGCAATAATAATAGGGATATAACATAGACACATTATATTCTAGTAAAACATTTCCGTGGGATTATTTCTGCCCTCAACACAAGCAAACCAGCGGACAAAAGTTCGTGTCTGGTAAAATATTGTAATATACTGTTACCTTCCACAGTCGTGTTTGCAAAAGGGGAATTTTAAGTTGACGTATTTACCAAAAACTTTGCAGAGCCACCCATCTATGAAACAGCTAGCGTGTTCTTATTTTTAATTGCATGTTCCTATTTGAACAGAATTAAAACAAACTTTACATCACCCCGCCACAACTTTTCACATTTGGCAAACATTTTTGAACAATTAACCTTTAAAAATTGTACAGTTTCGCCTCCGAAATAGGTTACTAGCTAATTGCCAAGATACTACTTACGTACCACTCAAGGAAATATAAGCTCTGCTCACTTGTAATAGGGGTTTAAGAGGGTACAACGTAATATTTTGTTTTAGTAAATGCCGTTTTCTTACCCTGAGCAATTTGTCGGTTAATTTCTTATTATTTCAACTTTTTGAACTGCTTAATTCTGTTGTCAGTTGGTGCAATTTTTCGGGCTTGCACGTTATTGGACGAAAGAGGACAAATAAGGGATATATAGGGGGTGAAAGAGGGATAAATTAGGTTGATATGATGTGTGTGTGAATTAAGGAAAATGCGGGAAGATTTTTGCCCGCAAAAGGTTAAGAAAATTAGGTTAACGTTCACACACATAACAACATAATATTGTGGCAGACACACAGGGACTTATTTATTTAGTTTTTTGATGACATATTTTTGTTTGTACTGAGATATATAAGACACATAAAGTTTCAGTGATATTTCTACATGAAAGGAGAATCATAGGTACTTACCTACTATGTCCCTGATAAGGAGTCATTTGGGGATATTCGTATTCAATCTGATCAAATTCTCGTTTTATGGATAAGGATCCACATCTTTCAGCACTGTTCGCATAGTTCTGTCAATTGCTAGGCTGCGAAAACGCGTACTGCCGAAGGCATCGTCGGTGCTTCTACGTGCTGTAGCACTCCCGCTCTGTTTGGAACCATAATCGGACTTCAAAGAACCTGTTTTGTAGCACTTTCAACAGGACTGACATAGACTTTTCACCATCATTGGAACGTCACTTTGTTTAGGTGATCTCGTAGTACAGATTCCTGGTCTAGTATGCCTCCAAACAGTTGTAAAAAAGAACAGCTAATTCAAAATCTGAACAAACCAAATCAATTCAGATAACTTTCGCAAACACAGCACAGTCAATATATAAACACAAACCAAACACCGCATCCGAAGCTAAATCAATACAGTTTACAATCCTAAATCTCTTTGACACGGCTAAACATTACCGGTGCATACACGAAATATTAATAACTGCTGCGAAGCGGCCGCAAACGGATTCTATCAATTTTGATGTAGGTGTACACCGCAATGCATTGCAATCAGTAATGCTGGTTTAAGGGGGACTAGACTGAGGTATGCCATTTGGAGGCTATATGTATTGAGGGACATCGATTAAATGTAGTACGTCTTCTTCGTGAGGGCAGTAAGGTCTAACGACCACACACACCCTAGTGTCAGAGTTTCTAAAACGCCTCAAGGGCGTCTGACATAGTTTGTCGACCGCAATTTGGCGCCGGGACCACCGGCTTATACGTGCCTTCCGAAGCACGGAATCATCTTTATAACAGACACAATCAGATGATTCAAGCCTGCAATGTCCTAGCCAAACTGGAAACTACTTTACAATGTATGCTTCCTTTCATGAAATATATGAATGAAATATAATATTAATCGTAATACACACACGCGTAATATCACAAATGCCGTAATATCGTAAAATCAACGATGTGTACCGAATTTCATGAAACCAAACATTGAGAATAATAATTAATTAATGTGAAATACAGACGTATGTATATCCCATTTTATTTTTGGTCGGCGCAGCATGTCTTCTTTTATAGTCTTCTATGGTTATATTATCTGTCATCATCATCATCATCATCCTTCACACTCCGACTTCACTCACTGCTGGATATAGGTCTCTCTTTGCTTGTGTCAAGGTCGACATTACCATGTAGTAGCTTGCTATTCTGTCAAATTGTACAGGTTTTTCCTAAAATAATTTGAATTCCATAATTCGAAGACCTTCGTTCATCTATTTTACCTATCAAGTTCGTTAATTATTTTCCTATTAAAAACTAATCGCCAGTGTAAAACCACCCTTATATCGAACTACCTATAACTACAGTGTGGCGGTGAGCGCCGGATTTCGTTTAAATTATTGGTATTATGGACGCCGTAATTTCCTCTACAATTAACGTTATGAATATGTTATGAGATACCGTTTTATGGTGTAAGCAGGCATTTAAGCGATGTTGGAGGACATAGTTTTACCTACTTTATTGAAATACTGGTTTATAGGCTTCTGACTGCATGGATTTGACTATAAGAACAAAGTATTGCCGTCATACTAGGTACAGTTTCCGTCATACAGACAGTTAAATCGCTTCTCTGGGAGTTCGTCGAGCTTCATTGTCTCGGCGCTTTTCTTGTGGTCGCCACTGTTGATTCTGGCTAACAGGAGTTACAGTGGTTTGGGAATAGTGTGGCGGGCTTGTCTCAATTTTAAAAAAATACTAGGTACAGTCGATCATCAATTTACCTCAAACTATCAGATTTTCTAATTCTATTTTGAATACATAAAAACATAACCTAACCTAAACATAATCATAACATAAACTCACGCCTTTTTCCCATGAGGGTAGGCACAAACCATAGAACGCCACTTGCTACGATTCTTACATCCTACTCCTTTTTCCTCGTCCACATTCATACATCTGGTCATACACGCACGCCGGTGGAGAGGTACTACGCACCTGTCCTTTCTAAAGAACCTTACCGATAAGGTCAAGGGCGTCCCCTCCCGGTGTTGCCATTCACATTTGCCATATCTAAATCGAACTATAATAAACACTTCTAATACCTGAGGTTTATAGAGAGATCTACTCCTCCAAATTAAGCCTCAATTTCACTATAATCCTGTCCTTTAATCTCGGTAAAACTTAATTCTCTTCAATAGTATTAAATAATAAAGTAATATCAGTTATCATAACCGTTACTTGATCATTTATTGAACGAAAGATCTTTTGCTCTAAAACCTTGGAAATATCTTAATAAACTTAATCCAATTATCCTATAAAACCTTCAGCTTTACAGGCTTAATAGAAAATGGCCGAAAAAGGTATTCCCATCTGAAATTCAGCCAATTCTTATATTTAACGAACAGAAAAAAGCCGATGTACCCTCTAATATAAATTATCTGGTGTCAACTGGGTTCTATTTTATCCCAATATACCTAATTACAAACGAAAACTCACCTTATTGTCTTAACTCTCAAGTTTCATTTTCCTATGGAACAATCTGAAGAGACCAGTGTTATTCAAAATTGAGATTTACCCTTAAAGACATAGATTCGAAATTAGGGTACTTCAAACCTTCTCAAACGATTTGTAGGTCTATTTTTGGCGTAATAAGGTCAGTATTTGATTGGCAGGTGTTTGTTAGGAGTCATTTATCAGCTCTAGAAAATGTCAGGGGTTGATTCGCATCGTATTATTAAAAAGGTGGTGTTTTTGCATGAGACGAGCTAAAACGTTATGTGGGGCAAGGATTATGTAAGATTATTTAAGCATTTATATGTGTGCTTTAAAAGAGTTTCCTTATTAACTCCATAACGACTATTCTTAGCGTGTAAATGACAATATTCAAATTGAGTCAGCCCAAAATTTAGCGACGAGATTGGCATTTTCATTTGTGATGTGCAAATAACAAGACAAGCAGGACACAATATCAAGTGTCCCATAGTTAGTGGGGCAACACAACATTTACACTCCAGGGCAGAGTCGTCTATGAATCTACACCTGAACAGGTTTTCCTTGGAAGTAGGAAAATGCTTTCCATTATCCATAACGATTTTCAACAGGCTTTTCAGATGATTGATAATTCATACGTAATATAATTCTTACTCAGTAAGTCGTGGGTTCGAACCCAGGCTGAGGCGCATTACTTTGTGTAATTTATTTCATCGTCGCTGCTCTCAAAACGGTGAAGGAAAACATCGTGAGTAAACCGGCATGTCTTACAATACAACCAAATGTTCGAAGACATGACTGTGACATCTACCGACTTACACTTTGCCGCGTGGTGGATTATAGCCCATCCCTCTCCTAGAGAGCAGGCCTGAATCCCTGCTGTGGTAACATTATAGGCTGATGATAATGATGTCAATCTTATACATTCTGTTTTTATAATGACTGGCCTGTTGGTCTAGTGGTTGGTGACCCTAACTGCTATGCCGGGGGTCGTGGGTTCGATTCCCACCCAGGACAAATGTTTGTGTGATGAGCACGATCATTTGTTCTGTGTCTGGGTGTAATTTGTCTATAATAATATGTATGTATTTAGAAATATATAAGTATGTTTATCAGTTGTCTAGTACCCATAACACAAGCTCTGCTTAGCTTGGGACTAGATGGCGTTGTGTGATAGTTGTGGAATATTATTATTATATTATAAGCCAAGCCAATATAGGAGAAGCTCATAGCTAAATAATAACAGCCGCTCGGATCGGATCGATTCTTTGATCTTCTATGAACACAGCTTAAAGTTTCATAGAAATAAAAAATGTCAGATTCAGGTGTAACCACTTCGTAAAAAAACTACCTACGAATATAAAAGCTGCAGTGCAAGTACGTAGCACTCGATTCGCTTCGATTCGATAAATCTGACAGTTATTCTCGATAAAATGAGCTTTTATCGAATCGAATCGATGTCGCAAGTACGTAAATAATATTTTAACGATCGGTAGATAACTCTAAAATTTAAACGATTTTATCGAAAATGGAAGTACGAAACGACATTTTGACAGTTTGACATTCCGCCCACGATAAATCTTGTCGACGCGTGTTACGTACTTCCAAATTCGATAACAAGCTCGATAAAACTGACAACGATAACGATCTCGATGTCTTATCGATGCAAAGTTCGTACTTGCACTGCTGGATTGAAGGTTTACAACCATACAAGCGGAATATTTCTTGAAAAATACATTTCTTGGAAAATACAAATCCATTTTTCATTTCGTTTTCCGCGAAACGAATCATGTTTTTCATAGTCCGTAGTAGAAGGTCATTGTAAGCTGCCAATCAAGTTTTTTCACCCCTATTTAATTATGTTTTTTCTTTACAAAACCATAACATTTTTCCCCAAACAAACCAAATTATTGCTACATGAAAAAAAACTATTAACCTTCGAAACATCGATTTCAAGATTAAACCTTACGTCTGCGTGATAAGGTACCAATTTCCATGACAAGTGCGACTCGAATAGGCATAAAAGAGGGTTTAATTGAATATTAGCGTGTCAAGAACCATTAGTAACAGTTAATTGGTCCTCCCTGATAATGATTTACTGAGTATAGTTTTTAGGGTTCCGTGGTCAACAACGAACCCTTATAGTTTCGCCATGTCTGTCTGTCTGTCCGCACTATACCTCAAAGACTCTTAATACTAGATAGCTCTTACGATGAAAACAGATAAGTTACGCCGACAAAATGGTAAAATGAAATCTCGAAAATTATTTTTTCGTGTATTTCCAGTTGACGTGAGGATGATTTTTTTCTCGCGAAGCTCATATTGTGGGAAATTGTTGCAGATCTTTAAAAAAAATGCGAGTTTGTTGTTGTTGTTTGTACGTTTTCGATTAAGGGATTCGTTTTTGAAATATTTATAGAGCTTTGAAGTGTTAATTTAAAAAAAATACAAGTTTACAAGCAATCAGTTCAGTAAGTTCACATAATTATTTTGATGGGCAACTACGGAATCCTATATTGTAAGTGGTCCGACATGCACTTGGAAGGGTTTGACAAAGAAATGTCAACTATATAAATAAATAATAATAAAATAAAAAGCCTTTTATTTCCTGCATTCCATAGTACAATTTCATTTACAGTGTGCATAAAGAATAGATTTGAAATAAATAAATTAAAATAAATAAATTAAAATTAATGTGATTATGATTAGCAAATGTTTAGAATGTAATAATAATATATTCAAATCCATTTCATTTTTGTAGTTTCTATTATTGTAGTAATTAATAATTAATTTAATGTTTTTTAGCAAGAACCCTCTCCATATGAAAGGTAAAGGCCTCCTCCAGAGAAGACCAGTGCTCTCTATTCTCTGCCGCTCGTAACCAATGAGTACCTGCCACTTTTGTAATATCGTCTACCCAGCGTGCATTTGGTCTTCCTCTCTTTCTCTGTCCTAGTGGGTCGTCTACAAAATACAGTTGCTTTTAGCTTGTTGCAGCTAGTCCAAGAACGTGAGCTCTAGTGCTTAAGAATTAAATCCGTAATTCGAATGTCAATTCTGCATCTACTTATTATTTCTCTTTTATGACCACACGAGTTTAAGCTTTAAGCAAAACCAGTTAAAGTTGATATTTATTTGTGCTTTTTTATCCTTTCAGGTAATTATCCATTGTTTTGAAGTAAAGTGAAAAACGTTGAGCTACCGATCAAGTTTTCGTATTAACGAGGTGAGTTTTTAAATATTATTTCGTATAAGTATTGAAAACATTCGTATAACATTCAGGATATTGTAATCCAGCTTTAATGGCTGCTATCGAGAACTTCATAGTACATGGAATAAACAGCTTTACAGGAATTTATGAAATTAAATCTTAGTTCATTTTGAAAAGGTCGCCCACAGTTTTACATTTCTTGACCTTTCACCTTAAATATGATAAAAACCGTACTTAAAATGAAAAATCTTGGAAAAATGAAATGTCAAACTTAAGTATAGCTCCTAGGACCACTTATTTCCTGGTAAGTGGGACATTACGACCGCACAATAGGTGTGGGATATCATTCATGATTTATTTTATAATGTATGGATATTCGTAGTAGAATCCTTGTAAAAGTGTTTGTACTATGAAATTTTACCATGTTATCTATTTTTAGCTAAATTATATACGACTAGCTGATGCCCGCGGCTTCGCCCGCGTGGGTGTCGGTTATCGCGACCAAAAGTAGCTTTTCTTCCCCCCACTTTCAAATCCATACAACCTTTTTTTCGCATTAAAAATTAACCTATGTCCTTTCTCAGCCTTTAGTCTATCTGTGTTCCAAATTTTATTTAAATTGGGTCAGTAGTTTTGGCGTGAAAGCGCGACAGACAGACAGAGTCACTTTCGCATTTATAGTATTCATCATCATCATCATCAACAGCCTCTTAATGTTCCCACTGCTGGGACACAGGCCTCCTCTCTTTATGAGGGAACGGGCTATAATCTACCGCGGGCCCAGTGCGGATTGGTAGATGTCACATGTCTTCGAATTTTAGGTTCTAAGACACGCCGCGCCGGTTTCCTCACGATGTTTTCCTTCACCGTTTTGAGATCAGTGGTGATGAAATAAATTACATAAAGTAATGTGCCTTGCCTGGGTTCGAACCCACGACCTACTGTTCGTAAGTCGGGGTCGTTATAGTATTAGTAAGGATATATATAAAGGTACAGTAACGCTTGTCAAGGTCAACCAGTGGATGGAAAACCATTAATTTATTACTTACCGATGTTACTCTGTGCCTCCGAATCAGAAAGCATATTAAGTTCTATTCTATTCTATTTATCTTCGGGGACGCCGGCAGACACCAGACGGGCGATCAGTCCTTTCGTTGTGGATTATTTCGCCCAGTTCCCCATAAGCATATTAAGTTGGTCCTAGCTGTCTTTTGTAGATATTGGACAGTCGTTAAGTTGTGGAGGTCAGATATTCAGTCACTTCTTGTAAAATACTGGTATTCAACTGCATCAGATTAGACTGAAAGCGGACCCAGACTTGGTTGGAAAAGACTGGCATATGATGAACTAGTTTTGGCTATAGGGATAAGGGTCGACCAGGATTAGGGATGTTAACAAAAAAAATCTAATTAGTCCGTCAGATAGATTTCCAAAAAATATTGGGCACAATTTTTTTCTTTTTTCACGTAAACAAACAATGAAAACGATACAGTGCTTTGAAAACTCGTGTGACGTCATGTTCTAAGGCATTAGTATGATATTTCTTAGCGAGCAGTGACGTCACGACCTCCCACTCAAATCTTTGACGCGTTTTATCTTCGTCAAGTTTTATTGATTTGATAAAACAAAAAATACGTATCCAATATTTCCAGACGGACTAATTAGAATCATCTTTTTTTTAGTCGGTAAACATCCCTATTATGTTAATGATGATTGAGTAATGACCACTGAATTGAGAGAAACCTGAAATTAGAAGACAAGCTTCGCCGACCCCAAAATTATTGTGAAAACGATACGAGAATTTTTTTTTTTTTTTTTTTCCTTATTAGTAAGAACCAAGTTCTTACTAGTTAATTGCAATCTAGCCTAAGAAGACTAATAAACAATTTAAATCTAACTTATTATGCTACGTTATAAATTATGTTAATGCTAAGAATAGTGTCCATAATTAGGTATGCACTTTTACACACGTTCGTAACACTTCCTTAGAGTCTGGTAAAATTGATAAAACACTTTGTTCATGTGTTATATAAATAGCACAACATTGTTACTATTATTGATTCACTTACACTACACTAATTCAAATGGTTTAGTTCTCTTTAGTCTACGCACTATGTCTGTGTTGTCTAACAGCTGGATTGCCTCAACATTCACGTGTCGATGGAGTCTGTGTTCGTGGGCTTCAGCAAATTTTTGTGTGATGGTGGTGACGAATTCCATGTCGAGGTCACGGTGGAGGTCATCGTTTCTTATGTACCAGGGTGCATTTACAGCAGCCCTGAGTACTTTATTTTGGAACTGTTGAATTATTTTGACGTTGGTTGGCTTAGTACAGCCCCAAAGTTGGATACCATACGTCCAAATTGGCATCAGAATATGCTTGTATATTATCAACTTATTATGTATTGATAAACAGGATTTCCTTCCCAGTAACCAATACAAACGTTTATAACGAATATCGAGTTCCTGTTTTTTCTTTTTGATATGGGCTTTCCAACGCAGCTTGGCGTCGAGAGTTATGCCAAGGTATTTGGCTGTGTTAGCATATGGTATTTGCATACCATTTATGTAGAGTGGGTGGTAGTCACTGTGTTTGTTTGTGAAGTTAATGTGAACTGATTTTGACTTATTCAGATTGATCTTCCACTTTTGTGTCCAGTCGTAAACTTTGTTCACAGCTAGTTGAACTTTCTCTACTGCTTCTCTGTGGCTTGATCCGGTGGCCATAATAGCAGTATCATCTGCAAAGGTCGCTATGGTGCTGTTTTCCAGCTCTGGGATGTCACAAGTGTATAACAAGTACAAAATTGGGCCAAGCACACTTCCTTGAGGCACCCCAGCTTTTATGGTTTTTAGCTCGGAATATGCGTCCTCTTGGCGTATTCTAAACATTCTTTTAGTTAAATACGACTCTAGGATATCTACAAATTCTGGTAGCATGCGTCTGAGCTTAAATATGAGACCCTCATGCCAAACTTTGTCAAAAGCTTGCGCGACGTCTAAGAACACGGTAGCACAGACTTCTTTATTTTCTAGCGCTTTTTCAATAACATTAGTTATTCTATGTACCTGGTCTAACGTTGAGTGTTTTTCTCTGAAGCCAAACTGGTGATCTGGAACTAGGTTTTTATCTTCTATTACTGGTTTTATCCGTTTTAGTAACAGTTTTTCAAATAACTTTGATAGTACGGGTAACAGAGAAATGGGTCTGTATGATGATGCTTCGTGGGGAGGTTTCCCAGGCTTCGCAATCATAATGACTTCAGCAACCTTCCATGGCTCAGGTACATATTTTAAGATAAATGAAGCATTTATTAGTTTGGTCAGCTTTACTATGGCTTTGCGTGGGAGGCGTTTTAGAATTTCCCCTGTGATGAGGTCGTAACCGGGAGACTTTTTTGAGCTAATGTTGTTTTGAATTTCTCTCATTACTTCCTTAGGAGTCACAAGCTTGATTCTTTGGTTTTGTGATAAATTTACACTCTCATGTATTTCTACAGAGCTTTCGTTGGGTTGAAAGGTTTCTTCTAAATGTTGAGCAAATCGGAACGCCTTTTGGTCATTGCCGTTGCTATCTCTGATGGGCGGTATTTGTATAATCTGCCTTTTTAGATTTCTCGTCGCTTTCCAAAGTGAGTAATCCGTTGATTTGTCATTGGTAAGCTGAAGGAGGTTGGTATTCAGAGATTCATCCTCAAATTGTAGAATTTTTCTCTTTAGTCGTTTAGTTAGGTTATTTAGTATTGTTTTATGACGCGGGAACCTTGTTTGCTGCCACAACTTCCTTTGTTTTCTTTTCTCTGATAGTAAATCCACAATTTCTTTAGGATAGATAAATCCCTTATATCTGCGTTTTAGCTGAGGTGTATTGCTCCACGCACATTGTTGAATATTAATAATAAATTTGTTTACTTCTGAGTCAAGCTGATCTTGCGTTTTTATCGGAGTTTTAAGGTCGATAATATTATCTAGATCAAGAGCAAAACTGTCCCAATCTGTGGACTTATTAACCAAGGTTAAGTGGCTTTCTTTTAATAGGATGGATAATAGGATACGAGAATGATAACCTATTTATGCAATGAAGTTGAACTAATGTGTTCCAGTTTGGAGGTCGTGTTGTACACTAATATTAGCGCACGAGACACTTCAACTTGAGTCTTAAGTTAATGTTTAACTTGTGATGAATCTGGTCATTTTGAGTATTAACATTAACACTGAAAATGTTTACCTTTTTTTTTTTTGTGGGTGGTAAATCATCGAATGACCCCCCCCCCCGCTCTTGGGCAGAGCGAAGGAGAGTGTCAGACTTCTACTGACTAAAAACCGAACCCATGTTCCTTCTTTGCCCTTGCGCCGAGGCCACGTCATCTGGTACAAATATCCGCGGCCCCGACGGGCAACCTTGTTTACCTACTATTTGTTTTTATCCGTGATCATGGTGCTTGTAATAGTGCCATTATAGGGAACTCAAAATAAAAAGTTAACATGGTAAGTACTCCGTTTTCAATTTTGTTTACCTAGGTATAGTAGTAAAATAATACATTATTCTAAAAATATTAGTCACAAAGATTTCTTTGTATCAGTCCAGACTGTGAATCTGTCTTGTGGTCGCCTAATGACCCAAAAATGTCTTAAATCTCGAGACCCACATCCAAACTAAAGGTAAGGTAAGGAGATTTTCCCCTGCCCATCCCGCCAGGGGAAAATCTCAAAGCTACTAAATCATTACTTACCCAATACGATACAATACAAAATAAAGTTCGAACCAAACTTGCGTCAAAGTTAGAAAGACTTCTCCATCTTCCATTCATTGTACCAAGTAATAATAAAAGGTGCTCAGTTGGGACGCATAAATCATAGAAAAATCACCAATAACTTCACAAAATGAAGGTTTTTTCTTTGTACATACAATGTTTGTGATAAATTAGTTTAGTTTGCCCAGTTTCGGGCAACGATCGCCCGTGAAATTTGGGCAGGATTTTTGTAAAGGCGGTCTCAATTGTTGTCATTTGGCTATTGAAAAGTTAGTTGTAGACATGATGTGGATAAGAAGAAGACCTTTTATAAAAAAATCTAGGTCCTTTTTTGTATAAACTCTCAAATCAACATAATATGAGTGAAATGTTTACAACTCAGAATAGAATAGGGGATCGAATAAAAAAACTAATTAGTCCGTCAAATAGATTTCCAAAAAATATTGACCAAATATTTTTTCTTTTTTCACGTAAACAAAAGATGAAGACGATACAGTGCTTTGAAAACTCGTGTGACGTCATATGATAGTACATTTTGTACCTTCAAGTGACGTTTCAAGCCCAACTCCATGATCTTTGACGCGTTTTATCTTTGTCAATTTTTATTGATTTAACAAAACAAAAAACACGTATCCAATATTTTTCGATAATCTAACTGACGGACTAAACAGAATCATATTTTTTTGAGTCAGTCCGATTCCCAATTGAAATGTTTCTTCGTATTTTTAGATATTTTTCAGTTATCTACCTGGCGACTGCCGCTATCGGATTAAGGCACAGTGGGCTAATCACCTGCTTGCCCGACAATAACTGATTAACGAAACTGAAACAGAAAGAAACCGGACCGATCTTTTACCGACGACTTTTGGCATGAAAAAACGGACACGAATTGCTTTTTGGAACGTACGCACGCTTAGTGACGACAGCCGACTAGCCCAAGCAGAAGCAGTAATGCTGAGCTACAACTTGCTCGGTCTAAGCGAAGTGAGGAGAAACGGTTTTGGTGAACTGAGAACGTCCGGGGGCTTGACTCTGCTATATTCTGGCAAAGAAAGTGAGGAAGATGTGCGCGAGTATGGCGTAGGGATCCTCCTTTCTAAGGCAGCTAAGAATAGCCTCTTGGACTGGAAACCGATCTCAGACCGGATCATGTACGCCCGTTTCAACTCAAGAGCCCGGAAGATCTCCATTGTCCAGTGCTACGCCCCTACTAATGCATCTCCTGAGGATACCAAGGACGACTTCTACGATGCCCTCAATGCCACCCTTAGGAGCATAAAGAAGCAAGACATCATCATCGTCATGGGGGACCTGAATGCAAAGGTTGGGAGTATCAACACTAATCGCGAGCGACATATGGGTACACAGGGACTTGGAGTGTGCAACGAGAATGGGGAGCGATATATCGAGTTTTGTCAGAATCACGACCTTACCATTGGAGGGACATTATTCATTCATGGTGACCACCATAAGTACACGTGGAACTCACCCGATGGGGTCACTAAGAACCAAATTGACCACTTTGCCATTAGTTCCAAATGGCGTTCTTCACTGCTTGATGTTCGCAACCGTAGGGGCGCCGATATTGATAGCGACCACCATCTGGTGGTTGCTGAAGTCCGGCTTAAATTTGCAGTAGCCCGTGCGGCTGGCGGCCCTGGCAAGGTGGGAAGACGGTTCAATGTCAACAAACTGCAAGACCCAGACACGCGTAAAGTTTTTCAACTCGAGCTACGCAATCGCTTTTCTTTACTCGACACTGCATCGGAGTCACTGAACGAGGAGTGGAACCGCATTAAAGTGGCCTATACAGAGACCAGCTCCGCTGTTTTAGGGCACACATCGACTCACTCTCGGGAGGACTGGATGTCACAGCGCACGTGGAACCTGATCGAAGACAGAAGAAAGCTTCATCTGAGACTGATGGAAACCCACAACGATGCCATGAGAGCCGACCTTAACACTCAATACCGTCAGAAACGGAAGGAAATCTATCGCAGTACCCGCAAAGATAGGAGGCAGTGGGCTGACGGTATTGCGGATCGTGCTCAACAAGCTGCAAACACCGGCAACTTGAAGGAACTGTACAAAGCTACAAAAATTTTGGCAGGTAACAGCAAGTCAAAGAAGAAACCGCTGAAGTCCAAGGATGGGCAGCTCATTGTGACATCAGAAGGGCAGCTGACGCGCTGGCGTCAACACTTTGAGGAGGTCTTCCATTTGTCAGCTACATCTGCGCCTGACGCCCTACAAGTCTGTTCCCCACCATCCCGGCTACTAAACATCAACACCGAACCACCGACAGCCTCTGAAGTTGCGGAAGCAGTCCGCTCTTTGAAGACAGGCAAAGCCCCAGGACTCGACCTCATAACGGCGGAAATGCTACAAGCCGACTTACCCTCTGCCGTCGAAGTCCTGACGCCTCTTATTGAGATGATCTGGACTGCTGAAGACCTCCCGGATGATTGGAACAAAGGTCTTATAATAACTGTTCCTAAGAAAGGTGATCTAAGTCAATGCGATAACTGGAGAGGTATTACACTGCTCTCGATTCCCTCTAAGGTTTTCTGCAAGATCATCCTGGATAGACTGTTGAAGGCCGTGGATCCTCTTCTACGCAGGGAACAGGCTGGTTTCCGCTCAAACCGCTCATGCACGGACCAGATCAACACTCTCCGTATCATACTGGAACAGGCATCAGAATGGCAGAGGGAGATTTATCTTACTTTTGTCGACTTCGAAAAAGCCTTTGATACGTTGAAGTGGTCTAGCATCTGGACCCGTTTACTGGATATTGGAGTGCCGGCGAAAATCGTCCGTTTGTTAGAGAGTATTTACAGGAGGTATTCTTGCAAGGTAACACATGACGGCCTCATCTCGGATGATGTAGCAGTACACGCGGGTGTGCGGCAGGGCTGCCTCCTGTCACCGCTCCTCTTCTTGGTCGTTCTTGACGGAGTTATGCTTCGCATCACTGAGAACAGGCGACGCGGCATAGAGTGGGGATTGTCTAACGTCCTGGAAGACTTAGACTACGCCGATGACCTATGCCTTCTGAGTCATACCCACGCCGATATGCAAGCAAAATTGAACGAGCTTCGTCAAGAAGCGGCAGAAACCGGGCTTAAAATAAATATAAGGAAGACCCAAGAGTTAAGATCTGGTGTGAAGAACCAATCACCGTTGCTGATTGGCACAGAGGCAGTGGCACGCGTCCACAAATTTACTTACCTCGGGAGCGTCGTGTCAGAGACTGGGGGCAGTGAAGAGGACATCGCTTCACGGATCGCCAAAGCCCGAGCTACCTTTGCGCAGTTGAGACCTGTTTGGCAGTCACGGAAACTGACCCGAAGGATTAAACTAAAGATATTCAGGTCCAACGTGAAATCCGTGCTGCTTTACGGGTGCGAAACGTGGAAGGTCACCAAGATCATCACACGCCAAATCCAAGTGTTCGTCAACCGCTGTCTTCGTCGCATTCTCGGAATCTACTGGCCCGAGACCATCTCCAACGTCGAGCTGTTGGAGAAATGCCACGAGAGCCCGATCGACCACCAGATCAAGCGGCGCAAATGGAGATGGATTGGCCACACGCTCCGAAGGGATCCCGACCACATACCCAAACAAGCTTTGGACTGGAACCCCCAAGGGAAAAGAAAGCGTGGCCGTCCCCGACAAACCTGGCGTCGCACCGTGTTGGCAGAAGCGGCGAGCATCGGATTGACGTGGAGCGAGGTGAAGCGTGAAGCTCAAGATAGATCGCGATGGAGGACATCTGTGGACGCCCTCTGCCCCATCTAGGGGACATAGGACTTTAAGTCAAGTAAGTCAAGACCTGGCGACTAACTCGTTGGTCTAGTGGTTGGAAGCGCAACTGATGTGCATGAGATCCTGGGTTCGATTCCCAGGTTGAGCTATTGATATTGGGTTTATCCATTAGAAATTCCTTAGTAGCAACCACGGAGTCTTGATTTGTGCACAGTTGATAACAATAGGCTAGCCTCATTTTACGTGAGACATAAACTTATCTTGTAAAATGTGTACTAATGGGTACACCTCTGCCTACCCCTTCGGGGATTAAAAGCGTGATGTTATGTTAAACCTTGAATAGTTAGCACTTGGGCAGTCCCATAATAAAATGTATCCCCACACCTGCTCACAGATTTCATTTTCTGACAGAAACAACAACGGCGACAATATACCTCCCACGATAACCCCTTTGACAAAGAGCATAACCACGTACATAATATGATAAATACTAACAATCATAATTAACAGGCTTAACTTAATTAATAACACTCAAATGTAATTACAGCTATGTCATTTGCAGAGCGTTATAGATTATCGCCTGAGGCCGTTGACTAGGCGTCAATACACGAATGGGTTAATTGGTTATATCTACTTATGTATCTACGAATCATGAACATCAGTAGACAGGTACGAGGTAGTCTTGATTATGACTGGTTTTAGTAACTCCAAGGCTACTTGGAGTTACTGAATCTAAGTGAAGGCCTAAATTAAAGTGAGATGTTGGGTTTTAGAGAAAAGGAGATTGCAGTTTAAAAGAAGATGTAGTGGAAATAATTTAAAAGAGTAGACGATGGTTTGGTCATGTTATGATGATAAGTGCAGGGTAACAAAAAATTATATTTACAAGCCAGATGTGAGTGGCAACGTTGGGACACCCTAGGAGAACATATACTGACCTTATTGGTGCGGTTCTTCAGAAAGGACAGGCGTGTACGAGTATCAAGTATGACCAGATTTAATGAACGTAGTTGAGCTGAAACGAGTAATTAAGAATCTGGTAGTGAACGGTGGTTTCTGCCTTCTCACATGGGAAAAAAGGCATCAGTTTGTTCATGAATTTATGTTAAACTAGCGGACGTCCCGCGGTTTCACCGGCGTAGATCCCGGTCCCGTGGGAATACAGGGATAAAAAGTAGCCTATGACACTCGGCAATAATGTGACTTTCTATTGGTAAGAATTTTTAAAATCGGTTCAGTAGATCTCGAGATTACCCCTTACAATTTAAAAATATACAAACACACAAACTTTACCTCTTTATAATATTACTAGCTGATGCCCGCGACTTCGTTCACGTTGAAAAATGTGTGTCTGTCTTGTTGATCCAGTAGCCCTAAGCGCGACTACTGAGCATGAAGTCCGGAATTTGATTCCCGATACTGGCAAAGGGAGGGGGGCTCAGTAGAGGCAACGGAGTCTCGTTATGTGCCCGGTTGATGGCAATAGCCCATAGTACATCCAGTCCCTATTTACATGGCGCTTCAAGATCACTGCGAAATATCGGTGTACGATTAGGTACACCACTACCTAACCCTTTCGGAATTACAGGCGTGATCATGTGTATAGATGTGCATAAGTACCTACTTTTGAACTGCCAAATCTTGTCTAAGTTATTTTATTGTGATCATCATCTACCGTTCCTTGGTGACAGCACCTGCCTCCCTAAAAACCACTATTTTTATTTTATTTACCTATACATGAACCTCAAAAATAGGTAAAACGTGCATAATAAGTTCATCCTCTGTCGGCTGAAAAAAATCTTTAGAAAATAGAATATTCCCATCTGCCTCCAGATTCCTGACGATTCTCTCCTATTTGAATCAGTTTATTTGCTAAGACGCCAGCTTCGTGGTCGTTGTACAGTTAACATAAGACGCATATTTTTGATCCTGGACCTCAGCGACGACGCTTTGAGACATGTTTATTTCATCCACCGGAGTGTCCCCTGCAATGACTGGCAGGGTCTGACTACAGTCGCCTGTGATCAACACAACAACGCTGTCCTGCAAGCTGCGGTTCAACGCGTCTAATGCATGCTTGTGCGATATTGTGCACTCGTCCCATATTAGTACTGTTGGCACTGGAGGGAAAAAATATTCGGAAAATAGAATTGGCCCATCTGCGTCCGATTCCAAACTTATCTCTCCTGTTTTCAGATTATTTGCAAAGACGCAGTTTTTGGTGATGTTGCAATTTAGGGCAAGATTCAGCGGCAATTTGGAAACGGAATGTGCAACTATTGTGTAGTCGGGCTATTGTAAAACAAAGTTGCAGCAATGCCCGAGGAACCCACAGCCACACAGCTATATGACGGCACGGTTGGCGAAGTGGCATGGCTGGACGATTGATTGTGGCGCTGCTTGTCTTATTTTACTTTCGTTTTATTTTCGTAATGTGTGTATTCGTAAATTTTTTATTCAGAAAATACAAAATTTGATTCGTCAAATGTACAACGCCATCTATCGAAGACGAAGTCAAAATTTAATGCATAGAAAGCGAACACACTTTAAGGTTTATATTATAGGCTATGTCGATTCTCAAAGCAGTGTCATTTAGACTATTTAAGAGTACTTTAGCTATCATTACTTTTTGAAAAATTAGATTTAATAGTTATCTTGTGAACACATTTATTAATTAAGTACCAATTTGATGTAATAGATGTCGTTGCATGTATGTATCTTTCGTTATGACGATAAGGTCTTCTTTTTTAATCAATCAATGCTCGATGACCTCTGTGGAGCTTCCGAAATAGTGGGTCTTAAAATGAACATTGACAAAACCAAGGTTACGTTGAATGTCCATGTATCACCTACTCTTATCAAGATCGGAGACACTACACTTGAAGTTGTGGACGATTATGTCTACCTGGGACAAACGGTCCAGTTCGAGAAAGAGGTCAATCGACGAATCCTACTCGGCTGGGCAGCTTTCGGGAAGTTGCGCGGTATCTTCTCATCCAACTTACCACAGTATCTCAAGACGAAAGTCTATGACCAGTGTGTTGTGTGCTGCCAGTGATTAGATAGGGACTGAAAAGTGGTCGCTCACAATGGGCCTCATCAGAAATCTCAAAGTCACCCAAAGGGCAATGGAGAGAGCTATGCTCGGAGTTTACTTGCGTGATCGAATCAGAAATGAAGATATCCGTATGAGAATCAAGGTTACCGACGTAGCCCGACGATTCGCCAGACTTCAGTTGCAATGGGCACATTGCTCGCAGAACGGATGGCCGATAGGCCGAAAAGTTGTGGAGTGGCGACCGCGAACCGGAAGACGTTGCGTTGGAAGGCCTCCCGACAGACTACAGACAAAAATTTCTAAAACACGCCAATTGAAAACATTTTTTTTTAAATAATATGTTTAATGTACAGAAAATCCACGTCTACACATTTATTATTGTTACGACGGTCATCTAGAATCTTCGGGAAACCTCGTTAATAACTGTGTAGTAACTAGTAGGTACCTAGAAAAAACGAGTAGAGACGAGTTCATTCTTTTAGGTATAGTTACATTGTATTCAAGGTCAGCCGACGCGCGACGTCAGCGGCAATTGACATTGTAATTTCGACCGTATGCCGAGGGCGTAAAGTAACTTCTTCCTTGTCGGTTCTTTTATCTTTAAATTTATTTTTTTGTTAATGTTTTTTTGCTGATGCTTCTTGAATAATAGAGAATTATCTCGAATTTCTTTTGTGTGTTTGGGTATAAAAGGACCGATAGAGGACGGAGTCAGTCAGTTCACTTTTAAGCGAGACATCGAAAGGTTCGAAGAGTTATCTAGTGCGACAAAGTGTTCAGTACTGTTGAAGTGATTGTGAATAAGTGCTTAGCGAGTAATAAAGTTAATTCGTGTGTTTATTTGGTAGTGTTTTTATTTATCCCATACCCAGCTCGTAACAATTTGGTGTCAGAAGCGGGGATAAATAATGCCGATTCTACCGAAGGACGACACGGATAGTATCCGTACGAGGAGTCAGCGGCAGCAAGGTATGGACCAAAGGCGATTTGGGGATTCCCCGACACAGACACCGGGCGGTGTCCAGCCTACGTCAGAGCCAGCCGCTGGCCCATCTGGAGCTACTCAAGCGGCGCCTACTACATCAGTGGCGCCTGACTTGTCTGCCTTAATGGCACTGCTGCAAGACCAGGCACGTCGTCAGGAGGAGCAGGCTAGACGTCAAGAAGAGCAGGCTCGCCAGTTGCAGGAGCAGTTGCAACGGGATAAGGAGGAGCAGGCGCGCCGTCAAGAGGAACAGGCCCGCCAGTTGCAGGAGCAGTTGCAACGGGACAAGGAGGAACAGGCTCGCCGTCAAGAGGAACAGATGCTCCTGATAAAGGATCTTCACGCATCAGTTGGGAAAGAGCTGAGCGTGATGAAGGAGCAGGTACAGCAGCACGACAACCGTATCGCAAAGGCCGAAATTCAGATCGCCGACGTGAAGAAGGCCTTGAGCGAAATTAAGGTTGGAGACGGGGCTGTGGCTTCGGTGATTGCTGCACCTTCGGTGCGCGGGTTTAAAGTACCTCCATTCGACGGAACATCTTCGTGGTCGGCCTATAAAATCCAATTTGAGGCCGTTATGAAAGCGAATGGGTGGACCAAAGGGCAAGCCATGACCGCGCTCACTTTGGGTCTCCGAGACCAGGCCCTTACCATTCTTGAGGCACTCGGGAAGGATGTGACCTACGAACAGCTGCTGGAGGCATTAGAGTCCAGATACGGCGACGCGCACCTGGAGCACGTTTTTCGTGCTAAACTCAGGGATCGCGTTCAACGTAGTGCCGAGAACTTACAACAGTGGGCCCTGGAAGTTGAAAAGTTGGTTCGGAAAGCATACCGGTCTGCCCCTGCACTCATCGATGGAAATTTGGTACAGGCGTTCGTCGACGGAATACGTGACTTGGAAGTGAGAGCCGCTGTGAGACTCGGACATCATAAGACGCTGAAGAACGCCTTAGCACATGCTCTGGAAGTAGAAGCAGTGAGACAAGACCATCGAACACACTACGTCAGAGAAGTTGTGGCAACACCTGTACATGAGCGTCCGCGAAAGTACAGCCCTAGGTGCTACGCTTGTGGAGAAAGTGGTCACCTACGGCCAAATTGTAAAAAGCGACGCACACCGAGGGAAGACCAATCACAGCGGGAAAAGGCGACTGAGATGACTGCCCAGCAACAGTGGAGAACTCGCGGTAACAATGATGAACTTTCAAGACCTTGGCGTGAAGACTGTATGCAGAGTTCCAGACAAGAAACTAAGGAAGTTGTGTCTGTGAGGAGGCTAAGAACAGATCTCAGCGACGAATGGAAGGAAACCATACAGCAGGCTCAGCAAAGTGACTCGGATATCAAACCGATCTTCGAGTGGATTAAAGCTGGTGGTCCGAAGCCCAAGTGGAGTGATGTGGCTGCGATGAGTTCCATCACGAAGAGTTATTGGGCGCAATGGAACAGCTTGGTGATCCAGGATGGAGTCTTGTGCCGTAAATGGGAAAACGCTCGAGGGGACAGCTGTCATCTACAAATGGTTGTCCCTAAAGCTAAGGTACCGGATGTTTTACGGCTCTACCATGATGGATGCTCAGGAGGACATATGGGGGTAAAAAGGACTCTACTGAAAATCAGAGAGCGCTTTTACTGGATCCACTGTCGAGATGATGTGGAAGACTGGTGTCGCAAGTGTACCAGCTGTGCGGCTGTGAAGGGACCCCACACACGAAGCAGAGGTGCATTGAAAGTGTACAACGTTGGAGCTCCCTGGGAGCGGATAGCACTGGACGTTGCGGGACCATTTCCAGAAAGCGATAGCGGAAACAAGTACTTCATGGTTGTCATGGACTACTTCACCAAGTGGCCAGAAGTCTTCGCCATTCCTAACCAAGAAGCAACAACAGTCGCGGATAAATTGGTTCAGGAAGTCTTCTGTCGTTTTGGAGTACCCTTAGAAATTCACAGCGATCAAGGAAGGAATTTTGAATCGCAAGTTTTTCAGGAGACTTGTCGATTGATGGGTACACACAAAACCAGGACCACCTCTTACCACCCACAATCTGATGGAATGGTGGAACGGTTCAACCAGACATTGGAGAGATATCTGGCTAAAGTCGTGGAAAGCAGGCAAAGGGATTGGGACAAGCACATACAGCCGTTTCTTCTGTCCTATCGGAGTGCAGTTCACGAAAGTACGACTGTAACTCCAGCCTTCGCGAACTTTGGAAGGGAATTACGGTTGCCTGCAGATTTAATTACTGGAACTCCCCCTGATGTCCCACGCAGTGTAACGGATTACGCGAATGACCTGCGTAACAAGTTAAATGATGTGTATGAGCATATCAGGCAATCCGGGCAACAGATGTCTGAGAAGATGAAGACTCGTTATGACCGGAAGGCAAACAGTCGTGGTTTCGACGAAAGTTCGCTGGTGTGGTTGCATAACCCAGTGCGAAGCAAGGGAAAGTCTCCGAAATTGCAAGCAAAATGGGATGGACCGTATCGAGTTGTGACCAGGATCAACGATGTCACCTACAGAATACAGAAGGGTCCGCGAGGTGCGCCTAAGATTGTGCATGTAGACCGATTGGCGCGATATTACGGGACTAATGATGCTCGGGACGAGCATGTCTAAGGAGGGGGCAGTGTTACGACGGTCATCTAGAATCTTCGGGAAACCTCGTTAATAACTGTGTAGTAACTAGTAGGTACCTAGAAAAAACGAGTAGAGACGAGTTCATTCTTTTAGGTATAGTTACATTGTATTCAAGGTCAGCCGACGCGCGACGTCAGCGGCAATTGACATTGTAATTTCGACCGTATGCCGAGGGCGTAAAGTAACTTCTTCCTTGTCGGTTCTTTTATCTTTAAATTTATTTTTTTGTTAATGTTTTTTTGCTGATGCTTCTTGAATAATAGAGAATTATCTCGAATTTCTTTTGTGTGTTTGGGTATAAAAGGACCGATAGAGGACGGAGTCAGTCAGTTCACTTTTAAGCGAGACATCGAAAGGTTCGAAGAGTTATCTAGTGCGACAAAGTGTTCAGTACTGTTGAAGTGATTGTGAATAAGTGCTTAGCGAGTAATAAAGTTAATTCGTGTGTTTATTTGGTAGTGTTTTTATTTATCCCATACCCAGCTCGTAACATTATTATGTATTTAGATTTATTATCACTTTTTGTTGTTTTTATAATTATTTTAAAATCCTAAAGCATCAAAATAAAAACAAATACCAAAAAAATACAAAAAGTGAAAACCGATTGGGGATCGAACTCGCGAACATGTTTAAACAGTTTTGGAAATCTTACATCATTATAAAAAACACAAAAAGAAGGCACTGAATGAGATTTGAACTTGCATACCTTTATTTACAGGTAGGTCGCCGAACCGTTAGACTACTTACACCTGTGTCAAATGATTCAAAATAATCGTTCTATTGATATAAATACTATGACAGATATCTGCTGTCAAACAGTTGAGGAAAATGCACATAATGCAATATTGCTCACCCCCATAACTTATTATAGCGACATTATATAGCCCATGTGTTATTCCAGACTATAATCTATCTCTGTGCCAAATTTCATTCAGATCCATTGAGCCGTTCTGGCGTTATAGAGTAACAAACATCCATTCTCACAAACTTTCGCATTTATAATATTAGTAGGATAGATATAGATTAGTATATTAGTATTAGTATATTAGTATTAGTATATTAGTATATTAGTATTAGTATATTAGTATATATTCAAAATTTTCGGCGAGGAGATTCGAACACCTGTTCATGTAAAAGAAGCTTAATTTTATGAAGGCTTTTTGTCGAAAACAATAAAACGTAGCTTAAACCTTTGACCAATGTCTCGTTTGGATCAACCTTAAATCCTTTTAACGGATTGGCCATTTTATGACGCACTAGCTTTTGTCTGCGACGTATTCTATGTGCTAATCCAGGATATAAACTGGCTGTGTTAAGTTTTTATTTAGCCATTATGATACGAATAAAATTAATAGGAAAGGATAAATATGTGAATGTGTGAGCATTGAGGGCCTTGTACATTTCTAGATGCTTATTTTAGGTTATTTTTATTTAGAAAGTTTTAAGTTATTTCAGTAATAACCTACAACTTATTATCGGGCCTATGTTTTGATCCATATCTAAGTGCTAATGCAGTAACATGAAAATATTGTAAAACCAAAATATTTTAAAAGAGTATCCAATCAGTTTCTTACCGGTTCTTCTCCATAGTAATCGACCACCCAGAACCGTGCACCTTTTCTCGACGTTTAATATTTAGGTACCCATGTAGGTTGTAGGGCTATGTGAAATATAAATATTTTGATTTTGATAAATTAATCGAATTGATAGTACCGACTTAACGAGTCCATACTTCATCTTGCACGAATCATACAAAAATAGACCTTTTTTATGGTGGGTGGAAAATCATCAAATAACCCCCCCCCCCCCGCTTTTGGGCAAAGCGGAAGGGAGTGTCAGACTTCTACTGACTAAAAACCACCCATATTCCTTCTTCGCCCTTGTGCCGAGGCCGCGGCATCTCTTTCGACAATCCAAAGCCCCGACGGGAATATAAAAATATACTTAAGGACGCATTTACGATTGATAAGTCAAATCATTACTTTTTTAAACAAAAGTATGTTTATTAAATACAATGCTTTGTATTTTTAAAACATTTTAAAAATACAAAGCATTGTATTTAATAAACATACTTTTGTTTAAAAAAGTAATGATTTGACTTATCAATCGTAAATGCGTCCATAAGATTCAAAATAACTGTTCGTTTAATAATATATAAAAGAGTAGGCCAGTATATGCAAACAAACATTCATCTTAATCCCACCACTAATATCAGAAGTTCTCCCCACAGAAACTAAAATCAATATATTTAGAACTGCGGCCCAAGTATCAACAGTTTGACATGCAATGACAAGGGTAGCGGGTTCGAAGTCTCCCCTTAAGAAACGGACGGTCATCTTCCTTTCATATTCAAACGGTACCTCTGTTAGTTTGCTTATAACTTGAGAACTTTATTCAATATTCGTCTTATTCTAGTTCTGTTTGTCCTTGAAACTGTCTTGCCGATTTAGTGGTTAATAGCGCTACTACTGGTCCTGGATTCGATTCCCAAATCGTCCAAAGTGTTATTGTGGTCTGCCATAAGAACTTTCTCAGTAGCAGCCCGGAATAAGATTTTTGCCCGGTTGATGGGAATAAGCTGGCACCTTAGATTATAACTTGCCGAAGTGTAGGTATACTATGTGCTAAAAAGAAAGTAATTTAAATCCTGTACAGTGTACTACTCCTAATCTTTTGACGATTATTTATAGGCGTGATATTACGTAATGTGATTTATTCTTTCACGATTAAACACAATGAGAATAAACGATTTTTCGAATATCTTTAACTTTTCCTGTCTGAATCGAATTTGAGTACCTACTTCAAGATTCCTTCATACCTATAGGGTATGTTAGCAGAACCAATATTTTCAAGCCCCGTAGTCAAATATCTGTAGTTTGACGTGCAGTGACGAGGGTCCAAGTTTCTGCCCCTAGGATAGTCATGTGTAGAATAATGAAATATAAGGATTTTCCACGAAAAACCGTTCGGCCATTTGTTATTTATGATCCAAGTTGTTTTTGTTATGCAAATAAAGTAAACTGATTTGTTCAACTTTACGAATATTTTGTAAAGGATAATTTGGGTGTGGACGTGGTAGTTTTTTTAGTGAAGGCTTTCATGTAAGTGTTGAAATAGAATTAGAATTGTTTGGAAGGTTAGCTGTCTGGCTTAAAATGGCAACCAAGATTTTGGTCTCGCTATACGTAGCGCAATTCTTTTGAGTTTTGTAAGCAGGCTGTTAAAAACTCATACATTATTATCACACATAAAATGTTTGAATGTGTTCTGTTGTATCTATTATTAGAAATACTGAAACAAACCCAGAAATTATGATTATTTTAAACTTCAGCCTTAAATAATTTTACCTACCTGAAAAACCCTAAGGTAGACTGAAAATGTCAAAGCATTAGTCCGCCTTAGCGGACTAATGCTTTACCTGTGCATGAAGATTTAATAAATAAATCTTAGTTAGGTCATAAATTAATATGAGGACGATGCAGATAAGGTGCAACTGAGATGGTCTTTTGAGAAAAAAAAAAAAACAGATTTGAGTGAAATTATTCAGTCAGTGCCGCGCGCGCGGACCAATCTATTGGGCGAGGCGCCACTGACGCGGGCACTCCGCACTCTTAACCTCATAGCTTGTGACATTGACTTTGGTTGTTCTCTGAGTGAGTTCACAAAAAATGCTATGTTTGTAATTAGTTATATTTGAATTAATATTGTTGTTGAGTACACTATCGAATTAGGTAACTCTGTAAAGATAGTCGTAAAATGGAGAAATAAATTAATAAATAAATTATGTGTAGCTCTGGTTGACCAACTCAGAGCACATAGTGTGAGTTACAACATACGTCACTAAAAACATTTGCATCACAAATTGAACCACAGTTGAACCGAAACACAAACAAAAAGGCGCTAAGCAATTAATAAAGAATCCGATGCACACTTCATTCATACAGCTCAGCGGACACCAGCACAACTCAATCAAAATTAATCCATCACTGCACTGTCGGCCATAATAACAGCACTGCACACGTACCTTCCCCAATTATTTACAAATTACAATCCTACGATACACATTAAAACACAATAGTTTCCAATTAAGCATTTCTGGTGCAACGTCGCGTTCCCAATTTTTAATTAACAATTGAATTATATATCGCTCAATTCGAATACTTCGCTGTATACTTACGTTTGGCCGAATCTGTAATTTGTGACTTTTGTCCGAAATTAATAGTGTTGTGCTGTATTTGTGTTGGTTTTCGATTCGATAAGCATTTTAATATTGGAACTAGTGGTGTGGGTAAATATCGATATGTGAGTGATTGTAATATGTTCTTTGTGGGATCAATCATGTATTTACAGTAGACTTATTGCTGATTTATTATGTCATTTTATATTTAAATTGCAGTACAAACGTGCAATGTATGTGTACACGAAACGTAGCATAGACATAGCACAATAAGCCTATAATGTTCCCACAGTTGGATTTCAAACTTCTTATTTTATATGAGGGAATGGGCTATTATCCACATATGCTAACCCTGTGCGGTTTGGTAGATGCTATATTTCTTTGTGCATTTGGTTCTAGGGCATGCCGATTTTCTCACAATATTTTCCTTCACCGTTTTGATAGCAGTGGTGATGAACACTTGGTCATGCCTACCAATCATAAGACTCGGACTCCATTCAAAGACGAACGGTGATGTGCGAAGCGGAGAGACATTTTTAGTTTTAGTAACAAAATCATTCGTATTCTCGATAAATAAACGTCGCGTGTTCGGACTTCTGGGGTTATATAATGACGGTCAACGACCTTTTCAGGTTGTCTACTTAAGCATTTAATGAGTTGTCATTATCTATAGAATACGACAGCATATTATTACTGACAACGTATAAAGATACACAATTTAGATACCAAAGCAAATACAAATATGGATCATTATTATTTGTTTAGGTCTCGAACCTTTGTACACTTGAAGATATTTCGATACAGCCACTGGTTGTGCTAATTTCCTTTTGCTTTTCTTCATCACTTTTCACAAGTATTTCTGTTGGCGACCAGCTACCAAACTTTTTAATTTATATTTCTTTTTTACTTGTAATTTTTGGTTTTGTTTTACTATGTCAGTGTGAGAAAAATATGTGCTATGGAAGCTGTTACAATATAAAGAAAAGGCTGAACTTGTGGTTTTAATCTATCCTGTTCTCAACAATTTCCGTAACTACAAGAAGAATATTTATTTAATATTATTACTTTTTTTTATTACTTTTTAAAATAACATGTAATCAGAAGAGATTGAGACTATTATTAACAGTTTAAACCGAATAAATGGGGTTAGATTGAGACTACCTCGTAGGTTTAGTAGTCGAAAGTGCAGCTGCTAAGTATGAGGTCCTGGATTTGATTCATCGGGCAAAATGTTACTGACGTAATATGAGTGTATTATTAGGTACATTTCTGCTTTACCCTACAGGGATTATAAACATGATGTTATGTCATTCACACTATACTTCAAACAATCAAAGATAACATGGAGTTAGAGGAACTGAGCCTATTATCGCCCACTGTCTCTCATAGACTGGAGGCCGCTGTCCCAGCTGTGGGAACATTATAGTCTGATTATGCAAATAAAGACTTCTATATCAAATACATTAATTCTCATAATCTCACAATACTGGCAAGCAAATATAACCCTTTGTGTTTGACACTAACGAGTTAGTAATTCTTCTTGCGCTAGATTATAGACATCAATCTTTTGCCGCTGTACTTCTGAGAGAACTCAATTTGTACTTACTTTACTTATACGCTTTTATTTACGTATTTTATTTCGGGTAAATTGTTATGAGTTGAGTAAGTTTTAGAAAGGGTTGTATGGTAAATAATGCTCTCTCTTAAAAACAGAAATATAACATACATACATTTATCTATATAATATTATTACAAATACTTTTTAAAACGTGTTCCATCTTTCTTTTGAACTGGGGTTCGCTGATGATTCAGAAAACGGTCGATAGTTTCCAACTACTGATAGTAAGCGAACTGGATCGCGTTGCGTTGGAAGGCCTCTCACTTGGTGGACCACTGACCTGGTCAAGGTGTTGAGGATCCACTAGTTACAATACTCACGGGACTAAATAACTTCTCCGTACATGAGTATAGAGCAGCGGTGGCCCAGTGGTGGCGGCCTCGACTTACGAACAATAGGTCGTGGGTTCGAATCCAGGCAGGCACATTACTTTGTGTAATTTATTTCATCACCGCTGCTTTCAAAACGGTGAAGGAAAACATCGTGAGGAAACCGGTATGTCTTAGAACCAAAAAAATCGAAGATATGTGACATCTAATAATCGGCACTGGGCCCGCGTGGTAGATTATAGCCCATTCCCTCTCAGAGAGAGGAGGCCTGTGCCCCAGCAGTGGGAACATTAATAGGCTGTTGATGATGATGATGATGACGATGACATAGGCATCCAAATTATCTTAAAAAGTGTGCACTACATATTTTCATCAACCGTGCAACAAGAGCTTGATTTAGTTAACAGCACATATCGACGTACCTATCCATATGCCCCAAAATCTGCGTTTCTGCCGACTCTCCACGTGCTAAGTGAAAACGAAAGCTACGTATCGTCAGTAATGACCGAAGTAATTGTATTAGTACAGTCCCTCGTTGTAACCCCCCGCGGACAGTCGTCTGAGTTGATGACTACTATAGCAACTCGAATTTAGATGGTTTATTGACGCCTTTTTTTTTGGAGGTTGGTTAAATTATCAAATGCCTCCTCCCGCTCTGGGCAGAGCGACTTCTACTGACTAAAAACCACCCTAGTCATTCTTAGCCCTTTGTGTCGAGGACGCGGCCCTCTTTCGGACAACCCGTAGCCCCGACGGGCGTTTATTGAAGCCTCGGAAAGCACGTTAAGCTGTAGGTCCCGGCTGCCATATATACAGATGTTTGGTAGTCGTTAGTGACCTGAAAGTCTGACAATCAGTCTTACCAAAAGGTCTCATATTAAAATTACCCAGTGTTAACTGGGTTGGAAGTCAGATAAGCAGTCGCTCCATGTAAAGTACTGGTATTCAGCTGCATTCGGTTAGATTGGAAGCCGACCCCAACATATTTGGGAAAAGGCAGGCAGATGGTGATATTGATTCTGATCGAGCTTTTCTATTTAATAAATTGCTAGACTTTTTTGGAGGTTAGGTACGCAGTTCTTCCATGTAAAATATATTCAGCTACATCCGGTTATACCGAAAGGTGATCCAACAGAGTTGGAAAAACGCTCGGTAGAAGATGATTTCTGCGAAGTTTCCCTGCGTATTCCCAAAAACTTGGCAATGTTTGGGCGAGGTCTACCTAGTACTTAATTGGAGGTCGGCTTTGTATTTCGTAATAATAACTCGTGCATATCCAGGGTCATTCCGAGAACCAAGTATATTATTAAGAGAGGAAGAATGTAGCTTTGCATGTTTGTTTTGTTTCCAGTTTAAACAAATACAGTTTAATAGCTGTATTTAAACGAAGTGACTGCCTATCTAACCTCTCCAACCCAGATAGTAACGGATAATAATTATTATGATACCCCTTTATAAGACTGATTGTCAACCTTGTACACATAAACTCATGCTCTTTTCCTATAGGGGTAGGCAGAAACCACAGAACGCCACGTGCTACGATCCTTACGTAATCCTTTTGCCTCGCCCAAATTCATACATCTGGTCATACACGCACGCCGGTTGCGAGTACTACGCACCTTTGTCAACCTTGTGCTGGATTGAATAACGGGCTGGTGTCCGCAACTCCACGTCCAAAGCGCGTATTTAGGTTGTCAACTTTTCTGGCCATTTGATACTTAAAGGAGTAAAAACTCTCATTTCACAAAACCGAGTCGAGAACCAGTGATACCGCCAGTCAAGGAAAAAGAGAAATAAAATTAGTCTAGAAATTAAATAATGCAATTAGGCGAGGAGAGGGGGGCGTCCTTTTTTATTTCAGCGCAAATTAGAGGAGGCTGCGAATTGGACAGCTGGATATCAGCCTGGGCTCAGTTGACAAGTGGGCGGAGCAGTTATTACTGGGGGATCCTTGGTGTGTTTATTCAGGCTAGGATTTTTTTAGTTAAAATACTTTTTTAGACTTCTTTGGTTGTGGTTGTGACTGATGGCAGTTTTGGGTAATTGAAAATAGCTAACGTTGATGTTACAGATAGGCTGACAGTACTAGAAAGTAAAGATGAGAATGAGCAGAGGCCTATTTTATCGAGCACGTCTTAGAAACAAAAATTCGAAGACATATTGTGATGTGATATCAACCCGCACTGGACCCGCGTGGTGGATCATAGGCCATTTCCTCTTATGGAGAGGAGGCCTGAGTCCCAAGCAGGCTAGGCTGATTATGCTTGCTTATGCTTTCTTGATATTCAGAGGAAATAAATTTGAGAAAGTTTGCAGTGGATGTCACTCGCTACTTATGTGTTGTGTTCTTCATTGTGTTGATTTTTGTTTATGGAAGTTTTTTTTTAATTAACGTAATTCTACCAGAATACAATTGTAATTTATAGTGCAACACAGATTGATAGACGTTTACTAAAATCAAGAAAACCGAATACACATGCTTGCTTATCATTGACCATTACTACAAAAAATTAAAAGAGGTCAATTGTTCATGAAGTGGAAAAAATTCAGTCTGATCAATAAAAGCTAGAACCAACTCACTAAAGAATAAAAACTCGAACAGTCCTCGAATTCTCACAAAAACGAGCATTGCGACTCTGCGATAGTTTTTCAAAGAACCTGACATCATAATCGGAACTTTGGCAATAACCCGGCAGAATTTAGTGGCACCTCATCAATTTGGACGTCCGTACTAACGCGGGCTCATTCTACGTGGTCGGGTTATGTATTAGTGTTTGGAGTTTGGGCAGACGTTTTTTTTGGGGCTTTGGTTTAAACGGTTGGAATGACGGAGAGTCAAAATAGTTTCGTTTGCTGTAGGCGGAAATGTATTGAAACAGTGGTAGCTCAATGGTAACGCCTCTGATTTAAGTGTTGTGTTGGGTTACGGGTCGTGACTTCGAACCTAGGTAGAGATTTTTTTATTTTTTTTCCAAAAGTACTTTTACTTTTTATCCGAAGGGCCTAGTGATGATCTTCCTTGGAGAAGAAATTGTAAATGGTTTTTTTTTGGTGGGTGGACAATCATCAATACCCCCTCCCAGCTCTTGGGCAGAGCGGAAGGGAGTGTCAGACTTCTACTGACTAAAAACCAACCCATATTCCTTCTTCGCCCTTGTGCCGAGGCCGAGTTATGCCTTTCGATAATCCGCAGCCCCGACGGGAGAAATTGTAAATGCTTATCCTGGATTTTGAGAGCCTTTGGATAGAGAGATTTTGGGTAGTCGAAATTGCGACTGCTGAACATGAGGTTCGATTCCCGGGTCGAGAAAATTGTTGTTGGATTTTTCCATCAGTAATTTCTCTGTAGAAGTCTGGATTTGTGTCCAGTTGATAGCAATAGACTCGACCTCTATTATGGACTAAAACATAATTGGGGTTTGGTCACCTCTGCCTATCGCTTCAATTATTACAGGCTTGAATACTTTCATTATTCGTTGGACAAAAAAGCTCCAAATAATAAAATTCCCATCTCCACTCCACTTTTAAAAACTACCCACATTAATTCCCCACCTAAACCACTACCGTACAATATAGTTAAAACTAATTTAGTATCGGATAGCCCGTCGGTAGCGTCGGCAGCACTTGATTTATGCCGCACGGGGCGTTCACCGAAACTACTGTCATTAGTCACCGAGCATCGGTTTTTATGCTAACCGTACCGTGAGTGATGACTCGAACGGAGGAAGATGTATTGTATCCATTGATTATGTGGGGGATGACTTATATTTGGGTTAAAAGGGTTAATTGATTAAAGTAGCTGGTGTTCTAATAGATTAAGTTTTTCTTGGATGTTTATGTGACGTTGCTTGTCGTCCTGAAGCAATTAAACAAAAGTAATTCATCTACATTTATTATAAATCCAAGTAGATTTAATGGTGTTATCTTACTTTTGAAAGTTGGTTTCGAAAGAGTATGGATGTATGATACTCTTTGACGCAAAAATTAAGGAACTGGATATTTAACTCATGACCTGGATGAATACATAGGATATTTTGTTATCCCGGTAGTGCGATCCTGTGAGGAATTGCTAATCTTCCCGTCACATTAGCAAAATCATTGGCATAAGCTAGTATTTCAAGACTGTATCGATAAGTAGTGGTACTCATCCACAGAAAAATGATTACATTTAAGCTTATTACTTCCATTTACCACCTTTAACCAGAAGTAGGACAATTTTATTATTTCAATTCTAGCTTCAATCAAACCAAAATACCCAGTCCACCATTGCACTATCCTACCAATGATTGAAAAGCACCAGTGAATCTGTGCGCTAATGTGAATGAAACAGTGTCACGTATGCGCGTCCGGGCATGGCGGCTGTAATAGGGATGTCACGCGATTGTCTAGTGTTTGAGTGACGTGTGGCTAGTCTGTCTCCCGCTCTAATTGTGATGTTTTTGTTGGGTTTGAGAACGTTTTAAAGAGGCTCAGCTAAGTTAAAATGATGACCTGATGAAGGTTGCGGGGATCCGCTGGATGACAGACGGATGAAACCGGTCAATATGGCCAACAGTTTGACGAGGCCTATGTCCAGCTGTTGACATCTTTCGGCTGAAATGGTGTGGAATTTACAGTTAATAAAAAGGATTCAATAATAAATTATGGATATTATTATTTCTATTATGAGTCTGTGATACTCGAATTAAATGATTTTATTTTTTTATTTTTTAACAAACATACAACAATAACAATAAACTGTGAAAAAACATACAAACCAATTGAGAACCTCCTCCTTTTTGGAAGTCGGTTTAGAAGTCTTCAGAAAACTCCTCCTCAACGCTGTCAGTCAGCAGGTATTGTGTCCAAGAGACTAGCGCCGTTGCCAAGTACAAGTTCCAAGTTGTATGGCAATACTTAGCCTTTGACCAAGGTTAAAGTCGGCCCTTGGATCACAAAAATTGTCCACTATGCGTATTAATTAGCTAAATGGAAAAATACAGCATTACAATGTCCTTATTTACTAAACTAAATAATTATGATGAACTTCTGGAATGTTTAGTCTCGGATTTCAGTCTGTGACGCCACACATAAGTTTAAAGAAAAAAAGTTTATTTCTGAACGCTTCTGACCGAGTAATAGTCCACCATTTTGCAAGCCCACCAATAATAACGATGATGTTAATTAAACAGTGTCATGTAAGCGTAGCGGGTGTAATAGGGCTGTCACGCGATGCTCTGATGTTTGAGTGATGTGTGGCTAGTCTGTCTCAGGCAATAGTGTGGTTTAGTGTTGGCAAAGTAGGTGTGGTTAGAATCACAAACCTAAGGAGAAAAGGAGAGGTTAATTTAATGTATAATGAGCTTTATAATTTTTTATTTCTAATATGTAGGTATAACCATCTGCGCAATGGGCTTTCAATCACAAACCATATTAAGAATATAATAATAGGAAGAATTAATAATGCTAAACGTCCTAAATAATTCTATAATTCAATTGCCTGCCATAATAAAGGTTTTCAAAATTAAGATGTTATATCGAAAATAGTAGCATTTATAGCATAGTTTTGTATTTTTAACTAAGCAATCATTCTCCTGCCATTATTTATTTGTCATGGCATTATTTTGTAGGATATGGTAGCATGATATCTTATTTAGCTGTAATTTCGGTATTTACCCACTTTCCATAAACGGCAGTGAAAGTGGACGTAGATTCTTATAAAATACACTAACAAGGACACACATTATCTGTCCAAAAATCTTTTTAAAGAAAACTAAGTAAAAACCCCCTTCACCCCCACTTACACCCCTTCACCCCAAAGCTGTCAACCCTGAACTCGCGTCGCCTATAAAGGTCCACGTGATTTGTAGCCGCGCCGCGCTCTACATCAAAGTTCCCGAACATCCGAACACCTGGATTTGCGACTCCCATGGGGTGAAACTACAGTTTTGTTCCTTTTTGGGGGTGATCGATGGGGGCAGTTCGGGATGTATGGGTGACAGGTTAGGTTTTTAGTTTGGACTAACCTTGGCCTGGAGTTTTACGTGATTTATGGCTGCGTTGCGTTTTGGCATGCAGAAGTAGGGTTGGGAACTGGGTAAGATTTAAATAAATGAAGTGTCAGTTTTGAAAGATTCGTATGATAATTTGATACTAGATCGGTATTTGATGATCAATGATAAAATGTACATGATAGGGCTTTACTGAAACAAATAGAAACGTGATTTTTTCAAACATTTAAAAATATAAAGATTTTTGTACGATCGACTCGTCGAGCTTTGTTTTGTAAATAATAAAATCTAACTATAAATGCTTTGAATTAAATTGATTGTTACAGCGTTTATAGTCCTGTAATTAACTAAAATCCTACTAATATTATAAATGCGAATGTTTGTGAGGATGGATGTATGGATGTTTGTTACTCTTTCACGCCAGAACGGCTGATCGGATCTGAATGAAATTTGGCACAGAGGTAGATTATAGTCCAGAATAACACATGGGCTATATATTATCCCCATAATAACTTAAGGGGGTGAGCAGTATTGCATTATCCATAATCCTCAACTGTTTTACAGCTTGATACTGGAAATACGAAATAACGCAAGGGACATCGAGCGTGCTGTGCAATTTTTCACTTTAGGAGCCTAATGCGAGCGTTGCAAATCCAAGAGAAAGCTGAAGTCCCTTACGGCATTTCAAATTTCCGGTATCGAACCACAATCGAACTGTCAACTGTCATACTATATTAAAATAAATTCAAAAATTCAAAATTCAAAATTCAAAGCATTTATTTCAAGTAGGCCGTTACAGGCACTTTTGAATAGTCGAATTAAACTAACTGCGGCACTCAGAGATATCCAACGATTACTCAAGCCGCCACCCAGCAAAGGCTTGACATACTTTTGTATGACAAAACTGCCAAAAACCTTTACCAAGCGACGTCCCAAGCAACCACTGAAGCTCTCCGAGTGCGGCAGTAAACTACTGAAGCTAAATAAACTAAGCTACAGTCCCAGTCACAAGGCATAATAACTCGTGATTGTACTGTAGTTGCCCATTCCAAAGCGTTGGTCTCATGAGAAGAATGGCAAGAAACTTCATGGACACTCTTTTAAAATCGTTTGGGTTTACAATATGTTGAAGGTACAGACATAATCTTGGTATAATACACACATGAAGACTATGCAAATTAGCGTCTGAGATGGTCTTTTGAAGAAAGCACCACACAGATTTGAGTGGACCCGTCCAGTCAGTGCAAGCTTTTGTCAGTTATCGTGGAGCTCGACTTATAACTCAAGGAGCTCAACGTCACGACGAACAATACCAAAGAAAGGACATTTGGGTGGGTCGCATAGAATACTCAAACTGCCAGACAATCGTTAAAATTACATAAAAACCCACACGGTCCTCACATTCACAATATAAAAATAATAAAATACATGAAGACTATGCAGATTAGTGTCTGAGATGGTCTTTTGAAGAAATCACCACACAGATTTGAGTGGACCCGTCCAGTCAGTGCAAGCATTTGTCAGTTATCGTGGAGCTCAACTTATAACGCAAGGAGCTCAACGTCACGACGAACAGTACCAAAGAAAGGACATTTGGGTGGGTCGCTTATAGTACTCAAACTGCCAGACAGTCGTTAAAATTAAAGAAAGACCCACATGATCCTCACATTCACAATATTAAATAATTAAATATTAAGCATATGAAATTATAATGTCAAACTATTAAAACATGTCAAAAATACGCAAAAATAATAAAAATATTTAACAATGTAAATATTCATCAAAAAATAATAATATCATACTTGAAAAAGTAAATAATGTCAATTTGTATAAAGAAAATTAATAAAATGTCAAATTGTAAAAGTAAAAATAAAAAATAAAATAGGTATAAAGTCAATTCAGATTGGAGCAGTTCAATCCCAAGCTTTTTTGTCCTCTATATAATCTTTAACAGCATAAAAAGCTTTCTGGCAAAGTTTTCGTTTTATGAAGGATTTGAATTTATTTAGGCTTAAATTTTGAACGTGGCTTGGTAGTTTGTTATAAAAACGAATACATTGGCATTTAAATGATCCACCTATTTTCTTGAGCCTTGTTGTGGGTACAATAAATTTATGCTTATTTCTAGTATTTATATTGTGAATATCACTATATTTCTTAAACATCTTTATATTTTTGTGAGCATACATAAGATTTTCATAAATATACTGAGAAGGAACAGTCATTACATTAATTTCCTTAAACTTTTCTCTGAGTGAGTGTCGGGGGCTCAATTTATAAATTGATCTAACCGCCCGTTTCTGCAAAACAAAGATAGTCTGAATGTCGGCGGCATTCCCCCACAACAAAATGCCGTACGACATTACGCTATGAATACGCAATAGAATATCTATTTCAACCTATTTGTCACTGGTGTACGTAGTCTAACGGTACGGAGGCTTACCTGAAAACAAAGGTGCGCAAGTTCAAATCACAGTCAGTATCCACTTTTTTATAATGTTGAAGGATTTCCAAAAATGTTAAACAATGTTCGCGAGTTCGATCCCCAGTCGGTTTTCACTTTTTGTAAGTTCCAGGTATTTTTTTTTAATTTTGATGCTATATGGTTTTCAAATCAATTCAGAGTAGATTAATATACTATTAATTTTAAATATAATATTATAAATCTGTAGACTTAGAGTTTCTGTATATTGAACATATTAATTAGAAAAAATAATGTTTTCTTTTATTGTGTTACAATCATTTTTAGAATTTTTGTATGTAGTCTGTGTGTTTTGGATGTATTACTTTATTATTATAGTATTATCGTGTAAATTTTAAATTTAATATGATTAGGGTTTTAGTTTTTGTTTCATTGTAATCGGTGCTCTCTATCAAAAGATATACGAATTTAAAGTGTTCAAAAAAAGAAGAACTTATCATCGTTAAGAAACATACATGCAACGACATCTATTGCACCAAAACGGTACTAATTAATAAATGTGTTCACAAGATAACTTTTAAATCGTCTTTTTCAAACAGTTACGATACCAAAAATAACTCTTGATTTGTTTAAATGACGCTGCTTTGAAAATCTACATAGGGTTTTTTTTTGGAGGGTGGGAAATCATCAAATTACTCCTCCCGCTCTGGGCAAAGCGGTAGGGAATGTCAGACTTCTACTGACTAAAACCACCCATGTTCCTTCTTTGCCCTTTGTGCTGGGGCCGCAATATCTCTTTCGAACAGCCCGCAGCCCCGGCCCTTACGGGCCCCTTCCATGTTGCTGACATCTCTTTGAGGCGCGCGTGGAACACGAACGCGCCGTTGACACGGCCTGTCATCGTCATAAGACGGACGGACGGCGAGCTAGCCCATTACTCACGTCCACAGGCCCGCGTCTACGGTGGCCGGAAGCCATCACGTGGCCCCCGACACCCGGAGCGCCTCCCGCGCAGCTGGGACGAGAGGTTCTCTCCCTCTCACGTTCCACCACCTCCTTCGCTAGCATCACTGCTTCGCAGAAGGAGGCAACGGCGTCCCATTCCCTCTCGCCCCGCACCATGGCTTGAACCAGGGCCGGACGCGAGAGGTTGCAGCCGAAGATCGCCGCTAAGAGAACACGACGGGGCTCAACCTAAGCGGGGCTCCGCCCAAGCGGGGCAAGCCTCCGCGGATGTGCTCCGGCTGATCCTTGCAATGGTAGCATCCAGGCGTTTCCTTTCGCCTGATTCGGTGCAGCTATCTCCCGAAACAACCGTGTCCGGTGAGGAGGGTGAGGACCTGCGCCAGATGGAAGGTGAGGGCGCCGTGGCACCTCTCAAGCCAGTCCTCAAAGAGGGGACTTACTTACCACCACTGTGCCCTGCACGGGGTTGCGACAGACACTCTCTCCATGTCGCCATGAAATCACACCGGGGCGGTCTGTCCGCCAAGCGGCAATATGCCGCGGCAGTGGAATTACCCCCCAGTGTAGTGACTCCGCGCGCCATTCATGCAGGAAACTCCATAGCCTAAGCCCTGTAGTGTGTGTTTGCTTATAATAATATACCATGCATGAAATTTTGTCAGTTTAACTTCGTCTTCAACAGATGGCAGTGTTCATTTGACACCATTTTCTGAATTGCGGTGCTAATATTTGTCGTGAACAGTCAACAAATACAAATTGACCGGTACACAGTAAGAAAAACAGCTGTAAAAACTTTAAAATAAAAACCTAATTAAAGTTAGATATATACGAAGTAAATCTATTTGTTCAGTGCTGGAATCGAATACAGGACATGCAGCGCCACAGTCAAACGCCGAGGCACTACGCCAACCGTGCCGTCTTATAGCTGTGGCTTCCTCGGGCATTGCTGCAACTTTGCTGAACAAACGGCCAGATTGCACTTTCCGTTTACAAATTGCCGCTGAATCTTACCCCAACTTGCAACATCACCGAAAATCTGCGACTGGCCATGGAACAGATGTCTTTGCAAATAAGCTGCTTTAAACAGGAGACAGTCGCCTGGAATTAGATGTAGATGCGAAATTTCCACTTTCCGATGAGTTTTCCCATCCAGTGCCTACAGAAGATGAACTTACCATGCACGGTTTTCCTAATTTGAGAGGTACAGGATAAATGATTAAGAGTGGTTGTGTAAGAGAGCCGTCACCAAAGAACAAGGCATTTGTTTGTACATTTTGAGAAATAAGTTAAGGTACGGTTACGGTTTTTAAGCCATCGTCGTCTCAACTCCATTTCATTTTGATTCAAGCCGCTGCCGCTCATAATTACAGCGCCCATAAGGAAGCCTTTTGTAATCATTACTCACATCATCACATTTTGATCAAGCCGTCAGGTCTCACATATAAAATAACATTACGCCTTAATCCCGAAAGAGTTAGGCAGTGGTGTAGGTACCTAATCGTAAACCCACATTTCGCCAGTAATGCATGTTCAAGCGCCATGTAATATAGGCGTTTGATGTCTATAGATATAATATCGCCATTGACGGGCACGAAAACCACGCGCCGTGGCCTCTACTACGAAAACACTTTGCAATCAAATCCCGGACCTCATCCTCAGTAGTTGCACTTGAGGTAACTCGATCAACGAGACAGTCACACATCAAAATTTCCAGGTGAACGAAGTCGCGGGCATCAGCTAGTGTGTTTATATTTATTTTGATCGTTTTCACCCCAAACCATCCCGCTTACAAAACCATTACCAAACACAATTTGTGTCATTGACTTTCAAAACAAACGTACTCAGGCACTAACACTAATTGCGTTGGCACTTCTCGACGAGGTAAGTGCCAAGATAAAGACTAAGGCGTGGTACTATAGAGGTGCACCCATTCGTGGTACCACGTAGTGCCGCGACTCGGTGCACCTCTATAGGCGTGATTGGAGTGTGGGTAATGGGAGGATTATTATAATGGGTTAATATTATGTTAGTTATTTGTTGGTTACTACGTAATTTAGGAGGTACAAGTATGTTTAATTTCGTTGCGGGATCAAAGACAGTTAAAGTAAGTTTTGCGTTTGCGACTTGAGTTACTAGTATAGTGCTTTTTAGGATATTTAACGACGACTTTGGCCATTTTTTAAGGATTTTGATTTTACTTCTGTACCCCATTTTTGAACACGGACTTAGATTGGACCCGCCTAAACGACGACTCGGCTTTTTAATTTTTTTGCATATTAATCCTTAACCTTGACTTAACCTATATTTTAGTAAAAAATATTGGAACTGGCTTCTACCTAGTTTTTTGATAATGATTGAATTTGTAATGGATTCCCTACGATTTATAGTGCAATTTGGCGTATATTTCATTGTTGTCCATTTCAAGCATTTTTTTGTGTGGCTGATGGGCAATTCCCTTTCGACACTGCATTTTTGTTATATTGAAAATGTGATATTGGTTTATAAACCCTGACCAGACGTTTTTGTTTCAACAAAAAATACAGTCTTTTAGACTTTTAATATTATGAAATACTTTTCTATGTTATGAAAAGGGAAGTTACTGTGTTTTAAAACAATTCCTGAACTTTAGAAAGTTTTAAAAATGTCTGCACTAGAGTGTTTCACAGTTTTAGTTTTTTAGTGTTCCTTTTAAAACACAATTTTCCTCTTAATAAAAGTTTTTGAAAAACTTATTCTTTGTCGGAGAGAACTTTAAAAGGCAAAAAAATAGAACTTTTAAAACTAATCGTTCAGTTTTGTTTTTCATTAATACGAGTATTACAATATTATTATACTAAGTGTCTTTTATTGGTTTTACAAACGACTTGTTCTTTAAAATAACGATAGTTGATGAATAATTTCGACTAATGACGTAACATACCACTTGTAGGTCAACACAATCTAGGTCACCATTTAACTTAAACACAGTAAAAAATAAACAAAACAAAAACGTTTAACATAAACCCATAAAAATACAGCGAAACAATAAACCTATACAAATAGGTACAGTGAGCGACAAATGTGATTGTCCACAAAAAAGAATTGATGACAACACAGTACAATGAATAAAATAAAATTCGGCGATAACACTTGCGTGTGCGACCGTACGTGAATGTCAAATGTTACGCGATTGGATTAAATAAATACTGCTTTGAGTTTTGTCCCTTTTGTTGTATTTTTTTTTTCGGGGTTTTCCGTTTCCGTGAGCTGAACAAAGTCACGGGTGAATGGGTAGCTTCTAGGCAATTCTAAATTATCGGCAATCTCATTTTTGCATATGAATGAATTTTGGTAGGTATGAATAAATTAATCTAAGGAATCTTTCCTTAGATTAATTTATTGACAAACCATAAATCACATAGTCTAAAATTCCGGGTCTAGAGAAACATACATTATTGCCTAACCTTCGCCCACGGCCGAGGTGTTGAATCTGCTAAACGCCCTGATTTTTCAGGAACCGGAACTTGATATAATGTACTATGTTTACGTGTAGCAGTAAACATAATCACTATACTTAATTATTGTATGAAGTTATTTAGTTATGCTATTTGCTTACTGCACGCTTTGGTGTAAAGTCTAAGTGCAGCAAATATCTGTTTTTTAAATGAGGTGCATTTTTATCAAAAGTACCTAGTAAGTAAGTGGTCATACAACTTGCAGGACCACAGTTTCCTCTTTCTTTCTTCATAGAGTAGTGATTCCTATCTATTATGATGTCTAAACGTTCTGGTGGCACTCTTTTTCCCTTAAGAACATCTGTTCTGCTTTTTCATCGTATAGAACTACTGAATTTTCATGCTCCTATATTTCATATTTTCGCCCCGAAATCCTCTACTATAAAGCTTGAAGATACAATCCATCCTCTCTCTGCAATTACACATAACATGTTTATGTTAATACTAAAATTCCCACTACCAGAGCGAACTAGTTAAAACCAGTTGGAACCGGTTATAACTGGTCCAGGGTTGGCAATGTTACGTTGAAATATATTAGTTTTTAATTTACTTGAGTAATGAGTTCATTATGAGTTTTAAACTGTATTTTTGTGAAGAATAATAGAATTACTGTGTTTCTTTCAAATGAGATTGTGAAAAAAGAAATTTCTGAAAAGTACGAGGTTGTTAAATAAATATTATAATGGAGTTACATTCTCGGAATCTAACATTTTTGAATTATCTAATGTGACGCGGAAAAATAAGGAAAATGTTGAGTATAAAAAGAAAAAAAAGTATGGAACTCGTTACACTAATTCAGTAGCCCGAAAGTCTGACAACTCGAATAGGCAGTCGCTACATTTAGGTACATTTAGTTAAGCTTTAAGATGACCCCAACTTTGTTTGGAAAAGGCTAGGCAGATTATGTTTATGTAATTAATGATCCCTATTAGCTGAGTCAGTCTATTTAGGTATTTAATTAAAATAACTAATGACTAACTAACATTGGCACACCTATGTCCAAAATCAGCGTTAATTTTGACATAACTCGTTATTTAAACAGATTATTAGCATCAAGCATTGAACCAGAAATCATGCGAGCCATTACACAAAATTTAATCGAAATAGTTTTGGCAGCCCTATTGCGTCAGCCAATTCAGTTTCATCGATCCAAACTTTTAGTTATAATGGCGTAAAATTATGAAATATTCCTGCAGTTATGAGATATGAGGTATTTTAGTGGTGAATAAATAAAGTTATGTTAGGTAGTGCTAAAATGAGGAAATTAAATGAGACATTCGCATCTGAGCACCTATCTTTGGAGCACATATTTTAAGCTTATAGCACCAAAAGTATTCCCATTAGAGCACCAATAAATATTTTGACATGGTGCTCTTAACTCGAGGTGTTTAAGTAGGCATATATCTGCTTAACCCCTGGGGTTACAGGCATGATGATGTTACTCATTCGAGAAGAGGTTTGATACTCACGCTTAAACGACCTCATGATTGACCATGATATATATGAGGAGTTAGATACAGATGCTACTAAAATCTGACTTTCTTCAACAGATTTTCAGAGGTATTCTTTGTCGGATACTAGTATATTATGGAGCGACTGCCTATCTGGCCTCTACAACCCTTTTAGGACTAGGTAATACTTACGTACCCCTTGGTAAGATAACATATCTGCCTTTAGGGCTACTTACCACCTGTAATGACTGACTGCCAAATGGCGGCCGGAACCAAAGGCTTATCGTGGTTTTCGAGACACGGAGGAAACTCGGTATGGGGCCATACCGAGTTTCCTCATCACACATTCACAGAATTAATATTATTTAGCCAGGATCTCCACCGACCCGTCGGGGCTGCGGGTTATCCCGTCGACGCTGCGGGTTGTTCGAAAGAGATACTGCGGCCTCGGCACAAGGGCTACGAAGGAACATGGGTGGTTTTTAGTCAGTGGAAGTCTGACACTCCCTATTTCTTCGCCCAGAGCGGGAGGAGTAGTTTGATGATTTCCCAGACACAAAAAAAGGACTACTGACTACGTACTACGTCTGTTACGACTGTCAAATATCTACAAATGACAGACCTGAATAAATGAAGTTATTATTTATTATTATTATTTTATTAACGTTCTTTCCGAGGCACGGAGGAAACTTGGTATGTAACGGGTGATCGCCCATTCATAGATTTAATATTATTCAGCCAGGATCTCCCCCGAGGCGAGAGTTTATGTTTTGTTATTCTCTATCTCAAATTAATGTCAATAATATATTCGTGGTAGAACTCAAAATAGCTGCGAATCGTTGTTGGGTCACTGAGCATTGGTTTCCACTTAATTGACTGTGAAAAACAAGAATTTTTTTTGGATTTCTTATCCGAGTTATTTTTAGTGGGAGGATGAAAGTTTTTAACATTATTTTATTAAACTAGGTAAGTTGTGTTAGTTTAGTATAAGATTCCTGAAAATTATTTGCCTACTAGCAAAGGCATCCGTTTTTCACTGTAATCTTTAAACATCATAATCATCACCATAAGTCTTTAATTATTATAATGTTCGCACTATGGGCAATTATAATTCACCAAGCGGGCCCAGTGCGGGTTATTAAGTGTATTGTACATTTTTTGGTAAAAAAATATAAACACATAACCAGTTAATTAATCAATTTAAAGATATCGTGTCTCTGTTACCCCGTCGGGGCTGCGGATTATCGAAATGGCATAACGCGGCCTCGGCACAAGGGCGAAGAAGGAACATGGGTTGGTTTTTAGTCAGTAGAAGTCTGACACTCCCTTCCGCTCTGCCCAAGAGGTGGGGGGGGGGGGGTTATTAGATGATTAACCATCTACCAAAAAAAAGGTGTCTCTGTTACTGAGTAGTTAAGGGTCTTTTTTCATTATTGAGAAATTTCCGATAGAAAACCCAACAACACTTTGGCCGACCCGGGAATCGACCTAATGATCTCATGTTCAGCCAGCGCTTGCGGCCACTAGTCTAACGAGGCAGTCTTCGATCAATAACATAATATCTATCGTAATAATAAAAATTACAACTATTGTAACTTACACACGTAACACAAAAGTATTTTGCCATCATCCCCATTTACAGTCTAAACCGAGTTGTAGATGAACCTCCCCAACCTAGTTAGATTCAGTCGGAAACTAAATAAACTATCGATTTGCGGGATCGGTGGAAACTACCTGAGTTGCTTCCTATTTGCATCCCTCCCCTAACTGGAAGTACAAAACCATTATCTGACAGAAAATCACTGTAGTCGTCAGGAAACTTAGATTTAAATGTAGTTAAACCAGTTTTCTTAGGGCTTAGGGTAATTGTACATTCGTCACAAAGTAAATTCGCACGAAAAAAAGTACGTGTAAACTCGCCACAGTTCTGAGGAAAAATCCGCCATATTATTGGTTATTTCCGTACAGACAGCAGAAGAATCAAGCAATAAGTAGAATAAAACTGAAATGACCCGGTATTTTTTTATTTGTGACTACCTACGTAAAATAACATCACGCACGTAATCCAAGAAGGATGGGACACAGGTGTACCTAATAGTGCACCCACATTTTGCTATGTTTAAGTCTCTTGTAATAGAGGGCGAGCCTATGGCGTATCATCAACCGGGCACGATGCCAGATTCTGTGGCTACAACTGAGAATATTCTGATAGTAAACCGAATAACACTGCCTGATCTGGGAACCTTACTTAATGCTCAACAGTCGCACTGTGACCACTACACTAATGAGGCAGTTTAGCTATTGACATATTAAATACTTACAGGTAAACTCACACAATTTTCCCTCGAGGGCTTGGCAGAAACAACACAACGCCACTAGCTACGTTTTTCGCAAATACTCGGGTTTGCATTCTCCATATTTATGTTTACTTGAAAAAAAAATAGTAAATTAAACGATGTGTATCATATCATATTTTTTTATAATGATGGGTGGGTGACCACCCAGCCATGTACTGACCGTAATACTCGCAACTTAACCTAGTGCATCGCTTGACTATGTACGTCTATAAAATCAAAACATACCTAATTACATCTTACTCTATAGAAAGCACCCTTAAATTGAATATAAAATATGAAAGAATATGATTTCCTTGCAAAAACAAAGTTTTTTTTTTCTTATGAAAACACCTCGAGAGCTTCCTTCAAACTGAGAACGAACAAAATCTGCGAGAACACAATATAACGATATTACCCACTGCAGCAAAGCGAATTACGAATCAAAATCACTACAAAATAAACCTTATTTCCTAGAAGTTTACCTTTAAAATCCTTAAGCAAACAACTCTAGAAAAGGAAAATAGAAAATTAGACTCTACATCTACAGTTTTAAAATTCAATTTTCAATAAAAGCTTTTCCAGTTCTGATATGAAAAGGTAATGATTTTACAATTGTGAGTCGTATCGTTTGAGCATTAGGGTGCAATGTTGTTTGTTCTGAATTGGATATTTCTGTATTTCGCAAGCGGGATTCGGATACATTTACTTACCTTACACTAAGTGCATGTTTACGTACGCGCGGCGCGGCGCGCGGCGCGGCCGGCGACGCGATCCGCACTAAATTCAAACGTATGGCGGTGTATGAGTGCGTTCACGGAGAAGCGAATTTATACGCGATTGCTTGAATTTGAGGCGGCGGCCGCGGCGGCGAACGCGGCGGCGGCCGCGGCGACGGACGCGGCGATGCACGCGGCGGTTTATTCTCGATGAAGCGATGCCCGCCGCGACGGAACTTGGCCTTGAAAATTCGCGGCGGCCGCCGCCGCGGCCGCCGCGCCGCGTCTCTATGAACACCGTCGTACATTTCCATACGTTTGTGTTTGCGCGAACGATGATATCTGCCGCTGCACGCATCGCCTGTCCGTGAACACAAAATTCGCTCGACGCGTCGCTCGACGCGTCGCCGGCCGCGCCGCACGCCGTGCCGCGCGTACGTAAACATGCACTAAGGGCCGGTTTCACCGGTTACGGATAAAGTGTCAGATAGTTATCTGACAGATAATGCTATCAAAAATTGTAGTTTATCTGGCAGATAAGTTCCTGATAGGCTATCCGGGACTTTATCCGTAACCGGTGAAACCGGCCCTAAATGTTATATAATTTCATTGTTTTTAAAGGGATTTCAGTGTGAAAATGTATCATCAGTATTTGGTCTTTAGATAAATTGGAAAGCTTAACATTATTGTTTCATTTCTGTGTATTATATATTTACGTTCCATTCTGCTTTTCCGGAACACAAAGCAGCTTAATAACAACTTTATGAATCACTGAAGGAAGTTAAATAACGGTCTGCGAGGTCTTTCTAAGCTTGGGTGACCATGATTTTCTTGAAATCTTTGCTTAGAAAAACTATTTTAATAAAATCGTATAAATAAAAAAACGTGTGGCACTCAGAGACTGCCGCGGTAAATCTATTGCATAGCATTTTTTATCAACTTATGCAATAATAGGTATAAATAATTAGGTATTAATAGTGTAATTACACACCAAAATAATTATTCATTCAAAAAATTTGAACAAAAATAACGATATTAAGAGTTTGATCTTCGAATTTCGCGCGATGTACATTAAATAAATCAAAACTAACCTTCATAGACTAAGCTAGTAAGAAACTCTATGACAGAAAAATTAAAAGAAAAAATAATGACAGCCTGACGTAAGTGTCATAACTAGTGGTGTGCAATTCTGCTATAAATCATTATCATGTTAAATAGACTATTGAATATATTTTTATAACATGTTATTTTATACGTTATCATAATAACGAGTTGTAACAAAACGCGGCAGTAATCTGAACGCGGAGACGTTATCGTTTTATTCGGCAACAACACGCTAAACGTGCGCAATGATTATTGATGCGCAGTTAATGTTATATTCTAGTGGACTGTAGAGGTATACGAACGATTATAATAATATCGTTATTATTAATATTAAAAACGAATATAAATGTATTATAATTATGGTTTTAAATTATCAATGAACTTTCCTTCATTCTGCGCAGTTTTAGGACTAATAAAATATTATTAAATGTTATGATTAAGTAAAGTTGCATCAGTGTATGTTTTTTCGTGTTATGTGAATCTCACTTACATATCACGGGGGTGGCAGAGGGGGGTCAAAATGTTGGTCCTTTTTTTTGCCTAGGACGCTCCGTTTTCGAGATATTTCAATTTCATTTTTTTTAACAGAAACTTTGAACGCCCATAACTCGGAAACGGTGCATCGTAGGACCGTCGCCACCGCTTGCTACGTTATTCGTTGAGCGTGTTGTTGAGTTAGACATTATAATGATAACACGAAGGCAGCGTCGGTATAACAAACGTTATTCGTTATGAATCAATAACATGTTATGTTTTGGTGTTATTCGTTATATTAACCACCACTAGTCATAACATTGAAAAATATGAAGATTATTTATTTTATTTTAGATATTTTATAAGAAAACGAATCGTTTTAGACCGATTCGCAGAATAGTAATGCAAAAACCAATAAAACTTATGATAGATGCGTACTAATAATAAAATGAATGTTTATAGAGTACTCACTCCTCGCTAATTTTCTTTCACTATTTTTTCGTGACTTTCTTCATTAATAAATGCACTTTGTTTATTCATATTTAAAACACTTTGTACACAAATTATACGAGCGAGTAAGAATATTTTAGAAGGAGAAAGCAGAGAGACAAACAATTATTTAATTTGACAACCTCAGTTGACAACCTTGTTATTTTCCGTAACCATAGCAACCATGTTGAATCTTGAACTGAATATTTTTGTTAGGAAATCTCTGGATTCGCTCTCCACGCTCAACTCAACAAGGCCCGCGATAGAATCTATGCAATAGATTAATATGATGGAATTTTTTCTGCAAAAGACAGTTACTATAAATAATAATGTCTCCATAAGACTAGACACGAGTACACGACATAACGATTATACCTGTCTCGTCGCTTAAGTCATTGAAATGACTTATAAGGGTTGATAATGACTCCGTCGGGGCTGCGGGTTGTTTGAAAGAGATACCGGAGCCTCGACACAAAGGGCTCAAAAGGAATATGGGTGGTTTTTAGTCAGTAGAAGTCTGACACTCCCTACCTCTCTGCCGAGAGCAGGAGAAGTGAGTGAAAAAAAGTGTTGTTAATGATTTCATCAAATCTAGTTTGGTTTGTATTTTTACCATAATTGAGATAAATGGTTTGAATTCGTAAAAAATCTAGGAAATATTGCTTCTTTGCTTATAAACAAGTTGTAACCACCTAGATATTTAATTCAACCTCAGTTTTTTCCCAAGCTAAAGCAGATTTGCCTAACGAACAATATCGTATAACAGTCACCATACGGCAGTATCCAGGTTATCAACCGTTTCACCCTGGTCTACCTTCCCTCCCTCACCACGTCCATTCTCTTCAATAAAAATGGTTTTATTGAAGAAAGCGAGGGTTCTTGTTATAATGGAAGGTAACTTGATAGGTGAAGCCTTAGTATCCAGTTGGGTGGGATGTGTGGTAGCTTTGATTCTTTTTTGTTTAGCAGACGGTTGTGGCATGTGGTGTCTAATGTGATGTTATTTTGTGATTAAAATATAGCTGAATCTAGTGCGACAGCTCAGCATGAGGTCCTGGATAATATTCCCGGGTCAGGGCAAATTGTTCTTAGGTTTTTCCAAACAAATATTTATTCCGTGTGGGAATCGAGCTCGTGATAAGCAACGCAGCAGCCAATAGCTCAGGTACTGCGCCAACCGTGTCGTCAATCATTTGGTGTCATCATCACCTTGTTAAATATTAAGCATATATTGTAAGGATCTGTATCAATAAAGTATTATTATTATTATTATCACCCACATGCCGACTTCACCTCATGCTCATAGCATCCATACCCTTTGCTAGAGGCAAGCTCCACGCTCTTGTGCCAGCCTCATTTAGGAATTTGGTGTGAGTTCATATTCTTTCTTTATAGATATTTTTATACAAATAGTTTGTGAACTTACAACATAAAGGAAATGTTCCAAACCACAACCGAAGCTCTTTCAATTGACATGAAGGAGGGTTAACATGACTGTGGATTAGTAACGTGAAACGCACATTATAGGTAGTCTGTTTAAAAACATGGCTTACCGCTTAATACCATTAAATTCAGGATTAAAAACATTATACTTTTGACTATTATTGGTTACTAATTCGAGGCTTGGAAGGCATGATAAACTATACGTCCCTGTTGTGATTCGTAGATATTCGACCGTAGATCTATATTCTATACGAGTGGTCAGAATTAGGATGTAGGTTCGACAACTAGTCTTATACCAAAAGATTGAGCTAGGCAGACGCTCCATGTAAACTACTGGCGTGCTGCATCTGGTTCAAGTAGGAGCTGATCCCATCATAGGAAATCTTGGAAATTGGCAGGCAAATAATGGAAGGAAAACCCTTTGAACAAATTTTTGATCCCTCGATCCTAAAAAAGAGTGCAGTGCAATGCGAGAGCAGTGGTGGCTCAGTGGTAGCGGTCCCGACTTACGAAGAGTGAGTCGTGGATTCGAACCAAGTCAAGCGCATTAATTGTGTAATTTATTTCATCACCACTGCTCTTAAAACGGTGAAGGAAAACATCGTGAGGAAACCGACATGTCTTAGAATCGAAAAATTCGAATACGTGGTGGATTATAGCCCGTCACTCTCCTAGAGAGGAAAGCCTGAGTTCCTGCAGTGGGAACTTTATAGGCTGATGATGATGATCCTAAAAACGATTCCCACTAAACCCATACAAGCACTATGAGAAAAACTTACACCCACACGTTATCATACCACACTTCTAGTAAAACACATAATTACAGCTATCACGAAAAAGTGTTTCCCATCGGGCCGTGGGTTCGAAAGGTGGCAAGCGGAGCGTGGCAGATATTAATATGAATGCCCCCGTGGGAACATTGAGACGCACTCAACTGGCAGACTTACGAATAGTCAGTAAATGTTGTGTATGAGTAGGTTTTAAGTATCAAATTATTATTGTCAAAATTAAAATATTATGGTTTCGACCCAGAAGCCATACAATGGTTCCGTAGTTACCTAAGTAATAGGGAACAATTTGTTGACCTGCGTTTGAGTGATGGTACTGCCCTGAAATCGACACCTATACCCGTGGAGAGAGGAGTTCCGCAGGGTTCCATTTTGGGCCCCATTCTCTTCATTCTGTACTGTGCAGACATAATAAGATGCCTGCAGAAGTGCAAGTACCATATATACGCCGACGATGTACAACTGTATATCTCCTTCAGACCGGACGAGTATGACAGAGCCATTAAGGATCTTAATGAGGATCTTCAGCGTATCTCCGTTTGGTCTGAGGAGAACTGCCTGTCGCTGAACCCTACTAAAACAAAGTATATGGTACTTGGCACCAGACAGCAGCTGTCCCGACTGCCTTTGACTTTCGATGTGGAACTGATGGGCGAACCAATCGAGCGAGTTAATGAGGCGCGTAACCTGGGTCTTGTGATGGACAAAGACCTTCGGTTTGAAAAGCACGTAGCAGGCTCTGTAAGGAACTGTTTTTATCGCTTGAAGGTATTATATAAGATGAGGTCTTACTTATCAGAGTCACTACGTGAACAGCTGGTGGAAACCTTAATACTATCCAGGCTAAACTACGCCGACACAGTGTACGGTCCGCGCATATTAGCTCGTACTGACCGACTCATTCAAAGAGTACAAAACGCTTGCGCACGCTTTTGCTACAATATTCCCAGGCGAAGTCACGTAACACCTTTTCTAAATAAGCATTACTCATTAAAAATGAAGTCCAGACGGAAACTTCACTTGGCGTGCCTCCTGTTCGGTGTGATAAAATATAAAAAACCGGACTATCTGTACAATAGACTTAGTTGGATAGCTAGCAGACGCGAATGCGGAAGACGGCAATGCTCGCAACAACTCTCGACTCAGTCTCACAACACAGCGGCTTTCAGGGGGAGCTTTCGCTATGCGGCTTCCAAAGTATGGAATAACCTGCCACCGCCGATTAGGAATACCAACACAATGGGTACTTTCAGAACACGTTTACGGCAGTATCTTATAGATTCGCAACGGAAGTTGGATATGGTTGCACTGAATGTATCAATAATATAATACACAAACTATCCTACATACCTATCCAGTTAGCTTGACACATTACAATATGTTACACAAAAGTAAAAAAAAAAAAAAAAAAAAAAAAAAAAAACATAACAAACGCAATTATGACACTTGTGTCCTTAGCTGGAGGGTGCTGTCGTAATTCCCCCGGCGCCGCGCCGCCGCCGCGCCGCCTCCGCCGCCGCATCGACATGTCGAGTTTTGTGATACCTGCGGCATGTAAAAAAAAAAAAAAAAAAAAAACTATAGTAACCGCCTATTTTAAAACTAACACAAATATGCTTGCAACAACGCAGGTTTCTTACCTAATTTGTCTGGCCCACTTGCTCGCGACTGTAAGAGGCGGCGTAGCTGCGTCGTAATGGCTTCTTTCATCCTTTTTACAGATTCGTACTCTCAGAATCAACACTCATATCGGCCTGATTCTTGTCATCTGTAAATGCATAAATCAATTAAGTAAGATAACAAGGTATTTTTTTTCATTGAACACATGTAGCATCTTTAAAATAATCAATCTTCAGACTAGCTTACCCTTTGTTTACGTCCACTCCCGTCGGAAACATATTAAAATATTATAATGTGGGTATGTACCGCGTATCCACACAATTGCCAATCGCACCTAATTACTGAAATATTCTCCGTTGACATCTAACGTAACTTTATTAGTCCATCGCGCTCGGCTGCTTGCAGCGTATTGAGCGACGAGTTGTATGGTTTCGTAATGATGCGTTTGGAGGTTGGAAGCGTGCAAATCAGGTTTATGTTATGTTAGGTATTTAAATACCATAGTTTTTTGTTCCGTTCTGTTTTGCACTTTTCATAATTTTTATTTATTGTTCTATTCTTTATTTTTATTGTTAAGTATTTATATTTGTATCATTATTAAACATATATTTGGATCTATTTATATCTAAGTATCTACTTAGACACATACACTTATAAACAAAGGACTAAAACTGTTTTACGTTCGTTACTTCACCATCTCAGGGCCAGTTGAAAACCAGCGTCGGGCACTAGCTGCTCGGCAGTTTGCTGAACTGGTCCTATTTGGCGCAGCCGTGAGATGCACACACTCTTTCTTTTGTTCATTTTCTTTTAATTTTTATTTTTTGTTGTGTGCACTTGTGGCATATTGTGCTAAATAAATATGTTTTCTTTCTTTCTTTCTTTCTTTCTTCTTTAAGTGATGTGGATAGTAGTTTTAATCACTTAATATCAGGGCTTTAATCCCTGAAAATTTTGACAAACTTATACCTAATAGTACACTACCACTCGAACACAAACCAAATTACAACTTCAAAAGTTCATTTCTAGTTAGGTTAAAGGGGCTTTTTTGGAGAGTGGGAAATCATCAAATGACTCGTCTGGGCAGAGCGGTAGGGAGTGTCAGACTTCTACTGACTAAAAACCACCTATGTTCCTTTTTAGCCCTTGTGCCGACGCCGCGGTGTCTCCTTCGAACAACCCTCAGTAGCTCCCTGAAGTTAGGATTTATGCTCTGTATGGTGCAAGGGTCCTCTTGTACATACATGGGGTTTTACATAAACATAACAAGCTAAATTTGGGTGTACCAAATACAGGGTATATGTCGCAGTGATATGATGAAAACAGGGAATTGGTCAATTCCCTAAGGGATTTGATCAAACCACGGAGGAAGATAAAATAACAACACGGTTTTATCATTTCCAAACAAATCCAGTGAATTGAACAAATCCCAGTATCCTTTATGGGCGGCATGGGCACCGTAGGCCGACGAAGGAGGCCGGCGGAGGCCCGGCACTTTGGGGACAGAAGATATTAGTGTTATATAATATGCGAGCGAAGCGAGCGCGCGTCACGGAGTACTACTGGGATTTGTTCAATTCACTAGATTTGTTTAGGGAAATGATAAAACCGTGTTGTTATTTTATCTTCCTCCGTGGTTTGATCAAATCCCTTAGGGATTTGGAAAAATCCCTGTTTTTATCATATCCCTGCGACATACATACTTTTGCCTAACTCTTCAGTGACTACACGCGCGATGTTATATAATTCACTGCAACATAAAATAATATAACACTAGAAATATAGGTTGCACATTTTAATTACTAGTGGCCTCGTAAACCTTAGCAATTAAAATAATTATGGTTGTAAACGTACAGGTTCGCGTAAATACAGCAATGAGCATTAAAGCGAGAGGTAACTTGCACTTCTATAATAGTAATACTAAATTGTGGAGAATAATTATGACAAACTTAAACTTGGAATAATGAGAGAGTGACTGTAGTACTAACTGGGTTGTGGAGGTCATATAGGCCGTCGTTCTATGTCAAATACTGGTATTTAGTTGCATCCAGCTAGACTGGTAGTCGACCCCAATAAAGTTGGAAAAAAGGCTATGAAGATAATGCTGATGATTATGGGAATAACTACATTTCAGCTTGAACATTATGAGCTGGGCTTTGATCAAGTCATTTCCTGAATATAAAAGAGGCGTATAAAGTTTTTCTGGTTTTTATTGCATGGATATAACGATGTCGCATTGTTTTACGCATAATCATGTAATAGTGTAAGATTAGATGAATTTGAACGCGAGTAGGTGGACAGTACCGGCCACAAATCGTTTCTGCTATGCCAAAAAATGCTTTCAGGGGGTCTGTCTCTCTCCTCAGTGGCCTAAGCGTCATGTTTGGAAAAAGGCTGGACAGGTGCCTGATCGTAAGTTTAAACATTTTGGTGGTTTAAACAATCTATAGCTATGTAAGATTTGAGTCAACACAATAAACAAAATACGTTGTAAGACTTTTCGAACAAGGAACTTCTCAAAACATACTCCTCTCAAGTTTTCTTGAAATAAACTAAACAGCAAAACAAACATGTGTACCTAACCCTACGACCTTGACATCCCAAGGTCAAGGTCACACGAAACAAGGAAGATTAAACCAAGATGGCGTATCCCCGTGAAATAAGAACGCCGTGACTTTATGAAGTAATACGAATATCTTTGACTGTCGCTTATAGGGGAACGTTACCGGTGTTGTATTGACTTTTTTTATATTTGTTTATTTCGTGCAGGTTTTAGTTACCTATTATCTTTTATTTTGTAAACCCATTGCTGGAAGTATTGTATTACTTGGAAACTGGGTTGTTGAGATCTAATAGGTAGTTGTAAGTCCATGTAAAATACTGGTATTCAGCTGCTGACCCCAATATAGATTAAACAATGCTTCGCAGTATGATACTCACGAAGTAAAATCGTTTGCAGTACAGTTTTTCGATGTAATGAAACAACGCAGTAACAAGGCGTCAATTTAACAAAGCGTCGCAGTATAGTGATATCGATGAAAGGTTTTCGAAGAAACGATATTCGATGATACGTTTGTCGCAGTGAAGTAGGTATCCCCTATTTGGTAAATAGAGGTACACCTCTGCTTATGCCTTCCAGGATTACAAGCGTGATTTTATGTAGTCATAACATAGAAAATTGATTAATTTAAATCGCTGTCAGAAAGACAAATACCTTCTAACTTCAAGATTTCCTATTTATTATTACTTTACCTTCACAAATCCTATACACTGTAACTGATACAAGTCTTCATAATATTTCTCAAGGTTGAAACAGATAACAAACAGATACAGTGACAAAGCAACAGTGAAATAATCTTCTTTGAAATAAAACGCTTTATTCTGCTCAATTCCTTGTTAGGTCCGCGATGGAGGGAGTGGAATCAGTCAGGGATTAGGCTGTTCCTATTATAATGGAAATATTACTGCAGTCCCAGGATTATAAATATTTTGCTTGTTGTTTTATTGTGTAGTCTTCTTTTTAGTAGAGATTAATATTGAAACTCGAAATATACAGTAAACATTATAAATATCCCGTTTTTATTAAAGTTCGTAGTGTTTTTTTAGAAATAGTAACGTTTTCTGCTTTGTTTTATTACATAACATAAAGTTACCAGATTTTTCCAGAAAGGCAAGGCAAATGTATATCTATAACACATTAATTTTTCGACTTTAGAAGCTCGTGGCTTAATAATAACAGCAGCTCGGGTCTATCTTTAGATTAAGCCATGATTACCTAGTTTTATCCGTGTATACCATTTCATAACAATATTTTCATACGTGTATCGGAATTTCGGAAAGCACGTTAAGCCATTGGCTGACAATTGTACATCTTTGGCAGTATGTAGTTACAAGTTAATATAGTCAGTGGTCTGAAAGTCTAACAATAGTCTATTATTTAGGGGTTTTCGATTACCCAGTACTCACAGGGTTGTGTAGGTAAATAGGCTGTCACTCCATTTATAATAATACGACTAATTTTACAATTTGACATTTAAATTTGTTATGAATATTTTTTTTTTTTTTTTAAATTTTATGTGCATAATTTGACATGTTCCTACCTATCTTAATTTGTTATATTTGACTTTATCTTTTTATTTTTTGAATGTGATATGTAATTTATTTAATTTTCTATGTAATTTGAATTTGATATTTTCTTATTTTGTGCCCTTTTGGTTCGTTTTTCTCTATTTTTTATTTATTTAAAGGAAAAGTAATATAAATAATAACTAATGTGAATTTTAATGAATAGCTAATTAATATGACATTGTGATTATTGTATGCCCTACGGGCGGGACATAGCTGAACAAAATTATCAACTATTTAAGAACTGTACCTGTACCTACCTGTGATCCACAATAAAATATTTTGAATTTGAATTTGACTGCACGGCTGGCGCAGTGGTTAAGCAATTAGCGTGTCGCGGGTTCGATCCCCGCACGGAACAAATATTTATATGGCCTACAGATAGTTGTTCCGGGTCTGGGTGTTTGTGTATGTGAGTATAAATATTTGTAAACGCACCCACGATACAGGACAAAATTTCTAAAGTGGGGAAACGTTAAAAAAAAACTGCTACGTATTCAGCTACGTCTAGTACTGGAAGCCGATTTCGTTCGACATAGTTGGAACAAAGGCTAGGCAGATGATGAATAACTTTTATGATTTACCATCAATACAAGAAATATTTTACAAATACAAATTCAAGAGGGGCCTGATTCAGATTCACGACTGATACTTCAGAATTCAGATAAAAAATCTAAAGACACTCAGTGATAGAGTATCTAGGCTTTCTATAGTAATTTTTGGTCTACGTTTATCTTAGAAATGTTCCAGAATTTCCGATAGAATACACCTTGAATCCTTATACATTTTCTTATATTATTGTAAGACACTTCTTTATTCTCCAACAAGATTGCCAAGTACAATAAGGACATTATTTTCGTAACCTGTCTTTGGTGAGTAGCAACTGTTAAAGAGATATATTTTTATACAACCAATGTTTGTATTAGTAATGGCACACGCAGAGGTAATTTCACCGTCTCGGTGTTTGTCTAGAAGTATTCTATAGATCTAATTTGATCATCAATCAAGAACGACCTAAAAGGAAACTGAAAGAAAAATATGTGAGCAATATTTTTTTTGTCAAGTGTGGTACTTTAAGTACTCTTCGTAAAGGTGGTCTTTTGGAGAAGTACGAACTATTTGTACAATGTTTCCACTGAACACTGGTGAGATCGTCATTACATCAGCCTACAACAATCCATTGCTGGACATCCGAACATAGTGAACTCAACTGGCACTCGAAGTTAGCTGAATGATGCGCGACAATTCACGTATACCTTGTTTCGGCGGGGCCGTAAGGTTCGGCCAATTATTGGCCGAAACCGAAACTATGGCCGAAACTAGATTTTTTGTCCGAAACTAGCCGAAACCTAAACCGAACCTTCGGTCGGTCTTTAACTCATAGTTTGACTTATCAAATTCCCAAGCGTTCTTCCTCCTCTCTACTACTTATATCTGTGCTGTGCCCGACAGGGTCCATAATTGAGACTGTAACTGTTTTCCTACCAACTGTATACATTATGGTACGCCTTAAAGAATTGAGAATTGAGAATCCCACATTTGGGATACATGCATTTGGGATACATGCCATTATCTCTGTGAGAGGGAATAAATCGTATAATAATACATATAAGACGCGCGCTCATATCTATTCGATTAGTTTTTCCTAGAACCTTCTGGTTTCCCTTCCTTACATTGTTTTCCTTCCCTCGCATTATAACTTTTTTTTTTTTACTAGCCCGTTTTGTCCCACTGCTGGGCAAAGGCCTCCCTTATTCCTTTCAAGTTCTCCTGATGTATTGCATTCATTAACCGATGACCAGTGTTAATACACGAAGTATTGTCCGCCTGGATTTGATCCTACGACCCCCATGACTATAGCGGGACCACATAACAACGTAACAAAAAAATTCTCTCAAAACATGACAAGTAATAAAATTTTATTAAGTGATGGTAAGCACAAAAATTAATTATTATCATTGGCAGTTGACCTATGTCATGCTTGTCCATTCTATAACACAAAAAATAAGCTCTTATAATATACCGTGAACATGCCGTCGGTGTACAGGGTGTTGTGACCTTGTAAGGAGGATTCACGCATCGCTGCACACTCCTTGGTGACGCGTTTAGAGCGCACGATACGGGGCCGATACGATTATGTGGGTGGTTTGGTGCTCGTGCTAGTTTTGTGACGTAAATATTTATTTATTAATTTCCTGTTTCAAATGCATATGTGAATGTAATACATTATTGATAAAAAAATCCTATCTGGGACGATTGTTTTAAAAGATTGTGTAAAAAAAAGGATCAATTGAGGCGGGGCTGCGCGTTGTTCGAAAGATATACCGCGGCCCCGGACACAAAGGACTAAGAAGGAATATGGGTGGTTTTAAGTCAGTAAAACTCTGACACTTCCTTCCGCTCCGCACAAAGCGGGAGTAGGAGTCATTTAATGATTTCCCACCATCAAAAAAAAAGGATCAATTAAGGCCTCATCAATCAACTAACTACGACATCCAATCCGATGAGTTGAACAAAACGTCTCTCCTAAGTTTTGCAACAACACAACGAAAACTTTTAAGACACTTATTCAACACTGATGGTGTTCTCTAAATTGCGGTCAATATAAAAACATACTAATATTTGCAAACGATTTAAGAAAGTTTTAACGATTTTGATGACGCGACTTAAGTCGTCACCAAAATCGTTAAAACTTTCTCCCCAACAAAACAGTCGTACAGTTTAAAAATCTCCCAGAAGTTTCGTACCCACGGTGGCGGATAACCGCGCTCCACGGCCCAGCGGACACAAGCTTCGTGTTTTTATTATACACACACACATACTATACACATAAATACATACGGACAGTCGACAGACAACGGTAATAGCTTTCTGTTCACTCTCATTGTTAGGTGAACTTGACTTTGACCCCAAGGTCAATGTCAACCTCCATTTCTATCTCACCCCAAGCTCAAAGATAAATGGAGCATACTGTATGTTAATCATAATAATAGGTATTAAATTGTAGACTTATTTCAAGGGCATTTCGCAGACGCTATTTAAACATAGGCTTAGGTATCAAATGGCATACACAAAACAGATAAAAGATAACTCAGAAATTTATAGTATACCATCATCTGCCAAGCCTTTTTCCAAATATTTTGGGGTCGGCCCCCAGTCAAACCAGCAGGTAAGATCTGTCTGACCCTAGGTCAGGCTAGTTGTCAAACTTTCTAGCCACAGCCGGGAGTCCGGGACCAACGGCTTTACGTACTATCCGAGGCATGGAGGCATCTCGTTATATTGTAAACTAGCTTTTGCCAGCGGCTTCGCCCGCGTGAAAATGACGATTTTTCATACAAACTTTCATCCCCTATTTAACTCCCTTAGGGGTTGAATTTCGAAAAATCCTTCCTTATTCCTTGTCTACGTTATAAAGGGAACCTCTGTGCAAAATTTCAGCTTTCTAGGTCCAAGAGTTTGGGCTGGGCGTTGATGAGTCAGTCAGTCAGTCAATCAGTCAGTCAGTCAGGACTTCTTTCTTTATTATATAATGATTTCTATCCACGGATCGGCCTAGGCAAATACGGCTTAACCTGAAGAACGACCCGAATGGCTTTTATTATTAGCTATGAAACACAAAAAAATATATTATAAACCCAAAAGCGAAATCACTACCTAACATAACATCCCACAATATTGGTACAGTCGTAAGCATTAGTATTTGTATGTAACTTGGCATCATAAAGGCATATTCTTTAATTGCGATTTCATGTTGATAAGAACATAAATTACAATCGTTATTATACGAGAAAATCGCTTATGAATTTAGGTAAATGTATACATATTGGTGCTGATAGCTGTTGAACACTCGAACAAGCTATTTGGTATACACGCAGAAATCTTTATAATTCTAGTACACTGACAATATTGATTGCAATTTTTTTATTTATTTAAAAAGCGTTTGTCACTAAGCGACTGATTTCAAACGCTGTAAGGCCCGTAATCCACCAAAGTGGAGAGGAGAGGAGACGAGAGGAGATGTGCCGCGAAGCTGGCAGGTTATTTCCACCAAAGCGGAGAAGAGATGCGTTGCGGAGAGGAGATGTGAGCTGTGCGTAGCAGAGATGTGAGCTGTGAGAGATCGAAAACAAAACAAAACGTGCGAGGCGCGCGGAGAAGGCAGCGGGGTGAAGCCCGGCCGCCCGACTAGACACTTCTCCGCTCTGCCGCGCCGCTTGCTCGCTCGCTGCACAAAATTCTATAGAAAAATGAGACATCTCCTCTCCTCTCCGCTTGACCCATTTCCACCAAAGCTAAGCGGAGAAGAGATGTGGAAATAACGAAATCGGATTGGTTTATTCAAACACATCTCCTCTCGTCTCCTCTCCTCTCCGCTTTGGTGGATTACGGGCCTATCTTTTGACATCAGGCTCTAAATATATCTGTGTAATCTATCTTATACCAATCCGCACTGGGCCCGCGTGGTGGATTATAGCCCATTCCTCTCATAGAGAGGAGGCCTGAGTCCCTGCAGTGGGAACATTATAGGCTGATGATGAATCTTAAAAGTAAAGGAAAGTTTGCTGGCTGTATAAGTGTATACTTAATACCTTGTTCGACATTACCTACATCCTTATCAGACGCTCGTACCCTCAAGCTCGTTCACGCGTGATTCCTACAAGGGGTGAGCAGGATGACAGGAAACCGTTGGATCACTCGAGTGGAACCATGAGGTAAAAACCAAGGGTATTGTCTTTAAGACGTTTTAGGAACGTGGCAGTTGATTTGTGGGAGGAAATAATAAGTTAATTTGTTGGTTGATTGGTTAGGCTACCTTGGTGGTCCAGTGGTCGTGAACGCTATTGCTGAACATGAGGTGTTAGGTTCGATTCCCAAGTTGGACAGTGTTTTTGGGTATTTCTGTTGTGACTTTCTCTCAGTAGAAGCCCACGGGTAGAAATTTGTACCCGTTTGATGGCAATTGGCAATACGCTCGCCTTTTAAGTATTGTTGACGAAATCTGGGCTAACTGTATGTCGACTCACCTGCTACTCTGCATAACCTTTCGCGTATTGCAGACGTGATGATAATGTTTTGTACCAGAAATTAGTATTACATAATACCAACAAATAGTATAATTGTTCTATTTAGTCACCCACGCAATTTGTACAATATGTTAAAAATCCTGTTCGATCCGATACAAGTAATATTAGTTTTCAACACACTGGCTCGTAAAGTGAGCCTTATCACATCGTTCTTAGGGCCATAAACCGAACTATAACTAACACGTGCATAATAATATTATACACTAGTGCATAATAGAATTATCACTACAAAGTTAAGTTAGTACCTTACTGCAAATTATATGCGAGTAAACAGAGCATTTTCAATTTAACCGGGTTATACCGTTTTTTTTAATTTTATTGGTTGAGTTGCTATGTTCTTAGAAAAGTTTCGATACAAAAAAGATCGTGTTCAATAGTAAAAATAAATTAATGTAGGTACCTAGTGCTTGCTCATTTCATGCAACTTTGAATTTAAATAGATAATTTCAACTTGTACGTTTTTAATAAATGAAACTTTCACTCAAATAATATAACTTGTAATATTATAAATATAACTTTTTTTCATAATAAATAAACCTCATTCTTTTAGTCTATGGTCGACCGTCATTGTTACAGTATGACCATTTTAAGTTTGAATTTCATGGTGGCGCCACTGGTCAAGAAAAATGCATCGCTACGTCAAACTTAGTACTTTTATTTTGGTTCCGTGTTTTCCCGCCTGCACAGATAAGTTGGTCGAACTGTAGATGCGCACGCATAGGAAAACCGATATTTTTTTCCCGCTATTGTGAAAAAAAATACAGAACTTGCTATAACTGTTGAAGATGACTTTTTAGTATTATTTTCTTCACAAGTGTGTTGAAAAACGTCGTATGATACACGTGTGTATTGATGATTACAGTCGTCGGCTATCTTAAGACCCTCACCTGACGGCTCGGGTCTCAATGGCGCCTCGGCGGTAATCACCAACATTACACACTTATACCATAATGTACTATTATCGAGATTTCATTCTAATTGTCTGTACTTCTGCTTATTATAAATAAAACAAAATACTTACTCCGATAAAAATTAAACTGCAGTGAACTGGGCACACGTGCTGGATCATAGCCCATCCCTCTCCTAGAGAGGAGGCCTGAGTCCCTGCAGTGGGAACATTATAGGCTGATGATGATGATTAAAATAAGTTTACATGGCAACAAGAGGGCGCGGGTGACGACACTCCAACCTCCAACTTTTGCAAGTAAAATCGTGGTGTTTCAGAATTAGCAACACAAATTAAAGACATTACAAATTATAATGTATTTTGCTTGTCAAAAGAAACTTTTCGCCTAATTACGAACAAAATTCGGCCTGAAAAGTATCGGAAAAAGTCCAAAATTGAAAAGAAATAAAAGTTTACTATTCAATGGTCGAAGAAAAGAACCATTCTTCAATTGAAAAGTTGTTGTCAATACATTTCAACATAATACATTAAAAACGAGCAAATTCAAAAGATTCAGTTGGCAATTAAAAACTAAGCGGAAGTAGGGATTGGAAAGTTTCGAACAACTCGCTTAAAACTCCATCATTCATTCATTCGTTCTTATTAAGCTCTGACAATTACTGCGAATGAACGATTCGAGAAAGATGTTCGATGTCAACTAATGGAATATTTTAGTTGATTTTTACAGAAAAGGGCACTAAAAGGGTAAAAAACCTTCAGAATTCATGATTAGTTTTGCTCTTTTTTTCCTTTTTTTTGTTTCGCTATTGATTGAGTTTGACCCTCAGTTACTAAAAGCATATTAATTTATTAAATCGTCCTTTTTTCGGAGTATGTATTTATCATTTCAGTTGGATACGTGTTAGTGTTGAGTGTAAATAATTTGCAAGTTGGTAAAGTAGGCTAGATAACCACTGCGGTCTATATCACACCAGACTTAGTTCTATGCCTAGATTTCCTTAGAAAGAAACAAAAATATTTATTTGTCGCAGAAACATGACGAACATACTCGTACAGTCGAACAAGCTAATAAGTATACAGGTAGAGATCTTTATAATTCTATTACACTGAAAATGTTGATTGCAATTTTGTTTTATAAAGCGTTCCGCATTAAGCGACTGATGTCAAACGCTGTATCATTTCAGATCAGTCTCTAAATGTATCTGTATAATCTTCAAAGTAAATGCAAGTTAGCTGGCTGATGTATACTTATTAGCTTGTTCGACTGAACAAGGAGATACAAAAAAAACAATACACATACGACACGTAAGAAATTTTAAGAAATACACAAGCAGGTATAACATTAATGTTAACAGCTTGCACTATACGTGACAGTGACAAGCAGGTTATCACTCAGCATGGTGCTGTGCTATGGGGAACCATAGCACAGTGCTGGTTTTCAGTATTCACCCTTAGTCATTTTAACTGACCTGATATTTGACAACTTAAAACAGTCCGACCACTGTTGCATGAGAGATGTGTACGGAGAGGTTACCCACATAAAATACGTGGTTCATGTTTTGCCTACCAGCCATACATTTGTAGCAGCATAACCTTCTTTTACAGAGTTGCACAGAGAAACATGGGTCGTTTCATGCTCAGTATAAAACTAATAGATCGAGTTCTTAACGTTGAAATTCGCAAACGTACAAAGGTTTTCGATATTGGAAATAGCGTTACGAAACTTGAATGGAGTTGGGCAGGACACCTAGCGATGACAGGCTGTCACCGAATAACGTTTAAAACACACAAACAAACAACCTCTCACCCCAAACGCATATACCGTCTCCGTTCCGTCGTGGGTAAAAACCTAGCAAAAGAAATGTGGGTCCTCAGACAGTGAATTCAAACTGTGAATGATGATGAGCTGTGGTTTACAGCAGGCAATCCTGCTTATACCTTCATATGCGTAGCTTCGTACAAAGCCGGTAGGTTGTCATGTCATCGTTAATCTTTAAACCGTCAGAGGCTTGGTAAAATCTTCTTAAATACCAGAAAGATTTTTGTAAGTTCACGTTTAACCAACCCAATAATATTTTAATAGTAACAAAAGAAAAACAAAGAAAAGATTGCCAACTTTATCCAAAAAAAAACATTATTTCGAGTATCACTGACTCATAATAGAAATACAATCATACAGTCACATGACATACAAAACAATTAAATTCAATACAATACCAATTAAAACTTCCTCTAACGTTTTCTATCAAATGATACAATTTGTTCTCTATTTCAAATTGACCTCCTCTCCTCTTGGGGCCTAGATTCAATTCTCAGCTGATGTATTATTAAAATATTCCATTTGAAAATGGTCGCTAACTGGTGGAAGGTTCTAGAATTTCTAGATATTAATTAGAAAGTATGTTAGGCACCGTTGGGACCTGAGTGGTTCGTTAACTGTTTTGGCTAGTTTGCTAATTAGTTCAAGTTAGTTATTTAACTATTGAAATGCTTACTTCTCATCAATTTGAGATTTCATCTGAAGTTTGAGGAGTTAATAATAACAGACGCATGGATCGATTTAACTGCCTCCGTGGTCGAGGGAAAAGGCGTTGGTCTTCTGACCCGGTGTTCGTGGATCCATTCGATTCCTATGGGAAGCATACATTGTAAAGTTGTTTCCAGTTTGACTAGGACATTGCTGGCTTGAATCACCTGATTGTCTGACAAAAAGATGATTCCGTGCTTCGGAAGGCACGTATAAGCCGGTGGTCCCGGTCGCCACATGGCGGTCGTCAAACCATGTCAGAGGCCCTTGAGGCGTTTCAGAAACTCGTAGGTCAGAAAAAACCCACGACGGTTAAAAATGAATTGAAAAAAGGATAAAATAACATAAAACACCCGCCTTAAAAAAACTTAAAAAAAAAACTTTGTAACATGTATTTGCACAAACAAACAACCTCTCACCCCAAACGCATATACCGTCTCCGTTCCGTCAAATACTGGTATACAGTTGTATCTGGTTAGACTAGACACAGTTGGAAAAAGACAGATGATGATGATGACAGTTGTGATTTGAAAATACAGACAAATTGACAACACACAAAAATATACCCCCAGCATTACCACAACCCCAAACCATTGCGACCCAACTAAAACATCCTCCCCTAAGTAAAAACCCATTGCAATTTAAGTCGCAATACAAAGTGTACTTAGGAATCCTTACTTACCTTAACGCCAACTTTTCTTTTACCGAATTGAAAACAACTTGCGTTCGAGTTAAATTCAATTTTACACAACTTGCCGGTAAAAAGAAATAATGGAAAGATAAAGAAATGTTGTTTATGCATAGTTGGGAGGTAAAAGAAATAGCTTAAGAGGTAGTTGGGTTGATGGTTTTTACGTGGGGGTTGTAAATGGGGGTGAGATGTATGTCAAGAGGGGTTGAAACGTCTTCCTATGTGGTTATAGGATGGTTGTTGGTATTCTAAAAGTAGTTTGTAAGAGCTCATGAAAATGTCTCGTGTGTGTGTGTTGACTGTCACGTTGGTGTAGTGGTTGCAAGCGCGAATGCTGATTATGAGGTCCAGGGTTCGATTCCAAGGTCGGGCAAAATGATATTCCCTATTATATGGGACGCAAAACATAACTTAGAAATGTGCGTGTACTATTAGGTACACCTTCGGGTATTACAGACGTGATCTTGTGTCATGAAAATGTTGAAATAAAAAATGGTGTACTAATATCTCAGACCAAAAAAAAAAAAAAGACGGCGCGCCGCGAACACCAACAGTGAAGTCACAAAACCACGCGCATTTCTCCTAGTACGTCACGACGTCACGAGACATTGTCTACACACATAGATAAAAAGTAGACTCACTTTTGATGTTCATGGCGCGCCGTCTTCCTTTTTTTGTTGGTCTGAGACTAATATGGAGTCGTATTTAAAAGCACGTCTGCTTGTCAAAAAAAATATCTTGAATACCAGTCTAAGCCACTAACTACCACGTACAACCCAACAACTATCACAAACTGCCCACTCTCGACATCACCCCCACCATTCACAACAACACCCCCACAGACAAACAACTACATTTCCACCCCATCATAATTAACAGGCCTATGAAAAAAAAATCGACGTCGAAAAATGCTGCCTGCATTTTCCCTATTTTTCTTAAGTCTTCAAATTGTAAAAGCCACTCGCAGAATAATAGAGGGGTATACAGAAGTGGTGCTTGTGTCGAGACCCCCACTGAATGGGAAGGACCCTTGGCTACCAGACATTTGACGGAACTGTGTTTTTTTCCGACGTAATTGGTAGATGGCGACACTTGTTCCTTTTAAATTCACTAGGTAATTATAGTTTTTTGTATATATTTTTTTGTTTGACTTCTTAATTATAAATTCGGATTTAATTAGGGAGGGAAATCTAGGTGTTAACAATTCTTTTTCAGTCAATTAAAATTTAATTTAGGTAATTAATTCTTACAATGAAGTTGAAACTTTGCGTAGGACTTATTTTGTGCTAATTATTGGGTTTTTGAAAAGAAAGATGAAATACGCTGAGGACGAAGGACGCTGATGCCGTTTGTGTGTAGGTAGGCAGAAGTGTAAATGAAAGTACTACCTAGGGTACTATCAATGCTAATGAAGTCTAGTTCACACGCACACACAGAACTATGTGTACACACAAGAAAACACATGATTATAGGTCACATAAGCGAAACACCGACAACAGGTCTATGAATGTTTTATTTTTTATACCAAATATCAGCATTATTAATGAAAATCAATCAAAATCAAAAGTCATTTATTAAAATTAGGCTGAATAATTATACTATCAGCACTTTTCGAACGTCAAGTTTTTCAAAAGACAGTCCCCGACACTTCCTAGTGACTTAGCTGGGAAGAAGAAGTGGCGGAACTCATACTCCCCAGCAACAAATATGTCAAAAAAATAAAAAATAATAACAATGATTTAAAAACAGACAATAGTTCATTAGCATTAATTAATATTTCAATACAAAATAATACAAAACAATCTATACAGTAATTTGAAAATGTAAACTGTGAACTCAAAATGAGAAAAATATGCAAAAACAGCTTCAGATGCAATATTAATTATTTGATAAATCGTTTTTCAAGAATAAATGCTTTCGTATTTTTAATATTTCAAGCACGAGTTCGTTTGCTATTAGAATTCAAATTATGTAGTTTATTTATGTTTTTGATATTTCTATGCATAATTTAATATTGTTACTAGTATATTTTATTTGATAGATGGTTAGAGAAGATGTTTTTCAGATAAAACCTGTTACTACATGATAATTTTGGTTTTCTGCTGGACATTGTTAGTTTACTAACACAACAATAATAATTATCATCAACATTTCAGCCGTAAGACGTCCACTACAGCTCTTATTCACACATTAACATCCCGTGCAATTTGACATTCAGTGAATCCTCGCAACCTTCACCAGGTCATCAGTCCACCTACTTGGGACGCCTTCCAATGCAACGTCGCGCGTTGTTCGTCCGTTTTGCTTTCGACTCATCAGAACTATTCGACCCTATTGGCCATTCGTTCTGTGAGAAGCTTTACTGGCTCAACTTTCTTCAAGCTACTTTGCAATCTCACTGTATTTCAAATTTCTTGAATAAAAGTCTGAAATCAAAACATCAATTAAACAAAATTGAATTTCTTTAAAGTCTAGCCTTATTCGAGTTCAGGTTATTCACCCGTCCAGCAGTTCTACTTACCCTTTTTTTTTTGGTGCGTGGAAAATCATCGAATGACCCTCCCCCCCCCCCGCTCTTGGGCAGAGCGAAGGGGAGTGTCAGACTTCTACTAACTAAAAACCGAACCCATGTTCCTACTTTGCCCTTGCGCCGAGGCCACGTAATCTAGTACAAAAATCCGCGGCCCCGACGGGAGTTCTACTTACCCTCCCAAATCGATAGCCTAGGCAATAAAGTTTGACAATAAAATATACGGCTCTCATTCTAGACCGAGATTCAGGGAAAAATGGCTTTTATATACCTTTGTGTATGTATGGGCTATTGGATGGATATCTATCAATACCTTTTGTGGCTTGTAAAAGCTATTATTTTACCAATACATGAGACTTGAATAATGTGTTTTTATTGGGATTCTTTAGTTGCGATGCGGATTAATAAAAGAATATATTTTTGTAACATAACATCACGCTTTGTAATCCCCGAAAGATTGGGCAGAGGTGTACCTAAATGGTACACCCATATTTCAGTAGTTGTGTTTAAGTAACACGTGATAAGGGGCGAGCTTATTGCTATTACCCGGGTACAAATCCAGACTCGGTGACTGAGAAATTCCTGATGGAAAACCCAATAAAACTAAGCCCGACTAGGAAACCGAACCCAGGACTTTAGGCTCAGCAGACGCGCTTTCGACCACTGCACCAACGATACAATGAGTAGTTTAAAACGATCAATATGTACTTACTTTTGTATTGAAAACCACATTTTTTTTACAATAAAATTGAACAGGTTCCACGCAATATGGTAACAAGCATACCAACTTTATAATGATGTTAAGCCGTAATCCCACAAAAATAATGATCAATTTTATCAACCACAAAATTACATGACAATATAATCTGACACATCCCTTATAAATTAAAAAGTAACATCGCCATAAACCCGACAAGCCTTCAAACTGTGTAAAATACGATAATTAAAATATTAAGCCAAAAGCCATCGTTTTGAGTGGGTGATTTAAAAAATGAGCTCATTTCACCCCCTAGGGGTTGAGCCTAAAACTGAGGCATTCAGGTTGTGCGCCACTTCACCCCCTTGGGAAGAGGGTAGTTAGCATTCATTGGATTCTCGACAATGCTCCGATTTTCCATTGATTTTTTGTATTGTTTTTTCCTGTATTGTTAACGACTGTACTTGAATTAGTTTGAAACTCTGTTGTATACTCGTAGATTTATCCTAATGGAAAATTAGGTTTATTTCTGTTGAGGCAATTTTTCTGATTGGTTTAAAATGCACAGAAGTTGTTTTTTTTTTTCTAAAGTTAAACCATTCCAAAGTAATGCGCCTGCCTGGGTTCGAACCTCCTTTCTGTTTCTAAGTCGCCACTGGGCCATCACTGCTCTTTTTACTACCGATAAATAAAAGAAGATAAATTAAACTCAAACTCAAAGCATTACTTATGCACATTCCAAGAGCTTAAAGCTATGAAGTACACGTGACTTGTACTTATGGGATGTTATTTTTTTAATGAATATTTTTTGTTGTTTTCCTCGTTATAAATCGGTACCGGCTTACCGCAATTCCACGAGCTTGGAATGGAATCTTTCAGTAGAAATAATAAAATCCAAGGACTTGCCTTTCGATGTTGTGGAACCTATAAATACATACATTATATTATAAACTCACTTCTTTTTACACGACTGCCCCAAAAAAAAAGAGTGTTATGTTTTTAGCGTTCATGTATGTATGTATGTATGTTTGTCTGTGAGTTTCTTTATTCCACCATAACTTCTAAACGCCTTAACCGATTTTGATGTATGCGGTATCGTTAGATTCTTTGCGTTATCCCGGGTGACATAGGTTAGTTAAAATTTTGAAAAATATGATAGGGTGGCCATGGTTTACGAATAAAAACAACTTTAGATTTTTTTTATTAAAGTTTCAATGAAAACTATAATCATCGTCTAGAACTTCTTAAGTAGATTACAAAAATATACCACAGTAGTATTCAATATCTATTGTTTACTAGTAATACTACACAACAAATGTTAAGGTGACATTTTAAATTCGGTAATCGATACGAACAAGCTACATATCAGTAGATTCCTTGTAATGAAAGGAATAAAACTGACTAGGTTACAACTCCCAAATCTATCCACGACGGCAGCTAAATGGTTTTAAAGTTTGTATGAAAAATCAAAATGCGTGAATCAATTTTCTTGAAACATGACAGGAGTATGAATTTAAGGGAATAATAATGTTTGCCATCATAGGTTTTTCAAAAGCACCCCTTAAAGGGTGGAAAAAGAAGACCATTGTTGAATTTTGTATGAAAAAATCTTACTACGAGATTCAACTTGAAACTTATTACTAACACAAATGAATAAAGAATTACGTGTGTTAAAAAACAATATTTTAATAAAAAACCGGCCAAGTGCGAGTTGAACCCACGCACAAAGGGTTCTGTACAAGTTTTTTAGTACTTATTAAACTTAAAACTGTTTGGCACTACACTTGAATTTCTTAGAATGTTAACGAAATAATTCATAGCCCTTATCATTTGTATGTAAATTGCATGTAGATTAAATTCAGCGTAATTGTTTACAAATAGATTCATGAAATGAAAAATGTTTGTAGGTATACCTACAAACATTTTTCAAGATCTGAATGACTTAAGCAATTAAGTCATTCAGGTCTTTTTACACGTTCCTGAGGAACAGGGTCTTGACTGACGTATAGGCATACGGAAAACTTCAGCATCGTTCACACCAATGTCCGCCACTGACTGACGTTTGGTGTGAACGATGCATTAGTGTACTGTTTAAAAGAGTTCCGATTTTGCAGATCGGAATCCTAAGAAATTAAAAAAGACACCTTTTCATACGTACAACAAATTCAGTAACCTATATGAACAATTCACCCCCCCCCCCATCTATAAAAACAATCAAAAAAAATTTCGCGCTCGCTTCGCTCGCGCATCCATTCATTTTCCTTTCTGGAGGCCTGAACAGGAACGACCAAGTCCCTTTTGACTCAGATTACTTTAATAAATTACTCGTCGCTGAGCTTCGTAAAGCTAAAATCAGGTTTGTCAATTCGCATTTTAGATCCACGTTATCCCAACTATGTTGGCGTCCGCTTCCAGTCTAACTACTAGATGCAGCTGAAAACCGGTATTTTATACATGGACTACTTAACTGCACACTAAACAACCCAGTTAGTACCGGGTAATACGATACTCCTTGGTAAGACTGGTTAGCAGACTTTCGAACCACTGACTACGTGTGACGACTGTCAAAGATGTAGGTATAGGTAGTGTTAATCAATTTACCCTTTATAAGATTGGTCAGAATGGTCACATTTACAGACCAAAACCCACTACAAACACACATTAACAAAGTTCACACAAATATTTTTTTCATAATAATCAATAATTATTGATCGATGTCGAAAAGGTATCAGTCGCATCTTCCAAACCTCCGTCTTAGGCGCTTGATCCCGAAAGTGGAGGATTAATGTCAATCATGATAAGAGTCATAAGAGATCACCTATGGAGCGCAAACATGGTCGCTTACAAAACGTCAGAAGTCCGCACTTGGGGTCTGCCAACGAGCTATGGAGCGAAGTATACTGGGTGTCAAACTCACGGACCGCATCAGAAACACTATACTTCGCTCGAAAACCCAAATAGCCGATGCTGGCAATACAGCTGCTGGGTTGAAATGGAACTGGGCTGGTCACATCTGCCGCATGTCGGAGGAGCAATGGGCAAAAATTACCACTCAGTGGACACCAACCAGCAAGAAACGACAACGTGGCAGGCCCAGAAGGAGATGGCGGGATGAGCTGGATTCCTTCTCAAAGGATTGGCCTATCATCGCACTAGATCGCATAAAGTGGAAGGAGGGAAGGGAGGCCTTTGCCCTGCAGTGGGACAGTACAGGCTAATAATAATAATGATAAGAGTAAGCAGTTCTCTTACTCTACATAAAACAGAACGATTAACGGAGAAGGTAATATCAAGCGGCGCAAGCTACCACTCATAAATTATGTTGACCTGTGACAGTGCACATAGTACACACAGTACACAAGCTGCAAAAGTTAAAACATTGGACAGATGCATAGTAAATCGAGATGCCTGACACAGGTATGAGGTTTCTAATTTACGTGTCACTACAAGAACTAAATCACCTCAGATCTCAAAGTTATTGTCCATAAAAAATAATTGATTTAGTATCGCATTATACTTAGCGCGATATTGCTATCCTGAAAAATCCTACTAATATTATAAATGCGAATGTTTGTGAGGATGGATGTATGGATGTTTGTTACTCTTTCACGCCAGAACGGCTGATCGGATCTGTATGAAATTTGGCACAGAGGTAGATTATAGTCCGGAATAACACATGGGCTATATATTATCCCCATAATAACTTAAGGGGGTGAGTAGTATTGCATTATCCATAATCCTCAACTGTTTTACAGCTTGATACTGGAAATACGAAATAACGCAAGGGACATCGAGCGTGCTGTGCAATTTTTCACTTTAGGAGCCTGGTGCGAGCGTTGTAAATCCAAAAGAAAGCTGAAGTCCCTTACGGCATTTCAAACCGGTATCGAACCACAATCGAACTGTCAACTGTCATACTATATTAAAATAGAAGATCTATTTCAGCCTATTTGTCACTGGTGTACGTAGTCTAACGATACGGAGGCTTACCTGTAAACAAAGGTACGCAAGTTCAAATCACAGTCATTAACCACTTTTTGTGATTTTTTATAATGTTGAAGGATTTCCAAAAATGTTAAACAATGTTCGCGAGTTCGATCCCCAGTCAGTTTTCACTTTTTGTGAGTTCCAGGTAATTTTTTTTTATTTTGATGCTATATGGTTTTCAAATCAATTCAGAGTAGATTATTATTATTTATTATACTATTAATTTTAAATATAATATTATTAGGAATCAGAAGTGAAATACGTGAACAAAATAACAATGTTTAATATCTTTTGAATTACACTTTTACAAAAATATCAAGACAAACATTTTAAACAATAATCAAATAGAAATAGCACTAGCAAATGGAATAATCAGTACACGAGCAAAAACATAAACCAAAATTAGCGAAGCACACGATATAGTCGGGTAGCAAGTCCTTTCCGAGCGCCGTCCAAGCAAAAAGTGACCGTTGCACCGCCGCTCGCCTCGTTTTATGAACTTCTGTCGGTTGCCGCACGTCGACCTGACGCTAACCGCACGGTTACTGGCTGATGTCGTGACTTTGAGCCAACACGGCCTCTCCTGACGCTCTGACGTCCTCGTCAGCTTCCAACAAGGCGGCTGAGTCTTCGCTGTCTCCTTGATAGCGTGTCTCACAACGCCAGTGGGGTGTGCTGGCACCGTGGAGTGCCACGCACAACTGCGCCTGTGGGGCGCGCTGGCACCGTGGAGTGCCGCACACAACTGCGCCTGTGGGGCGCGCTGGCACCGTGGAGTGCCGCACACAACTGCGCCTGTGGGCGCGCTGGCACCGTGGAGTGCCGCACACAACTGCGCCTGTGGGGCGCGCTGGCACCGTGGAGTGCCGCACACAACTGCGCCTGAAGGGCGCGCTGGCACAGTGGAGTGCCACGCACAACTGCGCCTGAAGGGCGCGCTGGCAGCCCGGAGACTCTCGCTGTACACGCCAGTAGCGCGCTGGCAGCCCGGAGCCTCGCGCTGTACACGCCAGTAGCGCGCTGGCAGCCCGGAGCCACGCGCTGTACACGCCAGTAGCGCGCTGGCAGCCCGGAGCCACGCGCTGTACATGCCAGTAGCGCGCTGGCAGCCCGGAGCCACGCGCTGTACACGCTAGTAGCGCGCTGGCAGCCCGGAGCCACGCGCTGTACACGCCAGTAGCGCGCTGGCAGCCCGGAGCCACGCGCTGTACATGCCAGTAGCGCGCTGGCAGCCCGGAGCCACGCGCTGTACACGCTAGTAGCGCGCTGGCAGCCCGGAGCCACGCGCTGTACATGCCAGTAGCGCGCTGGCAGCCCGGAGCCACGCGCTGTACACGCCAGTAGCGCGCTGGCAGCCCGGAGCCACGCGCTGTACACGCCAGTAGCGCGCTGGCAGCCCGGAGCCACGCGCTGTACATGCCAGTAGCGCGCTGGCAGCCCGGAGCGACACGCTCGACAACGCCAGTAGGGTGCGCAGTCAGCTCGCAGCGACGCTCTCGGCAACGCGGGTATGGCGCGCAGTCGGCTCGCAGCGACGCTGCCGCGCTGTCGGCAACGCCAAGAGGGCGCGCAGTCGCCCTGCAGCGACGCGCTCAGCAACGCCAAGAGGGCGCGCAGTCGTCCTGCAGCGACGCGCTCAGCAACGCCAAGAGGGCGCGCAGTCGCCCTGCAGCGACGCGCTCAGCAACGCCGGTAAGGCGCGCTCGGTAACGCCAGTAGGGCGCGCGGTCGCCCTGCAGCGACGTGCACGTTCACGGCGTCACTGTGGCAAAGCCCTGGCAACCACTGCTAAGGCCAAGCAGCGTTGCGTTGCGTCCAAACACACGCCACACATCCTTGTGTAATGGTTAGGTACTCTGCAAACAAACTTTACAATTACAACAGAATTTTGTTCCGCTCGATCACTCCTGACCAAACTTTAGTTCCATTGGGTGGCACCAAATTCGACTCTCATTAATATCAAATGTACTGGAAATTATCGAAAATACAACACTCAACTACCTTGAGTCATATACCATAGTGCTTCACACCAACCTTAAAAATTCAATTGCAACAAAAACTGCTGAAATCATCGAGTAAAACCTTTAACACCAAGGCTCTCTAACCGAGTAGTACAACAAAAGAGTAATCTCATTCATTAAGGAACATTCAAGTCGAGAATCAAATTCAAAGAAACATTCACCAAACAAAACTTGTCAGACAAGAATACCAATAGGAACATAGGGATGTATAAGCACATTGTTAGCATATCACACAAACTTCTTCCACATCACTGTAGGCATAGGCTCCAAGTTTGCATACCCCTCAGATGTCGACTTCCACACACACTGTAGGCATAGGCTCCAAGTTTGCATACCCCTCAGATGTCGACTTCCACACACACTGTAGGCATAGGCTCCAAGTTTGCATACCCCTCAGATGTCGACTTCCACACACTGTAGGCATAGGCTCCAAGTTTGCATACCCCTCAGATGTCGACTTCCACACACACTGTAGGCATAGGCTCCAAGTTTGCATACCCCTCAGATGTCGACTTCCACACACACTGTAGGCATAGGCTCCAAGTTTGCATACCCCTCAGATGTCGACTTCCACACACACTGTAGGCATAGGCTCCAAGTTTGCATACCCCTCAGTAGCTGTTGACATAGGCACATTGTTAGCGTATCACACAGACTTTCACACACGCAGCTGAGGCCGCGCGCTTCACCAAACCACACGTTCTTATGTAATGGTTACTCTGCAAAGAGACAAATCTACGACAGAACCTGACCAAACATCCATTAGGTCCCACTCTCGTTGATAAAATCAAACGCGGCTAAACTGGAAATTATCGAAAATACAACAATCAACCACCCTGGGTCATGTACCTACCATTGTCGTTTAAATCGATCTTAAAAACATTATTGCGTCAAAAAAATGCCAGGTTCACAAAAATCATCGAGTAAAACCACAGATCTCTAACTGACTAGTAAACAAGTCTATCTCCCGTGTGTCACTATTTGACTTAACACTACGGTCTTTCCAGACCCTGACCTCAACCAGAGCTAAACGCACAACATACAACAAACACACCCACTGTCTACTCGAGCTTCCTCAAAAACCTTCAATTTTAATCGGACTACGACTACACAATAATTACTGGTACTGTCTAACACAATACAGCCGATAGAATCTCTTGGCTTGCAACCACAACTTTACTTCATCAAAATCCTTATAAACATCAACTGGTACGTAACTCATTGTCATCTTTCTTAGCCTATCATGTGTATTATAAAGCAACTTCTATAATAAAGCAAAACTTATCAGACTTTACAGTGCACCTGTATACCTACGTCTTCACAAAAAAAACTTCAAACGTATTTTGTTTTGTTCATAATTGCGGCTTTTATTTGAGCATCAGATATCACAAATCACAACGTTGCCCCTCACCAGGAATTTCTCCTGTATCGTGGGTACCTTCACAAATATTTAAACTAACATACACAAGTACCCGACTTTAAAAAAAACTATCTGTAGGTCATACAGATACTTGTAATCATAACGTCATTAAAGCACAGTGACCATATCGACTTCACGCGGACACAATGACCGAAATTCGTGTTTAAAATGAGTCCACGCGCGTGCTGTTATTGGTCAACCAATCGTTAAGCGACGTATTAGCACCACCATGTAAATAACCACCAATGCGTCCGAGGCATTGCCAATCACCCCAGTGACCTTATAAACACACACATAACATCACGCCTGCAATCCCCGAAGGGTTAGGCAGAGGTACCCAGTATACCCACATTTCGCCAGTTATGTTAAGACATAAGCTTAACCATGTAATAGGGGTGAGCCCATTGTCACCAACAGGGCACAAATCCAGAAAATAACACTTTGCCCGACCCGGGAATCGAACCCAGAACCTTCATGCTCATAGTCGCGCTAACGACTACTAAACCAACGAAATATTAAAATGGTTCGATCTTACTTGTATCAGGAACGAAAGTAAACCAATCCTGTCCGGAGCGTCGCCTCAACCGCGAGAGCGGTTACACAGGACTTCGCGTCCTCACGCGGCTCCTACGACGACGATCTCGTTCGCGCTTGGAACGGCGATCGGATCCCGAAACTTGCTATACGTGACCTTCCACTCCACTTATGGTGGCTACGAGATCGCTTAGAACGCAAGGCACTAGTTTTTGAACGCGAACAACTCGATCTATCCATTGCTAACTACTACCCGCTTTTATCTAAAATTAAAAGCCTGAAAACTAGTTTTTAACTTGTGGGCGAAAAGAATCCACTATCCCACTTCTGATATTAGGAATCAGAAGTGAAATACGTGAACAAAATAAACAATGTTTAATATCTTTTGAATTACACTTTTACAAAAATATCAAGACAAACATTTTAAACAATAATCAAATAGAAATAGCACTAGCAAATGGAATAATCAGTACACGAGCAAAAACATAAACCAAAATTAGCGAAGCACACGATATAGTCGGGTAGCAAGTCCTTTCCGAGCGCCGTCCAAGCAAAAAGTGACCGTTGCACCGCCGCTCGCCTCGTTTTATGAACTTCTGTCGGTTGCCGCACGTCGACCTGACGCTAACCGCACGGTTACTGGCTGATGTCGTGACTTTGAGCCAACAATATTATAAATCTGAAGACTTAGAGTTTCTGTATAAATATTGAACATAATTATTTAGAAAAAAATATGTTTTTTTTTATTGTGTTACAATCATTTTTAGAATTTTTGTATGTAGTCCGTGTGTTTTGGATGTATTACTTTAATATTATAGTATTATCGTGTACATTTTAAAATTAATATGATTAGGGTTTTAGTTTTTGTTTCATTGTAATCGGTGCTCTGTAGCAAAAGATATACTAATTTAAAGTGTTTTAGAAGAAGTTATCATCGTTAAGAAACATACATGCAACGACATCTATTGCACCAAAACGGAACTAATTAATAAATGTGTTCACAATATAACTTTTAAATCGTCTTTTTCTAACAGTTACGATACCAAAAATAACTTTTGATTTGTTTAAATGACGCTGCTTTGAAAATCTACATAGGGTTTTTTTTCGGAGGGTGGGAAATCATCAAATTACTCCTCCCGCTCTGGGCAAAGCGGTAGGGAATGTCAGACTTCTACTGACTAAAACCACCCATGTTTTTTCTTTGCTGGGGCTGCAATATCTCTTTCGAACGGCCCGCAGCCCCGGCCCTTGCGGGCCCCTTCCATGTTGCTGACATCTCTTTAAGGCGCGCGGGGAACACGAACGCGCCGTTGACACGGCCTGTCATCGTCATAAGACGGACGGACGGCGAGCTAGCCCATTACTCACCGTCCACAGGCCCGCGTCTACGGTGGCAGGAAGTCATATCGTGGCCCCCGACACCCGGAGCGCCTCCCGCGGCAGCTGGGACGAGAGGTTCTCTCCCTCTCACGTTCCACCACCTCCTTCGCTAGCATCACTGCTTCGCAGAAGGAGGCGACGGCGTCCCATTCCCTCTCGCCCCGCACCATGGCTTGAACCAGGGCCGGACGAGAGAGGTCGCCGCCGTCGATCGCCGCTAAGAGAACACGACGGGGCTCAACCTAAAACCATGTCCGGTGAGGACCTGCGCCAGATGGAAGGTGAGGGCGCCGTGGCACCTCTGAAGCCAGTCCTCAAAGAGGGGACTTACCACCGCTGTGCCCTGCACGGGGTTGCGACAGACACTCTCTCCATGTCGCCATGAAACCACACCGGGGCGGTCTGTCCGCCAAGCGGCAATACGCCGCGGCAGTGGAATTACCCCCCAGTGTAGTGACTCCGCGCGCCATTCATGCCACTACATAGCCTAAGCCCTGTAGTGTGTGTTTGCTTACCATGCATGAAATTTTGGCAGTTTAACTTCGTCTTCGACAGATGGCAGTGTTCATTTGACACCATTTTCTGAATTGCGGTGTTAATATTTGTCGTGAACAGTCAACAAATACAAATTGACCGGTACACAGTAAGAAAAACAGCTGTAAAAACTTTAAAATAAAAACCTAATTAAAGTTAGATAAGACCCACGAAGTAAATCTATTTGTTCAGTGCGGGAATCGAATACAGGACATGCAGCGCCACAGTCAAACGCCGAGGCACTACGCCAACCGTGCGGTCTTATAGCTGTGGCTTCCAGCAATGCCCGATGCTGCAACTTTGCTTAACAAACGGCCAGATTGCACTTTCCGTTTACAAATTGCCGCTGAATCATACCCTAACTTGCAACATCACCAAAAACCTGCGACTGGCCATGGAACAGATGTCTTTGCAAATAAGCTGCTTTAAACAGGAGACAGTCGCCTGGAATTAGATGTAGATGCGAAAATTCCACTTTCCGATGAGTTTTCCCATCCAGTGCCAACAGAAGATGAACTTACCATGCACGGTTTTCCTAATTTGAGAGGTTAATATAAATGATTAAGTGTGGTTGTGTAAGAGGGCCGTCACCAAGGAACAAGGCATTTGTTTGTACATTTTGAGAAATAAGTTAAGGTACGGTTACGGTTTTTAAGCCATCGTCGTCTCAACTCCATTTCATTTTGATTCAAGTCGCTCATAATTACAGCGCCCATAAGGACGCCTTTTGTAATCATTACTCACATCATCACATTTTGATCAAGCCGTCAGGTCTCACATATAAAATAACATTACGCCTTAATCCCGAAAGAGGCAGTGGTGTAGGTACCTAATCGTAAACCCACATTTCACCAGTAATGCATGTTCAAGCGCAATGTAATATAGGCGTTTGATGTCTATAGATATCTATGATAGATATAATATCGCCATTGACGGGCACGAAAACCACGCTCCGTGGCCTCTACTACGAAAACACTTTGCAATCAAACCCCGGACCTCATCCTCAGTAGTTGCACTTGAGGTCACTCGATCAACGAGACAGTCACACATCAAAATTTACACGTGAACGAAGTCGCGGGCATCAGCTAGTAAACTTATATATCGTGGCATATTGGTTATAGGTATATACCTATCGATATATCACAAAAAAAAAGAAATAAAAATCAAATAATTAAAAAAATTAAAAAACACGCCTGCCATGACAAAAAGAAAACTAAAAACGAAAAAACAAGTCAAACAATTTCAGTGATGAATGAGAGCAAGATCCCGTAAATGGAAAACTGAAAACTAAAACTTTTCTTGCTGTCGGGGGACAGTTCGGTGGAACAATTCTTTACAGGTCCCCCGACTGCAAGAAAAGTTTTAGTTTTCAGTTTTCCATTTACGGGATCTTGCTCTCATTCATCACTGAAATTGTTTGACTTGTTTTTTCGTTTTTAGTTTTCTTTTTGTCATGGCAGGCGTGTTTTTTAATTTTTTTAATTATTTTTCCTATAGAGGTAGGCAGATACCACAGAACGTCACCTGCTACGATCCTTACTTACTCCTATTCCCTCGCCCACATTCATACATCTGGTACACACGTTCATACATCTGGTACACACGTTCATACATCTGGTACACACGTTCATACATCTGGTACACACGCACACCCGGTACCCGGCAAGTACGACACACCGGTCTTTTTTAAAGAACCTTACCAATAAGGTCGGTGTACATCTTTCTCAATCGTTCCCTCTCATCGTCTTCACATGAACTCTCTCTCTTCAGGTGCCTCTCTAACTAGTGAAGGTTGGCAATCAGCTCCTCATATTTTATTCGGTCTTTTGCCAGTCTAAACAAGTTCCGCGGCGCTCTTAACTCCCGTCCATTCCCGGATATTGCGCAGCCAGGATTTCTTCCTACGTCCCACTGCTCTTTTGCCTGCCACTTTGCCCATCATTATGAGTTGCAAGAGTTCGTATCTGTCGTGTCTCAATACGTGACCAAGATAGGCAACATTCCTCTTTTTGATGGTCTGCGATAATTGGCGTGTCCTTCCAGCACGACGCAGCACTTCAACGTTGGTCACTCGATGTGTCTAGCTAATAGTCAACATACGTCTATAGGCCCACATTTCGAATGCTTCGATACGTTTCCTCTTTTATTGTCCAAGCTTCACATCCGTAAAGAAGTATAGGCCATATGTAACATTGAAGTAGGCGAGTGCTCAAGGATATTTTAAGGCTGCGACTGCAAAGAACCTTTTTCATCTCATTAAAGGCACTACGGGCGATTTCAATACGTTCTTATTTCACAATCACTGTCCCAGTCTTCCACATACACATGAACAAACCATCTAAGCATCATCATCATCATCATCCACAGCCCGAACTCACCTGCTTGCGGGGTATAGGCCTCTCTTTTTTTGTGCCAATCTCCGCGGTCCTTTGCCAGCCTAATTCAGGTTTTGCCCCCGATGGCAACTATGTCGTCTGCTTCTTTTCTTGGACGCAATTAGGTGACCGTTTTTTTTAAATTATTTATTATTCCTAATATTGAAAACCTATGTGCGTCTTCGGCTTTCGACGTTAACACAACTAAGACATCTAAGCATACCTTTTAAAAATATTGCCACCACATTTTCTTTTAATCACCAACGTTCCCGTATTCTTCAGTTTATCATTTAGAGTTATACCACACATGCCTCGCACGGAACGCATTTCCACAGCATTCATTCTACCTTAAACACATATTTATTAAAATCCAAAACATTATGGTCCTTAACGACTATAACACACAACGGCATGAAACCCATTGTGCTCAAAAACACATAGGAAGGTCGCAAAAAAACACCATTCATTGCAATCCCATAGAATTTTCAATTAAAGCAATGAATCTTGTGTCACAACGCATGGGGCTGGCCTGTCCTATGGCCACCATTGAACCGGTCGTTCGGAACGTCCGACGGGATTTTGCTTTTATTTTTAAAACCTATTGAATGAGGGTTAATGAGTCCTATTATGTGTGTGTTGGTGTCTGTTGGGGGGTGAAATATATTGTAGTGCGGGTGAAATATTTAAGAAGGGTACCGTGGTATTTGATGGTGTTTTGTTTTTGGTGAGTTTGCGGAGACGTTACGTATGAATATTAAAATTAAAATAGTGAATTGTTTGGAGGTGATGAATTATCTGGCAATTAATGTTAAATAGTTGCTGTTTGGAATTTATGTAATAGCGACTAAACTACCAAAAACATGGCAATGCTTTATTGGTAAATCTTAAAAAATGTTACATCATCATCAACAGCCTATTAATGTTCCCACTGCTGGGACACAGCCCCCCCCTCTCTTTTTGAGAGGGAATGGGCTATAATCTACCACGCGGGCCCAGTGCGGATTGGTAGATGTCACATGTCTTCGAATTTTTTGGTTCTAAGACATGCCGGTTTCCTCACGATATTTTCCTTCACCGTTTTGAGAGCAGCGGTGATGAAATAAATTACACAAAGTAATGTGCCTGTCTGGGTTCGAACCCACAACCTACTGTTCGTAAGTCGGGGCCGCCACCACAGGGCCACCGCTGCTCCTAATAAATTTTTACTAACCTATAATATGTTTAATTAACAAGAGTGATGTCAATCGAGTTTCCTTGCCTGTTTTTTAAAAAGCAACTACAGTACTTTCACAAGTTACTATACTTTGTGACTGCAGCTTCGCTATCTTTTTATTTTTGGCATTCAAAAGTGCTTTTGATGGTGTAATTGAAAAGTTAAAGTATTAATAAAGAAAAAGATAACTATTTTTTATTGCGTATCTTGTCGACGTTAAGTACACTCTTACCTTTAATAGGTCCTAGAATCCATGCATCTAATATCATTTCAAAGATTATATTTTACAAGAGTCGTTTTTTACAAAAAAAAAACATTTATTTCCAACCCGTAGAGCCATGTAGAGTATCTCTATGTCATCACTTGTGTGTAGGGCTCTATATAGAGCATAGAGCGTGCAAATTTATCAAGAGGCTCTATGGCATGTGGGTGTTCCATTGTGACTTTTATATGGACTGGAGTAAGGTTGAAATAACAATGTTCAATGTATATTCGTGAAATGCAAAAACTATGAGTAGAGTAGTAGAAAGTAAATGTTTGTTTTGAACTTAAATAATATTTAACATGGGGAACCCTAGTTGCATATACTTGATGCCGACCCCAACATAGTCGAGAATAGACTAAACTGATGATGATAAGTTTGTAGTGTATGTTTATAAAATGTGGTATGATCATCGAAATCTTTTCAATAAAATCACTTGTATAGTGAAAGAGTCAAATAGTTAAAGAATTATAATATTATAATATTCCATTAAAAAAAAAAAAAAAGAAATTCTTCTTGAAATATTAACTCCGCGGTAGCTATTGTACTTACTACCCACACACTGTACAAACTTTGAGCTTGCGGATAAAGAAAACCTCAAAGAAATATTAGAATATTGTAATATTTTATCTTGAACTAGCTGGTGCTCGCGGCTTCGCCCGCGTGGATGTCGGTCAAGTGAAATATTAAAAATTTCCTCGAGAACCACTCTATCTATCGGTGAAAACAACATGAAAATCGGTGTAGTGGTTGAGTTAATCGCGAACAGAGATGCAGACACGGCGGAGGATTTTGCTGTATTTAAAATGGAGCGACCGCCTATATGTCATAGTCCCTATACCTATCATAATCAAAATGTGTGTATAAAGTGGGTGTTTTGAGTGTACGAATGTATTTGATGGAAATCTCTCAAAATCTGAATGTACACTGCACAACCTATTGGAGTAATGGATGAGATTTTCCGAGAATCGAGTCGCGGGGCGTGCGATTGTAGAGGCCTATGCCCAGCATTCGATTCCTATAGGCTGATGATATAGCACAACCCTGCCTATTCTTTTGAAAAATCAATCATTACCTTCGAAAGCGGATACAAAAAGCCTGAAACACAATTGTTCAGTTTTCATAAAACATGATTGATTGGTTTACTTGTAATCTTATCAGTTTGTACCTGACTCGTATTGTATGGAAATGTTTTTCATGAAACATTATCATAATAATTTATGAAATATATACCTACGTATTGGTAATTTATTTTAGATGGGATATAAAAGCGGCTATAGAATTTGATACGGACTGTTGTTTTTATTGAGAAAATAAAGGAACAGTAAACGTGATTACATACAAAAAATCCATAAACTAACGCCTTTTTCCCATGGGGGTAAACAGAAACCACAGAACGCCACCTGTTTCGATCCTTACATACGCCTTTTGCCTCGTCCACATTCATACATCTGGTCATACACGTACGCCGCCGGTTGCGAGTACTACGCACTTGACATTTTGTAAACCCTGACCAAATAAGGTCAGTGTATGTCTTTCTAGGGCGTCCCTCCCGGTTTTTGGTGGTTTGAAGGTCAAATTACAGGTTAACAAAACATTTAATTTTATATTTGAATCTGAAAGCAAACTGAAAAGGGAAAAATTCTGAGTTTAGTGACAACGTCAAGAATATCTACAAAATTATATTCACATAGAAAAAACAGTAAAAATGTAAAAGCCCTAATTTTTGCTTCAAAATTAGCGAGTGAATGAACGAATGATATAAATGAAAAACATCGTCCGTTCTTTCATTCAAATGTAAATTCGAGCATTTACATTCAAATGAGCCTTTCTGGAATTATGACTGTCAACGCGCTGCCTGACAATTAAAACAATTATTAATATCACACCGTTAATATTATAAAGGATAGGCAGAAAAGATCTTTCAGTCATTACCGGTAGGCAGACAAACAGTCAAACTTAAACTGGAAGCATTTATTTCAATGAGACCATTACTGGCACTTTTGAATGTCAGAAAAACAAAAAAAGTGAAGCTTCAGTCAGTCAAAAGGCATAGTAACTTGTGAAAGTACTGTAGTTGCCGAAGAAACATAGAAAACTATGGAGAAGAATTGGCAATAGTAGTCTATACTTATCACTATCATTAACACTACATAGTATAAAACAAAGTCGCTTCCCGCTGTCTGTCCCTATGTATGCTTAGATCTTTAAAACTACGCAACGGATTTTCATGCGGGTTTTTCAATAGATAGAATTAAACTTTTTAAACTTTCGCGATTTGTACACATTCTAAAACACTATCGAAGCGGGTCTTATCGCGATATTCTTTTTAACGAGGTAAACAGGTACCTACTGACCACGATCGCTGCAAGGCGGTCGAAACGTCGGGAAACAAGTAGGTACCTGTTTACCTCGTTAAAAAGAATATCGCGATAAGACCCGCTTCGATAGTGTTTTAGAATAGATAGAATGATTCAAGAGGAAGGTTTTAGTATCATTTTTGAACCCGTGTGCAGCCGGGGCGGGTCACTAGTTATTATATTATAAAGAGGAAAGATTTGTACCTTTGTATGTAACGAATAAACTTAAAAAAACTAAAACGACGCTGAAAAAGTATGAAACAAGATTTTCAGAATAGAACAAAAAGACAAGCCGTAGTAAAGTGTTTAGGTTGGTACCTATAACGTGTGACTACGGCTTTTCTTTTTGTTCTATCCTGAAAATCTTGTTTCATACTTTTTCAGCGTCGTTTTTTTTTGTCGTAGTCGGGTTTTAGTTTTTAACTATTTTTATTTAAACAATTTTGGTGTTAAATATTTTTTTTTACTCTTGACTTTTTGTCCGCTACAGGGCGTGATTTTAAATTTGAGCAATATTTTGGAAATGTACAAGTGATGCCCTTTCAAATGATACCAAACACGGCGTATTTATCTCCATTTTTATTTTTTAAGCCTTACTTTTTGTCCGCTAGAGGGCGCCAAATCACGTTTTGTGACACGTCACGAAGCCTATGTTCAGCGAAAAATTAAGACGGTTCTAACGATACCTCATATGTCGAGTTCCGATAAGTAGATTAGAAGCTATGAGGGAACAGATGAATATACACACATACATACATACAAACATACATACATACATAGCCAGTCAAAATCATAACCCTCCTTTGGCTTTGCCGTAGTCGGGTAAAAACGATTTGAAAAATTCCTTCAACGTTGGGAAGCAACATCCCCGAGTCACATAGGCTACTTTTTATCCCTGTATTCACACGGAAATACGCGGGTGAAACCGCGTGACGTCCTCTAGTATAAAATAATATAGTCTTTCAAAAGGGTATCGTATTACTGCGTTACTTTAAAGAAGTAAATGTTGTATTCGACTTAAATCGGTTACACTAGAACATAATTATGTAGGACTAGCTTTTGCCAGCGGCTTCACCTGCGTGAAAATGTCAATTTTCCATAAAAACTTTCATCCCCTATTTAACTCCCTTATTCCTTGTCTACATTATAAAGGGAACCTCTGTGCAAAATTTCAGCTTTCTAGGTAAAAGGGTTTGGGCTGGGCGTTGATGAGTCAGTCAGTCAGTCAGGACTTCTCTTTTTATTTATATAGAAAAATCTGACTTTCAAAAACACAAAAGTACTTTACTTTCGGAAAGCCTTTGTTTCAGACTCTTTTGCCACATATGAAAAAACACATTTTTATACCTACGGATAGATTTCTCAGAAATTCCGCTTACCTATTTTATTAAAGGGTCATTGACTTAATGTTCTGTGAGCTAATGTATTATTTTTCTTTCTCAGGTACGTTTTTGCTGATTTCTAAGAAAAAGAAAGGTAAGGGTGAACTTACTTTGGTGAAACGATTGGTTACAATACTACGTTCAATCAATTGTTCAAGTTTCTTTGTTCTTGTGGTTGCTTGGTTGCTGAACGTGCCTAGAAACAAACAAAATTTGAACTCAATACTATAGGAAAATCTGATTAAAAATCCAATAACATTATAATCGAACTAGAAACCTAACCCCAGACCTTTTTTTTTTTGGTGGGTGGAAAATCATCAAATGACTCCTCCCGCTCTGGGCTGAGCGGTAGGGAGTGTCAGACTTCTACTGACTCAAAACCACCCATGTTCCTTCTTAGCCCTTTGTGTCAAGACCGCGGTATCACACTATTATAATGTTTTCTTCTTCAATCGGGCTCTTATTACTAAGGATCACAGAAGTGGTCACTGAACACCTATCCACCTCCAATAATAATTTACCATACCAGATAAGTGTGAACAATGGCGGCCCAGAGGTGGTGGCCCCAACTTACGAGCAGTAAGTTGTGTTCGAACCCAAGCTGGCACTTTTTTTTGTGCAATTTATTTCATCAACACTGCGGGTAAAAGAAATGTAGGTCGCCCGGCGGCGAGATGGGCAGACGATATAGTTGCCATCGGGGGAAAAACCTGAATGAGACTGGCACAAGAACGTGGCGTTTGGCACCAGAAAAGAGAGGCCTATACCCAGCAGTGGGTAAATTCGGGTTGTGGATGATGATGATGATGCTCTCAAAAACGGTGAAAGATAACATTGTGACGAAACCAACATGTGCTAGAACCAAAAATTTCAAAGACATGTGACATCTACTGAACCGCACTGGGCCCGTGGCTCACATGTGGTGGATTATAGCCTATTCCCTTTCACAGACAGGAGGTTTAAATCCCAGCAGTGGAAACATTATAAAAGCTGATTATGAGTGTAAAACATTTTCCGTCCTTTTCCACATTATAATAAACGTTTGCAAGTAGCAGCACCTCAATTACCAAGTTACCGCAAGCAATGCGGTTAAGTAATTCTAAGTAATGCCGTGCTTTGAGCTCGTAAACTGACGAGATTCGTGATCGCGTTGTTTGATACAACACTTGATTGTAGTAATAGAACTGTGCTGTACTAAGTTACATGGACTTAAAAGACGAAAAAAAATGTTAAATACAGAATTTACGGACAGATGAGTGGCTTAATAATAACAGCCACTCGAGATTTTTAGGTTAAGCCGTGCTTGCCCAGGTTGGTCTGTAGATGGATGATCATCATTTCAGCCAAAAGACGTCCACTGCTGGACATAGGCCTCCCCCAGGCGTCGCCACATTGACCGGTCCCGTGCGTCTCTCATCCAGCGGGTTCCTGCAACCTTGACCAGGTCATCGGTCCACCTAGTGGGAGGCCTTCCAACGCAACGTCTTCCGGTTCGCGGTCGCCATTCCAGAACTTTTCGGCCCCATCGGCCATCCATTCTGCGACATGCGATGGATGATCATCCATTATAATTATATTGAGTTCCCTCCGTGTCTCGTAAAGTACGTTATGACGTTTGTCCTAGCTGTCACAGACGTTACGGGTAGTCAGTGACCTGAAATTCCAACAGCCAACCTTGGGATAGGCTTCTAGCCCTCGTGATCAGAAGTAGCACCTGCATCCGCGAGACTATAAGGCAGTAGAATGATTTAATTTAATGCCGGTTCTCTTCCCTTATCACACCTATTTGAGATTGAGACATCTCTAAAAATCATAAGCGGCAGAAAAACCCCTTTTCAAAAAGCAAACTCCATAGTTACCTAAACTGCATATCAAACATTCAACAAATTGATTCTGTAATTATCTGAACCCCATTAAGAGCGTAGACGGGCTGCATTTTTCCATACAAATGTATTCCCCTATTCTCTTCCTGGATAATGGCTCTAGAGTAATCGTTTTTATTTATAAAAATCCAGGTCTATTGAAGGCATGCCCCTGTCATTTTTTTTTTCAAAAAATTTATTACAAAAATAAATATGACTTACCAAAAACCTAAAAAAAATACCCCGTTTTTACCTACGTAATCAGATGACTACCAAAGAAAATTGAAAAGTTTTTAAAATAAAAACAAGTAATAGGGGCATTATTCTTCCTTTAAATTTTGATCTACTATATAAAAATAAGTCGGGTTTTCCTTCCTGACGCTATAACTCCAGAACGCAAGAAACGATTTCCACGGTTTTGCATTCGTTGGAAAGGTCTCGGGCTCCGTGAGGTTTATAGCAAAAAAAAGTCAGGAAAAATTTCAACAGAAAAGCGGGAAAATCTTTTTTCATTTTTCACTTACAGCGCCATCTCTGATATATAGCATGTACTACAAACCAATATTTTAAGTAGATGGTGCCGGTGCGTGATACATTGTTTGACAGCTACTCATTGTTCTCTGCTCAGTTAATTTCATGTGACAATTTGTGTTCACTGTGAAATTGTGAAAAAAAAAGTAAAAAAAAAAAGATATTCGTTTCCAAACATATCGAGAAGCATGTCAACTATTGGGTTTGCTGGAGAACGATTCTCATTGGGATTTAACACTTGCGGATTCAGTTGTTTCATCAAATGCGTACCAAATACGAACGCTGTTCGCAATTATTATCGCCTCATGTTTTCCTTCACAACCAATTCAGTTATGGAACAAATACAAAGACGACATAATATGTGAAGATATCTTGCATCGCTTGCGCATTCAAACGAATAATCCTGACATCCAAATAACCGATGAAATCTACAATGAAGGATTGATTCTGATTGAGGATCAATGCTTGACTATTGCAAACAAGCAACTGATTGAAGTAGGAATGATTGCGCCAAATCGATCGATGCACGATGCATTCAACCAAGAATTAAATCGAGAGCTGCAATACAATGTTGATACATTGCAGGAATTCGTTCGAAATAATATGCCGTTGCTGAATGAACAGCAAAAACAAGTATACGAAACATTAATGCAAGCGGTGGACAATAATACTGGTGGTCTATTCTTCCTGGACGCACCAGGAGGAACAGGGAAAACATTTGTCATTTCATTGATTTTGGCCACTATTCGATCAAGATGTGAAATAGCATTGGCGTTAGCATCATCTGGAATTGCGGCGACTCTTCTAGATGGCGGTCGTACTGCACATTCTGCGCTTAAGTTGCCACTCAATTTAAACACAATTGATACTCCAACATGCAATATTTCCCGATCCAGTGCAATGGGAAAATTGTTGATGCAATGCAAGCTCATTGTTTGGGATGAGTGCACAATGGCACATAAGAAATCACTTGAAGCACTTAACTTCACAATGAAGGATCTTCGGCCAAATAACAACATCTTTGGCGGCTTGATGATATTGTTGGCAGGCGATTTCAGGCAGACGTTGCCAGTAATTCCCCGTGGAACGCCTGCAGATGAATTGAATGCTTGCCTGAAGGCATCACCTTTATGGAATAACGTAAAAACATTATCGCTAACCACTAATATGAGAGTTCAACTTCAAAATGATCAAAGTGCTGCACAATTTTCAAAACAATTGTTAGCTGTTGGAAATGGAAAAGTCCCAGTTGATGCGACATCTGGATTAATTACTCTTACCAACGACTTTTGCCGATTTGTAGACTCTCAATTAGCTCTTATTGAAAATGTTTTCCCAAACATTAGTGAGAATTATCAGAATTATGCTTGGTTAAGTCAACGAGCAATTCTTGCCGCAAAGAATAATGATGTACACGAACTGAATTTCACCATTCAATCAAAAATTGCTGGCGATTTGGTGACATACAAATCCGTTGATTCCATAACAAATCCCGATGATGTAGTAAATTATCCAACGGAGTTTTTGAACTCTCTGGAGTTACCAGGATTTCCACCACATAACTTGCAACTCAAAGTTGGTACAGTTATTAAGATATTGCGTAATTTGAATCCACCGCGACTTTGCAACGGTACTCGACTTTCGGTAAAAAGACTTATGCCGAATTTGATTGAGGCAACCATTATTAACGGAAAGTACGCAGGTGAAAATGTATGAATTCCTCGAATACCAATGATTCTGACTGATCTTCCGTTTGACTTCAAACGATTGCAATTTCCAGTTCGCCTTGCGTTCGCAATGACAATTAACAAGTCGCAAGGCCAATCGCTTAGTGTTTGCGGGATAAATTTAGAAAATCATTGTTTTTCACATGGGCAGTTATACGTTGCGTGTTCACGAGTTGGGAAACCATCCGCTTTGTTTGTGTTAACGTCAGACCAAAAAACAAAAAATGTGGTTTACCAAAGAGCACTTCAATGAAACGGATAATTTGCGGACACGTTAACGTTTCGATTCAGTATTTACTTTGGATTCACTTTCATTTACTTAGAGAAGTTCAACTAAATAACATCATCATTCATTTCATTTTTGTAATCGAAATGAATTCATTACTGTTGTGAAATGAAATAAAATTTTTCCTTTTCAATTATAAAACAAAAAAAAAAAATATTCATTTTTTAATCACCAAACGAAAGGTTACATAAAACGAAGCCTTCTGGTGGCGAAACGGAGTTCGCCGGGTTTGCTAGTACCAAATATAATTTAATTGGCTTAGGTTTCGAGGAGAAAACAGGAGAATACGAAACGTCGATCGGTCAAGGTTTTTTATAGGTACAATCGTTCTGAGCTGCAGTTGTCTCTATCGCACTCACATATTGATACCGCCCGGTTGCTAGAGCGCAGCGCGACGGCAATAGTTATATATACGTATATTATACGCAGCCCGTCTATGCTCTTAAAGACTAAAATTTCATTCAGAAACACTCCAAAAAACAAAAAAAGGACACAAAATCAACCCTTGCTAGACACCATCGTTACCTAAACGCCGTATTAAAACCGAACTGCATAATATCAAACATTCAACCAATTGATTCTGTAACAGTCTGAACCTAAAATTGCAGTCAGAAATAATCCAAAAAACAGAAAAAGACACAAAATCCACCCTTTCTAGACACCATCGTTACCTAAACGCCATATTAAAAGCGAACTGCATATCTCCCCTATTGACTTACAAACAAAGACGAACAAAAGTTCCCCCATTAGACGTGCAGATGGCAGCATCAAGTATTCATCTCTGTCTCCAAATAAACGCTGATCCACAGCATAACGCAAAAACAATAGATTGATTTCGAAGAACAGTCGGACGCCATTCATTGTGTCGAACGCGCCGCGAATTTGTAATTTTTGTGGAAGGAATGGGGTTCTGTAAGAGTATTGGAGCTGTTTTGGTCGAGGTACTGACTGATGAGATTTGAGAAAGACCCAATAAAATTGCCTCAGAAGAAAAGTTCTTAATATTTGTTATAAGTTAAAACTAGGTATTTAAATTGTTCAAAATCGTTGAGGTTAGAATGATTTAACTACGATTGTGTAATAATATTTTGATTTAAAAGAGTGTCTACGGAGTTTTTTGCCTATTCTTCTCCATAGAGAATTACGCTTTGGAATTTCACAATATCTTGTGACTGCGACTTTGGCTTCGCTTTCTGTTTTTCTGACATTCCAAAGTAATGTTCGAATTTAAATAAATGCTTTGAGCTTGAGTTTTAATTGGTCACGCCCTTTTATCTCCCTAGCTATAACACTAGGACGTATCGAGGCTATCTGTTGATTGCTTTGCTTTATGTGATAACTAGCTTTTGCCCGCGACGAATAGTGACTTCCGGCAGATTTTTGGTTTATCTCGCAAAAAAAAAAAAAAACTATCCTATGTCCTTTCTCAAGTTCCAAACTATGTCTGTACCAAATTTCATAAAAATCCGTTAAGCCGTTTAGGCGTGAAAGAGTAACAGACAGACAGACAGAGTTACTTTCGCATTTATAATATTAAGTATGGATTATTAATGTTAAGAACATTAAGATTCTCGACTCGATAGAAAATTCAACATTCCCAAGTTTTTCGGATATTATTTGCCATTAATACTAAACGATTTGTCACTTTTATGATTCCATTTATGTTTTTAAAACACAAGTGACCAATACGAAACAATCCTACTAATATTATAAATGCGAAAGTTTGTGAGGATGGATGTTTGTTACTCTATCACGCCAGAACGGCTCAATGGATCTGAATGAAATTTGGCACAGAGATAGATTATAGTCTGGAATAACACATGGGCTATATAATGTCGCTATAATAAGTTAAGGGGGTGAGCAATATTCCATTATGTGCATTTTCCTCAACTGTTTGACAGCCGATATCTGTCATAGTATTTATATCAATAGAACGATTATTTTGAATCATTTGACACAGGTGTAAGTAGCCTAGCGGTTCAGCGACCTACCTGTAAATAAAGGTACGCAAGTTCAAATCACAGTCAGTGTCCACTTTTTGTGATTTTTAGTGTTCCGTACCTCAAAAGGAAAAAACGGAACCCTTATAGGATCACTTTGTTGTCCGTCTGTCTGTCTGTCTGTCTGTCTGTCAAGACCTTTTTTCTCAGGAACGCGTGGAGGTATCAAGCTGAAATTCATATCAAATACTCAAGTCTATGGTCTCTTGGAGCTGTGAAAAAATCAAACTTCTAAGTCAACGCGATCAAAAGATACTCCCGTTTATGCCGCAAATTTTCGACACTCGCAAGGGAATCAAAACCTACAGGGTACTTCCCGTGAACTCAGAATCTTGAAATTTGGTACGAAGCAACGTCTTATAGCATAGATAAAGGAATAATTACGAAAACCATAAATTTTTAGTTACATCAAGATACTCCCGTTTATGCCGGAAATTTTCGACACTCGCAAGGGAATCAAAACCTACAGGGTACTTCCCGTGAACTCAGAATCTTGAAATTTGGTACGAAGCAACGTCTTATAGCATAGATAAAGGAATAATTACGAAAACCATAAATTTTTAGTTACATCACATAATATATTTTTTTTACGGAACCCTCGGTGCGCGAGTCCGACTCGCACTTGGCCGGTTTTTTTATAATGTTGAAGGATTTTCAAAAATTTTAAACATTGTTCGCGAGTTCGATTCCCAGTCGGTTTTCACTTTTTGTAAGTTCCAGGTATTTTTTTTATTTTGATGCTATATGGTTTTCAAATCAATTCAGAGTATAGATTAATATAGTATTAATTTTAAATATAATATTATAAATCTGTTTTAAATATAATATTATAAATCTGTAGATAGTTTCTGTGTAATGAACATACTATTTAGAAAAAAATATGTTTTCTTTTATTGTGTTACAATCGTTTTTAGAATTTTCGTATGTAGTCGGTGTGTTTTGGATGTATTACCTACTTTATTATTATAGTATTATCGTGTACATTTTAAAACTAATATGATTAGGGTTTTAGTTTTTGTTTCATTGTAATCGGTGCTCTCTATCAAAAGATATACGAATTTAAAGTGGAAGAACTTATCATCGTTAAGAAACATACATGCAACGACATCTATTGCACCAAAACGGTACTAATTAATGAATGTGTTAACAAGATAACTTTTAAATCGGCTTTTTCAAAAAATTTGTTTAAATGACGCTGCTTTGAAAATCTACATAGGGTTTTTTTTTGGAGGGTGGGAAATCATCAAATTACTCCTCCCGCTCTGGGCAAAGCGGTAGGGAATGTCAGACTTCTACTGACTAAAACCACCCATGTTCCTTATATGCCCTTTGTGCTGGGACCGCAATATCTCTTTCGAACAGCCCGCAGCCCTTGCGGGCCCCTTCCATGTTGCTGACATCACTTTGAGGCGCGCGTGGAACACGAACGCGCCGTTGACACGGCCTGTCATCGTCATAAGACGGACGGACGGACAGCTAGCCCATTACTCACCGTCCACAGGCCCGGAAGCCATCACGTGGCCCCCGACACCCGGAGCGCCTCCCGCGGCAGCTGGGTCGAGAGGTTCTCTCCCTCTCACGTTCCACCACCTCCTTCGCTAGCATCACTGCTTCGCAGAAGGAGGCGACGGCGTCCCATTCCCTCTCGCCCCACACCATGGCTTGAACCAGGGCCGGACGCGAGAGGTCGCCGCCGCCGATCGCCGCTAAGAAAACACGACGGGGCTCAACCTAAGCGGGGCTCCGCCCAAGCGGGGCAAGCCTCCGCGGTGTGCTCCACCGTGTCCTCCGGCTGATCCTTGCAATGGTAGCATCCGGGCGTTTCCTATCGCCTGATTCGGTGCAGGTACCTCCCGAAACAATCGTGTCCGGTGAGGACCTGCGCCAGATGGAAGGTGAGGGCGCCGTGGCACCTCTCAAGCCAGTCCTCAAAGAGGGGACTTACCACCACTGTGCCCTGCACGGGGTTGCGACAGTCACTCTCTCCATGTCGCCATGAAATCACACCGGGGCGGTCTGTCCGCCAAGCGGCAATATGCCGCGGCAGTGGAATTACCCCCCAGTGTAGTGACTCCGCGCGCCATTCATGTAGGAAACTACATTATAGCCTAAGCCCTGTAGAGTGTGTTTGCTTACCATGCATGAAATTTTGGCACTTTAACTTCGTCTTCGACTGATGGCAGTGTTCATTTGACACCATTTTCTGAATTGCGGTGTTAATATTTGTCGTGAACATTCAACAAATACAAATTGACCGGTACACAGTAAGAAAAACAGCTGTAAAAACTTTAAAATAAAAACCTAATTAAAGTTAGATAAGACCCACGACGTAAATCTATTTGTTCAGTGCGGGAATCGAATACAGGACATGCAGCGCCGCAGACAAACGCCGAGGCACTACGCCAACCGTACCGTCTTATAGCTGTGGCTTCCTCGGGCATTACTGCAACTTTGCTTAACAAACGGCCAGATTGCACTTTCCGTTTACAAATTGCCGCTGAATCTTACCCCAACTTGCAACATCACCAAACATCTGCGACTGGCCATGGAACAGATGTATTTGCAAATAAGCTGCTTTAAACAGGAGACAGTCGCCTGGAATTAGATGTAGATGCGAAAATTCCACTTTCCGATGAGTTTTCCCATCCAGTGCCAACAGAAGATGAACTTACCATGCACGGTTTTCCTAATTTGAGAGGTTAATATAAATGATTAAGTGTGGTTGTGTAAGAGGGCCGTCACCAAAGAACAATTCATTTGTTTGTACATTTTGAGAAATAAGTTAAGGTACGGTTACGGTTTTTAAGCCATCGTCGTCTCAACTCCATTTCATTTTGATTCAAGTCGCTGCCGCTCATAATTACAGCGCCCATAAGGACGCCTTTTGTAATCATTACTCACATCATCACATTTTGATCAAGCCGTCAGTCGGTCTCACATATAAAATAACATTACGCCTTAGTCCCGAAAGAGTTAGGCAGTGGTGTAGGTACCTAATCGTAAACCCACATTTCGCCAGTAATGCATGTTCAAGCGCCATGTAATCTAGGCGTTTGATGTCTATAGATATAATATCACCATTGACGGGCACGAAAACCACGCTCCGTGGCCTCTACTACGAAAACACTTTGCAATCAAACCCCGGACCTCATCCTCAGTAGTTGCACTTGAGGTCACTCGATCAACGAGACAGTCACACATCAAAATTTCCACGTGAACGAAGTCGCGGGCATCAGCTAGTATAAAAATAATTCAATATTGACATTGTCATCTAAAATCCCGTACCTAACTTTCCGCCAAAAATTCATACAGAACCGCGAAACTTTTAAAAGCTTTTTCGCTTAACGAAATTTTTTCATCGGCTCCTATTGTGAATCGTAACTGGATTTGAATGTGTTGACAATGAATCGGTCGCCACTCGAAATTCTCTAACGGAAGTGAAAAATTTGCACGTTTTCAGCGCATATTGAGTTCATGAATAACTTAGTTTAGCGGAAGTCGGGGCTTGGATGGTGTTCCATCAGGGGTAGGTATGTTGTGGTCTTCTGATTTGATTGGTCGATGAATAGGGATTTGGCGTTTAAGATTTTTTGGTTTTGCTTTTTGGTGTGATTAGTGCTTAGGCATCAGGACATCAGGTTAGCCGGATGTCAAAGTTTTTGTGCCACTCATGGGTTGACTTTACATGTCGTCAAGAATTAATATCTCTCAGGCATACAGGTTTCTTCACAATGTTTTCCTTTACCGATTCAAGTGATAATTCTACAATACGCACATGAACCCGATAAATTAGAGTTCTTGGGCCTTTGGTTCGAACTTGAGAAGTTTTTAGAAGAGGCTATCTCGTTTGTCTATTAATTGGAGGTGCTATGAGATCTTCAATTTGAATCCGTCGTCGGGCAAGGTATAATTAGGGGTTTCCAACAGTATCAGCCTCTAAGTCCGGATTGCTCAGGTATTTGGCAATAACCTGAAATTCTTCCTCAAATCTTTCGGGGACAACAAGCGTAATGTTATGAAGTTCTAATGCGCGTTGAATTTTAATTATTCAATCGTTGCAATAATATTACATCACAGTCAGTAACAATAAATAGGCACTTAATGTGTTCCAGTCAGCAGAAAACGATTAAATTGCACAAAAACGTTTTCAAAGCGAATAAAAAAAAAAAAAAAACTCATGAAATACCAAACACCCCATAAAAGAGATATGAAAATCAATCTCTGACCAAAAACATACCAAAACGAAACAAGGACTTATAATTTATTCCTTTGCACGTTAATTTTTAACATCACCCTACATCAGCAGTAGAATTAATGAGAACATTTTAACTGGCAACCCCAGAGTTTGAATTTATTCTCATGGCAACATTGGAATATATTATCTGTGCGTTAATTGTTATCTGTTGCAGTTAAAATTCATTTTATTGGAAAAATTTGTTATTAGGGTTGCCAATGATTATGTTTAGTTATTATGGACTATTTAATAGTTTAGTGTTAAAATTTACCAGGGAAGTAGTGATTTCCGTATTTTTAGTATATAATAATAACTAGTGACCCGCCCCGGCTTTGCACGAGTCCAAAAAAGATAGTAAAACCTTCCTCTTGAATCACTCTATCTATTAAAAAAAAACCGCATCAAAATCCGTTGCGTCGTTTTAAAGATTTAAGCATACAAAGGGACATAGGGACAGAGAAAGTGACTTTGTTTTATACTATGTAGTGATATTATGAGACTGAAAAATTGTGTGAATCAGTTGTTGTGTGGTATTGCACGAATGAGGAAAATGTCGAGAGGAAACTTTTGACTATGAATGTGGATGGGTGTAGAGTAGAGGAAAACCTAAGAAAAAATGGATACACTGTGTTAAGGATGATGTGGCAAGAAAAGAGGTATCTGATGTCATGATGAGTACTTGAGAAGTATGGAAGTAGAAGACGTGCTGCGCCAATCACAAAAGAATGACAAGAGAATGATGAAGAGAATGATGATGTATAATATATACGTGGTTTAATTAGGCAACAATAATTGTTCTACTGCAATGCAATGCCTCTTTTCATACAAATAAGGCATGAACAGGCTTCATTCAGGCTTGCTCGACCGATTGGTGGTTGAGACTTAAATTAATCATCATTTCAGGTTTTTCTTAAGATGTTTTCCTTCAATTTTCTAATGATTAAGCCTGTGCCTGGGACAGCGACGGAGGATGTCAGCAAAACGTCGTTATAATTTATATAATGACAAAAATTTGTAAAAATTTCAACGACAAAAATTTGCGTTGTATTTTTGCTACCACATGCCAGTTTCCTCATAATGATTTTCTTTATTGAATTGGGATCAGTGGTCACGAAACACAAGTGCCTGCTTGAGTTCGAACTAAGACCGGTAATTTAAACGCTGTTCAATGATTTGAATTGAAGCTGATTGATTTTATTGAGGATTTTATAAGGCTCATAGTCGAATGCAATACAAAATTTCACGAACGCTTGTGCGTTTGTGCAACACACAATAGAGTACCCTTTTACCACTTTTTTAAAAGGATTAGTTTTAAAGTGAGGGAATTTAAAGTCCATTACAGCTCCTTCTGCCATAGTAGTGCTGACCAATATTTTTTTAATAAAAAAGATGCAAATGTAACACTCCACACAGCCAACGTGGCCAAAAAAACTGTCAAAGCTCGCATATTTCCGTGGATTTTTTAACGCGTACCGTCATTGCCGGTAAAAAAATACCAACGCCATGTTTTAATAGAACATTTTTGAATTTGCAACACTGTCGTTTGTCGGGAGTCGATCTAAATTCAAAACGCTTCGTGTCAAACGGCTATTCTTTATTCGAATACGTTGGTTGTTCAAAATCAGAACATAGTATAAGTCGACCGTTAGAAATAATCGGTTCCACGTACGACCTTTATTATAATGGGATACCTTTGTAATTTTATTGCGTTATGAAATGCTATTTTGTTTTGTATAACTGGTGGCGGAGAATGTCAGGTTCTAATAAATTGCTTGGACGATAAAATTATTCACTTTGACTGCCCCGTTGGTGTTTTAATTGCAAGACTGCTCTATTGCTGAACAGGAAGTCCAAGATTTGAGTCGCAGGTTTGGTAAAGTGCAATTAGATTTCTTCTCTTAATGACAGATTTCCTACCCTACTTTGGCGTCATGTTATATGATAATAAATAATATCTATTACCATCCCGCTTCTGGGCAAGGTTCTACTACAGATATGGCTCGAACATAGATCACCAAGCTTGCCGAAAACGGGTCAGCCATTAAAACTTTATAAATATTCATTAAAGTCTAGTTACCTCACGATGTTTCCTTCACCCATGTCAGTAATGCCCAAGATAAACTTAGGTAATATTATTATCACAGATCATTCATCATTCTCCTGCCCTTATCCTAATTTATTTGTGGTTAGGTACAGCGTATCTTCTGCCTCCATAATTTTCTATTACTCGCCACCTCAACAGCCACCTTTCAAGCCATATCATTCTCAAATATCTTCAATATTCAAGCTACACCGAAACTCATCACAGTCTCATCAACAACATAACACTATCCACATGCAATACCTATCACAGTGTAACCGTTCAGTGAGACAATATCCAAGATAACCGGATCACTATGAACGCTTGATAACCTGCTCAGTATGAACGCCTTATATTGTTCGCTGAAAACTTCAGCTTACGTAAACATGCATGGACTTTGAACGAAGTTGAAATTGTGAAGCTTAAAGATACTGTAGCCTTGAAGATGGCTAGGTTTATAGAACAGCTTATTAGGTTGGTGGAGAAAATCTGGCGTTGATGTGAATTTTTCAGTAGTATTAGACCAAACTACTAAAACTTATATATAAGTTTTAGTAGTTTGGTCTAATGGTCGCAAGCGCGACTACTAAGCATGACGTTCGATCATCGGGTCGGACCAAGTTGTATTGGATTTTTCAATTAGGAATTTCTCAATAGCAGCTACGGAGTCTGACATTGTGCCGTGCCCAGTTTATGGCAATAGGCTCGCCTTTGGACCTAAACATAACTGGCGAAATGTGGGTGTACTATTAGATACACCTCTATTAACTTTTTAAAACGAAAATACCTTGTATTTATTGGAAAAATATTTTTCGCGAGAAAACCAGTCGTTTAATGTCGTAAGCACACAAAAAGCATTAATCCTTGAATTTTCAGAAGAACCGCTTATTCCTTTTATCCAGTTGTGCATCCGAGTATAAAAATTATACAACCATTAAAAGAGAGCAGGAAACATGCACATGAAACTCTTTCAGCATACAGGATTCCAGGAATATCGGTCATTCTCAGAAGGCTTAAAAATGCGTGTCCGGGTCGAAATCCAGTACAAAATGGATAACTAACAACTTGATATTTTTTTCTATAATAGGTTATATCAAAATATTAGGAGGGGCCTGTGTTGTTTTTTATATAAATTAAATATAATTTAGTTTAAAAAAATAAAAACCTCCAAAATATTGACCTCGGTGCCGCGTCCGGCCCCGTATTGCGGCGGAAATTATTTTTTATCTTTTTTTCTGCAATACATGTCGCTATTTTTCATGTATTCATAAACACCTAGATAGATATTAACTCAATTTATAATATTTCTACGCCTTATTAGGCCTTAGTAGACAAGTTACAACTGGTTGTCTTCACGTCCAACGTTTAGAGTTGATATCAGTGGCGCGCACTGATCGGTTCATATAACCCGTATTCTAGTGGCTGCGAGAATATTTGTTAGAGTAATACAAACTGTCAGTCGTGCCGCATCGGTGGTAAGGATAACACGCTTGTGCGTCTCCGTGTCACTCTTTTATTGAGGTACGTAATCGTTTTCGGTGGCTTGGTATACCTTTAAAATTGATTTCGGTGAATCCCTTTTATCCACAACTATTTGAATGAATAATTTATAATTATAATAAAAGCATGTCTTTTATGTATTCGATTTCAACAAAAGAGATTAATATTAAAAATTCGGGTTACTTTTGAAAATATCTAGGATTTTGTCAATTATTTTGATTTCAGTGGCACTGACTTCGGTGTTTTCGGTGGAAATAGGTGCACCGAAATCAATTTTAAAAGCACCGAAATCACTCAGTAGCTATTTATTTACATTTTAAGATCGTTTATTTAGCTTTCTCATCACCTCTCATCTTGTTTCAGAACTGTGATTATGGCAGATTCAAAAGAAGATCGGTTGGTTAAAAAGAGATTGGCTGAACGACGTCGGAAAGCTCGCATCAAGAGTGATCCAGTGCTTTTTGCAGTGCACAAGGAGAAAATCATTCATCATTTCAGCCAAAAGACGTCCACTGCTGGACATTGGCCTCCCCCAGGCGTCGCCACATTGACCGGTCCCGTGCGTCTCTCATCCAGCGGGTTCCTGCAAGCTTGACCAGGTCATCGGTCCACCTAGTGGGAGGCCTTCCAACGCAACGTCTTCCGGTTCGCGGTCGCCATTCCAGAACTTTTCGGCCCCATCGGCCTTCCGTTCTGCGAGCAATGTGCCCTGCCCATTGCAATTAAAGTCTGGCGATTCTTCGGGCTACGTCGGTAATCTTGGTTCTCATGCGGATGTCCTCATTTCTGATTCGATCACGCAAGGAAACTCCGAGCATAGCCCTCTCCATTGCCCTTTGGGTGACTTTGAGCTTTCTGATGAGGCCCATTGTGAGTGACCACGTTTCGGTCCCGTATGTAATCACTGGCAAGTGGCAACACACACTGGTCATAGACTTTCGTCTTGAGACACTGGGGTAAGTTGGACGAGAAGATACCGCGCAACTTCCCGAACGCTGCCCAGCCGAGTCGGATTCGACGATTGACCTCTTTCTCGAAGTTAGATCTACCCAACTGGACCGTTTGTCCCAGGTAGACATAATCGTCCACAACTTCAAGCGTAGAGTCTCCGATCTTGATAGGAGTGGGTGTTACATGAACATTCAACATAACCTTGGTTTTGTCCATGTTCATTTTAAGACCCACTCTTTCGGAAGCTCTACTGAGGTCATCGAGCATTGTACTGAGGTCTTCCATGGTCTCAGCCATGACCACTATATCGTCGGTAAACCGAAGGTGAGTGATGTACTCGCCGTTGACGTTGATGCCAAGTCCTCTCCAATCCAGAACCTTGAAGATATCCTCCAATGCAGCGGTAAACAGTTTCGGAGATATGACGTCTCCCTGTCTCACACCGCGCTGCAGAAGGATAGGTTCCGAGGTCTGGTCCTGAAGTCAGACTGACATGGTGGCGTTTTTGTACAAACACTTCAACACCTCGATGTACCGGTAGTCGATTTGGCACCGTTGGAGAGACTGCAGCACAGCCCAAGTCTCGATCGAATCGAAGGCTTTCTCGTAGTCCACAAACGCTAAAAAGAGAGGCAGGTTATACTCTTCGGTCTTCTGTATAACCTGCCGCAGCGTATGTATGTGGTCCACGGTACTGAAGCCTTTTCGGAATCCGGCTTGTTCGGGAGGCTGGAAATCGTCGAACCTGCGTGCGAGACGATTCGTGATGACTCTTGAAAACAAAACTTGTAGACATGGCTTAGAAGTGAGATGGGCCTATAGTTCTTCAACCGGGCATTGTCACCCTTTTTGAAGAAGAGCACCACCACACCCCTGCACCAAGCCTGTGGCGTTTTCCTCTCGAGTATGACGGAATCAAACAGCTTCTGTAGGGCCTTATGGACCGGTTTGCCACCCGCCTTCAGAAGTTCGGCCGTAATTCCGTCATCACCCCTTGTTGTTTTTAAGCTGTTTCAGAGCCATCCTAATCTCGTACAATTGCTGCCATTCTATAATTGCTGTTGTTGTTAGAAAGACTGATTTGTGACTGAAAAGTGATTTTTGTAGTAATTTTGTAATAATAAATAAATTGTCTGTGATTAAGCTGGATTTTTTTTTCAAGTTCCTATTAAGTAATGTTAGTTTTAGACTACCTACTACTTTTAATTACATTGTAAAATAAATAGCTTCCTTTTAAAGTTGATTTTTGTAAATTTTCCTTTAAAACTTAATAAATGGGACATGTCTTGATAAAATAAAATGTTTTACTGTAAAATTTACCTGCAATTTCTTACAGACCATATTTTCATAGTAAAACTTAGGCAGTTAATATAACATTTATAAAACAACAGTATTTGAAAAATAAATTATTTGATATATTTGATTTCGGTGATAAGAATATTGATTTCGGTGGACACCAATTTTTAAAAAATTAAATCCCTTAATATCCTTCGGTCTATACGATTCCCTCTACTACTAATATGTTTTAAATTAACTCTAGATTTGATATTTCATGATAACATGCCATAAATTAAAAAAAAAAAATTGCCACCGAAGTCAACCAAATAATGAGTCTCCTGATAATGACCCATATGCTTTGACACGACAACAAAAGATGTTTTTTTCCAAGAAAGAAAAATTAAATGTCTCGTGATTAGTCGTGATCCTATCATCCTTGAGAGACACTTCATCTTTACAAGCGGTATAGTAGTAAGAGGTTGGATACATACAGGTATTCCACGAAATACTTGGGTACTGGTAACTTGAGGGGAACAGTCTTCAAGCTTCGTGCGTCTGAGTCTTTAGAACTACCACAGTTCTTGGAAGAGGAAATTGTGGCAAGAGTTCTGATAGTCTTTCTAATGCATACATGTTTTGTTACGAGAATTTCCAAGTGCGCGGTTTGTGTGAAAATAAACTATGTCCTTTCAAAATAATGAAACTCATTTATAAGTGACTTAAACTTCTTAAAGAGAAAAACTCAAAGTGATATCTGAAAAAGATACAAAATAAAATATCGCGCATGTTTATCCCATAAAGATTTGGCAGAGGTGTACCGTACCTACTTACATATAGCTTGGACGTGAATTTCGGCACTTACAAAGGTACAGAAAAAAACAAATGTCACATCCATTAAATTCTCTTTTTACTGTTGAATGTAATACCAAAGCTATTTCAATTAGTTTCGAATTTAATCATTTAAATGAAAATGTCAAGGAAAACACCCCAGTCTTCCTCCATTCTCATTACATTCGACATCTCAAGTTTCCACGATTTCCTTCACTGCCCACCCCTGAAACATCGAACCGAAACGCACTGAAATAAAAACGCACATTAAACGCAATAAAAACGCTTTACCAAACCAATTTATTACTACCACTCGATCCGTATCTTAACGATCTTGTTTGAGTATGAATAAGGTTTAGATTTGTCCAATTTTAAGTATTCGAACGGCAGATAAAATGAAGATCGTTGTATCGCAAATAAAGGGGCCATTCTGAATTTTTACGCGGAGGTATAAAACATGTCTTTACGACTCCTGCTTGCCTAGTACTTTTATGATACAATAGCTTTTACCGTTTCTGCTTCTGGCAATCGATTGGCACTTATATCTGTGTCGTTACGAATATGTTCGGCTTGAGTGTTTCACGGTTTAAGTAAACGGTGGACTAATAAACATAACATCACGCTTTTAATCCCCGAAAAGTTAGGCAGAGAAGTGTTTAAGTCCCATGTAATAGGAGGCAAATAGTTACTTTATTTTACATGCTCTAAAACTTTACGATTCGTAAATAAAATGCTTACGTTTAAAAAAGTTATATGGTGCTAAACACGTGTTAGCAACTACTAGGCGAGCATAAAGTTACATCACCGATTAACAAATTCTGCAAAGGACAGCGATATCAGGAAGTTTATTGTCGGTTCTTCTTCATAGCAAACGACCAACACAAACCGTGTAGCTTTTGTCGAACTTTTTTTACAATTAGAAAATCATCAAAATATGACCTCTCTCTAATTTTAGGTACTTAAGGAAATTTTGTGCTAATTACATTAAAATACCTAGGGTACGTCTCTTGATTTCTAGTGCTAAATTATCTTTAGCATAATAATCTAAGTTATGGATCACAATTCTACAATAGAATTTTATTGCACCCAAAAATATTTATAAAACTGCTGAAAACGTAAAAAAGAGCCTTCAACCACCCCTATAACAATAAAGCTCAAAACCGCGTGAACACACTTGACAAGTTGTTAAAAACACGCACAAAATAACGAATAACATAGAAAAGTTTAGTTAAGGCCCAACCACACAGTCCCGTGTAACAGAACGTCAATGAAGCACTTAATATAGGGTTGTTGGTTTATTACTGTTCTGCAAGTTATTGCTTACGAAATGACGCGTAAACTTACGTGACGCCCGTAAATAATATCTTTATACCAATCCTGGCTTTATTACAATAGTCCTTGAGACCATTTTTGATTGTATCGTTTACCAGAATAGGGTTGTATAGCTTTTGGGTTCGGATATCCGAAATAGTCTGGATCGAAATTTGAATTTGGATTCCCGGAAGGGTATCCGAGTTATTCGTGGAATGGAGGCTTTAGATTTAGTTGATGTCTATGTTTGGTTATTGTGAAATCATATTATTAGGATATTTGCATTGAAGGAATTTTCCCTGTATACAAAAGGTATATTATTTCTATTGAAACCTGTATCAGGACTTCCGATTAAAATACCCAGAAACTTTACACAATAAAAGGAAGACAATCATTTTCATCATTTCAGTTCCGCATTGGGTTTAAACTCTGGCAGTGAAATAACTCAGCAGTATTAACTTCCTCATTAATTATTATTTTAAAATACAATTTATATTCAAATTGAATTTCTCGGCGGTACGTTGCGGCTTAAAGAAGATGTAGTGACTATTTTAAAAAGAGTATGCTGCGATGGTTTGTCGATGTAGAACGGATGAGTGAGGCGACTAGGTGACTCAAAAGATATTTACAGGGCAGATAATTATGAGTGGCAACGCTGGGAGGAGATGCCCTAGGAAGATATACACTGACGTCTGTATGTACCTATTTTACAGTTAAAAATACCCTTTCCAAGTGAATAGCAAGCAAGCAATAAATTCAAAAAGTTTTTCATGATGACAAAAATTGTTTCACAATAAAATTCGTGGAAGAGCCACTCACGTCACCACAAATATACGAGAAGTAACGAAATATCCGATAACCACACACTTATTGACATCACTAGAGACCTAATATTACAGGGAAACAGAAAACATTATACTACGATATGTTTTTGCGTTACTTTTATTAAATCGAGCGAAAACTCCGACGGTGGCCGATCTTGTTGCAAAACTATGGGTTTGTTATATTATGTTATTATGCCTGTGTCTTACGAGTATTGAAAGAAAGAAAGAAAGAAAAAGTGGTTATTGGTTTCCCAACAGGACAAAACAAATTGACAAAAAAATTAAACGTGAACAAAGTAAACATTATGACAAAGACTTAAAATTAGTACATTGTGTCATTATTATTGCAGGCATGGGTATTGGGACCAAATACAATTTAATAGCTGTAGGGCCCTCCACCCTTGGTTTCTTTCTCACACTAGGAGACCGACCTCATGTGTTCTGAGATGGAGCCTAAATAAGAATGCCTTGGTTGGTCTCGTCGTTACAGCCGTGGCTGCAGGTTGTTCGAAAGAGATACCGCGGCCTCGACACAAAGGGCTAAGAAGGAACATGGGTGGTTTTAGTCAGTAGAAGTCTGACAGTCCCTTCGGCTCCGCCCAGAACGAGAGGAGTCTTTTGATGATTTCATCATCAGCCTTTAATGTTCCCACTGCAGGGACTCAGGCCTCCACTCTAGGAGAGGGATTTGATGATTTGGGATTTGATTTATTTGACTGGCCTGTTGGTCTAGTGGTTAGTGACCCTAACTGCTATGCCGGAGGTCGTGGGTTCGATTCCCACCCAGGACAAATGTTTGTGTGATGAGCACGATCATTTGTTCTGTGTCTGGGTGTAATTTATCTATAATATGTATGTATTTAGAAATATATAAGTATGTCTATCAGTTGTCTAGTACCCACAACACAAGCTCTGCTTAGCTTGGGACTAGATGGCGTTGTGTGATAGTTGTGGAATATTATTATTATTATTATTACCAGACTTAAAAAAAGGCCAAAGATTATACATACTTATCATCCAAGTGCTAGATCATATTCCTTTACTTCTGAAACAATATAATATCACGCCTGTAATCCTCGAAAGGTAAGACAGAGGGTGTACCTGATACACCCACTATAAATTTACCAAATATATTCAAGTCTCATGTAGTAGCCGACGAGACTGTAGCCATCAACTCGACACATAATCCAGACTCCGTGACTACGACTGAAAAATTCCTGATAGAAAAGTACAATAACACTTTGCTCGACCAGGGAATCAAACCCACAAACGCGATCCCTAGACCAACGAGGCAGTCTCTAAAACAACCTTTTTTATAAGCTATTGCATAGCTTCTATCGCGGGCCTTGAGCGTGGAGAGCGAATCCAGAAATTCCGTAACGAAAATATTCTGACCAGGTTGCTATGGTTACGGAAAATAACAAGGTTGTCAACTGAGGTTGTCAAATTAAATAATTAATTATTTGCATAAGTTGATAAAAAATGCTATGCAATAGCTTTACCGCGGCAGTCTCCGAGTGCCACATTTAGTTTTTTGGTGAGTGGAAAATCATCAAATAATGATGTAAATAATGATGTTATCCCCCCCTGCTCTATAACAGAGTGGGAGGGAGTGTCAGACTTCTACTGACTAAAAACTCAACCCATGTTCCTTCTTCGCCCTTGTGCCGAGGCCGCGTTATGCCTTTCGATAATCGGCAGCCGTCGGGGCTGCCGGGTCTCTAAAACAACCTTACATAAACTATCAGATAAACCCCTAAATCACCATAAACCAACAACAAACTACCTCCAATATATTTTTCAAAGCCAAACTTAGTTTTAATACAATAAAACTGATTTGAAAATCAGGCGCCATGTTCAAAACTTTGCCTCTTTGACACAAGCGTCCGAACTAGCTGTGTAGTTTACAATTTATACGTTGAATTAGATTTTGTGAACTGACTAGCTTAAGGATATATTTTGAAGGGGAATATATATCGGCTACTATCTATGTTGGTTAGGTGGGAGTAGGTATCTCGTTGGTCTAATCTATTATTAGTATCGTCATCCATAAGACGTCCACTGCTGGACAAAGGCCTCCCTCATAGAACGCCATACAGAACGGCAACCTGCCGTTTGCATTCGCCGGTTGCCCGCGACTCAAACGATGTCTTCGGTCCACCTGTCTAATCTACGACTGCGTACGAGCGCGTACGATGAGTACGACTGCCAGATGCAGCTGAACTCCTTTGTATTTAAATGACAGCTGGGATCAACGCCTTATCGTGATTTTCAGGACACGGATAAAACTGGCTGGCTGGCTAAAGCTTTACCTAACAATAATTTAAAATCATCCTTTCCAATGGAGGTAACACCATTAGAGTCAACGTTCGTAGTGAACATCATTTAAAGTATCAATCTGTCTACTGTGTCACGGAGGAAAAATCATCAAACGCTCCCTTCCGGTACGCCCAGAAGGGTTTCTGGGCATACCGGAAGGGAATGTCAGACTCTTACTGACTAAAACCCACCCATGTTCTTTCTTAACCCTTTGTGTTCGGGACCGTGGTATCTCTTTCGAACAACCCGCAGTTCTGGCAGGCACTAGCGGGCTCCGTCTACTATGCTGACATCTACCACCCTATTACCACCATTTTGCTCAAAAACATATCCACAAACGTGAAATTACACGAGCAATTTAAAAGAAGTTCGATGGTCAAAAGTTCAAAGCTTATTAACGTTCAGATGTATAGTTAGTTCTTCGATTAAAACTTAGTCCGTGACTGCGATGTGATAACTTTGGGAAATAACTGAAAATAAAACTTTAAACTAACTTATTTTAGTTGTAAAAGTTTTTGAAGAAGACTTTATTGCAATTTGCAATTAATTTGACGTTTTATTAAATTGTTTTGGAAGATTTCGTGGAGTTCTTCGGTAGTCTATGTTACCTGTTAAGAAGTGAACAGTTTTTTTTTAATTATAGGAGTTGTTTAGCGTTATTTTGCACTAGTGAAATCAAAGTGGTATTTATTTTTATTGCAATAAGGTTTTTTGCTGTATGACGAATTTTTATTAGTTTTTCAAAGTTTTATAATGTACTGAAAATGTTTAAAATGAATATTACTGACAAATGGCATTAACATTAAAGTTTTCGAAACATTGCTTAGCCTTTTCGAAAACCTTAATCTTTTTGCAAAATGATACGAATTTTTCCGCTCCATCATGCAGTAACTCAATTTTCAAATTTCCCATGCAGTCTGGATTTGCGCCCAATTGATGGCAATAGGCGCACCCCATTTTACACGAGTCGACATAACAAGACAAAGTTGTCAATGTGACAACCATCAACCAATTACATATTCATTACCCATTTAATCCAACAATAAATTCAAATGTAATTTCCTCAAGATATAAGTTTAATTCGGCACCGTTAAAGTTAACTGGAGGTAAAAATGTAACTGTGTCGTTACAATGTAAGGTTCGTGAAGCAACTTTGATGGCGGCCATCTTGGATTTATATTTAGACGTTACATTTGACATTGTGTGATACTTAAGCATCTTGAGAGAGCTTTGACAAAGTGACATTCTATTAGTAATACGAGAATAGAAATTTGTAATTTTATTTTAATCTTGAGGTTTTTTTATTCGATAAACTAACTCTATTCAACATAATTAAAAATTTATAAAGTAAACTGACAAAAAACTATAAAAAGGGCATCAATAAACTCCAACTGAACATTTTCAGCTGGTAATAGGCCCAAGAGAAATACTTGACGACTTGTAAAACTAAATTGTATTACCATTATTCAAAACTTTGTTTTAATCGTGATAAAACATCTGCTCTGTTTCCGAGCCGGTCTGTTTGAACGGACCTTTAGCCTATAGCCAAGACTAAAGCCAGCCCTTGGTCACAGGAAGCGTCAGCTAGACTTGCCTAACAATTAGGGACCTAAACATAATTTGTAAAATGTGTGTGCACTATTAAGGTACAACTCTGCCTTGGGCTACCCCTCAAACTCTTCCATGTGGTGAAACAAGCGTTATTGTTTCTGTACTAGGTACCTACATACATAACATCAAGTCTATACCTTCGAAGGATTAGGTAGTTTAAGCAGCAGATTTCGACAGTAATGACCTAAGTCCCACCAACCGTCCACAAATCCAGACTCCGTGGTTAAATACTGTTCTGTATATATAATAACAATTACATAGCCATGAAAAAACCCATTTTCATTTCAGATAAAACCATAACGAACCGTATCCGTAGATATTACTTTTTATCGAAAACATTCGATTGAAACTCCAAAAATAATTTGGCACAATACTCGCGCAAACGATGTGTGAAAACGTCGACAATCCCCATTTACGCATGTTACAAGCTAAAATAACTCCACCCGCATGAAATTGTAAAAATTTAAAACAATAAACATAAACAAAGAATAAAATAAAAACAAAACAAAAAAAAAAAAATACCTAAAACACGCTCCTGAACACATTTTGGCACAGAACTCACATTCCACAATTTTTAATAAACCAGTGGCCAAGTCTGGAACTAAAAGAAATCCGTACAAAATTGTTCTTTTATAAAGACTACTAGCGCCACTGGGGACTGCAGAAATAAACTTGCAAAACTGTAGGTTATGACGTTCCCGCGCAAGATTATAAATTGTTGCTTTTAGCCAAATTAAATTCGGAACACTTAAGGATGAGGGAGAGGGGACTATTGTAAGTTTATATGCGTGAAAGAGAGAGATATTATATGTTAGGTGTTTCGCTTGAAATCACGTCGTAAATGTGTTGTTTATGATAGGCATTTCGGAATGATGTCTTTTAATAATATCGTTGTGCGGTGATAAAACTGTCCTTATAGCTCTGATGTGATATGTTAGTGTGTAGGGTTACCCCGCACCCCTAGGAGGGTGCTATTAAAGGGTGAAGGAACAATATGTTTCGACAAATTATTGCAGAGTGCAGGCGGGTTGATTTATTGTGTATGAAACTTGATAAAGTGAAGCAGAAGCTCACAAATAAAAGAGTTATATTTTATAGTTTTTTATAACTAAAATGTAGGATAGAGCCCCAATGATGGAAACTATCATTTATGGGAATTTTATTTGACTACTGGGTTTAGGGTCCTGGGTTCGATTCCCAGGCTGGGAAAAGTGTTACTGGAAGATCAAGAATTTCTCATTAGTAACCACGGAGTCTGAATGTTGTGCCCGGATGATGGCAAAAGGGTCGCCCCCTACTACATCGGACCTAAATACAACTGGCGACCTCGGTACCTATGTACCAATGGGTACATCTCTGCCTAACAGGATTTCTGATATCAGGCGTAATGTTATGTTATTTGACTAAATAAAGTGAAATAATGTTCATCAACCATAAAATAAGATGAAATGAAAAAAAAACCGAAAACATAAAACACGGTTTATATCGAGGAAATAAGAAAAACCTCAAATACATGAACCACAACCATTATAAACAAGAAACATCAACAACAATTACTATAATCTCAAGTACAATAAAAGAAACATTTTCTACATTTCAGCACTTTTCTTAACGCAGTCATTAATAACCCACTTTACATTTATTTAAGTACACTACGATATCGTTCAAATAAATAGACCACTCTTAGTCTTGTCAAAATAATAAATTTCCCAACTGTAGTGGGAGCTAAGAAAATATACCTGTCTCACTTTAACGTATACCTTTTCCTTATTACTGTCTCTTTTTCATATTAATATCACTAAAAGAACCGATTTATATGGGAATCTTTTGTATGGGAATGTATCAGGCATCAATCCTAGTGTGTGATCATTTATTTGATGCCAGTTCCTTTTGTGAGAGCTGATGGTGAAAAAGTGTGTTTTTTTGGTGAGGAAAATATCTGTCATGACTTAAATTGGCAATATTTTGTGACGTTTATTTCCTGTTCCTTAGATATGATAGCATTTTTGTATAATAATATCAACTTAGAAATGAAAATGGCTATACAATTCAATTCATTCAATTATGTTCAATTCATTTGAACGAGTGATCCAAATCAAATAAAGCTTTATTCAATCTGCATAAAGGACATAAACCATCATCTGTACAGCTTTGTCCCAACTATTTTGGGGTCAGCTTCCAGTCTTGCCGGATAATAATCTGAATACCTTATTTTACATGAAGCGACTGCTTATCTGACCTCCACAACCCTGTAAAATACCACTTTGGACATGGAGTTGCGGACGTCAACCCGTTATACAACAGTAGCTTTTGCCAGCGGCTTCACCCGCGTGATAATAACGATTTTCCATACAGATTCAGATTCAGATTTCAGATATTTATTTAACTTCAAAAATCTTAGAACTAAGTACAATGCCCCACAAAACTGCTTACAAACTTTCATCCCCTAGTTAAAGGGGATGAATTTCGAAAAATCCTTCCGTATTCCTTGTCTACATTATAAAGGGAACCTCTGCAAAATTTCAGCTTTCTAGGTCCAAGGGTTTGGACTGGGCGTTGATGAGTCAGTCAGTCAGTCAACCAGTCAGTCAGTCAGGACTTCTCTTTTTATTTATATAGATATATATATAGATAGATGAAGCGACTGCCTATCTGACCTCCACAACCCTGTAAAATACCACTTTAGATATGGAGTTGCGGACGTTAATCCGCTAAACAATACAATATAATACTAGGTAATGCGATACCGCTTAGTAAGACTGGTTATCAGAATTTCCGGCTACTGAAACGACTTGTAACAATTTACAATTGACAGCCAGGACCATCGGCTTATCGTGCTTTGCGGGGCACAGAGAAAACTCGCTCTTTAATGGGTAGTCAAGCATCCTCGTACCAACCTAGGGAAGCGCGGCTTAACCTGAAGATTCAATATTTGACGACACGGTTGGCGCAGTGGCTCAAGCAATGGACTGCTGCGCTGCGTGTCGCGGGTTCGATCCCCGCACGGAACAAATATTTGTATGATCTACAGATAGTTGTTCCGGGTCTGGGTATTTGTGTATGTGAGTTTAAATGTTTGTATACGCACCCACGATACAGGAGAAATTCCTAGTGTGGGGCAACGTTTATTAAAAAAAAAAAACAATTGACCTGCTGCTAACCAGGTAAGAGCCGCTCACATTTTCGCTCATAATAATTAACTTTAAGTCAGCTTCCTAAAAAGAGAATAAATGATAAACAATAAAAACACCAAACAAAAAGCTCGAACTATGGTTCACAGTGAGTATAAAGAAAAGTCAGTTGACAACGGAACCGAGATGTAGGTCAACACGATCTGTTGGTACTAGTGGTACTAGAAGTGCCCCAACGTGTTTGTTTATATAAAGACGCTGGGAAAGGCAGCCTCGTGTTTTTACTGCATTTTCAGGTGTTGTTATAAAAAGGTCCCGACTTTTCTAGTGCAGTCGTTCTTTTGTGCGGAATTTCGCACATGTAGTGAATATTTTTGCTTGTTTGTGAGACTTTATTTTGTAAATTCCTCAAATCATTTGTGTTTTTGAGTGTTCTAAGAAAGTTATTATACATAACTCATGGACAAGACAGGCATGTAGTACTTGCAACCGGCGACCGGCGTGCGTGTATGACCAGATGTATGAATGTGGACGAGGAAAAAGAGTACCTATTATAAGATCTTAGCAGGTGGCGTTCTGAGGATTCTGCCTATCCCCATAGGAAAATGGAATAACATCACGTCTATATCCCCTAGTAACGAATAATGGAGGTGTACCTGATAGTCCAACCCCATTTCACCGGTTATGTTTAAGTCCAATGAAATAGGGAGCAAATCTGTTATCCGCACTCCGACGGCGTTTGTGTGTCTCCCTTCCACCCTGTATTTAAATACCTTTTGCTAACCATTAGCACCAAACTCTCCCCTATCCTGTAGTGTGTAAGCAAATACTAAGCATGTATGTAGACAGCCTTATTTAAAGTGCTTCCTTAGCAATACTGTTTTGTAATAAATTGTAAGTTATTTTAAGACACATTAAACCGGACCATGAAACCAATCAGACGTTTCTTTTCAACTTTACCAACCTAGCGACCTGATAACACTACATGGCGACCCTGCCAGTCCTCATGTCACTGTAATTACCATACTGCAACCCTGCCAGTCTTCATGCCATTCTACCATACTGCAACGACTCTGCCAGTCCACGTGCCACTCTACCGTACTGCAACGGCCTTCAACCATCTTCAATTTTTGGGACATCGCACCGAGCTTCGAGATTTATATGCAGTTAAAGACTTCGAAAGACTATGGGAACTACGCAAAGCAAGAAGCAAGTGGTTATTGCACAGTCTGCAGCTGGAAGCAACCACGCAAAAGCGACGGCGGAACACCTTCAGACGAACAACATTCTTCTGTCCATAATATGCACCTGTATGCTGTTGGCGGTATTGATTGGATTCTTCTGCCTGTACAAGCGATGCCACACTAACTGGATGCAGAAGCAGCTGAGGAGTGATGCTTTGGAGCGAGTCCTGTCCCGTGTCAGCTATCGACGTCGAAGGGATTTCAGAGAGCGCGAGAATCCAGAAACTAATGCGTAAGCATGACCAACAAGTAAGTTGTAATCAATATCCACGCGCGTCTCAAAATCTTTTATAAAATAATATGTTTTATTGAGTGAATTAACCTACTTGTTTTGTGTAATTTTAGAGTAAACTTGAGGAATCTAATATCTAATTATTGGATTATGAGTATAGAATTAGAATTATCAGATATTTATAAGCAATTAAAACATTGTACGGATTCTATTTCTAAGTTAGGTCCTGCAAGGAGAGTAGGTAGTAATTATGAAAATAAGATTTTAGAAGCTAAGAACTTATATGTGTCGTTTAAAGTTATTTTAAATAGTTTGCCTAAAGAAGTGTCTAAAGAATTATTATTTCTGTGTTCATGTATAAACAAATGCTATGATAAAATTTTGAAATTTGAGGTAAAATCTAGTACGAGTAGTGGTCAAAGTCAAAATAAATCAGCAACAATGTCAGTAACAGGGGAAAAGTTTAATTTAAAGACAGCTGTAAGCCTATTGCCAAAAATGACTGGTGATGAGGAGGTGACCAGCGAATTAATGTCAGCGATTGAATTGTATGACTCAATGCTTGATGATGGTGATAGGGCGACTTTAATAAATTTTGTTTTAAAGAGTCGATTAACAAGTGGAGCAAAAATGCGGTTAGCTACTTCATATACTTCTGTTGAGTTGCTATTAGAAGATATGCGTAAATATTTACTTACCCGTAAGTCAGATACTGCTTTACAGTCTAGATTACAAAAAGCTAGGCAAGGTGAAAAGTCAGTAACAGAGTTTGGCCAGGAGTTAGAAAAGTTGTTTGTAGACTTAACAATAACCCAGGCTAATGGAAATGATAAAGCGTACGAAGTGTTGCGACCTCTCAATGAAAGGAACGCTATTAGATGTTTTTCCGAAGGTTTACCCTAGTAGCATTTTTGTTGGCATTTGTTGGCATTTAGTTGGGCCACATACATTTTTGTTGGCATTTAGTTGGGCCACATACCTCTGTATGTGGCCCAACTAAATGCCAACAAAAAATGCTACTAGGGTAAGGAGCCAAAAGATAGGGACAATTATTTCTGCACGAAATCTGATCTCATTAAAGGATGCCATTAGAGTAGCCGAAGATGAGACTAGCTCATCATCGGACCGACAGGCCGTTATGTCATATAATCGCCAGCCTACTCGAAATAACAAATTTGCTTTTCGTGGATTTCGTAGTCGATATACATCGAGATGAAAAATTAATCCCAATTATAGAAGAAAACAAAAGCTTAAAGTTAAGAATTGAAACTCAAGAGAAAGAGATAGAATATTTGAAAAGAGAAAAAAGGAATAACAATATAATTATATTTGGCGTGAATGAAATAGAAAAAACAACATTAGAATTGATAAATAATATAAAGAAAACCTTTAAAAGCGAAATAAATATTGATATCGAAGAAAACACAATAAACAATATATACCGCGTAGGGAAAAGAAATATAGAAGGTAAAAAACCGAGGCCAGTCTTGTGTTCTTTCGTAAACGGATGGAAAAAGAATGAGATTATGAGAAAAAAGAAAGATCTTAAGGATATTTATGTCACTGAAGACTATCCAAAGGAAGTTCTGGCCAAAAGGAAGGCATTACAATCGGAGTTGATAGAAGAAAGGAAAAAGGGGAAAATAGCGTTTTTGAAATATGATAAGCTTGTAGTGAAGGATAATGAAACAACCAACGATAAAAGAAAACGGGAAAGTTCTTCTTCACCGCATTCTTCAGACTTACAACCTAAAAAACAGCAAGCCATCGTATCCTTTAAGGCCAATAGAACCAACGCATTTGACGTGATGAGAATGAGATCTAACTCTCTTACCAACGTCCCCACAAACAAGCAACAGTAGCAACTAATTCTCGGCAATCGGAAAATACAACAAAACAAAGAAACAAAAATAGGAAAATTACACCCTCCCCCAAGCCGACTGGTCATCGTGGGGGAAAACGACCAACACCCTCTAAGGATAGACAAACAAAAAAGGAATAATAAATGCGACATACACATAGCGACGCTTAACACGAGATCATTAAGAACTCCAGAGAAGCTGATTGAATTAGAAACCGCAATCGACGAAATTAATTGGGATATTATAGGAATAAGCGAAGTGAGAAGACTAGGAGAAGGAATAGAGGACCACGGAAAGTACATACTACATTACAAAGGAGAAACACCAGGGCAATACGGGGTTGGTTTTTTTGATAAAAAGGAAATATGCCGACCGAATCGAGGAATTAAAAGGCATATCCGAAAGAATAGCAATACTCAACATCAAACTTCCCGTACAAAATAGCAGAGATGAGTCATGGTCAATTATTCAGGTTTACTCGCCAACTGAAGCAGATAAAAAACAAGATATAAAGAAAACAGAAGAATTCTACCAAAAATTACAAAGTACTGTTGATTCTGCTCACAAAAATATAATAATAATGGGTGATTTTAATGGACAAATTGGGGAATGTCAAAGTGGTGAAGAGTACACTGTAGGAAGGCACGGTAATGGTAACAGGAGCAAAAATGGAGAAAGATTGGTTAACTTCGGCTTAGAAAACAAACTAAGTATCCTGAATAGTTTCTTCAAAAAGAAAAAGACCAAGAAATGGACGTGGACTTCTCCAAATGGAATCTTTAAAAATGAAATCGATTACATTATGACCAATAAACCAAAAGTTTTTAAAGATCTATCAATTTTACACAATTTCAATTTTAACTCTGACCATAAAATGATTCGTGCTACGTTACGAGGGACACATACAAAGAAAAGTCGAAGGCTGCATACGGAATCGGTACCCTATACGAACATTAAAAATAACGCAGAGATGATGAGTAGCTTAAAAAATACTCTAGAAAGAAGAGAAGGAAAAGAATACAATACACCAATTGAGACGACATACTGCAATTTTGTAAATACTCTCAAAACTGAAGCCCGAAAAGTGTTCACAAATAATAAACCCATACTATCCATCGAAACAATTAAATTACTTAAAGAAAGAAAATTGCTCTTACAAGGCAAGAAAAACAAAGAAACAAGAAAAGAGATTGCAGAGATAAGTAAAAATATCAACAAAAATATAAGAAAGGACAGGAAGCAAAATAGGGCAAACACTTTCCAATACCATATTAAGAAAACAGGCGGAGTAAAGAAAGCGTTTAAAGATTTAGAATTAAAAAAGAATTGGATGCCAAATATGAAAGATAAACAAGGAAGATGTACTGCAAAAAGATCACATATATTAAATATTGCTACAGAATACTATAAAGAGCTGTATAAAAGCAAAATTAATAAACCTTCTTCGAATATAACAGACGACACGCAAGATACTGAACCTGTACCACCTATTCTAAAAGAAGAAACGGAAAGAGCTATTACTACGCAGAGGTTAGGAAAAGCTCCTGGTCCCGATCAAATCACCAATGAACTTCTTAAAGTATCCATGCCGGTAATTGTCCCTAAATTAACCAATTTGTTTAACGAAATAATAACAGCAGAAGTTATCCCTGAAGATTGGACAAAATCAGTGATAGTTTTGTTACACAAAAAAGGAGACAAAGGAGACATTAACAATTATAGGCCAATAAGCTTAATGTCAAACATATATAAGGTGTTTTCTAAAATACTGCTGTTTAGAATAACCAACACCCTTGATGAAAACCAGCCGAAGGAGCAAGCTGGATTTAGAAGCAACTTTTCGACTGTTGACCACATACACGTCCTACGCCAAATACTTCAGAGATACAAGGAATACAACAAAATATACTATTTGGGTTTTGTAGACTTCAACAAGGCGTTTGATTCTTTGGAACACCACTATATATGGGAATCACTAGAACAACAAGGGGTCCAAAAGAAGTACATACGCTTACTAAAAATCATTTATGGGAAAAGCAAAGCCCAAATAAAACTGGAAAGGGCCGGTGAAGAGTTCCCGATAGAAAGAGGCGTCCGTCAAGGCGACCCTATTTCACCGAAGATATTCTCAGCTGTGTTGGAGTTAATCTTTAGAAGACTGGGTTGGGATAATTTCGGGCTTAACGTGAACGGAGACAAATTGAGTCATTTGAGATTTGCTGATGACTTAATAATTTTCTCCGAATGCCCGAGGATCTTGGAAAAAATGCTACAGCAATTATCAAACGAAAGTGCAAATGCAGGACTCACAATGAATTTAACAAAGACAAAAGTCATGAGCAATTCCTCACAAATAAATGCAATTACAATTGATAATCAGCAGCTGGAATATGTAAGCGAATACGTTTATTTAGGACAATTAGTTTCACCGACAGAGAGCATGCAAAAAGAGATTGAAAGAAGAATAGCAAACACCTGGAAGAGGTTCTGGTCGCTGAGTGAAATAAGGAAAAATAATGAAATGCCTATGGCGGAAAAACGAAAAGTCTTCAATGCTTGCATACTGCCATGTCTTACATACGGATGCCAAACTTGGGCTTTAACTGAACAACAACAAAGTAAACTAAATATATGTCAAAATGGGATAGAGAGAAGCGTACTGGGAGTAAGAAGAAGGGATAAAATACAACTAAAAAAGATCAAAGGAAAGACTAAATTTTCAAAAGTTCAATCAGTATGTAGAAAATTGAAATGGCGTTGGGCAGGACATATGTTGAGAGAAAGAAAAGAGAAATGGAACAGACTAATAACGGAATGGTATCCAAGAGAAAGCAAAAGAAGTAGAGGAAGACAGCCAAAGCGATGGGAAGATGACTTGAAGCAAGTAGCTGGGCCAGAATGGTTACGCACAGCAAAGGACAGAAACAAATGGAAATCCTTAGAGGAGGCCTTTGTCGAAAGGCAAGCTGTTAAGAGAGGAGATAAGACGACTGCCGAGAATATGTTTTAGTTTAAGTTTTATGTTTTTTAAGTTTTCTTACCTCTATTGTTTTAATGTTTAAGTAATGTTTTGTAAGCTAAATTCTAACAGCAATAAAGGCTCATTTTATTTTTATTTTATTTTTTTATTATACATCGAGATATTTTCGAGGTAGTAACCATAATGGTAGGCAACCACATGGTGTGCAACAAAATTCTGCTGCGCCAAGGAACACGTGGCGAGACAGCCGCGGCACCCATGTACATCGCCGTGGAGCGTCAAGTTACGGTGCCAGGAATGTTCGCGGAAATCGCGGCTATTGCGCAAACCGTTCTAATAATAGAAATTCAAATCATTTTATTGCGAATGAACAACATGGTTTACCAACATCGGAAAATAGTCGTAATGATCTTTCTTCGGATCAGAATTTGGGACAATTTTTTCGTTCCTAATCAAGTTTTTACTTGTGATAGCAGCTAGAATTTTTAGTAGATACAGGGGCCTCTTTATCATGTATTGATTATGAAATTTTAAATTTAGCTAGACTAGAGTTGCATAAATGCGATTTAACTATCCATGGTATTGGTGGAAGTACAAAACCTATAGGATTTGTTTACTTGACTCTAGAATCCAAGAATATAATTTTTAAGCATAAGTTTTACGTATTTAGGAAGTTACCATGTAAGTCAATAGGAATATTGGGTCAAGATTTTATTAAACTGTACTACGGTGTAATAGATTACGACTCATATACTTTATCTCTCAAAGTGGGAGACAGTAAAGTGACATTACCTTTACATTGTTATAACTATAATTTAATTAACCATCGCACCGCGTTGTGAGGTTATTAAATATATACCTACACGTATAAATTATGATTGTGTAATTTATCCTAAGGAAATTATTCCAGGTATTTTTTTGGCTAGTATAGTAGCTAGGCCAAAAAATGGTAAGATTCCTGTGAGACTACTGAATACCACAGACGAGGAAGTGAGTCTATGTTTGAATGACATCGAGGTTGATACATTAGAAAACTACGAATTTTGTAATTTTGAAAGGCCAGATGTTAATATAGAGAGAATTCGAAATTTGTTTTCCTTACTTAATCTAGGTTCATACTTAAATAAGGAGGAAGAGCTGTCTATCGAGCAAATTTGTGCCAAGTATTCGGACATATTTCATTTACCAGGTGATAAATTAAGTGTTACTAACGTTTATGAGCAATCAATACATTTGAAAGAAAATGCTACGCCTGTGTATAGAAAACAATACCGAATTCCGTTCACGCAGAAAGAGGAACTTAATAGGCAGATCGATGACATGTTACGAGATGGTATTATAGAAAAAACTAGCAGTGAGTGGTCCAGCCCTTTGTTGCTAGTGCCTAAGAAGTTAGATAGAAGCGGTAAACGTCAATGGAGAGTAGTGATAGACTACAGACAATTAAATGAGAGAGTACAGGATGACAAATTTCCTCTCCCGAATATAACAGACATTTTAGAGTCTTTATCGGGTGCTTTTTATTTCAGCCATTGCGATTTAAGTCGAAGTTATTATCAGTGTAATTTATCAAAAGAATCTAGGAAGTATACTGCATTCACTACTGATAAAGGTCAATTCCAAATGTGTAGATTACCTATGGGATTAAAAATTAGCCCATCTGCATTTAGTAGATTAATGACAGTTGCAATGTCAGGTCTGAATTACGAAAAGTGCATTATTTATTTGGATGACTTAATTATATTTGGTCGAAATTTAACAGAACATAATAAAAATCTCATGTCAGTTTTTGAAAGATTACGAAAAGTAAAATTAAAGTTAAATCCTTCTAAATGTGAATTTTTAAAGCGACAAATACTTTACTTAGGGCATGTAATATCATCCTCAGGTATTTTGCCTGACCCTGAAAAGATCCGAGTAATTGAAAGTTATCCGACACCGACATGTGCCGATGACGTCAAGCGTTTTGTTGCATTTAGTAATTATTATAGGAAATTTATTCGCAACTTTGCAGCTATTGTTTCACCACTAAACAAGTTATGTAGAAAGAAGGTTCAATTTGAATGGACAACAGAATGTCAGAATGCCTTTAAAACTCTTAAACAGTTACTTTCTAGTCCACCTGTCTTAGATTATCCAAATTTTACAACAGAAAATGAGTTTATTTTACAAACAGATAGTTCTGGTTTTGCAATTGGCAGTGTGTTAAGTAATTCTAACGGAAAACCTGTTGCATACGCTAGTAGAGGTTTAAATAAAGCAGAGCTAAATTATGCAACAATAGAAAAGGAACTACTGGCAATAGTTTGGTCAATAAAGTATTTTAGGCCATATCTATATGGGAAAAAATTTGTAATTAGAACTGACCATAGACCTTTGCTTTATCTTTTTAACATGTCAAATCCATCCAGTCGTTTAACAAAATTTCGCCTTATACTAGAGGAATACGACTTTAAGGTAGAATACGTAAGAGGAAAGGAAAATGTAGTTGCTGATGCGCTTTCTAGAGTTATTTTAACTTCAGACGAGTTGAAACAAATGAATAACAATTTGGTAAATGTAATGACTAGAGCACAATTCAGAAAAGCTCAGCAAATAACAGATTTGACAACTAGTACTGAGACTTCGGATGACAACAACAGGTCTGATCAACCTAAAGTCGCTGAAGTACTTAAAAAATGTGATATGGATGTGGAATTAATTATTTTACCGGAAAGAAATCTGCGCAGATTACTAAAATCATTGAATAATAACGATTCGTTATTTTTCTCAAAAAATAGGACTTTCGTTTATTGTAAAAGTAAAAACAATTTGTTTGCAAGTTCATCTTCTTTATCAGTAAACTCGCGAGACGATTTATTGGAAGAGATGGCAATATTTTGCAAAGAAATAAATGTAGAAGAAATAATAATTATGAAAACGCGAAAAAATAAAGAACTCATCGAAAGTATAGCTAAATTTATTGCTAAAAATAAATCGAGTGATTTACCTCGAATATGTGTTGTAAAGGACGTCCAAAGAATCAATGATGATGATGAAAAGAAAGTAATAATGAATGACTTTCACTTATTACCTAGTAGTGGTCATGTAGGAATTAGGAGAATGATAAGTAAAATTAAAAAATATTATTATTGGCCATCAATAGAAAAAGACGTTAGATGCTATGTACAAAAATGCGGCAAGTGTCAAAAACAAAAATATACTAAAATCCATAAGCAACCATTAACAATTACATCTACAGCATCTTCATCCTTTGAGAAAATTTACTTAGATATAGTAGGTCCATTAGATAGAGATGATTTAAGCTACAGTTACATTCTAACATTACAGTGCGAGCTCAGCAAATATGTTGAAGCATACCCTTTAAAAACTAAAACTACAACAGAGGTTGCTAAAGTATTCGCAGAAAACTTTATTTTACGATATGGTATTCCAAATGAAATAGCAAGTGATAGAGGTACTGAATTTATTTCTAAATTAATGTCAGAATTATGCAACATTTTAAATATAAAACAAACAATTGCGACCGCTTACCACCATCAAAGTATCGGGTCATTAGAAAATTCACATAAAGTATTAGGTAGCTATTTGCGAATCCAAACAGATAATCATCCCTCAAATTGGAGTTCATGGTTACAGTATTGGTGTTTTTCATATAACACTACTGTACATACAGAGACTAAATATACACCTTACGAGTTGGTGTTTGGACAAGTGTGTAGATTGCCTAATAATCTATGTAATATTGTAGAGCCACTGTATAACTTTGAAAATTACGTTTTGGAATTTAAGTACAGATTACAAAAAGCACAAAGAGATGCAAGAAATAATTTAATTTTAAGTAAAGAACGAAGAAAAATAAATTATGATAAGTCAATAAATCCTATTATATACAAATCAGGTGATGCACTGTTGTTGAAAAATGAGATAGGAAATAAATTGGATACTTTGTACACCGGCCCATATATTGTACTAGAAGACCTTAACCCTAATGTTAAAATAAATATAGATGGAAAAAATGTCATAGTTCATAAGAATAGAACAAAATTGTATACGGAACCATAGTTATGTTAATTTTAAGAATTTTCTTATGTTCATTTTTTTTTTTTCAAATAACGGGGATGATGTAGTGTGTAAGCAAATACTAAGCATGTATGTAGACAGCCTTATTTAAAGTGCTTCCTTAGCAATACTGTTTTGTAATAAATTGTAAGTTATTTTAAGACACATTAAACCGGACCATGAAACCAATCAGACGTTTCTTTTCAACTTTACCAACCTAGCGACCTGATAACACTACAATCCACCTATCAAAACCAACAATGTAACCATCCACCTTCAGCACAAATCCACTTCATCCAGCATCTCTAGCCCCCACACGGCAGCATATTTCAGCCAAGTTTACGATATGCCGCCGCCTCGTAAACACAGCGCAAGAGTTATGTCCTCCGTGGAGCATGCATCACAGTTCTGTTCGCACGGGTTCGTATATAAACATATTGTTGTGTCTGGTGGTTGAAGATCGGGTGCGTCAGAGATTTAATTTTGTCTTTTAGTGGTTAAAACACGGAAAATGTTTGTGAAATTTTCTTTACATAGTATAAAACAAAGTCGCTCCCGTTTGTACGGTTAGATCTTTAGGTAACCAGTTTTCAGCAATAGATAGAGTGATTCAAGAGGAAAGTTTTTATGAAACATTGCACCCGTGCAAAACCGGGGTGGGTCGCGTATTCACTTTTTCACAAATATTTTTGTTACCTACTCTGTTCGGTTAACTTGAAAGGTAGGAGATATTTCTCAAGTTTTCGGAATAAAGATATTAATTATTATGATTAAAGAACTACATAATTATGTTTTTTTTTATCGTATGGAATTGCCAGGCCAATCAGTCACGAACGAGTCCAGATCAGATGGCCAGAGAAGGCACAACACCGGGAGAGCTGGAAAGAAATGGGGGAGGCCTTTGCCCAGCAGTGGGACACAATAGGCTAATTAAAAAAAAAAAAAAATGGAATTGCCTAACCTGGTGTCAGAATTGTAATACCGCCCATATGCCTGTGACTTGGGTTTACATGACGTCAAGAAATATATAGCGCATATTGGTTTCCTGACTATATTTTCCTTCACCAAATCGAGTAATAATTATACAATACGCAGATAAATATCAAAAATCAGAGGATACCTTTTTTTTGGGGTGGGTGGAAAATCATCAAATCTCTCTCTCCCTTTCGCGCTTGGGCAGAGCGAAAGCAGAGCGAGGCCGCGGTGTCTTTGTGACCAACCTGCAGCCCGATGTTGGATTTGAACTCCAGACCTAAAGTATTATAACTTCAACTTTTACAGAGAAGTTACTGTACCATGTTTTTCCTTACGGGGATCTGAAGATATATGAACCATGTGTATCTATGTACAGTCATCAAGAAAAGTATTTGTTTATTAAACTGACACACTCTGTCAATTGACTGTAATAAAGATACTTCATACATGATACAAATAATGTCGAAGAATGACAATTATAATTTGTTTCAACAAAAAACTAATTGTATCAATTTACCCAATTCCATAAACAATTTGTATCGATGACTATACAAACCAGAACGACCCATTCCACCACACATACTGCTATTACGTCACAATATCAAATAGAATCTCCCACAGTTGCTCCAAGTCTTGCCATCTGCTAGATCAATGGAAAGCAATCACCGAACGCTTCAAACTATTGCATTCAGCTCACTTGCTCTCACACCGGTAGTTCACACCTACCTTTATGTATCTGTATCTTGAAGGTGTACCTATTCGTGTTAAGTGTTAGATGAAAGTTGAGAGTAATGTATGGGTAGGTAGAAAAAACCGGGGTAGGTGTATGTAGGTGGGATGTTGAAATTAGTCACATTGTTAAAACCAAATTTAATACGATTGGTCGGATCATAGTTATTCTTTTAACTATGATCTGGTCAATCTGAATCGTGCTCCTTTCTTTTAACGTGTCAGAATTGCTCATGAAGGCTAATGTGTAGGTATATTTGGAATCTTTTACATAATTTGGTTTAACTCATTATACACCTATTTTCCTTAAAATATAAGGCTATAGAAGATACAGCTAATTTTCGCTAGAGGTAAAAGCACTTTATACGGATCGTAGCTGATGGTGTGTTTTGGTTTCTGCCTATCTCCAAGAGAAAAGGCGTGAGTTTATGTTATGTAACGAGCCCTAGTGGACGAGCCTAATGTCATCAACTAAGTAGGCACGAATTCATCCGGACGCCATAAAAGAACTTTTTTCACTTGAAAGAAAACGTGAAAAACCAATCCAGACCCGAAATAGTACGTCTATACTAACGCTAGACGTCGGAATGTACTCTTGAAACTCGTAAACATAAGTCAACTCGTAAACCTGGCTGGAAACACGTAACTACCCACATTCATGATCTTTTACTTGTCAGTTGGTGGGTCGTTACCGTCCTTGGGGAGGACTAGACTTTGCTACACTAGTGGCGAAAGTGGCGGGTTTACACTTGGGTTACACTTTGTTTTGCAAACTGAAATAGCGAAGTACAGTTAGATTTAGAAAAAAAATGTGCTTTGAATTGCATTTATTGCAAGAGCTGTTATTTAGATGATCACTATATATCACTTTTCCTGTGAGGCCATTTATGGAAAAGCAAGCTTTTTTTTAGCGTATACTCAGTGTTTTTCCGCGGATACCGCGACGTCGACACAAAGGGCTAAGAAGGAACATGGGTGGCTTTAAGTCAGTAGAAGTCTGACACTCCCTACCGTTCTGCCCAGACCGGGAAGAGTCATTTGATGATTTCCCACCCTCCAAACAAAAAAAAGCTGTACCATTAAGTAGAAGTTTGAAGTCGAGATCGGGGTTTCTACTTGGCCACGCATAAAATATGCATATAGTTTAGTACCCAAATCCCTTATGTATTGTTGGTTAAGTCTACAACTAAAATAGATTCTATCCCACACATAGTTTCAATGTTGTATATTTGTTCTGCTGTTAAACCAAAAATAGCATGTATTTTGAATGCTAAGATGTTAAGACCATTGAGATAGGATCCTATGGAGTCGCCGCGATGTTCTATATACACACTTGCTTATACAAATATGAGTGAAATAGGAGACAGAATGTAAAATATAGTTTTGTTTCGTTCTTTCTAATGCAGTAATCGTATTTGATGAAAGAGACAACAATATTTCAGTTGTTTCTCATAATGGCAACATTTGGATATGCGAGTCACAGAATAGTAGGTAGGTGCCGTTTTCGCCCTATTGTGATACAAGATGGCGACGATTTCGTGGTAGTTGTGCTGTCAAATTAATAGTTGTTTACTTTTTGTTAAATTGCGATTTGTGAGAAAATTACGACGAGATTATCTCTTAAACTGCGTGTATATGTTAGGAAACAGCAATTCAATATGCCTGCGTGTTGTATTGTGAAGTGTGGTGCAAGAAGGACTGAAAATCAACCTCAATTGACTTTGCATAGGTTAGTAGTCGTTTTCATGCAATAGTATCTAGGAGTAATACATTTTCGATGAAAAAATGCTAAGTGATCATTAATTTATTGCTAAAGTGTTAATATTTGGGTTTATTTCCGTCCCAGAGACCTTTTTGTTATTTCATAATATGATTCGTTTGTTTACAAACATGGATAGTGTTGTACCGTTGCGTAATAGTTTCCGATACTAGTTCCTTCGCTGTGCTGAAACGATATCTGTTCGAGTGACCGTGCCAGGTCCGGTCAGGGCGCGGGACCGCCCTGAGGATTATCGAAAGAGATAACGCGGCCTTGGCACAAGGGCGAAGAAGGAACATGGGTGGTTTTTAGTCAGTAGAATAATAGGGTTTGACAAACCCTATTATTGCACTACAATTTTATTGGTGATCCATCTCTTTATTTTACACATAATTATATTTACATTCATTTGATCATTCATATCTTTGAACACTTTTTGTTTATCTGAGAACGAAAATATTTCGTGACGATAGATCTATATATTAGGAGATACAACTTGGTGACAAATACAAATTTTGGCGACAAGAAACAAAGTCCCTTTTTATTTTACTCCGCCAGTCAGTATGTTAATCATAATAGAAACAATCTTCTTACTATTAGAAGATTTTTTCTTCACTAGGATCTGCATACCTACCAGAATCTACAGACCAGATAATTATAACCGAAAGCGCAAACCTAAAAAAATAAGTTTATAAAACTAAAACACGAATACGAATAAAATCGCAGACTAATAAAACCGCGGTCTTAAAAGTAAAAAAAAAACAAGAAAATAATTCTTGTCTAATATTCTTATCTATCAACGCCTTCCAATTAATTGATTATCGTCTAGTTAGTAGGTAGATAATTTGTAATTTTCAATTTAACGTATTTATTATAAGTAAAATTATTATAGAGGATAGTCTTATTTCGCCTGCCACTGATACCTGATGCTCCTTCATGGCGTTCCCATTGATATATAAGTCAGCTGCTTGTTGCCATTAGCAAGGTGGCATGCGACGACTGCCCTCTACTTTAATTTTACTTAAAATACGTTACATTGAAATATACAAATTATCTACTTACTAGACGATAATCAATCAGGTAATTGGATAAGGCATTTATAGACAAGAATTATTTTCTTGTTTTTTCTGCGTAGAAGACCGCGGTTTTATTAAACGGTTTTACTTAGCTCACCCCGTTTTTTTTTCTTGGGTCAAATTTATTAGTTTGCGATTTAACTCGTAGTTGAGTTTTAGTAACATTCTAATTTAATGTTGGTTTGTTATATAATACGAGTAAACCGCGACAACTGTTTGACCGCAATCTAAACGTATACAGGGTGTAAATTAACCCTTAGCACAGCCGACAACCAAGCAAGGGTGGTACTTAGTTTGATGTACAGAAACATCACACCCCCCTACGCAATTTTTTTGCTGGGAAACGATTTTTTATTTGGGTCAAATATCATATTTTACGGTAAAACTCAATGTAGCAACACATTGGGCTAGTGGATGCTATGAATAGTAAAACCTGAAACTTGACCAATATCTCCGTAACCAGGGGGTTCCTAGGTATGGTCTAGAACAAAAAAATATCGCAGTGGTGGGGAGAACAAGTGTTCAGTAGTTTAGGCGCTATGCTGGAACATACAAACATAATACATACACTGCCAAAATAATCACCCTTCCTTTTGGCTTTTCCGTAGTCGGGTAAAAAGTATTCTTTAATTATTGTATTTAGAAAAACCACTTTGAATAAATTTTATTCTCAGATATCCGATACCTGAGAATAAAATTTATTCAAAGTGGTTGTAGGTAAGTAAATTTACTCATATTTTTCTGTTACAACTTTACAACGGACTGTTCATTTTAATTCAACCGTGATATCTAATAATACTCGTAATACTAGTATCGATACTCGTTACAGTAATACTATGTTTCATGATTGACACAACCCTAGCATTGGCAGCCATTTTATGCTCCGTAGGTATGCACCTTTTTTCTGTAGGTATTTCGAGTCCATACTTTTTATTAGTCATTGGTTAACACGAACTTGGAATGAGATCTTACTAACTTGAAACCCCTGCGGGGAAGCAAGTTAGAAATATAATATAACATCACGGTAGAGGTGTATTAATTAGTACACATATTTATTACGCCAGTTAAATCGGCTAGGTACAAATCTAGACTTCGTAGCTAATTCTGAGAATTCCTGATGAGATTGAGATGTCCTGGTTACTTTTCAGTATGATTTTTCAAATTGGCTTTCATATGCCATCATAGTTCAAAAGGTGTGTAATAAGTAAGAATCATGGCCATTACGCAGATACGTCTTATAATGGAGACTGCTTTGTTATTCTATACCCCAGATTTACTAAGGGTTAGCGTATTACCGGTGTTATTAATACTAACTGTATTGTAAAGGTCAGATATATATGCTCTAGGAATCTAAAATACATTAATCATATATCATTCAGCTGCCTCCAGTTCGACTAGAACTCGATCCCAACAGAGTTGGGAAACCAAATCTGTTTCTACGAACTTCATTGTAGCAGCACCTTTTTGAGTGGTCACCACTATCGATTCCACCTTACAAGAATCACAGTAGCCATCTTGTCTCATCACCATTTCAAATCCTTGCCCATCCCAGTACAAAAGGTACAGTCAACATTGTAAATACAAGCAGCAATCGTAAAAGTAACGATCGCCGACAAAGTGTGGCAAGTAAAAGTTTACTTTACGATCGCGGCAGTAAAGTGCAACATTGTTCGCAGTTAGGAGAGATTTTGTAGCGTTAGGCTTATTTGTGGGTTTGTTTTAGGTGTTTCATTTAAGCGTTATTTTGTATTCTTTGTCTCTGCCTTTAATTAGCAATACCCTTTTTGTCATTATCCTAATTTATTTGGGGTCACGACAGCATGTCCACTTCTTCCAATTACTGTCACCTTTTAAATTAGTTTCTGCATCAATTTATTCTTAAGAGCTTATGGTACCTCAAACGCGAGTTTTATAATGCGTAAAAGTATATGATTCACTGCAGTAATCAACATCAGAAAAATATATGATATTCTTCAGGATATATGCTAGTGCCATAGTGTTGTGAAAACATAATACAACTAACTTTGCTCGATAGAAAAAAATCGCGAAGATTTACCTCTAAAAATTTCTTTTAACGAGTACAAACCATACTAAAATACATGCCATCGTTCTGATTTTTTTGCCAAATAATTCTACAAGCAACATACTAAAGTCATAGTGTTTTACTTTTTTAGTCCAATCAATAGTTTTTTAGTAAATCGCAAAATACCACTCATTTCGCACTATTCGACCGCAGCGAAAGACGTAACAACCGCTTTGTAGTGCAAGCTGATTAGAACTTTATTCTAACAGTATTTCAAGCGAAGTTTGAACCACCACAAATAGGGTTGCTAATCTGAGGTAGCATACGCTCTTAAGAGCGTATGGTACCTCAAACGCGAGTTTTATAATGCGTAAAAGTATATGATTTACTGCAGTAATCAACATCAGAAAAATATATGATATTCTTCAGGATATATGCTAGTGCCATAGTGTTGTGAAAACATAATACAACTAACTTTGCTCGATAGAAAAAAATCGCGAAGATACCTCTAAAAATTTCTTTTAACGAGTAAAAACCATACTAAAATACATGTCATCGTTCTGATTTTTTTGCCAAATAATTCTACAAGCAACAAACTAAAGTCATAGTGTTTTACTTTTTTAGTCCAATCAATAGTTTTTTTGTAAATCGCAAAATACCACTAATTTCGCACTATTCGGCCGCAGCGAAAGACGTAACAACCGCTTTGTAGTGCAAGCTGATTAGAACTTTATTCTAACAGTATTACAAGCGAAGTTTGAACCACCACAAATAGGGTTGCTAATCTGAGGTACCATACGCTCTTAATGTTTAGACGGGCCATCTTATCCGACTTTATCATCATCAACTCTTAACCAAATTTGTTTGGTGTCACGACATTGCCTGCTCTTTTCTTAAACCTCTATCGGCTATATCTATCTAACTATATCTCTATAGTCGCCCCCTTTCTATTCATAATTTATCACATTTTACACAGTACCATTGTGTCTTTGGTCTTCCTCTACTTTTATAGCCCATCCATATTTATACCCAAAACCTTCTTCCGATAAAATTTCAGCCTGGAATCACCCACTGTTTGGTATAGCCACCCCTTTCTTCTGACACTCTTCTCTGCTTTGTGCATCCCAACGCGCTTCTGGACGGCTCCTGTTTCTTAGGCCTCACCTTGGCCACGATTCGGTCAAAACCTCACTCCATTGGCCATCTCAGTCTATCTATTTGTCTTACTTGAACTCAACATGACCAAAGTCACTCACATTAGTCAAAAATATACTTAAATGTACATACAACGTTTCTTGAGTATCTACTTCAATGCCGGTCTAATCTGGGCAAGAGGTGTCCTCATATACGAGAAACAGAAAAACTAAACAGCTGTGAAGGCTTTGCATACAAACTTCGACCTTACGATTGACCTGGCTCAGGGGATTACGAACAATCCTTTCCTATTGCACCATTTCACTCACAAGGAAAAATCTTTCGAATTTAGACGGAAACCAGTTTGAAAGGAAACAACAATGTTATAGATTACCTATTTTGTATAGATTCATGCCTGTATTTTTGAAGGGTTAGGCAGGACAAAGTACTCTTATTTTATCAGTTCTTTGTGTTTTAATTAGGGTATTCTTATTTAGTAGGTAGTGGGCCTATTGACTATCAACCCAGTACAGTCCCAGATGTCCGGTTGCTTCTAAGAAATTCCTGACAGAAAAACCTATTAACACTATTTGAACTGGGAATCAAATCCAGGACTTCATGCTTAGCAGAGTAAAATTGCATAAATGAAATTGTAACATAAAATCACACCTGTAATCCCGAAGGTATCAAGCAGAGGTGTACCTAATAGTTCACCCTCATTTCACCAGTTATGTTTAAGTCCCATGTAATAGGGGGCGAGCCTATTGACAACAACCGGGCACAAATCCAGACTCCGTGGCTGCTACTGACAAATTCCTGATAGAGATTGTCTTTTGAAAAATTATTATGACATCATTATTATAATTTATTTGAAAGTAAAATATTACTTAGAAATAATTCCATAATGTCGTCCTATTTTCCTTGAACTAGAAAAAATCCAATCATAATGATAATGGTGATTCGGTATAAAAAACATCAACTACGGGCGGATGACGTCATAGATGACGTGCCCATCATAAATCATACGCAGGTCATTATTGACTGGATCAGGGAACATTGAGTAGGTGGAACACAGAAGACTCATTATGTAGGATTATTCTTTCGCCTTTTGTTTCGTACTGTGTGAAATCATCAAATGAATCCTCGGGCAGAGCGATAGGGAGTGTCAGACTTCTACTGACTAAAAACCACCCATGTTCCTTCTTAGCCCTTGTGCCGAGGCCGCGGTATAATTCTTTCGCCTCTTAGCGGTTTTTGATTTTGGTGGAGTTTTAGGTGAATCAACGCTCCATGCGTTTTGCGTACATAATTATTATGAAAATGTTTATTTTTTCACTAACCCTTATTGAACTTTTGACTCTGTTTAAAAGAACTAACTACTTTAGTAATGAACAGTTTATTGTTATAGATAAGTGAGGATGGATGGATGTATGGATGTTTATTAATCTATCACGCGAAAAACGACGATATGAATTGAAATATAGTTTACATTAACACTAAGGGTATTTCTTATCCCGGTGCGGTAGTACGATCCCGTGAGACTCTTACCGAACTCCACGCGGGTTTAGCCACGGGCATAAGCTAAACTACTAAATAATTAATTTCATTCCTTATCATGATTTTGATTTTTTGGTCTGCTGGAAGAAATTTCTTTTGAAATAAGCAGTACCTTTGCGCTCTTCTATTTGTTATGTTTTTCTCCTTTTTTTTTGTATTTTGTGTGTGCATAAATAAATAAATAAATGATTCTGTAAATTTAATTCCTTTAATTCAAAACACTATTTTATAATCACATAGGGGATTCATCAAAACATATCAATCAATATGATTCATGATTAAAGAATCATATTGATATGTTTTACACAATAATAATGATTGATTGATTGATTTCTTTAAGTATTTTTCTTTCTTTTTCCCAGCATTCGGACACCAAGCAGAAAAATAGTTTTTCTTTGTATTTTTTAGTGGATATTCTGAATATTATTTTTGTGGTTGTTCAGTGTAATCGTATTAGGTGATATGATAGATTTAGTAACAAAAGAACGCTGATTTATGATGTGTTGAGCATCAATATGATTCTTGTTATCTCATCGTAGTATCTACTTGATAAGGCTTGTTTTGATGTTCTTGGGGTGATATAATTATAAAACATGTATGCCTTTTTTTTTGGTGGGTGGAAAATCATCAAATGACCCCCCCCCTGCTCTTGGGCAGAGCGAAGGGGAGTGTCAGACTTCTACTGACTAAAAACCGAACCCATGTTCCTTCTTTTACCTTAGTTATTATATCTATGATGTATGCCCATTTTCATTAAAATAAGGTGTTAAGTAAATGAATGACCCCGTCGGGGCTACGGGTTGTTCGAAAGAGATACCGCGGCCTCGGCACAAAGGGCCAAGAAGGAACATGGGTGGTTTTTAGTCAGTAGAAGTCTGACACTCGGAGTCATTTGATGATTTCCTACCATTCAAAAAAAATCTCTATACCTACTTGTACTTGATGTACTTGTTGTACCGCGAGATGGAATTTCAACATTGAAAAAAAGACATTTGTATAAGTGGTCCTCTGTGTCATCGAAAATGGGACGTAGTACGTATTATGTCCCATTTTCTATGCGATATACGTCGTACATATATACGACACGAAAGTCTATTTACACGAGAATATGTAGTAGACTATAATCTCATGTAGCAATAAATGTATATGTCACAGTCAAAACTACTTTTGACTAGTTTAAACTACTTTTGACTAGTCAAAACTACTTTTGACTAGTCAAAACTACTTTTGACCGGTCAAAACTATTGTAACAAATTATTAGGTGGTTTCTGTTTTATTTCTCTACTAAATTATAATAACCTAAATGTCGTTAGGTTTTTTTTTTGTTGACCCTTTGGATAACCTTGTACGATAGCTAACATTTATTTCATTAGAATAAACGCGTTTTACCGCAATAAGGGTCTTGACTAAACCAGTCAAAAGTAGTTTTGACTGATTAAGAGTTTTGACTGCAACTTATACATCATATCAATAACTAAAATAAAGAAAACAAAGTGATCTAAAACGTACATTTTATAAAATTACATTGCCATGCTACGCCGTAGCAAACATCAACCCACGCTGCTACGCCGTAGCAAACTAATAAAGCCCTGTTATTATTTGCTACGCATCGTTTAAGTTCGTGAATTCTTTACGTATCATGCATAAAAATGAATGACTTATTTTAAATAACTATGTAAATTACGTTGTTATTATTAACGAACTGCCTCATTGGTCACAAGTGCAAAAGCTGAGCATGACGTCCTGGGTTCGATTTCCGGGTCGCGCAATTTGCTATAGGGTTTTTCCACCAGGTATTTCTCCGTAGTACCTAGCCACGGAGTCTGGACTTGTGTTCGGTTGATGGCAATAGGCTTACCCCCTATTACATGGGACTTAAAACATAACTGGCGAAATGTGGGTGTATTATTAGGTACACCTCTGCCTAACCATTCAACCCTTCGATTACAAGCGTGATGTTGTGTGTGTGTATTTATTAACGTAACTTCAACCCTTCGATTACAAGCGTGATGTTGTGTGTGTGTATTTAGTAACGTAACTTCAACCCTTCGATTACAAGCGTGATGTTGTGTGTGTGTATTTATTAACGTAACTTCAACCCTTCGATTACAAGCGTGATGTTGTGTGTGTGTATTTATTAACGTAACTTCAACCCTTCGATTACAAGCGTGATGTTGTGTGTGTGTATTTATTAACGTAACTTCAACCCTTCGATTACAAGCGTGATGTTGTGTGTGTGTATTTATTAACGTAACTTCAACCCTTCGATTACAAGCGTGATGTTGTGTGTGTGTATTTATTAACGTAACTTCAACCCTTCGATTACAAGCGTGATGTTGTGTGTGTGTATTTATTAACGTAACTTCAACCCTTCGATTACAAGCGTGATGTTGTGTGTGTGTATTTATTAACGTAACTTCAACCCTTCGATTACAAGCGTGATGTTGTGTGTGTGTAATTATTAACGTAACGTAATTTATTATTTACGTTTGATCGTATGAGTCCGTAAATTATCCCTCTAACATATTTTTTTCGGTTTCATGGATTGGATTTAAAATACTATTGAACGTTTGAAATACATGACCGAATAGGTGATTTAAAGCATTTTTATGGAAATTAAAATATTAATAGCAGTAGTACTTTATACCTCTTTTTATGCATGGTGGGAAATCATTAAATAACTCCTCCAGCTCTGGATAAGGAGTGTCAGACTTCTACTGATTAAAAACTACCCATGTTCCATCTTAGCCCATTGTGTCGCGGCCGCGGTATCTCTTTCGAACAACCCGCAGTTCCGATAGAATTACTCTATACTTTGTTGTTTTATTTACTTTTTTTGTAGTTTTTTTTTTTTCAAGAAATGCTATGAAATTTAAAATTATTTTACACAAAGTGCATCTCACATGCTTGCTTGGAGTTTTATTCTTTATCCAATATTAGTCCCCACTACCATATAATTTCAATTCCCTTATGAAATTTTCATAGATTCCTTCTCCAGTCTTAAAACCTCTAACTTCTCGTTTATTAGGCGAATAACAATAAAAACTCCACCTTGTCACAGTAGTGCGCGGTTCCCACCTAAACTCTCAGAACAAAGTATAAAATATAAGATTGGTAAGCGACAAACTTTCTACGAGACGCAACCTGCTTCTGTAGAAAGCTTTTTGTAGGGTTGACAGACACTACAACTATGAAAATTAAATTACACATTAAATTCTCTGCTATGATAGCAGCAGACGCATTTATTTGAAGTTTCATTGGCTATAAATATTTAAATAACCAAAAAAAAAAAAAAAAAACAAATACCAAATAAATGACCAATACGCACTGCGCCCGCGTGGTGGATTATAGAGAGTTTAAGAAAAAGTTGAAGTGGTGCCAGGATAACACTGAGCAAATTAAAATGGACATACCTACTGGCTGCAAAACATGAGGCTAAAGATTTTAGCAGTTTTTGGAAAAAAACGGGTCACTTGAATCCAAGGCCGAGTGTTCCTGTGAGCGTCGACGGTGCAGTGGGAGAACAAAATATTGCAAATGTGTTTAAAGATCTGTTTACTGTAGAACCATTGCCATGTGATCTTAATAATTTAAGTAAACCTGACGTCAGACCTGGCGAGAAGTACCGTCGAATTGTGCCATTAGACGTCAAGAATGTCATAAAAAAGATGAAGCGTGGAAAGTCACCAGGTCATGACGGCTTAAGTATAGAACATCTGCGTTAAGCAGGTGTACATCTGCCCAGAGTCCTGAGTTTATTGTTTAATTTTTGTATAGGTCATTCCTTTATTCCGGATGATATGATGAGAACAGTAGTGGTTCCGATAATAAAAAACAAGACAGGGGATCCATCTGACAAGCATAATTACCGCCCGATATCATTGGCCACAACCATGGCGAAGGTCCTTGGCAGTCTCATGAACGCGCAGCTGAGCGAACACCTTCAGATAAATGACTTGCAGTTTGGCTTCAGACCAAACCTGTCAACGGAAATGGCAGTTATGTGTCTGAAACAAACTGTAAGGTACTATACCGACAGGAAGACACCAATTTATGCGTGTTTCCTTGATCTGTCAAGGGCCTTCGACCTGGTGTCTTATGATATTCTCTGGCATAAACTACTCGAAGACACCACTGTACCGAAGGAGCTGGTATCTCTCCTCAAATATTGGTACAGTAATCAAAAGAATGCTGTCAGATGGGTCAACTCACAAAGTCAGGAATACCATCTGAAATGCGGTGTTAGGCAGGGCGGGTTGACCTCCCCGAGTTTGTTTAACCTGTTTGTTAACCAGCTGATTGGCAGGCTCAGCGGGACCACGGTCGGATGCTCAATAGATGGAAAAATGATCAACAATATTAGTTATGCAGACGACATGGTTCTGTTGAGCCCGTCAGTGAGTGCGCTCAGGAAACTTCTGAGCATCTGTGAGTCGTATGCCCTGTCACATGGACTTAAATATAATGCTGGTAAGAGTGTTCTCATGGTTTACAAAGCAGGGAACAAATGTCCCATAAACGTGCCGCCAATTAAGATCGGTGGGTCGGCACTCGTAAGGGTGTCGAAGGTAAAGTATTTGGGTCACATGATGACAGATCGGCTGCAGGACGATGAAGACCTAGAGAGGGAAAGGAGGGCGTTGGCAGTCCGCTGCAATATGTTGGCCCGCAGATTCGCACGATGTACCACAGAGGTAAAGCTGTTACTTTTTAGATCCTTCTGTCAATCTTTCTACACGTGCAGTCTGTGGATCAACTTTACGCGGCGGGCTTACAACGCCCTGCGTGACGCGCGCGACAATGACGCGCTGAGGGCAGTGTTGAGAAAACCCCGGTATTGCAGTGCTTCCGCAATGTTTGCGGATGCTTCCATCGATGATTTCTTCTGCATCTTAAGAAAAAGAACTGCATCGATGATGAGCAGAGTCCGTGGTAGTACCAACACTGTCCTCAGAACGTTAGCGTATAAAATAGATAGTCCGTTTACTGTATACTGGGCAAGTGTACACCTGCACAGAAATAAGAAATAGGATTAGTTGTTTTTGTGTAATTTATTTTGTTTACTAACAGATTACTAACACCTTATAATTATCTTATGTTATTTCTGTGTACTACTAAAATCCCTACTAACTCTCTTTGTAATTTTCGTTGTAACATTTTTCTTTTATGGACCTTGGTCTGAAATAAAGATATAATATTATATATTATTATATTATTATATTATTATTATTATTATTATAGCCCATCCCTCTCCTAGAGAGAAGGCCCGAGTCCCTGCAAAGGGAAAATTATAGGCTGATTATGATGATGATGATTTAAATAAAAGCCTGACCTACAGTTAACGGCGTGTAATGTAAATCATCTTCCTGACCTTATCCCATTCTATTTGGGGTCGGCGCAACACGTTTCCATTTTCCATTCTCCTCTGTCAGTGTCTAGCAGTCCTCTGTATGTAATGTAAATAACGAAAAAAGTCACTTAAGATAACTTTTAAATGTCACATAGTTTTCACACAAACCCAACCAGCCAGTTGAAAAGCTATCGTATAAAATAGATTATAGTAGCTTGATGTACTAGCGAATATTTCTGAATCTGAATATTTATATAGGTTTAACAAACCAATAAAAAAGTAAACGAAAACCATCGTAATCATATTAATTGATAGGCCATTAAATTCTCAATCACGAAAACCCCAGACAAGTCCAGTAAACAGACGTATTTAAACCCATGAATATAACTTTTATCATCAAAGCATTATTACTTTCCCAACTTTGGCAACCCGTTCTACAACTTTACCCAACTTCGCGAAAAGTTACAAAAAGTATAATTATGTTCACAAAAAAAAAATTTCGAAGCAAAAAAATATTTGAAAAACTTTTTTGAGTTTCGCAACCCTAATGCAAGTTGTAACCGGTTGAAACCAGTTTCAAGTGACACTTCTAAGTTTTACTGCAAGTGTGCGAGCTCGCGAAAAAGTTACGAAATTATGAGATTTTCATTCTTATGCAAAAACTTAGGTTTTTAAATTTTTGTTATATACGAGAGTGCATGTTTTTTGTTAGACTGTACATATTTTAGTTATAGTAAATAAAAATCTATTGACTTCAATAAAAAGGTACAAGAGTTTGTGTGTAGGTATTTCTGTGTAGCATTTAAGAGTCCGGTCTGTATTCAGCTCGTCCCAATTTTATGGGTCTTAAATGGGTCTTCGGGGCCAAATAGATTTGATTTAATGTTTTGTATAAAACAATTTGTGTGTGAATTTATTTGCCCATCATACTGTAACGATTACATTAAAACCTTATTGCGAAATAGACAGACAAAATACCAGAGTATTTGCGAACGCTAGGTTGTCATACATAGTTAAGGTAGGTAAGTAGTTCAAAAGACAATACTATTATGCTTTCTATCTTACTATTACAGATCAGAGCAGGTTGCTTATGTGATACAGTCATCTAAACCTGCTTTTAGGCAACTAATTTTTTTAAAAATATCGAGTATGAATGTAGATGACTATAAGAGTACCTAAAGGAAGGAAGGTCAAACAAACGAAGGATTGACCGTGTGAAGGATGATATGGCTAGCAAGGAGGTGATTGCTGCAATGACGTGTAATAGAGAAGAATGGAAGAAGAAAAATACATGCTGCGCTGACTCCTAATAAATTGGCATAAGGTTATGAGAATGGAGGGCAAAAGCCCTCCTCAATTCCTTCTATGAGCTCTTTTCTCATGCCTCCTCGATCCAACCTTCGCGGTGCACGTTTAGATCATGTCACCACCTCTTTCCCGGCAGCCATGGCGGCGCCATCCATCTTACCCGTTACTTATAATCAAATTAAATAGCAAACGTATTCCCTATTACCGTTAACAACGCTCACTTTCATTAGTATCCCTGCCCGTCCCCTATCGCCGAACAAGCGTGCCACTATGTAACACAATTTCCACTTAAACCAGTATTTCCATAAGCTTTCACTTCACTATATTAAAGGTACCAAATATCTACGTTACATACTTGAAATTGCCTACAATTACGATCGTATTGCTAATGCGATAAGGTTCAAATTTAATAGTTTTATGTGCGTAATAGAATTTGCTCGAAATGTGAGTAGGTAGCAATAATTCTTCAATTAACTGAGCCTCTGGGGTGGGGGGTGATTGGTGCAAGTTATAAATGGGGGCGGTTTTAATGAACACTGCCTTCTGAAGTCCCAATCTAAATAACTTTACTATTAGTTAAAAAAAAAACCCACCGTTGGTCTCGTGGTCGCAAGCAAACACTCTCAAGTGTGGTTCTGGCTTCGATTTCTGGATCGGACAAAACTGCTATTGGGATTTTCCATTAGTAGTCCAAAAAAATACAACCTACTGGTAGAAAGGATAAACAGATGATGCTAGACTATTTGAAACCCGACTTATATTTTCGATTTTGCCTCATACATCACCACTTTATTGCCCATTATAAGGCTACCTGTCTTTTTTTTTTTGGATTAGCCCGCCACACTATTCCCAAACCGCTGTATCTCCTGTTAGCCAGAATCAACAGTGGCGACCACAAGAAAAGCGCCGAGACAATGAAGCTCGACGAAGTCCCAGAGAAATGATTTAACTGTCTTGGATCCCGCAACGAAATGAATCAGAAAAGAATAGGCTACCTGTTTGTAAGAAATATTAACCAATAGGATTGCACACTGGAACAGGGGGCAGATTTTATGCAATCCTATTGGTCAATATTTCTCTGTTTCTCTCGCTCCGTTTCAGTGGACAGGCAGCTTTATACTTGGCAATTGCAGCAAACTTTAACATTGAGCATCATGTTTATTTTCTGACTCTACCGGTGTGTCAGGTTTTACGTTCACTGACTAATCAGTCAGGAACGTGTGTGACGATGCTGGCCCATTTGTTCTGACCCGTCCTGGAAATGTGACTCACACATCGGCGATGCCTGACTTGGATCGTATATGCGTATATGCGGTATATGCGTTTGGGGTGAGAGGTTGTTTGTTTGTTTGTGTGTTTGTTTGTTTGTGTTTAGATAGGTGTTACGGTGACAACTCATCAGGGGGCGCTGCAGCAAACATTTTTTGTGCAAATCAAAGTTGCCATTTTTCTCCAAAACTACAAGTTCGATTTTGATTCAGTTTTCAGATACTTATGGATTCGGGTTTGATTGGTGCATGTTCTTAGATAGGTGTTACGGTGACAACTCACCAGGGGGCGCTGCAGCAAAGATTTTTTGTGCAAATCAAAGTTGCCATTTTTCTCCAAAACTACAAGGCCGATTTTGATTCAGTTTTCAGTTATGGGTTAAGGTTTGATTGGTGCATGTTTTTAGATAAAAAAAAAAGTAAAAAGTTTAAAAAAAGTTTAAAATAAAAAGCAAAATTAAAAATTTTGAAAAAACCCACGACTGTTAAAAATTAATTTAAAAAAGGATAAAATAACACATAAGGGTGAATTTCAACAAGAGATTTTTATGTGTCATTTCGGTGGATTTTTTTTATTTCAATGCTGTCTACATATTGAAAAAACCAGATGGCGCTGCCATCACGTAAACATCGCGCTCCGTTAGTTTTTATCTTTAAAAATGTTTTAATTCGTTTTTTCATCCCGATTTCATCATAACTATGTAATACTAAGTACTGTGAACCACATCAAGTGTTATTAGAAGTGAACTAACTCTGTGGACTTAATTAAAGTTATAATAACAATGTCAATTTAGAAGTGATTAGTTTCCGTTCTATATTTGTGTATGTGCCACTATAGTGACTTAAAACAACAATATTAACCTGTTTTCACATAAACAAGCATGATTTAATAACTTTGTACTAAATAATTGCCATAATAAACAGTGAATAAAACTTTCAATCAGTGCGTCGGTTTTTGAATCGAATTTTGTTCCAACCGACTTTCTAACGAACTTTAGAAAAATTATCGCATACACAACCGTAAATTCAACTGGTAACTCAACTGCATATGTGGCTCTGGTTTTTGATTGCGCGCCTGCCGTGCATGGGTGTTCGAGTTCTAATCTCAGTTACTGCTTTCACTTTTTGTTATGAATTATAATATTTTTGTTCAATTTATTTGATTTCTGGTAGTTTTTGTAAGTGTTGAATAAAAAGACTCATAGTTAAGTGAATAAATATTATCTTAACGTAAATATTTAAAAAGAAGGAAAAAAATCTTTAAACAACTAAAGATCTTTGAACATTACTTGAATTTATTGGAACAGTTGCTGCCTTTGTCCGCAAGATGGCACCACCGGTGTGCGCCGGTTGTAAACAACTTTTGGGTGATAGCCTATTCTTAGCCTGTTCGAATTGTAATTATTCGTACGACTTGGAATGTACTAATATTTCTCATACTCAATTTAAACAATTTATGACGACTAAGCAAAAATCCGACTGGGTATGTCAAGAATGTTGCTGTAAAAGGCCGAAGGCGATAAATTCCGCCACATTAGCGAGCCCAATGTTATCCCAGCATACGGATGAAAACGATACAGCCAATGTGACATTGAGGCGTAAAACTACGTTACCCGCGACCCAGTCCATTACTCATTATCCGAATGCAGACGGGTCAATGCCTACTAAATGCACTCTTGAAACTGTCTTGATGGAGCTCCGGGCATTCCGTGAAGAAAGTGAGATAAGGTACCGTACCCAAGAAAACTCCATAAATAAAATATCTGAAAATATGAAAGAAATAAGATGTTCTATAAGTAATCTCGATAATAAATATAAAATACTTCGAACTGACGTGGACCAGCTACTGGAGAACTCTGATGTCACTTCTGGCACACTAGCCACTCTGCAACTACAATGCGATGAAAATGCCAAGCGTTTAGTCGAGCTAGAAACGAAGGATTTAGACTGTGAGATTATGGGCCAAAGACAGCGTATTGAAGTCATCGAAAACAAAATAATTGACATTCATAATGTTATCGAAACATCTCTGAACTCGCAAACTATTCTACCAGCTAATAATTATCACCAATTATCATTGGATTCTCCAGATCCCGTAGCTTTGCCGCAGCAGATTCCACACCCTCCTCTACCAACACCAACTGCTGCCTACAGTTCTACATCACAATCAATGTTAAGCAGCAAGCAGCCCTCCACAAGTATGTACAATACTAGAACATTTACGACTGGGAAAGGTCAACCACGCCTTCGCCGCTCTATCATACGCGCGACTGGTGCAGCTGATATAGATTTAAAAACCGTGGAGCCTGTCAAATACATTCACGCTTGGAATTTTCATACAGACGTAACAGAAGACAGCATTCAGTCCTACCTCCAGAAAAAACACCCTAACAACACTTTCTCCGTAAAAAAACCTGATCCCGAACACTCCAGACATAATTGCTTTATAATGGGAGTCCCTATGCACTTGTTTGACTTTTATCTGTCACCCAACAATTGGCCTACAAATACAGCACTCCAAGAATGGTTCAGCTACCGGAATGCAAAGAAAAAGATTGAATCCGATGAAACCAACAAATCGTTTTTTCGTGAGAAAAACTAAAAAGCTTGACATGATTTTCTACCAAAACGTCCGAGGATTAAAATCGAGACGCTCTGAAACCAAAAATATACTACACACCTTCCAAAGTAATTTAATAGCCTTAACAGAGACTAGGCTTGATGACAGCGTGTTTGACTCTGAGGTGTTCCCGCAAGAATACGCCGTGCTGCGATGTGACCGCGTGGGGCGTGGCGGCGGTGGCGTGCTGCTGGCCGCGCGCTCGCCTTACTCGCTCACACGGTTGGACTATCAGTCTGAACAGTGTGACGAAATAATATGTGCAATAGTTACCAAATCTCGATTGCGGTTCGCGTGCTGTGTCGTCTATTTAGCTCCTAATGTACCTGATTCTAGATATTATTCTATTTTTAATTGTATAAGAAGTGTTATGTGTAACATTAACAAACTGCCTCTAATTGTATTAGGAGATTTTAACCTTTACTCCGCTAGTGTAACTGTGCGTAATGACTTCGAATTGTTTCTCTCTGAATGTAATTTATTGCAGGAAAACGTTATTTTTAATGATCTTGGTCGAATGTTGGACTTGATATTAGTTAACTCAAGCGTGGCAGGAGTCTCAGTTTCAGTATGTTCCGGCATTGTATCACCTGAACTACACCACAAACCATTAGATATCTCTATCAATATTAAAACGCCTTTCACAAATCAGAACCAAAACAAAAATAACACCTGCTATTCAAATAACACAACCACCAGTACAACTCTGAAGCGAAATTTTCGTAAGACAGACTTTTTGGTGTTATACTCTGAACTGGCTAGTATAGACTGGGATCCAGTGTACGCATGTACTGATGTTAATACTGCTGTTGACGCATTTTATGGGTTAATTAACAACATTATTTGCCAAACTGTTCCTCTAACAAAGAATAAACCGATACGGCTAAATTACCCAAAATGGTTCACACCTGCTTCTATTAAACTAAATAACCTTAAGAATTATTATCACAAGCTATACAAACTAAATGATAACAACCAACTAGATTATGCATTCTTTACATACTACAGGCGTTTATTAAAGAGGAGTATGGAAGCGGATTATGCTACTTACACCGACCGTATTCAGTCTAATATTAAACGTGACCCAAAAACGTTTTGGACCTTTGTAAAAAGTAACAGAGATAATAGTGAGCCGGCTACCTTCGGAGACATGTCACCAATGCAAGTTGCAGACGCATTTTCTAAGTACTTTAGTAGCGTTTTCTTATCAAATTTACCGTCATTAGATCCCGAACTTGCTATGGCAACAGCAAATACAACTCCTAATAATCTTTCCCATCTTGTACATATTGATCCCATTCAAGAAACTGAAATCCGTAACGCTATGGCTCTGCTTCCTCCGAAATCTACCCAAGGCCCAGACGGGATACCTCAGTACGTGGTCAAAGATGGCTGTGAAATTTTCAAAATGCCCTTGAAACATATTTTCAACCTATCAGTTGCGTCAAATACATTCCCAACAGAATGGAAAACATCCAAAGTAATCCCGGTTCATAAAAGTGGCCCAAAAAGCGATATTAAAAATTATAGGCCCATAGCTGTTTTATCAATATTTGGAAAAGTGTTTGAGGCGGTACTTTTTAAAAAAATATATTCCAAACTGCAACGGTGGTTTGCGGAGGAGCAGCACGGATTTCTTCCAAATCGTTCAACCACGTCTAATTTGCTCAACATTACTACACTGTTAGCCAAAAATATTGACGACAGAAAGCAGGTGGATGTCGCTTATTTGGATTTTCAGAAGGCTTTTGACCGGGTTGACAATGATATGCTTTTGAGTAAACTGGCTTGGGCTGGCTTCTCTGCGGCATCGCTTAAATTCTTCGCAAACTACCTATGTAATCGCAAACAATATGTTACTTTTGACACTGCCAATTCGGAATGTTATTCTGTCACTTCTGGCGTAGGCCAAGGTACTAACCTCGGTCCCCTGTTTTTTCTAATAGTTGTTAATGACCTGCCTAAGTATGTAAAGCACTCCACAGTTTTGATGTATGCCGATGATGTCAAAGTGGCGCTTCCCATATGTAATCGTAGCGATACAGCTACACTCCAACAAGACATAGACAGCATCCACCATTGGAGTACTATAAACAACCTTAACCTTAATATTAGCAAATGTGTAATCATGACCTTCTCTAAAGCCACACAACCTATCCTCAATGTTTACACTCTGAATAATGAGCCCCTGAAAAGAGTTAATGCCGTACGCGATCTTGGTACTAATTTTGACCCACACCTTACATTTAACCAACATATAATACAAATATGCAACAAGTCCCGCAAAAACTTAGGTTTTGTTTTACGACAAGTAAAAATTTTTAATAATCGACAAGCCATAACCCTAATCTACAACTCCTTCGTACGCAGTTTACTCGAAACCAACAGTGTAATCTGGAACCCTCACGAAAAAAAATATAGGTTAGTAATTGAAAAGGTCCAGAAATCTTTTATTCGCTACCTCTACCTCAAATTATTTGGTTTTTACCCATATATGTACCCTACGCCGTTCGTACTAGGTATGGTGACATACCAGAGCTTAGAAGTCAGGAGAAATCTTGCTCTAGTTAAGTATGTTATTTACTTAATTCGTGGCTCCCATTCTAATTCCCTGCTGTTAGAGTACATATCTTTTAACATCCCACTACCTATCCGACACTCTCTTCGCCCACGCCAACGTCCTCTTTTTTCGATTCCTCAAACTAGCACCGTAACTCTTAAGACCAGCCCACTATTTCTAGCTCTTACACATATTAACAACATATTAATGTATGACGAATCATTAGACATATTTGCAAGTACGGAACTGAGTCTCCTCAACACTACTTGCCGATACCTGGAGTCCATTGCCACTCCCAGTACTATCTCCTCGGGTTAAAGAAATTGTATTCCGTGTAATAAGATATAATTACGATAAGATAAGAGTTTTTGTTAAATTTTTATTTTATTTGATTAATTTTTATATAGCTATGTTCATTATGTATTCCAATTTTTTCCACTAAATTTTATGTTAATTTTATTGTATTATTGCTTTTATTTTCTCGTTTTGATATTATTTTTATATTTCTAATTATTTTGTTTGTGTAATTTTTATGTTCGACCTATAACTTATATGTGTGGTGTACTTACTGTTAGTATAAGTTGGTTATAAATAAATAAATAAATAAATATTTTTAATAACAAATAAAACTTTAGCCTATTTTATAACATTGTGCGTGAGTGGACATCAAATATCATCAAAAGTTACATATATATTTAAGGATGAATTTTTAAGAGTCCACTGAAATGAAAAGTGTCTACCGAAATGATAAAAATTACCACCGAAATGATATACTGTGCATACTAATCTAACACGAGTTATAACAGCCACCGAAATGAAATTATTTTTGTCCTCATATCACTGAAATGATAAACTTACTTTTTTGGCGGGAAACCGCAAGACGTTGGGACCGGTGCGTTCGCGCCGAGAGCTTGAGCCGGACTGATCCGAAGTGAGGAAAGGTGAGGGGGGCGTAACAACGCAATGTTGACATGGCTATTCTACTAAAACTTACTATCCTCTGAAATGATAACTTTTTTCCAGACAAAAGTTAACTGCCTGTCAAATCCATGAGAAAGAAGATAAACAAACAAAAATAGTTTTATTTGATCGAATGTATTATAATTTAATGATTACAAAGTCGATTTAAATCCATATTACGAATGTATTTGCAGGGGAAGGTATTTTATGAGCGGAATTGGGTTCAGGACAGGCCACTGTGATGATAGAATAACACTTTGTAATTTTTTTTTTCGTATATTAATGGGTAGAAATCAATTTTTTTTTTTGTCAAGGTAGAGAAGTACTTACGCTGTTGAGAAAAAATATATAAAATTAAAAATTAGCACATTGCACTACCGTTCTCAGGTTTGCCGTGTATTTTTTTTGCTTGGGCCATTCACCCATAACACCCACCTTAAAGAAGACCTTAAAAAAACCCAAGAATGTCCGTCGGGAGCTGAACATTGCAAAACTAGTTCATTTAATGTCAGCCCCCGACGGACATTCTTGGGTTTTTTTAAGGTGGGTGTTATGACTGTTATTTTATCCTTTTTTAAATTAATTTTTAACAGTCGTGGATTTTTTACCAACGCATCTCGTATCCAACCCGCTCCGCTTACATCTTGCACCACCCACTAATACATCAACGGTAACGCGCAAATCAGTCCTGAGCTAGCGATTTATGACTCACCCCTGACTGGAGGGGGTGAGTGGGGGGTGTGGGGGGTGTACGATTACTTGTAAGTTGTAAACAGCCTTTAAATTTGTGTACAAAGGTGACGGGGGGTTGATGCATTAAACTTCAGTGATTCGCCCTTCGAGATTACACTTATTACTTGTAGTAGCACGGATATGTGCTGCCATCTTACACGATTTTAGAGCAACAAAAATAAATCAATTTTATTCGCCCTAATGTGGGTATCTCATACACGTTTTGTGTGGCTGCCATCGCGCACGTAATTTTCTTATCGTAAATTAGTTTATATATTCTAGACTTTTCAGTGATATTTCAGTGATGGGAAAACGGAAACATTACGACGAGGAGGAGTATTTAGCTCGGAAAATGCGAAAATTAGAGAAAAAGATGTCTCGTGTTCGACGTAAACAAAGGAAGTACGACAGTACTAATTCGGATTTTGAACAGAACCAGTATTCTGATAGTGACCATCACCCAGCAGAATCTTTGCAGGAGGCTTCACAAAACGAAGGTCGGTAACATTTTAAATTTCGAATGATGAAAACGTCCGCGTCGGCTGGCGACAACGCCGCCGCCGACGGTGCACCGCACCGGATCGCGTGTCCTTGACCTACTTTTTCTCACAGAACATTTTGTTTGTATTATATACAAATTTTATTTATTGGGTGCCTAGTGCTTATGAGTTTAGTCTGTAAGGCTAATACCGACCTATAATGTACTTCAGTTCAACCTGTAAGGTTGATCGCTGTATAATACGTAGCACCAAAATTCTAGAACATAATCCGAGAGATCATGTCATGATTTTTTATTTACAATATTGTGGGTGCCAATCCTAGAGAGAAGAGTGAGCTTGTACCAACAATTTATAACTGTGCGTAAGATTCTAAGAACATAGTCCGGGAGATTATGTCTTGAATTTGTACTTACAATTAAATCATTCTAGAGTACAAACCGTGAGTTTGTATCAAGAATTTGTTACTGTGTTTAAAATTCTAGAACATAGTCTGAAAGATTATGTCATGAATTTATACTTTCTGTTGAAGATGGATGTTCAATTCTAGAGTACAAACCGTGAGTTTGTATCACGAATTTATTCAAACAGCTCTCGTTCTATTGTTTTCAGGAGCCCCATACGAAGTAATCGTTCTATCCGATTCAACTTCACAACCAAAGCCCCCCGATGAACCGATGTCCACGGCGACAACAACTTCAGCCTCCGCGCCTGAACGCGCTTCTGCCGTTGTACCCGAGGCTACTTCCACACCCACTTCCACGGATGTACCGCCTCTAGAAAATGCATCCACGGAAAGCATCCAAGAGTTAGAGCCTGATATTTTGTGTTTACTTGGAGAAGAGCCTGCACGGGAAGAGAAGTTTGGTGAAAATGTCCATAAAGACATTGCTAATAGGTGGACTGATATTCTGGTAAATGGCTTAAAGGATGAAACAAAAAAGGACATATTGAAGATTTATGATGTACCTTGCAATTTGAAAATGGCCCAGGCTCCAACACTTAATCCTGAAATCAGAGCAGCGGTTAATGAAGGTGCTTTGAAGAGGGACAATATATTGTCTGACAAACAGAAGGTTTTATCCTCTATCATAACCTGTGTAGCCAACACAATCACTGCTGTCTTGCAAACGGGCTCTTGTGACGAGGAGATTAAATGCCAGACATTAAAATCCCTAAGTGATGCTGGCAGACTCTTATGTCACACACATTACAGTGAGACACAAACAAGGAGAAACTTCTTGCTGTCCTGCCTTAACAAAGAGGTTAAGGATAATGTAAAGGATCTTAAACGTGATCACTTACTATTTGGTAATGATCTCCAAGATAATTTAAGATCGATGAAAGCCATAATAAGAGCAGGCACCGAGTTAAAACCTACAGCTGCCAAGCCGAAATTGCCACCCAAAAACCATCAACCAAAGGAACATACGTCGAGGGCTTTAAACTGGAGGGGCCCGCCACCGCCGCAGTCGCAGGTGCGTCGCATGCCACCGAGGCAGACCGCGACGGCTGGTGGGCGCAAGCAATTCCCGATACGCCGTGTGACGGATCGCCGTGCTCCGCGCCAGTACAACCAGACTCCACGCCGTTAGCTGAAATGGACCATACAAACACGCAGGCGGGTAAATTAAAGTTTTTTCACCATAATTGGTCGCAAATCACAAATGATCCCGTCGTGTTAACTTGGGTTAACGGTTTGCTAATTCCAATTTCAAACGATATATTCCAGCCTATATCTTATCCACATAATAATCCTAAGTCTGATGTGGATAAACTGCTCATTACTAAAGAGATTAATAATCTTCTTAGTATTGGTGCCATAAGCGTGTGTGAACCATGTGATGGCCAATTTTTATCAAATATTTTCCTTGTTAAGAAAAGTAATGGGACAAATAGATTTATTTTAAATTTAAAATCTTTAAATAGATTCATCATTGCGCCACACTTTAAGCTTGAAGATTACAGAACTGCTATGAGACTTATGTCTAAACATAGTTACATGTGTTCTATTGACCTTAAGGATGCATATTTCGCTATCAATATTCACCGCGACTCTAGAAAGTTTCTGCGGTTTAGTTGGTTGGGGAAGCTGTATGAATTTCAAGTTTTGCCATTTGGTCTTAATATAGCACCTTATGTGTTTACAAAAATTATGCGTCCAGTAATGCAATTTCTACGTAATCAAGGCTTATTGTCCGTCATTTATTTAGATGATCTGTTGTTATTTGGAAATACTTATATGGATTGTAAACATAATTTTGTGATCACACAACAATTACTTCAATCATTAGGTTTTACAGTCAACCTAAAGAAGAGTGTTGGTATACCTAGCCAAACTGCAACATTTTTAGGCTTCGTTTTTAATTCCGAGAATCTAACGATTAGCATACCACTAGAAAAGAAACGTAGGATCAAAGATGAACTTTTACACTTCTCTAAATTAAAAAGATGTAAGTTACGTAATTTTGCTCATTTGATAGGATTGCTGATTTCAATTTGCCCAGCAATGCAGTACGGCTGGCTATACACAAAAAATTTTGAGAGAACTAAATATCTTAGTTTAAAACAAAAAGATGATTACAATCAATATATTAATTTGCCTGTTTCTTTACGCGAAGACTTTGACTGGTGGCTTAGTAATATTGACAATTGCGCCAGTCCTATTCGTTCCAGCGATTATAAGCTGGAAATATACTCAGATGCCTCTCGAACTGGGTGGGGAGTCAGCTGCTCAGGCCAGACGGCCAGCGGACAATGGTCTAGCAAGGAATTAACTCAGCACATTAATTACTTAGAGCTGACGGCAGCATTCTTTGGCTTGAAAATCTTCGCCAATGATTATCGTAACTGTGAAATACTTTTACGAATTGATAATTCCACTGCTATCTCTTATATAAATAGGATGGGCGGCATACAATTCCCCCATCTTAGTTCTGTTGGTCGTGACATTTGGCAGTGGTGCGAAGAGCGACGTTTGTTTGTCTTCGCTTCTTATATTAGTTCTAAGGATAACTATATCGCAGACGCGGAATCACGCCGCATACATGCTGATGTTGAATGGGAGCTCGCTGACGATGCTTTTCAGGATATATGTAAAAAATTCAATCGGCCTGATATTGATTTATTTGCGAGTCGTTTAAATAAGAAATGTTCAAAATTTGTTTCTTGGCATAATGATCCAGAAGCATTTAGGGTAGATGCATTCACTTTGAAATGGTCTACCTATTTTTTCTACGCATTTCCTCCATTTTGCTTAGTTTTAAAAGTTTTACAGAAAATAATTCTCGATAAGGCGGAAGGCATTGTTGTGGTCCCTCTATGGCCAACACAGCCTTGGTATCCACTTTTTAGGAAGTTGCTAATTACTAGTCCAATTGAATTTACACCTAATAAAACATTAGTGTCATCCCCTTACAGTGTGGAACACACGTTTCAAGAGAGCCTTACCCTGGTTGCCGGAGTATTGTCCGGCAGGCATTTCTGATGCAGGGCTCTCCTCCAGATGCTGCGGATGTGATGTTGGCGTCTCTAGCTGGTAGTACTTTAAAACAATATAACACATGTTTTAAACGATGGTTTGCCTTCTGCCAGGACAAAAACTTAAATTTATTTCAAGCATCAGTTGCTAATGTGTTAGATTTCTTAGTTACCCTTTTTAACCAGGGTCAAAAGTATGGCTCAATTAACTGTACTAAAGCAGCGCTATCGCTTCTTTTAAACTCGGTAACCATGAATGACCCACAGGTCACGAGATTTATGAAGGGAGTCTTCAAGTTGCGAACTCCACTCCCAAGATATAATCTTACTTGGGACCCATCTATTGTTTTAGATTATTTAAGTAATTGGTTCCCTAATGAAAGTCTTTCCTTTGAAAAACTATCGAAAAAATTAACTACACTTTTAGCTTTAGTTACTGCTCACCGAGTGCAAACATTGTCGTTGATTAAGGTGTCTAATATTAAAAAATATAATAACGAAAAGTTCGTAATTAACATCACGGATTTAATCAAAACCTCGGCCGTGAATCGTGCCACACCAATATTGATACTTCCTTATTTCAACGAAAGACCTTCCATTTGTCCTGCTAGAACTTTAGAACAATATTTAACTGTATCAGCAGATATGAGAAAACCTGAATGTAACTCCTTATTAATTAGTTTTAGGAAGCCTTTCAATAATGTAAGCTCACAATCTTTAAGCCGTTGGATCAAGGCCATCCTGACTGAAAGCGGTATAAACACATCTGTCTTTAGCGCCCACAGCACAAGGCATGCAGCTACGTCTGCCGCCAATAGGCTCGGGGTTAGCATAGATATTATTAAAAAAACTGCGGGTTGGACCGGTAAATCAGAAACTTTTGCTAAATTTTACAATAGAGAAGTAGCTGCAGACACCTCAGATGCCTTTGCCCGGTCCATTTGTAGGATGGCCTCAATCAACGAATGATAATGATTATTTTGTCTTTGTTACATGTATGAACCTATTTTTGAAGTTTGTGTTATTGATTATATTTGTAAGGTATATAATACATATATTTGAGTTTATCTTTTTTCCCTAAATAAAATAGTTCCCTCTTCACTATTTCGTGAGACTCTAAACATCTACAAGTAATAAGTGTAATCTCGAAGGGCGAATCACTGAAGTTTAATAGAAAGTCAAACGAACTTACCTGTAAGTGACGTTCGATGACTATTAAACGATGTGATTCGCCCGAGAGATTACACTCCCTCCCTGACCCTGATCAAGATAAATCTAGATCCTCCCCTGACTTGCACGAAATAGTGGCTAACGATGGCCAAAGGGGGAAAACGTGTATGAGATACCCACATTAGGGCGAATAAAATTGATTTATTTTTGTTGCTCTAAAATCGTGTAAGATGGCAGCACATATCCGTGCTACTACAAGTAATAAGTGTAATCTCTCGGGCGAATCACATCGTTTAATAGTCATCGAACGTCACTTACAGGTAAGTTCGTTTGACTTTCTAGTTTATAAGATAGTGTTTTCTGTCAAGTGAAGGGTTCAATTGATTACGTGTTTTTTTTTGTGATGAGAAACAACTTCACTTTGGTAGACTATCAAGATTGAGGTCAAGAGTGTCAAATGGAAAAAAAGACTATCAATCCATACAAATATTCTACATAGGAACAAAAGTTATTCCAGTGTTTTGTTCCCGTACTTTAGCAGAGGCAAACCGTGGACATAAGTCGACATACAAACATATTTAAAGTTGATTAACTCATTTACTAAGTTGTGCTCAGAGCTTTCCGTATTTATTATGCGCACAGACAAAGTAGACCTCTCTGCCATCTGAGTTCCCTCCCAAATTTAACACATCTATTTTCAAAGCAAAGAGTTAACAGGCTTCTTCTAGGCACGCTCGTTCTATCATGAACCTCATCCATCGCTTCCCATCAGGCGTGATCAAGGTCATGTTGAAACCAGTTTTGCAAAAATAAACAAATATCTCACTGCCCTTTATTCACAGTGAACTCAGTCCTCATTTTAGTTTACGTTATTGGTGTGAAAAACCTAATGAAGACGTACTTTGACAAAATAATTTAACGTAGCTTTTCTGCTAAGTTACTGTGTGAACCAATCCATCAGTCAAGAAAGGTGATTCTTCATTAAAACTGAGGCTATTTTCAGGTCTTTGTTCTAAATAACGTTTAATGAGAGATCATTAAATACTCTAAAGAACTTACAGACTTTTTCTAGACAAAGCATTTAATTCAAAGTGTTCTCCTAAAGCCCTAATTAGGCCAAAAAGTCATTGACAACTTTTTTTGCTCACTTTTCATGTCCTAAATATTTTTGAGGTCCCTAAATTTTCTATAATTGGACTTCTAAATTAACGGTCCGCTGTCGCTAACAGGGGAATTACTCTAGAATTTATTAAAACGGTCCTAGTTTTCAGTGTTGAAATCAGAAATCCTACTAATATTATAAATGCGAAAGTTTGTGAGGATGGATGGATGTTTGTTACTCTTTCACGCCAGAACGGCTGAACGGATCTGAATGAAATTTAGCACAGAGATAGATTATAATCTGGAATAACACATGGGCTATATATTAGCGCTATAATAACTTAGGGGGGTGAGCAATATTGCAGTAGGAGCATATTTGTCAACTGTTTGACAGCTAACTTCTGTCATACTATGAATTAAAAGGGAACGGCTATTTCAAACCTTTTGACACAGATGAAAGTAGCCTAACGGTTCGGTGACCTACCTGTAGACAAAGGAATGCAAGTTCAAATCTCAGTCAGTGCTTTCTTTTTGTGTTTTTTTTATAATGCTGTAAGATTTCCGAAACTGTTAAACATGTTTGTAAGTTCGATCCCCAATCGGTTTACACTTTTTGTAATTTTTTGGTATTTGTTTTTATTTTGATGCTTTATGATTTTAAATAATTACAAAAACAACAAAAAGTGATAATAAATCTAAATACATAATAATAAATGTGTAGGCGTGGAGTTTCTGTGCATTGAACATTTATTATTTAGAAAAAATAATGTTTTCTATTAGCGTGTTCATTCGTTTTATACATTTTTGTCTGTAGTCTGTCGGGAGGCCTTCCCACGCAACGCCATCCGGTTCGCGGTCGCCACTTCACAACTTTTTGGCCTATCGGCCATCCGTTCTGCGTGCAATGTGACCATTGCCACTTAAGTCTGGCGATTCTTCGGGCTAAGTCGGTAACCTTGGTTCTCATGCGGATGTCTTCATTTCTGATTCGATCTGCACGCAAGGAAACTTCGAGCATAGGCCTCTCCATTGCCCTTTGGGTGACTTTGAGATTTCTGATGAGGCCCATTGTGAGTGACCACTTTTCGGTCCCATATCTAATCACTGGCAACACACACTGGTCATAGACTTTCGTCTTGAGACACTGTGGTAAGTTAGACGAGAAGATACCACGCAACTTCCCGAACTCTACCCAGCCGAGTAGGATTCGTCGATTGACCTCTTTCTCGAAGATAGACCTTCCCAACTGGACCGTTTGTCCGAGGTAGACATAACCGTCCACAACATCGAGTGTAGAGTCTCCGATCTTGATAGGAGTGGGTGATACATAGAAGTTCAACGTAACCTTGGTTTTGTCCATGTTCATTTTAAGACCCACTATTTCGGGAGCTCCACTAAGGGCATCGAGCATTGTACTGAGTTCCTCCATGGTCCCAGTCATAACCACTATGACGTCGGCGAACCGAAGGTAAGTGATGCACTCGCCATTGAAATTGATTTCAAGTCCTCTCCAATCCAGATATTCTCCAGTGCAGTTTTGGAGATATGACGTCTCCCTGTCCCCATTTGTTATAGTATCAGGTGTAAATTATAAAGCAAATTTAATAAGGGTTTTAGTTTTCATTGTAATCGGTGCTCTCTATCAAAAGATATGAATTAAAAAAGAAGAACTTATCGTCATAACGAAAGATACATACATGCAACGACATCTATTACACCAAATTAGTACTAATTAATAAATGTGTTCACAAGGTGACCTTTAAATCGATTTTTTCAAAAAGTTATTATAGCTAAGGTACTCTTAAATAGTCTAAATGAAGCTGCTTTGAGAATCTATAATACATAGCCTATAATATAAACCTTATGGTGTGTTCGCTTTCTATGCATTAAATTTTGACTTCGTCTTCGATAGATGGCGTTGTACATACATATTTTGACGAATCAAATTTTGGATTTTCTGAATCAAAAATTAACGAATACGCACAGTACGAAAATAAAAACGAAATTAAAATAAGACAAACAGCGCCACAATCAATCGCCTAGCCATGCCACTTCGCCAACCGTGTCGTCATATAGCTGTGGCTGTGGGTTGCTCGGGCATTGCTGCAACTTTGCTTTACAATATAGCCAGACTACACAAGAATTGCACATGTCGATAACAAATTGCCGCTGAATCTTGCCCCAAATTGCAACATCATCAAAAACTGCGCCTTTGCAATTAAACTGAGAAAACAGGAGAGAGTCGTCTGGAATCGGACGCAGATGGGCCAATTTTATTTTCCGAATAATTTTCCCTCCAGTGCCAACAGTAATAATATGGGACGAGTGCACAATATCGCACTAGCATGCATTAGAAGCGTTGAAGCGCAGCTTGCAGGACACACGCGGCAACCACGCGCTGATGGTCAGCGTTGTTGTGTCGTTCACAGGCGACTGTAGGCAGACCCTGCCAGTCATTGCGGGGGGCACACCGGTGGATGAAATAAACACATGTCTCAAGGCGTCGTCGCTGTGGTCCAGGATAAAAATCTGCGATTTTAATGTAAACTGTACTACGACCACGAAGCAGGCGTCTTTGCAAATAAACTGATTCAAATAGGAGAGAATCGTCTGGAAACGAGACAGATCGGGAATATTCTATTTTTTGAAGAGTTTTTTCATCCAGTGCCAACAGAGGATGAACTTATTATGCACGTTTTACCTATTTTTGAGGTTAATATAGGTAAATAAAATAAGAATAGTGATTTTTAGTGAGGGCAGGTGCTGTCACAAAGGAACGTGCGGATGATCACAATAAAACAACTTAGGCAAGATTTGGCAGTTCAAAAGTATGCACATCCATAGACATGGCCATGCCTGTAATTCCGAAAAGGTTAGGTAGTGGTGTACCTAATCGTACCCCGTTATTTCGCAGTGATCTTGAAGCGCCATGTAAACGGGGAAGCTTGACGTATATACATTGATGTAATATGGGCTATTGCCATCAACCGGGCACATAACGAGACTCCGTGGCCTCTACTGAGAAAACCCTTTCCTTCTATCGGGAATCAAATCCCGGACTTCATGCTCAGTAGTCGCGCAAGGCCACTCGATCAACGAGACAGACACACATTTTTCCACGTGAACGAAGTCGCGGGCATCAGCTAGTATTTAATATTTAGGTCACCTAACGGAGCGTTATTTTTAGCTTTTGTCTGTGGAAGGTCAAAAAGAAAGGAGGTGTCTCATGAGATGAATAATAACAGAGACGTTTGGAAGAAGCAGATATGCTTCGCTGACTCCAAATAAATTGGGATGAGAATGATGATGATGATGAGGCAGATAAATGATGAGTTAAGTAAGTTGTGTCATTTGTGTAATTCTGATTAGCTGTTAATATTGTATCATCAGGTGGTCCGATGACCTGGTCAAGGTTGCAGGAACCCGCTGGATGAGAGACGCACGGGACTGGTTAATGTGGCGACGCCTGGGGGAGGCCTATGTCCAGCAGTGGACGTCTTTTGGCTGAAATGATGATGATGATTGTATCATCGGATTTGAACCGCGTTAGATAATCATAAATGCTGTACCATTTTGGGGTCACCGTCTAGTCTAACCGGATGCAGCTGTATACCAGTTTTTATTACCATTTTACATAGAGCGACTGCTTATCTGACCTCCACAACCCAGTTAGTACTGGGTAATACGATATCCCTACATAAAACTAGTTTAGACTTTCGCAATCACTGTCACCAGAAACGACTGTACCTTAAAGGTTCTACAATTGGCGCCTAAGCAATTGTTACTGTAAATCATAAAGTAGGTACACTTCAAAAAAGTAACAAAACACCCAATAACGAGTGACGTCACGGTACGGCCTACGGCGTATATCAGCTGTTCGTGTCTGCACAATTATAAAATAAAACATCAATAAGTTCTGTGTAAATTTCGTGTTTACGTTATCGTAGTAGTGTTACTTACGTGTGTTAGCGTTTGTAAGTCAATAGCACAGCGGTTCGGTGGTGAATATCCATAAAACAACAATAATTTTATTGTTACTTTTTGGACTTTGAAGTTACCTGGAAGTTTTTAGTGCCATCGTTACCTCCAAAAACGAAAAGTGTCACATTTACAGTTTGACAATTTAGTGTTGACACCACAGACTAACATAAATAAACAGTGAATTTTATTGACTCGTTGCCATTTCGAATCAGACGCCATCTAGCGCCGCCGGCCAGTTAGATGTGATAGAAAGGTGTACGCCATCTAGCTGCGTGTAGCCGTATTACAATGGTGAAGTGTACAGCCTGCGGAAAGTTTTTAGCAGCAAAAGGGGGCGCTACGTGTAGCAACTCCACCTGCAACAATCGCTATCACCTCGCTTGCTTATTGCCCGACTCAACCTCGATTAGTAGCGATTGGCTGTGCCCTGAGTGCAAACGTAAGTTGCCAAGGAGAGACAACAGCGCCACACCTGTCAGAGACCTAGGAAGTGGGCCCCCTGAAGTTCTAGCAGCAGCATCCCTGGCGGCAGCATCAGCAGTTGCGGGGCAAGTCCAGGGCGGTACGGTTAGCTCACCACCTGTCGACGGGACTCAGGCTCTGGGCACTCTCACCAAGCCTCCGAGTACGGTAGCTAAGGTGCATCATTCTAGTGCTAGGAGCGAACAGGTTACTGATGGAGAGCCTTCGCCGGATACTCAGCTGACCCTCCGTGAGGAAATAAGGCTCTTCCGTTCAGAGCTGCGGGAGGTTAGGGATGAAATGAGGGAATTTCGTCGCGAGATGGCCGGCCTGCACGCGTCGTTGGGAGTCTGTACTGAGCGGGTTGACAGCCTGGAGGCCAGGATTGAGGCTCTTGAATGTAGGCAAAGTGCTGCAGTGCCAGATGGCAAAGTAGGCCAGCTCGAGCAGGTGGTTCTGCAATTACAGCTCGAGCTCAACGACCGCGAGCAGGATTCACTGGGTTCTGATCTGGAGATTGCCAACATTCCCGAAATTCCCGGTGAGAATGTACTGCACACAGTCGGGCTGGTGGCAGCGAAGCTTGGGGTGACTATCGACGAGCGAGACATTGTGTTCGCGCAACGGGCAGGCCTGCGTTCCGAACGGGAAGTACAGACGAGCTCTGCGTGCGGTGCAAGTCCGGTAGGCGGAGGGAGCCCAGTGGGAGCAGCGGCAGCGACTGCGCGCGGGCGGCGTATCGTGGTGCGCCTGGCGCGGCGTGCACTGCGCGACGACCTGCTGCAGAGCGCGCGCGTGCGGCGTGGCGCCACCACGGCGGACTTGGGACTTCCTGCGCCCGCGCGTCGCTTCTATCTGAATGAGAGGCTAACCAAAGCAAACAAGCATTTGTTTTACCGTGTGCGTGAAGCTAGCAGCCGTCTCGGGTGGAGGTATACTTGGACGAAGTTCGGCCGCATCTTGGCTAAGCAGGGTGACGGGAAGCCTACCCACTGTATCCGCTCAGAGAAGGACCTTGCGCGGGTTTTTGGTGTTGAGGGGCATGCGGAAAAAGAAGGTTAATACCATGACCTCTGGAAAGCACATTAATTTAGTAGTTGTTATTTTAAAACGTTTTATACATTATGTTTTGATTTGGATTAATATTTTAAGTTTGTTCTGTGCGAGGCCGGCTATTTTACTGTCTCAGTATACTCTGGTTTCCTCTAGTGGCCCAGCTGCTCGGTCGGGGACTATCTATGTACATTTTATAGATATCACACTTCCACTCACTGTTTTGACACCTATGATCCCTTATCTTGTAATATATTCATATTTACGGATTTTTTATAATATAACACTTTGGCTGACTTTATATATTGTTGCAATATTTACAACACTACACTCTAATTATGTACAAATTACACTTAACATTAATAATACTACTAATGCGTTCTACATTATACAATCCTGCTGCACCACTATTTATAAAATTCAATAAGTCAAGAAATTTAAAAGTTGGATTGTTTAATGCGGGGTCACTTGGTTCGCGCCATGAGGAGTTCCTTGTCACTATGGAAAGTCTCTCGGTAGACATCATGGCGATAAATGAGACCTGGCTCAGACAGGGGGAAGAGGGCCGCGCGCCGGCGGTCCCGGGCTACCGGCTGCGGCACGTGCCGCGCGAGCGCTCCGTGCGCGGTGGGCGCGGGGGCGGTGTGGGCTTCTACGTGCGCCGCGGGCTGCGCGTGCGCACCGTGCCGCACCCGCCGGCGCCGCAGGTCGAGCAGATGTGGCTCAGGCTTCACATCAACTCACAATCAGTTGTCGTCGGTACTGCATACAGGCCGCCGTGGCTCGATGTCAATGTCTTCCTGGATGCGGTTACTGATTCGCTCTGCTCCTTTGCTAATGCGGACAAGGTTATCTTGCTGGGCGACTTTAATATTAATGTTTTAAACCAAACTGACAATAAAACTAAACTATTGAACAATTTTACACATTGCTGCAAACTCAGACAAATTATTACCGAACCAACCCATTTCACAGATCATAGTGAAACCCTAATTGATATTGTGTGTACTGATGCCCGTGTGTGTGGGGTCTCTGTATCACACATACCGGAGCTTGGTCACCACGCAGTTATATCAGTTGAATTTAACTTTAAATTAGAGAAGCCTCCCCCGCATTGGGTTTCATATAGGCCACTCAGAGACATCCTCCCAGAATTTTTTAATGATGATTTAAATAAAATGGACTGGGAATATATTGAAAGTTTGGAAGATGTTAACTCCATGGTTGCCACATTTAATCAATACATTTTGACATTATTTGATTTGCATGCTCCCCTTAAAAAAGTTTTAATTAAAGAGAAATCTTATCCCTGGATAACAGACACTATTAGGGAAATGATGAGGCTGCGTGACAAATGCCACTTGAAGTCTAAAACAACTAAAACTGAACATCACATTCAATCATACAAACAGATGAAATCGTGCCCTTACTTCAAAACCCAACTAACTGCACAAAATGTAGTTTCGAGAAAATCGTGTTTAAAGGTTCGAATCGTAAATTTTTTATTAAAATACTTGATATAGAGGCTAGTACGTGTATTTTGATTTCTTATTATTCATTATTCGGGTGGTGAAGGAAAAATAGCTTAATTCTCAAACAAGTAGGAAAAATGAAGGATTGGCTTGATAAATGCTACAGATAAGTGGTTTTTCCTGTAGTCGCAATGTTTTCTTATGTTTTGAAGAATAGAGTTTAGACAGCAGTTTTTTATGAATTTAATTAAACGAAATATTTATGTTCACCTAATGGGTATTTGTTAATACTAAGTAGAAATATTTAGTCTCAGTTATTGTTATTGTTAATTTAACGTGAATCATGACAAAACCACATAAACGCAGATAGAATGTTTTTCCTGGCGAGAAAAATTGCTTACAGTGCAAAAACATTGCTTTAACCGACACTTACTGGGTTTTGTCTGTTCTTTATTAAAAAAATCTCCTGATAAGCTACCTTAGCTAAAAGCTAAATCCAGAACGGAGCGTCATATCGGAAAACGGGTTTTACCAGTATGTAGATCTTGAAAAGGAGATTCTAACGGTATTTGTAACTCATTTTTGCCCATAAGTGACTTTAGTTGGTTTTCGCTTTAGGGGCACGAAATACCTTGTTAGAGCTGCTTTTGAAAGTGAGAAGTGTGCATATTTTAAAACATACATAAATAACAATATCAAACAGCCAAAGAAGTTATGGAGTCATATCAAATCAACTGTGGCCACTTCCAAGAAACCTGCCCATGGACTGCCACCTTTTTGTGATAACCCAGAAATGATAAATCAGCACTTTTTGGATGTGCCAGGCAGTGGTAATGTTGCTGCTGCAGATTTGAGTTATTTTGGGCACCACAGATACGGTAACACTCATTTCCAGCTTGAGCCGGTCCAGCAGGATGAGGTGATGAGGATCTTGCGTAGTCTGAAGTCGAACGCGCAGGGCTCCGACCGCATTTCTCTGGAGATGCTGATATTGACACTTCCTCGGACACTTGCAGTTATCACAGCTATCATCAACAGGTCTATAGTCACCTCTTCTTTTCCTGATCTGTGGAAAATGGCAATAGTTAGACCAATCCCTAAAGTATCTAACCCCACTAGTGTAAAAGACCTCCGTCCCATAAGCCTACTACCATGTCTGTCCAAAATTCTGGAGAGAGTTGTCTCTGACCAACTCAGGGCATATCTTGAGAAAAATGGCATTTTACCGGTAGCTCAATCCGGTTTTCGAAAGGCTCATAGCACGGCGACAGCTCTTCTGGATGTCGTCGGTAACATACTTGAGGCCAGAGACCGGGGTATGGGAGCCCTGCTCGTCCTACTAGATTTTTCACGTGCGTTTGACTCTATCAATACTTCACTCCTTCTCTCCAAACTGTCTTACTATGGGTGTGATGTCGAAACAGTCAAATGGTTTGAGAGTTACCTTAAGAATCGATCACAGTTCGTGCAGGTGACAAATGACAGCGGGGAAACCATGTCTTCTGGTCCGAGGGGTGTGGACAGGGGCGTGCCGCAGGGATCAATACTGGGCCCGCTTCTCTTCATCTTGTACACTGCTGACATCATCAACTGTCTGATCAACTCGAAGTTCCACCTTTACGCAGATGATCTACAGTTGTACCTCTCCTTCCGCTCCCAGGATATTGCTGAAACTGTTGGTAAATTAAATGAGGATTTAGAAAGGATTTCATGTTGGTCCAGAAGGAACTCCTTGGTCCTGAATCCAAGTAAATCCAAGTTTATTGTTATGGGATCTAGGGATTTCCTTAACAAAATGCTTGCTTGCAATCTGGACCTCAGGATTGATGGTTGTGGTGTGGAAAGGGTTCTGGAAGCTCGTAATCTTGGGGTAATATTTGACGGGCAGCTGCATTTCGAAACTCACATATTGGAGGCTGTGCGCAACTGTTTCTACCGACTCAAGCTGTTATATCGTGTACGTCCCTACATAAGTGTGGATATGCGTGTCATGCTGTGTGAGTCACTTGTTTTATCCAAGCTGAATTACGCTGACACTGTGTATGGGACGTGCATTCTCGGTAGAAGCGAAAAACTTATCCAGCGGGTCCAGAATGCCTGTGCAAGATTCTGCTACAATGTTCCTCCTCGTTCCCACGTCACACCATTTTTAAATAAGGGTAATTTAATGAGAATGTCAGCACGCAGAAAGCTCCACCTGGCTACCCTTCTCTTTGGCATAATTCTCACAAGCAAACCAGATTATTTATATAATAAACTGACTTGGTCGCGCGATGTTAGCAGAATTAAAACTCGGGCTTCATCATACCTCTTGTTGGCCGGATCCCACAAAACTGCAGCATTTCGTGGAAGCTTTAAATTCGCTGCGTCCCGCTGCTGGAACGACTTGCCACCGCCTTTCCGGGCTCTAAGAACAGTAGGTACTTTTAGAAATAAATATAAACAATACTTGCTACATACACAAAAAGAAACCAGTCACTAATGGAACTTACCCTAAGACTGCATGAAGCTAGTACTGGTATCGTAGCGGACTTCTTGCCTGGATCACTACCATGTTAACACAACACCACTTTATTATTATTTATATTTTCACCAAGGCGACCCACTATTACCTTAGACTTTCTGTCATAACTTAGTTTATACGCATCTCTGAAGTATTATTTGTTTATAATCATTCCGTTGTGTACTTTATTGTTTTTAAGATTTTCTTGTTGTTTTCATGTTGTTTCTTCAAAAACATAATTTTTGACATTGACAGCCAGCCGTCTGCGCTCGCGTCCCTTCGCTTCTCATGGACCATGGACAATAGTCTATGGCATTGACAAGCGTAGTCGGAACGTTTCGGTACAGCCGAGCCGATTATTATTATTGATATTATAAGTTTTGTTTCTAAACTTTATTATTATACTACAGACTTTAGTGTTTATTTTATTTGCGAGTATTATATTTATCTATTTTATTTTTTGTGGGTGTATGTATTTTGTGTCCGTAGGTGTGACCGTGACATCACAGTGGGCCCTATCAGAATACCAGCGCTGCGGTATTTGTTTTCATTTATCGCAGCATCATGCTGAGATAGGAGCCTTTTTGGCCTCGCACAGGTTTTCTCTTATTTAGTTTTATATTCTTTTTTGTTATTATTATTTTTTGTAGTTCCTGTGCTTGTCCCAAATAAATATTTTTTCTTTCTTTCTTTCTTTCAATAACCATGTTAAGAACAGGATAGATTAAAACCACAAGTTCAGCCTTTTCTATATATTGTAACAGCTCCCATGGCACATATTTTTCTCATACTGACATTAAAGTAACACAAAACCAAAATTGACAAGTAAAAAAGAAATATAAATTAAAGAGTTTGGTAGCTGGTCGCCAACAAACATAAAAAAACCGGTGGGAAATATACATTTCTATAACAATTTTGTTTTACTGATCTAGTAACAAAACTGGCGCCATCACACTTAGAAACCCTACATCCAATTTATTCATCCACAACTCAGCTTCAAGCATAAACAAACCATCTCCACTTTACCCCAAATTTCCCCAAACACGCACATATCCAAAGAAAACTGCATAATAATATATTTTCCCCACAATAAAACGATAAGAAAGACCTCTTATAAAACGTTGCAATACGCACAGAATAGTGCAAAAAGGGTAAACCGTGCAACATGGTATAAATTATGCTGTGAAGACACAGAGGACTTCAGATCCAACGGGACTTGAGCGCTTATCTTGGGGACATACGGACGAGGAGGATGAAGGGATTTTTGGAATTGAAGTGTAAAATTATGGACATGGCGCTTGTAATCTCTGAAAGATTTTTCAGAGGTATACCTACACCTATGTACATCCATTATTTTACCCTCTCTTCGGGCATCAACTACCACCTTCACGCCTAAAGAGCCGTAAAAACTTCCTAAGGCATACGATCTTCTTAGAAGACGGTGCGTCGGACGAGAGATGCGAATTGTGGCGAAACAAACATCCCATCCCTCCACATTTCATCAATCCGGAAGAACACCTGCTACCCGGAAACGAACTGCAGTGGCCAATCTGGAAATGTCTTAACCGACTGCGAACCCAAGTTGGCCGCTGTAGATGTAATCTCGCCAAATGGGGTATCGTCGATCCATCCCAAACAAACTGCCAGTGTGGAGCTCTGCAGGATATGCGCCACCTCCTATCCTGTCCATCCTGCACAACCACTTGCACCTTTCAGGACTTACTAGAAGCAAATGACAGAACTGTGCAGGTGGCTACGTACTGGTCTAATACTATTTGAGCTCATCGACACGTAAAGAAGAAGAAGCCGGTTATGTTTTTATCATCATTATCATTTCAGCCAAAATACGTTCACTGCTGCATAGGCTTCCCCCATGTGTGTTTTAGTCCTATGTAATATGGGTCCTATTGCCATCCAGATTAAGTTGTTGCTCTGAAAAAAATCTGATGGAAAAATCCAATAACAATTAATTTGCCTGACCCGGTATCGAATCCAGAACCTTGAGCTCAGCAGTCGCGATTAGGTTGGGATGGATTTCATCAAGTTTTTCTTAATAGCAGCCACGTAGTCTGAATTTGTGCCCGGAAAAAAAAAAATAGACTCGTACCCTATTACATGGGACTTAAATATCACTGCCGAAAGTGGGTATTCTTATGGGTAACCAACTATGCATAACCAACCTGGTTCTCAAGCTATCACAGCTCACCGTCCTCCCCGTCCGTGTGTCCCGTTATCTCAACAGTAACCCAGCAGCCCCCGGCCGGTACTTACTCGCGGAATAACATTTTTGATTGTCATCCCCTTTCTTTCTTTCTTTCTTTCTTTTATCAACCCTTTGGCTATCGCGATGTAGATGAGGTTTTTTACAGAAATGCTAAGTGGACGGCATTAGGGGATGTTATCAAAGATTTTTATGTTCGTGTTATGTTTATTTTGTAGGGGACAGTTCTGTTTATTTTTATATGTAAAGTGTAGCAATGGAAGGGATTATTTAGCGGTTTATTTGAAAAATATATGTTTACACTAATGAGTTTTGTTTTTGGAAAGATTTTAAACGATAGTTATGAAGTAAGAGGTTTAATTTGGAAATAAAACCCTTACGTAGCCGGCAGTTTTGATACTACAGTTAGGATTATTAATAACTGCTTTGTCTTTATCTTTTTGTTACTGTATTTATATGCAGTCTATTAAAAAAATAAACTACATAAATTAAAAATAAACACAATATGCTAATTAATTATAATTCATTGTTACAGGTATTGACCATCTTATAATCAGCATCAACAGGATCCAGTCAAAATAAACTAAACACAGGTTAACAGGTAACGTAACACAACACACAGGTTTTCCCCCTGGGAATACGAAGACGTCTACTACATCATTGAACTTCGTCCACTTTCATTCATAAAACAACGTTTTAACGAAAATAAGACATTTATGGGAGAATTAATTATTATGCTGAACAAATCACATACCCTCTAATGCTATAACATGATATTATTGTAAAACCTAATCATATTAAAAGAATTACCATGAAGTTTCTTGTTGGTTTTCTCCATTGGAAACCCAACCCGAACCTCGACATTTTATAAGCCTAATGTGCAGGCATACCTGAAATGAAATATTTTGGTTTTACTCCTTCACACAAGAAAACTCAAGTTTTATTTTAGTTTTTCCTAGAAAAAAACGACTCCTTCTTGTATAATACTTACTTTAAAACTCGCTCTCAAGCGACCAGGCTAGCATAAAGCCTAAGGTTAGCGTTCATTTATCTTGATGGCCACAAAATGGCGGTCGTATAATGCAGCTCTCATATTTGCATCCCTGAAAGAGCCTCATAATGTTTCAGCTGAAGAACTAGGCTTTTAGCTGAGGTACTGAAAGTTTTTGTTGTAAGTAGTCACTGGTACTGGAAGAGCATTTTCAGTTTAAAAAGGTCATATAGCATAGTATTTGCAGCAACAGAGGAGCTCGTGGTTTAATAATAACTGCCACTCAGGTCGATTTTAAGGTTAAACCGCGCTTGCCTAAGTTGGTCTGTGAACAGGTGAGCGCCTATTATATACATACATACCAAGTTTTCCTTCATGCCTAGGAAAACACGTTAAGCTGTTGGTCCCGGCTGCCATATATACTTTGGCAATCGTTACAGGTAGTCAGTGACCAGAAAGTCTGACAACCAGTCTTACCAAAGGGTATCGTAATAACTAGTACTAACTGAGTTGTGGAGGTCAGATGCCATTCCATGTAGGTAAAACAACATATTTGGGAAAAGGCTAAGCAGATGATGCTTGCAGCAAAAGTTAGAACATAACTAATTTGCCAGCTATGACTTATTCAACAATAGGGGATCGGACAAAAAGAAAACTATTTAGTCCGTCAGATAGATTTTCCAAAAAATATTAACCACATATTTTTTTCTTTTTTCACGTAAACAAAAAATGAAGACGATACAGTGCTTCGAAATTTCGTTTGACGTCATATGATAGTACATTTTGTACCAAAGATCATGGAGTGGGGCTTGAAACGTCAATTGAAATTGACGTTTCAAGCCCCACTCCACTCCATGATCTTTGCTTTATCTTCGTCAATTTTTATTGTTTTGATAAAACAAAAAACACCTATCCAATATTTTTCGATAATATACCTGACGGACTAAACAGAATCATATTTTTTTGAGTCAGTCCGATCTCCTATTCAGTAGCCTCGTTGGTTTAGTGGTCGCAAGTGCGAAGGCTGAGTATGAGGTCCTGGATTTGGTTCCCAGGTTCGGATGTTATCGGAGTTTTCCATTAGGAATTTTGCAGAAGCAGCCATGAAGTCTAGATTTGTGCCCGTCTGGTGGCAAAAATCTTGTCCTCTATTACGTTTTTTTTTTTTTTTATTATAAATGGGCTTGCTCTTGACTTCAATCTTGCCCTAAGGGCAGAGATGATGTCGACGATGGAACGAGCTTACCCAGTAGAAGCCTGTTTACTCGCGACTTAAATTTTTAGTTTTAGAGTATGGGTGTCACATTCTTCAACTAAATGAGACAAAATTTAAATCTTGTATTAAACGCACACTATGTAGGCAAGCTTACTATAAGTTGGGGGATTACATTGATGATAAAAATGCTTGGCTCCATGCTGGTCCTGCTCCACAACCATAGGGGCAATTAAATCGATTATCATGTGAAGTTATTGTAGAGGCTGCAGAAAATTGTAAAAATATCTTTGCATTGTATAGACTCAATGTCTTAATATTGTATAATTGCATGGCACATGTGTGAGTACTATGTACTATAAAGCCCCTTTTTACATTTTACATTTAGTTATATTTTAGTGACGTTGCCCTGGTGGCTGAGAGAATGTCATGCTCACTCAAATGTCTCGCTGATGGTGGCGGGTGTGTCGGATCATTTAGTTCCCTTCAAAATGGTTGAGTTAGATGGTGCTGATCCATGCGTCATGTTCGTGAACGGGCGCTGTCAGTGGAGACTGGTCATTCCTTAGTTGCCATGGTGTAAATATATTTTTCTTTTTGATTTGTTTATTATATCTTTTTACTCTGGACGCTCTTAACTTGCACGTCTTGCTACATAGTTCTCACATAATATACCATCTCAACATGAATGATAAAATGTACCAAGATTTTGTAACAAATTCTAATTTAAAAGAGTGTCCATGGAGTTTCTTGCCCGTTCTTCTTCATGAGATCTACGTTAGGGAACTGGCAACTGCCGTACTTTCACAAGTTATTATGCCTTGTGATTGTGACTGTAGCGTAGGAGTGCAATGCGTCGTTTCGGGAGTTGCTGCGTCGGGCTGCGCGGCGCCGGATGTTACCGGCGGCGAGTGGTGTGGGAGCGGGGGCGCGCAGTGGCGTGGGCCGTGGCGGCGGCTGTGCGGGGCTCCGAGTCGCGGGGCGGCGGTTGCACGTTGCGGCGTGCGTTCGTTGTTCCGTGATTCGGGGTCTCGAGCATTCGTTGTTGCGGTTTGCGTCGCTGCGTGCTTTCGTGCTCGCAGTGTTCGTTGTTGCGGGCATTCGGTGGCGTGTGGTTCGGCGTGGTGGCTTTCGGAATGACGTATTGCACTCGTAGTTTCGTTTTTTTTTTGTGAAATGTTCTTCTGACATTCAAAAGTGCCTGTAATGGCTTAATTGAAATAAAGAATTTGAGTTTGAGTTTGAGGTGTCAGCAGGTAAACCCTCTCACGGTGATGTGTACAATAGAATGGTAAACACTAGAAAAGAATTCAAAGCTAAAATTAAATGGTGCCAAGACCACCAGGACCAAATAGTTATGGATCGGATAGCCTCACAGCATGACAAAAATAATTTTCGGGAATTTTGGAAAAGTACCAAAAACATGAACCATGCACCTGTCCTCCCGGTGAGTGTCGATGGACTGTCTGACGCTACTGATATAGCCAACTTATTTAAAGATGTTTTTGTGGTTGATCCACCTCTGCTGGGACCCTCATCGTCGTCGGGTGACTCTGAGTTTAGTACAACGCCGCCAAAACTGACGAATCTAACCATAAGGTTTACGTCAAAAGAGGTAAAAAAGGCTATTAGTCAGATGAAACGTGGTAAGTCACCCGGTCACGATGGGCTTAGTGTGGAGCATTTAAGACATGCTGGTAAACATCTGCCCCGAGTATTAGCGTTACTGTTTAATTTTTGTATCTCGCATTCTTATCTGCCCAGTGACATGATGAAAACTGTAGTGGTCCCGATTATTAAAAATAAAACTGGTGACATGTCGGACAGGTCGAACTACAGACCGATCTCCCTTGCGACGATTATCGCAAAGGTTTTTGACAGTCTTTTGAACACCTTTCTAAGGAAGAACATTGTGTTGCATGATGCTCAGCACGGTTTCCGCCAGGGACTGTCAACAGAGACGGCCATCATGTGTCTAAAGAAGACTGTACGCTATTACGTAGACAATCGGAGTCCTGTCTTTTCTTGCTTCCTTGATATGTCAAAGGCTTTTGATTTGATTAATTATGACATATTATGGGGTAAATTACGCAAATCAAAAATGCCTTTAGAATTAATTAATGTTTATAGGTACTGGTATGGCCACCAAGTGAATTGTGTACGTTGGGCAAATGCTAGTTCTGATGAGTATAAGTTGAAATGTGGGGTCAGACAGGGTGGTTTGTCTTCACCGATTTTGTTTAATTTGTACATAGACGAGCTCATTAGTGAGCTCAGTAGCTTGCAGGCTGGGTGCTACATAGATGGAGTGGCCTTTAATAACATCAGTTATGCCGACGATATGGCAATCTTGAGCCCATCAGTATCCGGCTTAAAAAAGCTCTTGGATGTTTGTGAGAGGTATGTTGTGGAGCACGGTTTAAGATACAATGCCGATAAGAGCCAGGTTCTTGTTTTTGGAGCGAAGTCCTCAGACAGTTTTCCTCCGGTCAAGCTGGCAGGTAGTATCTTGAATCGTGTTCAACAATTTAAGTACCTCGGGCATATTGTTACGGCGGACATCAAAGATGACCTTGATGTGGAGAGGGAACGAAGAGCATTGGCGGTTCGATGCAACATGCTTGTGCGGAGGTTTGCTCGCTGTACATGTGAAGTTAAAGTGACGCTTTTTAAAGCATATTGTCAAACTTTGTACACGAGTAGCCTCTGGACAAGCTGTACGCAGAAAGCCACCAGTGCTCTCCGAGTCCAGTATAACAATGCATTCAGGATGCTGCTGGGGCTGCCACGCTTCTGCAGTGCGTCGGGAATGTTTGCTGATGCGCACACTGATGGCTTTGCAGCGATCAGACGTAAGCGTGCCGCGTCGCTGCTGCAGAGGGTCCGGGGCAGCTCGAATAGTCTCTTGAGTGTCATTGCGGGCAAATTTGATTGTCCGATTATAAATTCTCTGTCGAACCTACATGTGTTACTAACATAGTTTTAAGTTTTATGTTTACTAACAATCTATGGATGTTTTAAGTCCGAAATAAATGATAAATAATAATAATTAAACAGATTAGGGTTATATGAACTCGGAAAAACCGACGCGGGCTGGGAATTCCACTCCTTGGCTGTGCGCATAATAAAGGACCCAGCAAAGCGTTTCGTTCGAATGTGTGGAATGTCGACTAGGTATCGGTGATACCCTGCAGTACGTCTAGTCTCCCGATGGAACAAGGGAGATGGTGGGATCAGCGTGGGACTTAAATAATTATAACTGGCAAAATTTGGGTGCTATTCAATACACCTCTGCCTTACTCTCCGGGGATTACAAGCGATATATTACGTTGGCTATCAGTCACTTCTATTGAAGGGTTATTTCTAGTAGCAACTAATAATTGTAACTCCTAGCTGTAAGGTATAGTGCCAATGTTATTATTTCGTAATGTGGGTATGCGCTCTAAATGAATAAACCAGTCAGCTATCCATCTCCGTGTTTAATTGACGTCCCATTTGGCGACGAGTAAATCGAATTCCAAAGCGTGTTAAGTTGCTATTCACAATGCCTATCGGTCGACTAGAACCATTTGACATTAATTCGAAGCAGTGGCCGTCGTATGTTCGCCGTGTCAAACAATACATCGTACTTAATGAGATAAAAGAAAACTTGTGTGTGCCGTTGTTAATTACGGTTGTGGGTGAAACGACATACTCGCTAATGTGCGATCTATGTGCGCCGGCAGATCCAGAAACGAAGAAATTCGACGAATTAGTACGCTTGGTGACCGATCATTTAGAACCACAGAGGTCAGAGATTGCCGAGCGGCACATGTTTCGCTTACGTAGGCAGCGTGTTGGGGAATGCATGACGGACTATCTACAAGATTTGAAGCATCTCGCGACCACGTGTAACTTTGGTGCAATGCTCGAAGAAAACCTACGCGACCAATTTGTTTCGGGACTATCCAACAGCGCGATGCGATCGCGTATTTTTGCGGAGAAAAATATTAAATACAAGGAGGCAGTGGAGCTGGCTCTGGCGTTAGAGGCTGCAGAAAGGCACGCGGAGGTGAGCGCGGCGACCGCCGCCGCAGTCACGACCTCAGGTGCAGGCGGCGACGCGGGCGAAGGCCTGCACAGGACAGACGCGGGCCGACCACGTGGTGGCGGCGCGCGCCGGCAGGGGCGCAACCCAGGCGCTAGGGCTGACGGCGCGGTGGTGCCGAGAGGGGGCACCCCTGCGGCGGCGCCGGCGCAGGCCACGTCGACTCAACAGTGCTGGCGGTGTGGAAAGCCACATCGGCCGGAAAGATGTCGTTACATCAATTATAATTGTGATGAGTGCAACCAACGTGGACATTTAAAAGTGATGTGCAAAGAGGTGCGTGGTAGTGCTCGTGGTGGTCGGCAAAACTACGTAAGTGACGACAGCTCGGGAGACGAGGATTTGTTTAGCATCGAACTGGCGTCTAAAGGTAACAAACCTTACTTTGTTAATGTGAACATTGACGATTACAAAATAAAATGTGAAGTCGATACTGGAAGTCGTATTTCAGCCATTAGTGAAGACTTTTATAAGCAGATGTTTCCAAATAAAAAAATTCATTCCGATAATTTAATGTTACGGTGCTATGCCGGTACGCGGATTGAGTCATTAGGGTATATATTAGTCAATGTTAAACTGGGTAATGTTACGGCAAACAACTTGCCTTGTTATGTAATTAAAAATGGTGGATGCCCATTATTGGGCAGGGATTGGTTAAAGTCTCTCAATATCAAACAAATTAATTTTAATGAAATTAATGCTGATCCATGTATTAGTAAGTTGGCTACAGAATTTCCTGAAGTTTTTACGGACAAATTAGGACAATGTAAAAAATTGCTCCAATTGCAACTGACTGACCAAGAACCCGTGTATGTGCGGGCGCGCCCCGTGCCGCTGGCACTGCGCGCGCGTGTCGAGCGCGAGCTCGAGCGGCTGGAGGCCGAGGGCACCATTTACCGGGTTGAGCACTCTGACTACGGCACACCCATTGTGCCGGTTATAAAGGCGAACGGCGATATCCGAATCTGTGGCGATTACAAAGTGACTATCAATCCCAAACTAAAACGTGAATATTACCCACTCCCACGTATCGAAGAGTTGTTTGCTACTCTAAGTGGGGGAAAGGAATTTACCAAAATTGATCTAACCCATGCATATCAACAGACGATTTTGACGGATGATTCACAATTGTGTACAGCTATCACTACACACATCGGTACATTTGTTTATCGCCGTACGCCATTCGGATTATCTTGCATTCCGGAAAAATTCCAAAAGTTAATGGAGGAGACATTGCGCGGTGTGCCTAGCACGGTGGTATTCCTTGATGATATTTGTGTGACGGGGGCTTCGAGAGCAGAACATTTGGTCAATGTAAGACAAGTATTGGTTAGATTAAGAGATATGGGTTTGACCGTAAAACTTAGCAAATGTTGTTTCTTACAAGCAAGCGTTAAATATCTCGGTTTCATTATTGACCAAAGTGGTCTGCGCCCGGATCCTCAGAAGGTGGAGGCTATTGTGAAGGCACCGCCACCAATCGATATCACACAATTAAGAAGCTTCCTAGGGTTACTTAATTATTATGGTAAATTTATTCCCAAATTAAGCATTTTATTACAACCGTTGCATGAACTGTTAAAAAAAGGCGTCAGTTGGAATTGGAGTAAGGAGTGCGATGAGGCTTTTAAAGAAGCGAAGCGAACCCTATCAGGTGAGAGGGTACTCGCACATTACGAAGAGGGGCGGCCCTTAGTGCTATCGGTGGACAGCAGCGCGTACGGACTGGGCGCAGTATTGGCACATCGTTTCCCAGACGGCAGTGAGCGTCCGGTCAGCTGTGTGTCGCGCACACTCAATGACGCGGAGCGCAATTATAGTCAAATTGATAAGGAGGCTCTGGCAATATTTTATGGCGTCACTCGACACCATCAATACCTGTTCGGTAGGAAATTTGAACTACGTACAGATCATCAGCCTTTAAGCTACATTTTCGGACCGAAAGTGGGTATACCCCAAACTGCCGCCAGTCGCTTACAACGCTGGGCTGCCCGACTAGCCGCGTACGATTTTACAATAAAGTATATAACTTCAAAGCAAAATGGACCAGCGGACGCGTTGTCACGTTTACCGTTAGCACTGGAGCGTCGTCCCACTGAAACGATGAGTTATGTTAGCTTAGTACAACAATGCATGCCAGTTAATTTCCATGATGTAAGTAAAGAAACCAATAAGGATGCAATATTATCGCGAATATTAGGGTTTGTTAAATTTGGATGGCCGTCCGTACCTAGTTGCGAAGAAGAAAAACCATATTTTGCACGAAGAACCGACATTACAATGGATTTTGGTTGTCTTATTTATAAATATCGTATCATAATACCAAAATCTTTACAAAAAAAAATTTTAGAAGAAATCCATCAAGGTCATTTAGGAGTTAGAAAAATGAAAAGCCTATCACGTAATTATGTTTACTGGCCTACCTTAGATAATGACCTTGAAGTTATGTGTCGTACGTGTGAACCGTGTCGTATGGTGCGGGATGCAGCGCCGCGGGCTGACCTGCATCCGTGGGAATTTCCTTTGTTACCATGGCAACGCTTACATGCAGATTTTGCGGAGTATTCAGGAAAAAAATACCTCATTATCGTCGACGCGCATTCTAAGTGGATTGAGGCACTTCCTATGGGACGTACGGATGCACAGTCAACAATTACAGCTTTAAGTACAGTTTTTAGTAGGTTTGGATTACCTTCGCAACTCGTTACGGATAACGGACCACCATTCCAATCAGTAGAATTTAAAAATTATTGTAATCAAAATTGTGTTGCACATGTGACAACGGCACCTTATAGGCCACAGGGTAATGGCGCCGCTGAAAACGCGGTGAAGACGGTAAAAAAAGCCATCAAGAGAGCGGTACTTAGTGGCGAAAATGTATTACACGCGTTAAACATATTCTTATTTAATTACCGTAATTGTGAGCATTCAACTACGGGTGTGCCACCGGCAGTATTGCTAATCGGGCGTCGAATGCGAACACGTCTTGATGCGTTACGGCCTGACGTCGCACAGGTGGCGCGCGCGGCGCAGCAACGTCAGGTAGCACATGCAGGAGGCACGCCCCAGCCCCCTATACGTGTAGGAGAACCGGTGCTCGCACGCGATTACACCTCGAATTCCAATAAATGGTCAACGGGAACAGTGTCCAAAAGTACGGGACCGGTGTCATACCGCATTGATATGGGAAACGGTGTCGAGTGGCGCAGACATCGCGACCAAATAATCCCGGTGGGAAACAAGTCCCGGTTATCACTGTCGCGAGCAAGCATCGGTACTCACAAGGGGGAGGGTGGTGATAATGACTATGATGCTTTCGAGGATGCATCAGAGGCATCCAGTGAGCTGGAGACGGCTGTGGGTAGCACAGGCCCGGCAAGTCCAGCCGCACCAGCGGCGCCCCGCTCCCCGCCGCCGCCTCCGCCCCCAGGGGCTTCGGCCCGAACAATACGTGCGCACGTGCGTGCAGTTAATAAAGACAATGTGTCTAAATAGTTAAATAAATGAATATATTTTTAGGAGATGTATTTAGTTATAGTTTAAAATAATGTGTTAGTTGTAAGTTTAGATTAGTTAACATTTAATCTTAGGGGGGAAAAGTGTAAGGTATAGTGCCAATGTTATTATTTCGTAATGTGGGTATGCGCTCTAAATGAATAAACCAGTCAGCTATCCATCTCCGTGTTTAATTGACGTCCCACTAGCTTTGAAGCTAAACATAGAAATCCGTCTTTAATTAAAGTCAGGAGCCCGAAACCAAACCTCAACACAACTAGATCTTACACACGTGTGATTATAACTATCTGTTAATTAGTGATAACCAATTATCAGCATGTTCTCCGTTTAATTATACTTAGTCAGCATATAATTCCGTTCTATTTTGATTAGCTGACGCATAACTTTGAGTTATAATACCAGTTTATTGGTATGAATGAGGATTTCGTGACTAAGTTGGAGCAGTCGCTTGGGTCTTTCGTCGTTAAGTAGATCTTTGACTGGTGTAACAGGGTGTCAGTGTCCCGGTATAAACCGATGACAGTTCATATAAGTGCAAAAAGAAGTCTTGACTTACTTGACTTAATGTCCTATGTCCCCTAGATGGGGCAGAGGGCGTCGATAGATGTCCTCCATCGCTATCGGTCTTGAGCTTCACGTTTCATCTCACTCCACGTCATTCCGATGTTCGCCGCTTCTGCCAATACGGTGCGACGCCAGGTTTGACGAGGACCTAGAAGGAAAAAGAAGTCTGGAGACCGACAATGAATATCATTTTATTGACTTTGAATGTAAGCTTCGCTTATCAGATTGTTTGTTACTAGACCAGAATTCTTCACCTCTCGTGTTTGAGATTCAAATCTGAGCATGTCAATGTGGCTTTTTTCAATTTATGAGTACTCTCTGTTATCTTGGACAGTTTATACAAATCGCTGAAAAATCGTGAGGAACCTGGAATTTTAATGAACATAACTCTGAAATTGCAAACCCATCTCGAGCAAGCATATTTATTAATGCTCGTGCATTGTCTGTACATAAGGAGGTCTATGTCCAGCAGTAGGACAGTGTAGTGGTATGTTTACCCACACATGCACGCACACCACTTGCGAGCTTATAAGTGCCTATGACGTTGCACCGTCAAGTTAAGTTCGAAGTCACGCGTCCCCGCGACAACACATATAGTCGGTTACTACCCGTTACTCGCGTCAATCATTTATTATAGTATTGTACTGTGTTTAGTTATAGCAAATACTTTATTAAATTCATAGTGCAACATAGAATTGGACATTTCATTTCACACGTCCCTACAAAAGTTCTATATTGGTGACCCCGACGTGAATGAAATAATACGGTTCCATACTTTGACCCGCGAGTGGTTACGTTCAATACAGACGTAGACTTTATTTAGTGTTGTTACTGTGAACTATACCAAACCTTCAAAATGGTCAACCCTAACACTGTTGCTGCCAGTGAACATAAAGTTAACATAAATCCCGAGCACACAGCCACCACGGCTGCCGCCGCACCTGATAGCGTCAACGCACCTCAACAAGCTGGTCCGTGTTACACCACAGACCAACACCTGCAGCCAGAGACGGAGACGATCACCATCAACTCCCGCATCGCCGACTTCTGGACAGCGCGTCCGCGACTATGGTTCCATCAGTTTGAGGCCATAATCGGTGCACAAAAAGCAGGTGACTTGCATAAATATCAATTAGTTATAGCTAAGTTAGGTCGAGATGAATTGAGTCAAATTAGTGACATTCTTGAGAACCCGCCCGTGAACGGTAAATATATAGCACTGAAGGACAGGTTAATTTCGTCCTATGAAGAGTCCGAGTCCAAGCAATTACATACGTTGCTTACGAAAGTCGAGCTAGGGGATCAACGACCCACTCAACTTCTTCGTAAAATGCGAGAGCTTGGAAGTAACAAAATTCCCGAGGATACAATCAAAATTTTGTGGTTAGATCGCCTGCCTCAAACAGTCCGTGCAGTAGTTACTGTCTGCGATGTAACGTTGGACAACGTCGCAGCAATTGCTGATAAGATAATGGAAACTTCACGGTCATCTGAAGTCTGTTCGCTAAATCCGGTCGCTATCCCTAGTCATTTAACGGATCAACAATTTAATCATTTAATAAAAGAAATTGCCGCGTTAAACACAAAAATTAGTGATCTACAAAACACGCGTCAGAGTACAAGTTGGAGTCGTGGCAATGATCAGTCGCGATCACGGTCACGATCACGCTCTCGGTATCTTGACAATCATGACAGATACAGGCGTCAAACAGCGCAACCGGGAGACAAAGATTTTAAGTGCTTTTATCATTATATTTATGGAGACAACGCCAAGAAATGCGGCGACGAGCAATGCATCAGAAAGGCGTTAAACTAAACCCGACACCTACCTTGGCGAGAGTAGGTGTCGAAGGAACATCTCGCTTGAGCGTCACCGACTGGAAAAGTGGTACGCATTTTCTTATTGACACCGGCGCTGATATTTCAGTTATTGCCTACAAAAACGTTAATCGTCAACCCGCTGATTTTACTTTATTTGCTGCTAATGGGACCACAATCAAAACATATGGGACTCAGAAAATGACTTTGGACCTTGGCTTACGTCGAGCTTTTACCTGGGAATTTGTCCTGGCTGATGTACAGCGGTGCATTATTGGGGCAGATTTCCTATCCAAACATCAATTGCTTGTTGATCTTCACGCAAAAAAGTTAATTGACAAAGTCACACTACTCTCTAGGTACACTAACGTAGAAGATGCCTCAAATATTCCTACAATTAAAGTCATCGACTCGGATAATAAGTATCATCGTATTTTAACAGAGTTCCCAGACATCACTAAGAGCGAATGTTTCAAGGACCCACCCAAACACAATGTAACGCATCATATATGTACCCATGGCCCACCTGTTTATGAAAAAGCACGTCCACTTAACGCTGCAAAATACAAAGCGGCAAAGGATGAATTTCAACGAATGGTAGATTTAGGAATATGCAGGCCGTCATCCAGCCCATGGGCAAATGCTTTACACGTTGTTCAAAAGAAAAACGATGAGTTACGCCCGTGCGGTGATTATCGTCGTTTAAACGCTATCACCGAGCCCGACCGCTACCCGATTCCTCGTTTAACGGATTTCACATACATCCTCAAAAATAAAAAAGTTTTATCTAAAATTGATATTAGACGTGCTTACCATAACATAAGCGTCGCACCTGCGGACATACCGAAAACCGCAATAATAACTCCATTTGGTCTGTTTGAGTTTACAAAAATGAGCTTCGGTCTGAGAAACGCTGCACAGACGTTTCAAAGATTTATCAATGAAGTTTTGAAAAATACTCAAAATACGTTTTGTTACCTGGATGATATACTTATTGCTTCAGAATCAGAAGAATGTCACATTCATGATCTCAAAGAAGTGTTCAAGCGACTTAGTGAATATGGCGTCACAATCAACACGTCTAAATGCGAATTTGGAAAATCCGAAATTACATTTCTCGGTTATCGCGTTAGCTGTGATGGCATAAGGCCGGACGAAGAAAAGGTCAAAGCCATCAATAACTATCCACAACCCGAAACCATCGAAGAACTGAGGCGCTTCCTCGGTCTTATAAATTTTTACCGAATGAGCATTCCTAAAGCCGCCGACACTCAAACTATCTTAGACGAATACTTACACAATGCTAAGAAAAAAGACAAAACAAAAATCGCTTGGACCGAAGAAGCAATCAACGCATTTAATCAATGCAAACATCACATAAGTGAAGCTGTCACTCTCACGCATCCAGACTCATCATCCAAACTTATTTTAATGACCGACGCAGCGAATACCTGCGTTGGCGCAGCACTTCATCAACTAGTCAACAAACGGTTAGAGCCACTAGGATTTTATTCGAAAAAACTAAGTAGCGCCCAGACAAAATACAGTACCTACGACAGGGAATTATTAGCTATTTACATGGCAGTAAAACACTTTCGGTATATGATTGAAGGGCGTGATCTCACAGTGTTAACCGATCACAAGCCGTTAATATTTGCTTTATCGAAGAAAGAATCGAAATCCGATCCACCAAGACGTCTTCGTCAATTAGATTTTATTTCTCAGTTTTGCAAAAAAATTGAGTACGTTAAGGGCGAGCTCAATAACGCCGCCGACGCTCTTTCGAGAATAGAAGAGATTTTTCTACATGATATTTTCGACTATGAAGAATTATACAAAAGCCAAGTCGAAGATACGCAATTGTCATTATTAAAACAAAAACCTAACTTGGAATTCAAATTGTTCCGCATGCCATATGCAAATCATGAGCTTACGTTCGAAACATCAACGTCATCAGCGCGACTTTATTTACCGTCGGAGTTTCGAGAAAAAGCGATTTCAAGTGTCCACGCACTTAATCACCCTGGGGTAGCCGCTACGCGTCGCCTTATCGCGCTGCGCTATTTTTGGCCTAACATGAACACTGACGTTGCAAACTTTGTAAGACGCTGCATTAAATGCCAGAAATGTAAAGTACAAAGGCATACAATTACACCTCTAGGAGAGTTCGAAAGGTCAGACCGTTTCGAGCATGTGCATATAGATATAATTGGACCATTACCACCTTCCGAAGGATATACATACTGTGTCACAATGATTGATCGTCATACAAAATGGCCTGAAGTCGTTCCTGTAAAAGACATAAGCGCTGAAACCGTCGCGAAAGCTCTACTCGAGCATTGGATAGCACGTTTTGGTTGCCCTACAAGAATAACTTCGGATCAAGGTCGTCAATTCGAATCCAATCTTTTCAAACAGCTGACCAAACTACTTGGAATAGAAAAGATTAGAACAACAGCATACAACCCAAAGGCAAATGGACACGTCGAAAGGATGCATCGAACGTTAAAAGCTTCCATCATGACACGTTGCGATAGTAGCAGTCAATGGTCACAACAATTACCTATCGTGTTATTAGGAATGCGCAATACAGTTAAAGAAGATTCAGGGTACAGCCCTGCTCAGATGACCTACGGTAAATCTATGCGTCTACCGGGAGATTTCTTTGTTCCCACCGAAGCAGACATTAACAACACCGATTACACTTGCAAACTCATGGAAACATTAGCGAACCTTCAACCAACCACAAGAAAACAAGCTGATAATAGAAACATTTTCGTGCACAAAGATTTGACTAAATCGGACTACGTTTTCATTAAAAACGAAGTTAAACGTTCGTTAACACCGCCGTACGAAGGTCCTTATAAAATACTCAAACGAAGCAATAAACATTACGTCGTTCAAGTAGGTTCTCGAGAAGTCACTATTTCTCTCGATCGTCTCAAGCCTGCTTATGTTATAATTAATAGCCCCGCACTTCAGTCGCCACAGGAAGTTTTTGTTTCGCCCAAAACAACTGCGATAACACCGGTTGCAACCAAATCGACCTCACTTGACAAAACTGAGCCATCTGTTACTACAAGATCGGGTCGCGTCGTGAAAAAGACCGTGAGATTTGCCATTTAAAACATTTTTTGTCGCCAGTCCCAAAGTCATAAAAATATCAAGTGAAATTTGAAGTGCGGTGAAGTGTTCTGTGTTTTAAAATAGACCCACAAAATTGTTTGTTTTCACACTAATTATGTCAACTTGTATTTATTTTTATGTTATCGTTACCACTTAGCTAACTCTTAAGTTTAAAACCTTTTTGTATAAAACCTTTTTGTGTCAAGTTATTACTAAATTTATGACCAATGTATTTTAATATTTTTTTACAAAATGTCTTCAGTTTAGGTAAGTATCCATTTGTGTAGTGTTGTTTTTATATTATAAAAATACCTTATGTTACCGTAGTCTTGTTGTTTATTAATTTAGGAGTTATGTATAGTTATACACTTTCACATCAAACCATTTTATTTAATATTTGCAATGTTTTTACACTTTGGTCATTGCTTTTGATGATATTTTTTTTTTCACCCTTTTATTAAATTGTCTTCATCTAAGGGGGGAGGACATGTAGTGGTATGTTTACCCACACATGCACGCACACCACTTGCGAGCTTATAAGTGCCTATGACGTTGCACCGTCAAGTTAAGTTCGAAGTCACGCGTCCCCGCGACAACACATATAGTCGGTTACTACCCGTTACTCGCGTCAATCATTTATTATAGTATTGTACTGTGTTTAGTTATAGCAAATACTTTATTAAATTCATAGTGCAACATAGAATTGGACATTTCATTTCACACGTCCCTACAAAAGTTCTATACAGTTATAATAGTCTGGTATTGTAATAAGTGTTGCCAAATGTTTGTGAAAAGGAGTTTCATTCTCACTTATCGAAAATAAAATATACTTTCATACAATGACAAAAAGTTAACTGGTCAGCTAGTATGGAAGTAACGGGCTTCTGACAGTCAAAACTACGACGGGCGTCAGCATTCAAGTACCATCATTCGTCAAAAAGCTGTCAAAAGCACATTACAATGATTTGTTGCTCGCCCAGTCAAAAATGGCGTGGCAGAGATGTGCAGTTGCTCTCTAGGAAATACAGAAGCTGTCTATCATACTGTCATACAATATAAGCTCACCCCTTTTTACCCGACTACGGCAAAGCCAAAGGAGGGTTTTGATTTTTTTGACTGGCTATGTATGTATGTGAGTATTAATTTTTTTTTTTTTTTTTTTTTTAATTTTTTTTTTTTTTTGATATTAATATTCCACAACTATCACACAACGCCATCTAGTCCCAAGCTAAGCAGAGCTTGTGTTATGGGTACTAGACAACTGATAAACATACTTATATATTTCTAAATACATACATATTATAGATAAATTACACCCAGACACAGAACAAATGATCGTGCTCATCACACAAACATTTGTCCTGGGTGAGAATCGAACCCACGACCTCCGGCATAGCAGTTAGGGTCACTAACCACTAGACCAACAGGCCAGTCAATATTCCACAACTACCACACAACGCCATCTAGTCCCAACTAAGCAGAGCTTGTGTTATGGGTACCTACTAGACAACTGATAAACATACTTATATATTTCTAAATACATACATATTATAGATAAATTACACCCAGACACAGAACAAATGATCGTGCTCATCACACAAACATTTGTCCTGGGTGGGAATCGAACCCACGACCTCCGGCATAGCAGTTAGGGTCACTAACCACTAGACCAACAGGCCAGTCAAAAATGTGAATTAAATGTACTTAGTTAAATCTTATGGATGCATAGGGTGTAATATTAAGCCTTATATTATTGTTCAATCTACTAATATTAAAACAGAACAGAAGGCTTATTACAAGTGGAATCAAACTGTAAGTTTTTCTGTAAGTTTTCTTTTCGTTTAGTGCTTAGATCTACTGTTTTTAATCACATTTAACTCCTTAACCTAAACATTAGGGACTTGGCAGGTTTACGCACTATATTATCTTATTTGGACACGGATTTAGCAGTGTATCAATTTAATAGTTTTTACAAATAAACAGTTATGTAACAGGTATGTTAAAATCTGTTTTAGATAAATATGTAAAATGTTAAAATTCATTTATTTTGTCGTATTTTTTTTTTTTTTTTTTTTTTTTCGTAATTTTTATAATTTTTATAATTTTTGTATCTTCATCTGTTCCCTCATAGCTTCTTTATTTTTATTTTATTTTATTTATTTAGGGACAAAAAACAGTTACACGTTACAATTTGTATATCGGAGCTAATTAGATTAATTCAATAAACGTATAACCCACACTATTGTCCACGGATTCCAAATAAAAAATATCTAAAAGAGGAAAGGACGGACGGTCACATATTAATATGTGAATTAAAAGAGAAGAAAAAAAAAAACAAAAAGAAAAGCAAGTTATAAAGTTATGAAAGGGCGTCGGTAAGCAAAGTTATAGCCATTTTTTTAAATTTTGCAGGAGAAAATGCAAAAATATCTGAATCGGTAAAGTGTGTGTTATAAGTTACTACAAGGCGGCGGAGAGGTGCCCGCTCTCCGGCGTTTGTTTTGCACTTCTCAGTGTGAAACAGACGAGGAACGCGCACCTCCCGCCGTATAACAGTTCTAGGTACTACGTAACATAATTTATTGGTAAGTTCATTACAATCAAACTTATTATTACAAATGCCATGCAGCATCATGGCCATGAGGAGCGTACGTCTGGACTCTAAACTCAACAGAGTGTGCTGTTTGAGTAGTTCTAAATAAGAAATTCTCGTGTGATTAAACTTATACTGCACGTTACGTAGGAATTTTTTTTGAACCATTTCAAGTCTATGTGAGTATTTGTCGTAGAAAGGGCTCCAAATAGGAACAGCATATTCTAACTGGGAGCGAATCAGGGTCTTGTATAAAAATAAGAAAGTGGATTTTTTTTTAAAGTCCTTAGACGATCTCATGACGAAACCATACATCCGAAAGGCCTTGCTAATAACATTATCAATATGAACATCAAAGTGTAATTTGGAATCCAGCAATATTCCAAGGTCTCGTGTTGACTCAATTTTTCTCAAAGTAATGCCATGCAGGGTATACGAGAAATGAATTATGTTTTTATTTTTGGTAAATGATATAGAATTACATTTAGGTAAGCTGAGTTGTAACTTGTTATCTAGGCAATATTGAGACAGTCTATGGAGATCCTCTTGAAGTAGTAGGCAATCATGAATATTCAAACAAGATTTATAAATTTTCATATCATCGGCGTACATTAGGAAGGCTGAGTTAATAAAACAGGATTTAATATCGTTAATAAAGAGAATAAAGAGGAGTGGGCCCAACACGGATCCCTGGGGCACACCAGATTCCACAAAAAAATAGTCTGACTCGTAACCGTTTATAACAACTTTTTGAGTTCTGTTAAAAATATAAGACGCAAACCACCTAAGCAAACTACCTCTGATGCCGTTGAAGGCAATTTTGTCCAAAAGCAATTTATGGTCCACCTTGTCGAAAGCCTTCTGAAAATCCGTGTACACTGCATCAACTTGGATGCGGTTGTCCATCTTCTCAAATAGGTAATTTGTAAAAATCATAAGATTTGTGGTGGTTGATCGACATTTAACAAAACCGTGCTGTTCTGGAATTATAAGATTACGCAGATAGGGATATAGCGAGCTATGCACAAGACTTTCAAAAAGCTTTGACAAAGTGGACAGTATCGAAATAGGGCGATAGTTTTTAATATCGGTTTTATCACCACTCTTATATATAGGCGTAATGAAAGCTCTCTTCCATACAGTGGGAAAAACTCCTTCGGTTAAACACTTATTATAAATTATATGTAGTGGCAAGTGGATGGTAGTGGCAGTATTTTTAAAGAAAAGGGGTGGTAGACCGTCTGGACCAGGTCCTTTGGTTTGGTCTAAGGCTTTAAGCGCAGTTTGTACTTCATCCTTGCTAAGGTAAATATTTGGGAGGGATATAGATTTATCAGCAAAGTTATTGGGCGGCTGCCAATTGTCGGGGTCAAAATCAGAGGGCTCATAAACAGATTTAAAAAACGTTGAAAACAGATTACATATTTCAGTAGGATCACTAGATGAAATATTATGGCAGTGCATAGTAGCCGGAATACCCGACCTTCCTTTGCGGTTGGATATATATGACCAGAAGTGTTTGACGTTGAGAGGTATACTATCTTCGACCGAGTTTATGTACCGTTTAAAACACTCTTCGCAACTTAATTTGAAACGTTTACGATTATTTGAGAAGGTTTCATAATCAGACAAGTTACAATACTTTTTCCATCTTATCCAAGCACGTTCCTTTTTCTTAAATATATTAATAAGCGATGGGCTAAACCAGGAGGGAAAACGAGAAGATTTCGCTCGTATGTGAGGAACATGGTCACGAATTAACCCATATATATAATCATAAAACGTACAGACGGCCTGTTCGGCCGTTAGGTGAGAAAGTAATTCATCCCAGTTTATTTTTAAGAGTGCGCAATTAATACTTTCATAGTTGGCCTTATAGTAATTATATTTCGTAATGGTATGACGCTTCATTGGTGTAAGTTGAGATTCAAGAGAACTCAAAACGGAAAATGGGGGATGGTAACCATCCTTCTGTAATAGTTCCACATCCGATTGTAACTGACAGTCGACGTTAGAAATAAATAAATCAAGTGTTCTTCCTCGAGTGTTTTTCAGTGTGTTATATTGTGTAGCACTGATGGTGGACATTAAATTAAATAAATGATGGCTTGCGGTATTGGTTGGCCTCGGATGTGTTGAATACTCGCGGTCCAACCATTCAATATCAGGCAAGTTATAATCACCAGCTACATAAAACGATTCGGTACTGGTGTCGATAAGAATGTCTTGCAACATTTCAAAGTGGCAACCGTACACGTCGTCAGGAGACCGCGGTGGTATGTACGCAGCACTTATAATGTGGCGTGTGTTGGGCCGCGACGCAGGCAGCTGGATCATAACATGTTCTATGTTCACGTGAGCAGGATGCGTCAATATTCTCGTCGGTTGGAGCTCACGTAGCACTGCTATGAGAACCCCCCCACCCTCTTGCTTATTTGTTGCAACACGATTACGATCATCTCTAAAAACCAAATATCTGTCATCAATAAACTCGCTATCAGCAATGCTAGGTGTGAGCCAGGTTTCGGTAAGTATGATAACGTCAAAAGAGTACGACAAAATATTCATGAACAATGTATGTAATTTGGTTCTAATTCCTCTGCAGTTCTGATAGTACAACGATATACTGTTATTGAGCATTACAATACGTTATACTACAAAACGAGTAAACAAGTAAAATAAAATAATTAAAGTTTCGGGTATCTCTAGAAAAAATTGGAGCCAGAACGTTACGCTGCAGTTTGTAAAACACAATTACCTTCAAAACATGATTCATAATAACTGACAAAATTATATTATAAGTTAGGCATAAACAAAATCGTTTGGGACTTTTGAACACTTTAAAATAATGTAATACACATACACACACACACCACACACATAGTATATCGCTAGAATAATTATTACAGTAACACCGAAAAGCATGCAATATTTTTATTTTACCTAATATAAAAAAAGATTGATTGTTTTCTCTCTTAATCGGTTGTTTACTTACGACGACATAACAAAACTTAAAATAATAACAAGAAGTGTGAGGAGATATACTATTTTATTTTAAATAAGTCCCAGATAATCAAATTATAAATTATTTATTTTACAATAGGTACGTTAGGTACAATAAATTACAGCGAGTTTGAGTAGATATAGTGAACTATCCAAAATTCGAAAACGCAAGAGGCCGCTCCGCTTGTGCTTCGACCTTATAAAGCCTCAGGTACCCCCTCTGCAGGAACCTCAGCAACATGAAACTGCCTTCGTTGTTGTCCGTTTCTTCGGTGTCGTTCACAGGGGGCGCTTCAATCGCAATGTTGCCAACACGGCCATGCTGCATGGTGCCTGCCCCAGGCGCCTCACGAGTCTGGATAGGATACTGAAATCAAAATAAGTCCCTGTTAAAATACAAATAAATAGTAACATTCTTATGAAGGGACCCCAGAAGAAGTATTGCACACTTAAATAATTTATGCATTGCAATGCCACTTGCCCACTTCCTGCACCTAAAGGGACTTTGCCACACTTAGGAGACCAGGATTATAGCTAACATCACTTGCACTCGAAGAGTATTTCACTCACTCAAGCGTACCAAGTTGATATTAACAACACAACACAAAGCAAAGCATAGCATTACATTTCAACATAATGTGCAATACAACAATAAATTAATGATGTACACCTTAATTACATTTACAGGTACAGTATTCTATCTAGGCTCGCTAACTCAAAGGGGAAATTAAATTGACCCACTATTCAAGAAATATTAAAGAGATTATTCATAAACACAGTTTATTGGAACATTAGTGGTAAATAAACAATAAAACAGTTCTAATATAAATACCTTGCCAACACGGTTTTGATTATTTACTTTCCTTTGCCATAATATTACTCAATGCTCCAATTGTTAATATTAATCCATGGTTTCATATTTTCCGCCACGGCTACTCCATTATACATTTTAGAGCTTCTTTGACTGCCTCTTAAATCTGATATCTGGTATCTATCATTTTCCAGGACTTTCTTTATTTGGAATGGGCCTTTGAATGCAGGCAACAGTTTTCGACTTTGACCATCATTACTTTGGCTTTGTATTTTTACCAATACCAAGTCCCCTTCTTTATACCGTGTGGCTTTGATTCGCGTTTTGTCGAATCTTTTCTTTTGATCCTCTGCACTGGCCTTAACATTAATGTCCACCATTTCGCGCAACTTTGACACGTCTACCAATGCTTCGCTATCAAAATCAGGGGCGAGGCTATCACTATCCATACGTAACCTATAGCCTAACATTACCTCACTAGGAACGGCTTGAGTAGTTTTATGTATCGTACTATTAAGACCCTGCTGTAATGGCTTAATGCACTCATCCCACCTATCATCGTTAGTATCCGCGCCCATGGTTTTTAAGGCTTCTAATATGGTTTTGTTAAACCGTTCCGCCTGTCCGTTAGCACGAGGTACTCCTGTCGCTACAATATGCAACCTAATATTTTTATTTACACAGTACTGAGAAAATTGACTTGAAGTGAAACAAGAGCCTGCGTCACTGATTATTCTTCGAGGGTTTCCAAATATTTTAGATATACGTTCTAATTCTTTAATCACTCCAGTTGCATCCGTTTTACGTACAGCACATATAAATACAAATTTTGTGAACGAATCTACTATTACCAACAAATATTTGTTTTTGTTTCTAGTTGTTACGAACGGTCCCAAATGGTCAAGATGGAGGGTGTGGAAAGGTTGTGCATATTTTGGCAGAGGGTACAGTTGTCCCTCTTTTGGACCTCCCTTATTTTTAAAATATATACAACTGAGGCAATTTTTAATATACTTTTTTACAATATAACGCAGACGCCGAAACCAATACCGTGAACGTATACGCTCGACACACTTGTCTACAGAAAAATGACCCAAATCATCATGATTACATTTTATGATTTGCCAAATGCAATTTTTTGGTACGACCCATCTACGTCCCTGACTAGTTCTCCTATAAACTTTTCCGCCTAAAAGTTCGAAATTGTTGAAAATATTTTTATGTTCGTCGGCCTCTCCTGATGCCAATATATCCCTGATTCTTACTATTTCAGAGTCCTGTACCTGTACCGTCAACAACCAATCTGCCTCTGTAATAGACATAATGATCTCAGATTCCGATTTTAAAGAAATGGCACTTTTTAAGATTAAGTGTTAAACCATTCGTTCTAAATATCTGTAATACTTGTTCTAATAGACTGATATTTTCTGCAACTGTTTCAGTAACAAGATAAACGTCATCAAAATAAATTATAACATTGCCAAATCTTAAGTTCCCAAGTACTTTGTTCATCATCTGTTGAAAACATGACGGAGCATTTGCCAAACCGAACGGTAGCCTTAAAAACTCATAATGTCCGTCTTCTGTAATGAACGCTGTTTTATCTATCGAATCTTTATGTAGTGAAATCTGATGATACCCACTTTTTAAATCTAAACTTGTAAAACATTTATGTCCTTGAAGCCTATCTAATAAATCATCAATCCGGGGCATAGGGTATTTATCTTTGATTGTAATTTTATTTAACATCCTGTAGTCAATGCAGAGCCTTTTATCGCCATTCTTTTTAGCAACTAAAAGGGCTGGGCTGGCATATGGGGAATTACTATCTCGTACAATTTTATTATCTACTAATTCTTTTACTATGTCCCTAATGGTCTGCCTGTCCGAATATGAAGTTCTAAAGGGTCTGCATTGAACGGGCTGTAAACTTGATAGGCTTATTATCATTTCATAATTGTTAACTTTTCCAAGTTCTTTTATGCTTGAAGCAACACAATCACTGTATCGATTGAACAAAGCCAATAACTCGTTTTGATGTGTACTTGTATCTAAATCTATAGCGGTTACATTACTACAAAATTGTGTAAAATTACTCGCAGATTGGAATTTAAGTTGGTCGCCTACACGCGAGTACATTAAATCAGATCGCTCAGTCACATTTCTTCCAATCAATATATCGCACCCTACCATATCATCCAAAACGTACATATCTATATCACTCAAAACGATAGAATCTAAAATAAGGTTAACCGTTACCTTTTTATTTACGTATTTATAAGTTTCTTTAGAAAATCCTTGTAAAACGACAGGTGAGGGTAGTGCGACATATGACAAAGAAATTTTATTTGCTAATGATTCGGATATTAAAGAGCAACTACTACCCGTGTCAATAAATGCTTCATAACTATTATTTAATATATAAACGTTTTTAATAAACTTATTACGTGGGTTTGTACAAATAAATTTAGTTTCTTGTTCAGGTTTTACTACAGGTTTCGTTGAATTTTTCTTATGGTAACAACTCGATTCTAAGTGCCCTCTTTTCCCACAATATTCACATTTATTTGCATCGCATTGGTTCCTTTTATGGTTACCCCCACAATCATAACATTTAATTTTTCGACTAAAATCTTGACCAACACTGGACGAGGACGGTTTGCTTGCAACGGTTGAGTTTGTGGATGCAGGAATTCGATTTACGGAGGACTGGCTATGCGTTGTTGGTTTAACCTGCATGTCCCGTGAACTACTTTCTTGTCTTACATTTTTCTTATAAACACGACTGTGTAAATAACTAGCTAAATCATCACTGGATTTAAAATTAATGGCTTCTATAGACGCACCGATAATGTGATCACCTATGTTTCCAACTATAATTGAAATAATATCCTGTTCAGAAAAATTCAAACATAAACGATCTATCTTGCATTTTTGTTCAAAATAAAATTCATACAGAGATTGGTTATCGCTAGGTTTTTTATCTATGATTTCTTTTAAAAGATCGAACATATTTCGCCGTATTTGAAAACTACCCGACAATTTTAACCTCCAGTCGTCCCATTTCCATGCGGGCCATTGCTTTTCTGTACGTAATAATGAATCATACCATACTTTAGCCGATCCCTTTAATTTATTCAAAGCTTGATAGCGAATCATTTTATCAGACCATGAAAAAGTATTTGCGTAAGATCGAATAATGCTAAGCCAGGTATCTATATCATCTTTTATTGGATCAAAATCTGGTATAAAATGGTTCAAAGTGATAGAATTTGAATTACTCACAGTTTCGGTATTATCATGAAATACCTTATCCTTTCGCTTTGGTGGCGGCGATGGCGTCCTGGTGTTCGAGCTTGAAGAAGAGGTGGAGCGAGCACGTTTTCGCTTGGAACGCTTACTACTTCTACCTCGCTTTTGTTTACCCATGGCGTGAAGTTCTTTGTCACTTCTGATGTGAGGAGATATACTATTTTATTTTAAATAAGTCCCAGATAATCAAATTATAAATTATTTATTTTACAATAGGTACGTTAGGTACAATAAATTACAGCGAGTTTGAGTAGATATAGTGAACTATCCAAAATTCGAAAACGCAAGAGGCCGCTCCGCTTGTGCTTCGACCTTATAAAGCCTCAGGTACCCCCTCTGCAGGAACCTCAGCAACATGAAACTGCCTTCGTTGTTGTCCGTTTCTTCGGTGTCGTTCACAGGGGGCGCTTCAATCGCAATGTTGCCAACAGAAGTGACACAATCAGATAGGTAATGACCTGTGTAGAAAAATGCATATAATATAACGAATAAGCTACATATTTTTATTTTGTTTACATTGGGTGATTCTAATGAGGTCGTCGTTACAACGAATAGCGAAAGTTTTCGAGTTATCTGTTTCTTTAGCCAGTACAGTGGCATTTTTGATCCAGACATATTTAACATTATGTTTTTTGGCCAACTCACGGCATTCGCGAAACAACTTTTTGTTGTACAATGTTAAATGTTCGTTAATATATATATTTTGAGACGTACCTGACAAGCCGATGTCGTTGGATTTTAAATTTTTAGATAAACGATAGGCACTTAAAATATTATTGCGTTGTGTACGTGATGACAACTTTGCGATGATATTCTTAGGGCGGCTACCTTCTTCGTTGCGAGCATGAGGCACACGATGAATAGACAGGATGTCTTGACGGGAAATAGGCCACTTCAGAGCAGCGCCAACAGATTCCATGATTGTATGCAAGTCCTCGTCGCGTTTTTCAGGCAAATTACATATTTCAATGTTGTTTAACCTTGCCTGCTGTTCCAACGACTCCATTTTTTGTTCGAGACTGGAAAGTTTATCACCCATCGAACTAATAGATGAGGTGCGCGTATCAATCTTGTCCACTTGTATCTTCAAATCGTCTTGCTGATCAGAATGATATTGAAGAGATTCCTCCAATTTGGATATTTGTTGTTTAAAGGTAGAATGTTCATGGCGCAAAGCACTTATATCGCTTTTAATCTCGAGCGAGGTGTCTCTGAGAACATCTAGATCAGCCTTGATTGTATCAACAATGTTCTCGTGCAGTTTCGACAGCTTAGCATCCAGCTCCAAGCGCAGTTCCTTGAGTGCGTTGGTAACCTCCCGGGCTGCCGTTATACAGTCGCAAGCAGGTAGTTTTCTTTTGCGCAACGTAGCTGACGGTTCCCGTGATTCACCACACGTAGTAAGGTCGGGATTCGAGTGAGATGCACTTTGCGGGCCAACCATCATTGCACTTTCTTATTCCAGGTCCTTGTCAAACTGAGTAGTTGATTGTTTATTCGAAGCACACGTAACACTCGATAATGGACTCTGTGATTGCTGTCTTATGACACAAATTACACTGTACTTTTTCTTTACTTTAATTGGTAGGTGAAGGATTTTATGACACGTCCGTCGTCGATCGCTCGGTACGAGGGTCTAATCTACTTATCGCAACTCGACATATGAGGTATCGTTAGAACCGTCTTAATTTTCCACTGAACATAAGCTACGTGACGTGTCACAAAAAGCTATTTGGCGCCCTCTAGCGGACAAAAAGTTAGGCTTAAAATATAAAAATGGAGATAAATACGCGTGTGATATCATTTGAAAGGGCCTCACTTGTACATTTCCAAAATATTGCTCAAATTTAAAATCACGCCCTCTAGCGGACAGAAAGTTAAGAGTAAAAAAAAAAATTTAACACCAAAATTGTTTAAATAAAAAAAGTAAAAAACTAAAACCACACTACGCAAAAAAATCGACGCTGAAAAAGTATGAAACAAGATTTTCAGGATAGAACAAAAAGAAAAGCCGTAGTCACACGTTGTATAGGTACCAACCTAATACCGTTTTTCTCTTGAGCGTAGGAAGGAACTAGAGAACGCCACCTTCAAATGTTAAATCTCATTAAGAGGGCTATACTTATTCTTACATAACATCACGCGTGTAATCCCTAAAGTATTAGGTAGGGTGTACCTAATAAAAGGGTAATTAGCCTGTTGACATAACGCCTGATATTCCCGAAGGGCAGAGGTGTACCCATTTGTAGATACACCCATATTGAGCCAGTTATGTTTAGGACCCATGTAATAGGCGGCGAGTCTATTGCCATCAATCGGGCACAACCCTGAGCTCCGTGGCTGCTACTGAGAATTTTTTTACGGAAAATCCCAGTAACACATTTCCCGATCCGAGAATCGATCCCAAGACAGCTCAGCAGTCGTTTTCTAATTTATGAAGTTGACATCAATAATTTTAGACAGCACAGTTTAACACTTTAGCACTAAACTCAAGTATACTTGTGTACAAAAGTCCTGTCCTGAAGTCAAATACAGACTTCTGGAGAATACAAGCCTAATAATTTTAAAAGTGGCTTTCACAACCGTGTTTATGATGGCTTATTAGTCTTTGAAGTAAAGTGCTGATTCCGATAACTTGTTATTTTAGTGAGTTCGTCAAGTTCCTCTAAAGCCATTGGTTCCTGGGTCCCATTTCCAAAGTCTCAAATCAAATCAAATCAATCAATCAAGGAATTTCCTTTTAGAAACCTGGAGTTTGAATAAATGTATAGTAGAAGGCTTGCCCTCCTTTTTATGTGGGACATTTAAAACAAACGAAATAGAAAGATTTTTTTTTTTGAAGGGTGGATATAAGCCCTTTGTGTCCGTGGCCGCGGCATCTCTTTCGAACAACCCACAGCCCCGGCACTCAATATACACCTCACTCTTCAATAAATATACGTGTAAAGTAACAATAGGTTTATATTGAGTTAAAAATTCGATAAAAATTAACACTACAAACTTGTATTACATACAAATTTAATTGTAGTCTAGTTATATATTTTATTGCCAAGTAAGAGGTCCTGATCCTGCAGGCTTGAAGTGAGATTGGGCAGGCCATGTCTGTAGGATGCATCAGAACCGATAGGCCAGAGTAATCACGCAGTGGGTGCCAGAAGACGGGCGTCGTCGCCGAGGGAGGCCTTGAAAACGCTGGTGTGACGACCTAGAAGCATTATTTACAAATTGTACGGAGAAAACTGGAAGGAAAAGTGGAAGGCTATGGGGAAGCTTTTGCCCAGCAGTGGGACAATATAGGCAAAGGAAAAAAAAATGATGCTGGGTTCGATTTTCGAGTCATATAAAGTGTAGTGTGTATTAACAGCCTCGGAGTCTGGAAAAGAAAACCAATATTCCTTATTTTCATGATCAAAAGCCATATTCTAACTCCCACACAAGATAAATAACAAGGTACCACAGTTATAATCCCAGCCCGTTAACCGCCCACCTTCCCAAAGTTATCCTAGATCATACAACATAACTTAAAATCTTATCCTGACTTAAGTACAAGTAGTCATTAGAGCAAATCCTTCAAAGTTATGTTTCCCAAAGTTGGCTAAGAAATAACATTTACTGGTTAGCCGGCCGGCTTACTAGCATAATCTGATAGATTTAGAGGATTAAGAAATGGGATTAGATGTTTTAGATATACATAGATAATATCGCAGTGTTGTATACCGGGAATAAGTACAGGTGTTTAGTGTATGCACATTCAACCAGCTCTTTTAATATCATCATTCTTTTGTCTTTATCCCAATTTATTTGAGGTAGGCGCAGCTATGCAGCTTGTATCAAGGTACCTCTTCTTGTATGTCCGATGTCAGAGCATTAACATAGTTCCTTGTAATGGGCTTATGAGCCCGACTGTTATCGGGACTCAATAAGTCACGATCTCGCTTATAAAATCATTGAGTTATAACACTTTAGGGATAAGGAATATCCCGTCGGGGCTGCGGGTTGTTCGAAAGAGATACCGCGGCCTCAGCACAAAGGGCTTAGGAGAATCATGGGGGTTTTTAGTCAGTAGAAGTCTGACACTCCCTATTGGTTTGATCAGAGCGGGAGGAGTCCTTTGATGATTTACTATACTATCCAAAAAAAAAAGGGTGAGAGTATTTTTATCTTTAGTCTTATTTAATAGGGAGCCTACAGCTATCAAGGTGCAAATATAGTATGGCTGGCACAGTGGCTGAGCAATTGACTACTATACTCTGCGTGTACCTGGTTCAATTTCCACATGGAACGAATATTTTTATGACCAACAGGTAGTTGTTCCGGGTCTGGCTGTTTATGTATGTGAGTGTATATGTTTGTAAACACCCACAGATTCAGAAACCTATGCACCTTGAGAGGGGAATGTTTTTTTTTAAATTAACTAACAAACACCAACCAACCTGACCCTTGACTACTGTGATCAACCTGAGAATCGAATACAAAACCTTATGCTTTGTAATATAACACTTAGGATGTGTAAAAAAATGCAGCCGTTTTTCTAAAATGTAGGTACCTTATTAACGTTCAGAAACTATGTTCTATCTATATTCTATTTCCGGATATTCTGTTAGGATGTAAACTGACGCAGTTATTAGGTGGATTGAACTGGTAAACGGGTACTACGGAAATTATTCGATCGGTTAACGGATTTCAAACTATAAGCCTTTGCTTCAACGAATTATAAACTGGAGCTGAGTCTGGTATAATAAGTGTCTTAGTGTGACAGTGACTCGTTGGTTGCAAGTGCGACTGATGAGCATAAGGTCCTGAGTTCGATTCCCGGGTTGATATAAGTGTTGTCGTGTTTTTCCGTCAGGAATTTCTGAGTAGCAGTCACAGAGGCTAGATTTGTGCCCGACTGATGGCAACAAGTTCAGCCTATTACTACATGGGACTAAAACTTTAAAAGTGAAATGTGGGTACGGTACTATTTGGAACATCTTTACCTTTCGTCCTGGAGGATGCAGGCGGTGCGGCTGTGTTATTTAGCCACAAAAACCTCAGGTAATTTCATTAAAAATTTCAGTAGCAGCTAAGGAGTCTGGATTTTTGCCTGGAGGCAATATTCTCGCCCGTTAGTAATAGGACCTAATTATTACTTAACTTAGCCTAACCCTTCAGGGATTCCAGGCGTGATGTTATTATGTCTTTAAAGGTTTCCTGTTATAAGTTTCAATGAATAATATCATAATAACTTCAACTCTTATTCTTCAAAAGCAGCTTCCCTTAATAAAGTACGTAACATTTATTAAGTCGAGTTCATTTAAGAGATGTTCACGTTTTCTAAAGGAAGTTCTACTACTAAGATGCTATTTATACGCCAGAGAGGGGGGGGGGAGGCTGTACGAAGAGGGGGGGGGGTGAATTTGCAGCCTCAGTTTACGAGATTACGTTTTGAGTATACAGCCGAAAGACTGGGATGTCACACGGATGTAGAGGGTTAATGGAAGGTGTAAATTGGAGGTTTGTGGCCCCACGTTATATGAGCAGAATTGCAAAGTGCTTTCTACGGCGCGATGTCTAAACAAGGGTAAACAAATGTCATTTTCTATAGAAAGAAATATATTATGAGCATTTTATAATGTTGATATCGGTTAAAGTTCCTAGTCTCCGCAGTCTCGATCTAGCAAAAATATCTTGTACCTTCGATTTATCGCACGTATTTGGGTGTTTATCACCTCTAATATATATTTTTTTGTCCTGTGTGAGACTAATAAATTCATTTTCTTTCTTTCTTTCTTTGAGGAGATGACGAGTAATAGAGAGAATTATGGAAGAAAAAAACTCGCTGCTCCGGCTACAAATGAATAAATTGGGATAATTGCAAGAGAATGGTGATTCATATAACCCGTTAAGTTTAAATGTAGCTAGTCATCGAAATTATCCACACTATCCACCAAATTTCAAACCCACCTACACTCAACCACCAACATGGCCACGCTACCCCTTCCAGTACAGCCTACATCTTTGACCCCTCAGCCCTCAGTATGTATACGACTGGCTTTATTAAATTTTAGACACTTCTTCACCCGCCATTGTTGGAACTTTCACAGGATTATGTGCTTGTAATAAACTAAGTTCTTAGAACATGGCATGTATCGAAATCTGTAGAGTTTTCCACATGTTTCTCGAATGTTCTGGGATATTGGTAAATTATCATGTAAGAAGTTTTGTTGTAAAAGTGTGTGTTTAATGTAAGACATGATTAACTGGCTTTGAAAGGTTGATTAACATAAATAAAGGAATTTTATCTACCCAAATATCATAAACCCTCTCTAATGCGTTCAAAAACCATAGGCAATGCCAGCATTACCAACCAGCAGAAATTAACAGAACTGTAATGAACTCATAACCTACTGAAAACAGTAGGTAATGAGTTTAAATTTGGAACAGGTGTCAAATTCAAGTGAGTGTGCTATTCTAGTATCTACATTAAAACAAATACCTATAGATACGAAACCCCAATTCAGTATGATTTTAATTATAAATCGCACGACATTTTGATCTCGAGTGACACAAGAATAGTGACTTTGTTCGTTTGCATATGATTTTAAAAAAATGACAGATATCCGAAACGCCGCCATTTCGAGCTGTCATTTGTTCGGTATTTTTTATTGCATTACACTGGTAACAATGCTGGTCATTTCCCTATGGTTCCTGAGCCCATCATAGAGCCCTTATGATATTTGGGTAGATAAAGTAGTGTATGCAACTATAGGTACATAATTAGGCATTACAACACTCGTGTGATGCTATTAACCCCACACTTGTGTTGTAATGCCCTTCATTATGCACAGTCGCATAAACTACTATTATCTCACCGATGGATCAGTGGTTAAGACCCTGCCTTCCGTGTCACACGGTTATGAGATTGAGCCCAGACTAGACTTAATGTATTTTTGTCAATACTACTTCAAAGCTTTTTGAAACGAAAAGACACATCTCGAGGTGGTTTAAGACCCACTTCTCGTTATGACGACGTGTTTCCTAGTTATGGGAACATTATAGACTCGTTTTGTGTATGCTATTCTAAAAAGAAGATGTTCTGATGCCAATAATATTTACAAGTACATGAGACATTCTTAACATTATCTCTCTGGATGGCAATTCATACGCAAATCCCTTGGTATTACAGGTCTATAGACGTCGATAACAAGATAACCACGTTACATTACCCGGGCCATTTGCCAAACTATTGCGTGTAGACAATAGGCTATTGTATTAGACTGAGTACAGCCAATATTGCTCTATTATCATCTGAGAAGTCGAAGACAGAAATGGCATCTGACATCCAGCTTATAGCATTTCTGGACCTATGTAAAGCTAAGCTATGTTTTTTTTTTATATGGGCTTACTCTTGACCTCAATCTTGCCCTAAGGGCAGAGATGAGGTCGACGATGGAACGAGTTTACCCAGAAGAAGCCTTGCCTTGCTTTGTTGCCTTGATAAAGACCATCATAATCTGCCTAATCAACTATATTAGTGTTGGGATTCCATTCTAACCAGATGAAGCTGTATAAGTACCAGTATTTTACATGGAGCGACTACCTAAGTACCTATCCTGGAGTAGCAGTGGCCCAGTGGTTGTGGCCCCGACTTACGAACAGTAAGTCGTGGGTACGAACCCAGGCAGGCGTATTACTCCCCGTCGGGGCCGCGGTATTATGTACTAGATTACGTGGCCTCGGCGCAAGGGCAAAGAAGGAACATGGGTTCGGTTTTTAGTCAGTAGAAGTCTGACACTCCCCTTCGCTCTGCCCAAGAGCGGGGGGGGTCATTCGATGATTTTCCACCCACCAAAAAAAAAAAAAAAAGGCAGGCGTATTACTTCGTGTAATTTATTTCATCACCGCTGCTCTCGAAACGGTGAAGGAAAACATCGTGAGGAAACCGGCATGTCTTAGAACCAAAAAAAATCAAGACATGGTACTGTCACATGTTAATGGTACATGTCACATGACATGTACCAACCCGCACTGGGCCCGCGTGGTGGATTATAGCCCATCCCTCTCCTAGAGAAAAGGCCTGAGTCCGGCAGTGGAAACATTATAGGCTGATGAAGGATGAAGGACTACCTATCTGGCCACCACAATTCAGTTATTACTAAATAATATGATAACCCTTGGTAAGTCTATTTTTCAGACTTATGGGGCATTTACTAACTGAACGATGCCTATATTACGCTCTTTAAAACAATGTGTAAGATAAAAAACTATTGGAAGTTTTTTTGTGTACCGAAAGTTTAAAAATATGAACATGCAAAGCATCATCTGCATCTAACCTTTTGGACTCAGCTTCCAGTCTAACCGGATGCAGCAGAGAGCCACGAAAAAACTCCCTTTAAGAAAGTAATTAATGAGCCTCCTCTAAGAAGTACCAAAAACAAAGCCTAGGCCAATATTCCCAAGCTACTTGAGTATAAAGTATGTAGATATACCCACTTACATACGCTGTGAGGATCGATACACTGCTGCATATGCAAGTAGCCTCTTTGTAGTCCGTTAAGTGTCCGTAGTTACTCGCACGGTCACTATCGTCATTGTACGGTAGTTATTTTGTAGGTACTTCTTTTTGCTTTGGGTAACGACGAAGTTTAGATAGTAAATGAAAGTTTTGTTTTTGTTTACTTCTTCTGAGCGTGTCGATGACAATATTTAAACTGAGTCACCCCAAAATTTAGCGACGAGTTTGGCATTTTCTGTTCCGTCGATCGTGTTTATTATTTTATTTTATTTAAGGACCGACCGAAGGTTCGGTTTCGGTTTCGGTTTCGGCTAGGTTCGGCCAAAAAATCTGGTTTCGGCCATAGTTTCGGTTTCGGCCAATAATTGGCCGAACCTTTCGGCCCCGCCGAAACAAGATATACGTGAATTGTCGCGCATCATTCAGCTAACTTCGAGTGCCAGTTGAGTTCGCTAGCCGGCGCGAACGTGATGATTTAAGGTGTGATTTTTCTCGCGCAAAAATTGGGTATTTGTTTTTACTTATAATTAATGATGATGTATTTTTATGGCATTCATTAGGGTCTTGTGCTACAGTGTAAAATAAATAGGTTGTAAGTAGGTGTGTATCGAAAAGAATTCAATACATAATTATTTTACTTGGTTCTGTTGAGTTATTCCCTAGAACTTATAAAATATGAATTTATGTAGAAATTAATTTAACACTTAAAAGATGTGTGAAGATACCTGTGATGTTTGATTCAAACATTACTATATTTGTTTGTAATTGTTGATGGATTAAATTTTGTACTTACCCGTATCGAACCGCCCCGTAGTTCCGATACACAACTATCTCCGGCGATTTAGGCACTTTGCACATGGAGCAACTTAAGTTGAGGCAACTTAAGCAACTTTAAAAGTTTCCTGTAACTAGTTGATAGTTGCTACAAGCGTTTACGGTTGCAGCAATTTTATGGCAATCTGTGAGCAACTTTCATAACCGAGTTGCTCAATCTACGCAGCGAACAGCGTTCAGTGCGACGATGAATATCGAAGAAGCAGCAATTGCTATAATTTTATTACATCGTCGCCGTCTACGTTAACTTTAAAAATCGGTATAATATTTAACAGTTGCTAGTTGCGGCAATTAGCAACTAACTCAGTAATCGATTGCAGCAACTGAAAACTGCTGACGATTGGCGGAACTCGAAACACGAGTTGCTATGTGTGCGCAATCCAATTAAATTATAATAATTATGTAAACAGCTAGTTGCCAGTTGCAGTTGCTGCAATAGTTGCTCCATGTGCAAAGCGCCTAAAACCTTAACTAATTAATATAATTTAAAAAGTTCGTAATGAAAATTATTTCTTAAAATACCATCTTTGAAAATAATATGATGTACTTTTTTTGGTAAATAATTAGAAAAAAAGTTATATCGACCAATAAGATTTTTTTTACTGTAAAGTTTCATATATTTTCTATTAGCGTGAATGGCCTTCAGTACTATTAGTCATGTCACGTTTTTCCCTTTAGTATGCGAGGATCTTAGATTTGTTTTTTTTTTAAATTACTAACAAATATAGTAATGTTAAAAATGTAGTGCTTATTTTTTTTAAAGTTATGTAGATAGCATTTTTTTTTTAATTCACATTATTAATTTTACAAATAAAGAGCTATTTTTGTTACCTACTTTAATTGTTGCATTTTTTTCCACGTGTTAACTGTGTATATATGCGTAAAAATACAATAGATTTTACATTCCATAAATATTTATTAAGTTTCGGTTTCGGTTTCGGTTTCGGCCGAAACTGGGACCAAGGCCGAAGGTTCGGTTACGGTTTCGGTTTCGGCTGAAAATCGTGTTTCGGTCGGACACTAATTTTATTATTTTTTTTTTTTTATTATTTTTTTTCTTATTTCATCAGGAACTTCTCATTACCAGCCACGGAGTCTGCATTTGTGCCCGATTGATAGCAATAAGTTCGCCCCTTATTACATGGGACATAAACATAACTGGCGAAATGTGGGTGTACTATTAGGTACACCTCTGCCTAATACTTCGGGGATTACAGCCGTGATGTTATATATGTCACTTTCCCAGTTGAAATCATTCATTCACAGCTTCCCTACGATTTCTATCTCCTTTTTTTTGGGTTTTGGGAGTAGGGAATGTAAGACTTACAAAAAAAATTTTGAAACCAAGTAGATAAACAAATAAGTAATTTAATAATAACTAACTTAATAATTAAAGACTAGATAGACTGCTATAATATTAATAGAATAAGTAAATAAATATAGATATATAGATTATTAGATATAAGATAGGTATAGAAATAATACCAACTTTAATATTAAATAAAAGAAGCAAAGCGCTCTTCCTCTCTCTAATTATTTTCTAATTACTCTAATTATTTTCTAATTATTTTATATAGAAAATTGCTGTGCCCGACAGGGTCCATAATTGTGTCTAAAATTATTTTATACCACCTGTAAAAATGTACAATAAGGATTGCAATAAACGATTTGAATTTGAATTTGACTTCTACTGACTAAAAACCACTTATGTGCCATCTTCAGATCATCGAGCATCTTCAGATTTCATTTCCTCACGTCCGTTCTTTTTAACCGACTTCAAAAAAGGAGGTTACTATGTTCGTGTGTATGTTTTTTATTTTTATTTTTATGTATGTATGTTACCTGATTTCTCCCCCATTTGTGGACCGATCATCAAAATTCTTTTTTTATTTGAAAGAGTATACTTCTGAGGTGGTCCCATTTTTTTTTTTGGTGAAGATCTGGTGCTGATCTTCGGAGATATACAATGGAACTCTTCAAAAATAGACGGCAAATCTGTCGTAATTGCTGGAATCGCTTGGATGTTTATTGAATAAACATTATCATGACGTAACATCACGCCTGTATGCTCTGAGGGGGTATGCAGATGTGTACAATACACATTTTTTTTTGTTGTTTTATGAATTTTCGTGCTTTTCTGGCGCTATTCAAGTATTCGCATCTAGCAGTCATCACTTTGTATTCATGTTGATGAGCTGATAATGGAAGGTATACTGCTCCTCAACGGTTAAGAGTTGAAAGTAAAAATAGGGAAATCTTGAAGGTTAAGGGTTAGGTTTCTTGGTTGAATGTTAAATGCATAGTAAATATTTATATAGGATATATTAAAGGTACTTATTACAACTAAAAATGAAAAAATAAAAAAAACTTTTTTGCAAAAAAAACAACCGACTTCAAAAACACCAAAAAGAGAAAAATAAACTTCAGAAGAAAAATCAGCTTCTGAAGTCGGTAGCAAAAAAATAAAATCAAACAAACAAATGTCACATTTCTCAGAAACTATTTTATGATTATCCTACAGTAGTACTAGTCATGTTTATTGTCACGGCGGCCATCTTGGATTGTAGTGCGTCTGGCTTTTTGTTGCGCGATTAAGGCCACGAGATGATTGATTAATGTTGTGGGTAAGAACGTGTCCTGTAGTATGTTTGTGTAGACGTTTTTTTTTAGTTTATTTGTGCTAGGTATTGCAAACAAAAAATCTGAAATAATTTGTTTGAGGAAAAAAATCACGTTTTACGGTAAAATGCAATGTAACGCACTTAAGGGGACGGTGAACGAACATTTCTCCATACAAACGTAATACCAAAATCATTCGCGATACGAACATATTACCAACTTAAAATTATGTTATTCGGATACAGACGATATTTATCTAGGTTCCTATTAAACTTTTTTTTTTTTTTTTTTTTTTTATTTATTTATTTCTCCATCTTACGACTATCTTTACAGAGTTACCTAATGCGATAGTGTACACAATAACAATATTCATTTAAATTTTATAACTTATTACAAACATAGCATTTTTTGTGAACTCACTCAGAGAACAACCAAATAAATCAATGTCACAAGCTATGAGGTTAAGAATGCGGAGTGCCCGCGTCAGTGGCGCCTCGCCCAATAGATTGGTCCGCGCGCGCGGCACCGCCAGCAAGCGTGGCTGTCGACGTCGCCCCACGTACCTGTCCGGAACACACAAACCTATCTGCCCTAAAACATTTACTATTTACGAAATGCAAGCGAATTGCATTTCGTCAATAGTAAATAGCAATTCGCTTGCATTTCGTAAAGCCGTCCCCTTAAGACATTGTGCTGATGGATGCGCTGAATAAAGTGAATGGCCAATGGAACTTGGGTCATAATATTTTCAACCTTTTCACATTTTTTTTTACAATCTCTTTTTGTGTGGGCAGTAAGGTCTAATGACCCCACACACCCTAGTGTCAGAGTTTCTAAACCACCTCAAAGGCCTCTGACATGGATTGATGACCGCCGTTTGGTGGCCGGGACAACCGGCTTATACGTGCCTTCCGAAGCACGGAATCATCTTTTTATCAGACAATCAGGTGATTCAATATCCTAACCAAACTGGAAACAACTTTACAAAGTATGCTTCCCATGGGAATTGAACCCACGACCACAGTGGTCACAAGGCAAACGCCTAAATTTTATAATTATGTCCGATCTAGAAGGGTTCCAGGAACATAAGGGTTACTACAAATATACAACTCTGGACAAGCCATCGGGGATTACAGGCGTGATGTTAGTATGTGTTGAAAAGACAACGTCTCAAGCCTTTCCTAATTAATTTATAACTATCAGTAATAAAAGTACTCGTTACGGAATTTCTGGATTCGCTCTCCACGCTCAAGGCCCGCGATAGAAGCTATGCAATAGCTTAAAAGCACCTATGTTCCTTCTTAGCTGTTTGTGCCGAGGCCATGGTATCTCTTTCGAACAACCCGCAACCCTGTATAAAAATCTCACTTAATTCACCTTCACAACACGCACGTGTACAATGTCACTTACCTTTTCCTTCCCACAATCTCAGTCTCAACTAGTTGTTGTATCACGTCTGTAGTGTCCAACACTTGCTCATGTTGGTCACGCCTGCCGAGCTGGTCACGCTACGTGACACGTCCACGTGACGACACGTGACCATATCGCTTTGATTCTGACACCGTGTCTTTCGGTTAGATTATGTGAGTGGTTAGGTAGTTATGTTGTTTGAATGTGGACTGTTGGAATTTTGGAATGGTTTAAAGAGATTTTGTGATTCACTGGTAGGGTATTATCGTAGTGAATGTTTTCCTTAAACAAATTGCTTACTGATTGGCCAGAGAATGCAAAACATCGGGAGAGATGGAAAGGAATGGGGAGGCCTTTGTCCAGCAGTGGGACAAAACATGCTAGTACAAAAAAAATGCTGTTAGCTATATTAAGATTAGCGAGGCAAGTTTTATTATTTTTATGCTCAAGGAATTTGGCAAAACGTAATTTCAACTGAAACATGAGAATCTGTTTATATTGCAACAGATAACTATTACTAAGAGATTTAGATTACACTATACGTATTTTAAAAATTAAAGGGACTGTCTAATTTATTATCGAAAAAATTCAAACAGCAGCACTCTTTTGAAAAGTACTAAACCACTCACCCAATAGACTTCAGTTCCACGTTAAATCGCGTCGCATTTTTCCGCCAGTTTCGACAAATTGACGTTAAAGCGCGTCACATAACGTCACATGACGTCACTTGACGTCACGACTCGTTAGTGCAACGTCGATCGACGATTAAACTTGTTCATGTCGATCTGATAGATTTTTAGACTATAAACGGTTGAAAAGCGTTTTAAATTGTGATGGATGCCGATTTTAGTTGGGTGCGACGGCGTATGGACGCCATGGACGGTCTCGTAAAATAAAAACGAATAAGTTGAATGAAAACAATAAAATCTGTGAAAGACCTAAATTCCGTGCATGTGATCACCAAAGGGTTCAGAGCATTTAAATGCTTACTGAAAGTCAGATCATATTGAGCATACAACAACTAATCTATGGAAAATATTGTATTTAGAATATTTGGTAAGTTTAATTTCTGATTTTTTTCACAATTTATTTTAATTAATAATAACAGTTTTATATATGCTCAGCAGTATCAGTTTTAAGCACTTTAACAACAATGCAAACTTTTCAGTATTATAAATTAGGTACCTATTCATTTTGAACCTAACTAATCGATTGTCGTGGTATGGACATGTGACGCGAAGGAATGAGGTAAATGTTGAGTATGAATGTAGATGGATATAAGAGTAGAGGAAGACCAAATAAATGATGGATAGACTATGTGAAGGATGATATGGCTAGAAAGGAAGTGACTGCTGTGATGACGAGTAATAGTAGTGATCTAACTTTTACTACATGAAACTTCTAGTAAATTGAATTGTTTTATCTGTCTCAGTCACAAAATGTCTCTTTCATAAAATGTCTACTGGTAGCAAAATGTATCTCTGTTTTCTTGCTTCAATTAAATGTAAAACAAAAACATAACCGCATCAAAACCCAAGCGAATCATGGTCAGTTTTGTCACACCAAACAAGAAAAGCCAGTCATCCTACCAATTCATTGCTGTCAATCCAATTTATACACCGACAACCAAAAGTTTTAAAATTCAACGACAAAAATAAACTTTCAGTATATAGACCAACTAATGCTTCTAGACCAACTTCCAATAGACAAACACAGAAATAGCATTCATCTGTCAATACCGATTACCAGCTAAAAGCAACTTCTAAAGTTTGTCCGCCATTTTTGACTGCATCCACGTCAGGTTCAGAGGAATTGTTACTAAAACTTTCATTGTATTCGGGGGAGGACTGGACACGGCACGGTCAGTTGTTTCGCGAAAATACTTTTTTAGGAATTTGAAATTTTTAAACGGATACACGTATACAGGAAGCGGGAATTTTGCTGCGAAGGTAGGTAAGGTTTCAGAATAGTTTGCTGTTGGTTCATGATTGAAAAGTTTTTGGATAACCAAATTGACACCGTGATATTTCAAATACAAAATAATAGTTTATTTTTTAACAAGCGTCGTCGTATGGCTTCCGAAAGAGTGGGTCTTAAAATGAACATGGACAAAACCAAGGTTATGTTGAATGTTCATGTAACACCCACTCCTATCAAGATCGGAGACTCTACGCTCGAAGTTGTGGACGATTATGTCTACCTGGGACAAACGGTCCAGTTGGGTAGATCTAACTTCGAGAAAGAGGTCAATCGTCGAATCCGACTCGGCTGGGCAGCGTTCGGGAAGTTGCGCGGTATCTTCTCGTCCAACTTACCCCAGTGTCTCAAGACGAAAGTTACCAGTGATTACATACGGGACCGAAACGTGGTCGCTCACAATGGGCCTCATCAGAAAGCTCAAAGTCACCCAAAGGGCAATGGAGAGGGCTATGCTCGGAGTTTCCTTGCGTGATCGAATCAGAAATGAGGACATCCGCTTGAGAACCAAGGTTACCGACGTAGCCCGAAGAATCGCCAGACTTAAGTGGCAATGGGCAGGGCACATTGCTCGCAGAACGGATGGCTGATGGGGCCGAAAAGTTCTGGAATGGCGACCGCGAACCGGAAGACGTTGCGCTGGAAGGCCTCCCACTAGGTGGACCGATGACCTGGTCAAGGTTGCAGGAAACCGCTGGATGAGAGACGCACGGGACCGGTCAATGTGGCGACGCCTGGGGGAGGCCTATGTTCAGCAGTGGACGTCTTTTGGCTGAAATGATGTCGTCGTATGGAAGTGTCTTTTTAAGCAAGAAAATGTTTGTATTAGAACACTTTACTCTTCGGTAACTTTAATTTACGTAATGTACACACAATAATTATGCCAGTAATTACTATTTAACTTGAAATATGGTAAGAACTCCGTTCACCAATCTCAATAATTAACGTTTCGTGTGCGTATTGTAAACTATTACTTGCTTCGGTAAAAGAAAACATCGTGAGCCAACCAGCATATCGTCGCCGACATGTAAAGCCAAGTCAAGCCAAAGGAAACAGCTGATTTCTAAATTAGCTGTGAATAAATTCGATGTAGAGGGTTCACAGTGATATACTGAATACTAGGTTTGTGCTTGATGTCCCATTCACCGTGTAGATATTCTATTGGTTTATAGGTGCGATACTTCTATCAAGTTCTAGAGAACTCAAATAACAACATCAGCACCAACGAGCACTGCAGTCAACTAAATCATTCACACTCCTTTCTCCAACAATTCTTCTCCAAACCAACATATTTCTTAGTCGCATTATATTCGCAAAGTCAAGAGTACTGGCCATTATTAGAAGTAGCTATTTCCGTACAACATATCATGGGAGAGGCAATCTGAGTGAGAAATCACCCACTCAAGGGAATAGTCGCGCGGAGTGCCGATTTGTCGCTGTTTTTTGTCGCATCGTTGTGGAACCGAGATATAAATTATGTTGGTCGTTGTAATGCGTTTTTCGGTACAGTTTTGAGTTTATTTTTCGTTGAGTTATTGTGTGGGAGTTCTGATATTGGGAATCGTGGTTTGTTTTATGAGAGGACGTATTTCATTTCCATGGTTATTTGAGTTTTGGGTTAGAGGGCCCAATTGGCGAGGTGATCTTCCCGCAGTGTGTAAGGGTCTAATAAATAATTTTGACAAATTTAATGCCGTTAACCGTAGAACCGATGACCGTTGGGGAAGACGAGTTCTTGAGTGGAGTCCACAAATCGGCAAGCATAAGATGGGACGCCTTCATGCTCGGCGGTGCGACGATTTTTGCAGGATGGCTGGTTGCAACTGGATGAGAGTTGTGTACTGCTATAGGCTGATGATGATGGTGATGAATATATTGCTATAATTTTATACGTTACGATACGTTTAGCGCTAGTGGAAGTTACCTTAATTAATTATGGAAGTGAAAGCCTTTTCAATTTATGAAACAAGAGTGTCTTATCCTCTGTTGGGAATCATAACAGTTTGCAGGGGCCTGGAGCAATACTGCGATTTCGAAAGTTTCAATGGAATACAAAGTCTTTCTCTAAATATGTGTCTCCTATAGTTATATACCAAAATGATTCTGCAGCTTGTCTAAAGTATTTTAAAATCACTAAAACTAAACCATGAAATTTATCAATTTTACACACGAACTCAAACCCAAAACTATCTTATATTTCGACCTACATCTACCTTCATATCCCCTAAGATACAACAAGCCAGCTCAGGTAGCAATTTGTAACTGAATCAGTACCACAGTATACAGATAAACAGTAAACTAACCGTTTTTTAATCACATTTTATTTAAAATTTGTAAGTATGCCTTCGCGGCAAAACATAGCACTCAAATAATATGTTAACCTAACACCATTATGTAAATAAATACCTATGTCTAACAAATAAATAAAGATTTCTAGACCCTTTATATGAATGCATTCGAGATCCATTCCATGTTTTAATCTATAGGCAGTTTTTATTGTGACTTTTTTTAGTTGCTTATGGCTAATGGCTTAGTTGAAATAAAATATTTGAGTTTGAGTTATTTTTTGCAAGTAATCGGAAGCCCAAAAGTCTGACAATCAGTCAGAAGGCTGTCGAGTTTCTACAACTAAATTGCAGAGGTCAGACAGGCAGTAGCTCTGTGTAAAATCCTGGTATTCAGCTGATTTACAGTTAGTCAGGTAATACAAATGACTCTATCAACGTTGGAAAAAAACTTTAAAAAAAAGATGATGACTTGTGCAACAGTAACCATTTATTTGAAGCATGCTTAGAATTCGTGTAAACGTTTTGCATATCTGAGTCAATTCCAACTATTTCTTCATAGTTGAACTACCGCATGTTAACACCACTATGTCTTGGTCTACTGTGCCAGTTCTAATCCCAAATGGGATATTAATTTGATCGCACTCAGACTTAGAATGGATTTCATAGATAATATTATTATATCTAAATCCTTTAGTTCATTTGGTCTGAATGTGTTTTTATTAATAGTTTGAAACTCAGCAGGGATGTTTATGAGGGACATTTTGAAGAATTTAATTTTGTCGAGTTGCTTTGTTTAATATTAATACTAGTATCTTGAAAGTTCTAATTAAATCTGATTTAATTAACTTCTCTGTAGGAATTGGAATAGCTCATTTTGAGAGAAGTTTTTCCATAAAGAATGGTAGGTTCTGGAGATTATTTTGATGCACCTTAAGACTGATTAACTTTATCATCCTTCTTTGTTTATTATAGTTTATGGGCATAGCATATCTTCTATAACTCTAGTTTTTTTTTTTGTATAATCATTATCGCTTAATTGTAATGAGTATTGTTCGGTTTATTAATTTGGTCGTAAAGTCTTCGATGTTCCTAATACAGAACATAGTCTCATGACTTTTATATTTAATGATTGAGTATACAATACATACACACAAATATTTGTTAAATGGTGGTTGCTATAGTTACTGCCTGTTATCCCCTAAGGTTAGGCAGAAGCGTACCTTACACACCCACAATTCGCCAGTTATTATAAATGTGTGTGTGTTCTGTTGTGTGTAAAAGGAGTCTTTGGTCCAGTTGACCAAAGACTTGACCACTTGAAGTGGACCCACGAGATCAGTCGAACAAAACACATTTTAAATTGATTTTTTTCATAGTTTTATTGTGGGTAAAGTTGCAAGGGAGTCCATGCAGTTGACTAAAGACTCATCGGTGCCAAACCTATTGCCGTTAACCACACACAAATCCAGTGCTACAATATCCTTTTAATTCTCCAAAATATACCTAAAACTGCACCCAACCGCTTACCTATCACATGCACGTCTTCTCAAACTTACAGCAAGCAGTTTGCTTAAGCACAAGCATTAAGTAAAACATATGACAGCATTTAAGTCGTCCATAACTTGCAGTCATAACTTAACACTGGGGGCACAGGCTTGGCAGAGCGTTCGTACCAGCTTGATTGTCTAAGATTGTCGGTGGATAGTCTTGGTGTAGATTTTGAATGGATTTTGTTTGATTTTCTGTAGATGACATGCTACCATGCGACCTTTACTTCTAATCGAAGATCGAGTGCAATGACATTCACATAGCACCTTTCTAATAATTCAAAGATAAAGACTCGTTTATTCGTAGAATATAGCCAAAATATTTTAAAAGAGTATCCAATCAGATTCTTACCGGTTCTTCTCCATAGGAATCGACCAACACGAACCGTGAACCTCTTTTCTACTGGCCTGTTGGTCTAGTGGTTAGTGACCCTAACTGCTATGCCGGAGGTCGTGGGTTCGATTCCCACCCAGGACAAATGTTTGTGTGATGAGCACGATCATTAGTTCTGTGTCTGGGTGTAATCCTACTAATATTATAAATGCGAAAGTTTGTGAGGATGGATGGATGTTTGTTACTCTTTCACGCCAGAACGGCTGATCAGATCTGAATGAAATTTGGCACAGAGGTAGATTATAGTCTGGAATAACACATGGGCTATATATTATCCCCAAAATAACTTAAGGGGGTGAGCAGTATTGCATTATCCTTATTCCTCAACTGTTTTACAGCTTGATACTGGAAATAAGAAATAACGCAAGGGACATCGAGCGTGCTGTGCAATTTTTCACTTTAGGCGCTTGGTGCGAGCGTTGCAAATCCAAGAGAAAGCTGAAGTCCCTTACGGCATTTCAAATTTCCGGTATCGCCACAATCGAACTGTCAACTGTCATACTATATATTAAAATAGAAGGTCTATTTCAAGCTATTTCTCAATGGTGTAGGTAGCCTAACGGTACAGAGACTTACCTGTAAACAAAGGTACGCAAGTTCAAATCACAGTCAGTATTATCCACTTTTTGTGATTTTTTATAATGTTGAAGGATTTCCAAAAATGTTAATCATGTTCGCGAGTTCGATCTCCAATCGGTTTTCACTTTTTGTAAGTTCCAGGTATTGGTTTTTATTTTGATGCTAAATGGTTTTCAAATCAATTCAGAGTAGATTAATGTAATCTACTTTTAATTTTAAATACAATATTTTAAATCTGTACACGTAGAGTTTCTGTCTATTGAACATATTATTTAGAAAAAAATAATGTTTTCTTTTATTGTACAATCATTTTTAGAATTTTTGTATGTAGTGTGTGTGTTTTGGATGTATTACTTTATTATTATAGTATTATCACGTGTACATTTTAAAACTAATATGATTAGGGTTTTAGTTTTTGTTTCATTGTAATAGGTGCTCTCTATCAAAAGATATACGAATTTAAAGTGTTTATGAAGAACTTATCATCGTTAGAAACATACATGTAACGACATCTATTGCACCATAACGGTACTAAATAATAAATGTGTTCACAAGAAAACTTTTAAATCGTCTTTTTCAAACAGTTACGATAAAAAAGGTACTCTTGATTAGTTTAAATGACGCTGCTTCGAAAATCTACATAGGGTTTTTTTTCGGAGGGTGGGAAATCATCAAATTACTCCTCCCGCTCTGGGCAGAGCGGTAGGGAATGTCAGACTTCTACTGACTAAAACCACCCATGTTCCTTCTTTGCCCTTTGTGCTGGGGCCGCAATATCTCTTTCGAACAGCCCGCAGCCCCGGCCCTTGCGGGCCCCTTCCGTATTGCTGACATCTCTTTGAGGCGCGCGTGGAACACGAACGCGCCGTTGACAAGGCCTGTCGTCGTCATAAGACGGGCGGACGGCGAGCTAGCCCATTACTCACCGTCCACAGGCCCGCGTCTACGGTGGCCGGAAGCCATCACGTGGCCCCCGACACCCGGAGCGCCTCCCGCGGCAGCTGGGACGAGAGGTTCTCTCCCTCTCACGTTCCACCACCTCCTTCGCTAGCATCACTGCTTCGCAGAAGGAGGCGACGGCGTCCCATTTCCTCTCGCCCCGCACCATGGCTTGAACCAGGGCCGGACGCGAGAGGTCGCCGCCGCCCGATCGCCGCTAAGAGAACACGACGGGGCTCAACCCAAGCGGGGCACCGCCCAAGCGGGGCAAGCCTCCGTGGTGTGCTCCACCGTGTCCTCCGGCTGATCCTTGCAATGGTAGCATCCGGGCGTTTCCTTCCGCCTGATTCGATGCAGGCCGAAACAACCGTGTCCGGTGAGGACCTGCGCCAGATGGAAGGTGAGGGTGCCGTGGCACCTCTCAAGCCAGTCCTCAAAAAGGGGACTTACCACCACTGTGCCCTGCACGGGGTTGCGACAGTCACTCTCTCCATGTCGCTTTGAAATCACACCCGGGCGGTCTGTCCGCCAAGCAGCAATATGCCGCGGCAGTGGAGTTACCCCCCAGTGTAGTGCCTCCGCGAGCCATTCATGCAGGAAACTACATAGCATAAGCCCGGTGGTGTGTGTTTGCATTGCATGCATTAAATTTTGGCAGTTTAACTTCGCCTTCGACAACTGGCAGTGTTCATTTGACATCATTTTCTGAATTGCGGTGTTAATATTTGTCGTGAACAGTCAACAAATACAAATTGACCGGTACACAGTAAGAAAACAGCTGTAAAACTTTAAAATAAAAACCTAATTAAAATTAGATAAGACCCACGGGCCACGACGTAAATCTATTTGTTCAGTGCGGGAATCGAATACAGGACATGCATGGCAGCGCCACAGTCAAACGCCGAGGCACTGCGCCAACTGTGCCGTCTTATCGCTGTGGCTTCCTCGGGCATTGCTGCAACTTTGCTAAACAAACGGCCAGATTGCACTTTCCGTTTACAAATTGCCGCTGAATCTTACCCCAACTTGCAACATCAGCAAAAATCTGCGATTGGCCATGGAACAGATGTCTTTGCAAATAAGCTGCTTTAAACAGGAGGGAGTCGCCTGGAATTAGATGTAGATGCGAAAATTCCACTTTCCGATGAGTTTTCCCATCCAGTGCCAACAGAAGATGAACTTACCATGCACGATTTTCATAATTTGAGAGGTTAATATAAATGATTAAGAGTAGTTATGTAAGAGGGCCGTCACCAAAGAACAAGGCATTTGTTTGTACATTTTGAGAAATAAGTTAAGGTACGGTTACGGTTTTTAAGCCATCGTCGTCTCAACTCCATTTCATTTTGATTCAAGCCGCTGCCGCTCCTAATTACAGCGCCCATAAGGACGCCTTTTGTAATCATTACTCACATCATCACATTTTGATCAAGCCGTCAGGTCTCACATATAAAATAACATTACGCCTTAATCCCGAAAGAATTAGGCAGTGGTGTACCTAATCGTAAACCCACAGTAATGTAATAGAGGGCGTTTGATGTCTATAGATGTAATATTGCCATCGACCGGGCACGAAAACCACGCTCCGTGGCCTCTACTACGAAAACACTTTGCAATCAAACCCCGGACCTCGTCCTCAGTAGTTGCACTTGAGGCCACTCGATCAACGAGACAGTCACACATCAAAATTTCCACGTGAACGAAGTCGCGGGCATCAGCTAGTTTATCTATAATATGTATGTATTTAGAAATATATAAGTATGTTTATCAGTTGTCTAGTACCCATAACACAAGCTCTGCTTAGCTTGGGACTAGATGGCGTTGTGTGATAGTTGTGGAATATTGTGGAATATTATTATAGTAGATTCAGGACATATCCGCCGAGATTTCATTGACTATATTATATGCGCTTAAAGCTTTTTTTGTGCAGTTTGGGTGAGGCCGAGGTTTAAAGTTATATAAAAAGGCAAATGTGTTATGTGGTTTGACTCAATTTTGACCTGGAAATGATTATGGTGCCGATTAAATAATTCGCTTTTCCGAATCTTTTTCTTGAAGTCACCAAGGAAAACCCCAAACTGTCCCCTGACCGGCAAAACTATAAATCACCTTCCCTGCCGGATGCCAAACTCATCAGCGTAATGATACATCTAAAAAAGGCCTTCCATGACATAGGCTGTATCGTTACTTTTGAGTGATGACCTGTTTTTTTTGTCTGCGGATGCTAGATTCATTTGTCTTGTGACACGATAATTAAAGATTGTAATGTTTTTTGACACCTAACATACCATCAATCTAAGGCTGGCAGAGCCTTTTCTGATAATATTACGTAATTTGATCTAGGCCTCAAAATCTGCGGTACATCATCAGCACATAATTTTCCCACTGTTGGTACGCAGGCCACCTCTCTACGAGAGGGAATCGACTATAACCCAACACGCGGGCCCAGTGCGGGTTGTTAGATGTAACATGTCTTCGATTTTGTTGTTGTTGGACATGCCAGTTTCCTCACGAAGTTTTCCATCACCGTAATTGAGAGCAGTGTTGATGAAATAAATTACACAAAGTAATGCGCATGACTGCACGGGTTCGAACTCGCGACTTACTGCACGCAAGTTGGGGCAGCCACCACTGGGCTACCGCAATCTTCGATACATAACTCACTCAATTAATAAGAAAAGTTCGCTATCATTTAAGACTAATGGGAATATGTTTCAGTTATAGTAATAAGTGAAATATGGGTGTCCTATACACTCCTATCCACCCTTCCAACAAAAACATAATATAATTTACAGCAGTATTATAACAAATACCCTCAATCAAAATTAAAATGAATCGCTAGACTTGAAGCAATCAATCACCGAGTCAGACAGTGGGCATCACGGCTAAGTCCACGCTCGTTTCGGCGCCCCACTTGCTAACAACTCGTATTAATCATAACACGCTTCCTGTTTAGCGTGGCCTCTACGAATGTTGAGGCCACGAAAGCAGCGGGTTAGATAATTGTCGAGGTCGTATGAAAATATTGTGTATTTGGTAGGACAAGATCAGTCCTATCAGGTGGAGGTCGATAAGTTAGACGTAACATAATAATATTGTAAAAAATTGGTGTTCTGCTGCAATCGGTTAGACTGGAAACTGACCACAACAGAGTTGGGAAAATGCTAGGCAGATGATGACTTGAATCAGGCTTACTCTAATTTAATTACAGCTTTATCACATAATAAAAATGAATTTGAGTTGATTTGATTGCTTACCACGGCAAAGACTACAATATATTCATTTATTTAGCCAAGAACTGGCAGACAGTGCTTTGGAAGCACCAACTAGGTAGACTAATATCCTGGTGAAGGTTGCGGGGATTCGCTGGATGTGAGAAGCACGAGACCGGTCAATGTGGTGACACTTAGGAGAGGCCTATGTCCAGGAGTGGACGTCTTTCGGCCATGAAATGATTATGATGATTTATTTATTCGCGTTCCACAAATACGTTCACCTATGCATTAAAATCCATCTCCTGTTCTAGCTAAGTAAGTCTCAGATCTCTATAAAAAGTTAGTAAAAACCACACTTTAATAAAAACTACTATACGTGGCAACATAAGGGTGGTCTAACTCCATTAAGCTCAAAGCACGTTACACTTTTTAACTTAGTTTCCGAGTTTCTGGACAATGCACCTAATGTTGTTGTGTGTGTTATAACCCTTAGCTCATCCTAGGGGATAAAGTTACAGGGGGTTGTAGTGTTAGTCGAGTGTACAAGAATTAGTTTTATTTGGTGTGAAGTGTGACATCAATTTTGTAATAATAAAAGATCATCAAAGATTGAGTGCTGAGTTTTCTCCGTACCTCGGAAAGGACGTTAAGCTGCTGGTCCCGACTGTAATTTGTAGGTAGATCTTCGATTGTTGTACAGGTTGTCAGTGGGCTGAAAGTCTGACAACCAGACTTACCCAAGGATATCGGATATTATCTAGTACTAACTGGGTTGTGGAGGTCACATAAGCACTCATTCTATTTAAAGTACTGGTGTTCTGCTAAATCTGGTTAGACTGGGAGCCGACCCCAACTTAGTTGAGAAAAGGCTAGGTAAATCATGATGTTGCAAATAAATCATGTCAGAAGCTATCCTGGGCAATCAGACGTACTAATATTGTCCTATTAAACTGTACAAACCTAACAGAAACGAAAAAAATCGCTAGTCTAGTTTGTTAGTCTTTCCATACAAAATCAGCTCCAGTTTTCCAGCCTGCCTCCACTCGCTGACTTCCCAGCCTCCTCCCAAAAGATGCAAAGAACAGATTTATGTTCCGAGATTAACAGCAAATTAAAAAGTTCCCAGAACTCCGCACTCGGAAGTGAAAAACTTTGGAAACGTTTGATAAAAGTATTTCTCTGTTTATTTATGGGAACGAAACGAATGGGTGGCCCTTTTTTAATAAATTTATGCTCTTAGGAATTGTCGGAGTTACTGCTTTTGAGGAAATGGAAGGAGGAGATAGGAATTTCCCATTAACTTCTGGAATTTTGGTTGATCTTTATTTATTTTAGAGCCAGACTGACCCAATAGTAACGAACTTCACTTACGAGTTGCAAATTGTAGGTTCGACACAAGGAAACGTATTAATTACTTTGACTGCTTTCTTACCGCGGTGCTGCTTTCGTAACGGTAGAGGAAAACGTCATGACAAAATTGAAATCTTGAAAAACATCTGAAGAATTGTCAACCCGCAACAGATCCGCGGGGTTGGCTACTCTTCACTGCATCTCGCATTGATTCCTTTGTCTCAGTCATAGGTACTTAATATAATATCTATTGTAGGCTGATTATGTTTAGACAAAATCTATACATAGCCACGTGCACCAATCATAACTAATATTATAAATGCGAAAGTAACTCTGTCTGTCTGTCTGTCTTTGCTTCAACTACTGAACCGTTGGAACTTGAGAAAGGACATAGTTTTTTTTTTTTTTTTCGCGAGATAAACCAAAAATCTACCGGAAGTCACTATTCCACGCGAACGAAGTCGCGGGCAAAAGCTAGTTCTTACATAAATACTAATATTATTCCTATTACTTCGTCCATATTCATACACGCTGACTTCTGCGCACTTCGCCTTACTACCATACGCACTTTATTTACGAAAATTAGGTCACCGACCTCATAACACGGCCACAAACTCACATTACTGTTGACACCATATTACCCTTGATCCAAATCTCCATGGATATTGTTCTTTCATAGTGCATTATCACCATAAGATGGGAGATTTTTTCATAAACCAAAATTGGAGCATTCTCGCGAACATTATCGTTAACAACGATAATGGAAGAAAAATATGCGTTGCGCCATCAGTGACGTCATCGATTCTGTCGCCTATAGGGATGGGAAGTCTCGATGTTTAAACGATAATAATTTATCGGCAATTAATTGTTGTGTTTTTTTTTGTTAGCCTGAATTGTCCCACTGTTGGGCAAAGGCCTCCCCCATAGTCTTCCACTCTTCTCTCCGTGCGGCTTTCTCCGGCCAATCTTGTAAAAAATTAAAATACCAAAAGCGAAAAATCAAAACGCCTAAAATTCCTTTCACAAATTCTATTGTTTCAACTATTAACCTAAAACATTAGTTCAGCAATAGATCATTGTTCGTTCACATTTGAAATATGGTTGCAGATAACAAGTTCGTGTCAAACTGGCGTGTTATCGTAATCTAGTGACGTGCGGATATCGATATGTAGGGAGGGGAAATTATTGTTGTCATAGAACTTGACACGTGTCGTGGTAAATGCAGTTGTCGATAGGTTGGCTTTGTTTTCAATTGTTGTTGTTACGGAAAAAGTATTAGAAGGGGCTAGAAAAGTTGCAAAAGCTTTCAATTGGGCTGGCATAAGGTTTTCCGCAGCTTAATCTATCCCACTGACTCGACTATCTCGTTGGTCTCGTGGTCACGACTGCTGAACAAGTGAACATGAGGCCGTAGGTTCGAGTCCCGGGTCGCGCAAAGTGCAGTTGTTGAATTTTTCATAAGGATTTTCTAAGTAGCAGTCATCGAGTCTAGATTTGTTCCCGTTGATGGCAATAGGCTCGCCCCTATTACATGACACTTAATTTTTTTTTTCACACGTTGTAATTTGGTAATTAGGAAGTCTTATTCGACAAGTTTATTTAGTTGGTTTGCTTCTATAAATTTCGTTGGTACTTTGTAAATCTCACGGTTGATACAGTAATAAACATAAGCCAAAGTTTGTGCTACATACAGTTTTTAGATCTCGGCTCTAGATTCTTTCGTTTGCAACGGCGCAATTACAACCACGAAAATCATTTCATTCCGATGCATGTATAAAAAATATTTTCATTCACTTATTTCCATCTTATTTTTTTGCTCAAACTGTCGCTTTGTCCCACTTCCCCATCCGCCATGCCCTATTTCACCCTTATTGTTCTATAAGTGATAAGCCATGTCCCTTGACCGAAAGCGGCCTCAATAAAATGTATACAAACATTATTTTTGGAGGTCAATGGGATATTTTCGGTTAGAATCACAAGATGAATGATGTTATCAAGGTTTTGTAACAATATTTTGATTTATAAGAGTATCCGTGGAGTTTCTTGTCTAATATTTTTCACTAGCGGACGTCCCACGGTTTCACCAACGTAGATCCCGTTCCTGTGAGAATACACGGATAAAAAGTATCCTATGTTCATTATCATCATCATCATTTCAGCCAAAAGACGTCCACTGCTGAACATAGGCCTCCCCCAGGCGTCGCCACATTGACCGGTCCCGTGCGTCTCTCATCCAGCGGGTTCCCACAACCTTGACCAGGTCATCGGTCCACCTAGTAGGAGGCCTTCCAACGCAACGTCTTCCGGTTCGCGGTCGCCATATCCTATGTTACTCGTGGATAATGTAGCTTTCGAATGGTGAAAGAATTTTTAAAAACGGTCCAGTAGTTTTTAGCCTATTCATTACAACCCAACAAAGTTTTCCTCTTTGTAGGAGACCTCATCTCTGTAAGAGTCAGCGAGCCAAGCAAGCTCATATTAAGTTGGTGAATATCGTTTTATCTTTGATAAAGGTAAAAGGAATAGATATGTTTATTCAAGAAAAACAGTTGTCTCATGTTACTCGAGGGTTTATATAACACATTTTCTCCTTCAATTTTCTCCTAATAACCATCACGCCATCATTAATTCGCTTTTCATTTTTTGGAGTATCAAGCTTCAGTTGTGATGCTGGTGGTCTCGTCTAAATGTAACTGCTGTGTTTGAATGCGACTGTAGGATATTGACTGGGTGGATTACAAATACCTTAATATGACCGATTTTAGCGGTGTTGACGGCGAGCGAGTGTCCCTCGGTATGGTCAAACTCTAACTCAAAAAAAAAAAAAAAAAAAACAAATCAAAAAAACAAAAAAAAAAAAACAAAAAAAAAAAAAACAAATCCAAAAAATTAAAAAAAAAAACAAATCAAATTCTTTATTGCATGCATGTGTTAAAAAGTTGATACATTATTGTTGTTGTTGTTTGGTCTAGGCCTAGCATTGAATAGGTCATTAAGATGATCTAGAATCTTATGATGCGATCGCACCGGACGGCGCGAAATAACGGACACATTTCTCATCACCTTTTAAATTGTTTACCTACGCATGTCCCACCATCAGAAGTTTTAAAAAGAGAGAATAAAAATTCAGCAAAAGAATACTACATGACGAATTCAACACAGAATTTTTACCCAAACATACATTGAAATAGCAATACGTTGTAAATTTTGAAGCATACGGAATGCATTCCGCTGAGCAGTTCGATTCGATCTCATTCATTTCGTTCATTCGTAGGAACCACACGAAATATTAACTTATTTTGCTGAAGATGCAAGACTAGACTGAAATGTTACTCTGTATTGGTCCGCTATTTTATTTGTTTTGAAGTAAAAGATAAATGTTGAAGTAAATAAAATTGTGCTGCGTTTTATTTTCTTTAATTCACATACTTACGAGTACGTTTAAAGGTGGGTCAAGATAACTTATTAAAAACAATTTAATACAAATATCCTGTTGACTTTTGAATCAATCTGCAGGTTAAGCCACGCTTGTCTAGGTTACATACCAAGTTTCATCCGTGCCTCAGAAAACCCGGCCCGTTGGTCCCAGCTGACATTGAGAATCCTTGACAGTCATATCAAGTAGTCAGTAACCCGAAAGTCTAACAACCAGTCCTACCAAGGAATATCATACTAGGTACCCAATACTGACTGGGTTGTGGAGGTCAGATATGTAGTCATCAGCCTATAATGTTCCCACTGCAGGGACTCAGGCCTCCTCTCTAGGAGAGGGATGGGCTATGATCTACCACGCGGGTCCAGTGCGGATTGGTAGGTGTCACATGTCTTCGATTTTTTTTCCTCACGATGTTTTCCTTCACCGTTTTTGGAGCAGTGGTGATGAAATAAATTACACGAAGTAATGCGCCTGACTGGGTTCGAACCCACAACTCACTGTTCGAAAGTCGGGGCCGGTACCACAGAGCCACCACTGCCCTAATGTAGTCGCTCCATGTAAAATATTGATAGACCAGAAGCTAACCCTGACATAGCCAGTCCGCATTAACCCAGTCTACACAAAGCTTTACCCACTAAATATAATATCAGAGGCTCTCTAAACAGCACAAACGCTCAGGCACAAAGGCCTGCTATGAAAACTGCAACAATTAGTGCACGCTACTAATTACTATCAGACAGCTGAGGTAGACGCTTGTGTTAACTAACTACGAGTATGTAGTCAGGGTGCAACTTGTGTTGTTGACGGTACACATGCGAGGGTTACACATGATACTGTGGGGGCAGGGAATAGGCGATTAGGGTCCTTTAATTTTTTTTGTGGACATGGAGTATCTTGCCCATTCTTCTACATATCGTTCTACAGTGCAATCAAAATAATTATCTTGGCATTTCCGAACTTCGTGCAGGTTATTTTGTTACAACTAATGTCTAAAAGTGTTTTGATATTTATTTTATTTGTATTTCTCGCTGTATATATTAGATATTTTATTTTTTTATTTATTAGGTATTTGTTTATCTGGCAATAACAGTTTTCTTCACAAGTTTACATGCGTATTAAAAGTTCGCAGAGCCTATGTTCAGACCTGTCAAGATAATTTGATCGTACTGTACGCTATGGAATAGGCAATTATAATACTATCACAAGTTATTTGACCTTGTGACTGTGACTGGTAGCTTTGCCTTTTTGGTTTTTCTGACATTCAAAAGTGTAATGGTCTTATTGAAATAAATACTTTGAATGTTGTTTCATCATCATCATTTCAGCCGAAAGACGTCCACTGCTGGACATAGGCCTCCCCTAAGTGTCGCCACATTGACCGGTCCCGTGCGTCTCGCATCCAGAATGTTGATTAGTTGTATCTATTGCACACAATACAAGTCAAGCCTTCTGACTATCATTGCAAGAATCACCGACTGAAACAGCCACCGATCTGACAGCCAGTCTTACCAAGGGGTTTCGTATTAACCATTTCTAACTGGGTTGTGGAGGTCCTCTATGCGGTCGCTCCATGTAAATACTGGTATTCAGCTGCATCTGGTTAGACTGGATGCCGACTCGAACATGGTTGGTAAAAGGCTAGGCAAATGATGATGTCTTAGGTTAGGTACTTTAAGTGTTTATTGAAAAACGAATTAAGGCCAAGAATTAAAATAAATGATTTATCGTCGCTGTCATTAATTTATAAACTTCGTAAACAGATTTTGCGAACACAATTGAGTGGGCTGAAAACTCATCTTTCAAAATTCTTTTCAGCCCCCAAATATAGGCTATTCAAAGAGTACTAACATCCTATTTTTTATTGTCCAGTCTGAGCTTTTATTGTTAAACTTCAAACACAAAGATAGCCCTTTGACATCGGTCATTTTTCGATTTTTCACAGGAAATCAAATTCGTCAAACTTTGACTGTCTTCCTTAGTGCCTTTCAGAAATTATTATCATATTTCTGAAAGTTACCCTTGTAGGACAAATTACAAGATAAAATAACCCTTTTCGTCACGACTTAAGGGTACTTTACTTAATTTGACGAGTTTAGATTTGACAATCTTCGATCGTTTCTAAACTAATAATTAAATTGTATTGTGAAAGGGACGATTTATTTTCGATCGCTCACTCAACGTTGACCTTTCCTTGTTTCTCTGTCGAGTCAGTTATGATTAAGCTTGTAACTCAAAACAATAATTACATTAAATCGTTACAATATTATATTATAAGAACTGACAAGCCACGTGTCCCATGGCATTTCGGACAGGAAAATCTGGCGAAATTCCTACAAAATATCTTCTTATCATTTTATTGTTACATTTTAGAGAATAAAATAGCTTGCAACCAAAGTTGCGCAAGCGTAAGCAGTAGAGGATAAATTAATAAAAATCTTAAACCTTGCTCATCATCAGAAATTTTATGTTATGTCTGTGTTATGAAACGTACGGTCCAGAAAATGTTTGGCCTTGTACAGCATTGTCTTAGCCACTATCTTTGTGTTACTTTATGCCAACGACATGTCCAAGTAGATAATACTACAGTATCTGATCTACACGAATTTGCCGCCCCCGCTTCAGCGTTTAGCACCCTCTAATTCTCTAGCCCGATCTAAACATACATGAGGACAAATGAGCAAAGTTTTCTAATAAAAAACCCTCACACCGCGCGAACATACGATTTAAACTTTTTTCTGTCTAACTGTATTAACATGAGTTTGTCTCATGATTGCCCCGTTACCTTCATACCCTGGGGTTAACCCTTACAGTACACCCCAGGGTATATTGTAAGGGTAAAGTTTGAGTAAAAGAGTTGGGATCTAATTATTATTGGGGAGGATGTTTTACGAAACTTTTCATTGTCAATACGGTAGAAAGTCTCTTGAGGTTGTTAATTATTTATTAATAATAACTTTTGGGTAAAATTTTGAGTGCCTTCATTAAGTGATTATCTTTTTTTTTTGTTTTTTGGCGATGTTGAAGTTTTCATGTCAACTTATCTTTAAGTATCAGATACTAAACTTTTGTTTTATTGTTAGTAAGAGGTACTTTAGTAAACGGCTTACCCCTTACCCCAAAAGGAGAGTAAAAGATAACTGCAATACTTTCAGTTCGTCGCTGTAAATAATATCTCAGCAAGCGGGTGGAGTGCCAAATCGCCGGGAACTTTGCAAATTACCCGCATATTTATGTAGCGGTGAAACTTTTAATGTTGCGTGTAATGTACGCTTGTCAGACGTTTTGCTGCGTGTATGAATTCATTGTTGTTCCGTTACTTAGTAGGTAGTTTCTGTTTTTGGCGCTCAAGATTGTTTGGTGAATCATTTTATTGTTTCTGAAGATGAGTTTTTTCATGTTCCATGGTCGATTGATTTTGAATGGGAATTAGTGTTTTGTTATGTTGCTTAACTGCTTCATTGGTCGACTTCTGTGCATAAGGTCCTGCGTTCGATTGCCAGGTGAGGTAGAGTGCTATTGGGTTTCTCCATCAAGATTTTTCAGTAGCCAAGGAGTCTGGATTTGTGCTCGGTTGATGGCAAAAGGCTCGCTCCTATTACATGGGACTTAAACATAACTGGTGAGGATATATATAACCCTAGATAGGATTACAGGCTTGATGTGATGTTGCTCATTGGCTGGCAATTTTGTAGGATCTCTAAAAATAAAATTAGGCCATGATAAAACTTAAAAATAATCATAATTATGCAACTGCTGCTACCAACTGGATAAGCCGGTAGCGAATCCACGGGCTATCCGGGTAAATTGCACCCGCGCGTGTGTAAACTTACATACTTGCCATCGCGGTGTGGTGCCGACTAAACTGCAGCTACACGATATGAAAACATTCTTAAGTCTTGAGACGAACACGCGACGCGTCTTTTCTTACTCCCCTGCTTTATACAGTTTGATTAATTTTTGCGATATCCAAGTCAGCCAAATTGATTCTTTGACACTTCGTCAAGCTTCATTGTCTTGGGGCTTTTCTTTAGAACACCCCTGTAGATTTTTGCTTTCAGGAGCTGCAGTAGTTTGAGAATAGTGTAGGTGGCTTGTCCCGGGACTACAAAAAGCCTGGACCAACGGCTGTCCTGGATGGTAACACATCTACGGACAAACCTAGACACGCACAGCTTTACTTGAAAATCGACCCGAGTGAGTGTTAAAATTTAGCCACGACTTTCCCCCATCCCTATTACATAACATTAAACTAAAATCTTTACCTAATTACAAATTAAAGCGCCAACCTCCGATCCCGCAGTTAAATTATAACATTCATAAAGGTCTTTGAATTACAGATTACAACGATAATACCTTTATAGGGCGACAGATTTAGAATTGTAATTTCGTTTTAACAAATGGCTGTATTCTTAAATTAACACCTTTGTAAGCATTGTTGACTGTTTAACAAAAGCTTATTATTTCGCTCTTTGAAAAGAATAATTTGCGGTCTTAGGCAAATATTTTTTTTAAGATAAAAAAATTGAGTTAAGATCTTTTGAATGCCTTTTAGAAGATGTTTTTTTCTTGTTGTGATTTTATTTTAATGGGCACGGTTTTGATGTTTGTCATTGGGAATAATAGAATTGATGAATGAGAAGATGATATTTAAATTGGATGTGAACTTTTAAGAAGGTGAATTTAGGAGTCTAGGCAAGGTGAAATCTTTGACATTGATAATAATAAATTAAGAATTTAAATATGAGTAGCATTCACAAGTTCAGGGGTTTGTCTGCCTCGTTAGTCTACTTGTTGCAAGCGTAACTGCTGAGCATGAGGTCCTAGCTTCGATTCTCAACCAAAGTGTTATCGGGATTTTTCATCAGAAATTTTTCAGTAGTAAGAAAGAAAGAAAGAAAGAAAGAAATCATTTATTTGCTAAAATGTAGGTATACATGATAAGATCGCATATTTTTGAATAGTCCCGATACATTTTTACCTTCCGGCGTGCAAAATTTTACATTTGAATTTAATTACACACAACATTTATATTATAATCATTACCACAGCACAAGTCATAATTTAGTTGGCAGAAACAGATCAGTCTCACAAAAATATGAAAAAAATAATAATGAATCATAAATGTCTCGCGTATCATTCAGTAAATAATATTAATGTCATGATGTGTATTGTAAAAGCTTAATGTCAAAATGTTCAATGTCAAAAATAATCCAAATCAATCAATACATAATAATGTCATAATAATAATATTTATGCAAGTAATGTCAATATTATAAGTATGTCAAATTACATATAAAATGTCGACCAATTAATCTAATAAAACACAATAATAAAAATTCACAAAAAGGCATAGCAATGACATCATTATATTAAACATCAACATTTTACTGCACAGTTTTATCATTTAAAAAATCTTTAATTGTGTAGTAACACTTGTTAAGCAACAGTTCTGTTAATTGTTTTTTAAATTTTGTTATGGGTAGATCTTTCAGATTCTCAGGTACTTTATTATATATAAGCGGTCCCATGGTAAGTATGTTATTTTTTAATAAGGCTGTTTTATGACCGCCTGTGTGCAATAGGTTTTTATATTGGGACCTCATTGGTCCTGTGCGTTGTCTTTTGTCAACCATTGAGGTAAATAAGTGTTTGTTTAATGTTACAAAAACGGCAACTTCTAGTATGTACAAACTAGGTAATGTCAGAATTTTTAGGGCTTTAAATACAGGTTGGCAACTTTCAGTATACTTAAGACCTGTCATTGATCTAAGACATCGTTTTTGGGCCTTAAATAACCTCTCTCTCTCACTGCAGTTGCCCCAAAAAATTAGTCCGTATCTTAATACTGAAGCCACTAATCCATGATATGCCATCACTAACGCATCTATGTTTACTTTATTTGACAGGTTATAGAGAACATATGCAGATTTGCTTAATTTTTGGCACACATTTTCAGCATGAGATTTCCATGTTAATTTGTTGTCAATATGTACTCCCAGGAATTTTGTCACTGAAGTTGTGTCTACGTTTTGTCCATTATATTCAGTAATTACTTTTTTTGGCTGTAACCTCTGGTGAAAATGCATGACTTTAGTTTTTTGTAAATTTATAACTAGATTATTTTTATTGAGCCAATCTATGATTGATTTAAGTGTGTTGTTTATTTCGTCTTCATATTTCGTCTCATTTATACATTCGACGATGGCAGTACTGTCATCAGCAAATAACGTCATTGGTTGACTAATTTGGCGGGGTAGGTCATTAATGTAGAGTAGAAACAGTAATGGACCGAGTACACTGCCCTGTGGAACTCCGAATTTAGTTACTCTACAACTAGATACATATTTCAATTCACGCTTAGTTTTAGAACAGATCCTTGATATTTCTGTGAATTGTTTTCTATCTGTGAGATATGACTTAATTAGGTTCAATACGTTTCCTCTTATGCCGTAATCGCTAAGTTTATTTAAGAGAGTATCATGTTTTACATAGTCGAATGCCTTTGTCATGTCTGTAAATATTGCACAAATAGGGTTTCTCTTATCCATGCTGTTCATAGTTACTTTTAAGAAATCGAATATTGCCATATTGATATTTTTATTTTTACGAAAGCCCTTTTGTTCCTCGCATAAAATGTCATTTTTAGTTAAAAAATTGTAAATGGATTCATAAATTATTTTTTCAAATATCTTAGAGAATACTGAAATTAGAGCTACTGGTCTATAGTTACACATGTCTTCCTTGTCATTTTTTTTATGTATTGGCTTTATGATAACGGTTTTTAATTTATCAGGGAATACACCTGAGCTTATACACACATTCATAATGTGGCTCAAAGGTTTTGCGATGATATTAGACACAAATTTGACTACAATGGTGGAAATGCCGTCGAATCCAAAACTTTTTTTATTTTTCAAGTTTTGTATCACACGTGTGATGTCTTGAGGGACTACCGGTTGCATAAATAGAGACTTTTGGGTTTTGGAAATTGGTGCTTTATTTTCCGTACATTTATTGGATATGTCATGTATTTGGTCAACAAAAAAGTTATTAAACGATTCAGCAATCTGCCTAGGGTCTTTTACTAGTTGTTTACCTTCGTTAATTTGCAAAATTGGTTCTTTAACTAAATTATTATTATTATTTATTATTTGCCATGATGCTTTCGATTTGTTTATTGAGCTATTAATTAGATAATTATTTTGGGCTTTTTGAGTCAGCTTTACAATCTTTTTAAGTTTTCGTGCATAGTTTTTAAATTTATTTTTGTTCTCACTTGTAGGTGTTTTTCTGTATTTCCACAACATGTTCCTTTGCTTTTTACTACAAATTCTTATACCTCGTGACAGCCATTTAATTTTTTTATCTGATTTTACATTTTTTAATTGAATTGAGCATTTGAATAAAGCATAAGTCATATAATAAACGAAAGAGATCAATAAAATTATTATATGCCTCATTAGGGTTATCTGTCCCAAGTACATCTGAAAAGGATAGGCATTGGAGGTGCTTTTTAAATAAATGTAAATTTTCTTTAGATAAATCGCGCTTTTCAATTCTCCAAGAATTAATTGTACATGTTTTATTTACTGGCATTTTTAAAATTTGAGCGGAATGGTCCGACAAACCTAAGTCGACTACTTCGCTCATACAATTTTGTTTGGAATTGTGGGCAAAGTTATCTAAACACGTACCGCTTCTTGGTCTGGTTGGCTGATCAATCGCTAACTTTAGATTATAATTTAACAGTAAATTTTCGAAGTCTAACGTAACATTATTTTTCCTCAGTGTGTTGATATTGAAGTCACCACATATCACAATTTTTTTATTTGCCTTGGTACACAATTTCTTTAACAAACTATCTAGATGGTCAAAAAACATTTTAATATTGGACATGTTCGGTGGTCTATAAATACAAACAACTATTAATCCCTGCTGTCTTAATTCTACTGCACAATACTCAAATACTCCCATAATAGATGTGTTAGGTAACTCTTTACATTCGTACTTGTTTTTAATGAGTATACATGCTCCTCCTCGCTTCTTATTTCTTGAATAACACGATGCAAGCTTATAGTTTGGCACGTTTATCAATGATTCGTGACCTGAGGTAACGAAATGTTCCGTAATGCATAATACATCTACATCAAACTTTTGTTTAGCGTTTAGCTCTTGGATATGCAGCGTCAACATATCAGTTTTGTTAAGAAGTCCAGCGATGTTTTGGTGCATAATGTTCATGTGCTTATAAAAGAAAAAACTGGTCCTCTGTTGTTGTAGATTTGTTTTCACACTCGCTATTTAAGGATGGCCGCGTTTGATCAATATTGTCGTTTGTTAAATCGTTTTGAGAGCAGAATGATTTGTAGTCCACCAATATATTGGACATGATTTGTTCAAAAATATTCCTCCATCCATATTTATTTAGTTTTCCTGTACTGCTGGAAAACATTTCCATTGATAGGGTGCGATTACTATCGAAAAAATATGCATATTGATTATTTTTTATATCTAAACATAGTAGGTTATTGAATAACTCGACTTTATAATTGTGGATTAGAGCACCTGTTTTGTAGGTCGGAGCGCAGATAATAATGTTTGTGTGGTTAATATATTTCATAGAGTTCTTCAGATTATCCAGTATATTCAAATAGTCTCCATTGTCCAGATCATTTTCCCCAATGAAAAACAGGCAGTAGTCGTCCATTGTGAAGTCTTTTAGTTTGTATTCAATAGAGTTCAGGAAACCTGTTGTGGTCACTTTTGGCAGTAAATGATGACAAAAATTAAAGTGTTTGGAAAAGATTTCTTCGATTAAAGGCAGCGTTCCCTTTGTGCAATAGCTGCTTATTACAGATAATCTGTTTTTCAATTTTGGCTCATATTTAGCTCCTGGTATTTTTTCGCAGGCAATATTACACACCTGTGATGTTGTTGTCAATTTCAGTTCGGTTTGCGTCAGTTTGTCGTTATTTTTCGTCTTTAATGTTTGGGTTTCTTTATTAAGCATCTTAGATTTGTTGTCAGGAGTTCCTCTATAATTGGACTCAGTATTTAAGATAATCGGTGAAATGATTTGATTCTTAGTGTTCTTTTTGCGAGCTGATGCTAATGGTGAGCCATTTTTTCTATCAGGCGTTAAGCAAATTTTTTTACAAGTCTCGACCGTCTTCAAAGTTTTTTGTAGATCAGATTTTAGACGGAAATTCTCGTTATTTAAGTCTTCTATATCTTGATGAGCACTCATTAGTTGTGTCTTAAGTGATTTTATTTGTTCGTTTAAGTCGGTAACTATGTCATTATCACTATAGTTATGTAGACTGTCTGGTATACTCAACATTGTGGTGTCAAATATAGTTTTTTCGTCGTCATATTTTGTCATATCAGACAAGTCATTAAGAGATCCCGTTTTGTGTAGTTTCCGATGAGTTATGTTCTCCATAGTTTTATTTTATCTTCAGCGCCCTCTGTTGTGTTGTAGTTAAAGATGTTATTTTCAATCGTGGGTCTTTTTATAATAATTAATGTGTAGTATTGTAAGATAGAATTCCAAGATTTTGCCGAAAACAATCTCAAAAAGACTTTTATGCGACTGTGGTTCGAACTCGAGACTCTTATTTCACAGTCACGTCACACTACCTCAGGGCCAACTGGTCTTACTAGTTAGTGTTCAAATTTGGGTGTTGATTCTTGTTGGTGACTGATCCGTTAATGATTTTTTGGTACGTTGGGTATATTGATTTTTTAAATTGTACCACAACCGTTCAAAATTTTAAAACTTTTCTTGTTTAACACCAATCTCAAAAACAATCAACTTACATGAATTATGATATGGTTTAATCCTTCATGAACTTCAAACAAGTAGTTATTTGGTTTGCACTTCTTTCTTTCACAATCTTTGTTTATGGTTGGGATTTTTGAGTATTATTGTCACTGGTGTTGTTGGTGGTTTTTCATTTAAAAAGTTTTTATTTTAACTCGTCAGTGGGCGTATAAATCTCGCAGATAACACTTTATAGTAGAGTTTAGCTGATGTTTTATCCGGTGCACTTAGTTTAATATGATAACTTTACTAATAGTCAAGTAACCACGTATTCTGAAGGTTTTGTATGTCAAATCTTTACTAAGTGACACCCTAAGTAATCATTAAATATCTTTGAGTACGACCGTTAGACTTTTATTCTCAATGACCCTCCTTTGATACAAGATATTATGATCTAATGAAACTCAATTGAGTAAAGAAAATTACTTTCATCTTAAAAAGAAAGCCTAAGTGCTGAGTGGAGTGAAGTAATATTCATTTAAGTTAAGAGCTTAATAATTCTAATAAACGTGGTTGAAAGATTTGGTACCCTCTTAATGTTGTAATGAACTTAATTTTTATATGAGCTGACTAGCAGAATCTAATAAAAATTGTAATTAGACTCACTTTTTTAAAGTTATTGCGTTGTGTAGGTACTTACTGGTTATTTTAATTACTTTTTTTCTTTTATATTTGATAGTCGTTAATGTCACTCAGATTCCCAAATTTTTGATAACCAGTTTATACCGAAGTGATATCATATTATGTAGAAACTGAGAATATCTGAATGTCAGATAGACCAACGCTCCTTGCACTATATAGTATTCCAGATTACTTAATTTTATGTTAGAACGTCCAAACCAAGCTCATTTAGGTTTTGTTTTCGATTCCCTGGTTAAAATTACCTTATTTATTTGGGTAACTTAAAGATCTCTAAGAGACTGTTCATATTATAGCAGAAAATGTTTTTCATGCAACATTAAACGAAAATATGAAAGCTTAATGTCGCCAAAACAATGTTATTATTGCCAAAAAACGTATAAAAACAGTCAATTTAACTGTGACAAACTTCTATCATCGAATAAGGACTCGATTCGTAACTTCCTGATTCCGCCCGAAGAATCCCGAAGTGGTACGAATGCCACATAAATTGTCGACCAATTACATCTTACACGTTTATCGCCGAACTTTTGCAGAAATATATCTTTTTTATTGTCATAGTTTTTAAAAGGTTCACTGTTCCTATTATGGATGGGGTCCCTTGGATAAACTTGACACTTTTATTAAACTCATTTACGAATTTTATTGAAAACTGCTTTTGAGGTGCGAATTTATAATTCGATTTCTGTAAAGTGAGTTAGTTTGACGAGGTGATCCGACAGAGAACTGGGGTGGTTGACATCTGGGGTGCGGGATTTGACTCTTGTGATACAGGAACTAGTACAAGAGCCAGAGCTACACTGCTGTCTGTGAATAATTATTTGTCAGTAAAGAAATAAAAGACCCGTCCGCTCTGCCGAGAGTCCGCTGATGTGCGGGTGAAGTCATTTGACGATTTCCCACCAGCCAAAAAAAAAGTGTGGTCACTGAAAAAATAAGTTAAAGTGGCAGTGGGCCGGCTATATTAGCTGCAGAACCGATGACTATTGAGATCTGATTGGGGTCACGAATCAGCAAGCGTAAGATGGGACACCAAGGAGGACTGGCAGCAATTGGATGAAAGTTGCCGAGAATCGAGCTGAGTAGCGTGCGATTGAGGAGGCCTATGTCCAGCAGTAGACGGCTGTAGGCTGATGATGATTTAAAAATCTACTTCGTACGAATCATAAAGTCAAACATAAATCTAAAATTCACTCACTTACAGACAATGCTCTGTTTAAACCACTTGATCTACTAGAATGAAATCTAGCACAAGAATGTCTTTTGTTGCGGAAGAATTCAGTAGTAAGAAAATGCATCCACTAAACGGGTTTAACATGGGATAAAAGTATTATTGAAGTACCTACATCGCTTCTGTCTGTGGTCTAAATCACTGCCAGAAATATGAAGACATCTTCCAGGTATGTATGACGACCAATTAAACGGTTCAAACCATTTCATGCGAATCTCTCATTGGATGGGAAATCTGTACAAAAGCGAGGCCATTAATACGGCACACGCTGTATTATCATACACCCACATGATTTTGAGCAGATTAAATAAATTCCCATATAACATAATTTCTCCAAACAATCAAACACAAGACAGCTCAACCGAAAAACAATCATAAGATTCACACACATACACACAAAATTGTCACATTTGCCGAGAACTCATCAAATCCATTTAAGGGTAGCTACCCTCCTTTCCATAATACCATGAACTGACAATAAATTGAAACATTAAGAACGCCAGATATAATTAGAACTCTCGTTACGAAACAATTTAAAATGTCATCTTCGGTAACCGTTTCAATTTGGTAGAATGAAATTAACTGAAGTTGTAGAATCCATTTTGAATTCATTATGGCGCCGTATTTTGTTGAAATTCGTAGGTTTTCGCCTGTTATCGTGTTATGTTAGTAATTGTATTAGTTCAAAGTGTTTTGATTGGTCGGAATTAGGAACTGTTATTAGAAAAGTTTGAAGGTGATTTTGTTTTATTATTTTGAAGCTGGTGGAAGCGAGAAGCAGAGGGTTGTCCAATGTGAAGACGCTCGGAGGACGCCTGTGACCAGAGTTTTAGAGTCGCTCTTTAGTTCAAATTCAAACTCAAATTCAAATGATTTATTGTGGATTGTGGAGTTACTCATAATGTAGTTGATTCTAAGATACTAGACATCTGATATTTATCTAAGAATGTGACGTGTATGTGTATATTGTAAATGATTCTAAGTGAACGGTGATATTAACCGAAACGCAACTAAATGCTTGAATGCAGATATCTTTACGGTTTTTAATCTTAAAAAATTGTTCTAAGTAGTATTTTTTTCTTTCTGTTTCTTGTATACCACATTTCTCCAGATATGTTCAAGTTCTATGTAATAGAGGACAAGTATTTTTGCCTTCCACCGGACATGAGTTTAAACTACAGGACTGTTACTTCGAAATTCCTAAAAAGAAAATCCAATAACACTGTCTGACTGCATCGTCAGTCCAGTGGTCGCAAACTTGACAGCTGAACATGACTTCCTGGGTTCGATTCCCCAGAACGCACTCACTAAAAATCATATTAATAATTCCTTATGAGAATTCACTCTCCTCAACATAACCTCTAGTTAACACGACATAAGCCAAGAACCACTAACGACCCAAATCTTCCCACACGAAAACCAGCAGAAACAACCAAGATTACTTCAAAACGGTTTTCATATTCCCAGTTTACAAAGTATAAAACGTTCAAGCTTCAACAAGAGTTTTTATGACGCTAAACCGTTGGAGGGGGTGGGTAGAGCTGCTGGATTACGGCGCATTTTTCTCGCAACAAAATTAGCAGTTGTTCCGCTGGAGACTTAAGCTTTAGGTTGTGGGCTTGGGAAGAGCGGAGGCGGGAGCGGAAAATGATTAAATTGTTCTTGTTCTTCTGAATCGTGTGGTTAGAGTTTCTATGCCACCCATAAACCTCTGAATAGGGATGTTTATTGACTAAAAAAAAAAATTGTTTTATCAAATCAATAAAAATTGACGAAGATAACACGCGTCAAAGATTTGAGTGGGAGGATGTGACCTCACTGCTCGCTAAGAAATGCCATACTAATGTCTTAGAATATGACGTCACACGAGTTTTTAAAGCACTGTGTCGTCTTTATTGTTTGATTACGTGAAAAAAGAAAAAATATGTGTCCAATATTTTATTGAAATCTATCTGACGGGCAAATTTTTTTTTTTTTGTTACATCCCTATTGGCTTTACATGACGTTAGGAATTATGTCACAGGCATACTCGTTACCTCATGAGAGTGAGGCTATTGCCATCAATCGGGCACACATGCATACTCCGTACTGGGAAGTTCCTGGTGGAAAAACTCAATTACACTTCGCTTGACCTGAGAATCGAACTCTGAACCTCAAGCTCAATAGTCGTGCTTGCAAACACTAAACCAAATGACACATACATACATAACATCACGCCTGTAATCCCCAAAGGGTTAGGCAGAGGTGTACCGAATAGTACACACGGCTACACATCAAGCTATACATTTCCAGATTACGCTGATCTCACACTGTACGGAAATCCTATACGATGCGGGACCAGCTTATACTGGAAATGTATAGCTTGATGTGTAGCCGTGTGTACACCCAAATTTCGCCAGTTATTTAAAGTAAAAGTCTCATGTAATGAAGCAGTAGTAATAAATATTATCAAGTGTAAATGACACTATTCTTTAAAACGAAGTCGTCTACATTATTGCACATTCCGCGTCTCACTGGACAAAGTAAGAGAAAAAGATGTCGGCGTAAATTATCTCCGAGCGTTACCATTCGTACGAGAATTTTCAAGATAGGTTCTATTTCATTCGGATAAAATTCCAATTTAAAAACTGTGTTTTTTTTGTGTAATCGACGGAGGATGCAGACATCACGACGTGTACAACTTAAAGATATTAATTTTACAAGAAATTAAAACGTCACCAACTAGTTGAGTTAGCGACCTACATCCGTGTAAAATTATTATAAAATAAAAATACTTTAAAAGAAAATATTTACTATTATAAGAACGTTATATTATGTTGTTTCTTCAGGAACAGTATTTTTTTCGGAATTAAAGGTTATGTCCATTTCTGTACACCTGACGAGCAAGCATAAGTCCTGGATGATCGGTTCAGTGATTTAGGTGTGAGGTAACAAACAAACTTACTTTGACATTAATAATATTAGTTTTAGCTAAGATTCTATTCTATTCAGCGAGTATCTAACGACATGTCTAATCTATCTAATAAATAAAGAGAGAAGTCCTGACTGACTGACTGACTGACTGACTCATCAACGCCCAGCCCAAACCCTTGGACATAGGAAGCTGAAATATTGCACAGAGATTCCCTTTATAATGTAGACAAGGAATAAGGAAGGATTTTTCGAAATTCAAACCCTAAGGGAGTTAAATAGGGGATGAAAGTTTGTATGGAAAATCGTCATTTTAACGCGGGCGAAGCCGCTGGCAAAAGCTAGTCTACATATATGACTACTAATAGAAATGCAAAATTTTGGATTGATGAATGTTTGTTATTCAATCAAGGCAAAAAATAAATGCTAATGCTAATGGCTAATGGATCTAAATGTTTGGCAAAGATAATATAGATTATAGTCTGGAATTGCACATACTTGTGCTATTCCCGAACACCACGCGGGCGAAGCTGTGGGCATAAGCTAGTTTATCATTTAAAACATTAATGAAATAAATTCTATACTCACTATAGCTAGTCTACAAAAACCGTTCCCGATAAAAAAAAATCACAAAATCACAAAAAAATCACACGAAAAAACTTTTTCGTCTCGAAATGCTCAATATTTTGAGTGATAACTGTTATTTTTTTTTTACTATCAGAAAGGAAATTTAACCAACTAAAGACATGTAAAAATATTTTAACATTACAGCGTATTTTTTTTTTTAATAAATTAAATCTGCGAACTATCGTTCATTTTGGCAGTCACGAGCATCAAACGCATCGCCATTTTCAACCTTATTTGTTTAGGCGATGAGTTAAACGCGCGCTCAAGGTCGCGGGCAGCTAATGTCGCCTTAAGTCGCACTCATAGACTCGTGTTTTGTTAACGGAGAAAAGAAAAAAAAGAGCTCCTTTCTATTCATATTTTCCTGGTACTTTTTTCCTGAGGGCGTTTTTTATCGTCAGAATAAAAATGCTGCATAAGTATTTTAATTAGGTAAATGCATTAGAACTATGTGATTTCTTGGTGAGAAACTGTTTTCCTTTTATTGGTATTTGAATTAAAAATTAACAGCTTGTAATATTAAAAGAAGGAAAGTTTCAGTTTAATAAAAGGTAAAGCACTTAATTCGTTCTTTAAATAATGAGTCGTCTTCCAGTATAACTGGTTGCAACAAGACATCAGTGTTTACAAAAATGAAGTGACTGCCTATCTGATCTCCGTATCACAATATTATTGGGTAATATGAAAACCCTTTTTTTTGGGGGTGGGAAATCATCCAATAACACCCTCCCGCTCTTGGGCAGAGCGGAAGGTAGTATCAGACTTCTACTGACTAAAAACCATCCATGTTCCTTCTTAGCCCTTGTGAAACCCCTTGGCAAGATTAGTTCTCAGAGTTTCAGGTATCTGACGACCTGTAACGACTGTCAAATATCTATAAATGACAGCCAAGATCAACAGCTTAACGTGGTTTCCAAGGCGCGGAGGAAACTCGGTATGTACCTAATGGGCACGTATAAACCCAATAACTGGTTGAAAATAAATAAGGTCACTTGTCTATCAGGGGATAAAGGGAAGAAGATGACGATGACTTGTCTATTAGACTTTCAGGATTCTAATACGATATCAACTACACATTCCACCTAAGTGAGTGGAATTCCCTGCCTGCGTCGGTTTTTCCGAGTTCATTTATAACCCTAATCTGTTTTAGTCGCGAGTAAACAGGCTTCTACTGGGTAAGCTGGTTCCATCGTCGACATCATCTCTGCCCTTAGGGCAAGATTGAGGTCAAGAACAAGCCCATTCATAATAATAAAAAATAAAAAATGTGAACCTATTTAAGTAACTGGCTCAAAATATATAACAAAAAATAATTACCAAAACAAACCATAACATAAACAAACAAACAAACAAACCTTTCTAATAAAACATTTCGTCTAAAATCCAGCGAATATAAATAAACAAGTGTTAAAACAAGCGCACTATTTAATTGAACCAGATTGAACCGGTTCGAGCCGGATCTCAGCGCGGATAACTGGTTGATACCAGGATTATTCGGAATACTGAACAACGGTTAAACGGTTTAAAATATATAGCGTTTTTGTTGTTGTTTTGGGTGATAATAAAATGCTTATAGAAAACTGATCGTCTATACTAATATGATAAAGATAAAGAGTTTGTTTGTTCGAACGCGCTAATCTCAGGAACTACTGATTGGAATTAAAAAAATATTTTTGTGTTAGATAGTCCATTAATCGAGAAAGGTTATAGGCTATATAACATCACGCTACAACTAATACGAGCGAAGCATAAATGAAAATGTTGCAAAACGGGATTATTCCGTAAACCACTCCCTCTCTTATTATAGGCCTACTACACGCACGCACTTCCCCACAGTTTTGCCTGCGGGATTACACGGTGCACACAGTACATCGCGCGTGTGGTTTGTAATGGTAATACAGTTTTACCAACCATACGCGCGATGTACTGTGAAGTGTGAACGAAAACTGTGGGGAAGTGCGTGCGTGTAGTAGGCCCATTAGTTGACGCAGGCGAAGTTGCGTGGGTCAGCTAGTCTTCTTATATAAACTAATGACTAATTCCGATGTACATTTTCAGAACGATTTTATTCCCAGTCGTAATAGTTAAATCGGTTAAAATGGGCACTTTGCTATCTTTGCCAATATTGACATCCATTTAGTGTTCGTGAAAACTGGAATTACACTTTCAATAATACAAGACTATCGAAATGAACACTAAACTGCCTATTGCGTTGTCAACCTTCGACCTTCAGCCGAGCGTTCAATTTCTAACAGCTCGTTTTACAGCAGTTTTCATTCAATTCTTTGCATGCCATTTTCAGGCGAAATGTTTTCAGAACTCGTTTCAAAATAACACAAACACTAGTGGTTTGAAATTTATTAGGAGCCAAAATTGATACTTATCATCATCATCAGCCTATTAATGTCCCCACTGCTGGGACACAGGCCTCTCTGTGATACTTATATTATGTCTTAATTAAATTTATTTATAGCCTGGTTGGTCAAGCATTTTCAGTACAACCGTGGAGTTTGGTTTTGTAGCATATAGACTCACATTCTCTTACATAGGACTGAAACATAACTGGCAAACTGTGTGTGTACTATTAAGTACACTTTTGACTAACTCTAACGGGATTAAAGGCATGATTTAACATTATACCTACCTATACGCATGAATATAGCTATATTACTTGTTACATTTGTATTAAACCACTAATAATACTAGCATCAAAAGGGCTATATTCACAAGTCTCTATACGTTAACATGTAAAGCGCCTGAATTCAATTTACATGTAATTATTTTAGTCTAGATCTAGTCTATAGATAGTTTAACACTAATTAATCTTAAATATACACTAGAGATCAAACGGATTATAGATCTTTGATAGTTGTAACGGGTTTTCAGAAGCCAAACAGTCTGACAACAGCTAGTCTTACTAAAGAGTATTGTGTTACCCCGTTTATGGATTTTGTAGATTATAAGGTTAGTCAAGAAGTGGGAGGAGATCGTGGATTCTTCTTCGGGTTAAGCCGTGCTTTGCCAAGGTTAGCCCATTCATTGGTCGCGCTTGCTTAGCTTGACCATCTATTTATTCCATTATAAGTTATTAAATTGGTATGGTCATTGACATTATTACTAACTAGCTGATCACCGCGGCTTCGCCCGTGTGGACACGGGCGAAGCCGCGGTTACCACTCTATCCATCGGCAAAAACAGCATGAAAATCGGTGCAATAGTTTTTGAGTTTAGCGCGAACAGGCAGACACGGCGGAGGACTTTGTTTTGTAATATGTAGCTATTCAGCGCTGTTGCAAGCACTATTACGTAAATTACAGACATTGGTATTATTGGAGCAGTGGTGGCCCAGTGGTGGCCGCCGCGACTTACGAACAGTAAGTTGTGGGTTCGAACCCAGGCTGGCACATTACTATGTGTAATTTATTTCATCATTGCTGCTTTCAAAATGGTGTAGGAAAACATCGTGAGGAAAAGTGCATGTCTTAAGCCAAATTACTCAAACGTCACTCAAATAATTCTAAGTAACCCTCAAAACTCCTGCTGTCTCTGTCACTCTGCGTTAAAGTAACAAAGACGGCACGAGATTTAAGTGCCACTTATAATTGAGTGACGTTTGAGTATTTGGGCGTTAGAACCAAAAAATTCGAAAACATGTGACATCTACCAATACGCACTGGACCCGCGTGGTGGATTATAGCCAATTTAATCCCTCTCCTAGAGAGTAAGTAAGTCCCTGCAGTGGGAACATTATAGCTGATGATGATGATGAAATTTGGCTGCATCCAGTTAGGCTGGTCACCAAACCCAACATAGTTATTAAAAAGATTAGGTAGATTATGACAAGTACACTTTTTACTTTCTTTTCTAAATCATGACATTGACTCCTAAGCCGTTACAAAAAGTTTTAAGTACCATTCCGAATAAAAGTTTTAAATCGGTGTTACAATACAGCTGCTCGTCTTCTCATGTCAGTTGAGAGGGTTCGGATCAGGGGGTCGGTGGGGGCTAAGGGGTCAGCGGGTCACTTGCATACTTGGCTAATGGAAGGTTTAGATGTATGGAGTGAGATGTTTGTAAACAAATGTTGTATTTTGAAATAACAATGATGATAAATGAGACAAAAGAAAATGCTTTTTTTAAGGAGTAAATTACTCTTCACGTAGTTTTTTGTGTATTTTATTTCACGACTTTAAGGACTGTTAATAAAAACCTATAATTATTGTCCCACTGCCCGGGCAAATTGCCCTTCCCGGCTTCCACTGTTCGCGATCTACTGCGATTGTAAGCCAATAAAAGACTGTTTAAAAGAGAAGAAGTAATTGGTCAAATTATCCATGTCTCAAATTGAACTGAAGAACATTCTTTAAAACTGAAACTTAATATACCTTCTGATTTCACACTTGATCCCGATAAATATTTTCTTTAAAACTTCTACACTAATCTCTTTGGCACATAATAACAAAGTAACAGAATTAAATTAATGCGTTTCACAAATACATAACAATACGCCTACTCATCAAAGGTCTGAAGCTCATACAAAATAATATTTATCCTGAATCGCGATGCACCAATCAAACGAGATCCAACGTCCTGCTAATTAGGCCAATTAACAATACGAGTAAAGGAGTCAACATCATTATTTACAAACTTACAACTCTGTTGGCTTTTCATTAAAAATAATAAACATTCGTTTTAAAATCCGGTGTGAATGTGAAAAGCGTACACGGACAACACAATTTGTGTAACCGTATTATTATAGAAGAACAATGACGAAATCTTAGCTGAATTGAATTTGATCGACTAAAAGTGACTTATATACGAAGGCAGTTCTATTATTTTTCTACGTTTTTTCAAAGTATCACATTAGTAGGAATCTTCTGACGATCGTTGTTAGTACGCAGGTGTTGCGATAGATGTCGCTAGTCGCCACATCACTCCCCTCCGAGACCGGAGGTCGAAAGCAGGTTCAGTCTTGGCGCTTGTCAGCCAGTGGAAGGTTCCAGTGAGTCGGAACCGGATGCCGCATAGTTCACGGTGAGTCGGAACTGTCTGCGGTGATGCCCCAGTGAGTCGGGGTGATGCTGCATATTAGCTCCAGTGAGTCGGAGTGATGCAGTGCTTGCCGTGATGCTGCGTATGCTCCAGTGAGTCGGAGTGTGCAGTGCTGCGTAGTGGCTGGCTGCTGCGTCGACCAGGAGAGAAGGGCGTCTCTGCTTGCTGACCGGCCGAAGTGCAGTGTGCTGTGCCAAAGTCGCTGATGAGGCTGGGGGTGATGTCCAGGAATGCGCTTCCGCTGCATGCTGGTGGACAGGATACCCCATGAAGCCGTGGCTGCTGGCTGACGGTATGACTCGCTGCTCGAAGGCGAAGGGGAAGTGGTGACGACGTCTGAAGTAGTTGCACGAAGGCTGCGCTGACGTTCATGCTCGGGGTCACCAGTTTGGGGGGTCTATGAGGAACAGGGTGTAAAGCTCCTCATCCCCCATTGAAAAGGGAGGATCCTCCGACCGGACGGGTGTTGTGTCCGGCGGGCTAACTGCCCGACAGTTGTAAGTCGGGAACTCCTATATAGGCATGTCGCGGATAATGTTAATAGCGCGATGTAGGAATCTTCTGACGATCGTTGTTAGTACGCAGGTGTTGCGATAGATGTCGCTAGTCGCCACAACTAGTTAACTAAAACGGAGTGAAATTAATTAACAATAATGTTTATTTCTAAGTGAAAGTGTTCCTTGCAGGGAGGTAAAAATGTTGGAGTATAAAAATAAATGAATTACTTCCAATTAATGACTGGCAAAAAGACTATTACCCCAAATCTAAAAAAATAAGTTGTTTTGACAGCTGTCTATAGATTGGTAAAACTCATGTCACAGACTTTTCTAGGTTATGTTTACAAAAGTTCATGACTGAATTTCTATTATTCTCGGAGTTCTCGAACAAACTAATTCAGAAATTGACGCCGAGTTAAACAAGATATTTCTCATAATTATATAGACGCATGAATTTAATCTCAGCTAATTTAATGTATGGGGAGCTGCCATTGTTCTTTTCGTAACTTCGTGCATTATTTTGAACGTATTTATAATTGAACTATATATATAGAGCGGTAGGGAATGTCAGACTTCTACTTACTAAAAACCACCTATGTTCCTTCTAAGCCCTATGTGTCGAGGCGGTATTTCTTTCGAACAACCCGCAACCCGACGAGAGATGATTAGAATTTCTTATAAATACTTTTTCTTTCTCTGGTTCCATTCTAGTTTTGGTCTAAATCGTCCTTCTTATCTGCCAGTGCTGTTTTTTAAAAGCAGCCAATAAAATATCCCCAAGAAATGTTCCCGATTCTTAACCATCTTTTGTTTTACCGTATGCGTCTTATCAAAAAGACAAAAGAACATCTCCAAAAATATTCTTTTCAATCCCCCATTCTAACCAATTGTTTTTCTCTTCACAGATCACGCCTCAGCAATAGTAGGCACAACAGCTCGTCTCCGGTGCCGCATCGATGGCCGCTCGTGCGGAGACATGCACAGCATCAAGTGGTACAAGTCTGAGTCCAGGCTTTACGTGTACTCCATCGCTGGGAACACGGCCATCGATCGGCCGGAAGGTCCTATGAAGGATAGGTGAGTTGATTTTTGATATATGTTACTAATGTTTTTTTTTTTTGATGATATAATTTTATTTTTATAAAGCCACTGTTAGTGGTGTACATTAAGACATTTTCACTTTATATCATAGTTATTTTAAAGAGGACATTAATAGATAAATCATTTATACCAAAAACGACGTCCAGTAACGACCTAAACGTGTAGGATATCCTAAATGTTTAAGAGATTTTGCATTTAGAAATTTGTTTTACATTAATTTTCATGGATGACCCGTTGGACAAGTACTCGTTAGCATGACTACTGAGCCTGTTGCCCTTTTCGATTTCTAGGTCGGGCAAAGTAATATTTGGTTTTACAAGATTTTTTCAATAGCAGCCAGGGACACTGGATCTGTGCCCGGATTTTGGGAATACCCCCGTCCACTACGTACATAGGACTTAAAGATAACTGGAGAAATGTTCCAGTATACTATTAGTTACTCTGCCTAACCCATTGCAACGATAATAACAACCATTATGTTATGTTATGTTAATTTCTATTATTATTTTTTCGAGAGTGGTTCTGAAACAATCGGCGAAATTGTATTTAAAAAGCAGTAATTTTGCTTTCATCAACTAAAATAAAACTAAAATGACAGCACTAGATAAAACTTGCTTATTGTATTGTTCTTCTAAGTTTAGTTTTTGTTTCTCTTTGAGTAAGAACAATCGCGAGATGAAGATGCACTTTAATTGTGCAAACAACTACATTCCCTGACGGTTTCTTAGTACTTTTTTACTTTTCTAGTTCTATTCAGTTTTTAGGGTTCCGTACCTCAAGAGGAAAAAACGGAAACCCTATAGGATCACTCGTGTGTCTGTCTGTCTGTCCGACCTTTCCCCCACCCCCTTATCTCCGAAACTACAGAGCCTAAATTAAAAAAAAAATCTTAATAAAATTATCTATACATAATTATAATAAAATGGTAGGAAAGTCAAAACTGTAGGGCAAGTGCTGTACCTATGGACGCTTTTACCTGTGGACACCATTCATTCTGGGGAAACGGGCAAGCCTAAAATTCTAATTTGAACACAGCCGTAAGCATTTGTCTATGGTTGACAGATTTGACGTATCGCCATCTTTTTTTTCCGTGTTGTTTTTGTTATGCCGGCGCAGAAAGTTTTTGGACCGAAAAAGTAAGTTTTTTAGCTGTATTTGATCAAGTTTTACAGTAAAGTTGTAGAACATAACTGATAAATTATATGTGCAGTGTGGTCTCTGTAGTTTCTAGCTTATTTTCTTAATTTTAACTAATGCTTTAACCAACGTATCGGTGGACATAGACCTAATTATGTTTTTTTTGCGGATATTTGTTCCTATGGACAAACAACTGTGTGTACCTATGGACTGTCCACAGGTACAAAATTACGTTTGTACCTATGGACAGTTCAGGTTATTTTTTTTAATATCTTATTAATTAGTCCAGTTTTTATTTTTCCAAGGGCTTTCTTCAAAGACAACATGTTGAAGGGAGCTCCACCAGGTTCACTGGGTAATATAGTGAAAGGTTTTGAAGTTTCCGGCAGATATCCATTCAACAGGGATATTTTCTCAGAAGAAGACTTTTTATGCTCATCTGAGCTCATATGTAACCGTACGTCCAGAACCAAGCCAAAATAAAGAGACTTCAACAACACTGCCATTACAATTAGATAGTCAAACTACCATTCAAAATGATCCTGCTTCTGAACTCAATATTTCTATTGAAAATGATAACCAGCTACATTCGGGAGAACCAACCCCAGCAATAATTACGCCCGAAACCGTAAGCCCTTTTATTAAAACTCATCCGCGAAAAGCTGCTGCACGAGGAAGAAAACCTGGAAGAACATGAATTTTAACAGATACGCCAGAAAAGGATGCTATATTAAATGACTCTTTAAAAAAGACCACTAAGAAGATAGCTAACACGAAAATCACTAAAATTACCTCTACTACCATAGATATTTCTCAACTGAGTACTTCGACAGCTAACACTAGTTCCTCCACAATAACAGAAATCCCGCTTTCAGTTGCCAGTTGCTCAAAGTCCACCAAAAATATTGAAATATTGAAACAAGAAAAATTATCATATGTTATGTGTTCGAAATGTAAAATCTATGCCAAAGATAGTAAAAAAATGCCTAAATGTAGTCTATACCATCATAATTATCATTAGGTGTGTTCCACAGTCACACAGGCAAAATTTTGATTCTGACGATGAGAGTGAAAGTTTTTTCTGCATAGTTTGCTTTGTATTAGCCGATAATAGCTTTAGTAACTAATCTACTAATAATTTATTTGAAGAATGTCGTAAAGCTTATGAATAATATTATTCATCAATAAAGCTATCATCGGCTAAAACAAAAAAAACCTATTGGAGAGGTCTATTGTTTTGTTTTTTAATTAATTTTATTATATTAAAAAGTTCCGTCCCTAGGTACAACACAGTCCATAGGTACAACTTTGCTGTCCATAGGAACAATTGAGTTATGAACCTGTGGACAAAACCGTAGTTTTTAAGAAAAGTTGATTATTTTGATGAGTATAATTCATTTCGAGGTTTAAGTTGATTTTTAAGAAAGGCTGATTATTATGTAAGATTGCTGATTTATTAAAAAATAATAAATGTTATTTAGTTCAGATTTAAAAAATATTTTATTTCAATTATTGGAAAATGTCCATAGGTAAAGCACTTGCCCCTACATTGAATATTTTTCTTTAAGAATACTTGGGGTGTGATCTACAATCGATACCGAAGCCAAAAATATAGTTTTTAGAATTTCTGTCTGTTTGTCTGTTTGTCTGTTTGTCTGTTTGTCTGTTTGTCTGTTTGTCTGTATGTATGTCCGGGATAAACTCAAAAAGTACTGCATGGATTTACTTCAAATTTGGCACGAATATTACTAAGAAGTCGGGTCAACCTATAGGCTACATATTATCACGCTATCACCTACGGGGAACGAGCAGTGAACCTTTATTTCTTCAACGCATTCTGTAACAACGTGTAATCTAACGACGTATATTTAAATAATGTTATTATGTTAACCATGCTATAAGCTAGCTTCATACTATAAAAATCACGCAATATAAGTAACTTAGGCCGATAAACATAATAATTTTTATAATTGTAGTATCAAGACAATTTAAAGCAGCGCCATCTATGGGATTTCAAAAACATCAAGTCGACTTACATGTGTAAGTCCTTTTTGGTTATAAATAACTAGCTGATGCCCGCGACTTCGTTCACGTTGAAAAATGTGTGTCTGTCTTGTTGATCCAGTAGCCCTAAGCGCGACTACTGAGCATGAAGTCCGGAATTTGATTCCCGATACTGGCAAAGGGAGGGGGGCTCAGTAGAGGCAACGGAGTCTCGTTATGTGCCCGGTTGATGGCAATAGCCCATAGTACATCCAGTCCCTATTTACATGGCGCTTCAAGATCACTGCGAAATATCGGTGTACGATTAGGTACACCACTACCTAACCCTTTCGGAATTACAGGCGTGATCATGTGTATAGATGTGCATAAGTACTTTTGAACTGCCAAATCTTGTCTAAGTTATTTTATTGTGATCATCATCCACACGTTCCTTGGTGACAGCACCTGCCTCCCTAAAAACCACTATTTTTATTTTATTTACCTATACATGAACCTCAAAAATAGGTAAAACGTGCATAATAAGTTCATCCTCTGTCGGCTGAAAAAAATCTTTAGAAAATAGAATATTCCCATCTGCCTCCAGATTCCTGACGATTCTCTCCTATTTGAATCAGTTTATTTGCTAAGACGCCAGCTTCGTGGTCGTTGTACAGTTAACATAAGACGCATATTTTTGATCCTGGACCTCAGCGACGACGCTTTGAGACATGTTTATTTCATCCACCGGAGTGTCCCCTGCAATGACTGGCAGGGTCTGACTACAGTCGCCTGTGATCAACACAACAACGCTGTCCTGCAAGCTGCGGTTCAACGCGTCTAATGCATGCTTGTGCGATATTGTGCACTCGTCCCATATTAGTACTGTTGGCACTGGAGGGAAAAAATATTCGGAAAATAGAATTGGCCCATCTGCGTCCGATTCCAAACTTATCTCTCCTGTTTTCAGATTATTTGCAAAGACGCAGTTTTTGGTGATGTTGCAATTTAGGGCAAGATTCAGCGGCAATTTGGAAACGGAATGTGCAACTATTGTGTAGTCGGGCTATTGTAAAACAAAGTTGCAGCAATGCCCGAGGAACCCACAGCCACACAGCTATATGACGGCACGGTTGGCGAAGTGGCATGGCTGGACGATTGATTGTGGCGCTGCTTGTCTTATTTTACTTTCGTTTTATTTTCGTAATGTGTGTATTCGTAAATTTTTTATTCAGAAAATACAAAATTTGATTCGTCAAATGTACAACGCCATCTATCGAAGACGAAGTCAAAATTTAATGCATAGAAAGCGAACACACTTTAAGGTTTATATTATAGGCTATGTCGATTCTCAAAGCAGTGTCATTTAGACTATTTAAGAGTACTTTAGCTATCATTACTTTTTGAAAAATTAGATTTAATAGTTATCTTGTGAACACATTTATTAATTAAGTACCAATTTGATGTAATAGATGTCGTTGCATGTATGTATCTTTCGTTATGACGATAAGGTCTTCTTTTTTAATCAATCAATGCTCGATGACCTCTGTGGAGCTTCCGAAATAGTGGGTCTTAAAATGAACATTGACAAAACCAAGGTTACGTTGAATGTCCATGTATCACCTACTCTTATCAAGATCGGAGACACTACACTTGAAGTTGTGGACGATTATGTCTACCTGGGACAAACGGTCCAGTTCGAGAAAGAGGTCAATCGACGAATCCTACTCGGCTGGGCAGCTTTCGGGAAGTTGCGCGGTATCTTCTCATCCAACTTACCACAGTATCTCAAGACGAAAGTCTATTACCAGTGTGTTGTGTGCTGCCAGTGATTAGATAGGGACTGAAAAGTGGTCGCTCACAATGGGCCTCATCAGAAATCTCAAAGTCACCCAAAGGGCAATGGAGAGAGCTATGCTCGGAGTTTACTTGCGTGATCGAATCAGAAATGAAGATATCCGTATGAGAATCAAGGTTACCGACGTAGCCCGACGATTCGCCAGACTTCAGTTGCAATGGGCACATTGCTCGCAGAACGGATGGCCGATAGGCCGAAAAGTTGTGGAGTGGCGACCGCGAACCGGAAGACGTTGCGTTGGAAGGCCTCCCGACAGACTACAGACAAAAATTTCTAAAACACGCCAATTGAAAACATTTTTTTTTAAATAATATGTTTAATGTACAGAAAATCCACGTCTACACATTTATTATTATGTATTTAGATTTATTATCACTTTTTGTTGTTTTTATAATTATTTTAAAATCCTAAAGCATCAAAATAAAAACAAATACCAAAAAAATACAAAAAGTGAAAACCGATTGGGGATCGAACTCGCAAACATGTTTAAACAGTTTTGGAAATCTTACATCATTATAAAAAACACAAAAAGAAGGCACTGAATGAGATTTGAACTTGCATACCTTTATTTACAGGTAGGTCGCCGAACCGTTAGACTACTTACACCTGTGTCAAATGATTCAAAATAATCGTTCTATTGATATAAATACTATGACAGATATCTGCTGTCAAACAGTTGAGGAAAATGCACATAATGCAATATTGCTCACCCCCATAACTTATTATAGCGACATTATATAGCCCATGTGTTATTCCAGACTATAATCTATCTCTGTGCCAAATTTCATTCAGATCCATTGAGCCGTTCTGGCGTTATAGAGTAACAAACATCCATCCTCACAAACTTTCGCATTTATAATATTAGTAGGATTAGTAGGATTTAAATTTGATTGATGTTGGCGAGGTTAATAGTTGTTTATAAAAGTCATAGATGGAGTTGTGCATTTTCTTCTTAAACATTGTATCGTTAATTCGTTTCAGAGATGAGCAAGACAATTTAAAAAAAATGTTTATTTAAGTTTAAGCTGCTTTGTCTATGTCTTATAAAATTCATCGAGATTGTCTGTGATGAACGCGTGCTGAATACCTGTCTCAGTTCACTTCTAGACGTGGTCATTTCTATCGGCGGCAATCCACTGGTCGAATATTATGGGTTACCAGCTTCCCAATCAGCACCGCATCAAGACCGTGGAAATCGGGAGTACCTATAACACTGAGACAATTTACGATCCGGGCGAAATGACCACCATACGAAATTACCATGTCGCTTTGTTCTCTTCAGAGCATAATCAAATTTATGACACCGTCCTTGAAAGCGTTGGGCAAAACCAGGGTAAAATTTTTCTTGGATGCTCCTGGTGGAACAGGAAAAACATTTGGAACCACTGACATACTTGCAGAGGTCAGGAGGCAAGTTAAAATTACCATTGTTGTAGCGCCGTCGGGAATCGCTGCCACACTGCTTCCGCGTGGCAAGACAGCACATGCCATGTTTAAAATTCCCATCGATTTAGAAAGCGCCGAAACGCCTGTTTGTGGTGAGTCACGTAACAGTGATAAGAGACACGTGCTCAAGGATTGCTCTCTGATCGTATGGGATGAGTGTACGATGGCCAACAGGAAGGCAGTTGAGGCCGAGGACAGAACTTTGCAGGACATCCACAAGAACGAACATTTGATGGGTGGTGTCACAGTTCTGTTCAGTGGCGATTTCCGACACACGCTGCCCGTGGTGACGCGGGGATCGAAGACTGACGAAGTGAATGCTTCGTTGAAATGGTCTTCGTTGTGGTCACGAGTTCGTACACTGCGCTTGACCATTAATATGAGAGCTCAGCACGGCGGCAATGCACGTGCTCAAGAATTCTCCGATGTCCTTCACAGGCTTGGCGACGGCGAGGAGAGAGGTGGACAGGTGGCGCTTCCAGAGTCTCTCGGTACTTCGGTAGAGTTGTATCCAGCTTAGAAGAACTCATTCGCTGTGTGTACGGGGACATCAGTCGTATACCGCACCAGCAGAATTCTTGGGTGTGCGATCGGACCATTTTAACGCCCAAAATGATCGGACTGCGGCAATTAACGAATGCATTATCTCGGAAATTGAGGGGAATGAAGTGGTCTACACCTCTCTATGCACTATCGTCGAGCAAGATGAAGCCACACATTATCCCGTGGAATTTCTGAGCTCCCTGTCAGCAAGTAGACTTACAGCGCTTACCATCAAGCTGACGGTCGGTGTCCCGATCATGCTTCTTCGGAACCTATCTCCTTCGAAGTTGTGTAACGGGACCCGCCTTAAAGTCATCTCGCTCCACAGACACACCATTGAGGCGAAAATTCTCACGGATTGTGGAGTCGGCGAGCCAGTATTTATACCACGTATTCCACTCATACCTCATAACTTCCCGATCCAGTTCAAGCGCGTACAATTCCCCGTGAGTGTTTGCTTCGCGATGACCATCAATAAGTGGCAGGGGCAAACACTGAGGGCAGCCGCGGGTGTCGACCTCAGGACGAGCTACTTCTCACACGGGCAGCTGTACGTCGCTTGCTCCCGCGTCACCAGTCCTGACTCTCTTTACATTTTGGCTGCGGATAGCCAACCCACTATTGTTGTTTATGGAAAATTCCTGTAAGTATGTTATTTTTACCCTATTTTGTATTCCTTATTCATTGTTTTCTCCATCTGCTTCAGTCACAACTTAAGTATGACTTAATTCAGGAGAATCACCATAAAGTCATTTATTCAAAGCAGGCTGAAAATCAGCACTTTTTGAAGGTCAATTTTACAGAAGACCTTCTCACTCTGTTACTGCACTTTCTGTAGATATGAAATGTTAAGAAGAAACGGGTAAATGAGTGAACGAGTATTTTTTTTTAAAGTGTAATCGTAGGTATTTTTGGTGCTGTAGGTATAGCGTTCACGCAGACGACGTCGCGGGCAGCAGCTAGTTATAAATAAGAAATAAAAATCACTCCTAGTTGCAAATCATAATTAATTTGCTACTTTCAACAACTCCTTCAAGAAAGACACCAAACGTCATAATAAACAAAACTTAAATGAGTCCAAAATGAACTCCTTCACTGATGACGTCACGGCCGCCATTGTTGTTGTACCGCGCACTTAGCAACCATTGTGCGACATGACACCGGCGCGCGGCGATACGTCACTGTCTACTCGCATTTTGTGACAAAAATACTGTCTTGTATTGTCTTATTTCGCTGTGAAGTTGAATGAAATTCTGGAGGGGAGGGTAGTTTGGTATTTTGAAATTTGGTTCTTGAGTTGAAAGTGTTGGAATTGATTTTGTAACGCTGAGTTTGGCTGTTACATGATTATATGACTAAAACTAGTCTCAATGAGGCAGCGGTGGCCCAGTGGTTGCGGCCCTGACTTACGAACAGTAGGTCGGGGGTTCGAACCCATGCAAGCAGGCACCTTACTAAGTGTAGTTTATTTCATCACCACTGGTCTTAAAATGGTCCACGAAAACATCGTAAGGTAACTGGGATTTCGAAGAACCAAAAATTTTAAACCATGTGACACAATCAACCCGCACTGGGCCCGCGTGTTGGACTATGGCCCATTCCCTCTCTTAGAGAGGAGGTCTGTGTCTCAGCTGTGGGAACATGAAAAGGCTGATTATGCAAGCACCCTACTTAAAAACCAGTCGAAAATCTTTTGCAGATCTATAATGTTTCCAGGTATTTCAAACACCTACTAAATAAAACATGAAACGTTAACCCTATCACTTACAAACCCTTAATTTCGTTCATTTGTAAACAAATCACTAAAGTCATTTAAAATTAAAGATGGCCGAACTATAAGTAACAGCTGATCGCATTTATATTTCAACAAATTAGTCTAGACACCTTTTCTGCTGTCCCCCCGAAAACACACGCGAAAATACAGCCCAAACATTAGATTTTCAACCTTATGTTCAAACAAATAAGGTGTTTACCAACTGCAAGCTAAGTTTGCAGAATCGACCTTCCAACTGGACGTTCCACGTAATTATCTTTACAGACTGTGATTGTAACTTTAAATCTTATTTCTACAGCAATAAAGTTTATATTAATGTGAATTTTCAGCACTGATAGTAAATCAATACTCCAAATATTTCAGTCCTTATTTTCATACGCGTAAGGTGCATGTAAAGCGTTGATAAGGTTTCACCTATACAGTTTTCCTTGTAGCTGTAGCACTCGAGTTTCGGTCTTATTTGTATAGTATTAAGATACAAGTGAAGTGCAAATAGATTGGTTGATCGTATACACTGTGAAACTAATTGAATTCACAATGAGCACAAAATGACAGACTTATTACGTGTTGGAGTAAATTTTTAAAACGTGAAAATGGTTTTCATTCCAGGAAAAGCTTGAAATACATGTATGAAAAGTTTCCTGTAAAACGACATACCATAATGGTCGAAAAAACAGTTATTGGTGCATATTTTTCTATCTAGTACGGATTCCCAAAAAGCATCCATTTTTAAATAAAACTAAATAATATTTTTTATAACATAACACCACGTTTTTAATCATGAATAATAAGACAGAGGTGTACCTATAAATCGTACACTCACATTTTCCCAGTTCTGTTTAATTATAGGCGAGCCTATTCCCATCAACCTCGTGCAAATTTAGATTTCGAGGCTGCTGAGAAATTCTGGAAAGAAACACAAAAAAAATATATAAAAAATCCTGATCCGGGAATTGAACCCAATACCTTATGCTCCGCTGTCGCGAACTGATAGTAACACACATTCACACAATCAGACCCCACAAAATCAACTTCGACAAATTCCACCGCACCAACCCTCAATTTCTCACCCATTTCCTTCGATCGCGTAAAATTAATTCCGGCAAAAACTCCTTGAGATAAAACACTCATTCATCAGAATGAGTGAACGAAAGAACGAATGATTAATTCCCCCTTTTATACTGAAAGAGATTCTTGAAAGAGATTAATCAGAAGGCAATAAGAATTGCCGGTATATATCGACACGTAATCCGGGCGATCGAAAAAGATGGGACACTGAGCTATAGGGAGAGCTAGGTTACAGTGTTAGCGTTAGCGAGTAGCGGTTTATCATGTTTTAATTGTGGGAATTTGAAGATTAATTATGCTAGGTCTTGTTTAGTTTGCCACCAAAGCATAATTATTATGTAACTAATAGGGCACAAACAAAGGAATATTCTAGCAGCTTGATTGATTAATTTATTGGCGTAAGCTACCAAACAGCATTAAGGTGTAAATCCTGTCGCGGAAGGCGACAGGATTTACACAGGGTTTATACAGGATTTTTTGAGACCGTACTCTCTGGGCGTCGGGGGTCACGCGATGACCTCCGGCCACCGTAGACGCGGGCCTGTGGACGGTGAGTAACGGGCTAGCTCGCCGTCCGGCCGTCGTCATGACGGCAACAGACCGTGTCGGCGGCGCGTACGTGTTCCACTATGGAAGGGGCCCGCAAGGGCCGACGCCCGTCGGGGCTGTGGATATCGAAAGGTTACCGCGACACAAGGGCGAAGAAGAAGGAACATGGGTTTGGTTTTTAGTCAGTAGAAGTCTGACAGTCCCATTCGCTCTGTCCAAGAGCGTGGGGGGGGGGGTTATTCGATGATTTTTCACGCACCAAAAAAAAAAAAAAAAGGTGTAAATCCTGTATAAATTTATTAAAGTCAAACAATTTTGATAGACATAGTCAATTGTCTGGACCTGTTTTAAAATTAATAGGTAACTTTTTAGCAAAAGCAAAGGCGACGATGACAATCTATTTTGATGACGCCTGACTAGCTTTGAGACAACGTCAAAATATTATTTATTCGATGAAGTTTTAACTGACTCTTCAAGAAATCTTGAACTACTTATTCTTTTAATTTAAAGGGATCCATTTACATCTTCAATCGTTTGCTATCCTAGATTATACTAAACAATTCGCTGAAACTGGCATGTAAAATTAAAATAACAGGAGATAATAGAATTTGGAATGTTTTAATATTATTAAAGTCAATAATTTGTCTTTTTATTAAAGGAAAGTCAACGTGACTGTGCAGAAAAAGACCTGTGTCTCGTCATTGGGAACGTAATAAGCTAATTATACTGCAGATCGCTCTCGCTCCTCTCAAGCAGTATGACCTCGCCTTATATAGGATTTATTAACGAGTGATAATGGAATCTGTGCTCAATGTTGACGTCATCTCGCATTAAGTGGGTTTTTGCCCAGACTCGCTCAGGCTCGCCCAGACTCCAGCCACGCTCAGGCGGTACAAAGGGTTTACCTTTTCACGGCAGTGCAATCGAAATAATGTGCATTAAATATTTGATAACATTTTTGTTTTTTAACTGGATGATTTTCAATTCATGAAGACTGAGTTACTTAACTAATTACATATATAGACACGCGCTCTATGTGAGAGGTTCCGTCGGAATGAGAAAGAGGACGTGCGGGTTTGTGAGAACTAGAAAGACTGGTGGGAGTCCTTTGACCAGGAGTTGGCCAGGCAAAACAAAGCCAGGACTTCTCGTTCCAGCAAAGAACCAAAATTGATGACCAGTCTTGTGAACTGCGAATAAATCCCATACTGCAATCATCATCTGCCTGCCTTTTCCCAACTATATTGGGGTCAGCTTCCAGTCTAACCGGATGCAGCTGAATCCTAGTATTTTACATGGACCGACTGCCTATCTGACCTCCACAACCCAGTTAATATTAGGTAATACAATACCCTACTTATCAAATCCAAATCCCATACTTCAATATTCATATGAAATTATATAACCCCACTTTGTATTCTAAAAAGTTTGAACCTAAAACCTAGTCCGTATTGTAATTACAACTTTGAATTATCATTTACAATTAAAACAAAAACACGTAACTCATATAAAATTAAGCAAAAACATCTGCCATTTTGTTTTAAAGTAATAACAACAATATTATAACAGTTCGCCTGTTTTGCCCCGAAGGGTTAGGCAGAGGTTTACTTTAACCCCCCCACCCCCATTAGCCCCGTTATATGTCTTCAGTCCTGAAGTCATGGCGCTAGTAGGCGCGATTCTTCCTGGCTGCTCCAACTTTCGATATCTCGGTTTACTGGTATCTGGGCACAGACTCAACCTTGGGTGGAGCAAATGACGTCAGGTCATTTGCTCCACCCAAGGTTGAGACCACCAGACAGTCTACGACTCCCGCATTTCCCTTAAACTTCATCATCATTGTCCTGCCCTTATCCCAATTTATTTGTGGTCGGCGCAACATGACGTCTTCTTCTTCCATACTTCCCTATTTCTCGTCATCTCAGCAGTCACCTCCTTCTAGCCATATATATCATCCTTCACACAGTCCATCCAACGTTTATTTCCCTTAAACTTAAGGGGAAGATTTATGAAGCAATGGTTACAGCTGTTGTCTTTTATGGATCAGAATGTACAAATCCAGACTCAGATGAAAAAGTCCTATAACACCGCCGAACCTTGGGATTAAACCATGGAATTCTTAATCAGCAGTACCATTTGCGATCAATAGATCAACAATCCCGCATACTTTTCGTCTTCTTTAATAAAATGATTTCTTACCTTTTATTAGGTTGAAAAAGAAGGCTCTATGCAGTCCACCTTTTAATCCAAGATAGCGGCAACATCATAATAATTCAACCAGTCACCTTCCCGCAATGTGATAAAACAGTAATAAACATGCATACGTAGCATTTTCACAACCCTACGTGACGTCACACGGATCACGTAGCATATTACTACGCCGACGCTGCTACGCCGTAGCCCTTGCTACGACGTAGACCCCTCTACGCCGTAGCTATAGTTCTACAATTTGACTCAATTTAGATTTCTCGATAGTACAACGATTGCCTTGCTGACTTTTAATAAGGGTTTTGAGGACGAAAAGGATTTTTGTATAATCAAATTATAATTTGGTAGACGTTGTCTCATAAATATGTAGAGACAGGCTATTACGCACTTTTATTAAATTTTGCTGAAGACTTTTGTCTAGATATTATATCTATGTAATTTCGTTGGTGTCATTATTTTTGACTGATCTAAGGTTAAAAGGAACATAAGGGTGACATTTTGTCGACCGCGGGTTGTTAAATATATTTTATTGTGAGATTTAAAATAAATTAATATTTATGATTTATTTTGACGTTATGAATTAGTCAACAAAGATGAATACGTTTTTGAATGGATTCTTATTTTATGTTATTTACCGTGGCATCACAATAATTATTAGTAAAAAAATATTTTACAAAAGGATTATTTTTAGGCGTAGATTAAAATGGCTGATTTGAAAGGCTGGCGTTAACAAAAGTTTCGACCTTTTCTTTCCCTCGGCTGGGATAGATGCATTCCCTCTATTCCAGGAGTAGGTAACTATACAAGTTTACGAAACCAGTTGGTGGATGTCACAGGTGCTCGACGTTTGCTCGCTCCACAGTCTCACGCTCCTTTACAGTCTTTCTTGAGTTGACAGACGGCAGATAGCAGACTCTTTCTCAATAGAGTGGCCTACAATCGCGATTAGATCGCGAAAAGTGATAGGAGAAAAGGAAGACCTTTGTCATGCAGTGAGACAAAATGTACTTTAAAAAACAATAGTATTTTGAGTAGACGGAACGGAAGACGTTGCGTTGCGCGGCCTCCCACTAGGTGGACCGATGACCTGGTCAAGGTTGCGGGGATCCGCTGGATGTGAGACGCACGGGACCGGTCAATGTGGCGACACTTAGGGGAGGCCTATGTCCAGCAGTGGACGTCTTTCGGCTGAAATGATGATGATTTTGAGTAGTATTGATAAAAATAGAATTTAGCTTCAAACTCTTCCTTTTATTACACACTTTCAAGTCAAGTCAAGTCAGTTTCACATTTTCACACCAAAAATAAAAAAAACATAACCGTCCCTTACCAAAAAAATAAGGAAATCTAATAAAACCACCCGATGTCTTTGTGGAAAGAAAAAAAGGTAAACCTCTACAACTGACATTTACCGTAAAATACAGGTGGCATAATAGGGGAAAATCCACGACTCCTGAAATTTTAATATAGCCTGCAATATGCTCGGAATAGAACTGACAGCCTTTGTCATATTAATAAATCTTTGTCGTTACTGGTTTGTGTAAGGGGAGGCAGAGAAGATGGTTTATGTCAAATTATAGGAGTCGAGTCTAATATAAATTATTTGTTCGTACGCCAAATATTATGTGGTTGAATCGTGGAGTTGCAAGCACCGGACCGATATTTTTGTGTTGTGATAGATTATAGTTTTGTTTTGCTGGTAAAGTATCAGATGAAATGAAGTCTCAATAGATTTTATGTTCAATTTATTTTTCTGTAGGAAATGGCGTAACTAAAGTTTAGGGTATAAATTAGAATGGGTATAAGTCTATACAAAGACCAAAGAAACGATGGATGGATGAACTGTGTAAAGTATGATATGGATAGAACGGAGGTGTCTGATGTCATCATCCTATAATGTTCCCACTGCAGGGACTCAGGCCTCCTCTCTAGGAGAGGGATGGGTAATCTACCACGCGGGCCCAGTGTGGATTGACAGATGTCACATGTCTTCGAATTTTTTGGTTCTAAGACATGCCGGTTTCCTCACGATGTTTTCCTTCACCGTTTTGAGAGCAGCGGTGATGAATTAAATTACACAAAGTAATGCGCCTGCCTGGGTTCGAACCCACGACCTACTGTTCGTAAGTCGGGGCCGAAACCACTTTGCCACCGCTGCTGGTGTCTGATGTGATGAGGGGTAATAGAAAAAGATACAAAAACGAAGACATGCTGCACCGACCACAAATTAATTGGGTTAAGAGAATGACGATAATTAAAACTCGAATAACATTTTTTTGTTCGACATAGGACTCAAAGCGAGTGACGGCACGGTTGGCGCAGTGGCTAAGCGATTGGACTGCTGCGCTGCGTGTCGCGGGTACGATCCCCGCACGGATCAAATATTTGTATGGCCTACAGATAGTTGTTTCGGGTCTGGATATTTGTGTATGTGACTTTGTATGTTTGTGAACGCACCCGCGTTAGAGGAGAAATTCCTAGTGTAGGGCAACGTTTTTTAACAAAAAAAAAAACACCCTTTGAAATGTCACTTACAATGAAAGTTTAAGAAGTTTCATTACTCTTTAGAAAATCTGTAATTAGTATTGTATCTTTATTAGTTTCAAGACAAAGTGTACCTGCATTACCATTCCTTTACACCTGAGCCAGAAAACCAACATGATTACCATCTCAACGAAAATTTATCTAGAAGACACAATCAAAATCAGCCAACACGATCTAAATTCTAAACTAAAACCGTAGCTAGTTATATGCTAAACCGTCAAGTTCTCCGTTAACCGTAGTCTGCATCGGTAACAGTTTAATAAGCTTATTTTAACTCCAGGCGGCAGTTACAAAGCTTACTCGACTTAACATTGTTACTACAGAATTAACTGGGATTGTCTGTTGGTTAATTACAGGGGATAATGTATTGTAGCTTTAATTAAGGGCATGAAAAAAATGTATAAAGAATGAGATCTGCCTGATTTTAGTTTGCTATAAAACATATCACCAACATTTAAAGAAAGAAAGAAAAAGTATTTATTGATTTCAGAACAGGACTTGAACGCATTGGCAAAAAATTAAAAGTTAACAAAGTAAACATGAGATACACTTAAAATTAGCACATAATTAAGTAAGTAGTAGTTATTTAAGTTCTACATGTTCATGAATAGAGAGGAAGCTAATAAAACAATGGGTGAATTGTGTCAGGAATGATATGAAACAATAACCCTCCTTTTGGGATTCGACGCAGTCGGGTAAGAAGGAATAAATGATAGTGTGACTGTTGACAGAGGAGAATTGAAGAAAAAAACGTGTTACGCCGACCCCAAGTAGCAAGGGACAAGGGCATTAAGATTAAATGTGGCAAGGGCCGTAAACCCGAAAGAAATCCAGACATCGAACTGCAATTTAGAAATTTCAATGGGAAAATCTGATAAAATTTTGTTCGAGCTCGGAATCGAACTCAAAACCCCATCGAACTTTTTTTTTGGTTAGTGGTAAATCATTAAATGACTCCTCCCGCTCTGGGTGGAGCGAAAGGGAGTGTCAGACTTCTACTGACTAAAAACCACCCATGTTCCTTCTTAGCTCTTTGTGTCCGGGACCGTGGTATCACTTTCGAATAACCCGTTACCCGAAGCATCAGTAGTACTTACGATGATTAATGCAAAGAGGCAGCCTCAATCAATACGTAACTACTAACTAGACATTAGAGTTTTCACAGCACAAGTTTCTTTCAGCCATGCGAAGTTCAACAATTAAATTAGCTTCCAAACCATAGTTTCAGCACCTCGGTCCATCTCCCCAAACAAATATCAAAATATGAAAGTAACACACCCAAATGAAGCCATTGGCATACCCGACAATAACAGCCACGCTCCTAATTGGCCATAGCTTGTGGTGGCTAATTAGCAGTTTAGCACATTCTGCCGCAAAGTTCAGGCTATTTGGCTCGAAATAATTACAGTTAAAACCTTAAAACTTGCACCGGAAACGGATATCGCGCTTACTGATAATTTTATAACCGTTTTTAGAGGATTTTGGGGGAGGAGGAACAGTTATTATGATATTAAGATGGGGGATGGCTTAAAGTGTTTGGTGCATTTTCGTTGTCTGTAATTTTGAGGGTAGTCACGGAATTTCGTTAAGAAAATGTTTTTGTAGTTAATGTTAACGTGGCTTGAAAATGCTGTTATTCCAACAGTACTTAATTTTTTTAATGTTTTTATCAAATAGGTTTTCTACTCATAATGTGTCTATTTCAGCGTGTTTGCTATTAAAATTTAAACTAATCATCATCACTGCAGGGACTCAGGCCTCCTCTCTAGGAGAGGAATGGGCTATAATGCACCACGCGGGCCCGGTGCGGGTTGATAGATGTCACATGTCTTCGATTTTTTTGGTTCTAAGACATACTAGTTTCCTCACGATACTTTCCTTCACCGTTTTTAGAGCAGCGGTCATGAAATAAATTACACAAAGTAATGCGCCTGCCTGAGATTGAACCCACTACTTACTGTTCGTAAGTCGGGGCCGCCACCACTGATCCACCGCTGCTTTAAGTGCCTCTACACATTTCTAGAAATATTCACACCAAAACCATTTCAAATCTTCTTTCAACTCCAAACCAACACAACCCATACATAACTCTGTCACTTTTAATCCAAAACGACTCGCAACTTGATTAGTTCGAAACTGAACGAAGCTTAAGCACCGGTGTATAAATCTGCTGTAAATCCGTTTTGCAGCTTTCCTGCTACCCTCGCCACTACTTGCACCCCCTACAAGGGGGTCCCACAAGGGGGTCCAACGTGCCGTACGTTGATTTGTACCGGTAGTTAAGCGTTTTTGGAGCGTAATGGCACTTGCATGTAGGTCATACTGATTTCGGGTTTCAATGGGATGGGTTTAAGTGGTATTTGTGTATTATTTATGGGTTGTATTTTTAGAATTTGTAACGGCAGATTTAATGTGTAAATCTGTATAATTGTTGGTAGTAGGAAGATTTCAACACATCACGCCTATAAAAATGTAGAAGAGGTGTACCTACCTTGCAGTTCACCCACATTTTGCGAGTCTATTATCATCAACCAGACACAAATCTAGACTCCGTGGCTGCTACTGAATATTTCCTGATGTTTAAATTTAATAACAATTTGTTCGACCCGGAAATGGTCAAACTTGCGACCATTAGACCAACGAGAGAGTTCGAGGTGCATAATATTACGTATTACCGAAAACCCATTCTACCAGTCTACTTTTACGTACAAACATCCAGACATCAAGTTTTATATCCAAAGTAATTCCTCAACCAATTTCCTAAGAACATAACGTTCTTCATAAACACAACGAACCAACGGTAATTACATTACGAACTCCATAAACGTCAAGAGTATGAAATATTGAGTAAACATAAATCCTAACTAACATAGCCTCAGTTATGCATAAAAACTGCATAATATTAAGCCACCGTTTTTATTACTCCGCGTTTTACGATCACATAAATTTATGAACTGGTATGAACCGGTTCGCGTTGGTTCAAACTAGTTCGGACCGGATACAACTGGTTATGGCCGGAGCTCAGCCAGATTCAATATCGCGAGTTTGAGGTGAGCAATTAAGTATCATATGTGAAATATTAATTGTGACAGTTGGGTATGGGAATGTTTGTAGTGGAATGCTGTGTAGTTTTGGGTAAAATTCTGGAATTCAATAACCTGTGATATAAGCCTCGGTGGGACTCGGGCCATAGCTGCGAGAAGGAGTGGCTCAACTACCGTGTTTTTCTCCTCAGCTCTGGGCGGAGCAGGAGTGTCAGTCTTCTACTGACTAAAATCCACCCATGTTTCTTCTTAGCTCTTTGTGTCCGGGGCCGCGGTATCTCTTTCGAACAGCTCCACCGCCCCGGAGTGGCCCCACTACCTATCACCAAGTCCCAGTGCAGATTAAATGTCTTTTAGGTATTTTACTAGTACAGACACTAGCTCACCAAGGTACCACAGTCCGAAAATTTGACTGCTGTCTTTAATAATTCTTTATCAATAATTTATACTTAAATGGGGTGACATATTTAAGGTTGACCCATTGTTTCTCATCATATTAGATTGATTAAAAAGATGTAGGCTATCTGAAAATTAAAGATGACAAACCCACAGTTTAAAATTAACCATTCCATTTTTATCTCACAACAATGTTCCCATATTATAAATTAAGTTAATAATACAATCACAATTTGGCAACACCAGAGGGCCGAAATTGGGACTAATTTACATATTCCATGCACAATATTTCGTTCATTCACTTTAATGGGTACAGGGTAGTTGGAAAACTATGCCATGTTTAAATTAACGAATTGGCAAATGCCCACATGGGTCAAACTTGCTATCTTTATTGTTTTTTAGGGTTCCGTACCTCAAAAGGAAAAAACGGAACCCTTATAGGATCACTTTGTTGTCCGTCTGTCTGTCTGTCAAGACCTTTTTTCTCAGGAACGCGTGGAGGTATCAAGCTGAAATTCATATCAAATACTCAAGTCTATGGTCTCTTGGAGCTGTGAAAAAATCAAACTTCTAAGTCAACGCGATCAAAAGATACTCCCGTTTATGCCGCAAATTTTCGACACTCGCAAGGGAATCAAAACCTACAGGGTACTTCCCGTGAACTCAGAATCTTGAAATTTGGTACGAAGCAACGTCTTATAGCATAGATAAAGGAATAATTACGAAAACCATAAATTTTTAGTTACATCAAGATACTCCCGTTTATGCCGCAAATTTTCGACACTCGCAAGGGAATCAAAACCTACAGGGTACTTCCCGTGAACTCAGAATCTTGAAATTTGGTACGAAGCAACGTCTTATAGCATAGATAAAGGAATAATTACGAAAACCATAAATTTTTAGTTACATCACATAATATATTTTTTTTACGGAACCCTCGGTGCGCGAGTCCGACTCGCACTTGTTTAATGAGAGATAGCTCAATTGTTAACACGCTAAGCATGCAAAGGCATGTAAAGTCAAATAAGAGGCCCTTATTTTTTTTATTTTTTTTGGGGTGGGAAATCATTAAATAACCTCTCCCGCTCTGGGCAGAGCGGTAGGGAGTGTCTGACTTCTACTGACTAAAAGCTACCCATGTTCCTTCTTAGCCCTTTGTGTCGAGGACGCGGTATCTCTTTCGAACAACCCGCAGAATCAGAGGCCCTTGAGTAGCAAAAAAATGATACCAGATTAGACACTACACGTAATAAGGTTATATTAAATAAGGTTTTAAACAAAGTTTAATGCAGTGAAATGCTGCAAAACAAACAAGCATATAAACACACACAATATCCATTTTAAATACCAAACCGTAGTTCACAGGTTCACACAGCTTCCAGCTAAAATCTCTAGCCCACAACGTAACATACAAAGCATAGTACCATTAAAATCTCATCGTAGCGCTATAGGCTTCCCCTATTGGCCCAATTACAGCATCATACAGTACTGGCTCGTCCGTTATTCCGGCACAGGGTAGGACAACGCTCAATTAGTTACTACACAGCCGGTATTTGCCACGGCGAATTTTCGATTCAAGCCTGTGATGCTCAAATGTTTTGGTTTAATGAGCTATTTTCAGTGTGCTATGGTGGATATTATTTTGAGGCAGTAGCTTGAGCCTATTGAACCAAGATTTACTGAACTTTTTATTATTTTGTCTGAAAGTCAAACTATCAGTATTCAGTTTTTGTGAAATTGTTATCATAACCTAAATCAACAACTTACGCAAAATAAGAAACAGAAAGTAAAACGAGTGTTCCATCCTTTATTTAGGAGTCGCCCGTATGGCGTCAAAGAAAGAGTGAACAGGCATCTTCTTGACACGCTCGTTCGTTCCATCATAGATCTCATCCATCGCTTTCCATAAGGCGTGATCAGGCCAAGAGCAGGCTTATTTAAAAATAAAATAAAAAACGGAAACTCTATTCCTCTTCGGCGTAGTTCTAAATTAAAAGCAATTTATTAAAATTGAGCTAAAAACAGCACTTTTTTTCCATTCTACCTGTATAAGATAATCCTCTAAAACGCCCCTTCCCTTCATCATGTCTTAGTATTTTAGTTGGGAAGAATAAAGGTCAGGGAAACCCCCCCATCATCATTATCTTGCCCTTATCCCAATTCATTTAATTTGGGGTTGGCGGAGCATTTCTTCTTCTTCGTATGTTTTGTATGCCCATGCGACGGCAGAACATGGAGAGCTTACTTATAAGACAACATCTATGTACCAATTTTTACCCATGTTAGCAAACTAATAAATGATTTGATTTGATTCCATACTTCTCTTTTACTTGTCAGCTCATCAGAAACCTCTGTTCTTGCCATAATAGCATCTTTTACACAGTTCATTGGCAAATTAATTGTATAACTCAGTGGTATCTCGTCAAAATTCACCCGATAATTCGTGATGCCCGATAGTTTGGCAATCTCTGCCAACTCCTATATTTGTTTAACATCCCCAATACAGTCTGCTAATGGGTCAGCCGACGTCATAAGCGTTGATTTAGCAAAATGTGCTAATTATGCATTAATTTTGAGTTCTATTTCAATCAATATAATATGCGTTGACCCATATTTTGGTTCTAGGATACGAACATTAACCCATATATCATAGGTAATTATTTTGATAGCTGCATTTAATTTGGACTTTATTTTAGTTTGATGAAATGTAATTAAAAAAATGATGTTGATGATTAGGTAATGGAGGAAAATTTGATGAAAAAAAAAACGTGTTGCGTCAATGTCAACTAGCATAGGACAAAAGCATGAGAATAATCTATTTTTTTTAATTGTACCGAAATACCCAGATTAAGTGCATGTCATGAGCTAACTTTGAGCATGGGTTCAATCCCCGGGCCAGGCTAGGCGCGTTATTAGATTTTCGATTAACAAAATACTCTGTTGGCATTTTTTTATGGATGTTCGGAAATCATCAAATGACTCCTCCCGCTCTGGGCGTAAGGAGTGTCAGACTTCTACTGATCAAAAACCACTCATGTTTCTTCTTAGCCCTTTGTGTCCGAGGCCGCAGTATCTCTTTCGAACAACCCTCAGCCCGATACTCTCTAGCCAGAAGTCAGCATTTAGGTACATCCATTTAATAGAAATAATGTCACCCGATCTACATAATTATAAAACGTACTACATAACTGCTGAAATACCAGCATTAATCCATACGTACGTATGTATGTACTATTCATTAAATTTCACAGAAATCCTGGTTCAAAGCAAAATTATACCCGTTTACGTTGTATTTCTGGAAGCAGGAGTACAATTTCCGTGTGTAGGTATATACTGTAGGTACCAGGACTGCAGTAATTACTTTAAACACAAGATTATGAGTTAATTGAACTAGTAGAAATTAAACCGATGTAGTAGAATTCACATTGTTGTATTTAGTACATACTTGTCTATGAAACTTAATTAACTTTAGGTGACAACCATTGCGCTGTGGGAGTTTCAACTCTCGTCTGAACATCGAGAGTTCTAAATTCAATACTGCAGTCATGCATTGTTTAGTTATTTTAATTAAATTCACGCCATTTCTAATGGGGATAGGCAAAAACATTAGAACGCCACTTGCTATACTTATAAACTCCAATTGATACGTCCACGTTCATCAACTTGACTTTTCTAAAGAACCTCCTTACCAATATGGCTAGTGTATATAAGACCCAAAGTTCACACTCAAATCATCATCACCTGTCAGCCTTTTCCCAACTATGTTTGAATCGGTTTCCAGTCTAACCGAAAGCAGCTTAACCCTTTATGTCGAGGACGCGGGTTGTCTTGTGAACCCAGCCCTGACGAGAGTCTACCCTTGCGGGCCCCTCCCATGTTGCTGACATCTCTTTGAGGCGCGTGGAACACAAACGCACCATCGACACGGCCTGTTGTCGTCATAAGGATGGACGGCGAGCTAGCCCAAAGCAGTTGAACCTCCATTACACTTTACATACTTTACGTATCTATCCTTCACAACCCAGTTAGGTAGGTAACATTGTTTATCAGACTAGTCCTTCCAGGGCAATTCATTCCAATCAATGCCTTGAAAAGTAATACTTTTGCATTGCCTCGATGGTCCAGTACAAACGTGACAAAACGCGCGAGGTGGTCAAACGCGGCAGCATAGTATGAGATCCCGGGTTCGATTCGTGGTTTAGTTAAGGTTGTATTCCATTAGGAATTGTTCAGTAGTATTCAAGAGGTCTTAATCAAGCCTGATAGATGACATTAGGGTCGCTTCATACATGGCACTTAAAACACAACCAGTAAATGTGGGTGGAAATCTTTATAATTCTAGTACTCTGAAAATATTGATTGTAATTTTGTTTTACAAAGTGTTTCGCATTAAGCGACTGATGTCAAACGCTATATCGTTTGACATCAGTCTCTAAATGTATCTGTAAAATCTTAAAAGTACATACAAGTTACCTGGCTATATACTTATTAGCTTGTTCGACTGTACTATTAAACACACCGCTGCCTACCCTTTTAGGAATTATACGCGTGATGGTAAATGCGTGTGTATGACTGTTTCTATGAGGCTTACTGAAATAGAGACTACACAACTATCATTGAAATTCATTTGAATTTCGGCGCAGTTGAATTTCAAACATTTTGATTGAAACGCGAATGGTAACTGGAAACATTCCTAATGTGAATGAAATGCGGGCTCTGTAATATCGGAGAGTATTAATACGTACCTATTTAAAATTGGATGGGTTTCGCAAAATAGATGTAGTTTGTAATCAGTTGCTAATTATATTGCTTTCAAATGTCCATGTAAAATACTGGTATTCAGCTGCATCCGGTTAGACTGGAAGCCGACCCCAATATAGTTGGGAAAAGGCTAGGCAGATGAAATCATAATAAAATAGACAACAAAAATTAAGAATTTCCAAAAAAAAAACAGCAACAAAAATTAACAAATATTTTGTTAAAAAGTTGCTTTCATTTATACGCTTCCAAGTACGTCCGTTCCGGTTTAAAACCACCTCAAACCGGAATGCGCTGGTTAAAACCAGTATTTTCCGGCACGCCGCCCCGAATATCGGGGTCAAAGGGTTAATATTATTATTTACTTATGACGGCAAAAAGTATCTAAATTATTTTCGTCCTTTTTAGGGTTCCGTACCTCAAAAGGAAAAAACGGAACCCTTATAGGATCACTTTGTTGTCCGTCTGTCTGTCTGTCAAGACCTTTTTTCTCAGGAACGCGTGGAGGTATCAAGCTGAAATTCATATCAAATACTCAAGTCTATGGTCTCTTGGAGCTGTGAAAAAATCAAACTTCTAAGTCAACGCGATCAAAAGATACTCCCGTTTATGCCGCAAATTTTCGACACTCGCAAGGGAATCAAAACCTACAGGGTACTTCCCGTGAACTCAGAATCTTGAAATTTGGTACGAAGCAACGTCTTATAGCATAGATAAAGGAATAATTACGAAAACCATAAATTTTTAGTTACATCAAGATACTCCCGTTTATGCCGCAAATTTTCGACACTCGCAAGGGAATCAAAACCTACAGGGTACTTCCCGTGAACTCAGAATCTTGAAATTTAGTACGAAGCAACGTCTTATAGCATAGATAAAGGAATAATTACGAAAACCATAAATTTTTAGTTACATCACATAATATATTTTTTTTACGGAACCCTCGGTGCGCGAGTCCGACTCGCACTTGGCCGGTTTTTTTTTCTAGAGAAAACATTTTTACAACACTTTAGTCTTTTTAATGTTATTTTTTTTAAGACGAATAACTTTGTTTTGGGTGATTAAAAGTCATCGTTTAATTTTGTTAGTTATCATTTGTAGAAAAGAAGGTGACAGTGGCATAATATGTAAATCTACAGAAAAGACATGCCGGTTTCCTCACGGTGTTTTCTTTCACCGTTTTGAGAGCAGCGGTGAAGAAATATCTTACACAAAGTAATGCGCCTGCCTGAGTTCCGGGCCTGCAGGTTGGTAGATCGCAGGCCAATTCCGCGTAACTATAAAATATCGCTCACAATATCGTTATCAACAAAAAATTTAATACTGCCTCCATTTTTGTTTGTCCGTCCCGTTCCTGTCTCAAATATGAAATACTGATTAAAGAATGTCGAGCTAGAAGGAATGCAATTTCCATTGCAGTATATTTTGTATTCTGAGAAAGATACGAAGTTGTTATACTGTCCTCTATTATGTTCGAGATTGAAAAATGTAAGGAAATGTTGGTACTGAACCGAATTTTGGTCAACAATGTTTTAGTTCACGAGTGTATGCAGCCACATGTTTGTTGCTCATTGATCTTTGTTTTAAGACCTCTTCCTGCGATATAACTATAAAACTAACAGGATAACCCTTTCTTTGAAGTGTAGGAAATAATCAAATGACTCCTCCCGGCAGAGTGGAAGAGAGTGTCAGATTGACAAAAAACACTCATGTGCCTTTTTAGCCCCTTGTGTCGGACCACGGTACCCGCAGCCCCGACAGGCGTCGGTCCTTGCAGGCCCCTGCAATGTTGCTAACATCTCTTTGAGGAGCGCGTGGAACACGAACGCACCATCGACACGCCCTGTCATCCTTATAGGATGGATGAACGGTGAGTTTATTATTACTCTATTACTCACCGTCCACAGGCCTACGGTGGCCGGAAGCCACCACGTGGCCCCGACGAATGTTTGTCACCTTTTCTTTGTCTCATTTATCTTTGTTTTAAGACCTCTTCCTGCGATGTACCAAAAGAATTAACAGTGTACCCCTCGGTAAGACTCGTAGTCGGATTTTCGGGCATCTGACTAGCCTCATCTGCTAACACGATCTCTTGACTCATTGGATCAATGTGCCTTCCAAGGTACGGGGGTAATGTAATGAACGGTTACCCATCCCCTGATCGGCTTTGGCACATGCTCCAAAATCTATACAATAGTAATAATTATTATTAAAATTACGATTCTCTGTCATCCTTTCACAAAACTTTTTTTTTGGACAATGGCTAATCATCAAATGACTCTTCCCGTTCTGGGCAGAGCGGTAAGGAGTCATCCTTTTTCAACCCTGACGACTGAATGGATTTCAAAGAAAGTTAGCACATAAATAGATTATAACCTGAGTTAGGACAGAATATTCTTGATCGCAGTATTACGTCTCTGTAGGATAATTCCCGACCTCAACGCGAAGCCGTAAATATCGACCATTTAGCTGATTTTCATCCCAAAATTGTCAACTGCGCGAATAGGTAACTCTTTGAAAGCGATAAGCAATGCGCTGGAATGTTGCCAGTACACTGCAAGGGTATAAATCTTTAGCCACTATTTATGCCAAACGTGTTTTCAAGTTGAGCTTTTGGCACTAATTTGTAGTCTTGTCAATTATTATAAATCGTCCATTAAGGTTAATGGGTTAACTGGAGAAGTTTCGTGGAATTGTAGAAAGGATTGGAGATTGTGAGATGAAAACAAAAAGTTTGTTTTGAGAAATCTGTGTTATTTTGAGATTAAGAATAGTTAAAGGGGAATTTTGATGTTTGTAATGTCTTCTAACAGTTATTTTTGCGTATTATTATTATCTTTGCTGCTTTAGACCAAAAAAACGATGGTTGGGTTGTATGAGAAATGATATGAAAGAAGAAGGAGTGTAATCAATGACTTATACAATACAATGTACTTGTGACCTTCCAAAAAAAAAATTATATAATATTTTTTTCTTAAATCTAGTTTTTTGCACAATATAATTCTGAATTTTTTGAAGACGATTTATCCTGTGGATCTGATTTTCCGATCAAAATAATTCCACCTCACCCTCAAAAAAATATTCTGGACACCAATAAAATCGCTAAAAGGGTCGGTTTAAATCGTTCCAAACAAATATAATCGGTTATTCTTGTCGCGTCCAAGCTGTTTGGTCCACAACGAGTGTTTATTGTCGAGCTAAGGGCGCGTCTACATAAATTTGAGGGGTGCCTGTTATAAGATGATGCAGGCATGAATATTGAGTGGGGAGTCGAAAATATTTTCGGTGAGTTTTGGTGAAGAAAACAAAATGGCCGCTCTTGACCTCGACATGCCTGATGGAAAGGGATGACCGAGGTCTATGAGGGCTAAAAGTTGAGAAGTACGAAACAAGCACCAGGTTATTTTTACAAGAACAAATCCTAAAAGTATCTCTAATCCCTAGTGTTTTTCCAATTATGCCCGCAGAATGTCAGAAACGCAAAATGCAAGATTAGCAAATCGTCAGGTGTGAGATTTTTTTCTCAAATGGTCAGAAACGCAAAATGACAGAAACGCAAAATGACAGGTTCGCGAAAAGACAGATTCGCAAAATGACAGGTTCGCGATAAGACAGATTCGCAAAATGTCAGGTTCGCAATATGACAGATATGCAAAACGTCAGAAAAGTTTTTTTCAATGTTAAGAAAAGACTAAGCTAATGATGAGATACTCTTAATATTGTTCGTCTCAACTATGTTGGGGCCGGCTTATAGTATAATCATTGCAGCAGCTGAATTACCTACCAGTATTCTACATGAAGCCTCCATAACCTAGTTACATACCGTACTTCCTCCACCATTTATGTTTACCCCGTAACTTAGTAATATTCTAACAATGAGTTGTCACCTTAAGTAAGTCTATCCTATTCTTGCCCGTATCTCGTATCCCAATTAATTTAGGGTTGGCATACTTCTTTATTACTCGTCATTCCTACGAAACACATCTTAGCAAAAGCAATAAATAAAATACAAGTTAAGTGCATATAGTATTAAAATTGTAAAAGTACTTCTTTGTAAATATTTTTTATAATTTTAACCTACTACTAATAATTGCCACAGTTCGTATTTGAAAACGATACAATTAAAATAAACCACCAAAATTTTCCATTTCACCAAACCATTCCACAACAATTATTATGTAGGCTTTAAAATAAAATAAAATGCTTTGCGTGCAAGTATTCATCACCAGCCTATAATGTTCCCACTGCAGGGACTCAGGCCTCCTCTCTAAGAGAAGGATGGGCTATAATCTACCACGCGGGCCCAGTGCGGATTAGTAGATGTCACATGTCTTCAAATATTTTGGTTCTAAGACATGCCGGTTTCCTCACGATGTTTTCCTTCACCGTTTTGAGAGCAGTGGTGATGAAATAAATTACACAAAGTAATGCGCCTGACGGGGTTCGAACCCACGACTCACTGTTCGTAAGTCGGGGCCGCCACCACTGCTCGTAAGTATTATCAAATATCATTTCATCAACCCAATTTATTTAGGTTTGGCGTAACATGTCTTCTTCGTCCATACTTTTCTATTACTCTTTTATTGACACTTCTTTTCACGCCATAATTATCATCCTTTACACAGTTCATTCATCGTTTCTTTGGTCTTCCTCCACTCTTATATATATTCATATTCTCCATATTCATACTCAAAATTTTCCTCACGACATTTTCCTCATTAAATATAACAATGAAATCATATAGTGTGTTCTTGTATTTAACACAATAATTTTTGTTTTACAGTTCTGAGCTTAACACAGGAACAAGGTATTGTATTTTTGCCATGTACTTCTTTCTGTTCGTTTTGGAGCTTTTTAGCTTATAAAATATGTTTCAATGGGTTTTTTTATAAATTTTTTATTCCACGAATATAAAATGAAAGTACATTACGATGAAAAAAATATGCGGATTATTTATTTATTTTGCATTTAGTAGATTTTCTGTTTCGCGTTAAGCCTTATGAACGCGAACACTGCCAAACATGGAGATCCTTAGGGGCTAAAGAAGAATCAAATAATTTCAAAACAGTTCGTTACTGTAAAACTAGTTTCAATAGAAAAAAAATCAACAAATATCATTAGCTAATAGGGACAAAAAATCCTCATCAACGTTGTCTGGTCCCCAGGAGACTGGCGATGCTACCACGTTGTGTGGCAACGATTAGGCACCGGCCAAGGATAAGGTCAGCAATTGGGTGATAAATAAGCGCCTTAATAAGGCCGTAAGTAAGCTCGAAAATACAGAGATAAAGGGTCATCCCGTCGGGGCTACGTGTTGTTCGAAAGAGATACCGCGGCCTCGGCACAAGGGCTAAGAAGAAAAATGGGTGGTTTTTAGTCAGTAGAAGTCTGACAGCCACTACCCACCGCTCTGCCCAGCGGGAGCTGCTGAGCGGGAGGAGTCAGTTGATGATTCCCCCCCCCCCCCAATAGGGTCATCATTCCGAACCAGCTATTAAATTAAATATGGGAGCACATAACTCAACACATCTGCTTAATCCTTGTGAACACACGCGTGATGTCACTCTACGTTAGCAAAATTCTAACACGATTGCTTTCAAATAAACCAAAGTGACTATGTCAGATATCTGTAAATCGGCGAATGTAATAGGAAATACTGAAACGTTGAGTGAATGCAATGTGTGTGGGATTTAGTCGATAGAATAACATTTATGTTGCAAAATGTTTTGTATGTGCATTTTGGTTTAGTACACATAGGGCTTCGTTGATGTGTACACTGTTTCGAAGCTGGTCGCTAAATAAATGATTTGTGATGGTTGGTATTCAATAATTATTATTGACTGACTGGTATTGGTCTAGTAGTACAAATGCGAATGCTGTGAGTGTGTATGAGATCCTGAGTTCGATTCCCAGGGTAGGCAAAGTTTTATTGGGTTTTACCATATTATCAGATATTACCCCGTAGCGGCCACGGAATCTGGATTTGTGCCCGGTTGATGGCGATTGGGTCGCTCCCTATATCCATGAGACATAAGCAAAACTGGCGAAATGTCCCAAATGCCCTTCGGGTATTACATGCGTGTATATCATAAAAAAATGCCAACAAAATGGCTTCTCACTAAGCATGCAAACAAAAAAAACTCCCAATAAATGCTGAAAGAACCGTAAAAACATACCCAAATAACCTCACACCGCTCTCGAAGCGTCGTAGGCAGACAGTCACAATCAACAGCCGGCGGCGATGTCCAAAATAATGAAGTCTATACATTAGGCGAGCCCCAATAAGTGAGCCCTAAGCAAATAGTCCGTCGCCACCGGAATACCGAAGCGTTGCTATTAAGTGTCTCCACGACAGTTTTTTGTCTCTGTCATATTGATTTCACGTGTTGTGGAAAGGTTATATTAAGAGGCTTTCATTCTTCTTAGCGTGTCGATGGCAAATCTTCACAAAATACATTAGATAAAATTTAATTACTTTCAAACTTTGGCTTTCATTACTTAGATACTTCATTTTGTTTCTCCTGCTCTGTTTGGAGCGGTAGGGAGTGTCAGACATCTACTGACTAAAATCCACCCATGTCCTCTAAGTCCTTCGTGTCCGAGGCCGCAGAATCTCTTTCGAATAACTCGCAGCTCCAACAGGACTTAGATACCTCTTTAGACTGCCTCATTAGTCTAGTAGTCACAAGCACGACTGCTGAGTATGCGGTCCTGGGTTCAATTCCCGGGTCGGGCAAGGAATTTCTCAGTAGCAGGAGTACCCGAGTGATGGCAATAGGTTCGCCTATACCTATGACTGGTGAAATGTGGGTACACTATTAGGTTCACCTTTGCTTAATCCTTCGGGGATTAAAAGCGTAATATTATGTTTCAATGTCTGCAATCTTACCTACTTATTCAATTTGTGACGACAATTTATTTTCAAAGCATATTTGAGTCTGGTTTATAATTGAAGAATGTGCAGTTTTAAAGGTTAAAACGTCAGTTAAATGAATTTATTTATGTAAGCGTTGCTATCGAGTGTCACCTCGACTGTTTTTTGTCTCTGGTTTATTGATTTCACGTGTTGTGGGCAGGTTTTATTAAAGAGGCTTTCATTACTTAGACTTATTCTCGTGTAATGTTGCTTTTACTGAGCGAGCACGAATATATACACTAGCAAAATTTAAACGTTATTTTCTTAGGAAATAGCAGTTTCTACTTTGAGATAAGCCCCATTTCGTAAAACTATGGCTTCCGAAATTCCATGTTAGTAAAATCATAAAAAAGTTACTCAACACCGCAGAAGTAAATCACTTTAGAAAGTTACTTCGTGTATACATATTGGTGCTCTTGACTGTACATAACCAGATACTTTTTCTTATATACCTACGTAGGTATGATAATTATTATTTCGTTGATGGAAAATGTAATATTTTTTTGTTTGAATTATGAAACAAAAGTAAAAAGACGAATAATTGTATTGCTAATGAGCACTTTCTTTTTATAATACCTAGTCACCTTGAACAACAAAAAAGTGAACAATATCATCAACCAAAAGACGCCAAACTTGACGCCAAAATCAAAAGTTCAACAGCACAAAAGCCCAACCAATGCATGCATAATTAATCACCCTGAATCTCACAGTTAGAAAAGATAATAATCTTCGAAAACCAACCGGATAGTTTCCACATCAAATATGTAAATACCTTATTGAAATATTAACCAAGTTGATATAAAAAGTTGTAATGTATTCAATGGGAAAACTTCGAGGCGTCCAAGAAACGTAGTTTTGTCGTAAGTTTAAATTATTTAAGTTTTTTAATGCTGGCTTTTTTTTCGTTCGTGTATTTAGGTACCTATTGTATTGATTTTGTGAGGGAGGAGTGTGAGATTGTATCTCAATTTTATAATATGTAGTTTGAATCATAAGTTACTATGATTTTTAAACATTACATAGTATATTAAAGTCACGCTTTTTCCCACAACGTCACCTGCTAATATACTCCTCTTGCCTGGTCCACGTTCATACACCTGGCCATACACTTACGCCGGTTGCAAGTGCTAGATATCTGACCTTTCTAATAAGGTTCACCAACAAGGTCAGTGCGCCCGAGGATCCTAGGGTGCCCTCTCCCAGCGTTGCCACTCATATCCCCCTGTAAATATAGTCGCCTTGAACTCATTCTTTCATTATTTCTTGAGCCTAATACAATAAAATGAGATACAACTTCGTACATAATTATGGAGTATGAATTACTAACTGTGTAAACATACACACAATAATCCTAAAATGTACCTAGTAATTATTTTCTAATAAAAAGAGTGAATATTTGGCTCGAATATCAAAACAATCGCAAAACTATCAAACACCCCCACCCCCTATTGACTTCCAAAACCAAAAATAGCCATCACAATACATACCAAAATCTTTCCACAAGTCTTCATAAGCCATTCTCATAAGAAACCCATTAGAGCGTAGAACACAATCGTCACGTGCGACCCGAAGGACCAAAATGGCAAAATGGGCCCCAGGACCAACATACAACAGTATCGCATTAACGCCTCTAAATATAAACGATGTTTGGGTCAACCGATATTGAAAGCCTACGAATATATTGTCCAAGACGTTTTTTTGTATTATTTTTCTATAGTTCTCTTTTTAGGACATGGATTCACGCTTAGGAGTTTTGTGTTGGCCAATTTATATTTTTGACGCGTTTTCTTGAGTAATAAAAAATGAAATGCTATAAAATATAATTATTGTAGCGTTGAAAATAAAATAAATAGCACAACTTTAAAAGTTTTAAAATAAACTTACAGGTATTTGTATGAAGTAAAGAGTCTATGCTATAGGAAAACCAGTCCAGGTGGTGATCCATAGCTTAATCTGCCATAGAATGTGAATGTGGTGTTGCCCCACAAACGATAGGACATTTGATATCGTGTCTGCATGTCCTGTTACTTGCACATCACAGGAGCTAATGGACCCTATTGAACGTGCCAAAGTCGTAGCCAAATTATGGGCAGACTCAATTTTGAAAAAAACAAAAAAAGGTTGGGTTTGAACCCGCGATCAACTCGCAAGAGGCCGTTGCTCAACCACCACTGTTAATTTAAAGCAATATGAATAAAAACTACACGGCAACTAGGTAGCAAGTTTAAGTGAAAACCTCAGAAACGAAAAATAACACAAAACATAACAATGAACACGGTAAGTCATTTTACAAGCAGACATTTATTTAAACATTGTCCAAGAAGGTCGAAAAGGGACTCCATAAATCCTAATGGCCAGTTATAGCCTACGGGGTAATATTATCTTGTTATATACGGTGATGTGTGTGTACTGAACGAGATTAGGCTTTGTTTTTACTCCTTTGAGGATTGCTACGGATAATATTATAATATGTATATTTGTGAAGATGGTAGTACCATTGTTATCGGTTCTCAAGTTATCGGCCTATTTGGTGCTAGATATACTGCAATAATATTAAGATTAAAAGGTTAGGATCGATCTTCCACGCTACAAGGTGGTCGCGTTTTTGTTTCACTATGAGAGATATATTTATTGTTGTTGGTTGTGGCTATTGTCCAAATTCGGATAGAAAGACCCGCGGTGACTAGGGTATTCTTCATTTTAAGGATTTATTTGCATGGACTGGAAACTAATTCTACACAGTAAAAAAGTATAATACTGACTCATCTGCCTTGTCTATTCCAACCGTTTTTATGGGGCGACTACCTATGTGACTCCACAACCCAGTCAGTAAGGTGTTATAATAATAATAATAAACATTTATTTCAGGCTTCTAAGGCCCATAGGTAAAATACACAAATAACATAAAACAATAACAACAAACTAATACATATGAAAAAACCTTATAAACTATAACTACACACGTAACGTTGACGGCGTCGTGTTACGCTGCGAGGTGTCACTTAATCGTCCACGGAAACGTCGATATAAGACACCTTTCGGCCAAAAGTCCTCTTTCATGCAGGTCTGTAGATGCTGGGTTGGAACCCGTACCACGAACGACTTAAAGTTGATGTTGTGGCGCGATTCCAACCTTTCAACTCTCAGAGTCCAGTTGGTCTTCACCTTCAAGTACTGCACGACTTCTTCAACCGTCGTGGAGTGATGCAGACGAGAGAGGTACAGCTGCGTCGTAGGCACAGCTGAACGCAACAACATGTTGGGTCCACTCGGTGCTATACAATACCCCTTGGTAACACTGGTTGTCTCACTTACTGGCCACTGCTCACTGTTACGATTGTCAAAGACCAACGGCTTAACATGCTTTCTGAAGCACAAATGCAACTCGGTATGTAGCATGTGGTCAACCACCCACAGACCAAATTAGGCAAACGGCTTAACCTAAAGATCGATCCGAGGAGTTGTTTTTAGCTACGTGTTTCTCAAGTACTAACACTGATTATTGTGGACAGTCTTTTTCATTCTGCCAAGGGTAGTGGAAAAATGACACAGGTTTGAGCAGCATCGTGCGAGAAATTCGATGGTATAGAACCATAAGAAAAAATGACATGGGTCCTAGGAGTATCGTGCGGGTAATTTTGTTTAGGAACGTAGGAAGTAAACGCTACGCTTGACATAATTTCAATCCACCTTTACGAAAATCGTATAGGAACTCGGGTTGCCTGAAATTGCCGGTAACCACATAATGCGAAATATAGCTTGACAGTCAAGAGGATAAAAGGGTTAATTTTCACCGGCCATACCTTTCAGACCGGAACGTTACCGATGTATATACATCGTTGTTTAGCGGCACAATTATGTACCGAAACAGTAGAGTGTAGCTTAGCGATGCGCGATTGTGAATGACATTATTCGAATAATTCGATTGTTCAAGTCATTCAAACTATTCGAATAACCTTACCATTCATTCGAATTTGAAAACGAATGAAAAGTAACTAAGAATGTATTGCGTTGTCTCGTTCCTTCCGATTCAAATTTCATTATTACTAGTTCATATTCGAATATTCGTAACTTTATTTAAAAGTAAACTCTTTGTACTGAGAATAATACTCAATTTCGTGTGGCAAATTGAATCATTATACCATCGAATTGAATGAATACTACTAGCTTGTATTCGAATATTCATAGATTTGATACCAACTAAAAGTAAGTAGTCTTTATTACAAGGGGAAAAAACTCAATTTTGTATGGCAAACTGAATGAATGAACTAGCGGTTCGTTAATCAGTTACTTGTTACTACGAATATCAATTCAAATTAGACTTTATCGTATGTATATACAGCCCAATTTTGTATAGCACGGGTAAAGCAAATGAATGAACTAGTGGTTTTATTCGATTTTGAGAACTAGCGATCGATTGTTTTTGTATTCGATTGTTAATATTAGTAGTATCAAACCATTCGATTGTTGGAATCAGTAACAATCGCCCATCGCTAGTGTAGCTATAGTAATTCCTTAGAAATAAGTTTAGTGCCCGTTTGAACTCATCATCATCATTATTCAGCAGAAAGACGTCCACTTTCGGACACGGGCCAAGTGTCGCCACATTGACTGCTACCATGCTTCTCGCATCCAGTGGTTCCCTGCAATCTTCACCAGGTCATCGGTCCATCCAGTGGGGGACCTTCCAACGCAACGTCTTCCAGTTAGCGGTCGCCACTCCAAAACTTTCCGACCCCATCGCCCATCAGTTTTGCGAGCAATATGCCCTGCCCACTGCCACTTAAGTTTGGCAATTCTTCTGGCTATGTCGGTAATTTTGGTTCTTATGCTGATGTCCTAATTTCTGATTCGACACTAATGTATTGCGTACTATATCCACCCACACAACATCGTCGCGATAGAAATCTAGCCCAAACTCAGCCTAATAACATAAACAGGTAATAATTCAGTTAGATAATCTAAATGAGATCGTACTATAGTACAAACCAACCTACCTATCTACCTACCTACATCACACAGGTAGCGAGGCTATAAACACATGATAACATCTCGTTTTAGTCAGGAGTTATGTCTGTTACTGTATCGGTCTAATCGTTATTGGATGAGGTTATCAGTAACTGCTTGTGGTTGATGATTTGATCTATTGCCAATTGTCGTGGCAAACTAATTAGGAGATTGGTCACTGTGTTTCTTTGTAACATCAAAAGACAAATTCTTGTACTAATAAAAATTTGTCAAAAATGTAAATAAATTGATAGTTTTTTTTTTGACATAGTCTTCTAAAAATGCTGGTATCATCCCTTTTTACCCGACTACGGCAAAGCCAAAGGAGGGTTATGATTTTGACTGGCTATGTATGTATGTATGTATGTATGTGTGTATCTTCATCTGTTCCCTCATAGCTTCTAATCTACTTCTCGGAACTCGACTTATGAGGTATCGTTAGAACCGTCTTAATTAATTTTCCGCTGAACATAGGCTACGTTATGTGTCACAAAAAGCGATTTGGCGCCCTTTAAAGGACAAAAAGTAAGGCTTAAAAAATAAAAATGGAGATAAATACGCCGTGTTTGGTATCATTTGAAAGGGCCTCACTTGTACATTTCCAAAATATTGCTCAAATTTAAAATCACGCCCTCTAGCGGACAAAAAGTCAAGAATAAAAAAAATATTTAACACCAAAATTGTTTAAATAAAAAAAAGTAAAAAACTAAAACCCGACTACGACAAAAAAAAACGACGCTGAAAAAGTATGAAACAAGATTTTCAGGATAGAACAAAAAGAAAGCCGTAACCACACGTTATAGGTACCAACCTAAACACTTTAATACCGTGTGACTACGGCTTTCTTTTTGTTCTATCCTAAAAATCTTGTTTCATACTTTTTCAGCGTCGTTTTTTTTTTGTCGTAGTCGGGTTTTAGTTTTTTACGTTTTTACGAATCGAAACTCGATTAGACTGTGGGAATCTTGGTAAAAAAGTAATCGTGATAAATAAAAAAAAACTAAAATATGAGCCTAGCCTTCTCAAAGCTATGTTGGGGCTGGCTTTTACTAGCTGAATACTAGTATTTTACATGGAGCGACTACCTGTCTGACTTATGCGGTTTCTGAGCACCTTTATCGGTGGTTTATCTATTCATATGAACAAGCCAAAAAGTACTTTAAGTCGAAAGGCACTTTTTGGCTTGTTCATATGAATAGATAAACCACCGATAAAGGTGCTCAGAAACCGGGCATTAAACAACCCAGCCAGTACTAAGTAACACGAAACTCTTTGGTTAGACTGGTTGTCAGACTTCCAGGTCCCCTCTAGCGACTATCACAGATTATCAAATGACAGTCGAAACCAAGGTACGGATGAAACTCAGTGGTCACCCATCCACAGACCGACCTAGGCAAGGGCGGTTAAAACTTAAAGATCGACTTCAAACACCTGTAATTATTTAGCCACAATCTCCTCAGTAGATAACTAATGTAAGTCATCATATTTCACAAGGTAAAATAGCCTCGAAATTCCTATCAAAGGACCGGATAGCAATTTAGAAACTTAAGATTGGCAGCCAAAAGTTTTGCTCTTCAAGAACAGGACGTATAAGAAGAAGTATTCAAGAACAAAGCCAAACTGCTAAAAATAACTCGCTTTAGTGTCCTGATAAAATAAAACAGAAAATGAATGGATGATAGAGAATTTATTCTCCAACCAGAAGTAGTAGATGAATAGCAATCCTATTAATTTGACTGTACGGTTAGCGCAGTGGCTAAGCGACAAACTGCTGCGCTGCGTGTCGCAGGTTCGATCCCCGCACGGAACAAAATATTTGTATGATCTACAGATAGTTGTCGGGTCTGAATGTTTGTGAATGTGAGCTTAAATGTTGCATGATACACGAGAAATTCTTAGCGCGGGGCAACGTTTCCAAAAAAAAAACTGACCAAGTGCAAGACGGACTTCCATATGAAGGGTTCCGTACCATGACTTCTTATAGGTTTTCCTGTAATCTATTCGTGTTGAACTAATTTCTGTATATTTTTCAAAATTTTAGGTTCAGTAGTTTCGGAGATAAGAGGGGGGAAATGGTCGGACAGACAGACAGACAGACACACGAGTGATCCTATAAGGGTTCCGTTTTTTCCTTTTGAGGTACGGAACCCTAAAAACTACCAATTAAGTTATTGTATTAACGCTGCTTAAAATTGTTATCTATTTTGTAGTTTGTAAATAATGTTCATTACAATAAATACAAGGCCCTCTTTAGTAAATTTTTAGTAGAATGCGTACAGTTCAAAAAAGAAACTTTAACATACTTGACCATTTCAATTTCAAAACTACCCACACTTCGCAATCCAATCAGCCTGTACAGTCAACAACACGTTAAGCGTTAAGAGTACTGTCGGACAAAGTGGCAATCTCACGAGATCTAACGGCGATTGTGTTGATAACTGTACACTAGTGTACAGGTCACTATTGGAAATATTTAGAGTTTACGACCATTGGTTTAAGTGGAATAGTTTTTTTTGCGTAGACGATGATCAAAAATATTTTTTTCATGGACAGTGGACACAGAAAGAAAAATATTTTTTCTGTTTAATTAAAAAGCTTCTCGACAGTTGGTGAGAAAGCATCTAAGGCGTCCCGCCATCTTCTCCTCGGTCTACCGCGACCACGTCTTGCTGTGTCAGGGCTCCAGTCTCGCGATATTCGGGCCCACAGCTGCGGCGACCACATCCGGCAGACATGGCCTGACATCGTGGAAGGAATGGGGGGAGGCCTTCGCTCGGGAATGGGACAATATTGGCTAAGAAATTAAAAAGCACAGGCTCGTAAGTCCAGTGATTGCAAGCACTACTACTCTCTATCTTGGATTAAATTCTCAGGTTTGGCACCGTTACTGGTTTTTCCACACAGGAATTTCTCAGAAACAGTCAGGTCTAATTTGTCCGATTGATAAACTATTACGTAAATGTAAATAACCTGTGTCCTAGTTTTAGACAAAACACATGGATCCCTGGTGACGTGGTCGTGTCGTATCCGTCACGTAAGAGCTAAATTAACTGCTACCTTGTTCGGACAATCGAAGTGCAATTAGATACCTTGTATGTAGCGACAGCAGAATAAATGGACCAAATTCATTTCAATTTATCCTACTTCCTACTAATATTATAAACGTGAAAGTTTGTGAGTATGTATGTATGTATGGATGGATGAATGGATAAATGGTTGTTTGTTACTCTTTCACGAAAAAACTACTGAACGGATTTGGATAAAATTTGGTACACAGATAGTTTAGTAGGATAGTTTTTATCCCGATGTTATCTTTCCGTGGGATTTTCAAGTTGAAGCGGGGGAAGCCGCTGGCAACACCCACTTAGTTTGTAAAATTAAACATTATCTAAAAACTGTTCGTTAAAAGCATGTTAAGCTGCCATTTGTAGATGTTTGACTATCGTTACAGGTAGTCAGTGGCCTGAAAGTCTGACAACCTTAATAACCAACCAATCAACCATACTGAAGAAGAGTATGACACATGCTCACTAACTAAGTAACCGGGTTGTGAAGGTTAGATAGCTCGCTCTATGTAAAATACAGGAATTTACACATAATAATAAGGACATATCTTTCAACTTAGTTGAGAAAAAGCGAGGTAGATGATGATATTTGAACGGCTAAACCAGTCTAAGACAGCCCAACAACTCAAAGCACAAAAATAGAAAAACTCTCCCAATATCTCTGCACCAAATCATATTATTACTTTCTTAATTACAAAAGTTTCTCTCCGAACTGTTCTGCGAACGGTACCTGCAACTGATACATCCACACGGCTAATTGAGGGTAGGCAAAGAAAAATCGATTACATCCCCCATTTGGGGGTAATTTAGACCCCTTTATACGGAGTACTGGCAGCGTTAATGCTGGCTAGTTGAAAGTCATTGGATTAGAGCTGTCGGTTTTGAATTTCGAACATAGCCGCCATTTTTGAGGTTCTTTGTGGTGTAGTGTATGGGGTGGATGTTTGGATGCATTTTTGTTGTTTTTCATTGTGCTGAGTGCAGTTATGACGAATGCGGGCTGGTTTTCAGCTAGTTTTGATGGTATTGAAGCTGGGAGTAACATGCTTGTTTATCATGCATAATCTTCCTGCCCTACCCTTGTAATTTTGGTTATAGCATTAGTAGGTCAAAAACTTGTTTAATTTAACTGAGCAATACAACATGGTTTTAACGGAGGTCTTTTAGGTTGAACCAAAAATTCGAAGCAATATGTACCAACACGCACTGATTTATCTACCAACAAAGCATTCCCTGTTATGTTGAATAGGCCTGTGCTCAGCTGTGGGGACATTCAAGACTGATTATGCTAAGCAACTATAACAAAACAAAACGAAATATTTCACAAACATGTCATACAACATTTCACGTCAAAATGCAAGTCCATAACATTTAACGACAACTTATTAACGTTCCCTAGTTTAACATACGTAAGTGAGTACGTTGTTTAGACTAGGACACGCTAAACTAACATTAATAACCAATATTTATCGCTAGTATTATTATGCTCATAAAACCATTTACACGGAAGTATGCTTTAAATTGTTTTGACATTATTTGAAGTTGATTGTATAGGTTTTTGTATAGAATATAGTCGTTTCTTACTAAGAACTACCACTCGGGTCAATCTTAAAGTTAAGCTGCGCTTGCCTAGGTTGGTCTGTGGATGGGTGACCGCCCGTTACATACCGAGTTTCCTCCGTGCCTCGGAAAGCACGTTAATTAAGATATATCCATATCTTTGGCAGTCGTTATTGTCAGTGACCTGAAAGTATGACATCCAGTCTTACCAAAGGGTATCGTATCACCTAGCAGGCATTAACTGGGTTGTGGAGGTTAGATAGGCAGTCATCATCATCATCATCATCATCATCATTTCAGCCGAAAGACGTCCACTGCTGGACATAGGCCTCCCCTAAGTGTCGCCACATTGACCGGTCCCATGCGTCTCGCATCCAGTGGATCCCCGCAACCTTCACCAGGTCATCGGTCCACCTAGTGGGAGGCCTTCCAACGCAACGTCTTTCGGTTTGCGGTCGCCACTCCAGAACTTTCCCCTGGCCCCATCGGGCATCCGTTCTGCGAGCAATGTGCCCACTGCCACTTAAGTTTGGCAATTCTTCGAGCTATGTCGGTAACCTTGGTTAACCAAGATTGCCTATCTTCGGCCCAGTGTGTGTTGGTAGAGGTCAGTTTTCACACTTTATTGCGAGCAGTAGTGCAAATGAAACAAAATGACACGCGTTTGTCTAGGGTATCGTATTACCCAGTACTTACTGGGTTATAAGGATCAGATAGGCAGTTATTCCATGTAAAATACTGGTATTCAGCTGCATCCAGTTAGACTGAAAAGCTTAGCAGGTAAAAGGCTAGACCGATATCATCATCTGTCGTGAAAACATACAACACATTGTTACAGAGCTGTAGATAAAAAATATTGAGTGTCAGACTTCTACTGACTAAAAACCACCCATATTACTTCTTAGCCCTTTGTGTCCGGGGCCGCGGTATCTCTTTCGAATAACCCACAGCCCCGGAAAGCCGTGCTTCTTTAACCACACCGTAATATTCCCCTTCCAATAAAAAAATAAACCCATATTCAGTCCATAACACGAAAAACTCGTGTATAGTCGTGTCCCCGCCAAGCTTACCACTTTTTCCAAGTTGGTAACACGTCGACAATAGCAAATCCTATAATCCTAGCTCTATGGAGTTCGGGATCGTAGTTCGCAACTCGAAGCCTGGGCTAAGACGATACGTGACTTGGTCGCCGCGTTGTCGTCGCGTGCTCGTGTCCGCCAGGTGTAAATGACCTTTTTTTTGTAGTTTTTCTTTCTGGTTGAAGGTAGATTTTTGATGAGTTATTTTGAAATAGGTGTACTTGTCATGGTTTTCGAAGGTTGATGGAGGATAAGATGTTTTAGTACAGCTAGGGATAGGTCTTTGGTGACTGTGATGGGCTGATTCGATTGATCTTTTAATTCAAGGGTATCTTCTCAAAATGGTTTATCCATTATGTCGTATCGTTGCAGCTTTTTATCTACAGTTTAATCAGTCTTGTAAAACATAACATAACGCCTGCTATCTATAAAGGGTTAGGCAGAGCTGTACCCATTTCACCACTTATGTTTAAGTCCTATATAACAGAGGGTGACCCTTTTGCCATCAACCAGCCACAAATCAAGGCTCCGAGGCTGAATGTGTTTGAAAAACATGTTGTATATAAAACACAGGTCATGTATTGTTATTCCAATCATGTTTTGTTAACTATTTCGCGACTTCTTTCTCACCTTTTGGACTTTTAACGGTACAACTAACTTTTGACACCTTAAAGTGTAAACGATAAACACAACAAGAAGAATACGTAATATACTTTATACCTAGTTTAAAAACACGAAGCCAAGAGAACATCTAAAGATTTTAATCTAGCTTAAAAAAGCTAGTCTGAAAACTGTGAGTGGAACGAACTACGCTGCGTTTGACGTACATTCACTTGTTTCTAGGTAAGTCGTCAGGGCTTAGAATTTGAGTAGGTATACTTATATCTAAGCGCACGTGTACTACTACATTAATACCATATTATCCCATCATCATATTCTGTCAGAAATGATGACTGATCATCATATTCTGTCAGAATCAGAAATGAGGACATCCGCTTGAGAACCAAGGTTACCGACGTAGCCCGAAGAATCGCTAGACTTAAGTGGCAATGGGCAGGGCACATTGCTCGCAGAACGGATGGCCGATGGGGCAGAAAAGTTCTGGAATGGCGACCACGAACCGGAAGACGTTGCGCTGGAAGGCCTCCCACTAGGTGGACCGATGACCTGGTCAAGGTTGCAGGAAACCGCTGGATGAGAGACGCACGGGACCGGTCAATGTGGCGACGCCTGGGGGAGGCCTATGTTCAGCAGTGGACGTCTTTTGGCTGAAATGATGATGATGATGATATTCTGTCTGAATTTATAAGTATTCGTCATGACGAGGAAAATAGACAGTAAACCCACCACGCTTGTCCCGATGCGGGTTGATGGGTGCGCAGTAGGCCTTTTTACTCGGCCTCAGAACCAACAACCAGTACACTGTGTCCCTGGATCTAAAAATTTGGAAGGTAAGGGGGGGTGGTGTTGGCCCAGCAGTGGGACGGCTAACAGTAACAGTATCTGTCTTGCCTTTCTCCCAACTATGTTCAGGGGCCGTATTTTTGAATCAATAGAATTCCAAATCGTGTACGAAATCGCAGAATTCATCAAGTCATTTCCGTCATTTCTACTGGTAGAATATCGGAAACAAGTGGGTCGGATCACTCGTTGCAAAATTCACGGGTATGAATATTCAAAAATAGCGATTTCGTACGGATTCGCATACGAATTCTGCGATTTCGTACACGATTTGGAATTCTATTGATTCAAAAATACGGCCCCAGGTCGTCGTGTAGTGTGGTGTACCAGTGTAGCTTAAAGCCGCCTTTTCACTATGGGATGTAATATTCCTTCAAATGACCTCTAAATATCGCTCAGTCGGTCGAAAACAACATTTTATAGTTTGGGATGTAATATACATTATAGCACAGTGTGAACGGTCACGTACAAAATGTATGCGAGCGATATTTAGAGGTCATTTGAAGGAATATTACATCCCATAGTGAAAAGGCGGCTTTATGCAACTGTGTACCAGTATATCGCTACGTGTCGCGGGTTCGATCCCCGCACGGAACAAGTATTTGTATGGCCTACAGATAGTTGCTTCGGGTCTGGGCGTGTTTGTGTATGTGAGTTTCAATGTTTGTAAAAGCACCCACGATACAGGAGAAATTCCTAGTGTGGGGCAACGTTTTTAAAAAAATAAAAAATATTTTACATGGAGCGACTGCCTATCAGACCTCCACAAACCAGTTGGAACCGGGTAACACATGCCCCTTGGTAAGACTAGTTATCAGATTTTCGGGCAACTGACTACCTACTTTAGGGCCTATCAAAGATCTACAATGCAATAGGGGATCGGACTGACTCAAAAAATAGAATTCTGTTTAGTCTGTCAGTTAGATTATCGAAAAATATTGGATACGTGTTTTTTGTTTTTTCAAATCAATAAAAATTGACGAAGATAAAGCGCGTCAAAGATCACAGAGTGGGGCTTGAAACGTCACTTGAAGGTACAAAATGTACTATCATATGACGTCACACGAGTTTTCGAAGCACTGTATCGTCTTCATTTTTTGTTTACATGAAAAACTAAAAAATATGTGGTCGATATTTTTTGGAAATCTATCTGACGGACTATTAGTTTTTTTTTTGTCCGATCCCCTATTAATGACAGCTGAGATCAACAGCTTAACGTACTTTCCTAGGCACGAAGAAGACTCGTTATGTAATAAATGGTCACCAATCTGCAGACATACCTTGGCAAGTGCTGCTTTACATGTGGTTAATGCAATGTTCGTGTAATTCAGTACTATACGATTGTTCTAATGTATCGCGGAAATACCCCAATGAAAGCAGTTTAGATGGTTACATGCAATACAATAATTTATAATGTTCACTACGTTGCTGGTATGTTAATTAGCCTATATTTTACGTAGCGTTAAACTCGGTGATTTTATTATTAAAATATATTTTATCGAATTAAGTACGTGAGTAATGGTGTTGTCCGATTCTGTTGAGTTCTAAAAGCCTGACAATGATTTTGGTTAATTAATCTGTTGTCAATTTTCTGGTTAGATTTTGTGAGTGATTGACTTAAACAATAGACATTCATTTAGGAGACGATTAGTGTAAGACGAATCAGGTTTTGCTAAAAGTTTTCAAAGAATTAAGTTGAAGAGTTTACCACCGAAGCTTATAAATATTAACAATATGTAACTTTTATATTTGCACGCCGAAATCATAGGCAGAATAAGAGAACAATTATATGTATTGTACCAACCTTCTGTACCATATTTACACAAATAAATGATTTTGATTTTTGATTGCAGTACTTGACTATGGGGTTTTATGTTTTAATTCTGGCAATGGACTTGTCTGAAAGATGGTGATACAGAAAGTAAGTTAATTCCTACTGAAAAACTCACAAATCAAGTATGTAATATTTAATTTTGACTGGCCTGTTGGTCTAGTGGTTAGTGACCCTAACTGCTATGCCGGAGGTCGTGGGTTCGATTCCCACCCAGGACAAATGTTTGTGTGATGAGCACGATCATTTGTTCTGTGTCTGGGTGTAATTTATCTATAATATGTATGTATTTAGAAATATATAAGTATGTTTATCAGTTGTCTAGTACCCATAACACAAGCTCTGCTTAGCTTGGGACTAGATGGCGTTGTGTGATAGTTGTGGAATATTATAAAAAAAAAAAAAATTGTATCAGAGCCATTACTTACAATAACTTCCTACAAGTCACATATTCACGCAAACGCGAGCATCAAAAGACACGACGTTATTGAGACTGTCAGACTGAACCCGAAAACATTGAGATGCATTTCGTCTTCTCCAATCGTGTTGGCCCAGAACCGAGCTATGATGATGATCATGATTGTTGTACTGAAAAGATTATGATAAATAAAAACATTTAGGAAAGAGTAAACACTTCCCCTCAGGATTGGACAACGAAAGAGCCATTTTTCCAACTGTTTGAATAATCTGACATTTAAAATCCTTCTAAAAAATTTGCCAAAAAATATTTTCACAACCACTTAAAAATTTTAAGCGAAAATCCAAATCTGAATAACAAAACCACTGGTCCGTGTACAACAAATCTCAAAAATCTTAATAAAAAATTACTTAGTTTGTAAACTTAATTAAATCCCTTATCAACTGTATCGAGATAAGAGGAAAAGTTGAAATTAAATTACAGTCCCTCGGTTTAGGGGCGCAAGAGGAATGAATCTTCCTTTATCTTTGATTAATATGAAATTTTTGGGAAGACATTTTTAATGCCGTTGGTATGTATCGCAGATGCAATTTTGAGGGGCGTTTTGAGAAACTTTCTGAGATACTTGTGATGTTCAAAATTTGCTTATTTTCAATTAAAATAAAATAATGACTCTAGATGTAAAGAGATACCGCGGCCTCGACACAAAAGGCTAAGAAGGAACATGGGTGAATAAAAACCTTTGGGCAGTAGAAGTCTGACACCCCATACCGCTCTGAACAGAATGGGAGGAGTCATGTGATGATTTCCCACATTCCAAAAAAAGGGGGCGTTTTGAGAAACTTTTTGATGTACTTTTGATGTTCAAAATTGCTTATTTTCAATTTAAATACAATAATGACACGTTGGTCTAGTGGTCGTACCAGTCACGGTGTCAGAATTTATGTCTGGTAGATGGCAATAGGCTCGCCTCTTATTACATTCGACCAAAAACCTTTGCACGTTCAAGGATTTAATCGAAGCAAGCGAAAGAGCTGACTTTGAGTTGTCGACTCGAAAAGAAGGCGAAAAAAGTAACTGACGAAATGTGGGAACCGTGTTGTGTATTATAAAGATGCGTAAATTCAACTCTGTTAACACTGTTTGATGAAACGTTTAGTTCGTTTATAACTAGGTTTGTGCGCATTTTAACACAAACATATTTATGTTTAGTACTTAGGATACTTGTAACATAACGTGTGTAAATTAATAATACAGTTACCAGTCCCAATAATCAGTAGGTAGATAACTTTAATTCATCAATTCCATCCAATTTCAAACCCCATTTTGAACTTCAATCCCCCTACCTATAAAATTTTAATAAAAACTTTCACATTTCACATTCAATCGAACAGAAATCGTGATAATATACGTAATTGAATAATTCCTCAAGACTTTTCTCTAATAATCCCATTAATTCCCCCATCTTTGCCAAATTACCCCGGGGTATTGGGGGGAGAGGGGTGGTAAAAGAATATTCGACAGGATTCGTTTGGAACTAACTCCGGCTCGAATTATGAGTAATCCTGGTTATTTAGCTGAGACACTTGGCTGTCTGTTACACCGGAGTGTAAGGCGAGCTTTACACTTGAGCGGGTCGGTGCTGTCGAAAAACAAAGCCTGTAAGCCGTTTTTACACATATTTAGCTCCTTTTTGGTTTGTGCCGATTGACAAACTTCGTTGGGTATGTACTATCACTGAATTACTTAGGTATGCGTTTCTGTTATCCATTATTGCGCGTCCAATGCTTTCAGTAGTTCAATTCATAGTGTTCCACCAGGAAGACTCTAGATGGCATAAATATTCTCATACTTGCAGAATCAACGAAATACAACACAAAAATAGATAAAGAATAATAATTATAAGTATCAAAGTGTTTGTCATACTAAAAACAAAACATTTAAGAAACAACACATTTATAACATATTTGTTCCTGCTATTTCTTGCATGAACAAGAATAACAACGTTTTTAAACTAAAAAACCCAAGAACACCGCACAACGATAAACATTTTGCTATCTTCATTCCGTTCAAAAGAAATCCAATTTCCGTCAAGGTCTCCTCCACTTTGGCCAGTTGCTCAGTGATTACAGCGTACAACATTATTTTTACAAGAATTCCCTGAGCTCTATAAAATACTTGGTACGCTTCGGTGTAAGTAGCGGTCTGAACAATACAGTTGAAAGAAGCAACTTAGCAAGGAAGAATTAAAAAGTTTTTGATTTTTTGTGTCTCTTACAACGCGGTCGACAATTTTTGTATAGTCTTTTATATATTTCTGTTGCCCTGGTAGCCATGATTAAAGTAAACCCTTTGTTTAAAGCAGAGTAATACTTTGATAAAAATATCTTAAACGTTTTATGAGTACTTGGAATCGGAGATAGGAAAGTAATCATTTATTTGTTTATTTCTTGGAGCCTGTATTATTTGAGTATATTTTAATTATACTTTCCTGGAAATGGTTAAACATGAAACGCTGAAAGCAATTACTAGAAACCAAAAGGCTTCGTTTCTATAGTTACATTAAAATGTAACTCTGTATTTATGATTTATTGACCTTTTGATGCTTTATTACAACGAAATTCAGCTCTGAGGTACACCATAATTTTATTATCCTGAGTGGTTATGACCAATCATAGGATATTTTTTACCCCGGTATGTACGTTTCTATGGTGGGTTAGGACATAGGATATTTCTTATCCTGGTGGGATAATTTGTGGGTAAATCTGGTAAAAGCTAGTACTCTATAGAGTTGGGTGTATCCATTTCCCAGCTCTTAGGTTTAAGTTACCCGTTCGCAAAATCGGGATTTACGCCGTTGGATACGTGGAGTTTAATTCAAAACCCATCTCTAAATACATTTGCTCGGAATACAGTTCATTTCGACGAAATTGTAGTAAATTCGTGGCTTAATAATAACTGCCGCTCAGGTCGTTCTCCAGGTGAAACCGAGCTTGGTATTGATCCCTGGTCAGACCCATTACCTACTACCTACCGAATTTCCTCCGTGTCTCGGAAAGTACGTAAAGCTGTTGGTTCCGGCTGTCAATTCTAGTTCTTTGACAGTCGTTTCAAGTAGACAGTGACCTAAAAGTCTCATAACAAGGTCTTACCAAAAGACATCGTCTTAGTCAGCAGAACTGACTGGGTTGTGGAGGTCAGATAGACAGTCGCTTTATGTAAAATACTGGTATTTTACATAATAAAAAATAATTTTGGTTGTTGGTACACACGGCTACACATCAAGCTATACAAAACCAGTTAATCTTGGCCTCACTTTACTAGATCTTTTCGCACAATGAACGATCAGATTATACTGGTTTTGTATAGCTTGATGTGTAGCCGTGTGTACCAACAACCAAAATGTAGCAGCCTCACAAAAAACTTACGGAAGAGACGATAACCTGTGTCCCAGTCCCAGCAGTGGGAACATTATAGAGTCACGGTGTCCGATAAGACAAGAAACTTCTAAATAGCCAATTTCCAAGCTAGCCGAGTCTCTTGTGAACTAAAACAGAGAATTTCAATTACACATTTACTTTAACTGGTTTTCGAAGCCAAAAAACCTAGTCTTGCCTAGATAATAGGTATATTAGTATGCCTAGAGAACGTCAAGAGCTCCCTAAGGAGATAAGCCCTAATCCATTGCCCTAATACCTGGATCAGCATGTAAATGTGCCCTTAAAAAGTTATCCGCATCAATAAGCTGATGACGTCACCAAATTATACCTACCCTCATTATGCGAACTGTAATCATGAACATAATAGCATACGTGACGATGGCAACAACCTTATCTCTCAAACAAGGTTATTGTAAAACCACCTTTATGCTCAAGAGTTAAGGTACAGCCAAGGTGTTTAACTTAAGATTGTTTTCCCAGGACATGACATGCAGTACCAATATATCTTGAGCTTTAGACTTAAATGTTGTTTATGGGTTAACAGGTCAAATTATATTGGTCGAGTGAATGCGGGTCATATAGCTACGAATGTACTAAATCATAATAAAACTTGACTTTTATTGTTATACTGTTTTATCCCGCGGTTTTACTCGTTTCGATCTCAATAAATATTTGGTTTGTTTTACTGTGAACTATGTTCCGTTTACTGTCATAGGTTATTTTTCTTTTATTAGTAAAAGCGATGGAAAAACCCGTATTTCAAGAAAAACGGCTGAAATAAAATATATGGAGGTCCATTATTGATGTTTCCAGATAGTTTTATTTGATACGAAATTGGATATGAGAGCCTTTTATATCGTTCTGTTAACATGCATACGAGAACCATTTTAGTTTTTATTGCCGGTGGGTATTTTTAGGTAGAAAATAAAATAATGGGTTTGGAATTCTCTTTCTTTATAAAGATCATAATTCATCATTCTCTTATCTCAATTCATTTCGGGATGCTGCATGTCTTCTTCTTCCATACTTCTATATTACTCGTCATCTCACCAAATACTTCATTTTTTTTTTAGCCTATGTTGTCCCACTGCTGGGCAAAAGCCTCCCCCATAGCCTTCCACTCATCCCTCTGTGCGGTTTTCTCCATCCAATTAGGCACAAACGCTTCCAGGTCGTCACGCCAGCGTTTCCTAGGCCTCCCTCGGCGACGACACCCGTCTTCTGGCATCCACTGCGTGACGGCATTTTTCTTAAAAAGGATTAGGTTCACAATTTCGGTACCTTTTTAATTTGTAGACACCCACTCATGATGAGTAAAATCTGCCTGTAAATTTCTCCGCACTGGGACACAGGCCACGTCTTTGGGAGAGGAATGGGTGTCCACACAGTACCAGTGCCGACATAAAAATGACCGACTTAGCAGAATTGTAATAGGATAATAATATAAATCACCATTAAGACCATTTTTAGGGTTCCGTAGTCAACTAGGAACCCTTATAGTTTCGCCACACGCACGCACTAGAAAGCTGAAATTTGGTACCAATATGTGTATCAATCACGCCGACAAAGTGGTAAAATAAAAATTAGAAAAAAAAATTATATTAGGGTAGCCCCCCTATATGTAAAGTGGGAAGTGATTTTTTTTTAAATTTCAACCCTAACGTGTAATATATTGTTGGAAAGGTATTTAAAAATGAATAGGGGTTTACTAAAATCATTTTTTGATAATGTCAATAACTTCGGAAATAATCGCTCCAAAAGTAAAAAACAATGTGTGTCCCCCCTCTAACTTTTGAACCATAAGTTTAGAAAATATGAAAAAAATCTGAAAAGTAGAACTTTATAAGGACTTTCTAGGAAAATCATTTTGAACTTGGATGGAAACAACAGATGGAAACAGCAGTCAACCAATATAATTTGGTCCCTGAATCGTATGAGCGCCTATACAATCCAGAGGTCAAGTTTCATTGGCCAGTAGAAGAAATTGTATAAATTATAGTATACCGTTTTGGTACGGAACCCTTCATGTGCGAGTCCGACTCGCACTTGGCCAGTTTTTTGTTGTAGGAGAAGCCATGTATAATCCTCAAAGTGACAGCTAGGTGTGATCCATTAGTAGGTACATGCACATTTCGCCAGCTTTAAGTCCCATCTAATAGGGGGCGATCCTATTGCCTTCATCATCATTATATCAGCCCGGGATCACCCACTTGCTGGGTATAGGCCTCCCCTTTTTTGAGCCACGCGTCCCGATCCTGTGCGTCTCTCATCCAGGTGTTTCCCGCGACCCTGACGATGTCGTCAACCCAACGAGCTTTAGGACGGCCCTGGTTTCTATGGCCTAACCTTGGCCACCACTCAGTCAATGCCTTGCTCCATCGGCCATCTCCGCGTCTAGCAAGATGTCCTGCCCAGGTCCACTTGAGGCGCACCGCCCGGTCTCCGACATCGTAGACTTTCGTCCGACGGCGGATTTCGGTGTTACGCACTCGATCCAATTGGGTTATGCCGAGCATGGCTCGCTCCATGGCCCTTTGTGCCACTCGTACTCGGTGGACAGTCTCCTCTGTGGCTGCTACTGAGAATTTTGTGATGGCAAAAAGCCCAATAGCATTTTGCTCGATCTGGGAATTAGACTAGACCAACAAGACAGTCCATTCATCCAGTCCATTAACAAATTATTTTCAGTAGTTGATATCAACTGATAAAAAACATTTTTGACTTTTCAATTTTCGATATCGCTTTTAAAACCTCACTTCCTTCAGTTTTCTTCGAGACAAAACCCGTATTCTCAAAAACAATCTATTACCACCATATTATCCGCACCCAAGCACAACCAATCAAAACGACGCTTATATCCAAGATGGCCGCCAAAAAAACAGAGCACTTGCATTTGGACAAGAATAAATCACCTCTCTGACACACATTCGGTACATATCTTAGAAACGGAGTAAAATTCACAATGGACGGGGGATAACCTGACTATAATTCATCCCCTCCCGATATTAGGGGGATAGGATTTACATACCACATTTCATTCGGCCTACCCATCGGATGGTTGATTTATGCCGTGTCTCCCCTGGTCTTGAGGTGTGTGGTTTAAGTTTTTGGTGGTTGGCGATAATGGAGCTTACTTAGTACCTACCTGATAAGGTTAGTTCTTGAGTCCAAATAATATTAATTGCGCAATTTAAGTGGTCAAACATCCATTTACTAAGATGATTTCAATAATCCTTCGGATTGTGATAATAAGTGTAGGTGTAATGGTATTTCGGGAACACATAGATTCGGTATCACCGATACCTAGTCGACATTCCACACATTCGAACGAAGCGCTTTGCTGGGTCCTTTACTATGCGCACAGCCAAGGAGTGGAATTCCCTGCCTGCGTCGGTTTTTCCGAGTTCATATAACCCTAATCTGTTTAAGTCGCGAGTAAACAGGCTTCTACTGGGTAAGCTCGTTCCATCGTCGACATCATCTCTGCCCTTATGGCAAGATTGAAGTCAAGAGCAAGCCCATTTATAATTAAAAAAAAAAAAACATAGATAACTAGAGAATAAAGAAGTTTCACAAGAGAATCAAGGTTACCGATGTAGCCCTAAGAATTGCCAAATTTATATATAGCAGAATATTATTTAAAGCCGTCAGGGCTGAAAAGTTCAGTCGTGGCCACTGCAAACCAGATCTTACGTTAGAAAGCCTCCCACTAGGGGAAACGATGATCTGGTGAAGGTTTCGGACATCTGCTTAATGCGAGACGCACGGGACCGGTCAAAGTAGCCTCATTTGAGGAAGCCTATATCCAGTAGTAAACGTCTTTCGGCTGAAACAAAGAAAATTGTGTTTATTTGGCATTATTCACAAAAAACACCTTGTTTTTTACAAAACAAACATATAATAACACATATGACACATATTATGATATGATGACTTTCTTAAAATTGTAGTCCTATCCGCTCGCGCTTACATCTTCCACCACGCATGACTCCCAACATTTGCGGTGGACCGTCGAATAAATTTTATTTTTTCTCACCGCGCGACGCCCCGTTCGATTGTGCCCTGATTTATGTCATATCAGATGGATTTGTAATTGGAGGATGCGTTCGTATTTACCTTCCTTTTTGTGGATACCGTGATTTACTAGACGAGGCATTTTATGTGGGGATGGACCATTTTGGAATGATTTTTGGCATATTTTAATAAGGAGCTATGCTTACGAGAGTGGAGGGAGACCAGAGACATGATGGATGGACTCTGTAAAGGATGATAAAGGAAGTGGCTGCTGAGATGACAAGTATTAGAGAAGTATGGAAGAAGAAGACATGTTTCGCGGACTTCAAATAAATGGGGACAAGAGCAGGGGAATGATGATGATAAGAAAGTATACTTAAGAGGTAATGCGGGTGGTCTTTTCTCCATACAAACGCTCTCGCCTGTTTTCTTTTTGGTTAATGACCCTAGAGCAATGATTTTTTTACAGAATAATAAATATTAACTATTTCTATGCCCCTATGTTTTTCTTTTTGGTGATAAATTATTTTTATAAGCTATAGAACCCTCAAAAAATTCTCAAAATTGCTTGTTTAGATCGCTGTTAACAGTGTCTTATTGTACAAATTTGACAACTATTAACGAAAAAAGAAAAACATAGCGGCGTAGTATATATCCTCCTTATTCATTGTCTAAAATATCTTTTAAATTGGTTCAATATTCGAGGAGGAAATAGGTGAGAGCCAAACCTGGAAATATGTCTTTTATTTAGTCGCTATTGAGTCGGATCTGCAGAGGTCCTTATCGCACGGATTCGAGGGCAGGGGGGCGGAGAGAGACAGCGATAGTGGCGAGAGACAGACGGATAGACGGAGAGAGACAGAGCCCACATTTCCTCTTAAATGGTTTAGTCATGTTGAGAGGATGAGTGAAAGTCGACTGACGAAAAGGTTTACGAGGCAGATGTGAAGGCCAACGCCACATGGGGTCGTCTTACTCGTAGAAGGACATACTAACAATTAACACTATAAACTGACCTTATTCGTGTGATGTACTCGGTAAATCGGAGTATTTTAGGATGTTAGCAGGTGGCGTTCTGTAGTTTCCGCCTAACCCCATGGGCAAAAGAGTGAGTGTATTATAACGACACAGGATACTTTTTATCCCAGTAGTACAATCCCGTGGGATAATTCCCTACCTTAAAACCTAAGCTTAAAAAATAAATAAATCACAAAAAAAAACTCATGTACATTACCTCGCGTGGCAACGCGAAGGGGAAACCTTTCGTATTTAAATTATAATTAATGAAACGCTCATTAATACATATCCGAGGTGTTATCGCTATTACAGAGCAATTTAAATATTCTCACGTCATACTTGCGGCGTTTAAACACGTTTTTCGTTGTTGGGTTATAAAATGTAAATGAGGGAAATATGGATTTGTTAAAGATATTGTGAACACTTCGTGTAGTAGTTTAAATTATAAAAGCACTAGTGACCCGCCCCGGCTTCGCACGAGTGGCAAAAAGATATTAAAACCTTCCTCTTGAATCACTCTATCTATTAAAAAAAAACAGCATCAAAATCCGTTGCGTAGTTTTAAAGATTTAAGCATACAATGGGACATAGGGACAGAGAAAGCGACTGTTTTTATACTATGTAGTGATAGTGATGTAGTGAGAGTGATGATGTTTCTTTCAAACGCCGATGACGCGCGGCACCTTCGAGGCCGGCCTAGGATATGGTTGCGACATGACCTAGACGTGTATCACTAAATTTGAATCAAGGTGGCACAGGTCCCCACCGGAGTGTTCCCACGTTGCCGTCGTGGTGGGGCTTGCGTGTCTCAATGACCCTTGGGGCTCTGCCGGTAGATATACTCATGCCGGAAAGGTCCAAGGCGAGAGACCAGACAAAGAGGGACACGCGGGAGGCGCACCGCCCGGAGACGTGAACAGTGTTCGGGTCGTCGGGCGGTGTGCTTGTCGCAGGAGGAAACCTACTTGCTGCTCTCTGGTTCGCGTCTGCTCATCAGACGTGACTGTGAGAGCAGTGAGTGGGCAGAGGGAGAGAGGTTGGGAGAAAGAGGGACCATACCCTTTAAAAGGAACATAAAAAAAAATGAAACAAACGATCGAAAGAGAACTACCCCAGGGCGGTACCAGCTGCAACGCAGTTGGAGAATCCGCCACGTCTCCTTTGGAGGCGTCAAGCCCCTCGTATTCTGGGGGGGGCAACGAAAGTTTGGATCCATTTGCCAGTGGCAACATGAGCCGAGGAGGCTCCCGGTCCCGGTCAAGAAGTCCGGTGGCCGGTAAAAGTAGAGAGAGTGGAAGGCGCGGCGCAAAGGCTCCTGCCAAGCTGAGATCGCCTGAGCTGCGGAGAGATGCGGGGTCGGACTCAGACTCTGTGTCTTGCAGCTCGGCGAGCTCGGCGAGCACTGTGCGCGAAGGATCTGGGCGCGAAGGCTCAGAGGATAAGGGCAACAAGAGCCGAGAAGGCTCCCGATCCCGATCCGAGAAGGATGCGATCGGTTCTTCTTCTGACAAGGGGTCAGAAAAGCGAGGTGAGAAGACTCGGTCCAAGCTCTGGCAGAGGAGCTCGCCGGAGCGGCGGAAAGATGCGGGGTCGGGGTCCGACTCAGCGTCTAGCAGCTCGGCGAGTTCTGAGCACGAGGGAGCGAGGTCCGCTACGGAGAACGCAGAGCGTTTTCGCAAGCGGGCCAGATCGAAGGATGGCCGGGGGTCATCGTCCGGCGAAAAGCTGGGCTCGGCCCGAAAAATCCCTAAGAGCAGGCGGGGTAAGGGCGAAAGTAAGGGAGGGGTGGCCGCTTCCCAGGTGGCTGACAGGCGAGCCGTGGAACACACCGAGGACGGGCTCCAAACCGATCAAACTGATCGGAGAGTGGTCTCGGTGTCTTCTGACAGTGAGCCGGAGCTGGTGGCTGGTGGCGTCTCCATTAAGGAGCGCATGGCCGAGTTTGCGGTGGTGGTGGAGGCCGCGATCCGCGACGTGGCCCTGAAGAGGCTACACTCGTCAAAAACCAGGGCCATGAACGCGGCCGCGGCCTCCATCTTGGCGGCAGCGGAGGCGATCCGCTGTGGCCCTCTGCCTCCGACGGACGAGCGGCAGCAGCAGACCGAGCTCACCCGCTTGGCGACTGCCGTGTCTGATCTCCAAACGGAGAATAAGAGGCTCCGAGCGGAGTTGGCCGAGCTTCGAGTCGCCGGCCCAAAGAAGGTGCCTCAGAAGGGGTGCGAGCGAGGGCAATGCCAAACCCCAGCTGCCGAGGACCGGGACCTGTACCTGGTTCGGCTGGCTGACCTCGAAAGAAGGCACTCCCTCTTGGAGGGCATTGTTCTGCGCCCCTCCCTGGGGGCAAAGACATATGCGGACGCGGCAGCCGGTAACCCTAAGGCAGGGCCACCCAGCCAGCCTGAAGGCGGGGCTCAGCCAGGTGGGAAGCCGGCCCCAGTGCCACCGTCTAAGACGAGTGCCCCTCAGAAGGGCAAGGCTGGAACCCCCCCTCCGAAGGGTAAGGTGCCTGGGCAGGAGAAGGGTAAGGCCGCCCAGGAGAAGGGCAAGGAGCCTGCCCCTCCAAAGAGCAAGGCCACTGCCCAGAAAAAGGGCAAGGCGCTTGCCCAGAAGAAGGGTGAGGCACCCACACCTCCTCCGCCCCCTGAGCCTCCCGAGGGCGAGTCAGGTTGGGAGGTGGCCGGTGAAAGAGAGAGGGAGCGAAAGGCGACCCAAAAGGCCAGGCGGGCTGAGCGGAAGCGCCGGCAGAAGAAGCGGAGCGCCGCGGCGAAGCTTCGTGCCCCGAAGACCGCGGTTGTAGTCATTACGCTACAACCGGACGCGGTAAAGAGGGGCGCGACGTACAGCGAGACGCTCCGCCAAGCCAAGTTGACGTTGGCGCTCGAAGAGTTTGGAATCCTCGGGGGCCTCACAATCCGACCCACCGCTACAGGTGCTCGGAAGATAGAGGTTCCCGGGGAATCGAGGGAATCGAGGGCCTCGACCGCAGACGCTCTAGCCGAAAAGCTCAGAGCGTCCCTAAATGCGGACGAGGTTCGAGTGTCCAGGCCAGTGAAGTGCGCAAGCCTGCGCATCCTGGGCCTGGACGACTCGGTCTCCGAGGAGGAGGTGGTAGCCGCCGTCACTGCTGTCGGGGGGTGCTCTGCCGATCAAATCAAGGCGGGCACCCTACGCTCGGATCGCGAGGGTATGCAGACCGTAACGGTTAGCTGCCCTGTGACGGCGGCGACGAAAATTGCGGAGGGCCGCACCCTCAAGGTGGGCTGGTCCAGGGCGCAGGTGAAGCTTCTGGAGCCCAAACCTTTGAGGTGCTTCCGGTGCCATGTGGGGCACCACGTAGGCTGCCGATGCACCTCGGAGGTGGACCGCAGCGAATTATGTTTCCGCTGCGGTCAGCCCGGTCACAAGGCCGCGGCTTGCCTGGCCACGCCTCACTGCAGTGCATGTGCGGCGGCTGGGAAGCCGGCCGAGCACCGGGCAGGGAGCAAGGCCTGCGCTCCACTCGCCAAAGCCAAGGGGAAGGGAAGGCCCTCCGCCACCAACCCCACCGTCGTCGTCAAGAACGCAGCCGCCGATGCCGCTGCGGAAACCGCCACCACCGCAACTCCCACTGCGGTGGTGCCAAAGGAGGTCCCGGAGGGGGCTGAAATGGAGTGTCATTAATGGCCCCACTAAGCTTCCTCCAGGCGAATATCAACCACTGCGCCTGCGCTCAGGACCTGTTGCTCCAGAGCATGGCGCAGTGGTCGATCAACATCGCCGTGGTCTCCGAGCCGTATTTTGTCCCGCCCAGGCCAGACTGGGTGGAGGACCTAAGCGGCACGGTGGCCATCATTGCATCGGCCGCCGCCGGCACCCCGGCCCTTGAGATGGTCAGGAAGGGTCAGGGGTGCGTAGCAGCACGGTTCGGGGAGATCGTAGTAGTGGGAGTCTACTTCTCTCCGAGCCGAACTCTCGCCGAGTTCCAAAACTCCCTCAGGGAGTTAAGTGTCGTCATCGGAGGCTATTCCCTCCCCGTACTTGTACTCGGGGACTTCAACGCCAAGAGCTTGGCCTGGGGTTCCCGCTACACGGATGTGCGGGGTGGGATGGTCGAGTGCTGGGCTCTGGAAACAGGCCTGGACATCCTGAACCGGGGTTCTGTGGCCACGTGTGTGCGGATGCGGGGCGAGTCGGTGGTGGACATTTCGTTCGCCAGCCCCGCTCTGTCACAACGCGTCGTCGACTGGCGTGTTATGGAGGGGGAGGAGACCTATTCCGACCACCGATATATCCGGTTTGAGGTCTCTGCCCAGTCCTCGAGCGCGCCGGTCCCACAGACCCCAAGTGGTCCGCGTTGGGCGCTGAAGAAGCTGGATCGGGAGCTCCTCCTGGAAGCCGCGATCGTGCAGGCCTGGGTGTCATCACCGGTCAGGCCCGCCGACGTTAACACCGAGGCAGGCTGGTTCCAGGAGGCTATGACCGAGGTCTGTGACACGGCAATGCCCCGAGTCCGGCCAGGAAGCGCCCGGCGTCACGTGTACTGGTGGTCGCAAGAGCTGTCGCACCTGCGGCAGCAGTGTGTGGCGGCGCGGCGCCGGTACGCCAGGCATCGCAGGCGCCGCATTCGTCCTCCGAATGCGGAAGCCATCGAGGCGGAGCTTTATGAAGGGTACAGAGCGGCGAAGAAAGTCCTCTCCGAGGCTCGTCTGCGGGCCAAGGATCAGGCCCGCGAGGAGATGCTGGAGACTCTCAACAGAGACCCGTGGGGCGCCCTTATAAGATGGTGCGGAATCAACTCCGCACCCGGGGCCCCCCGCTGACGCAGAGTCTCCGGCCCGAGCTCGTGGAGGACGTAGTGAGTGCTCTGTTCCCTTCGCGAGGGGAGCATCGTCCCCCGCCAATGGCTCCGCCACCAGCGGTGCCGGAAGCGGACGGTTCAGGAACCGATGACGACATTCCGGAGGTGACTGGGGTAGACCTGAGAGTGGCGGTACGGAGGCTTAAAGCCAAAAATACCGCCCCGGGGCCCGATGGCTTGCCTGGCAAAGCCTGGGCCCTGGCCTTAGACCAAGAGGCTCTTGGGCCCCGACTGGAGAGGCTCTTTAGCGCGTGCATGGAAAGAGGCCAGTTCCCGCTTCGTTGGAAGACGGGGAAGCTGGTCCTCATCCAGAAGCCGGGGCGCCCTGCGGACTCGCCGTCTGCATACCGGCCCATTGTGCTGCTCGACGAGGTGGGCAAGCTCTTTGAAAGAGTAATTGCAAACCGCCTCGCCGAGCACCTTGAGGGAATGGGTCCGGATCTTGCGGATCAGCAGTTCGGCTTCCGCAAGAGGCGCTCGACGGTGGACGCCATCATGCGCGTGAGAGCCCTCACGACGGGGGATGCGGTCTCTCGGGGCGGTGTGGTCTTGGCGGTGTCTCTCGACATCGCCAACGCCTTCAACACCATGCCCTGGAGCTGCATCAGGGAGGCACTCCGGTATCACCGGGTGCCGGCCTACCTTCGTCGGGTAGTCGGGGACTACCTGTCCGACAGGACGGTAATCTACCCTGGTCAAAACGGAGAATGGAACCGGCGAGAGATGTCGTGCGGTGTTCCGCAGGGTTCGGTTCTGGGGCCGCCCCTGTGGAACATCGGTTACGACTGGGTGCTGCGTGCCGACCTCCCTGACGGCGTCAGCGTCGTCTGCTACGCGGACGATACGCTGGTGCTGGCACGGGGGGAATCGCACGAGGCGGCGGCCGCGAATATGACACGCGGGGTTGCGATAGTCGTTGAGAGGATCCGGCAGCTGGGTCTCGAGGTGGCACTTCACAAGTCCGAGGCCATGTGCTTCCATGGGCGTGGGAATGTGTCACCGTCGGGATCCCAGCTAACGGTGGGAGGGGTTCCCATCGGCGTCGAGTGTACTATAAAGTACCTCGGACTCGTCCTTGACAGCCGGTGGAACTTCGTGGAGCACTTCCGACGTTTGGCTCCCAGACTGGAGCGGGCTGCGGCTGCCTTTAGGTGGCTCTTGCCCAATCTGGGGGGGCCAAACGCCTCCTGCCGTAGGCTGTATGCGGGAATCGTGCGGTCCATGGCCCTTTACGGGGCCCCGGTGTGGGCACGTGCCGTGAGGAAGCGGGCCGTCCACTACCTGAACGCGCCCCAAAAGGTCATGGCCGTAAGGCTAGTCCGCGGGTACCGCACGATCTCCCGCGAGGCGGCGAATCTCCTTGCCGGATTGCCGCCGTGGGATCTGGAGGCGATAGTCCTCGCGCGCCTACACGAGTGGCGCGCGGAGGCGCTACACCGGGGGGTCACTCTGCTGCCGCGGCACATTGCTGCGCGGCGGACAGACCTCCGGTGCGATCTCATGGCGGCATGGAGACAGCGACTGTCGCAACCCCGTGCAGGGCACGCCACGATAGTGGCGGTAAGTCCCCTCTTTGAGGAGTGGCTAGAGAGGAGCCACGGCGCCCTCACCTTCCGTCTGACGCAGGTCCTCACCGGACACGGATGTTTCGGAAGGTACCTGCACCGAATCAGGCGGGAGGAAACGCCCGGATGCTTCCACTGCGAGGATCGACCGGAGGACACGGTGGAGCACACTGTGGAGGTGTGCCCTGCTTGGGCGGAGCCCCGCCGTGTTCTCGTAGCGGCGATCGGCGGCGGTGACCTCTCGCGTCCGGCCCTGGTGCAAGCCATGGTCCGGGGCGAGGAGGAATGGGACGCCGTCGCCTCCTTCTGCGAAGCAGTGATGCTAGCGAAGGAGGTGGCGGAACGAGAGAGGGAGCGATCCTCTCAACGTCCCAGCCGCCGCGGAAGGCGCGGAAGGCGCTCCGGGCGTCGGGGGCCACGTGATGGCTTCCGGCCACCGTAGACGCGGGCCTGTGGACGGTGAGTAATGGGCTAGCTCGCCGTCCGGCCGTCGTCATGACGGCAACAGACCGTGTCGGCGGCGCGTTCGTGTTCCACGCGCGCCTCAAAGAGATGTCAGCAAGGAGGGGCCCGCAAGGGCCGACGCCCGTCGGGGCCGCGGTATTATGTACTAGATTACGTGGCCTCGGCGCAAGGGCAAAGAAGGAACATGGGTTCGGTTTTTAGTCAGTAGAAGTCTGACACTCCCCTTCGCTCTGCCCAAGAGCGGGGGGGGTCATTCGATGATTTTCCACCCACCAAAAAAAAAAAAAAAAAAGGTGGCACAGGTAAAAAGTACCTGGGATGGAATCGGAGAGGCCTTTGCCCAACGAAGTGGGACCCAACCTAGAGTACTCAAGCTGGCCAGTAGTACATATTGCTTGTCTTTTTGAAGGATCCTCACTATTCGATGGGGGCTGAGGATCTCGACAGTTTGTTCCTCATACCCCTAAAATGTCAACGTCCACCCCTGGACATATGTCTCCCATGGCACCATATATACCGGTCCAGTGGTTCTCGCATCCAACCGATCCCAGTCTTCACCCCACCTATTACATCTTTCACTAGACGTTAACTTTATAAAAATATTTTTTTTCGTTAGGACTGCTTCCACTTAGGCCGCCCCTCTCTGTCACCAAACAAACATATCATTATCCTAAAACGTGCTATAACTCAACCTGCCAACCAACTGGTACATTTGACCAGGATCCGTACCTATGTACGTTACACCATCCCTTATACAAGGGGTGCGCAATAACTCACATTTTCGCCCCTACGACTAAACGCCGTGAGCCTTGCATAAATTATAACTGTCTCGTATGATAGGTTTAAGTAGTTGGAGTTTGGATCGTTCTGGCTGTAAGGTTTTAGAGGAATATCTATGAATTGTGTGTGTGGGAATTATGTTGGCTTCGGATTTGAGTGTGCTGTTGTCATAATATTATGTTTTTTTCTAGTAATTAAAGTCGCCTTTAATAGACAAAAGAAAGAAAAAATATTAATTATTTGTCGCAGAAACATAACGAGCATACAAATAGACATACAGGAAAAACAAAATAATGATACTTAATAGTTCGACTGCCTCGTTGGTCTAGTGGTTACAAACGCGACTGCTGAGCTTAAGGTTCTGGGTTCGATTCCTGGGTCGGGCAAAGCGCTATTGGGTTTCCCACCAAGAATTTCTCAGTAGCAGTCACGAAGTATAGATTTGTGCCCAATTGATGGTAATAGGCTCGCTCCTTTTAAGCGGGATTTAAACATAATTGGCGAAATGTGGGTGTACTAATGGACACCTCTGCCTAACCCTTCGAGGCCAGACAGGTTTAAAGCCAGGCGTGATGTTATGTTATGGTAACAGTCATTTATTTTTCATACTCTCCTGTTATAACAGTTACAATTTTTCTCTAAACCATTATAAACATTTCAAACACACTTTATACCTACATCTACTTTCAACTCCAAAACGCCGAAATTTAAACAAAAAACCGAACTACCCCAAAGTTTTTGCCCTCTAAGTCGCGAAGACAGAGCGACCTCATTGTCATATTTGTTCAGACCTGTTCGTACCCGGGGTAGCGCAATTCTTAAAGAGATAATCCTTGGATAAAGCCTCTTATTTATATTGGTGGGCTTGGAAACAAGCGGAGGGTTGGTTGGGAAAGTTTCAAGTTTGTAGTTTGTTGGCGGGTTGAAAATGTTAAGATTTGGTTTTGAGGGTTAAGAAGTTGCGGGCCTGTGGACGGTGAGTAATGGGCTAGCTCGCCGTCCGGCCGTCGTCATGACGGCAACAGACCGTGTAGGCGGCGCGTTCGTGTTCCACGCGCGCCTCAAAGAGATGTCAGCAAGGAGGGGCCCGCAAGGGCCGACGCCCGTCGGGGCCGCGGTATTTGGTACTAGATTACGTGGCCTCGGCGCAAGGGCAAAGAAGGAACATGGGTTCGGTTTTTAGTCAGTAGAAGTCTGACACTCCCCTTCGCTCTGCCCAAGAGCGGGGGGGGTCATTCGATGATTTTCCACCCACCAAAAAAAAAAAAAAAAAAAGGGTTAAGAAGTTAAAGGTTGAATTATTGGGTCATAATGAATCTGATGATTATTCGTTTTGCTGGCCTACTTGGTTAACGAATTGATTATTTCGTTTATTTTAAGTTCAAAAAAATTCTTTGACCACTACACTGGTGCAGGTATTACCATGTCCTAGCACGGATTCACGCCTATTATATTTATAGCTGGCCACCCATTGTGTCAGCCTATGCACAGATAGTCAGTGTCCTGGATTTCAGACAACCAGTCTTTCGTAGGGGTATCGTATAACCCAGTACGTTTGGAAATAGGGTGGCGGGCTTGTCCCATTAAAAAAAAGCCGTGAAAAGTCAAGGTAATGATGCACAATTTCTACGTTTATTATGTTTCTGTAAATATTACAAAAGCCAAGGTCCTTCATGTTTAACCTTGGCAATTTATGATACAATCACAGCCTTGTTAACGAACACAAAATACACATTAAAGTAAAGAAATAGCTGATGCCCATAACCACTCTTGTCAAATAATTCAGTACTACCAAAACATGGTTACTCGTATATAACTCTCCTAAACACACGTAATACGACCTCTATACATCCATAATACCTCAAACAACACAAATTTTCTAATCATCATCTGCCTAGCGTTTTGTCAACTATGTTGAAGTCGGCTTCCAGTCTAACCGGATGCAACTGCATCTGGTGATTTTACATGGAGCGACTGCCTATCTGACCTCCACAGCTCAGTTAGTACTGGGTCATTATTATACCCCTTTGTAGAACTGGTTGTCAGACATTCTGACTACTGACTATCTGTAATGACTGACAAAGATCTAAAAATGACAGCACTAGGGGACTTAAGGCTTAACGTGCTTGGAAAGTCGGTACATAATGATTATTCACCCATCCACTGACAACCTAGGCAAGCGCCGCTTAACCTGAAGATCGCCCTCCCAGCGGCTGTTATTATTTAGCAACAAGCATTGTAAACATTGTTAAAACTCCTTTAGACACACGTAATACAACCTCCATAGAATTTGTGTTGAATTTCTAATCATTCTAAATAAAAAAAACTCCTTCCAAAAATATTCTCGCCAATTTAGGGCCCTCCACTCGACTCTAATCTCAACAGACAGCGCGTGATAAGTGCCCGCTGGCAAATCCTTAAAAATGACGACACGGTGTCCTGACACAGGCGGTTTTGTCATATTAGTGTTCCACAGCGCCGATATATTCCGGCTTACACAGAGTTTTGCTGGAAAACCGCGTGTTCATTAGGGAGATTTTTTGGAGAGATTGTGAAGGAAAAAATTGTGAAGTGATGTATTTTTTTTAGGGCTCGAAGGCTCGTTTATGACATATTTTTGGTGTCTGTTACTGTTTTAGTATGCTTGAGGTTTTGTAAAGTAGTTTAGAGTGCTTTCAATGAGTATTTGAGTTTCATTTACTGCATACATAAACTCACGCTTTTATCCTACGGGCATAGGCTGAAGCTACAGAGCTTTTACCATGGAGTTTCTTGGAGTTCTTTTTTTTTATTATAAATGGGCTTGCTCTTGAATTCAATCTTGCCCTAAGGGCAGAGATGATTTCTCCATAGGAAACGACCAACTCGAACCATGCACCTTTTATAAGTGCCCGTGTAGGCCTATGTGAAGTAAAATACATTTTTTTGGTTTTTTTTTTAATTTCATTTCTTCCTTTCTCACACAAACTCTTTTTCTTACACGTTCTTACATCTAGTCATACACGGTTGCAATTACACCTAACCTTTATAAAGAACCTCACCAAAGGTGAATGTCCTTCTATAGCCCCTCTCATCCTTCCCACTTATGTACACCAGCCTTATAAATACTTTATTCACCTAAAATATTTATTTTTGTGCCTAAGTTACGTAGCTTTAATATAGACGCAAAATTCGTGCCTGTGAGCTAAAAGAAACGGCTAGGGACCGAAAATATTATCTACCTAAAAGTACATAGGCGACACATCAAGCTATATAACCAGTATAACATGACCTTGGTTTGAATAGATTAGCTTTGCAATGAGAGGTCTGTAAAAAACTGGTTTAATAATAGCTGTTTTGTCCAGTTTAACATGGCTTCACTTTGAATAGATTGGCTTTGCAATGAGAGGTCTGCAATAACTGGTATAAATAGGTATATAACAATTTATTAGGTTTACGTGTTAGGAGTCAAACCTATCGGAACAAAATGAAATTGTTCTTTTTATTAAGCATTTAAATTGACAATTAAGATCTTTATGTAAGTAATTAGAGCTTTATGAAGGCATTTGTTTTTATTGGTTTTTTGGTACCTACTTACACGTTTTTTAAAGGTTAGTTGAACTGTGATGGTTGACTTGCTGAGTCATTTACATATTTTGTGATCAAAAAACCAAGGTTTTCTCACAATCGGTTCAACACAGGTTTTACTCATTCTCTGCCTAGCATTTTCTAAATACTACGAGCGATTGCCTATGACAACTCAGTCATTGACACACGATACCCCTTTGTGAGACTGGGTTTTCGTACTTTTGGACTTCTGTTAAATCGTAACGATACTCATGGTCTATCTATACCTTATCACAACATAACATCACGCTTGTAATCCCCGAAGGATTAGGCAAACGTGTACTTAGTACACCCACAATTGGCCAGTCACGTTTAAGTAGTATAAACCAGACTCCGTGACTCATCATCATCATTTCAGCCAAAAGACGTCCACTGCTGGACATAGGCCTCCGTGACTGCTACTGATAAAATCCCGAAAGAAAAACGTATAGTTAATATCAACAACACTTTGCCCGACACGGGAATCGAACCTAGGACCTCATGCGCAGCAGTTGCGCTTGGGACCAATAGACAAACGAGTCAATCAGTCCATGTCTTAGATATTTTATTGTAAAAGTATTGAGGATGAATTTGGCAATAGGGTCGCCCTATTACTTAAACGTAACCAGTAATATTAATGACAATAATATCCGTGGTGCTAGGCAACTGGGCTTATCCCAGTTGTATACGACCCTGTGTGCCTATTGGCCTTGTTCTGTTCTGTCTCCTGCTGATATGGAGGGAAGTGGAAATTATGTTTTTTCCTACTCCTCCGCTATTCTTTTCTGATTAATTTCGTTGCGGGATCCAAGACAGTTAAATCGCTTCTCTGGGACTTCGTCGAGCTTCATTGTCTCGGCGCTTTTCTTGTGGTCGCCACTGTTGATTCTGGCTAACAGGAGTTACAGTGGTTTGGGAATAGTGTGGCGGGCTTGTCCCATATTAAAAAAAAAACATAACTGGCCTCTGCCTAACCCTTCGGGGATTACAGGCGTGATGTTGTGCTTATGCTATTTAGGATGTAAAAAAACATCCTATCGATAACGACCTCTTCTAAAACTTCAGGCTCTTGTAAAACAAAGCCTTAAACCCCAACTTAGTCCAAAGCAAAAACAAGCAAACAATGATATTTATCGTCATTCCGAGTATTTCCGAGTAATGCTTTAAGAAAATAAAATTTTAAGCTAATACCGTTTACTGGCGAAGTTTTCCTGGCTTAGCCGGATTATCCTTTATTCCTATTTTTATCTGGGCTCCGGGCCAACAATCGCGTTTTGTATATCACTTTTGTATTTTTCTGCCTCTTACACTTAAGGAAGTTTGCAATGGATTTAGGTTGAGGGTAGCCTGCTTGTTCTTGTGGAATGATTTCTGTTTCTTATTAGGCTTAAACATTAAAAGATTAAAAAGAAAGAAATCATCATTCTCTTGCCTTATCCCAATTCATTTTGAGTCTTTCTTTTTATTTCTTCTTCTTCCATACTTCTCTGTTTCTCGTCATCTTATGACGACACCTCCTTTCTTGCCATAACATTCATCATCATCATACACAGTCCATCCATCGTTTTTACGGCCTTAGTCTACTCTACCCATCAACATTTATACTCAAACCCTTCCTCACGACATTTTCCTCATTCGTCCGCATCACATGCCCATACCACGACAACCGATTTGCAGACAACTATTCAGTTACAGGCACCAGTTTCAGACTTCCTCTGATGTATTCTTTTCTTATTTTAACCATTCGCGTAATACCAGACATCCTCCTACGCATTGTCATCTCAGCCACATGTAAGTAATATCCGGACCAATATGAGACAAAAGACACATCACAGACACATCTGGTAGCCAACCATGACATCTGAGGGTCTTCGTATGAACGTTGACGAGGCAAAAGGACTAATGTAAAGATCGTAGCAGGTGGTTTTCTGTGGTTTCTGCCTACCACCATGGAAAAAAGGCATGAGTTTATGTATGTAGTATATATATATATAGTATGTACTGTCTTTACATCAAAAAACACTTGTTTCCAAGACCATCTCACTGGACATTTCAAGAAAATCCACATTTTGTATGCTTTTGAAAAATGACTCATAATATATTTTATTCCGCAAACCCACAAGGGCCTTTTACGTCCATCCAATCATTGGATAGTACCGCAGGACCCCGGGCCGAAGGACTGGAAGGATGTGACGTCATCAATCATAATTCTGGCCGGATATGAGCCGGCAATTTAGATAATGTCCACAACCGAAGATTGGGAACCGTTAATTTGAATTTGAGGCGATTTAAATTGGAGTTTGATATCTGTTTTGGTGAATGAGATAATTTATAAGTTTTGGTTCCATTTATAAGATTACCATAGTTTAAGAGTAGAGGTTTCTCTTGAATAAACAATCTTTGACTTTTAAATCTTCATTTTCTAGAGGCCATCTCAAAGCAAAGGATTTTTTTAGTTCCAAGAAAGGAATTTCTGTAACTGTCTTGGTGGTTTACTAAAGGGGGGATACAGGTTTGATATAGATGATAATTACAGACACCCACTGAGTATCACGTAAGGATCCGCGTAGTGGATTGTAGCCCAGTTTAGCCCCACTCATAGAGAGTAGGACTGTGTCCCAGCAGTGGGAACATTATAACTATGGCTGTACTAGAGTAAGCTTAGATGATTTCGTCATGTGGAGAGGATGAGTAAAAAAGTCAGCTAACAAAAGGCAGATGTGAATGGCAACACCGAGGGGACACACGAGAAGGACATACACTGACCTTATTGGTGATGTTCTTCAGAAAGGACAAGTGCGTATTACACTTGTAACTGGCTTGCGTGTTTGACCTGTATGAATGTAGACGAGGCAAAAGAAGTATGTAAGGATCGTAACAGGAGGCGTTTCAATGGTTTCTACCTACGTCCATGGGAAAAAAACGTGTGACATGTCGTATGTATAACCAGGGCTGACCAACATTTTCAATCCCACACACCGACTGACTCAGCTCCACTGGTCAGTAGCGTGAGGAATGTCACGTCCACCGTCTGCAGTAAAATGTTTACGATCTCACACTTATTTTAGGAATCCGTATGTGCGGTAGGTAATGAAACGGGAAACTGAAATGGGTTTTGTGGAATATTTGATTGCGTTGGAAGTTATGTTATTTTATTAATATAGGGTGCTTTGCTTTTTGTTCTCAACTAAACCCAACTTTTTTACAAGATGTGGTCATAGAGTCTTGCAAAATCAAAAGCGTCAAGCATTTATTTAAATTCAATGGCATAAAGTGTGTGGGTGCGTTCCAAATCGCTCCTATAGTCTTTTCAGTTCTGAATAATAAGTAAAGTCAAAGTCAAAAATATTTATTTCAAGTAGGCCAGTAACAGGCACTTTTGAATAGTCGAATTATACTAACTGCAGCACTCAGAGATATCCAACGATTACTCAATCCGCCACCCAGAATATGTTGACATAGTTTTGTATGACAAAACTGCCAAAAACCCTAACCAAGCGACGGCCCAAGCAACCACTGAAGCTCTCCGAGTGCGGCAGTAAACTACTAAACTACTAAAGCTAAATAAACTAAGCTACAGTCCCAGTCACAAGGCATAATAACTCGTGAGTGTACTGCAGTTGCCAATTCCAAAGCGTTGGTCTCATGAGAAGAATGGCAAGAAACTTCTTAGCTGGTATACTTCAGAGTTCATACTGATACCTACAGGTAGACAGTGGTCCAATAATCTGACAAGCAGTCATACCCAGAGATATTATTCAGTACTAAGATAGTCAGGTACGAAACAGGCCCCATCTTGTTTAAAACATCGATTAAAAGTGCAGACGAAAATTTGCAGAAACAAATATAATTATTGTTACATTTGATTAATCCTTATAACACCACGCGCCGAAGGAAAACTATACACAAATCATCATCATCGTCTTCGTGCCCTTATTTATTTATTTATTTAAGCAGGTACTTGCTACACTTACAGTCAACATCACACACTAACTTAAAAATCGTAAGCAACTATTAAGCATAGCTTTATTGCTACTCGTAAAAAGATCTAGATCCGGCTCCTGAGCAATCAGGGCGTTTAGCAGATTCATTGCCTGGGTTGTGGGCGCGTATCGAGCAGTTTGGGTACGCACAATGGGAGCCGTGAACAAGCCTCTCGAGGCACATGCCCTCAAGCACAGGCTTATCTCATTCTGTTTGGGGTCGGCGCAATACGTTTCTTTTTCCATTCTTCTCTGTTAGACGTCAGAGGCATTTACTCCTTTCTTAACATTTCTCACACAATCCATCCATCTAAAACTATACATAAATAGCACCTCTAAAATGCATCAACTAGTATCGTAAACCATGTTCAAAGATAGGGGTGCAAACTTGCACTATCTCATTACCATGGTTTATGGCTGGTTTTATGGGGCTCATAAACAACCCCTGTCTGGCTGAGGTATCACCCCGGTGTTGGGGTACTTATGGGAAATGCTATGGGGAATGACATTTTTATGATTACATGCGGTTTTTTGGTACGGTGGCAGCTAATAAGACTTTAGATGCATGTAAAGACATAAATAAAAAGAACATCCACATTGATCTTGCTAGGACCTAGCCATGTACTTTATTAAGGAAATATAAAAACCCCTTTGCTCTTACAAATTATACTTAATTACGGGTGTCGCAATAGTCACTTTGTAATATATGCCAGCGAGTATTCTCATTCTCATGTTGGTCGGACATGATGGAAATCTTAAAATAACACTCGGTGGTTAATAAATACACTGATTTATATTGGTAATCACACTTTGGTTATATAATAACACATGATGTGATACAACTAAAATCAAAGTACCTAATTAACCACATGGAATGTAGTGAAGTTAGTTATAAGGCAATCACCACTGACCCGGCAAACGTTGTTTTGCAAAAAAAAAAAAAATTTAGGGGGATGAAAAATAGATGTTGGCCGATTCTCATAGATACCGGATAAGCACAAAAAATTTCACCAAACTCGGTCAAGCCGTTTCGGAGGAGTATGGCAACGAAAACTGTGACACGAGAATTTTATATACACTCGCGAGCAAGCAAATCGACTCAAGCCTTGTAGGCGCACACATACATTGATAAAACTAAAAATATGAAAGGAAATTATAAAAATGATATGTCATTCGAAAGCTTAAGATGTCAGCTTTAATTTGATATCTTTATCATTGAAATCCATCCATATTTTTTTAAATAAATGGTGTCTGAACGCAAGAGTAGGAAAAACAGGAATTTAGGGAAAAGGGTATGGGTCTCGTATTTTACAAATTTGTTAAAAATAAAATTAATAAATTTAAATCAATACTTCGTATTGCCCCCTCTTGCCCTAATTACAGCCTGCAGTCTGTTTTTCATTGACCTTATCAATTTTTTGACATTTTCTTGAGGAATGCCGTCCCACTCCTCTAATAATGCTGTCTTTAGCTCGTCTACGGTTGAAGGGACTGGATTCCTGGCCCGAACTCTTCTTTTAAGCTCGTCCCATAAGTGCTCGATGGGATTCATGTCAGGACTGAGCGCAGGCCAGTCCATCGTGCGTAATTCGACCTCTTCCAGAAACTGTCGAGTGACTCGTGCCGTGTGGCAGCGGGCATTGTCGTGCATTAACACGAAGTCTGCACCGACAAACCCTGCGTAGGGCACAACATGATTTAGTAGAATGTCGGTGATGTACCGATCAGCTGTTAGCCCGCCTCCTCGGCCGCCCCCAGGCACGAAAACAAGTTCGGTTTTTCCCTCTAAAGAAATACCAGCCCACATCATGCAGGAACCGCCGCCATATGCCACTGTTTCAGCGAAACAACATTGGGCAAATCGTTCCCCCGGACGCCTGTAGACTCGGCCTCTCCTGTCCTGCCATGTAGACACATTCTGCACTCATCAGTAAACAGGACCGATCGCCATTGCGCAACGCTCCAATTGAGATGCTCTCGAGGAAATTGAAGGCGCGCTTGTCGGTGGCCTGCAGTCAATTTAGGGCCCGTCGCAGGTCTTTTTGGCGTCAAGCTGGCTTCCTTCAAGCGTCTTCTCACTGTCCACTCGCTGACAGATACTTGTCGTACACGTCTCAGTTCTTGCTGCACATCAACGCCCGTAAGGTGTCGATTGCGCAGAGAGGTTGAGACAATGAAGCGGTCGTCTCTCTCTGAAGTGCACCGGTGGCGGCTCGTTCTTGGTCTCCGATTGAAGGCACCAGTCTCTTGGAACCGTCTGTATACTCGGGATACAGAAGACTGGCTCAAGTGGAGCTGGGCAGCGACTGCTCGCTGACTTAACCCTTGTTGCAACAAGGCAACCACTTGAGCGGCTTCTTCTGGTGTGGTATCCATGGTTTAGCGAAAACAAGAAATGCAATTTACGGAGATGTGTACCGGTCAACTTGTAACAAGCGACTGATAAGGTAAACCGGATGTGGAGGGGTTTTATAGCGGGAGCAGGTAGCGCAAGTCGTGGATTCCTAATGAGGTAATTTACGCTGACGGCCAATTAAAATGCGTCAATAAATCAGCGCTTAGTTTTTTTTTAAGGTATTGATGTTAATTGAAAGCATAATTCTTCAGCTTTCGAATGACATATCACTTTTATAATTACCATTTATCGTTTTAGGAAAATCAATGTATATGTGCGCCGTCAAGGCTTGAGTCGATTTGGTTGCTCGCGAGTGTATTACCTGCTCTGTCAGCGGCTTAAGCGATGCACTGCCAGCGACAAGCGCGACCCTTGTATTCGTTCACTGCCGCAAGGCATGTTGCGTCCCGGAGAGTCGTGGTCATGTTGTTCCTGTAGTGAAGTTAGTTGTAAGGCAATAACCACTCCCGTCCACAGCCCCGACGGGAGTGGCGGGTGGGGCGGTAACCTTTCGATATCCACAGATATCGAAAGGTTACCGCGGCTCCGACACAAGGGCGAAGAAGAAGGAACATGGGTTTGGTTTTTAGTCAGTAGAAGTCTGACACTGCCCTTCGCTCTGCCCAAGAGCGGGGGGGGGTTATTCGATGATTTTCCACCCACCAAAAAAAAAAAAAAAGGCAATCACCACTGACCGTAGCCCCGCCCGCCATAGAAGTCCCCATTGACTCGGGCTCCTCCAAATTGACGAATTGTCTTCTGTCATCAACACACTCAAGCAATACTATAGAAGTTGAACTTAACAAAAATAAGTAATTGACATTCCATCGACATATTTATATATAGACATTGAACACTGCATGTGTATCTAAACAAATACGGAAGGATCCATGGTTAAGCTACACTTGCCTAGGTCTTTCCGTGGATGGGTGACCGTCGTTTACATATTATGGTATTATGGGGCTCATAAATAACTCCTGCCTGCGAAGGTGTACTTATGGGAAATGTTATAGTGGTAGACATTTTTATGATGACATTTGTGGTTTTTAGGTACAGTGGTGGTTATCAGTCTATTGCGATCAAAAGGGTTGTTTTTTTATTGGTATGTCTGTGCAATGTTTATAAAAATAAAATTAAAATTAAAAAGCCTATACTTAATATTTCTCACAGAATAATCTAGGTTTACAAAGTAGTGAGGTTAGTAAAGTGAAAAAATGTTTTTTAGATTTTATAACACTGTTATAAAACTTTTATTTTTTGTGCAATGTTTACTTAAATTAATTTAATCTCATACCACACGTATATGGCATTCGTTTCTCTGCTGTCTTGTAATTACTCGGAAATATGCAATAAAACGCACGCTACGTCTTTCTACTATGAGTTATCACAAAAAGTTAGAGTATTTTCCGGATTTACGAAAATATTTTCGTTAATAATTTATTTATCATGCATCATACGGGTCCCTAAACATTACATATGTAATATACGAGCATGTAAAGAAATATTATGAAAATGTAATAAATAACGAAACTCACTGACAAGTCACCACAAATCAAAACTACCTACCCTACATATTTAACCACATTTCAGCTGCCCTAACCTCACACTCAATTATCAGCTTTATCACCCTAATAACAGAGTTTGAATTAATAAAGCCAATCATCTTACATCACAACCCCCCATTCAAAATGAAACCATCAACTATGAGATACAGAGTTGAGATTTCTTTGACAAAGTCTTCAGGTTATGGAGCCATAAAGAGTATCGCCCTTAGCTGAAAACTACTTGATTTTATATTTCCATAAGGGATGATAGCTTCCCTTTACAGGGTATAGCGATAGCACTGTTTAAGGGAAAGTGTTATTAGGGTGGAATTCGTCAGTAAAGTTTATATCTTGTGATGGGTGGCAGGAGTGTTCAGATAAGAGACTTGAGTTGTATTTGAGGATGAATGGAAGATGAAAGAAATGATGACAAATTGAGAGAGATAACTGCAGACTGATGAAGATTTGATTTGAAAGATACAATAGATGAGACAGGTTTACGTGGAAAACAAAACACATAATATCACGCTGTAATCGCTTGTAGGCATCCACAAGAGAACCAAAGTTACCGACATAGCCCGAAGAATTGCCGAACTTAAGTGGCAGTGGGCAGGGCACATTACCGATGGCCGATGGGGCCGGAAAGTTCTGGAGTGGCGATCGCGAACCGGAAGACGTTGCGTTGAAAGGCCTCCTACTAGGTGGACCGATGACCTGGTGAAGGTTGCGGGGACCCGCTGGATGCGAGACGCACGGGACTGGTCAATGGCGACACCTGGGGGAGGCCTATATCCAGCAGTGGACGTCTTTTGGCTGTAATGATGATGATGAATCCCCGAAGGGTTTGGCAAAGCTGTACACATTTTGCCAGTTATATTTGAAGTCCCAGTAATAATGGGTGAGTCTATTTTTTTTTTTTTATCATGAATGGGCTTGATCTTGACCTCAATCTTGCCCTAAGGGCAGAGACGATTTTGACGATGGAACGAGCTTACCCAGAAGAAGCCTGTTTACTTGCGACTTAAATAGATTAGGGTTATATGAACTCGGAAAAACCGACGCAGGCAGGGAATTCCACTCCTTGGCTGTGCGCATAATAAAGGACTTGGCAAAGCGCTTCGTTCGGATGTGTGGAACGTCGACTAGGTATCGGTGATAACCTGCAGTACGTCTAGTCTCCCGATGGAAGAAGGGAGATGGTGGAATAAGCTCGTGGAGCTCCTGCGCACACTCTCCGAAGTACAGTCTGTAGAAGACCGACAGACATGCGACTTTGCGACGGTGGGCCAGGCTATGTCTATTGCGATCAACCAGGAGCAAATACAGACTCCGTGGCTGATACTGAGAAACCTCAATACGTTTTGCCCGAACTGGGAACCCGGGACCTCAGCTCAGCAGTCGCATGACCACTAGACCAACGAAGCTGTAATAATAATTAGTCCATAAATATAAATAATAGACATTACTACAATAGATCAAAACAAACAAATCAAACATCAAACAAACACCGTGAGGAAACCGACTTTTTTTTTATTATTAAATATGGGCTTACTCTTGACCTCAATCTTGCCCTAAGGGCAGAGATGAGGTCGACGATGGAACGAGCTTACCCAGAAGACATGTCTTAGAACCAAAAAATTCGAAGACATGTGACATCTACCAACCCGCACTGGGCCCGCGTGGTGAATTATAGCCCATCCCTCTCCTAGAGAGGAGGCCTGAGTCCCTGCAGTGGGAACATTATACGCTGATGATGATGATTACAATAGATATAGCTCCATGTTCCCAACATCCCCTCCCTTAAGCCAGGTCGATCCGGTTAACCGTTTATGAGCAGCTCAACGTTTATATAGCTTAAATATTTCAAGCTGTAGAACATTGAGCTCAATTTAGTACGTCATAAACTGAGGAGCTGTGTCTTTGTGTTGTGACTTATTAATGTGCGTAGTTGTGTATTCTAGGCTTAAATTGACAATTATAGCTGAATATGAAGGCGAGATTAGACTAAGATTAGAACTAGTGTTTGCAAAATGGGACTGTAGAACATGAGGTCGATTCGTGATCGGTGTTCCATTTTGGCTCTGGAATGTTATTAGGTAGTTCCACCAGTTTTATTTTCAGAAGGAGCCATCCCAGGGCTTATCCCAGTTCTGTTCTGTCTCCTGCTGTTACGGAGGGAAGTGGAAATTCTGTTTTTCCTACTCCTCCGCTATGTTATTTTCTGATTAATTTTGTTGCGGGATCCAAGACAGATAAATCGTTTCTCTGGGACTTCGTCGAGCTTCATTGTTGCACTTTTTGTTGTGGTCGCCACTGTTGATTCTAGCTAACAGGAGTTACAGTGGTTATGAAAAAGTGTGCCAGGCTTGTCCCATTAAAAAAAATAACCCTTCGGGAATTATAGGAATAAACAAACGTTTCCCAGCAGGCTTCGTGAAGATTCCGTTTACATCTTATATTATTTTTTATGTACAAGAGTAGTACATAGGTGGATTTAATGCCACAAGGCATTTTCTACCAGCCAGCTACAACCAGTCAGTTGTGTGAATCATATTCACTTATATTATAATTATACTTAAAATCCTGGGTTCGATTCCTGGGTCGGGCAAAGTGTTATTGGCTATTTCCGTCACGAATTTATCAGTAAGAGCTACGGAGTCTGGATTTGTGCCCGGTTGGATGGCAATTAGGCTTGCCCCCTATTACATACGGACTTAAACATAACTGGCAAAATATGGGTGTTCTATTAGGTACATCCTAGCCTATGTTATGTTATGTATGTGTTAAAATAAAGAATACCTTTACAGTACAGTTTGAATGCTTTTATTTATTGTCATATTTTATTGTTGACATGATTTGTATAACAAGAATAGAATAGAATAGAATATTATTATGTATTTATTCGCTAATGGACAGCAGCAACACAAAAGAGCAGCACATACACAACAACAACAACAGCAACAGTCTTAATAACTTATTTATTGTCTTTTAATGTTTATTTGATTTTTGTTATTTTTAATTTATGACAGTAGTATTTTTTTATTCTTCAATTTATAGTTATTAAGACATGAGAGAATGTTTTAATTAATTATAATATTTTTTCTACATATTGCACGTCACATCATGTGGCAAACATGCCTGTACTCAATACTGTTATTACCACCTTGCATGCATTTATTTTTCTTGTATGTATGACAACATGTTTATGCAAATAAATATTATCTTATCTATCTTACACGTATTTTACAATAAAACCATAACATTGTCCAAAAGACTCATATCCTTCCAACCACAAAAACACTACTGTGACCATATCCCGTAAGGACATAAAAAGCGAATAACAGTAGTTTTACCACACATCCCACGTTTTGCGGACATTAAGATTTAGTTTTAACGAGAAAACTGCCATAAACGTCCATGGTATAAAAATCCTAGGGATCAAGGAAATTATTTCTGCTCGTAATATAATTTTAGTGCTTTCTATAAAACTGGTGGTTAGCCAATATGTGAGTCGCGCTATTAATCTGTCTTTACGCACTTTTATTTGTTTGGGGGGAGGCAGGGATTTAGATGGAGGACCAGTTTTGTTATCTGTTCATAGGCTAACTTTTGGCAGTGGTTTCGCTTGCAATATGCAACGTTTGAATAGTCATATGACATTAAAATTATATAAATTATGAGTAGAATACGGAATCTCGACGCACAAAATATATTCATCGATATTTTGTGCGTCGAGATTCCGTATTCGCTAACACGATGCTACAAAACTACGATGCACGTTTCTGCGAAAGTTCTTCACTGCGATACTATTTGACTTCGATGCACGTTATCGCGATAGATCCTCACTGCGATACTGTATTATTTGGCCCAAAATTCACCTATGTAAACTCCACTCTCTGATGCAGACATAAGATCATCAAGTGCGCAGGTGTCAGGGCATGCGGCGCAAGATGGAAGGTGGGACATTGTGTTGGTGGGTTGTGGTCCTACTAACTTTGCGATAATGTAGCTTCCCATTTCTGAATGAATTTGGTCTTGTACTTAGCAAGTACTACTACTAGACTTGAAGTCGTGGGTTCAAACCCCAGGTCAGGCAAAGTTTTATTGCATTTGTCTATCAGTAATTTTTCAGCAGCTGGTGTTATGTTTATAGTTTACTATTAGATACACCTCTGACGACCTATTTTAGGAAAATAGGCATGATGTTACGTTATGTTATGTACCTGACAAAACTGTAGTATTTCAGTTCAGCTGTACTAACCAGTTTTCGATGATATACAACAGTAATCGGGGCGACAGGATTGGCTTGCGGTCATCAGCCCATTTTGCTCACTGTGGTTACTATGCATATTGCGTCCCATACCAAAATAGGTTTGTGTCCACTAATGAATGAAACGTCCGTTTTCAGTAACACTTCATGACAGCTAAACGGATTGAAAACATTTCCGAGACTACAATTGCAAGGCTATTATTTTTAATTGTCAAAATATACCTAGGTACTACTGTGTGCACTGACGGTCTGCCACTTTTCTTCCTTATGCTCCAAGTAATAAGGTTGAAAAGCGGTCGAATATAAACTCTGTGTTTGCGCCTGTTTTAACCCGTCGCTGCGTCACTAAGCTGCTGCTAATTGTTTTGATCAGGCGCATAAAAATATCATAAAAATGTCGGTACATTGCGAACAAAATAAATTGTTAAGGAAAAACTTCTACCCGACATTTAAAATTATCAATTCATCTACATTCCAAAACGGACGAACATCAGTCCACACATTTTTCATTTTATTTAGAGCTTGCCATTGTTTAAATTCATAATAGAGCGCAGTTACGTTGTCTCATTGTCATTTAACATTAAATTCATTGTTTACGTGATGACATCGTCGTTTTATTGAGCACCAAGCTCCAGTGTCTCGAGCAGACACTCTGTTTTGCATAGAAGCCACCGACTACAATCTATAAGTAACCTTTTTGCTTCGGCAACTCATACAGCTGTACATACACGCACACTGCTTGCCAGTACTACGCTCCTGACCATTAAAGAAAATCACCAATGCATACGTCTTTTACAAACTTTTTGTCGATCGCCTTTTATTTACTTATTCTCTCAACATGACCAACTTAACCATCAAAACTTTTAACAAGATACATCTTCTTTTAAACCAACATTGTCGAACCACTAGGAAATTACCCAAAGGTCGACAAAAAGCAAACATGACTCAAAAAGAAAAACTCAGTCTCCTCAACAAAGATTCCCTGACCCATTCAAACTTTGCTTAACCTTGATAAAAAAATCTTTTAATGCTGTAAGAACCATAACTGGCTTTAAAGAATGATTCCTACCCTCATATTACAACTCCTAAAGACATTATAAAAGTTCATCGTGACCCACAAAATATGGACTCCCCGACATTCACCTTTTGTTAAAAAAAAAGAATTGTTGCCAACTGTGGAATTTAAAATTACCCCGGAAAGGATGGCCTGTAATTGTTCTTTACTTTGGTTTTTATGGAATTGTGGGTTTTTTTTTTTTTGGTAAGTATCTCTGTTGTAAAGTGCAGCGAGGTAAAATATTTTATTGTATGTAACAGTGTAGTGATCATTATAATAAAAAAAACTGTGTTTCTTTATATAAAAATGTAAGTAATTTTAAATGCGTAAAGTCTTAATCGAAATCAGAAATTCGAAATCATATTCATCACATTTACTTGACTAACTAGCACAGAAACCACGTGGTTGATCAAAGCCCACTTTCTCTCACGCAGAAGAGGCCTGCGTGCCAGCGCTGGGTACGTTACAGACGAATCATACTGAATCACAACTAGTTCACCATTAAATAATACCCAATCATGCACCAAAACTTTTAAACTGGCAACCCCATCTCACCATACAGCCAATAGTTTTCTTAGACGGCGCCGTTCTGCTCCGATGGCGCACGAAATCGCCCGAAGGCTCACTACAGAACACGAAGGCTCACGGAGACACCCGATTGTTTCCGACAGTGTCATGTGGGTTGTATTATTATAGGCTTAAGTTGTTTTGTTTACATTGTATACAAGTGAGATATTTTGGTATGTTTGGATAAAGTTGTAATTAGTTATTTCTGGGGGAAAGCGGGATTGTTACTAGTAATGATTGCTTTCAGACAGTTTAATGAGGATAAGCTTACTTACGCATTTCTGAAAACAAAAAAAATCAAAGACATATTTTGATAATCACCAACGTCAAGCCGTTGCTGCCGACTGTCAATAGGGGATCGGACAAAAAAAAAACTAATTAGTCCGTCAAAAAGATTTCCAAAAAATATTGACTACATATTTTTTTTCTTTTTTTACGTAAACAAAAAATTAAGACGATACAGTGCTTCGAAAACTCGTATGACAGTACATTAGTATGATAGTACATTTTGTACGTTCAAGTGACGTTGCAAGCCCCACTCCATGATCTTTGACGCGTTAGAGCTTCGTCAATTTTTATTGATTTGATGAAACAAAAAAAAAAACACGTATATAATATTTTTCGATAATCTAACTGACGGACTAAACAGAATCGTATTTTTTTGACTCAGTCCGATCCCCTATTGTAGATCTTTGACAGTCGTTACAAGAAGTCAGTGGCCTGAAAGTCTAACAACCAATCTTTTGGTCACTGGGATGTGGAAGTCAGAAAAAAGGTCCAATAAAGGCATTGGGTTTTAAACCAATCAGGATTAAGTTAAACAAGCAACATGTATTATTTTGTATATACTATGCAGGTAGGTAACCAATATAGTCAGTTTCAAATAAATTATTGCGGCGAATATCTGTAACAATTTAAATCTGAATATATGAAATATAAAGCTGGTTGTTCCAATTAAATATATTGATATTGCAAATACAATTTGTATACAGAGTTGGTAGGTCCAATTAAATAATATATTGACATTGCATAAACCCTGTTGCAATATTCAAAGACACAAAAACAACATATTGTTTTTATGTGATATTTCAAATCCTGTTGCTCATCATCATATAAAATATGTTTTGCCCCAGGCTCGTTCAATGAATTCGAATTCAATAAAAAAACTTTATAATGTAGGTATCCATTGCGTTTTGCATGCATATTTTTTTTGAGTGGGGGTAATCATAAAATGACTCCTCTCGCTCAAGGCGGAGCGGTAGGGAGTGTCAGACTTCTACTGACTAAAAACCACCCATGTTCCTTCTTAGCCCTTTGTGTCCAAGGCCGCGGTATCTCTTTCGAATAACCCGTAACTAAATAATATCTTGTACCGGTCACCTTAGTATGATATACTGAATTCACCCCAACAGGCTGGGGAGGACTATCCTTTATAGTCTGTGTGTCATTAAAATAGGTGGACAAATTTTAACACAGCGTTCAGTAGGTCTAACAAAACATTATATATTATTATGACGACAGATGATACATGTCTTCGTTGATTTGTTGGTCGGTCATGATGGAATGTGGAGTCCAACGTGAAATAACACACAGGCACTGTTCGGTACACTAAACTTTACCGTCCAAAACATTTTACAATAAAAAAAAACAAAGGATTGAAGATCTGTTTTCAGATTTAAATCAAATAAAATGGAATGTAGTGAGGTTAGCCAAGTCAACCGTTCGTCACCACGATTTCAATTTGAATGTCAATTGAATGTGTCAACTGCAAAAGTCTACCGCCTTTTTATTAACATCAAAAATGACCAACGATAACTTTATCCGACTAAACACACTCAAGCATTGCCAGACCAAAAATTAAATTAAATTGAACTAAATCAAAATTATGATAAACGCTTGACATTCCATTACGCGATCTGCGACATATAAACAAAAAAAAACATTAAATAAAGTGTTTTTTTTTACTTCACAGTATACATTGCCGGCACTCTAGACAAAACTTATCCTTTATGAGTAGACTAGCTGATGCCCGCGGCTTCACCCGCGTGGATGTCGTTCAAATTATATACTAAAACCTTCCTCTTGAATCACTCTATCTGTTAAAAAAAACCGCATCAAAATCCGTTGCGTAGTTTTAAAGATTTAAGCATACAGACAAACAAACAAATAAACAAACAAACAAACAGACGCGACTTTGTTTTATACTATGTAAGGATACTTAAATGCATTTTTCATATTATTATTTTTTACCATCGTCCTTATTTTGGTGGTCTGAATGATTTCTGAAAATTTGTCCACCTATTTTAATGGGACCTATTTTATCCTTTACAGTCTTTTTTAAATTCTTTACCACGTAATTTCTAGCCTAACACACAGTGTAAACGTCACATCACATAAACAAAGCCGCAAGGCGGGTGATGTAAGCGTGTGTCTGCGGCGATGTAACAAACTGTGTGCTAAGCTGAATGATGGCCAGAGCCGTGGGATTTATGTAGTATGTGTGTGTGTGTGGGGGGGTAGGTAGGGATAGGAGAGTTGGGTTCAGTTTTTGGGTAAACTAATACTGTCTTTAGCCAACGAGCTATGGAGCGAAGTATACTGAATGTCAAACTTACGGACCGCATCAAAAACACTATAATTCGCTCTAAAACCCAAATAGCTGATGTTGGTCTTACAGCTGCGAGTTTAAAATGGAACTGGGCTGGTCACATCTGCCGCATGTCGGAGGAGCAATGGGCAAAAATTACCACTCAGTGGATACCAACCAGCAGGAAACGACAACGCGGCAGGCCCAGAAGGAGATGGCGGGATGAGCTGGACTCTTACTCAAGGGATTGGTCTAACATCGCACTGGATCGCGAAAAGTGGAAAGAGGGAAGGGAGGCCTTTGCCCTGCAGTGGGACAACATAGGCTCATAATAAAAATAATAATACTGTCTTTTACAGGATATATCCTGTAAAAGACAGTATTATTATTTTTATGACACCTCCTCCTTCCTTTTCGCCAGTTATGTTTTAGGCTCATGTAATAAAGGTGACCCTATTGCCATCAACCGGGTATACATCCAGACCCCGTGGCTGCTACTGAAAAATTCCTGATGGAAAAACCCAATAACACTTTGCCTGTCCCGGGAATCGAATCCAGGACCGCATTGCTTAACATTCACGCTTGCGACTACTAGACCCGTAGTGCGGGATATTTTCCCCGATTATCATTTATTAGCCTCCGATCTTTTGACGCGGTTTCAAGCGCCGCACTTGTAAGTGACAGTATTATTTTAGATAAAAACTGTCAAAGCTTAAAACAATGTTTAAATTTGTGTGTTGATATCAGAGTAGGTATCTCGAATTACGGTCCTATTATCAAAATTATACAGTTCATTTTATACTGATTATGAAAGCAATTACTATAATAACACACAATTAGATACAAAAACTTTAATTGGTTTAATGGTAACGCTTAATACGACTGATATGTAAGGTGTGGTTTTTAATTTGAGAGACTAAATTGACACTTGGAAATGTTAAACTTCCATATAATTACAACAACATTATATGGAAGCTTGACATTTCCAAGTGTCAATTTAGTCTCTCAAATTAAAAACCACACGATAGCCTGTCGCGTTGCTACGGCGTAGCTAACAATGTTGCTACGGCGTAGCTCGTGTAGCACAAGGACCGCATGAAAGTTCAAAGCAAAGTAGCAGTATTTATTGGTATAAATATACTTATGAAACATAAACTAAAGCCCAAAGAAACATTTCATAGTCCCTAATTAAATTAATTTAAATAAAAAATTAAGTAAATTTTTAATTCGATTTTAAAGTTTGTGGATTTGCTTTCGGTTGATGCCAATAGGCTTGCCCCTAATACATGAGACCCCAAACACAGACTTGCCCATAACTGGCAGAATATGGGTTATTAGTTCTGATAGGTTATACCTCTGCCTCGGGGATTACAAGCATGGTGTTATATTAAGTAAGCCAATAGTAATCCCTACTTACCTCCAAAACCATAAGAAGCGTAGTAGTCTGCGACAGCTAACAAAGTGTGATGTCAGTGAGAGCGATGGTGCGGTGTAGCGCGAACACCTGCCTATCCTGGATACAGAGCCGCCATCTTGGATTAATGCCGGCAGCCATTTTGAATTCTGGTGCGGAGGGCTGTGATTGGATGGTTAGATGAGGTAGGTATAGACAGCGATTGAGTTTATTAGTGTACTAAAATAGATGAGTAGTGGTTTTTCTATTGGTAATAGTTTCGGTTAAGGACCAACTAGTACTACATCATAAATCACGCTAATAGTCCCCGAAGGTTTAGCAGAGGTGTACTTAATAGTTGTCAGTTATGTTTAAATCCCGTGTAATAAAAGGCGAGTTTTTTATTATCAATCGGGCACAAATGAGTAATGGCTAATAAAGAAAAAATTATGTAATAACCCAATTAAACTTTAGTCAATCCGTGAATCAAACCCAGGATCTCACGCTCAGCAGTAAAAGATCTATAAATTGCAACCGGAACGAACGGCTTTACATGCTTTCCGAGGCACAGAGGAAATTCGGTAGGTTCTGCTGCACTTATCCACGGAACAACTTTCACAAGCAAGGCTAAAAGATCGACCCTAACAGCTATTATTATTAGGCCACTAGCTCTAATTTCTAAGCCCTTAAATTACCCCTAAAAAACTCCGCATTATAAACCTTATAAACTAAAAGGCCACAATATAAAAACTCGTTGAAAGTGCATCGAGATCACATTAAAGTAGTTAACGGTTACCATTACTGGTTGCTCGTAACTGTTGGTTAAACAATAAGCTGTGGTTCAAACTAACGGCGGGTTAGTGCGTTGTTATGGAAAGTTTTTTATTGAGGGGTAAAATGGATTAGTTTTATGTTAGGTAAGTGAGTTATCGGTGGTAGTAGTAATAAAATAAGGGTTGTTTCTATTTTGAGATAGAATTTTATTACTGAAACGCGGTTTTATATGAATTGGGTACAGATAACATTCAAATGATTGTAAGACAAAATATCATAAGATGAGTAATAGACTGGCTCACCGTCCGTCCGTCCTATGACGCTGACAGGACGTATCGACGGCGCGTTCGTGTTCCGCGCGCGCCTCAAAGAAATGTCAGCAATATTGCGACACAACCCTCCTTTCTAAAAGAGGAAAACGCTATCCACCAAACGGGCCCAGTGCGGGTTGGTGGATGTCACATGTCTACGAAGTTTTGGTTCTAAGACATGTGTACAAAATAATTAGCTAACAGTTTTTTTCCATAACTTTGATTTGATTATAAACTTGGCTATGACTAAACCCCTAGCAATAACCTTTAGTCTAGACATTAACCCTCCCCCTAATGAATATTGGCCAACACCCTCTATTTCCATAAACCAGCTCATCCCCTTAAAAGCACCATAAACTAACTATCTTAAGCTTTAACATATACCGACTTTCAAAGAAACTTTCAACTTTACGTGTTCAGGTTTTAAATAAAGTTTAAAAAGTATTTTATATATAAGCTAACCACGTATCTTGTGTCTATATTTTCTTGCTCCGCGTATTTTCTTTACGACTTTACCTTATTAGTGATGTTCTTCAGAAAGGACAGGTGCGTAGTACCTACTCGTAACCAGCGTGCGTGTATGACCAGATGTATGAATGTGGACGATGCAAAAGGAGTATGTAAGGATCGTTGTGGTTTCTGCCTACCCCCATGGGAAAAGGGCGTGAGTTTATGTGTTTACCTAAAGCGGTAAAAAAGGTGTCTACAAAGTACCAAAAAGAGATGTAATAGTTTTTAGAATGTCACTTCACTTCAATGTTATTCAGCTTGTTGTGAATAATTGGATGTAACTTCTGATTACAAGCTGATAAAAAGAAATTCTTTTCTTTCTATACTTTAAAACTGAGCCTCGTTGGTCTAGTGGTCATGAGCGCGACTGCTGAGCATGAGGTTTAGGGTTCGATTCTCGGGTCGAGCAAAATGTTATTGGGTTTTTGTATTATTAAATTCTTAGTAGCAGCGACGGAGTCTCGATTTCTGCCCGTTTGATGGCAATAGGCTTGTCTCCTATTACATGGGACTTAAATATATCTGGCGAAATACGACTACGATTAGATACACCTCTGACTACCATTCATTTCAATCCAAAACCACAATAAAACGATCAAGTTAAAGTCAACAAATTCAAATGTAACGACATAAATTATTCACAGTACAGTCAGGCACACAGGTGTAGCATTAGTTTCGCGCATTGTTGCTCGCACAATGGAAAGTTTGCTACTGTTAATGTTACTCGCATTGTGTGGCGCACTGTACTATTGTGGTGTAATAACTGGGATTATTGAAATTGTTTATAATGCAATTAGTTGAGGAGTCAGTTTTGAAAGGGGTTTGGAGTTTAGAGTGGAGGTTGAGCTGCGTTTGCTGCGGTCAGTTGGTGGATGGGTGCTCAGATTTTATCTGATTGCAGCATAGCTGAAAAGTATGGTACCTATTGTTATTACGATTATGTGCTGAGCAGGAAATTTACTCAGTTTTTTTTTTGTAAATGAAAGGCACCGATTTATGAATGTATGATCGTATGTTTGAATTCAGACAAGTGTGTAATTCCATCTGCACCTGGAAACTGGCATGTAAAATCAACCAACATGGACTGGGTCCGTTTGGAGGAATCTAGCCCACTCTCACTCGAAGATAGGACGGAAGCCTGTATCTCAGCAGTAGAAACATCTTATTCTAATTATGCTGAGAAATGCGTGACCGTATGCGAAAGAACTTAAAAAATAAGGAATCAGTTCAAAACAAAAGACTACATAAACTATCCTATCACAAACAACAGAATACCTCCACAGACTAATAAACTCACAGACAATACACAAAGTCCAGCCCAGCCATCCAACAATTAAAAAAGGCCCTAAACGACCCGCTGGTGCTGGCGTCGACAAATTAACTCGACGTCGGCAAAGGAAGCCATTTTTTTTTAGTTCCACTTTATTTTCTACAGGTACAGGACAATTTATTTGTTGTAATTTATTGTCCAAGATTGAAAAATGGGATTAAACTGCGTTATCTGGACGTGAATCGTGGGGTAACGGTGGTGGTCAATCTTCGTCTGTTGTTTGGGGTGACAGTCTGTTTTGTTTGAGATGGTTGTTTAAAAGGAGGTTTTATTTGCTTGTCAGTTGAATAAAACTGTTGATGAACTTCACTGATAAAGGAGGACGTTTAAAAAGAAAAACTTTCCGTCACACTAGGAGTTACTCCTGTATCGTGTGTGCGTTTCCAAACATTCAAACTCACATACACAAACACCAGAAACAATTAACTGAAGATAATACAAATATTTGTTTCGTGCAGGGATCGAACTCGCGACACGCATCGTGGCAGGCAATCGCTCAGCTACAGTGCTAACCGTACTGTCACATTATAAAGAGTGGCTGATAGTTTTCTACCCAGTGAATCCTTTGTCAATGTATCAGTACAAATACAAAAAAAAATACAAAATGGTTTATTGCTTCAACAAGTTAATATTTACAATATTTGTGTTTGGAGCTTCCCTGTAAGCAAGTAATGCCTGTGTTGGGGAGCCCCGCTCTTCCATAGCTAAGCAATACAAAATATGAACTAACCTAGGTATTTACAGCTAGGTATTTCTTATCTTATTTGTGTGCGCGCGTGTGTGTGTGTGTGTGTGCATGTGTGAGTGTATGTGTGTGTTGTGCTTTTGGTGTTTATATGTATAGGTGTGGATAAGTTGTGTGATTATTACTACTACCCAATTAGCACAAAATTTTACCTAATGTGTTCCAAGAGTGCCTCCGTATCGTCATAATTTAGTAATTCAGTGCAGTAGTATTTTGGATCTGGCATAGGTATCTAAACACAATCTCACATTGAATCGTAGCGTCCGAGCACGTTCCTCAATACTGTTGGAGTCATCAGTACTGTGCCAACGTGTTTGGTTGATTAGTGGCAGCTCTATAATGCCATTAGACTATAGTTAGCAAGTGCCTGACTATTTTCACACACACGCACAGGAAAAAGGCATACCTGCTGCCCAAAAGCCAATAATTATAAAAGATTCTACAATGCTTTGTACCAGTTTGCGGCAAAACCCAAAAAGAAAGCGATAATTTGAATTAGCTTGATAAAGGTATTAGCTAGCTAGCCACACAACCAAAATGTAGTGAAAATTTGAGGTTGTTTACTAAGGTCGGTCCGTGGATGGGTGGCCATTCATTACTGTATTGGGTAGACCACTATGTATCTCGAAAAGAGTGTCATTAAAATTTGTAGAACTTTGACAGTCGTAAAGGGTAGTTAGATTGTAACTAACGAACAGTCATAGCTTATAACCGGTCTTAACGTTTGTCAAAGAAGCTGGGTAAAACGGCACCCCTTGTGTGGTGGTTAATTAAGCATTTGCTCCATTCAAATACGACGACGCATACACTTATTTTGAATTCTGGAAACAGTAGTTAGCATGAATCTTTTGAAAATAAGTCTAAAATATCTAAATTGGAACCTAAAACTAATTTCACAACTATTTCGCTTAAATAGAATTCCTTGACATTTAGAATGTTCAACTACTACTATAATGAAATAATATTCTAGAAACTATCTTGATATTTTTGCCGTTGTAGTTGTCTGTCTCCATTTCAAAAACATAATGAAGATTAGAATTAAAACGGATCAAAACAGAAATTCTAATGATGGTGCTAGACAATCTAATTTCATAATGATGATCATAGTTTGGTGGTGTGACTGTCAGACTGCCAAGTTGTAGGTCTCGAGTTCGAACTGTTAGGATGGCGCTCCGTGGGTCCTTTTAATTGAAACACTGTTTGCTACTACACTGAATTTATTTTAAATTACACACCAAAATTACATGAGTCGGAAAAATTATGTGGTAAGAATGAATTTTGTAGGTTGACTGCCGCTGCTTGCATGGCGAGCAGTTTTATATATTATACAAATTCCCAAATCAGCTAATTTGCTATTTGGACTTTAGAATTTATTTATAACATCTCCCCCCTTTAAGACGGAGCTTTATAATAAAAAAAATAAACGAAGGATAAAATTTGAATACAAGAATAAAATTGTTCCAAACGGAAAGTACAACTAGAGTAAATTAAAACATTACAAAATTAATGGAAAAAATAGTTAATATTATACACATTTTAGTATAAATGAAAACAAATTCAAAAAGGTAACAAGAGTACTAATTAAAGTTAAGAGAAAATTTCGACACAACAAAATCTTTAAATTACACAAGTACAGAGAAAAAATACATTTAAATATGTATAAACAAAGGTAATTAAATTTAACAGTTTAAAAAAATAATTAAATCACAAAAGAACAATGCAAAAACACATTGAAATATTGGATAAATAAAGACAAATAAAGGTAACAGTAAATTTAAACATTACAAAATAATCGAAATATAATTAAAATTACACAAATTAATACAAAATGAAAACAAATTCAAATAAGTTACAAGAGTAATTAAATTTAGGGGAAAACTTAGACATAACAAAAATAATTAAGTTTCAGAACAAAAAAACATTGAAATAAATATAAACAAAGGTGTAAAACATAGATTATAAAAAATAATGCAACAATATGGTATAATAACAGTACAAAACCATTTAAAATAAACTTTGTATACAACACAGCATAAAATAACAATAGCTACAGTATTAGTAAGTGTTGTGAATTGGACATACCTAGACAACAATGAATTTTCAGTCAGATTAAAAATGGAGTTATTTTTTGCAATACTTTAAAAATATAATAATCAGTTCAGGCTGGTTTCATTTGATTAACATGGTATTTTACGCATTTACTTGTTTGCATCGACCGACTGTACGGTTTCAAGTTCGCGCTCAGCTGATTGCAACTCAGCGGAATTTGGTATCATTGACAACATCACAGCTGTTTGCAGTGCGGCATAGTGTTGTGGAAGTCAAGTGAAATGGGACACGCAATATTTTTTTTGTTTTGATAAATGTAAAGTTTGATTGTGTTTTAAGAAATTGGTTTTATCTATTCTTTATAAGAAGTCGTATTTAATTTAGAATAAACAATTGAACTTACTGGATAGCGAAATAAAATATCTGCATTTGAATTTACTCGTAAACGTCGTTAATCTTTCGTATTAAATAACCATGTCAAAGGTCGATAATTTGCTACGATTTAAACTTTTAACAGTAGAGATAGGGCCGGAATGGCTTTAACAGACCCCAAAGATTCGCAATAGGAATCGTAATCGCTTAGGCCTTTAAGTTTTATAATTTCAGGACCAAGAAGTGGTTTATTATGCAAACTAGAATGTTTGACAATAGGAATTGTAGAACCAGTATCCATCAAAAAGCACAAGAATTTATCATTAAAGTTAGTTTTTAAACAAACGTGAGGTAAAGAAACTCTGTCATTAATGTGGTTAATAGTAAATGTTTTCTCACACAAAATATCAGATTTTTCGAGAGATGAGAAACTGTTTTTAAAATCTGAATTAGGAGACTTAGAAGTCACTGTATGTGCCTGTGTTTGAAAAAATTTAGGAACACAGTTTGAAGGATTTAAATGACCTCTAACAGCACTAACCTGTGTTTGAGAAAATTTAGGAACACAGTTTGAAGGACTTACAGTACCTTTAGTAGAACTAACCTGTGTTGAAAATAAAGAAGGAACACAGTTTGAAGGACTTACAGTACCTTTAGTAACACTAACCTGTGTTGAAAATAATGTAGGAACACAGTTTGAAGGACTTTTAGTACCTTTAGTTGAACTAACCTGTGTTGAAAATAAAGAAGGAACACAGTTTGAAGGACTTTTAGTACCTTTAGTGACACTAACCTGTGTTGAAAATAAAGAAGGAACACAGTTTGAAGGACTTGTAATACCTTTAGTAGAACTAACCTGTGTTTGGGAAAAGTTAGGAACACAGTTTGAAGGACTTGTAATACCTTTAGTGGCATTATCCTGTGTTTGGGAAAAGTTAGGAACACAGTATTGATTAGAAATGTTTTTCGTGTCATTCAAATTGTGAACATTAGGTTTCGGCAGACACGGAACCGAAACCCTGTTTAGTTTAAACTAGTATTTTCATTAGAAGTGTCAACAAGATGTACATAAGAGCGATTATTGCTCGACACGTTATTCAAACTCGGTGCAGTTGCACTTGATAGTGTAGAGTTACATGGATCGGTAGGCAAATTGTTGTTATTATTTTTTGCTTTGAGTTTACGACATTCGCCTATTAAATGACCACGATTCTTACAATAAGCACAAATTTTATGTGGATCAAAATTAGAATTATGATATTGATAAGTGTTAAAATTATTTTGTTCGTTATTATTGGCCGTATTTACGTGATATAAATTAGGAGAAGAGTGCTTATTTTTATAACACTCTGAAGCGATATGGCCGCTCTTATTACATATTGTGCATTGTTTATTACGACGAGTAGACAGATTTGATAAATTAAATAATTTTTCTTCTTCAATAGCTATTGTAATTGATTCTGACAAAGTCTTTGGATTTCTACACCGTACAATATGGGAAAAATTTGAGTTTAACCCTAACAAAAACGTATTAAGAGCCAAATCTTCCATTGCGGCTATACGACCTATAAGTTCTTGATCATTTTGGCAGCTATAATGGATGTCAGCTTGTAGTCGTGTTAAACATGATTCAATGCGGATAGAAAATTGCATCACGTCTTCGGAAGGCAACTGTTTGCATTGTTGTAAATCGAGTAATAAATGAGTGGAATGTTTTTTCTCTCCAAAAGTAGTTCTAAGGAACTGTTTAATTTCTGACCAACTATTGAAGTGTTTTAAACAACAAGCTAATTGAGCTTTGCCTTCTAATTGCGAGATGATATATTTACATAAAACGTTCTGCTGTTCTGTAGTTGCTAGAGAAATTGCATTTTCGCAATTTGTTAAAAACGCGGGCAATGACTCACGGTCCCCATTAAAAGGTTTGATAAATTTGGTGAGGACAGAGAGCGTGATTTTGTCAGCCATATTTACTTTTAATTTTAGCGCAACAACAATGTAAATTAGAACAAGATGCGATTTCTTTAGAAAACTCCTTTTTAGAGGGATTAAAATGATGATGATAATATAAATCGCATTAAAGCACTACAGAACATCAGACACACAAAAACAGAACAAAAAAAAGGAAATAAAATAGTATACAATAAAATTGAACAATTTTAAGAGAGTTCCAGAAAATTATTAAAATTATTTTGAAAATTTTGGAAAAATCACTTCACTAAAATAGACTTGAGATCACTTTCACTTGATAAATAGATAGGAAAACTCACTGAAATAGGGATATGGCAGCAGTGCACGTGAATATTCTAGAAAGATGATGACACATACACGTAGTGTGGCGTGACAAGACGTGGCGACCTGGCGATTCAGCAAATCGTATTGCAGGTCGACGACACGACACGTTGCGCTCCGCAGGCACGCGGTGCGACCACGTTGCTGATGAAGTGATGACGGATGGTGTGCAATTGGAGGTCCTCAGCGAGACCTCGACGGAGGGTCCTCTTGTGATGCGGGCTTGCACTCGGAAGTGGAGACTGACCGTCGACCACAAGGCAGTAGGAGATATTCCGGGGTGATGCGGGCTCTCGCTTAATAGCGGAGGCTTATCGTCGATCACGGGTAGCAGGAGGTGTTTCAGGGTGACGCGGGCTCACGCTGAATAGCGGAGGCTAATCGTCGATCACGTGGAATGCAGGTTTCCGGAGTGACGCGGGCTCGCGCTCAATAGCGGAGGCTGATCGTCGATCACGTGGAATGCAGTAGCGCGGGCTTAGGCTTTTGGGGAACCCAAGGCTTATCGTCGACTACTCACCAAAAGGACTGCTAAGCCACGGAGCCAACAAATAATAGGGTGCAGACGAGTGGCAACGAATCGCGACGCCTACACCTATAGATCCCAGTACTCAACGATTTTTCCTGGGATCCCACTTCTGACACCAATTTGTTAGGATGGCGCTCCGTGGGTCCTTTTAATTGAAACACTGTTTGCTACTACACTGAATTTATTTTAAATTACACACCAAAATTACATGAGTCGGAAAAATTATGTGGTAAGAATGAATTTTGTAGGTTGACTGCCGCTGCTTGCATGGCGAGCAGTTTTATATATTATACAAATTCCCAAATCAGCTAATTTGCTATTTGGACTTTAGAATTTATTTATAACAGAACTCAAATCGTGCACCCTAATTTTTCAGATTCATTTGTAAATTATATCATTATGACTTTCTTCAAGGAAGAAAACTATCTTTAGCAAACCAGCATGCCTGACAGATATTTTTTGACGGCATGTAAAGCCAAGTTAAAAGTCCATGGGCAGCCTAAAAACGCAGATAACAAGTAAGACACTAACCACACGAAAACAACAGAAGGCCTGACAAAAAAATACTACTGCCTCGTTAAAAAAAAGTCCCCGAAATTTCCTCGCAACTAAAAACCAATTGGGTCCAGGAGACCCTCAGCTCAGACCTATCAATCTACCAGTCAGACCACTTAATTAAAGACTCTAGGAACTTGCAGTATCACCCGGCTGCCATTAACCGAAGGATATTCGACGAAAAAACGTAAATACTTAGTTAGTTAGGTTTCCATGCGCAATGAAGTTTACAGATTCGCTTGTTTTTGGACGTGACTCGTGCGTTTTCGGGAAAGGGTTGTGTTTGAGATTTTTGTGCTTCATTTGAGTTTTACTTTGATCATTAGCTTTGGAAAAGATTGTACAGACGCTAGCACAACCAGCTGCCCAAACGCTTAATTTTTTTACTATCAATACAAAAAGTTTTAGTGGTAAAGAAAAATTAAAGTTTCTAACATCCAGCTTCTCTTTGCCCACAGAGTAACAATATCCTACTCAAAGAACATGACATACGCTGAGCTGGTCATCAACGATGTGAAGCCAGAAGACGAGGGGGTCTACCGCTGCGAGATCACCTACCTTCAAGTAGGGGAGGATTGCAACACTGTGCAGATCACGGATTTTCATACTTACAGTAAGTACTTAGAGTTAGTTTTTCAGGACACGTTTATAAGTTATAAAAAGCTTTATTGCAGATTATATTAACAGTGTGCACGTGAAAAGAAGTAAAGTCACTTTGATTTTGTTTTACTTCCAAAAAGATTTACTGTCCAAATCAATGAGAACTTTATTCGCGTGACGATAGGGTGTTATTTGGGTTATTGCCGCTAATATATTTGATAAAATCAGAAGATATATTTATTATCGTTTAGGTAGGTACTGCAACCATCTGTGAAAGGACTGTAGTTCATGCATTGAAGTTTGTAAACATAGGACCGATTACCACCAAAGTGGGTAGGCAGCTTCCATCTGTACAGAGAAGAGATGTTGGAAATAAAGATTTGTTTTATTATTTAAAAAACACATCTACTCTCCACTTGGAGAAAACTAGGACATATTGACAAAATAAATTCACCTATAAGCAAAAAGAAAACTCGGTTGACGGCCCTGCATGCGCCGGATCTACATTATTTACCGTCACGACTAAAGGCTATTTTCATCCCATAAAACTTTCACAAAATCGCCCTTCGTCCGGTTACACACAGCGAGTGTATCCACTTACCTAATTTCCGGCATACCCTCTATTTACCGACTTCGCAGGAAACAATACCTTTCCATAAATAACAACGGAGAAAATATCCAGTAATCTTCGGAAAACCTATCGTCAACAGCAAAAGTATCAAATAAAATATCGTATAGCCATTTGTTTCATAGAAAAGACGTATGCTGTAATGGGAGAGGGGGATGCAAGATGTTTTGTGGAATGTGTTGGAAAGGGATGGAGTACGTGGCACCTCAGTGAATCGAGTGGCCCGAGGCGGGACAAACGCAATATCCTAGAGAACCTAAAGCTTGTAGGGGTGGGATGTGTCGATAGTTTTTTTTTCTTCCGAATAGTATGAACTTAACTCAAAAATCTTTAGAGGGTCACTAAAAGGTACGCACTTTTAGGTGAATATTAAAGAAGCGACGTTTTTATGGTACCGATGGCTTTATTCTTCGCTAAAAATGTCGCTTCTTTAATATTCAGCTAAAAATGCGTACGTTTTAAGACGCTTTATGACCGTCGAAAGGTCTCCCCCTTTTCCTTCTAAGATCTCATTTCCTGTGCCTCCTCGAACCATTACGTTAAAAAACCAAAAAACTTAAAATACGTAGAATCAATCAGACAGGAGGCCTGTGTCACATCAGTGATAAAGTTATGTACTGAAAATGATAATGTCAATAGGCACTCCGTAAATGTAATAGTTACAAACTTCTTCCATAATAACTAGAGAAAGAAAGCCCTTTGGAATTTTCAAACTTGATGATAATTGTGATTGATTTATTCCACGAACAATTATTTTTCTCAGCAAATAATCAGAGGGTGAAGCTAAACTCAATTAATCAATTCATTTTCCAAGTTAATAAATAGTTTTGTTTCAGACCATAATAAAAATTGATTGCGCCCACATTTATCAATTAATAACAATTAAACAAAGTTTTCGATTGCCGAAACGGACCCCATTATCAAAGTTTGGCAATGTTAATTATTTTTATTTACGTTTATTGCACAAATATTCTACGATATTTTAACAATACTGTTTGCTATTGTGAAAATAATAAAATTCATTAAAAGCGAAGATACAATAATAATTATTACCTAAGATAGATAATTAATAAGAATAAATTATTTTTTTGCTCAAATATTGATACAAAGGTTTTGTCCATGCTGCGGATTGTTCGAAAGAGAAACCGCGGTGCCGGGCTAACATAAAGGGCTAAGAAGAAACATGGGTGGTTCTTATTCAGTAAAAGTCTGACACTCCCTTCGGGAGGAGTTATTAAAATTTGATGATTTCTCACCCTCCAAAAAAAAAAGAGTTTTGTCTATCAGAAATTTTACAGTAGGTACTTAGCAGTTTTAAGTCACGAAGTCTGGATATGTACCCAGTTGATGGCAATAGGCTCGCCCCTGTTACATGTGACTTAATCATAACTAACGACATGTCGGTTTTCTAGGTACACCTCCACCTAATTCTTCGGGAATTACAAGCTACAGAATTACTCTTTCAAAAAATAATTTTAAAAGAGTAGTTATATGTATGGCAAAGGTATTCGCAAAGGTATTCGCAAAGGTACTGCTAGATCGAGTAACAAAAATTCTGGATGAAAACCAACCTAAAGAACAAGCAGGGTTTCGTAGCGACTTCTCAACTATAGACCACATACACACTATAAACCCTAGTAGCATTTTTGTTGGCATTTGTTGGCATTTAGTTGGGCCACATACATTTTTGTTGGCATTTAGTTGGGCCACATACCTCTGTATGTGGCCCAACTAAATGCCAACAAAAAATGCTACTAGGGAAACAGATCATTCAGAAATGTAGTGAGTATGGCATTACTTTCTATCTCGCTTTCGTGGATTATAATAAGGCATTCGACTCATTAAAACACGCAAAAATATGGGAAGCTTTAAGAACACAAGGTGTCGACAGTAAATATATACGCCTGATGACCAACATATATAAGAACATGAAAGCAAAGATACAAACTGAAAGAGAAGGGGAATATTTTCCGATAAAAAGAGGAGTTAGGCAGGGTGATCCCTTGTCCCCCAAACTTTTTTCAGCAGTCCTGGAGTACATATTTAGAAGACTCGAGTGGGATAAGCATGGTTTAAATATAAACGGAGTTCAATTAAACCACTTAAGATTCGCAGATGATCTAATTCTAATTTCAGAAAATCCAAGTAGCTTGCAAGAGATGTTAGAACAACTAGTGCATGAAAGCAATAAAGTGGGACTATCGATGAATACTGCAAAAACTAAATTAATGACAAACCTTGATCATACCCCAATACCTGTCAACGGCGCAACAATAGAATATGTGGAAGAATACACGTATCTCGGACAAATCATATCTCCAAGAGACCTAACAAACAAAGAAATTACCAACAGAATAAATCTTGCGTGGAAGAGGTACTGGTCTCTCAAGGAGATTATGAAAAATCAACACATACCTCTTAAAGCTAAGAAGAAAATATTCGATTCGTGTATTTTACCTGTTCTGACGTATGGATGCCAAACATGGAGCCTAACAAAACTTAATGTACGCCAACTAGAAACCTGCCAACATAGCATAGAGCGTAGCATACTTAACATCAAAATAATAGATAAAGTAAAACTAGATACTATAAGAAACCGAACTAAAATTACTGATGTTACGTACTGCATTAAGAAACTTAAGTGGAGGTGGGCAGGCCATATGGTTCGGAGTATAAAGGAGAAATGGTCGAGGAAAGTAACAGAGTGGTGTCCACGACAACATAAAAGAAGGAAAGGAAGACAGCGTCTTAGATGGGAGGACGACGTTATAAGAACGGCGGGTACTACTTGGATGAGACAAGCGCATAACCGAATCCAGTGGAAAGCTTTAGGGGAGGCCTATGCTGAAAAGCAAGACAATCTTAGGTTACCGGTGTCAAATTAATTGTAAAAAGTGAAACTTAATATAAGATTGTTAAATTAAGGCTATAAATAAATAAATAAATAAAATATATGTATGGCTTCTTGTTCTAAAATTGAACAAGGAACTAAAACAAACTGGGTTCTAATGAAAACAGAATCGAGTTAAACAAGTTTGAGGCTTTTATCTGATAACCTGACTAGTAGACTTCCGACAGGGGTCAAATTCAACCCTTTTGATATTAATCAAGTTCTTAGATTTATTACTTGTTTCAGTATGGTTCTTTTCTGGTTCTAAACATGTTTTTTTTTTTTTATGTTGAACCTTGGTAGTATTATTACAGTAAAAGGTGTACAGTTACGTGAGTTGCGTCCTATTATATCAGCTAGCCTTTACCTGATTTAGAAAAAATATTCTTCTTTGGTGTAATTTTTTACTATTCGAAATCTGTAATATGTAAAAAAAAAACATTTTTGCTCAGTTTAATCAATATTAAACAAATGAATAACACCATACGATATTTTTTGATAACAGAATTGTCAACATTTACCCCTTACATCGACCACCAAACACCGATATAGTCCCCACACTACCCACCACCCGCTCGTCTGATTGGCTGTCATGTTGACACAACTTATGAGCGTGATATGTCGTCCACTTACTTACGACACAGGGTTCCACCGAACGCTTGCTATTAGAAGTTACTTACTGTTTGCAGGGAACAAAGGAAATGGCGGAAAATTAAATGGTTTTAGCAGTTAGAGGTAAAAAACGTAGTTGGTTACATTGTTGATATAGGTCTTACTGCAATACCCAGAGATGTTGAATGCTTACTTATTAAGCCGTCACTTAGTAGGTATAGATTTGACATACAAAACCTTCAATATAGTGTCAAAATCTTTACTTTAGACCACCCGTACTCAGCCCTCAGCTCTAGTAGGTAGTAATAAGAGTCAGAGTGATGTTTTCATAATAGGGATGTAGACTGACTAAAAAAAATATGATTTAGTCTGCCAGTTAGATTATCGAAAAATATTGGATTTATATTGTTTTTTGTTTTATAAAATTAATACAAAATTGATGAATTCATATAAATCGCGTCAAAGACCATGAGTGGGGGCAAAAATGAACTGAAATGTGACGTCACGGTATCGTCTTCATTTCGCGAGAAAAAAAAATCATCCCCACTTTAATGTGTACTGGAAATACCCTAACAAAAATATTTCAAAATTTTATTTTACCACTTTGTCATGCCAAATTACAGCTCTATCTTCTAGCTAAGAGTCTTTGAAATTAGTGCGGATAGACAGACAGACGAACATGGCGAAACTTTAAGGGTTCCATGTTGACTACGGAACCCTAAAAAGGGTAATAAAAACATAGTATTAATCTCGACCCATCCTCTTCAAAGCTACTAAAAGCTAACTAAGCTAAAACTATCGAATTATCTACATGTTATCTACTAAGCTTTACGGACGAGATATACTAACTTAAAACTTACTCGTATGCAAAATACGCAGGAAACAGCTAGTGTTGACTAAACGAAAACAAACTATCGGCCATTCTTCGCCATTCTTCGCTGGCTATGTAAATATGAGACCGACGTATTTGCAAACAAATACGATACTTTCTGTTGATATTTTGGTGGATCTCGTATTTGGAAACAAAAGATGAAGTTTATGTTTGCGTGAAATGCTTTTGTTGGTTTTTAAAAAAGAAAGAAAAAAAAAACAAAAGAAAAGTTGACTTTATATTCAGTATGTGATAAAAGTGTATAATAAGTGTTATATCTATTAAGTGGTGATTCTGACCATCAAATTGCCTCGTTGGTCTAGTGGACACACAAGCGCTACTCTTGAGAATGAGGTTCTGGGTTCGATTCTCGGGACGGGCATAGTGATATTGGGTTATTCATCAGGAATTTCTCAGTAGCATCCACAGAGTCTGGATTTATGCAAAATCATCAAATGACCCCCCCCCCCCGCTCTTGGGCAGAGCGAAGGGGAGTGTCAGACTTGTACTGACTAAAAACCGAACCCATGTTCCTTCTTTGCCCTTGCGCCGAGGCCACGTCATCTAGTACAAAAATCCGCGGCCCCGACGTGATCCGCGGCCCCGACGGGATCCGCGGCCCCGACGTTATCCGCGGCCTCGACGGGATCCGCGGCCCCGACGGGGGTAGACTCGCCCTTGGTCTTGAAAAACATAACTAGTGAATTATTGTGGGTGTAATGTTATTTACCTTCACCTCTGTCAATTCCTTCGGGTATTACAGGCGTGATGTTATGCTATGTATGTAGTTTTGTTAAATATTTGGTTTGTTTGCTATAATATCTAAACGAGAAGTGTAATAAACAAAATCAAATTGATTTTTAAATTAAAACATATTAAATAAACTTTTCCAACGTTTTACAATGAAATTAAAAAAAAATTAAGTTCAAAAATCTAAAACCCGACTACTAACAAAATCGCGGTCTTAAAAGTAGAAAACAAGAACCAAAATAATTCTTGTCTGATATTCTTCGTAGTCGCATGCCACTGATACCTGATGTTCCTTCATGGCGTTCTCATTGATACAAGGTGGCATGCGACTACGAAGAATATCAGACAAGAATTATTTTGGTTCTTGTTTTCTACTTTTAAGACCGCGATTTTGTTAGTAGTCGGGTTTTAGATTTTTGAACTTAATTTTTTTATTTGAATTTTATTTTTGTGTGTACTTAAACTATAATATAATACATATCGTCATAGTCGTAGAATAGTGACGGATCTGACAAATATTAAACTTTCCAGGGCAACCATTTCAAATAATTATGTTCGTTTTTTTGAGATAACTTTTTTAATTTTATATCTATAACTTTGAAAATTGGCATACTAGTGAAAAATAGGGTTTGTTTTAAAATGAATTTAAAATAATAACTTATAATTGAACAGTTTTCCCGAAAAATCACATGCTTCATTTTACGTTGGAGTCAACACAGTCGCATAGTATTATCCGACATTGTTCTTCGGAAAGTTCGTGTTCAAAGAGTGACGAATGTGACTTTCCGATCATGTTCTATAGACTTATAGGGTAATATTTTGGCGGATGTGTGTTCCGCCATATTCTACTTTAACCATGAGCAAGTAGGTAGGCAGGTGGTCTGTATGTAAATAGGTAGGTTGCGGTTGGTAGGGTTTCACAAATAAAACACATTATATTTGGTTTAGTTTTTGGACCCTTTTTAATCAATGTAATAAACATTAAGCTCCAATTAAGTAATTATCAACAGTATTATTTACTAAGAAGACCAAACCCAAAGGATCCAAACCTATTTGAACCTACCTAATTAATTCATCATTTAAACCAAAAGACGTCCACTGCAGGACATAGACCTCCCGCCTGTGTCGCCGCATTGACGGGTCCCGTGCGTCTCGCATCCAGTGGGTTCATCAGGTCATCGGTCCCCCTAGTGGAAGGCCTTCCAACGCAGTCTTCCGGTTTGCGGTCGTCAATCCAGAACTTTTCGGCCCCATCGGCCATCCGTTCTGTGAGCAATGTGCCCTTCCCATTGACACTTAATTCTGACAGTTCTTCGGGCTACGTCGGTAACCTTGGTTCTCATGCCGATGTCTTCATTTTTTGACTCCGAGCGAGAGGGCTATCCCTCTCCATTACCCTTTAGGTGACTTTGAGCTTCCTGATAAGGCCCATTGTGAGCGACCACGTTTCGGTCCCGTATGTAATCACTGGCAACACACACTGGTCATAGACTTTCGTCTTGAGTCACTGGAGTAAGTTAGACGAGAAGATACCACGCAACTTCCCGAACGCTGCCCAGCCGAGTCGGATTCGACGATTTACCTCTTTCTTGAAATTAGACCTACCCAACTGCACCGTTTGTCCCAGGTAGACAAATTGTCCACAACTTTGAGTGTAGATTCTCCGATCTTTATAGGAGTGGGGTGTTACATGAACATTCAACATAACCTTGGTTTTATCCATGTTCATTTTAAGACCCACTCTTTTTATTTTAAGAAACATCTTCATTCCACATATATCAATAACATTGATTATCAGCCATAGACACTATATTGATTGATTGATATTGATTGATGGACAGTTGCTATAGTCTGCACTATCGTGAGTGGGACAGCAAAAACCGTTACATATAACGGGTTTCATGGCACAGGTGTTTGTTCATTGTTTTCAACAACCGGGGTAATCGGTTAAGGTGACAGATCTGATATCAAGGTAGAGGTATTTAGAGGGATTAAGAAGGCTACGTTGATATTTAAGAGGGAGACTACACCATGCTGATTTTCTGACGGGAGTAAAGACGGTGAGGATGCACTTTGATACACGGCCATAAAAGGATCTTCTCCAAGAACACAAGTAGGTGATGGTGCGTTCTTGTTCATATTTTCATCTGTAGATTTTATGATTTCTCTTGTTTCATGGTCTTCGTCATCTGAAAAGACATCCTTGTAGAAAGAAAGAAAGAAAAATTATGGTGATGATGTGATGGTGAATGTCATTCCGAAAAGATATGATTATGATATAGATAATTATACTCGTATTATAATTAATTATGGTAATAAATAATTATATATCTTGACTGGTAATTAGTGAACGACACTTAGTGTCACAATCAGAGAGGTTTAATGATTACTTAGGCCATCACCAAGTAAAGGTTTTGACAGTTTTTGTATGACAAAACTGTCAAAACCTTTACTAAGTAACGGCCTAAGTAATCATTAACGTTCTCTGAGTACGGCAGTTAGACACGTGATTGTACTTATGATAACAAACAACTTTCCCAATGATTTTTTACTCTTTCACTTTTATCATATTAACAACATCGGAATACATGCGCGCGCACGCCTTTGTCTTCTCAGCTGTTTGACTCCTGAGAGGTCACAAGCGGGCGCATTAAAAATATTCTAAAGATTACAAATTATAAAATTTACTTCTTTTTATTTATGCAGGTAAATTATTTATCAGATTAGATTATATTCTTATAGAAAAATACATCAAATTAATATACACAAATAATGATTGTTTTTCAGTAGAAAAAAGGTGGTAGTGAATTTGGTTCTAAGAACAAAGTCGGATCGTCAAATAAGACCGTTAGTTAAAAAGATGTGTCCGCAGAATATCGTCGGATAAGATCGTGCGACACTATCATGTCCATAGAAAAATGAAGTATAGTTATATACAACTTGAAACTTAAAATTGTCAAATTTAACACCAACACAACATAATGTTATAGTACTATCACATAACAAATGATTATTTTTATGTAAACTAAGTTTTAAATTGATTCTTAACGTTCCGTAGAAAACCGACGGATAGGCAGAACCGACGCTTTACTTGTTAACTTTGCAAAAAATTAATCAAAACATGAATTAAAAAATGTAAGTACGTATCACTACCTTACCTGGAGTCCCTGGTACGTAGTCTTCCTCATCAATGCACTCTTGGTGAGATAAATTCGTAATTTGTTCGGTTTTACTTATTGTTCAACAAGTTTTAACATAAGTTTTGATCGTCCACTTTTCATTGTGGCATAGCTTTAATAAAATACGTAAAAAAATAAACTATGTAGGCATGAAATAAATAATAAAAAGGCTAACAAAGATAAACTAATGTAATTGTTTATGAATAGTCTAATTCAGTGCATCGCGATGAGCGAGTTCGACGAATAATGACGATTGAGCAGATTCGTCGGGCGCGGGAGGGGGTGGTGCGAGATCCCTGCGCGTCGTACATGGACGAGTATACACAAGCGTCACTTTACTATGAGCGCCTATCAAATCCGTCAGTTTACCGACTGATTAATTTGAAAACTAAAAGACATACAATTTTTTATTTAATGCAGTGATAATAATTAAACAATGTTGTATTCAAATATGGTAAAAAGTGATTTTGGTATTTTTTTCAAAACCGACATTATAATATAATAATAATAATAACGATCATGACGATATTTGTAATGTGCTCGCCAAGACCTTTCATTTGATACCAAACTTGCTATGATTATCTCAATTTAATATTTTTTGAGGTAAGTTTTTGACATTTAAATTCCGTCATAAAAAGAATTTATAAAATTTATATAGCCTATGTCACCCGGGCTATTCTTACGAATCTATTGACACCTAATTCATTAAAATCTGTTCAGTAGTTTAAGCGCTACGGTGGAACATACATACATACATACATACATACATACATAGACTGCCAAAATCATTACCCTTCCTTTTGGCTTCGCCGTAGTCGGGTAAAAACCACATTCAATTTCGAAAGGTCATCAATATTCAATAAATATTATGAACTAGAAACCTTTCACATTTACATAGAATTGCTATTTTAGATTCTGATCACTATTGTTGATTTTAATTAAAAAGTGAATGACCAACGGAGCCTTATGTTCGCGACCCGACAGCGAATGGCGAAGTTAGTTACTTTTCTGTCTGCACTCTTCTATCAAAAATATCATTGAAATTCAAATTCTTCTGTCATCATTATCATCATCATCAGTTTAACTAAAAGACGTCCACTTCTGGCATATGACTCCACGAAGTGTCGCCACATCGACAGGTCCCTTGCGTCTCGCATCCAGCGAACTCCCGTAAGCTCACCAGGTCATCGGTCCACCTAGTGGAAGGCCTTCTAACGCAACGTTACTGTTTGCCACTTCAGAACTTGGTACTCCTGAACTCCAGAACTTTTCGGCCCCTTCGGCCATCCGTTCTGCGTGGCAATGTCCACTGCCACTTAAGTTTGGCAATTCATCTGGAGTGTCTGTAAAAACTGATGAAGCAAATCAATGATTAGGATTTGATTAGTTGATTACTAATATAGCCCCAGTTTCAAGTTCGGTATTTATAACACAGCATTAGGCTAGATTATAAACTATCTACCTGTTTGTTAAAGTCCATCCAGATTTGTTCCGTAGTTTTTGTGTGAAAGAGAAACAAACACCTATCCATAATTATGTCAAATTCCATTCATGGGTATACCTACTCTCAAACTTTCAAAATGTATTATTATTAAAGCTTGCCTATATTGTCCCACTGCTGAGCAACGGCTTTCCTCCATTCCTTCCAACGATCACGATTCCGTGCAACTTCTATCCAATTCTCAAGGAAGACATCCAGTTCGTCCCGCCATCTCCTTCGTGGTCTGCCACGACCTCGTGTCACTGTTTCTTTAGGCATCAATCCTGAGCTGTAAGGGCCCACAGTTATTATTATTTATTTTTTCTTTCTTCGATTTTTGAGACAATCACGCCACGTGACAGACAATCAGTCTAAAACTGTTTTGAATAAAATATTTTCTTTTCATTTATAAGTGTTTTCCATGAATAACTACGGATTCAAAAGGTACAAAGAAAAATTGTTTTTTTATCACGTCTAGCTTGACTTGGATAAACAAAAGCTTTTTCTTTGTACCTACTTTCAATTATTTTCTATTCAAAGAAGAGTAGGTACTTTCACTATTTTGTTATAATCTACTAATAAAACATCACGCCTGTAATCCCGGAGGGCTAGGCAGAGCTTACCCACACCCACATTTCATCAGTTATATTTAAGACCCATGTAATAGGGGGCGACCCTATTGCCATCAACCTGGCACAAATCCAGACTCCTTGGCTGCAACTTAAAAATTCCTGTCGAAAAAATCTAATAACACTTTCCCCGACCCAGGTATTGAACCCAGTATCTCATGCTCAACAGTCGAGCGTTCTACTAAATAAGTTTTATTTTCTGATACCCCCCGGTAGTAGTACTTTAAAGATACATTAGAACCAGACTTAACCCTACACTTACTCTCTTCTTTTTAATTCGGATCGTAACACTCTAACGCCGCGGGCCATATTAGGGTAACTAAGAGAGAGATGGGTCTAAAAGACCCGGCGGCCATTTTGCTGAAATCTTTGAAATCGTATAGTGTACATTTTGTGTCATGGTCACATATGCCTTTGAAATATTTGTTCCTGTTATCAAAAGATGGGGTTCTTTTAATCTTTTATGACTAATTTATGCACGAATTTATATGCCACCATAGCATTATCAACTTATTTAGTTCCCACTGGTATTTCAATTTGAGTACTGACAAATCTACAGAGCTACAGAGCTATAAATATGTGCCAGGTTGTTTGAAATAGGCTCACCCACTTTTACATGGGACCTCACATGACTCAGGAACACCTCTGTCTCATCCTTCGCGGATCACAAGCGTGATGTTATGATTTAAAAAAATGTTCCCAGCAGTATTTAAAAATGATGTAATAATACATGGCATTCACATTTTCACAAATAACTATTGTAACCATATACTATTTTACTTAAAGAGTAAATACGTAATACTTCCTGTTAGGACCGGCAATAAAACACTCGAGCATGTAATAGAAAGGTCCTTCAGACCCCTAGAAAAGCAACCGAAACGTGAAATCTAATTAATTGTAAAGATCCTGAACTAATATTGGTTTTACTTAATGAAGTGAAAAAGATTTTCTTTTTGTTTCTTTTTAAGTGTAAAAATGTATTAATTATCAAAGGCTTTTTGATTTTTTATATTAATGCTTTGTGCTTTGAAGAATCATTTCGTTAATTATTAAGATTGTTTTATTCGTTTCGTTTCTTGGAATCGTCGAGTAAGATTGGCAGAACATTTTAATTACGCTTAATAAATTATTACGTATTCAAAAGAGTTTCCAAGAATTTTATGGGTGAAAAGCTTTACAAATGCTTTTAATTTACGTTGAAAAATTGTATGTATTGGTTATTTTTTGAGGTAAATTTTAACAAAATACCAATCATGAATCCGTCCACAATTTGCAGTTTTCCACGAATCGTTGACCAAATTATGCATGAAGTAATTGTGTAATATTAATACACCTTTTCAAATATCACTAAAAAGAATTTTATCATTACTTTACTGTTGTATTTTAATTAATTAAATTAATATTCCATTAATTTGCTGAAATGTGGAATATTCCATCCATTTTTATTATGACATTTTAAACCAACGAACATGAAAATTTCAAATTGATACCCAAAAACTCAGTAAATATTTTAAAATTACGCCAAAATATTTTCTTAAACCATTTTCAATTAACACGTCGGGCACATTACAAACACATGGCAAGCCCAAAAACCTTTAAGATAAATCACCAATTTATATTACAAGGCAATTTCGTAAAATTTCGTCTAAAGGGTATATAATGGTACCTGCAGAGAATGGCCTAAAATGGTCTCGGTTTTATTGTGAAAAGGATTATGACGGGTCGTATAGACCCTTAGTAGTTTGAAGTGTGATATGGACAGTGGAGGGTTATAATAAAATTCAGCTTAGGTTGCGGCATTGATGAATGATATGAGAATGTGTAGAAGGGACACTAGGTGCGAAATTGCACTAAATATCCTAACATAACATCAAATCTATTCCGCTTTATTACAAAAGGTAGTTAAACCTGGTTTAACTTAGACCTGGTTTATCTCGCATGCTGTCACTTTCTTTTGAATATTATTGAAGTGAGACGTCATGCGAGATAAACCAAGTCTAAGTTAAACCAGGTTTAACTACAGGCGGGTAATGTTTAAGCGTATCTTACGCCCTAAAACTGTGGACATTTAGTATAACTGACTGCATCGATAGTCTAGTGGTTTCAAACGCGACTGCTCAGCGTGGGGTCCTGGGTTCAATTCCCAGGTAAAGCAAAGTGTAATTGGGGTTTCCCATAAGAAATTCCTCAGTAGCAGCCACCTAGTCTGGATTTGTACCCAGTTGGGGGTAATAGGCTCGCCCTACCCCTTTGGCGGATAGGCGTGATGTTATGTTGTGTAAGTATCACTTCTATGTAATTCTTACTCTATGGTTGTGTCTGGTGTATATCAATTTTGTGTACCGTGACTTAGGGTTGATATTTTCGTGTAAAAATTAGTAAAGTAAGGGTTATATCGTCGTAAAATATTGTGTGAAGTGCTGCCAGCCATTTTAAAGTATAATGAGCCTGTCAATGTACACATTTTACACGACAGAGGCATTTTTATAAGCACTTACGATTTAAATATTGAAAGGGTAGGTAAGTTTAGGGGTTTACAACAGCGTGTGTCGGTATTAAAGGCTCTTTTAGAACACCTGTTATTAAAAATGTTCAATACACATGCTATTTTACGAGCTCGTGGGTTTCAGGGTTAAACAACGCTTGCCAAGGTCAGTAACTAGATGGGTCACGGTCCATTCTGTGACTCCACGGGAATCACGTTATGCAGTAGTTCACTGTTGTCATTCAGTAGATTATTGACACCCGTTACGAATAGACAGAAGCCTGAAAGTCTGACTACTAGTCTTTTTTCGTGAATTGGTTGTGCATCATCATCATCAGCCTATAATGTTCCCACTGCAGGGACTCAGGCCTCCTCTCTCTAGGAGAGGGATGGGCTATAATCCACCACGCGGGCCCAGTGCGGATTGGCAGATGTCACATGTCTTCGAATTTTTTGGTTCTAAGACATGCCGGTTTCCTCACGATGTTTTCCATCACCGTTTTGAGAGCAGCGGTGATGAAATAAATTACACAAAGTAATGCGCCTGCCTGGGTTCGAACCCACGACCTACTGTTCGTAAGTCGGGGCCGACACCACTGGGCCACCGCTGCTCTCAAAAGCATTGGTTGTGCATTATGGTGCAATTATGGAGTGACTGCCTACATACCTATCTGACCTCCACCACCCAGTTAGCACTGGGTAATAAAACACCCCATTTTTTTTTTGGGGGATGGGAAATTATCAAATGTCTCCTTCCACGCTGGGCGGAGTGGAAGGGAGTGTCAGACTTCTACTGACTAAAAAAACACCCATGTTCCTTCTTAGCCCGTTGTGTCCGGGGCCGCGGTATCTCTTTCGAACAACCTGAAGCCCCAGCAGGTAATATAACACCCAGGCTCGAAAATCTTTTGACACTTTCGAGCCTCTGACTACCTCTTACGACTGTCAAAGATCACAAAGGACATCCGGTACCAACGGCTTAACGTGTCATCTGAGGCAAGAAGACATCTTTTGGTATGGATGGTCACCCATCCACAGACCAACCTATGCAAACACTGAACCTGAAGCTTCAAATCCAAACGGCAGTTATTGTAAACAAGTAAAATTAAATATCAATAAAAACACATTTAAACTTCCCCTTCCGTCAAAATAATATTAACATAAGCACAAAAATCTAAATTCGCGAACCCAAACACATTTTCACCGCCAAAATATAATCTAAGAAAGAAAAAAAGATACGAACGAATATTTTCCCGAAACAAAATTACCACTTGCTAAAAGATTGAGACTGAATAAATGCTAAAGAAACACGGAGCAAAGGCATGTTTCTCTTTACCGCAAGTAATCCGTAAAAAGACATATTTTAAAAGGGAATAGCTGTTTTTAATCCTCGTCCTCTTTCAACGAAAGTTTTTGATGCTGTTGCCTTTCCACGAGGTGTTTTAGACCGTACGATAGACTGGTTTTTAGAAACTAATAATTGTGGATGAAGTTGAACATTATTAGTTCATCTGAAGTTTGTCATAGGTTTTAATTTAAGTCTCTGTGGCTTACAGTGAGGTGAGGTGAGTGAGGCTTTACACAATTGCAATAGAAATTTTCTTCATTTGAAGGATTTTCATTGCGTTGTTTACGCTCTTGAGGAAGCGAATTTTGGAAATAACGAATGACGAATTTCCTTTAAAATCTCTACTAAGCATGGGTTTCATTAGGATTACGGGTCTTGCAGTGTACTTAAGATTTTCTAAATAAGTAGCAGTTCAGAGTTGCCTTTTGTGTCTAATAACTTGACCCAAAATAGCTAAATTACTTCTTCCATATATACACAATGCAATACAATAATAATCATTTCTTAATGTTTTTGAATGGGTAGGAAAATTCTGACTGTTAATCGAACCAAACGACAAATCGTCCAATCGGATCGTCCCCCCTAAAAGCACCACACAAGTTTATTCAGAAAATATTGGTAGAAGCTGAAAGGCACCGCGGCATTCGGGCGGTGAATTAAAACGTCGCTGACTGCATACCTGCATACCTGCTAGACTGCTAGACTAGTAGACTGGTAGACTGATAGACTGGTAGACTGGTAGACTGGTAGACATGGTAGAACTGGTAGACTGGTAGACTGGTAGACTGGTAGACTGGTAGACTGGTAGACGTTCACATTCATCACTAACCTGCACGGTGGTAGACTAACACTGTCACTGAAGGGCTTTTAAAAATACCGCACTATTGGAGAGAATATTTTTAACAGAGTAACCCGGTCCTTTTTTAATACTGTTATCTGATAAATGTTGTTGATATCGTGGCTGTCATTTGAATGTCATAGTTATCACTTCTGAAACAGAAAGTGATATTGATTATATACTACTTTTGTCATAGACTTCTGAACTTTGCGAAAATGACGAGTAGTATCCAACAAGAAGACATGCTGCGCTGATCTCAAACAAATAAAAAGAGAAGTCCTGACTGACTGACTCATCAACGCCCAGCCCAAACCCTTGGACCTTGAAAGCTGAAATTTTGCACAGAGGTTCCCTTTATAATGTTGACAAGGAATAAGGGAAGGATTTTTCGAAATTCAACCCCTAAAAAAGTTAAATAGGGGATGGAAGTTTGTATGGAAAATCGTAATTTCACGCGGGCAAAGCCGCTGGCAAAAGCTAGTCTCAAATAAATTGGGATATGGGCAGGACAGTAATGATGATGATTTTAAAATCACCTATGAAAGTCTAACCAATTTCAAATAGGTCATTGAAAGGCACTTTTGGAACTTTACATTCAAATATGATAATTTAGCGTAGGAGTTCACTTGCAGAAAGAGTTACAAATGGTTACTTATCCTTTTTTATTTTTGGGTGGTGAGAAATTATCAAATGATAGGAGTCATTTGATGATTTCCCACCACCGGCAGAGCAGTAGGGAGAGAGACTTCTACTGACTAAAAACCACCCATGTTCCTTCTTAGCCCTTGTGCCGAGTCGCCGGTATCTCTTTCGAACAACCCGCAGCCCCGGTGGGATAGTTATCTACCCTTTTTTTTTTGGTCGTTGCAAAATCATCAAACCCCCCCCCCCCCCCGCTCTTGGGCAGAGTTTAAGGGAGTGTCAGACTTCTACTGACTAAAAACCAACCCATGTTCCTTCTTCGCCCTTGTGCCGAGGCCGCGTTATGCCTTTCGATAATCCGCAGCCCCGACGGGTGTCGTAGTTATCTACCCTTAGACGTGCCTATTATTACACCTTATCTAATAAACCGTAAATACCAAAAATAAATTAACCAAATTAATTTCCAGATAACAACGCACCGTGTCAAAACACTGTCTAAATTACAGTGAGTGTATTAAACCGCGGCGAAATCAAAGGGTTTACAAACCTTTGATGTTACCGTTCGGCTTGCTTTGTTGTCGGTCGGTACATGCCTTATTGCCTTGTTGCCTTATAATGAACTCTCATTAAGTAGGTAACAGATTCGCCGCCATGTAAACTACTGTTTGAAGAGATGTTAGGACTTGATTGAAACTATTATTGCCGTTGTAGTAAATTCATTAACTGTGGATCTAATTCTGGATGTTAGTTCGCTGAAATAGCTCACTGATGTATTTATGTCTTAGACATTCCATCTTAGTAGTTCATTGGTTTTGTGCTTACAAGTTCGTTTGCTGAGTATTTGGGTCGTAGGTTCGATTATCATGTTATGAAGTGTCATTGGGGTTATCCAAACAGAATTTTGTTGTAGCATAGTAATCCTATGTTTAAATTTAAGTCTTTCTATTTAAACACGCCCGTCATACTATTGCACAAACCACTGTAGCTTCTGAAAGCCAAAATCAACATTGGCCACGACCAAAAAAATACTGTATTGTAAACTGTCATACTGTGATCACCGGACACTGACAGATACATCAATATAATTATATCTGTCAGAATACAACCACCTGAGCAGTGTGCACAATTTATACGTATCAGTTTCATCAAACCTTTACTAGAAACCTAAAGATATCTAGCAATAGTAGGCAGTTTCACAAACCTCTGCCTACCCGTTCTAGGAATATACACGAGACTGGTTTGTGGCTGAGAATAAATCCTAAATCCATGTATATGCAAAACTTAGATTGACTACACGTATGAGTAGTGACTGAGTGGTCGGCTTGCACGCTTCGGGTCGCAGGTTCGACGGTAATCCCGTTCGGAACAAATATTTGCATGGCCTACAGGCTACAGGTAGTTGAGCCGAATTCGAGTGGCTGCATTTGAGATTTGTATCTCAAAACGTGGATGAAATACGAGATATATCGGAGAGACAACGTTGTTTAAACTGATTTTAGAGCGGGAGACTGTCTCGTTGCTCAAGTGGTCGCAATTGTGATTTGTGACTCCTGAGCATGAGGGCCTGGGTTCAATTCTCGGGCAAAGTGTTGTAAGGTTTTTCACGGAGCTTGAATTTGTGCCCGGTTGATTACTAGATATTACGTAGAACTTCAACATTGCAAGCGAAATGTAGGTGTGCTAATAGGTACTCCTCTGCCTAACCCTTCGGTGATAACAAGCGATGCTAAAATATTATAAATATTAATAATATTATATTATTATTTTATTAATATTATTTTTTGACACATGGAAAATTACTGATTTAATTTTAATTTATTTGTTTTGTATAATATGACACCATTTGAAATAAATAAAAAAATACTTTGCTTTATGAATTATTGTGACTAAGTTTACGATGTTATTTGGCACTTATGATTATTGTTAGCTTTTAAGCATTTTGGTAAAAAACTGTAAGCTTAAAATGTAATAATGAATAAATAAATAAATAAATCATGATGTTAACAAAATCCTTCAAATAAAAATATATTATGGAATCGTGGTGTTTGACTACTAAAATATTTTTTGAGTCACAGAACACTATTTTAAAGTTACACAGTACTTATACTTTCTTAGAAAAAAGCACAGTTTATTTTTCGATTCACTATGTCTTCATCAAAAAAAAAACCACGAGGCGCAGTCTATTTAGTAGAGTTTCTTTTATTTCTAGTACCTTTATCACGTTCCTAGCTTTTTCCCAAATATAATTATTAGAATCGACTGTCAGTCTAACCGGATGCAGCTAAATACAAGTATTTTACTTGAAACGACTACATATTTCTAGAACCACTGGCTCGAATAAAACCCCACAAATATCGAGTAAAACTCAAGAAAACATAAACCTCGCACCAATTCTTCATCACGCCAAAAACAAGACATATTATACGCAAAAACAAACACAGAACACTTTACCCGACTGTGCGGAGGAAGGAAATGTCCTACATATCACGCCTGTTCGGAGAAAAATGCACTTTTAGCCGCTCGATTTATTCGCTGTATACACTATACATTGCCGGTTGGCTGTGTCCAGGAAACTCCTCGCCGGAACACGACCTACAATGGTTATGATACATTGTGTTTCACACGATAGCGCTAAAGTGATTCAGGGAGCTACAGGAAGGATTTATAGCGGATGGGAGCTGTTATTATTTTTCATTTTATTATTTATTTTTAGTGAATATCTTGCTTTGTTTTATGGGGGATTTTTATATTAAGTCTGAGTGAAATAAAAGATTGCTTCTTGAGCGAATCTTTTTCATCTGTAGTTACTGATATTATAAAGTTGTAAATTTTATAAGTTTACATGTAGGAGGATATCTATTAAACGGCCCGTCGGATACTCACACTATTATTAATTGGTTTCCACACAAACACAAAAAACGCAATCGTTATTTCAATACATTTTTATTCAATAAACCACGACGCGGTCCCATATTCTGATAATTATATTGTGTATATATTAATTTTACATCAAGTACCGTAATTTCAATTGATTATTTATTATCTTTTATGAAAAACTCTTGAATTTTGACGAGGAAACTGCGCTTTGTATCGTCAATATTTTTATATTGAGGCAATAATTTTTGAATTTTATTTCAGTTCTGATATAATTTGAGTGGCAGAATATAAAATTTTAGTACATAAGTGAGAATTTCGAGAGCTTTATTCTCGAGAAATAAAATCAAGAATGGAAACAGTTGTTCTTGTTTATTAAGAAAGCTGTGTATTTTATAGTTCAAGTTATATTATGAAGTAATAACTGTGAGGTCCAGAAATTTGTAGAACTACAAATTTATTGAGGTCAGCTTCCAGTAAAACCAGATGCAACTCAATACTAGTATACTTTAAATGGACCCACTGCCTATCAGATATTTTAACACAATTTCTAGGAAACACGATGTTCTTTGGCAGTCAGACTTTTAGGCTTCTGTATACTCGTGACGTCTGACAAAGTTCTATGAATAACAGTATATCTAGATCAAAAATTTACCGTGCTTTTGTAAGTATTTAAGAAATGGTCACCATTAATCTAAGGACCGACCTAGGCAAGCGTTGTTTAACTATGACGATCGATTTATCTCTTCATACTTCGAATTTCAGTCTAAAAACGTCCGCTGCTAGACATAGGCCACGCCATGTGTCAGATCGTTGGCTGATCCCTCGCGTCTTGCATCCAGCGGATCCCCGTGACCGACTCGAGGCCTAAGTTTAAGTTTCTGAAAACACCTTTAAACGAACTCTGAAACGAAAATGATACAAAAACAACCATCTCCTCCAAAAATAGTTTAAAAGTTAGAGGGGGGGATTCATTTTTACACTTAGGTGTCTATATATATCTTTCAAACGATTGAGTTCGAGACAAAATGGTTAACCATGGTTCCATGGTGACCTCATCGTCATTTTTGAAGACATTGTAGAAAAAATAAATTTGATTGTAGAAAAAAAAAATGTAAAGCAGTTTACAGAATCCATCTAATAATTTTCGAGTAAAGTGTGGCTATGACATTTGGCCGGGCAGACAGACCAACAGACATACATGACGAATCTACAAGAATTCCGTTTTTTGCCATTCAGCTACGGAACCCTAGAAAAACACTCGTCTCTTCCCATTACCCAGCCTCACGGAACACATCCCGTACATACAAGTCAGGCTCACGTACAAAATACATAACTCTCACCTAGCTATGAAGGCGACATTTGTCTCATAAAATATTCGCATCTCCACAAGAAACTATTCAGCCATGTTGAATTTCTACATATGTTCTTATGTAATGCTCGTAGTGGAGAAGAAAATGGATTTTCTAAATGTCTTGTCATAGACGATGTTTGGAGTTTAAACCTGAGTGAATTTTGAACGAAGCTAGAGATTTTAAAGGCTATTTTTTTGAAGAAATGTAAATGTATCAGTCAAAACTGTTAATCAGTCAAAACTAATTTTGACTGGTGCCAGCCAAAACACTTAATAAGTTAAAACGCATTTTCTGTATTAAAATAAATGTTCGCTCTAGCATGAGGTTATCCAAAGGGTCACAAAAAAAAACCTAATAAGTTTCCTAATGACCTTTATGTTATTTTAATTTATCGATGTAATAACAGAAACCACCTAATAAGGATCTAAGTAAATGTATAATAGTTTTGACCGGTAAAAAGTAGTTTTAACTGATTAACAGTTTTGACTGTGACACATATACTGACCTTATTGGTGATGTTCTTCAGAGAAGACAGCTGTGCGTAGTACTCGCAACCGGCGTGCGTGTATGACCAGATGTATGAATGTGGACGAGGCAAACGGAGTATGTAAGGATCGTAGCAGGTGGCGTTCTGTGGTTTCTGCGTACTTCCATGGAAAATGGACGTGAGTTTATGTATGTCTGTTTTAAGGCAAAATAGCCCCGTTGGTTTTGAGGTCAGAAGCACAGAGCAAAAGCAGAGCGCTGATGCGGAGGGTGAGGGTCGGTCCCAACAGTTACCTGAGTGTGATTGCAGACTACATCCATAGTCCTATTTGGAGGCATTGGATTGGTCTGAATATATTGTAAGCTGACTGGCGTGTTTTATCTTTTATCCTCTTTGTAATATTTTGTGAATCACTAACATAGCTATAAGTCACCTTGTTGTACTACTAACACTTTATGGACCGAAAAGTCTGAATTAAATGTTTTGAATTTGAATTTGAAAAGATACTCGTCCGGTCCCAGGTTTTACCAAAGTGCTATCAGGTTTTTCCATAAAAAAATTTTCAATACCTTCGACACAGTTTTAAAACAAGAATGGTTTTCTATCCTTATAACTAACCCTTGAATTTTGACGGCCAAAATCAATAAACCAAGTAACATATACCAGCAGATTTACACGTTAAAATCAAAGTAGGTATCATAAACTAATAATAAACCGATTTGACATTTACTACATTCACTCTCAGTATCAAATCAGCATAAACACTCCTAGTGTTGTACGTACAAAACTATCGACAACAATCAAACCGTGTCCCATCCCTACGCCAGAGGTCTGAAACCACAACGCAATGGGTGCTATAACAGAGGCTCTTGTAACAACGCGACCCCATTACACCTTCACGACCCTGTTTCACAACGGTTTGAATATAAAGGAGACACATTATTGGGTGGGCAGGGTTAGGTGTTACACTTCTGTTCGCTGATGAAAGATTTCTAAAGGTAATAATTTATAGAAGTTTAGAAAAAGAAATTAAAATGTCAGTTTGATGTTTTAAAAGATTAAATTTTTATGTTTTTACAAAAAAATTCACAAGTCACTTTTTGAAAACTAGATGGACCGGTTTTTCATACCTGACTACTCTGAGAAGAAACATCCGAAAAAAATTCAGAGGTCATAGTCTCTTTTAAAGTCCAGACATAATTTTGGTATACACATGAAGACTAAGCAGATTAGTGTCTGAGATGGTCTTTACATGCTATTCTGGTGAAGGTTGCGGGGATCCGCTGGATGCGAGACGCACGGGATCAGGCAATGTGGCGACACTTGGGGGAGGTTTTTGTCCAGCAGTGGACGTCTTTCGGCTGCAATGATGATGATGTTATAAAACACGGCGAATGTTTGTCTTTATTGGCCATTTTATTTTGTCAAATAAATATGCATTTAAATTCTTCTAATGAATACAAGAAAAATACTTGCTTTGACTAGAACTACAAAAACAAAAGGTGTAGAGATGGATTTATTACAATTCTTAGCATTCCAGGTACTCTTCTGCCAAGATATCTTATTTACGTTTGTTAATAAACAAAAAGGTTTTTAGATGTTGTTGTGTTGATGTGACCTAATTAAACAGGACACGTATTTTCTAGTAAATGACAGACAAATTGTGCATTGTACAAGATTTCAAAGAAAAAAAAAGTAGTTAAAAAACTAAAAACCCTACTGAAAAAACTGAAAAGAAAAAAACAAGCACATTTTAAATTAAACAAAACTTGGAAGCAGGCGGGGTCCATTCTATTTTCCTATACCTACCAAAATTGAATATTTACTTATTTCTTCTTAAAACAGTTGATTGCGTTAAACTCGATAATGTTATTTGCTAAAAACGTGTTTTTTGTCTCTGATAGGGTACTTGATGAACATTGTTAATAGGTTTATTACATCTAAACAAGACTTGTCTGAATAAAAGTTAAATGTCCTGCTTATAATGACACTTTATGGAATTGAAAAAGTCAGTTTTCGACTAGACGGTTTTTAACAAGTATAGTTTATAGTAAAAATAAAGATGCTTTATTAGGTGTTCAATCATTTTGACCTTATTCTCAACTAACAAGCGTGGTTTTAAAATCAATCACTTTATTTTTAGATTCAGACATAAAAATTTCAATCAAGCAAAAATTGCACTTGATTGGAAATCTTCTTTTTCAGTGTATAGATCGCCACTAGCTACGATCCTGACATACCTTTTGCCTCGTTCACATTCATACATCTGATCATACACCCACACTACGCACCTGACCTTTCTACAGGACATTTCTCCAGGTATCCAACGGGAATAGCCAAAGAAAATTAACCTGTACTCTGCACATTCAACTCCAAAAACTTGACCAAATAGCCGTGGCGATAGCCTACTGACTGAAGTATTCATGGCTGTGACGTCACGGGCCGGTAATGGAGGTACCGTCATTACACGCAAGGTGGCGTTATGAGCGTCATCAGACGCGGTTGCTACGTGGACGAGTAGTGTTGAGACACGTGGGCACGTGTGGGGTTGTCGATATTGATAGTTTTGAGGTGAGAATAGAGAACTAGAAATAATGCGTTTAGTGTAATTCTAAGGTATACGCTGTCGATGTATGTAAGCTGTGATAAATAGTAAAATGATTGGAATAGAAAAATAATAATTTAACAATTCATTTAAAAATTGAGTATTTATGACAAGAGTTTAAGGAACCTACTTGTAAGGATACCTACTATCAAGATAAATATCATAGTAAAATTGCATAAGTAACAAAATTACTTAAGTATCAAGTTTAACACTTGTACTAACATCGTCGACTTGAAAGTGACACAGTTCTATCGTAAGATTACAATGACGTTGACTTAGACCCTTCTACATAATATATATCTATACATTAATAAACTAATAATTATATTATTATAAAGAGGAAATATTTGTTTTTATGTATGTAACGAATAAGCTTAAAAACTACTGGACCGATTTGAAAAATTCTTTCACCGTGAGGAAGCAACTGCACTATCCCGGGTGACATAGGCTACTTTTTATCTCTGTATTCCCACAGGAACGGGAACTACGCGGGTGAAACCGCGTGACGTCCGCTAGTTGCCCGACTGCACGGAATGAGTTATGTTATCATAAGTATATTCGGCTAGACTCCTGGATCCAGAAATAACTTCCGTCCTTTAATAATTATTTTCCTCCCGTTTTAACATCAAATTACTTACCTCATTAACGATATCATAAGGATACTCGTGTCGAATTAATTTAATCATATGCTTATCTACGCCACGGGCTACATCCAAAAATAATACGACAAGACCAAACAATATTTGGAGGAAAATTTAACATTCATCCATATATACCTACATAAAGTTTAATAAAAGATCACGCCTATAATCCTCAAAGGGTATGAGTAGAGGTATAACTAATAGAACACCCAATTTTACCATTAATTATGTGGAAGGTGGCGGGGATGATTAAAAATAGTGAATTATGAAAAATATAATCTGCCGAGCCCAAATAAATTGGAATGAGGACAGGAGAATGATGCTGTAGTAGGAGGCAAAAATCCAGTCTCACAGAGTCTAGGCTGAAAAATTCGTGATAGAAAAATCCCTTCTGTGCATTTTTCTTTTTGACAGCGAATTTTTTAACTCCCTTTATTTCTTCTCATTTTTGTTACTTGTATATATATTATTTTACTTTAATTTTAGTGCAGTAAATTGTAGTAAGTAAATATTGTAACTAAAATCTTTAGTGATCACTAGCCAAAACCACTTGCCTGACCAGGGTATCGAACCCAGAATCTTATGCTAAGCAGTCGCTCTTACAACCACTAGTCCAACGAGAGAGACCTAAAACTTAATTTGTAATATTATCATCAGCGTAAACAAATACCAAACAAAGAAAAGCATTTAATATATCCCTCGAGGCGAAATAACATGTCCGGAACATTTGTTTAGAAAATAAACAAATATGAGCCCAAATTGTTCAAACAACATATAATTATGAATGATTTTATAGTATACTAGCTGACCCGCGCAACTTCGTCTGCGTCACATAAATATAGCTATAACCTTTCTCGATATATCGACTATCCGACATTAATTAAGCTAAATCGTAACAAACAAAAAATCTTATCTTTCCTCTTTATTACAATAGTTTAGATGGTTTAGATTAGCTTAGATTATATTAAAGTGTGAATTACTATAAAATCTATCTCTTACTTAAAATATACTATAACACTCTGTACTTGTAAACATTATGATGCAGTAAATATTTTGAATTTGAATTTCCCGGAGGCCAGCCAGAATCCCCCGTACCTACATTGCGACGCAACCCGCGTAATTATTTTTCCGCGCGGGTATTTTTACATTGCGATATCTTCTAAGATATTTGTTTAAACTGTATAGAGTAAAGAGCACAAATATTCTATATTAAATTTCCGTTCTAACGAACACATTTATTTAGATATAGATTAATACCATATGGGTTAAATAAGCTTCGCAAAAAATAATTCTTTTTAACCTAACATTTTAATAATAAAAAATGGAGTGAGTCAATCTTAAAAGATAGACAGATGCTGTCGCGGACTTTTTTTTAGAACTTTTAAAGACGAATAATTACTTCATACATGATATTCTCGTAACTTAAACCGTTTTCGCAGCGCACGCAACGGAAGCTCTCAGAAAGGAATTTTCTTTTCCCGTTTTTGCAACATTTCTCATTTATCTCAACATTCGCAACTGATCGATGCTGACTCACATTCGCCGACGCAGCTATCAAGTGACGATGACGGGCCGAAGTATCGCTCTCTCGTTCACTCTCATGCGCACTCCGTGCTACCGGCTGTCGACGAGTCTGCTACCAAGCCGGTGAACTCAACATTGTTAGAAAACACGGATGACACGAATAAAAATCGACAATCAAATAAAACTATGGTGGAAGTATTAAGGCAAGGAGAATGGCCTAAAAATCATTCTAAGGATGGTTGGACACTGGTTCAAGGTAAAAAGCCAAAGAATCGGTTCGAGGGAAAAACGGGAACCGCAAGCCCTAATGCGAACTTTAAATTTAGGGCTGCTGACTCGAAAATTCCCCTGTTTATTACAAATGTTGACAAAGAGACCACTGAAAAGGATATTTGTGATTACATACAAAACAAGACGCAAGAAATAGTGCAGCTTCAGAAAATTAACATGAAGTCTGAAAGACCGTATAATGCCTTTAAATTGTTTGTCTCATCACACAAATTAAATACATTTTTAGATAACAACATATGGCCCGAGGGTATACGGTTTAGACAGTTTATTTACTTTAAGCAAAATGCAACAAAAGTAAATAAGCAGCACAGTGTTGAAAACATAACAAACACTTAATGGATTGTTCGACGAATGTTAAACTATGTACATTCAACTGTAAAAGTATAACTCGATCAGCTGATTGCGTTAGACAATTATGTGCACGAGCCGACGTGATAGCGCTACAGGAGACCTGGGGCCCAATTCTGTAACTTAGAGATAAGCAACATGCCATTGTCACTCTATCGACACACTACAGACATTATTATGCAATAGGGAAAAGAGGTGTCGTTGTTCGATGGCTTCACAATGGCAGTTCGATAGCCAAACACGATAGACACAACTGTCAGATTTCACTTGAAATATATTTACAGACTACCATAAAGTCCTACTATGGCGTTTCAATGTCACTACAGTGGCAAGTCAATGACTATAAATATTTGTAGAATACCAAATGTCAATGAGTAGTCTATTGAGACACAACCGACACACTATCGACACACTATTGATAAGTTAGCTATTTTACAGAATTGGGCCCCTGGTTGCTGCCCCACGACGTGCCCTTCTTAGCGACCATTGATGGAGACTTCGCGTATACTGGGAAATCAGCTGTGGACACCTCTGCCGGTGTTCTGGTTGGTAGACCGTATGGTGGTGTGGCGCTGCTGTGGAGAAAGTCGTTATTTGCGTCGGTATCGGTTATAACTTGTGCTAGTGATCGTATCGTGTGTATTAAAATAGCACAGGGCGAACGGTCTTTACTAATATTTAGTGTGTACATGCCCACTGACTGTGCCGAAAATCGTATCGAGTTCACGAGTTGTCTAAGTGAGATTATCTCAGTGATTGAGAGCAGTGAAGTGGAGTCGGTTTTTGTGTTGGGAGACTTTAACGCGCACCCAGGGACACGATTCTCACGTGAGTTGCTTTTAACCTGTGTTGATCAATCATGGTCTTGCATTGATACTGAACTTTTACCGCCGGACTCGCATACTTTTACTAGTTCCGCCAACGGTTCCCTCCGCTGGCTAGATCACTGTGTTGTCACTGAGGCCGCTAGACATTTAGTAAATAATGCGTCTATCTTGTATGGTGTTTACGTGTCAGACCATATTCCATTATTAATTGAGTGTAACATTAATCTAATTAAACCTAAAATTACCTCATCCTATAGTACTTGTAACAAGATTGTATGGGGTGAGAGGGATTTAAAACAGATAAATAAATATGTTGATTACTGTAATAGCAACTTAAAACAAATAGATTTTCCTCTAGAATTTTGTAAATGTGCAGATAATATGTGTCACAATACTGAGCATCGGTTGGTGTTGGATATGTTGTATAATAAATTTATTTGTATTTTGAAAAAAGGAGCCGAACTCACTTATGCTGGTTCAGTTAAAAAGCGTCATAAAGGAAATTATGTAGTTGGGTGGAACAAACACGTTCGCGAGGCTCACCGCGATGCCCGACTATGTTATCAAATGTGGCTACAACAAACCTACTTCTGGATTAATCTATGAAAATATGTGTGCATCGCGAAAACTTTTTAAAACTAAATTAAAATATTGTCAAAATAATCAAGAAAAAATTAAAATGGATATGTTAGCATCTTGCCATGAAAGTAAACAATTTAATAAGTTCTGGAAATTAACAAATAAATTAAAACATAGATCGGGGGTTCCGGTGAGCGTCGCGGGCGTGAACGATCCCACTGATATTGCCAATGCTTTTGTAAAACATTTTAATGTAAACTCGCGTTTGCGTGGTTATAGTGAGCCGTCGGATGGCGGAGCGGGGGCGGCCGTGACCGGGGCTCCCCCTGTCAGGTTCTCTGCTAAAGAGGTCACGAAAATTATACAGAACATGGTGAGGGGAAAGTCCCCCGATCACGACGGCCTCAGCGTCGAACATCTTAAATACGCTGGGGCACACTTACCGCGGGTCCTTGCTATGTTTTTTAACCTGTGTCTAAGTCATAGTTACCTACCTGTGGAACTTACTAAGACGATCGTTGTGCCAATAATAAAGAATAGGACTGGGGACGCCTCCGATATTTCCAACTATAGGCCGATATCGCTTGCCACTATCTGTGCTAAGTTGTTGGATAGTCTGCTTGATAAAATCCTAGCTAAACACATCGGGCTTGAGGATGGTCAGTTTGGTTTTAGACCAAACTTATCAACCGATAGCGCAATTTTATGCCTTAAGCAGACTGTCCAATATTATACAGACAGAAAGACTCCTGTAATAGCATGCTTCTTGGATTTATCGAGGGTCATAATTGACTAGGGCTTTCGACCTAGTCAATTATGACTTGCTCTGGCATAAGCTGTCTCACGATACTGCTGTCCCGGCTGATGTAATATCACTGTTTAAATATTGGTACAGTAGTCAGAAAAATACAGTGAAATGGGGAGGCTCATATTCTGATATGTATGGGTTGGATTGCGGGGTGAGGCAGGGCGGCCTGAGCTCGCCCCGTCTTTTCAACCTATACATAAACAAACTGATAGGTAGGCTCAGTAGCACAAATGTTGGCTGTCACGTGGACGGTGTATGCGTGAATAACATCAGTTACGCTGATGATATGGTGCTGCTGAGCCCATCTATCAGTGCTATGAGAAAGCTTCTCAACATTTGTGAGAGTTATGCAGTGGCTCATGGGCTCAAATACAATACCGGTAAGAGTGAATGGCTGGTTTTTAAATCGGGTACTTTAACCTACGAACAGCTGCCTGAACTCTCACTCTCGGGGTCTCTTTTAGGTCGGGTTTCAAAATTTAAGTATTTGGGTCACTGGGTCACTGATGACTTGAAAGACAATATGGACATAGACAGGGAGCGCAGGTCGCTGGCTGTCCGTTGCAACATGCTGGCCCGCAGGTTTGCACGTTGTACGGACTCCGTCAAGATAACGCTTTTTAAGGCCTTCTGCCAGTCGTTTTACACGTGCAGCCTGTGGACTAAGTATACGCAGCGGGCATACAGCGACCTGCGCGTACAGTACAATAACGCATTCAGGGTGCTTTTGGGGCTACCATGGCGATGTAGCGCGTCAGGGATGTTCGTGGATGCATGCGTCGACGGGTTCGCCGCGATCATGCGGAAGCGATGCGCTTCCATGATGGCGCGCTTGCGCTCCTCCTCCAATGGCATCCTGAATGTGTTTTCAGACCGATGGGACTCACCCCTTTTACGTAAGTGGATAAGTGTTCAGACACACTTATCCAAATAAAATTAATATGCAGTGTTGTTAATTATTGTAAATTTAATTTTAATACTAACATTAGGCTAAGTTATTGTATAATTACTAACAAAATATGGAATTCATTCCGAAATAAACTATTTGAATTTGAATTTATGCTCCGCTCCCATTGGTAGTAGCGTGATGTTATATAGCCTATAACCTTCCTCGATAAATGAACTATCCAACACAAAAAGAATTTTTCAAATCCAACCAGTAGTTCCAGAGTTTATCGCGTTCAAACAAACAAACAAACAAACAAACAAACTCTTCAGCTTTATAATATTAGTATAGATACTTATCCGTTTTGCGGTAACCGAATCACTGGTTTATGCTAAAATTTATTTTATTTCCAATGTAATTTATTTTTGTCAGTAAGCTGATTAGCTGATTTAATTGTTGGTGGAACTTTATTATGTTAAAAGCGTGTCCATTAGGTATTTTAAATTAACCGTGTTATCGTTGTTAACACACGTCAAATTATTACAAATCAACATGTGTACTTGTCCACTAAAACTAATTTTGTTATCAATCGCTTGTTTGCTTTTCTTTTTATCTTTTGTTACGGCTACACAGTTTTTAACGTCTTGTAATCTTAAATTAATTTGTTTAGTCAGGCAACGGAGGAGCTCGTGGCTTAATAAGAACTGCCACTCGGGTCGATCTTTAGGTAAAGCTGTGCTTGCCTAGGTCGGTCTGTGGATGGGTGACCGCCCGACATACCGAGTTTCCTCCGTACCTCGGAAAGCACGTTGGTCCCGGCTGCCATATATATAGATCTTTGGCAGTCGTTACAAGTTAGTCAGTGACCTGAAATTCTGACATCCAGTCTTACCAAAGGGTATCGTATTACCTAGTAATAACCGGGTTGTGGGGGTCAGATAGGCAGTCGCTCCATGTAAAATACTGGTATATAAGCTGCATCCGGTTAGACTGGAAGCCGACCCCAATATAGTTGGGAAAAGGCTAGGCAGATGATGACTGTCAGGCAACGCTTATTGTAAACCAATGGGTTTCTGAAACTAATAAATGTGCAAAAGTTCCTTTCAGTGTAGTAAATACTAATCACGCCTGTAATTATTATTACAACCACGTATTATCTCCAGTTATCATAAAGTCCCGCGTAAAAGGGGGCGGAGCTTTTTGCTATCAATCGGGCACATTCAGACTCTGTGGCTGCTATTGAAACATTTCTGATTGAAAAACACAATAACTGTTTGCCTGACTTGGGAATCAAACACTGGACCTCATGTTCAGCAGTCTAGACCAACGAGGCAGTCATGATTCGCAATTGTATCAAAAAAATCGACACAAGTAAACAAAACTATCGACACATCGATACTCACCCGTGTCCCATCCCTACAGATTCGGAAGGGTCCTACTACACTCATTTCACGTGACATTACTCGAGTTGACCCGTCTATGGCCGTTGTAGAATGTCCGTTGGCCCAGGTTATAGGCGGTAGCGGGTCTGGCTTCGTAAAGGAAGGACGAAGTTTTAATTGTGGGCCATCAAAGTTAAGTTAGGTGTAGGGTTTGAATAGTTTAGATTAGAATTATACTAGGGCATTAAGATCCTTTATGAGTAAGTCATAAGTGAGTCCGGTATGTACTGGGTAGTCAGACTAAGGGCTAAAACGGTTGCCCGACAATAATTGTTATGGTAGGCAGACGACACACGTAAGATTCATGCCTTAGCAAGAAGAGCATATTATATTGGGTTTGGTTTAAAGATTTTTTATTTAGTTCAAAAGAATGTTCATTGCTATCGAATAAATTCATAACTAAAGCAACGTGTAGTCCAGTCGTTAACAGCTTTACTCTTGTTGGTAGGTATTATCTTTATGCTGATAAATAATTTATAATTAATATTATATATTGAGTTTATCCGGACTCAGCTTAGTTAAACTAGATGATCTAGACGTAAACAGTTTTGCCAAGTAGTTAAAAGTGCCAAGTGTCAACCGTACCTACTAGTCTTAAAGTAAGGAGTAAAGTCTTTGAAAATACAACAAATCTTTTCTAAAAAAACACTTTGTAAGTCCTAAAAAAACAACGCCCATTTTCCTCGCTATCGCTTATAACTCGCGTCGTATCATTACACGAATATTCGACAATCATTCCGAAGCGCGGGCATTTTTTACAAATGTCCCGGATTTTGCCCAGGGGATAAAAATGGGCCACTTTTCATCGTCGTTTCACCCGTAATGTTGGGTCCAGTGTAAGCCGGGTATGATGTGGCCGATAATACCCATGGATATGATGGGTCATTGCTGTTTTAGTGTGAATGGGAGTTTAGTTCATGTAACACTGGAAATATTAGAGATTCTATAGGCTTTGCTGGTGCTTCCAAAAAATGTTATTTCATTACCATCTTTAAATGTTTATGTTCCTTTGTGGACAGACTTTCTGTTAGAATTTTGCTGATGGATCAAAATTTCTGTAATGTAAGGTTATTGAATTTGCTTTTATTTCTTTGTATTTAGTTTTGGAGTGGGCAAAAGAAAGTGTATCTAGTCAAATGACTGGTAGAGTATGCCTTGAGGCATTGAGTACGCCTATATGCCACTCTTGTATATGTTTAAAAAAAAAATATACCTTGATACTATAGCGCAAGATTTATATTTTTTAAAGTCAATCACACCTAACATCGATTTAAATCCTTTGAAACAAACCAGTCAAAAAACCACTTAAAATCACCAGACCTCCAAAAACTGAAGAAATTTAACTGCAAAAATCAATCTAAATTAAAGTAACATAGAAGGAATTCAGTAGCCATTAGTCAAGATTACTTGGCCGCAAAGATAAGCGCACTATGTCTCGAAAGAGTTATTTTGTGGAATAAAGCGCTCATTCCGAAAATAAAGCGCTCATTCCGAAACCATTTGTCGGACGATCGCGATGTATGAACGGCTTATGATATTATTTGACGGTAAATTCTTATTGAACGGTTAGAATTGAGAGAGAATCTCTCTAACAATGATCTAGGGTTGGATGCTGTGAAATGTGTTCGGTTTAAATGCAGTGTTTTTAGTTTTAGGGATCAGTCGAATCGGTACAAAACTGAAAAATATAGCATGTAACTATCTTGTAAGAATGTTCTTTAGTATCAAAGGAATCGCGTTTTACTAAGAAAAGTAAAGTTTTTGACGTTCGAAAAGTGCTGATTATCAGCCTAGTTTGAATAAATGACTTTTGATTTTGATTTTTTTCTTGTGGCGGACCATATTATATGAGTCTGCCCGATCTCCTTTAAACAGTCTACCCTAGAGCTATATTGTTCTGATTTACTTAAAAGTTGACTGTATGAAAATGCATTGTGTGTGGCAATAAGTCCGCCTATGTACCACTAGCAAACAACAAATCTTGAACTTTTGAGTCAATCGAAGAGAGGTTGGATATCAAAGTTTCAAGGTGACCTAAGAAGGAAATAAAATAATATTTTTTCAAGCAATTTATTTTTATAAGGCAAACAATATTTGCCAGCAGTACAAAACTTTTTGTGTTACCACAAAGAAAGGGTTACCTAACCAACATACCCTTTTACCACAAAATATTATACTCTTTTCCTTTAGTTGACATTACAAGAAAAACCAGAACCAGCTGATTAAATAAAACATTTTCTTTTCGAAATCAGCAAAAAATCCGGTTTCCTCCAAATTTTCACTCGGAGTAAAAACGAAATCTTTTCAGCCTTTTTTAACCAAAAGATATAAGGGTTACTGCATGCGTATTCGGGTCGGTATATACCGTTCGGTTGTTTTTGTTAAACAAGAAAACGGTAAGCAATATTTTCTCGTACTCGGATTTCGTTTGTCTCGTGACGATCGAGGGGAGACTACAGACGGGACAGAAGATTGTAGGAAAACAACACTAGGTGGACAGACGATCTCATTAAGTGGCCGAAAAAACTGAATAGCCAAGACAAAAAACCGTCAAAAGTGAAGAGATTTGAAAGACACCTACACTCAGCACTTTGTCGTCAAAAGTTCAAGAAAAGAGATAGAGAGAGATCGAGTAACTTCATTCGGCGGCATCAGTTATGGATCTGATTGGAAAAATTTGGGCAGCTTTTTCCAGAATATACTCGTATATTTACCGTCCGGCATGCCGACCCGGACATGTAAGCAGGCTCCCTAATTCAACTGTGGTTGATACATATTTATTTCGCCCTGGCTGGTTTCCAGCGAAGGCGTTGTCCCAAACTGTTTTATATTTCGCTCCGGTGTTGGCTATACAAAACTGTCGAACAGACGAAGTCCAAAACGGTGTAGTTTCCAAAACGATATTTATTTTAAAGGGAATTTTGTTAGGTTTCGATTCAGCGGGAATTTATTCCGGTTTGTTGGTTCCATTTTGTTTAGTTCTGGGTTAATGCGATTTTAAATGACGGTTTCGCGTTTATTGCGGGTTATGCATTTTGATTTTGTATTTTTGGGACTGGTTTTAATGCGTCAGCGGGTTTCTCTATTTGATATTTAAAGCTTAATGACGGAATTTAAATAGTTTTGAGGTTCCCGCATCAGCCAAAATATAATTAAAGGTGTTGCTATTCTATTTTGCAATATGCGCCTTCTGTAAAAGTTAAATTTCGATTGTTAGGTTTCGATTTAGCGGGAATTTATTCCGGTTTGTTGGTTCCATTTTGTTTAGTTCTGGGTTAATGCGATTTTAAATGACGGTTTCGCGTTTATTGCGGGTTATGCATTTTGATTTTGTATTTTTGGGAATGGTGTTAATGCGTCAGCGGGTTTCTCTATTTGATATTTAAAGCTTAATGACGGAATTTAAATAGTTTTGAGGTTCCCGCATCAGCCAAAATATAATTAAAGGTGTTGCTATTCTATTTTGCAATATGCGCCTTCTGTAAAAGTTAAATCTTAATGACCCTATTTTTGGAGGGTGGGAAATCATCAAATTTATGATTTCTCCCACTCTGGGCAGAGCGGTAGCGAGTGTCAGACTTCTACTGTCTATAAACCACCTATGTTCCTTCTTAGCCCTTTATGTTGAGGCCGAAGTATCTCTTTCGAACAACCCGCAGTCTTCATCATCATCAACATCATCATCAGCCTATTAATGTTTCCACTGCAGGGACTCAGGCCTTGTGTCTAGGAGAGGGATGGACTATAGTCCACCAAGCGGGCCCAGTGCGGATTGGTTGTGTGGTGATGATAGTACATTATGGTACAAGTGTGTAACGTTGGTGATTACCGCAGAGGCGCCATTGAGACCCGAGCCGTCAGGTGAGGGTCTTAAGAAAGCCGAGGACGGTAATCATCAATACACACGTGTATCATACGACGTTTTTCAACACACTTGTGAAGAAAATAATACTAAAAAGTCATCTTCAACAGTTAAAACAAGTTCTGTTTTTTTTTTCACAATAGCGGGAAAAATTAATGCGCGCGCATATACAGTTCTACCAACTTCAACAGTTAAAACAAGTTCTGTTTTTTTTTTCACAATAGCGGGAAAAATTAATGCGCGCGCATCTACAGTTCTACCAAGTTATCTATGCAGGCGGGAAAACACGGAACTAAAATAAATGTACTAAGTTTGACGTAGCGATGCATTTTTTCTTGACCAGTGGCGCCACTACTGTAACAATGACGATCGGCCATAGACTAAAAGAATGTGGTTTCTTTATTTTTGATTTTTCGCGGATAGAGTTTTAGCCACGGACAAAATGGGGATTTTTTTTTCTTTATTACAGAGAAAACAAAAGTTATACATATTATTTGAGTGAAAGATTAATTTATTAAAAACGTATAAGTTGAAATTATCTATTTAAATTCAAAGTTGCATGAAATGGGGAAGCACTAGGTACATTAATTTGTTTTTACTATTGAACACGATCTTTTTTGTATCGAAACTTTTTTATGAACGTAGCAACTCAACCAACAAAATTTAAAAAAAAAACCTATAACTCACTAGTGAATAATAGCAATGAAAAAGTCACAGTTTGATTATAGGTGTCATTACGTGCCTAATTGCGGTGAAATTATAGCCACTTTATGAGCAAGTGTGTTGAAAAATAAATTACACAAAGTAATGCGCCTGCCCGGGTTCGAAGTTCGAACCCACAACTTACTGTTCGTAAGTCAGGGCCACCACTGGGCCACCGCTGCTCAGATTTATGCATTTCAAGACTAATATATTTCCAAATTTGAAAATGAATCACATAAATAGTATTAAGTAAAACTTATTCATCATATACGTAATTACCCAATACGTCCAAAAGAATATTATAAGACAAATGTCTCCTGAAGTCTGTCCAAAGTGTCAAAACAAAGGTGACGTCATAGAAACGAAGGCTTTATATAAAACGACACAGAGAGTCGATGACGTCACGTGATCGCCTCGTGTATTAGAATTCGATTTAGTTTGATAAATCGGGTAGTTTTAGTTTTTGAAAGATTTGTAGGAAGGTAGGTGTTGAGTTTATGATTGATGTTACCTGCATTATTTGAACCTATATTATTGGAACACAACTGAAATCATAATAATCTTGTTTAAATTCCAGTTGATTTGGTATAAGGGTATACTGATCAAAACCAGTCGAAAAAAAAGTACTCGTTTAGTTATCGCTCCAAGATAGGCGTCCCCAATGTTGACAATTTTTCTGTGAGGTTAAAATGGGACTGAGCGGGTCACATTTCTAGGTCGGAACAGATTCAGCAGGATCGTAACACACTGGGCCTGATAATGTTCGTCGTTACCGAAGCAAACCCAAGAAAATGCTTTGATGATTAGGAATCATTCTTGACTGATTGGCAATTGAAGGCAAAACACCGAGAGAGTTGGATAGGAATGAGAGGCTTTACCTATAGGCTAATAAAAAAAAGTGCAGTTCAACGGTTTACATCAGACCCTCCAAAGTAGGCTCAAACAGTATTATCAATCTCTCAGTTTTAAGGACGGCACGGTTGGCGCAGTGGCTCAAGCAATGAACTGCTGCGCTGCGTGTCGCGGGTTCGATCCCCGCACGGAACAAATATTTGTATGACCTACAGATAGTTGTTCCGGGTCTGGGTATTTGTGTATGTGAGTTTAAATGTTTGTGAACGCACCCACGATACAGGGGAAATTCCTAGTGTGGGGCAACGTTTTTAAAAAAAAAAAAAAAAAAAAAACAATAAATTCACCATCAAAACGACAAATGGCGCCCAAAATCCACATACAACATTTATTCCCAGACGTTCATACCAACATACTACCAACATTTATTACCAACATAGTACCACCATATGACTATACCAACATGTTCCTAAACTATAAACATGTGCAGCTAATGAGTTCCGAATGAGAAACTCTAACTTAACTGTATCTTTCCCGAAGTTGTGACAGTCGGCGAGAAATTACGACTGTGCCCGAAAGTGCACGATGTTCGCCGAAGTTTTAGTGCATTGATTGTATCTAATCACCCGGTTGCGAAATTGGTTGGAAATTGCAGTTTAAGGAAGTTTTTTATTATGAATTGTAATAATTTTGAAAGTAACATAACCCTAGAAGGGTATAATATTATTCACTTTGCCTTGTTGGTCGAGCGGTTACAAGCGCGACTGTTGTCCTTGTTCTGGGTTCGATTCCCATAAAGTAAAGTGACAGTGAGTTCTACCATCAAGAATTTCTCAGTAGCAGCCACGGAGTCAGGATTTGCGCCCGTGTGATGGCAATAGGCTCGCCCCCTACTATGGGGGAAAATGGTCGAAATTTGGATGTAGCAATGAGTAGCCTAGTAGTCACCTCTCATTTTTCATTTGTGTATTGTATGATTTTTACTTGCCCAGACAGCATAGTCGTATTCTGTTTGAAAGCAAATAAATACCGGTAGAATTTCAGACGCAAAATGTTTCTTGGTAAACCAAACGCAATAACTCAAAGATTGCATTTTGGCTACGCCGTAGCACTCGTAGCTGTCACTGCTACGCATGCTACGGCGTAGCACGTAATCGATTTGCTACGCGTTCTTACTATTGAACTTTGTTGAGGTGAGGTGAATTTCGTTTTAGACTTGAATAGACTTTTAAAATAGGAAGAATATTTTTCAAAAAGATTTACGCAATTAAGAAGGGTTAGACAGCAGTGTATTACACATTCACATTTCACCAGTCATTTTTAAGTCCCATGTAACAGGGAGCGGCGAGCCTATTGCCATCAACCGGTTCCAAATCCAGAATACGTGGGTCCTACTGGGAAATTCTTGATGAAAAATTAAAATCGACTTCTAAAAAAGACAAAAAAGTGAAAAATAAACTTCAGAAGAAAAATCTTCTGCTGAAGTCAGTGACTTTTGTTTGTTTTATTGAGTTTTTTGCTAATCAAAGAATTTTGAAAATCGATATCGGTTATATACATACATAAAAAAATACCAATCGAATAGAGAGCCTCCTCCTTTCTAGAAGTCGGTTAAAAACACAATACAAAAACTACTTTGCCTGACCTAAGAATCGACCCGACCAACGCAGTAGTATTTCAAACTAATTTCCTAACAATACTGACCTACTCCAACATCGGAATTCAACAGACAAAAAGATCTCCATACTTAATGAAAGCTATTCTCACACTAAACACGAGCAATTGAAGTAAAACTAAAAGTAAATAATTTAAGCAACACGCGTTCGGAGTTTCCTGACAGAAAACTCCGAACGAAGAATTTAGAAAGTTTGCCTTTAATTAAATCGGGGAAAAAAAGACAATGTCGAGAACAATGTATTAGTTAGGATCGATTCTGTTTGCTGATCATGAAACAAACGGAATTGTTAGAAACTGTGTTTTATTTAATTGAATGTTTTTTTTTAGGTATGTTTCAATATTATTTATTTAATGTCTAAAAAACTTATGCCATTACAATTTTGTTCTAGCCACACATCGAAAACCTCTCAGGGCTTAACTGCCTCGTTGGTCTAGTGGGTTCGATTCCCAGGTTGGGCTAAGTGTTATTGGGTTTTTGCATAAAGAATTTCTCAGTAGTAACCCACATAGTCAGGTTTGTGACTGGTTGATTGCAATAGGCTTGCTATTTATTTTTGGCTTGTTATTTTTTTTTTGGGTATCGCAAATGGCCACATCGACTGTCCTGAACTCGTTGCTAATCTGTCATTACGCACGAATCTGATGGGATTACGTCAACGGCCAATATTAAATGTACCTTTCGCAATGACTAATTATAGGCGGAATGTGTTCTCATTATGAAGTGCACTCAGTTTCAATAGGCTTCCTAGGGACCTTAATGTCGACTTGTTCTGCACTAGTGTGGCGACCTTAAGATGGCTATTGGCACAGTCATTTTTCAAGGACAGTTAACTTTTCATTAACTTGTATGTATTTTTCTTCTTTTTATCGACTTTTTTGTTAACCATATGTGGAGGCTTGTTATTAGCATTATTTTTTTTTTACATTCTTTATTTCATTGGTTTGTTAGTCTGTAAGCCATCTTTAAAATAAAATACTTAAATAAATAAATTACATGGGCCTGAAACCTTACTGGTGAATTTGGGTGTACTATAATTGGGTATATACCCAGCAATGGGTGAAGTTAGGCTGTGGGTGATGATGATGATTTAGTTTAATTCGTAGCTGTCTTAGCCCTTTTTTTGGAGGGTGGTAAATTATCAAATGACACCTCCCGCTGGGTGGAATGGAAGGGAGTGTCAGACTTCTACTGACATGTTCCTTCTTAGCCCTTTGTGTTCCGTGGCCACGGCATCTCTTGCGAGCAACCTGTTGCCCTGGCAGGTGTCAGCCCTGTCTTTTAACTCGTTGATTTGCAAAAACTAATAGATGAATTAATGATCACCAGAACTCTCAAAAATAATGTTGGTGAACTATTATGTACACCTCTGCCTAACCCTTTAGGGATTGAGCGTTATGTTATGTTTGTGTTGAATTAATTATATGAATCTATCAAAGTTCATCACCAGTTTTTCAAATTAAAGTTTTCAACAAATATCAGAGTTTAATTTGCACTCAGTCTAAACTTGAAATAAACTGTTCGTCCATAATTAAAAACTGTAAAGATATAACTTTAGCTTTAAGGTTGATGTTCACGGTAGCCCGCGAAAATTCAAATTTTCTTACGTTTTTGTCGATTTGCAGGCCAGTGCTAGGTTGTATGTTAGTGAAAATATGATTCGCGGGTGTAAGACGTATGCAGTTACAGAATTATAATCATCAAAATCATCATTACAACCCTCCAAGTTCATGTAACTCTCAAGAATGACCTTTTGATGAAATAATCATTCTTGGGAGTTACATGAGCTCGGAGGGTTGTATTAATGATATTAATGGTTATAATTCTGTAACTACATATGTCTTACAGCCGCGAATCAAATGTTCATCAACATACAACCTATCACTGGCCTGCAAATTGCAAAAAAACTTAAGAAAATTTGAATTTCGCGGGCTGGTTGAAGGATTCACCTTAATGCTGAAAGTACATGAGGGTGGTTTTTAATCTAGAACTGCTAAGTAGTGCTTGTAAGCTAACTAAATATGTAGTAATTCTGATTTATACAGAACTAGCCATTGCCCGTGGCTGTTCTCATGTGGAAGTAGAAAAATATCGCACGGAAAAGTATGACCGGGATAATAAATATCCTACGTCCTAATCCTGAACTCCAGTCTTACTAAGAAGTATTCCAGTACTAACTGAATTGTGAAGGTCAGATAAGCAGTCGCTTCATGCAAAATACTGACATTTAGCTGCATCCGGTTAGACTGGAAGCCAACCCAACACAATTGGGAAAAGAGTTATGAGGACTATGCAGATTAGTGTCTGAGATGGTCTTTTGAAGACCACACTGACTATACAGGTCCGCTCAAATCTGTCCAAAAAAAAAACAACAACAAATGGCAAATAACTGGCAAATGCCAGTTGTGGTTTTTTTTTGGAGGGTGGGAAATCATCAAATGACTCCTCCGGAGCTCTGGGCAGAGCGGTACCGAGTGTCAGACTTCTACTGACTAAAAACCACCCATGTTCCTTCTTAGCCCTTTGAGCAGAGGCCGCGGTATCTCTTTCGAAAAACCCGCAGTCCGTCGTGTAGCTCGATTTATAACGCAAAGAGCTCAACGTTCGTGATCCCAGCCTGAAATCCTAGGCTCATGTATCTCAGGCATAACTGTGGCATGCCTAATTACAGTTTGGCCATGTTTCAGTGTCTGCTTAATAAAAAGTTTGCTTTCGTATGTCCCAGCCTTTTGTATGTGTGTTCTTTGAAAGAGTCGCTCTGTTGAGCTCTTTGAACGAGTATTTAGGGTTTGAGGCTAATTAAGAGATAAAGTTGCAGATTTTGCTGCTCTTTTTTTGGTATTTTTGGTGACGCTACTGTGTTTGGAATGTTATGTTGTATGCATTATGGGTTTTGTGTGTCTGTATTATGTGATAGTTTGATGTCAATCGTAACTAATATTAAAAAAATCATCACACAATGACATGTCATCTATGAAGGGTTACGCAACAAAAGTACACCCACCTTTACCAGTTATAAGATCTTAAGCCAAAGCAAACCAAGTACCTAAGTCTTGGAATGGGCAGCTACGAGTATAGTACTTTCACAAGTTATTATGCCTTGTGACAGTAGCTTCGCTTTCTTGTTTTTAGGACATTCAAAGGTGTATGTAATAGTTTAATTGAAATAAATGGTTTGAGTTTGAAAACTAATCACGTAACAGCAACCAACATAGTATTTTACACCAATTCGAAAACAAAAGTTTTCAAATCAGTGTAAATTAGGAAGTTCCTCTCAAAGTGAATCCAAAAATCAGTTAGCAAAGACAGTATTTTAAGCCGTATCACAGCAAAACTGAAAGTCGCCAAAGATAAAGTCACGACTTCTGCCAAGAAGTCGGTTCGCAGTGATTATCTGTTGGCTTGAAGCGCTGAAGCCGCTGCTTTGCACAGAACTTTTTGGATGGAAGCCAAAAATATGGACATGAACACTCTCAGTATTAATTGTGTACGGACTTGGAGATTTATTCGGTGAAATAATTTTGTGAAATGTGGAAGACATTGTAAGGGGTTGTCAGAAGTCCAAAAGACTTGCAACTGGTATTCACAAAGGGTATCACAACACAACATCACGCCTGTAATCCCCAAAGGGTTAGGCAGAGGTGTATCTAATAGTACTGTTACTGTCACTTTTAGCCTGTGTCATCCCACTGCAGGGCAAAGGCCTCCCCCCATGATTTCCAAATTTTGCGATCCAGGGCCAATGTGGACCACTGGTCGTTGGTTCCGTCAAGCTCGTCCCGCCATCTCCTACGAGGTCTACCACGTCGCCTTTTGGCTGTGTCAGGGTTCCAGAACGTGGTTGTTTTTGCCCACAGGTCGTTGGGCATACGGCAGACATGGCCAGCCCAGTCCCACTTCAGCTTAGCAGCTTTTTGAGCAACGTCAGTGATTTGTGTTTTGAAGCGCAGTGTGGTGTTGCGTATACGGTCGATTAGTTTAACGCCTAGGATACTACGCTCCATTGCACGTTGGCAAACCTTGAGCTTGAGCTTACAATTTATCTAATAGTACACCTACATTAATTTCACCCGTTATGTTCAAGTCCTGTGCAATAGGGGGCGAGTTTATTGCCATCAAATGGACACAACTCCAGATTCCCTGGCTGGTACTGAGAACTTCCAGATGGGATGGAATCGGACTCAGGACCTCATGCGCAGTAGTCGCGCTTCCGATCACTAAACCAACGAATTAGTCAAAAATGAAAGAAGGACGTGTAACACCTTATACAATAATTGGGTTATAGAGGTTAGATTGTCAGTGGCTACAATTCAAATAATGGTATTTAGCTGCATCTTGTTGAACTGGAAGCCGACCCATCATAGTTGAGAAAAACTAGGCAGAACTAGAATTGACAAAAAAGAAAAAATAAATAATACCACGAACATGTCTGTTATTCTACGAAGCAACCTTAAGGCATTTGTGGCTCATTGCATTACTTGGAATTTACAATTTATCCGGCAGAATGACAATGCTACACCTCTGTCCACCCATAAGAGGAATGCAAACGTGATGTTTTGCTTTATCATGTGACACTTCAGAGTAGCAGAATATTTCCAACACAACATTGCAAGGATTTTACAATGTTGCAAGGGAATAATTTATAGAATAACTTTCGCTTTGCACTACTGAATTGTAAGCTTTAGCATTCCACCGAACTCTTTGGCAAGTTTGCCATTGAAATGCCCAACTTACAATAGTTTCATGGACATACCTATTTTAAAGAAATCTTGGAATCTTTGAATCATTCAACCAGAATATTTCTTATACAGAATAATACGCGTAGTACCAAGCTCAAATTGATTTTAGCTCATATTACCATACTTTACAAAAAATACAGATAAGTATAGAAAATCAATTCAGAAACCGGCGCTACATTGTAAACTTATTTCGTAAATAAAACACGGTTCGACTAAAATGCAGATACTTCAGACGCTATGCTATGCTAGTTTTAAAACTCAAACTGAAATCAAAAGTTGCTTTTAAATTGCCCTCCTATAAATATTCTATAATATTAGGTTACTAGACCAATGAAAGACATAATTTGAATATGAACGAATAATATTTAATTCAGTTCCTTCAGGAAGGTGAGTGTGTGTTCTACTGAGCTACACGCTACAGAATAAGCCATGGGGTCATGTGTTTACGTTATACGTTTTATTAAAGAACAAAGAGCTACTTATTCAAGTAGTATATAGGTATACATTTTTGTTATTCCAACACGCCATAAAATACCTCGCTCAATTTTCAATACCGCACTTACCTGTCATCACTAAAGAGTAAAAAATCCAATTTATAAAATGCGACCGAAGCAATTACAAAACATATTACATTTTCCATCATCCTAGCTTCCTTTCAAGTCAGGAAGCCGCAAAAGCGCGAAAAAAATGTCCCCAATATACCCCAGCTATTAATTTTACTTGAAAACCTTTTCATAATTTTACTAAATCCAAAACCCCGATATTTTCTTTTGAAGGAAATTTTTCATTTCATAAATGCTTTACTTGCATTCCCCCCCCCCCCCCTCGACCTAAGTAGTGGGGAGACTGATGCGCTACGAATACGGAACGAATGGAATGGCTGATACATAATTATGTCGTAGGCGCTTTGAGGGTTGAAGTCATCTCATTATAGGGTTAGAGGTGTTTAGGGGTCACGATACGACTGCTTTAGTGTGGTTTCTTATTATTAACCGACTTCTGTAGCTTGTAATGGTTAGTGTTTTACAAGTAAATACAGTTATCATACAAGATTTAAGATTAGTCGAATTGTTAACAGATTTGGAAAGCCAGAGCTGAAAGAAAAATAGATTTCCATAAATCAGGCAAAGCCGGAAACAGTTAATATTATATTTATTGTATTTTCTATCTCCGGTAAGAAGTAAGGATTTCACTAAATTTCAAATTACATATTTCAGGTCGATCAGAATTAAATAATTAACTTTGTTTTGAACACAGACTTTATAAAGTTATAAAATAAATTAAGTAATTATTCGTAGAGGATCTTGTCTGAGAACATACACATAACAGATTTATTTCTTTACTAAAATAGTTAAATCGAACATTTCAACTTTGTCTCCGAGATTGAAACTGTCTACAATCATTCTTCTATCAAAATATCTTCTTGTAAGATAATATATCTTCTTGTGAGATGATATATCTGCTTGTAAGACCTATTCCCATCTAATAAACATCGTATCGCCCCCGTCCCGTGCCATCTAAACCCTACTAACCGCAATAACGATCTCAGATCGAAAGTATTACATAAATAACGAGAGGCCTCCGAAGCACTAACGATACTAGTTTGACGTCATTAAAATAAATTAATAGACCGCAAAGTTTACTCGTATCTAAGTGATCTGCTGAAGAAGATACAGACAAGTGCATGTTTGATGTTACACTGCAATTTGTGTCGAATGTTTTTAGTTATTGCACTTTATTCTATAGGATAATGTCTTGAGGAAACTTTTGATTAGGTATGAATGTGGATGTGTAGAAGTGTTACTGTTACTGTTAGCCTGTGTCATCCCACTACAGGGCAAAGACCTCCCCCCATGATTTCCAAATTTTGCGATCCAGGGCCAATGTGGACCACTGGTCGTTTGTTCTGTCAAGCTCGTCCCGCCATCTCCTTCGAGGTCTACCACGTCGCCTTCTGGCCGTGTCAGGGTTCCAGAACGTGGTTGTTTTGACCCACAGCTCGTTGGGCATACGGCAGACATAGCCAGCCCAGTAGAAGTGTAGAAGTGCAGATGAATATTAAAGAAATGATAGGTGGTTCGTTTCCGGATTAGATCTTTAGGAGCAAAGAATTTGGTTACGAAACAGTGACTGAAATTCTTACTTCCTTTTACTTAATATTATTAACGCGAAAGTAACTCTGTCTATATCTGTCGCGCTTTCACCAAAACTACTGAACCGATTTAAATGAAATTTGGTACACACATAGTTTAGAGCCTGACAAAGGACATGGGGGTTATTTTTAACGCGAAAAAGGGTTGTAAAGGGCTGAAAGGGGGGTATGAAGGGATTACTTTTGGTAGCAATGACCGACATTCACGCGGACGAAGCCGCGGGCATCAGCTATAGTTATCTATATAATAGAACAGATACAGAAATTATACGTAAACATTTATTAAATCTAAAAATATCAGTTCCACTTTAAAATCACAGAATTTTAATTCAAATTAGAACTCTGCTCTCAAAGAGAAAATGCCGTGAAAATAAAAGTAAAGTACGCAAATCCCTTCAATTTTTATCGAGGACTTAACAAAATCAAATGTAAAAAGCCATTAAGAACTCTGGAAAGTTTTTTATTAAAATCTTTGCAAGAGAAATTGTTCTGTAACACTACGAAATTATTTCAAACGCCCAGTTTATAATACGTATTCCGTTTATTGGAATTGGACAATTTTACGTGAAAAACCATCAGAGACTTACAAAAGTTTTTTTTGTATTTTAAAATCTTTTGTAGTAGTTTTAGAGATTTTTTGATGACAAAAATTGAATCTTAAGAAAAAAGAAAACGTTGTATTAGAATTATTAAAAACCACTTTGCATCTTTTTGTATGAAATTGGTTTTTATATTTACAAAAGGCAGGTAAAAAGCACTTACCAGATTGTCTAGATTTTTTTTATCATACTAACATTAATCTGCCCTTGCTTAAGTTGATCCCTGAACCAACGTTGACCATCCATTACGAACCAAGTTTCCTCTGTACCCTAGAAGAGCATATTAAGCCATTGGTCTTGGCTGTATTTTTTTTTTCTTTTTAAAAAGACGTAGCCCCACACTAGGAATTTCTCCTGTATCGTGGGTGCGTTAACAAACATGTAAACTCACATACACAAATACACCCAGACCCGAAACAATAATTATCTGAAGGCCATACAAATATTTGTTCCGTGTGGGGATCGAACCCGCAACACGCAGCGCAGCAGTCCAATCTCTAAGCCACTGCGCCAACCGTGCCGTCATTTGTAGATCTTTGATAGGTACAGGTGGTCAGTAGCCTGAAAGTCTGACAACCAGTCTTAGGGCTCCCACACATAAACACGATACGACGTCGCGTCGTAGATTTCCGCGACGTCGTATCGTGAAACGACGCCGCATCGTTGTACGACGTCGCAACGTGCCACGGCACGGCACGTCGTCGTGACGATAAGAAAGATAATATATTATGGATGGATCCAGTATTTTCTTTGTATTTGTTTCTTCTTTATCCGTCTTCTTAATATTAGCAGGAGGAGAACACGTCTAGTGTGGTCAATTTCTCGAAATTAATCGCCACCGTCAATACGACGACGTCGTTCAACGAGGCACTTTGTCGTGCCGTGGCACGTCGTACAACGATGCGGCGTCGTTTCACGATACGACGTCGCGTCGGGGAAATCTACGACGCGACGTCGTATCGTGTTTATGTTTGGGAGCCCTTGCAAATGATGATGATTATACATATTTATTATTTAGTTTTTCTATAGCTAATTCGTATGTCAGTTCCATACAGTTTTGACTTTGAGTAGGCCCTCTGGTATATCTATTTAATTTTTCTGTGATCACTATATTACACTGAAAAATATACAGATTTCAGATGAATTAAGTAGGAGGTATTCCATAAATCTTTGTTATTTTAAAACTTTGAATACTAGTAATAAAATACGGGAACATTTCAAGCTTTAAATTATTTACCCTTTAAATTCACAGCTTGAAGTAAGTTATGGCTTCCTAAGAACTGTTTTCTTGGTAAAAATTCAAGATATATATTACTGTTTAGATTTGCCAATGGCAAAATACGATGCATTGTCGGCTTGCCACTGACAGCTAGAGTCGTGCCAAACCGGAGTAGGGGTGGGACACGCGTTGTCGATATTTTATCTTAACTTATTTTGATTTTGAAATAATTTTGCGTTCGATATTTTCGTTGAACTAATAGTAATTTAATGTTTTCTATTTCGAAGTTATTAATACTTTACGAAAGAAAGAAATGTGCATATTATCATCATCAACTTGATATAGTTTCGAATTTACCTAATTTTAATCGATAAAAAAGGACTAAAATTTGATTCCTTGATTTTCGTAATATTCGTAAATTGTGATTTAAATAAATACTATTAAAGAAGAAATTATATAATTATATACTAGTAAGATTTGATGAGATCACTTCCAGTAAGTTTTTAAAATTATAAAAAATATCTAAAATTTAAAACATTTTTATAATCCCTACAATGATTCCCAAAACTTTAATCCACACTAGTCTACACTACTTTACACAATTTTAAAAACACCAAAAATAAATTCTTCGCAACACAACACAAATCCTTGGCAAGCATCGATAAATAACAGAATATCGATAACCAGTCCCGCCCACCGCATTAGTAGAGTGCAAGACGTGGCGATAGGCCAACGCGATACCCTGAGTTATCGATACAAACGCCACAGCACTAATGTGTTTGCGATCCTGGGGTACAAAGTTATTTGTGAATGAAGTATGTTTGTGTTTTGTTGTTGTTTGGGTTATTTTGTTTTGTTTTAAATGTTGGTTTAATTGTTTTTGTGGGTTTTGTAGATGAGCAATAACCGCATGAGTTGATTTTCAAGGTTAGGCAACGCTGAGTAAGGTCAGTCTTTCGATTGATCATTATTTCTGGCAGCTTATTCCATTTGGTGTCCAATCCGGTATTTTTAACAGCACCTTTAGAACACTTTAAAAGCAATAGCCACTTATATTATCATCTAACCCCGTTATCCGCATTAAACAAAAAACTAGCTCCTGGTTAGTTTAGTGATTCCTCATGAGGAAACCAGCATGCCTTTTTTTTTTTTGGTGGGTGGAAAATCATCAAATAACCTCCCCGCTCTTGGGGGGTCACCAAAGTCTAGTGGCCCCAAGTATTACTACTGCACATGAGGTCCTTAGTTCGATTCCCTGATCAGCTGATCAGGCAAAGCGTTTATTTGGTTTTCCAACAGGACTTCGTGAATCACAGTGGGTGGAAAATTATCAAATGAGGGGGTCATTTGATGATTTTTCCCCCGCTTTTGGGCAGAGCGAAGGGGAGTGTCGGACTTCTACTGATTAAAAACCGAACCCTTCCTTCTTTGCCCTTGTGCCGAGGCCACGTCATCTCTTTCGATAATCCGCGGCCCCGACTTCATGAATCACCTAGAGTGCACTATTGGTGGCAATATGCTAGCCTAAGCACACTCCTACCCAACCCTACAGGGTACACAAGCATGATATTATGTCAAAAACACTCTCGAAACTTATAAACTATCCCTTTGCATGATGTAAAATAAAGTGTCCTACATTCCATAAAATTCTCCCGCTCCACTACAAACATATTTTCCTTTATAATAATAATATCCTGGGAATATCTCGTCCTAAGGCAGTGGTCTTACTGGCAGCGAGTAAAACCAGAAACTAGATGGTTATTTGACAAAGCTCTTGCTTTTGGTAGTGTGATTGGTCAGCGACCAACTATTAATATTGGGCTTAACGAAGCCGAATATCACTTCTTCTGACAGACATTTTTTGTATCATAACTGGGAACCTTTTTACCTTCTGATTACGAAAATATTGAAGGTCACGGTTCTAACTTTTTCCTAAGTTGTGTTACCAATTATTATAGATTTTAAATGTTAAATTGAGGATTTGCAATATTCCCGTCGTGGCTGCGGATTATGGAAAGGCATAACGCGGCCTCGGCACAAGGGCGAAGAAGGAACATGGGTTGGTTTTTAGTCAGTAGAAGTCTGACACTCCCCTTCGCTCTGCCCAAGAGGAATTGGAGGAAAAAAAAGGATTTGCAATATTTTGTGAGTACTACATCTCGTGGTACCGTAAGAAGTGTTTTGCCAATCCAAAACTGGAAGTCATTTCCAACAAAATTTGTGCTCATACTGTTTCATGTTCCGTCGGGACTGTGCGGGTTGTTCGAAAGAGATACCGCGGCCTCGACACAAAGAGTTAAGAAAGAACATAGATGGTTATTAGTCAGTAGAAGTCTGATAATCTCTACTGCTCAGAGCGGGAAGAGTTATTTGATGATTTCCCAACCATAAAAACGGGGTTTCAAGTTAAAAACTAAGTATTCTTCTATGAGTTCCCGAGTTCCGATAAGACCATGTATGTATCTTTTACTTAAGCAGGAAAATACTATTTTTTCTAACGACTGGTTATCCACATAAACTCTTCGTCAGCAGTGGAACAAGTGCCCTTATTCCAGAATCTTCGTGCTCTTCCTAAACAGGCTGCGATGTCGCTTGCCAGTGACGTCACCAGTCGCGCTTCACATTATTGAATTTCAAAACAGTTTTCGGATGAGAATTTCGTGTGAGTGTATTTTTGGAGGAATGCTGTTGAAGCGTTGTGTGGGACATGGTTTACTATTCCAATTTGTAACTGTCGCTCTGAAGTTGGTGAGGATAGTAAGAAGCCAGATATACTGAAAATAAATCTGCCAAGTAGTCATTGTACCTTCTAAATACCTTTCATTTCTGATCATCATCAGCCATAAGACGTCCACTGCTGGACAAAGGCCTCCCCCATAGAACGCCATAACGAACGGCTACTTGCCGTTTGCATCCACTGGTTGCCCGCGACTCTCACGATGTCGTGAGAGTAATTAGTATAGTTTATAGTTATTTCTTTTCTAATCATCATTAATTCATTAAAGTAATCTAAAGTAACTTACTAAACGAGTGTGTTAAAAAACTTCTCTTCAACTGATATTGTCCCCAATAGTCTTGCGACTTTGCTTTGTATGGCAACTGTAAGTCTCTGGGCAAAGAAAAAACCAGCGATTGGGTCATGGTGTTGTATTTAATTTCATCTAACCCCAACACAATTGGGAAACATCTAGGCTAATGATTAACTGGCCCTCTGTAAGACAAAGATCTTTTCTCAAATTGGTAAAAATTAAGGTTTGGTCTAGTAGTTGCAAGCGACACTGCTGAGCAAGGGGGCTTGAATTTGATTCCTTGCTGATCAGGCAAACTCATATTGGGGTTTCTCGGTCAGGAACATCTCGAGTCTAGGTTGTTTGTGTTTTTATACCTCTGCCTAACCCTTCGAGGATTGCTAGCGTACCTATTGTAGTGTAATATGAATATCTGTTAACAGAGTTAATTCGTTTTCACAGTTTATCCAAATTAAAATATGACACCCATAAACTGTGCTATGTATGACTTCATACAAAATTGTTCAGATACAGCTTGTTCACAAACAGCATGTATTTATTAGCTATACAGAGTGGGCTGCCGCATCGCGATAGTATCACATTTGAATACAACCTGCTTTGTTTTGTGTCTAGATGTGGCTGTGTTTTATTTTTATTGGACTTTCTCGTTGGTCTGGTAGCCGACGTTGACGACTAAAGGGTCGCCCCTATTACTACTTAATAATAACTGGCGAGTGTTCTATATATGGATTACAGGCGTGTTGTTATATATGTTACTAGCTTTTGCCAGCGGCTTCGCCCGCGTGAAAATGACGATATTCCTTACAAACTTTCATCCCCTATTTAACTCCCTTAGGGGTTGAATTTCGAAAAATCCTTCCTTATACCTTGTCTACATTATAAAGGGAACGTTTGTGCAAAATTTCAGCTTTCTAGGTCCAAGGGTTTGGGCTGGGCGTTGATGAGTCAGTCAGTCAGTCAGGACTTCTCTTTTTATTTAAATAGAAGATAGATATTTCCTTGCAATAGTCGTGAAAATATTAACAGCAGCATGAGACAATCGAAAGCAAAGCAACCTTTAGCGAGGTCGGTCTGTGGATGAGTGATGAGTGTTCCGTGCCTCTGAAAGCACATTAAGCCGTTGTTGCTGACCGTCATTATTAGATTTTGACAGACTTTACAGGTACTCACTGGCCCGAAAGTCAGTGACAACCAGTCTTACAGGGGTTTGCGTATTACCCAGTACTGACTAGATTGTGGAAACTAGACAGGCAGTCACTCCATACTGGTAATCAGCTGCATAAGCTAATAATAGCTTAATCATGGTCTATGTCATATCTAGCACCAACAAACTCCAAAATGTTAATTCAACAGTGTAATAGTATCAAGCGCTGATTATGTTCACTTATATTGCTTTAATACGCTCCGTGTGTGCATTTTACTGGCATCGTTGTTAGGGTGCGATCCCACGGAGTCCCTATTATAATATTCCTAAATCATATTTTTTTTAGTCAGGAAACATAGGGATGTTTCCTGACTAAAAAAATATGTTTTTTTTTTTTTTTTTTTCCGTCAGTTAGGTTATCGAAAAATGTTGGATAATTATGTAATTTTTGTTTTAAGAAATTAATAAGAATTTGCGAAGATCACGAATGTGGACTTGTGACTTCACTTTTCGGTTGAAAAAAAATGTACTCTAATGTGATGTCACACGAGTTTTCGAAGTTTGTTGTCGTAATGTCGTCGTTTGTCGTAATTTTTTGTTCACATGAAAAAAGAAAAGTATATGTGTCCAATATTTTTTGGAAATCTATCAGACGGACTAATTACATTTTTTTGTCAAGTACCTAATCATTTCAACCCATTTTTTAGAAGTTGTAGTTCTACATGGATCCATTATAACTGGTAAAAATAATTACCCATGCAAGCATAGCTTTCCAGCACTCCCGAGCGGTCGCTGCGAAATAAAGTCATGACAATGTCCGAGAATAGTGTGAACACACTGAAGTGTGTGAATTGTAACGTAGTAATATGTGAAGTGTTAGCGTTTATTCAAAATAAACTTGATGTTATGGATAATGAAAGCATAATAAGAATTTGTGTGTCGGCGTTCTCTGAGGAAGACATTGACAGTGCAAAAAAGTTATTGTTTTCATCTGTGAAAACAAAACTTAAGCTTGTATCAAGACGTAAACAGAAAAAAGAAAAGGATCTCGAAGATATGCTGACGGTATTAAAAACAGCGGAGCCTGATCAATTACCAGTTTTTGTTGCCTACAACTTGGAGAAACTACCGCCCGTTTGTTTTGATCATGTCGACGTAACGAAGTTATTAAAGGACTTAGTATGCTTGCGTCAAGAGATAAACCAGATAAAATTAAATTATGTGACTAAAGAAGACTTAGAATGTAAACAAAAGAAGGATAGAATATCTGTTAATAGCCCTGTGTCATATATTAACTCTAATATTAATATGCGAAGGGGAGGGTATCTTTTGGACAGCGGACCGTTTGGACTGTCGCATGTTTCTGAGTCATCGCCGCCGGCGCCGCCGTGTGAAACAAGTACCGAGCACCGGCCGCCGATTCTCGCGCCTTCATGCCCCCGCGCCACCGCTGTGGAAGCAGGCACGATGGATAACAGCTGCTCGCCGGACATAAACAGTTCTTTGCGATATCGTACTATCTGTGACTCGCACAGGACTGCGCACGACTCTGTTGCGTTGGCTCCAGTAAACTCAACTTTGTTGAGTAGGGATGTTCCGAATCTTAACGGATTTTCGAGTAAACAACTGACTATGGCTGAAGTATTAAGCAAAGGTGAATGGAAAGAAATGGAAAATGATGGACAATGGAAAGTTGTTCAAAACAAAAAGTTAAAGAACCGGTTTACTGGTAGGATAGGCAAAGCGCAACCTGCTTCAATGGGGAACTTTAAAGCAGCAGAATCATTTATCCCGCTTTTTGTTTCGAATGTTGATAAACACACTAGTGAAGCCGATATTAGTGACTATATTAAAACTAAGACTCAGGTATCCATAAAACTGGAGAAAATTAACATGAAAACAGAAAGGCCGTACAATGCCTTTAAGATATTTGTCTCCAAAAATAAATTGGACACCTTTTTAGATGACAGCCTATGGCCTGAAGGAATACGCTTTAGACGATTTGTGTTTTTTAAAAAGGATAAAGAATCCTATGAGACTCAGCTCCCATCTATAAACAAGACACAAAATAATGGCTGTTAATGATAAGAATAAAATTATATTATCGACATTTAACTGTAAAGGTGTGAACAGGTCGGTGGATAGTGTGAGAAATTTATGCAAGAGTGCCGACATCATTGCACTTCAGGAGACCTGGATTTGGCCACACGATATAGGATTTCTAGGAACCCTAGACGACAACTTCGCGTACAGCGGCAAGTCAGCCATTGACACATCCGTCAAAGTGATCACGGGAAGACCATACGGTGGAGTGGCACTGCTGTGGAAAAAATCAGTGTTTCCATCTGTGTCAACAGTGAAGTGTTTCAGTGATAGATTAGTTGCGATAAAAGTCGAATACGAAAGCCGTCCCATGTTGATATTTTCAGTGTACATGCCCTACGATAATGGTAAGAGTGACAATTTGACTTTGTTTACAGAAACTTTAAGTGAGATTGTAGCTATAATTGAAAGTAGTTGTATTGAGTGTGTTATTATACTGGGGGATTTTAATGCTAACCCGGGCTCACGGTTTTTTAATGAGCTTATTTCAGCTTGTAATGAGCAGACTTGGTTTTGCGCGGACTATGAGCTCCTGCCGAAAGATACACATACGTTTATTTGTCAAGCGAGTGGCTCACGACGGTGGTTAGACCATTGTTTGATAACAAGTGCAGCCAAAAACTTAATTACTAAAGCAGCAGTCTCATATGGGGTGTACCAGTCTGATCATTATCCTGTTTTGTTTGAATGTAATTTAACTAAAATTAATCAGAAATTGCCAGCTCAGAATTTTTTAAGTAATAAAGTGCGCTGGGGTGAAAGAAATAGTGAGCAAATTAATAATTATTATAAGTACTGCAACAATAAATTAAAATTAATAGATTTTCCCGACCAATGTATCTCGTGTTCTCATAAAATGTGTAACAATATGGATCATAATTTATTAATAAATAATCTGTATTTGGAAATAGTTTCAACACTCCAAGAGGGTGCCCAGTGTACATATGTCGGCAGTGATCGCACCAAGAGACAAAAATATGTCACAGGCTGGAACAAATATGTCAGCGACGCTCACAGGGAGGCTCGTTCTTATTACCAAACTTGGTTGATGCATGGTGCACCCACTCAGGGGGCTATGTATGAAAAAATGTGCGAAACACGAAGGACATTTAAATCTAAATTGAAATTTATCCAAAATAATCAACAACAAATTAAGCTAGATATTCTGGCAAAATGTCACTCGAAAAAAGAGTTTAGTAAGTTTTGGAAATCAACAAATAAATTAAATGCCAAACCGAGTCTCCCTGCAAGTGTCGGGGGTCTGAGTGAACCAAAAGATATTGCCAACCTTTTTCAAAGTCATTTTAAACCTAAGTCCCTCTTGCAAATGGACCGGCGGGTGTTCGATGAGGGGGAATTGTCGGGGTCTGGTGAGTTTACCGTAATGTTCACAGCTAAACAGGTTGCCACTGTTATTAAGAAGATGACAAGAGGTAAATCGCCCGGCCACGACGGCCTTAGCGTCGAGCACCTGAAGTATGCGGGGCCACACCTGTATAGGGTTCTTGCGCTTCTGTTTAATTTATGTATCAGTCACCGATATTTGCCGCAGGACCTTATGCGCACAGTGGTGGTTCCTATTATTAAGGATAGGACAGGGGACGCTTCTGACGTGTCCAATTACAGGCCAATTTCGTTGGCCACTATAGTCGCCAAGGTCTTGGACAGTTTGCTTGATCAACAGTTGGCTAAACATGTTGAACTCCATGACGCGCAATTTGGCTTTAAATCTGGTCTATCAACGGAAAGTGCCATTCTGTGCCTCAAGCAAACTGTTCAATATTACACTTCTCGAAAGACGCCAGTTTTTGCTTGTTTTTTGGACCTGTCAAAAGCGTTCGACCTAGTCTCGTACGAGGTACTTTGGGATAAGTTGCGGAGTGATACAACACTACCGAATGAAATCACATCCTTGTTTCGCTACTGGTATTACAACCAGAGCAATAGTGTTAGATGGGCGGAGGCACAGTCGGAGATGTATGAGTTGGAATGTGGGGTGAGGCAGGGGGGGTTAAGTTCACCACGCCTCTTCAATTTGTACGTCAACCGGCTAGTCGGTGAGCTTAGCAGCACCAAAGTTGGATGTCATATTGACGGCGTATGCTTAAATAATATTAGTTATGCGGATGACATGGTGCTGCTGAGCCCATCGATAGGCGCTTTGAGGAAACTGGTTGCTATTTGTGAGTCCTACGCAGTGTCCCATGGGCTCAGGTACAATGGTAAAAAGAGCGAACTTATGATGTTTAAAGCAAGTGCCATAAACTACTCGGATGTTCCTGGTATCTCGCTCTGTGGCTCTCCTTTAGCATGGGTGACTAAGTTTAAGTACTTGGGTCATTGGGTCACTGATGATCTAAGGGACAACATGGACATTGAGAGGGAGCGCAGGTCGTTGGCTGTTCGATGTAACATGCTGGTTCGAAGGTTTGCGCGTTGTACAAATCAAGTAAAGGTGACTCTTTTCAAAGCTTTCTGCCAGTCATTCTACACGTGCAGCCTTTGGACCAGTTTTACGCAGAGGACATACAGCGACCTGCGTGTCCAATATAATAACGCGTTTAGAATACTGTTGGGGCTGTCGTGGCGTTGTAGTGCGTCCACTATGTTTGCGGAGGCGCACACAGATGATTTTTACGCGATAATAAGAAAAAGGACCGCCTCCATGTTGGGTCGGCTACGCACCGCCACCAACGGTCTTCTGAGCGTGTTCTCAGATCGGTGGGACTCCCCTCTGCTGCGTCATTGGGTAAGGATCCATTCCATCTGACTTTTTTTATGTGTTTTTCCTTTTGCCGTATTACTAACACTAGCCATTAAGTTATTTTGTTACTAACACTATGGACACTTGTCTGAAATAAAGAGTTTGAATTTGAATTTGAATTTACCACCGCTGACGGGCTATTTATACGTGGACATAGACAATTTGCATGTCCGCGGATGTGAGAACGTATCTGTTGGCGGGAAGCACTGCTTTAAACTGGCTGGTTTATTTTAGTGTTAGGTACTATGTTTTGTTAGTAGGTAATTCTAGTGTTAGAACCGTGTTAGGGTGGATCACAAACATTATTGGGTTGATGTTAATTAGTGTTGATGTAAAATTGTGAGTAAATACTTTTACGTGTCTGAAAATGTTTAGGCCAATGATTTAAAACATCAGATTGACCATATCATAAGTAGGTCGCGTTTAGAAGTTTTTTCGCCGAGAAGAGTGAGCTCGTACCTCCCACATAATAATTATCATGAAAGGATAGTAGAAGGAGTAAAAGAGAAAAAAAACACCCCTATTGCATAGGACTTTTTTTTTCTCAAACGCCTTAACAATAGCTCAAATTAGCTAGAACACAGGTAACCTAAACATCAGCGAATACATTAACATCTAAATACCCTCACAACTTTACTTACGATTAATTAAAGCATTTAAACCGAATAATTTATTCAGTTTAAGCATTTAAGTTTTGGCTCTTAATGTTTTAAAATAAATTTGGGATTATTACGCCTGGGTGCTTAAGATAAGTGCTGTTAGGTTAAAAGTAAAAAGTGTGTGAAAACATTACTAAACTTTTGAGGCAGTCGGGTAAAAAAGCACTATCTGTAATTTCGAGAGACAATGTGGTTTTATCGTGTGCAAGTTTAAATCAGAATACAAGTTTCTTACTACTATGACAAGCCCAAAAAAAGCGTTTGTAATGGTGGGGAGAACAAGGTGCCTTTTGGCCTTGATAAGCATCGTTTGCTATCGTAATTATTGCATTATAAACCTAAAAAGTATTGTAAAATGGACAAGTCAATTTCGGGAATTTCTAGCACGTTCTTATTTCAAAGAGAACTAGATCGTATTAATTTCTGTGCTTAATTAACTGATTAACGCAAATCGAGCTTTAAGTGGGAATAAAAAATATGCCTATTATATAAGTCTTTCGAAACAATTCTTCCCTCTTTACTTTCAGTTACTCTTTACGCACATATTTCAAAATACAATCATACAGTCGATTTATTTAGAAACAATATTTGCGTCAAATTCAAGCAAAACATCAAATAAAAGACCCATTCTTCTAGGCTTGTATGTAAATGAAACTCGTACAAATATAGGAGAAATTTATACGAGTTCCATTCACATCATACAAAAATGCCTCCCATTCATTTGAAGCCCGTTCATGCAATACACGTGAAGACCAAACTATGCTACACTTCGCAAAGTTAGAAACAAGGCAGTAGAACACTAATTTATTCGTACACAAACCATGTGTTTGGCACTAAGCCGCTAGCTCATTGTGTACCCATTTGGGGGTCGGTTGTAGCGGTCGCGAGTATCGGTTACTTTATATTATTGCATGAAATTGCAGTAGAGGAAAATCACAGAAACGATGGTGTGAAGGATGATATGGCTAGAAAGGAGAAATATGGAAGAAGAAGACATGCAGAGCCTATCCCAAATAAATTGGGATAGGTTCAAAAGAATGATGAACGGAATACTGATTTATTCTTACCAATAGTTTTGAGACAAGATCTCTATCATACATCGGTAAAATTTAGGGCCGGTTTCACCACTTGCTGATAAAGTCCCTGATAGCCTATCAGGAACTTATCTGCCAGATAAACTACAACTTTTGATAGCATTATCTGTCAGATAACTATCTGACACTTTATCCGTAACCGGTGAAACCGGCCCTTACAGTTACTTAGTCCTATTTAAATCTGACTGCAAGTATTTTAAGCTGTGTGACACTTAAATATATCAATTTAATTCGAAAATTTCATAGCAACACGCTTACGTACTTCCCGAAGGGTTAGAACGAGGTGTACCCAATTATGCCAGTTACGTTTAAGTCTCATGTAATAGGGGGCGACCCTATTTACCATCAACCGGACACAAATTCAGACTCCGTAGCTGCTACTGAAAAACTCCTGATTTACTCGTATTCTGACAATTGAAATTCCGGTCTTTTGAGAATCAAAGAATTCCGCCACAACCGCTCTTTGCTCATACTATGACCTCGCCCTCCTGCCCTAGTTCCAACCACGCTATACCCACAGACACGACTATCGCTGTAAGAAGATACTTAATGGTCGCATTAATTGCACATGAAATCGCTACAGCTTACGAGTTTTAAATCTCACTTTAATCTGGGGTAGCGGGAATTTTTGTAAACTTGTTTCTGAAAATACTTGTAATAGTTCCTTTTTCTTTTTAATTGGGACAGGTTAACATAACATTAAGTTTGTAATCCCCGAAGGGTTAGAAGGAGGTGAACCTAATGGTAGGTACACCCACATTACCCCAGTTATGTTTAGGCCTATTGCCATCAACTTCAACTCAACTCAACAACTCAACTATTATCGAAAGGTTAACGCGGCTCCGACACAAGGGCGAAGAAGAAACATGTGTTTGGTTTTTAGTCAGTAGAAGTCTGACACTCCCCTCCACATGTTCTTGAGAAAAAGATTGTTGGCAGACAGACTGATAAAGAGTTTTTTAACATTTTCCTTTTGATGTGAGTGAAGAACGTGCATGAAGTTTCTTGCCCATTCTTGCTTGCATAAGCCCCCCCGCCCCTATTCGATGATTTTCCACCAATCAAAAAAAAAAACGAAAATACGAAGAAGAAGAGAAGAATGGGCAAGAAACTTCATGCACATTCTTCACTCACATCAAAAGGAAAATGTTAAAAAACTCTTTATCAGTCTGTCTGCCAACAATCTTTTTCTCAAGAACATGTGGCGACACGTGTTTCAACACCCACACAAGTACACAAGTTAAATCCAGCTCTAAAACTTAGCCAAGCAATCCGGGGGTAGTATCACAAAGCGCCAACCCCGCAAACATGATCCCCCAATAATTTAGATAATAGTTTTGAGTTGCTAACTCACACACAATAATTCAGGAGACCGAAGTCCACTTAATGAAAACAGAAGTTGTTGTTTGGGGCTAGGAAGTTAGCGGTAGCGGAATCTCATGTAACAACACGATTGCAATCACTTAGGCAGTTCTTCAGTAGTAATGTCAGACCAAAATCTGACAACCAGTCTTACGTAGAGCTGGGATATCGTATTACCCATTCCTAACTGGGTTCAGCAGGGCTATTGCGTATTTTTTTAAATGTCAGTGGCAAACTATAACCATTTGACAGTTAATCGATGGACTATGATAGCCACTGACATTTAAAAAGATACACAATAGCCTTGCAGGTCAGATAGGTAGTCGCTCCATATAAAATATTGCTAATCAGCTGCATCCGATAAGACTGGAAGCCTACCCTAATATTATTGGAAAAAAGGCATCGTCTGATGAATTATTTTTAAGTTGCAAGTTTGCTTTTACTCTTAAAAGTCTTGTATATTTTGGTCGCAATGTAAAGCGATACTGCGGCTTTTGATGGAGAACGCTTTCCTAGAATAAACCAATTCACGTGAAAATTGAACAGATCCAGATCATATAGTGATCCGAAAACAGAGAAGCCTTCTGTGAATTCCACAGACTATAGCGTGGTGGTTCGCACATTAAATATGAAAGCATAGCGCTTTGTTTGGGTTCGTGGAACTTCAACCACAATACCAGTTACGCTTCGCAGTATCTGCTGCTCTTCCTATGATATCCTACTAATATTATAAATGCGAAAGTTTGTGAGGATGGATGTTTGTTACTCTATCACGCCAGAACGGCTGAACGGATCTGAATGAAATTTGGCACAGAGATAGATTATAGTCTGGAATAACACATGGGCTATATATTAGCGCTATAATAACTTAGGGGGGTGAGCAATATTGCATTATGAGCATATTTTTCAACTGTTTGACAGCTAACTTCTGTCATAGAATGAATTAAAAGCGAACGGCTATTTCAATCATTTTGACACAGATGATATTAGCCTAATGGTTCGGCGACCTACCTGTAAGCAAAGGTATGCAAGTTCAAATCTCAGTCGGTGCCTTCTTTTTGTGTTTTTTTTAATAATGCTGTAAGATTTCCAAAACTGTTAAACATGTTCGCGAGTTCGATCCCCAATCGGTTTTCACTTTTTGTCATTTTTAGGTATTTGTTTTTATTTTGATGCTTTATGATTTTAAATTTTAAAATAATTACAAAAACAACAAAAAGTAATAATAAATCTAAATACATAATAATAAATGTGTAGACGTAGAGTTTCTGTACCTACATTGAACATTTTATTTAGAAAAAAAGAATGTTTTCTATTGGCGTGTTCATTCGTTTTAGAATTTTTTGTCTGTAATCTATTGGGAGGCCTTCCAACGCAACGTCTTGCGGTCCGTTCTGCGAGAAATGTGCCCATTGTCACTTAAGTCTTGCGATTCTTCGGGCTCAGTCGGTAACCTTGGTTCTTATGCGGATGTCTTCATTTCTGATTCTATCACGAAACTCAGAGCATAGCCTTGCCCTTTGGGTGGATTGAGATTTCTGATGAGGCCCATTGTGAGTGACCATCTTGAGACATTGTGGTAAGTTGGACGAGAAGATACCGCGCAACTTCCCGAACGCTGCCCAGCCGAGTAGGATTCGTCGAGCATTGTACTGAGTTCATCCATGGTCCCAGCCATAACAACTATGACGTCGGCAAACCGAAGGTGAGTGATGCACTCGCCATTGAAGTTGATTTCAAGTCCTCTTCAATCCTAAAATTCTCCAGTGCAGTTTCGGAGATATGACGTCTCCCTGTCCCTATTTGTTATAGTATCAGGTGTAAATTATGAAGCCAATTTAATAAGGGTTTTAGTTTTCATTGTAATCGGTGCTCTCTATCAAAAAATATGATTTAAAAAAGTGAACTTATCGTCATTACGAAAGATACATACATGCAACGACATCTACTACACCAAATTGGTACTAATTAATAAATGTGTTCACAAGATAACTTTTAAATCGTTTTTTCAAAAAGTTATGGTAGCTAAGGTACTCTTAAATAGTCTAAATGACGCTGCTTTGACAATCTAAATAGCCTATAATATAAACCTTAAAGTGTGTTCGCTTTTTATGCATTTAATTTTGACTTCGTCTTCGATCAAACGAACCAAATCAAACTACGAATCAAATTTTGGATTTTCTGAATCAAAAATTTACGAATACACACAGACACAGTACGAAAACGAAAAAATGAGACAAGTCGCGCCACAATCAATCGCCCAGCCATGCCACTTCGCCAACCGTGCCGTCATATTACTGTGGCTGTGGGTTCCTCGGGCATTGCTGATAGCCTGATCAATGTGAAATTTTTCACATTCCGTTTCCAAATTTCCGCTGAATCTTGCCCCAAATTGCAACATCACCAAAAACTGCGTCTTTGCAAATAAACTGATAAAACAGGAGAGAGCCGTCTGGAATCGGACGCAGATGGGCCAATTCTATTTTCCGAATATTTTTTTCCTCCAGTGCCAACAGTAATAATATGGGACGAGTGCACAATATCGCACCAGCATGCATTAGAAGCGTTGAAGCGCAGCTTGCAGGACACACGCACGCGGCAACCACGCGCCGATGAACAGCGTTGTTGTGTCGTTCACAGGCGACTGTAGGCAGACCCTGCCAGTCATTGCGTGGGCCACAGCGGTGGATGAAATAAACACAATCATGTCTCAAGGCGTCGTCGTTGTGGACCAGGATCAAAAATCTGCGTCTTATGTAAACTGTACAACGACCACGAAGCAGGCGTCTTTGCAAATAAACTGATTCAAATAGGAGAGAACCGTCTGGAAACTGGAGACAGATGGGAATATTCTATTTTCTAAAGATTTTTTTCATCCAGTGCCAACAGAGGATGAACTTATTATGCACGTTTTCCTATTTCTGAGCTTAATAATTATAGGTAAATAAAATAAAAATAGTGATTTTTAGTGAGGGCAGGTGCTGTCACCAAGGACCGTGTGGATGATCACAATAAAACAACTTAGACAAGATTTGGCAGTTCAAAAGTATGCACATCCATAGACATGATCACGCCTGTAATTCCGAAAGGGTTAGGTAGTGGTGTACCTAATCGAACACCGTTATTTCGTAGTGATCTTGAAGCGCCATGTAAACGGGGACGCTTGACGTATATACATTGAACTAATATGGGCTATTGCCATCAACCGGGCACATAACGAGACTCTGGGCCTCTACTGAGAAAACCCTTTGCCCGTATCGGGAATCAAATCCCGGACTTCAAGCTCAGTAGTCGCGCTTAGGGCCACTCGATCAACGAGACAGACACACATTTTCCACGTGAACGAAGTCGCGGGCATCAGCTAGTTAAATATAAATATTAAATAACTACAAGTTTGTACTGTAAGAATTGACAACTAGCCAGCTTCATAATTCACTTGCGGTCTAGGTATATTGTCATGATTATTGCCAGCAGAAGTAGGCAAGCTGCCTGCTCGGGCAGCAGGTTGTTAAGAAGAGATACCGCGGCCCCTGATACAAAGGGCTAAGAATGACTTATATTTTTACAATATATGCTTATACGAAATAGCCTCGGCCTCGTCAAGAAATGCATTTTTTTTTTAATTGGGTTTAGCCCACATTAATACTATTCTCAAACCACTTCTGAAAAAAATCAAAATCAACAGCTGTAGTGACCACCACTAACCAGAAAATAATAGTGGAGGAGTAGGAAAACCAAGGAATCAAGTCTTCAGGGACACAAATTATCATTTTTCTTCATAATAACTTACTGGCTAATGATAACTTACTGGCTAATGACTACTGGACTGGCGCTATCCTTCTCTGCGGGTGAATTTGCATGCCCCGTGTGGAGTCGATCAGCCCATGCAAAGTTAGTGGATACAGCACTGAATGAAACGTGACGGATAATCACTGGCTGCCTCAAGCCGACCCCGGTACAGATGCTGTATCCATTGGCAGACATAGCCCCACCAGTAGTTCGCAGAGCGGTGGCGAGCTCTAGTGAAAGAGCCAAAATGGTCTCCGACGCTAGACACCCTCTGCACAATAACATCATAGTTCCGCAAAGGCTGAAAAGCCGCAACAGCTTCATGAAGTGTGTACCCCCGCTCACTGGCGAACGCCCTAAGGAAAGACTTAAGTTGTGGCGAGATAGTGTTGCCTTACCCAACCCATTTGTGCCACTTGCCGAAAATCTTCCACCTGGACACGAGTTGCCATGGTTAACCTGGAAGTCTCTAAACAGACTCCGGACACAGGTAGGCCGAAGCAAGGAAAACCTGTTCAGGTGGAGATTCATAGACGACTCTGCCCTGGAGTGTAAATGTGGTCTTGCCCCACAGACTATGGAGCACTTGATATCGTGTCCAGCCTGTCCTGCTGCTTGCACACTACAGGAGTTGATGGAGGCTACTGAAAGTGCCGAACTCGTCGCCAAATTTTGGGCAGACTCAATTTAATTTTCATCGACACGCTAAGAAGAATAATAACTTATTTATTACTTTTCTTTAATCCTGTTTTACAAAATCGCTCCCCTCCTAGCCCCGCCATAAGCCTCCCGTTTCGAAGACACAGCCCGGTTCTCTGTTCGTTATTGCTCTAACTTGTGCAACCATGTTGCCCGGTTGCCTGGTTGCTGGTTGCCCGATGGCCCCGCCCAATATTGCTCGATTTAATTAAGTATCCTTCCTATCTGGTATACAAATCTTGCTTCCTTATGATTTTGTTTGTTTCCCGAGGAAGATTTTGTTGAGATTTTTTTTTTTACTTAGTTGCTTTTGTAGCTTTATTTGAACATTTTTTGGTTAATGGTTTCATTATTAACTTCTAATTTAGTTGTTATATTTCTTGTTTTAATATTTTCTGCACTAAAAGGGATACAATTTTGTTGACCACCTATGATAGACTTGGACATGGCCTCTTCCACATGTTTATCATTGGACTCGTTGCGCAAGCACAGCAGCTGTTAACTTTGCTTGGCCTGGGAGCCGAACCCAGGCCAAGCAAAATTTATTTAAGTTTTCTCATCAGAAACGTCCCTAAAGCAACTTTTTTTTTCTTACCCCGTCAGTTCAATTCCTGAGCAAAGAAGCTGCCCACCCCTTCCACTGTCTCCATAGTCCTACCATCTCCTTCTTTGCCTACCACGACCTCGCCTAACAGCCTTTTTAAAGCAACTTGATTAATAGTATTATAACAAGCACCTCTTGCTAAAATAGTCTAAAAAAAATATTATACTTAAAAAAACTTGATCTTTTGTAACAGTTGGTGCAAGGTCTTGTGGATTCAAAAAGGAAAGACAAAAGATATGCAAAATGGATGTTCTGAACGTAGTATTTTATTCAAGCCACTATTCTTTTATGCAAGCAGCGCTTATATTAGTATTAGGAAGTTACAAGCAGTTTTTGTAATAGATATGTTCGTTTTTCACACATTAACATGGAATATATTTGCACACCTCGTATGGTTATAATACAGTGAACCATAAAAACGTTTGTAACATCCTCACTACCTGTTTTATGCAAATAAATGATTTGTATTTGTAATAATTTAGTGTGCATTTTGATAAAATACTGGCATGAAAATAGTAGATTATTGCATCGAGCACAAAGTAATTTATTATTGCACCGAGTGCCTGATTTAGAGCCTGAGCGTTAGCGAGGGCTCTAATCTAACAGGCACGAGGGCAATATAAATTACTTAAGGCGAGGTGCATAATCTACTTTTCTTTCAACTATTACTTAGAGGAATAGTAGATAAAAGAAACTCATATCAAACAGTTAAAAGATTTTCTATACTTAACACTGTCGGCTTCATTTAGAATGTTTTCCGGAGTTAATGTGTCGCTAAATGATTCCATTTTAATTCGAAGCCGAAGCACTCAAAATCAGATAGTATCACACTTTATCGTTTCCAAAAATATTGTCAAGCAAAATTAACAAAGTTCCCCAAAAGTTCCCGCCATATCACTTTTTTAAATTTCTTTCATTTTATAGTAGTTAGCAGCAATCATTTTTTTTTAAATTTGGAACAAGTAGGATAGAAACGAATAATACGTACGTAAAAAAAAAAGTATTGATATCGGCTGGCTGAATAGAGCTAATCCATTGAGATTGGCACCGGTGCGATTAAAAAAAATAAACTGTGCAATAATGAAATATCATACATTTTTATTGCTCTAGAGCATTAAAGACTCGCTTTGTGCTGAGTTTTTAGTGTGATTAAGATGAAATTAAAGCATAGTTGGAAGAAATAGTAGATTATTGCATCGAGCACAAAGTAATTTATTATTGCACCGAGTGCCTGATTTAGAGCCTGAGCGTTAGCGAGGGCTCTAATCTAACAGGCACGAGGGCAATATAAATTACTTAAGGCGAGGTGCATAATCTACTTTTCTTTCAACTATTACATAAAGGAATAGTAGATAAAAGAAACTCATATCAAACAGTTAAAAGATTTTCTATACTTAACACTGTCGTCTTCATTTAGAATGTTTTCCGGAGTTAATGTGTCACTAAATGATTCCATTTTAATTCGAAGCCGAAGCACTCAAAATCAGATAGTATCACACTTTATCGTTTCCAAAAATATTGTCAAGCAAAATTAACAAAGTTCCCCAAAAGTTCCCGCCAAATTACTTTTTTAAATTTCTTTCATTTTATAATAACTAGTTAGCAACAATCATTTTTTAAATTTGGAACAAGTAGTAAAAAAAGTATTGATATCGGCTGGCTGAATAGAGCTAATCCATTGAGATTGGCATCGGTGCGATTAAAAAAAATAAACTGTGCAATAATGAAATTTCATACATTTTTATTGCTCTAGAGCACTAAAGACTCGCTTTGTGCTGAGTTTTTAGTGTGATTATGATGAAATTAAAGCATAGTTGGAAGAAAAGGTATCTTTATGTTTTTAGGGTTCTTCTAGGAACACTTTGTTGACCGTCTGTCAAGACCCTTTTTTCTCAGGAACACGATTAGGTATCAAACTGAAATTCCACCACCAAAAAACCAAATACTCATGTCAACTACATCTTAAAGCAGTCGAAAAACCAAACTTTGAAGAAACAAGTCTTCTTCTTAGTGTCACCTTCAAAAAGTGGAAAAATCCTCACTTACTCGTAATGTATAGTACAGTTTTTTATTCAGTAACACCAAAAAAGAATCTTGCCTCTTGGTGGAAACTTGGTTCAAATATGTTCAGTCTACAATCCAGTAACTCACCTGGTGTCAAAGTTTTAAAGCTGCCCTCTGACTTGACTTTACATGCTGTCAAAAAATATCTCTGATGCAATCAAAACGTCATGAGGAGACAAGACAGAACGAAAACACCCATGAAGTTCGCTAGAGATTATGCACAGGCGTAAAAGTAATAAAATAAACGCTAAAAACCCTAAAAACTCGTTTGAAAAACACCTTTATCGCCGTCCACCACTCGCGATGCCCTCGACACCCATGTTTGTCTTCAAAATTATACCATAAAGACCTCCAATTCAAAGTTAATTAAAAATCCCTGAATGTGACACGCGTTAATGAAAATCCAGCTTTAATTTCAAGTGAATAATGCTTAAAAAACTTAATTATCAGATTACTGAGACCCGTGTTAAGGGTATGACATGTTAGCACCTTATTAAATGTTCGTATGATATGGGATAATCATGCGAGGGATTTTTATGATGTTGGTAGACTGTTTTTTTAATACGGCGTATTTTAAAAGTTGGTTTTTTTGTTTTTTTTTTCGGTCGTGATTGGGTATTTGTTTTGAGAACGTACCTCCTTTTGAATAAATTAATTTGGTGATTCAGCACCATAAAATATTTAATAACGCGGCGTATACCTGTTCCTATAAGTGATGGAGTACACTAACATGATACGTTTGTCCAACACTATAAATTATTTCGCATGATTGTGTATATTCTTTGTTGGAGATCCTAAATAAATAAATATGACAAAGTCTTAGAAAACATCATCATATTCCTAGCCTTTTCACAACTATGTTGGAGTCTGCTCATAGTACGGAGGAAACTTGGTAGGTATGCAATGTATAGCGACCCATCCACGGGCCAACTCAGGTAGCGCTGCTTAACATGAAGATTGACCCCGAGCGGCTGTAATTGTTTAGCCACAAACTCGTGTCAAAGTTTTTGAAAACCAACTGGAAAAGTGTTATTGGTAGGAACATCTCAGTTGCTGCAGGTTTGTGCCCGATTGATGGTAATAGGCTTGCCTCCTATTACATCATCATCATCATTTCAGCCGAAAGACGTCCACTGCTGGACACAGGCCTCCCCTAAGTGTCGCCACATTGACCGGTCCCGTGCGTCTCGCATCCAGCGGATCCCCGCAACCTTCACCAGGTCATCGATCCACCTAGTGGGAGGCCTTCCAACGCATCGTCTTCTGGTTCGCGGTCGCCACTCCAGAACTTTCCGGCCCCATCGGTCATCCGTTCTACGAACCTATTACACTTAAACATAACTGGCAAAATACGCTATACTATACGTATTAGCTCAGCCCTCTCCTAGGGATGAGGCCTGAGTCCTTGCAGAGGGACATTATAGGCGTGTTAATGATACATACAACCTGTGCCAAATCCTTTCAACATTTGTGATCTCAGAAGCAGTTCAGTGTATTCAAAACCCTTCCCGGTTTCAGAATGACTTGCAAAATAGGTGACACTGTATACCTCTGCCTACCCATTTAAGCGTGATGACATCAACAATATTGTTCCCTACCTCCCATCTTGTGTAGAGCCCTCCATACAATCCTGCGAACAGCCGCTAATGCCCACCAAGACACGGATAATAGCGGTCAAGTGGACGTCTTGACTTACCCGGATTATACCAGGGAATTAGGAATATTTACATGTTATAGTAAAGTTAAAGATGTTAAATAGTAGAATAAGCCATGATAGATGTTTAAGACGGTTAGACAGTTTACGTATGTTAGGGTGCCACGAGTGTCTAGTGGTTTAAGCGTTTGCCTTGTGACCCAGTGGTCATCGGTTTGATTCCCATACATACGATACATACGATAAGCATACTTCCCATGGGAAGTATGCTTATCGTATGTAAAGTTATTTCCAGTTTGGCTAGGGCATTGCAGGCTTGAATTACTTGATTGTCTGATAAAAGATGAAGGTGTGCTTCGGAAGGCTTTTATAAGCCGTAGGGTATTATAACCATATCAGAGGCCCTTTGGCGGTTTAGAAACTCTGACACTTGCTTTCGGCCCACATGATAAGGCAAGATTAAGAGTTCAAGACTTGTGTAATGACGAAGCCGATATAGAGGAGAGAAAAGATAAAGAATTAGGGTTTGTGGGATCACTAGGCATTACTGCCCACACGATAAGAAGAAGAAGGCTGTAAAAGAACCCATCGCAGAGCCGTGAACCAAGCATTTTGTGGAACAAATACCTAAATGATTCTACACAAGCGGTAGTGCTCAATGTAATAGTACACACGCATTACACCAGTTATGTTTAAATCTTGTGTAACAGGAATGTGCCTATTGCCATCAACCGGGCAACTGAGAAATTATGGATGGAGAAACCTCATATCACTTTGCTCCACCTAAGAATCGAAACCAGGACGGTTCCGTAGCCGCGCTTGCAATGACTAAACCAACAAGAAAGTCAAAAGAGAGATTAAAGTTTACAACTATTATCTATTCGACTTCTCTTGACCCAATTTCGTAATCCTATTTAAAGTTATCCACGATGGAAACAATAACAGACTTACCAACCCAAAAGCCTATTTTTGTTGCAAAACTGTATTTACTAGTAAAACCGTCGGCTTATGCTGCGAACCCTCACTAAACTCTGAACGTGCATCGACTCGGAATATTGGCAAAGTTTCGTATTGTCAAAAGGTGGGAGGCAGAGGATTATCGACGAACATTTTCCTCCTCCAAAAAAAGGATTGCTAGAACTAAAGCCTCTCTGTTCTTATTTATAGAGACTCGTTGGAGTAGTGGGCCAATACGATTACTGAGGTACTTAAATTGATTCCGTGTTAATAGGTAACTACCTACACACCTATAGGACACGTATGTGTCCTATTGTTGACTAGCTTTTGCCAGCGGCTTCGCCCGCGTGAAAATGATGATTTTCCATTGAAACTTTCATCCCCTATTTAACTCTCTTAGGGGTTGAATTTCGAAAAATCCTTCCTTTTTCCTTGTCAACATTTTATGGGGAACCTCTGTGCAAAATTTCAGCTTTTTAGGTTCAAGTGTTTGGACTGGGCGTTGATGAGTCAGTCAGTCAGGACTTCTCTCTTTATTTATATAGATAATAGACTCGCTCCCTATTACATGGGACTTTAACATATCAGGCGATTTTTTTCCTATATTGTCCCACTGCTGGGCGAAAGCATCCCCCAATTACACTCCCTTCCTTCCTTACACTCTTCCCTCTGTGCGGTTTTCTTCCTTCAATTTTTCACAAAGAAAATATATTATTTATCTCGCATAGTACACAACAAAATTAACAATTGAAATCATCAATATAAAAGCGTTAAAAATAAGACAAAAATTGACGGTTGAAATAAATTTTCGTAAATTCATGTTGAACAAAATATAATGTTTCCAGCAATAAATTACTCTCACTGTTAAATTTCGTGGAATCCAGTACACTCGTTGGTGTAATGATATTACAGCGCTCGTGTTACTAAATGTACATAATACATATGTGCAACATAATTCTGTAGTATTTATACCGCCTTTATTTAAAAGCCTGTAAGTCTGACAACCAGTCTTATCAAAAGTTATCGCATTACCCAGTACTAACTGGGTTGTAGAGGTCAGATAGGCAGTCTGAACTGCACCCAGTTAGACTGGAAGCCGGCCCCAACATAGTTGGGAAAGAACTGAAGACCTTTATTAAAAATAACACTGAAAAGGTCATGCTCTATAATACTGCTTGTAGATTTATGAGGCAATTCTCTTACGTATAAGAATTTAAAATGAGTTTTCTGTTTCTCAAACCTAGTACAGTAGTAGTATTCGATATTTTTCATAGCGTGATATACTAAATCTCACCGCCAAATCACCAACATGAACCCTTTAATAATAACCAAACAAACCATCTTTCCAAACAGCAGCTGTATATTCTAACACTAAATTAATATTAGGAGCCAGACCCGCAATCAAAGTTAACCGAACTTCACATAACTTTCCAATATTAGTGTATGTAACGGTAAGGGTCCAAGTATATTACCTTGAGGAACGCTTTATGCTCGTTACAACATGTTACAAGTTTCTACGGCAATTTAATCAGTTCTTTACTGTTGTTTGGTACCCATATTGGTTTGGAAGTTGTGTTAAATGCAATATAAAGGGCGGGTAATGTTTAGTCTGTCGTTATATGAAAGATTTTGTATGGTATGAGGTGATAAATCATGTCATTTGCTTGTTAAATTACGTATTTACTGAATATTTGTAAATTACATTCGTAAATGAAAATTTTGGCCTACTACGGAGCGGCAAAGGTAGGATTACCTACGCGCATTTTAAAGTCAAATTAAACTCAGACATACAGTGAAAATTCTAGTTTTATGCAATCTTCTTGCTCTCGTAATTGTCAGATTCAATTTAAAATAGCATATTGGAAGTTATCTGTCCAAACTAATATTATAAATCCGAAAGTGCCAGACAAACGAGTATATACCCATCGCAAAAAGGTGTAGATTTATGAATAAATACATGTACATAAAATATGAAAGTAACTCTGTCTGACTGTAACACTTTTATGTCTATTGACAAAGAATATTTTATGTTTCTGACCTACATATTAATCTAAATATTTACTAGTCACAAAAAATTTAATTGCAAGCTTTATTTCTCAAGTTATTCACAGCATTTAACATCAACTTAAATTCCCAATTGGTGCTAAGCAACGGCAGAGCCATCATTGACTCTCAACTTCAACAAAAAATTCTTAGCGGCCTCATAAAAGCTTATCTCTTCCTCAATGACGCTTTTAAGGCCATCTGCTGCCAATAACCATTCGCTTTCCTAAAAAACTGGAGCATTACCATTAGGTTCTGTCATTAACCTTTATTGCTATGAAAAATCTATAGATTCTACATCATGATTGTTTAATCAGGATTCGGAAGTAAGAATGTCATTATCGTTGTTGTTCTTGTTAAGTGGTGCTAGATTGGCTTCGTTTTTCCAATGGTGGAATTTGCGACTGTTGAACTAAGGATTACAGGTTTGATTCCCAAGTGGCGGCACGTTTGGCGCCGTGGTTGAGTAATTGACTACTGCACTGCGTATCGCTAGTTCGATCCTCGCACGAAAAAAATATTGCATACATAATTATAGTTGTTCCTGGTCTGGGTGTTAATCCTAAATCAGTATGTGCCAGAGTGTATGTATATTATTATCTATCGCTAACGCTGCCTGCTCCTTTGAAGTATACGGGCGTGATAAACCAATTGGAAAAATTGAGTAATATAGCAGTTTTTGGTCAACTTTAACTAAAGCCTTTTAAAATGACAATGACTAGGTTAAAGCGTGAATAAAAATTAATAATTAAAACATAGGTGGAAACTATCCAATCATTTGATGTTTGGTCCAGTTATTAAAATATTAATCATAATTTTCGGCTTCACAAATAATTCAACAACGCGTTGGTTAAATAATTATACATGATTAAAATATAATACGCAATTTCTGAGTTTCAGAATTTTTTAATTGTTCCTATTACAACAGAATAATACATATTATATTAAGACCCTGACTATAATAAAACACTTGCTATCATATTTTTCGATAACATGGACAACAGAAGGATGTATTTAAAAACAATTCCCGTGTTTAAAACCGCACAAATTAAGTCACAAATGTTCTCAGACTAGACTACCAGCAAAAATAACAATAGCACAATAGCGACAAAACCGTAAAACCCTAGAACAAAAAGCACCTTATTATATGCTTACACAATAAGTTACTCTGATTGTGCAAGCATTATCTATTAACCTTATTTAACCTAAAAAATGTGTTTCCTTTTCATTATAGTCCTTATCTTTACAACCTCCCGAACTTCCTTCAACCTAATTAAAATTTTACCGAAATATTTCGCCAAACAGATCTCCGGAATATCATCCGTTCGGACATACAGTCAAGAGCACTAATATTATTATGTTTATACTTACTAAGATTCAAAAGCGATTTTCTTTTGGCATATCTAATGCAAATTAGCGATATTATGACCTATACCCCTGCCTAGCGTTGTCTCAACTAAGTTGGAGTTGGTCCTGTCTAACTGAATAAGCCGCCTTATTAGTACTGGGTGGGTAATACAATTTTCCTTGATATACATAAATATGGTTGTCAGACTTTCGGGCTTCTGACTACGTACATTTTTTGTAGTTGTACCAAATATTCGAAAACGTTTGACGACGGTGTGGCTATCATACTGAACTTATACTGGCGGGCCCTCTCCTAGAGTCCTCTGGCAACATTATAGGCTTACTATGTTAAGCCAAAAGTAAGTAAAATCTACGTGTATAGGTACTTATTCCCGCTCGCGACTGTACATTCTCTGAACAAAAGTTTGTACCGTCGCGTTTATCCGTAATTAGGAGCGACGTTACAGACACATGGCGTGCCGGATTTATGACGACCCCTGTAGGAAGATGGGGGCTTCCCTAATATATGGGCCGCGCCCGCGGGTCTCAACAAGTTGCGGGTTATGGGCTGTGTTGTGGCTGTTTGAAGCTTGAGTGAGTGCCGGATTGGTGATTATTCTTCAATTAGATCGTTTTACTTAGGAATATACGTAGAGGAGATCGTGGGAAAATAATAACACCTGCTTGGGTGGATCTTCAGATTAACTGGCATGTGCATGTCGATGTGTGACCACACATTAAATACCGACTTTCCTCCGTGCATCGCAGAAGCACGGTAAACCGTTGGTCCTGAACCTGATCTCACTCCGGTCGTGTTGGACTGCCGTCCCATCGGGCTATAAGAGTACACCTGTGTCTGCACACACACTTGTTCAGTATAATATCCTCCGCGTCGATCGCTAATCTCCGCTGAGATTGACTACCGTGACCGAAAAGTGGAAGGAGAACTATTATATTTTATGTGTGTATAAATAAAACACTGCATTTTGAAACAAATTAATGAAAATTTGCCATCAACACGCTAAGAAAATACAACACTCACGTTAATACAAGAAAGTCATAAAGTGTCCTAATAAAGTGAAAAAGTTAATAGCAAGAACAAAATATCATGATATAAATAAAACCGAAATACAGAGAAGCAATTAGAATATTGCATCTCTGGAATCGTGAAAAGCGACCAAGTAATTCTATGTATCAGTATTTTCGATCACCAATCCACTAGAATGAGCATTTTAAACAGTATTCGTATTCAGTATTTTATCCGCAGCAACAGAATTTCACTTCGAAACATATACGTAATCTAAAAAACTGTATCATGCATTTTCGAATCGATTTCACAAACATTTTATTTTACTTCGGGCAATACTGAAATGTCATTTGCTTGCCAGACAAAAATAAACTCAATGTGCAATGAAATAAAAACTGGAATTGAAATGAAACACATTGCTCCTGTTTTCGACGTGCATCCAACCACTATAACTCACTTCGCAAACTTGACAAAAGTTGAAATTTTATCGTAAACTCGAAATATTTCCAAAACTTATACGAATATCGGAACTTGAGTGATTTACTGTACAACTTGAGAATATAAATGAGAGCCCCGGTGTACAGTCGGCAACGTAGTTTGCGAATTGCCAATTCCAATGAATATTAAGTATAACAGTTTTTTGTGATAAATCGGTATAAATAAATTTTCAATAACAATTTGCATTTTTTTAATAAATTCTCTTAAGTTTACTTTTTTCTGGTGAAATAACTTATCCAACAGACACAACCTGATAAAAGTTAGAATATTTTTATACTTATTAACTATTTTTAGAAGGATGTGCATCCGTGTATGACTAGATATGACTGCGGAGAAAGCAAAAGGAACCTGTAAGTATCGTAGCAGTTAACACTCCGTCATTTCTGCCTACCTCCAAAGGAAAATGGCGTCAAGGCAATTTTTGTCCGACCCGGGAATCATACTCAGGACTTGTTGATCACCTGTCGCGCTAGTGGCCAATAGACCAACGAGGCTGTCAACTACGACAATATTTTTTGGAAAGCTCAAAATAATATAAATATTTGTAAAATTGAACGAGCAACAAAATCAGACTGGTGATATTCGTACACCTAAACTCATACACCAAAACTATTTAATTTGCACTACTCTAAATCAAATCAAAACTAGCCTCGCAAACACTAATGAAAAGCGTCACGAGCAATTGGACAAAATAACAATTAAACATACCGCCGAGTAATAGCTCCCCTCATAAACGCTCACTAACTGACAGATGTCAACGCTGTCAGTTTTCCCGCCAATTTCACTGTCATGGCGTCGAGGTGTTTTCATTGTGTGATGATATTTACGAATAGTTTAGGTAGGTCAAAGTATTTTGGGATTGTGTTCTGGTTTGTTTATTTTATTAATGAATATCTATTGATGAAAAATTAATAATCACTTTTAATTACTCTTAATTATGATGTCAGTCTATTCCATAGTAAAGTTTTATAACCTGTAAACAACCATACAATGCGAATAATAGTCGTACAGTACGTTATATTTCCATTACAGGCTTGAAGTTGATACCTGATGGCTAATTCAGGTAATGGAAAACGTTCATAAACTAGTCGCAACCTCATGTAAACCACAATCAGTGTCAAAAGTATAGAAATAGTTAGAGATTATTATGAAAAGGAACACTTCCAAAACGATTAATTTTTATTTTTATTATAATTTTATTTTATTGATCACTCTAACACACCTCTCTTTCTCTCTCTTTTCTTCAACCTTTTACCACCCAATGCTGAGTGTAAGTCTCTTCCAAATGTTTCCACTTTTGTTATCCCAATACGACTATTTTACAATGTATTTAGCGACTCATTAAAGGGATACCAACATAGTACACGTGTTTATTGCTTCAAATTATCGTACAATGTATATTATATACCTCAGCAAGGACAAAGACATCCATCAAAGCCTCAACCAAAGTTATAATATACAACTAAACACGCCATTATTGGATACTGTGCTAACAGCAATATTGTGGTGTATTTTGACAACTCATGACGAAGGCCTGACGGATTTATCGTGATAGTGTTGTACGAAATTAATGTTATCTGACTTAGTAGCGACGCGTATATTGATTGTTTACTTCCTTTAATAAGGTGGGAATGTGAGACGTTTTCTTGCCAAAAGTATTTGTTCCATTGTTGTTTTCGTGGGTTATATTTTAAGTGTTGCAAAGTCAAAACGTTTATCTTAAATAAGGTTCTTAGAGCCACTTTTAAATAGTCAGAAAGTCGAGCATTCAATAATAAAATGTCAAATCTACATGATTTTAAAGCAACACTATCACAATACATACTTATAGGAACGAGAAAAGAAACAAACGGACACCGTTTTCAATCTGCCTGAAGATATCATTTAAAAATTCATATCAAACAATCTCACCTGCTAAACAAAAACAAAAAGATATTCACAAAAAAATATCTGTCAAATATTCCGTATCTGCCAAAATTCCCGCGCTAATTCCCAAACTGTCATAGAGACGCAATACCTGTCAAAAGTGACGTGTTTATTTTATTAACAAGGTGACAAGGGCAAGGCAAAGGTATTATGATATTATTTTTAATGCTATTTTCTTCTTGGGTGCTGGTTATTTTGATTTCGGGTAAATAATTTAAGCAGATTCTTATGACTTTTTCATGGCTTATTAGAATGAAATTGGTTTGGAATAAGGAAAATTTAAGGATTTTTTAATAAGGTAAGGTTTATGGTGGGAAAATTGGGTAATCAAATTTAGGTTACGACGTTAATTCAGATAAAATAATTTTATATTGTTTGATGCCAAGGGGTTTATGGAGTAATGGCAGCAAAATAAATGAATATTTAAATAAATATTTCAAGTTCAAAGCGTTATAATATAACTCGTTAACATAATAATGTCTTTCCATTTTATATAGGTATAAGCCAATAGATATTTTTAGGTTTATTCTATTGTATTGCAAAACACAATTATGCGATTCATCGACATTTTCGTAATAACCTTTGTACTAAAATATTTAAGCCTTTCATCAAGCAACCAGTGTTCAAAACGCAACAACTAAACAAACACCTGAATAAAAATATAAATCCAAGCACTTCGACAATTAAAAAGATCTTTTAAAAAGATTAGAAAATAAGAGAATAGTGATAATAACTGAGAAAACGTTTACCACAGCAAATAAATAAAAAGAAAGTTGAAAACGAACGCTTTTGAAACAGTTCCTCAACTTGCCCTGTTACTCTTTGAAATCTGATATTATATAGTGTAGTGTTGATTGGGTTTAAAAGTTATCGATGAAAAGCTTTACCTATCGTCAATAAAAATATTACATAAATAAATACATGGCAGCATAGAAAAGATATTGCCATCAACTGGGCACGAATTCCGACCAAATATAATGATGAGAAAATTAAATAAACCTATAATATTTGACAACCAAATCAAAAAGGAAAAATATATATAGGAACTTTATGAACCTACTTATAATGACACCACGTCAAAGATATATTAAAGTGTTAGAATGTAGACAAAAAATAGAACGGGAGAAAATAAAGAAAATCAGAATGTGAATCCTACTGCTCCTACACAAAATTAAATAAAGAACTTTTTAAACAGGCCAAGCACTAAAACTTATCTTCAACGACCTGCCAAAACAAGGCATAACATCATTATCGAAATATCGACATTTCCGATTTCGAAACCGCAAAACTGCGAACAACTTTATCATTTTCAACATTTCATTTTAACTAACGAACTTCACGTGCCACCAAAAGATATAACGAGGTGCATCCAAATTATCGATAGCCGCAACTTGGAGCAGATATTTGCCAACTTTATCGATAACTATGTATCGACAGTTCCCACCACTAGAGGGCGACAGATAAGCATCAGTTGCAGAAAGTTAATTAAAGTCAGTCTGTTTTAAATTAATTAGAAATGATAGCAAGACTGGATATTTAGCTGTGTTCTAACAATTGTTCAAGTATTGTTGCGAAAGGTTTTAAAAGAAGATTTTCATTCCATTTAGAAATGAAAGCCATTGTGAGTGCATTTCAGAGTTTTATTTTAGTTTGTAAAGTAATCAGATGTTTTGTTAGTTTAAAAGTGGCTTTTAAGATTTCATTAAGCGGAACCAATGTTTCAGCATTCTTGATTTGGTTTTATGTAAACTTTTTTTATATAGAGGGACGATTAACATTACGTCTGTTTATCCCCGAAGTGTTAGACAGAGGTGTATTTAGCAATAGTAAACCCACAATTCATCTGTTTTTTAAATTCCCACGTCATAGAGGGCGTTTGCCACCAACTGAGCACAAATTCAGACTCCGTGGCCGCTACCAAAAAAAACCCTGAAGGAAAAACATTTATTACCCTTTGTCAAACCTGTGAATTGAACACAGAACCTCATACTCAGCAGTTGCGCTTGCGATAACTAAACCAACGATACTGTCTTCTCCGTTATTGATTATTTCATAATAATTTGCATTCATTGACATCATTTACAAAATTTTCGTAAATATGAATAAACAATCACGAACAAGCAGGACAGACAGAAAAATAGATTCAATAATAATAATTTATTAATACCTTGCAACGGAAGACTATATTTTATTAAAACTAAAGCAGTATATTCACAATGTGACAAAATGTTGGAAACATTACTTAACGCGACAATTTGTGAGGATGTATGTCGCAATTTCTTTGAAGCAAGGTGTGCAATATTTTATATGCACATTTAGCCATATCTATTATTTCTCGCAAGGAGGTTAGAATGTGTATTCTTGAGCATATGAAATGTTGGGAGTCGGATACAGGACACATTTGTTTACAGAAGTTTAATCTTCTCTTCCAGATTTTCTGGCTGTAGGTAAATGCAAAACTTTGAATGTATAATTTTCAGAAAGAGTTACGTAATTGGCCACTTGATTTTTTTGTGTAATAATATTTACATTTATCGACTTTAGAATTTTGCTAATTAACGAAGGCGAAAGGCAATTATATTTTTCCAAACGTTGCGACCATAGTAATATATCTATGGTTGCGACCATTTATTGGTGCTTGACCATACCTGGAAACCTTTTGGATACGGAGATTATGGTGGTCAAAGTATTTTTTTTTAAACACAATTTTTAGGATATAAATTCAATTTATGCCTCCATGAGTGTCCATGACCCCTTTTTTTAAAAGCTTTTATTTTTACAATTTAAAATTCATTCACTATTATAATGAACACAATATTCTTAGTGCGTTACATCTCTATGTCTAACCAAACCGTGGTTTTTGACCCATAAAAAGTAGTTTCTTTGGGGGAGTAGAGGAACAGGGTGTAAAGCTCCTCATCCCCCATTGAAAAGGGAGGATCCTCCGACCGGACGGGTGTTGTGTCCGGCGGGCTAACTGCCCGACAGTTGTAAGTCGGGAACTCCTATATAGGCTTATGTCGCGGATAAAGTTGATAGCGCGATGTAGGATTTCTGTCAATCGTTGTTAGTACGCAGGTGTTGCGATAGATGTCGCTAGTCGCCACATCACTCCCCTCCGAGACCGGAGGTCGAAAGCAGGTTAAGTCTTGGCGCTTGTCAGCCAGTGGAAGGTTCCAGTGAGTCGGAACCGGATGCCGCATAGTTCACGGTGAGTCGGAACTGTCTGCGGTGATGCCCCAGTGAGTCGGGGTGATGCTGCATATTAGCTCCAGTGAGTCGGAGTGATGCAGTGCTTGCCGTGATGCTGCGTATGCTCCAGTGAGTCGGAGTGTGCAGTGCTGCGTAGTGGCTGGCTGCTGCGTCGACCAGGAGAGAAGGGCGTCTCTGCTTGCTGACCGGCCGAAGTGCAGTGTGCTGTGCCAAAGTCGCTGATGAGGCTGGGGGTGATGTCCAGGAATGCGCTTCCGCTGCATGCTGGTGGACAGGATACCCCATGAAGCCGTGGCTGCTGGCTGACGGTATGACTCGCTGCTCGAAGGCGAAGGGGAAGTGGTGACGACGTCTGAAGTAGTTGCACGAAGGCTGCGCTGACGTTCATGCTCGGGGTCACCAGTTTGGGGGGTATATGAGGAACAGGGTGTAAAGTTCCTCATCCCCCGTTGAAAAGGGAGGATCCTCCGACCGGACGGGTGTTGTGTCCGGCGGGCTAACTGCCCGACAGTTGTAAGTCGGGAACTCCTATATAGGCTTATGTCGCGGATAAAGTTGATAGCGCGATGTAGGATTTCTGTCAATCGTTGTTAGTACGCAGGTGTTGCGATAGATGTCGCTAGTCGCCACAGTTTCCCAGTTTAGAAAATTGCATAGAGTTGTATCAATGCACAGAATGTTTGATTGACGGTTTAGTGACAAGCCCACCACAATCAGTGCCAAAGCCAGAATCAGTGTCAGAAACAGTAGGGACCATCAGAGAAACGTATTCGCGCTCAATGCTGTACACATATTTATTGAAACGATAAATGTATCGGTAAATAACTAACTCTGTTTCGCCGTCTCATTCAATTACTACCTTTGCCAATGGACGAAAATTTCGTAACTGTACAGTCACTATTAATTAATACTGCAGTTTCCAATTAACAGAAAATTTAATCTCATCTAAAATATTAAAGATGGTTTTGTTTTGTGGTCAGAAGGAAATGCAATAGTTGCGATTGAATTTATGTTTGTGTATCTCATTTCATCGTCAATATTGGTATTTAGTCAATATGTTTGATTATTAATATGACTGTAAATTGGTGCGGTTGGCTGTTACGGTGAAGGAAAACATCGTGAGCAAACCGGCAAGTCTTAGAACCAAAAAAATCGAATACATGTGACATCCACCAACCCGTACTGGCACGCGTGGCGGATTATAGCCCTGATATATAGGCCTGAGTCCCTGCAGTCGGAACATTAATAGGCTGTTGATGATGATATTGTAAGATCTGCTGCGTCTAATGATGTTCACGTTTCTGTTAAGTTATATATGAGATCCTGGGTTCGATTTCCAGGTCGAACAGACTATTATTGATTTGTGTCTCGTAAATGGCAATAGGTTTACCTTCTATTACATGGGACTGAAAAATAACTGACGAATTGTGGGTCTTCTAATAGGTACACCTATGCCAAACCCTTCGAGGATTACAAGCGTTATGTTATGTTTAAAAATATTAGTAACTTAATCAAATAAAATTGCACCTTAGCCAAAATTGGTTTCTCGGTAAACAAACCCAGAAATACCGAAAAAAAAAAACAATTATCCCTACATTTCACTCGCAAGTTTCATCCCAAAATACATTGTCACGTGAAAGAGCAAAATTTTCAATAACCTAGTTGACGGGTTTTCGAAACAAAAGTAGCTTAATGAAGAGGCAGCTTTACCGACTTACACAGGTACAGCCGAGTACATCGGTGAGACACAATCAGCTAACGTTATTACGTCGTGCGATTTCGTTCGTGTGTTGTACTGGTGAACACAGAAGTGTTTTGTTTTTTACTTAAAAAAATAATTTCGTTTATGTCTTTGATGGATAGCTGTGTAACATAACATCATGCCTGTAAGTTCTGAAAGGTTAGGCGAAGGTGTATTATTGTGTTATAGTTATAGTTATAGTTTATTTATTAATAATTATAAAAATTACATGTCAGTTTTAATAAAAATAAGAGTACAACTCATTCCGCTTCAACGAGCATCAAACACAACATAATCATACATAATAATAATAAAAATAACCATGTCATAATAATAATTGAGAATACAAAAATAAACAGATAAAAAACAAAAAAGACAAGTCAGTAATCATAACATAAGTACCTATCTAAAACCATTCCTTTAGGTCATATAATGCTTGGTCGGATAGCCAGTCTTTCAGTTTAGCTTTAAAAGCATTCTCAGACGTCGCGCTTAAAATTTGATTTGGTAGCCGGTTATATACCGCTGGACCCATAACATGAATCAACTTTCCAGACTTAGATAAGGAGTGCGGGCATCCAGCTAATTTGTCTCGACCACGAGTACAGTAGTCATGCCTATCTCCACGTTTCTTGTAGTCACTTAAATGTTGTCTGACGTATACTGCCGCCTGCAATATCACCATAGCGGGAACAGTCAATATTTTCAACCGTTTAAAAAGTGGTCTGGCGGTGTCATCCCACTGTGATCGCGTGATGGCCCTCACGGCACGCTTCTGCATCCTAAACGCTCGCTCCCAATCGGCACCTCGGCCCCAGAACTCCACGCCATACTGAAGAACCGAGTGTACCAACGCAAAATAACACCCTCTCAACATTTTACGTGGGAGCGTTTGCGCTAGTCGTTCCAGCGCGAAGCATGCGCGTCCGAGTTTGCCGCACATTTTATCAATATGCGGCCCCCACGTGAAGGAACTATCCAGTTCGAAACCGAGAAATGTGGTGTACCAGGAACATATCTCTTATTTACAATATTAGTAATTATATGGGTACAATCCATTATTTATTATGAGAGTATCTCAAATACGTTTTGTACTGTCCTAACTTATTTGTATGAACTCATTCAACAAAAAACTATAAGCCTTTAACTGCACAATACAATTACAGTCTTATCACTGATAGCGATATTTATCTTCCAAATATTCTTTCGATAGGCTGAACTGGACAGAACCTACTTTAAATTAAAACTACCCCCTCTATTCAGTGGTGTACTGTTTTTTCAGCCGAATTTAGTTCAGAGCCTACAACAGAAAATCTAGATAGAGACAAAATCTAAAAATCTATGTTTTTAAAAATCAGGTCTTTTATATTTTTGAGGTAAAAAAGCAAAATGAATTTCCACCAGAAAAATCAAAGTTATCCAAAGCTTTGGCTACTTTTTTTTCTTACTAGAAGGTAAAATATCCAGGATTATACAGAATTCCGCACAAACTGTTGTGTATAACTTGATTGGTCGCGTACGTATTCTTCATTACATGAAAAACTGAAGTCTCACAACATGTTCACAACCGTATTTCCTTTTCAACGGACAATGAAAAGAATAATAAATGAAATCGTATTTCACCTGTAAAACATGTTCACCTCGTTTGATGACATGCGACGGAGTGTTAAGTGAGTTAATGAGAAATGGGAATAATTCACTTTCTGTTAACGAACTTCTTTATTAAACTTGTTATTTATTTGGGGCAGGGAATCATTTTGAGTCTGAAAAGGTATATATTTTAAGGATTCGCAGGCATGAACGTAGAATTAATGCTACGGAAATAATAATAATAATCTTTATTTCAAAAAGCCAGATACAATTTGTCCATCTCAATCAAAACAGGAAAAAAAAAAGTTCTTATATGAAGTACAACACTATGCTAATTTGAGATAGAGTGAACGACTGTGTCTGTGCTAGTATAAATGCGGTCCTTGTGAAGCATGTGTGGAGTAACTCTGAGTGCCAAACTGAGGAATGAGCTTATACGAGAACGTCGCGGTTTAAACGAAGATGTAGAGACAAAAAAATGAAAAGAGTTTGCTTAGATAGTATCGTCATGTAAAGAGAATGAGTGACAGGTGCCTACAAAGAGGTATTTACAAGACAGATGTTAATGGAGACGCCCTCGATAGACATATACTGAGCACATTAGTGAGGTCCTTCAGAGAGGACAGCGTGCCTGTATGACCAGACATATGAACGTGGACGAGACGAGGCAAAAGGAGCATGTAAAGATGGCGTTCTGTGGTTTCTGCCTACCCCCCTGGGAAAAAGGCGTGCGTTTATGTTCATATGTATTTTACAAAACTGGTGAATCAGAACATTATCATACCTCTGCCTACTTGAATATGATTGAGTTTGACAAATATTCGGATGTCATTCTAAACTTAACAGTAACTTGAACATCCTTAGACGCAGCAAATCTTACAATTTACCTAAATCTTTATTGAACATTAAAAAATCTTGTTACGTGTTTACATTCACGGGCACAGATGTTTTCGCCAAATTAGTTCATCCCAAGCCAACTAGATGGCGCCACATACCCTACCCTCAATTTATTATTCAATGTAGCGGTTGGCCCGATTATTTTCCGTGGTAAGTGATGAATTGGGTACATATGTTTGAAAAGCCCATTAGTGTGGACCCTTGGGCTCAAATTAACGGCTTTCCCGTTTCTCTATTACATTCATACGCCGTATATTTTTTGTACGGGCTTTACGGGAAATCGGAATAGAGATTGTAATTGTGTTTTATTTCTTGTGGTTGCATTCATAGCCAGGAAATATTCGATGAGCAATAAATTTATATCATACAAAAATCTGAATCCTGTTTCAAGTCGTAGCAGGCCAGACGCACGTTTCGATAAGTACCTAGAAATATTGCTTTTAAAACGGAAGCGTTGTAAAAGCAATATTTCTAGGTACTTATCGAAACCTGCGTCTGACCTGTCAAATTATCCAAAAGTGTGGATTTTCATCGGAATTATTACGGAACTAGCTTTTTAAAAATATTCCAACAAACTTTCATCCTCTATTTAGTTAAATAGAGGATGAAAGTCGCTTAGAGGTCGAATTTTGAAAAAAAATAATTTACCTTCCTTGAGAACCACTCTATTAATTAGTGAAAACAACATGAAAATCTGTGCAGGAGTGTGTGTGTATTTAGAAATCCCTAGGAAAAATAAATTCAGATTTGAAATCATGTGCATAGTCTATGAAACTCGTAAAAATCTTGATTGTAAATTTTAGTTTTCAACAAGCGAATTATAAAGCATCTTCTCTACAAAATGAAGCTCAAACAGTCATAGTCAGTTCTCGAGATTCTTAGTAAAAAGTACACTCTGTCAGTACCTCGCTGGCACTTTATAGTAACCCCATTTCTAAGCGTAACAGGTATTATAAGTCTTTTCCTAGAAAAATCGTCGACGTTTCAGTGTTATCAAAGTCAACGTTTAAGAGTAGATTTCAGGTTTTCCTTTGAATTTAACGCAAAGGCTGTGAATTTTTATTCTAATAAATCTAAAGTCTAGATTCTAGGTAATATAATAAAGCTTCTGACAGACATTTAAAATCATCACAATAGAATTGGTTTAATTATTTCAAGAAAATTGAGATCAAAGCAAAAATATGACGGGACGTTTTTAAAATTTTTGGCTAAACCACACGCACACACAAACGGTTTTATAATACAGATTTGAGCTTGCCTCATTGGTCTATAAGTAGTCGCAAGTACGACTACTGGCCATGATGTATTGGGTTCGATTTCCAGGCCGGAGAAAGTGATATTGGATTTTGTCGTCAACCGGGCACATCGAACTGGCCGCTGGGTTGACAACACGCACATACCAGAAACTCTCAAGAGAAAAGAAGAAAATGAAATTATAATATTTCTACACCTATGAGTAGTTGCTCTCGCTGGAGAGCACACTCCAACTGCCAAATGACACTCACCACATCTGCTTAAAGTAATCAAGACTGATTGCAGATTCAACAACAAAAAAAAAAACTGGGCACAAATTCAGACTCCGAGGCAGCTACTGAGTAATTCCAGATAGAAAACCCAATAATACTTTGCCCAGTCAAACCCAGGACCACTATAACAATGAGGCAGTTTGGCACCATGGTAGGCACCTACTATTTACTTGTAAACTTCCTTTAACCTTTACCCTTTCTTTGTTCACAGTAAAACCGAAATCAGTGGAAGTGGTGACAGGAGACGGCAAGACCATAACTGATGGAGCAGTCTTCGGACCCTTGCTCGAGAGGGCGAAGGTGAACATCAGCTGCACGGTACAGGAAGGGAAACCTCAGCCGAAGGTCGCTTGGTACTTCAGGAAGAACAGAGCTGATGATTTGAAGGAGCTGAATGGTAAGTGGCTTATAAGATTTTTTATATATAGTTTGTGTTGGTCATAAGACTTTTGGACGGAAATCTTCAAGAGACGAGTGTGTGGGTTACTTCTAGATAAGCTTGCCAAATTGTCAGATGATGACCAAGCGTTTTTTCAGTAGGATGGTAGCTGTGTAGCAGATAGGACAAAAAAAACTAAAGTAAAATAGTAATACAGCGTCATCTGTGACACAATTGATGAACTACAGACTAACATCAACATTTTGAATCGTGCTATTATAATTATTTATCTGCGACTTAAGACTATATAAAAAAAAGCCGTCGTGGATAAAACCCATCAGTCACAACATCCACCAGGTCAGAGGATCCTCCCTTTTAGTCTGATCCTCCGTTTAACTCGTCTTCTACTGCTTAAAGTGTTGACGGCAAAACAACACAATTTTTAATTGTTTTTTTAGTATTTTTATGCTTTAACAGCTGCCTATTTAAATCTAAAATTCAATCGTCAAACACATTAAAAGTAATCCAACCAAAACTCAATTATCAAAACCGCACTCCAAAATAGAAAATCGTGTCCAAAATCTATAAATTCGTTCGTACCTACTCATAAATTAATCGGCCTCAGTTAGCGGCTAAATTAGGCCAAAATTGAAGCCTTTGCCGAAATTTGTGGTCAATCGTAGGCATTAAATCAAAACGTATCCGGCCCGGTCCGATTCAGGTGGTTTTGTCCGGTTTTACCCGGTCCTGTTCGCGTGGATTTGTTGCGGTCAAATATGGAAACTAAATAGGATGTAGGTATTTCTTGTGCACGCTTTAGGCTTGTATTTTGGGGACAATTTTGAAATGACTTCAGAAAGGACAGTTTGATATGTCTCCATGGAATTCCTTGTCTGGTGGTATCCATAAATATATGAGTTTTTGAACGGGCAACTGGTTTCAACATCCTGACGGAGTCCTTGACAATTCTGAAATGATTGCAATCGGTTAAATTAAAATAGGTGCATAAGCCTTGTCACGAACTGCAGTGACCGACATGGAAACCTTTGAACTGACTGGTGGTCGATCAAGAATCGATTAGACAAGAAGAAGAATTCCTACTTTTGAGCTTTGTTTAGTTTTTTTTTTATTTAATTTAGTTATTTTTTTAATTAACGGCTCAAATAGTTTAGTTCAAGTATCATAATCAACATTTTTTAAATCTCGTCTTACTGATTTAGTTTTTATTAAAATTCTCAAGATGAACTTGAATTATAGGTACCTACAGATTAATTTTGTCTGGAAACTTCTTCAGTAAACAAATTGATAGTTATTATTTACTCAGAGGGTCAGAGGCTACCAAAGTAAGTAAAACCTTCAGTTTCTTCAGATTAGAGAAGAAACTAAAGAGATTCTAGATTAGAGAATATTCTTCTCTCCTTCTTCTTTCCAGAGCCTAAGTGCCAAAGTTAGGTGCTGCCTAGGTTTCAGAGTTTTAAAGTCACCCATGGGCCTCTCATATCCTGTATGAGGCTGGCGCAAGAGAGAGGGGAACTTGGCACAAGCAAAAAGAGACTATACCCAGCAGTGGATGAACTCGGGCTCTGGATGATGATGATGATGATGGGTCTTTGACATGACTTTATATATGCCGTTGAGAAATATCTCTCAGGCGAATAAGGCAAAAGGTGAATGGTTTTTAATCGAAAATTAACTTAAACTTAAACATTTCTGGCGAAATATGTGTGTTTTAAAACTTGCTAAAACTTTGAAGATTACTGGCAACATTTTTGGTTTTGTGATTTTTCACGCTATTGAAAAATCAAGCCAGTCTAAAAAAAACTAAGATTCAAAAACTAAATTAAACAGATCTCTAAGAACCCCAGTTTGTATTCAAAGCTTGTCCAAGTATAACCACAAAGAAAACGCTTTAAACGTTCAGCGGTAGCGGATTCGATTCCCGAGCCGTTTGTATTTATTGTTTGGTTGGCTACGCTGAATGTAAAGCAGTATCTTATTGACTTTTTGTCTAGGTCAAGCTAGAGATTGTTTTGTTCTGATCTAGGACACTGGAACACTTTTGTTTAAATCTAGATCATTCTTAGAGATTCGTAAACTATGCAATAACAGTCGTACCGATTCATTTGTAAGTAAAGCAACCCCTGCCAAGGTTATTCCGTGGATGGACATTTACCATCATCGCTGCGTAATGATAATGACTATCAATTTTATATACTTGAGTTATTAAAAACCTAAAAATCTGACAAACACTCTAGTACATGTGCTATTATAATGCACCAAGCAGGCCCAGTGCGGGTGTCATGTCCATGTCACATGTCTTGATTTTTGAGCCTATTGCCATCAACCGGGCACAATCCAGGGGAGACTCCGTGGCTGCCACTGAGAAATTCCTAGTAGACACTTTTGAAAAGCGAATACAGTATCTCATGCCCAGCAGTCACGCTTTCGATCACAAGACTGCTCTGTCCCACTCCAGGGCAAAGGCCTCCCTCCACTCTTTCCACTTCTTGCGAACCCGCGCGTCCTCCTTCCAATTTTGACGGAACCGGTCTAGTTCATAGTAATGGTCGGTATAGTTCGGTATTTTTTGTTTTAATTTAGATTTTTGTTGTTTTTTTCTGTGAACGTGGCGTCACCATTGGGCCCTATCAGAATACCAGCGCTGTGACATTTATGTATCATAAATGTCACAGCAACATGCTGAGATAGTGGCCTTTTGGCTTCGCACGGGACAAATTTAAACTTGTATCTACCTACGTCCTAATTATAAGTATTTGTCATATTGTTTACTTTGTTAATGTTTAATTTTTTGTCAATTTGTTTTGTCCTGTTGGGAATCCAATAAACACTTTTCTTTCTTTCTTTCATCCCGCCATCTCCTTCGTGGCCTGCCGCGACCCAGCATCACTGTGTCAGTGCACCAGTTTTCTGCTATTTTGGCCCATAGATGTCCGCCATGCGGCAGATTTGAGTAATGGCATTTCAATTTTTTTATATAGAATTGCAAATATTTTCTTTATAAACGAATACTGCAATATTTTTCACCACTTTTATATCCACCTTCCCACACCTAATACTTTTATATCTCGCACTCAAAACCATGAACCAATGTGACAATCCAATTGATTCTATAGACATTTGATATTAAATCAATTTATCACTACATTTTAAAACAAAGTCCTCCGCAGCATCTGTCTCTGTCTGTCTGTTCGCGATAAACTCAATAAACTGCTGCACCGATTTTCATGGTGCTTTCACCAATGGATACTAGTGGTTCTTGAGGAAGGTTAAGGTATATAATTTGTCACCATAACCGACATCGAAGCGGGTGAAGCCGCGGCCATCAGCTAGTAATAAAAATAAATATTGAATTACAAGTAATGTTCTTGATAATCGAATAGGTACTGCACTACTTTTCACCACTTTTATGTTCCACCTTCCACCTAATACTTTTATATCTCGCACTCAAAACCATGAACTCAATGTGACAATCCAATTGATTCTATAGACATTTGAAATGAAATCAATTTATTCCCGGCACCCGCAGATTGGATGAAATACTTGGACTGAAAATATATCTAGGATTAAATATTTCCGCCTAGACTCACCGAGTGGAACCATCGCGACGGGATCGACAGATGGGGCTAGCAGAGAAGTGAAATAGGAATTGATTTTTATGACCTAGTTTTTCTTGTGTCCAAGTAAGAGATTCAGCTACGTTTATTTTTTACCCGACTACGGCAAAGCCAAAGGAGGATTATGATTGTGACTGGCTATGTATGTATGTTTGTATGTATGTATGTGTGTATCTTCATCTGTTCCCTCATAGCTTCTAATCCACTTATCGGAACTCGACATATGAGGTATCGTTAGAACCGTCTTAATTTTCCACTGAACATAGGCTACGTGACGTGTCACAAAAAGCGATTTGGCGCCCTCTAGCGGACAAAAAGTAAGGCTTAAAAAAAATGGAGATAAATACGCCGTGTTTGGTATCATTTGAAAGGGCCTTTGTATTATTAGGAGAATGCAACACAGTCACTTGTTTTCCTATAAACACCAGTTTTATGGTGATGGAACTGCCTCCGTGGTCGAGTGGTTTAGGCATTTACCTTGTGACCCGGTGATCGTGGGTTCGATTCCCACGGGAAACATACTTTGTAAACTTGTTTCCGGTTTGGCTAGGACATTGCAGCCTTGAATCACCTGATTGTTTGACAAAAAGATGATTCCGTGCTTCGGAAGGCACGTATAAACCCCCAAATGGCGGTCGTCAAACCATGTCGGAGGCCCTTGAGGTGGTTTAAAAACTCTGGTGTGTGGGGGTCATAAGACCTTACTGCCCACACGATACGAAGAAGAATAGTGATGGTGTTTTCCTGCACCGTATTTGCCATCCGATTTTCAACCTAAACGATCCTAGCTAAAACTATCCTCATATTACCACCCCCCTTTTCTCTAAACCTTGATGATACTATCAACCATCAGAACCGAGCACAATATGCCCCCACTTCAGAATTCCGTAGCTATCTCTAAAACCATTTGTATGCGGAACCCGGCACAGAGTGATAAATTACACAGCTTGGCACGTGAGCTCTATGATGCATTCATATCGAGTTTTTAGGGTTCCTTGGTTATTTGGTTAACGGTTTTTTAACTGTATCCAAAAATAAATGTATACAGTTTTCGTCGTGTTTAGTTTCTCGATTTATTTTTTATTTTTTATTAATTAGTAAAAAAAGGAATTAAAATAAGCTGAACTATCATCAAAATTATCTATTTTCAGCACGGTGATTGATTGTATCCAATGCTTTCATCATCATCATCAGCCTATTAATGTCAGGCCTCCATTGCATGAGAGGGAATGGAATAATAATCCACCGGGCCCAGTGGGGGTTGGTAGATGTCACATGTCTTCTATTTTTTAGTTTTAGGACAATCGGTTTCCTTACGATGTTTTCTTTTAACGTTTTTGAGAGTAGTGAAGATGAAATAAATAACACAAAGTAATGGTCCAATCATAATTCTCCTGCCTAATTCTTCCATTCTTGTCTATTATTCGTCATCTCATCAGACACACCTTTCTTGCCATATCACATGTAATTTTCTGTTTAAACGGAACCAATGAAAAACGTTCACGCTTGACTGCTCAATGGATACGTGTCTTATCCAACTCGTTTACGTTATTAGCGGAGAATTTGATACTCTCATGTCAATTATTGCAGAAGGGAATTGCATCTACATATTGGTTTACTGCAGTTTTTATATGTGTCAAAAACCAGCTGAGGACTTTGATCCGGTCAGTCCAGATTTCTTCACAATTATTTTAATTTGAAAACAGGATATTTATCTGTTTATTTAGGGTTTAGAATTTACAAACTCAGTAAAATGCACAACACAAATAATTTATGTGTAGTAATCGCAATGTAGACGATGCAAAAAGAGTATGTAAGAATCGTATCAGGTGGCGTTATTTGGTCTTTGCCTACCTCATAAACCAATAGGGTATTTCACAAAAAAAACTAATTAGTCCATCAGATTTCAAAAAATATTATTATTTTTCGATAATCTAACAGACGGACGAAACAGAATCATATTTTTTTAGTCAGTCAACTACCCTATTGATTAACGTTTGACCACTTATACCAATTAATCGAAGAATTAAACCCGCAATAATGTTAACGTAAAATTACAATAAGATAAGCGCTGACAGATCAAAGGACAGCCGTCGAACATTAGCAACGTAGATTAGATTACAACTATCCCAAATGTCTGGACCTATCTAGGTTCCAAACTAGATTCTGTTCAGATCAATATTCTGCTGGGGATTTGAATTAAATGGGTGTGCTAGTTGTGTTTTGTCTCTATTGTTTTCTTTATGAGAATTTGTTTTGAGGGTTTTTAAACCGGTATGTATTGCCAATACTAAAGTTTGTTAGTTAGTCTGGCTAAATGCCTTTGTTTTACACATACGCACAATCTTACACTCACTTAATACAGAAATCCTGCCGCTGATCACACCTGGACGAAAAGCGGATGAGGTCTATGATGAATCGGGCGTGCCCAGAAGCTTTTTCACTCTTGCTTTGAAAGCAAACGTGTGAAACAACTCCTGGCTAACCTAATAAATTTGTCACAAACTACGAAAAATCATCAAAATCAATATTCATTATTTCAAATAAGGCTGAAAATAATGTTTCGAAAGTGGAAAATTCAAAAAACAGCCCCTTAAAACTCCGTCCCTTCGTAACTTCCTAGTGGTTCAGCTGAAAAAAAACGAAACTTTTATTGAAAGTGACCTAGATCAACACGCGATCCTCCTCCAGCCACGACAAAACCGTGATACAACAATTATTGTCAAATTCAAGTTTCCCATTTCGCCAACAATGCATTTAAAATCTCAAAACCACTAATAAAAACTAACGTAAACAGAACAAAATTCATTACCCAGTCCTTACCTCTCCGGGGTCAATATTCCAGTCGGGTCGCCCAACATATAGGTATTCAGAATTAAATAAATCGAAACCCATTCGTACAGACAAGCTCAGATATTCATAGAAGCCGTTTGGAATATAGTCGGTACATCTACAGAATATATTAGTTCTACTACTGCTGATACTGAAGGAATCTCAACCCTAGCAACACTGACCAAAGTTTAAACTTGAATGGAGGAAAGTATAGTTTAGAAAAATCATTTTGAGATATTAGGTATTTTGGCCCGATGTGGTCTGGTTATCTCGGCTACAATTGGTTGAATAAAATATAAGGGAGGGTAAACAATTGAGATACATTTACGGAGTGATAAGGTAATGTTTTTGGTGCCAAAACTATCTGTCAATATGAAAAACATTTATTGTAGGAGGGGCAAGAGATAAGAGATAGAATCAGTAGGGTCTGAAGAAACATTGATGCTTTTTGGACCTACAATAGAGGTTGAAGTACCATCAATATTTCTTCAGTCCCGTCAATGAACGATAAATCGAGAGGTATCTCTATACAAACGTCTTGATTCATTGTTCAGAATTAAGACTATATTGGTTCTTGGAACAGCGGACCAGAGTCTGGATTTATGGCCTGTTGATGGCAATAGGCTCGCCCTCTACAAAATTGGGCTCAAACATGACGAAATGTAGGTGTGCTATTAGGTATGATTCTGCCTAACTCTTCAGGGGTGCTGTGCTGTATCTTGCATCCAGGGTTTATCTTTTTTTTTTTTGGCGATCGGCGGCGGCGACCTCTCGCGTCCGGCCCTGGTGCAAGCCATGGTCCGGGGCGAGGAGGAATGGGACGCCGTCGCCTCCTTCTGCGAAGCAGTGATGCTAGCGAAGGAGGTCGCGGAACGAGAGAGGGAGAGAACCTCTCAACGTCCCAGCTGCCGCGGAAGGCGGGGAAGGCGCTCCGGGCGTCGGGGGCCACGTGATGGCTTCCGGCCACCGTAGACGCGGGCCTGTGGACGGTGAGTAATGGGCTAGCTCGCCGTCCGGCCGACGTCATGACGGCAACAGACCGTGTCGGCGGCGCGTTCGTGTTCCACGCGCGCCTCAAATAGATGTCAGCAAGGAGGGGTCCGCAAGGGCCGACGCCCGTCGGGGCCGCGGTATTTTGTACTAGATTACGTGGCCTCGGCACAAGGGCAAAGTAGGAACATGGGTTCGGTTTTTAGTCAGTAGAAGTCTGACACTCCCCTTCGCTCTGCCCAAGAGCGGGGGGGGGGGGGTCATTCGATGACCACGACACCAACTAAATCAAAATTCTATTTAAAAAAAACCTTCAAATCCAAAAAAATATCCCAATAATATTTCTCTACTCACAAAAAAAGGTCCAAATCCTAAAATAAAAAGTCTAGCCCAATCGTTTCCAATCTAGTCAGGCATTGGAATGAGTCCCCGTAGTGCGATATCACTAAATCTGTACATATATATATCTGTATGTATATACGTAACTACATACGTGTTCCGAATCGTTAACCGTCGTATCAATTGTCACGGGATGAACTGACGTCATGGACCCGTCACTCTCCGTTTAACTGGACTGAAAAATTGCGTAAAACTAGTAGATGTTCAGAGACATGGATACCAACTCGTGTAAACTGTGAATGTCAAGTCAATTCTATATCGAGCCATTTCAGGAAGAAGATGGTAACCGCCATTTTGCATAATTTTAGAAAACTTTTTTTTTTATATTTCTCAAAATATTTACAGCATCAATTTGAAATTTTTACTTGGTGTTAAATGGGCAACTCCCTTTTGATTCAAATGTATGAACTCAAGAGTAAGTGACAAAAGATTCAAAATCAGTTGATCTGGCGGTTAATAATTATTAAAACCGGTTTTGGGAATTTTGGCGCTTACGATGTTCTTCCTGAAAAGGCTCGATATGTTTAGAGATTTGGAGTTATCAATTTAAATAAAACATAACAGTATGTTATCATACCCACATTTGGCCAGTGATATTTTAGTCCCATATAATTTGGAGCAAGCCTATTGCCATCAACCGGGCACAAATCCAGACTACGTGGCTGCTACTAAGAATGATGAGAGAAAACCCAATAAGACCCGGATATCAGTCCCAGTTTTATGGGATGCAGCTGAACTTTTCTCAAATATGTTTGGATCGGCTTAGTCTAATCGGATGCAATTACCAGTATTTTACATGGAGTGACTACCGATCTGACTTCACAATACACGGAGGAAACTCCTTATGTAATGAGGTAATGACCCATTCACAGACCAAACTAGGCAAACGCCGCTTAACCTAAGGATACATAGGACTTAAAAATAAAGGCGAAATTAAGAGAAAGATGTTCGTATGTCTTTGTTTAAAATCTGCTCCTATAGTTACTTCGCTCTTCAAAAGGTTATGATTGCGAACTAGTATCGTAGGTTGCTGTGAGAGTAGCAGTGCTATCGTGTTCCGGGTCGTTAACTGTACCATCAGTTGTCAAGGGAGACCATCATTCATGGTTTCAAGCGAACTTCAGCAAAACTGGGATCGTTTGTTAGTAACGTATTGTTGTGAAGATATTATATAAACCTCGTTTATTACAGTCCTGAAATTACCTCTTTTTTATGATTGTGCTAAAGCAGTCAATTTAGGCACTCGGCTTTAATTTAGAAGTGATAGGAGTTAGTAGGAACATAATTATAACTATCGTACGTCCGTAGGTCCTTGTACATATATTTTAACTTGCATTGAAAAACAGCCAGACCCGGAACAACTAACGCCTAACAAATATTTGTTCCGTGCGGTAATCTAACGCGCCTACCTTAGATATGTTATGTCTTTGTCTATACGATGGCCTGAGTTATATGTAAAGCCAAGTCAGAGACTCTGAGAGTTTGTTAGGCTTTAACCACACGACAAAGAAAGAAGAGCCAGTCACTGTATATTTTTTTCATAAAAATACGTACAGTCGAACAAGCTAATAAGTATATAGCCAGCTAACCTGTATTCACTTTTAAGATTATACAGATACATTTAGAGACTGATGATACAGCGTTTGACATCAGTCGCTTAATGCGAAACACTTGATAAAACAAAATTACAATCAATATTTTCAGTGTTACAGAATTATAAAGATCTCTACCCTGTATACTTATTAGCTTGTTCGACTGTACCTTTTTATTACTCTCTATCGTTATAATTCTGTCTACATAATTTAAGAAAAAAAACCCTATAAAACATTTCCATATTAATAAAACTTCGTTTCTTCAGCACTTTACAAAAGTACATTTCCTGTACAAAATTCGTGCGATGACAGTCTGGAGAGACAATTCCGTTCAATAGACAAGCGAGCGGAATACACAATGAGGCGGTTCCAGCGACTGTACCTACTGTAGCCACCTGCGGAGACTATGATGTCATTGGGGTAAAAGTATTTTGAATTGGGTGATAAGTTTGGTTTTGAATAGGTAGACTTATAGGTTAGACGTTTGTCATAAATGATCAAGACATAGGTCTTGATCATTTATATCAAAAAAAAAACAAAAAAAGGCCTCTACATAGGTAGAGGCCTTTTTTTGTTTTTTTTTTTGTTCTGCAAATGTTGCCCCACACTAGGAATTTCTCCTGTATCGTGGGTGTGCGTTTTCGAACATTTAAACTCACATGCACAAACCAAACATCCAGTTGTCTACATTAAAAATAGGTCCACAATTGACGGAGATATGCGCGGAAAAATACTTAAACACGAATAGAGAATATCCTCCTTTTTGAAAGTCGGAACAGAATACAAATATTTTATTGGAACAAAAACATTATATTTGTTTTTTGTGTACGTTATTTAAGTAACTGTTTAACTAGTTTAGTAAGTGACAAATCGTATGGGACTAAAAAGGTGATGGATATAAAATATGTGGATGGATGGAGAGGGAGAGGAAGGCAAAGAAAAGATGGATGGAATGTGTGAGGAGTGATATGAAAGAGAAAGAAAGGAGTAAATGCTACGGTGACGTCTAACAGGAAAGAAAACGTGTGCACCCACCCTAAATAAAATGGGATAAGGGCTGTACTGAACTAGCTGAACTATATCGTAGTTAGTATCGCCCACCCCAGGAGTGAAAGACGAGGTACGACGACGACGACGGTACACGGACGGTACGGTGGGACGAGGTGAGTTTCGTTAGGAAGACCAAGGAAACTATAAATTTATTTTGAGAGGAATGATAAATATATGACAGAAAAAAGATTGTTTGACGTTTGACAGAGGAAAATGCAAGAAAACAACGGGTTGCGCTGACCTCAAGTAACGTGGGACAAGGGCAGGAAAATGGCAATGTAAAAAGGGCGAGCCAATTGCCGTCAACCGGGCTCAAATCCAGACTTCCTGCAAAATTGTCATCACAGTTTAAATCATTCATTAGATAATTTTCTCGCAACTTTCTCATTTATAATTCAAGAAATCAAATAAAAAACCCTTTCTCGTAAAATGCTATCCACAATTTAAAATTACACCTTTACCGGTAAAGCCTCCGCTATAATAATTTGCGCTCAGACCCAAGCTGGGACTATTCCGAAAGCCTCCAATCTTGGGCCGGAATGCTCGCGAGCCTTCTAGCTGGGAAGGCTACGATTCCGGGTATTCCGGTTAAAATCCTTCTCTCACCCGGATAAAATAATGATGAAGATATTTTCTAAGGTGGTTCGATGTTAAAGATTGCTTGAGTCCGTTTTAGGTATGGAACTAAGCGGTGCATAATAAGTACCAAAAGTATTATTGTTAGACTTTTATTAATCACTAGCTTTTGCCAGCGGCTTCGCCCGCGTGAAAATGACGATTTTCCATACAAACTTTCATCCCCTATTTAACTCCCTTAGGGGTTGAATTTCAAAAAATCCTTCCTTATTCCTTGTCTACATTATAAAGGGAACCTCTGTGCAAAATTTCAGCTTTCTAGGTCCAAGGGTTTGGGCTGGGCGTTGATGAGTCAGTCAGTCAGTCAGTCAGGACTTCTCTCTTTATTTATTAGATAACTTAACATTACGCATGTAATCCCTGATGGGTTAGGCAGATGTGTAGCCATTAGTACACCCAGATTTAGCCAGTTAAAGTCACATGTAATAGGGGGGAGCCTATTGCTATCAACCGGGCACAAATAAAGACTCCGTCGTTCTTACGGAGAAATAAGTCGGAAAAACCCAATATCACTTTGCCAGACATGGGATTCGAACTTAGTAAATATCTCATGCACAGTAGTTACGTTGTCGATTAGACCAACGAAGCATTCATAATAAGAATAAGAGAGGTAGAGATGGAGGTCCTCATGTATATAATATTTATATACAAAAACACATTAATAACGACGATTTTGACGACACGGTTGGCGCAGTGGCTGAGTGATTGGACTGCTGCGCTGTGTGTCGTGGGTTCGATGCCCGCACGGAACAAATATTTGTATGGCCTACAGATAGTTGTTCCGGGTCTGGGTATTTGTGTATGTGAATTTAAATGTTTGTGAACGCACCCACGATACAGGAGAAATTCCTAGTGTGGGGCAACGTTTTAAAAAAAAAAGAAAAGAAAGAAAAGTATAAAATTGCACATAACCATCAAACAATTAATAAATAACACAGCATCAGAAAACAAAACGAAACTGTCTGCAACATTCATGAAAAATAAATCTGTTTCTCCGCACCCACACCTAAAACATTCTCCTTTGAGTTCCAAACAGTATTTTATTTAAAGCACTGTTTGAAGATAAATATTGTGAAGCCTAAGTGAGGCGTCAAAGGGCATCAGCAGAGCTATATCTCACTGTCGAACTGCCAGACGGTCAAGACGTTGGTACATTAAACAAACATTTTTCAAAGTTCAGTGAGATCAGACGCGAGGATTTTATAAACTGTTTCTTTGTTGGTAGTCATGCAAATAATGGAAGAGTGTAGAAAGGGGATAGAATATAAAGAAATACGCGTTTATATTGCGTATTTGGTTCATCATGATCATCAGCCAATAATGTTCCCACTGCAGGGACTCAGGCCTCCTCTCTAGGAGAGGGATGGGCTATAATCCACCACGCGGGCCCAGTGTGGATTGGCGGAGTCACATGTCTTCGAATTTTTTGGTTCTAAGACATGCCGGTTTCCTCACGATGTTTTCCTTCACCGTTTTGAGAGCAGCGGCGATGAATTAAATTACACAAAGTACTGCGCCAGCCTGGGTTCGAACCCACGACCTACTGTTCGTAAGTCGGGGCCGACACCACTGGGCCACCGCTGCTGCGTATTTGGTTATCTCTCTTTTATAACGTTTTATACTCGAACATTTATTAATTTTATTAACGTATGTAATTATAAATTATCATTCGTTGGACTAGTGGTCGCAAGCGCGTCTGCTGACGATGAGGTCTTGGGTTCGATTCCCGGGTTGAGTAGAGGGTTATTGGATTTTCCAGTCAGATTATTCTTAGAAGCAGCATGGATGTTTGCCCAGTTGTGCCAATAGGCTAGCCTCTTATTGCATAAGACTTAAACATAACTATTGAAATATTTCTTGAAAAATAGAATCTTTCTTCCTTAATAAATAAAGTCAATATTTATATAAGGAGATAACTAATCTATTGCTCATTTCTTTGAGATGTTTGTGTTCATTCAATCATTATAGTTCAAGTAAATACAAATGTTACTTTTTGCATCCAATTAATATATCTATGTTTTCCGTAGCTTTCGTTTGTTATTTTGTTCCTACTCTTTGTGAGATGATCGCACATGTAGATATTCAGGTAAAGCCACACTTATCATAGTCGATCCGTAGATGGGTGTTCTTCCATTACATACCGACTTTCCTCCATGCCTCAAAAATCACGCTAATCCGACGTCCCGGCTGCCATTCGTTGTCAGTGGCATGAAAGTCTGCCACAGCAGCTTACCAAGGCAGTCTGATAGTCTTATCAGTTGCTCCATGTATAATACTTGTATTTTGCTGCATGTGGTTATGCTGGTAGTCTTGAGGTGAAACTAGTCCACATAATTATAAAATACTAGCTTTTGCCAGCGGCTATCGTGAAAATGACGATTTTCCATACAAACTTTCATCCCCTATTTAACTCCCTTAGGGGTTGAATTTCAAAAAATCCTTCCTTATTCCTTGTCTACATTATAAAGGGAACCTCTGTGCAAAAATTCAGCTTTCTAGGTCCAAGGGTTTGGGCTGGGCGTTGATGAGTCAGTCAGTCAGTCAGTCAGGACTTCTCTTTTTTAACCGACTTCTAAAAAAAGAAGGAGGTTCTCAATCGGATGTTTGTTTTTTTTTTTTTTTTATGTTTGTTCGGGCATAACTCCGTCACTTGCTAACCGATTTGAAAAATTCTTTTTTTGTTGGAAAGGGTATACTTCCCAAATGGTCCCATATTTTTTTTATAGAAATCGGACAAGCGGTTTTTGAAAAATCAACAAAACTCAAAAAAAATACTACATTGTCCACATTAGGTGAACCACTAAAAAGTGAAAAATAAAAACTTTTTAACAAAAAATAAAACCGACTTCAAAAAAAAAGTCAAAAATAAATCAGTTTCTGAAGTCGGTGACAAAAAAATGAAATCAAACAAACAAAAGTCACCGACTTCAAAAACTGATTTATTTTTGACTTTTTTTTTGAAGTCGGTTTTATTTTTTGTTAAAAAGTTTTTTATTTATAAAAAATAATAAGATGAACGATGCTAAGCTACAATAGGGTTGTTGACACCTACTACGAATTCATATAAATTTATGTTTTAAAAATCAATTATAGTTTTTAGAATCCTAAATTAATAATTTAAGAAACTAATTTTTTGTCTTTAATTAAATAAAATTGTTTTAAATTGAGTTATTTCATACCCATTATCACGTGACTGCGAACACCAATCAGAGCGCCATGACGTCACGAGCCTCGAGACTAGCTGATTTATTTGTCATATCGAAGGCAAAAGTATCAGCGGTGAACGATTTTCTTCATTAACTTATTAAAATTACTTTATACCTACGATATTTATCACAATGGAGACTGGATTTATGAAAGGAAATGGTTCTAACTTACCGAAAATTGATTCTTTGATGGTTCTTTGCTACAAACACGAATTTTTGTGCGTCGGAGTTTCGAAGTACAGTATGACCAACTTAATTGTGAAGTATAAGGTGGCGTTACTCTTGTCAAGCAAAATTACATCTATACGTCAAACTTGATACATTTATTTTAGTTCCGTTTTTTGCCACCTACATAGATAAGTTGGTTTAAGTTGTAAGTAGTAATCTTTGTAAGTATTTTTAAAGTGATATAATATAGATGAATGAAAGAGACTTACTAACTTACTCATTTTATATACATATTTAGAACTTTAAACTTCTCATCTATCATCAACAAAATAAAAAGTTATGTTAAGTGCAAATTTTTAGTATGTTTGAAACAAACAATAACATTAACAAACAAGTAACAAACGACAATTTTGGAAGAAACTCAAATACATTGATTTAATTTTGATTTTTATAGTTTACTAGCTGATGCCCGCGGCTTCGCCCGCGTGGAAGTCGGTTAAATTATATATACTAAAAACCTTCCTCGAGAACTACTTTATCCATTGGTGAAAACAGCATGAAAATCGGTGAAGTAGTTTTTGAGTTTTTGAAGCGTACACAAACCAACATAACATTTTTATGTATAGAGATTTAGAACTCACATCGAAGTGATCTTTACAAAAATAACTGGTACTTGTTGTTGACAATGATGAATGATGATGAATGTCTTCTAGCCATTTCTAACAATTTTCTCCTTATTTCTGCCCTTTTTGGAACGCTTATGAAAAGTTTTTGTGGCGTACTGATTGACGTACCTACTTTTGTAATCGGCACTGTACAACATTTATTGTAAATCGTCGTATTCATTTTAGTGTTTTTAAAAGTATATTCCTAAGAACTGAATCAAGATCAGTGCAATGTGACAGATCGTAAAGTTTTCAAAACGGCCCGTGACGTCATCACAGCCATTTGACAGTTTAGAGCGTTTTAGCCGGAATTTTTAAAACTATTTTTATTTACGTTTTTTCTTATTAAAATAATGTCATAATTTTTCAATTAATATTTTTTTTGTGTATGTATAGGGTCTATCTATAAAATAAAAGCGATTCCAAAAATTAGTCAACAACCCTATTTCAAATTATTCGACTTCAGTACTAGCTAAGTATTCTGAAATACGCTTGTCAAAGCGTTATTTCCAAGTCAAATTGCTAAATTTACCTAGATGGTCAAAATTAAAAAAAAAATGATAAACAGACCCAAAACCCACCGGAACCCTGGAATACAGTCACTTTTTCATGGCTCATACATAATCGTAAAGCATCATCACGCGACGTCGTGTGATGAGGCAAATAATGTGTTGAAACACAGGTGAAAATTGGATACTTATTTAAACAACAATTTAAACACAAAAACTTCACAATACCAACAGGTTCCACCTAGTTTCTCTTCACACACAATCCTCTCGTCGTCTCCACTACCAAAACTCATTTCATTACCAAACCAGAAACGAACACCAAAAGTTGTTTAAAATTACCTATCTCCAGAACCATTGGCCTCAGGTACCAGGATCCCAGAGACTTTAGGAGCTCGGCTTTCGGCACCAAAAGTAGCAACCGCTAATACTTCGCCCAAACTTTCAGATTCCTTTCGTTAAAGTTTCCGGTGCACTTTGCTCCGGAATCTGACTTCGGGAATAGCGTTCCTTTGTTACTGAGCGGTCTATTTTTAATTCTTTATTGAAAATGGGAAGGTATTATCTTGGGAGAGTTTTCTTTGAGTGGATATTTTTGAAGCATTAGCTCAGGTGTGATTTTTTTATAAAATATTTGAATGTATGTTGTACTTACCTATTAGCTGTTATAATTACGAGGGTGACGTCTACTTTACCGGACGATCCTATGGTTTCCTCCATTTCCCTGGGTACTTGACATATAGGATACTTTTTATCCTAATAGTACCTTTCTAAGCACCTTCTCATTGGCAAAGCTACGACAAACCCCAGTATATAATATTGTTTGTAGGTAGGTATGTTTCTGAAAAATTGTCTAGATTTAAATATAAAACCATTTCTTTATACCACAGAATGACCCAAAAAGAAAACAGTTGTGATATTTCAAATAATAATGTAAAAGAAACACAATTCCCTCTGCTATCAGATTCACAGCAAAAATAGGTATTCGAATATTTTCCAACCAATCAAGTTTTATCGAGGAAAAAACCTCAAATCGGCTCGCTCGTATGAAAAGGAAAGAAAGAAAGAAAACAAACACTATCACGGCTGATACGGAAAAACGATAACAACAGGCATCGACGTGGAAAGTTTTAAGGCAGGCGTAGACCTGGGACAGCATAGTTATTACTGACAAAGAAATATCAACCCTGTTTTTAGAAGTATACTGAGTTGAAATTACATTGACCTGAGGTTAACCTGGTGAAGGTTGCAAGGATCCACTGAATTACAAAACGCACAGGACCGGTCAATATGGCGACACTTGGGGGAGGCCTATGTCTTTCGGCTGGAATGATGATGATGCTGATGAGCCTACAAGATAAAGCAATGTTAGTCGAGGTTGGTCCTTGGAAGGGTGAAGTCTTGGAAGGCTTTAAACTTTTGTCCCGGATGTCGTTCTCAGATCTTGAAAGCTGTGACGATTTTCCATACAAACTTTCATCCCCTACTTAACTCCCTTAGGGGTTGAATTTCGAAAAATCCTTCCTTATTCCTTATCTACATTATAAAGGGAACCTCTGTGCAAAATTTCAGCTTTCTAGGTCCAAGGGTTAGAGGTCTTACAACCATTCTTACAAAGACAACTTGTTCTATTCAGTAACGACATAGGTTTGGAGGGTCGATTACTGGTCCAGTTAGACTGGAAGCAGACATCAACTTGTTTAAGAAAATGCTAGTATTATTCATGATCTGTCTAGGTAGATCACATCTTGAGGATTCTTTTTTATAGCCCATGCTATGCCACTGCTGAGGTATAAGGCTCCCTTAATTTCTTGCATTAGTCCTTATCCCGTGCCTCTACGAATCAATCTTTGAAGTACACGTCCAGATCGTGTTACCATCTCTTTCTGGTTCATACCTATTCGTAAAAAAAAACTGCGCTGCTCTCCGCCAAGTCTATCCTTGCCCTTAAATTCAAAATTATCACTACTTTATTTCCAAACGATTTGACAACAACATAGAAATACGCAAGCAGCTATCTTTGCAATATGAAATTTTAATGCTTTACTGTGCAAAAGTTGTGATATTCAACGATAAATATGGCTGCGTCGTAACTTAGTGCTTTGCTCAAAGTTATTTTGGAGATTGTGAGTTTCTTGCCGTGATATTGTGCTTCCAGTTATTTTGTTAGCGATATGCTCTTGTTCTGCTACATGCATATTTAACTATGGATATTGTTTTATGAGTGAGAACGGAAAATTGTAGCTTTTGAAATTCTATAAATGCATTAGATAACATAACGTCACGCCTGTAATTCCCGATAGATTGGGCAGTGGTGTACCTTAGTACACCCACATTTTGACAGTTATCTTTCAGTCCCAAGCTTATTGTCATAAACTGGGCACAAATCCAGACTCAGCGGCTGCTACTGAGAAATCTTTGATGGAAAAGCCCTATAAAGAAAGAAAGAAGAAAAGAAAGAAAAAATATTTATTTGTCGCAGAATAATGATACAATCAAAAGCAGTAAACATACAAGTAATATTAAAAAACACACAACACTAACACACAAACAACACAACACTAAAACTTTGTCCGACCCGGAAATCGAACCCAAGATCTCATATCTATCAGTCGCGTTTGTGACCACAACAGTAACGAGGCAGTCCAGTTATCAGTTACAAGCTAAGTCTAGCTCAATGGCGATTTTCAAAAAACCGATTGGATTTTGACGACGAAGCGTAAAGTGTAGTGACAGTCATTCTCAAACTTTTGAAAGAGGTTCTTGTGGTTAAATAAGAATAAGCCCTCGGGTGTCATATTACTCAGTACTAACTACGTTGTGGAGGTCAACTAGGCAGCCGCTTCAAGTAAAATACTGGTATTCAGCTGCATCTGGTTAGACTGGAAGCCGAGCCCAATAGCCAAGAAAAGGTAGGCAGATAACAAGTTATTCCAAAAAAAAAAATGTTGTTTCCTTCATACACACAAAACTTTGAGCACCACAGTCCCAACCAATCAACGATCCGTCAACCACGTGATATGAACCAGTATCCTATCGTTAACCAATCACAACAGCTGACAGCCGATTTGAAAGTTTTTTTTTTTTTTTTTTTCAAAAATATTTTTAGTTTTTTTTTACATTGCAATCACATACGTGTGATCAGATTACAAAACGGTTATTTTTTACGTTTTCTAGTCTATGCGTTGATAGAATCCTTTGACGTTCTGTGAGGTTTTTGCCGATTGCAGTTTTTTTTAAAGCTGGTAGTAAAAATGATGGCGGTACAGTGAATATTCCGTTCGTATGAAATATTGATAGCGGTTTTGGTTTCAGGCCAGTTCTGAGTTTCTAATCTGTAGGGTTTTTTTTTTGCCAGAGGTATTGGATATATTGAAAATTATGTTGGCACGGTTACATAACATCACAACTGTAATTCCTGTAGGGTTAGGTAAAGGTTGGCTGTGGATTATCGAAAGGATAACGCGGCTCCGACACAAGGACTTAGAAGGGAAGGAACATGGGTTTGGTTTTTAGTCAGTAGAAGTCTGAAACTCCCCTTCGCTCTGTCCAAGAGCGGGGGGGGGGGGGGGGGGGGGGGGGGGCTATTTTCCACCCATCAAAAAAAAAAAAAGGGTTAGGTAAAGGTGTACTTAATAGGACACCCAGATTTCGCTATTTATGTTTGGTCCCTTAAATAATAGCCTTTAAAACTCCGTGGCTGCCACTGAGAAATTCTTGATGGGAAAACCCAATAATAATTTGCCTAACCAAGGAATCAAACGTAGGGCCACATGCTCAGTAGTACCGTTAGCGACCACTCGACCATCAAGGTAGTCAAAGTTTCATTAAGGCGGGATTGCAGTACTTTTTAAGATTTTTGAACCTTTGAAAATCGAACTTTTGAGTTAGAATTATCGGCTCGATATATTTTTTTTTAACAAAAATGACTCTAAATCACAATTTAAAACGTGTACTGCTAAGACATTTCATCATGAATTTATATGAAAGTTATATCAGTAGATAGAACTTTTTATTCTGAAGTAAATGTTGAAAACATATTATTGTCTGATATCTTTATCATTTTTATCCAAAGAGAAAAAACAGTCAAAATTTAGGCATTATATCGCTCGCGTGGCAGGGCGGGAGGTGAGGTAGTGCGTTCATAAAAACAAAGTACTGCAACCTCGCCTTAATATCGTATTTTCAAATAAAAACTACTTTATCATGAACATAAAAGATCGAGATCGTAAAAATCCAAAATAACAAAAAATAACCTTGAACGAACAACCCCATAAAACTCCCATAAACAAACTCGTGAACAAATTAATTATAAACTAGTTAATTATTAAATTTAATTGGCATTTGACCGTAACGTGGCTGCGTGACGATAAAACTAAAAGTTTCACTCCGGGGGTTGTGTTTCATTAAAATTTCTAAATTAAAACGCCAATAGTTTGTCACCCCTGTGTTAGAGTTGTTTCAAACTTGTGTGAGAAACATGGTTTGTTTATGTTTATGTGTCGGGTTGTTCGAAAGAGATACCGCGGCCTCAACACAAAGGGCTAAGAAGGAACATGGGTGGTTTTTCGTCAGTAGAAGTCTGACACTCCCTACCGCTCTGCCCAGAGCGGGAAGAGTCATTTGATGATTTCCCACCCTACATAAAAAAGGTAATCTTTTTCTAAGTAAGACTGCCTCGGTAGTCTAGTGGATGCAAGTGCGACTGTTGAGCATAAGGTCCTGAGGTTGATTCCCGGGTCGGGTCAAGTGTTATTGGGTTTTTTCTATCAGGGATTCTCAGTAACAGCCACTGAGTTTGAATTTGTACCCATTTGATGACAATGTTAGGCTCTCTATAGCATGGGACTTAATCATAAATGGCGAAATGTGTGTGTACTATTAGGTACATTTCTGCCTAATCCTATAAGAATTACAGGCGTGATGTTAGCATGTTATATTATTAACTGCCTCGTTGGTCTAGTGGTCGTAAGCGCGACTGCTGTGCATGAGGTCCTGGGTTCGATTCCCGGGTCGGACAAAAAGAGCTATTGGGTTTTTCATTAGAAATTTCCCAGTAGTAGCCCGGAGTTTGGAAGTTGGCGGTATAGTACCCCCGTGCCTCGGAAAGCACGTTAAGCCGTTGGTCCTGCGCCTGATCTCTCTCCGGTCGTGGCGGATTGCCGTCCCTGAGCACTGAGAGATAAAGGAACAGAGAGTGCACTTGTGCCTGCGCACACACTTATGCACTATATAATATCTCCCGCGCAGATGGCTAAAACGGTCAGGGGGACTATATATATTATTTGGAACAGAGGAGGTAGATTTGATCATCCTGAAACTTGATCGAAATAGATTTTGCAGTGGTTCAAGCAGTTGATTGCTGCGATACGTCTCGCAGGTTCGATCTCCGCACGAAACAAATACTTGTATGGCCTACAGATAGTTGTTTCGGGTCTGGGTGTCTGTGTATGTGAGTTTAAATATTTGTGAACGCACTCACGATACAGGATAAATTCCTAGTTTGGGGTAACGTTTTACTAAGAAAAAAAAAGAAAAATTTGAGCAATTTCAAAGTCGAAAAATGGATAAGACTAATATTAAAACCATTTAAAAGGAAAGTTTAGCTCTCTAGCTCTTTTTCATGTTTAGTTCTTAGTTTTTTTATTATTACTTTTTTACTTTGTTATGTGCACTTGTGGCATGTGCCAAATAAATATGTTTTCTTTCTTTTTTTCTTTTCTTTAGCTCTAGAAAGAAGTCTGACCCACATATTAACAAAACAAAACACAAAAAGCATTTCATAGTTCCACATTCCAAATCTAAAAACTTCTCCAATTAAATTGCGATGCAGAGAAACGTAGAAAGAGAAAGTAATACAAAACACTCGTGCAAGAAAGAGACAAAGCTATACTGAAATAGTTGCAGGAGTCACAGTGTACGATTTAATTTAGCATTTTAATTCATTTTAATTAAAAGTTGTTTGGCCTGATTTCCCTTGTCGCGTCGTTTTGTTTCCGAATCAAACGGTATTGGGGTGGATATTCGTGGGGGAATATATTTGTAGGGTAAGTGATTTGAATGCAGGGTAAACTGTTTTGCTGCGGGTTGTTCGAAAGAGATGCCGCGGCCTTGACACAAAGGGCTAAGAAGGAACATGGGTGGTTTTTAGTCAGTAGAAGTCTGACATGATTTCCCACCTCCTTTTAGAAGAGGAATGAGCTATAATCCACCACGCGGACCCAATGCGTGTTGGTAGATGTCACATGTCTTCGAATTTTTGGTTCTAAGACATGCCGGTTTCTTCACGATGTTTTCCTTCACTGTTTTGTGAGCAGTGGTTATGAAATAAATTACACAAAGTAATGCGCCTGCCTGGATTCGAACCCACGACTTACTGTTCGTAAGTCGGGGCGGCCACCATTGGGCCACCAAATTATACAACACGATTATCTGCATCACATGCAACCACAATCCAAAAATTCAACAATTTTCATTATACACCACAAAAAACGACACGTTGTTTTAAAACAAAACTGTACACTAACAAAATTATCATACAAATATGTATAACACATAGTTTTAATTAAACTACGGCTAGAGATTTCCCCTGTCGCTGTGAAGTGTGGCTAGGTCATGCCGCGTTGTTGTTCCACTTCAGTTCTAGGTAGCCTGTGTTATGCTGGCTATTATGTGCAGGGGACATGAGATGAAATACTGGGGAATTGTGTGTTGGTCAAGTTATGGTAGGAGTAATTTTGACAATATTAAAGTTGTGAGCTACTCTCAAAACGGTGATGGAAAACATCGTGAGGAAAATGGGATGTCTTAGAAGCAAAAAAATCGAAGACATGTGACGTCTACCAACCCGCACTGGGCCCGCGTGGTGGATACATGCTAACATGCACATAAGAGTACCTCTCCTGGAGAGGAGGCCTGAGTCCCTGCAGTGGCAACGTTATAGGCTGATGATGATGATGACCGGTCATAGCGAAGTTGAATCGTAGAAGGAATGAGCTCCAATCTACCACGCGGGCCCAGTGCGGGTTGGTAGATGTCACATAATTATCTTCGATTTTTTTAGTTCTAAGACATGCCGGTTTCCTCACGAAGCTTTCCTTCACCATTTTAGGAGCAATAGTGATGAAATAAATTGCACAAAGTAATGCGCCTGCCTGTGTTCGAACCCAGGGTTTACTGTTCGTAAGTCGGGGCCGCAACCACTGGGCCACCGTTTGACCACTAGACCGGTGACAGACAACAATTTGTCAAAAAGCTTAAACCCCGTTTTTGTCACTCAACAAAATACTTCAAAGCCCTGCCAACCACACAAATAAGCACAAAGCTTGTAGATATAGCTACAGTGACTAAAAAACTGAAACAACGGGAATGTTTGAATACTTTCTTTCATTATAAACAGTTGGAACTATTTAAAATGCCCGTCTCTTAGGCCGAGGAAACGGGAACAGTCGCGAAATAAGCCTATATTTGGGTCACTGGGTATTTATTTTTGTTTTACTTTTGGAGAAATTAATAGTTATTGATTTGGTCGTGTTGTGGTAATTATTGTATTGTTGTGACTTAATTAGTATTGTAAAAATAATAACTTAAAGTTCCACAAACTGGCTTAATTAGACTAAGACTTCCTCGTTGGTCTAGTGGACGAAAGATCGGCTGCTATGCATGAGGTCTGGGTTTGATTCCCGGATTGGTCAAATTGTTAATGGGTTTTTCCATAATAAAAATTCTCAATGGCAATAGGCTCGTCCCCTATTACAAGGGGCTTTTAAATATAATCGGCAAAATGTTCATAGGGATGACATGTCGTGATGGTTTATTGTGTAAAAATAAGAATATAACTTTTATTGTGAATTTAAAAGTGTTGGTTATTCAACTTCATTTGCGATGCCCTCTTTCCAGCTATTTCGCGGGCGGTTTGAATTGTAAACGGATATGGCTGAATATCTGCTAGCATTTTGGATAGAGTGGCTTCCTGACCTCCACGACCCAGTTACCGAGTAATATGATACTTCTTTGTAAAACTGGTAACCAGAACGGAAAATTGAATGCTTTGATAATATCCACAATATAAATACTGACTTCTGTAATACGTGAGGACTATTACAACTGTCAAGTTGGTTGACTGGTTAGTCAAAGTCAAAGTCAAAAATATTTATTTCAAGTAGGCCAGTAACAGGCACTTTTGAATAGTCGAATTAAACTAACTGCGGCACTCAGAGATATCCAACGATTGCTCAAGCCGCCACCCAGCAAAGGCCTGACATAGTTTTGTATGACAAAACTGCCAAAAACCCTTACCAAGCGACGGCCCAAGCAACCACTGAAGCTCTCCGAGTGCGGCAGCAAACTACTGAACTACTGAAGCTAAATAAACTAAGCTACAGTCCCAGTCACAAGGCATAATAACTCGTGAGTGTACTGTAGTTGCCAATTCCAAAGCGTTGGTCTCATGAGAAGAATGGCAAGAAACTTCATGGACACTCTTTTAAAATCGTTTGGGTTTACAATATGTTCAAGGTACAAACATAATCTTGGTATAATACACACATGAAGACTATGCAGATTAGTGTTTGAGATGGTCTTTTGAAGAAAGCACCACACAGATTTGAGTGGACCCGTCCAGTCAGTGCAAGCATTTGTCAGTTATCGTGGAGCTCGACTTATAACTCAAGGAGCTCAACGTCACGACGAACAATACCAAAGAAAGGACATTTGGGTGGGTCGCTTAAAATACTCAAACTGCCAAACAATCGTTAAAATTAAATAAAAACCCACACGGTCCTCACATTCACAATATGAAAATAATAATAAAATACATGAAGATCATGCAGATTAGTGTCTGAGATGGTCTTTTGAATAAAGCACCACACAGATTTGAGTGGACCCGTCCTGTCAGTGCAAGCATTTGTCAGTTATCGTGGAGCTCGACTTATAACTCAAGGAGCTCAACGTCACGACGAACAATACCAAAGAAAGGACTTTTGGGTGGGTCGCTTATAGTACTCAAACTGCCAGACAATAGTTAAAATTAGAGAAAGACCCACATGGTCCTCACATTCACAATATAAAAATTATAAAATATTTGTCATATTAAATAATCATGTCAAGTTATTAAATGTCAATATACACAAAACTAAATGAAAAATAAAATATTTAACAAGTAAATATTGATCAAAAAAGCAAAAAATAATATCATACTTAAAAAAGTAAATAATGTCATTGTGTATAAAGAAATATCATAAAATGTCAAATTGTAAAAGGATTGTAAATAATGTATAAATAATTAAAATGTCAAAGTGTAAGAAATAAAAAGGTACAATTAATAAAAAGATATAAAATCAATTCACCTTCAATTCAAATTGGAGCAGTTCAATCCCAAGCTTTTTTGTCCTCTATATAATCTTTAACAGCATAAAAAGCTTTCTGGCAAAGTTTACGTTTTATAAAAGATTTGAATTTATTAATGCTTAAATTTTGAATGTCGCTTGGAAGTTTATTATAAAAGCGAATACATTGGCATCTAAATGATCCACCTATTTTCTTAAGCCTTGTTGTGGGTACAATAAATTTATGTTTATTTCTTGTATTTATATTGTGAATATCACTATATTTCTTAAAAAGCTTAATATTTGCTAACGAGTGGCCATCCATGAGCTCATCCTCAGTAGTTTCCCTAGCCACTTGGTCTAGTAAGGGGAACTGTCTAATGATACAGACGAGGCAGTATACCTAGAAAGACATCATTCATCATTGTCATCATTGTTTAAAAAAAAAGGTACATCTGGCACTTAAATGATGAATATTTTGCGAATAGGTTTCACGTACTTTTTTGTTAAGTTATTTCATAGATGCCGTGTTTCGTAGATACCTTACTACTTACTATACGAAGAAATAGACAAAACAGGACGGCACGATTGGCACAGTGGTTGAGCGATTGGACTGCTGCGCTGCGTGTCGCGGGTTCGATCCCCACACGGAACAAATATTTATATGGCTTACAGATAGTTGTTTCGGGTCTTTGTATTTGTATAATTATGAGAGTTTAAATGTTTTTAACCGGAAAAATTCCTAGTGTGGGGAAACGTATTGAAAAAAAAGATAAAGAACTAGACATAATCTTGGTCAACTCACATGCTGACTATCCAGACTAGTGTCTGAGATGGTCCAGTACCAACCTTCATCATCATCAGCCTACAATGTTCCCATTGCAGGGACTCAGGCCTCCTCTCTAGGAGAGGGATGGGCTATAATCCACCACGCGGGCCCAGTGCGGATTGGCAGATGTCACATGTCTTCGAATTTTTTGGTTCTAAGACATGTCGGTTTCCTCACGATGTTTTCCTTCACCGTTTGAGAGCAGCGGTGATGAAATAAATTACACAAAGTAATGCGCCTGCCTGGGTTCGAACCCACGACCTACTGTTCGTAAATCGGGGCTGACACCAGTACCAACCTTACTAGCTACATATCTAATCTTACTACCACAGTACAAGCTACAGTTTCAAATATTTCACCAAGAAATCTTAGTCCAACACAGTGCAGCAACATTATTAATACACCCAGCTACAAACACTAATAATAATAATAAAATATTTAATCAAAATAACAATGTTAACATCAAATAGAAATTTCTATAAATGCACTTGACTTAATGCTAGTTAACAAAACTGGCAGGTGTTGCAACCAGTACCCTTACTAAGTTATAAAATAACTTGTATTAAGGGCAGTGGTACAGCCCCATACGTATACACTGGTACAACAAAACATGGCACAGTGTACCAACAAGCTGTAAGTTAGTCACAGGACTAGCAGGGCATAAGTGTTGGTCCAATAATAACTGGGGACTAAACAAACCGGGCTAAGTTTACGGGCTAGGCTAAAATCTAGGCAAGTCGTCAAGTGTGGGTTGGTTTGAGGCATAGACTGAAGCGGGAATCAAAATTGATGTGTCTAGTGGCAGTACCATTATGTAAGGTGAAAAGATGGTCGTCTGGCAATAGCTAGTATTATGATAAAGACAGTCTTTGTTTCTTTCTTTTGTGGCTTAACCAAGTTTGGATTTGGATTGGGACTTGGATTTACATGACGTAGAGAAATATTACTGAGGCATGCTGGTTTCCTCACGATATTTTCTCTCATCGAGGCCATATTATGACAAAGTACAGTTATTGTTATAGTTAATTAGTGCATAGTTCATAGTCTTAAAGGTATCTGAACAGTGAACAGTTACAGTAGGTGTCTTTGCTTTCTGAGGCATTGATCTGTCCCGTCAGGGCTGTGGATTATCGAAAGGATAACGCGGCTCCGACAAAAGGGCAAAGAAGGAACATGGGTTTGGTTTTTAGTCAGTAGAAGTCCGACACTCATTGACATCTGACTCATATTTGATGATTTTCCACCCACCAAAAAAAAAGGGCATTGATCTGTAAGTCATGAACAATAATTTATGCCATGTTTCAAAGCGTTAAGCACACTGTTTGGAATTTTCCTATAATTAGACATCGACAATAAACTGAAATTGTCAGTCATTGCAAACAATGAGGACTAAGAAACTAAAAATTATATTATAGCTTCTAAATTATGTTGCATGGATGTTGTTGATTAAATGTTTGCAATGAAAGTTAGACCATATTTTCTGTTTTTTAGTCTCAACCTCTATTACATGATAACAATTCATCTATTTTAATGTAGCCCGCAGATTACCCATATTTCCTTATCCCGCCCCGCTACCGCCTCAACCCCGCGACCCCCCAACTTACTCGTATATGACCACAGGAATCTCGTGACAAAGCCGCTCCACACTAACTTGATTATATACTAAGTGCTTTTACACTAACACACTATTTATACAACCACAGCATACGAATTATATAGCAGTAACATAATGCGTAAATAACTGGTATACAAAAATACTCTTAAAGAAACCGAGAAGCATTTGTTCTGTGTAATGTTTTTATTTAACCATACCTGGGAACCTTCTAGCTACGGAAATATTGAGGGTCAAAGAAACAACTGTTTCTTTTTAAATTTAATTAAATACCTCCATGACACCTTTTTTTTGGAGGGTGGGAAATCATCAAATGACTCTTCCCGCTCTGGGCGGAGCAGAAGGGAGTGTCAGACTTCTACTGACTAAAATCTACCCATGTTCCTTCTTAGCTCTTTGTGCCGAGGCCGTGGTATCTCTCTCAAACAACCCGCAGCCCCGACGGGATCTCCATGACCTCTGCACAACATAATGCTTTGAGAGCGTTACAGTAATAGCTCAGACTCTCTAGACTCGCGCCTCGTGCTTCGTATCGCACCTTGCCTCGCAGCTCGTGTGATTTTTGCGAGATATTGTGTGTCTGTTCACACTCTCGCGAGGCGTTCAGTTCGCTTTAAGCCATCAATGACGGAAGACGTTGAATTATTAGCAACATCAACTCCTTTCTTACTTAGTTTTTACAACTACGTGACTTATTTACAAAAAAGATTTTTTTTAATACGTCGCCGAAGAAGATGGTGGATGATACCTATAAATCGCAATCGAGTTTCTAAGCCGCCGCAAGGGCTTCTGACGTGGTTTGACGACCGCCATTTTGGCCGGCTTAAACGTGCCTTCCGAAGCACGGAACCATCTTTTTATCAGACAATCAGGTGATTCAAGCCTGCAATGTCTTAACCAAACTGGAAACAACTTACAAAGTATGCTTCCCGTGGGAATCAAACCCACGAACACCGGGTCACAAGGCAAACGCCTAAACCACTCGACCACGGAGGCAGTTCTTTTCTATGTAGGACTTAAACATAACAAGCTTTATGGGACACCTCTACTACAGGAACACCTACCTACACTACCTAGCCTTAAGGAGAAACAGCCGTGATGTTATGTTAAGCGTGATTCAGATAACTTACTTCTCAGAAAGAAAATTGTGTTGTTCAAGAAGATTATGCAGTAAGTGGAATCAAGGAAAGTTGTTTATCCCGTAAATATTTTTAGTTGGAAAAGTTGTTAAGAATAGAGGTATCTAAGGTAGTTCAACGAAAGAGCTGGAATCAGTATTCTCAGTATTTTCCATGTTGAAGTATCCTTTTTGACAAAAAATAAAACCGACTAGGACTTCAAAAAAAAATGTCAAAAATAAATCAGTGTCTGAAGTGTTTGTTAGATTTCATTTTTTTGCCACCGACTTCAGAAACTGATTTATTTTTGACTTTTTTTTTTGAAGTCGGTTTTATTTTTTGTCAAGAAGTTTTTATTTTTCAATTTTTAGTGGTGTGATGGGTGGTCATGGGTCATAATTTGGATAATGTAGATTTTTTTTTGAGTTTTGTTGATTTTTCAAAAACCGCTTGTCCGATTTCGATAAAAAAAAATATGGGACCATTTGGGAAGTATACCCTTTCCAACAAAATAAGAATTTTTCAAATCGGTTAGCAAGTGACGGAGTTATGCCCGAACAAACATAAAAAAAATAGATTTTTAAAAGTCGGTTAAAAATATATGGAAAACGCAATGTGTCTATAAAATTTGAGGGTTTTTCTCGATTTCCATGTGATCCCATCCTCAGATCCTGAAAATGGGACCACCTCGGGAGTATACTCTTTCGAATCATCATCATCATCAGCCTATATTGTTCCCACTGCAGGGACTCAGGCCTCCTCTCTAGGAGAGGGATGGGCTATAATCCACCACGCGGGCCCAGTGCGGATTGGTAGATGTACTCTTTCGAATACAAAATTAATGTTAAAATCGGTCTACAATTGACGGAGATATCGGTGAACATACACAAAAAATTGTATATAAACATAGGTACACGCAAATAGAGAACCTCCTCCTTTTTGGAATTTGGTTAAAAATTAGAAATCATCATTATTCCTTTGCCCTTTTCACAATTTAGTTGGACACGGCGCAGCATGACTCCTTCCATTCATCTCTATTACTTGTCATCTAATCAGACACTCTTTTCTTGCCATATCATCCTTTACACAGTCCATCCATCGTTTCTTTGGTTACTCTTACATGCATCCACATTTATATTCAAAACTTTCCTCACGACATTTTCCTCATTCATAGACATATTTCCAAACATACGTGACAAAAAGAGCTATCAAAATAATTATACCCCACAACGCCAAGTTTCCATTTCACACCTACCACTATCACATTCAACACCCCCTAATAACTTAAAAAGAATAATCACCCTTTCGCCCCAATTTCTCTTCAAACCAATCGTTTTAAATTGTAAGTACTTTCCACCAATTTAACGTTCATTTGTTTCCGAAATTCTGGAAACTTCGGGGGAGCTCAAGCCCCCAGAAAATAAGAGAAAAATCAATCAGAATAAGTTGGTAGAACTTGGTACTTAAGGGCCTGACTCAGTTTAAACGTCGGAAAAGGACTGGCTTGAGTTTTTGTTGAATGGTTCTATGCGAGAGTTGGCAAGTTAAAGTTTTGAAGAAGGTGTTTTTTTTTCTTTCTTTCTTTGGGGTGTTCATTTTTTTTTGTGCTGTTTTTGATTTTGAACTATTGCGTTGTGAAGGACATTGCAGTTGAGTTGTCAGTTCAAGTTACAAAAAAGTTTGAGTTAATAAGAAGTATAATAATATGAAAATGCAAAAGTTCATTTTCCATTTATGTAATTCAAAGAATTTTATGTAGCTAACACCTGCAGTATGTAACTGTGGAGTTTCATCCGCCACTTCTTCTTCCCAGCTAAAATACTAGGAAGTATCGAAGGGGGGCGTTTTTGGGGACTGTCTTTTGTAAAAAAAAATTGACGTTCGAAAAGCGCTGATTATCAGCATAATTTGAATAAATGACTTGATATTTGACTTTTTTCTTTATAATTTATTACAACTTTTAATTGAAATCATATTATGATTTCTTGGAGATTCAAATTCAAAACATTTCATGTCACAAACTTTCATAGGCATTTTAAAACTACTGCCATAATAGTTATCATCGCCAGAGGAAAGGTGCACACTGTACGGTTCAAACTGGTCGTGTTCTTTAGAGAAGAACCGTGAAGAAATTCCACGGTGCCTATTCTTTGAAAAACTTTTCAAAAAACACATTCTTCTCCATTGAACCCAAGACGTAATAAAACAAAATTTCTCTCCAAACAGTTTCCTCAAAAGACTGTATTATGTTTATTAGACTCGTATAATATATTGACCAATAAAAATGGTAATTTCGCGGACAAAATGAAATTAAACTGAGGAGCTATGTACCAAGAGATTATCTACGCGATGAGCAATTTGATATATTACAGCAATTTTATTTATGACTCGAGGAGAACAAAATGATTCTTAAATCTGCTTATTCGTCTTAAATTTTTGGGAGGATTATTATATCGTTGGCTTTAAGGTTCAGGGAAATTTAATGAGGAAACCATGACTTTATAGCTTGATATTAAACAGTAAATAAATATAGAAACAATGGTCTGAAATTGGCATACGTGTTAAGTCAGACTTTTGATGAATGCTCGCTTTTATGTGGGAATTATAGTGGGAACTGCGTCCATCAGTGGTCTTTCGGTAAGGTTGGGGTAACCAGTTGGAGCCGAAAATAGTAGTTTGCATTGAGCGACTGCCTGTCTGACCTCTAAAACCTGGTTACTGGGTCACACGAGATACTTCATGACAAGCTATGTTTGTTAAATATTGCAACTGAATTTTAAAACAGTTTTCTTCGATGGATTGAGCTGAAATTTAAGACACATACACGTTAAGGCAGGATGCCAATGCATGGTTAGCTAAGTGACGTCTTTCTAAATCTAATTCATGCAACCCCATGATTTGGATATCAATTGAATAGGTTTTCTGAGTAGCATACAAACATAAAATGACGTCACACTTACATCTAAAAGCTTTTTAAAACAAGAGTTTTTTTTACTGCATATTCATTAGATTTTCGGACTTTGTAATACTCGTTTAAATAACGATCTGCGAATGACAGCCGAGATTAACGTGTGCTTTCCAAAACACGCATAACTTATTAGTAGTCATAAAGAACACATTGAGAAACCGTTACTATATTATCTAACCTAAATAACAAATCCTCTTTTTACAAACCTAGAACCCTTACAAATATCCACATTAATTTAACCTACAAACTCAATAGCTTCTTCTAACATAACACGGTCCCCACTTGAACTAGTGCGCGCTCCATTGGTCCGTAGCGCCACACTTATACGACCAGGGGAAAGGATTTCTGTGTCTCAGGGTACGGGGAAGGCAGGGTTTTTATATCGGCTCCTTCCTAGGTTCCTTGGCAATACGGGGTATATTGGATAGCTGCAGGTACTCACACGTTGGGAGTTGAAGATAGTTTGACATCTGGACAGTATTTGTCGGTTGTTTTATTTTGTAAGACGTGTCGAGTCATGTTGGATTTTTTATGGATCTACTTTTAAGTGATCAAAAACCTAGAAAGAGGATTCCGCACCGAAGTGTGTCAAACACAATACCACAAATATAATCTGGCGAAAATTTTTTCACTCAAAGACAAGCTCATTAATTTTCACTCATATTAGAGAGAATTTGATATCATCCACAACAGGTTGATTAATGTCATATAGCAGTGCTAGTCTAGCGGTGTAAAAGTCAGACTGTCAAGTCATAGGACTTGAGTTGGAACCCAAGACACGCACCTCTTATTTTTCGGATTCACGTGCGTATAGTATGATTACTTCCTTTGATGAAGTTATACATCGTGAGAAAACCAGCATGCCGGAAAGATATTTCTCAATGACATTTAAAACCAGATCAGACCCAAATGGGCGGCATTAAAAACTCTGACAGCTTAAGCAATAACCACGCGATTAAAAAATAATGTATACAAATTGTTTGTGGTACCTACCTATATTCGCATCTCCTCACGATCCACGATTCCCAACACCCTAGAATGAAAACTCATGACGCTTTTCTCCACCAAAAACTTCGTCAACTCTTAAACTAATTTATTTTCCAAGGCCCTCTTTTTCAAGTACCGAAATAAATAAATTAGTGATCGCAAGTATTGAGGCACGCATCGCGCACAATTCACAATTAGGCCCCGCTTCCGAAAACGCTATTAATTTGTGTTGCCAGCTATAAATTCTTGTTAACTCACACACTGCCGTAGTTTGGCCTTTTTCCTGTTATTTTAAATGGTAGTTGATTTCCGTTGCGGGTAGAATAGGAATGGCTAGTTTATAGTTTTGGGAAAGAAAGGTGCGTGTTTGGAGTTTTTTTTCAGTTGGTTTATTTAATGGAGTCATTGTAAAGTTATTTTCGACCAGTCAGGGATATTAGCCAGTCCTAAGTTGTGGTACCAACCCGCACTGGGCCAGCGTGGTGGATTATAGCCCATCCCTCTCCTAGAGAGGAGGCCTGAGTCCCTGCAGTGGGAACATTATAGGCTGATGATGAAATGGGTTGTAGAAGACAGATAGGCAGTCGCGGTAGGTAGGTGGCAAGATGCTCGTGGCTAGAGAATAACTGCTGCTCGGATCAATCTTCTGCTCGAACTGCCTAGATTGGTTTGTTGATGGGTGACGAACCATTACATACTGAGTGTCTCCTGTACCTCGGAAAACGTTAAGGCGTTGGTCCTGGCTTTAGCATTCGTAAGAGGTAGTCAGAAAACCCAGTTGGAAAAGTCAGATAGGCAGTCGCTCCATGTAAAATACTGGTATTCAGTTGCATCCTGTTAGACTGGAAGCCGACCACAACAAAATTGGGAAAAGGCTAGGCAGATGACGTTGATGATTAATTTAAGTGTTATTTTGGGCCTGTAGTCTGTTTTCAAAAGGTTTTTTTTTAAGCGGGTTTATTTGATAGAGTAATTAAAGTGTTGTGTTCGGCCTGAATCATACAGTACAGGCTTCAATTATTTTTTTTAAGCGAAAATATGGAGCAAAAAGCTTGTGGTAAAAGAAATTGATTGAATATAGTGTTTGTAAATAAACAAATAACTTTCCCAGTAAAAACTGCTTTAACTTTGTCAATAAAAAATGCCTTTTAATTTTGTTCATTCAGGTGGTTACAAGCCCTCTGTTGAAACTGGTCTTATGGTCGATTCTAAGGTCAGATATAGTGTGACTGCGTCTTTTCACAGAACCAGGAGTCTGAATTAATGCTCAGTTGATCGCAACCGAAGACTGTATTGGTTAGGTTCTCCAGATAGGACAGGTGCATAGTACTCGCAACAGGCGTGCGTGTATGGCCCGATGTATGAATGTGGACGAGACAAAAGCAGTATGGAAGGATCGTAGGTGGCGTTCAGTAGTTTCTAACTAACACCATGGAAAAAAAGATTGAGTTTATGTATGTACTAGCTAATGCCCGCGGCTTTGCCCACGTGGATGTCGGAACTTGACAAATTATATAGGTACTAAAACCTTCCTCGAGAACCACTCTATCTATTGCTGAAAACAGCATGAAAATCGGTGCAGTAATTTTTGAGTTTATCGGGAACAGACAGACTCGGCGGAGGACTTTGTTTTGCAATATGTAGTGATGTATATAAGATACTATACGTACGCCTCTACCTATCCCAAACCCTTAAAGGATTACAAACGAACGTTATGTTAATTAAATCCTCAAAAATCTCGCTGAAAACTTCCCGCATATACCTGTAGCTGTTACCTATAAGCACAGGTACTTTTACTAAAGGTTTTTGATACATATTTCATGAGCGCGATCCTTCCGCCAGATGGCGCGTTTTCACTTCATTGCTTTAGATTTCGTTTCACCTGTTCGGATGGGTGTACGGTGTATGGTTCAATTGACGACGATTTATTTTCAGTTTTACTGAATTGTGAGGATTTTGAAAGGTGAATTAGGGGTTTGGATAACCCGTCGGGGCTGCGGATATCGAAAAGTTACCGCGGCTCCGACACAAGGGCGAGGAAGAGGGAACATGGGTTGGTTTTTAGTCAGTAGAAGTCTGACACTCCCCTTCGCTCTGCCCAAGAGCGGGGGGGGTTATTCGATGATTTTCCACCCACCAAAAAAAAAAAAAAAAAAAAAAAGGGGTTTGGATAACGCCGCGCTATTTGGTTGGGTCTAAGGTCGTAAATAGATATTTTTAGCAGTAAGAAAGGGAGGAATAGCTGTTGTGTGTTTTCCAATTCGTGTCAAAATCTTTGGTGGAATAGGTCGGAATCTGGACTTGAAGAAACTGGTGCCCGCTTTCACTAACCTGTGTCGCCTTGTATAAAGCAAGTAATTTAAGGATTATTAAATAGTTATTTCTTACTTATTTTAGGTATTGTAAAGTCTGTTAGCTTCATTTTCTGTCTGGTTAATGATGCACCGAAATCCTGAGGGATTTTAATGCACTTGAAAAATAATGTCCTGTTTTTTGTGGCTAATAGTCTGATCGATCAAGGTCGATCACAAATTGAAAAAAACTTCTAAACTATAACACTATTTCTCCACATAAGGCAGAGACCACATAACGGAACCTGCTTCGAATCTTCTATTCATATATCTTTTGCCTCGTCCACGTATAGATGTTAAATCATTCTCATACAATACCAACACTACTAAATCATGGTCAATACCCATATAATACCAAACATATTATATTACAACCCACTCGAACGAAAACCATCTGTTTTTCTTATAATATAACCCCAAAACAATTCAACATCGGTAACAAAACATTCATCTCAAATAGATTGGGTCTAAAGTACCCGTTTACCTCAGACCGACCATTTGTGGCGCACAATTCATATTTTTGGAATCCAACCCCCCTGCTGTTGTCTAAATACCTTCCCATTTGGTGTAATAAACGGGTCTTTTGTACCCGTATCAATACAGGGTTAAAATACGACTGGTATCTATCAAAATGATGTATGGATGGTGGAGGGTTATTTTTTATTTTGCAATTATGGGCTGCCTTGAGTAAATTGAAACGAAAACGACTGGCCTGTTGGTCTAGTGGTTAGTGACCCTAACTGCTATGCCGGAGGTCGTGGGTTCGATTCCCACCCAGGACAAATGTTTGTGTGATGAGCACGATCATTTGTTCTGTGTCTGGGTGTAATTTATCTATAATATGTATGTATTTAGAAATATATAAGTAGGTATGTTTATCAGTTGTCTAGTACCCATAACACAAGCTCTGCTTAGCTTGGAACTAGATGGCGTTGTGTGATAGTTGTGGAATATTATTATTATTATTATTATTGGGGAGTAGGGAATCTTTTTCAGGTTTCTTTCTAACTAAGATATGTTGCGTGTTCAATGCCTGGCTACCTCCGTAAATACACCTGTTACGTTGCCTATACGGTAGTACACAAATAGGTAAGGCAGAGGTGTACAGGTGCAGCAGTAGGTACCATATAATAGGGGGCGAGCCATTTGCCATCAACCACGCACAAATCCAGCCTCCGTGGCTGCTACTGAGAAATTTCTGATGGAAAAACCTAATAACACTTTACCCGACCTGGAATCGAAACCAGGACCTCATGCACAGCAATCGATCTTGCGGCCACTAGACCTACAAGGTAGTCCATTGGAATAGGAGATAAGTCCGCATAAAGCCTTTAACCGGACACTTACTAAGAAAATCATAATACATAGAAACACCTAATTTCACTTTTTTAACCGACTTCCAAAAAAAGAAGGAGGTTCTCAATTCGGATGTTTGTTTTTTTTTATGTTTGTTCGGGCATAACTCCGTCACTTGCTAACCGATTTGAAAAATTCTTTTTTTTTTGGAAAGGGTAATACTACATATAATAAAGGTATACTTCCCAAATGGTCCCATAATCGAAATCGGACAAGCGGTTTTTGAAAAATCAACAAAACTCAAAAAAATACTACATTGTCCACATTATGACCCATGAACATGTGAACCACTAAAAAGTGAAAAATAAATTTTTTTTATCAAAAAATAAAACCGACTTCAAAAAAAAACACAAAAAAGTCAAAAATAAATCAGTTTCTGAAGTCGGTGGCAAAAAAATGAAATCAAATAAACAAAAGTCACCGACTTAAGAAACTGATTTATTTTTGACTTTTTTGTGTTTTATATTTTGAAGTCGGTTTTATTTTTTGATAAAAAGTTTTTTTAGACCTAGAAATCAAACCCCAGACCTCATGCCCAACAATAGCACTGCCACCATCAGATTAACGAAGGCATTCAGGTCGAGGGATCGTGCTCAAATATAATTTTTCACTGCCTTTCAACTAAGAGAGCTACCTACGTTAACTTATTGCGTCTCATTACGGTCCCGAGATAGTTATAACAAACGTCTTCTTTCAGACAGATTCCTTTTTTATCTTCAACAATGGAAAATCTTAACTGGTAAATAAATAAAGTCGCTTTTTGTGTTACCACGTTATTCTCCGTAACTACGACACAAAATTTGATATGGTCATCATCTGCTTATCAAAAATTAAGTTCAAAAATCTAAAACCTGACTACTAACAAAATCGCGGTCTTAAAAGTAGAAAACAAGAACATAAATTCTTGTCTGTTATTCTTTGTAGTCGCATGCCACTGATACCTTATGCTCCTTCATGGCGTTCTCATTGATACAGAAGTCAGCTGTTAATTGCCATTAGCAAGGTAACAATAATATAATACAACAACTATAATATAATACATTTTTGTAATGTGCTTGTCAAGACCTTTCATTTGATACCAAACACGTTATGATTATCTCAATAATTTTTTTTTCGATGTTATATTCTGACATTTAACTTCCGTCATTAAAATATTTGATAAAATTTATATAGTCTATGACACCCGGGCTATTCTTACAAATCTATTGACACCTCATTTATTTCAATCCGATCGGTAGTTTAGGCGCTACGGTGGAACATACATACATACATACATAGACTGCCAAAATCATTACCCTTCCTTTTGGCTTCGCCGTAGTCGGGTAAAAACTTTACTAGGCAAATGATGAAGCAAAAATAAATCTAAGTATGTTGAGGTTGGCTTCCAGTCTTACCAGATGCAGCTAATTGCCAGTATTTTACATGGAGTGATCGCCTATCTGACCTCCACAACCCAGTCAACACTGAAAGTACGTTACCTTTTAGTAGGACTGGTTATCAAACTTTGGAGCCACCATGTCAAAGATCATCAGACGGTACCAACGGCTTAACGTGCTTTCCGAGGCACGGAGGAAACTCTATATGAATGACCTTTCACAGACCAACCTAGACTAGCACTGCTCAACCCGAATCCAAGCCGCTGCTATTATTTTAACAGGAGCGCCTCAAAATTGAATGTGTTTCCTCCAATAAATAGAGCATTTATTAATCCACTTACTTACATAAATACAATACAGGAATAACCTTTTATCAAGTGAAAAATCCCTACAAAGCAGGGTCTAGTCACTAGTTAATAATAAATCAAGACAAACTCAAACAATGCCGTACAAATCTTAGCCTTGTTTCACTGTGTCAGCACTTTCAGGCTGAAAACTAGACGTTTTGTAACTTCGCTGAATTTCAGTTTACAGATCGTTATAAAGCTTAGAAGCTAGATGTTGTTTTTAGTTCAACAGTATCGTTTCTGCAACTTTGTTGTATCGAGCTTGGTTTTGAAATATAGACTAAGTACATATTTATTTTAATCTTTTTACTTAACATATTTTACGTTTGTAAATCCCGTAGGGTTAGACTGAATAGTATCTAAAATACAACATTTCCTCTTTTAAGTTTTTTAAGTCCCATGTAATAGCGGGTGAGCCTATTGCCATTGGGCACGAATCCAGACTCAGTGGCTGTTACTGAGAAAGTCATAATGGAAAAACCAATAACACTCTGGTCACTCCGAGAATCAAACCTAGGCCCCCTTTTTTTTTTTTGGTGGGTGAAAATCATCGAATTACCCCCCCCCCCCACCCCCCGCTCTTGGGCAGAGCGAAGGGGAGTGTCAGACTTCTACTGACTAAAAACCAAACCCATGTTCCTTCTTCGCCCTTGTGTCGGAGCCGCGTTATCCTTTCGATAATCCACAGCCCCGACGGGCGTCGGCCCTTGCGGGCCCCTTCCATGTTGCTGACATCTCTTTGAGGCGCGCGTGGAACACGAACGCGCCGCCAACCTAGGCCCCCTTACTTACAAGTCATGCTTCTGACCACTCGACCAACGAGACAGTATCTGTCTATTAACACCTGCTATAGGCAGACAACAATATTTCCCCAAAACCCACTGCTAAAACCGGAATTGCACCAAAAAAACCCAGGAAAAATCTAGGACAATTTTTTAACCGAAAAGTCTGTATATCGTATCCAAGCGGTCTGTTTGATCGGAATGGGCAGGTGCTATAAATCTTCAGAGCGTCCCGTAGTACTGCGGTCCACATTTATTTTGTTTTTTCCATGGAAAGTACCGGCTTTTAATCACTGAGTGAGAATTTTCGACGATTTTAGTACCTTTATGGGGACAATTGTAGGCGGGGATTGTGTGTCACTGTTTATTCAATGGGAAATTAAAGCGAAAGTATTGAGTGTTTGTTTTTGTCCAGGTAGAACAGTTTTACGCTTCCATTTAACTATTATTGTTATTTTTAATCGAATTTTCATAACAATTTGAATGGGTTAAAATTTGTTTGCATAGAACCTTAGTGGTATTACGTTATCGTTACTCCCTAGAACATCCACTATCTGCCAGTGAAACTCTCGTCAGAATGAGTCCGCCGTTTCGGAGATTAGCCGGAGCAAACAGACAGAGACAGGGAGGCAAATTTTAATATTAAATGGTTTAGTTGTTACATTTACGTATAATAATATGTATACTTTCATATTATTATGCATTCAGTAAAACAGTTAGGACTAATGTGGCGGGCTTGTCCAATAACAGAAAATGAAAAAGTCATGCGCGGCAATGAGACATTAATAGCCTTCTAGTAATCAGTTCTCTTATACTTTCCTACATTCTACAAAAATCCCATTTATTCTCAACCTAACCGAACAACATTATCCCCCACGCTAACTCAAAACCAATCGCAATACACTCATCAATAAACGGGTTAGTAGCCAAGTGTCTCATCTTGAGATTCCCCGCTCAGCTGGTAAATCAAGAGCTGAGTGGTGAGGTCGGATAAGGCACGCATACTAAGGAGGTGTTACAGAGAGGTTAGATGGGGTAAGAATTAAAGTAGGATGGTGGATAACATTGTGATTATGTGGAGATAGATTTTGTTGAGGTAACTAGGTTTGCTTGTCCGGCAAACTGCGCTACTAAAGCAGCTAATTCTGCCGCTAGTCAGAATACCGAATTTCTCATTATTAGTAAGCGTCGTTAGTCTAGTGGTCGCAAGCCCAACTGCTGAACATGATCTCCTGGATTTGATTCCCGGGTTGGCAAAGTGTTGTTGGGTTTTTCCGTCTGGAACGTCTCAGTAGCAGCCCCGAGTTTGGATTTGTGCACGGTTGAGAAGACGCCCATGCTACTGTTAACATAGGGCTAGAGCAGCAGAAAGATTCACAAAAACATTGGGCCTCCCATAAAAATATGGTGCCGGCTGATGCACTGAGTGTGATGTCTTATTGTCTTGTATGATTCAGGAAATTCCTTCAGTTTTCTTAATTACTAACTGGTCTTAATCTTCGTGTTCTATTACTACTAATATAACTATGTTAACCTCTGTGAGAAAATATTTATTTTATATTATTTATTTATTACACACTTAGAAATGCCCATTTAATAGAATAAAATTATTTATTTACTACCTACTACCCTCATCCGTGTGTCACTGCGGGGGGCCTACTGAAAACCAGCGCTGAGTGTTTTACACCCAGCATATGCTGAGTTGGTTACCCTTTCGTTATGGGCATGCTCAGCGCAGTTGAGCTGTATAATTAATTGTTAAGCTGTTTGTTGTTATTTGTTTATGTATGTGCTGCTCTTTTGTGTTGCTGCTGTCCATTAGCGAATAAATACATATTCTATTCTATTCTATTCTAATTACCACCTAAGATTGCGCAACATTTATTATGTAACCCTTACTGCCCACATTCCAAAAATCTCTTGCAACAAAAAAATCTGTTAACCATAATTTTCTATCCCTTGTCCACAGGAGAGACAGTGACCCCGGACAACTCCACGATCACCCAGGTGTTGCTCCTCACAGTCACGCGTGAGGAGTTGGGAGGTGAACTGACCTGTGTGGTCAGCTCAGCAGCTTTGGATGCTAATATCGTGAAGAAGATCAAACTGGATGTTAGAGGTAAGTGGATGATGTAGATTAATAGGAAATTTGGATGAAGGAAGACTGGTGAGTGTCCTAAGTTCAATTCTCGCCCTGGCACAAAAAGGGCTAAGGAGAAATATGTTTGAGTTTAAGTCAGTACAAGTCTGACACTTCCGACTGACTGCGGTGAAGCCCAAAAGGATTCTTAACTATTTTGGGGTTGGCTTCCAGTCTAACTAGAGCAGCTGTTAACATAGAGTGACTGCCAATCTGACCTAAAACTGAAAGAAAACTACATTGCTGCAAATCATCAAAAGCTCAAAATATCTTGGCTTCAAAAATAAAACCTTTTCCAGATTATGTATCCTTTTCAAAACCAACTCACTGTAAAATTATCTAGATCACATTTATTTTCACTTCTATAATATTTAATTCTCAAAGAGCATAAGATCGTACCCAGACGGCGCGATTCGCACGAATGCACACACATCGCAGTGAGTGAATTCAATACTCAACGTTTAACGCGCGTGAATTTTATTGGAATTTCCAACAGATAGTCGCTTCATCGCGTACAGTATGTAGCTTGTACCTTTATATTGACCGTTCCGGGTATTAAGGGAATGAGGTGGCAAAATTGTAACTTAAAGATTTTTAAGAATTGAAAGACTCATTTTATAAAGGGTTTTTAACACCTCCGCTGTCCACCCGTTCGACTATTGTTAGCGAGCTATATCTTATGATCCATAATAGTAATGCATGCATAGATAACATTATACCTAAAAAAATGAAAAAATAAAAAACTTTTTCCAAAAAAAAAACAACCGACTTCAAAAACACCAAAAAGTGAAAAATAAACTTCAGAAGAAAAATCAGCTTCTGAAGTCGGTGACATTTCTTTGTTTTATTTGGTTTTTTTGCCACCGACTTCAGAAGCTGATTTTTCTTCTGAAGTTTATTTTTCACTTTTTGGTGTTATTGAAGTCGGTTGTTTTTTTTTTTGCAAAAAGTTTTTTATTTTTTCATTTTTAGTTGTAATATCTTATAGAAATACTTACTATGACACCTAACCCTTAACCTTCAAGATTCCCTGATTATTGCTTTCAACTCCTAACCATTGAGGAGTAGTACCTTCCATCATAAGCTCATCAACATGAAGTGATGACTGCTAGTTGCGAATACTTGTATAGCGTCAGAAAAAGCACGAAACACGTAATATGTGCCTATGAAATTTGAGGGTTGCCCTCGATTTCTCTGGGATTCCATCATCAGGTCCTGGTTTCCATATCATGGTGGCCCTTGAAGTATCTCCGTTCCAATAAAAAAAGAATCATCAAAATTGGTTCATAAACGACGAAGTTATTCGCGATACACAAAATCAGGTAACATATCTACTTACATAAAAAAATGTGTATTGTACACATCTGCATACCCCCTCAGAGCATACAGGCGTGATGTTACGTCATGATAATGTATGTTCAATAAACAACCAAGCGATTCTAGCAATTACGACAGATTTGCCGTCTATTTTTGAAGAGTTCCATTGTATATCTCCGAAGATCAGCACCAGATCTTCACCAAATTAAAATGGGACCACCTCAGGAGTATACTCTTTCAAATAAAAAAAGAATTTTGAGAATCGGTCCACAAATGGGGCAGAAATCAGGTAACATACATAAAAAAAAAAAAAAATACATACACACGAACATATAACCTCCTCCTTTTTTGAAGTCGGTTAAAAATATACCTACCTATAAAGCACACTGTAGAATTTCGAACGTATAACTCAGGGTAGTAAGTTGACCTTCCAAACAACTATAAATCATTTTTTTTTCTTTCTTTCTTTCTTTTCTTTCTTTCAACATTTCAATATTATTCAGCAATCAACTACGCGCCTACTAGTCTTAGTAAAAACAGCCATAACCCATCAAAGTTTCAACTAAAATGCCATTCAAACACCCAAGAGACGTACTTTTATTCAAATCTAAAGAAAGTTACGTCTAAGTTAGAGCTAAGTTGGCACTGCGGTGAATCATGTTACAATTATATGGCAACTTGGTCCCGAGTGGCTGGCGGTGATTAGAATGTAGGTAGCATGATGCTTGTTATCCCTGAGGAGTTAGGCAGAGGTATGCCTCTATAGCAGCGGAGCAGCGGTGGCCCAGTGGTGTCGGCCCCGACTTACGAACAGTAGATCGTGGGTTCGAAACCAGGCAGGCGCATCACTTTGTGTAATTTATTTCATCACCGCTGCTCTTAAAACGGTGAAGGAACATCGTGAGGAAACCGACATATCTTAGAACCAAAAAATTCGAAGACATGTGACATCTGCCAATCCGCACTGGGCACGCGTGGTGGATTATAGCCCATCCCTCTCCTAGAGAGGAGGCCTGAGTCCCTGCAGTGGGAACATTATAGGCTGATGATGATGCCTCTATAAGTACCACGTTTCCAATTATGAAAAGATATTGATTTTAGAATAAAGTATGAATTCTAGGGCTCGTCATACATACATAACATCACACCTGTAAACCCAGAATGGAAAGACAGAGGTCACAGAGGTGCGTCTTATAGAACACCTACATTATGCCAGTTATGTTTAAGAGCCATTTAATAAAGGGCGAGCCTATTACCATTAAGAGGGCACTAATCCTGACTCCGAGGCAAGTATAAAATCTTGGGTCGATTCCTAGTCTATTAAAGTGTAGATAATTGAATTTTTTAATAAATTATTTCAGCAGCCCAAGTCTGATTCGTGACTGGTTGATGGCATAGGCTCGCCCCCATTACTTTGACTTAAATAAAACTGGCGAAATGTGGGTGTATCAAACAGGCACACCTCTTCCTCACCCTTCGTCAATGTATATGTTAAGAAAACATTGCGCCTGATCTCTCTCCGGTCGTGTCGGATTGCCGTCCCATCGGACTATGTGAGAAAAGGTAACAGAGAGTGCACTTGTGCCTGCGCACACACTTGTGCACTATAATATCTCCCGCGCAGATGGCTAATCTCCGCTAGGATTGGCCGCCGTGGCCGAAAAACGGTCAGGAAGACTATTATTATTAAGAAAACATTTATTTAAAAAAATGTCATCTCACCAGCAGACTATAAAACACTTAAACATGACTTTCTTCAATAAACTTTCAAAGCATAAAACGTAATACAAATTATTATTAAGTACCTACTACCCCTAGACCTTCCAAAAAATAGTAATAATTCTTTCACAAAAACTTAATAGCTATTAAACCTTAAAATTGGCTCCAAATTTTTCCAACAACCGCCATCTTCCAGCGTTGTCTGTATAATTGAGCACATTAATAAAACGGTATCAGCAGACTAAATGAAAATTTATTCCTTCACGAAATTAGACACGAAAAAGTTAACGAATTACAGTCAAGGGCTTACTAGATTTAAATGTTTTGGACGAAATTTAGTGGAGCTTAGTTTAATCGTTTTAAAACTAAGAGGTTTAGAGGGAATTAGTTCTTTTATCCCAATAAATTTTGAAAGTGCAATTATCATAAAATGTTGAAACAACCTTCTAAACTGGTATTTTAAAAATTTTAAGCTAAGTTATGTCTTAATGTACCATGTAGTTAGTTAACTTGTGGGTAATTGGTTTGCCATTTCATCATCATCATCGTCCACACCTACTTCACCTACTAGTGGGTATAAGCCTCCAAAGAAAACCACGCTATACCAACCCCAAATTAATTGGGATAAGACAAGGAGTTTGCAGTAACTATCATTCATCATCTTGAAATAAAATAAACACAGTTAAAGGCTTGGGTTCTAGTCAGTAAGAGTCTGACATTCCTTTCTGCTCCGCACAGAGTGGGAGGAAATATGAAGATTCCCAATCCTTAAAAAAATCTTTTTCAACTATTTTGCATTCAATTTTCAGTCTAACCGGATACAGCTGGAATACCAGTATTTTACAAGGAGTGATCAAAAGTCATTGTTATGTTGTAAACCCACTTGCAACCCAAAAACCAATAATTACTTACCAAATTAACATCAATACGAGACGGCAGTAAATCGCTAATTCTCACTTGTTCAATTAGGAGCAGACCCAATCTCGAACATGTCTATACAACGCCACATGTAACTCGTTATCAACTACTTTAGTACTTTATACCCATAAGGGCGCTTGCATAAGGGTTCCTAGTATGGACAAGTCGGACGGGTTGGTGGTACAGTACCAATCTAAGCCTGTACGTTTTTTTTTTAATCTAATCTGTAACTTGGCAATCTGTTTAAGAGACAATAAGCCTTACAACAGTCCGATTTCCATCTGATTTGTGAAGTTTATGTAGTAAGCCTCTATGTGATGAAGTATTCCATCAGAGGTTACTCTTCAATGTGAGGAAAATCTGGTATTCAGTGTCGTTATGTGGTTTCTTTTAAGTCTCACATGGTGAAGGCTACCCTCCTTGTTTAAGACACAAGCAAGCTCGTTAGTATGGCGTGTAAGCTTGCTCTGGTATTTCACACTGTGATGGATTATTTCTTGTTTGATGGTATTTATGTTAATATCCAGGTAAATATTTTGTTGCTGATACACCGTGGTATGCCAAACATTGTTCTTAGTGCCTTGGTCTGAAATCTTTCGAGTATTTCGATATTGCTCACACTGGCTGTACCCCACAGTTGAATCCCGTATGACCAGATTGGCTTTAGGATGGCTTTCTAAATGGTCATTTTACAATAAATAGTCCCATAATTTATAAATGCAAATCAAATCGTATTTATTTCGGTAAATTGGGTTTACACAGCATTTTCGCACGTCAGTACATGCTATGTTTTAAGACTATAACGGATAGTATTCTTTCGTTTACCTGACTACTCTGACGAGAAACAACCAAACAAAGTCAGAAGTCATAGTCTCATTTAAAGAACAGACATATTATTTTGATCAAATGAGGACTAAGTATGCAAACCGGTGCATAAAAACATTATCATATGTCTAGCCTCTTTCTAACTGTGTAGAATCGCCTTCCAATAAATCCAGATGCAGTTGAATACCAGTTTTTTCTATAGATCGAGTGCCTATCTGAACCACATAACCCGGTTAGTCCTGATGGGTAATACTGAACTCCTTGTTTAGATAGTAGACTAACGTTTTCAGTTACAGTGTTCAGGCGACCAATGTCGTGTTTCACTAGTAGTATGGGTCAGTCATGTCATGTCACTTGTGGCGTGTTTCAAATAAATTTCTTTTCTTTCTTTCTTTTCTTTTCTTTTCTTTTCTTTCTTTTCTTTTCTTTTCTTTTCTTTCTTTCTATCTTTCAAGATTCAAGATTCAAGATTCTTTATTTGCATGAAATATGGTACAATTAAGGTCTTAAATATAAAAAGGGTTTCACATATTTCGCCTACTACATTCAGCATGCAAACTTAAAATTAAATTAAAACACCTAGTACACGGGTAGCACCTAGTACACTTAGGTATTACCTTGTTACATAAAACATTTAAGAATATTAAAATATCATTATTATCAATCATATTCTGGGAATTTAAATGAATAAAAGTCATAAAATTTGAAAAACAAATAACACAACTAATAAAATAAAAAAATACCTAACAAAAACCAATAACAAAACATCAAAAAACATCAATAAAATAAAATAGGAACTTATGTTAGATAACGAGTAGAAATGGGCTTATATGTCAAAAACTCATTAATTGTATAAAAAACGTTGTTACGGAGCCATTTCTTTAGTTTTCTTTTGAAATAATTAATTGGTACTTCTCTAATTACTTTAGGTATTTTATTAAATATTTTGACCGACATGCTATAGCAATTGTTTTGGAAGAGTGTGCTTCTACATCGTGTTATGGCCAGTTTGGTGGGATCTCTAGAGAGAAACTTTTTATTGTCTGAAGCTTTAGTGAATAAGTTTGGGTGCTTTTTAACAAACATGCCCACTTCTAAAATGTACAAACTAGTGAGTGTTAGCAAGCCTAATTTCTTGAAATGAGGTCTACATGACTCGAGTGGTCCTTGTGTGGTTTCTTTCATACTCTCGGGCTACTGACTAGATGTAACAACTGCAAAGATCTACATAATATATGAAAGCCGTGACCAAAGGCTTAACGTGCTTTCCAAAGCTCAAAGGGAACTCAAAATAAAAAGATCACCCATCCACGGACTGACCTCAGCAAGCACTGCTTAACCTTGAAAATTAACTTTTCTAGCTGTTATTATTTAGCCAGGAAAAACAGAAAACAGTGGCTAGTTTTCTCGTACCAACAAATCAGTACAAGATATTCTGAATCTTTATACAAGCACCCCTAGAATCAAAGGGACAGTTTGTGTAGAAACCCAATCCAGTTGTCCAATGGTTGTTTGGCGAAGTTGTTTATTAATTGTTTGGCTATTTATTGGCTAATACACTGTTATTGGAAAGGGTGGTTGAAGGGATGTTACGATGTTGGGGTAGTTCGCTACTTTGATGAAGTCTCGGGGCTGTGGTAAACTTAGATGTAGGAAAGTTTACTAAAAATTACTTCGCCATGAAAAGCAATTTAACGAAGAAAAATGTTCTACTGAGTAAAGAAAATGAATCATGATGATTATGTAGTTAAGTTTTGCAAACATAATCACACATTATTTTTTATATTGGTCAGTTTGTTGTTTCCTGATAGAAAGATAGGTCATCATGCGAGTTACCCACTTTAAATATTTAGGCCACATTGTGAACGAAGAATTGAAAGATGATTTGGATATGGAAAGGGAGCGCAGGGCACTGTCTGTGAGGGGAAATATGATATGCAGAAGGTTCCATGGTTGTTCAGTTCCTGTAAAAATAACTCTTTTTAGGGCCTTCTGCCAAACATTCTACACCAGCAGTCTTTGGGATAATCATACCCTAAAAGCAGATAATGCCCTGCGCATTCAATATAATAATGCCTTCAGGGCGCTGTTGCGGCTTCCACCTTACTGTAGTGCGTCAGGCATGTTCGCTGATGCGCACACTGACGATTACTTTGCCATAATGCGGAAGAAAGTTGCCTCAGTAATAGCCCGAGTGAGGGGAAGCAGCAACAGCATTCTGAAGGTGTTTGCAGATAGGCTGGATGGGCCTACAATGGGCAGATTTATCAAGCTTCATGTTGGCAACAAAGCTTGTTAAACCTTCCTGTGTTTGTGTTTCACTATTTGTTTTTAAATGTTCCTGCATGTTACTAACATAGTTTTTAAGTAATAATGTAATACTAACACCCTATGGGCCTTGATGCCTGATAATAAAATATTTTTATTTTTATTTTTATTTTTTTTACTAATAATATAAATTCGGAAGTAAGTAGTCTGCCTGTCGCGATTTCACACTAAAAAATTTAAACACATTCATTCAGAATCAGCATTGCCATCCAACGTGGTAATGCTGCCAGCCTTCTGGGCACTTTTCCTGTTGACCGCAATGTGGACGAATTTTTTGACGCCCTGTAATTCTTCTCTTTTTGCTACTTGTATATATTTTATCATTATTTTAGTTCTGTAAACACATTCAAATATTTGGTACACAGATAGTCTAGAGCATGAGACTACTTTTTAATGCGAACAAAGGATTTGAAAGCGGGGATGAAAAGATTACTTTTGGTCGCGAAAACTGACATCCACGCGGACGAAGCCGTGGGCATCAGCTAATTATATTACATCGTGCATATTAGTTGAGCCACAAAAAAATTAGCTTTGACAGATCTTCATCCGAATTCATCTCCGTCAGTCATACTTGTAGGACAGTCTCTCATAAGGCAAATCTAGATAACTTGAGGACTCTGCTCTGTCTACTGTACTATGTCATTATCATTACATATTATTATAAACCAAAGTCCTACTACTATTATCATGCTGTTGACGCTTGACGCCAATAGATAGAGTGGTTCTCGAGGAAGGTTTGAGTTTATAATGTTTTTCTAAATTCAAACCCTAACGGAGTTAAATAAGGGATGAAAGTTGGTTGGAATAGTTTTCAACATCCTCGCGGGCGGAGCCGCGAGCAAAAGCTAGTTGATTATAAAACTCGATTCAATAAGAAAAACATATTTAAATAAAACTCTCTTTACAACTTACAACCAGTCTCTAAAACATTTTTTTAATTAAAACTAAAACCAGGCACCTCTCCTCAAATTAGTCTAAAACAATTAGCTCCCTACCCTCCGACCCCCGGACCCCTTAAACACAGCCCCCCATACTTTACATGTAAGGCACATTGAACCATCACTTAACTAACTTCGACACTACATCGGCGAGCAATTTTCGGAGCCCAGCCGATAAATTGCGAGACCGTATAGCTAATAAGTGGCAAGATAGTGTAGTGTAGGTAGTGTTGGGGTGAGTGATGTCGATAGATTGTTTTAAAACAATCTGGCAATAAGTAAGTATTGTTTTGTATAAGGTCTCATTAAAATAGGTGGACAAATTTTAACACAGCGTTCAGTTGGTCTAACCAAATATATCTAAACAAAAAAAAAACATTAAATGAAATGATTTTTTTTTTACCTAAAATATTAAATTGTCGGCACTCTAGAACAAACTCATACTTTATAAGTAGGTACTTAAATGCGATTTTCTTATTATTTTTTTTACCATCGTCCTTATTTTGGTGGTCTGAATGATTTCTGTTGTCCACCTATTTTAATGGGACCTTATATATAGACTTTTAAATGGATGAACTCATGGCCAGATAACAACAGCCTCTCGGATAAATCTTCAGGTTAAACCGAACTTGCCTAGGTTGGTCTGTGGATGGGTGACCAGACATTACATACCGAGTAGCCTCCTTGCCTTGGAAAGCTCATTAAACCGTTGATCCTGGCTCTCATTTGTAGATCTTCGACAGTCGTAACAGGTAGGTAGTCAGTGAGTCGAAAGTCTGGCAAGCAGACTTACCAAGAGATTTCATATTATCTTGTTCTAACTGGGTTTTGGAAGACACTTCATCATCATCATCATTTCAGCCAAAAGACGTCCACTGCTGGACATAGGCCTCCCCCAGGTGTCGCCACATTGACCGGCCCCGTGCGTCTCACATCCAACGGGTTCCTGCAACCTTGACCAGGAGCACGGTCCACCTAGTGGGAGGCCTTCCAACGCAACGTCTTCCGGTTCGCGGTCGCCATTCCAGAACTTTTCGGCCCCATCGGCCATCCGTTCTGCGAGCAATGTGCCCTGCCCATTGCCACTTAAGTCTGGCGATTCTTCGGGCTACGTCGGTAACCTTGGTTCTCATGCGGATGTCCTCATTTCTGATTCGATCACGCAAGGAAACTCTGAGCATAGCCCTCTCTGCCCTTTGTAAGATACTTGCTCCATTTAAAATACTGATATTCAGCTACTTCCGGTTAGACTGGAAGCCGATCCAACAAAGTTAGGAATAGGTAAGGTATGATGGCCATAATAAGCCAAGTTGACTTGAGTGTCGTTTTAGACTGAAACTTTAAACAAATATAATCAACAATATTCTCCAAAAAAACTTCATGACGTAATCCCTTTTTATTATTAAACCAAAACTAAAGATTAAATCAGTACGGGTCAATCACAAAAAGCGGCTTATATTCTAGACCTAATTTCCTCAATCGCTTTTACTTATCACTATAAAAAAATGGGATAAGACCAAGGCTGAAATCTCACAAAAAAAGGTCTAAATCTCAGGTACGTGTCTCAAGGCTAGAGATTAGCGGAAAGCGAGATGAGCAGGCAACTAGAAGCGAGAACTGATTGCTCAGTCTCGATAGTTTTGTTGCTGGGTGATGAGCAAGTTTGACTTGTGATGACTAAATTAATCTGTACGCAGGACTCCATTTACTTAAATAATACGGCTAAAATAAAAATCAATCAGATCTCATTGAACTGGTCGTCGCGTTTAACTCTCCTACACTGAGCCCGCGTGGGGAACTGGGGACTAAAGCCCCCTCAAAGACCTGTGTTCTTATTGGTAACTTTGTAGGCTGAATATCTCCATTGAAATTGTATCGACTAGCTACTACGATGTTTCAAATTAACCTTTAGCTACTGAGGTGGGAGGGATTTAATTTCACGTAAACACTGACGTGGGGGCCCCAGAGGCCCGTACATATAAGTGCTAATATTTAAAAATCTATAGGTTTTTTAGAGTTTAATGTTTAATAATTAGTTTCAGTGGATATATTTAAATAAAATGAAATTATTTTGGTATAATTTATTTGTTTATAACTAAGTATTATCTTATAGTTTGGAAAACACTAAGCATTTTTTGACAAAAATGACATGAGATCGTAAATCATAAAGTAGGTATTCATTAAAATTATGAAAAAATCAACTAACTTAAAATCTTAATTTTAAATAGTTTTTCTAGCAAATGACAATCATCAGTAATTATAATACTATAATGGAAACAAAAGAATACTGGCATCATTTATTACGAACTTCACACAGTCTGGGCAAACTTGTTTTGCACATTGAATGTGGGTAGATTTTCTTTGACTCTTCAAAGAAGTATCTGAATAATGCTCGTAAAGCTTCGTTGTAAAGGTGCCATCAACATTTTCAACCTCCAAACCGCTGGAGTCTTCACGATCTATCCACGACCAAAATCGCTGTTCCCCGGTACGACGACTCTTCTATCGCTACAAGTTGGTTTTTTTTTTGTTTCCGAGACACCATTTTGTCTTAGAAGTTGTATTGGCCTCCATGCTATAAAAGTTTTACGGTATTGCAAAAAAAAGACAATAATACAGTCGAAAGTATTCCAAAAAAAGTTACGTAAATACTGAGAGGCCCTCGAAAATTTCAAAATGAATTTACCTACCGAAATTGAGCGCGCAAACACGTGCAAAGCCGTTAACCGCCTCCACGTAACTGAACTCGAAGGTACTAGAAGGTACGCGTGTGTAGTGCAAGAGGGAAAAGAGTAATTCAACAATTTTAGTTTCTGAAGGCCTGAGAGACCCCCACGTCAGTAGTTAAAGGTTAAAATTGGTTCAATAATTTTCAATTTTATCGCGTAGCGACACCATTTAACAGTTTCGGGGTACTTACATCTATTATAACGTTCTTGAGCGACAAATTACGCCACAACAAATCGCTCCGCCAGCATTGGGACCTGTACTTTACTCCCTAGATCCCTGGGTGTAGCTATCCACAATAATTAGGTTAAGTAAACCGTTTCTAGGACGCCGGTCCCCGCAACCTGACATTTAGGATCTGCCCTGTCATCCCCACGTCTAGTGGTGCCTGTGCGGTCAGATTATGGACCCTCAAGAAATATATTAGTTGTAGAATGGTAGTGTTTTTGGAGGCCAATGTAGGATAGTTTGGGATATTTTAGTACGTAAAGATCTGGACTTTATTTTATATTATCTGCCAAGCCTTTTCATAACTATGTTGGGGGTCGTTTTTCAGTCTTAACAAACACAGCTGAATACCAGTTAGTACTGGATAATACCCCTTTTTTGTAGCTTAAGAATTCATCAAATAACTCCTCCCGCTCTTTAGGGATTGCAATATAATGATCTCTTTCTTATGAACCTTAATGAAATTATTATATTTATTTTTTGATCGTTTATCTATCTTCATCGATATCGATATCCCCACATCACTACAAGTAATGGGGCCGGGAATTTTACCACCTTGCAATATTGGGGGCCGATAGGATCTCGGGGTGGGCCAATGTCGGACACTACACGAATATGTATGTACGGATATTTGAGTTGTAGCCCGTAATGAGTATTGGGATTGTTCGGAAGTTACTAGATGTTAGTTTAGTTAAATGTTGTAAGTCTTAAATACCAGAGGCTGTTAAGCCTTTATATTTCGCGCCGTTTTGTGAATTATGGATGGCAGATGGCAGTTGACATATTCAGCGTATAATGTTCCCACGACTACCTCGTTGGTCTAGTGGTTGCGACTGCTGGTCCTGGGTTCGATTGCCGAGTTTGGCAAAGTGGTATTGCTTTTTTTCAATATGGTTTATTTTAGTATCAGCAACGGAGTCTAGATATTTTGTGCCTGGTTAATGGCAAAAAGCTAGCCCCTATTACATGGCTAGACATTAATAGGTAAACCTCTGCCTACCCTTTCGGGAATTATAGGAGTGAGCTGCGTAGTACTCGTAACCGGCGTGCGTGTATGACCAAATGTATAAATGTGGGCGAGGCAAAAAGAGTATGTAAGGATCGTACCAAGTGGCGTTCTATGGTGACTGCCTACCCTCATAGGAAAAGGGCGTGAGTTTATGTTTTTTTTGTATCTATGTATGTTATGTACAAAAAATCCCACTTCAGTATTCAGACCAAGACACTTATCACCCCAAACAAAGCACAATTACAACACTAAAACAAAGACATCCCAAATAGAGTTGCCAGCACCAAAATTTCCACCCATTTTTAAAGCTAGCACCTCTAGGGTAACAGGTAGCCTTTCCATCGTGTGCACTATTACCCTATTTCTCGTGGACGGGTAATTTACGTAGCATAATTAGCACGGATACTGCTAATAAGTATTCTAGACGCGGGATAACTTTGTAAAGAATGTTCCAGAGAGTTTGTAAGAGGAAAATGTTTTAAGTTTTTAGTTAGAACTGGTGTGTGTGGGTTTTTATTGGGGTGTTTTAAGTTAATGGTGTATTTGTGGGTTCGATTTCCTGTGCCAACCAAATGTAACTGAATAAAATATTGTTTTATATTATGGGAACGAAAAAAAATATGAAAAATATTGTCTCACTTTTTGTCTTACTTAAACCATCTATGCTCACATTTTGATTTGATTTCTTTCACGAAAAACTTCAGAGCACATTTAGATGAAATGTGGCATGCAGATAGTATAAAACCTGGATATGGAGGACCAGTTTAAGTTAGACTTTTTATCCCAGTAATATGATCACCCACGTTCATATTTACATGCGGGGTGAAGTCGCGGCCAGAAGCTAGTTTTTTTTGTAATTTTTAGATCTTTTAAATAATCATAATTTCTCATGAAATAACACCCAAACCACAGACCAGTATCCTTCACAAATTCCCACAGTTATCATAACCAGAAACATTACCATACGTCCAATCCCCCACTTACCCCGCAACATAATATAGGAAGCAGTAAGGATAAATGAATTAAGGCCCTAACACACACCAATTTGTCGTCAAGCTAATAGATTCCGCCTAGTTATTATCGCTCTCTCTTAATTAGTTATGGATTGAAGCGAGAAAGAATATATTCCACGTCGATCTTTGGATTTTAGATTCGGATATGAAACGACATAATGCTTCTGGAGCCAATGGTTGTTATAGTACGCCTCCAAATAATTCTATTCATCATCAGCCTATGGCAATCCACTGCTGAATATAGGCTTTAATCTTACGCCACTCAGCTCGATTTTCGGCAACTCTCATCCAGTTGCTACCAGCCACTCTGCGAAGATCATCGATCCACCGAGCCTGTGGGCGTCACACTTTACGCATAATGCCATTTTATACTAGAAACTAGTGACCGGCTTCGCACGGGTGCAAAAAAAAACACTAAAACCTTCCTCTTGAATCACTCCATCTATTAAAAAAAAAATCCGTTGCGTAGTTTTAAAGATCTGAGCATACATAGGGACAGACAGCGGGAAGCGACTTTGTTTTATACTATGTAGTGATGATCATTGTTTAGTTTTATTTGTCGCCATGTGTACCAAAGGTACAAAACCGGCTTCTCCACCCAATTTCCCGTCCAATATTCTTCTCACAGAACATAATAAGGAATTAATTAACCTTTCAGGTACCGAAAGGTATTTCTTTCTTTTCTTTCCTTTTCAATTACACTATATTATGTCTCGTCGCTGATTGGTGATCTCAGTCAATCAGAATGACGGTAATAGGCGCTACCCTATTAGTTTGGTCTCTATTACTGATATTGGAAACGTGCTAGTTTTGTCAAAGTAATAAAAGATAGAAAAGAAATAGAAGTATCTTTTACTTTTATAAGTTATGTCAAAGATAGATAAAGTTTCAGCTGTTATATTAATGTCAGGTATTGATAGATTACACGATCTCTTGGAGTGGATTGGTATCGTAATTTTATGCCTGTTTCCACTAAAATAGAGCCACGAGACAAATATTAACTGCCGCTCGGCTCGATCTTTAGGGTAAAGCCGCGTTTGCCTTACTTTAAAACAACACTTTTATTGACGCAGAAATTGAACCCAAGACCAGCTCAGCCGTTGCGCTTGTGACCACTATACCAAGGAGGTAATCAGTAATAAAATACACGAAGACTGAGTATTTCTAAGTAACTTCAAAGAAAAATCAATGCAGATACGTTTAATATTCAATAAAAAAACACAGCTGAATAACTAAAACATTCACTTATAGAAAAGAAAATTAAACTTAATAAAACTACGTAAAAACTTCGGGTACTACGAAAGTTGGTCTTTTTACTCCCGAAGGACCAATCCTATCTGAGGACCGAACGAGGGACCAATGTAATACTTTCTTTTCATAGTTTAAGGGTTGGTATATAGAATGAGCGTTTTTCTCTTGATTTTCGTCCTTAGGGAAGGCCTTTGGTCTCCATGTTAGTATTGTCTTCATCATAGCAGCAGAGTGACAACCATCATCATCATCATCACTGTGATAATTCATCATCGGCCTAGCCTTTTCCTAACTGTGTCGGAGTCCAGTCTAACCAGGTGCAGCTGAATACCTCCACAAGCCTGTTAGTACCTCTTCTAAGACTATATAAGACTACTAATAAGACTGGTTGCTTAGAAGTAGCTGAACATTTCGGAATTTTAATTCTTTTATGTACAGGACTCTAGCTATTATTTTTAATGTTTCAGAAGATTATTCGTTAAATAAAATAGTCCTTACACTCCAATAACATGTAGTAACGAGTAATATCTAACAAGGTTTTATTAAAAAAACAGCTTCGAAACTTTGAGTAATGTTTATATACTTCTGATGCTGACCGTACCTGGAACGACTGTCAACGATCTACAATTGACAGCCTTGACCAGCGGCTTAACGTGGATTCCGAGGCCGGAAATACGATGTCACACATCCACAGGCTAACCTAGGCAAGCGCGGATCAATCTGTGCAATTGGATTACACTCCAAAATTGACAACAAAACTCCGTGACAGAACGAAAACAATAACCGATGCACCAAAGAATAACAGTAGGAAAGCGATTTCATTATTCTGCCATACGCTCCGCTACCTTATAAACACAGTCTAACTCATAAACCAAGGCACTGATCTAGCATATTTTTTACTGCTGCCAAAAATTGGATAGATCGGTGTCAAAATGTAATCTGAGAATTATTTGTGATATTAGGTAGTTCGTCTAACCGCTCGGCCACGAACTATGCTATAAGTTACTTAGAGCTCACCACAACTCAACGCAATGCGACTGAATTCACGTGATTTAAGCAATCACAGGTAAATTTTCAAAGTCGCAGCCGATTCAAATCGATTGTCGCGACAAGCTAAAGCCAAAGGTTTGCCAACCCTAAGATATTCAGTTCAAGATTAGCTAAAAGGGAATTGTTTAATTTTTTTTACTTGAATTTTTAATTTTAACTTGTCACAAAATGTGTGACCCATAACACCGGGGGTGTGCGCTATCACGTCAACGTTCAATTTCGGCGCTTATTAGGAACCTTCGGCTTAGGCCAATTCTTGTCCGTTGATGCAAGTCTCATCACCTGAGGTCGTGAACCGAGCGTAAAAACAGTTTGCAGTAAAAATGCTAGCTTGAAAAAATAATTTCAATTTGTTAGAGCAAATGCTGCGAAAATGCAGGATTTATTTTTTAAATTGAAATTGAATTTTCGTGGGATCTAAAATCAATTTGTTTAAAGTGTTTTTTCTGTGTGTTTTTCGCTGAGCTGTCGTTTCTTTAAATGGCCAATGCATACATGAATCTTATAACTATTTGTTAATATTGGTTACTTGTTTATTCAAGAGTCGAATTAAATGGCTAAAGATGGTTAAAAGTGAGATATTCTTTGAATGTGTAATAAATTACTATTTTATGTTTTGACGTGACTGCCTCGTTGGTCTAGTGGTCGTAAGCGCTACTGCTGAGCATGAGGTCCTAGGTTCGATTCCCAGGTCGGGCAAAGTGTTATTGGATTTTTCCATCAGGAATTTATCAGTAGCAGCCACGGAGTCTGGACTTGTGCCTGGTTGATGGCAATTGGCTCGCCCCCTATTAAAAGTGACTTAAACTGGCGAAATGTGGGTGTAGGTACTATTGTAACGTCATAGGAATTAATTTTCTTTTAAATCATACTAACTATTTCGTATTTACTTCCAGTACCACCAAACAAGACCGTGATCTCCGGAGTGAAAGACTACGCGATACAAGGCTCCCTGCTCACCCTCACCTGCACAGCATCAGGCGCGAAGCCACAAGCCACCATCGAGTGGTACAATGGGACGCAGAAACTGAGTGAAAAGACCCAGAATATTCATGTGAGTACTTTTGTCCGTAAAAAAGTAATCTAGGTATTCTAATATTATAAAAACCGGCCAAGAGCGTGTCGGGCCACGCTCAGTGTAGGGTTCCGTAGTAATCATTCTTTTTATGTTTGAAATACGGGCCAATGAAACTTGACCTCTGGATTGTATAGGCGCTCATACGATTCAGGGACCAAATTATATTGGTTAACTGCAGTTTCCATCTGTTGTTTCCATCCAAGTTCAAAATAATTATCCTAGAAAGTCCTTATAAAGTTCTACTTTTCGGATTTTTTTCGTATTTTCTAAACTTATGGTTCAAAAGTTAGAGGGGGGGGGACGCTTTGTTTTTTACTTTTGGAGCGATTATTTCCGAAATTATTGACATGATCAAAAAATGATTTTAGTAAACCCCTATTCATTTTTAAATACCTTTCCAACAATATATCACACGTTAGGGTTAAAAAAAAAAAAAAAAAACACTTCCCACTTTACATATAGGGGGGCTACCCTAATAAAACATTTTTTTCCAATTTTTATTTTAGCACTTTGTCGGCGTGATTGATACACATATTGGTACCAAATTTCAGCTTTCTAGTGCTAACGGTCACAGAGATTAAGCGAGGACGGACAGACGGACAGACAGACAGACAGACAGACAGACAGACAGACAGACAGACATGGCGAAACTATAAGGGTTCCTAGTTGACTACGGAACCCTAAAAAGGTACCGTTTGTAAGGTTGATAGGGGGTAATTTCTGGATCTACTGGACCGATTTTGAAAATTCTTTCACTAATGGGAAGTTTTTTATAAACATTTAAACTCACATACACAAACAAACCCAGACCATAAACAACTATATGAAGGCCATACAAATATTTGTTCCATGCGGGGATCGAACCCACAATACGCAACGCGGTGGTCCAATCGCTCAGCCACTGCGCCAACCGTGCATGTCATTGGAGAGTATTTAAAACGATTATTTCCGACCAAAATGCGAGTGAAGCCACGGAGAAAAGTTAGTTATATAATAAATTATACTGACTGACTTATGACGCGGGTCTAATGGTGTTCATAATAATATGGACATGTCAGTTTGACGTAGTAATAGTGTGTGCAGCTGCAGCCCGTATCTTGAGTGGAGACCGTGAATCGACAAGCGTAAGGTAGGATGCCCTCAGGCTCGGTGGAGCGACACAACTATTGCAGGATAGTGCTGGTAGCAAGTGGATGACAATTGCTGAGAATTGAATTGAGTTGCGTGCTATTAGAAAAGAAAATGAATAATGATGCTGAAGAAAGTGAAGCTGAATCCATTTGACAACAAATAATTCTCGACACGAAACTCAGAATCGTAATGGTCACATTCATAAAGATATGATTCTATTACAAATCAAACTTTATTCCGGTACCAAAAAAATATAAGTAACAAAGTAGCAAAACTCAAGATTGTTTACAGGAAAATGTAGATAAGGATACATTCCAAGATCAGGAAACACTTTGGATGTCAAAATTCCGGTAATAACCAGAGAAAGGGGGAGGTCCTCCAGGGTTGTCACAATTAAGACGAAAATGCAAATACATTTAATTTGTTTGACGGTTTCGAAGACTGTTGAGGACAAAAGGAAGTCGTTTTATGTTGTTAGGAAGTCGTTTAGGCTTGTTTTGGTGGAGTGGTTGGTTTATGGTTGAGGTCAAAATGTAAGGCTGTAGAATTAAATTAGTAGCTATTAAATAAAGGACTTATGACCCCCAAATCGGTTGCGGATGCGGAGGAATAAGGAAAATGTTGTGAGGAAGGTTTTGAGAATGACTGTGGATGGGTACATACAAGAGTAGATGAAGACCAAAGAAACGATGGATGGACTGTGTTAAGAATGATATGGTAAGAAAGAAGGTGTCTCATGAGATGAAGAGAAACAGAGAAGTATGTAAGAAGAAGACATGTTGCGCCGACCTCAAATGCATTGGGTTGGAGTTTTTTTTTTAGCTTCCGTGCAAAATGTTTGACGTTTCTTTTTGTGAATATTTTCTGATGTGAGTCCTGCCTTTGTTATAAATTGGTGTGATATAAGGACAAGACAATGATGATGATGACTTGGGGTCAGTCAGTTTTCTGTCTAACTGAATGCTGCTCAATACTGGTACTTTACATTTTAAACTTTCCACCTCATTACAGCGCCTGCCATCTTCATCTTTCTGCCCTTATCACATTTTATTTGGGATCGGCCCAACACGTTACCTTTCTCCATTCTTCCCTGTTAGACGTTACGGTGGCGTTTACTCCTTTTTAGGGTTCCGTACCTCAAAAGGAAAAAACGGAACCCTTATAGGATCACTTTGTTGTCCGTCTGTCTGTCTGTCAAGACCTTTTTTCTCAGGAACGCGTGGAGGTATCAAGCTGAAATTCATATCAAATACTCAAGTCTATGGTCTCTTGGAGCTGTGAAAAAATCAAACTTCTAAGTCAACGCGATCAAAAGATACTCCCGTTTATGCCGCAAATTTTCGACACTCGCAAGGGAATCAAAACCTACAGGGTACTTCCCGTGAACTCAGAATCTTGAAATTTGGTACGAAGCAACGTCTTATAGCATAGATAACGGAATAATTACGAAAACCATAAATTTTTAGTTACATCACATAATATATTTTTTTTACGGAACCCTCGGTGCGCGAGTCCGACTCGCACTTGGCCGGTTTTTCTATCATATCATTCCTCACACATCCATCCATCTTTTCTTTGGCCTTCCTAATTAAAGCGACTGTCAAAAATCTATAACCGAGCCCACGTTTAAACATGTTTTTTTTAAGCACGGAGAGTTTTTGGTATGCAATGGGTGACGGTCACCCATCCACAGACCGACTCCGACAAATGTTACTTAACGTTGTGGCGATTGTTAAATAGCCAAGCTTCTAAAATTAATGAGAATCAAATATCGCGAAACTTGCTAAAAACTCCTATTAGTAAAATAAATATTTAACCAGGATGAGGAAAAGGTCTGATAACCTTCACAAAAATTATTCGACATACACGTGCCAACCTATCTCTATAAACAACTCATTCTGCCAGCATTTATCTTAAACAAACAAAAACCTAGAACCACCTCATAAATAATAATTGCCAGCTCCTCAATTTACCAACCCTGACGCTCACAATATGCCCAAGCCGTGCCATATTGCAATAGCAGACGTGAGTTAGTTTAAATTCGGTAATGAAGACAAATTCGTGCTAAAGTGACAACCCGCGCTGCTTGGCCACGACTTACACGCTCGAGCGACACGCGGGGTGACATCAACCGCTGGGAAAACAGATGTAAGGACATGCGATATTTCAATGAAATTGAATGGAACCAGCATTTGTTTTTTGGATGGTGGGAAGTCATCAAATGACTCCTCCCGCTCTGGGCAGACCTATGTTTCTTCTTAGCCCTTTGTGTCCGAGGGCGCGGTATCTCTTTCGAACAAACCGCAGCCCCGACAGCATCAGCATTTATCTAAACTGCGTTTAACAGCAATTCTTCTACTCCTTAACGTTTAACAATGTAACTTGACTTAGCCCAACATTTCATAATGAGTTTGGGAATTATCAGTAGCGTCCATCATCTATGATGAGCCATTAGTGTCAATATTCCAAAGCAATGATGACATGGATTGCTCTTGATAATATCTTAGATACAGTGATCGTGATCAGTTTCAATGGTAAAATTCCACGTTTATGCTGAAATTAGTAAAGGTACTCAGGCGAAGGACACGCACATTTCGCTTGACGTGGATCGCATCACCCGAGGCCGTGGTCGGTTCCTAATACTAAGCGAGGAAATGAAACATTATTTGTTTATGGAATGAGTACTTTAGGTACCTACTTGAATAGCAATAATGTTGGAGGTGCGTACTTAATGAGATTTATATTCTTTTCGGGGATCATGAATATACGTGGTTTTTGTTCATGTTTTGTATGAGTCTTAAATTGAGTCGTTTTCTTAAGTGCTTTGTTCTTTTTTATTTACCATTACGTACGTACATACTTACAATTTGTTTGTTTCATACAAGAATATCAAATAATTTCTTAAATCCAGCACAATAAGAGATGGATAATAATTATATTAGTAAAGAAGCCCTTTTTTTTGGCGTATTAAAAGTCATCAAATAACCCCTCCCGCTCTTGGGCAGAGCGAAAAGGAGTGTCAGACTTCTACTGACTAAAAACCACCCATGTTCCTTCTTAGCCCTTACATCAGCCCGCAGCCCCGATGGGAAACCCTTACGTCTGAAGTTTAAAATAGCAAATTAATTCATTTTTTTTTAAGAGCGATTTCTCTAAGAAATTGCATTAATTCCAATCGAACGATTTTGACAATTTTCATTAATACTAAAAACACAAATGCATTTTACCTTATTGCCCTGTTCTGAATGAACCCACCCTTTACTCAATAAAACTAAACCCCCACCCCACTACATGAACCCCTACAATTCTATTCCAAAACACTACGAGAAAGTGCTTCACAGAAATCCTCCATTTTCCCTTTTTCCGAAAAACTTTCAGTAACTGAAAACTGAATTGAATTCGTTTCAGCAAATCCTGAAAATTCCCAAACTTATTGGTACCTGTGTTCATTGTGGGTACTATGAAAGTTTTTTTTTATGTAAAGGAAAACAAACATTGGGTAGGGCTAATTAATTTTCCTGTCCCTGCAAATATTTTGATAAAGTGTTGGAGTATGGATTCGGTGTAGAGCGCTGTTAAAAATACATTTGGGATATTTAGACGAGTTGATAACAGATGATGTTGCTGTGCAGTGGTGGCCCAGTGAGCAGTGGTGGCCCAGTGGTGTCGGCCCCGACTTACGAACAGTTGGTCGTGGGTTCGAACCCAGGCAGGCGCATTACTTTGTGTAATTTATTTCATCACCACTACTCTCAAAACGGTGAAAACATCGTGAGGAAACCAGCATGTCTTAGAACCAAAAACTCGAAGATATGCGACATCTACCAATCCGCACTGGGCCCGCGTGGTGGATTATAGCCCATCCCTCTACTAGAGAGGAGGCTTGAGTCCCTGCAGTGGGAACAATTATAGGCTGATGATGATGAATGTCGCTGTAGTCTAGTGGTGTGACCGTTGGACTGTCAAATCATTGGTCTTGAGTTCGAATCCAAGATACGCAACTCTGGTTTTGCGGATTGTTATGCTTTTAGTATAATTATCACTTGCTTAGAATCAGAATCATTTATTCGTAAACATAGGTAATAATTACATATAAGCTCTTAAAAATTAGGTAGTGCGCTATGTTTTGCCAATTGGCATACAAATTACAAAAAGGACGGTAATACATACTATTAAATTAAAATAAAATGTCTTTCAAAATAGTTACTTTCATGATTGGGCTATCATACCTATATTATTGTACATGCATGGGAATTCAATTTTATTATTGCTTAGATAAAGATAAATATTGTGAAGAAACCAGCATTAGCAGCATGACTTAGAAATACTTCGGGACGGTATGTAAAGCCAAGTCGGCTCGTGAGTGGCATGAAAACTCTTACATCAGGTTGGGCTATAATATTCCCACTGCTGGGACACACGCATCCTCTCTTTGAGAGGAAACCACACACGGGCCCAGTGCGGTTTGCATGCATTTATTAAGTAACTAGCTGATGCCCGCGACTTCGTTCACGTGGAAATTTTGATGTTTGTTATCGAGTGGTCCTAGGCGCAACTACTGAGCATGTGGTCTGGGGTTTGATTACCGAGACGGGCAAAAGGTTTTCTCAGTAGAGGCCGCGCAGACTGGTTTTGTGCCCCATAATTTAAAATGATTACGTAAACCTAGCTACACTTTACTATGGCAAGACATTTAAATACTTCACTGTTCAACCAGTAAACCTTTGAAACGAATTAATTCGTAACACCTCAGTCACCTCACCTAATTCATACTCAACAATGAAACCTGAGTAGCTACTGTTTGATCAGGAACCGGAAATGGTGCTCAATTCCGTTAATGAAGCTGTTTTTGGCAAGATCTTCCTTAAAAGAGGCTCGTCAGCCTAATTCGATGCTGATCTTGCTACAGATAGATGGGTATCGAGTTATTTTGTTGTTTTTTTATGGCAGAGGGTGAAAAGATACGGTCTGGGTGGGAATATTGAACTGTTCTGGAGTTAAAAGTTTAAGATTTGAGGGTCTTTTCCAGTGTCAGACTTCTACTGACTAAAAACCACCCATGTTCCTTCTTAGCCCTTTGTGTCGAGGCTCCGGTATCTCTTTCGAACAACCCGCAGCCCCAACGGGGAAATTTGAGGGTCTTACAGCATACTGAGCTGGAGCTTTGCTTTGTGTTTTTTTTTGTTTTTTTTTTTTTTTTGCTTTGTCTGTCTGTCTGTCTTTAAAATTGCTGAATTGATTTTCAAGCTGTTTTCATGAATGAATAGAGCGGTTCTTGAGGAAGGTTTTATTATATAATTTTTCAAGTTTCGACATTTACGTGATGATGATGATGAGACGATGACACGGTTGGTGCAGTGGCTCAGGCACTGGACTGCTGCGCTGCGTGTCGCGGGTTCGATCCCCGCACAGAACAAAATATATTTGTATGGCCTACAGATAGTTGTTCCGGGTCTCGATATTTGTGTACCTATGTGAGTTTAAATGTTTGTGAACGCACACACGATACAAGATAAGGAAATTCCAAGTATGGCGTAACGATTAAAAAAAAAATGTGAGCGAAGCCGCGTGCAAAAGCTAGTGATGTAGAAACTTTTAATATTCTGTTTTAGTTACCCAGGTTGGGTTGTGGATTGGTGACCATCCATGACACACTGGCTTTCTTCTTTACTACAAAAAGGACACTCCCAGCCATCATTTGCAGATTATTGACCGTCATTACAGGTTTCCTACTCCTCCGCTATTCTTTTCTGATTAATTTCGTTGCGGGATCCAAGACAGTTAAATCGTTTCTCTGGGACTTCGTCGAGCTTCATTGTCTCGGCGCTTTTCTTGTGGTCGCCACTGTTGATTCTGGCTAACAGGAGTTACAGTGGTTTGGAAATAGTGTGGCGGGATTGTCCTAAAAATTTAAGTCATTTCAGGTAGTCAGAAGTCTGAAAGTCTTCCCAAGAAGTATCGTAGGGTTGTGGAGTTAGAAGTTATTATGCCTTGTGACTGTAGTGGCTGTAGCTTCACTTTCTTTGTTTTTCTGACATTCAGAAGTGCTTGTAATGGTCTAATTGATATAAATGCTTCAGTTTCATTTTGATATTTGTATAAGAAGGGATCTTTCCCCACCACTTTAACAGTTTATAAGGACCTTATTTTCTTTAGCAGGCTGACAAAAGTTCCATCATATTATTCTATAAAAATACAACGAATAGCCCACAAGTCGACACCACACCGCCAATGATACGCTATACTATCTCAAGCTATATATCTTTTGTTGTAATTTCAAATAGCTGAGGAACAAAATTTTCGCAGTCACTGCCCACCTGCCACCGCTACCGGACTTGGAATACTAAATGAAGTGGAGTCGCTGAAATTTTATTTCTTGTATTTTTTTCCTTTGAAGTCTCTTAAGTTCAAATTTAACCATTAAGTGTTATTTTACTACTAAGTAAGTGCTTGTATAGCACTCCCAAATATTTTGGTTTTACTTTGCGCTCCAAAACAAATATAGCTGACGTGGCTCAAAAGGCTGCCCAACTCAAGTGGGACTGGGCAGGACATGTCTGCCGCATGCCGGACAAACTGTGGGCCAAAATAGCCGGAAACTGGTGGCCTGACACAGTGAGGCGGGGTCGCGGTAGGCCACGAAGGAGATGGCGGGACGAGTTAGACAGATTCCGCCAGAACTGGAAGGAGGACGCACGGGTTCGAGAGAGGTGGAAGGAGTGGAGGGAGGCCTTTGCCCAGGAGTGGGAAAGAGTAGGCTAGAAAAAAAAAACTAATTATGTCAATATCAGCTGATGCAGTGATAAATTCATGGTAATTAAGTTGGGATTCTTTAGCTGCCCAGTTCCGAATGGCTTACACTTGCTATCATTTTCGTCGTAAGCACCCTCTATCTTGGTAGATACATGTAACATGTATGACACAAGACAGATTAAATATTTATTTTATTAACTTATTATCCAAATTTAAAATAAATACCAAAACATTCTACCTAAACCGACTCCGTTAAGAAATTAAACTCTTTACCACAAACATAAAGAAACATTAGACAATTTCAAACGCTAACGTAATGTCTTGTTTGTAGTAATTAAAGTTGTCGCCCCGTTCAGCAGACAGGTAAGTTAGGCAACGTCCCACCGCCAGCGGAAAGCAACGAGCAATCTGTCGATTTCTCGTATCGGTTCTATTTTCATCTTATACGGTTTGTGCCCAGTAGGTAGCTACGTTTATTGCAGCGGCAGAGGCGCTGTTCAGGTCGTCAAGGGTGCATGTATGAGGACATCTGGGACACTCCAGCACGTGGGACATTGAACGTATAGACACTAGTACATCAAGCTACAATGATCTGTCGAAATTATTGAATAGACTTTCAACTTTATCGCTGAAGCATTTGGTTTAAGGTTGATACGGAAAATTTCACAGTTTCGGTACTACCAATGGACAGAAGTCGTTTGCCAGGGTGCGCTGAAAGTAACAGAGGGTAGAAGAGTCCGTCGCTCGGGAAGATTCCTTTGATATACTTCTATTCAATGAAAATTTCAATATTTTTTATTGCGTACCATAATGTAGGTATACAGTTGGTTAGGGCATAGTTACATCAGTCTCAATTATCACATCGACACGATAAGAAGAAGTTGAAAAAACGTCAAATGATTCTGATCAGTGACTGCACAGGCACACCGCCTGCGAGAACTGTCAAATAATCAACTCGTGTCCAGTTGAAGGGTCTACTTGCTAAACGCTAATCGTCAGCGGTGAGACCGGTCCCTATAGTTTCTAGGTATTACATTGTAAAGTAGTGCTTAAACTTAGCGTTTTAGACCTAAATGTCGTAATGTTTTCACTTAAGACTGCTAAGATGTGTTACACGAAGTTTAGAGTGACGCATTTCGTGAGTTATTTTTAATTGTTACCTTTATTTAGCTTTAGAGTTATAGAGGACCATTAGCGAACTAGATAATAAAGTATTAGAAAATACTTTAAAGTTATTTACTGTTTTTGGTTTTTGTTAACTTTTCATACTAACATGCTGATAATAAAAGGTTATGCTATTTTATAGTCTACAAATTTCAAATTGGCGACTGAGAATTCGAGGAACATAGTAGAAATGCTCGTGCTTTGGAGGTCTTTATATTATTATCTCTTCAGCTCATCTTTCCTCACTTGTCACTCGTCTATTACTCGTGATTAAAACACTTTCCAGGAAGACCTGGGAAGTATTTTGATGAGTCATCTGCCTAGACCCGGAACGGCTTCCAGTCTAACCGGACGTAGCTAAATACCAGTATGTTACATGGAGCGACTGTCTATCTGACATCCACAACCCAGTTAATACTGGGTAATATGAAACTCATTGGTAAGACTGGTTTTCAGACATTCGGGCCACTGAATACGCTGCCCGCTTCTTATGCTGTTAAGAGCATAGACGGGCTGCATTTTTCCATACAAATTTATTCCCCTATTCTCTTCCTGGATAATGCCTCTAGAGTAATCGTTTTTATTTATAAAAATCCAGGTCTATTGAAGGCATGCCCTTGTCATTTTTTTTTTTTCAAAAAATTTATTACAAAAATAAATATGACTTACCAAAAACCTAAAAAAATACCCCGTTTTTACCTACGTAATCAGATGACTACCAAAGAAAATTGAAAAGTTTTTAAAATAAAAACAAGTAATAGGGGCATAGATCTATTCTTCCTTTAAATTTTGATACCAAATATAATTTAATTGGCTTAGGTTTCGAGGAGAAAACAGGAGAATACGAAACGTCGATCGGTCAAGGTTTTTTATAGGTAAAATCGTTCTGAGCTGCAGTTGTCTCTATCGCACTCACATATTGATACCGCCCGGTTGCTAGAGCGCAGCGCGACGGCAATAGTTATATATACGTATATTATACGCAGCCCGTCTACGCTCTTAAAGATACAAATACAAATGAAAACCGCGACCAACGGCTTAACGTGGTTTCCTTATCTTGTAAAATTATACCTAAATAACATTATTCCTACGACTAAAAAGAAACAAAGTCGTCTCCACCCCACTCATGTCCAACCAAGGTGGCCACTCCAATAATTCAAATTCAATAATTCGTACAAATGAAACGCCTCCGCCGGCGTCTCCAACAGTTTTATATTTCTCTCTACGTCGGACGAAAGCTCGGGAAACTTTCTACCTTTTTCTACCCTTGCGATCTGAAATGGAGGAAATGTTTTCAAAGTTGATTTTAGAAACTGACGACGATATTGATTTTTCTGTTGAATAGACGATTTATATATCCTTGGAAGGTATTTCCTTGGTTATCGAAAATACTTAAGTGAGGAAATACCTAACTAAGCTAATAATAACACCAGTTTGGGTCGATCTTCAGGTAAAGCTGCGTATGTTTAGGTTAGGTTAGACTGTCACTGTCACTGGTGTGTATAGCCCTTTCTTTTTTCGTGCCAATGTCCACGGTGCTCGACCATTACTGGCCAAATGAGAGAGAGTTTATCCTAATCCTAACTAATATTATAAATGCGAAAGTAACTCTGTCTGTCTGTCTTTCTGTCTGTCTTTGCTTCACGACTAAACTACTAAACTGATTTGTGTGAAATTTGGTACAGACATAGTTTGGATCTTGAGAAAGGACATAGGATAGTTTTTTTTTTTTTCGCGAGATCGGGAACTATGTGGGTAAAACCAAAAATCTGCCGGAAGTCACTATTCCACGCGAACGAAGTCGCGGGCAAAAGCTAGTATTCCCATATAACTGTCGAAATGTGGATGTCCTGTAGATGGTTCACCTCTGCGTATCCTTTCAAGGATTACAGGCGTGATGACATGTTAATATTAAAAATATATACTCCAGTAATTCAGCAAACTCGTTTCCCTTTATAAGGGCCAACACACACATATAATTACACGCACCCCGTCTAAGTGAGCACGTATGTGTGTGCTTACAATTATTAATTAAACGTGTGCAGGAAATGAGTACGTGTTTGTACATTTACAATTTGTTTCATCATTACTCTCTTTTGTGAGGATCTAGAATTTTGGCTGGATGTGACTGAGTGTCCGTTTTTTATTTTACTATTTATGTACTTACACACAGGTGAACACAGAAAAATTACATAATTATAATGTTTAAATAGGTGTTGGTAAATATCCCACGGGAAGATAAAATCGGCATATAAACTATCCTATGTGTTAATCCAGGTTATAAACTATCTCCGCCTTATTACAAAAGGTAGTTAAACCTGGTTTAACTAAGACCTGGTATAAACCAGCTCGCATGCTGTCACTTTCTTTTGAATATTATTGAAGTGAGACGTCATGCGAGATAAACCAAGTCTAAGTTAAACCAGGTTTAACTACGTTTTGTAATAAGGCGGACTGTGGTCTAAATTTCATCTACATTCGTTCAGTTATTTTTGCGTGAAAAAGTAACAAACATCCATCCATCCATACATTCACACAAACTTTCGCATTTATAATATTAGTAGGAATTTAATGTACGACACACAGTTGAACACAGGAAAATGACATATAATGGTTAATTATGTAGGTACTGTTTATGACCTGCAAAAGAGAAATGAAAAAGGAAGTAAACAGTACATAAATACATAAACTCACGCCATTTTCCCACGGGAGTAGGCCGAAACCACAGAACGCCTCCTGCAAGATACACATTATTGTTTAAATCGTAGCGATGTAAACAATAATGTGTTATAGAATAAGTTTAAAAATCTAAAACCCGACTACGAATACAATATTGGTTTGTTATTTACATGATACGAGTAAATAACACAGAATAGACCGCGAGAACTGTTTGACCGTAATCTAAACGTATATATTGACTTAAACTATAATATGATATACACATTTGTAATGTGCTCGCCAAGACCTTTATTTTGATATCAAACATGTTATAAGATTATCTCAATTTAATATTTTTTGAGGTAAGTTTTTGACATTTAAATTCCGTCTTATTTAGAATGTATAAAATGTTTATACTTAGCCTATGTCACCCGGGCTATTCTTACAAATCTATTGACACCTCGTTTATTAAAATCCGTTCAGTGGTTTAGGCGCTACGGTGGAACATACATAAATACATACATAGACTGCCAAAATCATTACGCTTCCTTTTGGCTTTGCCGTAGTCGGGTAAAAAGAAGGACTACTACTTTTATTAACTTAAATATATTTGCCAGTTATACAAAGTCCCACAGGGGCTGATTGAGAAAATCCTGATGGGAGAACCCCCATACTACCCCTACGCCAAATTATACTGAGGTTATATCGCATAGACTTAAACATTTCACCCCGATTAACAAAACTAATCCACTCCACTACTAAAACAAAAAAAAAATGCTCAAAAAAAAGATGAAAAACTTTTTCAAAAAACAGTCCTGCTGATCGCCCCCCGTCTGTGGGATTGATGATAAAATAATACGGGAAGGTACCGGTTTTTACGTTAAACCGACGTTGACAGTGAGAAATGGCCAGATTAATTTCTTTCCCGTTTATTTGTCGGAGTTACAAAGTCGCTTAGTTAGTTGAAAAATTTTCGAGTCGTTTTTTGGAAGGAGACGGGCAAAAAAATAATCCGGGTAAAGAAGCGGGTGAAATTTAGTTTTTAGTGTTAAAGAAAATTTTTGGGTCGGAAATCTGAATGTTGGAGACCGAAAACGTTTATCTGAGAGAAAAACGGTTAGTAATGAAGGGTATCGTTAAAAGCGACTAAGAGAAAAATTACAGGCTTAAGATATACCTTGGAAATCAGGATCACAATTCTGATATCCGAAGAGGTCGGTTTCCAGTCTCATCGGATGCAGCTGAATACCAGTATTTTACATGAAACGTCTGCCTTATTGACCACCAAAACCCTGTTAGTACTGGATAATACGATACCTCTTAGTGATACTGATTGTCAGACTTTCAAGCCACTGACTACCTGTAACGACTGTTGAAGAAAGTCGGTATGTGTTAAGTGGTCACCCATTCACAGCACACACGGGTTGGTGTGTCCCCTACAGAAATTAAATAGGGCATACAGGTTGTTTGAAAGTTCGCCATGTTTAACCTTGAGAGAACACATCAACCAAAATTAAATAGTTTGCAATTACCGTGTAGTTTGTAATAGCTGCGAACAACATTAATATTTTGAAATGTGCTAAAACAACTGGACTGTGTGAAGGATGATAATTATGACTAGAAAGGAATAGAACAGTATGGAAGAAGAAAACATGCCGCGCCGACCACAAATAAATTGGAATAATGATGATTCATCATCAGCCTATAATGTTCCCACTGCAGGGACTCAGGCCTCCTCCCTAGGAGAGGGATGGGCTATAATCCACCACGCGGGCCCAGTGCGGATTGGCAGATGTCACATCATGTCTTCGAATTTTTTGGTTCTAAGACATGCCGGTTTCCTCACGATGTTTTCCTTCACCGTTTTGAGAGCAGCGGTGATGAAATAAATTACACAAAGTAATGCGCCTGCCTGGGTTCGAACCCACGACCTACTGTTCGTAAGTCGGGGCCGACACCACTGGGCCACCGCTGCTCTTGCTAATGATGATTAGGTCTTAGGAAAACAACTCATCAGATTTTGAGTTAAAGAGAGAGCAATTGGAATATGGGCAGAAGAATGATGATTATAACTCAGACTAAGAAAAGCAATATTTACTGGTATATGATATGTATAAAAAGTCACTTCATCATTTCAGCTGAAAGACGTCCACAGCTGGACATAGGCCTCCCCTAAGTGTCGCCACATTGACCGGTTCCGTGCGTCTCGCATCCAGCGGATCCCCGCAACATTCACCAGGTCATCGGTCCACTTAGTGGAAACAAACACTTAAGAATACAAATTACAAATTTAAAAAAATAACAAGATGTGACATCACGCCTGCCCCCAAAGGGAGTGGTGTGCCTAACAATATACTCACATTTTGAGAGTATCCAACCGGGCCTAAATCCAGACTCCGTGGCTGATACTGAGAAATTCTCGATGTAGAAACCCAATAACACTTTACTTGACCCGGGAATCGAACCAGGTCCTAGCGCTCAGCGACCAAAGATCCTGCCAACATCAAAAAATTCTAACAAATAAAGCGTTTTTGTGAATAAATCGAAGCCCATCTATTTATACATAAATACTTAACTCAGAACACAATAGAAGATGAACATAGTCGTAATGTTTAAGCCTGCAATAGAAGGAACGGCTATAGTAATGCCTTCGTCTCAAAAAATACGAGAAACGAGCAATTCTCTCGATTTTAGAACAATAGTCGAGGCGGTTGGTCCAAGTTGGGAGCGGATAGCGATTGTGTCGAAAGATCTCTGTTGGTACAGTAACGTCCGTTGTACGTACGTTATAAACTTTGTATTTCGGTATATTTGTATCCTGAAGTTCCCACGGATCGGCGGCGTTTTTTCGGTAAATTGTGAAACGGCTAAAATGTAAGGTTTGTTTTTTGTAAATAACCCAGAATCTTATCAATTTGTTATTCTGGCTCGAATCTAATAAAATTAAAAAATAAATATTTTAAGTCTATAATTTCCTAGCTAGCTACCAAATAAGTATTGCAAGTGACAACATTCACTTTTTAATAGATAGACCTTAAGATTACCGAAAATAAACTTCGTGGTTCTGGTTTCGTTCGGAAAGAAAGCATTTTTTTTTAATTTTTTATTTTAGAACCTCATTATGTTTGGAAGTCTGATAAAAACACTAGGAAGTGTCGGAGGCTGGGCGTTTTGGGGATTATCTCTTATAAAAGTTAACGTTCTAAAAGTGCTGATTATACTAATTTGAATAAATGACTTTCGATTTCTCATCAAAACTTGTAACAACGTATCTCCGCTGTAAGTTCATCCTTCACGTCGCATCTAAACGCAGACAAGCAGAGAGCAAACGAAAGAATGAGTAACGCGGCGCACTTTCTAAGATGTCGTCTATTAAAATAATTGCACAAAAGTTTACGCAGTAAACTATGTGCTGTTATCTCTTGCTGCTAGGGATGGGACACTGTCGATGTCGATAATATTATGAAGATTTATTTTAGTTGATCAGTTATATTTTGTTTTAATTCCTAAATTGGTAATTTACTTCATCAGATTAATTTGAGCCAGTGGTTTGAAAAAAACACAAACATGTCCTAATAAATTATGTTAATGAATGGTAGTCGAGATATTCTTAGAATAGACACCGAAACTATCTCTTTGCTAGTCCAGAAATAATCATGGCCAGGTCATTTGAGAGCAGATTCCAAATGTGACCTAACGTGTTTACAAAAACATTTCGCGATTCGAACTACGCCAACAAAGTCAGCAACTGAAAATATAAACCAACGAAGGGTAACCAACGCCCAACGGGACTCTATTACCAAACCTGCACTGTCTGTTTGTCCATTCGTCTGTCTGTTCGTCCGTCCGTCATGTCTGTCCGTCTGTCTGTCTGTCAGCGGGCGGTTTTTCATGATCCGTAATCCGTACAGAATGTGTATTTCTGTTATAAAAATAAATCACTTTGTTAGTAAAACGTCAGACCTTTTAAAAAAAAACCATGACCTATTACTACTATTAGCGATCTACCCTCAACACAATTACTAACAAATATTTCTCCAACATGAATAATAGTAACCGATATTTTCCTTTATCGTAATATAATACAAAAACAAGGTTGAAGATTTTATCGACGTTTTTACAACGTTATTAGGGTCCTACCCCTAGGCACTAAAATATTATTGCCAGTTTACTTTGCAAAGGCCATATTTTATACAGAAAACCTTTGAAAAGAACCTTGCCGATCTCATTACATTTTGTTTATACTGTTTTTATATTATTAGAATATAATAAAATCGATGTAGTTTGATCGAAAAGATTTTCAATGTTAATTTTGGGACAGGGATTGTTTTAACAAAAGTGAAATTCTTTTGTTTTAATTTTTAATAATATACCTAGGAGGCATGGTGGCCTTTTGTTGTAGGATGATTATCTTATAATTAATTGAACAATAACTAATAAATAAATTCGTTAATTTTTTTTAATAATAAGTTTGGTAAGAAAAGTGGAGCAATATTTTCACTGACTGCTATCTTAGAGAGGGTAAACTGTTTTTAAGAGTTTCAATATAATTTTTTTCTTCTAACAGAATCATTAAAAAACGTGAGGAAACAGGTATTTCTGGGGTACGGGTTGTTCGAAAGAGACACAAAGGTCTAAGAAGGAACATGAGTGGCTTTAGTCAGTAGAAGTCTGACACTCCCTTTCGCTCTGCCCAGAGCGAAAGGAGTCATTTGAACATTTCCAAACCTCCAAAAAAAGGGGCCCATCTTTTAGCTGCCAAATATTTATAATTAAAGTAAACAGTTTCAACAAATTTACTTTATGATTGGACATTTACATTATAATAATTACACTGACACGAGGCTGTAATTTTCACTTTCTAGGCCACACAAAGGAATTAAACACGTGCAAAATTATTGACATAAACTTTTTCACATCCTTTCCTAAAACAACATACATTTCCCAAAATCCTACTTCTTATTGAAAACAACCAACTGATAAATTTACATAGAATAGTCGTAATAACAAGTGAATAAGTCGATAATAACAGTCACACGGGTTGATCCTCACGGTTAAGCAGTGCTTGCCTAGGTCGGTCTGTGGATGGGTGACCATTTATTACAAACCGAGTTTCCTCAGTGCCTCATATTAAAAACACATTAAACCGTTGGCCCGTTGGTCCCGCTTTTTAGGTCTTTGACAGTCGTTACAGGCAGTCAGTGGCCCAAAATTCTGCCATCCATTCTTACCAAGGGGCATCGTTTACCCGTCGGGGCTGTGAATCCCGTCGGGGCTATGGATCCCGTCGGGGCTGTGGATCCCGTCGGGGCTGTGGATCCCGTCGGGGCTGTGGATCCCGTCGGGGCTGTGGATCCCGTCGGGGCTGTGGATCCCGTCGGGGCTGTGGATCCCGTCGGGGCTGTGGATCCCGTCGGGGCTGTGGATCCCGTCGGGGCTGTGGATCCCGTCGGGGCTGTGGATCCCGTCGGGGCTGTGGATCCCGTCGGGGCTGTGGATCCCGTCGGGGCTGTGGATTATCGAAAGGATAACGCGGCTCCGACACAAGGGCGAAGAAGGAACATGGGTTTGGTTTTTAGTCAGTAGAAGTCTGACACTCCTCTTCGCTCTGCCCAAGAGCGGGGGGGGGGAATAAAAAAGGGGGTATCGTTTAACCCAGTATTAACTGGGTTGTGAAGGTCAGCTATGCAGCTACTCCATGAAAAAAACTGGTATGTAGCTGCATTCGGTTAGACTGGAAGCTGAACCTAACATACATAGTTGGGAAAAGGCTAGGACGATGATCATCATCATAATCATTTCAGCCAAAAGACGTCCACTGCTGCACATAGGCCTCCCCCAGGCGTCGCCACATTGACCGCTCCCGTGCGTCTCTCATCCAGCGGGTTCCTGCAACCTTGACCAGGTCATCGGTCCACCTAGTGGGAGGCCTTCCAACGCAACGTCTTCCGGTTCGCGGTCGCCATTCCAGAACTTTTCGGCCCCATCAGCCATCCGTTCTGCGAGCAATGTGCCCTGCCCATTGCCACTTAAGTCTGGCGATTCTTCGGGCTACGTCGGTAACCTTAGGAAGATGATAAATCCTTATAAAATATGAACTAGTCTACAAACTTTGGATCAATGCAAAAAAATAACACAGTCTTTAATCTCTCACACGTGACACAGTTCTAAAATGATCAATTCACTATTCATATAAAATCCCATCGATATCGACAACTCACAAAGGCACATCACTATTTTTAATTTGATCACATTGCACAGCGGACAACAAAGGAGGTTTTCCTTCACTTTAACGCTCATTTGACTCCGACCCAGGACCATGAATCGTCGTATCTTTTTAACTTTTTTCTTTTTTCTTTTAACTTTGCGACTTTGTCAAGTTCTCGATAAGAATTGCGCTTGCAAAATATTATGTTGGCTCTTTAAAGAGTGATGTTTTCATTTATAGGACAAAGGCGCGGAAGGCTCTTTTATTTGTTGTCGTTATAAACAAACAAATGTTTTTTTTTTTTTTTTTTTTTTTTTTATAAATACTGTTGAGGTGATGATTTATTCCTGTAAGTGATTCATCATCACTTAAAAAGATAATATAACACCGTAACAGTCGCATGTATTCGTTAAATGAAGAGCGGTAAATTTTGCTCATATTTCGTAGTACCAGATTTATGAACGTAGACGAAGGAAAACGACTATGTAAGGATTGTAGCAGATGGAGATCCTATGGTTTCTGCCTGCCCCCTTGGAAACAGAGACGTGTTATATCAAAATGATAATATGAACTTAATTTTTAAAAATGATACAAACACAGACTGATAAACCATAACCCTTCGTTTTGTCTTTGCCGTAGTCGGATAAAAAACCTAAAATACCTTGTCTGACCAGGGAACCGAACCAGGATTCATCACTCACACGTGTGCTTACAAGACAAACAACATAGTCAAAACATTAACATAATCTTCACCCATTCATAATCACAAGCCACCCATCATTCATTCCACCTCATTCATTACTCACACCCATACATTTAACCTCGCGCAAAATTCTAAACAGCAGAATTTAATAATAAAGCACCATATCCTCTCGCATTAGGAGACATCAATCGACGTATAGGCAGATATGTACGTATATCGCGGCATTCTTAATTAAAACATCGTACCACGAAGGAAAATTGAATTTTGCAAGAATAAGGCACGTCGAAGAGTGTGGCTGGATGTGGCTTTAGTGTTTTATATAATAACGACACGTCTGTACCTAATTCTCGGAGGGTTTGGCATAGGCGTACCTTATAGTACACCCTCATTGCATCAAATGTCTAAGTGACAAGTAATAGGGGGCGAGCCTATTGCTTCAACCGGGCACAAATGTAGACTCCGTGGCTGCTACTGAGAAATTCAAGAAGGAAAAATTCAATAACAACTTGCCGGACCTGGATATCGAACCCAGGACCTCATACTCAGCAGTCGCGCTTTCGGCCACTAGATCTGTGAGACAGTCAGCTTTCGTATTTCTGATGTAAAATTAGACTAAAATGGTTCTGACATTGTTTGTGTATCGTAAACTCTAAAACGTTGAACGTGTGCTTCAATGCGGTTTCCTTAATTGTTTTATCTACCCAAATATCATAAACCCTCTCTAATGCGTTCAAAAACCATAGGCAATGACCAGCATTACCAACCAGCAGAAATTAACAGAACTGTAATGAGCTCATAACCTACTGAAAACAGTAGGTTATGAGTTTAAATTTGGAACAGGTGTCAAATTCAAGTGAGTGTGCTATTCTAGTATCTACATTAAAACAGATACCTATCGATACGAAACCCCAATTCAGTATGATTTTAAGAGCGTATGGTACCTCAAACGCAAGTTTTATAATGCGTAAAAGTATATGATTCACTGCAGTAATCAACATCAGAAAAATATATGATATTCTTCTGAATATATGCTAGTGCCATAGTGTTGTGAAAACATAATACAACTAACTTTGCTCGATAGAAAAAAATCACGAAGATACCTCTAAAAATTTCTTTTAACGAGTAAAAACCATACTAAAATACGTGTCACCGTTCTGATTTTTTTGCCAAATAATTCTACAAGCAACAAACTAAAGTCATAGTATTTTACTTTTTTAGTCCAATCAATAGTTTTTTTGTAAATCGCAAAATACCACTAATTTCGCACTATTCGGCCGCAGCGAAAGACGTAACAACCGCTTTGTAGTGCAAGCCGATTAGAACTTTATTCTAACAGTATTTCAAGCGAAGTTTGAACCACCACAAATAGGGTTGTTAATCTGAGGTAGCATACGCTCTTAATTATAAATCGCACATTTTGATCTCGAGTGACACAAGAATAGTGACTTTGTTCGTTTGCATACGATTTAAAAAAAATGACAGATGTCCGAAACGCCGCCATTTCGAGCTGTCATTTGTTCGTTAGCTTTTTATTCCCTTTCATTGAGTAGACAAATTTTCTGATAAGTTATTTATTTCTGTCGAAGATGAGTGATAGTGACTCAGAAATTAACATGAACACTCCGCCAGATATCGTAAATGCAACGACGAATGCAACTAATAACCTGTTTATGTTTTATTGCATTACACTGGTAACAATGCTGGTCATTTCCCTATGGTTCCTGAGCCCATCATAGAGCCCTTATGATATTCGGGTAGATAAATTAGTGTATGCAACTATACATAATTAGGCATTACAACACTCGTGTGATGCTATTAAGAAACTCGCCTTCGGCTCGTTTCTTAAACCCACACTTGTGTTGTAATGCCCTTCATTATGCACAGTCGCATAAACTACTATTTAATACTTGAAATAATTTGATCCGTCCTGAAGTATAAGCACGGACGTTTCTTAATTATACCTATAACTTGACTCACATGTAATGAAGACGTGCCAATCAACAAATAAAGGGCACAAATCCTTACAGCAAGCTCCTACTGGAAAATTATCAAATCACGTTACCCATTACCAACTGGGCTGTAGAGTTCAGATAGCCACTCTATGTTGAGGTCAGATAGGCAGACACTCCATGTTAAATACTGGTATTCAGCTGCATCCGGTTAGACTGAAATAGTTGGGAAAAGGCTAGAGAGATGACACGGGAATCATCCGTCCGGGTGGGCAGATGATGAAGCTGCTACGGGGAAATCTAGCTTGAAAAAGCCAAGACCTCAGGCTGATCACAGTTCATGAGACAACTTGAACAAAAAGGTACTCAAAGGATAGCGCAATCAGCCACTTCCAGACCCCCGACATCAGTGCAGGACTAATGGTGAAGGGAATTAGGTCGCCACTCCGCAATTTTTCATTCTGTCACCGCGGGAGTTCTTTCACACGCTCCGGAAAATTATAGCCACCGATACCGTATACAGGGATACAGGTATATGAACTGTGTGTTAGAGGGTACCTGCTTTTAATTTTACATTGTTATTTGATTATAAATTCTGTTTTGATAGGCTGATCAAGTCATTTGTTTCTAAGGTATCTGTTGAGCTTCTTTACCTCGACGCTTTTCTGGTGAATTTTACTGTTGATACAGAGTTTCTGTGGAGTTGCAGTGATTGGGAATACTTTGGTTGACGCTAAGTCACTGAATGTGATATAATTAGAGACTAGCTTTTGCCTTTTGCCCGCGTGAAAATGACGATTTTCCATACGAACTTTCATCCCCTATTTAACTCCTTTAGGGGTTGAAATAAAAATCCTTCCTTATTCCTTGTCTACATTATAAAGGGAACCTCTGTGCAAAATTTCAGCTTTCTAGGTCCAAGGGTTTGGGCTGGGCGTTGATGAGTCAGTCAGTCAGTCAGGACTTCTCTTTTTATTTATATAGATCATCATCATCATCATTTCAGCCGAAAGACGTCCACTGCTGGACATAGGCCTCCCCTAAGTGTCGCCACATTGACCGGTCCCGTGCGTCTCGCATCCAGCGGATCCCCGCAACCTTCACCAGGTCATCGGTCCACCTTGTGGGAGGCCTTCCAACGCAACGTCTTCCGGTTCGCGGTCGCCACTCCAGAACTTTCCGGCCCCATCGGGCATCCGTTCGTTCGTCGTATTTATATAGATAGATAGATAATAATATATATTTTTGTGTATAAAAATCGCAGAACACGAGCCTTAATGGACCGATGTCCGGAATAAAGTGGCTGTGACATACGGACGGACAGACGGAGAGAAATGACGAGTCTATTAGGGTTCCGTTTTTTTGGTATTTGGCTACGAAACCCTTAAAATGGTCGCCATGACGGGTAGAGCAACTGTTTTTTGGCTTCGTTATGGTTCTATTTACAACCTTAATGTAAAGCAAGAGATTGGGTGAATAAAAGAAAAAAAATAAAACACATAAAAGTGAAAAAGTAAAAATTAGCTTCTGAAGTTGGTGACTTTTGTTTGTTTGATTTCATGTTTTTGTCACCGACTTCTGAAACTGATTTTTTATTTTTCACTTTTTTGTGTTTTATTTTTGTCAAAGTCGGTTTTATTTTTTGTTAAAAAGTTTTTATTGGTTCACATGTGCTTACCCCTTCACAACGTACCGGCGTGATGTTATGTTATGAACTGGTGTAAAAAATAGACAGACATGAGATTTCAGCAATCCCAGTCCATTTGCTATCATTTATTGAGGAGTTCCGTTGCCTATCTCCGAAGTTCTTCATCAGATCTTCACCAAATAGTTTTTATAACCTTTGTAGTGAGTACAGGCGTGATATTATGTTGTGTGATGGCGTAAACAATGCTTAGATATGCTATAGCAACAATCGCGGTTAATCTGCTGTTATTTATTGAAGAGTTTCCCCGATTTCTACAAGATCCCATCATCAGATATTGAAATGGTGACAATGGGACCACACGGGAAGCGCCAGCTTTCAAATGAAATAAGAATCATGAAAATCAGTTCACCCAGTCGCAAGTTATGAGCTAACAAACATAAAAAAAAACAGTCGAATTGATAACCTCCTCCTTTTATTGAAGTCGGTTAAAAACATGTTGCGCCGACCCCAAATAACACAGTCCGAGTTACAGACTCCGTAGTTTTTCTAAGAAAGATGATGAATGTAAAGCAATAAGTTCAAGTAAGATTAAAACAGCAATAACTTCCAAAAACATATTATTGCTATGAGTCCCACCTTCAATTCTGGATCCTGTCGATTATTCCTCTACCCCACCACAATATTTCAAACAAAACTAAAATCCCTCCAAAACACTTAACAACGCGAAAAAACGCTACAAAACCCAACTATACACGTATTTGTAACACGTATACATAAACTCCCGAACACCTGCGCTATACATAATTAATTGTTTTAATTCCCGTGCCCTGGCTCACGCGGACTTAACGTTAACGTACACGTTTACGTACACGTTTCACGGCTTATAGTGGTCGTGGGTGAATCGTTTTGGATGGATTGATTGATGTCATCATCATCATCATCATCATTTCAGCCAAAAGACGTCCACTGCTGGACATAGGCCTCCCCCAGGCGTCGCCACATTGACCGGTCCCGTGCGTCTCTCATCCAGCGGGTTCCTGCAACCTTGACCAGGTCATCGGTCCACCTAGTGGGAGGCCTTCCAACGCAACGTCTTCCGGTTCGCGGTCGCCATTCGAGAACTTTTCGGCCCCATCGGCCATCATTGATTGATGTATGAAGATGTATTCACTTGGATGGAGTATGTAATGTCAAGGTAGCGTTCTGTGCGGGTTTGCGGAAGGTGAGTAATGGGTTAGCATACCGAGCGTCCGTTCTTGATGATGACAAGTCGTGTCGACGGCGCATTCGTGTTCCACGCGCGCTTCAAAGAGATGTCAGCAAGAGCCGACGCCTGTTGGGGCTGCGGGTTGTTTGAAAGAGATACCGCGGCTCGGACACAAAGGGCTAAGAAGAAACATGGGTGATTTTTAGTCAGGAGAAGTCTGACACTTCCTTCCGCTCGGCCCAGAGCGAGTCATTTGATGATTTACAAAGCTCCAAAAAAAAAAGAGTATCGTTCTGTGGTTTCTGCTTTCTCTCGAAGGGTAAGCAGGGTAAGCACAACTTTCGACGAATAACTACGAATACCCCCCCCCCCCCCCCCCGCTCTTGGGCAGAGCGAAGGGGAGTGTCAGACTTCTACTGACTAAAAACCAAACCCATGTTCCTTCTTCTTCGCCCTTGTGTCGGAGCCGCGGTAACCTTTCGATATCCACATAATCACATCCACAGCCCCGACGGGCGTCGGCCCTTGCGGGCCCCTTCCATATTGCTGACATCTCTTTGAGGCGCGCGTGGAACACGTACGCGCCGCCGACACGGTCTGTTGCCGTCATGACTAGAGAGGAGGCCTGAGTCCCTGCAGTGGGAACATTATAGGCTGATGATGATCAATACTCAAAAACACACATAATTATCTGTGTGATATATAAAGCTTCAAAAATAAATAGTTATTTTTTAACACAAAAACCTCTCGTTTCGTCTCATTACATAAAATATCAGCCTACATTAAAAAGCATTTATATCCAAAGCCTTTTGTAGTCACCTGTGTACGAAAGGCACACATTTATAATAAAACGTGGCACCCCAGGGTACTACCCTTATGAAACGTTTATAAAGAATATAGAACATTGTTTGCTTTAAAATTAACAACAATACCTGTACGATACCCTTTTAAAAAGGTTGTTTTAGTATAATAGGTTTGCAAATATGCCAGGGGCTCTGATGGGAAGTGGTTTTATATGCAACACTCATCTTGGCTAATTAATTACTGCCTACGGGTAGATGTTCAAGGTTAAGCAACGCTTGCTGAGGCCTGTCTGTGTATGGGTAACCGCCCATTACATTTACAAGTACTGGCTCGAAAAGCACGTTATCCGTTCGGCCGGGGCTTGTAGTATCTTTTGTAATTGTGAAATATATAATTAATTAAGTAATGTTATGATATGTGTGTGCTGTGTTATGTAATTGTGTTGACGGCACGGTTGGCGCAGTGGCTCAAGCAATGGACTGCCGCGCTGCGTGTCGCGGGTTCGATCCCCGCACGGAACAAATATTTGTAAGACCTACAGATAGTTGTTCCGGGTCTGGGTATTTGTGTATGTGAGTTTAAATGTTTGTGAACGCACCCACGATACAGGAGGAATTCCTAGTGTGGGGCAACGTTTTTTTTTTTTGAAAAAAAAAAAAAAAAAAATGTTCCTAGATAACAATTAAGGGTATTTATATTCTCGTCGGCGGGGCGGAGGGTTGTTCGAAAGCGATACCGCGGCCTCGACATAAAGGGCTAAGAAGGAACATGAGTGGTTTTAGTGAATTATTCCTCGTAGATACACTTTCCTCGTAGATACACTTTTGATAAAAACTCGCTTCAGTTCCTTATAGATTCACTTTCGTTTAAGTCAGTAAAAGTCTGACACTCCCTTTCGCTCTGCCCAAAAGCGGGAGGGTTATTTGATGATTTCCCACCCGCCAAAAAAAAGCGTTTCTACTGAGAAATTCCTGATGAAGAAACCCGAATAACACTTTGTCGACTCGAGAATCGAACCCAGGACGTCAGGTTCAGCATTTGCCACCACAACGAGAAAACTTATTACTATTGATGAAAACAGTAATAACTAACAAAGACGCTTTCTTAACCCAAATTTAATTATATTCAGATAATCTTTTTGTAATTAGCAAACTTAGCAAAACGAAGCCTTTGCAAAATGTTTTTCTTCAAAATCCTATTATGGGTCATGTTAAACATTCGCAATGTAAACAGTGGAGCTAAAACAATCGGGCAGCGATGTAAAAAGTCTTTAATGTTCAGTCTAACTACGATAATCCGATTATAGCGTAGTGATGGGACATTAACTGCAGATTTTATCGATAGATTCATAGGAACACAAAAACGTGACAGTTTTAATTGACTGCTTTTGGTGCTCTAATGATAAAATGTTTCCACTACTGAGACAACAATGCTTCTTCAGTTAGGAGAGTAGACTGTTATTCATCACGCATGTGGTGAGGCCAGGTTAGTAGCCGTAAACCGGTAATTTACACACAGGGCTGTTACTAAGAAACTTCAATAAAAAAAAACGTTGCCCCTTACTAGGAATTTCTCCGGTATCGTGGGTACGTTTACAAATAATACATTCAAATCAATCTATCAATTACAGATTAAAAAACTAAAGACCCTTTGGCTGATCTAGACATCGACTTTATACTCAGTATACTCACATAACACCAATGAGGCAGTCTTTTCTTGTCTCTACCAAGGCAAAAATGGGAATTGTTTCCTTAAAATATTGCTAAATTGTTATCTCAGCGTTTTTTACCAAAAAGAACTAGGTACAAAATTTCTTCATAGTTTTTACACCATCTTATCATTCTCCGTACCCGTCAGACTGACATGAAATATTTATCGGTGACGCTGAAAAATTGTGTTTACGTTTACAGAGTCACAAGTAGGCTGAAATGGCTGACAAAATATCTTATATAAAGCAATCTAGTACATTACGATGTATTATAAATTCCTGTCGTGTTCTGAGCCTAGGATTTTTCTTGTATCGTGAATATTGCTTGGCTGACGAAAAATATTCATAACGGTAAAATTTTGTTACAGTTTGTTGGGTCATAGATTGAAGATCTCATTTTTACGCGTGTAACAATTACTGGTCTTATTAATATTCTATTCATAACCTGACCTCTGGAAGTGGATTACTAAAATAGGCAGTCAAAAATAAAAGTTACTTAAAGTCCTAGGCCGCTGGGCAAAAGCCTCAACACGATGGATTGAGACGGACGGCGCCGCCGAGGCCGGCCTAGAAAGAGGTGGCGTGACGATTTAGACGCGTACCATGAGAGCTGGTTCGAAGCGGCACAAGATAAGAGCTCTTGGAAGGAGTTGGGGACCCAGTTGCCCAGCAGTGGGACAGTACAGGCTAAATAAAATTAAAAAAAGTCCTAGGTACTTTTTCTTTACTACTTTTACTACTTGTCTATGTTCCATATTACATAGCATGTTTGCACTTCTTATATGTTTTTCTTCCATTATTCTCTTTGACTGGCACATAAAAATTATTCCCTTTCATTCACACCTTATTTCATACTAATAGGTACATAAACTCGCGCTCTTTTAGGTAAAAACCACAGAACCTGCTACGATTCTTACATATTCCTCTTGCCTCGTATACCTTCTTTCAGAAAATCTATGTCTTTTCTGTGGTCTTCCTTCTGTTCTCAAAGACCAAAACAACATTTTATAAGTATACCTACAATGCCTACTGAATTTTATCGACAAATCCCAATACTGCATCACATCACTACACTAACAAAAACCCTCAAAGTGAATATTCCAACCAATTAAAGGCTTAAAAGCGAAAATTTTCGCGAAAAAAAACCGAACGAAAAATTATAAATCAACGCTTATAAATTCCTCTTTGCAAAACTCGTTGAAAATCACACAAATGTACAATAAGAAGAAATAAAAAGAAAGTTATTAAAAACTCAAAAATTAACATCAAAATTAGTAAGCAGTCGCATTTTTTATATTGAGTGGAGTTTTGGTTACAATAAGAGAAAAGAGTTTGGTTACAGGTAATTGAGACTTTTTCGTAAATGTTTTAAGAGTGAGTCTTGAGCTTGTTAGACTGCGCTGCTAGCACATGTACTTACCTACAAGTTAGGCAGTTGTACCGTAAACTTGTAATTTTTTCTATTATTTGTTTATTGCTGTGATTTCAACTTTTTACATATTACCGATTATTATGATCCGTAATATATAAACAGTTAATAAATAACTCATGAGGAACCTATTGACAAGACCCACGGACAGGAAGACACAAGCTGACGCATGTAGCATAATTAGTTAATTAGAAAAAAAACTGGCCAAGTGCAAGACTTGCACCTGAAGGGTTCCGTTTTAGTACCATAGACTTCTTATAGATTTTCCTGTAATCTTAAAGAGTTGAAGTAATTTCTGTATTTTTTTCAGAATTTTAGGCTCAGTAGTTTCGGAGATAAGGGGGAGGAATGATCGAACAGACAGACAGACAGACAGACACACGAGTGATCCTATAAGGGTTCCATTTTTTCCTTTTGTGGTACGGAACCCTAAAACGACTTTAATATCTAGTCTATCAGTAATCACGACAAATAAAGTTATCTCTCCTAGAAATTCGTGACTTTGATTAAGCTTTAATTGAAACAAATATCTTACCTAGACTTTCGCTCGCAAAATATTCAAAAAGGTTTTACTTCGACATTGCTGAGTGCCGTTCTAGAAAAGCGAATAGTGTGGCCAGCTATACTTATTATTATGTAGATAGTTCCCATCCTGGAGATATAATCTTACGGTCCCCTTTTACGAGTCCCAGAGGAGAAGATAGGGTGACAATTTCTTAGCTTGAGATCTTGTGGTACAAGCATGTAGGATTATATTGCTATCCATGTGTATATGGAGAAAATACATACATCTTTTTGTCTAAAACTTTCGCCTCATAATTTTTGGATAAATCCGAATGTATGGATGTTTGTTACTCTTCCATGCGAACACTTTTGAACGGATTTGGGTGAAATTAAGGCACACAGATAGTTTAGTACCTTGGTTAACACGTAGGTAGTACGATCCCCTCGGACTAAAATATCGATTCATTGAACCCGGGACGTCACGTTCGGCAGTAACACTAGCGACCTCTAGAAAACCGAGCCAGTGAAATCAAAATATGTAATCAAATTATAAGTCACATATTGTTTCTCATAACATTATTAATACATTAGTATTGCTGCGGACAGCAATGGTATTTGAATATTTTCCCCTCACTATAAAATTATTCTAAAGTTACAAAAAACCTGAACTGCCTAAAATAAACAAAAAAGGCAGCCTTTGACTCTTCGGCGGCGAAAATTGAAGCGCCCTCACTTTCTTAATGCAACGAATACGAAAAAAGACAAAAAAAAATAAATTGAACATGGCCGCTTCCCGCCTTTTTCGCGTACGCCATTTATCGTTCGGGAAGGCGCGTTCGTTCCATGTGACATTACGTTACTTTTGCCAAAACTGCTGCAACTGACGTTTTATCTTTATGATTGAGCTTGTTACTTTTATACATGTAATTAAGTCGTTTATTACTTTTTTATCTACCCAAATATCATAAACCCTCTCTAATGCGTTCAAAAACCATAGGCAATGACCAGCATTACCAACCAGCAGAAATTAACAGAACTGTAATGAGCTCATAACCTACTGAAAACAGTAGGTTATGAGTTTTGAATTTGGAACAGGTGTCAAATTCAAGTGAGTGTGCTATTCTAGTATCTACATTAAAACAGATACCTATCGATACGAAACCCCAATTCAGTATGATTTTAATTATAAATCGCACGACATTTTGATCTCGAGTGACACAAGAATAGTGACTTTGTTCGTTTGCCTATGATTAAAAAAAATTACAGATATCCGAAACGCCGCCATTTCGAGCTGTCATTTGTTCGTTAGCTTTTTATTCCCTTTCATTGAGTAGACAAATTTTCTGATAAGTTCTTTATTTCTCTCGAAAATGAGTGATAGTGACTCAGAAATTAACATGAACACTCCGCCAGATAACGTAAATGCAGCGACGAATGCAACTAATAACCTGTTTATTTTTATTGTATTATACTGGTAACAATGCTGGTCATTTCCCTACGGTTCCTGAGCCCATCATAGAGCCCTTATGATATTCGGGTAGATAAATTAGTGTATGCAACTATACATAATTAGGCATTACAACACTCGTGTGATGCTATTAAGAAACTCGCCTTCGGCTCGTTTCTTAAACCCACACTTGTGTTGTAATGCCCTTCATTATGCACAGTCGCATAAACTACTATTATGAGCCACAAAAGCTGTTTTAAATTGGTCTATATTTTTTATTTTCGGAGATGAAGGTTTTAAGCTGTTTTGTTATGCAGTTTTAATAAGTTAAGCCTCGTTTTACACGTTATATAGGTTTATGAACGTTTTAAACATTTTTAATCCAAAATGTATGACGCCTTTTGCATTAATATGCATATTTTATACTAAGTTAAATAAATATTTAAGGCGTGTTTGCTACTAAGACGTAGCACGTACGTTGAAACGCGTGGCTAAATAATAACAGCATCTGGGGTCGATCTTTAAGTTAAGCCACGCTCGCCTAGGTTGGTCCTTAGATGGGTGACCACCCATTACGTACTAAGTTTCGTACGCGCCTTTTTTTTGGACGCTGGATATACATCAAATGACTTCTGCCGCTCTAGGCAGTACGGTCTACGGAGTGTCAGACTTCTACTGACTAAAAACCACCCATGTTCCTTCTTAGCCCTTTGTGTCGAGGCCGCAGTATCTCTTTCGAACAACCCACAGCCCTGACGGGACCTACAGCCCCGACATGGGACCCTCGGAAAGCAAGTCAAGCTGTTTTGGTCCTTGATTTCATTTGTATATCTTTGACAATCGTTACACAACCAGTCTTACCAAAGAGTATCGTATGACCCATCAGTACTAACTGGGTTATAATAATAATAATAATATTCCACAACTATCACACAACGCCATCTAGTTCCATCTGTTATGGAGATCAGATAGACAGTATTCAGCTGAATCCGGTTAGATTGGAAGCTGATCCCAACCTACTTGGGAAAAGGCTAGGCAGATGATGACGTAGATTGAACTAGCCACCTTATATTTACCTTTTTAATACCTAATTATGAAGACCAGTTTTAATCTAATGAGTAAAACTAAATTAATTATAGAGTCACATATGAAGCGTAGTATCGGGGTGCTTCTAACTTTATTAATGAGGTGCCAATAACCTACTTCGCTTATGGTGGATGTTCCAGGGTAGCCCGCGAAATTAGAATGAAGGGCATTCTTGAAAGTTACATGAACTTGGAGGATTGTAATGATGATTATAATTCTGTAACTGCATACGTCTTACAGCCGCGAATCATATTTTCACTAACATACAACCTAGCACTGGCCTACAAATCGCTAAAAACGTAAGAAAATTTGAATTTCGCGGGCTACCCTGGAACATCAACCTTACTAAATAAGTTTAAAATAAACTGAAATTATTTAAAGAAGCACGTTAGCTATTTTCATTATAATATTTATAACTATAATTAAATGCCTCGTTGGTCTAGTGGTCGCAAGCGCAACTGCTGAGCATGAGGTCCGGGGTTCGATTCCCTGCTCAGGCAAAGTGTTATTGGGGTTTTGCCATCAGGAATTTCTCAGTAGCTGCCATGGAGTCTGATCAGGGCTTGTTTGATGGCATTGAGCTCGCCCCCTATTACATGGGACTTAAACATATCTGGCGAAATAGGGGTGTACTCTTAGTATATCTCTGCCTAACCCTTCGGGGCTTACCGGCGTGATGTTATGTTATGTTATTAAATAATACACGTCTGTTATTTTCATCATATTAAAATTATAACGTGGTATTCTTTACAGAATTTTCATAGCGTAAAATAAACGTGCTTTTAAAAAAATCTGCTGAAAAGCTGTGTTTCATTACTTTGATCTTTTCTATTTTATTTCACACTGAATTAATTAAAAGGAATATTTTTGGTTTAACATCAAAAGAGACTAATAGAACACTTGCTGAGAATTTTAGATTAGAATTCTTGAAATACTTTAGTATTCTAACAGTCGTATTATTACTGAAAGAATTTTGCAGTATTAACTCTTTGAATACGTCTTTTCGCTACTTTGTTATCTATGCATAATTAAGTATGTATTATAATAATTTGCTATTTACATTGGCTTCGAAACTTAAATAATTAGGAAAATCCTTTTTCCTAGAAACTTGTTAGGCTATTTACCCTATCTCTATCTATCGTATTATAAGATATTTTTAATTATCTAAAGTGGGTGTAAATAACTATTCAGAAAGATCAATGGTCTCGTCATTGAGATTTTTGTTCTGGATCATACCTGGGAACCTTCTTGGTCAATGTTACAACCTTTTTAGGGTTCCGTACCTCAAAAGGAAAAAACGGAACCCTTATAGGATCACTTTGTTGTCCGTCTGTCTGTCTGTCTGTCAAGACCTTTTTTCTCAGGAACGCGTGGAGGTATCAAGCTGAAATTCATATCAAATACTCAAGTCTATGGTCTCTTGGAGCTGTGAAAAAATCAAACTTCTAAGTCAACGCGATCAAAAGATACTCCCGTTTATGCCGCAAATTTTCGACACTCGCAAGGGAATCAAAACCTACAGGGTACTTCCCGTGAACTCAGAATCTTGAAATTTGGTACGAAGCAACGTCTTATAGCATAGATAAAGGAATAATTACGAAAACCATAAATTTTTAGTTACATCAAGATACTCCCGTTTATGCCGCAAATTTTCGACACTCGCAAGGGAATCAAAACCTACAGGGTACTTCCCGTGAACTCAGAATCTTGAAATTTGGTACGAAGCAACGTCTTATAGCATAGATAAAGGAATAATTACGAAAACCATAAATTTTTAGTTACATCACATAATATATTTTTTTTACGGAACCCTCGGTGCGCGAGTCCGACTCGCACTTGGCCGGTTTTTTTTGAGTAGATGTGAGTGTTTGTTTGACGGCTTTGTGAAGGGTCCATTTATGCCTTGTTTAATTAACTTTTGCCCGCGGCTTCGCCCGCGTGGATGTCGGAAATATCAAAATTTCATTATTTCAATTCCATTCAAACTTTTATTTCGTGTTTCACTTCCTTGGGGGTTGAATTTTGAAAAATCCTTTCTTAGTGAATGCCTACGTTATAAGAGGAATACCTACGTTTGCGAAGTTTCGTGCTCTAAGGGTTTGGCCTGTGCTATGATCCTCACTCAATCAGCTTTGCCTTTTATATATACAGACAGATAAAGGGTGGAAAGGGTAGGTACCGACGCGAAAACAGTTACCACGTATGCAGTACATAATTCTGTGACTCTCACAAATAAATGTTTCATCGGTGATTTAAAAAAACAGTAATTCTCTAGAAAAGTGCAATCTGTTTTTTATTTACATGTATAATACGACTTTTTTCTAATCTACCCATACTAATACTTAAATTCTTTTTGTTTCATGTCGTGAACAACAGCATCGGGCGGATGGATCGGTAAGTAAAACACTAAAACTAAGTTTCCTTTACAATTTAGAAATCTAGCTTCTAGACTTAAGTCCTATTTTCATGTTAATCTAGAGATAAGAGGAGCTGAAGCTAGATAGTCATTAAGATCCTTTAGAATCTGAGAAAGTATGAATTGAAAATCAATTCACCATTCAAGAAGTTTTCTATTCAGTGGAATTAAGATTTTGTTCCGTTCCTCGAAGATAGGTAACCTAGAAACTATTATTGAAGATAATATATTCGATTTTCTAGAAATGTAATAGTAGTTCTTTCTTGTTACTAAATTAAGATAGCTATTTTGAACCTATTTCTACTAAACCTGTATCATAGATTTTTGGATTAAAATACGATTCTCTATAATTATGGTAACTTAAGTGACTGGAGTAAACACATAAGTAGGTACATATTGATGTCATATACTTTATGGTCTGAAAAACAACCAGGAAGCTGGAAAAGAAAGAAAGAATTAGACAACAAAAACAGCTACAATATAATAATATGTTTACATACATTTGGTTCTTAAGTAATATTAAAAATATTGCAGCCCACGTAACAAGCTTATGTGCTTATACATGATTCACTGCAGTAATCAAAATCAGAAAAATATATGATATTCTTCAGGATATAATTATGCTAGTGACATAGTGTTGTGAAAACATAATACAACTAACTTTGCTCGATAGAAAAAAATCGCGAACGTACCTCTAAAAAATTCTTTTAACGAGTAAAATCCATACTAAAATATATGTCATCGTTCTGATTTTTTTGCCGAATAATTCTACAAGCAACATACTAAAATCATACCGCCTTATTCATAAAAATAGTTAAGAGTTGTTTAACTTAAGCTTGGTTTATCTCGCATGCCGTCTCACTTCAATAATATTCAAATGAAAGTGACGGCATGCGAGATAAATCAAGCTTAAGTTAAACAACTCTTAACTATTTTTATGAATAAGGCGGATAGTGTTTTACTTTTTTAGTCCAATAAATATTTTTTTTGTAAATCGCAAAATACAACTAATTTCGCACTATTCGGCCGCAGCGAAAGACGTAACAACCGCTTTGTAGTGCAAGCCGATTAGAACGTTATTCTAACTTTATATAAACGTTCTAACAGTATTTCAAGCGAAGTTTGAACCACCACAAATAGGGTTGCTAATCTGAGGTAGCATACGCTCTTAAGATTAGGTAAAAAGTGCCACTAGATAAGTAGATATTACAATTTATGGGTCATATCTCAAAGTTGGAATCGTTATTTCACGAAAAATAAAATTTGCGTCTAAACTTTGCCAAGTGTTACATGATATTGCTCGTGACTCTTGCAAGGTATTTATAAAATTTTAGCACACGTTTTACTAAACATTCATAAAATAACGATAAGAAATGTAAGAAAGCAACAGTGCGCCGTGAAAAAAATACCAACCCACAAAGAAAACACACTCGCTCAACGAACAAGACATAACAACAATTAACAACTCAACCTAAAGAAAGAAAGAAAGTCTCCAACATAACGAGTTAACAACAAAAGACACACACGCCGATTACCATCGCTACAACCCTGGAGGCTGTTATATTCTATGCATATTTAATTATAAGTATTTAAATTGCAAATGTAAAACGGGATAACTCGAAGAGTTAGTTTTCATAGAAGAGGCGTTTGGGATTTGTTAGGATAATATGCTGGAATGTACGAATTGGATTACCTAGGTATATTAGTAAGAACGTTGGTCTAGTTAAGCGCGACGGCTGTGACTCAGGTTCTAGGTTCGATTCTCAGGTCGAACAAATTGTAATTGGATCAATAATTTCTCAGTAATACCCCACGAAGTCTGAATTTGTGACAATTGACGGCAATAGTGTAATTTATTTCACCACCACTGCTCTCAAAACGGTGAAGGAAAACATCGTGAGGAAACCGTCATGTCTTAGATCCAGAATATTCGAAGACATGTGACATCTAGCAACCCGCACTGGGCCTGCGTGGTAAATTATAGCCTATCACTCTCGGAGAGAGGAGGCCTGAGTCCCTGCAGTGCGAATATTATAGGCTGATGATGATGATAATGGCAATAGACTAGCCTCCCATTACATCGCGAATATAACAAACATAACTGGTGAATTGTAGGTAATAGGGTACACCTCTGCCTTCCTCTTTGGGGTTTACAGGCATGATGAAGCATTCCTTGAAAATCCACGTCACACAGACAGACTATTTCACGCAATAACTATTTCTCCCTTTCTTACTATATTATTATATTGCGGTAGGTGTTTGAATAATCATTATCTGATAATAGTCTAAATATTAATCTGTTTTGACAAGTGACCTTGCAATTGTAATAATTGATCAGCTGATACTCTATCAGTTTTAATCCAGTAACACACTTGATAGTGTTATCAACGCTGGGAAAATCTCAAAATAATGACTTGATATTCTCACGTAGGTATACATGATGATTAAAAGCAATTAAGGAAACCTTTATCACTGCCGCTGTTGGTGGAGACGATAAAATAAAATATTGTAAGCGAAATGGCATCATATTTTTCTCTTTGGCATCCACCAATACGTACTGGGCCCGTGTGGTAGATTATTGCCCATTTTCCCTCACAGAGCGGAGTTCTATCAGTCTGTGTTAGGGATTTGGTTTCTGCTCTTAGTCCTTAAAGTAGCCTATTGTACCTAAGCCATGGCCAGCCCACCTCCCTGCAGGAAGTTTGATCTGTTTCTGAAGCAGTTCCAACTTCCCGGTCTTCTCAGGACATCCACAAGAAATCTTGGTGTTCCAACATCTTCGAAGTTTTCCTGTGGATTTGTGTGACGCTGGTCAACTCGAGGAGCTTAGTACATGCGCTACCGTTTCCACCGCCTCCAAGCAAGTTCTGCACAGAGGACTGTCAGTGATACCATTTTTTTTGTGGATGAGAAATCATCAAATGACCCCTCCCGCTTTGGGCGGTGCGGTACAGAGTGTCAGACTTCTACTGACTAAGACCTACCTATGTTCCCTCTTAGCCCTTTGTGTCCGGGGCCGCGGTCTCTCTTTAGAACACTCTCGCAATATGTCAGATAACTAGGGTGAAAAAGTTTGTACAGTGTGCGGTGTCCAGTGTCAGTGTCCCCGACACCAGTTGCATTCTCTTTCTGTCCAGACGCAGAAGGCGCTTGATCAACTTCGCTTTAGAGCGGAGGTCTGTGCCCCATAATACCATTATTACAAGCCGATTCTCCAAAGAAAACCTTGTAAACACTAGAGAAGAAGTTATTACAATATCTAACATTTCAAGCGCATTATCTCCTTTAGCTTTTTTGCTTTTTATCCCTAAGCTTCCCCTAACCAGTATTACGAGCAAACTTGAGAACGCAAGCATTTTTTTCTCCGAACCACGTCGTAAGCCACTTCAAGCCGCTTTATATCCAAACTAAAGTTTGTACAAAGACGCCCCCGTCAGTTGAGATTGTCGCCGGGTTGAGGTGAATTTAAAATTTTATTGCTTCTACTTAGCCTTACTATTATAATTTTTAATATTATAAATGCGAAAGTAACTCTGTCTCTCTGTCGCACTTTCACGCCAAAACTACTGAACCGATTTACATGAAATTTGGTAAATAAAACGGCTAAAATAAAAACAACAATGGACGTTAAAATACTCTTACGAACGACGCGTGAAATCAGCTGATCACTTCTTGCCTAGCTACAGAGTTCATCGTACTTGTCGTCGCGCTTGCCATCTGCTAAAGATAAATTGCGTATGAGGAACTAAAACAAATCATTGAAATCCCATAATGATCCTGAAATAATTTGTTGTACCGGTCGTCTTAGTATGATTTAATGAATTCACCCCATCAGTCTGCGGAGGGCTGTCCTGTCTTACACACTGCTTATGGCCGACGCTGTTAAAAAGAGACTACACTCAAAACAAGTTTGTACATTTCGATGTACAAACAATCAGATTTGTACATCGAAATATACAAAATCTGTTTTGAGTTCAATTCAAAGGTTTCGATTCAGTCCCAGGGTTCTAAGAAGTGTTTATTCATACACAGGATGACACCACATATGAAACCAACTCTAACCTCACCTTTGAAGCAACCCGCTTTGAAAACGGACAGAAATTCCACTGCGAGGCTTCCAATGAAGTGACCATTCAAACCAAGGATCAACCGATGCATGCTACGATGGAGCTCGAGATTTGGTGTACGTATTTAAATGATTTTCTTATTTATTTTGACTGGAGATTTTTATTTAGAGTTTAGACTTGATTTATATCTTCAAACCCAAGGAATGTCTTCAATGTGCCTCTGTCAGTGAGTAAAATGATTTCAAGGTTCCTTCGAAGTCCTTTATGGACAGATTAAGGACTGACTGTGGACAACGGACACTGACTCATATTTAAGTAGATGCATTATTTGTAGCACGGTGTCTACCGACAGACACTAAATTGTCTTTATGATGGAAGACGAGACAAAAATGATTTTTTTTTCTGAGATGTATTTTTAAAGCTGCCTCGTTGGTCTAGTGATTGCAAGCACGACTGCTGAGTATGAGTTCCTGGGTTCGATCCCCGGATCGAGCAAAGTGTTATTGGGTTTTTCATCTGAAATTTCTCAGTAGCAGCCACGGCTTCTGGATTTGGGAACGGTTGATGGCAATAGGCTCGCCCCCTAATACATGGGACTTAAACATAACTGGCGAAATGTGGGTGTACTAATTAATGGGTGAACCTCTGCCTAACTCTTTGAGCGTGATGTTATGTTATGTTATATTTTTATACACCGTTTTCAGATCCCCCAATCGTCAGAGTGGAACCGAAGAATATAACGGTGGTGGAAGGAGCTAAATTACTTCTGAAATGTGAATACGAAAGCAATCCTTCTTCGTTAACCAGCGTCATATGGTAAGTCATAAAGTCACATATCTTTCTTCGTCATTATCACCATCGTGGTAACACCATTTCTAAAATTGAGCTTTAAATCCTGGGTTTACTTCCATACATAGTTATAAGGATGTTAAAACGTCAACCGCACAAATCTAGACGCCTTATTTGGACAAGCCAGGCTAAGGAGCCTTTACATGAATCTTTAAATAATACTAACAGGTCGAATTGTACGCACTCGGGCAGTTTCTGAGAATAGGCTTCGTACACAGCGCGCCAACAATATGTATGGCGAACGCACTACCGGCTATATTGTACCGAGACTTATTAATAGTCTACCCTCAGAAATAAACAAATGTATTACAGATAAAAATATCAAATGTAAACTTAAGCAATATTACTTAAGTATTATGTAGGAATGATTGTAACTAATGACCTAAATATGTTAAGTAGCAATTGTATCGATATCAATAACGAAATGCATTATTATACAGTTCGATATTGAGATAGCACAAGCATGATAGCACAAGTTTAAACCTTAGTGGTTTTTGGTTGCTATTTGTATGTATAAATCTGTATTCTTTTGTGTAAACGTTAAATAAATTAAAAAAAAAAAAAATATATCCACCTTTATTTTGAAGTCGGTTAAAAATAACTGGCAAAATATTGGTGATATTGCTATCCCCTGCGGTAACCCTATGGGAACTCCAAACGTATAATATAATACCGGACATAAGCCTATCCAATCAGCTGCTCTCATCATTTGAAGGTCGTCGCTCCACCTAGACAGATCCATATCATTTATCTTAATTGATTGGCTGTCTACAAACGCTCTGAAATCGTGATTATAATATTGTTGACAGTAATTAATGTAGCCATTTGTGACAGTCATTAATTATGCCACTTTAGATTAGGTCCCATTTTCTTTCCGGTATTTGCTAATTAGTGCCTCGGGCTTAATTACTACGTTGGCTGAAATGAGTAACGGTTGATTTAAGATCGCATTAAAATAAAGTGGTAATGAAATTATAATTTTACTGGGACTCATTACATTTTACTTTTTCTCTTTTAGTCACAAGTGCTACTGCAAAATCAAAAAAAGTCATTCAAGCTAGGCGGATAATCAGCACTTTTCGAACATCAAAATTTACTTTACGTTACTATTTACATTTTTATAAGACAGTCCCCCAAAACGCCCACCCATCGACACTTCCTTATAGTGTTTAGCTGGAAAGAAGAAGTGGCGGAACAAACTCCCCAGCACACATCTGTCTGTTAGGTTGGTTAGAAGAACCAGACTCGATACAATAGCAAGGTGTCAGTTAAATTTAAGATTTACTATAGACAATTGTGTCTATAGTAAATCTTAAATAATTAATAATTCATCATCATTCATTCATTTTTTTATTTCTTTAATTTTTTTTTTTTATCAGCTGATTGCAGCTGTATCAACTGCGGATTATAAAGTTCTGCGTTCGATTCTTAGGCCGAGCAAATTGCTATTGAATTTCTTTTGTACATATTTTCTGGTAGTCGAGTGGTCGCAAACGCGACAGCTGACCTTGAGGTTCTTGGTTCCATTCCCAGGTTGGGCAAAATATTACTGGGTTTCTTCCATTAGGAATTTTTCAGTAGCAGCCACGGTGTCTGACACGACTGGCTCGTCTTCTATTAAAAGAGACTTAAGAGCGTATGGTACCTCAAACGCGAGTTTTATAATGCGTAAAAGTATATGATTGACTGCAGTAATCAACATAAGAAAAATATATGATATTCTTCAGGATATATGCTAGTGCCATAGTGTTGTGAAAACATAATACAACTAACTTTGCTTGATAGAAAAAAATCGTGAAGATACCTCTAAAAATTTCTTTTAACGAGTAAAAACCATACTAAAATACATGTCATCGTTCTGATTTTTTTGCCAAATAATTTTACAAGCAACATACTAAGGTCATAGTGTTTTACTTTTTTAGTCCAATCAATAGATTTTTTGTAAATCGCAAAATACCACTAATTTCGCACTATTCGGCCGCGGCGAAAGACGTAACAACCACTTTGTAGTGCAAGCTAATTAGAACTTTATTCTAACAGTATTTCAAGCGAAGTTTGAACCACCACAAATAGGGTTGCTAATCTGAGGTAGCATACGCTCTTAAACATATCGGGCAAAATGTGGGTATACCATGAAGCACAAAACCAGTGGAGAGCGCGTGCGGGGGCTACCGCGGGCGCCAAACACACGCTATATCAAGCGTACGCGGCGAAATTTTGCTCAGTCGCAAAAATTGTAGGCTAACGCACGAACGTCACGCGCTCCCGTTTTGAAAGCATTTATAACGAAAAATAATGCCTAGATGTGCAATTAAATGGTGTGGAAAGTGTACTACAACTTCAAGTTACACAAAAGATGGGATAACATTTCACAATTATGTGGTTTTCTATTCAATTTGATCAAAACAATGAAAAAATAATCATATAATTGCTGTCTCTTTCTGGTACACTGATTTGCACTAATGCAGTTGTCTCTTTCTTGCATGATAGTGTTGTTCGAGTTCGCAGTATCGCGACGGTTTATGGTATCGATATAATATAAAATATAAGTTCTTAAAATACCTTATATTTTTTTGTTTCATTATTGCTATATTTTCAAACATGCTTATTCCCTTGGCTTTACTCGCAAATGTGTATAATACTGGCATAAACTTGTACATAACAGTAAAAAATGTGTGTGATATCTCTGCCTGCCTTTTACACAAAATTTAGACGCCTTGCTTGGAATCTATTTGAATCATTGCAATCCTAGACAATTATGTTTTTTTTAATGTTTTTATTTAGGCCAGTGTAGTTAAGGAACAGACGTTATCAATTTTAGTTTTGAGGTAAAGGTGGCCAACACGCGCATCGGCATGTGAACACATTGCTGGCAGTGGCGTGCCTGCAGAAAAATGCAGGCAAATGCCTATGAAAAAACTGACACATAGGGAAAAAAAAAATTTGGTTGGATTGTGTAGTGTATTGTGCCTAGCTATGGAACGAGGACTTAATTTTTTTTATTACCCATTTTATTGCAGTATCGGGTTAACCGGCGCCATATACACCATTTAGGGTCCGAGAAGCATGGTCCTACGATGCACCGTTTCCGAGTTATGGGCGTTTAAAATTATTGTACCAAAATAAGTTAAATACAAATATCTTGAAAATGGAGCGTCTTAGGCAAAAAATGACCGAAATTTTAACCCCCCTTTGCTACCCCCGTGATATCATGATCTTCATCATCATCATCATATCAGCCCGGAATCACCCACTGCTGAGTATAGGCCTCCCCTTTTTTCTGCTACACTTCCCGGTTCTGTGCGTACCTCATCCACGTGTTTCCGGCGACTTTGACGGTATCGTCAACCCAACGAGCTTTAGGACGACCCTGGTTTCTTTGGCCTAACCTTGGCCACCACTCGGTCAAAGCCTTGCTCCATCGGCCATCTCCTCGTCTAGCCAGATGTCCTGCCCACGTCCACTTGAGGCGCACCGCCCGGTCCCCGACATCGTAGACTTTCGTCCGATGGCGGATTTCGGTGTTACGCACTCGATCTAAGAGGGTTATGCCGAGCATGGCTCGCTCCATGGCCCTTTGTGCCACTCGTACTCGATGGACAATGATCTTAACACACAAAATTAATTTAAGCTAATTTGAGGTCCTTTTACTTTTATTTTCACCAATTTGACATAGAATCGACTAACCATTTAATTGATTTAGCTTCATGTGTAGCAAAAAAATATATTGATACTCGACTGACATTTATTACGAAAAATAATACAAATCCAAAGGATTACATAAGAAAAACATATTCAAAACTAATCCATTTTAAAAACCAGTAAACATATTATATTTTTTTAAATACAGTCTTCTAAGTTTAATAATTACCTGTTTTATTTCAAAATCGAACCCGTAATCATTGTATTGCAAACAAATCGTTATAATTACTAATAAGTCAAACAATTATCGATATCGATACTTTTTCAATTACTTTTATGGAATCCCTAGAGAATGAGTTGTCATTTGGTTGTCAGTTCGTCAACCAATCACAGAGCCCGAAACGTACCTCTCCCCCCGCAGTATACTAATGACTTTGATTTAGAACAAAAACGTGCCCATACTTTCTCCACTGGTTATTTTGCTCCATGGGGTATACTCTGTAAACCTCTGCCTTACCCTTCTGGATTACAGAACTAACATTATGTTAGTCTATCTTAATAAAAACTTATTAACAAAAAATTAAACCGACTTCAAAAAAAACACAAAAAAGTGAAAAATAAACTTTAGAAGAAAAATCAGTTTCTGAAGTCGGTGACTTATGTTTTTCCAAACATTCGAATTCCATCATTGTGAGATGAATGACAGGTCTAATTAATAACCACCCCTTTTTTAGAAGTCGGTTAAAAATATTTCCAATCGATACTCAGATAAATCTGCAAGCTCATGCCACCCGCGTTGCGTTACAAAAAGTATCCGATATAGGTTCAAACCATCTGTACCTACTCCAAAGATCATCCAAATCCACTTTGTACTTCCAGCCATCCTCATAAACCAGTACTAAAAGTACCATCCTCACCTCCAGGTACCGCAACGGCGAGCGCGTCCCAGTCCAAAACAAGAGTCACTACGATGGCGGCACAACGGACCAGCACTCGCTCATCATCTTGGACGCCAACGGTGATGACATGGGCAACTACACCTGCATCCTCGCCAATGCTGTGGGGAACGGGACTAGTGATGAGAGTATTGATGTTAATGTACTGTGTAAGTTGTTTTTTCATCATTTTCTTTATTAATTTTTTGACACATTATTTAAGGTGTAAGGCGATTCTCGCCTTTTGAAGGTTGCTAACTCCTCATCGCAATGCAGCAGAAATAAGTCTAAATACTCTTTTGGCAAACTGTAGGCAATCGGGTCTTGAACGTTTGATATTGAGTTGGAAAAGCATAGACACGTCTGTGCGTTTGGCTGTCCATGGAAAGTCATTGTTCTGGTCATTGTTGGCGATACCGATGGCAAGGGAATACGAGGCCGGTTGCTAACACGATGGTCCGACCAAGTAAAAGAAGCTAAATCCTTAAGCTAATCGCAGAAGGTGGTGATGGCAACTTTGAACTGTAGTCGATTAAAGGGACCAGGATTGTTCGTTTAAAGGGACCCAATGACTATGATTCTCAACAATGAGAAACTCAGAGTAGTTTTACCACTCGGTAACTCTCTCCCTCTCTCACTCTCTTCTCTCTCCCTCTCTCTCTCTCTCGGTAATTCCCTGCCTGCGTCGGTTTTGCCGAGTTCATATAACCCAAATCTATTTAAGTCGCGAGTAAACAGGCTTCTTCTGGGTAAGCTCGTTCCATCGTCGACATTATCTCTGCCCTTAGGGCAAGATTGAGGTCAAGAGCAAGCCCATTTATAATTTAAAAAAAAACTTCGACTATACGCTAAAACATATCGCCATAATCATCGTAATCATCTTCTTTATTCCAGTCAAACCTCAAGTGCGGCTGACCATGAGCTCTCCCAGCCCCATCCTGGAGACTGACCACAAGAACGTAACCCTGACATGTGAGGTGGTGTCGGGAAACCCACCGATATTGGATGAGGTCATCTGGTTTCTCGATGGAGAGGTGCTGAAGCATCTGCCGGAGTGCAACGATACTGAGGGCGAAGGTAACACAGATTTTTTCTTAAAATTAAGGGCTTCTGAACAAAGGCTTTTTAATGTTACAACTAGGTTCATTTTGCAATGGATTTTTTTAAGCTATTGCCTCAGACCAAGAAAAAAAGAAAGACGGCGCGCCGCGATCACCAACAGTGAAGCCACAAAACCACACGCCTATAGCAAGTAAACATACAAGCTCACGCACACACCTACACTAAAACCACACGCATTTCTCCTAGAACGTCACGACTTGACGAGACATTGTCTACACACATAGATAAAAAGTTGGCTTCACTTTTGATGTTCGTGGCGCGTCGTCTTCCTTTTTTTGTTGGTCTGAGGCTATTGCATAGCTTCTATCGCGGGCCTTGAGCGTGGAGAGCGAATCCAGAAATTCCGTAACGAAAATATTTTCAACCAGGTTGCTATGGTTACGGAAAATAACAAGGTTGTCAACTGAGGTTGTCAAATTAAATAATTAATTATTTGCTTAAGTTGATAAAAAATGCTATGCAATAGCTTTACCGCGGCAGTCTCCACACACGTTTTTTCATTTATCAAAACGTATGCAGAAATGTTCCCTTTTATTAATTGTATTTTTTTTTTGATCTCGGTAAAGAGATATTCTACTTTTTTTGGAGGGTGGGAAATCGACAAATGACTCCTCCCGCTTTGGGTGGAGTGGAAGTGAGTGTCAGACTTCTACTGACTAATAACCGCCCATGTTCCGTCTTAGCCCTTTGCGTTCGCGGTATCTCTTTCGAACAACCCACAGAGAGATATTTCTCTTTACGCTAGTCCCAGCGCACATTTCCTTTTTTCTTAGCCTATGTTGGCCCACTGCTGAGCAAAGGCCTCCGCCATAGCGTTCCACTCTTCTCTCTATGTGGTTTTCTCTGTCCAATTCGTCACAAACGCTTCTAGGGCTCCCTCCCTTAAATTGTGTACTTATTCCTAATGATAAAACTAACTTTTTGTAACATTTGCAGAGAATCTATGCAATGAAGTGGACCCCTCAATGCTGTTACTCCAAGATACGACGAAGAGTTTCCATGGCAACTATTCATGTAAAGGCAAGAACTACGCTGGATGGGGCAACACCAGTGCTAAGACTGAGTTGGTCGTCAATTGTAAGTAACTTAAGGGGACGTGTCATTCGGTGTTACACTTTTCTAAGTCACGTAACACAATCAATTTTTATGTGTGTTCTGGTCACACTGGAACACTAAGAAAACGAAATAGATCAAGGATATTAGATACTGTCAGAAAAAGGATAGTCTTTGTTTGGCTTAAACTGTTATTAATTTGAGATTCAATACATTAATGTCAATAAATTCATAATCAACCAATTATGTACACGAAATATGCAAAGGAATCTGACAACAACTGTCGGGCAAGCAACCCATCAGGCATCGCCAACCTGGATGTCAGATTCTCACTTTTGATAGGAGGAGTACTTGTAGGTCTAGTGGTTACAAGCGCGACTGCTTAGCATAAGGTTCTAGGTTCAATTCTCGGGTCGGGTTATTCCTTCAGGCATTTATCAGTAGCAGTTACATAATTTGGATGTGTTCCCAGATAGCGGCAATTAGACTCGCTTCCTATACTTACTTAACTTTATTATGTTAAGAAGGGGACAATCCACACTATATCTCAATTCCTCTTACCTCCACAAAGATTTAAATAAACTTGTCTACAACGCCATCATACCTTGTTTCCAGACCCACCTGGTCCCGCTAAGCTGACGTACTCACCGTGGCGTGTCGTGAAAGGCAAGAGTTTGGTACTTAGCTGCAGCATCAAGGAGCGAGGCCGACCTGAAGCACATAGGTAAGGAGAAGAATTTTCTCTTATCAGATAAACCCGCGTGGGACAGTCTCATGATCATTGACACTACCGTAATAAGCACATAGATAACCAAGGTCACTAGGGATCACTTTGATTTATGTTCAAAAATAAATCCGCTTATTATTATTAAATTCCGCTTTGAGGCCATCTCGTTACGATGTTTATAAGTGTGCATTGCACTAGGGAATTTCTTTAAAATCTATCTACTTTAATTTAGCTACTGTTCAGACCAAAAAATTATACCAAAAAATATGACGAATATTTCACTTTTTTCTCCTCAAAAGCTTTTCGAATTTTATTGGTAGTACTCTATTTATGGCGATAAAATGGGGCATTTATTGTCATTTTTAGAGGATCATATTTTTTACTTTATTTATTAGTTACTGAAAAAAGAAAACTGTCATTCTCATTTTTCAGCAACTATTAACGTGTCTCCAGTAGACAATGATTTTGTGATGATAGATTACATATTAACAAACATCTTCCACCAGATTCCGTTGGACCCGCGGCGGGCGTCCAGTGAGCGACATCGTCTCCCAGAACTGGACCATCGACCCCGTCACACTGGACCACCGCACTAACTTCTCTTGTTGGGGCATCAACGCTGGCGGGGGAGGGGAACCGGCCTATACTTCTATTGATGTACTGGGTATGTTTATTGGAGAAATATATTAGAATAGTTTACAATACTTCTCAAGTATCAGTAAATACGATACTTGCTTCTTGCCCATGCCCATTCTTCTTCATGGGATCTTCGATTTTGAAATGAGCAACTACAGTTTATTCACAGTTATTAAGCTGAACTAAAGTAGCTTATTTTTGACCATGAAAAAGTCCCTGTCATGGGTCTATTTGAAATAAATGATTTGAGTTTGAGTTCATGTGTATCCGATGTGGTATTCGCTGTAGTATGCCAGAGTTGCAGTTTTGTTTATAAGGCTCCATTTTCTATTTCAGCTCCACCAAGCTTCAAATACGCGATGAACCACTACAGCGGTGCTCTATACAAATCACAGGTGAGGCAAGATATACCATTCTCTTACCATTTCCACTGACTGGGGACGCTTAAACATCATCATCCGATGTTAATGGCCGATATCCTGCATAACTGAATGTAGTTAAAGACCAGCGTTTTCGTGGAGCAACTGAGGCGTCTGACCACCATTTGGTAAGACTGGCTTTCGGAGTTTATAGCTGCTGACAAACCGTAACGAGAGTTACAGGTGTAGAATTGATAGCCAGGACCAGCGCGTTAACGTAATTTTCGAGCCACGGAGGGTTCTGGGGAATGGTTGACCCATCCAAAGATCGACTACAGCAGCTTGACGTGACTTAACTTAACGTCACTACATCATCACCATTTCAACCGAAAGTCGTCCACTGTTGGACACAGGCCTCCCCCAAGTGTCGCCACATTGACCGATCCGGTGCGTCTCGCCACCCCGACAAACGTCACTTAACTTCGAATGATTCCCGCGACCGTTTAGCCTCAACAATGGATTAATTAATTTATCCTTTTTCCAGAACATTTCCTTATCGTGCACGGTGGAATGCGCCCCGCTGTGCAACGTCCAATGGCTGAAAGATGGAGCAATCATAGACCCTCAGAAAACTGACAGATATTACGTGATTGAGAGGCATATTGATCCGCAAGTCAATAGGAACGATTTTGAAGCTACTGAGTCGACTTTGGTAAGTATTGCAACGGTTACAAACCTAATCGCTATAACGTCATGTATATTTTTAATTCGAAGCAAAAACACACACTGAGTTTCTTACATTTTTTGAAGCAAAGACCGTTCTACTGTCTCGCCAACTTCGCTTGAGCCTGAACGTCGGGTATTCTCCTTTGGCACCCATTCTGATGCTAATATTGCCCAGCGATGGTCTGGTATTCGTATACAAGGCCGGCCCGAATCATTTTAGCTAGTAAACTTTGTCTCCACATTGGCAATTTGTGACAAGGAACGCAGTAATGTGTATCTTAGACATTTTAGTTTCGTTGGAAGGTACCTTCCCGTTCCTTCGCATAATTCCACTTAAATAAACCGCATATTTATATTTTGTAAGATTAAGTCTGTGATAATAGTTTTAAACCGTAAATTTCTATCAGCACTGGAACATGACCGCCTGGCCGTCACATGTTCTGGACCGAGCAGCTGACACCGCTAGCTACACCTGCAGATCTTCACGGAACTCGGCAGGGCCACCTGTCAATAGCACCACTAAGTTTGCTGTCGAATGTAAGTAGTACAACTCCTCTTCATCATTTACTCCGTATCCTAACAAAAATGAAAGAATGAATGATAAATGGTAAGAAAGGAGGTGTCTCATGAGATGACGAAAAACAGAGAGGTATGTAAGAGGAAGACATGCAGCGCTGACTTCAAATGAATTGGGATAAGGGCAAGTCAATGATGATCCTAACACTTACTGTAAAGGATCGGAATGACTTCATGTCATTGTTACTTTCTAATCCCGATTTGGTCACGATCTTTCCTTTAAAAAAACTTTATAAGTGGCATAACAGTGCATTTAAAAGAACTCATAACGCAATTTGTCTTTTTGCAGATGAACCTGAGAACATCAAGGTAGACCCTATACGAGTAAACGTGACGGAGAATGAAATACCGGCTAAAGTTGTATGTTCTGCTAGGTAAGTAAGATAGCTGATACAAGATAAACATTAATCACTTGTGAAGTTGTGGCATGCCTTAACAACTACCAAAGGCGTAGGAATGACAGTCAGGTTCAAAGTCTTAACGTGCTTTCCGAGGTATAGAGAAGTCTGGGTTAAAAATTAATGGCCATCCGCAGACCTACCTCAGCAAGCGGTGCTTAACCTTGCACAGTCTACCATTGCTTTTGCTACTTGGTCACGAGACCCCATAATTATAATTTCATGTTTCACAATTACAGAGGTTTCCCCATGCCCTCATACTCCTGGCGTCGCGAACATCCCAGCAAGTCAGCCAGCAAGGAACACTTGAACAACTCCCTGATCCTCTCATCTTCAAATACTCTTCTATTGGGACCTGTGCAGAGGAAGGATGGTGGCAACTACACCTGTGAGGCCTACAATAGACACGGATCTGTTAATATTTCTGTATATCTGGATGTTTGGTGTAAGTAATAACAATTCTTTTAATTTTTGACTTGAGTCAGCCTTTTGACATTGTTCCGCTGAGGTGATTGTGGACAGTTCAAGTGCCCTGCACCCCAGCTAGAAATGATTAAGTGGAACACCGTGTTCCTTTAGTCAGTCTGACAGATCCCTTCGCCGCCGCCAGACCCACAACAGAGGACACCCAATGTGCGCCCAACAATATAACCTAAGTAGTTGTAGTTTACTGCAAGGTAGCATACTGGGGCCATAACTGTCGTAACTTAATTTTGTACAATTTTTTCACAATTAAGATCGCATGACAAGTTAATATGCAATCATTCAACATTCCGATTGTTTTTATTTTCAGATATTCCTGAATGCGGAATTAAACAGACCGAAATTGATGGTGCTCAAGTACTTGTCTGCACTGCACAGTCTAATCCGACAGCGGTAAATATTTGTCTAAAAACTTTCTTTGTTAAAATATCCATAAACTGCAGTGTATTTTGGTTTATATCCAATTCCCTTTCACCGAGAGGATCCGGATCCTCCATTGGATACGTTGAATGGCCGGCTGATGGTACTGTAAATAATTAAACCGCGAAGCTCAATTTGTGCCCAATTCACAGTTGGTGGTTGCCTCGTTGGTAAACCAACCACTGGTCACAACCGCGACTGCTGAGCCAGAGTTCCTGGGTTCGATTCCTAGGTCTGGAAAGTGTTTTTGGTGTTTTTCAGCGAAAAACCCTATAACATTTATTTCTTCTCTATACTCTATACTCGTCTGGATTTGTGCCCGGTTGATGGCAATTAAATAGGCTAGCCCCTATTACATGGGACTTAACACAACTAGCAAAATGTGGGTGTCTATCAGGTACACCTCTGTCTAACCTTTCAGGAGTTACTGGTGTGATGTTTTGTTTTTCGTTTTCCACCAGGTATCCTTCGTCTGGAAACTAAAGAACGAGAATGACAGCATAACAGACGAGAAGATCTGGCAGGTTGGAACCCACAGCTACCTCCAACTGAGCACCGGCGTGGATGTGTACAGGACCTATCTCTGCTATGCCACCAATACTGTCGGGCAGTCCCGAGCTTGCGAGCGTGATGTTATGGGTAAGTTTCGTTTCTTTGTAAAAGAAGACTTAGGGACTTCAGGCTTCTGGCTTAATTTGTCAGCCTTTGGAAATCATGCAGTGCAATAGCCGCGCTATCGCTGAGGTTAGATATTTCAGGGTTACTCTTGTGATTTCTAAAACTAGAAAAGAAGGTGTACGTACTTTTTGTAACACTGCACCTCCAGTATGACATTTAATTTTGTCACACTTTTCATTCGATGGAAGGCCGTCTATTTCTAATCTACTGTAACAGAATTGTAAAATGAAATGTAGCATACGCATACGATATACCCCTGTCCCTGTCCTGTACTACTAAATGTAGCATACTATATACTACTGTCCTTTTCTACTGAATGTTTTCTAAGTTTTCTCGTCAATGTGTGCTTCATGAATTCTGTAGTAAATCAAATTTTCTGGTTTACAGCCAACATGGAAAGTTTCGGTAAGTTCAACGGTAATTGGGTTGCAGCAATAAGCTATATTACAGCATTTATTTAAAATGGCGATTATTCTTTATCGAAAATATTGGCTATTATGATTAAAAATAATAACTAAGTATATTTTTAAAGAAACAATCAAGAATTTATTCGCTTTTTCAGGCTTTTATTAAACTTGCTTAGTTCTTTCGGTTCAAAATTTTATCAATTATTGTGATTGATTGGAACTCTTTCGGAATTCAAAATTAAAATTTAACAGCACAGCATAAACAGCTTAAAGATAATTGAAGCACTTATTTTTTTTTTACTTATCCTTAGAAAATATTTTAAAAATTCAAACTAAATGTACCCATCTCTTATTTCGTACCTCATTTTTTTTTTTGGAATATCTGTTATATTACGTCGATATCGATCCAATGTCTCCTTGTTGAGTAAAGGTTTCCCGCAATTACTATGGATTGGTTAGCTCCAATGTCGTTTAAGTCTACTCCATCCATTTCCATTTCAATTTTACTCTAATCACAGGATGATCTTTTATTATTTTTCGCGTTGTCTTTGTCACTATCGGGCTACGATGGCTCGAGTCCCTACCTTAAGGTGTCCTCACAGCTCACGATTACTCTCCACGACTCCATGTGATTATTGCCACCTTATTTTATTTAAATTTCATGTACAAGAGCGTTACATAGACGGACTTATTGTCACAAGACATTCTCCACCAGTCAAACTTTTGGGTCAAATAGGACTGGAGTACAAAAACATCAAAAGGAAAAATATCATTTCTTCTACATCATCAATGTATTCTTCTTCCGTCCTACCGTCCTTAATCAAATCATCTTAAATCGACTTTCAATCTCCAGGTACTAAGGTCTGGTGGCGAGACCAGCAGAAGCTGATGCTCATCGGTGGGATAGCTCTCGCCATCTTGGTGATCACCGTGATTCTCTGCATCATTATCATCTGCATCTGCCGGCGGATGAGGGCCAAGTCCAAGTGTAAGTCTTCCCACCTTTTCTGCTGTTGTCGGTTTATGTGACAAGTTGTTTATTATGAAAATAGTGGTAATATTATAAATATCATAAAACTAGGTTCAGTGAAATCAGTATGAAAAAATTACGGACACCGAGCTAATAATTTTCAGAAGTATAGATCTATCAATTTCCGGTTAGATCTCACCTTTAAATAAATTAGCTACTAGTGCAAAAAAATTGCTACGCAAGTTAATATTGCATTAACATCTGCACTATATTTTATTTCTAAAAATAAGTTATTTTCATACGTTTAAGGGTAGTGACAGTAACTCTTTTGTACTCTGTAAAAAAAACTTCTCTTTAGATTTTCTATCGTCAACGTGTCATATAGACGGACTTATTTTGCTTGAATTTTCTTTTTAGTGTTGTATTTTTTGATAATGTCGTCTGTAATATAAACATCTAAATGTTGAGTAACTAATACATGTTTTGAAACATCGTCTTTTCTCATTCGAGCATTGTAACAAAAAATCAATGTTTTTTTCATAATTTATATATAATATTTTTCAAAATCATGTGTAATCTTTTTACAATTTTTGTCATTAAAAATAGTAATTTCATTGTCATTTGTAACATTAATGTTACTCACATTTTTTGCATTTTTAGTTTTAATTTTTATTTTGCGAAAACTAACATTATTTTTTTCTTCATCCTATCTTTCCCGGATGCTGCTACTAAACACAACATCGTCAACTAACATACAAACATATAGACAATAATCCCGTCGAATTAGAGGAACGCGAGAAGTAAGTTTTTCTTTTTTCATTTTTTTATTATTTTTATCTTTCTAGAATGTCTAGTACTAGTCATTTTATACGTCTATAGATTTATTTTCCAATTTTAGGTATTGTTAGAAAGTTTTATTTTCTTATTTTTCATTACTTTACTTTATCACTTCACCGATTTTGCTATTTTTAATTCAGTTTTAAACTTTTCTGAAAACTTTCTAACAATAAAAAGTACCCATATATTTTATAGAATGAAAAAAAATCCTGAAAGTTTAGATCCCTGAATAAATATTATTTGAATTAAAAGCCCAATATAGCCTGTAGAGGCTGTAGAGTTAGTTCTTATATAAAAACATTTTTAGCTATTTTATTTACTCACACAATCATAATGACTAAAATAATTTATTATATTTAATTTTATTTATCCCTTTCTATATTTTATATACCTAACAAAAAAGGAAACATAATTATATTTTTTATTTTGTAGTAAATTATAATACAAATTTTGCAGCTACGCCATTGGTCCGAGCAGATTCATGGCATACGTTATCAATGCCTCCCTCAAGGTCGCCCGTAGTTGTGCCCATGACGAGATCATATCATTACGACTAGAAGGTCAAGGTCAGATGTCCCCAAGGTCAAAGAGTTTGAGTTTGAGTGAAGCGCTATATTATTATGCTTGGACCAACGGCTGATAGATTTCTTTTAAAGAGTCTTTTGAGGCTAAAATATGCTGATTAAAATAATAACTTTGATGGTTTGACAGTAATGTCTAGTAAATTATGTAAGCATTAATAGGACAATCTGGAAACTGGTTTCTATTTTTAAAATATTGTTATAAAATCGCTTATTCGAGTAACTATGCGTGCGATATTTAAAATTTAATAAATATTTAAAATAAAATATATTTTATTGAATTTTTATATAATAAATAAATAAGCTAAACTAGCTGTCAAATCATTAAATGAAATTCAGCCACACTTTAGCTGCTAAGTTGGGCTTGAAAATAGAAAAAGAAAATAGACGCATGTTTTTATTTTATACTCTTGACAAAATAACACTGGTTTTCAAAAGTATAAGTATTTATTACCTCTTTTCATAATAATTATTATGTGTAATATTATTAACAACTATTAATGTGTAGGTTCCTAACCGCACTAACCCCGGACGTTCTCAGATTGACCACAATTAATACTTCAGGTACATTTTTAACAAAAAATGCTAAAAAAATTAAATACAGTTTTCAAAATTTTATTTTAGTTGGAGGATGCTTTCTTATTATTTAAATGCTGTTTGGCTAGTTTTTTGGATTTTTGGCGTAAATTGTGTGACCACGGTAGAAATAATTCGAGTAGAAAACAAATTGTCAAAATTTATTGTACAAGTATTTTATTGAGTGATGCATGACATGAGATTTGGAAAGCATTCTTCTTGGTATTTCACTATTTATTGTATATTTTTTGTATTTAAGTATTGTTTATGTAGGTAGTTTATAAATAGTATATTTTTGTTTTCTTTATTTTGGTTTGAGTATTTTTATGATTTTAGTTTATTTAGTAAATGCGTTATTTTGACATCTTAATTCTTCTATCAGTACGATTAGGTTTAGTTGTCGTAATTAAAAATCACGAATAGGTAAAATTCAAAAATATTTTAACGTATTGACATCAGAAAAACATTTATACATTGTTTTAGTTAACACATACACCCACTGCATGACCATAATCATTATTTTAATTTCTTTTTATTTTCAAATTCAGCCCTGATGGTAGCTGTATTAATGAGGTTTCGATCGCGCAGTCAATTATATCACAAGCTTTGCCTGCCTTATCACCTCGGTTAAACTTATCATTCAGCCCAAAAACATGTGACAGAACAAGACTAGTCGATTCACAAAGCTACCCACAGCACAACTTAGAAATGAACAAAATAGATGAAAGCCAAACATCACCAGAAAACACCACCCAAACAGAAACAAATCAAGAAACCGTACTACAAACACCAAAACCTGAACCTAAAGCTGATAGCAATAAAGTTCAAACTGTTACAACACCAAGCAAGTGGCCTTTAAAACCTGGAGTTTTGGTGCATGTCAATTCCAACCATACTTTAAGTCCTAAAAATCAAGCTAGATTACAAGCCGCAACAGCACCTGAAGAATCTAATCTAGGACTACTAGAAAGAAACAAAAGTGAAGAAAAATCACCACCGAAAGTGGAATATTCAAAGAAAAGTGGGAAACCAAGACAGAACGTTGTGACGGGTATTTTCAAGAATTTGCGACGTAAGAGTGTAGATTCCGACGATGATAGTGGAAAATATAAGAAAATTAATAAGTCTAACAAAAGGGCTATGTCACTAGTCAATATGAATAAACCAGGATTTGTAGTGCAAAAGAATCGACTCAGATCTTTGTTTCAAAGCGAAAAACCTAACATTATTGTTACTGAAGGAGGTAGTTGTTATAACATTTATTTTTTAAACATTGGTAATGGAGTGAGACAATATTACAAACAACTTCGTTGTCATCATCATCCTCTTGATCATGATTGCTCTCATAACGGTGAATAAAACTGGCACTGGGCCCACGCGGTGGTCCATTCTCTCTGACAGAAAGGACTCCTGTGCCCCAGGAGTAGGACCGTTATAGGCTGATTAAGTTCATCATTATTAAGTCTTATTAAAGTTATACAAAGCCTATTATTATGTTTGTTTGCATTATTGTATCACACATTGTCACCAAACACTACACTAATATCACAACATTCCAAATCTTCCTCATCTAAAAAATCTTTGCTTTTAACATTTACATTGCTTTTGCATGAACTTTTTAAGACGACTGGTAGAACCACAGAAAAGTACTGAAAAATCTAAACTATTTTGGTGAGACTTCTTATTTTTAGAGAGTGACCAAACTTACCATACTTAGGTTTTTTATACGGTTTCGGTTCGCGTTGTTTGAACCAAAACGTAAAATATAACTGACTTTTCAATTATTGAGCTCACCAAAATAGTTTGACACCTACGATTTAAATTTTGTATCCTTAAGCGCTTTTGCTTCACCAGCACGTTTTCCGCTTAAACGCTGCACGGATTTATTTGCAAAGTTTTTCAATGTGAGCATGTTTTTAGTTGTGTCGTTCAAAAGGCCTGATAGAATTGTAACTACTAGTGCCATTGTCAAACCGTTTACTGATGAGGAACCCAGAAATACGAGAAAGCGAAAGAAACCAGGTGACAGTAAGTAGAGCATGTATTTTTTGCTTATGTTTGATGTGTGTCTGTGATTTTTTTTTTACCACTTATTATAAAAAAGAACTTGAACTAATGCAAATAAAAAAAAACGTAAATTAAAATAGATTAGATTTTTCTATCATGAAAAACTAAGTTGAGAATACTTATTTAAAAAAAAATTGCCAGCAGATATTAAAAATCAAGGTTTAAAGATAAAGTATTAGTTTTATCCTTAAATAGACCCAATAAATAATTTTACTAGTCAAAATTAAACCAATAGTGACTGTAAACCACTGTAAACATTGTCAAATACTAAGTCCCCCAAAGAAATCTATTTTTTTTCATAATTTTCACATTTTATCTATTCGTTCCAGGCCCACCTTCGAATGGCGTAGATAATGGAGCAAACGGCAACCTTGGAGCGGACAACCCAGGTCTCTACGAGAACCTGCCGTTCCACGGACTACAGCAACCACCCAATAAGGTATGTTTGGCGGCCATCATGAAAATGATTCAGTAGAATGACAATAATGTATGTTTGGTCTTTCAGTAATGCTATCACGAAAAGAAGAATATCACAAAAAAGACTCATTATTAGTCAAAACATATATTGTTATAGACAGTTTAGCAAAAGTTTTAGTTGGTAATCAACTAGTGATTTATGTAATCAATTTGGAAAAACTAGAAAAAGTACAGAACATCGATGCAAACGAATTCGTGGATGAAGAAAACAGTTAATAACATTTTATAGACAAGAACTCGATTTTTTAATATTCGTTTTTTTAATACAGTGATAGATTACTGAAAGACCCTACCATATAATGAAACCACCAAAACTTACAAATTAACTTTCATGTTGTGTTATATTGTTTTGCTTTAATTATAATTTGCATTTTTGTTTTTTTGTTTCATGTTTATTAATTTGCATGTAAAGCCTGTTCAAGCGATACAACCTAGGGTAATCGAGACAAACCCGAAAATGTCGAAAGGAATAGCAGCTTTGCAGAAACAACTGACTACTAACCCCTCGTTTACCCCAAGACTCGTTTGCCCACCATTCGTTCAAAATGCTATAGGATACCCCATGGGTTCAAACCATCAATACTCTTACGGGATCCCAGTACTATCTCCCATACAACAAATGTATCCGCTTCATCAAACGGTTCTATTAAACCCGTACCTACCGCAAATGCAAACCTCATTTTTAAAACAATTCCCAACGATAGATGAAGAAATCCCTGAAGGAGATAAGAGAAAATTTTCTTCGCTAAACACAAGAGTGCATAGAAAACCACCGCAGTTCCAATCAATGAGAATAGTAAGAAAACGTAATATAGAAAGATTTTATCCGAACACTGAATATGGAGAGAATTTCAATGAAATCAATAATAACAAGAATGCAAATCGCGCACCTGTAACTGAAGATACAATCTATGCGAACTGTCCATCTTTGCTCAAAGTGAAATCTAACATAATTGGAGTAGAACAATTTGAAAATCTAACAGATTCGATTCAAGTGTGTGATGTGACTGATCTAGACAAATCGACGACTTCTTTGAACAGGCCTGTACCAGCCCCACGAACAAAATTATCACCTTTTGTCTCCCCTTCCAAAAGTGACCATGTGTACGTCAATTTATCAATGCCTTTAATCAATACTAAATTTTCCAAATCTATTGATACTATTGATGCTCCGGTACGGCCATCTAAATCCGCTGAAGATATAAGAAAAATGAAATTAGAAATTCGTAAAATTGAAGATCAAGAAGACAGTGACGAAGAAAAGGATTTTGAAGAAACCAAAGCAGATCTCTCTAAACCAAATATAATAGGAGCTACTCCTAAAAGGAATATATCTGTAATATTACCATCTACTTCCCTAGTTAGGTCAGTGGTGAGGCAATTAAACGATGAGGGTATAAACAAAGTTGGGTTACCAAAGAAGCAAGTGATAACACCAAATAAGACGTTACAAATACCAAAGTTAACGGAGAAACCAGTACCAAAACGATCAGTAGTTAAACGTAGTCATTCAGTACAAAGTAGTATCGCAGTGGACAGTGATAACGGTCAGGTATAACGCTTATTCCTATTTATTTTCTGTTTTATGTTCCTTCTGGCTAACGTGTGTGTTCTAATCACTAACAAACTAATTTCCTTTTCAGAATACTAACATACTACAACAACAGTACATGCAAAAACGTAATCACTTCACAAACTTAAGCAACAAAGGGAAGAACAAGAAAAACTTTCAAATACCACTACAAAAACATCATAGCTTTTGTTACTTCCAACCAATAAGGGTCGATAAAAGAATTCCTGTTGATCAGGAGAGGTCGTACAACAATACAATAGGGCCTCTTATCTACCAGCCCTCAGAAGCACAATACTACACAAAAACTCTAAACAGGACGAGAGAAAAGAACAGTCAAAAGCTAAACCGCTTGAAAAAATCAGAAAGCTTAAGAGAAAAACTTTCATGTGTAGGAGTTTATGATAATTATCAAAAGCCTGATTACCCAGAGCCTGAATATAATGAATCAGAAAGAAAATCATACTTGCAATTGCTAAAAGGCAACTACATATCAAATTCAACGAGAAACTTAGCACCCGAAAATTTGAGCTCGAATTATTCGGGTCCTAAAGACGATAAGCCCAAACAAAAAAAGTTAGTGTACGCTGATTTAGCATTAGGTAACCATAATATGAAGTTTAAAAACACTGTCAATTCGAATAGACATTTGTATGATACATACACCGTAGGTTCAGATAGTGCTAACAAAGATACTAACTCTAGTTATAATAAGAATATGTCTAGTACTACTCAGAGAAAAACTGGTCACTCACAACCGAGAAGTGACTATGCTACTCTGAAATTCAATGAGATCGATGTCTGAAAGGTGAGTTCCTAATGTTATACTTTTGGTAGTATAAAAGCAGATTCTAATGATTGTATAAATACAAGATTTGAAACGGTTTCTAAAGAAACTGTTTTAAAACTGAGACTTTATACATGACTTTAAAAATTTAATTATTGTTTCCAGTAATTACTTAAGTTATTACTAAAATTCAGAATATGCCTTTAAACTCAATTTTTTTTTTTATTACTAAAATTGTGAAGTGTCATTTCTTTTACCAGTACAAAAAACTCTGCAGTAAATTCAATAAAACTACGAAAAAGCTTATTTAAAGTCTTTGTAAAATATTGTACAAAAAAATCTACAGCAAATATTTTAATGGTAATATGTGGATAAGTGGAATTTTATCTGCTTTCACAGCATGATTTTTTCGATACACCATGACAAAGCCTAAGTTATAATAAATTGCCTAAGTACTAGTATAATACTCATACATTTACATTATTAATTAGCTAGTTTAAATTGCTTCATAATTATAACTGACTGCAGAAATTAAATGCGCCATATTATGTGAGCTCGGCATCAATTTTACCTTGAAGCTGCTAGAATATTAAAGACCTTAGATATTAAAAAAAATATAATACTAGCACTAGAACTAACAGAATTTTCGACATACATATCGTTGAATCTAGAATCTAGAACAAAAACTATATCTACTCGTATTTTTTAAATTTATTTTTCCGTGTAAATGTATGAGATCTCAAATGAGCATGTGTTCGCAATGTTGTGACGTTTTATATTTTCTTCTAGGAACGCTTTACCAAGAGTGACACGTACATTTTTTAAAAACAAAGGTAATCTTTTTTCAAAATTCATTTCGGTTTCATTATGCTTTTTAAGTTCACCGCTTTCTAAAAACATCATTTTTCAAAATTATAGTTTTACTTAAAACCACAAAACACATCATTGTTGGTTATTAAAATTTTATAAACTAAGGCAACTAAAAATTAAAATAAACTTGGCTTTATATTTATTTAATAAACTAAAAGTAAATTTTAAAAAAACTTAATCTATGTATCGTAGCTTTGCACTTAACACATATTACCATTGTATTTAATGTATTTTTTTATCTATGTCTACTCATACAAAAAAAAAACCGAAACAAAACTGCACACTTAATTTTTTTTCTTATTTTTTCTCAGCCATTCAGACCTGAAGACCAATTCATATATGCAGACGCTGACATGAAAGACTACGGGCCTATCAATTACAAAGCAGCATCGATCTACGCTCAAATGAAAAAAGTGAAAGAACAACAAAAATTACAGGAAATATATGATAAAGAAGACATGCTGTGATTACTATTTGGTTGTCAAAGAAAAAAAACTTTTTTTAAGATTTTTGTTATTTTTTGTGACGAAATATTGCGTGTTTTCACTGGATTAATGCTGTTACTAGTTTTAAATGATTGGAAATAATGTTAAAAATACTCGTATTGCCAAAATAAGTTTCTTTTCGGTGCTTTAAAAAAACAGTGGACTAACATTTTGCATAATTTTTTGTTTAAGCGACGAATATTATCGCATTTTTATCTTTTTTTATTAAGTTATTTAAATTGTTGACTTGTCATTAATTAAATGTATTTTTTGCATTTTTCCTTTAGTTCATAAACCCTTTTTTGTACGTTTTTTTTAATATCTTCTAAGTTTGTAAATCTTTGGACAACCAAGTGATCAAAGTTGAATCAAATACTAAGAAAATATAATGAATTAAAACTATTGCTGAAGTTATCCTGTATTTGTACATTTTAGAAGGTTGTCGTAAAAATTGTAAATAAAAATAGATTTCTTATATAAATGTAACTACCGAAAGATCTAGTTGTCAGTTAGTATGAATTTTGTGCTAAATGAACTTTGTTTTAAGCTGAATATTTTAGTAAATAAAATAGTTGTTTTTTAAATATTTTTGGACATTTCCCTGAAATAAAAAAGCGCAATTAACTTACAGTTTTAAAATCTTAATGAAAACGTGCATGAAAACAATTTCTGCGAAAAATATTTCTAAGTTCAAGTAATAGACAAAGTTATCTTACTTACCTACGTTACTGTCACTCGTATTTTATAAAAACGACTTTGCCCTAATTTAAGACCGCTAATAACGTTTCTATAAATGATATCAAAATCACTTGAAATTAGACGTAAACAAGATAAATGGATTTATTTTTATCAAAGTAGCCAATTATTTATGAATGATCATAAATAATTTGGAGATTATAATCTCGCATGAAACTGCACGCATCTTTAGGTATTGAGCGATGCGTGAAAAGTCCATTCTTCATTTTTAATCCTTAGTATCGCAATCTGTATTTTATCTTTTTAATTTTTATGAGTTAATAAGAATATCGTTAGTACCTATTACAGAGCATTATGTAAGATTGTAGCGATACACAAATTAAAACTGTTATGTTTTTAACTTTGTCTGTTACTTGGGCATTTTTTGTTAGTTAAAAAGATGACTGTCTCTTATTTTAACAGGGTACTCAGTTGAATCAAGAATTTAATAATTTTGTCACATAATTTAAACTTAAGAAGTCTATTTATTCTAGAAAATCTATTCAATTTAGTATTGTTTCTCATTTATATTTACCAGAGAAAGCAGTAATGAAAATAGACAATTACTAGACATATCTGTTTTGTAGCTCAAATATCCGTGATTTAAAGCTGGAATTCACTTTTTCTGTATTAACTTGAGCTGCAAAATGGATCTTGTAAACAGCACAGCAAAGCTTCAAGTAGGTTGACAACACATAGAGATTTTAATATCCGTCCAAGCGGGAATGTCTACAAAGATTAGTTGATTTTTAGCTAAAAACCGTATCTTTGTAAATTTTAGTGTAAATTACATTTATCGTGTAAAATATTAGTCGCAAGACCTAAGACTATCCAAAGATAGATGAATTAGGGTGTGTATTTGCACAAAAATTGTGCAATCGTGCAAAATTGCACGGTCGAGTAGATGTGTTCACAGAATAAAGTTAAACAATGGCCCGTAGCGCAATCGGCATTTATATTTTTTACTTTTATTTCTCACCGATTTTTGTACGATTTATTACAACGAATTACATTTTTTATTATAATTTTAGTGTCATTTTGTACAACTTAATTTTAACATTGCTTTTTAATAACATTATTGATGTAAATGTGATAATAGTCTGAAACGAAAAACTATTAATTTGTTTCGTCAAAAAAATATTGTATTTTTTTAATGGCGCCCTTACAGCTTCATTCTAAGTTTTTAACTACTCCACAGTCGTGATTAAAACTTTGTGAGACTAAAACAATTTTTCGTACTTAAATAAGTTTAACTGTCATACTAATGTAAATATATAAACAGGGAGAAAAAATTACAAACTATCGGCGGACTGATTTTCCAATTTTAGAAAAAAATAAAAAAACTTTGACTTTTTGTAAGTTTTTTTTCTTGATTTGGAAAATAATGCTGCACTGGTATTTTCGCCGATAGTTTCGTATTTTTTCTAAATAAATAAAGCACTAGATATGCGCTCTATATGAGTGCTGTGACAAAAGCGGAATTTATTTCACTATTTTACCAACATTTACCTAAATGTATTTTTTTTTTGTTACATAAAGTTTTCAATGAGTACTTAAACTTGTTGCGCAGAAGTAGGTAAACAAATATTTTGCTATCTAAATCTAATTAAGACAATTACCTACATACATTACAGTTAGTAGTCACTAATCACTAATCAATTTAATTAGTGAAAAAGTGGCTGGTAAACAAATTAATTTAAAAAATTTAATTGTTTGTTATCTGATCAGTAGTTCACTCATTATAATGTATTAATTATTTAAATATTCCAAACATACACAGCAAAGATTCGGTATAATATACTTATGTAACATAAATGACATAATATCTTTATCTAATACTCCATTTTTATTCTGACCATCCTTCAACTATACTTTAATTATAAATAAATGTAAGTATAGTGGCTATGTCACAAAATATTTTATTAAAATTCCTGATAACAGTGAAATAATTTCCGCCACGTCGCAAAAACGTATAGAAACAAAATATTAATAAAGGTATTAGATGAGGTTTTGTACATACAAACTTGTTATAATATGTCGAATAGTGTTATTAAATTAATTTATGGATTTTTAATTGGCGTTTTATTTTCTTACTTAACTTTACCCGTCATCATCTGGCTACCTTTTTCCAACTACCCTGGGGACGGCTTCCAGTGTAACGAGATGCAGCAGAATACCTACCAAAAATCTCCGAAAGGATGAGGGGATCCGCTGGATGCGAGACGCACGGAACCGGTTAATGTGGTGTGATTTGGGGGAGGCCTATGTCCAGCAGCCTTTCGGCTTAAATAAAAATATTGATGATTCCCGAAAAGTTAGACAAAGGTACTAATTCTCTAGGTAAGTAAAGGTACCATTTCTCTAGTTACATTATAGGGTCTGGTTGTGTTTGTGTGTGTGTATCAATGTTTGTAAACGCACCCACAATACACGAGAAATTCCTAGTGTGGGGCAATGTTCATATAAATATGTAGGAGCAAAATAGTTAGTATCTGTAACATAATCGGCAAACGAATGTAAATTCAGGATTTTTTGGCAAAGATTTCAGTCAAAAGCAGGAGTTGGCAGTGACCACGCCGTTCCAGTGCGGGCTGGTGGATGTTATATGTGCAGACTGGGCACACTTGTGTGCTGGGTTGGTGGGGAATAAGACCACTGATTGCTTGTAGTTTCTTCTGTTTATTAGGAGAGTTTCTTACTGAAGTACTGCTGGATTCGGAATGAATTTACAACCAAAATGTTCCCATTTTTATATACAAATTTCTAAGGCGCTGGCCAATCACGATTCAGTATTTGCGCATGCGCAATGGCCTCCTGAAATAATTTGGCGCCGAAAAATTACTGTTTCTGCGCGGGAAAATTTATCATGCTATTTTTAGTGGTAAAACATTTCTTACAATATGTAACTTATGTTCCTAATCTTAGGACTAACTTATATTACATATTAAACACAAAAACTATATAAAAAACCTTGATTTACACCTTAAAATTACAAAAATACTGAAACGGTTCTCGTTAAGGTAACGCAACGCAGTAGCTAAGCTTAGTGAACTATAAACCTAAACACAGTAAACACCAGCGCCGCCAGGCGGCAGGAATGCACAACCTAAGATTATGGCCTTTAGTATTTAAGCTGGGGCACACCAGCGCCGCTAGGCGGCAGGAATGTAAATCATTTTATAACATCAAGCCTGGTGGGCGTAAGTAGAGCTAATGCTATCTTAAAAACACATAAAAACATCGTAATAACCTAATTCTAACGCTATTCAACTAATATCACAATATTTACGTATCGTCACTAACGTCTATGTAACACTGCACTATTTTCACTGTCCCGCACATCACTCCCGCCGTGCGACCGCGTCGCATTGCAGCTGCCGGTGCGGGCTCGACGTCCGTAGACAGGGGCAGGATCACCAGCTTTCTCACTGGCCGGCGCAGGATACCTCCTCTGGTCAGCACGTCCACCGTTCGCACGACGTCGTCGGGGCCTGGATACGTAGCGACGACTCTTCCTCGAATCCACACGTTGCGGGGCAGGTTCGGGTCGACGATCTGTACGAGGTCATTGACCTGTACTGCTCGACCTCGTCCGTGGGGCTCCCGCCGGTGTTGGAGCTCAGGGAGATACTCCTTGACCCAGCGTAGCCAGAAGACGTCGGCTAGCCTTTGCGCGGCTCGCCAGCTGGATCGTGAAATGGTGTCTTGCTCGGTGAAGGTGCCTAGCTGCGGCACTCGCCCTGGTCCCCCCAACAAGAAGTGGTTAGGAGTGAGGGCTTCCGGATCTTCTGGGCTGACTGAGACGTGAGTCAGCGGACGACTATTGACGGTGTACTCTACATCGGCGAGTAGAGTCGTGAGGACTTCTTCTGCTGGATGACGTTCGTGTAACGTCGCGGTGAGCGCCGTCTTTACTGAGCGAACCATTCGCTCCCAAGCTCCGCCCATGAATGGAGCCCCAGGCGGAATGTAGCGCCAGGATATGGTCCTCTTCGCCGCTTCCTCTGCAGTCGCTGTGTCGATTGCTTGTCTTAGTTCCTTGTCGGCAGCCTTTAGGTTGGTGCCGTTATCTGACCAGATTTCGGTCGGGCAGCCTCGTCGTGCGATCAGCCTTCTGACCGCCATTACCGCAGAGTCGGCGCTGAGCGAGCCGGCGACTTCCAGGTGTATTGCTCGCGTCGTGAGACATGTGAAGATAGCCACATATCTCTTCTGTTGAGTTCGTCCGACGGTCACGGAGAGGGGTCCGAAGTAGTCGACTCCGGTGAAGGTGAAGGGTCGCTTGTGATGAGCTAAGCGACATGCTGGCAGGTCCCCAGTTCTCGGATGCGGTGGTACTTGTGTCTTCATTCTGCAGAACAGGCATCGTCGCAGTAGTGTGCGTGTGATAGGGCGTAATCTTAATACCCAATACTGTTGTCTGCACTCGTTGACCGTGGCTTCTACTCCGGAGTGATGTAGTTGCCGATGAATACCTAATATCCAGAGCTTGACTGTAGGATGATCACCGTCGATTACCAGCGGGTTTTTGAATTCTTCCTTCATATCTTTGATCGCTTGAATACGACTCCTTAATCTGATGGCGCCGTTTACAGACACAACACTGAGTTGGTGAAGGCGGCTTTCTTTGTCGATGGGCTTCCCGTTGTTTAGACTGTTTATTTCTTCTGTGAATGACTCATCTTGAGAAGATCGCATCAGAAGCTCTTCAGCTGTTTTGAGTAGCTCTGCTGTGACCGGTAGTAGCTTCCTATTGTCTTGTAACGACTTCTTTGTCGTCGTGGGTGCCTGCCTTTTTACTGTAGTCTTGTTGTTCGACGTATTTTTTCTTTAGTGCGGGGTCACGATCTATTTTCTTTTCGATGCTGAAGAGCCTCTTCAGTGAGTTTTCATAATTGTCTGGAAACTTGACATCTTCTTTGCACCAGAGAAGACCTGTCTGGAATCTTGTTTCTTCTATTTTTGTCGTGGTCTTCTCCAGAATACGAAGTGCTTGTTCTTCCGGATCAGTCTTCGGTCTCTTGGGGTTGATGCAGAGCGCGTCCATCTCGAAATATTGCTTCACGAGATCTTCTAGGTTGTCTTCTGGATCTTCTGCTATGTGTGACACGAAGTCGATCTTCTGGCCGAAGGTTCGTGTCTGACTGCCGTGTAGTACCCAACCTAGTGGCGTGAGAGATGCCACTGGGTGGTTCTTATCCCCTCTTCTTGTTTCTGAGGTCAGCAGAAGATGCCAGTTGTCTTGCCCGATGAGTACTCGTGGTTTCGCATTCGTATAAGTGAGGTGTCTTCGGATGTCGCATAAGTGTTGACACCCTTCCACTAATTCTTGTGGAACCCGTTGAGACGAAACTTGTAGGTTCTTCACTGTGCGTGCTTGTATTTGCTCTTCATGATCGTTGAGCCCCTTCAGATTGATGGTGACTCTTCTTGACGTTGATTCTGACGCTTTCATGTCGTTGATGGTTTCTATCTTCAATGGATCTATGGGTCCTGTTGCTCCGATGCTCGCCACTACGCTGTCGTCGACGAGCGTGACTGTTGACCCATCGTCCATCAACGCGAAGGTGTCGATGGCCCCTTTTGGTCCCTTCACCTGGACTGGTATTATCTTCAAATAGGACTGCTTCTTGACTGTCCATGTCGAATTGACGACTTCTGTTTTGTCTTGAGATGCTTCTGTTTTTTCAGTCTTCTTTTCGTAGTGCAGCATCTTGTTATGAAAGTACTTGCAGTTGTCGACACCACACGGCTTAGGTTTGCAGTGGTGTGTCTTGCTTCTGTAGCGAAGACATCTGAAGCAGAGGCGTTTGGACTTGGCCATGTCCCATCTTGCATTGGCGTCCAATTTCTCGAACTGTTCACATTCTGTTGCGTTGCTGTGCCCCGTGTTGTCACATACGGCGCACTTCGATGTTTGTGTCTTCTCAGTCACGTTGTTGACCCGTTGCGTCTTCTTTTGTTGTGCGGTCGAAGAAGGTGCTGCCATCTGTTCAGGCAGCGCGTAAGGTCCGCATAACTCTGCTTCCCGTTTGAAGAACTTTTCTATTTTGATGAGGCAAGGATCTTCACGTGGCTGCGTGGCTGAGAAGTCGTAGTATCTATATCGTAGAGTCGGCGTCAGCTTGTCCACCAGTGTCTTCGCGAGTTCCGGGTTGTACATGTAGTTGAAACAACCCAAAGTCTTCAGTGTGGCCACAACGTTGGATACTTTTGTGGCAAATATGCAGATGTCCCTCAGCGACTCGGTGAGGCGGGGCAGGCTACGAAGTGTCTCCATCTCCAGCATGGCTATTGACTCTGGTCTTCCAAATCTTGATTCCAAAGTCTTCATCACTTCAGCTGGATGCGCGTTGGTTATAAGTAGACCGTCGACCGCTTCTTTGGCCTTTCCCTTCAAGTTTCTTCTAAGTCGATTCGTATTTTCAACTGAGGTGAACATTGCTTCTGTCTCGTAGTAAGCGGCGCGAAAGGGTAGCCACTCTTGATGAGACCCACTGAAGAACGGTAACTCGACGAACTTGGGTCGCTGGGTGGCACCGATAGCCCGGGTGATGGCTTCGGCTAGGAGGGCTAAGTCGGTTTGACCTCCCGCCGGTAACTGACGTGTTTCTTCATTCTTCGCTGGCCTTGTTTCTTCTATATGGACGACGGTTGGTTCTTCTGGGAGGTTGTGAGGTTGGTCGGCGATTGCTAACACCGGCGGACGAGTCACTTGATGCTCCAACCAATTGTCCACTCTTGCATTGGCTTCTGACTTCGAGTAGAGACTGACGTCATCTTCTTCGTCCTCGGAGTCTTCTTTCTCTAGAACAGCTATGCGTGCTGCGGCTAATTCCACTTGAAGGCGAAGTAAATCTTCTTTCGCCTTTGCAAGCTTGAGTTGCTTCGTTCTGCTATGTGTTGATCCGCCCCCTCCCCCTTTCTTGCTAGGGGGGGGCAGGTCCTGATGGCCGGTCGTCTTTGGTAGACCGACGTTGCTTCTCAAAACTTGCTTTACTGTAGTGGTTTCTGTTTGACGAGTGTTGGTAGTCGGCGGCTTCATCAGCTGCTTGGCTTTCGTCCCTGCAGTCAGCGTCGTCGTAGCGGATGGGGTTACGGACGGGGCGACGGCGCCAGCAGGATGCGAGGGGGGAGGGGCGCTTGCGGCGGAGGCGGCGGTTGCAGCAGTCGAAGTAGTTGCTTCGGTGGCGGAAGTCTCATAGGATGGATCAGTCGCCGCGGAGGTGTCTGTTCGTTCCGATGTCTCCGTGGCAGTCGTCCCTGTTGCTGTAGATTCTTCCGTGCTGGCTTCTGCACTGGTACCAGTCGCCGAGTTTGTGGTCTCGGACGACGTAGGATTCTGTTCCGTCGGCGGCTTGCGGCCCCTTCCCTCGGAGCGTGTGACGGGCATGTTGGCAGCTGATGAATGTCTTCAGAACACTCTTCCCTAATAAATCTTCCCTATAAACTGTAGCACGAAGTCTTCACGTAGAGATGTCTTCCCTAGTAACTGTAGCACGAAGTTTTCACGTAGAGATGTCTTCCCTAGTAACTGTAGTACGGCGTCTCCCTGTAGCACGACGTCTTCAGTTGGTGAAATCTTCTAGCTTGGTGAAGTCTTCAGGTCTGTTCCCCACGATATTCGGCTCTTGAAGGACCATTAAATGTGCAGACTGGGCACACTTGTGTGCTGGGTTGGTGGGGAATAAGACCACTGATTGCTTGTAGTTTCTTCTGTTTATTAGGAGAGTTTCTTACTGAAGTACTGCTGGATTCGGAATGAATTTACAACCAAAATGTTCCCATTTTTATATACAAATTTCTAAGGCGCTGGCCAATCACGATTCAGTATTTGCGCATGCGCAATGGCCTCCTGAAATAATTTGGCGCCGAAAAATTACTGTTTCTGCGCGGGAAAATTTATCATGCTATTTTTAGTGGTAAAACATTTCTTACAATATGTAACTTATGTTCCTAATCTTAGGACTAACTTATATTACATATTAAACACAAAAACTATATAAAAAACCTTGATTTACACCTTAAAATTACAAAAATACTGAAACGGTTCTCGTTAAGGTAACGCAACGCAGTAGCTAAGCTTAGTGAACTATAAACCTAAACACAGTAAACACCAGCGCCGCCAGGCGGCAGGAATGCACAACCTAAGATTATGGCCTTTAGTATTTAAGCTGGGGCACACCAGCGCCGCTAGGCGGCAGGAATGTAAATCATTTTATAACATCAAGCCTGGTGGGCGTAAGTAGAGCTAATGCTATCTTAAAAACACATAAAAACATCGTAATAACCTAATTTTAACGCTATTCAACTAATATCACAATATTTACGTATCGTCACTAACGTCTATGTAACACTGCACTATTTTCACTGTCCCGCACATTATATAATAACATAATGTCTCGCCTGTAATCCCTGAAGATATATTTTTGACTGGCCTGTTGGTCTAGTGGTTAGTGACCCTAACTGCTATGCCGGAGGTCGTGGGTTCGATTCCCACCCAGGACAAATGTTTGTGTGATGAGCACGATCATTTGTTCTGTGTCTGGGTGTAATTTATCTATAATATGTATGTATTTAGAAATATATAAGTATGTTTATCAGTTGTCTAGTACCCATAACACAAGCTCTGCTTAGCTTGGGACTAGATGGCGTTGTGTGATAGTTGTGGAATATTATTTATTATTTATTTATATATGATATTGGTTACAAGTTCCATGTAACCGGGGGCGAGCCTATGGCCATCAACGGAACACATAAGTCCAGACTCTGGCTGCTACTGAGAAATTCAGTAAATTCAGTCATGTTTGCAACCACTTAGACCACAAAGTCAGCCGTAATGTGAATTGAAATTAAAAGTGTAGGTATGCATAAATAAATGAAACAACAATATGAATATCAGTTTTATATTTTACTTCTCCTTCTTACAAAATCATTAATTTCGTACATTTACTTATTAAACACTTACATTTATTTATATTATTTACAATTTCATTTATAACTAAAATATTTACAAAATTTTATTATCACAGCTTTGATTTTGAAACAAATGTTTCCAATATTTTAGTATTTATTTAATGTGAAGAATTCCTGAATTACTGGATTTATAAAACTAAAAAAGACAAACTAAAATCCAGTTATGATACTAATGTGAATGTTACTAATATAACTTTTCGAGTTTTATTATAAATTATCTTATTTGTCTGTTGAAAATAGCCATCTTTACGACTTCGAATTAATCATCATCGTACGGCTGTGCAAAGGTCTCTAATTACTGTAATCTAATATATTATTTTAATTAATGTTTTGTGCAGTAACCACACGGATGTAAAACATAACAACATTATTTACCTACTAAACAAAATGTCTCATGCATTTACAACTATGTTTATATTATTATGTAATTAAAACAAAACATACTTTGAAGACCTTCTGAATACATTGATTGGTTCTTGTTAAAAAAATTCCCTGCATTTTATTAAAAAAAGTTTTATGAAATTTTGTTGCCAAGAGTTTAAGTCAAGGGCAAAGAAAAGTACTTTTGAATGTCAAACTTTGCAAGGAAGTAGAATTGATTCTAGTTAAATACAAATGTAAATAAATTGAGGCAAAATGGGCAAAGGCAATTTGGAAAGATTGTGGAGACATTTACCCAATAGTCGGACAGAGTCAGCTGACATAAAAAATTGAAATGTAATTAAATTGAAGGATAAAACAACTTCCTTTTTTAAGATCTAATCTTTTACCAGAATAGAGAATATTTTAGAGTCCTTTCAGCAATTCTGTAATGTAAAGGTAATTTTTATCAGTGGTTTCGCGTCATAAATGCTGACTGTAAAAAATATATCTAACTTATATTCTATAATTATGTACACTTTTTGTTATTAAAATAATAACTACATTTTTAATGTATAATTAAAATACATACTTACGTTTTTTTTATATAAAAACTTATTAGGTAAGACTGACAAACAGTTTTTAGAAAACAGGCCGTTATTTAAAGGTATCTTATGATTTAACCGTCTCTGAAATGTTATAATGTCTTATTTTTTATTGTTTTTGTAATTATTTTCTTTGACATAGTAAACATTCAACCAATTACAGGAAATCATAAAAAAAACATTATGTAACACTTTCCAAGTAACTTTATCTTCAAAATATTCTCAAAACGGTTTTGTAAAACACGAAAATAGGCTCTACGTTACTTTGTCTCCGAAATACCAATAATAGGGAAGTTAAAAAAAAAATCTAATTAGTCCGTCACATAGATTTCCAAAAAATATTGGACACATATTTCTTTCCTTTTTCACGTAAACAAACAATGAAGATGATACAGTGCTTTGAAAACTCGTGTGACGTCATACTCTAAGACATTAGTATGACATTTCTTAGCGAGCAGTGACGTCACAACCTCCCACTCAAATCTTTGACGCGTTTTATCTTCGTCAATTTCTATTGATTTGATAAAACAAAAAATACGTAGTATCCAATATTTTTCGATAATCTAACAGACGGACTAATTAGAATCATATTTTTTTTAGTCAGTACACATCCCTTTTCTTACGAAATCGTTTTTGAAGCAAATGTTCTCTACTTTAATACTTTCAACTTGTCAAAGACGGTCTCATCAGCCTTTAATAACCTGTCCTCATAAAATACTTTATGAGACTGTCACAAACATCAATAAGAAGCCATTAATTAGTAGGGATTCTACTTTATTTAAATGCAAAATGGCTTCTTAATTCACTCAAAACTAACTAGTCAGTCATCCCAACATCCGTACTACCGAATCGTCAAACAACTTCAAAATTCCTACTCATGATTTTTTTCTGCTTGTCAAAGTTACAATGGCAAGTCCATCTGCCTGTCAAAACAACAATGATATCTGTCTTTGACGCTGTCAAAGTCTGCCATTGACACTGTCAAAGTTTGCCATTGACACTGTCAAAGTCTGCCATTGACACTGGCCAAATCAGCCACTGATACTGTCAAAGTCTGCCACTGACACTGTCAAAGTCTGCCACTTTGACAGCTTGAGATTAAATGACAACTTAAAACTGACGATTGCGTTTGACGATTCGGTCAAATATTTACTAACTTAAACCTAACTTAAGAATACTTAAAGTCTATTATTGGATTAGTAGAAGTCATACTGTCCTCTACCAAAGTACACGTAGTCTGAGCACCATTTCCTGGCTTGAAGATCTGTAGAGCAGCACGCTGGATAGGCTAGTTTAGATTTTGTAAGCTTGGCGCATCTCTGGCAGAGGTCTAGGAGCTCATCCTGTAACAAAGAGATAGAATTGGTTAGGTTATTAATTCAAGTTTGAAAACAGTCGCATTGACTACCTCGTTGGTATGCATGAGGTCCTGGGTTCGATTCCCGGGTCGGGCACAGTATAGGGATTTTGGTAGATATTTTTCTGTGTGTCCGGATTTGTGCCCGGTTAATGGCAATTGGAATGTCCCCTTTTAAATGGGGTTTAAAAAACAATACATGACTGGCGAAGTGTAACTTGTACTATTTGGTACACCTGTGCCTAACCCATCCGGGATCACAGGCGTGATATTATATTACGTTAAAACCACGCTAAATCAACAATGTTTCTACTAAGAAAAGCCAAGAAGAAATCTGATCATCTGGTTCAAATTGTCAACGCCCTATCGAAACGATTGAAACGATAGGGCGTTGCCAGTTATTAGCTGTTAGCAGTTATTAGCTGTTGCTGTTAGTTGGCCAGTTATTAGGTAAGTATACCTAGCACCTACTTCTTATAAGACAAACTAATTAAAATATTCCACAAAAGAGGAAGACAATGCAATCTACTGATTACTTCTACGATTTTAGCACAAAATTAACAAACAACCGGATAAGAATTAACCTAATTATTACTGTTTATCTATATAAAAAACTCTCAAATTAAACAAATTATCTTCAAATTCAAGTTAAAAAAGCAAATCATGTGATTTGAGACCTCTGTCGTTTGACCCTGTGTAGTGATAATCATGATTTGAATATATTTTTGGCTGCTAATGTTATGATCTTAATAAGTTATATAAGTTACCTATATGCTTTTGAAACAGTCCGTATATAAATTTCACTTCTAAAAGAAAAATAATTGAGAAGGAAGAGAAAGAAGGGCTAGAATAAACGAAAGGCAATTGCACGTGGCTGAGATGAGAATGCTAAGAGGGATGTGCGGTGTGACGCGAATGGATAAAATGAGGAATGAGTACATAAGAGGAAATCTGAAAGTGGCGTCGGTGAATGATAAGTTGATTGGTAATCGATTGTCGTGGTATGGACATGTGCTTCGAAGGAATGAAGGAAATGTTGTGAGGAAAATGTTAAGTGTGAATGTAGATGGCTATAAGAGTAGAGGAAGACCAAAGAAACGATGGATGGACTGTGTGAAGGATGATATGGCTAGAAAGGAGGTGACTGCTGAAATGACGAGAAATAGGGAAGTATGGAAGAAGAAGACATATGTTGCGCCGACCCCAAATAAATTGGGATAAGGGCAGGAGAATCATGATGATGAGAAAGAAGGGCTAGGCAGAGGTATACCTAAAAGTACCACCCACATTTCGACAATTATATTTAAGTCCCATATAATAGAAGGTGAACTTATTGTCATCAAACGGGCACTTTAGACTTCCTGGCTGCTACTGAAGCTACTGAACTGAACTGCTGATTGAAAGCCATAAAAGACCAAAAGTTTTTTTTTTATTGGCCCGCCACACTGTTTCCAAACCACTGTAACTCCTGTAAGCCAGAATCAACAGTGGCAACCACAAGAAAAGCGCCGAGACAATGAAGCGCGATGAAGTCCCTGAAAAATGATATAACTCTCTTGGATCCTCCATAAGTTTAAAACTTACATCTGTATGACATTCAGTAGACTCGTTGAAGACTCCGCTGCCAGGTGCCATCCATGGAGGTCGCGCGTCTGATTCCCGGACGAGGACTGCCAGACACAACACCAGTAGGATACAGGCTATCGTGTACGTCTGTGGACAAAGAAAACAAAATTTAATTTCTAAACTTAGTGTCAAATAAAAATACAGTTTCAAAGTCCCCAAAAACTCAGTAAAATCTATTTTATGACAACGTCTCGTTGTAAAGCATCAGATTCCAAGGCCTATAGCCACCTAAAGGTTTTGTCAATCTTGTTGAAAGATGGTTTAGAAATACTGTCTGTTAGTATTGTGTACGCAATCGCGACTGATTGCGTGAGATATTGGGTTCGATTCCCGGATCGGGCAAAATGGCAAATAAATCAAAATGAATCCTGTTAAAAAAAAAATACTGTTTCATATAAAATCTCTCTTCAAATCAAATGAAAGTCATACAAAAATAACCCAAGACTTATACACATTACACACACAACACTACTAGAATCTAATGTTAAAAATCGGTTAAGTGCCGATTTACTCACAATTTTCAATAACTATCACCAAATTAAAGAAAGAGAAAAAAAAATATTTGTCACTGAGACATTGATATATTATTATATACAAAATGCCCAAAAAAAATAAGAGTTTTCAAATGAAACCTTTATCGCCAAAAAAAAATCAAAAACTGTACTTCCTTACATAGTATAAAACAAAGTCGCTTTTTTGTCTGTTTGTTTGTTTGTATGCTTAAATCTTTAAAACTACGCAGCGGATTTTGATGCGGTTTTTTTTAATAGATAGAGTGATTCAAGAGGAAGGTTTTAGTATATAATTTGAACGACATCCACGCGGGTGAAGCCGCGGGCATCAGCTAGTTTCTAATAAGAAAAAGTCCCAAACATTCCAAACACTAACTTTCACCAAAGATCGATTGCACCATCAACAAATGACGTCATAATGATAACCCAATCTATAGCAACCACACAATTTTGTAACCAAACAATAAACCTTATCTAAGACAATATAATTTATTACAATCAATTTATATAAACACCCATTAATAATGATAAAAAGCTACTTAGAAAATAGGGCATATGTGTTTGTTAGTCTAAAATAGGTTACTTGAAACAACATGGGGTCATGTCGGAGTAAACAATTGGTATGTACCAAAGGGGGTCAAGAAAATAATCATTTTGGAATGATTTGTGGTCAAAGGGCGGTTATGATGCGATTTTCCGATTGATCTAGTTGCGCAATAGTTGTTGTCAGTGCAGTTTTAGTTCACGGAAATTTTGATTAATTATTATGAATAAACAATTAAATATTTATATGCAATTTTATCTGGCGAAATGTGGGTAATTGGGTATACATAATATTAGAGGTGTGGGGAGGTGGTGTACCTCCACCTAGCCCTTTGAGGATTACAGGGGCCCAATTCTGTAACTTAGAGATAAGCAACATGCCATTATCACTCTATCGACACACTACAGACATTATTATGCAATAGGGAAAAGAGGTGTCGTTGTTCGATGGCTTCACAATGGCAGTTCGATAGCCAAAGACGATAGACACAACTGTCAGATTTCACTTGAAATATATTTACAGACTACCCTAAAGTCCTACTATGGCGTTTCAATGTCACTACAGTGGCAAGTCAATGACCATAAATATTTGTAGAATACCAAATGTCAATGAGTAGTCTATTGAGACACAACCGACACACTATCGACACACTATAAATTGATAAGTTAGCTATTTTACAGAATTGGGCCCCAGGTGTGATGTTATGTATTACGTAATTGTACCCAACTTCTCGGCATAATCGGTGCATTTTTTGATACAACGCTTTTTGGTTTGTAATATTAAAAAAACATAAAATAAATAAAATTATGACTTTAAAATGTATGTAATTTTTAAATTACAGCAAAATAACCTTCTTTCCTATTTAATCTTTATCCTTCTTTGCCTTAAACTCTTAAAAAAATACCGTTTGGCAAATCAAAAAAGTAGTTTAAAACTAAAAAACCCGACTGGAAAAACTGAAAAGCAAAAAAACAAGCACATTTCAAATTAAACAAAACTTGGAAGCAGGCGGGGTCCATTCTATTTTTTTTTAATTTTTTCTTTTCATATTATATTCAAATGAACCCCGCCTGCTTCCAAGTTTTGTTTAATTTAAAATGTGCTTGTTTTTTTGCTTTTCAGTTTTTTCAGTCGGGTTTTTTAGTTTTTTAACAACTTTTTTTATTTCCAACTTTTTTGTTCTTTTGTGTTTGATCTTTCGTTGGTCGCGTAAAATTCTACGAGAATGATTTAACTTTTGTGCTTGTTAATAGGATTTCTCACTTTGAATTTCTTTTAAACCTAGAAGTGTTATATATATTTTTGTAATTTCCTTTTAAAACCCTTTATTTTGATACCCTACTCGATGGTATAGGAAATTATTTCGCGATTTGGCCCCCAAAATCCGCAATTTTTCTTTGTTTTTTTTTTTTAATTTTAATGTAGCCTATAACACTCGCGCCATCAAGACGAATCTAACGACGTATATTTCATTCAAATCGGTTCGTCCGTTTATGAGTTATGAGGGAACAAAGAAACGGACATACATACATACATACACGTCAAACACATAACCCTCCTTTTGGGCTTCGCCGCAGTCGGGTAAGAAACAAATATGAACTTGTTCACCCTACGACTCAGGGATTAAAACTAAAACTTCTAAACCAAAGGGTTCCATTTAAAAGCGTCACAACACTCATACTTACGTAGAAAGCAATAACCCTAAAGCCCGCCCGACATTCGCCCCAGTCTGGCCAAACCTTAAAATATAGTAAACAAGATAACAATGAAAACAAACAAATAGTACTATTCGTAACCCAATTGACAAAACTACTCATAACAGTAACTGATAAGAAGGGCTTATATGCCATCAATCGTGATAACAGCACGCTGGTCCATTGCTGATTAAAAATAGTACTACATACTCGGAAGATATAACCTAGTTTTGTAAGAGTACTATAAGTAGGTGATTGTTTTGGTCGACACCGATTTGGAAACTGGTACAAGGAAAATGGGTTTGAAAAGTTCGATTGACTGTTTTGTTTGGTGCAAAGGTTATTGAATGTTTACTAAGTTGTCAACCGTACTCTTATACGATACCTACCTCCTTCCTACTTCTGTTCTCCTGGTAGTTTGTGGGACGAACACAGGACACTAAACCTTATCTATATTATGTGTCTGACGGTACTTTGACTCTAAAAAAGGATTCGTCCGAAGTCCGAAACGCCACTCGAAAATATTAATAACAGTGAAATTCCTGTCTCGACCGGATCGAGCGAGTTACAGCGGCCGAGTCGCCTACTGAGCCTAGACTGTAGTTTTTCATCATCGTCAAATTCTAAGAGGTAATTATATACTAATTATTCTCGACCCAAATCAATAATAAAATGAGTAGTTTTCTTTATATAACTAAGCGGAAATCGGTAACTGTAAAATGCGGCCCGTCTGATTCTTGCTCTATGAGCTTTCACACACACAAACAAAAACAAACGTTTATTCCATAATTTCTTATTCCCGGGGCGTATTCTGAAATACTGTAACTAATAAACAGCAGCGTATATTATTATCAACCAGATACTAACTCTAATTGTTTTTTTTATGACAATCTCCTGAATTTTGACCACGATACAAAACTGTACACTCTAAAAAATTGAAGCCAACTAAGAGCGATTTTCTCTTAGTTGACGTTAAATTGAATAAAACAACCATGATAATAAGCAACTCAACGATAGCTGATTAATTAAAACAGCAAGTTCAGTTGTGATTGAACGAACAATGTAGGTGTGTTTATTAATTCTAACAAGTATAATTGTTGATTGCGTCACTATTCACTTCTTTGTATGACTTGATAATTTTTATTTAGTTAAAATAAACAAATACGTCCGTTGAATCAATTCAGAATTAAATAGTAAAAGCAATCAAATCAAATGATAGTTTCGATAAGTTTTATTTATAAAATTAACAAACATGTCTTGTTTGATTTAACTAAGATCTGATAATTACATCAACTAAAATTTAATGTTACATTCTACTAAAACTAAAACGTTGAATCGACTTTCATATTAGTTGAATTAATCATTCGATTGATCGATTTATTCAAGACTTCAAGAGATCCACGTCCACCCTTCCCTATTCCTCCCTCCCTACCGGCTACCCCGCCCCGCATTCACCCGCGGCTGAGCCAGCCGCGCGCGCGCCGGCGCAGTCGTCTCTGCGAGCGAGTGAAAACCAGTTTTTATTAAACGAAACTGGACTTCTGCTGTAGTAATAAAACGAAACTGGACTTCTGCTGTGCTTCTTTTTTAGAATCTTTATAGTAATTTCAGTGTAACTTATCAGTATCAGAGTCGTCAAAGATTTAGCTTAACCGTCGATTAGACTATAATAATATCTAAGTGCAGTGAGTGAGTGATCTCGTCCTTTGAACTATACAATTGAAAAAAATGGAAGACGAGCAAGATCTTAGTCAAATCTAGGAAGATGAATTTGTTGTCTGTTGGTTTTGTTTGTTGATTTGTTGTTTGTTTGTTGTTTGTTGAGTCTTGAACAAATAAATTTTGTTTATTGTTTATTTTTTGTTTTAATGACCAAGCTCTTAGTCGAATCTACGAAGATGAATTTGTTGTAATGACCAAGTTCTTAGTCGAATCTACGAAGATGAATTTGTAATAATGACCAAGTTCTTAGTCGAATCTACGAAGATGAATTTGTAATAATGACCAAGTTCTTAGTCGAATCTACGAAGATGAATTTGTAGTAATGACCAAGTTCTTAGTCGAATCTACGAAGATGAATTTGTAGTAATGAGCAAGTCCTTAGTTGAATTTATTAATGCTAATTAGTTATAGTAGTCATTTTCATATTTATATTGACCATGATTATAGATGAATCTATTATGTTGAATTTGTCTTATTGGTCATTTTCATGTTGACTTTGACTAAGGTTCTAATTGTTTTAGTTAAGAAGCAGATAGTAAGAGCAATAAAAATCCCCTTATTTGATTTATCTAACGTCTTGTTAGGCTCGTATGGAATCAAGATGCTTGATTGCAATAATCACAATCTTGTTAGGAGCAATCAATTTTTTTTTAGAGTGTACCTACTTTGTATAAAGAATTTTACTCTTTTCCGGTACTTTATACTTCACTAATATATTTGAGAGGTAGAGTTTGTAAGTAAAATTGTAAGTAAATTGGCACTTAGCCGCTTTCAAGCGGCATTCAAGCCTTTGGTAGTTAATTTTTTATTTAAAAAATTTCGTCATCATCTTGGGTTTTCGAACAATGTTGGGATCGACCGGGTGCAGCTGACTATCAGTATTTTACAAGAAACGACTGCCTGTTTCACCTTTACTACCTAGTGAGTAGCTACAGGAAATACGATAAGACGGGTAAGACGGGTTGTCAGACTTTCGACCCACTACCAGTACCTACCTAACGACTTTCAAAGATCGACAGCCGGAACCACATCGAACGATCCAAATCTTTGCTTTCGACAAAGAAGGTAATGATGAAACCAATATATACTCACTTCATATATACAAAAAAAGGTATATAAGACTTCTGTCTGAGTAAATAATTAAAAATAATACATAAGCAGTTTGATTAGCCGGGTCACTTGAGGTCTGGGAATTATCTATTCTATTCGCGCCAATTATTAATTAAAGGTAAAAAAACACATTCAATATTGTTTTTGCGCGTTATTTTATACTCCTATCTGACATGGGGTTAAATATAGCAAAGGAATAATGTGGAACATTCAAAGGTATAATAATTTTTTTGAAGTTATTATAGGGTGTTTTAGCAGCCACATATTATAGGAACTCTAAAAAAATATATAAAAAGAAAAGCAAGATGCCAAGATGTGTGCAGGGGAGAAGCGTGAGGTGATGGTGATATAGGTATTGATTCGAAAGCTAAGGCTTTAAACGCCTAAAAAATTACGATATCGGTGACATGGGTGTGGCACACGGAATAGATGGTAGTTTTATTGTGAAAAAATCTGGCATTTTGTTCCACCATCACCTGCCTTTTTGGGGTCGATTTTAAGTCTAATTTGATACAGGTATTTTACATAGTGACTGTCTACCTGACCGCCTTAACCCAGTTACTGAGCTTGTTACCGTCGATGCTACCTCGTGTGATAACATGCCCGCTCTGTTTCTCGCTGTAACAAATGACGGTTCTGTCTGATCGAGAGAAAAGAAGCACGGAAAGTTGCCGTGTTTAATAGAAGTAGTGACGCAACTCAAAAACTCAGCCTTTCGGGTTTCGGATAACCCCACAAATTGACAGCCGATACTAACATTTTAAAGACATCCTTTCTAAGGCACTCGACGGAGTCGGACAAGGTTAGATATTATTATGGACTTAAAAAGATCTTACAAAGGCAAACTAAAGCGATACATCGGTCTTTCTGTGATCCGTAATCGCTTAACAGTCTTATCAATATTTATTACATTGAATGGTAATCAGATATCAATGTTTGCACATTATGTATATCATGTATTTGGGTTAGTCAGTGCGATCAATCAATCGGTTGGTAATAGTAATTAGTACTTATCACTGGTGATGACGAGTTTGTAATCTTTGTAATAACTCGTGACGATGATGAGGCGATTTTGTTTAAGATTGGACTTGTACCGTCGATGACAATTAATTGTTAACGTTACGAAACGGAAATTATGCAGTCTGGGTAAATACGCGATGTGTTTGATAAAGAGAGTAGAAATTAAAAATATATAATCTCTCATAAAAGGTCCATTGAAAAAAATGTTCGTGAACAGTTGTGTCGATTCCCGGATCGGGCAAAGACGTTATTGGGGTGTTTCATCAAAGATTTCTTAGTAGTTAATAGTGGATCTTATCCAATATTAGGTGGGTCATTTTCAGGAGACTCATTATTTGGTTGACTTCGGTGGCAATTTTTTTTTTTTAATTTATGGCATGTTATCATGAAATATCAAATCTAGAGTTAATTTGAAACATATTAGTAGTAGAGGGAATCGTATAGACCGAAGGATTTAAAGGGATTTAATTTTTTAAAAATTGGTGTCCACCGAAATCAATATTCTTATCACCGAAATCAAATATATCAAATAATTTATTTTTCAAATACTGTTGTTTTATAAATTGTTATATTAACTGCCTAAGTTTTACTATGAAAATATGGTCTGTAAGAAATTGCAGGTAAATTTTACAGTAAAACATTTTATTTTATCAAGACATGTCCCATTTATTAAGTTTTAAAGGAAAATTTACAAAAATCAACTTTAAAAGGAAGCTATTTATTTTACATTAAATGTAATTAAAAGTAGTAGGTAGTCTAAAACTAACATTACTTAATAGGAACTTGAAAAAAAAAATCCAGCTTAATCACAGACAATTTATTTATTAATACAAAATTACTACAAAAATCACTTTTCAGTCACAAATCAGTCTTTCTAACAACAACAGCAATTATAGAATTGCAGCAATTGTACGAGATTAGGATGGCTCTGAAACAGCTTAAAAACAACAAGGCGCCGGGTGATGACGGAATTACGGCCGAACTTCTGAAGGCGGGTGGCAAACCGGTCCTTAAGGCCCTACAGAAGCTGTTTGATTCCGTCATACTCGAGAGGAAAACGCCACAGGCTTGGTGCAGGGGTGTGGTGGTGCTCTTCTTCAAAAAGGGTGACAATGCCCGGTTGAAGAACTATAGGCCCATCTCACTTCTAAGCCATGTCTACAAGTTGTTTTCAAGAGTCATCACGAATCGTCTCGCACGCAGGTTCGAAATTTCCAGCCTCCCGAACAAGCCGGATTCCGAAAAGGCTTCAGTACCGTGGACCACATACATACGCTGCGGCAGGTTATACAGAAGACCGAAGAGTATAACCTGCCTCTCTGTTTAGCGTTTGTGGACTACGAGAAAGCCTTCGATTCGATCGAGACTTGGGCTGTGCTGCAGTCTCTCCAACGGTGCCAAATCGACTACCGGTACATCGAGGTGTTGAAGTGTTTGTACAAAAACGCCACCATGTCAGTTTGACTTCAGGACCAGACCTCGAAACCTATCCTTCTGCAGCGCGGTGTGAGACAGGGAGACGTCATATCTCCGAAACTATTTACCGCTGCATGGAGGATATCTTCAAGGTTCTGGATTGGAGAGGACTTGGCATCAACGTCAACGGCGAGTACATCACTCACCTTCGGTTTGCCGACGATGTAGTGGTCATGGCTGAGACCATGGAAGACCTGAGTACAATGCTCGATGACCTCAGTAGAGCTTCCGAAAGAGTGGGTCTTAAAATGAACATGGACAAAACCAAGGTTATGTTGAATGTTCATGTAACACCCACTCCTATCAAGATCGGAGACTCTACGCTTGAAGTTGTGGACGATTATGTCTACCTGGGACAAACGGTCCAGTTTAGCTACTGATTGATTTCGGTGGTTTTAAAATTGATTTCGGTGCACCTATTTCCACCGAAAACACCGAAATCAGTGTCACTGAAATCAAAATAATTGACAAACCCCTAGATATTTTCAAAAGTAACCCGAATTTTTAATATTAATCTCTTTTGTTGAAATCGAATACGTAAAAGACATGCTTTTATTATAATTATAAATTATTCATTCAAATAGTTGTGGATAAAAGGGATTCACCGAAATCAATTTTAAAGGTATACCAAGCCACCGAAAACGATTACGTACCTCAATAAAAGAGTGACACGGAGACACACAGGCATGTTATCCTTACCACCGATGCGGCACGACTGACAGTTTGTATTACTCTAACAAATATTCTCGCAGCCACTAGAATACGGGTTATATGAACCGATCAGTACGCGCCACTGATATCAACTCTAAACGTTGGACGTGAAGACAACCAGTTGTAACTTGTCTACTAAGGCCTATTATGGCGTAGAGATATTATAAATTGAGTTAATATCTATCTAGGTGTTTATGAATACATGAAAAATAGCGACATATATTGCAGAAAAAAAGATAAAAAATAATTTCCGCCGCAATACGGGGCCGGACGCGGCACCGAGGTCAATATTTTGGAGGTTTTTATTTTTTTAAACTAAATTATATTTAATTTATATAAAAAACAACACAGGCCCCTCCTAATATTTTGATATAACCTATTAAAGAAAAAAATATCAAGTTGTTAGTTATCCATTTTGTACTGGATTTCGACCCGGACACGCATTTTTAAGCCTTCTGAGAATGACCGAGGTACATCTGAGCCTAACCCATCGGGGAATACTGGCGTGACGTTATGTTATGTTATTTTGTGCAGCAGAAAATGTTCGCGCACTGAGCTGCAGATCCATTTTCACTGACAAAGTTGTGTGTAACTCTTATTTGGACAATTGTGAACGATAACGTTAGTACGAGAACCCATGACCAAAATGTTTGCCTCATAGGTAATTCAAAATTCTGACAACCAGTCTTTACCAAGAAGTATCATAACCGTGCCGGTAATAATAGTTCACAGTTCTTGAGAACTCGTCGGAAGAGTGGGGGTCGCTGTGCGCATCGCACACTTTATGACAAATAAAACGCACACCCGTTTAATATTTATTGGTCGTGAGGTAAGTGCAGCAGGAGTAAAGAACAAATCCCGAGTGGCGGCTATGACGCGATGCGCTACGGGCCTATCACTGCACTTTCCCCGCCCCGCGTCTCACTTCATACCACCAAAGGGACCCACTAACTCACTTTTGCGTCAGCGCTCAAGAATCGTGCCTATCATTATAACTAGATCGTGGAGGTCAGATAGGCAGTCCCTCACTGTAAAATACTAGTTAGCTGCATCCGGTTAGACTAGAAATAGACCTCAACATACTTAGTCGTGAAAACTCATGCGACCTTTGTTCTATTGAGAACAATTTAAGTACCTACAATTTAAGTACAATCATATATAATTTTTTTTAAAACGTTGCCCCACACTAGGGTTTCTCCTGTATCGTGGGTGCGTTCACAAACATATAAACTCACATACACAATTACCCAGACCCGGAACAATTATCTGCAGGTCATACAAATATATTTTGTTCCGTGCGGGGATCGAACCCGCGACACGTAGCGCAGCAGTCCAATCGCTTAGCTACTGCGCCAACCGTGCCGTCATATTATTATTATATTGTAAGTAACTCTTTTCGTGATAATGTATCGGACATTATCTTCACCAAACTAGTTCAAACCGGATCGAACCAGTACACTGGTAGTCTTATCTTTGAGCGTAAGCTTATTAGGAGTGCTTCGAAGTTTCATGCTCGATTTACAGAACGACAATGACATAATTAGAGTAGTGGTGGCCCAGTGGTGGCGACTCCGACTTACGAACAGTGAGTCGTGGGTTCGAACCCCGTCAGGCGCATTACTTTGTGTAATTAATTTCATCACCACTACTCTCAAAACGGTGAAGGAAAACATCGTGAGGAAACCGGCATGTCTTAGAACCAATTCAAACCAAAAAATTCGGAGACATGTGACATCTACCAATCGACACTGGGCCTGCGTGGTAGATTATAGCCAATCCCTCTCCTAGAGAGGAGGCCTGAGTTCCTGCAGTAGGAACATTATAGGCTGATGATGATGAACAGAATGATAAAGTTTCATTGAGTGCATATCATCACGCCTGTAACCCATGAAGGGTATAAAAGCTAGAAAAACATTTCCACGCTTTGGGTATTCTAACTATTTTGTACCCACATTTCACCAATTACTTATTTAAAAGTCCCATAAAATGAGCCTGTGGTGTAGGTGAGCCTATTACCTACTAAGAAATTCCTGATGACAAAACCTAATGACAGTTTGTCTGATCTGGTAATCGTACCCAAGACCTCATGCTGAGCATCCACGCCTAGTACTACCAGAGCAATGAGTTTTCGATTTATTTGTAGGTACCGTGGGTACCTGGTTATTTCAAAGTATAAAAAAAAATACACAAGTTTGGAGAAATCTAATTAATTTTTTTTATAATTTAAATAATGTAATTTAGTAAATATTCCTTCAGGTTTGGTATAAGGTTTACTTATTAAAAAATACCAGGTACTTAAGTATAAATGGAAAAGCTACGTATTACCTATATACTTACCACGACCATGAGGCGTGGTACCTTATACAACGCAAAGTGGGGCGGAGCCACCACAATCAGACCTGCGCCCACGGCGATACAACCTGCACAATCTCTTAGAAAACGCTACACAAAATCCCGCCCATCGCCACGCCCCACCGAAGCTCCTCCCACTTTGTGCACGTATTACTAATGAATACACACACCACGTGCTATGTCAAAGGTTACTAACAAGATAATTCACAGGTTACTAACATTTCTCTTAAGTGACTCGTTTGAATTATATTTAAACGTTTGCCAATTAAAATAATTAAGTTTTATCGCTTAGGGTGAGCGGAATATCTGTGCAGGTTATTACGAAGTTATTTACTTACTTAGATTAGTGTCGGTAAATAATAAATAAGGTAGATACATGTGGGCATATTATTATTATGAGTGCATGTGTATTTATTATTGTGTGTGTACTACATGTTTCAGTTTTATTTTCTTTTCAATCTATGTTGGGTTCGTTTTTTTGGGGTCGTTTTCATTTTAGGGGACAAACTCAACAATTGGGAGTTCAAAAGTACTGATACTTTTTGAACACACCTACCACAACTTTTATCGTTTTTTAAGAACTAACTTTTAGCTCTTTTATCTTGAAGAAAAAAGAGGCAAGAATAATTTTCATAGCATTTTCCTTAGCAAAAATTGTCCCATTACTGGTTATATTGATTGGAATGAAAATGAAGTACTCGTATTTATCAATGAAACGTATTACTACCACTTATTCCAGGACTTTTTGTATTATTTTTACTTACAGAATACCCTAGAGTTATTGGATAAAAAAAAAACTTTGTTTAAATGCCACATACTGGGTAATACGATAACCTCTAGCATAAGACATTTTCGGGCTTTTACTATTTCAGGTAATTTACCGTCACGACTGTCATGTCAACTATAAATGACAGCCAACATAAACATTTTAACGAGCTTTCTTAGCAATAGGTACTACGGTAGTAGGTATACTAATACCTAACTCACAGGCACTTACAAAATCACGATTGGAAAACGTGTTGATTATAAGAACTTTCGCCGAATGAATAAAATAAGGGATGTTTACTGCCAAAAAAAAATATGATTCTAATTAGTCCGTCTGTTAGATTATCGAAAAATATTGGATACGTATTTTTTGCTTTATCAAATCAATAAAAATTTACGAAGATAAAACGCGTCAAAGATTTGAGTGGGAGGTTGTGACATCACCATGCTCCCTATGAAATGTCATACTAATGTCTTAGAATATGACGTCACACGAGTTTTCAAAGCACTGTATCGTCTTCATTGTTTGTTTACGTGACAAAATAAAAAAATATGTCTCCAATATTTTTTTGGAAATCTATGTGACGGACTGATTAGATTTTTTTGGTTAAGATCCCTATTGCGAATTATGTAAGATTTTCAGGAGGTGACTGCTGAAATAACGAGAAATAGAAGAAGACATGTTGCGCCGAATCCAAATAGATTGGGATAAGGGTAAGAGAATGATGATGATGATGATGAACAGGAATCAGATTAGGGCATGCAACTTTGCAGTCAAAGTCAGACTTCTGCCAACAAAGTAAGCTGGTTATCAAGCTACATAGCCTGGCCTACCGTCGCAAAGTCGCATGTCTGTCGGTCTTCTACAGACTGTACTTCGGAGAGTGTGCGCAGGAGCTCCACGAGCTGATCCGACCATCTCCCTTCTTCCATCGGGAGACTAGACGTACTGCAGTGTATCACCGATACCTAGTCGACATTCCGCACATTCGAACGAAGCGCTTTGCTGGGTCCTTTATTATACGCACAGCCAAGGAGTGGAATTCCCTGCCTGCGTCGGTTTTTCCGAGTTCATATAACCCTAATCTGTTTAAGTCGCGAGTAAACAGGCTTCTACTGGGTAAGCTCGTTCCATCGTCGACATCATCTCTGCCCTTAGGGCAAGATTGAAGTCAAGAGCAAGCCCACTTATAATTTTAAAAAAAAAGTACCGTTTTTGGAAATTATATATTTTTTTCTACTCCTCCGCTATTCTTTTCTGATTAATTTCGTTGCGGGATCCAATACAGTTAAATAATTTCTCTGGGACTTCGTCGAGCTTCATTGTCTCGGCGCTTTTCTTGTGGTCGCCACTGTTGATTCTGGCTAACAGGAGTTACAGTGGTTTGGGAATAGTGTATGACGGACGTGTCAAAAAAAAACAAAGTACCGTTTGCTAAGATTTTAGAGAGTGGTAGTTCTGAAAAGGTCGCTTTAGCAGAATTTCGTTTTGAAATAATTATATAAGAAATCGTGACATGGTCACAAATTGACTAGTCACAAAATTATCTGCATACAAAATTCAAAGTGCTCAATTCACCTTGTCAGACAGTTGGTTTTACATATTTCATGGGAATAATAGAGGAATCGCTGCAGGGAATTCAGAAAATTATTCGCTTCCAAAGGATTTGCTCAATCTGGTCGTGCTTTATTTTATCAGCAGGACACACTAATCACAGAAACAATCAATTCATTTATATTTTGCAATTTGAGAAGTGGAAATGAACTATGAATATTATTTTGAAAAAAATAAATGCAGCTCCGAAAACAGTTTTCTAGACTATTTAGAATGTGGGAAATCATCAAATAACTCCTCCAGCTCTGGGAGCAGAAGGGAGTGTCAGACTTCTACTGACTAAAAACCACCCATGTACCTTCTTAGCTCTTTGTATCCGGGGCTGCGGTATCTATTTCTAACAACCCGCAGTTCCGGCAAGCTGGTAAAACTGAACCCTAACAAACAATATTTGGATCCCAATCAACGTTTTTCATAACCCTAAACCTCGTGGGTTTAGGTTAACTACTAACCAAAACTTTACTTAAACTTATACGTTTACGTTTGACGTATTTGCCATTTGTTTTGATACCCGATGTAAAGTACCTATAAGTAAGTAGTAGGTATTTAAAATAGCTCAGACAAAAACAATGCTGTTTGGATAAAGATAAAGTATGTTATTATGAACTGTCGCTAACAGCAAGTTATTTAAACGCAGCATGGTAACTAGGCAAGTAGTCAAGTAAGATACCGAACTTTTTTATCTTAAAAAATTAACACAATGTCTGGGCGTGATCAAGTTATTTAATTTTGTGTTACAGTTTTAGGTTCCAAGGTGTCTGAAATCCTGTTTGGATGATTTTTTTTGTAGATCAACCAACTTGATTAAAGAAAATTTTATTGCAAATGTGTCGAATTTAGTTTATAACCTTAAAATAATGAAATCAAAGTTAATGATAAAACAATATTCTTAAACGGAATAGAAGCACAATAACAACATCTAAGAACCATAATTTGAATTTTAAAAATTCCCACGAAAACGAATTTACAAAAAAAAAAGTAGGTACCAATTTGATTACAAATTAAAGAATATTTACGAAACACAACGTTGGTAACTTTTACGTGAAACCAATTTAAATAAATAACAAAATAGATTTAAAAAAAAAAAACAAAAGTTCAACTCACCGACGTCATTTTTACAGCCATTATTCCAAAGTCAGGATCCACAAAACACAAAATATTCAGTTCCGAAAAAATAACAGGTACTCGAAATTATTATTTAAAAAAAATACCAGGTACTTCAGAAACAAATACAGGTCCACAAAAAAATATTCGAAATATACCGATTTGTTTTTAAATCGATATTAATTCTCGTGTTGTTATACAAGGAGGTGCGTTTAGCGGCAAGGTTTTAAGTAAAATGATAAGTGCAAGCGATGATTGTCGAGTAAATCGTATATTTATGTAAGTACGTTTTATAGATCGGAAACATCGGGACGGCGCGTGCTATAGCTGTGATATAGATAATTCATTTTTAGGGGTCCTTACCGGAATTTGAAAACGGTACTGCAATACTATCTTGAAATTACGTCAGTTAGAGTTCAGATTTTTTACTAAAATAGTGGTTTACCTATTAAAAAGAATTAGATATCTTTTACATTATGGCTTATTTATAGGTTTTGAATAAAGTTTCAATTTTTTAATAAAAATGATCTTATAAAGAAGAAATGTCTCCAAGCATTTTCGTAAAGCCTATCATAGTATTTCTTTTTTACTTAAATAAGAGCATTTGCCTACGTTGCGGTTAAAATTTATCCATCCACGGGAACGGATTACATGAATAAAAAGTATTCTATATGTCGCAGATTCAACACCGAGGCACAATATTTAGAGTTGACAATTTAGAATAACGCCGTCTATCATCGTTTTTCGGATCTATCATCGTTAAAGTCGGAAACGTCAAGCAGTGAGCTTGGGTGAGGTCGATGCAGAGCGTGGCAGGTCTGGTTTGACAGTTTCCGGTTGACAGATGACAGCTGTCAGTTGTCATATGTCAAATGTCAGTTGTGAGTGGTCGGTTGACGTTGACGTTAGACGCATTTGACTTGAGGGACGTTACTTTTTGGTGAGACACGAGCGCGAACGGTTGTGCTGCCCGCTGTATCGAACTTACCACGTTTCCGTACTTTAATCCGTTTCCATCGGCTTGATCGTTTGAGATTTTGTTAATTTGTTATCGGAAGTAAATAAATAGGTGGTTGTAATCAGTGTTGAGACTATTATTTCGTATCTCCGCCATGCTGAACTTGGACTCTGACAACGATGTACCCGAAATAGTTGACCTACCGTCGTCATCAGAAGTGGTATGTAACTCTAACGCCTACATAATGTAAAAGACAGTGCTAGACCGGAAAAGTGTAAAGACAATGCGCGTGCGTCTGAAAGTGACATAGAAACGGAAATGTGGTGTTTTATGTTCGAGCAACTAAACAAAAACTTTATGACTATTGTGCAAGCAATGAAATCACTTTTTGCGAGTACGGATATTCGCCTACCGCATTTTGACTCTGAAAAACGGAATATTGTCCCGCGTGCTTGGTTGGCAACAGCCGACATGTGTGTTATCGATCCGATATGGGAGAAACGGGACGAACGGGAGTCACACATCCACTGTAGGTGCGTCGTAAGTCGGCACCTCCGTCGCTGGTTGTCCTCCGCTGGGCCTCCTCCGGGTAACCGTTGGTCTCACCTGGTGGGGATGGACCGCCGGGGTGCTGTGAAGACAGCAGCGCCGTGAAACCGGCGCTGTGGCGTGCCTACAGGGGACGCAGCGAATTTCACGAGACTCGTGGGAAAAGTTGCGTCATGGCGGTCGTCCATATCTTGTCCTGGGATGAAATGGAGCGATTTTAAGGAGCTGTTTATAGTCTGGAGCGCCCCGTATGGTGATGACGATCGCGAAGACCCTGATGCGACATCAGAACCGGGATTCACTCGAGCTGAAGAAAATACGAAGAATGGTGCGATGACGTCACGGTGCGCTGAGAATTTACTTCGGCAGCGGCGCCGGCGGCGTGGCGGCGGGACGCGGCTTGGCGGAACGTGGTTGGCAGCGCGGCGGCGCGGCAGGCTGACCAAGCAGTGCCTGCAGCCTGCAGCAGAGGCAAATAGCGAGCGACGTGTTGAAGTTTGCTATGTGAGCAATCCCAGCGGTCTGCTGATGAATATCTGGTGAGTCGTATCCATTTTACTATGATTCTGGTGCCGAATGCTCTCTGATCAAAAATGTTTCGTTACAGTTCAGTGGCAAGCGTGTAAATAACATTGTAAATTGACCCGGGATAGGTCATGATAGTTTGTGCTTCACAATTATTTACTGAGGTTATGATTATCGATTTACTATTAGAGATTTTATTTCATGTTGTACCGGATACTTGTTTTAAAAAAAAATGATATTTTAATTGGCGTTGAGATTTTACAACAAGGATTTAATGTTAGTTAGACGTGTGTGATAGTGTTGTTTTTGTGTCGTGAAAAGGTTGTTAGGTTATTGATGTTTCAAATAAGCTCAAGAATGCTTCTAATATTCAAATTGATTTCAATACAGTTGATACAGATGTTCCGTTAGAATTTCGTTCCCAATTAATTAATCTATTGACAGCATATTCATCTTTGTTTACTAGTGATTTCTAGATCCCATATTACAACAAGACTAGTTGAATACTAAGTGGTCAACTTAACATTTAAAGTACCTAGCATAGTAAGAGTTTTCTTATAACCTGTAACGTTATAGGAAAAATAAAGTAACATGTTGAACAACCCTACTTTAAAAATTATTTTGATAAAGGCTCGAAATGATTATCTTGATGGTGTTGTGCATGTAACCGGATGGAGGTTACATGTGGAGGTGACCGGATAGAGGTTGCCTGTTGTGTATGTAACCGGATGGAGGTTACATGTGAAGGTGACCGGATAGAGGTTGCCTGTTGTGTATGTAACCGGATGGAGGTTACATGTGTAGGTGACCGGATAGAGGTTGCCTGTATGTGGAGGTGACCGGATAGAGGTTGCCTGTTGTGTTAGTAACCGGATAGAGGTTACGTGTTGAAGACCGGATGGAGGTCGATTGGTTTGATGCTTATAACCGGATGGAGGTTATAAGTGTGATGATGAAGACCGGATGGAGGTCGATTGTTTTGATGCTTATGGCCGGATGGAGGCTATAAGTGTGATGATGAAGACCGGATGGAAGTCAGAGTATGAGCACTGCAATATTTTAATGAGTTTCCTATTATTTATATTTAACATCTCTTGCAGGACGGCTGAGTTCAGCAGCATATGCTGTTAGGAAAATCCGCCAATTTACTGACGTAGATACCGCGAGACTAGTCTATTTTAGCTATTTTCATAGTGTTATGTCATACGGTATTTTACTATGGGGACGGGCTGCAGACATCGAGTCTATATTTATTCTGCAGAAAAGAGCTATAAGAGCCATATACGGTCTACGAAGGCGCGATTCTCTGAGAGAGCTGTTTAAGGAAATTAACATCATGACAGTACCTTGTCAATACATCTATGAAAACATCATGTACGTTAGGAAAAATCTGCATTTGTTTAGTAAAAGAGGTGATAGACACCACTATAATACGAGAAATAGGGACCAACTAGTTCAGCCAGGTTTCAGGCTAGCTAAAGTAGACTCATCTTTCATGGGGTACTGTTTAAAATGTTACAATAAAATACCCCCTCACATTCTTCAACTGAGTGAGACGAAATTTAAAACTTGTGTAAAACGCACACTATGTAGGCAAGCATACTATAAGTTGGGGGATTACATTGATGATAAAAATGCTTGGCTCAATGCTGGTCCTGCTCCACAACCTTAGGGGCAAATAAATCGACTATCATATGAAGTTAGTGTAGAGGCTGCAGAAGATTGTAAAAATATCTTTGCATTGTATAGATTCAATGTCTTAATATTGTATAATTGCTTGGCACATGTGTGAGTACTATGTACTATAAAGCCACTTTTTACATTTAGTTATACTTTAGTGACGTTGCCCTGGTGGCTAGGAGAATGTCATGCTCACTCAAATGTCTCGCTGATGGTGGCGGGTGTGTCGGATCATTTAGTTCCCTTCAAAATGGTTGAGTTAGATGGTGCTGATCCATGCGTCATGTTCGTGAACGGGCGCTGTCAGTGGAGACTGGTCATTCCTTAGTTGCCATGGTGTAGTTTTTTTTTTTTTTTTTGATTTGTTTATTACATCTTTACTCTGGACGCTCTTAACTTGCACGTCTTGCTACATAGTTCTCACATAATATACCATCTCAACATAAATGATATAATGTACCAAGATTTTGTAACAAATTCTGATTTAAAAGAGTGTCCATGGAGTTTCTTGCCCGTTCTTCTTCATGAGATCTACGTTAGGGAACTGGCAACTGCAGTACTTTCACAAGTTATTATGCCTTGTGATTGTGACTGTAGCGTAGGAGTGCAATGCGTCGTTTCGGGAGTTGCTGCGTCGGGCTGCGCGGCGCCGGATGTTACCGCCGGCGAGTGCTGTGGGTGCGGGGGCGCGCGGCGGCGCGTGCCGTGGCGGCGGGTGCGCGGGGTTCTGGGTCGCGGAGTGGCGGTTGCACGTTGCGGCGTGCATTTGTTGTTCCGTGATTCGGGGTCTCGAGCATTCGTTGTTGCGGTTTGCGTCGCTGCGTGCTTTCGTGCTTGCAGTGTTCGTTGTTGCGGGCATTCGGTGGCGTGTGGTTCGGCGTGGTGGCTTCCGGAATGACGTATTGCACTCGTAGTTTCGTTTTTTTTGTGAAATGTTCTTCTGACATTCAAAAGTGCCTGTAATGGCTTAGTTGAAATAAAGAATTTGAGTTTGAATTTGAGTTTGAGTTTGAGTTTTTTGAATGAGTATGGGTGTTGTTCGACATGCCAGCTTTGAGAGAAAGATTTTGTTATGATTTTCATTAGAACCTGTAATGATTTTGATCAGAATACCTTTTATTCCCCACCCACTTGGGCCAGGAATGGCCGAACGACTGGTATTGAGCAGACTTCTGTAAGTTCAACTGTACAAATTTTGACTTCTGTTGAGACCGATTGAATTGTTTTAGAAATTCTTTTTCACGTTTTACCCGACAATTATTTGCGATTCGTTTTGGTTCATAATGTCATCAAATGAGATACGATTTGAGAAAATACGGTCAATTGCGGCATGTGACGCAATTGCCGACTGTAAATTTGACTTTGACACGATAGACACTGACAAAACGAGATCGGGTGATGATGAACGGGTCAGACCTTAAGTGAGAGGTAAAAGATGCAAATGTAGTATGCAAATGATTCAGATTGCATACATTGCAATGCTGTTCGTTGCTGCACGCGTGTAAGTGTTTACTTGAGGGCTGTGACCAACGTTCAGCATGGCAATGTAGCTAAAGGTGCTAAATAAAGGCAATGTGTTGAGTTGAGTCGATGTTGGGTACCGGATGGAGGTCCCATGGTTGCCGGATGGAGGCAATGAGATGTGTTGAGGTTGGGTACCGAATGGAGGTCCCATGGTTGCCTGTTGGAAGCTGTGTGTGTTGTATGGTACCGAGCAGAGCATTGCATACTGGATTTGATCGGATACTAGATTTGGTCGAAAGTTGATGATTCTTGAAGAATGTTGATTTCAATGTTGAGATTTTCTTTATGAGATTTGATGAGATTATGGATCAGAACAAAATTTTGTTTTGAATTGTGTGTGTGTGTTAATACTCCGACGTCTTGGTCAGGGATGCCAAGTAAGGGACGATTTACTTTCCGTGAATTCTTGTTGCAGATACCTCACACGAGGACGTGTGAAATGTCAAGATGGCCGTGTCGCAGATTCAACACCGAGGCACAATATTTAGAGTTGACAATTTAGAATAACGCCGTCTATCATCGTTTTTCGGATCTATCATCGTTAAAGTCGGAAACGTCAAGCAGTGAGCTTGGGTGAGGTCGATGCAGAGCGTGGCAGGTCTGGTTTGACAGTTTCCGGTTGACAGATGACAGCTGTCAGTTGTCATATGTCAAATGTCAGTTGTGAGTGGTCGGTTGACGTTGACGTTAGACGCATTTGACTTGAGGGACGTTACTTTTTGGTGAGACACGAGCGCGAACGGTTGTGCTGCCCGCTGTATCGAACTTACCACGTTTCCGTACTTTAATCCGTTTCCATCGGCTTGATCGTTTGAGATTTTGTTAATTTGTTATCGGAAGTAAATAAATAGGCGGTTGTAATCAGTGTTGAGACTATTATTTCGTATCTCCGCCATGCTGAACTTGGACTCTGACAACGATGTACCCGAAATAGTTGACCTACCGTCGTCATATATAATATAACTCTGGTTTTCACCTACCTGTGTGCTTTTCATCGTAATATTCATTCTATTATTATATATTTGTCTATTTGTTTGTTGAGTTATTATTATATATTATATGCATGAGGTGTAAGAGGGAGTGTCTCAGTTTCTCATAGCTTACTTAACGTATTAGCACGTTCAAGTTTGCAACATCTTGTCATAATACAAAGTTCACTCAAACGTATGTAAAATCATCGTTAAATTGTAATTATCTAAGTAACTACTTATCTGTGTCTCTGAGTCATAATTAACCTGGCAGGTGACAGATAAACACCAGACTTTGTTTTTGTTGATTAAAATCTTGTGATGTTGTTTAATGAGGCATCTTTATCTTTTTGCAAATAATAATGTAAACTTTGGCCGATTAAAAATAGGTAGAAAAATATTTTTATTTAGAGTTATCGGACATAGAACTTTCTATTTTGTTTTTATTGTAATCTGTCTATTGCCAAGGAAGCAGTAAGCCAAAAAAACAGCTCCAGTGTGTCCAGGTGTGTCCAACTGTTTTTTGACCATTTGTATGAAGAATATATTTTATATTTGAACTTCATGTACAATGTAGGCGGACTTAATGCCACAGCACATTCTCTACCAGTCAACCTTTGGGTCAAATAGGACAGCACTGTGGTAGAGTACGAAAAAATATACGGGATAGACCTTAGACGACATCGTTAATTTATGAAATTTTAGTGAGTCGGTTTCACAATTTTCCTTAACGTTATTCGACCCTCTGCTAAGTCTCCTATGAGGATTGGTGTTGTCGTAAAAAATAAATTTAATATGTAATCTTTAACCGTTACATATAAAATTTATTTTACTTCAATAAAACATTTGAATACTTCAAGTCTGTTACAATCACAATAGTAGTAGTACTGTAAGGAGTAGTTTGTGTGTATAGTAGTGGTAGCATAGTAATCGTGCATCAATGCATTTGTTAATAAAACTCGCACGAGCTACGGAACCACCACTCTACAACCTCCACTTGCCACAAACCATTTTTTTCTAGAAAAACGTCATTATCATTAAGGGGCTTTGCAACCGGTACTCACAAGTGCGAAGACTAATTTTTTTCTAAAAGTCTGGCAATTCTCCTAACCTTGGGTTATCGATAGTCATGTGGTAGGCGTGTGCCAGGCCAGATAGTGTGTTCCGGGTATTACCGCACGCCACATCGTCTGATCAGCGGATGATGTGGTTACAGCATATTTAATTGAGATTGAGAAATTATCTAATACGGAACACGCAGGATTTCTAAGCATGTCTACTTTACCTACGCGATAGAGAGTAGGTATTTTGTATAGACTTTTTTGTAGATAAGTTTTCGTTTGGCTTGCCATCAGTGGCCAACTCATGCTTCCTTTAGTCTGCATTCTATTGGTTATCGTTTCTGTCGTCCTGATAACTGGTATCCAGCTACAATCGGTTTGACTGGAAGTCGATCCGATCATTTTGGGAATCTGCCTTAGATAAGATGAAGATTATAATGACTGTTCTTCCTTTTTTTGACTGACATGGGATGCAACATTCCGAAGAAGAAGACATGCTGCGCTAATCCAAAATTAATTAGGACAAGGGCATTAAAATGATAGTGATGGGGTGGGATGCATAATTTTGGAATTTTTGGTTGTTACTCGTAGCAGAGTTTGACCTTACAAAAAAAAGTCGTCTGCGCTATCCATAATAGAAATCGAATTCGCTTTCTAACGGGTACTAGTGACGTACCTAAATACGCTAGTAGATCATACTCTAGGCGAGCCCCTTTACAATCCTACTGATTGGCCAATATTTCCTTCACGTCATACTCGTGCCTTTGACTCGTGCTCAAAACAGACCTAGACGGAAGTATGCAGTGCCCAGTACTTTAGTACTCACATCTATGAGGTCATTAATTTGTTAGATTTGTAATCCTATAAATCTAACTCATTATTTCAAGATCTTAATTTAAACCACAGGTTGTGAGGTCACGTTTATAATTGAGGTTATCAAGAGAAAATTGACATTTACACACCGATATTACTAATTATGTCTCGTTTCTAATGTGTTCTTACTATGTATGTTATAATCAGATAATCTTCAAATGTAACATAACATGTGTATTATATTAAATGTAGTCAGAAACTTAATAATTCCAGGTAGAAAAGTAACTGTTACAAATACCAGGTACCAAAGTACCTGTTACAAATATGCTGAGGAGTTGTGCGGTACAAGTCCCAAAGTAAGAGAAGGCGAACAGGTTGGTGAGGATTTCTTAATTTGACGAAGCTAGTTGCACAGTTTTACTATTTATCAATTAATATTTCTATTGTATGGAGATGAACGGGCAAGACAATCCGTAAACACTCTTTTAAAGCAATCAGAAAACCGTGCAAGTTAAGAGCGTCCAAGGTAAAAAGATATACGACACGACGGTAAACCTATAACTCTTTTAACTACAGACCTTTTCATCTGCGACGGACTATTAATATTACCGTCGTGTCAGTAAAACATTTGGTAGCTGGAAAGGGCTGTCGACCTGTCGTCGTAAGAGACGACGCATATGAAACGTCCTGTTGGTGAAATGGCATAGATGAAAGATTCTGCTGGCGAAACGGAAATAAATGAATCGTCCTGTCGACGAACAGTCCAGTGGCGAATCGGTCTTAGGAGAACGGTTGCGGATTCCAGATTTTTTGATAAATAAATTCTCAGTATATCGTTACATCCCGCGCTTAGGTGGACGAAGTGGTGGATAGGTTCCTATTGGCAAAGTTTTGGTCATTTTTAGTGGCCCGAATTACACGAGTAGAAGAAAAAGTTGATTGTGACATCACCAGTTCTGACGAAAGAAGTCCACTGCTGGACATAGGCTTCCCCCAAGTGTTGCCACATCGACTGCTCCCGTGCGTCTCGCATCCAGCGGATCCCCGCAACCTTCACCAGGTCATTGGTTCACCTAGTGGGACGCCTTCCAACACAACGTCTTCGGTTCACGGTTACCACTTCAGAACTTTTTAGTCCCATCGCCCATCCGATCTGTGAGCAATGTGTTACCATAACATATCATTGTGACATAACTAGTCAAAATCTATCAAAAGATGTTTTATTACTACATATAGATAGTGATAAACATCTTTGGCCTCGGTCTACTCTTACACAGATAAAGGTTTACTGTTATATCTGCACGTACCCATTACTTTTCCACAAATTTTGGATCACGAGGAAGTCGGATATACCCAGCTACTGATAAACGGATAAATATATCACATCGTGACCACTTTACAGCCAATGGACTTTGACATTAGAATTGAGATAACAATATCATTCTAATTTCGTTTTGGGTGCAGTTTTGTGACGTTTCTTTATATAAAATCACACAAATATATGCTCACTATTGCTCACATAGCATCGGTAACCCAGTGGTAGCGGCCTTGACTTACGAAACGAAAGTCCCGGGTATCACCGCTGCTCTGAAAATGGTGGCTGAAAACATCGTGAGGAAACCAATATGCCCTAGAACAAAAAATCGAAGATATGTGACATGTACAAACCGCACTGGGCCCGCGTGGTGGATATAAAGAGGAGGCTTGTGTCCCAGCAGTGGGAACATAAACTGATTATGTTATGCTTTTAGATGTAACGTGTAATTACAGGTAGTCAGTGACCAAAAAGTCTGAAAACCTGTCTTACCAAGGGATATTGTGTTACCCCTAGTATTATGCCTGTAGCACACCTCCGCTGCGAAACTCAAAGGGCGAAACCGCATTAGTTTCGCTGTGAGTTGTAAGTTCTTTGGCGGCGAAACAGGAGCGAAATTCCCTGCTCTAACGTACAAAACTGACTATGATGTTGTCTCTTTCTAACACGAATTTGCTCATTTGCCCAGGAGCCGTCTACATCTCCGCTCGTTGACCGTAGTACTGTTGTACGGTTTCGCAATTGTTGTTTCGCAGCGGAGGTGTGCTACAGGAGGTAAGACAGACAGTCGCTCCATATAAAATACTGGTGGCAACCTGTATCTGGTTAGACTGAAAACTGACTCCAACGAATCCGAATTGAGATGCTGAATTAGATAAACCTTTATCTTTCACCTCTATCTTCCACTTTTAAGAAATAGGTTATAGTTAAGTTACAAGTTGGAGCCGACTGCACGCAGCAGCAGACGACATGTCGTCGCTTCGTGTCGTCACGACAAGTCGTCGCGTCATGTCGCTGCAGTTATGATTTCGAACCCGACTGCAGACGGCAACTGCAGATGGCATCCAGTTGGTGTAAACTGAAGACACAGGTTCCGATACATTTTCGGCTAGAGGACATAATATCTCCTGTTGTTTCTGTTATCTATGGGCTGATCTGCGGTCGGACGACACGTGCGTCTGCCGCTCGACGACGCATCACTAGCTTCATGTCGCTAACTACGGAGGTTATTTCATAGAAATACGTAGAAACCAGTCGTGTCACCGCGACACGTCGTCTGCTGCGGCTTTGTGTCGCCTGCTACCAACTTGTAGCTTTATGATAACATAACGTAACATCACGCCTGCAATCCCCGAACGGTTACGCAGAAATGTACCTAATAGTACCTACACTAATAGTACAATATATTACGCTAGTTATGTTTTAAGTTCCATGTAATCAGATGCGGATGCGGGTAAGCATGATACTGTTCTGCATGTTATTCATGAACTCACGATACTGTCATCTTATTACGAACAAATAAATAATAGTAAATAATAAAACATTGTCTCGACACTAGACATACACTACTATCATAACGTACTCAGATGGGTGTGTTCATGTGTTCATATCGTAACGGATCACTGGCTTATCACTCGGTTATCACCAAGTCAGTTGCGTTAGCAGATTTTCAGGAAGTCATGTGCGTATTGTATAATTTTCACTTGCTTTGGTGAAGGAAAACATCGTGAGGAAACCAGCATGCCTTTTTTTGTGGATGGTAAATCATCAAATAATAATAATAATATTCCACAACTATCACACAACGCCATCTAGTCCCAAGCTAAGCAGAGCTTGTGTTATGGGTACTAGACAACTGATAAACATACTTATATATTTCTAAATACATACATATTATAGATAAATTACACCCAGACACAGAACAAATGATCGTGCTCATCACACAAACATTTGTCCTGGGTGGGAATCGAACCCACGACCTCCGGCATAGCAGTTAGGGTCACTAACCACTAGACCAACAGGCCAGTCAAATGAGGGTCCCGCTCTGAAGGGAGTGCCAGATTTTAACCCACCCATGTTCGTTCTTAGCCGTTTGTGTTCTGTGGCCGCGGTATCTCTTTCGAGCAGTACCGAAGCCCCGGCAGGATGCCTACCGGGACACCTTCCATGATGCGGACATCTCTTTGAGGAGCACGTGGAACACGAACGCACCGTCGACACGGTCTGTCATCATAAGATAGATGGATGGCGAGCTAGTTCTACCGACCCTTTGGGAAAAAAACGTGAGTTTACGCGCTAAAGTATGTAAGGAACTAATGTCATAATCAGCAAGAAGTCAGAATCACCTGACGATCACCTGTATATTAACCCACAGAGATGCACCTGCACTTGATAGATAACATTAAGATCTACAGCTGATCACCACATGGCATGATAAGACTGATAACATTACGAATCACGGTATTATATCACACATCTGGCTGGATTCCTTATTAAATGACTGTGATCACTGTCACACCCACAATCTGTGGTACACGTGTTGAACTGCAAAGACTTTGAGATGTGCTTACACAGACAGTTTTACATGAGTAAGCCCATTTCAAATAAAAAAAAATATTAATTGGTAATCAACTTCATCATTTAAATCTGCTGATAACATTTTCGCTAAAATTGGCCGCTTATCTTGGTACTGACTGCGGTTTTCCTATCGTTTACTTTTTCAAGTCTTGTTAGAAAAATGAATAAAATAAAATAGGTGAAAATCACTTTTAATAGTTTCTGCATGTAAAAGTAGGTATTGGTGCTCTTGACTCTACATACAGCCTATAACTTTATCACCGGTCTTCGTCCTGTGGGACAGAAGAAGGCCTCCAATATGCAACATGTGAATTACCGGTATCACGACATGTAGTTTTCTTCACGGTGTTTTTCTCCTCATGAATTTCTGAAACTGTTGCATTACAAACCTCAAATATAATATTAACCAGTTTAAGCACAGCTTTACAGTTAGACACGTGGTAATTGACTGTTAGACTGTAACACGTTGTTATCACTCGTCATTGTTTAGTTTAACAACCTTGGGCCGTGTCACTGAATGACGAAAATGTGACCATGAGATGTGATCGTGCTTTTTGTGTGAAAACTTTATTTCGAGCTCTGAGAATCAGATGTGTGAAGACAAAGCCGTACGTGATGCACGCCGGATTATTTCCAGCTTTAATTTAATTTTGTTAGATTTTCGTCCGTTATTTCATATAAGGAACACCTTTGTTAAGGCGCTGACAAGAGCCAAATAGGCTTGTATTGAACAATTTTTTAGCCAAATCTATAAAGTTTGACACGGCGGAAAAAATATATGTTAATCTTGAACATATTTCTGATAATTTCGTTGTATTCAAAACGCGTTTTTGAAAAGTTTTCTCGATACAAAAAAATGGTAAACTAACCTCTTATAATGATCTTCCAACAAAAATATCTGTATTATTGATCAACGTACGTTGGTAAAATTTATAACAATAACGTATCATATTTAAATACAAAATTTCGTTGTTTTTAATTTTTGATTATGTAATAAATTATTTATAAGTAATTAATCATTATATGGTTTATATGAAGTTCGAGCGTTGCGTCATCGCGCTCTCTTTCTTACGTATGCAATCCGACAGTGAGCGCTTAGGCGCGGTGCTAGACGGACGTATGTCACTTTGCGCCCCACTGACAGCTATCCGTTCATCTATAAATTATTATTGACCGCGTCACAATGTTAGTCCAGGATCCACGGTACATTTTTTCACTTGATTACTATCAAGCTAATTTTCCGTGAGCAGCTGCATTTTGATGAGACGCCAGCATTACCCTATACGAAAACTCTCGATTGTGGTAGGTCATAGGGGCAGCAGGGATAAAATATATATTGATTATAAATATATATATTGATTATTAAATATATTTATTTGATGATTTTCAAAAATCTATTACTAACAATTTTTTTTTTGTTAAATCCGATGATCATTATCTAAATCTAAATCCAACATGTATTGATAACGAGCTCATCAAAAATTATTACAAACCAGCTGTTTTTTAGGGGTCCGTAGCCGAATGGCAAAAAACGGAACCCTTATAGATTCGTCATGTCTGTTTGTCCGTCTGTCCACCCGTATGTCACAGCCACTTCATTCGGAAACTATTGAGACTACACAGTTAAAACTCGGTAGGTAGATGTATTCTGTGAACTGCTTTACGATTTTTATACAAAAATAAAAAAAAAGGATTTATGGGGTCATAAATGGAACTGAAACTATTTTTTTTTTCAACAAACCTATACCTACGCGTGAGGTGTCTATAGACATAGACAGGTCTTTAAAAATGACATTGAGGTTCCACAAACAATTTTTTCTCAAAGCCAATCGTTTGAAAGACAGACACTTCAAAATTGGTAAAATGGCGACCGGCCTCGCGGTCGCTTGCCTTCGGTATTGCCAACAATGACCAGCTTTTCAAGGCTGCTATCTCCTCTTTGCATTATGTGGCCGAAATAAGACAAAATACGCTGTAGGCAAACTGTTGACAATCGAGTCTTGATATCGAGTTGGTAAAGGATAGACACATTTCTGCGTTTGGCCGTCCATGGAATTCGGAGAATCCGCCTAAAACACCACATTTCGAATGCATCTATCCTCTGTCTTACTCTTGTTTGGATTGTTGTGAGAGTGTTGTGAGGAAAATCAGGAAAACTAGTGGTCTGACCAAACGGGCCTTCGTTTTAAAACTTACACCACGTTTTTCCCAGATGTTCTGGGGGCGTAATATAGCATCTTTAGCTATAGCTATCCGCCGTTTTATTTCTGGGACGCAGCTACCTTCATTACTTATATTGGAGCCCAGTTAATCGAAGCTGTCCACAGTATAGATGCCTTAGATGTTATAGGCGCCCGATAGCTTTCCCGCACGATCTACCACCATAAGCTTGGTTTTCTGCCTTATATTTATTGCAAACCTTACTTTGCCACTTTCTACTTCCAATCTGTGCAGTATCTCTTTCATGTTGCTAAAAGTTGTAGCAAGGAGAACGGTGTCGTCAGTGTACCTCAGATTGGAAATCCACTTTCCACCAACAGTAAACCCCTTGTCCCAGCCCTCAAGAGTCTTGAATGATATTACTCTTCATACACATTGAAGAGCAGAGGTGAGAGGATGCATGTGCATCCCTGCCTAACGCATTTGAGCAGTCGGTGTCGATTTTGACGAAAGAGCGGTTGTTGATGTAGAGGCATCGGACTAGGTCAATAAGATGTTGAGGCGTTCCCATTGCCTTTAAGAACCCCCCACAGCTTGCCCCACTCCACGCAATCAAATGCTTTGGTATAATGTATGAAACATATCAATACAGGGCTGTTAAATTCCCGGCTTTTCTCTATAATTTGGCGAACGTTCAGGATTTGTTCCCGCGTGCCTTTGCCTTTAACAAAACCTGCTTGCTCTTCTGCAATTTGTGGCTCCAGAAAGTGTATTAGCCTGTTGTTTATGATGTACAGGAGTATTGATGGTGCGTGGAGTAAGTGCCAAACACTTATTATAATTTTAGGAATTTTGTAGGTAACTTGTAAAGAGTGGGTTTAATAGAAAATATCCAATCCCCAAAACCCAGTTAGTAATCATTTTTAATGACTTCGTTATCGATACATATTGGAAGGACGGAAGGGGACTCTTTGATCAAACCATACCTACATTTTGTAGGACAAATATTTTTTCAAATAATTTAGATAATTATCATCAGATTTATCAAAAAAAAACCCAGCTGATGATTCTCAAAAGTGTTTGTACTAACACTTTTGAGAATCATCAAACCAACATATTTTATCCCTGCTACCCCTATTACTTACCACAATCGAGAATTCGAGAGTTTTCGTGCAGGAAATTCTTAGGCGTCTCGAGCTAATTTTGATGAGACGCGTCTCATCAAAATTAGCTTGATAGTAATCAAGTGCAAAAATGGACCGCGGATCCTGGACTATTTGTTTCTTACTTGGTAGTATGGCGCTAGGGTATCGGAAAAATTGTGGGCGTGACCAAAAATACTGAAACATCAGAAGTCAATAGCTATTGTCATCGTCTTAAGCTGTTTGTTGTTATTTGTTTATGTATGTGCTGCTCTTTTGTGCGAATAAATACATATTCTATTCTATTCTATTCTATTCTTTGTCGATTATACACTAAAACCTATCAATGAAAATTGGATTCAGGATAAATTATTCCACATCTGTCGCATGCTGAAGGAGCTATGGGCTAACCACACCAAGGGTCGCCATTAATGATGGCGAGACGAACTCTTCTCTTTCGTAGGGATTGGCGAATAACAACACTGGAAAGGAATAAGTGGAAAGAGGAAAGTTGCTCTTCTTACACGCTGTAGTCAGCAACCGCCCCGTTGGTCTCGTGGTCGTAAGCCCGGCTGCTGAGCGTAGGGTACTGGGTCTGATTCCCGGGTCAGGTAAAAAGTGTGATTAGAAAATTCTTAGCTCGGATTTTGGAAGTTGGCGGTCTCAGAACGATGTACTGAAAAATTTGCTTTGTGCTGACTACCTATGTTAAACATCGAAACGCACATATTTATTATATATCTAATTTAATGCTTATTTCACAGTTACTGTGTGTTGAACTAAGCATCATAGTTAATGTTTGCATGCCAACTTTATGGCGAAATGTGTCTTTGCTCTACATAATTATTAGTATAACATCTTTTGTACCACATTTGTTGCAAATAAATAATTTTGACTTTGACTCTGAGGGATAAGAACGAGGCTTTAAAGACTTCATTAAAAACTCTTCAACAAACAAAATTAAAAATAACTTAGTTAACAAGCAAATTCTTATCGTTCGATAAGAAAGTAGTTCAGCCTCTATTATTATTTATCCTTGAATTAGGTTTGGTTACGTTAACCTGGCGTTAACCCCGGGTTAAACGACTGGTTATTGTCCCTGTTAACAATAATAGTTATTTACTATTTTGTTTAATCGTGTTTTGTTGTTGTTTTCCTGTAGTTACAGATTTTTGTGTTAATTGGGTATTCCTCCTACGTAATGTGATAACCAGTCCGCAGATTAATTAGCTTATTTAGAATTAAAATGTTGTGATGGCCCAGAGGTTAAGGTCTGTCTCTGATGTATGAGGTTGTGGGTTTAAATCCGGGTATATAGGAACCAATGTGACTTCTTTAGTTCATAATGTAGTTTATCTTGGACAGCACAGACATCCAGGAAGATAAACATCGTGAAGAAACCTGGATTCATAAATAACTATAAATCTGATCACCAACCCGTCTTGAGCAAGCGTGGTGATCAATGCACGTGCTCGTGCCTTCGCCGATTGAGAAGGTTTTGCCCAGCAGTGGGGCGGATAGTCTGGTATTATAGGGTTAAGTACATCTTCGTGGGCTCAGTGATCTAAAGAGCGAATGTCGACTTCTGGATTCGATCCCTAGGATGAACAAAGGGATGATTGACGTAAGATTTTCTGTCAAGGAATTCGCGCCTGAAAATATGTTGTCAAGATACAAAGGGAGACGTGATGTACATTTCATGTAATTGGTCGGCAACCGCACGAGTCCTTTCCTATCTGTCTGCGCCGCTCATCTCCACGCCGTTCCGCTCTTCTCCACTTTGGTGGAGTTCAGGCCATTTCTCTTTGACAAAGAAGGACTTAGCGGGAATGACACACGCGGCAGTATCGACGAAGCGGTTGGCAGCACGCTCTGATTCTGGCTCTAGTGTCTAGCAAGTGACAGTTCTAAAGGCCGGTTTACACTTTGATTAGTGCAAGTGCGAAGTTCATACATTTCCTACTAAGCGCTTAGTAGCGAATGTATGAACTTCGCACTTGCACTTCGCAAAGTGTAAATCGGCCTTAAGCGACAGACAAGGATAGGAGCATGGAACAGCGCGAGTTTGTGTTGCCAGATGAGGTTCAATGAGACGCAAAACACAAGAAATACAAGATTATCTGACATCGAACGATTTTTATATAGTAACGCAAACGGCCAATAACATGCCTTAGCAACTAACGACTCGTCACGCAACGACCGGTGGTTTGAGTCTAACGAAAAGATAAAATTACCGGTGAGGCAATATCGTACGTTATTTGGCTATAACGCGTGATCTTTTTATCTTATTGCCAAATTACTCGTTTTTAACCGAGTTCGAAAAAGGAGGAGGTTATATGTTCGTGTGTACGTTTTTTTTTTTTTTTTTATGTATGTTACCTGATTTCTCCCCCATTTGTGGACTGATTCTCAAAATTCTTTTTTTATTTGAAAGAGTATACTCCTGAGGTGGTCCCATTTTAATGTGGTGAAGATCTGGTGCGGATCTTCGGAGATATACAATGGAACTCTTCAAAAATAGACGGCAAATCTGTCGTAATTGCTGGAATCGCTTGGATGTTTATTGAATATTCATTATCATGACGTAACATCACGCCTGTATGCTCTGAGGGGGTATGCAGATGTGTACAATACACATTTTTTTAGTTGTTATATATGAATTACATAGACACGTATGACGTGTTTCGTGCTTTTTCCGACGCTATTCAAGTATTCGCATCTAGTAGTCATCACTTGTCTTCATGCTCTTAACCGTTGAGGAGTAGTACCACTCCTCAATAGTTGAATCTTGAAGGTGAAGGGTTAGGTTTCTTGGTTGAATGTTAAATGCGTAGTAAATATTTGTATAGGATAATTATATATAATATAGGTACTTATTACAACTAAAAATGAAAAAATAAAAAAACTTTTTTGCAAAAAAAACAACCGACTTCAAAAACACCAAAAAGAGAAAAATAAACTTAAGAAGAAAAATCTGCTTCTGAAGTCGGTGGCAAAAACATGGAGTCAAACAAACAAAAGTCACCGACTTCAGAAGCAGATTTTTCTTCTTAAGTTTATTTTTCTCTTTTTGGTGTTTTTGAAGTCGGTTGTTTTTTTTTAACCTAAAGGCTTTTATGATGAAATTCTGAGAAATAAAGCCTATTTCGTAAGATAACTGTGACTCGAATTCTTGTAACAGTTTTCTTATTAAAACTACCTAGTAAAATATGTGATCATCTGCCAGCCTTTTCCCAACTATATTGGGGCTGGCTTCCAGTCTAAGCAGATGCAGCTGAATATCAGTAGGTACTTAACATGGAATGGCTGCCTATCTGACCTCCACAACCCAATTAGTTCTAGGTAATTCGATACCCTTTGGTAAAACTGTAGCGACTGCAAAAGATCCTCAAAAAAATGACAATCAAAGCAAATAGGACAACGTTTCATAGGATGGGAGAGCCCATTTGCAAGTCGTTTTGAGGTAGTGGTCACGATGCTTCCACTGCGAGGATCGACCGGAGGACACGGTGGAGCACACTGTGGAGGCGTGCCCTGCTTGGGCAGAGCCCCGCCGTGTTCTCGTAGCGGCGGTCGGCGGCGGCGACCTCTCGCGTCCGGCCCTGGTGCAAGCCATGGTCCGGGGCGAAGAGGAATGGGACGCCGTCGCCTCCTTCTGCGAAGCAGTGATGCTAGCGAAGGAGGTGGCGGAACGAGAGAGGGAGAGAACCTCTCAACGTCCCAGCCGCCGCGGGAGGCGCTCCGGGCGTCGTCGGGGGGCACGCGATTACCTCCGGTCATCGTAGACGCGGGCCTGTGGACGGTGAGTAACGGGCTAGCTCGCCGTCCGGCCGTCGTCATAACGGCAACAGACCGTGTCAGCGGCGCGTACGTGTTCCACGCGCGCCTCAAAGAGATGTCAGCAAGGAGGGGCCCGAAAGGGCCGACGCCCGTCGTGGCTGTGGTTTGTCGAAAGGTTAACGCGGCTCCGACACAAGGGCGAAGAAGGAACATGGGTTTGGTTTTTAGTCAGTAGTTTCCACCCACCAAAGGTAGTGGTCACGACGTGGACCAAAACATAGTATATTATAATTTGTGATGCCGCGTGGGGGAAGTCTGTCATCTACTTATGTCAACCAATTAGACGACTTTCGGAGGATGATTGATCATGAGCTGATCTGAGAGAGATACGAGGAGGGTGACGAGGTTCAGAATGATGTACTGAATACGTGATATCCATTTTAGCATCGGTGTCCTTTCCACCTTGTGTACATTACCTTAATTGTTTCTAGATAGCCTTTTATCCGGCTTGTCTCTACGTTCAGGATTGCACGTAAACTTGATAAAATACTCAGAAGGTGTTAAAGACCTTACGGCTTAAAAATAACTTGATATCTAACTAAAAATAATATATCTTCAAATAACCTTTGATCCTATTAGAGTCAGAATAACACACCTACAAACAATATAATTACCTAATTAACTTCACAATTTAACTAAACTAAATGTGCTCCACGACCTTCGTCTGCCTTTTATTTCTTTTTTTGGGGGGTTGGGAAATCGTCAAATAACTCCTCCCGCTCCAGAGCGGTCGGGAGTGTCAAACTTCTACTGACTAAAGACCACCATGTTCCTTCTTAGCCCTTTGTGTCGAGGCTGTGGTATCTCTTTCGAACATCCCCTATTATTAAAAAAAAAACCTCTATTTAAAGAGGATTTTGTTAATTAACTGTTAATGACTGCCTCGTTGGTCTAGTGGTCGCAAGCGCGACTGCTGAGCATGAGGTCCTGGGTTCGATTCCCGGGTCGGGCAAAGTGTTATTGGCTTTTTCCTTAGGGAATTTATCAGTAACAGCCACGGAGTCTGGATTTGTGCCCGGTTGATGGCAATAGGCTCGCCCCCTATTACATGGGACTTAAAAACTTATCTGGTGAAATGTGGGTGTACTATTAGGTACACCTCTGCCTAACCCTCCGGGGATGTTATGTATGTAGGTATGTTTGTTTGTAAAAAAACCCTTGTTATTACAAGGCTTTTTTTTTAGTTTTCTCTAAACAGTAAACCTTTTTCTAAAATAAAACTTAATTGCCTGTTAGTCCTTATAACATAAGCTTCTGCTGCATTACCTGCCTGTAAAAGGCCCAAGAACTTCGGTCAAGCAGTTTCGGAAATTAGCCGGAAATCGGGAAATCTTGGTATCTGTTATCCATTCTGCATCAACTGGCAAAACGTGGGTTGTACTTTATATTAAACTAGTGACCCGCCCCGGCTTCGCACGGGTACAAAAAAGGTATTAAAACCTTCCTCTTGAATCACTCTATCTATTAAAAAAAACCGCATCAAAATCCGTTGCGTAGTTTTAAAGATTTAAGCATACAGACAAACAAACAAACAGACGCGACTTTGTTTTATACTATGTAAGGACTAGCGGACGTCCCGCGGTTTCACCCGCGTAGATCTCGTTCCCGTGGGAATACAGGGTTAAAAAGTAGCCTATGACACTCAGCAATAATGTGGCTTTCTATTGGTGAAAGAATTTTTAAAATCGGTTCAGTAGATCCCGAGATTACCCCTTACAATTTAACAAATATACAAACACACAAACTTTTCCTCTTTATAATATTAGTATAGAAGTATAGATAGTATAGATACCTCTGGCTATCCCTTCGAGCCTTACAGGTGTTGTGTTATGTTATCCTTAAAGACTGAAAACAAAGTCTTACCAAGTGATTTTGTGTTATTCCATACTGGGTTGTAGACACGGGTTGTAGAGGTCAGTGCCGTCAACAACAACCGTCTAGATTGGAAGCCAACTCTAGAATAGTTGGAAGAAGCGAGACATACTTAGATAATGACGATGATTGTTGACACATATAAACCTGCATCTTCTTCATACAGACAGACAACAAAAACATTTATTTGTACGTTTTAATATACCTACATATAATAATGCTAATGACATGTTGACTAACCGTATCCGCGTGATAATTATTTAAGTTCAAATGGTCAAAAACAAGAGAAAATAATGAAGCTAAGCTGGAATTCCTTGTTTGTGTAAAGTAAGTACCTGATAATAATTTTACTAATCACTGTTTTGTTGATATTTATTTCTCTAAAGGGCCAACGACCTTATAGGTTTACGATCAGATGAAGTTCAATGACCTAACAAGATATTTTTGAAGTCGACAAATGGTAATCATCTGCAATTTTAAGTTTATCGGTAGCTTATGTCAATCAAAACCAAAATAATTGTCAAAAACTAAAAATCCCATACTGAAATTGACATACCTATTGATGCATTTGCTCTTGACATTAAGCACCAAGTTTAGTGTTTATATTAACGTCAGCTACCAATCGGTAAAGTGGAAGAAGGCTTGCCATAATGCCATAGACTGGGTGAATGATGGCGAAAGAAAGTGAGTGAAATGTGGGAAGACAACTAACTAGGTAATATAACAGACGATCTCATTAATAAAGTGACTGGAAGTAACTGGATAGCCATGCCCCAAAGCAGTTAAAAGTGGAAAGATTTGAAAGAAGGTCTCTTTCTGTTATGGGTGGGGCTTTTTTTCAAATCTTTTTACTTATTTATCATTATCAAATTAGGGTTGAATAATGCGACTGCTGCGACAGTCCAATATATGAGCTTGTACGTATCGGTTGACTTATTTAAATCCTCACCCACCTTCGTTTATAACAGTTGGCGACGAGGTCAAAGTACAATTTACGCGTATTTCGTAAAATGGCAAAAGTATCCGCTACAGTTTCGGTCGGCACATTAACAGTATTCAACCATGAGCATCAAGAATGGCAACTGTATAAAGAACGACTCGAACAGTGGTTTCTTGCAAACGAAATTGGGGCAGACGGGGATAAAGTCGGTTGTAAACGTCGAGTTATTCTGCTAAGCAACTGCTCGGAATCCAGTTACAAATTGATTCGTGATCTAGCTTTACCGCGGCAGGTCGGTACCTTGAGCTATGATGAAGTAGAAGCTTTATTGGATGGACAATTTAAGTTGCAAAAGTGCACGTTCGCGGAAAGATATAAATTCCACAGTGCCACGCAACATGTCGGCGAAGGATTGCCAGAGTGGGCGGCACGAGTACGTGGTTTAGCAATACATTGCGGGTTCGTGGCGTTAACTCTTGATGAACACCTTCGCGACCGTTTTGCTGGGTATGGCACCTGGACCTGAGAGAGATAAGTTATTTACCAAGGCGATGTCGGAGTTGTCGCTCAGCAAGGCCTTGGAAATAGCTGAAGCAGTACGCAGTGCGAAAATGGGGGCACAAGAAACAACTCGACAAGCAGACATGGGGGCACCACAGGCACCACTTCAAGTGATGAGGATGGACGCGGCAGAAGCACGCCGCAAGGAGCAGCAACACCCACGGTTAGCGGCGAGCGCAGGTCACGAGGCATCGACGTGTCGGTTTGTGAGATATACGTGCAAAAAGTGCGGCGTTCAAGGACATCTTAAGCGAATGTGTAAACAAACTATAAGTAAACAACACTAAATTGTTGAGTGCTGTGGGGATGAAGACGATGATGGTAAACATATTGTGTGCTATAATATCCGCACTATTCTAGAACCGATGCGGGAATCTGTTTGTGTTAAAATAAATCTCATGTTCACCTATAATAACAAAACATTTAAAATAGGGGTATATATAATGTCGTGCGGAACGGAGGTCCACCCCTATTATACAGAGATTTCTTTTCTCGTTTTAACTTACAAAAATATGCTCATCGAATAACTGCAACGATTTTTTAACAATTAATTCTACTAAGTACCCGCAGCTGTTTGGAAATAAATTAGGTTGTTTTAAGGGCGTCAAGGTGGATTTAGCTTTAAAACCAGACGCAAAGCCGATTTTTTTTAAAGCTAGGCTTTTACCTTTTGCTGTACGGGAAAGCGTGGAAAAGGAACCGTACCGTCACCGTACCGTCGTAACCGTCTTGTAGATTTAGGTGTGTTAGTACCAGTGAAATACGCGGAGTATGCAAGACCAGTAGTGCCGGTTATAAAGAGAGATGTTTATATACGTCTCTGTGCCGACTACTCTGTGTGTGACTATAAATAAACAGTTACTTGTAGATAAATACCCATTACCTTAGGTAACTAAGTTCAAGTATCTGGGTCATATACTTGTCGACGACCTTAAAGACGATGATGACGTGGAGAGGGAGCGCAGGGCGTTGGCGGTCCGCGGGAACATGTTTGCGCGCAGATTTTTTCGTTGTACCGATCAGGTCAAAATAACATTATTTAAAGCGTACTGTCAAGGCCTGTACACGGGAAGTGTGTGGTTCAATTGTTCTCGGGGGACGCTAAATGCCTTGCGCGTCCAATATAACAATGTTTTTCAGGATGATGTTGAAACTCCCTCGTTTCTGTAGTGCCTCGGGGATGTTAGCCCAAAGATTTTTTCGTTGTACCGATCAGGTCAAAATAACATTATTTAAAGCGTACTGTCAAGGCCTGTACACGGGAAGTCTGTGGTTCAATTGTGCTCGGGGGACGCTAAATGCCTTGCGCGTCCAATATAACAATGTTTTCAGGATGATGTTGAAACTCCCTCGTTTCTGTAGTGCCTCGGGGATGTTTGCCCAATCGGGTACAGATGGTTTTCACGCTATCATAAGGAACAAGTTGGCATCGCTTGTGAGGAGGATTCGGGGGAGTGACAACAGCATCCTGAAAGTCGTGGCTGAGGACCCGAGAGCTCCTGTGCTGACTCTGAGGCATCTCATGCGGAATCATTGTCCTCATGAAATGCCTCTTAAGTATATGAATCATTAGTTATTTAATTAAACTGTATTTTATTCCAATTTGTTACTAATCTTAGTGTTTAAGTTGTTTACTAACAAAAATGGTTCCTATGTTGTTCCAAATAAAGAAAATTATTATTATTATTACCTAGGTATGACGAGCTGTTTACTAAACTACATGGCGGAAAGTTTTTCAGTAAATTAGACCTTTCGCATTCATATAATCAGTTATGTCTAAATGTGAAGTCACAAATGCTCACATGCATAAACACACATAAGTGTTTGGTCTGGCTAGTGCGCCAGCCATTTTTCAGCGTAACATGGAAGCGCTTCTATCAGGACTAGATGCATGGTACTCTTTTATTTCTTGATGATATTTTAGTGTGCAGGACGGACAAAAATCAGATGATGAGTAGATTGAATGAAGTTTTCCGTAGGTTACAGGAAGCGGGTTTAGTTTTAAACATAGAAAAATGCACGTTCTTTCAAGAGTCCGTATCCTATTTGGGTTTTGTCATTGACCGTAATGGTATACACAAATCTCTGGAGAAAATAAAGGCAATTCTGCAAAGTCGAACTCCAACCAATACAACAGAATTAAAATCATTTTAGGCCTGGTCAACTATTACCGCAATTTTATTAAAAACGCATCATCGATTTTAAGTCCACTACATGATTTGCTTTAAAAAAATGAGCCTTGGTTAAGGACTAAGAAACATGACGAAGCAGTATCATCAGTGAAACGGAAATTAGTTTCTGATACCACCTTAGCACATTTCAATCCGGAAGCATTGTTAATTGTAACGGTTGATGCGTCACCAAGCGGGTTAGGTGCCGTGTTATCGCAGGTCGAAGATGGTATCGAAAATCTATCTCGTATATTTCCCGTTCACACGCAGCAGAAAAACGCTACAGCCAAACTCAAAAAGAGGCTACTGCTATAATATTTGGAATCAGGAAATTCCATCAATACTTATATGGTCGAAAAAAACCTTTTATTTTAAGAACTGACCATAAACCACTCGTTTCAATCTTTAATCCGAGCAAGGGTATTCCCGAGATATCAGCAAATCGTTTACAGCGTTATGCCATTTTTCTATTCGCATACAATTATATTATAGAATACGTACCTACCTAAGCAGTGTTCGTAATAGGGGATCGGACAAAAAAAAACTAATTAGTCCGTCAGATACATTTCCAAAAATTATTGGGCACGTATTTTTTCTTTTTTCACGTAAACTTAAAGTGAAGACGATACAGTGCTTTGAAAACTCGTGTGACGTCATATATGATAGTACATTTTGACGACACAAGTGACGTTTCAAGCCCCACTCCTAGATCTTTGACGCGTTTTATCTTCGTAATTTTTTATTGATTTGATATAACAAAAAACACGTATTCAATATTTTTCGATAATCTAACTTACGGACTAAACAGAATCATATTATTTTGACCCAGTCCGATCCCCTATTGTGCAGAATTTTTTAAGTCGATCAGTTGCTCAAATTTAGAGGGAAGGAAGATGGATCATGCGAAGAGATCGTTCCGGCATTTGTAATGCCATCACAATCGACTAGCTCCGAGCAACTGCCTTCCGAAGTGGCTGATGAAGAACTACCAGTTGAGTCCGAAATGCCAGCATCAGAGCTTCTTCAAAGCGACCAATCCGCTGAAAGGGAACAGATTCCAGCTCCCTCAGAACTGAAGCCCGACACTCGATCAAAACGGCATAGAACTGTGGTAGATTATACAAAGTTTTTCTAATTAAAGGTGGATGGATGTTATCATAATCATATGGGTACCTACTTATTTATCAGTAACAAATAAGTAGGGTAGAATAATGAACTTAGTTCTAAGTGAACGATTGCTGCGACAGTCCAATATAATTATGAGCTTGTATGTATCGGTTGACTTATTTAAATCATCACCCACCTTCGTTTATAACACTTTCAAATCTCTCCTCTTTTACTCTCCACTTTCAGCATTGAGTGGCCAAAGGTTTAAGAAGAAGACGAGATAAGATTGATACAGGTTTTATGCGTGACTAATCAAATCAAAGTTGTGCTGAGGATGCAATCAGTGAATTTACTTTTACTTTGATAGCTTATAAATTATCTCGAAGACGTAACTCTTTAGAGCATTTAGTTCTGTTATTGATACCACCTATGAATTTATATAGGTTCTAGGAGTGGATGCTACTTTGAAAAAAGTGTTAAAAGTAGTTCGACAAAGAGACAGAGTTATAGTTAAAAAATATATCACTTGTGATATATTTGTTACTAAGAGTAGGTACAAAGTATTGGATTATTTTTCGTCTTGCCCCGTTATACTATAATTATCATGCCTACTCATGATCTACTTAAGTGAAACCTTATCTAATCCGTGTACGAATTTTCACGAAAAGTCATAGATAAACCTATTTATATAGTCAATCAATCAAGTTTGCGATATTATATACGTGTCTATTTACTATGAAAACCTTGAGAAGTGCGAGACTACAAGAATACACGCGTTCTTGGATTATAAGAACTATGATATAATTATATAATTGATAATATTGTTATCAGTGGTGCGAGATTAGGCGATTTTTCCCCATTGGCGTAGACAGTGTCTAACCACATAGCCTTGAGATACACGCTCAAGCATCGTGCGGGTTGGAACAGCGAATAAAAAAAAACCGGTTAAGTGAGAATCGTACTGGCGCACCGAAGGTTCCGTACGAAGTAGGTAGTATGTTTCAAATTATTAATAAAATACATATATGTTATACTAGCTGTTGCCAGCGGCTTCACCCGCTGCAACTCGAAAATTATCCCACGTGAAGATAAAATCGGGATTAAAAACTATCCTAAGGGTTAATCCAGGTTATAAACTATCTGTGTACCAAATGTTAATCCAGGTTATAAACTATCTGTGTACCGAATTTTATCCAAATCCGTTTAGTAGGTTTTGCGTGAAGAAGTAACACACACACACAAACTTTCGCCTTTATAATAGTAATGTGATGAAGTCGGGCATTAGGCCCAAACTTTCGGTGATAGATGTAATATGATAATTATGTAGGTAACAACATAATCATAACCGTATCAGTCAATGGTAACTTATCAAAACGGTGACTATAAGAGCCAGCCACCCATCGATGCTTGAAGCTGAGCCAGCCACCCATCGATGCTTGAAGCTGTGAAGCTACGTTTCATAAATAAATAAATAATTATAGTAATACTGGTGCACTCTGCTGAAACACACAACTCTGCAGGTACTCTTTTACGTCAATATAATAGTCTGCTGGGACTCTCCACACGAACCGAGAGAATTCAGGCCCAGAATGAACAACTTTACCTGCTTTATGAGTAGGTACTAAGAATGTCATAATAGCTCTCTCTCTCTTCAACTAGTGAAGGTTGGCAGTCAGCTCCAAATATCCGATTCGGTCTTTAACGAGTCTAAAAAGTTTCGCGGCGCTCTTAATTCCCGTCCATTCCCGGATATTGCGCAGCCACGATTTCTTCCTACGACCCACTACTCTTTTGCTGCTTTGCCCATCATTATCAGTTGCAAGAGTTCGTATCTGTCGTGTCTTAATACGTGACCCTTTCCGTGTTGCTGACACCTCTTTGAGGCGCGCGTGGAACACGAACGCGCCGTAGACACGGCCTGTCGTCGTCATTTTACGGATAGACGGTGAACTAGCCCATTACTCACCGTCCACAGACCCGCGCCTACCGCTCTGGCCGGATTGCCGGAAGCCATCACGTGGCCTCTAGGTGCACCTAGAGGCCACGAAGAGGCCGGAGGGGCCACGTTTAGCTCCGATTTCAACAATATTATGATACTTTTACTCAATAAAATTTCCAATCACAATACATGACAGGTGACATCACTCAAATTAAAGGATCATTCACGGTAAATACCAATATTGATCGAAGTAAATACCACACCTAATTATAATATTTTTCACGAACAATATAACGAACAGATAAGGGCGACAAAGTCCAAGTCTGGATCTCCGGGTGCAAATTCTTAACCTCAGATTATTGACTCAGACAGACAATCTACGAGGAAGTTCTTCATTGATAAGGCTTGATAACTGATCTATAATTGTCTATAATTTGGCGATAGCATAATGCTTGTATGCTATAGATGGGTAGGCAGTGAAGTCGAACTGGGTGATCTATAACTACTATTTTGATAATGGGTATTATTACTTGACTTTTTGGGATATGCGTAAGTTATTGATGATGACATTTGGGTGCCTACGTCCTACAGTATTATTTAGATAATGGGTAGGTATTTACAGATACCGGCACGGTTCTTGAGCGCTCGGCGGAAGAGTGGGGATCGCTGTGCGCATCGTACACTTTATGACAAATAAAACACACACCCGTTTATTATTTATTGGTTGTGAGGTAAGTGCAGCAGGAGTAAAGAACAAATCCCGAGTGACGGCTATGACGCGATGCGCTACGGGCCAATCACTGCACTTTCCCCGCCCCGCGTCTCACTTCATACCACCAAAGGGACCCAATAACTCACTTTTGCGTCAGCGCTCAAGAATCGTGCCGATGATAATATTATTTAGATACAGTATCATTGGTCTAGTGGTCGCAAGCATGAGATCCTGGGTTCGATTCCCAATGCGGGCAAAGTGTGTCACGAAGTCTAGATTATATGGAACTTAAGCTTAAATGGATAAATGTGGGTGTACTATTAAAGGTGAACCTCCACCAAAACTTTTTCGTGCATTGGGTTTGTTACTCCTATTAGATTATATAGATCGATATATTATACAGTTTCATGCTACTGGGCTATTAGAACTATTATAATCGTTCATAGTATAAGAAATAAAGGTAGACAACCTAAACGTTGGGAAGACGACATGAAAAAGATAGCCGGTCCAGAATGGACACGTACCTACTGCAAAAGACAGAACTAAATGGAAAGCTTTAGAGGAGGCCTGTTAAGGTGATAAGTTTGAGGTTTGCTTGATGGACTTTTTGAATGAAACGACGTGTGGTTTAAACAACGATCTATTGGACACTGCTTAAGAACTAAGAAATTAGTGACTTGTACACATGAATATATATCTAGCTATAACGACAGTTTTAAGCCGAACATACCGCCCACCAAAAGGGCTTTAAGGCCTTTTCTCACATAATAAAACCTTATGCTACTTTAATACAATGTATAAGTAATTACATGCAACTTGAACAGGTAAGTATAAATTTAAATTTTAAGTTATTGTAACTAAACTTACTTTAAAATGACAATATGGTTTTTACTTACAATAATGATTTATACTTCTATGGTGTTTTAAACAAGAACTTATGACATAACTATATTAATTATAACAAACCAAAGATAACTAAAGTTACACAAACATTGGCTTACACAATGCACTATTACTCTCAATAACTCAGTAAGTGTATCATATTCTTCAAATTTTAGGAATTTCTCTTCTCCTTCTGTTACATATACGTATGACTGTATGGGTTTCTTCCTTTCTAAGTCTGTAGTTGCTTTTAACGGTTTTGTGAACTCGATGGTTTTCTCAAAAAGCCAGGCAGGGCCGTTCCACCATAACGTGTTCTGTTGTAGTTCTGAAACAGATGATCCTCTTGACGCTATATCGGCTGGATTATGTGCCGACTGCACATGGAACCATTGGCTACTGCTTGTGTTTTCTAGTATTTCTACTACTCGGTTCGCGACAAATGGCTTCCATCGGTTTGGTTCTCCAGACAGCCATGCTAGGACTATAGTTGAGTCAGTCCATGCAAACACATTGTGTGAAGTAATTCTCATAGCTTGACTCACTTTGGTTAGCAATTTAGCTAGTAGTGTAGCTCCACTCAGTTCGAGTCGTGGCAGTGAAATGGTTTTGTCAGGAGCTACCTTTGTTCTTGATGCGATGAGATTAATCTTTATGTCACCTTCTCTGGTTTGTACACGGCAATAAACTACAGCTGCATATGCCTTTTCAGACGCATCGCAGAATCCATGTAAGGTTATTGCTTCCTTTTCAGTGCTTATGGTGTTCAAAAAACGTTTGATTCTTAATTGATTGACATTTTCTAAATCTTCTCTAATGAACTTCCATTGTACTTTCAATTCTTTGCTTATGTCCTGGTCCCATCCAATTCCTTCTAGCCACAATCTTTGTACTAGAATTTTTGCTGTTACAATAACTGGTGATATCCACCCTAGTGGATCAAACAACTTCTGTAAATCTGACAGAATACTTCTCTTTGTAATATGATCTGATGATATAGGTTCTAGTTGAAAGTGGTAATGAAACTCGTCTCTTCCGAGATTCCATGATAGACCAAGAGCCTTTATGGTGCCGTCTAGCTTCAAGTCTATGTTAGCCTTTGTAGTGACTTTATTGGCATCTATAGATTTAAGAAACACTGTATCATTAGACGCCCATTTTTGAAGTTCGAAGCCTCCTCGTTTCAGAATGGTAATGATTTGCTTGCTAACACGAATTGCTTCTTCTGTTGTATCGCAGCCTGACGTCAGGTCGTCGACATAGAAGTCTTCACGAATAATTTTGGCAGCTTCAGGATATTGTTCACCTTCATCTTCTGCTAGTTTAATTAAAGTTTTTATGGCAAGATAAGGTGCAGATGCTGTACCAAACGTTACTGTTTTCAATCTGTAGTCCTTGACTTCAGGTGGTTGGTAGTCTGCCTCAAGATTGGGTCTGACGCTGCCACGCCACAATATTCTATGATAATCTGTATCCTTTTCATCTACAAGAACCATTCTGTACATTTTTGTGACGTCACTTGCGAAACACACCTTATGCATGCGCCATCTCATTATAATGCTTCGCATATCTTCTTGCATTACCGGTCCAGTCATGAGCTCGTCGTTTAAAGAGATGCCATTACTTCCTTTGCATGACGCATCAAATACGACTCTGATTTTTGTGGTCTCTTTATCTCTCCGAACTACGGCGTGATGTGGTAGGTAAACACACCGATTGGTTACTTCAGCTTTTGGGATTTGCTCCATGTGTCCCATTGTTAGATATTCTTCTAGCACCTTGTCATATTCTTCTCTTAGCTCAGGTTCTTTCTGAAGTCTTCTTTCTTGGTGCATCAAGCGATTCATTGCAATTTGTCTCGTGTTCCCATCCGCTGCTTTGGATTCATTGGTACGGAAGGGAAGTCTCACAACGTATTGTCCGTTGCTGTTTCTTCTGTATGTATTTTCATAGAAGCTTTCACATTCTTTTTCTTCCTTTGTGTATGTTCTCTTCGAATCTGGTTCTATCTCCCAGAGTGTTTTCAATAAGTCTTCTCCTATGATTTGATGATGCATAACGAGAACCGACTCTGTTTGTTGTACTCGATCTTCTACCCTTCCGAATAAAATCCAACCAAGGTTTGTTTTATGTGCACATGGTGACCCTGGTGGACCTTTGATTAGTTGGTTCTGTACAATTTGTGCATATACGTCGACACCCAGAAGCATATCAATAGACCCTGGCTGACAGTAGTTAGGATCAGCCAGGACTAGTCCTTCTAAATGAGGCCAATACTTTGTGTTGATCGTGCGTGATGGTAGCTTAGCAGTCAGTGGCTTCGACATTACATATGTTCTAACTTCTAAGTTGAAATTTTCACATCTTGATTCAACATTGATCTGAACTGCTTGCTTGATATCTTCTCTCGTTGATCCCACGCCTACGACTGTACCTTTGACATGATATCGCTTGACCATGAGTTGTTGTGCCGCACGTTCGCTAATGAAACTCGCTTGAGAGCCTTGGTCGATCAAAGCTCGTAATATAATTGTGTAATTGTCTTCACTTCTCACTTTAACGATTGCAGTTGCCAGCAACGACGTGCTTTGATTCGTAGAAACGTGTGATGTCACCATTGTAATGTCCTTCTCTGTATCTTCAATCTTCTCCACGTTGGTATGTAGTGCCACTTCGGGTTGATTTGTTTCTTTGTTTTCAGTGTTGCCCGTTGCGGTTGTTTTCATTATGCTCTCTTCCTTATTTTCGTGAAGAAGTGAATGGTGACGTCTTTTGCATATTCTACAGCTTGTTGGTATGCGACAATGCCTCACAGAGTGTCCAGGTGCAAGGCAGTTGAAGCACAAACCGTTGACTTTGATAAACTCGCTTCTTTGCGTTGGTGATTGTTTTCCAAACTCCTTACAGTGGCTGAGTGTGTGGTCCTCTTTACACATTTGACATGTTTGACTATTCTTCTCATTAGTTGTTGCGTGAAATGACTTTTCTCGAACATGAACTGAATTTGCCTTTTGTTTTGTGGGTTCTGTAAGTTCTAACGTACGAAATCGGCATTCCAGGAATTTACGTAACAAATCGAGGGAGGGGAGTCTGTCAGGTTCCTCACAATTGTTGCTCACATAGTTTTCCCAATCTTTGTGGGTTTCACAGTCTAGTTTTTGCACTATGACGAATATTATCAAAGGATCCCAGTTATCAGTCTGCACATTCATATTATTAAATTGATGTAAACATTCAAATGTTGTATCTAGTAAATTCTTGATAGAACTGGAATTGCCCACACTCATTTTTTTCAAACAAAAGAATCTTTTCATAACTGCGTCGACATTTATACGTTTGTTGCCATACCTTGCTTTTAGGATGTTCCACGCTTGTTCGTAGTTCGAATCTGTCACTTGTACATGTTTTAGTATCGATGCAGCTTCTCCAGTAAGACTTGTTTTTAAATAATGCAATTTTTGTACATTACTTAACGACTCGTTCTTATGTACAAGTGTGTTAAACAAATCATGAAACGATAACCACTCTTCATATTGTCCACTGTACGTTGGTAATTGTATTTTCGGCAAAATCACTCGTGATTGTTGAGAATCACTAGGTATAGGCAACGAACCACTATCACTAACTGTATGAGACTCCAACAAATCCTTCAAGTCTGTCATCAGACTTAAATACAGTTCTTCATGTTCAAAATATTCATCATTCACTATGTAAGGTATTTTGTCGCGCTTCTCCTTCGGTAAACTTCGCATTATTTCACCGTAAGCTTGTTTATATTCACTCCAGTAATCTTCTACACACTTAATGCGGGCTTCAATATAGTTCTTTTGGCTTAATCTCGCCTTCGGGCACTTCTTTAGGTTGATTTGAGTCTTCTTCAACGTATGTGCAAGGTTTTCCACTGTATTCAACGCTTGTTCCACTTCCGTAGCCATCGTAAATGTATAATAACTTCAATCGTAGCAAACGTAATGAAATGAATAAGTTTCAATAACTAAATACTTTGCACCGAACAACTCGAACACTTGGGTCGGTCGTCTTATCTATCGCGATCTCTTTGTTCTCGGGCGACCGGCGATGTCGGCAGCGAGGACTGGTATCCGGCTCGATTATGGACCATATGTTAAGGTGATAAGTTTGAGGTTTGCTTGATGGACTTTTTGAATGAAACGACGTGTGGTTTAAACAACGATCTATTGGACACTGCTTAAGAACTAAGAAATTAGTGACTTGTACACATGAATATATATCTAGCTATAACGACAGTTTTAAGCCGAACAAGGCCTTTGTCGAAGGACAAGCTGTAAAAGAAAAACCGGTTTCCGAAATAATTACTTAATTAATTTATGTATTTAGTTTGTAAAACTTAACGTTAGTCAAGTAGTTTCTTTTTTATGTACTAAGCATGCAAGTTACAGCAATAAAGGCTTATTTTATTTTATTTATATTCGTTCATCGACACTAGCGAAAAACAAGCTATCTATTTTATCAAGCTTTCAGATGTCTGATAAGTTTTTTATTGAGGAATCCCATGTCTTCTCACTGTTAGACCTTTTAGGCCTAAAACATACACAAGCGACGCAAGGCAGCAGGCGCGGAACAGACGCGGCGCAGGCGAGCGCCCCGCTTCAAAACGATTTCATACAAAATGTATGCAGGCGACGTTTTTGAATTATACTGAAGCGACGCGGCGCAGACACGCCCTTTCGTTGCCTGCCGCGTCGCTTGCAGTCGGGCACGTCGCTTGTGAAGTTGTGATACGGTATGCTCAGTATTTACCAATCTGTAATCGCATCTGAACGTTTCTTGCCTGTTCCACGCCTCTTCTGATATAATTCAAATCGCGTCTGCGCCGTATGATCTGTCCCACGCCTGCGCCGCGCCTTCGCCTTACGTCGCTTGTGTGTGTTTTAGGCCTTAAAAGTTGGTAAAGATATGCCAACTTCTTTGTATTTGGCTATAACTGGTGATGTCTATTTTCCAGCATCCGTGGAAATAACCCGAGCATCGTAAAGCAGGTGCGCTTGACCCGCCAGACGTGTTTGTTATTATTGTTGTTTGAGTTAATAATAAATAAATTAACGCCGGGTAATTGCGCGATAGCCGGCTATTTATGTGAGGAATGTTTATTTGTGATTGTATAGCTATTTTTAGGTCTGAGTTAGACTGGAAATAGTAAACACTAGGTATTGGTTAGTGGTTACGTACTAGCGATATTATGATTTTTGTGAGTTTTCTGCAACTCTAAACTGATGTGCACTAGCATGACAGTTTGAGGACCTAGATTATTTTGATCTCCTGTTTGCTTTGATTAGGTCAGTAGGTACGTAAAGTATAGATACTTACTTACCTATATATTTTGTGAAGATAATGGTTAGGTACACAGTGTAGTTGCCACTGACTGTTGATACCTACGCAATAATCCTTTCTGAGAAAGAGAATGCGTAAACACCAACCAGTCTCACTCTTTCACGAAGCCGTCAATCATTATGTACTTACATCAGACTACGTAGCCGATAGCTCTACACATTATTTGTGGTTAAACATCAGGTTTTACGAAAGGACACTTTGTACTAACGGGGTCATTGAATAGGAAGGGGGTATTTGGGGGTTTACCTATAATATTTAGAGAAAAATTAATAGCAATAAAACTGTAACTTTTTTTTTTATTATAAATGGGCTTGCTCTTGACTTCAATCTTGCGGTCTTGCCCTAAGGGCAGAGATGATGTCGACGATGGAACGAGCTTACCCAGTAGAAGCCTGTTTACTCGCGACTTAAACAGATTAGGGTTATATGAACTCGGAAAAACCGACGCAGGCAGGGAATTCCAGTCCTTGGCTGTGCGCATTGAAGGACCCAGCAAAGCGCTTCGTTCGAATGTGTGGAATGTCGACTAGGTATCGGTGATACCCTGCAGTACGTCTAGTCTCCCGATGGAAGAAGGGAGATGGTGGGATTAGCTCGTGGAGCTCTTGCGCACTCTCCGAAGTACACTAACTTACAGCCTGTCTATAAAGTCATGAAAATAAATGAGGGCGCTGCGGTCGTGCAGACTCGTGTACATAGCAACCCTGTATAGTGTGACTAAAATGGTTTTGATACTAGCACATTATTTTGTACAAGAAGCAAACCTGGTTTTAATTAAAATCTGTTATCTTATTTAAAAAAAATACAGAAACCATAAACAAAGATGCGACCTTTATTATAAATGATAATACCAGCCTATTACTGTCCCACTGCTGGGCAAAGGCCTCTTCTCAACAGAGACAGCACGAGCACTGATCACCACGCATGCTCAAGACGGGTTGGCGATTTCAGACTTATAATAATTATAAGTCCAGATTTCCTCACGATGTTTTCCTTCCGACCTTCATTGAAATAAAAATGAGTAAATAAAAGAAAAATGTTCGTACATATTTTTTATTAATGTTATATGTATTTTAACTTTTGTACCACTGTATGCCCATTTTCTCTTGCCCGTTTTGCTGCAATATGTTGTTCGATTAGAGCCTTTCTGTTATTTTGATCTTCTTGTAAGAAAATCCAATCGATTTCAAAATTTTACGCGGGACTTCTAGGCTACATTTAAAATCCAGTTCTGTTTTAGCGAAATTTTATGTTGAAGTCATCCATTTCTTTCTTAGGACGGCCTGATCTGTGTTTGCCTTCATCTACAATACGCCTCACTGTACTCTCAGATTTTCCTGAAAGAAAGATTTAAAAAAAGATGTAATATCTAACAGAAAATACATAGCACTGTTTTTATTTCAAACATGTTAAAACTTATTCATATTTAAAATCACCGGTAAAGATTACCCAAAAGTATCAAAAGTTAACGTCGCACTACATTATGAGCTACTTACATTTGCAATCTAACCTATAAATGCGCAATGTAAACAATGCTTATTTTAGTCTTAAAATCGTTTATTTAGTAAATTTGTGACTTCTGGTAGATAAAAAACAAACAATAACACGATTACATACCTGTTATAGCTGCTGTTCGAGTATAAATATCATCCAAATTTGATAAAATTTGGTCAGCTTGGTGTTCTAACAAACATCGCTGATATACTTTGAAATGATTTCCCGAGCTCCACTCCTATTTGTTTTCTTCATATTTAACACGTTTTTTCGAAGTTTTGTCGACGTAGATTTGAAAAACATTAAAAAATGCAAAAGATAACAAGATAAATAACAAGTTGATGACAGCCGATGACATTTGATGTACCATGATTTAGTGTTGCCTTACTTTTGAATAATGTTAGTTCCTCAAACATTAATTTCATGACTTTATAGACAAGCTGTAACTACCTTTTTTTTTTTTTGGTGGGTGGAAAATCATCGAATGACCCCCCCCGCTCTTGGGCAGAGCGAAGGGGAGTGTCAGACTTCTACTGACTAAAAACCGAACCCATGTTCCTTCTTTGCCCTTGCGCCGAGGCCACGTAATCTAGTACAAAATACCGCGGCCCCGACGGGCGTCGGCCCTTGCGGGCCCCTCCTTGCTGACATCTCTTTGAGGCGCGCGTGGAACACGAACGCGCCGCCGACACGGTCTGTTGCCGTCATGACGACGGCCGGACGGCGAGCTAGCCCATTACTCACCGTCCACAGGCCCGCGTCTACGGTGGCCGGAAGCCATCACGTGGCCCCCGACGCCCGGAGCGCCTTCCGCGCCTTCCGCGGCGGCTGGGACGTTGAGAGGATCGCTCCCTCTCTCGTTCCGCCACCTCCTTCGCTAGCATCACTGCTTCGCAGAAGGAGGCGACGGCGTCCCATCCCTCCTCGCCCCGGACCATGGCTTGAACCAGGGCCGGACGCGAGAGGTCACCGCCGCCGATCGCCGCTACGAGAACACGGCGGGGATCCGCCCAAGCAGGGCACACCTCCACAGTGTGCTCCACCGTGTCCTCCGGTCGATCCTCGCAGTGGAAGCATCCGGGCGTTTCCTCCCGCCTGATTCGGTGCAGGTACCTCCCGAAACATCCGTGTCCGGTGAGGACCTGCGTCAGACGGAAGGTGAGGGCGCCGTGGCTCCTCTCTAGCCACTCCTCAAAGAGGGGACTTACCGCCACTATCGTGGCGTGCCCTGCACGGGGTTGCGACAGTCGCTGTCTCCATGCCGCCATGAGATCGCACCGGAGGTCTGTCCGCCGCGCAGCAATGTGCCGCGGCAGCAGAAACTTAACTACCTACAGTAACTTTCGTAATAAGAAGGTTCCCAGGTATGGTCTACTAGAACAAGAAAATGATAGTAAAATGGTAGTGGTAATGACAATGAGAACTCACAGGTGCCTTTCGGCTTAGTTTTATGGGTACACTCATTATCTATGATACACCCATTATATCATGAAGTTTGTCTCTACGTGAATTCTAGCATGCAGTAGATAAGAAGATAATTAGGTACTAAGAGGACGTCATTGAACAGACAATGTTACTCCGGGGCAGTCGCGAAAACGTGAGCTAGTGATGTGGTGCTACTATCTACCGAAGTTCACGTTAAATTCGACAAGAATGACGAAATAACCTTCCATAATTACATAATAATTATGAAATACATGTCTTCCAGGAACTTAAAATAACCAGTCATCCATTACCGAAGATTAATTAAGTTGAAGTTAATTAGGTATTTAGCCAATTAAGTTTAAATATTTCATTAATTAATGACGAGACATGACATAAGACGGATGATGATATAATTAGGTATGATGTAGAGGTCAAGCCTTTTCACAACTATGTTGGGGTCAGCCTAACCGGATGCAGCTGAATACCTGTATTTTACATGGAGCGACTGCCTATCTGACCTACACAACCCAGTGCTGGGTAATAGGACTCTAGGAGTGTCAGACTTCTACTGACTAAAAACCACCCATGTTCCTTCTTAGCCCTTTGTGTCCGAGGCCGCGGTATCTCTTTCGAACAACCCGCAGCCCGTGCACCTATGTCTTATCTTATGCTACGTTTCCTGATCTGCGCTAGTCTCAACCAGGTCTAGTCCGCGGTCTTTTGAACATCATTCAGTCATCTAGATGTCGGTCTAGCAGCTCTTCTTCCACCGTCCCCGTCCCGTAGACGTTCTCTTTACGTCGTGGGAATTCCCACGACGTAAAGAGAACGGAAGGATAGGTAATGATCAAAATGACTCCTCCCTGGGTATAGCAGAAGGGAGTATCAGGCTCTTACCAACTAAAGCCCACCCGTATTCCACCTATGCCCTTTGCATTCCAGGGTCGCGGTGAGTCTTTCGAACAAAAAAAAAGTAAAAAACTAAAACCCGACTACGACAAAACAAACGACGCTGAAAAAGTATGAAACAAGATTTTCAGGATAGAACAAAAAGAAAAGCCGTAGTCACACGGTATTAAAGTGTTTAGGTTGGTACCTATACCATGTGACTACGGCTGTGTTTGGTGTTAATTTTTTTTTTTTTTACTCTTGACTTTTTGTGCGCTAGAGGGCGTGATTTTAAATTAGAGCAATATTTTGGAAATGTACAAGTGAGCACTAAGCGTTAATCCTAAGCGTTAAACTAATAGACCGTATACGCAACACCACACTGCGCTCCAAAACACAAATCACTGACGTTGCTCAAAAAGCCGCTAAGCTGAAGTGGGACTGGGCTGGCCATGTCTGCCGTATGCCCAACGAGCTGTGGGCCAAAACAACCACGTTCTGGAACCCTGACACAGCCAAAAGGCGACGTGGTAGACCTCGAAGGAGATGGCGGGACGAGCTTGACAGAACAAACGACCAGTGGTCCACATTGGCCCTGGATCGCAAAATTTGGAAATCATGGGGGGAGGCCTTTGCCCTGCAGTGGGATGACACAGGCTAACAGTAACAAGTGAAACCCTTTCATATGATACCAAACACGGCGTATTTATCTCCATTTTATTTTTTAACACATTACTTTTTGTCCGCTAGAGGGCGCCATATCGAGTTTTGTGACACGTCACATAGCCTATGTTCAGCGGACAATTAAGACGGTTCTAACGATCATATATTATGTCGAGTTCCGATAAGTAGATTAGAAGCTATGAGGGAACAGATGAAGATATCAAGATACTCACATACATACATACAAACATACTTATATACATAGCCAGTCAAAATCATAACCCTCCTTTGGCTTTGCCGTAGTCGGGTAAAAATCCGCAACACCATCAAATTCTTCAACGTCGAGGGAATGCCAAACAAACTGAAATTACAATGTATACCAATTATACATTATCTTATTGGTTCCGGGTGACTAATGAGGGAATTATACGCATAAAATTAACAGGCACTTTTTATAATTAATATTTATATTCCTAATTAATTAACTAATTATCACCAGTCTTAGATAAACTCTGTGCACGTACATAAATCGTGTCTGGTTTAAAGATTATAACAAAAACATTTCATGTATTGTTTGTATTTTGCTTTCGCTGGAACTGTATCTATGCATTAAAAATAACTTCGTGCCTATTTTTTTATCACTTTAGTAATTATGGATGAGTTCAGGCGGATATGGACTTATTTTCACTGAGGTTATTTAAAGTTTATACTTGGACTAGCTGACCCACGCAACTTCGTCTGCGTCACATAAATAATAGCTTAAAACCTTTCTCGATAAATCGACTATCCAACATAAATTAAGGTAAATCGTAACTAACAAAAAATCTTATCTTTCCTATAATTAGATTAGCTTAGATTATATTAAAGTGAAAATTACTATAGGTATCTCTTACTATTAAATATACGATAACGGTACGGTACTTGTAAACATTCCGGTGCAGTAAATATTTTGAATTTGAATTTCCCGGAGGCCAGCCAGAATCCCCCGTACCTACATTGCGACGCAACCCGCGTATTTTTTTTGCCGCGCGGATATTTTTACATTGCGATATCTTCTAAGATATATATTTGTTTAAACTACATATTAGAGTAAGGAGCACAAATATTGAAACAATTGCACTGTCTTGGATCCCGCAACGAAATTAATCAGAAAAGAATAACGGAGGAGTAGGAAAAAAAACTGGCCTGTTAATGAGAGACTTTTCATGTTTTTTTTTTTTTAACATTGCCCCACACTAGCAATTTCTCCTGTATCGTGGGTGCGTTCACAAACATTTAAACTAACATACACAAATATACCCAGACCCGAAACAACTATGACGACACGGTTGGCGCAGTGGCTAAGCGATTGGACTGCTGCGCTACGTGTCGCGGGTTCGATCCCCGCACGGAACAAGTATTTGTATGGCCTACAGATAGTTGTTTCTAGTCTGGGCGTGTTTGTGTATGTGAGTTTCAATGTTTGTAAACGCACCCACGATACAGGAGAAATTCCTAGTGTGGGGCAACGTTTTATTTAAAAAAAAAAAAAAAAAAGACCGGCTGTAGGCCATACAAATATTTGTTCCGTGCGGGGATCGAACCCGCGACAAGCAGCGCAGCAGTCCAATCGCTCAGCCACTGCGCCAACCGTGCCGTCATATTATATCGTGCAGTGTTATTTTAGTACCATAGACTTCTTATCCTTTTGCCCAATTGGATGGAGAAAACCGCACAGAGGGATGAGTGGAAGGCTATGGGGGAGGCGTTTGCCCAGCAGTGGGACAATATAGGCTAAAAAAAAAAAAGACTTCATAAAGGTTTTCCTGTAAGAGGTACCTAATCTATAAGTGTTGAACTAATTTCCGTATTTTTTTCAAAAAAAATCTAATTAGTCCGTCAGATAGATATCTAAAATATATTGGCCACATATTGGTCAGTGAATTCGCAAAAATACTGTTGCTTATTTTATGTTATTCAGTAGATTAGAGCAGGCTTAATATTTTTGTTTTACATAATTTATAATTATATTGTGTTTTTTATAGATAGATTATTGATGTTTTTATATACTTAGGTACTAACAGTTGTTTAAGTTTTTCATTGTTTATAGTTTTAAAACAGAGCTATCGCATTAGGTGAACACCTGTAGGTACCTAATGATAGTTTCAAGGGATTTTTAATAAATAAATAAATAAAATATTTTTTCTATTTTCACGTAGGTAAACAAAAAATGAAGACAGTGCTTCGAAAAGTCGTGTGACGACACAGCGTGGTACCTACGTTTTATACCACGAAGTGACATCACAAGCCCCCCCATTTATGATCTTTGGCGCGTTTTATCTTCGTAAATTTTCATTAATTTGATAAAACAAACAAATAAACACGTATCCAATATTTTTCGATAATCTAACAGACAGACTAAACAGAATCATGTTTTTTTTAAGTCAGGAAACATCCCTTTTTAACCGACTTCCCAAAAAGGAGGAGGTTCTCAATTCGATCGGTATGTTTTTTTTTTCTATGTATGTACACCGATTACGCTGCGATTTATGATCCGATTTACGTGATTCTTTTTTAGTATGATGCGGAATAGTTGCCATTTGGTCCCATAAAAATTTGGCATGGTTTGGCCCAGTAATTTTCATTTTATGACCATTTTTTTATAATTTTTCGTTCGTTTTTTATGTGTTCGCGAATAACTTCGTCGTTTATGAACCAATTTTGATGATTCTTTTTTTATTGGAACGGAGATATTTCAAAAGTGGTACCATGATATGGAAACCAGATCCTGGTGATGGAATCCCAGAGAAATCGAGGGCAACCCTCAAACATAGGCACGTATTACGTGTTTCGTGCTTTTTCTGACGCTATACAGGTATAGGTTTCATAGTAAATATTACTATAAGATACACAACTAAAAATGAAAAAATAAAAAAACTTTTTTGCAAAAAAAAAAACAACCGACTTCAAAAACACCAAAAAGTAAAAAATAAACTTCAAAAGACAAATCAGCTTCTGAAGTCGGTGGCAAAAAAAGCCAAATCAAACAAACAAATGTCACCGACTTCAGAAGCTGATTTTTCTTTTGAAGTTTATTTTTTACTTTTTGGTGTTTTTGAAGTCGGTTGTTTTTTTTTTTGCAAAAAAGTTTTTTTATGTCCTGCATTATCGCCCAGATACACCCGACAAGCAATATCCAATGTAAGTGCGTACTACACTATAATGTACATAGTTACAACGAGACCTATTAATAGTAACAAACTCACAACCGTCTAGCATATCTGCGGTAATAGATTGTTATTACTATTAGGTGTTTGACTGTCTTTCTGTCTGTCTGTGTCGATGTCTGGCTATTGGTCATAAGGTATGCGGCAGTGGGGTCAAGGGTCGCAGATTATAGTTTTCTTAAGTAACAATAAAGATTTTTTAACCATCAAGAAATATAGGTAAGTACAAATATTTTAATAAAACAGTGTTTAAATATTTTAATATTCGCAACTGCTGAGCATGAGGTCCTGGATTCGATTCCCGAGTCGGACAGTCTTCCTCTCTTCTTATCGTGTGGGCAGTAAGGTCTAACGACCCCACACACCCTAGTGTCAGAGTTTCTAAACCGCCGCAAGGGCCTCTGACATGGTTTGACGACCGCCACTTGGCGGCCGGGACTACCGGCTTATAATACGTGCCTTCCGAAGCACGGCACCATCTTTTTATCAGACAATCAGGTGATTCAAGCCTGCAATGTCCTAACCAAACTGGAAACAACTTCACAAAGTATGCTTCCCGTGGGAATAGAACCCACGACCACCGGGTCACAAGGCAACGCCTAAACCACTCGACAAAAAATTCAGAAATTTCTTAGTAGCAGCCACAGAGTTTGGACCTGGGCCCGTTTAATGGCAATAGGCTCGCAGCCTATTACATAGGACTTAAACATAACTGGCGAAATGTCTAGTAGGTAGGTAGAGATATATAGATTCGGAGATACTGGCGTGATATCATGTGTATGTTTAATTTTTGCAAGTAATTACAGGTAACACAACGAGTAATGTTGCAATTTTCGTTGATTATTTTCTTTCGATATTCAGTGCTATTCAACTTGGATAGCACTGAATATCGAAAGAAAATAAAAAAAACCGGCCAAGAGCGTGTCGGGCCACGCTCAGTGTAGGGTTCCGTAGTAATAATTCTTTTTTTGTTTGAAATACGGGCCAATGAAACTTGACCTCTGGATTGTATAGGCGCTCATACGATTCAGGGACCAAATTATATTGGTTAACTGCAGTTTCCATCTGTTGTTTCAGTTGTATTTATGAAATATAATAGCGGGAAGCGATTACTGAAACTGCGATTCCGAATGACAACTGGTTTATTTACACATACCCACACATAACATTTATCAACATACCCTACACCTCCCCCTTTAAAACATAACATAGGTTCAATAGCTTTGAAACGGTAGTATACTTAAAATATAACAGTTACAAGTAAAAAGCTAATCTAAGTAACCTAAAAAGTATTTAAGTAAATCCAATTATACCTAAGTAAAAGTAAAATCAAAAAACAATGATGAGTTCAATCCGAAACAATTGTGACCACTGGCCGTGCAATCAATCCATTTTTTTAGAGAAAAACCTATGACTCGGCATGGACAATGTCGTTCACAATAATTTTAGGTTTAGCACCGTATGTAGTTACAATTGTTTACCTTACATTTCAATAATTATTATGTAAGTACTATAATAATAATTATGTATAATGCTACATTAACAAAATGGGTATGTATATTTTATTTACTTTGCGTATTTGCCTTGGTATAAACATTTACGCCTTAGTTTAACACTTTCTATATCAGAAATCGGAGCTGGTTCTGCTGTCAATTTTTTTTGACTGACTGCCGTATTAACGTCTAATTGTTGTTGCTTCTCATCAGTTTCAACAACACATGATGATGAAGTGTTCTCAATTTGATTGTCCGGATGTGATTCAGAAGTATCAATCTCTGTTACTGGTTTATCTGTGCTACTCGTTATGGAATGTCTAGAATATCGCTTGTTAAGTGGTAATAATTGATCGATGTGACGCTTCCACTCGTGTCCATCAGACACGCGAACTTTATAAGTAAGTGGATCGGTCCGTGCAAGCACAGTTGCTGTTGCCCACTTCTCAGCGCGAGCACGGTAGTCCCGCGCCAGCACCTGCTCGCCGGGCTCCACGTGCCGCTCGGCACCGGGTCGCGCGCGCCCCGCTCGCTCTGCAGACGACTCCACTGCACGCTCAGTGGACGGTTTTACGATGTCCAGTCGACCTCGTAATCTCCTTCCAAACATAGCTACCGCTGGTGCCACTCCGGTAATGGCGTGCTCACAATTGCGATATTGAAATAAAAATTTCGAGAGGGCCGCGTCTACATCTTTGCCTTCATGTATTGCCTTTTTCATTGCCCGTTTGACTAACTTAACTGCATTTTCAGCCGCCCCGTTACCGGCTGGTCGATATGGACTTGTGATGGTGTGGTTTATTAGATTTTTATTTAAATAGTTAGTAAATTCAAACGAGCTAAATGGAGGCCCCCCATCACTAATTATATGTGAGGGCAGTCCGAAACGTGCAAAATTTTCTCTTAACTTATTTATAGTGGAGTTTGCATTAGTTCCCAACATTTTTGTGACTTCTATCCATTTACTGTGTGCATCTACCGTCACTAAATAATATTTTCCTTGAAATATAGCAAAGTCAATGTTTAATCGTTGCCACGGTCGCGTGGGAAATGCCCACGGATGCAACTGTGCACGCACCGGCGCATCGCGCTGTTGTAAGCACGCACTGCAGTCTCGACACAATGTTTCAATTTCATTGTCTAATTGTGGCCAATAAACATAGTTTCGAGATAAATTTTTCATTTTGACAACACCTAGGTGTCCTTCATGCAATTCCTGTAAAATTTGCTGCCTAAGTACCTTAGGAATGACCACTCTGTGATTATATATAATACACTCTCTGTCGATAGTAAGACTGTCCTTTCTATAAAAATAAGGCTTTTCTTCACTTCGTGTAACTACCGAGGGCCAACCATTAATAATGTAATCATATATATTTTTGAGAACTTCATCCTCGTGTGTTTTGTTTGCAACATCTTTTGCTCTAATAGGAATCGATTGTTCTACGTAATTAATATATGACACCGTATCCAGCCCCGGTTCTAATTTACGTTCATACGGTAGTGGCAAGCGTGATAATGCGTCCACGTTATAATTATCTTTGGATTTTACAAATTCTATAGTGAAGTCATAGGCTGCTAACTTTGTAGCATACCTTTGTAATCTGCTTGCCGCAGTCTGTGGCAAACCGAACTTGGGACCAAAAATAAATGTCAAGGGTTTATGGTCTGTTTTAATAATAAAAGCCCGACCATAAAGGTATTGATGGTGTTTTATGACTCCACTAATTATTGCCAGCGCCTCTTTATCTAATTGACTATAAGCTCGCTCTGCCGAATTTAACGTTCGCGATGCAAAACATATGGGGCGTTCTTCGCCATTGGGGTATCTATGTGACAACACGCTACCAATGCCGTAAGAACTACTATCCACTGCTAATACTAATGGAAGTTCTGGGTTGTAATGTACTAATACTTTGCTACCTGAAATAGCCTTTTTAACTTTGTTAAAACTGTCGTCACAATCATACGACCATCTCCACTCTGCATTTTTCCGCAACAACTTATGTAAGGGATATAATATTGAACTTAAGTTGGAAATAAACTTTGCATAGTAGTTCACCATACCTAGAAAAGACTTAAGCTGCGTCACTTCCTTTGGTCTTGGTGCGTCAACGATTGCTTTAATTTTGTTCTCATCAGGATGCAAGCCGTGTTTATCGATAACAAACCCAACATAAGTAATACTATCCTGCATAAATACACACTTATCTAATTTGATCCTCAAACCAACCTCACGCAAGCGACTCAATAATGCTTTTAAATTATTAATATGTTCACCACGGGTCCTCCCAGTACATGCTATATCATCGATGAATACAGCGACTCCTTTGAGTCCTTTAACCGTTTGTTCCATAAATTTCTGAAACTTTTCCGGGATACACGTAAGTCCAAATGGTGTGCGATTGTACACAAATGTCCCAATGTGTGTCGTTATAGCGGTACATGCCTGAGATTCCTCCTCTAAAAATAATTGTTGATAAGCATGCGTGAGGTCAATTTTAGAAAACTGTTCACCCCCACTCAGCGCCGCGAACAGCTCCTCTATTCGTGGCAGGGGGTAAGGTTCACGCATGAGTTTCGGGTTAACCGTGACCTTGTAGTCACCACAAATTCTTATTTCTCCGTTCTTTTTAATTACTGGCACGATAGGCGTGCCATAATCAGAATACTCAACTTTTCGAATTGTACCCTCAGCCTCGAGTCGTTCTAACTCCCGCTCGACTGGTTTACGTAACGCCAACGGTAACGGCCTAGCTTTGATAAATACGGGATTTTTATCCATTAATTTTAAAGTAAATTTTTTTGTACATGTTCCAAGCCCAGAAGCAAATACAGTCGGAAACTCACATTGTAATAGTTCAACTAAATTATTATCATTTAACTTTAATAAAAATTCATCAATAATAATATTATGTATTTTTAATTTAGTAAGCCACGACCGACCTAAAAGTGGTGGTCCGCCATTTTTAACAATATACAATTTGAGATTTCCGGCTGAATGTTCACCAATAACAACATGAACAGACACAAAACCTACCGGTTCTATAACTGAACCAACATAAGAGTACAAAGAAATATCGTTGCTAATTAATGGTAAATCACAAAAGTTGTTATTATAATAATCTAAACTTATAACTGATAACTTACTTCCAGTGTCCAGTTCGAAACTTATCTTTCTGCCGTTCACTTGCGCCTTAACCATGTACGGTTTGTCGTTAACGCCGCACACGCTTAGATTATATAAGTCACATTCCGATTCATTATCACTACTTCCGAGATAATGATTATTACGTCGCGTTGAAGTGTCCCGGCTTGACTCGACACCTCGCCCTTTGTTCGATTTACACATTATTTTAATGTGACCTTTCTGGCCACATATATCGCACGAATAATTTTTAAACCGACACACTTCTGAACGATGGTTTCTGCCACACCTCCAACAAGCACGCGTTGAGCGCGATGTTGCCGCGCTCCCCTCAGTAGACGAGTTGCCGCTGCTCGCCGTTCCGCGCTCGGGCGGCCGGCCTGCCCGCTTTGTCGTCGCGCCCGTCGCTACTTGATGCACCGCCTCAAACGTTCGCGTTCCAACCGCCGACGCGTTCGCTGCGCCCGCAGCGTTTGCACCGCTGGTCTGTGAGTGTCGCTCGGCCGCTTCCAACGCCAACGCCAATTCGACGGCTTTTGTGTATGTAATCGATGGTTCTGCAAAAATGCGTGATCTCATTTCATCACTAGCCAAACCCGACACAAATTGATCGCGTAGATTTTCCTCCAGTGTAGTATTGAAATTACATGTACTGGCCAGGTGTTTTAGTGTTTGTAGATATTCACTGAGAGATTCACCTGGGTTCTGACGTCTTTGTCTAAAAACATGGCGTTCAGCAATTTCGGAACGTTTTGGTTCAAGATGATCACCCACAATTTTTACTAATTCACGAAATGTTTTATTTTCTGGATGCTTAGGTGCACATAAATCACACATTAAGTCATAAGTTGCGGCTCCCACAAACGTCACCAACGTTGCCACTTGTAACTCTGGTTTTATTTCATTTAAGGTTATGAATTGTTCCACGCGTCTGATGTACGCCAACCACTTTTTGCTTGTTAGGTCAAATTCTTCAATTTTTCCGATAGGCATCTTGAAGTCTAACACTTAAACGATGTAAACACACGAATTTGATTGTTTTCCTCGTCGCCAGTTGTATTTATGAAATATAATAGCGGGAAGCGATTACTGAAACTGCGATTCCGAATGACAACTGGTTTATTTACACATACCCACACATAACATTTATCAACATACCCTACAGTTTCCATCCAAGTTCAAAATAATTTTCCTAGAAAGTCCTTATAAAGTTCTACTTTTCAGATTTTTTTCGTATTTTCTAAACTTATGGTTCAAAAGTTAGAGGGGGGGGACGCTTTGTTTTTTACTTTTGGAGCGATTATTTCCGAAATTATTGACATTATCAAAAAATGATTTTAGTAAACCCCTATTCATTTTTAAATACCTTTCCAACAATATATCACACGTTAGGGTTAAAATTAAAAAAAAAATCACTTCCCACTTTACATATAGGGGGGCTACCCTAATAAAACATTTTTTTCCAATTTTTATTTTAGCACTTTGTCGGCGTGATTGATACACATATTGGTACCAAATTTCAGCTTTCTAGTGCTAACGGTCACAGAGATTAAGCGAGGACGGACAGACAGACAGACAGACATGGCGAAACTATAAGGGTTCCTAGTTGACTACGGAACCCTAAAAAGAAGAAAAAACATAAATAAGTACTTACAATTAAATTAAATAACAACTAACGCTATCTTACGGCTAACATGTGAACTAACATTGACAAGAAACATTGTTGTTTGAATGCTACGTATAGATGGCGCTGGACGTTACACATTTAAAGATCGATTAATTATTTCTGATACAGTGGAACATCACACAACACACAAAATGTGAAAGAGCCGTTATACACAAGCGACATATACAATAAAGAGTACACTATACATTTTTACACCTTAAAAAAAACAACATTTCTACTAATGATTAATGTAGAAAATGTTACAAGTAAAATTTCTGAGACGCAATAATGGCAATCAGATATTGAAAGATTAACGCTAGAATTCTTTTCACAATACAGTAATCATGTGCACTTTGCTCGTTCAAAAACACACCTTGCGCCATTGAAATACAGTTTATTTTTGTTTCTCAAAACATTCTTCTTCTCTTCTCTGGAAATCCTTCGTTCAACATCCTTTAAATACCAGATTCGGCTGGAACATAGTTTTGAGAACTAATAATAACGTCTTAAAACTATGTGCCAGCTGAGCCTGTGTATTGGATCGGGAACCTCCGACGATTCGCTTCGGCAATCTTCGGGAATCTTCGTTATATCCGCGGTGGCCGTTTTCCAATGATAAGTTATCAAAGTCGTTTTAGACTTCTCACGGGAAGTCTACAATTGGGTACTTGACTAATTTATTTTTACTAGTGATCTGAAAACAGTAAATAAAAAGAATGACACAAGTAGAAAAAAACTAGTTTAATAGCTTAAAAAATTGCTTAGTTTTAATTTAAAATTACTTGCTGGACAAAGACAGGGCTATGAAGATGTGACGTCATAACTCATACCAAGATAGTTGCGTAGTACAAATGGCCGTTTCGCGCGACAAGGATAGAAAATGCTATACGCATAATATAAATGTTATTTCTGTTAGTTCTTTGAAATAACATATTACATTTTCGTAATTTTTTAACAGTAGTCAAGTAGGTACCCAATTTGAATGGTTAGATTATGGAACACAAATGCATGAAAGATAAGTAAATTAAACTTTGACGAAACTGTAAAATTTTCCCAATCAATCTAGAACCTAATCACCCAAGTAACAATTAAGTTTCTAGAAAGGTTTGCAAAAGGTTCTAGAACCTTTCTACAAAAACTCCAGGTTCTGCATAATTAGTTGCCACAACGCTAAAATAACTTTGGTATTGTGTTCTGTATCCTAAAATGGCCTAACCTACAGAACCTACGCATAACGTTTTAGCTTTGAGTGGTCAGGATAAAATAGTAAATCCCAGAACCGAAATTTAACCTTCTCAAAACCCGATAGGCATTGCTAAGCCTGAATCAGTACTTACATGCAAGCCTTGATGTAGACTAAATTGGCATAGAAAAAGTCTTGTTAGTCTGACTTATGTTCTGAATAGATGTCATTCTGAGTCCGTACAGGAATACAAAAATCAAAAATATGGCTATATGGAATTCGTAAAGTTATAATTAGGTTAGTTGAGTGGCCTCTGATTGAATGTAATGCTTTCAATGACTGGAATAAATAAATAATGGCGATTACATTTCTTAAATGATATACTCGAGATAGATAATGATGTTATTACTGAAAATCCCTATTTCTATTGCGACTGTTACTTTGTTGATGAAGTAGGCCTCAATACCTCTGCAAAACTCACGGGCCATCAAAAATACATAATTTTATGTGATTTAGGTATAATAATTTATTAATAAAATTTTCAAATTGTATCTGAAAACGGTTAAAATGCTGAGAATATTGATATTATTATCTATGTGTAACACCGAAAGGGAATTCAAATCTTGTTATATGAAGAAATATAAATTTTAAAGAACAACAACCAAAATGAGAACCTCCTCCTTTTTTTAAAGTTGGTTAAAAATGAGATTCTAGTATAAAAAAATTGCTGACTTGATACTAGAACTTAGAAGTTTGGTATTTAACTAAGTTATGATAAAGAAGCCATGGTCAAGTGATCAAGTCTTTATGTACTTAAACAATACCAAAGGAACTTGCATTAAGCTAAACTAGGAGCTACTGGAATATTTGAGGCCTAAATCTGGACTTACTAGTAAGAGTCAGGTGGTCAGTACTGTTGACCATCTTGTGCCAGGGGGTTCCCTACGTTTCTTCGAAACACTATTCTTCGAAAATTGTTTCACTTAAAACTATACACCGAAGCTTTCATAGTGCGACGTTTTGTTTGGTCTACGCCTTTTATGTTCGATGTTACTTTACACCGACCACCTTACATAAACTTTTGTTTCACCAACGTTTGTTTGGTTGTTCTATGTAATGTAACGTTACTTCGAAAATATTTATGGGGTATAAGTTTTTAAACTGACATGGTCACTGACATTACTATTAAGGCGAGACCCAACCAGGATTTACCAAAAACGTACTGTCTTTGAACGTCAAGTGTGAACTATAGGTTTGAAGTACTGAGGTGGGAAAAATATCCTGTAAAGAGAAAGAACTAAACTTAATCAAATCTCCGAATAAAGTTACTAACTCTATAAAAAAAAAATATACAATTGCCTCTTTTTTAACTTTATCGTCGAAAATCTCATAAATAAAGAATACAATTATTTACGTTTTTAATTATTTACTATGAAGGCTTCGGTGTATAGTTTTTGGTGAAACCATTTTCGAAGAATAGTGTTTCGAAGAAACGTAGGGAACCCTGTGCCAGGACATCCAGTATAGTTGATGGATATTGTTGGAGTTTTAGTTAGGCACATGCGAAGCCGACAAGGTAGCGAAGATATTATAATAAAAACTTAAAGCGCATAAAAAAGTCTAACAATACTCTCCTTAGACGTTAAGGCTTCAAATTATCTTCATAAATACCAACATGGATATGAAAATTCAAAAACGTCTCATTTCATCCATAAAAGACTGAGATTGGTTAGCGAGAAAACTTTAAAGCCCTGTAATGGTTTTGAATTACTCCTAATAGTTTTAGCGAAATGTGTTTCTGAATAGGCCCTGCTTGGGTTATATGTACGGCCAACTAGCCATACTTTAGCATGTGGAGTGTCAAAATAAAACCTAAGCAGAAACATTTCAGAACCTGAAGCTCCTAGAACAATTTAGTAATAGTAATAGGTAACCGTAACATTATTTTAACCTCCTGTGGAAGCCAATTTGGTTTTACAAATTACTAATAAGGCCTAAGAGCTGTTTGTAATAAAAAAAACTAACATATGACTTGAAGTTAAATCAAAAACTAGAAAATTACCAATTTAGGACTTAAAAGCATATATCAAAACTTTAATTTCGAAAAAATGTTACTTGGGCATAATGCATCAGCGATAAAGTTGAAAATCGATTAAAAAAATTCAGATTGTAGTAGCTTGGTGTGCCCTTTGTTCGTTCAAAAACACACCTTGCGCCATTAAAATACAGTTTGATTTTCAATACATTTTCCCGTAATATTCTTCCTCTTTTCTCTGGAAATGCTTCGCTTGTCGATCGCTGAACATCCTTTATACCAGATTCGGCTGGAACATAGTTTTGAGAACTAATAATAACGTCTTAAAACTATGTGCCAGCTGAGCCTGTGTATTGGATCGGAAACCTTCGATTTTCTTCGGCAATCTTCGGGAGTAGGTACCTATTCGTAATTACGACTTAGGCTATTTCATTAAAAAAATCTTATTAGTTTCCTCTGTTAGACGAAAAATATTGGATACTTACGTGTTTTTGTTTTATCAAATTAACCCATTTACCGCCACGGTCAAGCAAGACGACAAGCTAAAAAGTACCTTAAGACGACAGACTTAGGGCACTTTTTTGCTTGTTCGGCTTGTCGTCTATACGTGACTGTGGCGCTCAAAAGGTTAACGTCACTTTGTGAGTAAAAGGTACTAACCCTGTGACGTCACACGACTTGACTTGACAAGACTTTAGCGTCTTCATTTTATGTTTACGTGAAAAAAGAAAAAACGTGTTAATTATTTTTTGAAAATATATCTGACGGACTAATTAGATTTTTTTTGGTGAAATACTCTATTATGATAAGTCAAAATCATCATCATCATCATCATCAGCCTATAATGTTTCCACTGCAGGGACTCAGGCCTCCTCTCTAGGAGAGGGATGGGCTAAAATCCACCACGCGAGCCCAGTGCGGATTGGTAGATGTCGCATATCTTCGAAATTTTTGGTTCTAAGATATGCCGGTTTCCTCACGATGTTTTCCTTCACCGTTTTGAGAGCAGTGGTGATGAAATAAATTACACAAAGTAATGCGCCTGACTGGGTTCGAACCCACGACCAACTGTTCGTAAGTCGGGGCCGCCACCACTGGGCCATATTCTCTTATATACATGCAGGGAAGCGGAAGAATCTTACATTTTTGAAAGAGAGGTTTACAACTACCTATCCAAAAACCAAGCTTTGTTTACAACACGGATGCAAAGTTTTTGAAGCTTGAATATTCTGTCGGCATCGGTCGAGTTGCGCCACATAATAAGTCCATAACTTAGGACAGATGACACATAGGCGCTAGGCGTGATAAGCCAAAAGGGCTGCTTCTACTGATACATTTTGCCCTTACTTTTTCAATACACAAACCTATCAAGTCTCTGACAAATATGTTCCTCATGAGGTACATGTAGTCCTAAAAACTTTAGTTCATCTACTTGATTTAGTTTTTCTTCTTTGCAGATAACTAATTGTTTGGTATTATAAGAGTTAAATTGTATTAATCTTGTCTTACTTCAATGGTCAAAAGTGTCATTAGTAAGGTCATTTTTTTTTTAAGTAAAAGCTTTATAAAGTACAACTAATGCCATCTTACAGACGGCATGGGAACTAACATTAATAAGAAATGGCGTAGTTTTATATGATACGGAAAGATGGCGCTAGGTGGTAGACATTTAATATCGATTACCAATGTCGGATTTTATTATTATAGGAGTATCACATGAATTTGTGAAAAAAATAGTTATACACCAGCAAACCTGAAAAAAAAAAACAATATTCAACAAATAATAATGTTCTAACATGTATGTACAAATTGTGTAACGCAATGCCTACCTAATGTCAATTGAAAACAGAAAGAATATTTTAAATCTTAAAAAGTTGCATTCAAACCTTACAAATTTACCAGAACAAATTAAAATTAACTTTATCTCAATACATTCAAATTCCTTTTTACAATAGTGATCATGTAAAGAGGCCAACACATCAAAATACTACAACCTGTCTTTCTATAAATGATTTTAAACTTTATGGTCCAAGGTTGATTGAGAAAATTTAAAAGTTCCTGGTAACTAGATGTTCTGGCCGCTGTACTTTTTGCGTTCAAAAACAAACCTTGCTCCATTAAAATACAGTTGAATTTTTTTCCTCATAACGTTTTCCTTCTCTTCTCTGAAAATCCTTCGGTGGTTGATCGTTGAACATCATTTATACCAGATTCGGCTGGAACATAGTTTTGAGAACTATTAATAACGTCTTAAAACTATGTGCCAGCTGAGCCTATGTATTGGATCGGTGATCTTCGTCTTCGTAAAGCCGCAATTACATTTACCCCGCGCCGCGTGTCGCAACGCGTGAGGTAGCTATCGGTTACATACATTTAGTATTGGATTGATTACATTAGTCCCGTCCCGCGTGTCGCAGAGCCTGCCGACGCCACGCGGACCGAGCGATTTCGATCGGCGTGGGGTCGGTGGTGGGGGTTGTGACGCGTCAGCTCAGTCGGGTCTAGTGTAATAACGCGTGGGCACGCGCAGACAGCCGAGTGGCGACGTAGAACGAACGACACAGTACTGACTGAGACGATTTTTCGTGAGGCGGCGTGGCGACACGACACGTAAATGTAATCACCCGCACTTTGCGTCAGGCAGCGCGGCGACACGCGGGGCGGGCTAAGTATAATTGCGGCTTAAATCTCCACAAAATTTGTTTTGTTTAATTACAATTAGTTTTCAATGATTAACAGCAGTTAATTTTAAAACTAGAGGAAACGTGTTATAACTACTTGTAACTAAAATCGTGTTTTAACTGTTACATACATCGACAAGCAAAATTCTCAATTGTAAAAAAAAAATTTGTTTTTTATAAAATTATAAAATTATGAAACACAAATTGAAGCTATCCAAAATTCTACTTTATCATAGTTAACCAAAATAATTCTTGTCAGTGTTTGGGCATTTCTCTACTAACTGGAAAATCGTCCATACAAGACTGTCCTAAGCAAACCGTGACAGGGGACTGTTTTTCTCTACTTTTGTACAGAAAAACAGGCCACTTATAATCAAAAATAATTGTTTTTAACAAGGATTTTGTTTGTTAAAGTAATTAGTCTTTATTTTTCTTTGTAATTCGTAAAATATTTTTTTTTTTCATTTTAAAAAATTACAGGGGACTGTTCACCAGAGGACTGTTTTTTTTACATGAATACTTAATAAAACAAAATCATTTAAACATATCAGATTAACCAAACAGATGTAGCCACATCCTAGATAATAAATTCTTTTTAACAAATTTTCATAATTTTAACTCTTCTATTAGTATAAAATAATCTAGCCAGGGGACTGTTTACGTAACGGTCAAGACGTGTAGTTCACCTACAGACGCTGCCGTAGCACTAAAAAAAATGGCAGCTTCTCGCTTAGCTCCACAACCGCACAAAATTCACATCGATTACTTTCTTTATCACGATCTAAATGCATCACGCCAAAACAAAATTTGACTTCAGCGCGGTGTTCAAATTTTAACAGGGGACTGTTTCAATAATTTAAGGACAGCATTCGCACATAGATATTTTGATTTAATTTCAATCGTAAAAATATAATTGTTACTAGCTTTTGCCCGCGACTTCGTTCGCGTGGAATAGTGACTTCCGGCAGATTTTTGGTTTATATCGCGAAAAAAAAAAAAAAAAAAAATAGTATCCTATGTCCTTTCTCAAGTTCCAAACTATGTCTGTACCAAACACACAAATCGGTTCAGTAGTTTAGGCGTGAAGCAAAGACAGACAGACAGAAAGACAGACAGACAGAGTTACTTTCGCATTTATAATATTAGTTAGGATTATTTTCTACCTAGTATAGTGCACGGACGTACGATCGCGCGCGCGAGCTCTTTCGCGAGAGTTTTCTGCTGACGGATCACAACAACGTCGCGTCGCGGCGTACCTACGTCAATATATCGGGGTCAGTGTCATGACCTAGTTACAAGTGCGGAAATCATGAAGTGTTTACAATAACTTATTGTATAGGTGTTAAACTCGCCTTACAACTTAATAATGGCTACAAAAAAGTCTATTACTATTAAAACTGACCTAGAAAGGCAGTTATATGACTGTTATCTCCAAGAGAAAACAGATAGAGAAAACCTGCAAGTCATGGTACGTAAATTGAATGTACAAATTGATGCCCTGCAGGAACAAGTTCAGACACTTCAAGGAGAATTGAACTGCATTAAAGAAACAAAGGGGACTACAGAACCTGCTCAGACTACAAAAAATGACGTGGAATACTGTACAGACGAGGATGACCTTGCTAAAGAGACTGAGTGGATTAGGGCCAAGAGCAGGAAGAAAAGGAAGCTTAACACCTCCCTCTCTCCAAAACAACAACCCGGAAGCGCCCAACAAGACAATCACCAAAAAAATGAGAAAGTGACTTCGGTCAAAAAAGTGCCCTTACCACCGCCAATCATAATAGACGGAATCAAGAACTATCAAACGTTCTACGATTCGTTAATTGAAAGCCAACCAGCGGAATCATTTACAGCAAAAATGATGAATGGGGATTGTGTGAAGGTTAACGCCAAATCAGAAGACTCATATAGAGTAATTGCCAGGTTCTTGTCTGAAAAAGACTACCACTGGCATTCATACGAAAACAAGCAGGCTAGACCAATTAGAGTTGTGGTAAAGAAACTACACTCTTCTTGCCAACCAGATCGAATTAAGGAAGATTTAACAACCCAAGGCCTAAAAATAGAAAAGGTAGATAGTAAATTGAGCTGGAAGACCAAAGAACCACTCAACATGTTCGTTTTATCATTTTATAACGATGAAGATGTCAACAAAATCTACGGCATTAAGTACATATTAGGGTGTAAAATTGAAATACATCCACTCAAAAATCCAGCACTCATCCCCCAATGCAAGAGATGCCAAGCTTATGGGCATACACATAAATATTGTCAAAAAGAGCCAAGGTGTGTGAAATGCACTGGCAAGCATCTTACAGCCAATTGTACCAAATCTCCGCAAGAGAAACCAAAATGTATCCACTGCGGCCTACCTCACCCTGCCAATTATAGAGGGTGTGAAGTAGCCAAACAGATGCAAATTATGAAAAATAAAGTTTTAAAAAAGAAACCTACGGTGCCTAATACCCAACAGTTTCCTCCTATAACACACCCTGGTAAACAGGCGCAGAAAGCAAGTGTCCAGTCAACTGCAAAACAACCAGCCATGCAAGTAACCAACATTGGTACTTACGCACAAGCTGCAAAACAAGGATCTCAACCTCTGAACTTAGAGGATAAGATTAACCAGATCTTGAAGTGCATTACCTCATTTGATAAGAGATTAGAGAAGCTAGAATCCAGCACTAAAACAGCTGTCTTGAATAATCAAAAATGAATAACACACTTAAAATAATGGCGTGGAACTCCAATGGACTCCTCAAACATCAGCATGAGTTGCAGGCGGTCCTAGATACAGAAAATATAGACGTGTGTTTAATCTCCGAAACGCATTTCACAAAGCAATCTTTTATCAAATTTAGAGGATACATGATATATAATTCCCTCCACCCTAGCAACTCTGCCAGGGGGGGTAGTGCGGTTATAATTAAAGAAAACATTAGTCACTACGTGCAGTGTAAATATGAAGAAGAAGACATTCAAGCAGTGGCAGTATCTGTTAAAACTAAGTTTTGTCAAGTGTCCATTGCAGCCATATACTCGCCTCCTAGGCACATGATAAGAAAAGAGCGATACTTACATCTTTTTGAATTATTAGGCCAGCGATTTATCCTAGGCGGCGATTTTAATGCTAAGCATACGCATTGGGGTTCAAGACTTACTACAACTAAAGGAAGACAGCTCTTAAGTGCAGTTAAAGAAACACATTGTGAAGTAATGAGTACAGGCAAACCTACATACTGGCCCACTGACCACCAGAAAATACCGGATCTTATAGATTTTTTCATCTGCAAAAATATATCCACCAATTACATCAGTTTGGAGGAAAGTTTTACTATGGGCTCTGACCATTCTCCGATTATACTAATGCTAAGTCAAAAAATCCTATTAAAAGAAAGCCACTTAACCTTGGTTAATAAGTCCACAGATTGGGACAGTTTTGCTCTTGATCTAGATAATATTATCGACCTTAAAACTCCGATAAAAACGCAAGATCAGCTTGACTCAGAAGTAAACAAATTTATTATTAATATTCAACAATGTGCGTGGAGCAATACACCTCAGCTAAAACGCAAATATAAGGGATTTATCTATCCTAAAGAAATTGTGGACTTACTATCAGAGAAAAGAAAACAAAGGAAGTTGTGGCAGCAAACAAGGTTCCCGCGTCATAAAACAACACTAAATAACCTAACTAAACGACTAAAGAGAAAAATTCTACAATTTGAGGATGAATCTCTGAATACCAACCTTCTTCAGCTTACCAATGACAAATCAACGGATTACTCACTTTGGAAAGCGACGAGAAATCTAAAAAGGCAGATTATACAAATACCGCCCATCAGAGATAGCAACGGAAAATGGGCAATAAGCAATGACCAAAAGGCGTTCCGATTTGCTCAACATTTAGAAGAAACCTTTCAACCCAACGAAAGCTCTGTAGAAATACATGAGAGTGTAAATTTATCACAAAACCAAAGAATCAAGCTTGTGACTCCTAAGGAAGTAATGAGAGAAATTCAAAACAACATTAGCTCAAAAAAGTCTCCCGGTTACGACCTCATCACAGGGGAAATTCTAAAACGCCTCCCACGCAAAGCCATAGTAAAGCTGACCAAACTAATAAATGCTTCATTTATCTTAAAATATGTACCTGAGCCATGGAAGGTTGCTGAAGTCATTATGATTGCGAAGCCTGGGAAACCTCCCCACGAAGCATCATCATACAGACCCATTTCTCTGTTACCCGTACTATCAAAGTTATTTGAAAAACTGTTACTAAAACGGATAAAACCAGTAATAGAAGATAAAAACCTAGTTCCAGATCACCAGTTTGGCTTCAGAGAAAAACACTCAACGTTAGACCAGGTACATAGAATAACTAATGTTATTGAAAAAACGCTAGAAAATAAAGAAGTCTGTGCTACCGTGTTCTTAGACGTCGCGCAAGCTTTTGACAAAGTTTGGCATGAGGGTCTCATATTTAAGCTCAGACGCATGCTACCAGAATTTGTAGATATCCTAGAGTCGTATTTAACTAAAAGAATGTTTAGAATACGCCAAGAGGACGCATATTCCGAGCTAAAAACCATAAAAGCTGGGGTGCCTCAAGGAAGTGTGCTTGGCCCAATTTTGTACTTGTTATACACTTGTGACATCCCAGAGCTGGAAAACAGCACCATAGCGACCTTTGCAGATGATACTGCTATTATGGCCACCGGATCAAGCCACAGAGAAGCAGTAGAGAAAGTTCAACTAGCTGTGAACAAAGTTTACGACTGGACACAAAAGTGGAAGATCAATCTGAATGAGTCAAAATCAGTTCACATTAACTTCACAAACAAACACAGTGACTACCACCCACTCTACATAAATGGTATGCAAATACAAATACCTTGGCATAACTCTCGACGCCAAGCTGCGTTGGAAAGCCCATATCAAAAAGAAAAAACAGGAACTCGATATTCGTTATAAACGTTTGTATTGGTTACTGGGAAGGAAATCCTGTTTATCAATACATAATAAGTTGATAATATACAAGCATATTCTGATGCCAATTTGGACGTATGGTATCCAACTTTGGGGCTGTACTAAGCCAACCAACGTCAAAATAATTCAACAGTTCCAAAATAAAGTACTCAGGGCTGCTGTAAATGCACCCTGGTACATAAGAAACGATGACCTCCACCGTGACCTCGACATGGAATTCGTCACCACCATCATACAAAAATTTGCTGAAGCCCACGAACACAGACTCCATCGACACGTGAATGTTGAGGCAATCCAGCTGTTAGACAACACAGACATAGTGCGTAGACTAAAGAGAACTAAACCATTTGAATTAGTGTAGTGTAAGTGAATCAATAATAGTAACAATGTTGTGCTATTTATCTAACACATGAACAAAGTGTTTTATCAATTTTACCAGACTCTAAGGAAGTGTTACGAACGTGTGTAAAAGTGCATACCTAATTATGGACACTATTCTTAGCATTAACATAATTTATAACGTAGCATAATAAGTTAGATTTAAATTGTTTATTAGTCTTCTTAGGCTAGATTGCAATTAACTAGTAAGAACTTGGTTCTTACTAACAAGGAAAAAAAAAAAAAAAAGGATTATTTTCCCTCCTTGAATAGTAAACAAACTAAGTGTAGGTGTTATAACTTCGGTGATGAACTGATTACCTATCCGTTTCTTTGTCTAAAATGAGTATTAACTTATCACTATGATTGATTACTGAGCTTAAAGCTCGTATAAATGTATATCTAATTACCTCCTCAAGTTTAAAGCGTAGCTAGTTATGGTAGTACTATATTAATTCAGTGGTGTAGGTAATTAGATTTTATCTGCATGTAATGTAACAGTCAGTTGAATAAAAAATCGTATACAAATCAGATCAATAGTTTTGGCGTAATATGATTCTAGCTAGACAGAGTTTTAATGTTATAGATAGGTAGCTGTGTATAGGTTCCTGTGGGAATGACATATTTTCCCGAAGTAAAAAGTAGTCTGAATTTTGGTACCTTCCTACCCTATAAGTTAAGTAGTGTGATGGAATAATGTCGCTAAGTTTCGATCCAAGTAAAACTGTTAAGTAAATAAAGACAGTTGCATCAAAATTTTATCATAAAAATTCCCTAAATTATGGCGCCTACCGACCCTCTAAGTTAGAAAAGTGATCAAATACTAACTTGAAGTCTTAGTAACACTCAGTTAAAAAAAAACATCAAAATCATTTCAGTAGCTATGGCGTCATGCGCTTCTTGACACGATCACGCTAGATTTTCGCGGGAATGAGGTATTTTCCCGCCGTAAAAAGTAGCCTGTGTCCGTGCCTAGGATCCTATCTTTATATTAACCAAGTCTTATAAAAATCCGTTCAGACGTTAAGGCGTGAATGAGGTAAACTTTTAAAACAAACGATTAAAAATCAATAACTTAATTAGTTTTCTGCCTACTGCCTACGCCTTAAGTACGATAGCATGAATATTAATAGCCCATATCCTTTTCTAGGTTACTATCTATCACCTAACTAAATTTCATCAAAATCCGTTCAGCCGTTTAGGCATGATAGAGCAAAACTCCCAGCAAAAACCATAAAAAAATCACTAACTCAATTCAGTTTTCTGCCTACTTCCTACCCCCTAAGTACGATGATGTGATCATTTTGATTTTATATCCGTTTTTAGGTAACCATCTATTACCTTACTAAATTTCATCAAAATCTGTTCAGCCGTTTAGACGTGAAAGAGCAAAAGTCCCAACAAAAACGACTAAAAATCACTAACTCAATTTAGTTATCTGCCTACTGCCTACCCCTTAAGAACGATGGCGTGATTATTTATAGCCTATGACCATTTCTAGGTTATCATCTATCACAATACCAAATTTCATCAAAATCCGTTTAGGCATGAAAGAGCAAAAGTCCCAACAAAAACGACTAAAAATCACTAACTCAATTTAGTTATCTGCCTACTGCCTACCCCCTAAGAACGATGGCGTGATTATTTATAGCATATTACCATTTCTAGGTTATCATCTATCACCATACCAAATTTCATCAAAATCCGTTCAGCCGTTTAGGCGTGAAAGAGCAAAAGTCCCAACAAAGACGACTAAAAATCACTAACTCAATTTAGTTATCTGCCTACTGCCTACCCCCTAAGAACGATGGCGTGATTATTTATAGCCTATGACCATTTCTAGGTTATCATCTATCACCATACCAAATTTCATCAAAATCTGTTCAGCCGTTTAGACGTGAAAGAGCAAAAGTCCCAACAAAAACGACTAAAAATCACTAACTCAATTTAGTTATCTGCCTACTGCCTACCCGCTAAGAACAATGGCGTGATTATTTATAGCCTATGACCATGTCTAGGTTATCATCTATCACCATACCAAATTTCATCAAAATCTGTTCAGCCGTTTAGGCATGAAAGAGCAAAAGTCCCAACAAAAACGACTAAAAATCACTAACTCAATTTAGTTATCTGCCTGCTGCCTACCCCCTAAGAACGAAGGCGTGATTATTTATAGCCTATGACCATTTCTAGGTTATCATCTATCACCATACCAAATTTCATTAAAATCCGTTCAGCCGTTTAGGCGTGAAAGAGCAAAAGTCCCAACAAAAACGACTAAAAATCACTAACTCAATTTAGTTATCTGCCTACTGCCTACCCCCTAAGAACGATGGCGTGATTATTTATAGCCTATGACCATTTCTAAGTTATCATCTATCACCATACCAAATTTCATCAAAATCCGTTCAGCCGTTTAGGCGTGAAAGAGTAACAGACAGACAGACAGACAGAGTTACTTTCGCATTTATAATATTATTATATTATTATATTATATTATATAGTATGGAAGTATGGATGTATTATATGCTTACTGTTATGTATTATGTATTTGGATATTTTTTATTCAGTTATCAACAGCAAAAAAAGAATTATTTGTTACAAGATTTGTAATTCTGGAAAAGGGACGCACCAGGGGACTGTTTTTTGAGGTGTTTGAGGTTCATTTTCTCAAATAATACATTATTAAATTGCTGAATACGCAGTTGCATTCCAAGAATACGTAATACTATGTCGTTATTGATACAATAATCTGAGAAATATTACGTTTCACAACGTAAAATAAGCTTGGGACAGTGATTTTCCAGTTAGTGGAGAAATGCCCGTTTATATTTTTATGAGGCTAACTAAGTTCGCAGAAAGTGAGTGTGTGTGAAAAGAGTATGTAAGGATCGAAGCAGGTCCCTCAGGGCTACGGGTTGTTCGAAAGAGATACCGCGGCCCCAGACACAAAGGGCTAAGAAGGAACATGGGTGGTTTTTAGTCAGTAGAAGTCTGACACTCCCTACCGCTCTGCCTAGAATGGTAGGAGTTATATTACCGCCAGCATCAGATAAGGACTATGTGTATCTATACTCTGTGGCATTGTCTATATGATTTTATGCTGAGATAGTGGCCTTTTGGCCTCGTATGGGCCAAATTTTAATTTAATGTATTTTAATTAATTTTCAAGTGTTTCGCTTAAGGTGGTTGTTCCAGGGTAGCCCGCGAAATTCAAATTTTCTTACGTTTTTAGCGATTTGCAGGCCAGTGCTAGGTTGTATGTTAGTTTTTTTTTTTTTTTTCCTTATTAGTAAGAACCAAGTTCTTACTAGTTAATTGCAATCTAGCCTAAGAAGACTAATAAACAATTTAAATCTAACTTATTATGCTACGTTATAAATTATGTTAATGCTAAGAATAGTGTCCATAATTAGGTATGCACTTTTACACACGTTCGTAACACTTCCTTAGAGTCTGGTAAAATTGATAAAACACTTTGTTCATGTGTTATATAAATAGCACAACATTGTTACTATTATTGATTCACTTACACTCATTGATATAGAACTAAAGATAGGGTCGTCCGAACATTTTGCTCGATGCGTTCCCCATACAGAGAAACACCGACGCCATCTTTAAGAACTACTCGGGCTGCTCGTAAACGTAACCTTGTATGAGCGGCGTGGCGTGGTATTATCGAGGTATAAAGAAATTAAATAAAGCTTTCAATTTTAAAAAAAGTATGTTTATTGCAGTTTTTTATACATATTAATAATAATAATAACATTTTTATTGGCCTTCAAATAAAACTATTTTTTTAAACTTTTGCTTTTTTGTTATTTTTGACATATATTTTCTATTTTGGATTCATTCACATTATAATTTGCTTCTAATAAACAAAAACAATAATAATTGGTTTTGTTTGTAATTAAATATTATTGTAATTAATTAAATCTTTTCATTTCATCGGCTACAAGCCTACAACGCACGCCGCTGCAAAGTTATGTCGTACAGCCGTATGGCGCGTGGGGGCGGGGCCTCGCGTCGTCTTTGCCAAACGTCAAGACAAATAAGTTGGGAAGAAAACTGTTTTATTTAATGTTTTAAGTTGATTTACTGACATATTTTTGACTTACCGGTGGTATGAAATGTTAAATTTTTTTTGTTGTGCTTTGCGTGGTAGTTCACGCAACCTTTCACTACACAACTTGGCATTTTCACTTTACGGACGCACCCGAAGATAGCCGATCGTGAACTAGATCACGTTTGGAACCATGGAACCATTTTGGAACCATGTTCGAGGCGTCATTTTATCATGCGGTCCGCCCAGTCCTTACGAAGTAATATATAAGTCTATGCTTACACTACACTAATTCAAATGGTTTAGTTCTCTTTAGTCTACGCACTATGTCTGTGTTGTCTAACAGCTGGATTGCCTCAACATTCACGTGTCGATGGAGTCTGTGTTCGTGGGCTTCAGCATGTTAGTGAAAATATGATTCGCGGCTGTAAGACGTATGCAGTTACAGAATTATAATCATCATAATCATCATTACAACCCTCCAAGTTCATGTAACTCTCAAGAATGATTATTTCATCAAAAGGTCATTCTTGAGAGTTACATGAACTTGGAACTTGAACTTGTAATGATGATTTTGATGATTATAATTCTGTAACTGCATACGTCTTACAGCCGCGAATCATATTTCGCGGGCTCCCTGGAACATCAACCTTAACACTAGAGTGCACGCGCCCATAAATACTCCTTAAGCGCACGCGCGGGCTACAGGTGTAGCCCACTTATGGGTCAATTATTTCTCTGAATAAGGCAAAAAAATGAGTAAAACACAGCATATAATTACTAAACATGTTTATTTTTATCAAAATGGCTCATAAAATCAACAAAATTTAGATTCTTTATTATAATTTGAATTTTAACATAAACTTCTTAAAAATCAACAAATATTTGGAAGGGTGAGTTCTCTAGTCTTATTTTCATTTAGGAACGATATATTTATCACAAAAGGCGTTTATTTTAATCTAATTGAATCTATTATCAAAGTAACGGGTAATAAATCAGTCTATTGGCATACATTCCGGACACACGACTGCCTGATATGCGCTACAAATACGCCTCATACATTTGCTGCATTGCTTGCGCGTGCTACGGCCCTACTGCAAAAAGCACACCGACCAACTCCTCCCCGAATAGGCATATTTTGTTGCAGGGGTTGTTCTGCCAATCCTAGAAATATCAATCAATCAAAAAAATCAAGCAACCCTCGAAATGTCGTCGTCTTCATTATCCTCTAGCAGCCATCTTTGTATTTGGTCGCACAATCTCCCGCCATCTAAAAAGTGAACATAACACAATAAAGATACATGAAAAACCCATAAATACAAACAACAAACACTGAAAAATTAATTAACAGTACGTGTTGTAGAAATAGTGCAACAAATGTTTCATATTTACCTCAATTTCACCACTTGCACACTAAACACTTAATTTCCTCCAACGCTCGCGCGGGCTACAGGCGTAGCCCACCAACTTCAAGGGAGATTTTTGCAGACGTCCGTGAGCCGCGGGAGTCGGCACGCTGCTGGCGGGAGCGGGGGGTAATGCTTGAGGAATACATTAGACGATTGTGCTGTAGCGCGGCAAACAAAAATTATATACGACAATATTACACGCTGGGTTACATATGTAGCCCGCGCGTGCACTCTAGTGTTAAGTTTACTTTTTATATTTTATTTAATCTTTAATTTTTTATCAATTTATTTCGTGTCCTGTGTCAGACCAATACATACTTTTCTGCCTTTCTTTGAATTTGAAAATAAAAGTTCATCTACGGATACCTTCCTCCGGTGTTTCAATATAAATAAAAAATTGCGCAATAAAATAAAAAGAAAAAACAAAATAATAAAGTAATATGTCGTGTTTTATTGTCAGGTGTGTGTGTAGTAGTGCGGCGCTAGTTCTAGCAGCCATCGTTGCTCTATGGTCAACATCTCACGCATGTACGTCTTGTCGCCCGTGCTTTGTACGCTCGCAAACATCACCCTGGAATAAGAAAAAAATATAAGAAATCTATCTATTTAAGTGTACGGGCATGAAACTTGCGACGGCCGAGCGATGGCGACGCGATGCGATGGCGATTATCATTGCACAGTATAGCTGAAGGCACTGTCGTACTCAACGACCATACAGCCACTAGACGCCTAATACTCAATCTAACGCACGAAACAAATTCTGTCAACTCGCTGAGGTGCGGGGGAACGGGGTACTGCATTCTGATTGGCCCTTTCAAGGTCATTGCATTTTTACGGCCACAGGAGTGGTCGAAAGTTCGAAACTAATGCGAACTTTGTGAGTGACGACGGCTATAAGATTTATAGCCCTAATGTGTTGACAGACATTGGTCGCCTGTTATTAGGCGTCTAGTGGCTGTATGGTCGTTGGTCGTACTGTATGGATCGGAATGTTGGACTGTGAAGAAGATGGATGAAAAAAGGTTGCATGTTGCGGAGATGAGAATGTTGAGGTGGATGTGTGGTGTGACCAGCGGGGCGAGCACGGGCGTACCCAAGTCGTTGGTGACAAGACGTTATAAATTATGTCATGTCTTAGAATTTGTCATAAATGCTAGCACGGGTACCACATGTGATATAATATAAGACGCGACTTGTCTTTCTTGTTGCTGACTTCATAGTGTGACCTAGTATATTAAAAAAATAAAAATGTCTATGACCATCTGAATAGGCGACCAAATAAAATAATACGTTTAAAAGAGCACAGTTCATACAGTTAAACAACTTTGTAATTTTCTTGGGTAATAATTCATTTTTGACATAACACGTACGCGGCACGTCTTTCATTTTCTTATTTTATTTAATTGATAACTTGCTTTATCTAAAAGTTCTGTTTTTCTTTTAAAAGTTTGATGTGATTGTGAAAGTTTTGAAGTGAAATAAGAGTAATGGAAGGAAAAAAGCAGTAAGTATCACGACTTTGTATTCCTTTCGAGAAATCGTTGCCGGTAGGTACGACGATGCTATCAAAGAATATACTAGGCTACGGACGATCGTGATCGTATTCTTTGTTATAAAATCATTGTAATACCTACATATAAAATCATTATTTTCAGAACTCCCTGTCTGGCAACTCGAACGGATTAGAGGAGTCCCGAATGTTTCTTCGGAATATTTTCCTACTTTGGACCTCTTGCCTTCGGGCAAGAATATAATTATAATAATTTACTGCCATTTGATGCAGTAGTAAGCAGAAAAATATACTTATATTTTTAATTTACTTTTATCACCACCTCCGAACGAACGTGATATAAACGAGCATATTCATCTGTCAAAATGTGACATTTGTTACAAAATGGGTGCGCCCGTATTAGCAAATAAGACATAGGAGTCCCAACTAGACGTCAAGAAGTTGTATCACATATCAAGAAATTATCTTACGCCGCCGTGCTAGCATTTAAGACAAAACGGTTTTATCGCCCAAACTGTGATAAAATGTGTGACTCATGCCATGTCACTGTAGGCCGTGCTCGCCGGGCTGAATGGATAAAGTAAGGAACGAGTATATCAGAGGAAGTTTAAAAGTTGCGCCAATTACAGAAAAGTTAAAAGGGAATCGACTGTCGTGGTATGGGCATGTGATGAGGAGGGATGAATCGCATGTGACTAAAAAAGTTATCAATATAAATGTGGATGGATGGAGAGGGAGAGGAAGACCAAAGAAAAGATGGATGGAGTGTGTGAGGGGTGATATGACGGAAAAGGAAATAAATGATAACGTGGATTGGTTTTTATGTAATGTTATGTAATATTTACCACTTAGGTTGCTGCACTCTAAACAGACAGCTATCAGGACTGATATGTAGCTCCGCGCCTCTAATACCGCTGTACGTGGAACTAGTGTTCAAGTATGCCGCCTGAGGGAAGTAGCCGGATACCACGCATTTCATTATGCGTTCTGTAACACCTGGAAAGGGTTATGGTATTTTTTAAAGTAGGAAATGTAACTGTTGCATAGGTAACACAGGGTTATTAAAAAAAAATGTGAGTGATCACACTTGTGAACGAAGAATCTCGTCCCAAAAGAGTTTGTCTTTCTGTCTGCCTTTTTGGTTCGATTAATCTCGAATCGAAACGGCTGGACTGACTTTGGGAGGACTTTTACCAGGAGCTGGTATTATAAAGAGAAAATTAGGTTTCTTTTATTTTAAAAAGTATGAGGATTACATGCAAATAAAATTGCTAGTAAATAATATAAGAATCAACTTAAATTACTTTCTGAAGGGAAGTTAAAAAGTGAGTATAACAAAACTAGCTAATGAAAACAATGAATAAATACAATAAATCATATTTACCTGAACCTAAATCGATGCCATCAAAGACTTTGTCTTCCATTTGAAACTTTCCTTTTATTAGCTTTTCTAAGCTAGCTCGAACTTCACAAGCCTGCAAGATAAAGCATAAAATTAGAATAAGTATGTTACAGGTTTAAACTGAATTGTGTGGGTCGTAGTAGCGAGCGGGCCGTGTGTGTGTTACTGCGGCGTGGGTGGACTATGTGGACGACCATATTGTTATTTGTTTTTATACTTTTACGTATCTCGGCTTTATTACCGGAATTATAGAATAGTACGGGCCGGAGCCAAGTACTATTCCTGGAGAGTGGTGATGGGATGAGATGATGATATAGACGGGTTGTGTGAAGATGATTGAGCATTAAACTGTGTCTGTGTGGTGATTGAGGGTTGAGTACGTGAGGTGGAGATTACTGTCTCATTTTCATTATGTAAAAAAAATCTCACAATCCTGCAGGTATTAAGGATTGCGGCCTTCTGAAGGCTTTGATACGTGTATGGTGGTAAATCAAGACTAAGTGTTTTTAAAGACTGGTGGAGCTTATTATTACGACAATTCAATGTCCTCCTTATTATTATTACGACAATTAATAGGGGATCGGACTGAGTCAAAAAAATATGATTCTGTTCAGTACGTCAGTTAGATTATCGAAAAATATTGGATACGTGTTTTTTGTTTTAACGAATTAATGAAAATTGACGAAGATAAAAAGCGTTGTGACGTCACTTGTGGGTTAAAAATGTACTGACATGTAACGTTTTCGAGGAATTCACGAGTTTTAGAAGCACTGTATCGTCTTCATTTTTGTTAATGTGAAAAAAGAAAAAATAGGTGTTCAATATTTTTTGGAAATCTATCTGACGGACTAATTAGTTTTTTTTGTCCGATCCCTTATTCAATGTCCTCCACAACTAATGTGGAGAACGCCTTACAACATTCACATTCAACACTTTCCTCCCATAGTTGAACACTAACTTTTGTCAGACTGATAGACCGAGAGGAAGATGGCGGGAACCCTTGGATGGTTGTCTCACTAACTGGTGAGATGAAGCACACCATCATAAGAAGTGGAAGGAATTGGAGGGAGGCTTTGCTCAGAAGTGGGACAATATAATTCATCAGCGTGGGATAGTTACTTAAAAAAATATTTTTAATTTACAACTAGTGTGAATTCGGCCAGAAGGTGCTTGAGCCTCAATTTTTTCAAGTAGCGGTAGGTAATTTTATTTGTTCTTATTAATTTCTCTATTATTTCATTCCTGAAATTTTTGCGAACTTAGTTTTTTTTTATATTGTATTTATTTCACTTAAGGCGTTTTTTGTTTTGTGCTCTCACCATAAATCATTTTTATTATAAGTCTATACGTGAGGACTGTAATTGGCTTTCTGGTGACTATGGTTTCTTATTTTTGTTTGTTTTTATTAGCTGTAAGTCTTCGAAGTACTAAATAAATAAATAAACTATTTCTTCAATTTTAACCAACAATTTCTAAGATTAACACATTCAACTAAACAAACAAACTCGTCAGCTTTATAATATTAGTATAGATAGTATGGAACTAAATGGTCGTTACCTTTTCCATAACTTTATAGTTAACATAATACTTCTGACACCATTGTTTGCAAGCTTTAGCGTTCCTCTTGTCATCTTCAGAGGTCTTCAGTTTGAGGTACGCGTCCATTATGTTCAGGTACATTATTATATCGCCTTCGGCTACCTGAAACATTTTAAAAAGTTTTTACATCTCTCATATTCGGTAAGTAGGTCCTTATTACCCCCAAATGGGGCTTGTAGGTGACCAATTAGCGCTCTAGGGTATTAATGTCGCAAGAAAAGCCCTAGGGCGGTAAGTAATTAAAAAAAAAACACTTCACTCTTTCAAAAAGTTCGCGTACATCTAACCATCATAGTACTGGCAATAGACATCATGCATTCAGCCCAATGACAAAAGAGGTCGCTTCGCTATTCAGCCTTGTCTTCGTATGAGTATAACGCCTGTGTGGGGGAGGCTTAATAGTCATCAATTTTAAATATCGAACGGCAAAGCTCAATTTCGTTCTTGAAAAAATAAAATAAAAAAGTGATGAAAAAGGCGGTAATAGAAAACTTTACTTTCAATATTGTTTGTTTTTGGGTTTTTTTTTATAATTACGTGCTAATTAGGAAAAAACATGAGTTCTGCAAGTGATGAAGATATAAGTTGCACTCCCGGTTCAATGAAAATGGAAGCTGAAGCAGCAATTATAGTATATTATGCAACTAATGAATAAAGGACAGATTTAAAGCGAGGGCCGTAGATGAGTCCCGAGCAAGTGAAGGATTCTAATGATTGAATCACGAACGCAGCGAGTGATTCAACTGTTAGAATCCTGAACGACGCGAGTGATTCATGGCCCTCGATATAAATTCGTACTTTATTCAAGAGTTGCATACTATACTTTATACCATGACTACGAGAAAAGACATAATTCAATAAACTTTGTGTCCGTAAAATAGAGGATCGGACTGGGTCAAAATAATATGATTCTGTTTAGTCCGTAAGTTAGATTATCGAAAAATATTGAATACGTGTATTTTGTTTTATCAAATCAATAAAAAATTACGAAGATAAAACGCGTCAAAGATCTTGGAGTGGGGCTTGAAACGTCACTTGTGTCGTCGAAATGTACTATCATATGACGTCATACGAGTTTTCGAAGCACTGTATCGTCTTCATTTTACGTTTACGTGAAAAAGGAAAAAAATATGTGTCCAATAATTTTTGGAAATCTATCTGACGGAATAATTAGTTTTTTTTTGTCCGATCCCCTATTCACAGTAAGTATTTGAAATGGCGCCAACTCACTATTTTTTTTTCTTTATAGGCAGCAAAGGACACAAAACAGTTTTTAATCTAATGCCAAACTCCTTGTCGCAAATATCGACCAATCAAATCTCGAGAATTTATTTGCACCAAAGAGTTCTGAATGTCGAATCTGAGCGCAAGGAGTTTGTGTAAGCATTGAAATAGAGACCGGATATATTTTTGTGTTCCAAATTCAAACACCAAAATAGTGAATAAAAACAAAACAGTGATTAAAAGGCCTTTTTATTCACTGTTTTGCGAGAATAAAATAAGCTTTTTATAGTAGGTATGGTATAAACAATATTTTGCCTGAAAGTTCTAAAGAGAGATATTTGAAAACTTTATTCTTGTAATGCCGGTTTTTTTCTTCTTACCTCATAATCGAGATGTAAAGCAGAGTAGTTAGCTCGGGTGTAAGCATCAATTGCACCCTCGAACTATTGGCGCCCTCGCTGCGCTCGTGCGCCTAAATATCTCGGGCTGCAATTGATGCCTTACAGCCCTTGGCTACTAATCTACTATTTTTATGAACCCACTTCCCAAAAAGGAGGAGGTTCTCAATTCGATCGGTATGTTTTTTTTTTCTATGTATGTACATCGATTACTCCGCGATTTATGATCCGATTTACCTGATTCTTTTTTAGTTTGATGCGGAATAGTTGGCATTTGGTCCCATAAAAATTTTGCATGGTTTGGCGTAGTACTTTTCATTTTATGAACATTTTATAAAACTTATGAACATTTTTCGTTTATGTGTGTTCGCGAATAACTTCGTCGTTTATGAACCAATTTTGATGATTCTTTTATTATTAGAACGGAGATATTTCAAGAGTGGTACCATGATATCGAGGGTATAGTGCTCAAACCCAATAAGTGTCGAAAAATCAAAAATCGTTTTATTAGTACATCTTAATGTATTTTTGACGCTCTTTCTAGTGGTCTAATCCAATAAGTGAAATTCGCAGTAGAAAGATAATTACTATAGGTAATAACCCAATAAAGTCACCTCGTTTAGTCAAGACTTAAAAAGTGGTACCCTATAAAGCGTGTTGTCTTGTTAACATCATATTTTTATATTACGCTTAAACCACATAAAACTTATTATTGGTGTTGACTGTTCAATAATTTCAACTAAAATTACCCAACGGTTTAGAGGTAATAATCACTATTTGTATTTATCGGGTTTTATCTTTAACTACGTAGATAAAAAAACAATCTTAACCAAAAGCTAAATCAAAACAAGTGTATTTGTCGGGTTTTATTGTTCGATTATAATTTGAAAAGTAACAAGTTACGTTTAGTTATATGGTATTAGCTCTCTTCGTCAACTATTTTTCTTCAAACTTTGTTCGAAGAAGAACAAATAAAGCAGTCTGGTTGCGAAGAAGAACAATTTCCTTCAAGCACACACACACACACTTTCCCTGATGGTGCACCTACCATGAAGACTTCCTCGGAACCACATTTCAACACTCAAGGAGTGTCAAAGCCCAAGATGCAATCGTCCACTATGTCGGCCACGATGACAATGTAAACTCTATCTCCCAATTTTAACTCCACCTCCTGCCTCGGACGGTTATGTGCTGACCTACCGCTGTTAGTAATTGAAGACATTCGTGGTTATTAAAGTAGTCCCCAAGAAACCGTTTGCCAGGTGAGAATTGGCAACCATGTGAGAAGCTTCAGTATCCAACGTCAGTTTGCATGGAGTTCCGTTGACTTTGCCGTTGATGGTCAGGCTGTTCCCGTCGTGTGCTTGTGAGATCGACATCCTCGGCGTTCTTTCAAAACCAGCCAGCACCCGCCCCCCAGTCCTGGCATTTACTCGTTTCCCTGCTGTGGCTAGGCAGTCACTTCAGCCACCCTTTCCTGTGTGGGTTGATCTTCTCTTGGTGAGCTGCGCTTAGGACAGCTTGATCGAGGATGACCCCTTTCTCCACAGGTGTAGCAGCTAGGACTGTATCCTTGGGGGCGGTCGCGTACAGGTGACGCCACAACCTCCCCGACGCGGTGCGTACGGTGGTCCTGCCTCACTGCCTCTTCTTCTAATGCATGGACCAAGGCGTCTTTCAGCGTCTCATGATGCCCAAGTCTCACAGCGGCTCTAACTTCTAAATAGCGTATTCCATCTATGAACCCCTGTACCAGATATCCATCAATAAGTGCAGGGGCGGACCGGTATGCTTTCCGAACCAGCTTTTCAATTTCCAGGGCCCACTGCAGTAAGTTCTCGGCACTACGTTGAACGCGATCCCTTAATTTAGCACGAAATACATGCTCCAGGTGCGCGTCGCCGTATCTGGACTCTAATGCCTTCAGCAGCTGTTCGTAGGTCACATCCTTGCCGAGTGCCTCAAGAATGGTAAGGGCCTGGTCTCGGAGACCCAAAGTGAGCGCAGTCATGGCTTGCGCTTTGGTCCACCCATTCACTTTCATTGCGGCCTCAAATTGAATTTTATAGGCCGACTTTAAACCCGCATACCGACGCGACGGTGCAGCAATCACTAAAGTCACAGTCCCGTCTCCAAACTTAATTTCTCTCAACCTTCTTCACATCGGCAATCTGAATTTCGGCCTTTGCGATACGGTTGTCGTGCTGCTGTACCTGCTCCTTCATCACGTTCAGCTCTTTTCCAACTGATGCGTGAAGATCCTTTATTAGGAGCATCTGTTACTCTTGGCACCGCACCTGTTCCTCTTAAGGGCGAGCCCGCTCCTCTTGACTGCAAGCCTGCTTCACAATTTCCCGTTGCAACTGCTCCTGCAACTGGCGAGCCTACGTCGTGCTTGCTCCTGATGACGTGCCTGGTCCTCCTGACGACGTGTCTGGTCTTGCAGCAGCGCCATTAAATCAGACAAGGCAGGCACCGCCTCCGCCACCTCCTGCTGGAGTAGCTCCGGATGGGCCAGCGACTGGCTCTGACGTAGGCTGGACACCACCCGGTGTCTGTGTCGGGGAGTGTCCAAATCGCCTTTGGTCCATGCCCTGTTGTCGCTGACTCCTAGTACGGATACTATCCGTGTCTCGAATGTACCCGACTCTTGTAGGTTCTACACAGTTAGCAATTCGGTTTTTTGAAGATTCTGACTGGGTGACTGACGTTACATTTTCATACCAGAGGAACTCCATTCATGGATACGTGGTATGAAGACTTACACCAAACCTACAGCCAGCCTTCGAAAGTAACGAAGAATGATTTATCTTGTTTTTTATTGTGATTTTTTTAATAACCCATTTATTAAAGTACATAATAAATGTTTAAATCTCTAGATCTAAAACCCAATAAGTCGGTACCCTTTGTAACTTATATTTTTACTATGACAAAATGGACTACCTCAGAAACTCTAAAATACTGTTTTACACTAATTCAACGTATCCACTTTTACCACAAATACTCATTAGAACGATATTATTTGAATAACATAGGTATTTTTGTCCTTAAAACTTAAATATTGAATATCTCAAAAGTGTCAATTTCGGACTTATTGGGTTTGAACACTATACCCTCGATATGGAAACCAGATCCTGGTGATGGAATCCCAGAGACATCGAGGGCAACCCTCAATCATAGGCACGTATTACGTGTTTCGTGCTTTTTCTGACGCTGTACAAGCATAGGTTTCATCTATCTATATCTGTATCTATATACATATCTATATACATATAATAAAACAGTAAAAAAACTGTGTCTGTACATTGAATATATTAAAAAATTAATAATTGAGGGGGGTTTTGGGTTTGAGATATCTTTATTTCCCATAAGAAAAAAATCACTTACATGAGAAAATAATATTATAACTAGATTACAAAAAAAAAAGTATCTAACGTACAGTTTTAACAACAGAAAAAAAAATAATATACCCACAATTTACTTACAAAATAAAATATTTCTTCTATGAGTGTAGGGTAATTTGTAATAACTTGGGACAGCTTAAAGGTAAATACACGGAACGCGCGCAACTAGATGTGGTATGTGATGTACTAAGGTGCGCCCGATTTAATTATGTGTAATTTTAATTGTTTTTTAAATATTGAAAAAGATTTTACGTTTTTGATGACATTTGGTAGTTTATTATACAATGCAGCACCTTCGTACATCACATTTTTCTTGCCGTAGCTGGTACGTGGTGGGTATAATTGTATGTCATTTGCATTTATGAGCCCAATTTTGTGTATTTGATGTTTCTTTGTAAAATGTATTTGTGTGTGAATGTTATTATTAAGTATTTTTCTTATTAAGATGCAAGTATTATATATGTATGTTTGTGATATGTTCATTAATTTAGTTTCTTTGTATATTTGTTGTGTTGGTGTACTGTAATCATATTTGAAAAGTGTTTTTATTAATTTATTTTGTGCTATTTGTAGCGTTTCAATATTGGTTTTAGCCGCTGTGCCCCATACTTCTATTAGATAGTCCAGGTGTGGTTTTATCAGACTGTTATAGGTATATATTGTAGCGTACTTGGCGCGGAAGACATCGGACAACACTCCGTAGGGCTCCCGTGAGCGAAGTCAGTTTAGATCTAATCTTCTCCATATGTGGTTTCCAGTTAAGGTGGTTATCTAAAATTAATCCTAGGTACTTTTCGTGATCAACTTTTTTGATTGGTTGGTTATTTATTGTTAATTGTGAATTGTGTGTTATTTTTTTGTTTTTTGCTGCAAAAATTATATAGTTGGTTTTGGCTATATTTATTGTGAGTAGATTGCACTGAAACCACATATTTAAAAGATGTAGATCATCCTGCGCGTCACACATAACAGCGTCTACAGAGTGTCCAAAATAAAATAAAGTTTAGAAACAGTAATAGAGAACGAATCGAAAAAAAAAAGTCTGTCTGTTTGTCTGTGTGTCTGTTTGTCTGTGTGTCTGTTTGTCTGTTTGTCTGTTTGTCTGTTTGTTTGTACACGCTAATCTTCGGAACTACTCGACGGATTTGAATGGTTCTTTTTTTGTTGTATAGATATTAAGTCTGGCCAACATATAGGCTATAATTTATCTTGGAAACTTGAATACCTGATGCAGAACCGCAACAGACCAGCTTAACTATAAGAGATACAAAAATGGTACCATAGCAAAAATTGTTCCACGTGATGAGCATTTTCTGTAAAGAGTATAAATTCGAAGATCTGGAACACCTGATGTGGAACTCCAAGAGCCCAGCTACACTATAACATATATAGGAATGACGTACTCTTAGCAAGAATTGTTCAGCCTGATAAGCACTCTCTGTTGTCGTATAAAATTTGAAGATCTGGAACAGCTGATGTGGAAATCAAAGCTATCACTAATTTCACTGTCACTCAATCAACGAGACAGTCACTCATCAAAATTTCCACGTGAACGAAGTCGCGGGCATCAGCTAGTAGTAAATATTAATTCTATAAGATACACAACTAAAAATGAAAAAATAAAAAACTTTTTTGCAAAAAAAAAAACAACCGACTTCAAAAACACGAAAAAGTGAAAAATAAACTTCAAAAGAAAAATCAGCTTCTGAAATCGGTGACATTTGTTTTTTGATTTGGCTTTTTTTGCCACCGACTTTAATTTACTAGCATTCGCCCCTGAATTCGTCTAACCATTCGTTAGATTCGTATTTACTGTAACTGTCACTGGACACTGGGTATATCAAAATAAAATAAAAATTGAAAATAAAAAAAACTGGCCAAGTGCAAGTCGGACTCGCACATGAAGGGTTCCGTACCAAAACGGTGTGCTATAATTTATACAGTTTCTTCTACGGGCCAATGAAACTTGACCTCTGGATTGTATAGGCGCTCATACGATTCAGGGACCAAATTATATTGGTTAATTGCTGTTTCCATCTGTTGTTTCCATCCAAGTTCAAAATAATTTTCCTAGAAAGTTCTTATAAATTTCTACATTTCTGATTTTTTTCATATTTTCTAAACATAAGGTTCAAAAGTTAGAGGGGGGGGGACGCATTGTTTTTTACTTTTGGAGCGATTATTTCAGAAATTATTGACATTATCAAAAAATGATTTTAGTAAACCCCTATTCATTTTTAAATACCTTTCCAACAATATATCACACGTTAGGGTTGAAATTAAAAAAAAAATCACTTCCCACTTTACATATAGGGAGGCTACCCTAATAAAACATTTTTTTCCAATTTTTATTTTACCACTTTGTCGGCGTGATTAATACACATATTGGTACCAAATTTCAGCTTTCTAGTGCTAACGGTCACAGAGATTAAGCGATGACGGACGGACGGACGGACGGACAGACATGGCGAAACTATAAGGGTTCCTAGTTGACTACGGAACCCTAAAAAGTAGTTAAAAAACTAAAAACTTTTTTGCTTTTCAGTTTTTTCAGTCGGGTTTTTTTTAGTTTTATAACTACTTTTTTTTTACAGTCCATCCATGGTTTCTTTGCTCTTACTCTTACACCCATCCAAATTCATGCTCAAAACCACGTCTTTTACCATAACATTTCAGTTTTAGGTACATTTAATTTTTTATATTTCGTTTTCGCGTAACACCACATATTTCCTTTAGCATTGCCATCTTAGTCAATTCACATGCCTATCAATTATCCCTTTGGTAAGCCAACAAATAATAATAATTACCTCAAAGTTGTTTCTTCTGCTGATCTTAGCATTAACACTGTCTTGCCCACCGCTGGGCTTGAGGAACACGTTGTCCACTTGCAACATGGCGGCTATGGACAGAGCCTCCTCTATGCAACCCCATTCACCTGGAAACGTGTATTATTATGAACATAACATCACACCTTTACCCATTGATATAATAAAACCCTAGATGCACAGTCTCGAACAAAACAAACAGTCGAAGCTGTCGCCAAACACTCACCAATACACGCACTATTATCGATACACTATAAACATATTTTTTTGCAAATTCAACCTTACGCAGATTCCTTTAAGTTGTTTTTACAATGCAGTTATAAAAAGCAATATAAAAAGCATTTTGTACGACCGTGCAGAGACGCGAGCGACGCGAGACTATTTGAAATGAGTTCATTGTGAACTCATTTTAAGCGGACGGTTTTGAGACGCGGAGTGTGTATCTTGGGTTTTATTATATCAATGCCTTTACCGGTTAGATTCTACCTTTTATCTATAAATCTATACAAATAAATAAAGTTAAAGTGTCTCTATAATAATATCTAAATAACAGCTCATAATGAATGCATATGAAATTAAGTACGGTACTTATAACAAAACTAATTTTTTTAAAAGTTTTGTTTGTCTGTCTTTGTTTATATTTGTTTGTTTCAGTTAATTTCTGAAACGTCTGGACTGATTTTCACGGGACTTTTACTGAGAGATAGATGATGTTATAAAGTCTAACACAGGTCACTTTTTTAGAAAAACAATTGTGGTTCCATGCTGGAATTCAGCTGCATTTGGTAAGACTGGAAGCCAATCCCAACATAGTTGAAAATACTTCACAGATGATGAATTGTATTTTCGTGCAAAAAAAGTAAATCCTTGAAATTGGTAACAAAATCCGATTCAAATAGAGAAGTAATATTTTGTATAATAATTACACACGAACGTAGGTCGTGGGGTCATAACTAAAGTCCATTTCACGAAAGAAGTCCCGCGGACAATTGTGGAACTAAATTTGACAGATGGGGAGATTTATGGAGAGAGAGATAGCAACAGAATACAGCGCTGCGTCTGCGGGACTTCTTTCGTGAAATGGACTTTAGTTATGGACTTTAGAATCCAAGTGTACTAACCACTATTACACAGCATGGCCGCACACATAGGCTTGAGCGGTAACTCAGCCACAATCTCTCCCGCAGCCGTCAACTCTCCCAACTTGTCGATAGTCTTCAGCGCGTACAATGTCTCTAGACCTGACAGTATGCTCTTAGCTGGTGGCGGAGTGGGGAATGTGAATCTGGAAACAATAATTTGTTGATTGATAATTAATTAATAGCAGAGGAGCTCGTGGCTTGATCATAACTGCCGCTCGGGTCGGTTAAGTCGTGCTTGCCATTACCATTACCCATTATACTAGTTTCCTTCGTGCCTCGAAGCACTTTTAGCCGTTGATCCCGGCTGTCATATTATCAGTCATCTTGGCAGTCGTTACAAGTAGTCAGAGACCAAATCTGACAACCAGTTTTATCAAGATTTTACTAGGTTGTGGAATAGGCAGTAGGCCCAAAATACTGGTGCATCCGGTTAGATTGAAAGCCAACCCACTGCTTGGTTTTTTCCCAGCTATGGGAAAAAAAGCCAAGTAGATACCTTGCTTAGCACAGCACTTACTTTAAGTAGAAAATCTTGTTTTAAGAATGATAACTTCTTTCTGATTATTCACTGTACGCGAAGTGTGTAGTGGGCAGGGCTTGTTAACGTTACCAAATTCACGATAAAAGTATCGGTAAGTAACGATATTTTCATAATGTTAATTTATTAACGTTATCACTGGTATCGGTAATTTGGTATCGGATCAGTTTATTAATGTTCCCTGGTAACGGTAAAAGTATCGATACTTTTACCGTTACAGTCACTTACCATCCATTTCGGTTAACCCACGTAGGTAATTTTATATACTAAATGAACAGATAAACTGTTTGCGTTCGGTTTTGGGTGGCGACTAAACTCACAGCAAGTGGAAAGAGAAAAAAAAGCTATTTTGACGACATAAATGCGTCGTAAGAAAGAGATGAAAGAAAAATACCGTTACCGTTAGGGTTAATTTGGTATCGGTATCAAGTATCGTTACCTGATAACACTATCATTTAACGGTAAATCATTGATAACGTTAAGTCAAATTACCGGTAAAAGTCCACCCAACTATCGATACGAGACTTAACGTTACCTATGAAATTAACGTTACCTTCGAATGAAGGAGGTAACGATACCTAATTTTTAACGGTATTCAAAGCCCTGGTAGTGGGAGACATTTGAAAGTCGGCCGGAATAGAAAGAGATAGCGCCATGATCTGAAAGCGCTTCATGAATGCTAATTTAAGGTAGCGCAGGGGAAGATTACCTAGAACGATAAGTGGGAGGCCGTTGCTTAGCAGTGGGACTTAGAATAAAACTATCTGTGTACCTGTGGCGACTAGCGACATCTATCGCAACACCTGCGAACTAGCGACACAAATTCCTACATCGCGCTATCATCATTATCCGCGACATAAGCCTTTAAAATTAAATATAAGGTTCCATTAAAATAGGTGGACAAATTTTAACATAGCGTTCAGTACATCTAACCAAAGATACCTAAACAAAAAAAACACTAAATAAAGTGATTTTTTTATTTACAATAATAAATTGCCGGCACTCTAGAACAACCTCATCCTATAAGAGTAGGTACTTAAATGCGATTTTCTTATTATTATTTTTTAACATCATCCTTATTTCGGTGGTCTGAATGATTTCTAAAATTTTGTCCACCTATTTTATTGGGACCTTTTATAGGAGTTCCCGACTTAAAACTGTCGGGCAGTTAGCCCGCCGGACACAACACCCGTCCGCGAGGAGGATCCTCCCTTTTCTATGGGGGATGAGGAACTTTTCACCCTGTTCCTCATTACCTCCTACATACCAAATGTCAATTCCGTGCAATAGTTTTTGCATGAAAGTCAAAAGTCAAAATTCATTTATTCAAACTAGGCTGATAATCAGCACTTTTCGAAGGTCAAAATTTACTTTACCTTACTACAGTGAAACTTGGCTAAAATCCACCAATCCTCATCAACTTTCCTTTCTATAATAATAAGAATAAGTAATAAGATAATAGTAAGCTTACCTAAGTAAGTTATGTATGCCTAAAGCTTTGAGCTGCAGCAACATCCCCGACAGATCACTGCGACACATCTCAGGAGGTACTGATGGCGGCAACTTGTCGTACTCCGCTTCTGTGTATAACCTGGAAAAACCAATAAAAATAACATAAAGGAACGTCTGTAATTCCCAAAGGGCATAATAGGGGATCGGACTGGGTCAAAATAATATGATTCTGTTTAGTCCGTACGTTAGATTATCGAAAAATATTGAATACGTGTTTTTTTGTTTTATCAAATCAATAAAAAATGACGAAGATAAAACGCGTCAAAGATCTTGGAGTGGGGCTTGAAACGTCACTTGTGTCGGTAAAATTAACTATCATATATGACGTCACACGAGTTTTCGAAGCACTGTATCGTCTTCATTTTAAGTTTACGTGAAAAAAGAAATAATACGTGTCCAATAATTTTTGGAAATCTATCTGACGGACTAATTAGTTTTTTTGTCCGGTCCCCTATTATGTAACAGCACCGAAATGCCGGGAAGTCGAAACTAAAAATTTACACGGTAAATATCCCGTTTTCAGTAACTAACGCCCAAATACTCAAACGTCACTCAATTTTAAGTTGCACTTAAATCTCGTGCTGCCTTTGTTACTTTAACGCAGAGTGACAGAGATAGCAGGAGTTTTGAGGGTTACTTAAAATTGAGTGACGTTTGAGTATTTGGGCGTAACTGTTGTTAGTGTCTGTTTAAAAACTTATAACATTTTAGCGGCTTCAGACAATTCTTTTCTCTTTGGTAACAGGCGGAATGGCAGAGTTTAGGGGTCATCATGACGACATAAATCAGTATTGTTTTAATGTAACTCCAGTAACAATTAACCAGTTATTTTTGAGTTCGATGTAACCGGAGGCGAGTCTATAATCATCAGCCGGGCACATATCCGAACTCCGGATAACTATTATGTACCCAATCATTTCCTCTTCTCCTGATTCTTGCAAAAGACAAACCGTAATGAGGGCTACCGTTTTTGTGCTCAGCAGTTGGCGCCACTGGCGAGTGAGGTCCGATCTAAAGAACTCTAAACTGTAAAAAAAAGAAAAAATAGCTGTAAACTCTGTAAAGAAGCTTAATTTCGACAAAATATTTTGTTTGTAAACAGTAAACAAAGCTCTGAATTAGCTGTTCTTTCAGTCCGTTTAACTTTGCACCTCTTTTTCTTAGTTCCACTTTTAAAGCACTGAGATTCATTGACCCGTAAGTCGTATTTGCCATAATAAAGATGTTTTAAATTAAATATTTTGTAATACCTCAAAATTAAACTTAATAAAACCGCGCAGCCCACCCATTAAAGTGACAAGTGACAATTTGGAGACCTCACGCTACACTAGCGCCTCTAGCGGCGAATTCACACGCTTTAGCCCTCATTGACTACTTTTATAAGCGTTATGACAAATATTAAAGTTGTAAAGAAAAACGTTCTTTATAACAACGCAATAAAGTTCGTTTACCTGTAACAGTTCCCGCGACTAGTCCTGCCCGCCCGGCCCGCTCGTTGTGTCGCGTTGTTCTTGGAGATACAAGTCACCGTCAGACTCTCCACTCCCACTGATGGATCGAAGAAAGGCAGCTTGTGGAAACCGCTGTCTATTACTGGAATTTTAAATGAATATTAAGATAGAATATAGAAATTAAGTGAAGGGTATAAAGTATTCCCGTCGGGGCTGTGGATTATCGAAAGGTTAACGCGGCTCCGACACAAGGGCGAAGAAGGAACATGGGTTCGGTTTTTAGTCAGTAGAAGTCTGACACTCCCCTTCGCTCTGCCCAAGAGCGGGGGGGGGGGGTGTCATTCGATGATTTTCCACCCACCAAAAAAAAAAAAAGGGTATAAAATATTGTTGTGGGTTGATCGAGAGAGATACCGCGGCCGATATGGGCTTTGAAGGAACATGGGTGGTTTTTAGTCAGTAGAACACTGACACTCCCTTCCGGTACGCCCAGAGCGAGAGGAGTCATTTGATTATTTCCCAATCTACAAAATAAAGGTATAAAGTAGTCTACATCCTCCATGTTTCGCTAAGTCTTAAAATCGACAGAGCAAAGCGGGAGTCTAGCAATATTAAAAATACATTTACATTGAGGATTTAAAATTTAGGTAAGTTAAATAATAGTGTATTGATAACATAATAAACTCAATCAATCCTTATTTAATTGAAATCTATACTATACGTCATCCCATTTAGAAGAAAATCGCGGTCCCATATTCCTGGGAACCTTCTAGTTACGAAGATTATGGACATCAGTTTCAATTTCTTACATAAGTTTTTGCAGGGGCAGTATAACGATGTTCTCAATGTTAATCATTCAATGCTTTCATCAGCACATTGGGTTACATTGCAGAGCTACTTCTTTCCATAAGGATTCTAAGATTTCGGCTGCATTGATAACTCACCATAAACAACCCCCGGTATAGTAACACTGGTCTCAGCCACATTAGTAGCCAACACCACCTTCCTGACATTATCCTCAGTCCTCTGGAACACCTTGACCTGCTTGTAATGCGGCAAACTGCCGTACATGGGAACTGCTAACATGTTGATAACTCACCATAAACAACCCCCGGTATAGTAACACTGGTCTCAGCCACATTAGTAGCCAACACCACCTTCCTGACATTATCCTCAGTCCTCTGGAACACCTTGACCTGCTTGTAATGCGGCAAACTGCCGTACATGGGAACTGCTAACATGTTGATAACTCACCATAAACAACCCCCGGTATAGTAACACTGGTCTCAGCCACATTAGTAGCCAACACCACCTTCCTGACATTATCCTCAGTCCTCTGGAACACCTTGACCTGCTTGTAATGCGGCAAACTGCCGTACATGGGAACTGCTAACATGTTGATAACTCACCATAAACAACCCCCGGTATAGTAACACTGGTCTCAGCCACATTAGTAGCCAACACCACCTTCCTGACATTATCCTCAGTCCTCTGGAACACCTTGACCTGCTTGTAATGCGGCAAACTGCCGTACATGGGAACTGCTAACATGTTGATAACTCACCATAAACAACTCCCGGTATAGTAACACTGGTCTCAGCCACATTAGTAGCCAACACTACCTTCCTGACATTATCCTCAGTCCTCTGGAACACCTTGACCTGCTTGTAATGCGGCAAACTGCCGTACATGGGAACTGCTAACATGTTGATAACTCACCATAAACAACCCCCGGTATAGTAACACTGGTCTCAGCCACATTAGTAGCCAACACCACCTTCCTGACATTATCCTCAGTCCTCTGGAACACCTTGACCTGCTTGTAATGCGGCAAACTGCCGTACATGGGAACTGCTAACATGTTGATAACTCACCATAAACAACCCCCGGTATAGTAACACTGGTCTCAGCCACATTAGTAGCCAACACCACCTTCCTGACATTATCCTCAGTCCTCTGGAACACCTTGACCTGCTTGTAATGCGGCAAACTGCCGTACATGGGAACTGCTAACATGTTGATAACTCACCATAAACAACCCCCGGTATAGTAACACTGGTCTCAGCCACATTAGTAGCCAACACCACCTTCCTGACATTATCCTCAGTCCTCTGGAACACCTTGACCTGCTTGTAATGCGGCAAACTGCCGTACATGGGAACTGCTAACATGTTGATAACTCACCATAAACAACCCCCGGTATAGTAACACTGGTCTCAGCCACATTAGTAGCCAACACCACCTTCCTGACATTATCCTCAGTCCTCTGGAACACCTTGACCTGCTTGTAATGCGGCAAACTGCCGTACATGGGAACTGCTAACATGTTGATAACTCACCATAAACAACCCCCGGTATAGTAACACTGGTCTCAGCCACATTAGTAGCCAACACCACCTTCCTGACATTATCCTCAGTCCTCTGGAACACCTTGACCTGCTTGTAATGCGGCAAACTGCCGTACATGGGAACTGCTAACATGTTGATAACTCACCATAAACAACCCCCGGTATAGTAACACTGGTCTCAGCCACATTAGTAGCCAACACCACCTTCCTGACATTATCCTCAGTCCTCTGGAACACCTTGACCTGCTTGTAATGCGGCAAACTGCCGTACATGGGAACTGCTAACATGTTGATAACTCACCATAAACAACCCCCGGTATAGTAACACTGGTCTCAGCCACATTAGTAGCCAACACCACCTTCCTGACATTATCCTCAGTCCTCTGGAACACCTTGACCTGCTTGTAATGCGGCAAACTGCCGTACATGGGAACTGCTAACATGTTGATAACTCACCATAAACAACCCCCGGTATAGTAACACTGGTCTCAGCCACATTAGTAGCCAACACCACCTTCCTGACATTATCCTCAGTCCTCTGGAACACCTTGACCTGCTTGTAATGCGGCAAACTGCCGTACATGGGAACTGCTAACATGTTGATAACTCACCATAAACAACCCCCGGTATAGTAACACTGGTCTCAGCCACATTAGTAGCCAACACCACCTTCCTGACATTATCCTCAGTCCTCTGGAACACCTTGACCTGCTTGTAATGCGGCAAACTGCCGTACATGGGAACTGCTAACATGTTGATAACTCACCATAAACAACCCCCGGTATAGTAACACTGGTCTCAGCCACATTAGTAGCCAACACCACCTTCCTGACATTATCCTCAGTCCTCTGGAACACCTTGACCTGCTTGTAATGCGGCAAACTGCCGTACATGGGAACTGCTAACATGTTGATAACTCACCATAAACAACCCCCGGTATAGTAACACTGGTCTCAGCCACATTAGTAGCCAACACCACCTTCCTGACATTATCCTCAGTCCTCTGGAACACCTTGACCTGCTTGTAATGCGGCAAACTGCCGTACATGGGAACTGCTAACATGTTGATAACTCACCATAAACAACCCCCGGTATAGTAACACTGGTCTCAGCCACATTAGTAGCCAACACCACCTTCCTGACATTATCCTCAGTCCTCTGGAACACCTTGACCTGCTTGTAATGCGGCAAACTGCCGTACATGGGAACTGCTAACATGTTGATAACTCACCATAAACAACCCCCGGTATAGTAACACTGGTCTCAGCCACATTAGTAGCCAACACCACCTTCCTGACATTATCCTCAGTCCTCTGGAACACCTTGACCTGCTTGTAATGCGGCAAACTGCCGTACATGGGAACTGCTAACATGTTTGCCGCTCTGATGCCGCTGGGGAAGTGGGAGCGGGTCGTGTTGGTGTCGTTGTTGATGTCGGCGTAGGCGCGGAGGGTTTCTAGGGCTGATTGGATTTCTTCCTGTGGAGTTGGTGAAGGTCATTAATTGAAATTAAAATATACAGGGTGGTGTCGACAATACGACAGTTAATAAAAAAATACTAGTCCTTAAATATATTTTTATTTTGTAAACCAAATAAATACAAACAACGAAATAGAACTACTTTTACAAATATTGGTTTGATCATTAACTCAAACTCAAAGCATGTATTACAACTAGACCATTATTATGCCCTTTTCAATGACAAAAACTAAATTATACGAGGTGAGAAACTGGTATGAACTGGTAGGTATGGCTTTAGAAGCATCAAAAGTAAAAGGAAAAAATGTTGAACTTGCACACAAAGAACGAGCCAAAACCGCCGAATAGTCATCAATCGGATGTTTTTGATAAAATAATTATTTAATTGGCCCTTACTTTAGCACACTTGAGGAAAAACTAATAGATGAATCATTTATATCATTTTACACTTACTTGTGACGTCAGAAAGGCTAGTATATCACCAAAAGGTTCGTTTTCATGTATTTTGATCACCGTCTCCACTGTAGCTTTCACGTAGTCCGGTACTGGCTCTGAAACATGTATGTTGACATGACATAACCAGCATACCATGAAATACTATGTATGCTGTTTATTCGCAACATCCAACGAGCGTTTTTTGAGTGATTTGTGTTTTGGAGCGAGTGTTGCGATTAAGGTCGGTATTGATTTATTTAAACCGTATAATTTACCTTCGCTATAAAACACATCAATAGGATGCGTCCTCCCCTGCATGGACATGATAATGGACGTGCTGGGCTTGTCCGACTTCTTGTCTGTCAGGTTGAAGAAGTCCCGCAGAAACTCAGCATCCATAGTCGCTGATGATACTACTAGCTTCAGGTTCTTGCGTTTCTGGAATAAATGAACGAAGATTAAGGCATAATCATCAATCTATGCAATCGCTGGTCTCACAATGTTAAAGGAAAATATCGTGAGGAAACTTATATCTTAGAATATCTTAGAACCAAGAAATTCGAAGACGTGACATCTGCCAAACCGTACTGGGCCCGCGTGGTCGATTTTAGCCCATTCCTCTCCTAGAGATGAGGCCTGAGTCCCTGCAGTGGGCATATTATAGGCTGATGATGATAATGATCAATCTATAGCCTTTCTGCCTCGTCTAGTGATCGCAAACGCGATTGCTGAGCGATTTTGGGATGGTGGGTCCCAGGTCGGGCAGTGTTACTGGGTTATTCAATCATGATTTTTTACAATAGCAGCGGCGTCTGGATTTGTGCCCGGTTGATGGCAATAGGCTCGCCCCCTATTACATGGGACTTAAACATAACTGGCGAAATGTGGGTGTACTATTAGGTATAGGTAAGATACACCTCTGCCTAAACCTTTGGAGATTACTGGCGCCATACAAGCTAAAACATGATCATCATCAATAGCCTAATAATGTTCCCACTGCTGGGACACACTCCTCATCTCTTTGAGAGGGAATGGGCTATAATCTACCACGCGGGCCCAGTGCCGATTGGTAGTTAACACATGTCTTCGATTTTTTTGGTTCTAAGACATGCCGGTTTCCTCACGATGTTTTTCTTTACCGTTTTGAGAGCAGAGGTGATGAAATAAATTACACAAAGTAATGTGCCTGCCTGGGTTCGACCACGAGCTAGTGTTCGTAAGTCGGGGCCGCCACCACTGGGCCACCGCTGCTCCATAAAACATGATAATTGATATTTTGTACCCTGTCCCTACCACAAAGTTGTCTTATTTAACCCTAAGGTTGACTGGTAGAGAATGCCTTGTGGCATTAAGTCCGCCTATGTATCACTATTGTGCATGAAGTTTAAATAAATAAATAAATAATTAGTACCTTTATAATTTTCTTCAGCAATCCCATTAGAACGTCTGTCATCTGTGTTCTTTCATGGACCTACAATTTAAACAAAAATATGCTAATTAATAAAAATATTCAACTTTATCGTTTTGTCGTCAACGGGAAAAATTATTGTACCTACGTTCGGTTTTTGTTGTAATATTTCCTCTGTTTAATTAATTAATGTTACACAGCTATTTCCAATAATATTGTAATTTTTACTGAAAATCGGTTTTTTGTTTCCAAGCGGGTGTTTTTATTTCAAAATAGGCATTTGACCTCGATCACGCACGGCCCTTTTAAAAAAGAAAAAGCTGGATTTCAGATTGTCTTTTTAACCGACTTCAAAAACAGGATATTCTTAGTGCAGCTGTATTTTTTTTTTCACTGTAGTCATATAGGCCAATTTAGGCATATCTACCGATTTAATAGCATTTTTGGATAACCCCTGCTTAAAATCTATGTTATTTTGGACTGGAGTTTGTCCTAAAACCTATTCACTTTTAGGTAGGTAGGTACATTTTGTAACGAGGGATTAGTCAATAGAACCAGGTTCTACGAGCAGAAACAAAAACTGACAGTGTAATATTTGTTTAAACAATATTGCAATATACTGACCTCATCAAGGACGATGCAAGAATACTGCATCAGTAGCGGCGATGCGAACATCTCTCGTAGCAACACACCTTCTGTCATGAACTGAAACAAAACATTTATGTTACTAGCTTTTGTCAGCGGCTTCGCCCGCGTGAAAATGATATAATTTTCCATACAAACTTTCATCCCCTATTTAACTACCTTAGGGTTTGAATTTCGAAAAATCCTTCCTAATTCCTTGTCTACATTATAAAGCGAACCTCTGTGCAAAATGTCAGCTTTCTAGGTCCAAGGGTTTGGGCTGGGCGTTGATGAGTCAGTCAGTCAGTCAGGACTTCTCTTTTTATTTTTATAGATTACATACTAGTGATGACTTGGTAAAGGTTGCAGGGATCCGCTGGATGGGAGAGACATGGGACCGGTTAATGTGGCAACACTTGAGGGAGGACGACGGACGGATGTCTTTCCGCTGAAATGATGATCTTCTTCTTAGCGTGTCGATGGCAAATTTCAGTTAAATTGTTTTGGCCCAATATTCAGCTATGCGAACTCCACTCGCTGATGCAGTCATAAGGTCGTCAAGTGTGCAGGTGTCAGGACATGCAGCGCAAGATGGAAGGTGGGACATTATCTGCGGAGATACGCCGCATACACACTTGAGGTCAGCAGGGCTATTGCGTATCTTTTAATGACAGTGGATAACTTATAATGTCTATCAAATGGTGAGTTTTTAAGAAAAAAATGTACCAAACCGTAACCAATTTACAGTTAATCTATGGACATTTCTGATAGCCACTGACGTTAAAAAGATACGCAATAGGGGGGCTGAGCCGTCAATGAACCCCCATCTGAAGAGATTGTCTTTGCTACGGCCGACCTGGGTTCGGAGTCTATTTAGGGATTTCCAAGTCGGCCTTATGATGATGAAATGATGATGATTACTAATTATAACTATTTAAAATCTACCTAACGAAAAAGCGACAACTGAAGAATTATTTTTGTTACAACACCACTCGTTATTTATGACGATACCTTTGAGAGCAGCGATGGCCCAGTGGTGGTGGGTCCACAACAACAACAAAATAAAACAAGTAGGTATTTAAGGGGGGCTCCCATACAACAAATGCGTTTTTTTTTTTTTAAGAAAAAAGAAAGAAATAAAACATATTTATTTAGTACATGCCACAAGTGCACACAATACAACAAACAATAAAGAAAATGAAAAAAAAATAATATGTGTGCATCTCACGGCTGCGCCAAATAGGACCCAGTTTAGCAAACTGCCGAGCAGCTAGTGCCCGACGCTGGTTTTCAACTGGCCCTGAGATGGTGACTTAACGAACGTAAAACAGTTAAGCCCTTTGTGTGTGTATAAATATGTGTGTGTATGAGAAGGTATACGTGTGGTAGATCATTATTATGTAAGTCATATTTTAGAGTGAACAAATATAGTTTAAAAACTAAAGAAACCGACCGTTATAAAGCCTACATCACAATAGACAAGAAACTCCATGGACAGGGAAACTATTACCTAATGGACAGAATGTTCAGTACAGAGTTTTAGCAATGCTCGATAGATAGGGTTTCTTATATAACTTAAATATTGATGGCAATTCGCGCCATGCTTCCGCTTGTTCAGCGATTTCTTATCGTTTTATAGGTATTTTTATTACCTACTTTGCTGTAAAAAATATTACGATGATTATTTTTCCAGGAAACTCTTTGTCGAAATTATTATGGAGTAGAATGGAGGGGAAAAAAATATGCGTTTTCCTACAAAGCTGCAATACCTACACGGTCAAAATGTATGGAACAGCTAATTTATTTAAATTCATCATCATCGTTTCAGCCCGGAATCACCCTCGGTTGGGTATAGTATAGGCCCATCCCTTTTTTTTTTGGTGGGTAAAAAATCATCAAATAACCCCCCTCGCTCTTGGGCAGAGCGGAAGGGACTGACAGACTTCTACTGACTAAAAACCACCCATGTTCCTTCTTCGCCCTTGTGCCGAGGCCGTTATCTCTTTCGATAATCCGCAGCCCCGACGGGATAGGCCCATCCCTTTCATAGAAAAATGTCTTTGTTTGCCTATCTGCCGTCCATAGAAAAGTTATGAGGGTTTCTCCAACTATTTCGGTGTCAGGTCCTCTACAGCTGGTATTAGCAGCGGTATACCCCACTTGTTCGTCGAAAGCTTCGCTCATCTGCTGCACAATGAACCATAAGAAGAAGAGAGAGAATAGGGTAGTTGACTAAAAAAATCTAATTAATCCGTCAGATAGATTTCCAAAAAATATTGGACACGTACCTATTTTTTCTTTTTTCACGTAGGTACTTATACAATAAATGAAGAAGATACAGTGCTTCGAAAATTCGTGTGACGTCACAGTTTGGTCCATTTTTTACCAGAAAGTGACGTCATTAGCCCTCACGATCTTTGACACGTTTGATTTTCGTAATTTTTTATTAATTTGATAAAACAAAAAAACAAGTAAGTATCCAATATTTTTCGAAAAACTAGCAGACATGACGGACCAAACAGAATCATATTTTTTTAGTCAGTCAACTACTCTATTATGTTGTGCTGTGTGAGACCAACAAAAACATTTTCTTTCTTTCTTTCTTTCTAGATAAGAGCGTAGGTACCTACTACTAGGTACTTACCATAATCCCAGTGCCAGTACCTCTACAGCTGGTATTAGCGGCGGCATACCCCACTTGTTCTCCAATTGGTTCACCCCTTTCTTCAGCCACTCGGCATGCAAGTGACACCGCAGCGGCAACCCGCGGCTGTGTCACGCAGACTTTGTGGCCGATTTCGTGGAGGTACTGGAAAGAAGACAGAATTATGGTTTAGTAACGAGAAATTAATAAAATGCGAATAGGCCGAGGTAGGTATCGAGGAGCAGCGGTGGCCCAGTAGTGGCGGCCCCGATTTACGAGAAACTCGTAAGTTAAAGGTGACGGAAAACCTCATAAAGAAACCGGCCATGTCCTAGAAAAAGTCGAAGACATGTGACATCTACCAATATGCACTGGGCCCGCGTCGTGGATTATAAGCCATTCCTTCTCATAGAGGGAAGGCCTGTGTTACAGCAGTTGGAACATTATGCAAGTCCCATGCCTGCAAGGAATCGAACAGCGGCGGAGAGCTAGATCAGGCGCAGGATTAAGGCATGAGGGTATCATACCGCTAATTACTGAGAAATTTCTCATAGAAAACCATTCGACAAAGGATGATGATAAGAATATGATGGTGATGCTTTCGCAGCCTTCAGGATAGCCAATGTTTACTGACATAGCCATTGAGTAACCAAAAATCCAGGCCAGATTTTTTAAATTCCGGAGCTATTTATACCTTCAGGAAATTACGCAAAGATGAGATAATCCGTTTAATATTGTTTAATATGCCTCAAATATCGATCTTCTTCTTCTTCAGTCGGTCCCTCATTACTGAGGATCGTGGTCACTGGACCCCTTCAAGCGGGCAATCTGCCTCCATCTACTCCGGTCTGAAGTTGCCCTCACCACCTGCTGAAATTCGCTTGAGGAAATAGCCTCTTTTACTTGGTCGGACCATCGTGTTGGCGACCGGCCTCGCGCTCTCTTGCCTTCGGTATATCTCCTCTTCGCATTATGTGGCCGAAATAGGACAAAATACGCTGTAGGCAAACTGTAGACAATCTAGTCTGGATATCGAGTTGGGAAAGGACAGACACATTTGTGCGTTTGGCTGTCCATGGAATTCGGAGCATTCGCCTCCAGCACCACATTTCGAATGCGTCTATCCTCTGTCTTTCTCTTGTTTGGATTGTCCACGTTTCAACTCCATAGAGGAAAATCGGGAAAACTAGTGCTCTTACTAAACGGATCTTTGTTTTAAAACTTATACCTCGATTTTTCCAGATGTTTTGGAGACGTGTTATAGCATCCTTAGCCATGGCTATCCGCCGTTTTATTTCCGGGGCGCAACTACCTTCATTATTTATACTAGAGCCTAGATAAACGAAACTGTCCACAGTATCGATGCCTTGGATGTTATAGGCGCCCGATAGCTTTCCCGCACGATCTATCACCATAAGCTTGGTTTTCTGCCTATTTATTGCAAGCCCTAATTTGCCACTTTCCACCTCCAACTTGTACAGTATCTCTTTCATATCGCTAAGTGTTGTAGCAAGGAGAACGGTGTCGTCAGCGTACCTCAGATTGGAAATCCGCTTTCCACCAACAGCAAACCCCTTATCCCAGCCCTCAAGAGTCTTGCGAATGATATACTCTCCATGCACATTAAAAAGCAGAGGTGAGAGGATGCATCCCTGCCTAACGCCTTTCTTGATGGAGAACACATTTGAACAGTCGGTGTCTATTTTGACGAAAGAGCGGTTGTTGATGTAGAGGCATCGGACTAGGTCAATAAGATGCTGAGGCGTTCCCATGTCCTTTAGAACCTCCCACAGCTTGTCCCACTCCACACAATCAAAGGCTTTGGTGTAATCTATGAAACACAACAATACAGGGCTGTTAAATTTCCGGCTTTTTTCGATAATTTGGCGAACGTTCAGGATTTGTTCCCGCGTGCCTTTGCCTTTAACAAAACCTGCTTGCTCTTCTGGAATTTGTGGCTCAAGAAAGTGTCTTAGCCTGTTGTTTATGATGAACAGGAGTATCTTGCTGATGTGTGGAATAAGGGCCAAGGTCCTGTAGTTGCTGCAGTCTTTGGTAGATCCTTTTTTATGAAGTGGAACAAATACGGACTCTGTCCACTCTTCAGGCCATCTCCTGGTCTTCCAGATAGAATTGCAGATGTTTAGGATCTGTTTCACACCTTTGGAATCTAGGTTTTTAAGTAATTCGGCGGTAATACCATCTTTACCTGGAGATTTTCTATCCTTCAGACATCTACGTGCATGTTCGACCTCTGACTGCAGAACTTCGGGTTCTTGCGGTGAATAATCTATCTGCGCGCCGACTGTGATTGGTTGACCGGTGTCATAAAGTATTGTGCAGTACTGTTTCCAGCGCTCCAGAACCCGATTTTTATCTGTGAGGATGTTACCTGCTTCATCTGCGATTGTGCAAGTCTTTGTATTACGAGCTTTGGTCAGCTCTTTGATCTTGCGGAAAAGATCTCTAGTCTGATGTTTCGCAGCGTTCTGTTCGAGATCAGCACAGACGTTGTTGATGTGTTGATCATGGTCTTTGCGGCAACTTTTCTGGACCTCTGTGCTGAGTTGGTCGTATAACCTTCTGTTCTCCTGTAAGGTTAGACCTTTTTCCTTCAACTCGCGTCTCCGAAGAATTAGGTCAGCCGTTTTCTTGGATATAAAAGGTTTCATGGTGGGTTTTGGCAGCATGTTCTGTTTAACAGTTTGCACAATAATTCTCTGCATGGCCTTCCAAGCGGTGTCTGGGTCAATGGCGTCATTTTTAGAACATTCAGGTACTTTGTGCTCAATTGCTTTTCTGAAGGCCTGCAGGTCAACATGGCGCATATTCAATGTGCGTTCTTGCTTGTGGAGTTTCCTCAGCCGAAGTCGGATTGTGGTAACTAAAAGTTGGTGATCAGACCCACAGTCCGCCCCCGGGTATGTCGTGGTATTCATGACAGACGATTTCCACCGGTTCTGGATGAGGATATAGTCTATCTGGTTTCTAAAGCGGTCGCCAGGAGAAATCCAGGTGTACAACCGTCGTATGTGCTGTTTGAAACAGGTGTTCGTCACGGTAAGATTCTCCTCACTACAGAACTGTAGCATACGTTCGCCTCTCTCGTTTCTGTTACCGACTCCATACTTCCCAACTACCCGTCGAAGATGTTCGTCGCTGTCCGTTTGGCCGATTTTGGCGTTAAAATCACCTAGAACAACCGTTATCTCCCTTTTGGGTATTTCCTGGAGAGATTTTGCCAAGGTGCTATAAAAGTTCTCAATTTCGTCCTCGCTAGATTGGGCGGTAGGCGCATAGACCTGTAAGATGTTCAGTTTACAGGGAGTTGTGTTAACTTTAATGGCAATTATTCGGTCGTTAATTGGCTTATAACCGCTGACATATTTGTCCATGCTAAGTGGTACGACGAAGGCAACACCCTTTGAGCTTTCATTTTCAGGTCCCGAAAAGTAGACTTTATTCAACTGGTCAGTTGAAAAGTATCCTGACTTTTTCCAGTGTGTTTCGCTAAGTCCGAGAATAGTGACTTCCTTCCTTTTCATTTCACTCTCTATTAACTGGAGTTTTCCTGGTTGGTTAAGGCCGCGTACATTCCAGGTGCCAAGGCGGTAAGGCTGCCTAACTGATTTTGGTTTATCAGTAACATAGTTTCCATGTGTTGCCTGATCCGACACAATCACATGGCCGGTAGTACATTTCACACCACCATCCCCGGTTTGGTGGCGCCGGGCGTCAGCCGGAGCGCTCAACAGATCTAGATCGCTATTTCTTAAATCCATTGTGACTCTCATGGGAAAGTAGTGCAGTGGTTTCCCGTTGCCTTCTGCACCAGACATTTTAAGGGTTATTTAGACCCTAAGGCCGCTGCAGCCTCTTCCAAACCAGTTGCCCGGATGGGTGTCTAGTTATACCGCTATTGCTCGGTCGCCATAGCCTCGTTCGTTGTCTAGCAGGGAGCACCACGGCTGCCAGATGGCAGCCGCCGCCTTTCAGCGCGTGCAGGTGAGGATGACTCTTGGGGCCGGAAGGATATTATGTCCGCTCTCCCCCTTACTCCCCAAATATCGATAACCCACCGTATTTCCTGACCAGATGCTCTCTTGACCGCGTTTCGAGTTTCTTTTTCTTGCAACCAATCTATTTGATGCTTTCAAAGTTGGCTCTCTTCCAATAGTTTTGTTTATGACGTTAAGCTGGTGTCGGCAGTTTTAAATTTATGTTGTTTGGGGTAATAATTCAATACAGATTTTAGGTATGGGAGGATATTACACAATTTGGCTGCCTCGGTCGAGTCGTAGCAAGAGCGATTGTTGAACATGAGGTTCTGGGTTCAATTCCATTCGGGTGTAGCGTCACTAGAGTTGCTAGGTTACGGATAACAAGATTGTTAAATTAAATAATTTATTACCATTGATGTAATCAATGTGATCAATGTTTATTACGTGATTTTCTCTTTGCTTTCTTCTTCTAAATAATGCATTACACGGGCAACGTATTATTCATCAGGAATTGTGCCTGAATTTATCGGCGGTGTCCGTTAGTCATGAGGTCATGACATGACTGACACTTATCCCAACATAGAACTTGTAGAAGTATTCTTATCCAACTGAATGCAGTTGCATTCAGTACTAGTAAATACTGGTAATTAGTTAATTATGTACCTACCTACCTGTATTTACACGGAACGACTCCTTATCTAACCTCAAAGACGCCACCAATATATATTAGCTTTGTTAACAAAATAAAAATAATCATATAGAATATACACCTACCTACATGCGCCAAGTTAATTAAAATGATCGCAAAATTATAATAAGAGAGAAATTGATTCTTGTCGGATAAGCTGAAGTCGCAGCCAAGAGAAAGCGTAAAGATTACGAACAAGATAAATACTGTACATTTTACAATATGTTTAACAATTATAGCATGAGAACAACGTGTCAACCGACTTCCAAATAGGAGGAGGTTCTCAATTCGTTAATTTGTTTAGAAAAAAGTGAAAAATAAACTTCAGAACTAACTCTTAGCTTGTTCGACTGTAGGAACTTTGGTACACTTTCTGGTACCTAAACACTTTACGTTGACTATGTTATACATAGACACGGAGCTCAACATCAAAGGGAGCATACAAAAAGAAACTCCTATTATTATCCGGATAGGCAATGGTATCCGGATAGGATGTTACAGAATCTTACTAACGGATGTTTGATACTCTTTCACGCAAAAAATACCCAACGGATAAGGTACCTGTACAGATAGTTCATAATCTGGACGATACTTTTATCTCTGCAGTACAATCCCGTAGGTGTAGGACAATAAAATTACCGAACTCCACGCAGGCAAAGCCGCGGGCATAAATAAGCTAGTAACTGCTAGTAGAACATACCCAGCAAACATGTTGACATGATTCACCAGACATACTCAAGTGCCATCATCACTTGTAAAGCCACTTTGTAATGCATACAGAACATAAACACTCCACATACAACAACGCCATCTGACGGCCATGACCCGAATCCATAAGTACTGGAGTTTTTACACCGAGTTAATTTGCGTTAATTCGAATGAGGCATTATTTAATTAATTACTTATAGGAGTGTCAATTGGTTTGTATGTTTAATAAGCGGTGTGGTAATCCCTGGAGAGAGTACACGTGTTGTGTTAAGCCTCGGACACGAACTCGTGCGATACTACACGCGTGAGTGGCACGTTTCTTCCGCGGCTCGTGCTCTAGGGCTAGTATTTACGGAGACGCGGTAGATGCAAACGTACGGCGATGTATGAGGGTGTTTACGGAGAAGACATTTTACGCGTGTTTACTTGGATTGAAACGCAGCGTTTTTTGCGGCGGAGCCCGTAGCTACGTGACATCGCCGCGACGCACACGCCCTTCTAAGTGGTGGTGCACGCAGCGTTGCAGTGCAGCCAGCCAGTTCCTTTATATAATTATTATTTAGTTTGTTCACGGAGAAGCCGTGTGTAAACCGTAGCGATACCCGCGATGGATCATGCGCCTCTTCACGCCTTGCGTCTCCATAAACATTATCGTACAGAAAGACGCCAGCACACAAAGTTACCCGAAACTGTCAAATTTTCCCAATCAACCTTGAACCCAATGCTTTAGCGATAAAGTTTAGAATCTACCTATTTAATTTGGCAGTTTGTAGAAGCTTGATGTGCAAGCATACGGAGAGGCGCGATGCGTTACCATTACCAAACGCGCAAACACGAACATAAATATGACAAGGTCTGTCTGTACCTTGTTTGCGCGTGTGGTACCTACCTAATGGCAAGTCGAGTCTTAGGTCAACTGGATCCACAATAAAACTATGAAAAAAAACTGGCCAAGTGCAAGTCGGACTTACACATCAAGGGTTTTCCTGTAATCTATACGTGTTGAACTAATTTCTGTATTTTTTTCAGAATTTTAGGCTCAGTAGTTTCAGAGATAAGGGGGGGGAATGGTTGAACAGACAGACAGACACACGAGTGATCCTAAAAGGGTTCCGTTTTTTCCTTTTGAGGTACGGAACCCTAAAAACAATTTAAAATGTGATTTGTTGACCGAAGACTCGTCTCTTGCGCTAAGTAATTTCTTTCAATTTGGTTTCTCCGCAGTCAGTGCCGCGGCCGTAACTCGCGAGTCGCTTGTGCTTGTAGTTTGTGGCCAAGCCATAAAAAGGGAACGCGTGTGCACGTGTGGTGAGTTTAATGAACTGCCGGAATAAAAAAAACTTGGGCGCCGCTTACCTACAAGCCTACTACGCTCATCCGAAAATGACTCGCTAAACATTGTAGTATTGCATATTATTATGGTTTTATGAATGAAACGATTGGAGTCACAGTAAATTATACGTAGCAGACTAGCAAAGATAGCCTATTGAGAGTAGTCACGGTAATATTATGATATTATACTGTGGAAGTAGTGGTGTGTGTGACCGTCAGACTGCCAAGTCACAGCCGTCACAGGTGTCGCGTTCGAACCCATGACAAGCTTCTCTGATTTTTTGGAATCATGCATGTGCGTATTATAATATACTTACTCGTAAATATCACTTGTTTCGGTAAAGTTAAACATCGTGAGGAACCAAGGTAAGGCACCAACCAAACGCAAGAGAAAGAAGAACTGCAGGAAATGATTGCCAGAATACCGATTATCATAGATCTCATACCTAATCTATAAGGAGGAGTTACACGCCTGTTATGTATCTATGACTCTGAACCCGATCAGCACTTCTAACTCGCGTTCAAGAGCTCCAAGAACCAGGGGATATCCTACTAATATCATAAACGCGAAAGTTTGTAAGTATGTATGTATGGATGGATGTTTGTCACTCTTTCACGCAAAAACTACTGAACGGATTTGGATAAAATTTGGTACACAGATAGTTTATAACCTGAAATAACACAAAGGATAGTTTTTATCCCGATTTTATCTTCCTGTGGGATAATTTTCGAGTTGTAGCGGGCGAAGCCGCTGGCAACACCTATTAATACATAAAATCTGTATTCCCTTTGTCGCAAACAAGTACACTCGACACAAACACAAAGCTCTCTCCAAGTTGATTAAGTTGCACTTTACCATGACAAGCTGCCAACTTTACCCTATCTCTTAACCACTGGATAAACGGTGTGGCAACCAGCCAACACCTACTCGAAGAAAAACGTTACGAAGACTGTGTTAGGCAAAGGGATTTAAGATATTGTAATAGAGAGGCGTCTGATGAAATGTTTTTTAAAGAGGCCATCTAGTGCTGCATAGTTCTTCTGGCTAACTCTGCTAACCTGTTTTTACACGACTGAGGAGGGTTATATTATGTACATCAGCCTGAATATTTGTTCCTTTATTGCGCTCTAGACATGACATCAAAATGAAATATGGTGACGATTGTCCAAAAGATTTTAACTAAGTTACCCACGTATTTTGTTTTTATTATTTATCTAGTTGACCCCAAAAATCCGCGCTAGTTTATAAGCCAGACTCTGTAGGTCCACTTGAAAACATAAAATAAATCAAAATTATCTGACAGGACAACCCACCGCTTTTCCTGTGGGCATTGTAAGGGATTATTTGAAGAGGATTAACTCGTCGAATAATACTGGGCACAGGACTGTGAATTCGCGGTATTCGACAATGTCAGTTACGCGGAGTTGAAGCCAAGTAGGTATTACCTGACCCCTAATACCTATAAAGAATAAGAGGGGAAGTGGTGTGCGAAGTTGGGTCATGTTATACTGGGCACAGACTTTACATACGCGGTATTTGACAATGTTAGAACAGTTACGCGGAATTGGACTATCAACGACGATAGGTCAAAAGTCTCCAAAAATTGCGTTACGTAATACTTGACCACTCGCCGAAAACAAACGCCGCAAAGATTACAGAGGTTATCATCATCAACCTCAGACCAACAAAAAAAGGAAGACGACGCGCCACGAACATCAAAAGTGAAGCCAACTTTTTATCTATGTGTGTAGACAATGTCTCGTGAAGTCGTGACGTACCTACTAGGAGAAATGCGTGTGGTTTTAGTGTAGGTGTGTGCGTGAGCTTGTAGGTATGTTTACTTGCTATAGGCGTGTGGTTCTGTTGGTGTTCGCGGCGCGCCGTCTTTCTTTTTTTCTTGGTCTGAGTCATCAACCATAGATCTTCGTTTATAAAGCTTGAATATTTATCTGGGTAAGATTAATTCATTTAAGCCAATTGTATTGTTGAGAATTTGAGATGCATTGTTTTAATTGGTTGAATTTTTATCGCCGTGTGGCGTCAGATGATATGGCGTAACCTGAGAACTTGGGTTTGATAGGCTGGGTGCTACTGAGAAATTCCTAAAGGAAACCTGACCCGGGAAGCGAACCCAGGACCTCATGCTCAGCAATCGCGCTTTCGACCACTAGACCAGACCTAAATATTTCGTAACTACATATAGGTATTATATATATTCCGCTATATATGTTGATATAAGTTATGGAATAATTTAGGTACAGTAGCGTAGAGTAGGTAGGTACTTTATTTGCTTTAGGTAAAAATAAGTTCATGACCAAGACACGGTAATAATATCTACAGTAAGTAGTGTGACTCGGCCGTATCCTTGAAATAAATGCCTACAGCCGCGCGGTACGTAAACATGCGAAAGGGCTGCCCGCCTCCAGTATTTTAATTACATTTGCCTACTTTGTGTTTCCATTTTCCTTTTAGTTTTTTCTTTGTGTTTTTTTTTTTTTGTGTTTACCTTACATTAGTATTAAGATAGCTTTTAAGTGTTTCAACATCCGGACAAACCTATTGAGGTTTTTGTGATGTTTTAGTTTATTTTTTGTTTTGTTCTTTATTTATAATAAACAATAAAAAAAAAAAATAGTTTTGCAATCGTAAATATACTTTTTAAAACAAACAAAATACTTTGTGAATTGAATAGAAAGTGTTCAATAAACATGCGTGTTGTTTTTTGATTGATAGATTTAATTATAAAACCAAGTTTTTTTTCGGGACATAGAAAGAAATAGGTACTTATCCATTAAAAAGACACACATTATATGCTTAGGTACCTACTAGTAGGTAAGTGAAATTATTTTATAGGCTTATCTTTCAAAGTTTCCAGGTAATTAAAAAAAAGTTATCTCTGGATACGTTATTAACGAATTCATAAAACCAAAAACAACACAATATATGCTACTCGTCATATTAAATATGTACTTGTCTTATTTTTAGAGAAAATATACCGTGACCAAGATTTGAATAAAACTCTTAGTTCTCGATAAACCTTAGTAAAAATAAAAACCACAGAAGAGATAAAAGAGGTTAGAAAGGAAATAGTTCCAGATTTGTATTAGAACGCGTGTCGCCGCTTGTCTCCCACTCTCTATAACCACTACAACCAAGGGGCCAATTCTCGGTTTTAGAGATGGTGTCGAACTCGAGAAAAAATTCTAATGACGTAATTTTTTCGAGAAATTTTAAAAGTTGCTATTCTGGGGATGTCGAATTCGACATTTGTCGAAGGCTAACGTTCGAGTTCATCTCGAGTGCTTCTGAGCAGTAGAGATGTAATGTCGATTATATAGATACGTCATTTCTGAGTGAATTTGTTGAGTTTTGGATTGTACACTGTTTTCTTTTCTTTAATTTTTAAATAAAATACGGCTTGGCATCTCATACTGGAAATTCGATTTATACTCTTTGATTTGTGCATTGTGTTTTCTTGAAACGACGACCTTCGCGCAGATAACAGACTCTGTAATTTGTGTACCTACGATTGGACTTGAAACCACTGAAAGATGGACGAGTTTATTAGCATTTTTATCTCGGAGTTGTTGGAAAGTGGCGAGCAACTGGTCAATACACGGCGACAACAGCTATCCCGCCGTCGATATTTACGACTTGAGCGAAACAGAAGTCATTAAAAACTTCAGACTAAATAAAGATTTAATAAGGGTTCTAATACTTAGATCTATTGGCTCCTGTAATAAACTGGATAGGTACCACTAAAATAGATCCGAAAACGAAGGTAAATAATTGTTTGCTTCATAATTTTATTAGTCACTGACAGACAGTCAGCTGTCAAACTGATTATTTTTACACTAAACGTTTCGTTTTACTTTGGCTTTGCACGGGACTTATTCAAATTTAATATTTAAATTATGTCCTAATTTTAAGTGTTTCTCATAATTATGTTTAAGTACTTGTTTGTTTGTGAAACTAATAAACACTTTTTCTTCCTTTCTTTCTTTCTTTTATTCTTAAATAATTAGGTTTAGTCAGCGTTTCAAAACAAAATCATTCATTCACTCATAGCTACCTAAAACGGAACGCGCGATTCTTCGTAATAATAACATTAGCTTCACTCGAATCGACATTTTCGTGACATTTATTTCTATTTTGACTGAGAATACGGAATTCTGCTCAATTCGAAATTTTTTGGTAGAGATAGAGATATTTTTGATAGACATAGAGATAGACTTACGAACTCGAACTCGAGATAAATCTCTAAAACCGAGAATTGGCCCCCATGAGGCTAATAAGTACGCGAATTACGCGCACAAATAAACCGCACTCACTTAGATCGCGAGCTTGCTACTGGTTGTCACACTAGCGCAAACACTGCGTTTGACGTACACTCACACATGCGATTATTTCTCATACATGTTACAGTGACCAAAAGGTCGATAATATAGATCGATAAAATTATTTTAGTTTTGTTAGGTACTTTATGTTTTGCAATTTTTGCTTGTATTTCGGGACGGGACAGAAAGAAAGAAAATAAGATAGCAAAAATATTTATTGGTCTCTCACACATAAAAAATAGATAAAAAGTAAACATAAAGATATTTTTTAATATTGAAAAAAATAACGTGTGGCACTCGGAGACTGCCGCGGTAAAGCTATTGCATAGCATTTTTTATCAACTTATGCAATAATAGGTATGAATAATTAGGTATGAATAGTGTAATTACACACCAAAATAATTATTCATTCAAAAAATTTGAACAAAAATAACGATATTAAGAGTTTGATCTTCGAATTTCGCGCAAAATCATAACATAATAATCATTTGAATACTTTACACATACTAGATAATATCGACATTGTTTACAACTTGGTACAACACTATCGAAACGCAAAGATTAGGCAGAATTTAAGAGGAAACGCGAGTGGTCTTTTCTCCATACAAATGCTCTCGCCTGTTTTCTTTTTGGTTAATGACCCTAGAGCAATGGTTTTTTACAGAATAATAAATATTAACTATTTCTATGCCCCTATGTTTTCCTTTTTAGTGATAAATTATTTTTATAAGCACTAGAACCCTCAAAAAATGCTCAAAATTGCTTGTTTAGATCGCTGTTAACAGAGTCCTAGTGTACAAATTTGACAACTATTAACGAAAAAAGAAAAACATAGCGGCGTAGTATATAACCTCCTTATTCATTGTCTAAAATATCTTTTAAATTGGTTCAATATTGGAGGAGGAAATAGGCGAGAGCCAAACCTCGAATTCTAACTTTTTTCTACAGTTGTCCTTATCGCACGAATTTGAGGGCAGGAGGACGGAGAGAGACAGCGATAGTAGAAAGAGACAGCACTCGCATTTCCTCTTAAGCTTTGACTCGTCGCACGCGACGTTCGCATTGCACGAAATGCATTGCGCAATCGCCAACGTAGTACAAGATGGTACCCACGGATTGTAAGCAATGTACATAATTTTGTTTCTGCTTGCGACTGTATCATTTTGCCTGCGAACTACATAATACTATTGTAATAATTACAAATATTACTTGTATTTTAAGGTTTTTAGACTTACCGATGAAAGGAAATCCCTTCTCGAGCCACACTGCACACCTGGCTTCTTTTCCGACACGTAATAATCGCGCAACACGGCATAATTCTTTTTTTTTCGCGGAGCTCCGTTCGCTGTCACAATATGAGCGCGATTGTTGGTCAGTAAATCAAATTTTGTCGACATATGATCGTCTGATCATATACGCGGCGCGCGTGCCCCGCCCACATGGCCTTTCTAACCTCTTTTATCTCTTCTGTGGTAAAAACCATTCCTTCGCATGTCCTCTAGTAGGATGTATAGCCATAGAAGATCTTACATACAGCCAGTAGGTACCCAGCTTTACATTAGCCCTCATCTCACACCACTTCTTTATACGAGGGGGTCAGATATTGCTGGGCGCTGACTGTGACAAAGATTTATCTGTGGGGTTCATGACAAACTATGTAGTTACTAAATATGGAAGATGCTGGTCTAGGTTTATATTTAGCAGTTGATCTCAGCCTGTTATGGCGGGTGAATCCCGTCTGCCTACATTGCTAGGCTAGGCTATCTATATAAATAAGGACATCTTAGTTGTACGCAGGGTTCGAAAAAATCCGATGTTTGTAATAAATATCAAAAATCCGATTTTTATTTATAAAGTACATCTAGTACTGTTTAGAAGATGATCTGGCTGAATTTAGATCATCGATGTATTTAGAGTCTAAATAAATTGGCATAAAGGGCAAGAAAATTATGATGATGGATGAGATACAGACACCAGGGCCTGCAGTCTCTACACTAAATATCGTTTAAAATCTGTCGCAAAGTCGTATCGATGTCAAATTTAGTTAATAGATTTTCAATCTTATGCTATTGAAATAAAGCTGAAAATCTATTAACGAAAAATGCTATCGATACGACTTTGCGACAGATTTTTAACGATATTTAGTGTAGAGACTGCAGGCCCAGCGTATCAAGCTACAACAATAATAATTATGTCAATTTCTTTAATATACTTACTTTTCTCGCTAATGCATTAGGTTCAAGGATAATTGGGATACAGTTTCAGGACTTTCAGGTAGCTTTATTTGTGTGGTGTCTGTGTAATGACGAGCTCAAGTAATAACAGCTGTAAGGGTTGATATTAGGGTAAATTACGCTCACCAAGGTCGATCCTATGACTGTTGTGACAGCCTATTAGGTACCAAAACCCTTACCGCTTCGGAAAGCACGTCAAGCCGATGTTGCCGGCTGTAATTTGTCAATATTTGTAAGTCATTACTGGTATAATATAGAAAAGCCTAGAAAGTTTAACAACCGAAATGTTAAGGCGAGGTTGTAGTACTGTGTTTTTATGAACGCACGACCTCACCCCCCCCGCACTGCCCGGCGAGCGATATAATGCCTAAATTTTGACTGTTTTTTCTTCTTGGAGAAAAATAATAAAGAAATTACTTATACAATGTTTTCAACATTTACTTCAGAATAAAAAGTTCTATCTACTGATATAACTTTCATATTTTATGATGAAATGTCTTAGCAGTACACGTTTGAAATTTTGATTTAGAGTCATGTTTGACAAAAAAAATGATCGAGCCGATCATTCTAAATCACGTTTCTATCTTTACGATTTACTTGAGAGTATGTTCAATTTTTATGTAATGATTTTTATTTATTAAAAAGCTCATATCCTAGTTCGATTTTCAAAGGTTCAAATATCTTAAAAAGTACTGCAGCCCCGCCTTAAGGAGGTAGACAAAAATACTTCATTTAAATAAGAACGTACCTATTTGATTAATAAAGCCTCATCACTTCATCATCATGAATCATGATTCTCCTGCCCTTACCCCAATTTATTTGGGGTCGGCGCAACATGTCTTCTTCTTCCATAACTTCTCTATTTCTCGTCATCCCAGCAGTCACCTCCTTTCTAGCCATATCATCCTTCGCACAGTCCATCCATCGTTTCTTTGGTCTTCCTCTACTCTTATAGCCATCTACATTCATACTTAACATTTTCCTCATTCCTTCAATGAATGTTTATTTAAATTATAATTTTAAATAATTTCTGAAGTCGTTACTTATCTAAGGTGTAATTTTTTTTAATAATTAGGTAGGTATTGAAATTCCAATTCCTCATGATTTGTTATAATTATAATTTATAATATGTACTAGTTTTGCTTATCGTGTGGGCAGTAAGGTCCCACACACCACAACACACCTATTAGGGTAGAGTTATAGGATAATAATGATATTGAGCTCTATTGTTTGTATTTTTATCCTCCTGTGTACCCATATTCAAACAAAAATATGTAACCTTACCAAGAGGTACCGTAATGATTTGTATAGGCAGTCGCTCCATGTAAAACACTGGTATTTGTCTGCATGCAGCGATTAAACTGAAAGCCGTCCCAAAAATAGAAAAGGCTAGACAAAATGATAATGGCTAAATATTGACTCCTAGGCACTTAAAAGTCAATAAGTAGGTTTAAAAATAAACTCGTTCACTATCAATCATTGTCTGGTCTGGCCACATTACACTAATGGATACATTGTGGGTATCCATTAGTGTAATGTGGCCAGACCATTAATATCAGACTAATTACTATCATATACAACCTGACCTTAGGGTCGGAAATAGTATCATGCTATCGTGACTGTTCCTAAATTACCCCAGGCTGATAAAATTTTCGTTTTTCCTAAATCATAGTTATATTAGTATTTTCAATCGGTTTCCCCAATGGGGAAAGGGTGAGCTCCGTTTCCACCGCTCAGCCCTGTGAGGCTCGACCTTCTTAATGGATACCTCCCCACCATACTATTAGAAATAAATTCCTTAACATAAATAGGTCCAATGCCTCGTATCATTTTAAGATCAAGGAAAGGATCGAAAGATATTATAGTCAATCAGACAAAGGAATTCATAGTTATTGAAATATATTGAAAGTGGTTTCAAACAGTTAATTCATGATTGAGAGATGCCAAGTATATTAGTACCTATTGCAACCAATAGTTCATGTAAATAACCCTTACGCTAGCGTAACGGGTAATTAGTCAGTCGTGACTGACACGATACTTCACATCTGCACCTGAAGCACTCAGAGCAACACTTCCATAAGTGACGTAAGCGGCTTTTCAGCGGCAATGCGTCGGCATCATGCTCCTAGTGAACATTGTCCCTAGCAGTCCTTTCGAACTGGTAAACGTGACAGGGCTGATTTTCAGCGGCAGAATGTCGGTCATCATGCTATCAGTAGACATGGTCCCTAACAGTCATCAGACTGGTTATAAAATAGATATGGTATCAAACCATCCCCATCCCTCCCCATGTATAGTGTGCACTTTTCGTACAACTAGCGCATCTGCAAGACACGTGTTTGTCAAAGCCTGACCGAATCATTTGTCAAAGTTAAAGAACATTTATTTTAGAATCACTTTATGGTTGGTCATATTGGGGCTGAGAATCAAAACTCAAAAGGCAAATTGGCTGTATCGTTGATTAGAGCTAATGAATACATAATTCAAGAATTATCAGATAACAGAGTTGATAATCAAATCTCAGAATCATTTTGCAATAGAGTTGGAGAACAACTCTATTGGAACCCTACAGACAGCCCCAAAAGCGCCCACCCGTCACCACTTCCTAGTGTTGGAACTGAGGAGAAGAAGTGGCTCAACAAACTCCCCAGCAACACGCTTCTGTCTGTTCAGTTGGAAGAACTTTAATTACTCCATCAGCCTAGGATAATTATTGTAATAAGGAACTCACCCAGTCGTTCACCAACAAACACACACATAATCATCGTGAATTACTCTAAACAGGGCTTTGAACCAAACTACATTTAACTTATTCAATCACTATCGCACTCTCGCGATCACACGCTAGGACATAGCCTCTCCATATTGACCAAGTCTCCTAACTAGACTTTTATCGCTCATCTATCGACCAATAACTCTCGCGGTATCGAACCGACTCCCCTTCCGTCATCTCCACAACCACCACGCTGCACACCCGCGCTGCACACACGGCTTGCATCGCATACTTCCCACGGGTTTATTTTATCGCAGTTCTTTGCCCAAACTTCTCAATTGTCTTAAGGGTCTCTTTAGGTAGACTGACCGGCGTTTATTGCAAACAGATGTGGGTATGCTCTTGTGCTCTCTTAGAAATCGTATTATTTTTTATCGTTTCATAAGAGTTATTTGAAACTACATTTGGCTTGTCAGCCTATACAAGTGTCCAGTCCGTTTCCCATTAAACCAAGGATTTATTATGCCTTTCCAAGGAGTCGAATATTACTCTAGAATTCAACACTAGAAAGTTCGGGCCGTCGCCGTCGGGCCATAAAATATAAATGCAATGTGTTTGAAAATTGCCCGATACCTCGTGGTGATTTTAAAACCAGAATCAAGATCAGAATATAAATACCTTAATAATTAAGAGTACGTGACAGACAGTCACACTATTGTGTGGGTCTGGTTCAGAACATCGCGAGTCACTACATCGATGGTCGCTGTATCGACAACGGTCCATCGACGGGTTAATGAATCGACAGTACCCCAAATCGATGGTACTTACGCTACATCGACAGTACACCAAATCGACGGTGCGCTATATCGACAGTACACTACATCGATGGTACGCTACATCGACGGTACCCCAAATCGATGGTACGGTCAGCATCAGAAGTATATTAACATTACTCAAAGTTTCGAAGCTGTTTTTTTAATAAAAACTTGTTAGATATTACTCGTAACTACATGTTATTGGAGTGTAAGGACTATTTTAACGAATAATCTTCTGAAACATTAAAAAGCTGAACATTTCGTTTTTTTTTAATTCTTTTATGTACCTAAGTACAGGACTCTAGCTATTATTTTTAATGTTTCAGAAGATTATTCGTTAAAATAGTCCTTACACTCCAATAAGTTCAATAACATGTAGTTACGAGTAATATCTAACAAGTTTTTATTAAAAAAACAGCTTCGGAACTTTGAGTAATGTTAATATATTTGTACTTTTTTGTATGGAAGCTGACATTATCATCGACCCACCGCCATTTTGTTTTTTTTTAATCGCTGCCCAGGATGAAAGTGGTATGTTTAGGTAGAAGACATATACTTAGACGAACAAAAAATGTCCAGTAACATGGTACCCCAAAGTGTCACGTTATCGAGATATTTGAAGGTACGAACCCACGACTCACTGTTCGGGTGTCACTAGTCGGGGCCGCCACCACACCACTGGGCCACCACTGCTCACTGTTGCATTTTATAGGTGTACATACTAAAGAATATTATATTCTTTCTTTTGTGGATTAAAGTGCGAGAACCCTAGAACTTGGTCACGTGATTACGTCAATGTGTATGCCCTCACCACTTGCATACGATTTTCATAGCGTGATGATATACATAACGTGCACTCGTGCAGCTATTATCTCCAATCATTTCATGAACAATACTAATTTAATATATTATACTGCATTACGTATGATACAACGATGTTATCGTATGACTAGCCGTTGCCTGCGACCCTAGGTCGTGTGAAATTATTATAGCAAAATATTGGTTCCTTTTTTCATTGGATTTTGTAACCAAATTCAAAACAAATTCCTCCGCCGCGTCTGTCTGTTCGCGATAAACTCAAAAACTACTGCGCTGTTTTCACCAATGGATAACCGACCGACCGACCGACCGACCGACCGACCGACAGACCGACCGACCGACCGACCGACCGACCGACCGACCGACCGACCGATGGTCGGTTTTAGTATTTTGTTTTTCTAAATCCGGGTCGGATTTAGAAAAACAAAATAGGTAAGTACTAAAACCAAGGGAGTTAAATAGGGGCTGAAAGTTTATTAGGATATTAGTCGACAACCACACGAGCAAAGTCGGAGGCTAGTTAAAAATAAGACAATTAGGGATAGAAAGGATAAAACCCTAGACATTATAAACAAAATTTGATTCATTTCTCGCGACGAAGCTTGTGGGCAACAGCTAATAGGGGATCGGACTGGGTCAAAATAATATGATTCTGTCTAGTCCGTAAGTTAGATTATCGAAAAATATTGAATAAGTACGTGTTTTTTGTTTTAAAAAATTACGAAGATAAAACGCGTCAAAGATCTTGGAGTGGGGCTTGAAACGTCATTTGTGTCGTCAAAATGTACTATCATAAAATGACGTCACACGAGTTTTCGAAGCACTGTATCGTCTTCATTTTAAGTTTACGTGAAAAAAGAAAAAATACGTGTCCAATAATTTTTGGAAATCTATCTGACGGACTAATTAGTTTTTTTTTGTCCGATCCCCTATTGCCCCACAAAATAATTCACTATCTTACGACCTAACCACATTCCATAACATACCTAAAGGGACCACCAAAAGTTCCAAATGACAAGTTATGTGTTTTCACTTTCACTCTCAAAAACACTCACACCTCTGAATACAAGGACAACCCTATTTATTTGCAGTTACAGTCTATTTTACCATGTCATTCTCATTGTTTTTCTACCGACGACCTTTTATTGGTCGAATACTCGAATCTTGAGTTCATGGCATTATTTTCTTGTTTAGATTTTTTTATGATTTGAGATATTTTTTCATTGATTAGTTTATTATAGAAGCAGTGGTTCGTGACTGCAGGTGTTTTGTTGAAGGATAAAAAACCTTAAACGGTCATTGACATGATTAAAGTTACTCAGTGATACAGGGTAGGTCATACTTTTTTTTTTGTGGTTTGAAAATCATCAAATGATGATGAATCAAACAAACAAAAGTCACCGACTTGAGAAACTGATTTATTTTGGAATATTGGTGATACGGGGACAGATGAAACCGTTAAGGAGTGAATAAAGTTCGAACTGTCCCCTCATTGCAAACAGGGGGACAGATCAAACTTTTTTTTCCTATCCGTCACCCTAAGGGGACAAAGCGGGGTGACAGATCGGCATATTCCTTTATTTTTGACTTTTTTTTTTGAAGTCAGTTTTATTTTTTGTTAAAAAGTTTTTTCTGCCAAACGTCCCAGATCTATGCGGGGATTATCTAGATGTTCCCTGCAACTTTGACGATATCCTCAACACTACGCGCTTTCGGTCGGCCCTAGTTGCTTTGTCCTAACCTTGGCCACCACTCGGTCAAGGCCTTGCTCTATCGGCTATCTCCGCGTCTAGCCAGATGTCCTGCCCAGGTTTACTTACCAGAGCCATACCGCCAGGTCAACTTCTGTCGGTGGATTTCGATTACTTATACACACGGTTATACAGATTACTAACAATATATCGAATGCAAACTAAGTCTAGATCTATGTCATCATTATATTCCTGCCCTTGTTCCATTGTATTTGGGGTCGGTGCAACAAGTTTACTTTTTCCATTCTCCCCTGTCAGTCGTTATGGCATCATTTACTCCTGTCTCTTTCATATCATTCCTCACACAATCCATTCAGTTTCAAGTCTAGATCTATGTATTCTATCTAAAAATTATTTTTATTTTTTTTTGGAAAAAAAAATGGAAACGAAGTTAGGGGAAGGTGACATTAGCGGAGCAGCCAGGATTCTCTTCAGCAGCGATGTGGTGGCACCGTGTTCTCCAGAAACACTTGCGGCTCTGGAGACCAAGCACCCTGCCCCAGCTGATGGCCTTTCCTTTCCCGACCCACCTGATTCGGACTTCCATTCCCTCACCATTACAGGTCGAGAGGTGGTCACAGCCGTTTGCTCCTTCCGAAGTGGCTCCGCCGGCGGCCTCGACGGCCTAAGTCCTCAACATCTAAAAGACCTAATTTGTTCTGGCGCCGGGGAAGCTGGTGAGTTGCTTTTGAAGGAGCTTACGGCTCTGATTAATCTCATGCTCTCCGGCAAAGTGAACGAGTCCGTCATCGACATTTTGTACGGGGCCAATTTATGTGCCTTACGCAAAAGGGATGGCGGCATTCGTCCCATTGCCGTGGGAACCACCTACCGTCGTATGGCAGCCAAGATTTGCTGTAAATTTTATGGTGAGGCTGTTTCGAAAAAATTCCAGCCCCTGCAGCTAGGTTATGGCTCTAAGGGGGGCTGCGAGGCTGCCGTACACGCTTTGTCGACCTACCTAAATTCTGGTAAAGGTGAGGTCATCCTGAAGGTTGATATAAAGAACGCCTTCAATTCAGTGAACAGGGACACCCTGTTGACAGAAGCTAGAAAAGAATTACCTCAAAGGGAATTGCCCATCAGCCACACAAAAAAATGCTTGAAATGGACAACAATGAAATATACGCCAAATTGCACTATAAATCGTAGGGAATCCATTACAAATTCAATCATTATCAAAAAACTAGGTAGAAGCCAGTTCCAATATTTTTTTCTAAAATATAGGTTAAGTCAAGGATAAGGATTAATATGCAATAATTATACAACAAAACAGCATTCAATCTAAGTCCGTGTTCAAAAATGGGTAACGTGTACCTACAGAAGTAAAATCTTAATCCTTAAAAAATGGCCAAAGTCGTCGTTAAATATCCTAAAAAGCAATATACTAGTAACTCAAGTCGCAAACGCAAAACCATGAATCGATCAAATCAACAATCGAAAAAATTAAATGCAGTAATGTCAAAGTGTGTCAGTAAGGCAAAGGACAATAAGATGCATACAGCCTACGATACGTTTTCTATTTTGAAAATAATTTGATTTTAATTAATTGACATGCATATATTATTTTAATTAGATTTACGGTATAAATAGGACGAATTATATTAAATGAATGATAACTGTGCAATAATTCTATAAAATAGTTCGTTATAGATCATTTGACGATTCCTGTTTGGCTGAATGTCGATTACTCATGTCAAATAAACACTGACCTCCATGATAAAATAAGAAGGAATGGGACGGATATCAAGTTAAATATTTTAAAGATCGTTATATTTTCTCCCTAGGTATACAAACTTGTGAATTATTTCATTATTCCTAATTTATTCTAAATAGAATTAAGGACTGTTAGTAGTTTCTGTCTATTTCAAGCATTTTTCAGGCATTCCCCTTTATTGTTTTCTTTGGCAATGTTACAGACACCCATCTAAATTGCTATATCGGGACAAACTTTTGGAATCTGCTGTTGGCTGTCAACAAGGTGACCCCCTTGGGCCAGTGATTTTTAGTTTAGCTATACACCCAATTATTCGACAGCTAAATTCAAAATTTAACGTTTGGTATCTTGATGACGGAACCCTGGGAGGCGATGTAGATTCTGTTTTACAAGACTTAAATTTCTTAAAAAATGAACTACATAACATTGGCCTCGACCTTAATATTTCTAAATGCGAAATTTTTGTAACGGACAGTACCCACAGACAAAATACTTATTCAAAATTTAACGCAACAGCTCCTGGCATCAAATTCATAGAAAAAAACTCCCTTCGTCTCCTTGGTTCTCCAATCTTTGAAAATTCTTTTCCCGATTTTATCGAGGAAAAAATTCAAAATTTCAATGATGTTTCGGAAAGACTACTCCAAATTAATATGCATTCGGCCATCACCATAATTCGATACTGTTGTTTCGGGCCTAAATTAACATATTTCCTTCGTGCTTCTCCTTTATGGAGTCACACCACAGATGACAGAAACAACAGGAGATATGGCAAGGAGGCGTGGTACATGCGAACTCATGTGGCCACGACGGGGCCTTATGCCACTTTCAATAATAAGTCGAATGTCAACTTGCGACGTCTTCACTGCTCGTGATTTTTTACAAAATGCCGCGTTGTTCAGTGAATGTTTGTAAAAATAATAGCTGTATTGTGAATTACACGAAAGATGGTATCTCATTTCACACGTAAGTACTACAAAAATAATGTTTTTTCATATTAAATTCATTAAAACATTACTTCGTGGTACGAGAAACATGATGAAAAACCAAATCAATTGTTTTCATTAGGAACAAAAACCATTGCTTGTTTAGTACAAATCGACCAGTGAATCGGCTGATCTAATAGCGCAATGGATAGGTGTTTTACTGATGCTCTCACTCACACAATATTTTCGAAAAGCTGCTGCTGTCAGCCTTTGTGAGCTAGAGATGTCTAATTGTGATGTTTGTAGTTGTCGATATTTTATACGATGATTCTGCGTATACGTACGAATGATTATACATTATTATGCATTATACAACTAATTACTCTACACAATTGTTACTGCAGTATAAGGCGTATTTTATGGCGTTACTGAGCGTTGCCGTAAATGGAGATAAGAAAAACCAATATTCTGTACTATGTATTTACTAATAAAATATAAATTTATTTTTAGTTTAAACAACAAATTATAAATATAGGTAGGTACTAATAACAACGTTTATATTATCACGCTTTCTTATTTTTGCAAGCAATACTGAAAATAGAAAGTGCTTTTTATTGCTTAATATTGACTGAATAAATAGTATTCATTGGTTGCTCGAGTTACCTATCTATCTATATACTTAAATAAAAAGAGAAGTCCTGACTGACTGACTGACTGACTCATCAACGCCCAGCCCAAACCCTTGGACCTAGAAAGCTGAAATTTTGCACAGAGGTTCCCTTTATAATGTAGACAAGGAATAAAGAAGGATTTATTTTTTGAAATTCAACCCTTATGGGACTTAAACTAACAGACAGACAAAAGTGCTGCTTATAATCAGCACTTTTCGAACGTCAAAATCTGTTGCAACACATCTGTGGTGTAAGTTAATATTACGATTTACTACAGACACAAATCAATATATATATTTTTTAATCAACCTGTTTTGAATAAATGACTTTTTTTTATTTTGAATGATTTCTGGACATATAATTATATTGTTTTTTTATTTATAATATATTTTTTTCAGGACCCCAAAAGAACTTTATTACAATATAATAATAAATAGAAGAATCGATAACTTTTCGATTTAGTCAATCACTAGCGTCGAAGTAAAACAAAATGTATTAAGTAAATTGTGCGGTGCATGGTAAATACACGCTGCACAGACAGGTATTTGGCCCTAAAAGTCGGATGAAATCCGTTTTTTTTTGTTTTAGTTAAACGCCTTTCATTATTATTCCTCGAAATACAATGGTATCTCCTCCTACCAATAGCGTGAACCCAACGCGCTAGACCCCTTCCCCCGCTCCATACGCTCAGTCGGAAATTACCGTTCGCTTGCCGTGGTCGTGTAATTATTCGATACGCTCAAATTTCATTGTTTTTCAATATTAAATTTATGGTGAAAAAGTCGAAGTTCTTTTGAATTTCTACTATGGATCTTACACAACCAGGTATGTACTTATTGTTTTATTTAGTTTTGTTATAAAAAGAGGGAGTTTTCGTACCTTCAGCTCCATTAGAAACTGATTCTTAAAAAGTCCTATAAAATACGCATTCCAAAAAATCTTTCAAGCCTTTTAAAGTATTTCTGAGCATTTCTAAGTAATAATTTATATAGTTTATTTTAGAATAGACTCTATAATATTCTAAAATACGAAAAACAGCCACCCTAACGCACCCCTCTATTTTTGTCAATTTTTTTTTGCATGAACTCATAAAATCACGTATTGTTTCTTTTTATGAAAATTTGTTTATTTTGTTTCCAGGTTCTTCTGGGATGCGGGTATTAACTAGAAACGATTTACTAACTATCATGGAACGTTCCAATGCTTCAACTTTCAATGAAAAGTTGGAATTTATGGAGTTGAAAATTCTCCATCAATACTCTGAAGATGACCCAAACATTGCCGATGCAAAGCACAAGTTGTCAATTATACGTCACCAATTCAAGCAGAAATGGTCAGCTGCCCACAATACCAATGCCAGATTCCTAGAAGGGAACAAAGAATGGCTCAAGGGCACCATATCCCTACCAAAAGCAGGTACCTACATATTTACGTTAACAATTCTTTTGTTTTGATCATTATTATAATTCATGGAATTTTATCAGTGACTAAAGATTTATCTTTTGTTAAAGGATTAAGTGCAGGTAGACCTCAAAAGTCGTTTTCAGACTTATGTGAAAGAAATAAAAGGCGAAAAACTGAAAATCTTCGAACAACTGACTTAGATGTGCTGGCATACGCAACACAAATGAAATTACGAGAAACTGGCGAAGTCGAAGCATCAAAAATCGTAAAGGTGCTTACCAGAAGTCCCCGAAAAGCAAAAAAATATGCAGAAGCGATAAAAAAACAAGCAGCTGAACAAGAAAAAGAAATTTCAACGAAATTGGCACACCTTCGTTCCCTGTTTATGTTTGTTGAAGCTGGGCTTACCCAGGCCCAATACGAAGTGGTTCGAGACACTAATCCAGGCTTTTACCCATGACATGACGACATTACATAAGGTATTGAGTCATGGGGCAGCCGTGATAAAGGAGGCGATTCTGCCAATCGGGCAACTGTCAGAAGAAGCTGCAGAAGCCCGCAATAAGCACATCCGAGCGTTTCGGCTAAACTACGCCCGAAAATTTTCGAGAGTAGCCTGCAACACAGACGTCTTAAATAGGTTACTCTTGACATCAGACCCTTTGCTGACAGGAATGAGGAACGCTAAACATAAAAGAAAGAGTCCTCTTTCAGCGAATACGTTGAACCTTTTGGAGGAAAATGATGTTTGCAATATTAGTATTGAAAATGAGTCTGAAGATGATGAAAATTAGAAATAAAATTTGTTAAGAATAATGTATGCTTTTTTTTTACTATATTAGACCTTAAAATAGAACTAAATACTTTAATAATACTATAAAACGCAAAAAATATTTTTGTCCGACTTTTAGGGCCAAATACCTGTCTGTGCGCTGTGACTGAAGGGATAAGGTTTGTAATTGATTGTGTAGTACGTAATGTTTTAAGAAATGCGGATGTGTTTGCGAATGCGTATAATATCTATTGTTTTTTCTGCTCTGCGTGTGTGAACTGACGACGCAGGTCCCCATACATTTTCGGCTAAAGGGCATATCTCCTGTTGTTTCTGTCATCTGTGAGTCACACTCACCTTTTGGACAGAATGGACCAAATTATCAAACATACCTTAACATCAATTTTAAATGTGGCATTGGATGACCGAGCTTGGGCACAAGCTACTCTTCCCATACGCATGGGAGGACTCGGCGTCCGCAAAATTTCCAGTTTAAGTTTACCGGCTTTCATATCCTCGGTCCACGGCACTGAGAAGTTAATCAGGAATATCCTGGCTTCCACACTGATTGATTTTGATGTGCCGTGCTTCTCTGAGGCTATCGAGGCTTGGAAACTCGCTTGCCCAAACACTGAAGCACCCGACCATCCATTTTCCCAGAGACGGTGGGATGAGCCGCTTTGCAGAGTAGTTCAGAACAATTTAGTCAACACGTCTGCTACTACTGCTGAGCGTGCGCGCCTGCTGGCTGTGGGTGAATGGGAATCGGGTCTTTGGCTTCACACACTGCCGTCGTCGAGCATAGGCACTTTGTTCGACGACACGACCTTCCGCCTCGCTGCTTCTTTGCGCCTTGGTGTCGCCTGCTGTTCTCCTCATCGCTGTCATTGTGGTGAAGCTGTCAACAGCCTCGGTCACCACGGCCTGTCATGCAGCCGTAGTGCTGGCCGTTTCGCGCGGCACGCGAACTTAAACGATATCACCCGACGTGCTCTTGTCGCCGTCGGCGTACCAGCTGTTTTAGAACCCCATGGCTTGGCACGCGACGATGGCAAGAGACCGGACGGCATGTCTTTGTTTCCTTGGAAGATGGGTAGGCCCTTAGTGTGGGACGCAACATGTGTCGATACTCTTGCGCCATCACATCTTCCAAGTTCATCGTGCTGCGCAGGCGGAGCCGCTGCGGCTGCAGAAAACCTCAAGCGGCGTAAATATAGTAACCTTTGCGGAAACTATATTTTCGAGCCGTTTGGGGTTGAAACTCTGGGGCCGTGGGGTCCGAGTGCTCATAGCCTGTTTAAGGAAATATCGAAACGCTTAGTTGACGCTTCTCGTGACCCAAGGGCTGGCTTTTATCTTGGCCAGAGGCTAAGTGTTGCCATACAACGAGGCAATGCCGCCAGTCTTTTGGGCACATTACCGGCTGACAGCGTTGAGGAGCAGTATTTCGATGCCTTTTTATAGTTTATTGTTAGTTTAGTTTATTTTATAGTTTTTAATTAATTTAATGTGTCTAAATAAATTATATTAATGTAATCTATCTAAAATATAAACAAAAAACTAGACTACTATCCACGAGCTGATCCCACCATCTCCCTTCTTCCATCGGGAGACTAGACGTACTGCAGGGTATCACCGATACCTAGTCGACATTCCACACATTCGAACGAAGCACTTTGCTGGGTCCTTTATTATGCGCACAGCCAAGGAGTGAAATTCCCTGCCTGCGTCGGTTTTTCCGAGTTCATATAACCCTAATCTGTTTAAGTCGCGAGTAAACAGGCTTCTACTGGGTAAGCTCGTTCCATCGTCGACATCATCTCTGCCTTAGGGCAAGATTGAAGTCAAGAGCAAGCCCATACATAACAAAAAAAATAAAAAATTAAATCTCGATCTGCTATTTGGGAAGTTGTGATTTTTCTTCTTCATAATTATGGTGTGTGTGGTCTCTGGCTAAGTCGTTATTGTTTACTGAGATTCCCATGTTGCATCATAAAAATACCTGGTATCTTGCTATGTTGAAACACTAATAAAATCAACGCAGCTTATCAGCCGGATGTGCTACCAGTTAACTGCAAAACGCCAACCCGTGTTACATTACTATAGTTATTGCAGGCATGGCATTATATTCCTTTAGTTGTGTACGTTGAGCGATATTGGAAGAAAGCGAACCTTAGGCATTGTAACCAGTAAGAAATGAGTGTGCCTTGGGCGTGCTATAGGTGTTGTGTAGAAGATTTCGTAATTACTTTTCTACTTCTGGTAATAATTCAAGGGTTACGCAGAGGTGTAACATTAGTACACCCACACACGTCTGACAGGCGAGAATGGAAGAAGCAAACATGTTGCGCATGTAAAGCGATAGGGAGTGTCAGCTAGACTTCTACCGACTAAAAACAACCCATGTTCCTTCTTAGCCCTTTGTGTCGAGGCCGCGGTATCTCTTTCGATAATCTGCAGCCCCGACGGGATATAAATCATACCTGGGCCCCGAGTCTGCTATTCAATAGTGTCAGAATGGTCAATCAATCATTGATCTCATAATTTTTGATTTTGACAAGTTTGGTGTTGTCAAAATCAACAATTATGAGATCAATGATTGAACATTCTGACACTATTGAATAGCAGACTCGGGGCCCTGGAGTATTACTTGTCTTCGGTAAGTACCATTAGATAGATGCAAGTGATGCAACTGCTGGATCATCATCTATATATGGCCTTATGTCGCGAGTAAATAGGCTTCTTTTGGGTTTAGGACTCCAAAAAGACTGGACCGATTTTGATGAAAATTTTTGTATGTGTTCAAGTGGATTTGAGAATAGTTTAGATTTACAATTGTACCCGGTAAGTGACGCTGCTGTCCGGGCAGGACGACGTCTGCCAGGTCCGCTAGTTTTATATAAATAACGCAGGAAAATCGCTGTAACCGCAACTTCCATAATTTCTGTATAGTCCGGTCAATATAGACATTTGAAATAACTTTAATTCCCACTTCCCACACTTCCCACCGCTGGACGTATAAAGATGATTTTTGGACAGGAGGTAGTTTATAGTTAGTAAACGTCCTAGGAGCCAAAAACTCTGTCTACCAGTCTCACCAAGGAGTATCGTATGAATACCCAGTACTAACTGGGTTGTTGTTGCCGGAAGACGTTGCGTTAGAAGGCCTCCCACTAGGTGGACCGATGACCTGGTCAAGGTTGCAGGAACCCGCTGGATGAGAGACGCACGGGACCGGTCAATGTGGCGAAGCTTGGGGGAGGCCTATGTCCAGCAGTGGACGTCTATTGGCTGAAATGATGATGATGATGAACTGGGTTGTGGACTTGTGGAAGTCAGATAGGCGCTATGCCATGTAAAATACTGGTATTCAGCTGCACCCGGTTAGACTGGAAGCCGACCTCGTATTTATTATATTTACTTTAATCCTATTTTGAACTTGGCGACATATTTTATAGACTTGGTGGTAGAAGAATTAGACACGGTTGTTCTGCCCCCAGCCAGTGTCGTAAAATGGAACTCAACGATGTGAATAACAAGGGTTGTCCACTTTTGTCATAATAGGGTAGACGACTGACTAAAAAAAATATGATTCTGTTTAGTCCGTCAGTTAGATTATCGGAAAATATTGGATACGTGTTTTTTGTTTTATCAAAATAATAAAAATTGACGAAAATAAAGCTTGTCAAAGATCATGGAGAGGGGGCTTTTGACGTCATAGTCTCGTAAAATTGTACCAAGCTGTGACGTTGCACGACTTTTCAAAGCGCTGTATCGTCTTCATTTTTTGTTTACGTGAAAAAAGAAAAAATACGTGTTCAATATTTTTTGGAAATCTATCTGACGGACTAATTAGATTTTTTTAGTCGTCTACCCTATTATACTCCACACAAGCTCATAACTTCCCCGTTGTAAAATGCTCAATTGGCCTTGTTGTAAGTACTTATAAAAAAAAACAAAACGTTCTTAACACGACGTATTTATTCTCAATTTGTCGACGAGAAAGTACAATAAAATCTAAAACTATGTTTGCAGGCACATTACAATTGTCCTTAGAATATCCATCACACACAACAATATAAATTAACATCTTTGCAACATGTTCACCTTAAAAACTAATTTAAAAAAAAATCTAATTATAAGTATATTTACCCGCATTTTAAACAAATAATCACAGATATTACAAATTAATTACAATATGACTGGCATTTAAGATATGATGGCATTTTATAAATAAATACTTTAATTTTAATTAGCAACAAACTTTTAAAGACATTAATTAATACTACAAAAAAATTGGCTATAAATAAAAATTCTAAATTCCAAACATACGACCAAGTGGAACAGAAAGGTAATAATATCAATTTTCTAAGAAACAATAAATTAATATTTTAAACAGCTTTATCGTAATATTTTTTACTGTCGTATCCTCATAATCTTAAAACAAATCTCTCACGTGTTCAACACACAAATTAATCTTGGCAACCCTTACACAAGCAATTACAATGGCCACTTAAACTCCTTAGAATTTAGAACCCAAAACAAAAATAAGAGGATTACAGAACGTTAAAATAAAACAGGCAGAAAACGACTTAAATATTTTAACAATGGCGGTTGTGACGAAAATCTGTTTTTAAAAACTGTAGCCAGGCTAGCGCCATTTTTATTAGAACCTGTGATTTATAGTCCAAGACGAAATTGGATTCGAAATCCATTTCAAATAACGTGTTAGTTTGTTTTAGCTACTTAAGTAGCTGCTATCAGATCGGATCGAGATCGGCAGATTTCATAAACGAATGAAACTGAACGCAGTCAGCATGTAACTGGCGTTCAGGAGCAATATTCCATAGTAATTATGAGTATGAAAGAAGCTCTTGAAAGTGGTTTGGTTAGAGAAGCTCATCGCGTTCAATTGATGAAATTCTTAGGCGAAAAAATTAATATGTACCTAGTTTGACAGGAAAATGATCTCTAAAAGTTTGTTGCTAATTGACACCATTAACTACCTTAAATAAAATGACACACTGCTGCGGGAAACAGCACGTCATACGCAAACTATCCTTACAAAAATACATCAACTTATGACATACAAAATGTCCAAAATACTCCACAGTGGCATATTTACAATATCGCAATCAAAGAGATTTAAGATACTTACTAATAGAAAGGATGTCAGAAGAAATAACATTTATAAAAATGATAGCCCATGTCTCGGTGAGGTTCAAACTTCCATGTAAAAAAAGGTGTCACACAAGGTGAACCATTCTTACCTAAGCTGTTCACAAGCATTGCAGTGGGTTAAACCAACAGCAAACAGTTGGCTCCTGCAAGTATATAACGATTTTCTTCTCTATTGCAAGTATACTTAAATGTCTTTAATCGCAACCAACAAATCCTTACACCGAAATCAGTCGAAAATCTAGCGTTTACTTTTGCATTCTATTTGCCAGAACAGTTGGCACAACGAGTCCCTATCACAAGGCATCTTTAATCACCACTTTACAATTTAAAATAATATTCATACAAACGCCTAAATGAATTTGTAGTAAATGCCTGGACTTGGGAAAGTTTCAAGCTTTTGTTTGACCTTTATTTTTGGAGTGCATCTACTACTAATACCACGACCTCCGCCTTAATTGTTTAACATTTATTATTCAATAACCAAAGACACTTTTGTTATTAAGGGGCGGCTCCGGAAATCGAAGGTTGGGAATGTCATAGAAATAGATAGAAAACGATGCTCCACAACCTTGAAATAAATCACACAGCTAGCCAATGAATGTAACTTGTTATTGAAACTTTCGAATTTAAGATAATGCTTATGGATAAGTGTAAAAAAAAAACAGAAAATCACTAAAAACGAGTAAATCGCACTCCCGTATTGTAACAACTGAGTCGTAATTATTGAGAATTTTTAAATGAATTTTACTAAATAATAAAGTTAAAAGTATAAAGAAGTCACTGAAATCTTCATTTTTTAATAAACATGCTCTGATTTTGTGTAAAAAAATCACAAACTTGCCCAAGTTTTTCGCTCAAAATCTTCATACAAATTACTATGAAGCGGAGCGCTTTCTTAGCAAGCTTCGACGGACCCACTCGTGGCTCAGTCTGCCACGCGCCTCCAACGTGAGAGCACGTCGATTTGCGCCGCATCGGCAGATCGCAGTCGAACCGTGTACGTACACAAAATCAGTGCACAGTGGTCTCGCGACAAACTTTTGTGATACCATAATAGTTTTGAAATTGAGTAAGTATACTTTTTATATTATTGTGAATTTGCATTATATTACTCGTAAATTAGATAGTAGGCAATGTACTGGTAGGTATGTGTTTCTTATTGTGTATTTGTGTTTTTTTTGTGTGCGTCTGATTTGACATTACATTTCGTTTCGTATTAATAAAAATAAAACAAATTATTCTTATGTTCACGACGAAAAATATCTCGGAAACTATCTCCACAGCTCGAAACTTTACAAGAAGACTTTCATCAGGCCAGAAAAATTACTGACTGAATAATTAACATATTATTAATATTAAGAACGAATATATTATTATATTGTTTTAAATTATTATTATCAATGAACTTTCCTTCATATCATACTACACAGTTTTAGACTAATAAAATGTTATATAATGTTATTAATAAGTTGAACCAGTGTAAATTTTTTTTTTTTTTTGTTAAGTGATTCTCACTTTAATATCACGGGGGTGGCAGAGGGGGGTCAAAATTTTGGTCCTTTTTTGTCTAGGACGCTCCGTTTTCGAGATATTTCAATTTAATTTTTTTTACAGAAACTTTGAACGCCCATTACTCTGAAACGGTGCATCGAGTTGGACCAGTGTAAAAAAAAAAATTTTTTTGGTGTTATGTGATTCTCACATTAATATCACGGGGGTGGCAGAGGGGGTCAAAATTTTGGTCCTTTTCTGTCTAGGACGCTCCGTTTTCGAGATATTTCAATTTCAATTTTTTTTTTTACAGAAACTTTGAACGCCCATTACTCTGAAACGGTGCATCGTAGGACCGCAGCGCGCCACCGCTTGCTACTTATTTATAATAATATTATCCCGTTCTGGCCCCGTTGGTATTGGTTGGGCGTGCTGTTGAGTTAGACAGTAAAATGATAACACGTCGGCAGCGTCGGTATAACAAACAAATAAAAATTCATTATGATCGCAAGGACTTAGTAGGTATAATTCGATAACAAAAATCATTCTTACCTTTCAAAATTAGTAGGAAGTTTAAAATACAATATCTCCGGTTTTGATGAAGCCGAGTTCAAACACCCGTATACGTTCCCGGCATTTTAAAAAAGATTGGAGGATATTTCAAAAAAAAAATTTACGTAAACTAATCACTCGTCTCGGCGCGGCACGCATAACTGAGAGCACTGCGGTGTTCGCTAGCTGGCCCTGTCGATGCGCATGTTTGTGTGAGTGTGCGGTTTCGAGCGTTTGTAGGCAGTTTCCGTACTGTCCATATTTATATTGTGGTCCGGCCGTGTGGAGGAGCCCTGCACATGGTGTGTGTGTGTGCTTGTCTGTCTTCATTTTATTTCATTATGTATCTGATTATGTTATATTTATTTCAGAATCAAGAATATCCGGCACTAATCATGGAACCGGAGCTGCAGCCTGATGAACATGAACTGGTTGTTGGCCGCAGATTGGTCGACGTTGACTTTGTTTTTAAGCAATTGCAAGATTTATGTGATCACGGTTTTCAGTACAATATTTTATTTTTGTAATTGGGAATAACAATTTCATTTTGTATTGTGCATCTAAAATAATAAAATTTTATAGTACAATCCATACTAATCCATACTTCCATACTTCCATACTAATATTATAAATGCGAAAGTAACTCTGTCTGTCTGTCTGTCTGTTACTCTTTCACGCCTAAACGGCTAAACGGATTTTGATGAAATTTGGTACAGACATAGTTTGGAACTTGAGAAAGGACATAGGATAGTTTTTTTTTTTCGCGAGATAAACCAAAAATCTGCCGGAAGTCACTATTCCACGCGAACGAAGTCGCGGGCAAAAGCTAGTTTAATATATGTACCTACATTATTAATCTCGCTATGCTAATAAATCTAATAATCACTAATAGTCACATATTTGACCACATATCAAAATCAGTGACAATAAAGTTTCAATTTAGTTGGCGAAGCTGGCCCTTAAGGGCCGGCTTCGCGGACGCGCCGCGCGAAGTTTAGGTTTTTAGCGCTACACTCACAACGATCGAGGCTCGCGCACCGCACACGCACACATGTACGTATGCACAGTGGGTCGCCACGTCAGACTTTGACTCGCCAACTAAATTGTAACTTTATTGTCACTGATTTTGATAATAATATGTGGTCAAATATGTGATTATTAGATTTATTAGCATAGCGAGATTAATAATGTACATATATTAAATTGTACTATATAATTTTATTATTTTAGATGCACAATACAAAATGAAATTGTTATTCCCAATTACAAAAATAATATATTGTACTGAAAACCGTGATCACATAAATCTTGCAATTGCTTAAAAACAAAGTCAACGTCGACCAATCTGCGGCCAACAACCAGTTCATGTTCATCAGGCTGCAGCTCCGGTTCCATGATTAGTGCCGGATATTCTTGATTCTGCAATAAATATAACATATCAGATACCTAATGAAATAAAATGAAGACAGACAAGCACACACACACACACACAATGTGCAAATTTGATACGTTTAACCATAGTACCTATAAAAAAACCGGCCAAGAGCGTGTCGGGTCACGCTCAGTGTAGGGTTCCGTAGTTTCCCGTCCGTCCGTCCGTAAAATATAATAATAATAATAATAATATTCCACAACTATCACACAACGCCATCTAGTCCCAAGCTAAGCAGAGCTTGTGTTATGGGTACTAGACAACTGATAAACATACTTATATATTTCTAAATACATACATATTATAGATAAATTACACCCAGACACAGAACAAATGATCGTGCTCATCACACAAACATTTGTCCTGGGTGGGAATCGAACCCACGACCTCCGGCATAGCAGTTAGGGTCACTAACCACTAGACCAACAGGCCAGTCAAATTTGTAAACGAAGTTAAAAAAAAATGCTTGCATATATACGATTATACTACAAACTAAGTCCAAAAATTATTTTGTGCAACTTTTTGTCTTTTTTGTACAAAAACTGTTGTTTCCATCCAAGTTCAAAATTATTTTCCTAGAAAGTCCTTATAAAGTTCTACTTTTCAGATTTTTTTCATATTTTCTAAACTTATGGTCCATAAGTTTAGAAAATATGAAAGGGGACACATTGTTTTTTACTTTTGGAGCGATTATTTCCGAAATTATTGACATTATCAAAAAATGATTTTAGTAAACCCCTATTCATTTTTAAATACCTTTCCAACAATATATCGCACGTTAAGGTTGCACAAGCAAGTCATTCTTCCATACAAACGTAGAATGGTGATTACTCCTCTGGTTGACGGTGTAGGTTCAAAATTAAAAAATGTATCAACTAGTCTTGTCATTATCTAGGTCTCTATGGAAGCAGAATTGGAAAAAAAATATTGGTTTGAAAGTTATGAGCGTCGAAACTTTCATATTTTAGCACTAATTTTAACCATCTTTGGGTGTAAATAAGTTACGTATATAGTACGAAAATTACAAAAGTAAAACCATACAGACATAGATTAGTTATTAAAGAATTCAAATAATTCTATTTTAAACAGATACATTCAATGGATTTTTCATGGTATCCATACTACCAAAGGTCTGCATAGAAACAATCGCGCGCCCGTTTTAGTTGTGTCTCTTTCGCTCTATGCATTTCGCTCGTGACGTCGGATGAAATAGCATGCATTTTAGCCCCGCCCACCAACTAGTTCGTGCCGTTGGCTTGTTTACCCTTAAAGTTGAAATTAAAAAAAAAACACTTCCCACTTTACAGTATATAGGGGGGCTACCCTAATAAAACATTTTTTTCCATTTTTATTTAACCGCTTTGTCGGCGTGATTGATACACATATTGGTACCAAATTTCAGCTTTCTAGTGTTAACGGTCACAGAGATTAAGCGAGGACGGACAGACGGATGGACAGACAGACATGGCGAAACTTTAAGGGTTCCTAGTTGACTACGGAACTCTAAAAAGGGGGAAGTACGGTATCTTCATACATACAAACGCACCGCGCGCGGCTTATATCTGTGCGCCATAGTAGGTATCTTTTTTGTTGGATAATTACGAGAGCAACTTGAAAACGAGATTTTTTGTTTGTTGAGATATCTTAACGACTTTTTGTCAAATTGAAAATTCTAGGTATAAAACCATTCTATCCGTTTGAATCATATAAATCGGTCCACGCGTTTATCAGATAATTAAGAATTAGTATAATGAAAATGTAAACAACCAGAATTTTTGATGTTTTTGTTCTACGAACGAAATGTAATGTCAAATCAGACGCACAAAAAAAAAACACAAATACACAATAAGAAACACATACCTACCAGTACATTGCCTACTATCTAATTTACGAGTAATATAATGCAAATTCACAATAATATAAAAAGTATACTTACTCAATTTCAAAACTATGTATTATGGTATCACAAAAGTTTGTCGCGAGACCACTGTGCACTGATTTTGTGTACGTACACGGTTCGACTGCGATCTGCCGATGCGGCGCAAATCGACGTGCTCTCACGTTGGAGGCGCGTGGCAGACTGAGCCACGAGTGGGTCCGTCGAAGCTTGATAAGAAAGCGCTCCGCTTCATAGTAATTTGTATGAAGATTTTGAGCGAAAAACATGGGCAAGTTTGTGATTTTTTTACACAAAATGAGAGTATGTTTATTAAAAAATGAAGCTTTCAGTGACTACTTTATACTTTTAACTTTATTATTTAATAAAATTCATTTAAAAATTCTCAATAATTACGACTCAGTTGTTACAATACGGGAGTGCGATTTACTCGTTTTTAGTGATTTTCTGATTTTTTTTTACACTTATCCATAAGCATTATCTTAAATTCGAAAGTTTCAATAACAAGTAACATTCATTGGCTAGCTGTGTGATTTATTTCAAGGTTGTGGAGCATCGTTTTCTATCTATTTCTATGACATTCCCAACCTTCGATTTCCGGAGCCGGCCCTTAAATTACCTGAACAAAAGACGATTCTTTCACAATTGTTTGATTCAACACCCATTGAAATAATTTCCGGTTTGTTTGAAGACAAATTTATACGTCTATGGCGCTTGTATGATAACAATATGATTATATACTCTTCACCCATATTATTACATCTATATGCTATAATACTTTAACACGCAATGCGACAAGGCGTCATTATGGATAATCCGAGTATAGAATTAAGGGACATTTGTGTCATTCTCAAATGACAGGCTGTGTGTTGCGATAGAGCAAATATGTGTCAGTAAATACAGACTTTTCACACGCATTTGGTTATCCTACACGTTTTTTTTTTTAGTAATCTACAGTTATTTGACTACACTTTGCTGTCGGCTTTTTGAATTTTGTTTTTGTTGTGAAATTGATGAATGAAGTCAAAATATGCGAACAAGTTATGGATCTGAGAAAGGCTTTTGACTGCCTAAATCAACACAGAATATATTGATTTTGTAATTTACCCACAAAAGTGGAAAAAAAAATAAAAGTGGAAATATTGGAACAAAAATAGTCTCCGACACATGTCCCTAATCCCACGCTCTAAGTATAAACCTATTTACTGTATTGGACTTGCCACGTGTTGGTACTGAGCCAGTGACTTACATAGTAGTAGTTTCTTTCGTTACATCACGAAATGCAGTTCTGGTGCCATGACGTCTTAAAACAGGCATGTTTTATTGTTATTCCAGTGTGGAAAAGTGACAGAGCTATACAGGGTGCCTAGCGGTATCTCTTTCTATTACTACAAGACTGCTTTAAGACTTTATGGTAAGTACCATAAAGTATAACGTATACCATAACGTCGAAGTACTTCGACGTTCAAGGACGTTTATGTGGGGTAATGTTTCTTGACCTATATTTTTGGTCTTTCAGACTTTTATATTTAGGATTTTAATTCGGAATAATCATCTTCCTTCCCCTTCTTTTGGGGATGGTGTCCGTGTAACGCGTTTTGAAAAGTTTTATTTATAGATTTTATATAATTATTATTTTGCTACAAACACACATTACAGAGGCGGACTTAACAGATAATAAATTTATTTCCAAAATAAAGTACAATAGTAATATCTTAAATTCCAAATAAAACTTTTCAAAACATTAAAGTTCGACACAGAATTATTTAAAAGTCTTAAATTATGTTTATTACAGTATGTAACGAATGGATTTATCACAGACTATGACAATGTTGTGGTGGGATGTATCACTGTTTTGAGAATAAAACGTGCATCAACGTTTATTTTTAACATTTCCTTAAACTACGTCGGTCACAGTTTTGCGCTAAACTTTGTCAACCCTTTTCTTTTACATAACTGGTGAAAAGAGACAAAATAATGCTTGTTTTCCAAAATAAACATTATTTCTGGAAACACAAATTAAAATAGGACTATTCGTTACTAAAAATAGATCAAGAAACATTGCCTTAAATCTATTATATTAACGTTATTTAAGTTCAACGGATAAATATTGAATATCAACGGCTCCTTGTCCATTGTTTTTAACTTTTTGGTAGCGAACACAGTTATCATAGTCATTTATAATATTATGCTGTATTAATTTGCTTATTGTACTTGATTTTGGAAATAAATTATTATTATTATTTAGAGTGTGCTATAAAAAAAAAAAAAAAAGTTATCGATGCGGAATGGACACTATGGTGCCCAAAGCGACAGAGGTATACAGGGTATCTAGCGCCATCTCTTTTCCCACACTAAAACAATCACGTGGTAACCCGACTGATTACATTGTCGAATTGATTCCAAAATTTCGGGCAACGTTTTTTTTTTTCGCTTTTAATGCGCTCCTTTCTAACCAGCTCAAACCGACAACTGTGGTCACTACCATTATACAGGTAACGATGTACTTACATTTATACATATAAAGAAAAACTTAAAATAATAAAAAGGTTTTTTTTTATCAAAACAAATGGACCTCAAACCAGTGCCCTTGCTGTCATCACATCCGGCCAGACATTGCGGTCGCAGTTATCTGACCACATTGTTATGGCTGTGCATTGTGCAATGGTATTTATATTTATTTATAAATAGAAGTGATACTATTAGTTATTATTACGGGAAATCAGACTGATATGCGGTCATAAACGCAAAAATGTACAAACTAAGCAACGTGTTTTTTTATTTATTTATTTTAATTTCATGCCTGGGGTATTTGTTTATGTGAGTTGAAATGTCTTTTAACACACCAACGATAAAGGAGAAATTCCTAGAAAGGGCAGCGTTTAAAAAAACATATTATTATGCCACTATTGTGGAACCTCCCAAAGGAAGGAAGGTTGACTGGCAGAGAATCCACAATAGTCAAATAGGAATGCGTTGTGATAGTCCGAAATTATATCTAAAAAATACTTTTTGTTTTCGACAATTTATATATAAAGATACAAAAAAAATACTAGTTAATTTATGGTGTTACGTATATCAGTGCTTTAGGATCGGCAATCTAATCTAAAATTATAATTAATTGATGTTATCCGAAAATTGCACTTGTTGCTCCACGAAAACATCATTTATTGAATTTTGCTAAGTTTATATTTTTATATAAATGACTTGGCATTTACAAAAATAGTCCGAACGGTTGTTGCAAAGAGGAGGCATAGCCAAAAAAATCGTTTATATCCGGGCAGATCCGGACGGGTGGTGAGCTGATTACCCTATACCTAATTAATTAATTATGCTCGTGACTGTAAACATTTGTTTTGGTGGGTACTTCGATAGAATTTCAATGACTTATGTTAATAATGTTATGTTAAGCTTGAATAACGGTAGTTTGTTTAAAAGTTTTCCTTTTATTTTACAACAAAATAATAAGCAAATGTTTGGTATTGTTACGATCTTTTGATGTTATTTTACAATGGATAATTAATCAGAAGGAAAGTATATTGTTAGGTATTATGTTACGAACTTACGATTTTCCCTAGCTAGCATTTTCCCTTTTGGTAATTATTATGATTACATCATTTACGTCACTAAATTAATCCTTTACATTTAAAGTTGTTTGCCTGTTCAGACAAAGTAAAAAGCGACCATTTAAAGAATATTTTTCAATTATAACGAGTAAGTATTTAATATTGGATGGTAGTTCGGCTCAGCTCCACAAACAAAAAACTGGTTTATGGTGTACTGGGTCTATTCACTGTTGTGGGTACAACAGTGAATAGACCATGGACCCATGGTCACACATATTAGTAACTTGTTTGTCAGTTAACTCCAACAAGTAGTTAAATATGTGGTAAACTCATTTAGGACACGACCTTTTAAACTAAAATTCAAAGCATTCATTTCGAATAAACGAGTTACAAGCAGTTTTGAATTGTCAAGAAGGTGATCAGTCAAAAGAGGTGAAGCAGTTATTTCCAAATATTCTAGGTTTCTATGGAGAAGGATGGGCAAGAAACAAGAAAGAACTACTTCTTTCTAGGGGAGCCCTATTTAATTTATTATTTGTTGTTACAGCAGCGGCAACAGAAACATACATTCTGTGAAATTTTCAACTGTCTACTTATTACGGATCATGAGATAAAATCCGCTGATAGAACCAAGACTACCAAGTGTGGAAAGCTGTAACCTATTTGTATTGTCCTAAGGATCTACAATGTTCATGTAAGTTAATTGATATTATGCTATGAATATTCCTGATTACAATGTGCTGGAAATATGTACTATAATATGGTTTATATTGATTGTTGTTTATGTGAACTGATAAATTGCTGTAATTTGAGACAGTCCAAGACAATGTCGGGTTGTCTTTGCATAATACTTTCAAATATGTTCCCGTGGAGTTTCCGGACGGAAAGCGGAAGCTCAGTAATAAGGTCCCGTCGGGTACAAACCCTGGAACCCTGGTGGCTGGGCCTTAAGAGGAAACGCGAGTGGTCTTTTCTCCATACAAACGCTCTCGCCTGTTTTCTTTTTGGTTAATGACCCTAGAGCAATGGTTTTTTACAGAATAATAAATATTAACTATTTCTATGCCCCTATGTTTTCCTTTTTGGTGATAAATTATTTTTATAAGCACTAGAACCCTCAAAAAATGCTCAAAATTGCTTGTTTAGATCGCTGTTAACAGAGTCCTAGTGTACAAATTTGACAACTATTAACGAAAAAAGAAAAAAATAGCGGCGTAGTATATAACCTCCTTATTCATTGTCTAAAATATCTTTTAAATTGGTTCAATATTGGAGGAGGAAATAGGCGAGAGCCAAACCTCGAATTCTAACTTTTTTCTATAGTTGTCCTTATCGCACGAATTTGAGGGCAGGAGGACGGAGAGAGACAGCGATAGTAGAAAGAGACAGCACTCGCATTTCCTCTTAACGCGAAAGCCGGAGAACTGGGTGTCGGTCGTGGCACCACTTGGGAAAGCCCTATGTCCAGCAGCAGATAGGGCAAAGCTAAGTTGACATAATTGTTTTAGATACGTTTGCGTGTGGAAGAAAGTGCAGTTATTTAACACTTTGAGGTTGTTATGTTTATTTAATACATCCGTTAAAACTAACCGATACACGAACGTTTCGCAGACCTAAAGATATCCTATAAACACTATGGAATGGAATTCTATATAGCCGGGATGACTTTCTGCGAAAAATGCTGACAAATACCGCGAGAAATCTTGGAACAACGAAAACAAACGTTGTAACAAAGACGGTGAAGTTCGAATTTGCATGGAAATTATCTACGGTTCAGTCTAGGCAATAATTCAGTCTTAAGACATCATTGACTGAGTGCTGGCAGACGAATTTTGACAGAAATGTTATTTATTATGCATATTGGTTTTGTTATTGCTTTTAACTTTTTCTTTCATTGCAACAACAAACATGATAAATTAAAGATACAGACGTTACGTCGTAATCTTAGTAAATCGACAACATTATTCATTTTGTAATTTTTTTTTTCTGTTTTAGGATTTTCTTGCCGGTTCTTCTCCATAAGAAGCGACCAACCCGAACCGTGCACCTTTTTGCCGACATTTTACAAGTGCCCATGTAGGCCTTTGTGAAATAAAATACTTATGTAGATTTTGCTCAGGACAGAATTCGGGGGCGTATGAACAAACGCTTCGATACGAGTCCAATCGGAAAGTCCTATGTCTATCTGGCGCGCTTTCGTCATGGCAAAAAAGATAGACATACCGAGGGTATAGTGTTCAAACCCAATAAGTCCGAAATTGACACTTTTGAGATATTCCATATTTAAGTTTTAAGGACAAAAATACCTATGTTATTCAAATAATATCGTTATAATGAGTATTTGTGGTAAAAGTGGATACGTTGAATTAGTGTAAAACAGTATTTTAGAGTTTCTGAGGTAGTCCATTTTGTCATAGTAAAAATATAAGTTACAAAGGGTACCGACTTATTGGGTTTTAGATCTAGAGATTTAAACATTTATTACGTACTTTAATAAATGGTTTATTAGAAAAATCACAATAAAAAACAAGATAAATCATTATTCATTACTTTCGAAGGCTGGCTGTAGGTTTGGTGTAAGTCTTCATACCACTTATCCATGAATGGAGTTCCTCTGGTATGATAATGTTACGTCAGTCACCCAGCCAGAATCTTCAAAAAACCGAATTGCTAACTGTGTAGAACCTACAAGAGTCGGGTACATTCGAGACACGGATAGTATCCGTACTAGGAGTCAGCGACAACAGGGCATGGACCAAAGGCGATTTGGACACTCCCCGACACAGACACCGGGTGGTGTCCAGCCTACGTCAGAGCCAGTCGCTGGCCCATCCGGAGCTACTCCAGCAGGAGGTGGCGGAGGCGGTGCCTGACTTGTCTGATTTAATGGCGCTGCTGCAAGACCAGACACGTCGTCAGGAGGACCAGGGACACCATCAGGAGCAAGCATGACGTAGGCTCGCCAGTTGCAGGAGCAGTTGCAACGGGAAATTGTGAAGCAGGCTTGCAGTCAAGAGGAGCGGGCTCGCCCTTAAGAGGAACAGGTGCGGTGCCAAGAGTAACAGATGCTCCTAATAAAGGATCTTCACGCATCAGTTGGAAAAGAGCTGAACGTGATGAAGGAGCAGGTACAGCAGCACGACAACCGTATCGCAAAGGCCAAAATTCAGATTGCCGATGTGAAGAAGGCCTTGAGAGAAATTAAGTTTGAAGACGGGACTGTGACTTTAGTGATTGCTGCACCGTCGGTATGCGGGTTCAAAGTCTGCCATTTGACGGTACATTTTCGTGTAAATTTTCATAAAATTCAATTTGAGGCCGTTATGAAAGTGAATGGGTGGACCAAAGCGCAAGCCATGACTGCGCTCACTTTGGGTCTCCGAGACCAGGCCCTTACCATTCTTGAGGCACTCGGCAAGGATGTGACCTACGAACAGCTGCTGAAGGCATTAGAGTCCAGATACGGCGACGCGCACCTGGAGCATGTTTTTCGTGCTAAATTAAGGGATCGCGTTCAACGTAGTGCCGAAAACTTACTGCAGTGGGCCCTGGAAATTGAAAAGCTGGTTCGGAAAGCATACCGGTCCGCCCCTGCACTTATTGATGGATATCTGGTACAGGGGTTCATAGATGGAATACGCTATTTAGAAGTTAGAGCCGCTGTGAGACTTGGGCATCATGAGACGCTGAAAGATGCCTTGGTCCATGCATTAGAAGAAGAGGCAGTGAGGCAGGACCACGGTACGCACCGCGTCGGGGAGGTTGTGGCGTCACCTGTACGCGACCGCCCGCAAGGATACAGTCCTAGCTGCTACACCTGTGGAGAAAGGGGTCATCCTCGATCAAGCTGTCCTAAGCGCAGCTCACCAAGAGAAGATCAACCCACACAGGGAAGGGTGGCTGAAGTGACTGCCTAGCCACAGCAGGGAAACGAGTAAATGCCAGGACTGGGGGGCGGGTGCTGGCTGGTTTTGAAATAACGCCGAGGATGTCGATCTCACAAGCACACGACGGGAACAGCCTGACCATCAACGGCGAAGTCAACGGAACTCCATGCAAACTGACGTTGGATACTGAAGCTTCTCACATGGTCGTCAATTCTCACCTGGCAACAGTTTCTTGGGGACTACTTTAATAACCACGAATGTCTTCAATTACTAACAGCGGTAGGTCAGCACATAACCGTCCGAGGCAGGAGGTGGAGTTAAAATTGGGTGATAGAGTTTACATTGTCATTGTGGCCGACATAGTGGACGATTGCATCTTGGGCACTTGACACTCCTTGAGTGTTGAAATGTGGTTCCGAGGTAGTCTTCATGGAAGGTGCACCATCAGGGAAAGTGTGTGTGTGTGCTTGAAGGAAATTGTTCTTCTTCGCAACCAGACTGCTTTATTTGTTCTTCTTCGAACAAAGTTTGAAGAAAGTTAGTTGACGAAGAGAGCTAATACCATGTAACTAAACGTAACTTGTTACTTTTCAAATTATAATCGAACAATAAAACCCGACAAATACACTTGTTTTGATTTAGCTTTTGGTTAAGTTTGTTTTTTTATCTACGTAGTTAAAGATAAAACCCGATAAATACAAATAGTGATTATTACCTCTAAACCGTTGGGTAATTTTAGTTGAACTTATTGAACAGTCAACACCAATAATAAGTTTTATGTGGTTTAAGCGTGATATAAAAATATGATGTTAACAAGACAACACGCTTTATAGGGTAACACTTTTTAAGTCTTGGCTAAACGAGGTGACTTTATTGGGTTATTACCTATAGTAATTATCTTTCTACTGCGAATTTCACTTATTGGATTAGACCACTGGAAAGAGCGTCAAAAATACATTAGGATGTACTAATAAAACGATTTTTGATTTTTCGACACTTATTGGGTTTGAGCACTATACCCTCGATACTTAGGTACATGACATACGATTTGTCGAATCAAAGTGATGGTCAATACGGAAGCAGATAATCTTTAAAACGATAACGTGACAGATTGTCAGTTGGAAAACTCTTAAAACTCTTTCCATTCCCGAATTAATTGGTGGTCTACAACGGCTAAAAATTACAAGAACTTTTAAAGCAGAAAAGTTTTGCCAAATAACTTTTGGATCCGATAAAACCGAGTTTTAATTTGACTTCGACAACTCACAAAACCGAAACAATTATTTCTTATCGAACTCAAAATAACTGACTAAGTAATAGTTTTTATATCAAGTAGTAGGTATACCCAGTCACACACAGCCGCTCGGAGTTAATCTCTAGTCAGTGTCCAGCATAACCTGATCTCTCGAATAGCAAAAAGTGGTTTGAGAAGAGGGGTCAGGTAATACTGGGCATTGCCAGTACAAACACCAAAAAAATGCATTAGTCATCTCATTTAGTATGTGTAAGATTACTGTAGTTCGTGTGTGAGGGGTATTCCCTCCGGAGGCCTTGAGAGAGGAATGTGGAAGTGAGTAAGTAGTGGATGTAGTTTTCTTTTTATTATTATTTACGTTGTGTTCTGTTGTAGGCGTTGTAGGTAGCGGATGAATGAAGATTCTTTAGGAGTATTTTATTTGATCCTCATTAATGAGATAGGAAACGCTGAAGGGTAGACAATTTTATGGGCTGTTTTTATATTGATATATAACAGTTTTTTAATGAGTGCATATAAAAGTAATTGCGGTACTTAGTTATAATTATAACGAAACCATGTTTTTTTTTTTCTGTCTGTCTGTTATTTCTTATTTCCGGCTAATCACCGAAACGGCTCCACCGATATTGACAGTTTTTACTGGTAGGTAGCTGATGTTATAAATTAAGCTGCTTTAATTTAAGAATATTAGAGTTTTAGGGGGGAAAACCCTTGAAATTGGTAACAAAATCCGATTCAAAAACTAAAGTAGGTAGGTATTTAATATTTTTTATTTATAACTATTTCACGCCAAAGAAAAGAAAGTCGTGGACAACAGCCAGTTATTAATATTACTTGAAGCATATCACAGCTAGACTGACGTGACCTACTGAAGGCCAAGGTCCAAAATGTCAGAAACAACCTCATTAGGGGCACAATAGACTCATTCTAGACCGGCACTTGAATATTCAATCTAAGTAGATATTTTAAGTTCGATATAATTATGATATATATTATATATATGTATAAAACATATCATGAAATATGGCAGTCGGTTGAAAGCACAGTTGAAAGCAACTTGAAAAAGGTTCAAGTACAAAAAAGTTGGGTTTACTAACATTTGGAAATTATTTTGTGTACTTACGAGAAAAATAATGATTTTACATACCGTTTCCTACAAAAGTGCAATACCTACTCCGGCAAAATGAATGGAACAGCAGATTTTTTTTTTTACTGATGAAAAATTTCTATGTCCCGCACTCAGACCAACAAAAAAAGGAAGACGGCGCGCCACGAACATCAAAAGTGAAGCCAACTTTTTATCTATGTGTGTAGACAATGTCTCGTGAAGTCGTGACGTTCGAAATGCGTGTGGTTTTAGTGTAGGTGTGTGCGTGAGCTTGTATGTTTACTTGCTATAGGCGCGTGGTTTTGTGACTTCACTGTTGGTGTTCGCGGTGCGCCGTCTTTCTTTTTTTCTTGGTCTGAGGTCCCGCATATAGTATACATTTTGTATTAGCTCAGAATGATGTACCTACTCTACGTCTCTACCGAATGCATGATAGCCGTTTTCGCGTACTCTGTCCCTTGTCCCGCAAAAATCTAAATAAACTTTATTTTTTTCTTTGCTTTCGGGCTAAACCGATTTGGACTTTTACTGGCAGACAGATGATATAAAAAAAAGAGGGCTTCGTGCAAAAAAGTATGTAAGTAAGCCCATGAAATTCAAATAAGAAAGTAATATTTTTGTAATAATTTCATGCGGACAAAGATCGCGAGCAAGCGCTAGTTACAATTAGAATTACAACTAAGAATTAACTTTTGCATCTAGTAACAAGCCCCCAACCTCTAATTCACCCAAAATTCTATTACCAACATTGATATACTTAGAACTAAAGATAGGGTCGTCCGAACATTTTGCTCGATGCGTTCCCCATACAGAGAAACACCGACGCCATCTTTAAGGCGCAGTCAAAGGGGCACCGTAAAAACGACCTGTTTTTCGTCGCAGAGTTAGCCGTATTGCTACTTATTACAATTCCAAAAAAAATACAGTGTATAGTCAAATGTATAGGTAAAAGACTTATGCAAAAATATTTTCTAAAAGTAATCAAGAACGTCGAAAAAAAAAATCACAAAATCACAAAAAAATCACACGAAAAAACTTTTTCGTCTCGAAATGCTCAATATTTTGAGTGACAACTATTATATATTTTTTTACTATCAGAAAGGAAATTTAACCAACTAAAGACATATGTAAAAATATTTTAACATTACAGCGTATTTTTTTTTTTAATAAATTAAATCTGCGAACTATCGTTCATTTTGGCAGTCACGAGACTCAAACGCATCGCCATTTTCAACCTTATTTGTTCAGGCGATGAGTTAAACGCGCGCTCAAGGTCGCGGGCAGGTAATGTCGCCTTAAGAACTACTCAGGCTGCTCGTAAACGTAACCTTGTATGAGCGGCGTGGCGTGGTATTATCGAGGTATAAAGAAATTAAATAAAGCTTTCAATTTAAAAAAAAGTATGTTTATTGCAGTTTTTTATAATATTAATAATAATAATAACATTTTTATTGGCCTTCAAATAAAACTATTTTTTTAAACTTTTGCTTTTTTGTTATTTTTGACATATTTTCTATTTTGGATTCATTCACGTTATAATTTGCTTCTAATAAACAAAAACAATAATAATTGGTTTTGTTTGTAATTAAATATTATTGTAATTAATTAAATCTTTTCATTTCATCGGCTACAAGCCTACAACGCACGCCGCTGCAAAGTTATGTCGTATAGCCGTACGGCGCGTGGGGGCGGGGCCTCGCGTCGTCTTTGCCAAACGTCAAGACAAATAAGTTGGGAAGAAAACTGTTTTATTTAATGTTATAAGTTGATTTACTGACATATTTTTGACATAACGGTGTGGTATGAAATGTTATATTTTTTTTGTTGTGCTTTGCGTGGTAGTTCACGCAACCTTTCACTACACAACTTGGCATTTTCACTTTACGGACGCACCCGAAGATAGCCGATCGTGAACTAGATCACGTTTGGAACCATGGAACCATTTTGGAACCATGTTCGAGGCGTCATTTTATCATGCGGTCCGCCCAGTCCTTACGCAGTAATATATAAGTCTATGGTTACCAACATCAATTTTCAAAAGAAATCACCGCCAACAACAAAGCTTGCCGACTCGCTGGGTTTTCAACCCGACCGACCTTTAATCAGCCATGCTCACAAATGTGTGCTGTGTAAATTACTACACTGGATCAATTCTTATAATGAGGTTTGTATCGATTGGTGTCAGTTCAGTAGCGTATGCTATATAATTATATTATTGTTGATATTTCTATGAATACCGTGTGTGGGAATGGGTTGTGCTATATTGATTATTTTGTACTAGCTGTTGCCAGCGGCGTCACCCGCTACAACTCGAAAATTATCCCAGGGGAAGATAAAATTGGGATATTAACTATCCTGTGTTAATCCAGGTTATAAACTATCTGTGTAGGTACCAAATTTTATCCAAATCCGTTCAGTCGTTTTTGCGTGAAGTAACAAACATACACATTCACAATCTTTCGCAACTATAATATTAGTGTGATCGTTGATATTTCTATGAATACCGTGTGTGGGAATGGATTGTGCTATAATGATTATTTTGTATTTAATAGTAAAAAATACATTAGCAATTGTAGTCTGTTGGATGTTTTATAAACTTGAACTGATAAAAGAATGTAAGCTCTAACCATTTATTTTAATAACACCCATTTATAGACACCTGCAACCTTTGTTCACGTGGAATAATATGTTATAATACTAGCTTTTGCCAGCGGCTTCGCCCGTGTGTAAATGACGATTTTCCATACAAACTTTCATCCCCTATTTAACTCCCTTAGGGGTTGAATTTCGAAAAATCCTTCCTTATTCCTTGTCTACATTATAAAGGGAACCTCTGTGCAAAATTTCAGCTTTCTAGGTCCAAGGGTTTGGGCTGGGCGTTGATGAGTCAGTCAGTCAGTCAGGACTTCTCTTTTTTATTACCCACGACGGAACGGAGACGGTATATGCGTTTGGGGTGAGAGGTTGTTTGTTTGTTTGTTTGTGTGTTTGTGCAAATACATGTTGCCATTTTTCTCCAAAACTACAAGTCCGATTTTGATGCAGTTTTCAGTTATGGGTTCGGGTTTGATTGGTGCATGTTCTTAGATAGGTGTTAAAGTGACAACTCACCAGGGGGCGCTGCAGCAAACATTTTTTGTGCAAATCAAAGTTGCCAGTTTTCTCCAAAACTACAAGTCCGATTTTGATTCAGTTTTCAGTTATGGGTTAAGGTTTGATTGGTGCATGTTCTTAGATAAAAAAAATAAAAATAAAAGTTAAAAAAAAATTCAAAATAAAAAGCAAAATTAAAAATTTTGAAAAAACCCACGACTGTTAAAAATTAATTGAAAAAAGGATAAAATAACATAAAACACCCACCTTAAAAAAACCCAAGAATGTCCGTCGGGAGCTGAACATTGCAAAACTAGTTCATTTAATGTCAGCCCCCGACGGACATTCTTGGGTTTTTTTAAGGTGGGTGTTTTATGTTATTTTATCCTTTTTTCAATTAATTTTTAACAGTCGTGGGTTTTTTCAAAATTTTTAATTTTGCTTTTTTATTTATACTACTTAAGTTATAATAACATCAGCCGCATGTGAAAATCCGTCGGTGCAGTCTTTTTGGAGATTATCGAAAACAGGCAGACAAAAAAGAGACTATGGAGACCTTTGCACACCCTTTCGTTCTATCTTAGGGGATAAGACCGGGGAGTGTGAAATTTTTACCGCACTAAAACCGGTGGTCATCATCCTTACCTATTAAAAACAATTCAATTCTCTCGATTCTTTCTTTGCTCGGATTATGTGTAGTGACTTGCTTGCTACTTGAGTCATGGGTTTATTGTCAGCTTGCAATAGTGTTTGGGTAATAAAAACAAGCACGTGCTTCTCAGCGTTATCAAGCTATAAAATACTGAGCACGCGCCCAAGCTACTAGCATTACACCTATTCAGCTACGGAATATTGTTTTAGTCTTATCGCAGCTAGTAAAATTGGCTAGCCTACATGAAATCGGCACAAAGGGTGCTTAAATAACCTACCCATGTAAAGTAATGGTAAAAGTTTTGTTCCGTTACATAAAATTTTCACTTCTAAATAAAAAGAGAAAATAAATGACAAAAATTAAAACGAAATTGCACTACTTGAAGGTACCGTTAGCGGATTTTTCTCAACCAAAAACTACTACGTTGTACTGGTTGTACTATGCTTCTGCTTATCGTAATCATTATTATCTTGCCCTTATCCCAATTCATTTGGGTACAGCGCAGCATGTCTTCGTGTACTATGGTTCTACTATGTTGAAATATTATTTTTAAATATCGATTTCATGAAGGTCAGCTGTGAGCCCTTCGATAGGGTTGCGTGCGTGCATTGCGTGTAATTATGAAACACGCTGAAACGTCAATTATACAACCCTTTAATTAAAAGTATTGGAATTCAACATAGAACAGTATTCCATGGAAACTTTGAACACAAAGCTTAACGATAAAATTCAACCCAAGTTTGAACGCACAATAAAATTTTCGAGCAAGGCCAGAAAGTTAAATATAAAAACGAGTTATTGATCTAAACCAGACGATATTTGTGCAGGTGTAGAGCATCATGGCTAAATTAACTGATTATGAGAAGAAAAATATGATGTATTTGACTTAGCATTACGCATTATCAGCATATTTAATGTTCTCACTGCTGAGTGAGACTCAAGCCTCCTGAAAGGCTCCATGAAAGGGTATCAAATAAGATGAAGAAAAAAAAACAGAAAATAAAAAAATTGGATTACCAGACTGCAGGCAGCCGAAACCATAGTTGAGTAAATGCTGGTGAAATGACGCAGAGAAAAGAAATGACGATATCAGAGGTCATAACTGTGACTCAGAAATGCCTCTATTGATAAAACATAATGCAAGAGAAAAAACCTGTGACTAATTTTGCAAACAAAAGTATTAAATGATCTTTAACCAAACGGAGGCAGCAGAAAAACTGCTCCTGCCTATTAAATCGATGACATATGCTAAAGGCGCTAAAGGCGTCTGGGGTCACAATCCAGGCAATTAGATCAATTACAAGCTAAGCATGACTGATGCAAGATTGATTGACAATCTCCAAATGGTATGCCTGCACTTTATCGAAATAAAGATTTAGATGTTGAAGAGTGAGAAAATGAGTGTTAGAGACTGTTTGTTTAACGTAAAATATGAAACAATTGTTTTGGTTGGTTCTCGACCGAAGCTCGTAACCCTGTTTAGATCAATCGAATTGAATAAAAATCGCTTAAATACTAATATCAGTAAAAGTCCTAGTCTCATCTCTTTTCTCAGTTATTCGGGTTCAAACTCTATTCTAACCAATCTAACCCTCTGCAATCCTACTGAAGTCAAAAACGATGATAACTAAAAGACAAACATCCCAAAAAAGGCTACCAACGTTACAAAACTGACGTAACCGATTATGTCTTAAAATTATGAAGCATTGGTCAAGTCAGGGTCGATAGGACGATAAAAGTAACATAACCTGGCAAGACGCCAAGGGATTTTGGCAGGAGAGAATTCGAGGCATTTGGAAACCGGGCTCAAATAGCAAACGGTTGGTGGATTTTAACAGGCTTTGAGGAGCCAGTTCTTATTACATAGGCGTTAACCTAGTTCGGATTGAATTTGTTCTGTAGTCTTATTATTTGAAAAAGCATTTGAGAACATTGAAACCTTGGAAATATTGTGAGACAAAAAAAATAAGAATGGGTGAACGAGTTTGGTGGCTTTTGGAGTTTTTAACGAGAATTAATACAGTTTAACGTGAAGCGATGTAATTATAATTATTTTAGTAATTAGTATACAGTATGATAGCGTGACCGTGTCGACACAAGAAAATGAGCAGGAAGATGATTATGAATAGTTACTTCTTTAATAACCTCGAACCTCGAGAGTCTACTCTACTACCTTCCTTTTCAAAGGAATCTAAATCGCCACGCTATCTCCTGGACCTACCATGTCACCGGCCACCACACCAGAAGAATAAAAATTATATCAGCCTGTTGGAACAATAGCAACCACATCTTCTTGTGAGAGTAACTTATTGAGATGATTGTGTGCCCCTATCCTTCTATAACATTAATTGATCCTGTCAATGAGGAAGCCTATTGTCCAGAACACAAAAGCTTAATCTACATCGCTGACCCATTATAAATAGAGGACCTCGTAGCTAGATAATAACGGCAGCTTTGATCAATCTCCAAGTTAAGCCACGCTTTCCTAGGATGGTCTTTAGACGGGTAACCATCCATTACAAGCAAGCATTTAATTACATTAGCAAGTTATATCTTTATCAATGCCGGAACACCCATTGACCATGCCTCATACCAACATGGATGAATATAAGACAGTTGCTTTAGCCCGTGCCGTTACGCGATAAGATAAAATCTGCTTAATCTAAATCTCCACAGTCGTGAACTCGAGGAGGAAAATAACCAAAAGGCTTGGATTAATTTGTAACTTATTTTTGGTAAGAATCATCAAATTGGACCCACTTAGCCCAGCATGGCCGCAGTACTAACTTTATAGGCTAACATAGCAGCTGCTGATTTTTAATACAGTCACAACACTTACTGGAAATATTAGGCGACCTTATTTGAGTTCGGAAAATACTGCAATGTACTGGGGACTTTTTTGCTGAAGATCTTAAGGAAATATTACGTGGCTATAAGTGGTGTCAACGCTCGATAATACTTGGAATTGTCTACGCATTGTAAGAGGAAAGTATTGTACAAACCCATTCGGTTAACTGGGTCGTAGTTGCTAGAACAGCAACCATAATTTTAAATTGCATCGGGTTCTAGAATAACCGCCAGGATTTAAGCAAATCTTTTAGAACTTCTTTGATAAATTAGCCTGGTTGTTCGTTGCTTTTGAACCTAACTAGAGAAAAGTGGAAAAAGAGTAGCAGTGGTTCATTACAGGCCTAGTGCTACAACGTTCTCATAATACCTTGTGGAGTACCATAAAAAAAATAAAGAAGCTGTGACAACAAGAAAGTTATAACCACCCAATGAAGATAGCAACGATCTTTAAAGTAAGAAAACAACTTAGTTGAAGATTTTAATGATAAAATAGTAGTAATATAGATCCCCAGAATTTTAGATGCTAACAATTAAACCCACAGATCGAAAGCAGATATCCCATATAGGGTTATCAATTTATCATGACGCACAACAATGACTCAGGTAAAGCACTGCTTACCCATTAAGAGCGTATGCTACCTCAGATTAGCAACCCTATTTGTGGTGGTTCAAACTTCGATTGAAATACTGTTAGAATAAAGTTCTAATCAGCTTGCACTACAAAGCGGTTGTTACGTCTTTCGCTGCGGCCGAATAGTGCGAAATTAGTGGTATTTTGCGATTTACAAGAAAACTATTGATTGGACTAAAAAAGTAAAACACTATGACTTTAGTATGTTGCTTGTAGAATTATTTGGCAAAAAAATCAGAACGATGACATGTATTTTAGTATGGTTTTTACTCGTTAAAAGAATTTTTTAGAGGTATCTTCGCGATTTTTTTCTATCGAGCAAAGTTAGTTGTATTATGTTTTCACAACACTATGGCACTAGCATATATCCTGAAGAAGATCATATATTTTTCTGATGTTGATTACTGCAGTGAATCTTATACTTTTACGCATTATAAAACTTGCGTTTGAGGTACCATACGCTCTTAAGGAAATACAGCTTTAGAAAGCAGCATTGTAGTTTTAAAGCAAACAGATACACGTCTTAACTAAGTTAGGTTAGTGCTCTCTTTTCATTATGAGAAGGACAAGATTACAAACTGATTTCGACTGGCTCTTGACCACGGTTTCATCCATGGTTAGGTTGGAAATTATCTCACGGGAACGTACTACCGAGATAGAAGTATCCTACGTCCTACTCCTAACAACGATCGTAAAAGATTTTAAGACCACGACATTATTTTCTTTGAGTTCAAATCAACACTTACATAAAAGAGAATTGTAAGGTTAATCCGAGGAGCTTATCTTGAAACCTTACCACCTTTTGTATTGGGAGAAGCCTTACAAGCTATCAGACAGCGAGACGCTTCATTGCGATGAGATGTTTTCAAATAGCTGTCTATATGCTAGGATCGACTGCGACAAATAAGATAAAAAGTCTCGAGTTCAAGAAACTCCCAAATCTGAATTTTGGCTCTCGTCTGGATGATCTGAACGATTTTGTGGTTGAATACTTTACAATTCTTCTTTTCTAATTTAGGCATGATCTATATGAGAAAAGCACATGGGATGATAGAACACTACCCTGTTAGAACTCAGCGGGAGTACGTCTAGACTCTAGACTTTTTAATTATTTCAAAGACCTACTTAACTTTGTCATTTGAAAATATACCTGAACTTGCCAAAAATGTGCATTTAAAGTAAACAAATCAGAAATTACGTGCATATTCTGATTTGTTTACTTTGCTTTTTTTTTAGTTGAGGTTTTTTGTAGGAGCTGGTGCTGACCAGCTCCTACAAAAAACCTCAACTGGCCATGAGGACTCAACGATCTTACAACATTGATCGATATCAGAGTTCTTATATCATTCATTACAAGTGTACAAGAACGAGGCTGCAACCCACACAGGTTTTTATTATAAATCTCAATGAAGTGTCATTAAATTGGAGTAAGTTCAAGACCTTGGTTACGGTACGGAGTCAAGGTGGTTAATGAATTATTTGTCATGATTTGGCTTCGTCGTAATTTGGGCGGTGATTTATGAAGAAAAATACAGTAGGCTATCATTGGCCTGAAGTTTTGGGAAGAGGTCTTTGGCCATTAATTCAATGATACTGGTTATCAGTACCCGGCATCGACACTAAGAAGAAGTAGTACCAGGTAATCACCATTGGGACTGAATAATCAAAGACGGAAATGATTAAATGTGCTATGGAGAACGATAAAGGTCCTTCCTCACCGGATCGTCGCGTTTTCGTTTCTGTACCGAATCTGTACAGATTCTTTACTGAGTGCATGTAATTAAATGAGAGCTCGCTGAGTAGTTTCGGTACAAATATAGTATGTACTTGTAGTCTAGTACTATATCTTCACCGAGTGCATACACACGTGTCTGTACTCTGTACTGAGTACTGCCGAACCATTAGATTTGAAGACGACATACTGTGGTGACGGCACTATAACAAATGACAAAAACCGTAGCAAACCGAGCTGTCAAGAAGTGATTCTCTGAAGAGAACCTTTACAGATTCGGTACAGAATTGAAAACTCCCTAATCCGGTGAAGAAGGCACCTTAGTTGAACCCAAAACAGCTATAGACAGAGATGAAGATAAACCATGATAAAATACCATCTCTCCGTGCCAAGATCCATCGAAATTTTACGCCAGATCATTGATCCTCAGAAACCGCATCGTACGAAAACGAATATCGACGCGACGTAAACAAAATTACGAATATAGAACTGCGATCATAAAACAGCATTTTCATTGATATTCCTTCTGAAACCCGTTACGTTTTCGTGACCGTTTTACCTTATTGAATTGCAGATGAAAATGGAATCAAAAACAATGTTCTTGAGTGCAATACTGTTGGAAATGTTGGAATGTAAATGTTTTGTGTTTTTAGACTTTTGTGGCATTCATGGTAACTGTGGACTGTGGATACTGGAAGAATACTGTTGATTCTTTTATTTGCCATTGTCTTGCTCTTTGTTGCTCTGTATGATGAGGTCACGGTAATGAAAAAGAGTTTAAGGGGGAAGCTCACACCCTGCCCGCGAAATTCAAATTTTCTTACGTTTTTTGCAATTTGCAGGCCAGTGCTTGGTTGCATGTTGATGAACATTTGATTCGCGACTGTAAGACGTATTTAGTTACAGATTTATAATCATCAAAATCACCAACACAACCCTCCAAGTTCATATAGATCGAGAAACTCTTTTTTCAAGGTCAAAGTTATTCCTCGATCTATATGAACTTGGAGGGTTGTATTGATGATTTTGATGATTATAATTCTGTAACTAAATACGTCTTACAGTCGCGAATCAAATGTTCATCAACATACAACCAAGCACTGGCCTGCAAATTGCAAAAAACGTAAGAAAATTTGAATTTCGCGGGCAGTATGTGAGCATTCGCCTTAAGTAAAATCAAAAGTCAAGAACAGCAGCCCAGCCTTTTTCCAGTCTAACCGGATGCAGGTTTTACATGGAGCGACTACCTCTTTAACCTCCACAACCCAGTTAGTACTAGTTTATACGATACCCCTTGGTACAGCGCAAGTCAAGAAGATCTGGATTTCTGGAATCAATGTTTGGGTTCATCCTGATTCTCTTTCAGGTTCTTAATTTATCCATTTCCACGTATTAGGGCTGATTTCCAGAAAAAACAGCGAGCTCGTAACACTACACTTACCGTCAGCGAAATATATTTTTCGGCGCAGATTAAAAACGCTCTTTTAACGAGATAAAGTCACAGCCAGTAAACCGTAGAAACGTTCAGAATTTGCGTGGTGCCGTGAACACACGAATGCGCTTCATCTATTATTATTATTTTGTTGTGCGTATAAAAATATACACATTACGCAAATGCGGCAATGCAGAAGTGCTGTAATCGCTCGTATATGCACTCTTCAACAGTAGTACAATGTCGGAGCACGTTTGTGTCCCTTCATACCCGCATTTGAATCGATCCAACGCAGCAATCGGTTTTGTGGGCATCTACGGCGTTGGGTCGTAAACGCGCGTTATTAGCATGCGTGTCGTCGATACACGACTTTCATTTGTTATTTCTACGATTATAACCACAGAACATAAAGAACAGGATTATAACAAACTAGCTGTTCTCTTCGTTCGTGTGTAAACTTTGACATTGTATGAAATGTGTGAGAAAAAAGTCAAAAGCAGCCTACGTGCATGTGCATTACAGACAATGATCCAGCTCTGTACCAAAGCCAAGGTTAGTCTCCAATTCCCGTGCAGTTTTTCCCGTTCAAGACCCGCTACCATCCCATTCTTGTCGTCACTGTGTATGATACAGACAGACTGACTCGTATAACCTTCTTTGCGTGATTGGGTTTGACATCCATCCATCGAAATTTCGCATTTACAATAGTAGTAAGATAATACCTTCATACATGACGTAGCCTCTCATTGTACTCGTATAACACAAGGGTATCGACTTATCTGCGTGAGGGCTTGTTGAGAGTAATCTAAAGTAGGTGCTCACAAACTGGCCAATAGGGTAACATTAAACTCAGGGTCAAATTAACTACAACGTTAATTACCCTTTCAGGGAAATTAGAAGTAAATGCACTAGCTGACGTGCTGGCACACTTATGCCCGTTTTCACCGACATCCCCTAAGTTTAGGGGATCCCCTAAGCATGGATAGGGGACCGTTAGGGGATGGTTTTTGTTTCACCAGCGGTTAGGGGTCAGTAAAACCTTAAAAGTTCCCCTAAATTTAGGTGGCCAAAATTTGGGCCCATAAACCGGCACATACGTAAATTTTTGATGAAATTGACTTCTAACGTAGATATAGGTTAAGTAAATCTTCCGTGTTGTGTTTGTTGGAAAAGATTAAACACTCCTTAAAATTCCTGTTTTTTTATTCAGAATAATATATTATTTTTATAGGCGAACACTAATTTCACCAACTTGTCTTTCTCATCCATTGAGAAATTTTGGCTGCGCTTCCTTTTATCTGCCATTATTATTCACCGTAAACGACAGATTGTTTTTAACCGACTTCTAAAAAAAGAAGGAGGTTCTTATTTCGGATGTTTATATTTTTTTATGTTTGTTCGGGCATAACTCCGTCACTTGCTAACCGATTTGAAAAATTCATTCTTTGTTGGAAAGGGTATACTTCCGAAATGGTCCCATATTTTTTTTAACGAAATCGGACAAAATAAAAAAAGAACAAAACTCAAAAAAATCTACATTGTCCACATTGACCCATGAACATGTGAACCACTAAAAAGTGAAAAATAAAAACTTTTTAACAAAAAATAAAACCGACTTCAAATAAAAAAACACAAAAAAGTGAAAAATAAACTTTAGAAGAAAAATCTATTTCTGAAGTCGGTGGCTAAAAAAAATGAAATAAAACAAACAAAAGTCACCGACTTCAGAAACTGATTTTTCTTCTTAAGTTTATTTATCACTTTTTTGTGTTTTTTTTTTAAGTCGGTTTTATTTTCAAACTAAAATATTGATTAAGTATGGAAAGTAGGAAATATAAAAGATCACTAGAAAAACAACACGCGACACTGAACTCTCACAACAAATCCCTAACACGGAATACGAATTACATACGAATGTCGACAACAAAAAAATAAAACCACAGATTATACGCAATATTTCGTCATGTAGTATGCACAGAGTAAAGCAAGAAAATCTAAAATTAATTAAAAATGTGAATGAAATTTATTTGATATTGCTAATAAAACATGATGTATTAATAAATGTATTCATTTTATGTATATAATTAAGTGAAATGCTAAAAAACTGTCAATTTTCTAAATATCGATAAGTTCAAAAACGAATCAGTCACTATTATCGAAAACAAAACGTCACCTAACTATGTGTCCCCTAGCTAAGTGACAGAATTGATGATGAAACGAAATTTTATTTAGGGGCTAGTTTAGGGGAGCTTTTAAGCTAAGAGTCCCATAAGTAGGTGGTAATATAGGGGATGTCGGTGAAAACGGGCATAAATGGAGGTTAAGCTAGGGGACGATTAACTCGCAGCCGCGACAGAGCAATAGATTTGTAATCTAAACTATAGCTCAGTCGGACATATTATTTTTAGGGTTCCGTACCTCAAAAGGAAAAAACAAAAAGCATCTTTAGCATCGACCCGAAACAAAACGTTACGACATAGGCTTACAAATAGATAGCCTAATTATCACAACAGAGCTAGGTGAGTGTCACCTGAATCTACAGTTAATAGTATAAACACACCACATTGTGCTAATACAGATAAACTTGGAGACAAAATAAAGAAATGAAATAATCAAATGACTAACGAGAATGTAAACCTGATTTGACCACGAAAAGGAAGCGTGTTGCTAGGTAACTTAGGCACTGCCGGGGCTGCAGGACTTCGAAAGAAATACCACGGCTCGGAACACAAAGGGCCTAAGAAGGAAGGGTGGGCTTTGGTCAGTAGTCTGACACTTCCTTTCGTTCTACAGAGAGAGATATCATGTGGCAGTCTGGCGTCACTCAAGACTCAAGCATTACTTAAAACTAGTTTCAACCAATCAAATAAGAGGGAACATAGCTAACGACGTAGTTATTTGAAATAATTACCTACACTTTCAACAAGTTTAAAAACTAAAACCCGACTACAAACCGCGGCCAGCTTTTTGACCGCATTCTAAACGTGTATGTCGACTAAAACTATAATATAATATACATTTTGTAATGTGCTCGCCAATACCTTTCATTTGATACCAAACATGTTATGATTATCTCAAATAAATTTTTTTTGAGGCTTGAATCTGACATTTAAAATCCGTCATAACAACAACTGATAAAATTTATATAGCCTAGTTTAGGCGCTACGGTGGATCATACATACATACATAGACGGGTAAAAAATATTGAAGTCACAATGCGTAAGGCCTGGCAATATTGCAAAGTTTTTGAAAAGATCAATATTTCGAATTTCCCCTTTTTTTCTCCTCGAAAACTGAACTGATTAAATTATTAGAAAGAGTGAACTTAGGTTCCTATCAATTTCCTTCATGTTAAAACTTTTCGAGTTTGTTTGGTAGTCCTCTAATTACGGCCGTAAAATGGGGCACGTTCTGGCACTTTGGAGGGTCATATTTTCTTTACTTAGTTGCTGAAAAAATTAAACTTTCTTTAAAGGAAGTAATAACCACTATCGCCTTTTTTGCAGTAGTCCATGACGGTTTGCTATACACCTCGCGACGACGTCACTGCTTTAGTAACAGTTTTAGATTTGGTAATGCATTACGTCTATCCAGCTATTTTGGAGATTGAGTCAACCACAAAAATAGTCACAGGCCGAACTTTGTTTGATAAAAGACCCTGTTTATGTTTTTACGTTCGAATTCGTATGCAATTCATCACTGCGGCGTTGAAGTTTAAAAACCATAGGCTACTGTGAATTATTAAACGGTATCTTTGGTTTGTCAAAGCTAAACGAATGTACACAAAGATTTCAATAAGTCATGTAAGATCTTTCAAGGTTTTTTCCACCTTTGCCGAACTGACGTACAAGAACCCTGTCACTATTAAAATGGCTCAAATAGTCGTCAAGGTAGTGAGTGAGGGTGCATAGATTTCTAAGTGGAGTTATGGATCCGACTTTGATACAGAAACTGTTGGCAATAATATACCATTTGCAATTGAAAACTCTGCTGAACATTGATGAAAGGAGAGGGAGAATTTCTTCGGTCTTTCCAATGAAAAGATGGATGGATTGTGTTGTGAGAGAAGGGAATAAACGATAGCGTGAATGGAAGTAAAAACGTGTTCCGCTGACTCCAAAAGATAAGGGACAAGAGCAGAAGGATTTAGTATTTTTTTTAGATTTTATTGAGCTGAAAAAAGAGACTTTAATTTACAAACGAATAAAATTGTATTGCCTGTTTGTAATCAAAATAACAGCTTTTTACCGAATGCATATGAAAGTGTTAAATTACCGTACTGATCTCTTTCTCTGTTTGATCCAGTTAATTTTCGAAATGGCTGGCTACGTAGGTTACTTTTATTTTAGAAAAATTATAAGGGTTCCAAAAAATGAATCCCTTGAAATTATTATCAGAAACTGATTCAATGATGGAAGTAATATTTTAATAATCATAATTTCACGCGGATAAAGGTAGCAGGTAACATTTAGTTTGAAATAAAGATCACAAAACAAATAAAGACATTCAGAAACCATATTTGATTTAGGACAATGCAATCAAATCGAAGCAACATTAATAAACACATACCTACAAGTTAATACGATTTTAATGTCCCAATCGATACAGATAGACATGTCGATAAAAACCATAAATTCTGTGAACATAGACAAAAGACAACTACATCATTAGAACCAAATTAAAGTAGACACGTTTGTTGGGTACCATGAATATCAACTAATGAGAGTCTAATGGATTGGAGGTATTTCGGGAGGTAGATAGCGCTCCAAGTTTCTTGGGACGCATTTAAAGAGCCCAGGACGAAAACTAGGCTTAATTTCGAAAAAATAGGTTGAATTCTTCAGGGGAATAAGGTAGTCTTGTTAATCCAGTGTTGGTAATAAACAATAATTACTGATTGTGTACCTTGGCATTAAAAAGTCAAGCATAATAATCATACCTAATATAGGTATATCTAGCCACTTTTTTTTTTTGAACATGCAAAGTTTTGGCCTAAGAAACCAGGGCCTTCTAAAAGCGCGTTGAGTTGACGATATCGTCAGTCAATCGTATGGATGAGAGACGAAAAGAACAGAGAGGAGTTGCAGAAGGGGAGGCCTAACAACAGTGGGTAATTCCAAGCTGAAATGATGATGATGATGAGTTTGGAGACTTCTACCATACATCTCTTCATAACTGATGACTTTTCTAATTTTCAGCGCTTATTAATTCATCACTAAGTCTTTGTTAAGATCTCCTTCTTTTATAGCCATCTACAGTGAATCAAATTGCGTTTCTTTTTCCGTAAGGATAGGTTCCTAGTTATTCCTTCTTACGGTATTCATATCATTTAGGACATGCACCATTAATTCTCTGTAAGTGTTAATTAATTTTACGCTCTAAAAAACTTTACAGTCCCATTGTCTTCAAGACTTTGTTCGTAAGACAGGAATACTAAGGCAGTAGGATTGAATAAGATCATGGCCATAACTTTTTCTGGATGGATCAAAACGGAGTTGGTTTTTGAACCATTTCATCTTATTTCTTATAAAAACTAACATCGACCGTAAGTAAGCTAGAGTTTTTTTGGGACTGCACTTATTTGTAGCTTAGGTACTGTTAATTTTTTACAGACTTCGGTGAGTGTGCCCAAATCTTTTATTATGCCCACAGTCAAGGAGTGGAATTCCCTGCCTGCGTCGTTGTTCCCAACATCATATGAACCTAATCTATTTAAATCGCGAGTTAATCGCGGGTTACAATTTAGGCTATTTTGGTGCTTGTCCCCAACATTTTTCTTGGTATTTTTTGAGTGCAGTAACCTGATCAGGAGACCAAGCACTTGACTAACAAGTGTTGAAAACACAGTTCCAATAATTATTTGAAGTGTGCGTTATCACTTCAGAACAGATGGATCCTTGAAACCACAAACGTGTCCATAAATATTTTCTTTGCATAATTTTATTGTTTATACCTAATAATACTTTTATTACTATTTTATGTCATGCATAATAATTGCATAGGTATTATTTATTTATTTATTTATTTATTTAAACTTCTCGCACACAAAAAAAGGTACAAAGGCGGACTTAATGCCTTAGGCATTCTCTACCAGTCAACCAAGGGTGGTGTAGAGATTAGATGGCAGGTGCTCTTTTTGATAGGAACAATGGTAAAAAAAAATAATACTCAAATATATCATACCTAATGATTTATAAATATAATATACAAATAGTTACATAAATAGATTATAAACATATAATACACATGCATAAATATATACCTATCCTATATATATAAATATATATATATACAAAATCAAAATAGAAAGATGTTGAAATAACTCTACACTATTTATTTCGAAAATAACTCTGCAATTTCCGCTTAAATGCATACCGACTTGTGGCCGTCCTGATATCAAGAGGAAGCGCATTCCAAAGAAGAATAGACTGAATATGAAAGGACGAATGATTATTATGGTGAACTTTGACTCCACGATTGTAGTTGAAATGACGCAATTGTCTCTAAAGGCGGCTCAGGACTCGGCTTTGGGATTTACACCGAGACTGGATGAGTGAGGAATGATATGAAAGAGAAGGGAATGATATGTCAGAAGTCAGCGTATCCTTTACTCCTTGTAAAGGATACGCTGACTTCTGACAGGGGAGAACGGAAGAAAATGTGTTGGGCCGACCCCAAGCAGAATGGGAAAGGGCAGGAAGATTTTGATGAATGAAGGTGGATGTGGTTTAAGTATATTTTTAGATAGGTATCTTTGGTGGAATACATATTAAATTAATTAAAAACTAAAAAATAAACTAAACTAACAATCCTTATATATATAGTATAAAACAAAGTCGCGTCTGTTTGTTTGTTTATTTGTTTGTTTGTCTGTATGCTTAAATCTTTAAAACTACGCAACGGATTTTGATGCGGTTTTTTTTAATAGATAGAGTGATTCAAGAGGAAGGTTTTAATACCTTTTTTGCACCCGTGCGAAGCCGGGGCGGGTCACTAGTAAACTATAAAAAGGCATCGAAATACCTACTGCTCCTTAACGCTGTCAGCCGGTAAAGTGCCCAAAAGACTGGCGGCATTGCCTCGTTGTATGGCAACACTTAGCCTCTGACCAAGATAAAAGGCAGCCCTTGGGTCACGAGAAGCGTCAACTAAGCGTTTCAAGATTTCCTTAAACAGGCTATGAGCACTCGGACCCCACGGCCCCAGAGTTTCAACCCCAAACGGCTCGAAAATATAGTTTCCGCAATGGTTACTATATTTACGCCGCTTGAGGTTTTCTGCAGCCGCAGCAGCTCCACCTGCGCAGCACGATGAACTTGGAAGATGTGATGGCGCAAGAGTATCGACACAATGTTGTACATTTTTATTTTTTGTGTTTAGAAGTTTTCGCTGTGAGTTTGAATTTTGATTGTTTCAGACTGTTTCTGTATTAGTTTCAAATTTCAATGGTAGAATTGCTCGAATAATTGCGTTAAGTGCACCAGACATTCCATGAGATTTATTGGTTAGGGCCTTAGGGGAAGTATTGCAAGGGACGTCCTAGAAGGACAGACACAGAATTTATTCTTAAGTATATTCTTCAGAATGGTGAGGTGCTATACAGGCGTGCGTGTATGACCAGACATACCTACTTAGTGTTCGAAGCAAAAAGAGGACGTTATGATCGTAACATGGACGGAGGAAGTTTATGCCTACTGTCATGGAAAAAGGGTGTGTTCAGGTATATTTTATGTTCCCGTAAATGGCAAAGGGTTTTTCAATACTTCTGAAATCACAGTCGGTAATGTTTATAAATTATTAAATAAATACCACCTTTTCAACCCTCCGGGAAAACGAGATGAGCCAAATTAAATCTATATAAATAAAAAGAGAAGTCCTGACTGACTGACTGATTGACTGACTGACTCATCAACGTCCAGCCCAAACCCTTGGACCTAGAAAGCTGAAATTTTGCACAGAGGTTCCCTTTATAATGTAGACAAGGAATAAGAAAGGATTTTTCGAAATTCAACCCCTAAGGGAGTTAAATAGGGGATGAAAGTTTGTATGGAAAATGTTCTTCCTTAAGTTAATATACTTGAACTTGGGACCTAGAAAGCTGAAATTTTGCACAGAGGTTGCCTTTATAATGTAGACAAGGAATAAGAAAGGATTTTTCGAAATTCAACCCCTAAGGGAGTTAAATAGGGGATGAAAGTTTGTATGGAAAATGTTCTTCCTTAAGTTAATATACTTGAACTTGGGACCTAGAAAGCTGAAATTTTGCACAGAGGTTGCCTTTATAATGTAGACAAGGAATAAGAAAGGATTTTTCGAAATTCAACCCCTAAGGGAGTTAAATAGGGGATGAAAAATTGTATGGAAAATTTTCTTCCTTAAGTTAATATACTTGAACTTGGGACCTAGAAAGCTGAAATTTTGCACAGAGGTTCCCTTTATAATGTAGACAAGGAATAAGAAAGGATTTTTCGAAATTCAACCCCTAAGGGAGTTAAATAGGGGATGAAAAATTGTATGGAAAATTTTCTTCCTTAAGTTAATATACTTGAACTTGGGACCTAGAAAGCTGAAATTTTGCACAGAGGTTGCCTTTATAATGTTGACAAGGAATAAGAAAGGATTTTTCGAAATTCAACCCCTAAGGGAGTTAAATAGGGGATGAAAGTTTGTATGGAAAATGTTCTTCCTTAATCTATCTTGTTATCTTTTGCTGTTTTATCAATGCTCTTTCTTATTGTTTTATTTTATGTATGTTCTCTAACTTGTGTGTGTCAATAAATTGATTTTATTATTTATTATTATTATTATCTATATAAATAAAAAGAGAAGTCCTGACTGACTGACTGACTGATTGACTGACTGACTCATCAACGCCCAGCCCAAACCCTTGGACCTAGAAAGCTGAAATTTTGCACAGAGGTTCCCTTTATAATGTAGACAAGGAATAAGAAAGGATTTTTCGAAATTCTACCCCTAAGGGAGTTAAATAGGGGATGAAAGCATTTATGGAAAATGTTCTTTCTTAATCTATATAAATAAAAAGAGAAGTCCTGACTGACTGACTGACTGACTGACTGATTGACTGACTGACTCATCAACGCCCAGCCCAAACCCTTGGACCTAGAAAGCTGAAATTTTGCACAGAGGTTCCCTTTATAATGTAGACAAGGAATAAGAAAGGATTTTTCGAAATTCAACCCCTAAGGGAGTTAAATAGGGGATGAAAGTTTGTATGGAAAATGTTCTTCCTTAAGTTAATATACTTGAACTTGGGACCTAGAAAGCTGAAATTTTGCACAGAGGTTGCCTTTATAATGTAGACAAGGAATAAGAAAGGATTTTTCGAAATTCAACCCCTAAGGGAGTTAAATAGGGGATGAAAGTTTGTATGGAAAATGTTCTTCCTTAAGTTAATATACTTGAACTTGGGACCTAGAAAGCTGAAATTTTGCACAGAGGTTGCCTTTATAATGTAGACAAGGAATAAGAAAGGATTTTTCGAAATTCAACCCCTAAGGGAGTTAAATAGGGGATGAAAGTTTGTATGGAAAATGTTCTTCCTTAATCTATCTTGTTATCTTTTGCTGTTTTATCAATGCTCTTTCTTATTGTTTTATTTTATGTATGTTCTCTAACTTGTGTGTGTCAATAAATTGATTTTATTATTTATTATTATTATTATCTATATAAATAAAAAGAGAAGTCCTGACTGACTGACTGACTGATTGACTGACTGACTCATCAACGCCCAGCCCAAACCCTTGGACCTAGAAAGCTGAAATTTTGCACAGAGGTTCCCTTTATAATGTAGACAAGGAATAAGAAAGGATTTTTCGAAATTCTACCCCTAAGGGAGTTAAATAGGGGATGAAAGCATTTATGGAAAATGTTCTTTCTTAATCTATATAAATAAAAAGAGAAGTCCTGACTGACTGACTGACTGACTGACTGATTGACTGACTGACTCATCAACGCCCAGCCCAAACCCTTGGACCTAGAAAGCTGAAATTTTGCACAGAGGTTCCCTTTATAATGTAGACAAGGAATAAGAAAGGATTTTTCGAAATTCAACCCCTAAGGGAGTTAAATAGGGGATGAAAGTTTGTATGGAAAATGTTCTTCCTTAAGTTAATATACTTGAACTTGGGACCTAGAAAGCTGAAATTTTGCACAGAGGTTGCCTTTATAATGTAGACAAGGAATAAGAAAGGATTTTTCGAAATTCAACCCCTAAGGGAGTTAAATAGGGGATGAAAGTTTGTATGGAAAATGTTCTTCCTTAAGTTAATATACTTGAACTTGGGACCTAGAAAGCTGAAATTTTGCACAGAGGTTGCCTTTATAATGTAGACAAGGAATAAGAAAGGATTTTTCGAAATTCAACCCCTAAGGGAGTTAAATAGGGGATGAAAAATTGTATGGAAAATTTTCTTCCTTAAGTTAATATACTTGAACTTGGGACCTAGAAAGCTGAAATTTTGCACAGAGGTTCCCTTTATAATGTAGACAAGGAATAAGAAAGGATTTTTCGAAATTCAACCCCTAAGGGAGTTAAATAGGGGATGAAAAATTGTATGGAAAATTTTCTTCCTTAAGTTAATATACTTGAACTTGGGACCTAGAAAGCTGAAATTTTGCACAGAGGTTGCCTTTATAATGTTGACAAGGAATAAGAAAGGATTTTTCGAAATTCAACCCCTAAGGGAGTTAAATAGGGGATGAAAGTTTGTATGGAAAATGTTCTTCCTTAATCTATCTATATAAATAAAAAGAGAAGTCCTGACTGACTGACTGACTGATTGACTGACTGACTCATCAACGCCCAGCCCAAACCCTTGGACCTAGAAAGCTGAAATTTTGCACAGAGGTTCCCTTTATAATGTAGACAAGGAATAAGAAAGGATTTTTCGAAATTCTACCCCTAAGGGAGTTAAATAGGGGATGAAAGCATTTATGGAAAATGTTCTTTCTTAATAATCTATATAAATAAAAAGAGAAGTCCTGACTGACTGACTGACTGATTGACTGACTGACTCATCAACGCCCAGCCCAAACCCTTGGACCTAGAAAGCTGAAATTTTGCACAGAGGTTCCCTTTATAATGTAGACAAGGAATAAGAAAGGATTTTTCGAAATTCAACCCCTAAGGGAGTTAAATAGGGGATGAAAGTTTGTATGGAAAATGTTCTTCCTTAAGTTAATATACTTGAACTTGGGACCTAGAAAGCTGAAATTTTGCACAGAGGTTGCCTTTATAATGTAGACAAGGAATAAGAAAGGATTTTTCGAAATTCAACCCCTAAGGGAGTTAAATAGGGGATGAAAGTTTGTATGGAAAATGTTCTTCCTTAAGTTAATATACTTGAACTTGGGACCTAGAAAGCTGAAATTTTGCACAGAGGTTGCCTTTATAATGTAGACAAGGAATAAGAAAGGATTTTTCGAAATTCAACCCCTAAGGGAGTTAAATAGGGGATGAAAAATTGTATGGAAAATTTTCTTCCTTAAGTTAATATACTTGAACTTGGGACCTAGAAAGCTGAAATTTTGCACAGAGGTTGCCTTTATAATGTTGACAAGGAATAAGAAAGGATTTTTCGAAATTCAACCCCTAAGGGAGTTAAATAGGGGATGAAAGTTTGTATGGAAAATGTTCTTCCTTAATCTATCTTATATATATAAATAAAAAGAGAAGTCCTGACTGACTGACTGACTGATTGACTGACTGACTCATCAACGTCCAGCCCAAACCCTTGGACCTAGAAAGCTGAAATTTTGCACAGAGGTTCCCTTTATAATGTAGACAAGGAATAAGAAAGGATTTTTCGAAATTCTACCCCTAAGGGAGTTAAATAGGGGATGAAAGCATTTATGGAAAATGTTCTTTCTTAATAATCTATATAAATAAAAAGAGAAGTCCTGACTGACTGACTGACTGATTGACTGACTGACTCATCAACGCCCAGCCCAAATCCTTGGACCTAGAAACCTGAAATTTTGCTCAGAGGTTCCCTTTATAATGTAGACAAGGAATAAGAAAGGATTTTTCGAAATTCAACCCCTAAGGGAGTTAAATAGGGGATGAAAGTTTGTATGGAAAATGTTCTTCCTTAATCTATCTTATATATATATAAATAAAAAGAGAAGTCCTGACTGACTGACTGACTGACTGACTGATTGACTGACTGACTCATCAACGCCCAGCCCAAACCCTTGGACCTAGAAAGCTGAAATTTTGCACAGAGGTTCCCTTTATAATGTAGACAAGGAATAAGAAAGGATTTTTCGAAATTCTACCCCTAAGGGAGTTAAATAGGGGATGAAAGCATTTATGGAAAATGTTCTTTCTTAATAATCTATATAAATAAAAAGAGAAGTCCTGACTGACTGACTGACTGATTGACTGACTGACTCATCAACGCCCAGCCCAAATCCTTGGACCTAGAAACCTGAAATTTTGCTCAGAGGTTCCCTTTATAATGTAGACAAGGAATAAGAAAGGATTTTTCGAAATTCTACCCCTAAGGGAGTTAAATAGGGGATGAAAGCATTTATGGAAAATGTTCTTTCTTAATAATCTATATAAATAAAAAGAGAAGTCCTGACTGACTGACTGACTGATTGACTGACTGACTCATCAACGCCCAGCCCAAATCCTTGGACCTAGAAACCTGAAATTTTGCTCAGAGGTTCCCTTTATAATGTAGACAAGGAATAAGAAAGGATTTTTCGAAATTCTACCCCTAAGGGAGTTAAATAGGGGATGAAAGCATTTATGGAAAATGTTCTTTCTTAATAATCTATATAAATAAAAAGAGAAGTCCTGACTGACTGACTGACTGATTGACTGACTGACTCATCAACGCCCAGCCCAAACCCTTGGACCTAGAAAGCTGAAATTTTGCACAGAGGTTCCCTTTATAATGTAGACAAGGAATAAGAAAGGATTTTTCGAAATTCTACCCCTAAGGGAGTTAAATAGGGGATGAAAGCATTTATGGAAAATGTTCTTTCTTAATAATCTATATAAATAAAAAGAGAAGTCCTGACTGACTGACTGACTGATTGACTGACTGACTCATCAACGCCCAGCCCAAATCCTTGGACCTAGAAACCTGAAATTTTGCTCAGAGGTTCCCTTTATAATGTAGACAAGGAATAAGAAAGGATTTTTCGAAATTCAACCCCTAAGGGAGTTAAATAGGGGATGAAAGTTTGTATGGAAAATGTTCTTCCTTAAGTTAATATACTTGAACTTGGGACCTAGAAAGCTGAAATTTTGCACAGAGGTTGCCTTTATAATGTAGACAAGGAATAAGAAAGGATTTTTAAAATTCAACCCCTAAGGGAGTTAAATAGGGGATGAAAGTTTTTATGGAAAATGTTCTTCCTTAATCTATATAAATAAAAAGAGAAGTCCCGACTGATTGACTAACTGACTCATCAACGCCCAGCCCAAACCCTTGGACCTAGAAAGCTGAAGTTTTGCACAGAGGTTCCCTATAGATAAGGAAGGATTCGATTCGATTAACTCTAAACTCAGTATTTATACTTGAGAACAAAAATAAAGAATAACGTGTAAGTATCAGGGTTTTTCGAAAATCGACCCTTATCGGGTTAAAAAGGGGTTTTAAAAGGGGTTTTAAACGGGTTTAAAAGGGGTTTTATAGTTGCCTTCAAATTTGGCATTTAAGTAGGTGATTTTTCCCTCCGTTATGTTTTCCGTTACTATTGTAAGATTTTAGGATTTGTTATCCTTCTTCAATCATTATATTAATCCGCGCACCGCACCCCAGATACTTAAGCAATGTGAGAAGACATTGTTTACCTAGATCAACAAATGGGGTACTTTTAATCACGGTATTACGTTCCCGTGGGGTATTTTCCGACATCCACGCGGGCGAAGCCGCGGGCAAAAGCTAGTTATCTATATAAATAAAAAGAGAAGTCCTGACTACTCCTGACTGACTCAGTGACTCACTCAATTCACTCATCAACCCCCAGCCCAAACCCTTGAAAGCTGAAATTTTGCACAGAGGTTCCCTTTATAATGTAGATAAGGAATAAGGAAGGATTTTTCGTAGGGATTTAAATAGGGGATGAAAGTTTGTATGGAAAATCGTCATTTTCCCGCGGGCGAAGCCGCTGGCAAAAGCTAGTAGGTAGGTACATAATATACCTAAACCACAGAGCCTAAACCAACTTATTCAAATTATGCTAACTTTGTTTGTATTATATTGGATAAAGTTGGTTTAAATACACGAACCGCTACTTCGGTCATTATATTTTGTAACTTGGTGCTTGTGTGATCTCATTAGGTTAAGTACATCTCAATTGTTACGATAATTTTAGCAGTTGGTTTTTTTAAATGAAACGAATAATTCTCGTTTTTTGTTTATTATCAGTTTTGTTTACGTAATAATATAATACCTAGGTACTTAACCAAGTTTAAAGGTTGACCTACACACGTATTATTTTATTCGTCATTATTAAATTGACGATTAGCTAGGTACCTACGTAAAGTTTTTATAATTTTATTGATCAGTTCTGTGCCTCCTGTGATAAGTGATATAACTCGAGTTGTACCCTTTTTGTGATTTTCACATGAGCATTATCAAAAAAAAAATACGTGTTTTTTGGTCTAACTCACGTTCTTCTATCTGCTATAGTTTCGGAGATAATTTTGTGCAAAGTGATACAACTATAGGGATTTTGGCAAAAAATTCGTTACAATCGATATTTGTCAAGATGTAACCCCAAAACCGGTCACTTAACACACAATTTTTCGTGCTTCGTGATTTAAATGCTATTGTATTTAACTTCACATTTTATTTTTCAGTTCATTTATCGTGAATTTTGATGTGACTAGAGTAATATCCCTAATTCTTTCGATATGCCTCTAGGATACAAATCGACATGTAAAGTGATACAACTTGACTTAAATCATTCTACACAAATCTGTTTTTATGTGTAAACGGATATAAATGTAGTTGTATCTAAAATACCAACCAATTGTAAAATCATGGTACAAAATAATAAATGTGCTAAGTGATACAGTTCAACTAAAATATGTAAAGAGGTGACTGATAAGTAAAAAAAATAAATCTTAAGGGTTATATCTTCACCTTTTGTTTTAGCACATTTTGCTAGAATCATTATTCTAATGAGTTATTAGACGTTTTAACTTGATGTATATCAGTTTACACTAAGACAATTTATTGGTGCAAGCTTGGTGCAACGTAATATAACTGTACAAGTATCATTAATAACTTAATTTTAGCACATAAAAACTAAGTAAAAGTTACAAGTCGCAGGTTTTTCATGAATTACTTCCAAAATTAAATATCTATCAAAAAATCTAAATTATATAGAGAAAGAAAATGTTTTGTTCTACAAAAGAGTGCACTGATATTTTACCTAGCCCACTTAATTAACGAACTAGATTTTTTTAAATCTTGTTTTTGCTGTCCTGTAAAATGACGTTTTTTGACTTGTATCACTTATCACAGGAGGCACAGAGTTGTATTGTATTAATAGGTATACGTACAGTCACGAGCAATTAACACTTGGCAATGTTCAAACGCGAATTTCTCGCGAAATAACGATTGCAGCTTCGATATTTTGGATAACCCACGGTAACGAACCCACGATTTTGGACCCCATGTTATGGGATCCAAAATCGTGGGTTCGTTACGTAGGTATCATAAAATCAATACAGTAGGCGCAAGTTGCTTCTAAACGGTGATAAGTTTGTACATATTGGTGCTGCAGAATTGCAGATTGTAGGTACCTACCTACCACGGGCTGTGTGCGCAACATTTTACTTCAAAAGCGTGTAGGTAGGTACCTACCTACCTACCTATTTTGCGTAAGTATTTTGATGAATCATGTACCTAAGCACACTTTTATAGATGAAGAATTATTGAAGATCGTAACAATACCTTACAATAAATAGATGCAATCAGATAAATAAATGCAATTTTACGTAAATACCTACCACAATCTGTAATTCTTTTGTTTCTATTTTTTTTTAATTCACAAATTGATCACTCAAAAATCGAAATCTTCACCATTTTATCGAAACAATGCAATCGAATGTATCGTTCTAAATTCGAAACAGCTTTAATGTTCAACTTTCACAATTTACACTCCCAACAGTCCCAACCCAACCCACTTCGACAGTTCTATAAAAAACCCATAGACAATTTATAAACAATGCAACCGCCCCGTACCATAAACAAAGCAGAGCGCAACTGGTTTGGAACCATAGCTATTTCGATCTCGATTCTATTTTTACTTCAGAAATAATCGGATTTCGGGACGTAGGTATTCCTAAGAGGGTCAGATTACTTCCTTGAACCTTTTTTTTTATCGAAAGCGGAGACTAGTCTAATAGAATTTGGAAGAAACAACTATGTTTAGATTTACTTTTAACATCCCAAGATAAATAACAGAGCACCATTATGGCATTTTTTTTAAAATATTTTTATAACGCCAAGTAAATAATCATCGCCCCTCGACACCATTTACAACATAAGCTCTTATATTATCAATAAGGTACTCCGAAGTACCGACAGCTACAACTAAACCTAAATATCCAAAATAATGTATAGTTTTCAAGAACCACCACGTTTTATCACAAAATACTGCCAAAGACAGGCAATGGAGGTAACTGTGGGGGTTCATTATCCTCCAAATAGCTGAAGCAAGGAAGAACTTACTAGATTTAAACATAATTTCTCGTCTAAACACATCGTATTCGGTAGTACTATTGTAGTTCTCTAACATACCTTGGTAGATGTCTATGTACCTGTTCCAGGCTAACGATGAAAGTAACATTTGTCCCGAGAATAGACCGAGCACTTCAATAATCTTCCGGAATGTCACTTTGGTTTTGTAAGAAACCCCGCTGTCGGCAGTGTGGTCCTTCTCGATGTCTTCAGTCGAGTTTATTTCTTTTAATTGGTGGTAGGGAAGAGTATTTACAGGTGTGTTCTTGTATCCACGTCTCGGAGGATTCTTTTGCAAATACAGCATTATCCCAATCATCATCGCAATAACGCCAAGCAAATCACAAAGGCCGTCGACCCAATATCCCAAGGTTCCGACATCTGATCTTTCTCCTTTTACATGCTTTCTCTCTCTCGCCACATGGCCATCCAAGTCATCCAAAAACATTCGAATTTGGAACAGAACTATGGCTATTCGCCTTGCCGCCAAATTCGGGCTCGTCACTAGTTTCGCGCCAAGCAGTGCTATGAAAACATGGAAGACGGATATCATGTTCGGTGTTATAATCAGCCAGTTCTCGGAAATGCCCAGACCTATATCCACAACGGCACACAATGGGCCATAAATGTAATGATTGATATGGTCCACCAATAAGGCTTTCACAGTTGGGTGGCACAGAGGGTTAATGGTACAAGGAACCCATGTTACTTCCTCATAGCTTGGCAAACTCCTTTTCTCGAGCAACGTAGAAGTTTCTTGAGTTACATTCGGTTCCACATTGAAAAAGTCGATTTTATAGTTTTGTATCCTTAAAAATAAGAACGTGTCCATAGAAATGCAGTACAGTACAATGACTAGAAGTAGAACAGTCAGTATTTTACTTGCTTGCGATGACGGCCACATCATTGTTGCTGGTTATCGAACGACAAAGGATGATTATGATTGATATGTAATTAAGTTTCCTGTCCGATTGCATGGACTGAGTCAAACTGTAGTATTTAAAAGCAGCGTGGGCAACGCATACCCACGCACTGCACTGCTGCACGCACGTTATTCCAAAAATAATCCCACAAACTTCACGATTTTATCACAACAATAATCTTGTATTCAACTCGGTTCAACTTCGAACTAAAAACACGTTTATTAACACTTCTTGTCATAGTAGTTAGCTCTGTTTCCTAAGACCTAAACATCACTTTCGAAACAATTAGGTACAATCCCAAAGTTGTTATTTTTTTCTCGGTAAAATCGATGGACGCACAAACGTTCTTGTGTTGTCAAGAGTCCCGTCGCGAGTAACAAACAATTACTTAGTTTATTACCATAACAGTGTAACACTTTTGTTTTGTTTATCAGTTCGTTTCGTCAATGCATTTGTTGTCGTAGTTTTTTATCGAGATCGAGAATACAGTTCGCGTCGAGTTTAAAAGACCGACATGCACACACAACAAGACGTAACATTCGACTGAATCGCGCCGCAAGGCCCGCAAGGGCGGCAAGGGCGCACAAGTGTAGTTTGTGGAGTGGTGTGAATGCAGCTACGGGACGGAGGGAGCTTTAGCGTAGGGGTAGCCAGGCCCGGTTTTACAAATTCCTTTTGTAATTTGTTGTGGTATTTGAGAAGCAGCTGAGATGACGGCTGATGCAATTCGATACTGAGTTTTTGCATATGATTTGTGTTCGAAATAACAATGTCATGTTGAGTTTTACCGCATGTTATTGGTTATTGCGTATTAATATTAAACGATCGATGAAGGAAAAACATACATAGTAAGTATGTAAATTCATGAAGATGAAATTAATAGAATGAATATTAAATCAATTTTGTTTTTCTTATTATACCTACACTGCGATCAAATTATCTTGGCAGCTCCGAACTTCGTGCAGGTCATTTTGTTACAACGAATGTTTAAAAGTGTTATGATATTTATTTTATTTGTATTTCTCACTGTTTAAATTAGATATTTTCTGATCGTTTAAGTATTGGTTTATCTGGAAATAACAGTTTTATTCCCAAGTTTACATGCGTAAAATTTCGCAAAGCCTATGTTCAGAGCTGCCAAGATAATTTGATCGCACTGTACCTACATTTTTATGAGTAAGGTACCTAGGTAGGTATACTTATTTCAGAAAAGGGAAAGATAGACACGCCCCCGCCGGCCAGTGGGGGTGTAGGTACATAGAACTAAAACATAACTGGTGAAATGTGGGTGGGCTTTAGGTACACCTCTGCCTAGCTCTTTGGGGATCACAACTAACAAGCAGGCAAAAAATACAATATAGTCACTAGTTCCTACATTGCATAGGTACTATATTGCTAGTTGCTACCTACTGTTTATTATGAACATAGTTACTTACTTACTATATAACAGGCAAAATATTTATATTTTTCCACGTTCCAAGGAAAATTCTACAACCTAGCAACACTTTATAATGCGGGAGAAGCTCGGTCAATGTTTCCAAACAACCGTGTCGCCGTTTCCCGCCAAAAGTTATGTCAAATGACGAAAGAAATGCCACTATTTAGCGAGTGCATTCAAACAAAGTTTTTTTTATCAGTAAACCGCTAAATAGACCTAACAACACCTAAATATAGAAGGTCTAATATTTTATTTTTGGTTTAATAGACCGTATGCATGGGTGTTAAATTAGCACCCTGTTTCGTGGGACACATGACAGAGATCATTGTCAAGTAGGTACCTACCTCGGACCCTGCCCTTTTGTCCGCTCTGGGCGCGACGCCGCGGTATCTCTTTCAAACAACCCGCAGCCACCCGCAGCCCCGATAATTTCAAAATAAGCCGTTTGGATCTGATTTTGTTAACAATTTCCAGGGTTTTATTAAAATACTTACTGGCATTCAGCTGCATCCGGTAAGGTTAGACTGGAAGCCGACCCCAGTTTTAAACGTACCTACCAATTATCAATTGTTGTAGGTACCTACTTAAATGTTACTTAATCTGTTGGAACGAGTCTTTGGTCAACTGGACCCTGGACCCGCTTGCAACCTGGACCCACAATAAAACTATGAAAAAATTAAACAATTTAAAATGTGATTTGTTCGACTGACCTCGCGGGTTCACTTTGAGTGGGACCAGTTGACCAAAGACTCGTACACACACACACCCTAACAGTTATTTAGTTTCGGGTGGAAGAAAGAGTGAGAAATTCCTGATGGTGAAATCCAATGGCATTTTATTTTGCCTTTTTTGTCAACAAGTAGGTAGGTACTTAAGTACTTATATCCCAATTAATGTGATACGAGCCTACACAAAACAATAACCTTTATTAAAAAATAATTACTTTTTCGTTATTTAAAGATCACGTTTACTTATCAAAATATTGGGTTCACGTGTTCTAATAGCCTTAATGAATTTATTGTTACCTACCTACCTACGTCTAAATAATTTCGGTAACAATTCCCTGAAAATGGGCAATACGGGTTTGGCTACTCTATGGCTGCTGCTATCCAATCAAGTTTTATTTTTCACTAGGCGTGCCACGTGACCTTTGACCGCGTGAAATGAGAGCTTTGCTATCATCATCAGCCTATAATGTTCCCACTGCAGGGACTCAAGCCTCCTCCCTAGGAGAGGGATGGGCTATAATAATCCACCACGCGTGCCCAGTGCGGGTTGGATGTGAATGTCGAGGACTCGAGGCCTTCGAATTTTTTGATTCTTGAACATGCCGGTTTCCTCACGATGTTTTTCTTCACCGTTTTGAGAGCAGCGGCGATGAAAAATTACTTACACAAAGTAATGTGCCTGTCTGGATTTAGTTACCTAGTACCTATATACCTCTGCATAACTCTTCGTAGGTATGACACGTGTTCCTTTTATCGTAAGCGATTGAAAGTTTCAATTTAGAGGAGAGGCTTCTTATTGACCCGTCGGGGCTGCGGGTTGTTCGAAAGAGATACCGCGGCCTCGGCACAAAGGGCTAAGAAGGAACATAAGTGGTTTTTAGTCAGTAGAAGTCTGACACTCCCTACTGCTCTGCCCAGAGCGGGAAGAGTCATTTGATGATTTTCCAATCCCAGAAAAAAAAAGGAAGGTGGTTAAGTTTACTCAACTTAACCACCTTCCTTTTTTTGCTCGTTAGAGTGATTTTTAACCGACTTCAAAAAAAGGAGGAGGTTATCAATTCGACTGTATTTTTTTTTTATGTTTGTTAGCTCGCGACAATTTGATAACTTGCGACTGGGTGAACTGATTTTCATGATTCTTTTTTCATTTGAAAGCTGGTTCTTCCCGTGTGGTCCCATTGTCACCATTTCAATATCTGATGATGGGATCTTGTAGAAATCGGGGGAACTCTTCAATAAATAACAGCAGATCAATCGGGATTGTTGCTATAGCATATCTAAGCATTGTTTACGCCATCACACAACATAATATCACGCCTGTACTCACTACAAAGGTTATAAAAACTATTTTGTGAAGATCTGATGAACTTCGGAGATATGCAACGGAACTCCTCAATAAATGATAGCAAATGAACTGGGATTGCTGAAATCTCATATTGTCTGTCTATTGTTTACACCAGTTCATAACATAACATCACGCCGGTACGTTGTGAAGGGGTAAGCACATGACATGAACCACTAAAAAGTGATAAATAAAAACTTAAAAAAAAACCGACTTCGACAAAAATAAAACACAAAAAAGTAAAAAATAAACTTAAGAAGAAAAACCAGCTTCTGAAGTCGGTGGCAAAAACATGAAATCAAACAAACAAAAGTCACCGACTTCAGAAGCTGATTTTTCTTCTTAAGGTTGAACAAGCCAGTCATTCTTCCATACAAACTTACGAAGGTGATTACTCCTCTGTTTGACGGTGTAGGTTCAAAATTAAAAATTGTATCAACTGGTCTTATCATTATCTAGGTCTGTATGGAAGCAGAATTGGAAAAAAAATATTGATTTGGAAGTTATGAACGTCAAAACTTTCATATTTTAGCACTATTTTAACGCATCTTTGGGCGTAAATAAGTAACGTATATAGTATGAAAAAGAAAAAAGTGAAACCATACGGACATAGATTAGTTATTAAAAAATTTAAATAATTTGATTTTGAACAGATACATTCAATAGATTTTTCATGAAACCAAATATACCAAAGGTCTGCATAGAAACAATCGCGCGCCCGTTTTAGTTGTGTCTCTTTCGCTCTATGCATTTCGCTCGTGATGTCGGGTGAAATAGCATGCATTTTAGCCCCGCCCACCAACTAGTTCGTGCCGTTAAAGGGGCACCGTAAAAACGACCTGTTTTTCGTCGCAGAGTTAGCCGTATTGCTACTTATTACAATTCCAAAAAAAATACAGTGTATAGTCAAATGTATAGGTAAAAGACTTATGCAAAAATATTTTCTAAAAGTAATCAAGAACCTCGAAAAAAAAATCACAAAATCACAAAAAAATCACACGAAAAATCTTTTTCGTCTCGAAATGCTCAATATTTTGAGTGACAACTGTTATTTTTTTTTTTACTATCAGAAAGTAAATTTAACCAACTAAAGACATATGTAATAGTAGATTTTACAACAAGTGCACAAAACGAACCATTTTCATCCGAGACTTTTAGCAGCCCGAGTCGAAGGCGAGGGCTGATAGTAATGTCGAGGGTAAGAATGGTTTTGTGGACGAGTTATAAACTCTGCTTTTCACTTCGAATGCGAGGAAATAAAACAGTAGTACTTATAACATATTTCTTTAATTAAAATTCAAAGTAAAATTTGTACAGTTTTGAATACTGAAGGAAATAGTCGATCTTTTTTTTTTAATCTTACAAAATTGATATTAGGCTTGCAGACCTATACAGCCTACTATTAAATTAATTTTGAAACAATAATTTTCATTAATTAATTAAATAACTTACCGTACTTGAATTTAAATTTTAATATTTTTTAAGTCTTAAAAACACATAATTAAGGCAAATAAATTAAAGTAAATATTATAAAATAACAAATTCTATATAATTATGAACTTCTTATTGTATTTGGCTGTATGGCTCATTTTCTTTGCCTTAATAAAGATACATTTATGAGTAGATACGTTAATGCCCTTGTGCACAAAATTCGATTTTGTGCAGCCTATATCCTGCACAAATAAGCACTTTCAGAGCATGAGAAGTGAAAAAATATTTTAACATTACAGCGTATTTTTTTTTTAATAAATTAAATCTGCGAACTATCGTTCATTTTGGCAGTCACGAGCATCAAACGCATCGCCATTTTCAACCTTATTTGTTTAGGCGATGAGTTAAACGCGCGCTCAAGGTCGCGGGCAGCTAATGTCGCCTTAAGTTTATTTTTTACTTTTTTGTGTTTTATTTTTGTCGAAGTCGGTTTTTCGCTCGTTAGTTTAAAATGCAGCGTTTGTTGCGGTGGATCCGTCTCTCAGTAGGTAAATTAATAAAAAGCACGAGACGAGCCTTCTGCACGCGCCGCGCGACGCCCCGAGTCACCGTAAACGAGCCCTAACAGAGAAGTAAGGCACGTACCTATAAGCCGGTGGTCCCGGCCGCCAAATGGCGGTCGTCAAACCATGTCAGAGGCCCTTGAGCCGGTTTAGAAACTCTGACACTAGGGTGTGTGGGGTCGTTAGACCTTACTGCCCACGCGATAAGAAGAAGAGAAGTATGGAAGAAGAAGACGTCCAATCTCCCATAGAGTTATTCTTATCTTAAACAACAAAAAAACGAAGAAGTACAAAGGTACTTCAATATTATTAACCTCTGGAAGAGTGAATATTCAAAGTAAGATGTTATAGTTAGTCTAATGACCGTTTCAAGCAATGGGTGTTACGTAGTTGACGTCTGTCGAATAAAAACTAATGTTTTGCTCTTTGAATGCGCCAGGCATTCAGAAGAATATGAATATATACCTATATTCACCCTGAGTATAATCCAACCTTTACTACCTTACGAACTTTAATTTTATTCTTGTACCGAATTGATGTTAAAGCGCCTATAGTACAATTATAGCAATACCCTTCCGGGAAGTATTGCTATTATTAAAGTTACAGGCGTTTAAAGCTACGCGTTGATTACAAAAATGCGCTAAAATTATCTGCGATCGGTCACAATGGAGTAAATATTTCAATCAGATTCAAATTTCAAATTGCGCTCTATGAAAATACAGGCAAATAAAACCGAATTAAATGTACAACAGTACATCTCACAGGAAAGTTCCTGTCAAGAATCTAAATCATACAGAAATCATCTTATAATAAAAAAATAATTAAGAAACTCACCTGAGGCACCTGCGTAGATTTCCCACATCCCGTCTCTCCAACCAGCACCAACGTCTGATACCGCTCCAACAAATACAAGATATGGTTGCGATACTGAAACACTGGTAACCTCTGCCGCTGAGCTTCAAACGGAAGATGATGAAAGCGGTTGTAAACAAATGAAGTACGGGAATCGCTGTCCACAGATAAAGCAGTATCTACGTTAGGGTTTACCAGTGTTTCGATAACACCATCTTTGTTTCTTGTTGGGTACAGGGACTCGTCTCCTGTAATAGATAAGGAAGGTTTTAGTAGTTGGCTGCTTGCGGTTTAGATTATTTTAAAGAAGTTTATTAAAAATCTGGTCCGCAGTGGCCTTGGATCGAAATTATTGGAAGTCTTAGGGAGAGGCTGTTGCCCTACAGTGCGATAATGTAGGCTAACAGTATCTAACTAAACCATGGTGCCCATGAGGGCTGAGTACTCACAGCCCTTTCAAAGAAATTTTTAAGTGCTTAGTTGCCACTTCCAGTAACCACGGGTTAAATCTGGCTTTACCTCGGCCAGAAGCTAAGTGATGCCATATAACGTGGCAATGCTGTCCAGCCAGTTTTCTGGGACAGCGTCAAGGCTTTTTTAAGCACTTTAAACCCCTCAGGACCCCAACCACATTGTCAATGGTCAACCACCTTAACTAACAAGGTGGGGTAATTTTTTAGGGTTTTTCTATTAGGATTGTACCCATATTATTCGAAGTTGGAAGTGTGTAAATAACCCGATGCCTCGTAAAATATATAGTTGAGTATAACTGGGCTTTTATCCGCACTTAGCCTCTTAATAGGGCCATTGAGTGCGATGTTTAAATATTACCTACTCCAACCAACTTATGTCATCCTAGACAATGTCCGGATTGACTTGAGTCTAACTGGATGCAGTTTTCTAATTAGGGACCGGTAGGTCGTTAAAATACCGGCAAAGGGGCCTAAAATACGAAATTATGGATGAAGAATGCAAGCTACACTAAATGGTACAAAGAATATATACTAAACTGATACTTGAAAGGCGTTACAGCAGGCCATAAGGCCACACCTGAATGAAATATAAGCTTAAGCGGTGTAGTATAGTAACCATATAGAATAGCTGAAATACCTGGTTTGATAAATCTTGGTCGTTGCCCCAACATGTTTACAACGGAAATACAACGCTTTTCACTCAACTTTCTAACTAATTATTACGTATTTACATAGTTATTTTATTTATTTACGATAGGAAACACACGGAGTGTTCACCATTGCAATAACTCACTACAATTTATTGATTTTGTTGTGTTTCAGGCAGGTAATAATGTCTGAAAAACATACAAAATAGCTCGGGCTTTGTCACACTTTTGAGAAAAAGCGGAGTTGAAGAAATTTTGTGCGTAAAGTCATAAAGTGTTCCAACCATGAAACTGGAACGCGACTACGCACAGAAAATCAATTATTTTGACAGTGCCCAATAAAGTTTCGTTCAAAAACCATATCGTTATTCATTTTGATCTGCTATAATTATTACTATTATTATTATTTATTTTTATTTCGGACACAAAAAGATCCATAGAGTGTTAGTAACATATTAATTAACTAATTATCTAGTGTTAGTACCAATTGACCTCTGCACAAGAAAAATTACGATTGGAGAGCTATAGCTCTCCGCTACAGTTCTCAGGATGCTGTTGCGACTATCTCTCACTCTCCTGAGTAGCGAGGCACTTTTTTTACGAATAATCGCGTGAAATCCGTCGGTACGAGCTTGCGCAAACATCTCCGACGCACTGCAGTAGCGAGGAAGTCTCAACAACATCCTGAAGGCATTATTATAGGTATTGGACGCGCAGGACATCTAGCGACCTTTTGGTGTATTTAACCCATAGATTACCCGTGTACAGACTCTGGCAGTAGGCCTTGAAAAGAGTTATTTTAACTAGGTCCGTACACTGAGCAAATCTACGGGATCTTATCCAGAGGTTCTTTTTTTTTTTTTTTTTTTTAATTATAAATGGGCTTGCTCTTGACTTCAATCTTGCCCTAAGGGCAGAGATGATGTCGACGATGGAACGAGCTTACCCAGAAGAAGCCTGTTTACTCGCGACTTAAACAGATTAGGGTTATATGAACTCGGAAAAACCGACGCAGGCAGGGAATTCCACTCCTTGGCTGTGCGCATAATAAAGGACCCAGCAAAGCGCTTCGTTCGAATGTGTGGAATGTCGACTAGGTATCGGTGATACCCTGCAGTACGTCTAGTCTCCCGATGGAAGAAGGGAGATGGTGGGATCAGCTCGTGGAGCTCTTGCGCACACTCTCCGAAGTACAGTCTGTAGAAGACCGACAGACATGCGACTTTGCGACGGTGGGCCAGGCTATGTAGCTTGATAACCACCTTATCGTCACCAATTAGCCTCCTAGCTCTGCGCTCTACAGAGTCAAGTGTGGCAAGCTGGTATTTGGCTGAGCCATCCCAAAGGTGACAGCAATACTCCATGCTAGACCGGACTTGAGCTTTATATAATACTGAAAGCTGTCCAGGCTTGAAGTACCGCTTAACCTTGTTTAGGATGCCCAGCTTTTTCGCCGCAGTTTGAGCCTTCGACTCGATGTAGGCGCCGAAGTTCAGATTCGCGCTCAACTTCGTGCCAAGAAGCTCGAGACTGTCAGTAACTTGTACAGACGCACTCCGGAAAGTAGGGGCAAGATTAAACGGACTCCTTTTGGCGGTGAACAGACACACTTGCGTTTTGGTGGCGTTGAAATCTACCAGATTCTCGTCACCCCACTGGGAGACAAGTCTTAAGGCTGAATTCGTTCGCTCTACCATGGCCTCTCTTAGTGAACGTACTTCCTCACCACTGGCTTTTGCGCTGGATGTATAACTCTCCATGACAGTGCTGTCATCTGCGTACCCAACAATATTACCAGGAACAAGGAGGTCATTGATGTGCAGCAGGAAAAGTGTCGCGGAGAGAACAGACCCCTGAGGAACTCCGGCATCGATAGCCATAAGGTCAGAGGAGCAGCCATCAATGACCACTCGGATCGACCGTTCACTCAGGAAGTCAGATATCCAGCAGCAAAAGTCAGCGGGGATGCCGTATGACGGAAGTTTGCTCAACAAACTTGCGTGCCAAACCCTGTCGAAAGCCTTCGAGATGTCCAGCGACACGGCAAGGGCCTCGCCGTGTTTCTCGATGGCCTCGCCCCAGCAGTGCGTAGCTAACACCAGAAGATCCCCAGTTGACCGTCCCCGGCGAAAACCATACTGACGGTCGCTGAGTAGGTCGTTCGCTTCAAGGTGTGCCAGCAGCTTACCGTTGAGTACCCTTTCCATTACTTTACACAGTATGGAGGTGATGGCGATTGGTCGATAATTACAGGGGTCGGCACGACTACCCTTCTTGGGCACTGGTTGTACATTAGCAACCTTCCAGGAGTTCGGCACCGTTCTGGTTTTGAGAGAGAGGCGGTACAAGCGTGTCAACACAGGAGACAACTCAGGCGCACAGTTCCTTAAGACCCTTGCTGGTATGCCGTCCGGACCGCTAGCCTTATTCAGGTTCAGGTTCTCAAATAGGGGCCTGAAAATGCGGCGAAATGGTTCCAGTAAAGGATGGTACGGCAGTGTTTGCTTCGCGCTCGACTTGGCGGGGGCCCTGCCGTGCCCCCTGATTTTTATCATAGAATATACCCAAAAAAAAAAAGTCCTACGAAAATCCAATACCTAACTAAGTAGTAACATAGCGTCGTATCCTACGAATAAGGGCGTAACTGCAAAACAGCTACTTTTTAGGAGACACAAATTAGTAAAGTAGAAGAAAGACACAAACGTAATTAGGGCATCGTCTCTTTTACAGATACGCAAAATAGCCATTCCATAGAACACGGCCCCAACCACCATTAGGGTATTTTCTATGTACCCAATTTTGAGGAAAATTTTGACTCTCACAATGAAAATGACGTAATTAAGTACAAAATCCTTGAGGTTTAAAATATTTTGATTTACGTACTTGCTTAAAAAATCTCTGTTACCGCCGACTGGTGGCCAAAGGGCCCTAGCACACGAGCCCGTGCAACTTCACTACTTACGATGAAAGAGGGCGCGAGGGCGATTGTGGCTTTATTCTTTGTTGAAAACGGAGTACTTCAAATTGTGAGTTTTGAGAAAACCTAATTATTTCACGACCTGTACCATTTTTAATTGTTTTGTTGGACTGGTTACATGTAGTATGACGGGCAGAATGTAATTATGCAATAAAAGATAAAAGCCCTTAAGTTCTTTACGCCCTTATTCGTAGGATACGACGATAGTTCCACCACCATTCGAACGTTCCACCCAATGTCTCTGGTTGCTACCCGCTGGGCCTCCTCCGGGTAACCGGAGGTCTCACCCGGTGGTTTCGGACCGCCAAAGTGGCAAGAAGAAATCGGCGCAGGAGGCCCCGTAGCGCTCTTATCGACACTTATCGCATCCACACATAGGCGAACAGCGTGCGCGCACTCGCCTCATGCATGTCACGCTTATATCGGCAAACCACCAGGCACCAACACGATTCTGCGGGTAGGTACACAGTCACAGACTCCGTCAACATCCCGCCAGCCGCGCCATCTCACGTGTGTCGAACGTCCCGCTAATATTTATCTCACGTTTTTCATTATGATCTTTTTTAATCTAGCACTGTTGAGTAAAAAGCCGTATTAGGTGAATGCGACAAGGTAGCCCGCGAAATTGGAATTTTCTTACGTTTTTTGCAATTTGCTGGTCAGTGTCAGGTTGTATGTTAAATAAAATAGTATTCGCAACCTTATCAAATGTGCTCGAAACTAACACGCTTTTGTGCTATTACTTATGTACCTATCATGTGTATTCCAGCTTTATGAAATGTTGGATAGAAATCGGAATCGGAAGAAACTGTGTCGATTATCGTAACGTGTGTGCCAGTACTGTCAGTCATTACCTAAGTTTTCGCGTTGATCGTGGTTGTGCTTGTAAAACCTTATAATTAAGGCGCTAACATCGAAACTAGCGCCATAACGTGTGTGGGCACTGCAGCAAATACTGCAATGGGCACTACGAAAACTGTGCAGTTTTAACTGTACCGATTATTCGTAACGTGTGTAGCAGCCATTACCAAGGGAGATATTTTAGCAGTTATTCAGTCGCTCCGAAGCCAATAAAGGCTAGTATAAAACAGATGTGGATTTCAAGCCATGTGATTGCTGAATCGAAGCACAGCTCGTCTCCACTCCGCCTCAGTGGAACCGCAGCCCACGCGGCCTCAGGAGATACCGCGGCCTCGGCACAAGGCTAAGAAGGAACATGGGTGGTTTTTAGTCGGTAGAAGTCTGACACTCCGCTCTGCCCAGAGCGGGAGGGGTCATTTGATGATTTCGCACACCTCAAAAAAGGTAGGAAGGTAGGAAGTGGTAACAGCTTGCCAGTGTGCTCTATAGAGCAGTGTTAGCCCAAAGGTATCAATCCCGACTTATGGTGGGTTCTGAACCCAGACAGGCCATTTACAATGTATTAATTATTTGTACGCCAATGTTCTAAAAATGGTGAAGGAAATAGCACGAGGAACACGTCGTCGTAGCTGAACCAAAAAAGCGAAACATTGAAACATTTAAGTACATACTTGGTTTAATGTCTCAGTTCTGGGTTTTGGCACTTTCCCTGGTGATGGTGGCCTGTGCCCCCGCAGTGCGATCTTTATAGGTTAAACTAGCTTTTGCCCACGGCTTCGCCCGCGTGGATGTCGAAAAATATCCCCACAAACTTTCATCCCCTATTTATTTCCCAGGGATGAATTTCGAAAAAAAGAAAAATGTTCTTCACTAGGAAACATTGGTTACACGTCAACGAGTTCGACAAAAACTGAGCATGATTGGGGTAGCGCCGCGCCGTCCGAGTTCAATTCTTTCGTGCGAGAAGCTCGCACAGGCCGGGACTGTGGTGAAGCAAGCGTGTGGTAGGCCCATTAGGCTGCAGTTGTGTCATTCAAAGCTATAATTCGAGGAAACTAAAAGGAGAAAGCACCCTCTAACAATCTCAAAAATAAAACTACACACATGTTGTCCTAAAGTTTATTTTTGATAAAAACAAAAGTTTGACTTCATTTTCTACTTCTGAGAATCAAGTTGAGCATTGTTAGTGTGATCCAGTTCATCCAATTTCGGATTCTCTCGAGCATACGGGTACGGAGAGAGTATCGTTTTAGTTTGATATGGAACTGCTGGCAGCTCGAGGTTTTTATAAAGTACCGGTTGCACGTCTTTAAACTCATCTACTTCCTTTATCGACAGTGCTTCAGGATGCACCCCTTTAATTTGTATTAAATTCGGAAAGTATCTCGCTTCGTTATTTTTATTCAGTTCCAGTATTTCCTCTGGTGTAATATCTGAGTTCAATCCATGTACATACTTAATCTGCTCGTTCAAACTCAGGTTCTGCTCGTCTAGAATCTTTGCTTGCACTAAATCTCCGTCATTGAAAGTCAATTTCAATATTTCATCCTTAGGTTTTCCTTGTAGGTTCGGAGATACTTCTGTTACATTGGAAATGACGATCAGTTCTTGTAACAGTCTCATGGGATCTGCGTTCAGATTTGGGTTCTCAAGTAACGAAGTCTTCAAGTTGGAAATAAAGCTCAATATAGGTAGTCTATATTTTACGTAGTATACGGGTTGGTAAATGAGAGGCTTCTCGTGTTTCAGCATGTAAGTTAGTTCAACAACACCTGGTTCATTATGACCCAATTTTAAAATATCTAGTACTTTATTTACCAAATCGGTATTAGATCCTTGGTCTTGAGTTATCAGTCCTTGACTTTCAAGCCACTTGAATATTGACTTAAAATCTTGTTGTGGAAGTTGCTGTATATCTACTATTTGAGATCCATCATCAGGTGACTGTACTTCCCAAGGGTTTAAATTCCAGTTTGGTGGACCTACAATTTTGTTGGTAATTTTCTCAAACAATTCAAATATGTTACCGTACAATCCATTTTGATTCAAAAGAGTTAAAATATCGACCACCAGTTTTGGATTAGATTGTTTCAATGGTACTAATTGGATGAAAAAACTCTCTACGTGGTGGTCCTCAAGCTGTCCAGTAACCTCTTCAGCCAGGAGGTATATTACAATTTCTACAAGTTCTGGAGTCAACGGGCTATGACTGTTTAAGAGTAGCAAGATTTCCAAAAATGTCGAATTTAATACATCACGTTGATTCTCTTGCAGCAAAGTGAGGAGGATATTGATAGAGTTAGAATTCTGATGTACGTTATTTAGTATGAAGATTATGATATCGATACGCCTGGCATCTAACACTCCATTTTCGGGATGCAGGAACCACAATATGAAATCTAACTGTTTCGGATTTACAAGCATGGCTTTATTTAACAACAAATGTATAAAATAAACAGGTCTTCGATCTGGATTACCGTTTGCAAATGGTTTCAAAAGTACAATTATTTCATGTAATTGGTTGGGACTGAGTCCTATTTCATTCCATCTGGATAATTTTTCGATGATTTCAATATCTATACTAGGATTATTATTTCCGTCTTGGGACAATTTCAAAAGTTTGAGTAAAATTTCTACATGATCTGGGCGCATCAAGTTATGTTGACGTAAGTATATCAATTTAAGTAATAAATCACCTATGGTGAAGTTCACGTTTCCCTCTTTAAATGGTCTCAAAAGAGGCAGTATATATTCGATTTCCTCTTCATTTGGTTGGTTTTTATACCAGTTCAGTATAATTTCGACTATTCTGGAATCCAGGTGGCCGTTTTGATCTGGTTTCAGATAAGAGAGTAAATCTTCGGTGACTCTATCACTCCATTGCCTGTCCCGATTCCTCTGGAAATCGAGTAGAAGCAAGACTATTTCATTAAACCTTTGAATTTTATTCTGCTTGTGAGCATTCAAAAGAGTCAGTAAGATTTCGAAGATTCTCGGATGGAAAATTTTATGGTTTTCCACAATTATGTGTGCGAGACGATCTAACAAGCTTCCATTGTCAACTTGATCATTATTTGGCAAAAGTCCGATTAGAATATTAATAGTTTCCTCTGGTCTCATCGGTTTAGTTTCTTCTATTGTCTCGCGAATTGGTTCGTGGATTTCTGGCACATCATTAAATTGGGTTTGTGGTATGATGATGTCATTTTGGATAGGATATTTAAATATCTGAGGATTTTGTGGAATATTAAAATTAAAAATCTGAGGTTGTTGTGGACCTTCATAATCAAAAATTTGAGGTATTTCTGGATTATTATAATCAAGAATCTTAGGATTTTGTGGAATATTAATATAAGGAATCTGATATTGTTGTGGACCATTATAATCAAAAAATTGAGGTATTTCTGGATTATTATAATGAGGAATCTGAGGATTTTGTGGAATATTAAAATTAGGAATCTGAGGTTCCTGTGAATCATTATAATCAGGAATCTGAGAATTTTGTGGAATATTAAAATTAGGAATCTGAGGTTCCTGTGAATCATTATAATCAGGAATCTGAGAATTTTGTGGAATATTAAAATTAGGAATCTGAGGTTCCTGTGAATCATTATAATAAAAAATTGGAGGAATTTTTGGATTATTATAATAAAAAATCTGAGGTTCATGTTGATTATTAATAGGAATATTATTTTCATAAACTTGTGGATTATTGGGGTTTTGGGGATTTGAAATTGGCCAATCATCGTAACCATCATTTTGCGGAATAACTAGACTCGGTTTATGTTTGTCTATTTCGTCTAAGATTGAATCTATTATGGGTTTTAGGTCTGGTCTTTGATCAAAATGACCTGTTGGACGGTCGTCTGGTGAATTAGTGGCGTGATTATACAAATAATCCTGACATTGGTGATTCTCTTCTAATTCCAGGTACGCAATATATGTTATTTCTATCAACTTCTCCAACGCTTCTCTACAAAAATGCTCTTTCACGCCTGGCAGTTCATATTTCAACATTAAATTAGTTCTTCCGTTAGATCTTTGTTTATTCGGCATTCTGAATATTGATTTAGAATCTAATTGATACCGCGGATTCTTATGAGCATTTTCCTCTAAAGGTTTCGCATCTAAAGGTTTCTCATTTAAGAATCTGCCCAGATATTGCTCGAGTTTCTCTACAATTTGATTTATATCTGAAGCCGACTGGTGGCTTACATAGTCAAGTGCTGCCTTGATCATTTTGTATACCATGGGGGGTGTGAAGCATTTAGTTTTTTCTGCGTATTCTGTTTCTCCCTGTACATACTGGAGGGGCCGTGGTTCCTGGAAACATAATGGTATTATTATGTATTTCCTTTATTTATCTCTTATCATATTATTTATTTTAAATAAAAACAATAAAAAACATTTAAAAATATAAAAAATAGTGGTCCACCGACAGCGGTAGCAGGGTCCAAGCTACCGGTGGTTAGGGCTAAAGAGACATGAACCTCCTCACAATGTGGGCCGTATCGAGGAGTACTACCTTCTGAATCAGGCCCTTGATCCAACCAAATGTTTTATAACCAATTATTATGTATTTTATTATAATCAACTAAACGCGAGCGATTTGAAATCTCTGTTTGCCATCTACATCGGACTCGGAAATTATTATTATGAAAGTCCCATGCTCCTGCAATGAAGATTTGTCTTCTTTCTTGGTACCAGTGAAGTTTCCAACTAGCGGATTAGAGTTGTGTGTGAGGTAGGGGAGGGGGGGGGGGTACTGTTGGTATCCCCCATTAAGTACAGACGCCAGCATGTCAAAGTAGTCAAAACTGACAAATTTTCTCAATCAACCAAGAGTGCTTTTGCGATAAAGTTTGAACTTTTTTGTATGGAAGCTGGCTTATCGAGCCACCGCCATTTCGTTTATTTTTACAAATCACGGCCCTCAATGAAATTGAGTATGTATGGTTAGGTTAGGTTTTTGTCGTCATTTGTCGATCTTTAATACCTTCAAATATCTCGGTAACGTGATATTTTAGGGTACCATGTTACTAGAAATTTTTTGCTCATCTATATCTCCTCTAACCTTATATAACACTTTCATCGTAGGCCACGATTTAGAAAAAAAAATCTAAATGGCGAGCATGTTGATATGCCACATCGGTTCTACCCCCACTGATAGATTGTAATAGCTTGATTCGTTGGGCTTGCTTGGCAGCTGTACATAAAATAAAAACATACATACATACATGAAATATTATATAACTAATGTGTATGTGAAGTTTGATTTGTGTTGATTATTTTAGTTTTACATTTGTGTGTTGTGTAATTTAAATTTTTATGGACTGTGTCTGAAATAAATAAATAATAATAATAAACGCCGGGCGGCAAAGTCTCTTTGCAAAATTATAAAACACAGAAAATGTTTGGTGCGGAATAAACTATTTATTACTACCAATATTACATTTATTTAAGGTCATATATTAAGAAAAAGCAGAAAGACCGGGCACGCTCAGCACTTTATGCATGTCCCCCCGAAAGAACAAGGAGTTAGAATGCTCCGCATCGAAATGCAGTCAGATTCCAATTTTACGAAGGAGTACAAAAGTGTTTTTTTAAAGCACCACAAAGGCAGACACCGGTAGGCTCTCCATAAGGTGGGTCTTCCCTATGAACCCAACAAAATTGAACTAGATAAAGAAACGTACCTGAAGAATTGGACTCTCTAATTGGGAGTGAGGGTTGATAAGATGAACGGGGCTTGCGATTATCCTGCCAGCTGCCGGATGTCCATAATGACTCTGCAGTAAGGACAAGTAGATTTAATTATGGCCCTTGATTTACCGTCTACAGCATAATCATCATCATCATCATCAGTATCAGCTGCCTATAGCCTTTCCCAACTATGTTGGGGTCGGCCGATTCGACTGCCTGTCGGACCTCCTGCACACATTTACTATTGTTGTTGTTGTTGTTGATTGTTGTTGTATTGTTTGTTTTTGTTGTTGTGTGTATTGTATTGTGTTGTTGTTGTATTTACTATTGTAGGTACGAATGACAGCTGGCACCAAAGGCTTAACGTGCTTTTCGAGACACATAGAAAACCCGGAATGTAGTGGGCCAGCCGCGAACCAACTTAGGCTACTCATACGAGGTCATAATTGCAATTTATCGTACAAATTAACGTCGTGTGATCGAGGATTTGCGCTCAATCCGACTTGTTATTATACACCATCATCGAACAATTCAATCCTATTGTTTTGTTACAGGACAAGAACATACGGGCCTGAGTCCCTGCAGTGGGAACATTATAGTCTGATGATGATGAACATACAGTTCAAGATTACATCACGCATATACGCATTACCAAAATATGATTACAAAATATATTAAATTAGCTTCAAAATATAGAATCACGATTTTATAGGGAAATGGAAACTAATAGAATATTTAATATGTTGAGCCAATGAGCAATATTCACGGCTTAACGGTCAATTCGAAACGGTAGTTGATTGTATTTCACGTTTTATTGCGAAATGTGAGCACGAGTTTCTGATGAAATGAAATAATTGTACTAAATGTTTGAGATTAATAAAGATTTTCAATGTCTCGAGTTATAATAGATGATATGATAGATGATTACAAACCTTGTAAGAAAAAACAAAAAAAAAACCGGGAAGAATTAGAAGAGACCTAGGCACACTCAGCAAGGGGTGGAAGACCCAATCTTTCGGAAGCTCTACTGAGGTCATCGACCATTGTACTGAGGTTCTCCATGGTCTCAGCCATGACCACATTGACCACTATATCGTCGGCAAACCGAAGGTGAGTGCTGTACTCGCCATTGATATTGATGCCTAGTCCTCGCCAGTCCAGAACCTTGAAAACATCCTCCAGTACAGCGGTGAACAGCTTCGGAGATATGACGTCTCCCTGTCTCACACCTCGCTGTAGAGGGATAGGTTCCGAAGTGTGGTCCTGAAGTCGGACTGAAATGGTGGCGTTTTTGTATAAACACTTCAACACCTCGATGCAATGCACCGGTAGTGGATTTGGCACCTAGCTCACCTAGTCAGTCTAGCTCTTTGGTCTTTAGCTAGATCTTCAACGGGTTTACTGATTGACGTGTACAGCTACCCATAGAAACTCTCGATCTCTCTCAGAAGCTCCGGTTTGGTGGATACGATATTACGATCCTGCCGTCGCCGGTCTTCAGTTTCGTGAGCTGGCTTTGCCCAATAGCCAGATCTCTCGCAAATACCTTGGAGCATTAATTTCGTTCTATTGCGTCTTTAATACACTCGGTTTTAAAGCGGCGGAGGTCGCTATTCAAGGATTTAGAGATCCCCCTATTAAGCTGGTATTATGGACAGTTACCAAGTACCCGTCGTTGTATTCGTCCACTGAGCACCACTAGGCACTCGAACCGATTCTGGAGTTCAAGCAGAAAGCTCTTGGGGTTTTGGATCTGGATCTGAAGGGGGCGTAGACTTCATCAGTCCTTTCGAGACCTTTTAAGGTTAATATTGATGTTCAATGTGTCTCTTACCATGCGGTGATCGCTCCCGGTTTTTACCGAGTTGATCACAGACCCATCATTGAACATTTGCTTCCTGGTTGACATGATAAAGTCAATCTCATTTTCAGTCGCACCATCGGGGCTCTGCTAGGTCCAGTTCGTGTTCGTGAGCACAGGCTCACGTTTTTTGAAAAACGAGTTCACCATAATAAAGGCCCTTAGTAATTTGATAAAACAAAAAACACCCAATATTGTCAGGAAAGATCCTTATTCAATGCAACCACGCTGACCGCTGGGTAAAAGACAGACAGACTAATAAAACAAAATAAATATGAATACGCTTCGTTTTGTTGATGACAATTGAGGACTGGGGAGGCCTATGGCTACGTCGGCAATGGACTGACGTCATCATCATCATCAGCCTATAATATTCCCACTGCAGGGACTCAGGCCTCCACTCCAGGAGATGTATGGGCTATAATTCACCACGCGGGCCCAGTGCGGATTAGTAGATGTCACATGTTTTCGAATTTTTTGGTTCTCTTTACCTGAGTTTACCTCTCGATGATTAATCTGGTGTGGAAGGCGAAGCATAGAGTGTTGTGGCGCAGAGTAAAGATGACGAGAGGTCTATGGTCAGTAGCCTGCAAGAGGTAGAGTTAAAGCATAGCAGAGCGATGAATGAAAGCAGTGCATTCAATGATAAAGCTTCTTACCTCTACCACTTGAAGTCGGGGTTGGGTATTTTGCAATACTCGAATAGGAGTAGTTTTTAGTAGCGTTGCGTGTCGTGAGTCTGCGTTTATGTCCACCTGGTCTTCACCAGATCTGGCCGTCTTTGTTGATTCATCCAACTTCAAATAATAATAAATTTAAGAGCCTGTTCTGTTTAACGCTGTTTTAGCATCTATTTTATTGATTAATCTAGTATTTGAAGGCTAAAATTACTTTGACAGAGATTTTCGATATTGTATCTGATAATGCTACAGATGCTTCAATATATTATACTAGCTGATGCCCGCGACTTCGTTCACGTGGAAAATGTGTGTCTGTCTCGTTGATCGAGTGGCCCTAAGCGCGACTACTGAGCTTGAAGTCCGGGATTTGATTCCCGATACGGGCAAAGGGTTTTCTCAGTAGAGGCCCAGAGTCTCGTTATGTGCCCGGTTGATGGCAATAGCCCATATTAGTTCAATGTATATACGTCAAGCGTCCCCGTTTACATGGCGCTTCAAGATCACTACGAAATAACGGTGTTCGATTAGGTACACCACTACCTAACCCTTTCGGAATTACAGGCGTGATCATGTCTATGGATGTGCATACTTTTGAACTGCCAAATCTTGTCTAAGTTGTTTTATTGTGATCATCCACACGGTCCTTGGTGACAGCACCTGCCCTCACTAAAAATCACTATTTTTATTTTATTTACCTATAATTATTAAGCTCAGAAATAGGAAAACGTGCATAATAAGTTCATCCTCTGTTGGCACTGGATGAAAAAAATCTTTAGAAAATAGAATATTCCCATCTGTCTCCAGTTTCCAGACGGTTCTCTCCTATTTGAATCAGTTTATTTGCAAAGACGCCTGCTTCGTGGTCGTTGTACAGTTTACATAAGACGCAGATTTTTGATCCTGGTCCACAACGACGACGCCTTGAGACATGATTGTGTTTATTTCATCCACCGGTGTGCCCCACGCAATGACTGGCAGGGTCTGCCTACAGTCGCCTGTGAACGACACAACAACGCTGTTCATCAGCGCGTGGTTGCCGCGTGCGTGTGTCCTGCAAGCTGCGCTTCAACGCTTCTAATGCATGCTGGTGCGATATTGTGCACTCGTCCCATATTATTACTGTTGGCACTGGAGGAAAAAAATATTCGGAAAATAGAATTGGCCCATCTGCGTCCGATTCCAGACGGCTCTCTCCTGTTTTATCAGTTTATTTGCAAAGACGCAGTTTTTGGTGATGTTGCAATTTGGGGCAAGATTCAGCGGAAATTTGGAAACGGAATGTGAAAAATTTCACATTGATCAGGCTATCAGCAATGCCCGAGGAACCCACAGCCACAGTAATATGACGGCACGGTTGGCGAAGTGGCATGGCTGGGCGATTGATTGTGGCGCGACTTGTCTCATTTTTTCGTTTTCGTACTGTGTCTGTGTGTATTCGTAAATTTTTGATTCAGAAAATCCAAAATTTGATTCGTAGTTTGATTTGGTTCGTTTGATCGAAGACGAAGTCAAAATTAAATGCATAAAAAGCGAACACACTTTAAGGTTTATATTATAGGCTATTTAGATTGTCAAAGCAGCGTCATTTAGACTATTTAAGAGTACCTTAGCTACCATAACTTTTTGAAAAAACGATTTAAAAGTTATCTTGTGAACACATTTATTAATTAGTACCAATTTGGTGTAGTAGATGTCGTTGCATGTATGTATCTTTCGTAATGACGATAAGTTCACTTTTTTAAATCATATTTTTTGATAGAGAGCACCGATTACAATGAAAACTAAAACCCTTATTAAATTGGCTTCATAATTTACACCTGATACTATAACAAATAGGGACAGGGAGACGTCATATCTCCGAAACTGCACTGGAGAATTTTAGGATTGAAGAGGACTTGAAATCAACTTCAATGGCGAGTGCATCACTCACCTTCGGTTTGCCGACGTCATAGTTGTTATGGCTGGGACCATGGATGAACTCAGTACAATGCTCGACGAATCCTACTCGGCTGGGCAGCGTTCGGGAAGTTGCGCGGTATCTTCTCGTCCAACTTACCACAATGTCTCAAGATGGTCACTCACAATGGGCCTCATCAGAAATCTCAATCCACCCAAAGGGCAAGGCTATGCTCTGAGTTTCGTGATAGAATCAGAAATGAAGACATCCGCATAAGAACCAAGGTTACCGACTGAGCCCGAAGAATCGCAAGACTTAAGTGGCAATGGGCACATTTCTCGCAGAACGGACCGCAAGACGTTGCGTTGGAAGGCCTCCCAATAGATTACAGACAAAAAATTCTAAAACGAATGAACACGCCAATAGAAAACATTCTTTTTTTCTAAATAAAATGTTCAATGTAGGTACAGAAACTCTACGTCTACACATTTATTATTATGTATTTAGATTTATTATTACTTTTTGTTGTTTTTGTAATTATTTTAAAATTTAAAATCATAAAGCATCAAAATAAAAACAAATACCTAAAAATGACAAAAAGTGAAAACCGATTGGGGATCGAACTCGCGAACATGTTTAACAGTTTTGGAAATCTTACAGCATTATTAAAAAAAACACAAAAAGAAGGCACCGACTGAGATTTGAACTTGCATACCTTTGCTTACAGGTAGGTCGCCGAACCATTAGGCTAATATCATCTGTGTCAAAATGATTGAAATAGCCGTTCGCTTTTAATTCATTCTATGACAGAAGTTAGCTGTCAAACAGTTGAAAAATATGCTCATAATGCAATATTGCTCACCCCCCTAAGTTATTATAGCGCTAATATATAGCCCATGTGTTATTCCAGACTATAATCTATCTCTGTGCCAAATTTCATTCAGATCCGTTCAGCCGTTCTGGCGTGATAGAGTAACAAACATCCATCCTCACAAACTTTCGCATTTATAATATTAGTAGGATTAGTAGGATATTAATACTGCAATGAATATCCTAGTAAGGCCCAAGCTAAATATCGCAAGATGAGCTAAACACCCAATGTGCAGCACAGTGAACAATATCGCCTAACATGGTTTCGGCCCAAGCAAATTTAACTAGTTTTTTTTTCAGGAAAAACGCCACCAAGATTTTTTTCATTTTGATTTTTGATTTTTGTTTTTTTTTTCGTAATGATTTTTTTTTGTGTACTCTAGGTAGGAAAGGAATATATTACAACCAGTTTTATGTTGATACCTAGTGTTCATTTAAATGCACGTTGAGCGTTTCAGTGATCCTTAATTTTTAATAAAAAACGTTATTTTGACGAGTATTTTATTATTTATAACAGAAAAAGTCACAAATTTGAGACTGTCTGATTCGGGGCTGCCATCACTTAAATTCTGTGTCAATCAGACAGATTCCGAAAGCTCTGGACGATACTCTGGAACCCCGACATCTTCAACTGAAGGGAAATATTCAATCTAAAAAAATGTTAATTACGTATAATTAATAATCATTAACGCCCAAAGTGCAACACAATGAACATTACTGAATAACTCAAAAACGCCATAACTTGTTTTTGAAAGCTTTGTAATGGGTTGGGTAAAGTTAGGTTGGAAATAAATAAGACGTGCTTTTTAACCGACTTCAAAAAAAGGAGGAGGTTATCAATTCGACTGTATTTTTTTTTTTTTTTTTTTTTTTTTTTTTTATGTTTGTTACCTCATAACTCCGTCGCTTGCTAACCGATTTGAAAAATTCTTTTTTTGTTGGAAAGGATATACTTCCCAAGTGGTCCCATGATCACCAAGTCAGGATCTGATGATGGGATCCTGGAGAAATAGAGGGAACTCTTCAAATTTTATAGGCACACTTGAAGTGATTTGAGTAGTTTTTGGAAGAGTACTTTCTCGGAGTGGTTCCATTTCAATTTAGTGAAGATCTGATGAAGAACTTCGGAGATAGGCAACGGAACTCCTCAACGAATGATAGCAAATGGACTGGGATTGCTGAAATGTCATGTCTGTCTATTGTTTAGACCAGATCATAACATAACTTCACGCCAGTACGCTGTGAAGGGGTAAGCACATGTGAACCACTAAAAAGTGAAAAATAAAAACTTTTTTACAAAAAATTAAACCGACTTCAACAAAAAATCAAACACAAAAAAGTGAAAAATAAACTTAATAGTGGGAGAGCCGGCTGCAAAAATACCTACCTCATCAGGTACCCCAATAGGCTATCTTTAGATCGTTAACCGACACTTAAACACGTAAAAAAAATCAGGTCTGCCAGTGCCGATCCTGCCGGGTCATGGAAAAAATTCATATTTTTTGTCGTATTTTTTTGGTGAAAATTACGTCACAAGGTACCCGAATTAAAGTGCTGGCAACAGTTAACCATTGATTAATTACGTAAAAAAAAGTAGGTCTGCCATTGCGCACTCTGCCGGAAGTACTTGGCAGACCTCTAAAATATGGCCCCTCCAGCACCATGAACCTACCTCATCGAGTACCCTGATGAAACCTACGCCAAATAATAGCCAAGATGCCCTCGATAGAGGATCAAAAGGTCTGCCAGGTCTAATCTTGCCGGAACTTAGTGTTCAAAGCATTTGAAGTTGGTACGGTAGGTAGGCAGCATTATTTCATACAAAGAAGAAGGGGCGAAATGTCCCTTGTAACACTTTCTCCTATATATCAAATGAAAGAGCGTAAAAAATAGATCATTTTATTCTAAAACAGTAAATGTGTGAATAATAGGGGAAAAAAGTTATTCACCGTTATAGGGAGAAAATATTTTTTTTATTTTTTTTTCATCGGACCTACTTGAGTGGGGTGTCTATTGATAGGTCTTTTAAAATGACACTGATTTTTCTAAGATCATTTTTCTCAAAGTCAATCGTTTGAAAGATAGACAGTTTGAAAGTGCTAAAATGTGTCCCCAGTTCCCCACCCCCTCTAACTTTTAAACTAAGAGAGTGAAAGCTCTAAAAATAATATATGCTTTAGATCGCAATGAAAACTTATAACCAAGATTAGTTTGAACGAGATATAGTAAGCCGTTTTTGAGATATAGCACATTTAAAAAACCGCAAATATAACTTTGTCATTCATACAATTACTATGAAAAACAAACTTATCACAAAATGTGTATTTCTGTTGCCGCTTTAACAAAAAATAATACAAATTAAAGGTGGCTCCTACGATGGTACGGAACCCTTCATGTGCGAGTCCGACTCATACTTGGCCAGTTTTTTTTTCCATTTATTCACACGTTTACTGTGTGAGTGAATAATTGATTTATTTTTGCCCAATTTTTCACACGTTTACTGTGTGAATAATTGGAGAGAAAAGTTATTCACCTATAAAGAAATGATTTTTTAATTTTTTAGACTCAAATAGTATTCGCACTTTTTACGATGACATCGTCCGAATTTCTCATCATCATTATTTCAGCCGAAAGACGACGACCCGCCCCGCCCTTTGCACGGGTGCAGTGTGCTGAATATAAACCTTCCTCTTGAATTACTCTGTCTATTTCTAAAAACTTCATTGAAATCTATTGGGTAGTTTACAAGATCTAAACGTAGAAACGCGTTCCATATGGTGTCGGACGTAAAGAATAGCACCATCCCATATCTACCCGTGAGTGTCGCAAGAGGCGACTAAGGGACGTACCAGAGAATGGGCAGCAGCATTCTACTTAACTGTGCTTTGTTATGACCTTACTACGCTTGCCAACCCGTCTGCCAAGCGTGGCGATTATGGCAAACCTCCCAAAATGAAAATGAGCGCACAAAAATGGCCCCTAGTACCCGGCAGCCCGTCTACCCTCGACTACGGTAGCGGTCGAGGCAGCGGCGTGGCAAGGGAAAAGGTCCGGCTACCCCAAAACATACCGACGACTTGACCTGGCAACATACAATACGCGTTCACTCCGGACTTACGAGATGATAACGGAACTCGAAGGGGAATTGAGCAGGTTGCGATGGAGTATTGTGGAATTATTTGAGGTCCGAAGAGAGGGGGAGGACACGATAATCCTGAAATCCGCCTCTACTTCCGAGAGGGTTACCGGCAGTCCCAGGATGGTGTTGGGATTATCGTCCACAAGTCCCTCATGAATAACGTGGTGAAGATCGAGAGTGTGTCGACCAGGGTGGTGTACCTTATACTCAGAATATCCTCAAGATTTGTGTTGAAGGTCATACAGGTCTACGCGCCGACCTCGGGACACCACGCCGACGATGAAGGGGAGACCATGCATGAGGATATTTATAAAACCACACACTGCTCGCAGAACGAATGACGGATGGGGCCGAAAGTTCTGGAGTGGCGACCGCGAACTGGAAGACGTTGCGTTGGAAGGCCTCCCACTAGGTGGACCGATGACCTGGTGAAGGTTACGGGGATCCGTTGGATGCGAGATGCACGGGACCGGTCAATGTGGCGACACTTGGGGGAGACCTATGTCCAGCAGTGGACGTGTTTCGGCTAAAATAATCATCATCATCAGCCTATTATGTTCCCACTGCAGGGGCTCAGGCCTCCTCTCTGGAAGAGGGATGGGCTATAATCCACCACGCGTGCCCAGTGCGGGATGGTAGATGTCACAGGTCTTCAAATTTTTTGGTTCTAAGATATGCCGGTTTCCTCGCGATATTTTCCTTCACCGTTTGAGAGCAGTGGTGTTGAAATAAATTATACAAAGTAATGTGCCTGCCTGGCTTCGAGCCCCACGACTTACTGTTCGTAAGTCGGGGCAGCCACTGGGCCACCACAGCTCTGATGAAATAATGATGATTAGAAATCACACAGAAACACATCGCCGCCATTTTCAAAACTTCGTTGGCCCTGCTCGTGCTTGGGACGATGTCATCGTTTCTACGATATACGAGTACGAATACTTTTTGAGTGTATTGCTCATAAACACACAATGCTTCGCAATGACAGAGTGGATTAAGAGTCATTTTCTATTTCTTTTAAATGTCCTGTTTCTACGCTTAGATCTTTAAGACATAGTAACGGATTTTAATGCAGTTTTCAGCAATAGACAAAAGTGATTCAAGGGGAAGTTTTATATTCCGCACATGCACCTTTGCAAAGCCGGGTCACTACTAAAAAATACAATAAAAAAATCATTTCTTTATAGGTGAATAATTTTTATCTCCAATTATTCACACAGTAAACGTGAATAATTGGAGATAAAAACAAATTGGATTTTAAAAAAAAACTGGCCAAGTGTGAGTCGGAATCGCACATGAAGGGTTCCGTACCATCGTAGGAGCCACCTTTAATTTGTATTATTTTTTGTTAAAGCGGCAACAGAAATACACATTTTGTGATAAGTTTGTTTTTCATAGTAATTGTATGAATGACAAAGTTATATTTGCGGTTTTTTAAATGTGCTATATCTCAAAAACGGCTTACTATATCTCGTTCAAACTAATCTTGGTTATAAGTTTTCATTGCGATCTAAAGCATATATTATTTTTAGAGTTTTCACTCTCTTAGTTTAAAAGTTAGAGGGGGTGGGGAACTGGGGACACATTTTAGCACTTTCAAACTGTCTATCTTTCAAACGATTGACTTTGAGAAAAATGATCTTAGAAAAATCAGTGTCATTTTAAAAGACCTATCAATAGACACCCCACTCAAGTAGGTCCGATGAAAAAAAAATAAAAAAAATATTTTCTCCCTATAACGGTGAATAACTTTTTTCCCCTATTATTCACACATTTACTGTTTTAGAATAAAATGATCTATTTTTTACGCTCTTTCATTTGATATATAGGAGAAAGTGTTACAAGGGACATTTCGCCCCTTCTTCTTTGTATGAAATAATGCTGCCTACCTACCGTACCAACTTCAAATGCTTTGAACACTAAGTTCCGGCAAGATTAGACCTGGCAGACCTTTTGATCCTCTATCGAGGGCATCTTGGCTATTATTTGGCGTAGGTTTCATCAGGGTACTCGATGAGGTAGGTTCATGGTGCTGGAGGGGCTGATTTTAGATGTCTGCCAAGTACTTCCGGCAGAGTGCGCAATGGCAGACCTACTTTTTTTTACGTAATTAATCAATGGTTAACTGTTGCCAGCACTTTAATTCGGGTACCTTGTGACGTAATTTTCACCAAAAAAATACGACAAAAAATATGAATTTTTTCCATGACCCGGCAGGATCGGCACTGGCAGACCTGATTTTTTTTACGTGTTTAAGTGTCGGTTAACGATCTAAAGATAGCCTATTGGGGTACCTGATGAGGTAGGTATTTTTGCAGCCGGCTCTCCCACTATAAGAAGAAAATCAGCTTCGGAAGTCGGTGGCAAAATCATGAAATAAATCAAACAAAAGTCACCGACTTCAGAAGCTGATTTTCTTCTTAAGTTTATTTTTCACTTTTTTGTGTTTGATTTTTTGTTGAAGTCGGTTTAATTTTTTTATGTATAATGCTATAAGCGTTAACTAGTTTACTACACTATGAGCCCCTTGATTCTCGCGCGAGTCTCAAATGAATGTCCTAAAATGGCTGAAAGCAAAGATTCAACCATTCGGTAGATTCAAAGCGATATGGCTCTTGTAGGCAGTGTTCGAATTTAATTCAGCGGCCATTTTTAAGAAGGAGTTATTATATTATTTTATTAGACGCGCGCGCTCGTTCCATGGCATCGTCGACCTCATCTCTGTCCATTTGTTTTTTTTTTTTGGTGGGTTGAAAATCATCGAATAACCCCCCCCCCCCCCCCCGCTCTTGGGCAGAGCCCGCAGAGCGAAGGGGAGTGTCATTCTTCTACTGACTAAAAACCAAACCCATCTTCCTTCTTCGCCCTTGTGTCGGAACCGCGTTAACCTTTCGATAATCCACAGCCCAGACGGGACCTCAAGATTAAGGTCAAGAGTAAACCCATGTCAGTAAAAAAAAAAATTGGTAAGGGCATGCAGACCGTTAAGAACCATATTATTTTTTAACGGTAAACGAACATTGCACTTTTCGTTATTATATAATTAATTAATATTTCAAAATACTTACCCGCTGTTCTCCCGTTACTAAATTTAAGAAAAAAAAACTAAAAACTAGGCGCCAAATCATTATGGCGTATCGGCACTTCAAGTAGCGTCTGCAAAATATATTGAAATATGCACAGTTTATAATTGATTGATAATATGTCACATTATAAACCATGAAATCGAAAACAATAATTGAATGATTAAACGAAATTGTATTGTGTGTATTATCGACGACCTGCTTTGCATAATAATATAGTACACGGTTGAATGCTATATTAGAATACTAGCTGATGCCCGCGACTTCGTTCACGTGGAAAATGTGTGTCTGTCTCGTTGATCGAGTGGCCCTAAGCGCGACTACTGAGCTTGAAGTCCGGGATTTGATTCCCGATACGGGCAAAGGGTTTTCTCAGTAGAGGCCCAGAGTCTCGTTATGTGCCCGGTTGATGGCAATAGCCCATATTAGTTCAATGTATATACGTCAAGCGTCCCCGTTTACATGGCGCTTCAAGATCACTACGAAATAACGGTGTTCGATTAGGTACACCACTACCTAACCCTTTCGGAATTACAGGCGTGATCATGTCTATGGATGTGCATACTTTTGAACTGCCAAATCTTGTCTAAGTTGTTTTATTGTGATCATCCACACGGTCCTTGGTGACAGCACCTGCCCTCACTAAAAATCACTATTTTTATTTTATTTACCTATAATTATTAAGCTCAGAAATAGGAAAACGTGCATAATAAGTTCATCCTCTGTTGGCACTGGATGAAAAAAATCTTTAGAAAATAGAATATTCCCATCTGTCTCCAGTTTCCAGACGGTTCTCTCCTATTTGAATCAGTTTATTTGCAAAGACGCCTGCTTCGTGGTCGTTGTACAGTTTACATAAGACGCAGATTTTTGATCCTGGTCCACAACGACGACGCCTTGAGACATGATTGTGTTTATTTCATCCACCGGTGTGCCCCACGCAATGACTGGCAGGGTCTGCCTACAGTCGCCTGTGAACGACACAACAACGCTGTTCATCAGCGCGTGGTTGCCGCGTGCGTGTGTCCTGCAAGCTGCGCTTCAACGCTTCTAATGCATGCTGGTGCGATATTGTGCACTCGTCCCATATTATTACTGTTGGCACTGGAGGAAAAAAATATTCGGAAAATAGAATTGGCCCATCTGCGTCCGATTCCAGACGGCTCTCTCCTGTTTTATCAGTTTATTTGCAAAGACGCAGTTTTTGGTGATGTTGCAATTTGGGGCAAGATTCAGCGGAAATTTGGAAACGGAATGTGAAAAATTTCACATTGATCAGGCTATCAGCAATGCCCGAGGAACCCACAGCCACAGTAATATGACGGCACGGTTGGCGAAGTGGCATGGCTGGGCGATTGATTGTGGCGCGACTTGTCTCATTTTTTCGTTTTCGTACTGTGTCTGTGTGTATTCGTAAATTTTTGATTCAGAAAATCCAAAATTTGATTCGTAGTTTGATTTGGTTCGTTTGATCGAAGACGAAGTCAAAATTAAATGCATAAAAAGCGAACACACTTTAAGGTTTATATTATAGGCTATTTAGATTGTCAAAGCAGCGTCATTTAGACTATTTAAGAGTACCTTAGCTACCATAACTTTTTGAAAAAACGATTTAAAAGTTATCTTGTGAACACATTTATTAATTAGTACCAATTTGGTGTAGTAGATGTCGTTGCATGTATGTATCTTTCGTAATGACGATAAGTTCACTTTTTTAAATCATATTTTTTGATAGAGAGCACCGATTACAATGAAAACTAAAACCCTTATTAAATTGGCTTCATAATTTACACCTGATACTATAACAAATAGGGACAGGGAGACGTCATATCTCCGAAACTGCACTGGAGAATTTTAGGATTGAAGAGGACTTGAAATCAACTTCAATGGCGAGTGCATCACTCACCTTCGGTTTGCCGACGTCATAGTTGTTATGGCTGGGACCATGGATGAACTCAGTACAATGCTCGACGAATCCTACTCGGCTGGGCAGCGTTCGGGAAGTTGCGCGGTATCTTCTCGTCCAACTTACCACAATGTCTCAAGATGGTCACTCACAATGGGCCTCATCAGAAATCTCAATCCACCCAAAGGGCAAGGCTATGCTCTGAGTTTCGTGATAGAATCAGAAATGAAGACATCCGCATAAGAACCAAGGTTACCGACTGAGCCCGAAGAATCGCAAGACTTAAGTGGCAATGGGCACATTTCTCGCAGAACGGACCGCAAGACGTTGCGTTGGAAGGCCTCCCAATAGATTACAGACAAAAAATTCTAAAACGAATGAACACGCCAATAGAAAACATTCTTTTTTTCTAAATAAAATGTTCAATGTAGGTGGGCGTTTTTCAAAAAAAGTGTCCGTTACGTAGTGGATTTCCACCGAAAAAATAAATGATTTAATTATAAATATGTGTTTATTAGACATCATAATTAATATTTACAAAAAATAAAAAAATTGTATCGTATATTTAACGAGAAATATATGTTTTCATAGAATAGGTCAGCTGAAAAGTTCCATTACATCACGAAGTTTGGATAACTATTAAAACATAAAGGTCTTCTAAAAACATTATAATTATTATCAAAACATTTTTCAACATAATCAGTCTTCTTAATCACAAGCTTATAATTAGTAATTTTCAAATATAATAAGGTTTTTTCTATGTAAACGATTCCTATACGTTACTTTATGGTAGGTTTTATTGCACAATCTTTACATTACTTTGGAATTTTGTTTTATTATGCTATTCAAATTAATTTTAGAAAATCCATAATGTAAGTATATATTTATTTTTAATTTAATTGAGACAATATTGGTACCCAGAATTATGAAATTAAATCTAAATATCACAAAAATAATAGGACACGTTACGTTACGTCGCGTTGAGGAACTATAAGGCATGGCTTACATAAATTATATTTAAGTAATCAAATTAAAGCTTAGTAGCTTAACTATGTAAATTTGAATCTATAATGTACAGGGTGCAAGCATTATGTAGGTACATCAAAATAAGCAACCCTACGCAAAAAATATTGCTAGGAAACAACTTTTTTGGAGTAAAAATCACGTGTTACTCCATGTAGTACACTTAAAACATTGTGCTAATGGATGCTTTGAATAGTGAGGCAATTAAAGTAAAGTAATTACCTTAAAAACTGAAACATAAACAAAAACATGTGAAAAATTCGGAACCTTTCAATATCTACATAACTAGAAGGTTCCCGGGAATGGTGTAGAACAAAAAATTATCGTAATGACTGGGAGAACTAGTACTTTTAGCTTCGTTAAGGGTACTGTTACACCCTTTATATTGTAAGTTTGAATGAACAACTACATTTTTATTTTCTAGTTAATAAAATCTATTTGACAAAATATTAATTTAGACCCCAAAATCATCATACCTAATCACTTTGACAAAAACTTCAAAATAAAGAAGGAACAATGTAAACCATGCTTAAGAATTCCACTACGTCACATTTGTTGTTCCGCTTATACGATACGTTGCGTAGATGACGTGACAGATGACGCCAGCACAGAAACAAACAGTAATTTTCAATAGTTTCGATGTAATTTTAGTTGATATTACTTTCAATTCAGATTTGTGAACACTTTTTTTAATTAATTGTCAAAATTTCTAACTAAAAATGTCGTTACTTAGCTCAAATAATCAAGTTCGTAGTGGAACGACGAAACAAGACAACGTGACGCCCAACCACTCACTTACACTTTGCAAACGCCACAGCTATCAAATAACTAATATAACGACCGTTTTCACGTTTAAATGCTGCCATAAGACAAAAACAAAACTCAGTTTATTATTTTTTTGCATTTTAAGTCGAAATTCGACGTTGCGTAGATGGAACTTTCCACCAATGACGGTTTTTAAGGACAAGTTAAAATGAATATTTTATACTATTTTGAGGTGTAAAACCCAATAAAAAGGCATTTTATCGAATTTAGATCGCATTATCCTACCAAATTACAAACTATGTTGAAGATAAAGGTAGGATAATACTGATATTTTTCGTTCTGAACTTTACGAAACGAGGGTGGGACAGTACAAAATTCTCCTTTTTAATTTCTTATATTGATTGTATTAATTTAAATATGTAGATTTAAGTAGTTTTGACGACATCAATAAACAGTTTTGAAGTTATTGTATCGTATCTAAGCAGAAAAAAAAAGTTATGAAACACGTAGCTCACAGAATATTAGTCTAAAGTCATGGGACACGTCATTTTCGGGTGGACAAATTTTTTGAAAAACGCCCAGGTACAGAAACTCTACGTCTACACATTTATTATTATGTATTTAGATTTATTATTACTTTTTGTTGTTTTTGTAATTATTTTAAAATTTAAAATCATAAAGCATCAAAATAAAAACAAATACCTAAAAATGACAAAAAGTGAAAACCGATTGGGGATCGAACTCGCGAACATGTTTAACAGTTTTGGAAATCTTACAGCATTATTAAAAAAAACACAAAAAGAAGGCACCGACTGAGATTTGAACTTGCATACCTTTGCTTACAGGTAGGTCGCCGAACCATTAGGCTAATATCATCTGTGTCAAAATGATTGAAATAGCCGTTCGCTTTTAATTCATTCTATGACAGAAGTTAGCTGTCAAACAGTTGAAAAATATGCTCATAATGCAATATTGCTCACCCCCCTAAGTTATTATAGCGCTAATATATAGCCCATGTGTTATTCCAGACTATAATCTATCTCTGTGCCAAATTTCATTCAGATCCGTTCAGCCGTTCTGGCGTGATAGAGTAACAAACATCCATCCTCACAAACTTTCGCATTTATAATATTAGTAGGATAATTTATATTGTTGTGTTTTCAATCATTTGCCGAATTAAGAGAAGAACTATTTTACATGTTTCGGTTTTTGGAAATATTTCTGTACGTCTATAAATCGCGTCGATTATATTTTGAAACGGTCGCAGGTTTTTTAAAGATGGCGGCTCCGGGGAAATACCAGGGGTGCATAATCAATTTGGAAACAGCGTATATTTTGAACTAGCTTTTGCCAGCGGCTTCGCCCGCGAGAAAGTGTCGATTTTCCATACAAACTTTCATCCCCTATTTAAATCCCTTAGGGGTTGAATTTCGAAAAATCCTTCCTTATTCCTTGTCTACATTATAGAGGGAACCTCTGTGCAAAATTTCAGCTTTCTAGGTCCAAGGGTTTGGGCTGGGCGTTGATGAGTCAGTCAGTCAGTCAGTCAGTCAGTCAGGACTTCTCTTTTTATATATTAGATTAACGTCTTGGTTTTACCACGATCTGCCTCATAATATATTAGGAATTGATCTACCACAATCTAACTTACCTATATGATTTTCAATTTACAAAACAATGTAATTTTAATTAACACGTATGATACCTACTAGCTACGTATTTAAAGTTAACGGGAGAAGGGAATTTCTTTCAATTACAAATCAAACTTGACAAGAAATAATAACCCAGTCACAGTCGAAAACCAGATGCAACATAATGTGGTTTCTTGAGATAACAAAACAAATTGTAGGTACTGCTTTGCTTTGCTAACAGTGTTTTTAAACCGAGTTATAACTCGCGCCAAATAAAAAGAACGCTGGGGGGTCAAGCTGCGCAGTAGGCGATTTTTGGGTCTATTTGGTGGTATGATGAGGGAGGGCCTTAGGGGGGGGGGGGGGGGGGTTTGGAGGTACGCTATTGGTCCGTCAGTCTGTCTGCGTCACGTTCATTCTCAAAATACCATCGCGCATCATAGAGGAGTGGTGTGACTACTCAGATACAAGAGAGCTAAGGATCTACACCGATGGATCAAAAACCGACTATGGGACAGGCGTCGTTCTCCGACGACCTAAACAGCTTAACTCTGTTTACCAAGCAGAGTGTGTAGGTATCATCCAAGCGGCACACGCTATAGCGGCCAGGGAGGTTATGGATACCAATATTCGAATACTATCCGACAGTGCCTCACGGCGAGACCAGGCCCGGACTGGCCATAGGACAAATCGGGCAAACGCCCGATAGACTGGATGCTTGATGGGCCGGTGTAGCCGATGGGCGACCGACTTACTTTTACTAATTTAAAATAAGTTATTAAGAAGGTACCTACTACATACGTAATTAATCGTCTTTTGTAATTGTAGGGTATAGTAGAATAAATCTATAACTATGTGTGTTGTGAGCTTGTGTTGTTTTGGAGGCTAAAAATGAGCCTCTGAGAACTCCTAATGCCGCTAGAAACTTACAAAACTTTAAACCAACGCACCCGGTTCGTACCTTGAACCTTGCGAGAAAATTTTTAACACTAAGGCTTAGTTTTATGCCTCTCTCTAGTGGAGTTCCTCTGCCTATAGACAGAGGTTGAACTAATTAGGAGCCCCATTACCAGAGAGGTAATTTTAACATGCACAGATAAGATTGCAAAAAATTAAACATTTGGTTATATTGATCTCAAATTACATATCATTGATTTATTCGAGACTAGGTCTAGGTCAGGAAAACGTGTAAAAAAAATTTCGAGCTCGCTGCGCTCGCTCTTGCAGCTTGCTACGTATATCGACTGAATAACGCTTATCTAAGGGTTGAGTTTTTCGAGCTCGCTTCGCTCGCTCTAGAAGTCCTACTCCTTTTACTTCTTAGACTTTTCAAATAACGCTTCCGAATTAATACTCCTATTTTTATTATATTAAGGGCCGGTTTCACCACTTGCTGATAAAGTCCCTGATAGCCTATCAGTAACTTATCTGCCAGATAAACTACAACTTTTGGTTTCACAGGTCTCGGATAGAGATATCTAGCAGATAAAGTATTGGTTAAGTTATCAGCCGAATCAAGTGGCCGCTAAAGACGTTATCTGACAGATAAAATAAAGTTTCAAATGGCGGGAACGAAAATAGTTTTAGAGCATTATTGCGTGCTTTGCGTCGATTTCAGTTACAAAATAATACTAACATAGAGTTATTTGAATTTTTAGAAGACGAATTTGATGAATACTTCGAACGTATTACGCGACCTCGTAGGAATCGAGTTAATAACCCTAGATCTAATTATTTTGAATCACTTGACGACCAAGATTTTAGGAATCGATTTCGAGTTTCGACTTACCAAACGGTAGAAAATGAAAAAGAGGTAGAAAATGAAAAAGGAATACAAAATAGTAGATTGTACAGACAGGTAGGTACACCTATTGCCATCAACAAATGTAATTAGGAGCAAGCCTATTGCCATCAACTGATGTAATTGGGACCAAGCCTATTGCCATCAACCAATGTAGTTAGGAGCAAGCCTATTGCCATCAACTGATGTAATAAGGGGCAAGCCTATTGCCATAAACTGATGTAATTAGTAAAAGCCTATTGCCATCAACCAATCTTATTAGGAGCAAACCTATTGCCATCAACAAATGTAATTAGGAGCAAGCCTATTGCCATCAACTGATGTAATTGGGACCAAGCCTATGGCCATCAATCAATGTAATTAAGAGTAAGCCTATTCCCATCAAATGATGTAATTTTGGGCAAGCCTATTGCCAGCAACGGGTGTAATTAGGAGCAAGCCTATTGCCATCAACCAATCTAATTAAGACCAAGCCTATTGCCATCAAGCGATTTAGATAATTAAGGGCAAGCCTATTCCCATCAACTTCCCTTGTATTCGTAATGAAAAGCACAGTGATGAAAAGCCCTCGAACTATTAGCGACATCATAATATCGTAGCGTAATTAATCCCTTGTTCTTAGTATACTTACTAACGAAACGAATTAAATTAAAGAGGTTATTCTATGAAGTTGAAGTTGTTCGTGTGGCCGTTGGGCCGATTACCTTGGTCTTCGACGTACGTAGCTAGTATCGAAAAGCAAAAAAGCGACGTTGCCGATATCTTTAACTACCAGATAATTTATCAGGGAGTTTGATGGTGAAACAGAAAAAAGTTATCAGCAGCCTTTATCTGGTAGATAGCATTAACTGTCAGATAACTATCTGAAACTTTATCCGTAACCGGTGAAACCGGCCCTAAGTATTTTAGATCCATAGAAGAACTTTAGCTGCAGCCGTAACTATTGTTCTGTTCTGTCTCCTGCTGATATGGAGGGAAGTGGAAATTATGTTTTTCTTACTGCAGGATCCAGGACAGTTTAATCTTTTCTCTGGTACTTCGTCGAGCTTCATTGTCTCGGCGCTTGTCTTGTGGTGGCCACTGTAGATTCTAGTTTATAGGAGTACAGTGGTTTGGAAATAGTGTGGCGGGCTTTTCCCTTGTTTTGAACTCTTACTTTAAATCTTAGTAAAACTGTGTCAAACCTGTCTAGGCAAACAACCGAAATTTACTCGTCGTACTCATAAACGTACGAGTTCGACAACACTGAAAACGGAAACCTAAAACTTTGACTGCCTTAACTTAACTGCCCCGTGTTCACTATATTATACTGAAAGTCTAGTCTAGTCACTATTCTGAACATTCAAAGTCAGTGAGAGAGACTGACTTCCGAATCGTAGTATCGGGCCTTTTTTTTTTTGACGTCGTGGGTGGAAAATCAAATACCTCCCGTTCTTGGGCAGGGCGAAAGGGAGTGTCAGACTTCTACTGACTTAAAACCACCCATGTTCCTTCTTAGCCCTTTATGTCGAGGCCGCGGTACCAACCCGCAGCCCCGACGGGTAGTATCGGGCCTAGTTCGGATATTGGACCATTGCTAATTTGCTATTCATAAACGCTCGGTTGTAAATATGGTTCCTTGATCAAAATCCCAAAAGGAATGCTTCTGCTAAATGAAACACTTTATCTTATGTATACTATACGTTATTTATTTAAAATATATGCATATATTTCAAGAAACAATAAAACATTTTTGTTCTACATAATATTTATGAGCTCATACGCCTTAATATAGACACAATTAAAAGCCATTGTTATAAATCTCTTGGAGATTTATTCGCGGACGGGAGAATATATATTAAAATAAAAGTTTACATACCTACTTAGAATAAATATAATTAGAAGAATACAAGTACAATTAAAAATATATGACTAATTATAGATATCTACATTAATATAATGCCCAAAACGGGATTAAATACATTTAATAAAATGTAACTATAATATAAAATAAATACTTAAATATTATAAGATCATCATTTTGTGAAATGTGAATAAACAAAATGGTAGCTTTACTTATTTATGACTGTCCCGATCTTCTCAAAACGGGTACAATAACATCATAAACAGTTTTAGCAAAATTGTAGTTGTGAGTGTGACAGCCTGTTCCTTCTGTAGAGTTAACTGTAGCGTACAGTTTACGAATCAAATTTGATACGATACTGTCACTATACCCTTTCATTCTCAAAAATGATATAATCTGTTTTAACATTTCGACTTTCTTGTCATCGATGGTTACATTCTCCTGTGTTTCAATGTTGTTTTTATTAGGCAAGAAATTTTGTACTATTTCTACTATCGCGTTTGCATCTGGCTCTGCTTTGACACCAGCTTTGCTGAAGACGACATCTTCATTATGTGTTTTATAACTATCAATAACGTTTTTAGTTGCATATTTTTCCAAGTCTACCGACACTTCTTTTGACAAATAATCATAAGTATTGGTTGGAACCTTATATTGCAAATCATTTTGATTATAAGATATATCATTATAATTTTGAGGATTTTGTTCATGCTTCAGTTCCTCTACTTCCACAAAATTCTTGACAAATTCAGGGAACTGCCATGATTCCAAGAACGAAAATATTTTGGGATATTGAACGAAAATTTCAATATTATAGTTATTCCTGTACATAAGTAACATAAGTTCATGCAACCATCTTTGCCGCATTAAATTATAAACGTAAAGTTGCAATGGTTGTTGACTGTTTTCTGATTTATAAAATATCTTTTCATACCAAGCATTGGTTTCTTCGGTTCCTTCTAGATTTTCTGCAAATACCAGTATAACACTGATAATGTTCTTTAAATTGATCAGTGCTCTGTGATCGTTAACACCAGCTCCATACATTTGTAATGCTTTCATAACTGCAATTTTAAGATTCTGTAGATTTTGAAGAGTAAACAGCCGATAAGTTTTAGCAAATTTCTGTATTAGATTTTGGTTACCAGAAATAATTGGAATACGACTTGGTTGGCGTATGATGTCTACTTTCTGCCCATAAGGTTGGTGAGGCACTAAGTACTTATATCCGTGTTGCGTAGGTAGGTAGTTAACGTTTTGAGGACGGTCACCATTTACAGCCTTAATGTAACGATTTATTTCATTTGAATATTCAAGATCAGCAGGTACGTTCTGAATTTTAGCGGGATTGTTTTCTATTTCGTTTACATAGGCATTTGTCGGAACATTATAATTAACCGGTATAGATAATTCAGAATGAGCGGAAGCTTCTGAAATGTAACTTGGATTCTTCTTTATTTGTAGACCATCAACAAGGATCGAACCATTGAAGTCATTCACTACATTTGGATTTATAGGATTTTGTGTATTTATGTTGTGTCCATAATCGATTGGTACATTTGCGTATCCAGAATGATTTGAACCCTTAGAAATGTACCTGGAATAATTATTTGTGTCTCCTTTGTCAACCAAGAAAGGTACATTATTATCATATATTTGTCCCCCATAAACAGATCCCTCAAGACCATTTGTATATGCAGAACTAAATGCTGATGAAGAAATTAATTTAGGATGCTGGCTTGTATGCAGGCTAGAATGGGCGGAAGCCTTACTGACCCAAGCTGGATACGAAATTTTTTGCATTCGATTTCCATTGTCATTGAGATAGTAAGAATTTGGATTTTTAAGCAGATTTTTAAGGTCAGGGTTAACGCTACTGGTAAAACTTGCTCTAGATACAAATTCAGTATTAGGACGGTCAAGGCTTGTACGAATTGAACTAGAATCTTGTTGAATAACATTGTGACGAGCTTCGTCATTGAGAGTCGATGTTCTCGTCAATTCAAGAAAATTATACCCATCTGGTACGCCCACATTTAAGTTATATGGAACTTGAAATTGGCTTTGGAGAACATTTGAGGGTTCGATGCTAACTGTTACTGGATTTGAATAAGCATCTTCAGATATCTTGACCAAATTGATATCGCCCGAAAAAGCAATATCTCTTCCTTCCAAGTTTTCTAGTTCTAAACTGTCGCTTGCTTTCCCGCCTTCAGTTTCTGAAAGAACAGTACCTTTAGAATTCAACTGAGGTTTAAAGCTTCTTTGATCACATTTACTCATATATTCTTCGTCATAGTCTCCGGAAATAATTGTTTCAGCTTTAGATTTAACTCCGTTCTTTTTTTCAACGAAAGGAGATGTTAAAATTTCAACTATAGCTTCAATTTTCGTTTCAACAGGTTGTTGCAATTGAACAGCTTGATACAAATTCGTAAAAATATTCAATAACAGAGATAGTTTTTCAATATTTGCCACCAATACATCCTCACTTAATTGTTTATCTATATTTATTTTGATTAATTTCCAAAAGCTCTCTAAATTTTGAGAGTAGGTTTTATGTACTGCAATACCGATCTTTGAAAGTATTAAATCCTCGAGTATATCCTGAAAGTTCTGTACGACAGTTTGTTGTTTTTGATAGTCTGTAACATTTTCTACAAAAAACGCGCTTCCCTTTTGTGCTGCTTCACCTGAATTAACAATGATATCAGTATCTTTGTCGGTGTCTATACGGCTTATGTTTACAGGTTTAATAATAGGTTCAACTTGAAGATTACCTAAATCATCCGAATCCAGAGTTTTTCCCATCCTCATTGATACCTGAAAATAAGAAATATGTTACCATAGGGAAAATTATGTTCGAGCGTGGAACGTGAAATGATTGTAGAAAATAATACTAAAATCTGATATACTTTCGGATACAGATTTGCGTTTTTTAACTTAATTATAATTTTTTGGGCTATCATACTCGGAATGAGAATGAGGTTTTAATTTTTCCTGTAGTATTATTTTTTTAAAGATTTTTCCTCAAGACTTCAATACAGTACAATTCGTACTACATATTATGTCACAATCCCAAGAATACAAGTCTGGTAGTTTAAATATTGTAACCGTTTTAAAACTTACCGTAGATTCAGTACTATCATGGGTTTGATTAGTAGCTTCTCCTTGTTCATCATTCAGATCAGATCCCCAGTTCGTATTGATTTTTTTAACAGTGACTTCAGTATCTTGTTGGTCATCAACTGTTGTAGTATTACTTTCACTGATGTTTTCGCTGATTGATCCAGAAGCCATAGTTTTAGAATAAGTGGTTTCTTGAATAGCGGCAGTCGTGTTAGTAACGTTGTTTGGGTCGTAATCGTTTGGTACTACATAATACTTGGTTATGGTGTGTGTGGCGCCATCTTTCTTTACTACGCTGCGGTCTCCTGGTATTAGCTTTAGCGGGACAGCGGCATCCTGTGAAATAGGAGAAGTTGGATCAAAAGCGTCTGCTGGATTCCATTTTTTAACTGACTGCTGACTACTGTATAAATCTGAGTTTATGGTCGTTTAGCAATAGTTTGATACAGTCATTACCTTCTTATACTATTCTGAATTTCTGACGTATTTACGACTTTCCTCGAAGATTTAAAAGCTGTGTGAATTCACTTGCATTGGAGTCAAGTGCGCGAAAGATATCTGTGTGAAAAATCTCAAAGGATTTATTCCAATTAGACTATTACACCTTTGAATGTCAGAAAAATAAAGAAAGCGTAGCTAGTCACTTGTGTATGTGTGTAACATGTGAGAGAATTGCTCTTTCAGAAGCGTAGATTTATATAGAGAAGAATGGGCAAGAAACTCCATGGACACTCATTTAAATCAAAATATTGTTACAAAATCTTGGTTACATCATTCATAGAGATTATACATAATATCTAATATAATATAATTATGTGAAAACGATATAGATAGACGTGCAAATTAAAAGCCAATAATATAAATGTAATCAACAATTCAAAAATAATGTAAGCCGAAAAAAACATTTTAATTTTAGAAATCGCTGAACCGCCTAGGGTAGGTTAACGACCAGAAGATACCTCCATAGTTGGTGCAGAAATCAGTAGATCAAAATAATTAAGTATTTTATAAACTTACCGATATAGTCAAAAGCAACAGGTGAAAACACAAACCTAATATTTTTATCATTTTGCACTGAACGATCTTACATTACATGGATCTAGTTTATTTCTATCAAGATCGTATTATGATCGAGTATGGCCTATTTATTGGAGAAATATTATGACGCAGACAAATTAGGTACAGCATGAACTAAAAATGACTAAAAAAAATCAGACGGGACAGTCTAAAACAAGAAGAAGAAACTGAATTTTATCAACGTCTGCCTCGCTTACACACGTTTACGTAACGTTTGTCGTTTTTTCGTCTGTGTCGTGTTGTCGTCGTCGCATGCGTTACTGCTTAGCATTAGGTCTTCGGTTCAATTTCCATGTCGGGCAATGTGTTAGAGATGATGATGATACACCCAACTTGACGCGCGTCGGGAGGTGGGACGAGAACACAAGATGGAGCTTGTTGCGGGCAACCCTCTGATCGACATGTGAACCCATTGTGAGCTGACCACCTGGTCACCACCAGTTGTCGCCATCGCGAGCATCGACTCTGGCGTCGTGTGAAATATCGTCGGTGTAGAGTGAGTAGCACCCTGGCGACACGTAGCTACCCTGCGGGGCGCCAACCAGTACTGGGCAGGCGCTGAAGAGCGCTCCGTTGATCACTAACACTAAAGCTCATATCTGAAAGAAACGACCGGACCACCTTTACCACGCGGCGAGGCGCGTCGGTCATGGCCAATTTAAAGACCAGACCATCGTGCTACACACAGTCGAAGGCCTTCTCCATATCGAGAAATACTGCAACCGAGTAATGTTAAAGACCAAGTAATTAATTAAATAATATTCATAATACTAACTTAATTTTTTTTTTCAAATGCCCAATCATTTGAAAGGATAAGGATACACTTACTGCCGCACTCAGAGAGTGAGAGGTTTAATGATTAAGTATAGCTTGATTATCACTTAGTAAAGGTTGTGACAGTTTTATCATACAAAAGTATGTCAAATGTTTATTAAGTGACAGCTTAAGTAATATCTCTGAGTACCGCAGTTTAAAACCTTTTGCAATCGCGGTAAAAAAAACATTAGTAGGTACTAGAAGTCCTCAATAGATGTCGCTGTGCGCTGACGTCACGTTTCTGAATCGCGGTGTTAAGATTCTCCGCCGTTTGGTTGGGTGGCTTGTACCTCGTAAAACACGGTATCTCTGGTTTCCCTTCAAAACGCATAAATCTTTCGCCTTTTACTAAAGATTTCCGTGGAGGGGAACACTCAAATGAGTCTAAAGTATTTTTGAAATACTCTGCTTCGGCAGAGTTTATAATCATGTACAAACAAAGAGAAGTAGAGATGGGTCGTCGACGTATTTAGCGTTAACGAAAATTGTATGCGGATGGATGGTATATTTTCGACTAAATTTTCGAGATTACAAATTAGATTTCTATTTATAAAATAAATTGTTGTTTTTGAATGTTTTGTTATATATATTGATTTGATATAATCATGATGATTTTGGTTGTATATTCTGGCATTTATATTTCTATATCTCATGTCATCATAATTTATTGTAGTAACTATCAAGATAGGTATTATTTCGATTCTAAATCCCGTTTATCATAATTATTTGTAACATTATGCAAAAAGAACGATTATGTCCTCTTTCTGGAAAATAGGGAAGAGTACCTACATTCGCTGTTTTAGTTTACTTACTCTTTGTACACATTTAAATGCGATAAATTGGCGTTACTTACTTATTTTACAATAAACTAAAGCGTTATCATATTAACATTAGGTACCTTTAGTGTTAGTCGTTAACGAGGTAGATAAAAAGGCATAAAAACATACAACCTTTTGAACGTCAGACCGTTTATAGACGCATGGCGCACCTCCCACGCCAAGGCACAAAAATCTACAAAATCATTATTTACCCGACTGCGGCGAAGCCCAAAAGGGGGGTTATGTGTTTGACGTGTTTTATATTATTTGACACTATTTTGTAATAAACAGCAGAAAAAAGTAAAAAAAAAGTTAAGTACGGTTTTTGTCGTCTATCAAGTCTTCATGTCGTCTATACTTGACTGTGGCGGTCAAAAGGTTAAAAGAGCCTTGCATGTAATATGGATCGCGCCTAATGCCATCGACCGGCCACAATTCCTGAAGGAAAATGCCTATTACACTTTTTCCCATCTGGAAATCGATCCCAAGTTCTCATACTGAGCAGTAGCGTTTGCAACATGGAGCAAAATAAAAAATCAAAACTGGCGCTATGTGGGACGCTAGACGCTACACCTCTACCTAGCTCCTCGTTGATTACAGGCGTAAAGTTATGCTGTGTAAAATATCAAATTTGTTTGACCAAATATTAATATAACCACTCAGTGGACACCAAAAATGATAAACGACAACGCGGCAGGCCCAGAAGGAGACGTCGGGATGAGCTTGACTCTTTGTCAAAGGATTGGCTCACAATCACACTTATAGATCACCAAAAGTATATAGAGAGAAGGAAGACCTTTGGCCTGCAATGGGACAATACAGGCTTATAACAAACGACGTGTCTGAAAATCAGACCTACACAAACAATATGGTACTTGTCTACTGGTAAAAATTTACGAAAATGTTATTATAAATATTATGTTATCATAAAAGAACTAACAGAAATAAATAATACGATGTGTGTAAAAAGTAATAAAATCGATCTAAAAATGGAGTAGCTACACGCTTTAGAAGTTTTTAAGATATCACAAGTTTTTTTACTTTTGCCTTAGATCTGTTTATTTACAGATTGCCTTAGATCTATTATTTTATTTTTACATTGTTTACACTTACTTTGTATATACTTTTGTTTATTACTGATTGTGTCTGTAGTAAATCTTAAATTTAACTGACACATTGCTATTGTATCGAGTCTGGTTCTTCTAACCAACCTAACAGACAGATGTGTGCTGGGGAGTTTGTTCCGCCACTTCTTCTTTCCAGCTAAACACTAGGAAGTGCCGATGGGTGGGCGTTTTTGGGGGACTGTCTTATAAAAATGTAAATACAGTGAAACCTGGATAAATGTGTCTCAGATATCCAAATTTGTCTCATGGGACCCCAGTATGAGTTCCAGTTATAGAGATTTCTCACTTATCCATGTCCCAGTTAACCAAGTTTCACTGTAGTATAGTAATAGTAGTTTATGCGACTGTGCATAATGAAGGGCATTACAACACAAGTGTGGGTTTAAGAAACGAGCCGAAGGCGAGTTTCTTAATAGCATCACACGAGTGTTGTAATGCCTAATTATGTATAGTTGCATACACTAATTTATCTACCCGAATATCATAAGGGCTCTATGATGGGCTCAGGAACCATAGGGAAATGACCAGCATTGTTACCAGTGTAATGCAATAAAAAATAAACAGGTTATTAGTTGCATTCGTCGCTGCATTTACGATATCTGGCGGAGTGTTCATGTTAATTTCTGAGTCACTATCACTCATTTTCGACAGAAATAAAGAACTTATCAGAAAATTTGTCTACTCCATGAAAGGGAATAAAAAGCTAACGAACAAATGACAGCTTGAAATGGCGGCGTTTCGGATATCTGTCATTTTTTTTAAATCCTAATGCAAACGAACAAAGTCACTATTCTTGTGTCACTCGAGATCAAAATGTCGTGCGATTTATAATTAAAATCATACTGTATTGGGGTTTCGTATCGATAGGTATCTGTTTTAATGTAGATACTAGAATAGCACACTCACTTGAATTTGACACCTGTTCCAAATTTAAACTCATAACCTACTGTTTTCAGTAGGTTATGAGCTCATTACAGTTCTGTTAATTTCTGCTGGTTGGTAATGTTGGTCATTGCCTATGGTTTTTGAACGCATTAAAGAGGGTTTATGATATTTGGGTAGATAAAGTAAATTTTGACCTTCGAAAAGTGCTGATTATCAGCCTAGTTTGAATAAATGAATTTTGATTTTGATTTACTGTTTCCAAATCACTAGTAAAAAAACTGGCCAAGTGCAAGTCGGAAATACACATGAAGGGTTCCGTACCATGACTTCTTATAGGTTTTCCTGTAATCTATACGTGTTCAACTAATTTCTGTATGTTTTTCAGAATTTTAGGCCCATTAGTTTCGGAGATAAGGGGGGCGGAATGGACGGACAGACAGACAGACACACGAGTGATCCTGTAAGATTCCGTTTTTTCCCTTTGAGGTACGGAACCCTGATGTCAGCAAGGAGGGGCCCGCAAGGGCCGACGCCCGTCGGGGCTGTGGATATCGAAAGGTTACCGCGGCTCCAACACAAGGGCGAAGAAGAAGGAACATGGGTTTGGTTTTTAGTCAGTAGAAGTCTGACACTCCCCTTCGCTCTGCCCAAGAGCGGGGGGGGGTTATTCGATGATTTTCCACCCACCAAAAAAAAAGGTACGGAACCCTAAAAAGCCACCAACTCAATTATTAAGTCAGTACCTATTAAAGGGGCGTTCGTATTCCATATAGTAGTAAGTTTATTCATAAATTATAACTAATGAAGGTGACGTGGTAGACCGCACAGGAGATGACGGGATGAGCTACAAAAAACCTAAGAAGACCTGAAAGTCTGACAACCAGTCTTACAAAACGGTATCTTAATACCAAGTATTAACTGGGTTGTGGAAGTCAGACAAGTCGCTCCATTTAAATACTGGTATTCAGCTGCATCCGGTTACAGAACTGAAACAATATGGCCATCCTACTTCAAATTTCATGGACGCATATTGACATATCAATTACAAGGTTTTACATTGTCCAGTTTGACTATAATAATTCAGACATACATTTAATTTATTACATTTAATGATCCAAAACGGCACATGTCGCCAAATTATCTTGCATATGCATACCTATTTTATTATTGACCATTATAGAATTCTAGCGTGTTGCAATAATGCATTAGGTCCAATATACTTGATACGTGCAAATTAGGTAGGCATGTAAGCATGAAATGAAAATATGTAAAATATTATAATTATATAAAAATGTCAGAAAAGCGTAAACAATCGAAAGTACGTAGGTTCGGTGTGAAGCTGCAAAGGATGTACTCTTTTAAATACCTGGGTCACCAGGTGACGGAGGATTTGAGGGACGACGCAGATATATGGAGAGGGAACGCAGCATTGTCGGTTCGGGCTAATATGCTGGCACGCCGGTTCTTCCATTGTACAGCAGCAGTAAAGTTAACGCTGTTTAATAGTACATTGTTACATTAGGGGTGAAAGTAACTTATTTAGTCCCCGAGACGGGGTTTGGCGCATGAGCGCAGCGAGGGCGCTAAATAGTTCGAGGGACTAAATAAGTCTTTAACCCGAGGTAAACACTGTGCTTTTCATTACGAATACAAGGAAAGTTGATGGGAATAGGCTTGCGCCCAATTACCTAAATCGAAAGGAAGAAAAAGTAAGAAACCTAAGAGAAACACTTAAAATCGATTAAATCTAATCGGTGGTTGGCAATAGGCTTGCTCCGAATTACATCGGTTGATGGCAATAGGATTGCTCCTAATTAGATTGGTTAGTGGCAATAGTCTTGCTCCTAATTACATCGGTTGGGGGCAATAAGCTTGCCCCCAATTACATCAGTCGATGGCAATAGGCTTGCTGCTAACTACATTGGTTGATGGCAATAGGCTTGCTCCCAATTACCTACCTAAATCGGTGAATGACAATAGGCTTTCTCCTAATTAGATTGGTTGATGCCAATAGGCTTGCACCTAATCACATCAGTTGGTGGCAATAGGCTTGCTTCTAATTACATCAGTTGATGGCAATAGGCTTGCTCCTAATTACATTGGTTGATGGCAATAGGCTTACCCCCAATTACATCAGTGTATGGCAAAAGGCTTGCTCCTAATTAGATTGGTTGATGCCAATAGGCTTGCTCCTAATTAAATTGGTTGATGGCAATAGGCTTGCTCCCAATTACCTACCTAAATCGGTGAATGGCAATAGGCTGGCTCCTAATTAGATTGGTTGATGCCAATAGGCTTGCACCTAATCACATCAGTTGATGGCAATAGGCTTGCTCCCAATTACCTACCTAAATCGGTGAATGGCAATAGGCTTTCTCCTAATTAGATTGGTTGATGCCAATAGGCTTGCACCTAATCACATCAGTTGGTGGCAATAGGCTTGCTTCTAATTACATCAGTTGATGGCAATAGGCTTGCTCCTAATTACATTGGTTGGTGGCAATAGGCTTACCCCCAATTACATCATTGTATGGCAATAGGCTTGCTCCCAATTACCTACCTAAACCGGTGAATGGCAATAGGCTTGCTCCTTATTAGATTTGTTGATGCCAATAGGCTAGCTCCTAATTACATCAGTTGATGGTAATAGGCTTGCTCCTAATTAAATTGGTTGATGGCAATAGGCTTGCTCCCAATTACCTACCTAAATCAGTGAATGGCAATAGGCTTGCTCCTAATTAGATTGGTTGATGCCAATAGGCTTGCACCTAATCACATCAGTTGGTGGCAATTGGCTTGCTCCTAATTACATCAGTTGATGGCAATAGGCTTGCTCTCAATATTACATTGGTAGATGGCAATAGGCTTACCCCCAATTACATCAGTATATGGCAATGGGCTTGCTCCTAATTACATTTGTTGATGGCAATAGGCTTGCATCTAATCACATCAGTTGATGGCAATAGGCTTGCTCCCAATTACATCAAATAATTTAACAGCTGTCAGTAGAAAGCGATTCTCCCTAGGGCTGAAAAGTAGTACTTTCAACCCGCTCCGCAGGCATGTTGTGACCTACTTTCAGAGTATGAGTAATGAAAAGCATATTGTATGTCACTGTACTCCGGGGAGCCTGTGGTTCAGCTACACTTATAAGGTCTACAATGCTCTGCGGATCCAGTACCTACAACAACGCGTTTAGGGTGCTGTTGCGTCTGCCTCGGTTCTGTAGCGCGTCATCTATGTTCGCTGAAGCACGTACCGACTGCTTCAATGCGGTACGGCGCGGGCGTAAGAAAGTGGCCTCGCTGCGCTGCTGAACAGAATCCGTGGCAGCCCCAACAGCATTCTGAGAGCTATAGTCGGGAGGCATGACAGCCCGTTGGTGAGGTCATTAGTCACCTGTACTCTGTCTTTGTTTTTAGTTAAGTACTAACATAGGTTAAGAATATTGAACCCAATGGATCTTAGTTGTCTAAATAAATAAATGATTATTATATTATTTCATCATCTGCTTGCTTATTACCAACTGGGGCCGGTCGTCTATACGGATACAGGTTTTTATATAGGGTTCCGTACCCAACCAAAGGGTAAAATCGGGACCCTATTACTAAGACTTCGCTGTCCGTCCGTCAACTGCAGGCTGTATCTGAAGAACCGCGATAGGTAGACAGTTGAAATTTTCACAAATTATGTATTTCTGTTGCCGCTTTAACTAACAACAAACACTTAAAAAATATATATATATATATTTAAGGGGGGCTCCCATACAACAAACCCGATTTTTTTTTGCCCTTTTTTGCTCGATAACAATAATCGCAACAGTTAGGGCACTTGAAATATTCACAAACAACTCAGTTGTATTTCTACTTTAATAATACCTCGAGGCTCCCATACAACAGACATGATTAATTGTTTTTATAGATAATGGTACGGAACCCTTCATGAGCGAGTCCGACTCGCACTAGACCGGTTTTTTTTATGAAACTATTCTGTCCCAGAGCAAACGGCTCTCTTTCCATTCCTTTCCAACTCTTTTTGCCTTCTCTGGCCAATCAGTCAGAAACGAGTCTAAATCGTCACGTCAGTACTTCTTAGGCCTCAGCCTCGAATTTTGCGGGCAGCGGGGCGGCGGCGGCGGCGGCGCGGGCGCGGCAGGTTCATGCGTACAATCAAATGGACCAGTTCTCGGAATACAGCGGCGCGGGGGCGGGCAACGAGCGGTGCACTCCATACAAGCCGCGCCGCCGCCGCCGCCGCCCCGCTGCCCGCAAAATTCGAGGCTGAGGCCTTAGACCTGCCTCGGTGACGACGACCGTCTTCTGACACACATTATGTAACGTTGGCCCATCTGCCCTAGGGGTCTAAAAACTCTAAAATCTAAACTATCTGCGTCTGTGACCATTTTACGAATTATAACGCAATTCATATAATTTTCCTAATAATTATGATCTATTTTCCTCAATGGTCACGGACGCAGATACTGTTATTATGAAAGGTACATCTTACGCTTATTAACGCGAGGAACGGATATGTTTCGGTTTGTGCTGGATCGCGTCTCTGCAAGTGTATGCACTTGGAGCAGAATAAAGTGGATATAACATACACATAACACACCCCTGTAATCCCCGAAGGGTTAGGTATATATGTTAACTACTAGTATAGACACCTGACGATTATGAAAGTAAAGGAAGATCCCATATGCCCAGCATGTGGAGAAGCAGAAGAAACAAGTTTCCACCTTGTGGCGGAATGCACAATATAATTATGAGCTACTCAGATGGGAAATCCTAGGAACAGATGAGATTAATGAAGAGAAGCTTGCAGAAATCTCTACCGAACAACTGGTGAGCTTCTGCAAGCCATGAAGGGAATCCACCAAAATGGGGAACTGGGCGAAATAATCCACAACGAAAGGACTGATCGCCCGTCTGGTGTCTGCCGGCGTCCCCGAAGATAAATAGAAATAGAACTACTAGTATAAGTACCCAAACGCCAGTTATAATTGAGTCCCAAGTAAAAGTGGGCGTGCCGATTGCCATCAACCTTGCCTACATATAAATACATTTAGAAATAACAAAACACCAATAAGTAAATAACATTATTATAATATATTCAATTAATAATTGCACGTAAGAACCAATACACAAGAATAACAAATAAATACAAAATTATCCTTATAATTATTAATCACAATTGCTCACAGTTGCCCAGCAGTGGGCAGCCTTTATTATTACCAATTAAAAAGTATTTTGCTCAACAATTTATCTAATATAAGTACTATTTGTCTAGAATTCATAAGACAACATAAATGGCCTTTATAATTTAAATAGTTAAGTTAATTTCGCTTTTCCAAATCTATAATTGGTTGGTCACGGTCAAAAAAACGATGGAGTGAGAAGGCACGAGACTTAATTTAGTTCTTAAATCTCACACTAAATATTTCTCGTCCTACTCGCAAATTCTATGACCGCAATTTTCACAAGTTTGCGTTAGATATAGTTGGTTTATTATTATGTCACATACTTTGATCTTAAAAACGACCACACATCGACGGAGAATCGGTTTAAATCGATCACGTATCGCATTTAGTGAGGCCTTTTGTTGAGTCGCATCATCCGAATCGAAAGACATCTTTTACGCTCTTATTGCATGGATTTTCTATTCGGTTCAAGTCAATTCCGCATCGACAAATATGGTCACTGAAGTTTTTCCACCAATGGATTACTCCAATTCTTTTGTTACATTGTTAAAAGAATATCTATCACATGATCACAATAGTAAATAAATATATTGCAGGTATTTGCCCAACAGTGGGTAATGAATAAACAATTCCATACACAAGTGGTATTACAATTCTTAATAATTAATTTTGATACAGTGTAGGGTCAAAAAACACAACATTTTCGAATATATTAACTTGCCTACACTTATAATAAAAATATACTTCAGAAAACTTAGGCATTGTAAGATGTTTTCAGCCAAATTATGCGACAAAATACACAGCTGAAAAAAGATACTGAAAATTCAAAATTGAACTAATCTGCAAGTAGAATAATAATTCAGTTTCGCTTCTAAGGATTTGTAGTCTGCCCGCCGGGGCCGTGGATTATAGAACGAGATGACGTGGCCTCGGCGCAAGGGCAAAGAAGGAACATGGGTTCGGTTTTTAGTCAGTAGAAGTCTGACACTCCCCTTCGCTCTGCCCAAGAGCGGGGGGGGGGGGGGGGGAGTCATTTGATGATTTTCCACTTTTGTTTTTTTTTTTCAATTCCAGGTTGGCACCTGATCTCTCTCCAGTCGTGTCGGATTGCCGTCCCATCGGATTATGAGAAAATCAAAATAGGAAAAGAGTGCACCTGTGCTTGCGCACACACTTGATCACTATAATATCTCCCGCGCCGATGGTTAATCTCCAGTAAGATTAGCCACCTTATGAGCGCCACAGTCACGTATAGACGACAAGAAAAAAGTGCCTTAATACTGTCGACTTAAGGTACTTTTTGGCTTGTCGTCTTACTTGACTGTGGCGGTCAAAAGGTTAAGGTTAAATGGGCCTACTATTGACCTCAATCATGTCCAAGGACAGAGATGAGGTCGACGATGGAACGAGCTAACTCAAAAGAAGTCTATTAGCTCATAATAATTATATTATGATCATAATTATTATTGGATTGGATATTATCTCTAGTATTTCGCTGTCTGACTTTGTACTCAGTAATATTAATGACAGTATAGTCTAATCTGAGGCGATGCAAGGCGAATTACTTTGACAAAATGGCGCTGATCATTTCTGAAATACTTTTCAGTATTGAAAATCAAGATGGCAATGTTAGTTCCGATTTGGGCCACGTGCCAGAATATCCTTGTTCAACTATATCTGCCTATTAAATAGCTGTTAAAGCGCGAGTAAACGTCTCGACACACGGTTTTCGTCGAAAATATTCGTATTTTCAACCGGACACTGTACCAAAACTGTGTAATAAGGTGTTAAACAACATTGCTGGTGAAGATTTCTATCCAGTAGCCGTCAGGGTCTTGGATGAAGGCCAGCCCCTTCATCTTCCCGTCGTTGGGGCGCTTGATGAACTTCACGCCTTGTTGCTCGAACCTGAAAGGGTAGGTTGGTGTGGTTAGATATTTGGTCATTGATATAGTAATAGTATTTGCTAGGAAATGTCACGGTGGTGCGTGATTGACTGCGCTGCGTGTCACATGTTCAAATTCCCACACGGGACAAATATTTGTTTAGCTTGGTTTCTTCAGGCATGCTTTATTTCCTCACGATATTTTCTTTATTCGAAGCAAGTGATAATTACAATTAAGAAGTCTTGGATTCGAACTCAGAACCTCATCAGTTCAACGGTTACACTAGTGGGTTATCTATTAAATATGTAAAACTAGCTTTTGCCCGCGACTTCGTTCGCGTGGAATAGTGACTTCCGGCAGATTTTTGGTTTATCTCGCGAAAAAAAAAAAAACCTTTCTCAAGTTCCAAACTATGTCTGTACCAAATTTCACACAAATCGGTTCAGTAGTTTAGGCGTGAAGCAAATACAGACAGACAGAGTTACTTTCGCATTTATAATATTAGTTAGGATGAAGATTTCTTTTTTTAAATGTCATCTCTCAGGTCAATCTATGAGGCTGGCTTCTGCGTAACTGGGCTATCCTGCGGGTCCTTTGAGTGTAAGGCCTCCTCCGGCCAGAACGTACAAGCTTAAAGATTAAGTGACAGCGCGACCGCGGGCACGGACCCTACATGGTACGAGCTTCGGTTTAGAGCAGGGGTGCACAGACTTATTGAGACCAAGGGCCACTTGGGCAAATGATAACCTAGTGGCGGGCCACCAGAACAGACTAAAAATAAAAAAAATGACAAAAATTTAATTAAGTACAAAAATAATATAGCGTGACATTGTTTTGCGCTTACAAACATTTGAACACTCTAAAATTTCTTTCAAACTTTCATTTGCAGGGTGGTTTCGCTTTTATGTTTTTATAATATCCGATACCGATAAAGTTTGTTCACATAAGAGCCCACTAAAATACAAGAGCGAGCGAAGCGAGCTCGAAAATTTTTGGCCTTCACCTAGGAAAGGTGATTAATATTATTTGATTTTTATTTTAATATTAATAAAATGCATATTTAACTCACTTTTACTAGTAACGTATTCATGGATTGGACACTCAGAAAACCGCGGCGGTAAGAGCGAGCGTAGCGAGCTAGAACATTTTAGTGGCATGGGGCAGACCGAAATATTTACGTAGGGCTAGTTTAAAAAGCCGCCCCAGCGCAGCGCAAAGTAAGGAAAATACACCACTGCTTAGTTGTCCTTATTTTTGCAACATGACTTGATCTGTAAGGCTTACTAAAAACGCCAAATCACACAACCAGTCAGGATTTTTGAGTTCCACGAACATTTCTGAGTACGCATCATGCACCTGCACAGTGAGCCCGCTTAGTAACGCGCGTGATTCAAATTACCTAATATTATTTGTAAACCTTAGCTATAGTTTCCTTCAAATGCACGAGGGAATATTTTTGATGGCGGGCCACTGACATAGTACTGACGGGCCGCATGTGTGTGCAGCCCTGGATTAGAGCGTCACTGGAGAGGGCAGCAAGAGAACAGTCTGGATCTTTGTGAGATCATTATTCAGGAGCAGATTTAAATTAAAATTACCGGCTCAGCATTGCGGGCTGACTCGAGCAAGCTAAATATGTTTGAAATGTAAAGTATGCATACCTTGCACAAGCCTCATCAACATTCTTCACCAGTACACCAATGTGTCCAAATCCACGCGGGTCAGAGTTACCGTTGTGGTAGCTCGAGTCGTCACTCTCTGTGCCCCAATTGCTGGAAAATTATAATGTTCGGTATTAAATATGTGACACGTTATTGACTGCTTCGGTGGACTAGCAGCCGCAAGACTGATGACCATGTGGTAATTTATTTTGAGTCGGAAAACATCAAATGAGCTTTCCTGCCCTGGGCGTCTAAAATGGCCGCTATAGGAGATCATAATACGAATTGCTTTAAAAGTGTAAAATAAACCTTTTATAATAGTTAGTGCGTCTGTGACCATTTTACGAATTTTAACGCAACTCGTATTATTTTCCTATTATGATCTATTTTCTTAAATTGTCACAGACGCAATAAAAGGTCAATTTTACGCTTTTAACGCAATTCATATTATGATCTGCGAAAGTGGCCATTTTAGACCTCCTGGGCGGAGCGTAAGGAAGTGTGAGACTTGTTCCAGGGCCGCGCGGTATGTCTTTTGAGCAGTCCCGCAGCCCGAGTGTGGTCCTAGGTTCGACTCCAAGGTCGGGTAGTGTCATTGGGTTTATCCATCAGGAATTTCCCCGAGTTTAATGATTTGTGCCTGGTTAATGTCAATAGGCTCGCCCTTAATACTTGGGACTTAAAAAACTTTTTAACAAAAAATAAAACCGACTTAAAAAAAAAGACACAATAAAGTGAAAAAAACTTTTAAAGTAGTTAGTAAAAAATTATGGGACCATTTGGGAAGTATACCCTTATAAGTATAAGTATAAGTACGACGGGCTGGTGTCCGCAACTCCACGTTCGATGCGCGTATTTTGCGTGCAGGTGGGAATATCACTCGATCCACCCTAGCTCCCCGAGAAAAGCCAGCAGTCCCTTGGTGTTACTGGCAATCTCGCGGAGAGTACCTGGGTCACCGAAGTACTTGGTCCTATACCGGGCAACGCCCGGACAGTGCAGAAGCACGTGGGCGGCTGTTTCTTCTTCCTCCATGCAGGCTCGACACAGAGGACTATCTGTGACACCTATAACAAAGAGGTGCTTATTAAAAGTACCGTGTCCAGTGATGGCAGCCGTCACTGTGCGTAGTTGCAGCTTAGTCAGCCGGAGCGCTTGTTTGGTGAGGCGGGTGTCGATGGCGGGTAGCGCCTCCTTGGCCTGCCTGCACTCGCCGTGGTCTAGCCACAGCTTGGCGTGAAGTTCTTTGGTACGTTTCCTTACCAGCGTGCGAAGATAGCCGAACGGGAGTGGCACGATGGGTTCTGGTCCCACCACCTCCATGCTCGAGCCCCTACGAGCGAGCTCGTCCGCTGCATCATTGCCTCGGGAGCCGCTGTGTCCTTTAATCCATTGAATGGTTACATTATTGAGGTTACCAACCTGGTTCAGGCGTTGATGGCACTCGTGTATTAGCCCGGAATTGACCGTGGGGCTCCTTAATGCCAGCAGCACTGCCATGCTGTCTGAGAGTATACGGATGGAGTGATCCTTTACCTCCCGAGCCAAGATGGCAGATGCCGCCAGGGAGATACCCAAGCATTCTGCCTGAAAGACAGTGTTGTGGGCCCCCAGAGGTACGGCGATGTGGATATTGAGATCCTCCGAGAAGACCCCTGCTCCAGTACCAGTACCTGTTTTGGATCCGTCCGTGAAGATCCGTACTTCTGCAGGGTTAAGTCCCTCGCAGCGGTGGTCTTCATGGAGTTGGATTTTGTATTTTTTATCGAATACGTACTGTTTGGGTACTCGATCGTTAACAGCTTTCACCAGGGGGAGCTCACTTTGGATTCCCTCTAGTGCCGCAGTATGTTGCGTGCATTTCTTACCCCAGAGTTGTAGCGTATTGAGGCGCAACGCCGTCATTGTTGCTTCCTGCTGAATGAACAGGTGGAGCGGCGGAATTCCCAGTATGGCTTCGAGAGCTGCGGTCGGGGTTGTCCTCGTGCAGCCTGTGATTGCCATGCAGGCGAGCCTTTGCATACGTTGCAGCTTGCTTATTGCTGTGATTAATTTGGTACGGGGCCACCAGACCACTGCCCCGTAGGTGATCATGGGTCTGATTACCGCGCAGTAAAGCCAGAGTATAATTTTAGGGGATAGGCCCCACTTCTTACCTATCATTCTCCTGCACTGCCAAAAGGTAAGGCAGGCCCTGCTTAGCTTATTGTCAAGATGACTGCTCCAATTTAGCTTGCTGTCCAGGATGACCCCCAGGTATTTGACCTCGTTGGTTAACTGGAGCTCAGTATCAAATAGCTTAGGTAGGCAATGAGGGCCTAGCATTCGTTTTTGGGTAAACATGACTAGTTCAGTTTTTGAGGGGTTCACTGAGAGATCGAACTCAGCACACCATCGCTCAACTATACGTAACGCCTGCTGAGTGAGGTTACAGATTGTCCCTGTCACCTTCCCTGAGATAAGGATGGCGAGATCGTCTGCGTACCCAATAGTGTAGAAGTGGTTAGCATTGAGCTTCGTGATGAGGTCATTAATCACCATATTCCAGAGAAGGGGCGACAGCACTCCTCCTTGGGGACAGCCCCTAACTATCACTGCTGACTGCTGCTCTTCACCGAGGCGGACGACTCGTTTGCTAAGCATATTGGTAATCCAGTCTATCAGTACCTGTTCCACCCCGTGTCGGGAGAGAGCGGCGCTGATGCTGGAGAAGTTTGTTTTGTCGAAGGCTCCTTCGATATCTATAAAAGTACCCAGGCAGGTGCCCTTCTGATGTATCGCTTCCTCTATCCGGCCAACCACTAGATGAAGAGCGGATTCAGTGGACTTACCCGCACTGTATGCATGTTGATTTGCGTGAAGAGGTAATGCTTTTAAGACGCCATCCCTCAGCTCTCTCTCACATATCTTCTCCATGGTTTTCAAGAAAAAGGAGGTCAGGCTGATCGGTCGGTAGGATTTGGCGTTAGTATAGTCACCCTTACCTGGCTTAGGGATGAATATGACTTTCACTTCCCTCCATCCTTTCGGGATGTATCGAAAGGCCAGGCACGCCCGCAATATGGGCACCAGTCTTTCAGCAACGGAGAGCCCACCCCATTGCAGTAATGCAGGGAACACCCCGTCCGGACCGGACGCCTTGAAAGGATGGAAGCACCCGATCGCCCACTGGACTTTCTCCAGCGTGATCATCATGTGAGCATAGTTCCAGTCGTTTCCTGTTGGAGTTTGGTTTACCTCAGTCCAGTCAATTGTGGGTGTGAAAACGCAACCTGGGAAGTGAGTTTCAGTAAGGACGCGCATCGCCTCTTCTGGAGTAGTGGTAAGCGTATTGTCAGGTTTTCGGAGCACTGCAGGTCCATCAGAGTTCTGCTGTGCTAGTATTTTCCTTACCCTGTTTGCTTGCTGGCAGGATTCTATTTTCCCGCAGTATTTCCTCCAGCCAGTAGAGCTTCTGTGCCGGATGCATTTCTTGTAGCTGGATTTGGCCGCCCTATAGACGTCCCAATCCTCGTCAGCATAGGTGTTCATGGCTCTGTTAAGGGCTGACCTTACCTTCCTGCGCTTGCGTTCCAGCTCGGCTCCCCACCATGGTTGCCTGCCTGGTGTTGTGGGCGGAGTGGTTTCTGGACAGGACGCATGATAACTGTCTAATAGTGATTTCGACAGGTAGCTTACTCTTTCTTCAATCTGGCCCGTGTTCTCAATGGTCGACCAGTGCTTTGTTGGCGCAAGCTTAGTTTCAAGGATGCGAGTGAATGCAGCTCGATCCGTGTTGCGTGGGTTGCGACGTGGCAGTATAGGTGTCACACAGACCGGGATGTCGAAGCGGATCCACCTGTGGTCCGAGCAGGAGGCCTCTTTCGAGACCTGCCACCCGGTTGTAATGGCCGCTGCGCCCTCCGATGCCAGAGTTAGATCTATGATCGTTCGGCTGCGTCTGGTGACGAAGGTTGGTTCGGAACCTGTATTTAGTAGGGTTAGGTTAGTCGTAAACAGATAGTCAACTAAGGCCTTACCTCTTTCGTTCTGCGTGTTCATGCCCCACAGAGGGTGATGAGCGTTTGCGTCGGCCCCTATGACCACCTCGAGCCGTGTGCACTCACAGTGCTTTACGAGGCGGGCGAGGTCATGCGGGGGTGGCTCCTCTGCCTCTGGCATATAAGCCGAGACGAAGGCCACCTCTACTTCCGTGTCCCCGCGCTGTAATAGCAGCCTAGCTGCAGAGATATCCCTGCAACAGAATTCCGTAAGTGGCTGTGCTTTTAAGTTACGCGTTATATAGATACACGATCTCGGATTATCATGTTCTGAGCTAAATAGAAGCTTACCCCCAAGATTGGAGAGTCCTTGTATTCTTCCCGCCCTGATCCACGGCTCCTGGATCAGGACTATGGCCGTATGTTGAACCTCCAGCCACTTCCGAAGCTGAGCCGTTGCGGTCTGACTGTGGTGGAGGTTTGCCTGCAGGACTTTACAGGTCGCCGAAGGGGACGCCATCACTGGTCGATCCTTCCTCGTCTCCCTCAAGCCGCAGCCCGGCAAACAGAGAGCCGGCGTCGAAACCGCCCTCCTCCAGGTCAGAAGCCGATGACAATAAATTGTCATCGAGCTCCCCACCCGACGAAAGGACGGTCTCCACATCGGCGACTGCTGGGGCCACTGGCGCTGCTCCCGCAGGCTCGACCGTAGGTGGCACCGTAGTGCTCGTGGAGGGAGTTGCCGCATCCACCCTTGTTACCCCCGATGTGGTAGCTTTTTCGGCCGGACATCCCTGAGGGACGTTGGCGAACTTGCCGTTCGGAGTTTGAAACATCACGTAGACTCTCCCGGCACAGAAAGAGAGTCTACGTCCGGCGTCCATCAGTGTTGGGATCTGGTCCTCTGGGATACCAACTACCATGAAGCAAGCCTTCTCCTGCCTCTTCGCTTGCAGCATGGTCCATTTTTTGATATCTAGCCACCGATTCTGGTGGCATAGAAGGCGCCCGACGTTATGTGGGTCCGTAAACACACCCTGGTCGTCCGGGATGAGTATGCCGCATCGAATACGGCGCCTAATGTCCGCCTGCCTCCTGATCACCAGTGAAGCACCAGTGGGGCCCGGCATCTCGGCGATGAGCGTTTTCAGCCAATTTAGGGTGACCTCATTGTCACACCACAGCCTAAGGGCCCCCTCGGCAAACGCTGGCCTCGCATTGAAGACGGGCACCGGTAACTCCTCCGCGTCAGGAGAACAGGCTTCGGCGAGCATCTTCCTCTGAAGAGCTTCGAGGATCTGGTCCGCCACCTCCTTGTTGATCTGGCCTGTCTTGCCGCATGTGACTGCGACGTCAAGGTCAGATCCCGCAGCTTGGGCGTAGCTCCGGTTAGCTACCCGTTTGGACTCACCAAGCCGAGGCCGCTTGCGCTCCCCACGAGGTGATGAAGTCTCGTTGAGAGCCCGCTTGGCCGCGGCCTGGTCACTCCGAACAGGTCGCTCCGTAGCCACCTTCGCTGATCCTTCTGCCGTGCCAGCTGGTGGTTGACTGGGTCCAGGTCGGCTGTTGCCGTCCTCTTCCTGCAACCGCTTGCCTGCGGAGAAGATGACATTACCTGCAGTAGGTTGTACCTGACCTGCGGCATTCGCCAGCATTGGTTGAAGGGACTTACCCTTCGCTTGAGCTGCTGCTAGCCGTTGTTTTTTGCTCGGCCTGTTTTTCTTCCGGATGCCACTAGCTGGGGGGACCGGAGCAGCTTGCACTGCGGGGTCCGCACCTTGGCGACGTGGTGCCGGAGCGTTACTTCCCTTCCTGCCCTTGTTCCTGCCCTTCTGCACCTGCCAGTTACGCGTAAACACGTCGTCGGGGGTGCAGAGCTCCGCCGACTGACCAGTGACGGCCACCGGGGGAGGGGCGACTAGAGGAGCTGTAGGCGGGGGAGAATTTGGTAGCAGAGCCCGTCCACCGGCGTTAACCATTGCGGGGGGCTGTGCTGAAGGATCGGCACTGGTCCCAGGCAGCTCCGATTTCCTTCCCTTATTGTGGGACTTGTTCGTCTTGGCCGCGGTATTCGCCGTTGCCAGACCGGTGCCCGCACAGGAGCTCGCCGCATTAGCAGTCGAACTCCCGGGGGCCGGGGAGGTGCTTGGAGCACCCCTCTTCGGAGTTTTGGCTTTCGCCTTGGCTCCGATGTGTGTGTGTGCAGTGTGAGTGTTTGTGTTAGTGGTTGTTGTATGTGTGTGAGTGGTTGTTGTGACAGTGTGTGTGTTGGGTGTGTGTGTGTTAGTGGCGTCAGATTGTTTGTTGACCATAGTGTAATGTGATTGAATTCGTCTCTTTGGCTTCCCACCCTCCTTGGAGCCCGCACCAGGGAACGTCTCGCTACAAGCTAGCTCGAACGTTAGGAATACCATCGAGATATAGGAGTGAGAGGCTGGTTTACAGTGCGACATCGGGTGCTTGATCGGGTTGGCATAGGGGACTGACTGATCCCTTCTGAACTGATCAACCCTCACTTACACCGTCAGCATGACCTTCACCACCGCTTTGGCCATCCTAAGACAACCTCCGCGGACCTCCCACACCTCGCCGTGTCCCTCTGACGGGACACTATGGCCATTTCCCTACCCCCGGCTATTGGGTAGGGCCACCGTTTTGCTTGAAATCCGGACCAAAGAGGGCGTGTTGCCTTGCGGACACATTACCGCCAGCGCCGTTCGGCTCAACCCCCCAGGATTCCTTCATCCCCGCGTACGGCGCTCAACTGCGCAGGTCCTAGCGCAGGTGACTGGTTGTACCTGCCCGATGCCAGTTAAGATTTGAGTGGCAACCAAGCCCACCACCATCCAGTCACAGATGGTCGCGGTGAGGTAGGGTGGAAAGCGCCTGGTGGTTTTTGTTACGTCTATTTCTTATGGAATTAGACCAAGAACAGGGTGGCAACCGCGTGAAGGTGAACTCACCAGACTTGCCTTGAGGATCTACACGACTGTGGCGCTCTCCCTCAAGACCCCGCCACCTTACCGCCTCTGAAGGAGGCAGTAAGGTAGACTTGCAGCCATGCTAACATGCCATGTGTAAGCAAAGCGTGTCGTTGTGCAACCGTGAAAGCATACATGCAAGTATACCCTTTCGAACAAAAAAGAATTTTTCAAATCGGTTAGCAAGTGACGGAGTTATGCCCTAACAAACATAAAAATAAATATATATAAATAAACATCCGTATTAAGAACCTCCTTCTTTTTTTAGAAGTCAGTTAAAAACATAACTGGCGAAATGTAGCTGGCCTGCAAGTTTAAGGTACCTAAAACTCTGCCTAACCCTTTACGGCCTTATTAATAAAAAAAAGTTAAGCCTGCTTAAACTTACGCTTGGTTTATCTCGCATGCCGTCTCACTTCAAAAATATTCAAATGAAAGGGACGGCATGCGAGATAAACCAAGCGTAAGTTTAAGCAGGCTTAACTTTTTTTTATTAATAAGGGGGTCAGAGATTACAGGCGTGATCTTATGTGTATTAATTTTTCAACTTCAACAAACTTTGTGGAGTAGTTGCAACTTCCACTACCACCAAAGTACTCAATAATTGCTATTGCTATTGCTATTGCTAGTTCATCTTTTTTGTAATTCACCTTGTTTCTTTTGTACAATTTTTGTGTAACGTATTTTGATTTATTGCCTTGTTAAACTTACTGTACCTACCTAGATTATAAGTGAATGATGTGGTCTCCTATAATTGGAAGCGCACACTTGTATTTGTCCCTCTTATGTATACTTGCATGTGATTGTGTAGTTTCTGTTGGAGATCCAATAAATAATTAAATAAATAAATAATAATAATAACCGAATATGAACTCACTAGGTCAATTCCAAAGTAGCTTTTCTGGTCATAGCCCAAGCCGTCCTCGTGGCCTCGTCCGAAGGAATCTCTCCAGCGTTCTCGTAGCCCATGAAGAACAGCGAGAACTTCATCTCGGGGAAGTGGAGTTGCTTCAGTAATGTCATGCCGAGGACTCCGGTGTAGAACGGGATGGACTTGCGAGGGTCCTTTATGCGGTACATTGTTTGTTGGAACATGAAGTCCTGGAAAAGTTGTAAATGGTAGGCTTAGTAATGAGGTTAATTTTTTTCATTTGATAAGTAACGGTTTTATTTGTGTTGTAGATGTTTAATTTACTTTCCGCAGTTTTTATGCCTGATGATTGGGACTATAGCTACATTTAATGTTTCGACATTTCTAAAAGGCCTGTACCTGGCCTACTTTCTACTTAATAAGCACCTTAACAGGGCCATATTCTTACGTAGTTTTAAGCCTAGATGGCCTACTATGTAATAATGATTGTGTATATAAAATTTATTCTGTTTGTAATGTATTATGTCCATTAAAACACTAGATTTTGGTAAATCAGTTTATTGAGCTGAGTAGCATAGCACAGTACAAATGATTGTGTCAATTAACAACCTACCCTCGACTTAGCGAATATTTTTAATAAAAGAATATTTCACAAGCATTGAAGGTACCTACGTTATTCCATATATGACATACCTTCCCCCTTCCCCTTCCTTAAATATTTTTTTCTTTCTTTTCTTTCTTTCCAAGTATGTAAAACATAATAATAATAAGAAAACAAATATAAACTTTATAACATAATACAAAATCGAAATTACTTATTTTAACCCTTCACCACTTATTACTAAACTTAAAGATATCAATTAATCCTAATTTTTATAACTATGCATTTGGCAATATGAAAAAGTATTATGTTTCAAAACATACATTTTTATTAACTACAACATAAAGTTACAATTTGGAGCTGGTCTAGTATAGGGAGTTTTTCCATGGATAGCAAGTTTATTCCTAATTTTACCGCCTGCAAAACTAGGTTGTGACTCCAATGGAATACCTAACATTTCAGCCCATTTGTCTGAACTGGGTATTTCTATAATTTGCTCACTTTCCTGTATATCCGATTGATCCTGATCCATTTCCTGTCTTTCCCCATAACTTTGTTCTACTGTGTCCCTTTCCTCAGTCTGGCCTAATTCCTCATTAGCAATCTGTCTTTCGGAATTTAGTACATTCTGTTTGACCAACTGGTCTATATGTCTACTGACTATAGTTCCATCTCCAGTTTCGACTCGATAACTGGCTGGACCGTCTTTGTTTACTACAGTACCTGGTAACCAACGAGGTCCCCTGCTAAAATTCCTGTACATAACATTCTGCCCTACGTCTGTCTGTCTGTTCTTCTTTTGACTATTTCTTACGATTTGATTTTCCCTCCTTTTACGTTTCTGATCATGTGGATTAATAGTGTCTAGCAATGTGCGGATCCGTCTGTTAAACAAAAGCTCTGCTGGACTTTTGTTAGTAGCCGTACATGGGATTGCCCTTAGTCCTAAGAGCATGTTTGGGATTTTAACATCCCAGGATATATCGTCCATTTTACGAAGTTTATCTTTAACTGTCTGTACCATACGTTCTGCCAAACCATTGGTGGATGGATGAAAAGGTGCAGAAGTAATGTGTTTAATTTTGTTAGCTTCTAAGAATGTCTTCATCTCAGAAGAAACAAAAGGAGTACCGTTATCCGATACTAATGTCTCACACAGTCCATGGATAGAAAAAATCATTCTCAAGTGCTTAATAACGGTGGCTGAAGTCATATTATTGACAATGAACACTTCTGGCCATTTCGAATATGCGTCAACTATAATCAAAAATGTTTTGTTTTGGAAAGGTCCAGCAAAATCCATATTTAACCTAGACCAAGGCTTCTCTGGCATCACCCACTCATAACTAGTTTTTGGTGGCATATGCCGGTTTTCAGAACATTTATTGCAGGTCTGTACCAAAGTCTCAATGTCGTCATTTAACTGTGGCCACCAAACATAACTTCTGGCGAGTGATTTAGTTTGAACAATGCCACTGTGCGTTTTGTGAAGAGCATGCAGCACTGCTTCACGAAGCGGCGGAGGTACTACTACGCGGCAGCCTAGGAGGACGCAGTCCTCATGCAAAGACAACTCAGCCCGATGCAGCCAGTATGGACGTAGCTGATCATCTGATATCTTGGCTGGCCAACCGCATAGAATGTGATGACTTACTCGATTAAGAACGTTGTCCTGTTTTGTAGCGTGTGCTATTTTGTCTACATCAATCGGAAAGTCATCAGGGGCCTCTGCCATCAGCAGTACGTCACAGAGCTGTGGTTCAGCTTGTTCAGGAACAGGCTGCGGCCACCGACTCAGTCCATCAGCATGACCTATCTGTGTTCCTGGTTTATGTATAATGTCGTAACTATAGGAAGTTAATATTAAAGCTATTCGTGTCAAACGTGGTGATAAAACATGAGGTATGGGCCTTTTGGGATCAAAAATTCCTAACAATGGTTTATGGTCCGTAACTATCGTAAAAGACCTACCCATTAAGTAATTCTGGAACTTATTTATTCCAAACATTATAGCAGCCGCTTCTTTATCGAGTTGTGAGTAACGACGTTCGTGCGAATGCAATGTCCTAGAGCCCATGGCAATAGGACGCTCATGTCCGTCCTCCATGATGTGGGACAAGACAGCTCCCGCTCCGTACTCTGAACTGTCGCAGGTAAGGACCAGCGGCTTGTTCAAGTCATAGTGTACAAGTGTGAGATCAGAAGATAGTAAACGCTTAGCAGTATTGAAACTGGCCTGCTCTCGAACAGTCCACACCCACTTCTGCGATTTGTCGAGCAATCTATGTAGAGGCTCTAATATCGTGGCCTTATGGGGTACGAACCTCTCATAAAAGTTATATAACCCAAGAAATGCTTGTAATTGTTGCACATTTTTAGGTTCTGGAGTATTAAGTATGGACTCAACCTTACTCGATGCCGGGTGAATCCCGTCAGCATCGATAACAAAACCCAAAAATTCCACTCGTTCCTTGGTGAACTTACATTTGTCCTTATTGAGACGTAAACCTGCCTTCTCAATACGTCCTAATACTGCATCAAGACGCTGCGTCATCTCTGCCATGGTGCGGCCGCTGATGATGACGTCATCAATCAGCACGGCGACACCAGGCACGCCTGCCAACAACGCTGTCATTAGCCGTTGAAAGATGCCAGGGCACGCTTTCACGCCGAATGCTAACCTATGTACAGTGTAAAGACCTTTGCATGTGTTTAGTGTTAAAAGGCGAGACGTGTTTTCTGTAACGACCACTTGTGTGTATGCGCGATCAAGGTCTAATGTCGTATAAAATTTTCCTCCAGATATAATTGCGAAAATTTCACTAGCTGTAGGCATCGGGTAAGTATCGGTTTCCGTAGCCTGATTCACCGTACTACGATAATCGCCGCACAGACGGACCGCACCGTTCTTTTTTATTATTGGGACTACCGGAGTGGCCCATTCTGAATATGATACGGGTTGCAAAACATTTTCACCTACCAATCGATCTATCTCTTGTTCAACCCTAGCTTTAATAGCGAACGGTACCGGTCTAGCTTTCAAAAACTTAGGCGTTGCATTCGGTTTCAAATGAATCGCGACGGGGTCTCCCCGGTAAGTACCGAGTTCGTCCTTGAAAACCTCCCCATACTTGGTTAATAATGCATTCGTTGCTGACAAGTCAATATCTAAAATTTTATTAAATTTAATAGAAATTTCGAGGGGCTCAAACCAATCACGTCCCAATAAGTTTGGCCCTGAACCTCTAGCCACTATTACGTATAATTCAGTTTTAAGGCGATGACAAGAGCCAAATAGGCTTGTCTCGAACAACTTTTTAGCCAAATCTATACATTTTAACACGGCGGAAAAAATATATGTTAATCTTGAACATATTTCTGAAAATTTCGTTGTTTTCAAAACACGTTTCTGAAAAGTTTTCTCGATACAAAAAAATGGTAAACATACCTCTTAAAATGATCTTCCAACAAAAATATCTGAATTAATTATCAACGTACGTTCGTAAAATTTATAACAATAACGTATCATATTTAAATACAAAATTTGGTTGTTTTTAATTTTTGATTATTTAATAAATTATTTTGATGTAATTAATTATTCTAAGGTTTGTAAGAAGTTCGAGCGTTGCGTCATCGCGCTCTCTTTCTTACCTAAGCAATCCGACAGTGAGCGCTTAGGCGCGGTGCTAGACGGACGTATGTCACTTTGCGCCCCACTGACAGCTATCCGTTCATCTATAAATTATTATTGACCGCGTCACAATGTTAGTCCAGGATCCACGGTACATTTTTTCACTTACTATCAAGCTAATTTTCCGTGAGCAGCTGCATTTTGATGAGACGCCAACATTACCCTATACGAAAACTCTCGATTGTGGTAGGTAATAGGGGCAGCAGGGATAAAATATATATTGATTATATATTATTATAATTATTTATTTGATGATTTTCAAAAATCTATTACTAACTATTTTATTTTTATCTGATGATCATTATCTAAATCCAACATGTATTGAAACGAGCTCATCAAAAATTACTACAAACCAGCTGTTTTTTAGGGGTCCGTAGCCGAATGGCAAAAAACGGAACCCTTATAGATTCGTCATGTCTGTTTGTCCGTCTGTCCACCCGTATGTCACAGCCACTTCATTCGGAAACTATTGAGACTACACAGTTGAAACTCGGTAGGTAGATGTATTCTGTGAACCGCTTTACGATTTTTATACAAAAATAAAAAAAAGGATTTAGGGGGTCGCCCCATACCCTGGGATATGGACGCTAAAATCCTTGCGTCCCTATATCGCTGGCTTAAGGCGGAACTAATGTGTGGTCAGCGGCCAGTTCCCCGGGAAATCGAGTTACGAAGGACCGAGCTCCGTCAGCTCTTAGTAGTTGAATGGAAGGAGCGACTTGCGCAACCCAGATGGGGGCTCGCTACAATAGAGGCGGTAAGACCAGTTATGGAGGAGTGGCTGGAGAGGCGGCATGGCGCCCTCAGCTTTCGGTTGACGCAGGTGCTTACGGGACATGGATGCTTCGGAAAGTACTTGCGTCGCATAGGTCGGGAGCGGACGCCCGCTTGTCATCACTGTGTGGACTGTCCCGAGGACACAGCGCAGCATACCCTGGTTGACTGCTCGGCCAGGGCTCAGCAGCGCTGTGCCCTCGTTGCAGCACTTGGTTCGGGTGATCTTTCGCTTCCGACTGTGGTCCAAGCAATGCTTTCAAGCGAAAACGCGTGGAATGTCGTCTCCTCTTTTTGCGAGGAGGTGATGCATGCAAAGGAGGCAGCGGAGAGGGAAAGAGAGCATGCCTCTCACTCAACCCGCACCAGAAGGGTAGCCGGGCGTCGAAGGGCGCTGAACGATCTCCGGCCACCGTAAGGTGGGGCCTGCGGGTGGCAAAGTTAGGGCTGAGATGTCACCCGACCAGCCAGGCCCAAAGAAGGGGCGCGCAGTGGACTCTGTGCGCTTTCATGGAGAACGTGCGGTTGCTGGCCGCACTTGGTGATGAGGCCCGCCCGAAAGGTGGGCTGATACCAGTCGGGGGTGTGCGCGAATGTACTTGTATCTCCCGGGCCCCCGACACATGGTATTAGTAGGAACAGTGGGTTTTTAGTCGGTTAGAGTCCGACATAACCCCCGCTCGCCCCAGGCGGAGGGTATCCATGAGGATTTTCCCACTCAAAAAAAAAAAAAAAAAAAAAAAAAAAAAAAAAAAAAAAAAAAAAAAAAAAAAAAAAAAAAAAAAGGGGGTCGCCCCATACATGGAACTGAAACTATATTTTTTTTTTCATTAAACCTATACCTACGTGTGGGGTGTCTATAGACATTAGACAGGTCTTTAAAAATGACATTGAGGTTCCACAAACAATTTTTTCTCAAAGCCAATCGTTTGGAAGACAGACACTTCCAAATTTGTAAAATGGCGACCGGCCTCGCGGTCGCTTGCCTTCGGTATTGCCAACAATGACCAGCTTTTCAAGGCTGCTATCTCCTCTTTGCATTATGTGGCCGAAATAAGACAAAATACGCTGTAGGCAAACTGTTGACAATCGAGTCTTGATATTATCGAGTTGGTAAAGGATAGACACATTTTGTGCGTTTGGCCGTCCATGGAATTCGGAGAATCCGCCTAAAACACCACATTTCGAATGCGTCTATCCTCTGTCTTACTCTTGTTTGGATTGTCCATGTCTTAACTTGTGGGGAAAAATGCTCCTTCCGAGAAGCCTGTGCCTGAAAAGGAACCGATCCAGGCTGATGATGGTTTCGTGACGGTGTTGAGGAGGAAGCGCCGTCAGCGAACCATCAAGAACCGCTGCGGCACGGCTCCATCGGAGCCCAATGTGCATATTCGTGCCGCAAAGCCGAACACTGTGTACCTCTCCCTTCTACATTACACCACTACGACGGAGGACATCGTGGAGTACGTGCGCCAGAAGATCAAGTACGTGGCGAGAGTGCAGCTGCTCGAGTCGCGCCGCAACGTCAATGTTTTTAAAAAAAAAACTTTAAGGCGTTTGTGGTGCGAGTACCGACATGCTACCTGCACCTCGTCTTGGAAGAGGACTTTTGGCCGAAGGGGGTGGTGTTTCGACGCTTCCGCGGGCAAGTGCCACATGATCGCACAGTGACGTAGTGCAAGTGTAGTGATACTAATATAGTTTTAAGGTTTTGTTTACTAACACAAGCTGTCAATTATATCGTATGTATGTTAGTCTGTAAGGTATTTATCTATGGGCCAAAATAACTTGAAAATAAATATTTTTTTTTTTTTTTTTTACTACACTATACCACGTTTTTCCCAGATGTTCCGGGGGCGTAATGTAGCATCTTTAGCCATGGCTATCCGCCGTTTTATTTCTGTGACGCAGCTACCTTCATTACTTATATTGGAGCCCAGTTAATCGAAGCTGTCCACAGTATAGATGCCTTAGATGTTATAGGCGCCCGATAGCTTTCCCGCACGATCTACCACCATAAGCTTGGTTTTCTGCCTATTTATTGCAAACCCTACTTTGCCACTTTCCAATCTGTGCCGTATCTCTTTCATGTTGCCAAATGTTGTAGCAAGGAGAACGGTGTCATCAGTGTACCTCAGATTGGAAATCCACTTTCCACCAACAGTAAACCCCTTGTCCCAGCCCTCAAGAGTCTTGAATGATATTACTCTTCATACATATTGAAGAGCAGAGGTGAGAGGATGCATCCCTGCCTAACGCATTTGAACAGTCGGTGTCTATTTTGACGAAAGAGCGGTTGTTGATGTGTAGGTAGAGGCATCGGACTATGTCAATAAGATGTTGAGGCGTTCCCATGTCTTTAAGAACCCCCCACAGCTTGCCCCACTCCACGCAATCAAATGCTTTGGTATAATCTATGAAACATATCAATACAGGGCTGTTAAATTCCCGGCTTTTCTCTATAATTTGGCGAACGTTCAGAATTTGTTCCCGGGTGTCTTTGCCTTTAACAAAACCTGCTTGCTCTTCTGGAATTTGTGGCTCCAGAAAGTGTATTAGCCTGTTGTTTATGATGTACAGGAATATTGATGGTGCGTGGAGTAAGTGCCAAACACTTAATATAATTTTTAGAATCTTGTAGGTAACTTGTAAAGAGTGGGTTTAATAGAAAATATCCAATCCCCAAAACCCAGTTAGTAAGTAATCATTTTTAATGACTTCGTTATCGATACATATTGGAAGGAAGGAAGGGGACTCTTTAATCAAACCATACATTTTGTAGGACAAATATTTTTTCAAATAATTTAGATAATTATCATCAGATTTAACAAAAAAAACCCAGCTGATGATTCTCAAAAGTGTTTGTACTTAACACTTTTGAGAATCATCAAACCAACATATTTTATCCCTGCTACCCCTATTACTTACCACAATCGAGAATTCGAGAGTTTCGTGCAGGAAATTGTTGGGCGTCTCGCCGTCTCATCAAAATTAGCTTGATAGTAATCAAGTGCAAAAATGGACCGCGGATCCTGGACTATTTGTTTCTTACTTGGTAGTATGGCGCTAGGGTATCGGAAAAATTGTGGGCGTGTCCAAAAATACTGAAACATCAGAAGTCAATAGCTATTGTCATCGTCTTAATGTCCTTATACCTGACCGAGACCGTTGCTTGTCCAATGACCGAAACCTGTGAGTTGTTCCAAGTGCGCAGCCGAGTGTGCATGGGACGCGGCGCGGCGGCGGCGCGCGGTTGTAGGCGCGCCCACGTGCGCTCGTTGACCAGTGAGAAAGCGGCGCCCGAGTCCACTTCCATGTCCACAGGCACGTCGTTCAGCAACACGCGTAGCTTGTAGGCAGGCACGCGCGTGTTCGTGCCATCCACTTTGTAAATCCCGTTCAGCTGCGCGTCAGACTGCACCTCTTCAGCGTGGTTTACTTTTCCTGAAGTACTTTTCTTTTTAGCTGTGCAGATTTTCTCGATATGGCCCTTTTTCTTGCAAAAATGACAAACTGCATTTATAAAACGGCATTCACCACCGTGACGATCACCACATCTGTAGCAAAGACGCGTGCTTGTTTTTGTTTTTAACGCGTTGACATCCATCGGCTCAGGCGGGGGCGGCGCGGCGGCGGTATCGGCGTGTGCCCGCGTGGCCGCGCGCTCGCCCTGCTGCATCATGCGCGCGTCTCTCCCCGCGGTCTCGGCAGACACCATGGCGTCAACGACGTCCTTGTACTCGAGATTGTCTTTCTTCAACAGCTCGTACTGCAGTTTGCGATCGCTCATGCCGCACACCAATCTGTCCCGCAACATGCGTTCCAGATTTGGAAAATTACAGTTGGTACTGATTTTTCTTAACTGAGCGATATATTCCGTCGCTGTCTCGTCCATTGTTTGATCACGATGGTAAAATTTGTATGACATTGATATTTCATTTGGTTTTGGACTATAATGTTTGGTCAACACATCTATAACTTCCGGATAAGTCACTTCACTTGAATTTCTTGGAGTGATTAATGCAAGAACAGTATCGAAAGTCTGAGCACCACAAATCGTAAAAAAGTTAGCTTTTTTGACCGAATCGAGGACGATTCCACTAGCTTCAAAGCAATAATTGAGTCGAGTTACGTAACTGTCCCAATTGTCTGTTTTCACATTGAACTCATGAAATTTCACTAATTTACGCTCCATAGTTCACAATTTACACTCGTCGCCACTATTATGTCCATTAAAACACTAGATTTTGGTAAATCAGTTTATTGAGCTGAGTAGCATAGCACAGTACAAATGATTGTGTCAATTAACAACCTACCCTCGACTTAGCGAATATTTTTAATAAAAGAATATTTCACAAGCATTGAAGGTACCTACGTTATTCCATATATGACATAATGTAATAGAGAGTCTGGGTTGTGGAGGACAAAATGTGAGGGCCTATGTAAAATACTGGTATTCAGTTGGGGTCCGTTTCCAGTCTAATAGAATGCCATTAGACTGGAAACATACCCCACCATATTGGGAAAGGGCTAGGCAAATGATGCTGGGCACTGCAGTTTATCACATGGTAGATTATGAAAAGTTATAACTATAGAAAACTATTCTTTATCTCCGAACCAATATCTTTTTTAATTCAGATAAATATTAATGGTTGCGCCATTTTTATTAAGTCACAGGTCACTGATAAGCATAAATGAAGTAATTATTATGTCACAAAATTAGTATTTTGAGATAAACAAATGTGAAATACATTAGGAAATTGATGGAATTAATGGAAAATTCCTTAAGTGTTGGTTATTTTGCTATTCAAGCTTTTCAAAAAAGGTCTATACTGCAGTTTGTAGTTATTACGGAAGACATGGTCAATCTGCCTGCTTGCTTATACACTACAGCCGAAACTAATGACTTTGCATGTTTAACTGGTATAAAATGCTTGCGGCATTAAGTGCACCTGTTGTGCTGTGCACTTTATGCTTAAAGAATTTTATCATGGCATGGCATCAGCTAGTTTATTGATAAAATAAATTGTATTGCTTTACATTCATTTGAATTTGTTCGGAATTATAATAAGGGACAGTGGCTCATATCAGGGGGTGGCAAAAAAAGACGGCATCTGATAAAACAAGTACCTAATAACAAGAACGAAGTTTATAGAATATTAAGTGTGTCTGGGTGTTTGAATAAGTAAAAATGACCAACCACTGCCACTGACCCAAGTTGTACTTAGAAAACCTTGTTTAAGTGGTATTTAAGGGAGAATGTTAAATAAAATATTTAAGTACCAAGACTATTGATTTTATAAACACCTATGACTTTCATATTTTCCCTCACTCTAGATGATTTTTATAACTTAATGTAAGTAATAAAAGCAAATCAAGATAGACACATAAATCAGATTTATCTATCCGTCAAGTACCTATTATCAGCGTAAACTCAACAAGTCATTATGATAACAAAATGTATGTGAAACTTCGGAACTATTTGTGAATACTTACCCTGGTTGATGGATCAGGTGTCTGGCAGAGAGCCTCAATTTCTTGCGGCGAAATTCCTTCGTGGGCCATCGTTCTAACAAGAAAATAAACATATATTTACTTAGTATACAAGTTAGAACCTAACCTAGAAACACCGACCTTTGGTTTCGATTAAAGTAATGAAGAATTTTGTAAAAAATTAAGCATTAAAATTACATATTGGAAACAAAACTTACGTTTTTGTAGCTACGTCTCGATAAAAAACTTATAAAATAGCTAAAAGATTATGAAGTTTGACACCAAACCAAACTACGAAGGTCCGGTTGACGTCTGACAAGTGATCACAAGTGAGTGACAAAAACTAGACTAGTCCCGCAAAGTATTTTGGACGTAGCAGTATAAAATTGTAAGCAATATTCAACTCTGTTCTCTTGACATAAGATTGACGTTTTGATAGATGTTGAAATCGATAGGAACCGTAACGTTTTGTACCATGAAGAAATAGATAAATATGGAGGCCACACTTAGAACAAAAGTTTGAGTCAAATACCTACGATTCTCTATCTCACTCTCTGTGGGCTTACCTCTCTTTCTAAGGTGGACGATAGTATTGCTATCTCGTTATTAGAATCTCCTTATTCATTTTTAAAAAGAGTCACCACACAAATGTAATCAGAAGTTAAATACTGTCAAATAATGTGCTAATAAATAAAAAGCTAAACTAAGATTACTGAAATTAAAATTCCAAAATAGTATGTCACGAATGCTTGACAAGGTTGGCGAATCAGTGAATTATTTTCCCATTTCCTAAGGATGTGGTAATGTGGCAACATTGGCCCCACATGTCAACATAAATCGTACCAATATGGCGGTTGTTTACTTTGCGGTTCACAGTTTCGTTTGAGATATTTGCCTGTAATCAAAGTTATAATTGAGAAAATGGTGCAAACTTGTGTAGTGCGTGGTTGTGGTAGTACGTGGTGTCCAGGAGGTGATAAAAGATTTCACGCGTAAGTGTTTAAATCGGGATTTTTGACACTGAATAATTGTAAACATATTTCTGCATATTTCTTTGTATTTTCAATTAATTACTTCATAAAAGCTTGACCTATGATTTAGTCAATGATAACTTAGATAACTATGTAAAGACCAAACAGTTTTACATTGAATTTCATGGACTTTCTGCAATTTTATTTGTTTTTGTTTTTAAGGAGTCATACTGAAGTAGTGTGACCATATTGGGGATATATCTGGGACTTTCCGTGGGACCTTCATTAATTATGTAGTCATTATCATACTCGCTTTATTACATTTTATTACTTTTTTCACACACCGTGTTATTTCTGTTAGTTCTTTGGAATAACATAACATTTTCGTGAATTTTTAACAGTAGTCAAATAGCCAATTACTATTTAAATAATACAGTAAATGTAATGAATAATAAAAAATTATGTTCTGATTTCACACTCTTCTGGTTTTAGGTCAACAGCGAAGCCCAGGTCTCTACGAAGATTGATAGGGGCGTACAGGTGTAAATAAAATCAACTGAAGAAAAAATACTGCAGAAGAAATCTAAGATTCTCAAGCAAAGAGTTTTACGACAGACTAAAAAAATCAGGACATGTCTTCGTAATATAATAAAATGATTTTAATTTAGAAAGTGTTTTTGTTTCTTTTTGAGGTTTTATACATAGCCCCGTATTTAGATGAAAATACATAATATTAAAAATTCCACAGTGGTAAAAAACCTTAACACTGACTTACCCAGAAATCTTTAAAAAAAAATCATCTTAGATGTATCATTTTCATTAGTCTACAAAATAAAAGAAACATCTATTTTCTTTTTGTGATTTCATGATTTTCATGATTTAGAGTTGTACTGGGCAAAAATCTCTCCCAAATCCTTCCAGATTCATTATATTGAGCCACCCCACCAGCCCTTGCGGTAGGCAACCACCGTGGTCGTGTCACCACCTCTGTCATTATGATTTACTAGCTTTTGCCAGCGGCTTCGCCCACGTGAAAATGGCGATTTTCCATACAAACTTTCATCCCCTATTTAACTCCCTTAGGGGTTGAATTTCAAAAAATCCTTCCTTATTCCTTGTCTAGATTATAAAGGGAACGTCTGTGCAAAATTTCAGCTTTCTAGGTCCAAGGGTTTGGGCTGGGCGTTGATGAGTCAGTCTGTCAGGACTTCTCTTTTTATTTATGATAGAAGATCATTAATTTCGTATTGCTACAGGAACTAAAGTTTTATACTGGCCATGGTCTATATTCTATTTCTGTGCGAAATTACGTAAGACTTTTTTGCGTGATTGAAAATGACAAACTGCCAAAAAAAAATCAGGAACTTTCACACTGTAAGCAAACAGCTTCTTTCGTAATTTATCATTGGCATCTTTCATCAATCTAGAAGTGAACAGAGATGTGGATATATTAATTTAATCAAACAAGTTATGAAAAGGAACTACGTAATGTCCTAGGTAAAATAAAATAAAGGTTACCCTACTTAGAAAGAGAGGGTCAGCCCACAGAGAGCGAGATAGCGATGCATAAGTTTTGCTTCAAGTAGGTATTCGAAGTGTGGTCTCCATATTTATCTATAACTTCATGTTTTGTACGCATATGCGTTTCGTTCCACGAAATTGTCAAATCACGTTGGTTAACATTATTTTGAAAGGATATGATTATGCAATTCTTTATGGAGAGAAAAAAAGGGAGAAAATAAAATCACGATTTACTAAAAAAAACTATATTACTTATTCAAACATCACTTTTTCCAAAGATAAAATTTTTCATATAAATATCGAAGTTCTTCCATCCACACAATATCATTTTCCACCGATGTTATCAAGCATTCGTAAGCTGCGACCATCCTCATATTTTTATCATCTAAAAAAATATCTCCAATAACACTTATATAATCTCCTTCTGTAAAATTTAATGGTTTTTTCGCAACACGGTCCAACAGAGTAGACATAATGCCAGCGTTATCATTGCCTGATCTCGTCGCTTCAGAAAAACCATAATATAAATCTTTCAAAATGGCTGGTGATGTATTTAAATTACTTTTTGTGCTATCATAATAAATTTGAACTGATCCCGTAGCGTCGGAAAGCTCCATATTCGTTGCGCTGTTCGTTGTATTGTAAATAGATGTAATTACGCCATGTATCATGATATTCTTGAACGTCAAGCCGAATAATTCGTAAATGTATCTGTTTTCTGTATTTTTGGCGCGAAATAAATCTTGAATATAAAGTTTCAAAGGACTTTGTTGAAAGTTATTCATTTTGTGTGTTTCCAAATTAATGTTCACGTCACAACTTCACAAACACTAATTAAAGTTTTATTCACTCGTTTGTTGTTAATTGCTCACCACATGGTTTGTTTTGTTTACAATTTATTTGACATTAACTTGACAGGTCCTATGAGACGTCATAAAACATTGACATGTTTTGATTCGTTCAAAAAGTGAACAGATGTTAATTCCAAGGTTGAGCCACAGATTACAAACATGCTTTTGTATGGATTAATCAATCGAGGACTCAATACCGCGCTAAAAACTAATATTTTAATGTGATTTTAATAAGTTTAAATTAGTACTAAAGCCGACAAATGGCAGGCCTAGTGTTAGATTATCACGCCCTTTCTTGAAGTGCATTTGAGACCATATTAATATAGTTTTTTTTTTTATTGACAAAAAAATCGCTTGTATATTAGAAAATAAACAATCTTAAATTTTATCTGCTTTTCACAAGTATCTACCAACATCTTTGTCTTATTAACCGAATAATTTAAAAATAATGTCTGCTAAGAAAAATAATTGAGGAAAACTGCAGACAAGTGCCTGTCGCCAATAAAATGGGGATTTGACGTCAGAAGTCAATTAAATCCCCCTTCTCCCACTTCCGTGAACACGGATGTTTTGAAAATAATTGGCTACAAGTATCAGCAAATGCGAATAAAACGGGTAATCGAAGAACGACTGGCTTGTTTTAACCGGGGGAGAAAATTAGGTAGGTAGCTGATATTTTTAATGTTTCAGTTGTGCAGATTAATGTTGAGGACCTGAAGAAGAATTAATCCGATTAATCTAGTTTAAAGAGGTTACCTAGATGTATATTTCCAAATTGTTGCATTAATATTTTACAAGAGTTGGAAGGTTTGGAAGACCAAAGTAGCGAAGGATTGGCTGTGGGAAGGACGATATGGCTGACGATTAAGACTAAGAGAAATATGTTTAAGGGGTATGACGAACAGGGTGTCAAGTTCTTCATACTTTAAAGAAAAGGGAGGCCGGAGGATCCTCCGACCAGACGGTTGGTAAGTATGATGGGCCATTGGCGGTGCGTCAACCGTTGTGCACTGCAATGTGACTTGAGGACTCTTTATATTGCCGCTACATATAAATTGGCATAAAGGCTGGAGAATGACGAGGACACTTCTCGGTCATCCAACTCCTAAAACTAGAAGAGAGGGTTTCTATCGTGTTTTCCCCGTTTTCACGAAAGCCCCGTTGCGCTTTGCACTTGAAACTTACGGCTGTATTTCTGAGAACCGTCTTCAGGTATAGGTAGTCTTTGAGCTTGTGAATCCGCAACGCCCACTTCCCGCAAGCAACTATATTCTTGATGTCTAGCCATCTGGTAGCTGATCAATAGCAGTACTATCTAGTGGTGTGCGTGTGACCGTCGGACTAGAAATTTAATTTAACACTAGAAATAAGCATAAACTACGCGCTAATTTTCACCGGCTTCACAAAGTTCACAATTCATTCGTAGGGCTCGGGATTACATTTTATAATAAACTGCCATCTTCTTTTCGCCGATCACAGCAAAATCTAATCTTTGTTTAAAAGCTTACCTACTATTCTATTAACGACTAGGTACCTACTTAGATGATAAGAATAGTTGGTCGCTGAGTTGAACACAAGACAATGTTTGTTATTTGTGTTCTTTCTCCAAAATTAGTTTACTGATTATGTTATGTATTACCTAACCTAACCGACAGATGTGTGCTGGGGAGTTTGTTCCGCCACTTCTTCTTTCCAGCTAAACACTAGGAAGTGCCGATGGGATGGGTGGGCGTTTTTGGGGGAATGTCTTATAAAAATGTAAATAAAGTGAAACCTGGTTAAATAAAAAAGAAAAGAAAGAAAGAAATAACATTTATTGGTACAGACACAGGGCATAACACAATAATAAACATGCAAAAATTAATATGAAATGTGTCTCAGATATTCAAATTTGTCTCATGGGAGTAACCAAGATTTCTCACCTAACCATGTCCCAGTTAACCAAGTTTCACTGTAGTAAAAGTGCTGATTATCAGCCTAGTTTGAATAAATGAATTTTGATTTTGATTTTGACTTTGTTAGTCCGACGGTCACACGCACGTCATAGGTCTCGAGTTCGAGACCTAGACATGCACCTCTGATTTTTCGGATTCACGTGTGTATTTTACACTTGCCTCCATGAAGGAAAACGTCGTGGGTAAACCAGCATGGTATGTCTGAGAGATATTTCTTGACGGCATGTAAAGCCAAGTCAGAGGCCCAAAGGCGGCATAGATTTTTTTTACAAAAACTCTCACCAGGTTTGACACTATCCTGTCAGAGTATATATATTAATGGAGACGAAGCAATAAAAAGCTGTTCTTGAATCTTCTAAATACTCTTTGGCGTAAGGTGCGTCTTTTGCAGGCTTTAAGAAGTAACTGCTTACTGTTTTCAGGGAATCCCACAAATATTATAATTTATAAACGCGAAAGTTTGTAAGTATGTATGGATGGATGGATAGATGGATGTTTGTTAGGTACTCTTTCACGCAAAAACTACTTTGATTTGGATTTGGATATTTGGTACACAGATAGTTATTATTGTAACTATTTAATCTTAAGGTTTTATACTGTGAGAACTAATAAAGCTTATTATTATTATTATAGTTTATAACCTGGATTAACACATAGGATAGTTTTTATCCCAATTTTATCTTTCCGTGGGATAATTTTCGAGTTGTAGCGGGCGAAGCCGCTGGCAACACCTAGTCAATAATAATTGTTGTTCCCCAGTCCCACTCACTGTAAGGTCAAGTAAAATGATTAAACAAACGATTTGAATGGCTTTTTCAATACCTACATTAGTTGACTCGTTTTACAATTTAATGTAAACAACTCCAGTGGGGTTGTAACGTTAATAGTTACCCTAAAAACAAAAGAGTTTAAAGTCACCCCCCTGTTAAATAGGGTTGTCATCTTGTAGGATTAGGTACGTAGTATTTTTAACCGACTTCTAAAAAAAGAAGGAGTTTATATTTTTTTTTTATGTTTGTTCGGGCATAACTCCGTTACTTTTCGGTCAATTTTTTCTTTTTTTGTTGGAAAGGGTATATTTCCCAAATGGTCCCATATTTTTTTTTATCGAAATCGATCAAGCGGTGAACCACTAAAAAGTGAAAAATAAATACTTACTTAAAAAAAAAAAAAAAAAACCGACTTCAAAAAAAAAAAAAAAAAAAAGTGAAAAATAAACTTTAGAAGAAAAATCAGTTTCTGAAGTCGGTGGCAAAAAAATGAAAGCAAACAAACAAAAGTCACCGACTTCAGAAACTGATTAAGTATTCCTCCTTTGTCTAAAGGTCATAACTTCCCAAGCCCAGCGAGCTTGAGGTCCTGATTTTCCTGAGATCCATTCCCGGGTCGGACAAAGCGTTGTCGGGTTTTTCCGTCAGGAGTTTCTCAGTAGCAACCACAGAGTCTGGCTTCGTGCCCGGTTTATGGCATGGTCGGTTCGTCCTCTATTACATGGAACATACACATAAACTTAACCGGGTCTTCCTCTTCTTATCGTGTGAGCAGTAAGGTCTAAGAACCCCATACACCCAAGTTTCAGAGTTTTCAAACCGCCGCGATTTTTCGAAAGAGATAACCGCCTCGACATATAGGGCTAAGAAGGAACACGGGTGGTTTTTAGTCAGTAGAAGTCTGACACTCCCTTTCGCTCTGCCCAAGAGCGGGAGGGGTTATTTGATGATTTCCATCGAAAAAAAAAGGGCCTCTGACATGGTTTGAGGACCGCAATTTGGCGGCCGGGACCACCAGCTTATACGACTCCGAAGCACAGAATCATCTTTCTATCAGACAATCTCGTGATTCTAGCCTGCAAAGTCCTAGCCAAACTGGAAACAACTTTTACAAAGCATGCTTCCCGTGGCAATCGAATCCACGACCACCGGGTCACAAGGGAAACGCCTAATCCACCCGACCACGGAGGCAGTTTAACATAACTGGGCTGACTGCATAAAACAAGGATTTTTATGTACTCGTATGTGTTAATAGCATCACGTAAAAATCTTCAACTACCCACATAAATAATTATATTACATCCAGCTAGGTATCAGCCCTAACTAGAGGTGCCCGCACCCGACGCGGCAATTATGCAAACTGCGCCCGTCTACGCTCGCTTATTTGTAGTGTTTTCCCCGGCGAATAGAGGTGGGACATATCGATGGATAATTGAGACGTAATTGATTTTGGATTGGTTAACATGGTTATGTTCAGCGTGTGGTTCGATGTGGATGGCGGGAACCGCTTTTATAACCGCCATTTTGAATTTTTTGTGCGTTTATGAATGGCGGTTGGGTTAATAAAGTTATGAATTTGAATTACTGCTGTTTTTGTTGATTTTTTTACGTTCAGAGGTCTGGAATGCAGTCGCTTCATGTAAAATGCTGGTATTCAACTGCATTCAGTCAGACTGGAAGCCAAATCACAGGTGTGAAGGTCAGACATGTTATGACTCATCAAAAACAAATAACATTTTACTATGTTAATCTAAAGTTACGTCAAAAGAACAAAATAATGATGTTTTGGTTATCCAACAAAGATGATTTTATTAAATTATTATTTAAGAAAAAGCGCAGGAACAATGATGGGAATTTTATGAACGGTTGTAATCGTTGGGTTTGAAGATTGGCTCATGTGGTTGTGGTATCATTTTTTCATCTACAAAAAAGAATAAGAAGCGTCAAAGAAAATGTTCAACTTATTAAATTCAATCCCAAATAAACAAAGCCAATATCGTCATTTCAGCAATTTTCTTTTCAAAACTATCGACAACACTGTCCCCTCACTAGCCACTCTCATCATCGATGCGTCTATAGCGGGAACGTCGCATCGGAATCGTCTGCTTTTGCCCTTCACTATCGAGCTTATCGACAACCTTATTAAAGAGCACTGTTTTTGTTTAACACTGAAAAGCTTATTAAATACTTAAAAGTTTTATCGGAAAATGAGATTGTTTTTTTTTTTATTAAATTGTGGCTGCGATGTTTTTGTATGTTTGAAGGATATGTCAAGACAGGAGGAATCTCTTAACTCTCATGAGATGACAAGAAACAGAGAAGTAGGTATAGAAGAACCTGCCACCTGCCACCCCTGCCTGGTACCTGCTACGCCGTACTCCCATAAGAATTGGGATTGGAAAGAGAATGATATTGATTGTATACTATGTTTGTTTAGGTCAAACCTTGCAACTTAATATTATTCTGAGCTGATAGAGCTGACATTTTGCATAGGTACATACACGGTTGGTTTGGATGACAAATGCTTGGTCAGCTACGTGTCGTCATCTAAAGTAAATATGTAGGACTTCCAAATATAACGGACTAGGTATTTTTTATGCACACCTATGATAAGAGTATCAATTAAAAGGGTACTTTATTAGTTGCTGAAAATAGCATTTGACAGGGACGTCTCTACCTAAAGCAGACCTTGATTTTATGAAGAAAACATGATTGCTCTAGAACTCTAGACTACTCTTATAGAGGCATTATTCAAAAAGAAAAAGAGGCATGCATTTGTATGGAAAATCACCCCCTGTATCCTGTTATCTATGAACTCGTCGCTGTATGAGCTTCATCTTGTAAAAATGGTACAGTTTCTCAGTACCGTCGTCAACTTGTACTACTGAATCATCAGTTCCTGTGAACTGCCTGATGATGTTAAAGGATACTTATTAATAAATACAGTGAAACCTGGTTAAGTGAGACCTCAAGGTACCTGAAGTCTCACTTAAAGAAGTATTCTACTTACGCAGTGTCTCAGATATCCAAATCTGTCTCATGGGACCTCAGCATGAGTTCCAGTTATAGAGGTTTCTCACTTATCCAGGTCCCAGTTAACCAAGTTTCACTGTAATTGGATAAATTCCAGAATTCTGTTGATTTTCCAGCTTATGAGGTCAAAAGTGTGAATGTTTTTGGGGTAATTGGTATTAATGTGAAGTAGATTAATTGATACGGGGAATATTTTTCATTTTATTTGGATTTCAGTTTGTTGAAACCAATCGTAGAACAGGCCTTTTTACTTACTAGGACATTGAAAGAGTATTTTTATCTAGGCATGCACGCAGCAGCAGCAGACGACCATGTCGTCGCTTCATGTCGTCACGACACGTCGTTGGGTCATTTCGTTTCAACAAAGGGCATAAATCTCCTGTTGTTTCTGTTATCATGATCTGCGGTCGGACGACACTACCGTCTGCCGCTCGACGACGCGTCGCTAGCTTCATGCATGTCGCTAACTACGGAGGGAATTTCATAGAAATACGTAGAAACCAGTAGTGTCGCCGCGACACGTCGTCTGCTGCTGCTGCGTGCAGTCGGCTACCAACTTGTACCTTAATGCTTAAGTTCGATGTAATAGCGGGCGAGTCTGTGCCATCCATTGGGCACAAATCCAGCCTCCGAGGCTACTACTAAAAAATTCTTGATCGACCCACCCTAATAACACTTCACGCCTGATCTCTCTCCGGTCGTGTCGGATTGCCGTCCCATCGGACTATGAGAGAAAAAGGAACAGAGAGTGCACTTGTGCCTGCGCACACACTTGTGCACTATAATATCTCCCGCGTCGATGGCTAATCTACACTAAGATTGGCCGCCGTGACCGAAAAACGGTCTGGAGGACTATTATTATTATTAACTAGCTTTTGCCAGCGGCTTCGCCCGCGTGAAAATGACGATTTTCCATACAAACTTTCATCCCCTATTTAAATCCCTTAGGGGTTGAATTTCGAAAAATCCTTCCTTATTCCTTGTCTACATTATAAAGGGAACCACTGTGCAAAATTTCAGCTTTCTAGGTCCAAGGGTTAGGGCTGGGCGTTGATGAGTCAGTCAGTCAGTCAGGACTTCTCTTTTTATTTATATAGATAACACTTTACATCATCATCATCTTCCTGCCCTTGTCCCATTCTACTTGGGGTCGGCGCAACACTAGATCTTCTTCCATTCTCCTCTGTCAGTCATCACGGCATTATCTACTCCTTTCTCCTTCAATCATTCCTCACACAATCCATCCATCTTTTCTGAGGCTTTCCTCTCCCTCTTCATCCATCAACATTAATATCCATCCTATCGATCACTAATCTGATCGATGATCCATCCCCAATAACAGTTTACCCAAACCGTTAATCGAACCCAGAACCTCACTCAACAGTCACGCCTTCGACCACTAGACCAACGACAACCATAACAATCAAAACTAAAGCGATAAATGTAAGTATCATTTCTTCTTACAACCTCACAGGCTGGTACCTATATGTTATTAAATAAAAACAAAACAAACAAAAGAAAAGGTCGTAGTTCTTTATCACCGTATGGAAAACTCGTTGAAAGTAAAGTAATACTGGATAGTATCCATAAAACGGATCCTTTGAATACCTAACTCCGTTTTAGTACTTTTAAATCCGCGGGCTATAATTTTCCGGGCGCTGATCTGCATTGAGATGAGGATATAGTACCTACGGATATCTAAAGTACCTAGGTACCTAACGTTAAGTGTAACTTGGAGGGTAAAGACCTGATTTTGAAGCACTAGGTTGAAGATTATAAACTTAAACATGAACTAATGCGTTGCGATGTTTGAAGTCTAGTCACTCTGATTTACGAATATTTTCTTCGTATTATGGTCGTATTGTATCGCCAAATACGCGCTTTGTTTGGAGGCAGAGTTGCAGATACCAGTCCTTTTTACAATACAATCACGGTCATGAACATTTTTCGAGCCACTAAAGGCAGAGGCACACGGCTCAGTTAAAGCACGGGTTAAAGTCTAGTGCAGAAACGTATTTGGTATTGTTCGTTTATCTGGGGGCACGGCAGTGCCCCCGCCAAGTCGAGCAATAAAGCGGCACGGCCGTACCATCCTTTTCTCGAAACAGTTCAGGCCATTTTCGACCCCCTATAACTTCGTTGTCAATGAAACTAGAAACCTGATTTTTTAGCAACCAATTAGGCATTGTATAAACACAGTATATTTCAAATTTCACTCAATTTGAACCAGTAGTTTAAGGCGCAGTTAACGGGGGAACCGTAAAAACGACCTGTTTTTCGTCGCAGAGTTAGCCGTATTGCTACTTATTACAATTCCAAAAAAAATACAGTGTATAGTCAAATGTATAGGTAAAAGAATTATGCAAAAATATTTTCTAAAAGTAATCCAGAACCTCGAAAAAAAAAACACAAAATCACAAAAAAAATCACACGAAAAAACTTTTTCGTCTCGAAATGCTCAATATTTTGAGTCATTCAATTCATTTATTCAAGAACAATTTTTACATCGTGTCTGAATGTGTATAACTAAATATAAAAGAAACATCATACATGCAATCAGATTATAAAAATTACCACAATTAAATTATCTAAATTAAATTAAAATCACAATAAGAATAATGCAAAGACAATAAAATTAAACATATAAAAATTAATGTCATAGGTCAATTTAGAAATCAATTATCATCATAAGTCAATTCATTAAATAAGTACAACAACAATGTCCATTCCAATTCCAAGTCAATGATCATGATCATCGATCACTTTCAATCTTTGTTATAGATTATAGTTCGTCAATAGAGTATAGTGACAACTGTTATTTATTTTTTTACTATCAGAAAGGAAATTTAACCAACTAAAGACATATGTAAAAATATTTTATCATTACAGCGTATTTTTTTTTTAAATAAATTAAATCTGCGAACTATCGTTCATTTTGGCAGTCACGAGCATCAAACGCATCGCCATTTTCAACCTTATTTGTTTAGGCGATGAGTTAAACGCGCGCTCAAGGTCGCGGGCAGCTAATGTCGCCTTAAGAATTATAACTAATCAAAGTTCCTTAATTTTGTCACTCACTGACTGACTGACTCACTGACTGATCATCAAAAGTCTAAGGCACTTCTAGCAGACCTAGAAGCTTCAAATTTAGAATACAATTAGTGTTTAGTGTATAAAGCAAGGAAAAACTTAAAAAATATGCAATTTCAGTCTAGTTTTTTAGATACAACAACTGCATAAATAACTTTGTAATCCCATATAAATGTATAGGATTACAAAGTTAAAGTTACATTTTCAGTGAATGAATTTCACCGATTGGTCTGAAATTTTCCACGTTTAAGTATATCGCCTAACAATGCAATATTATGATGACAAGGAGCTGATCTGATGATGGAGCTGGAAGGTGGCCATAGGAACTCCGTTATAAAACGACGCAAACCCATCGAATTTGGACTCGTTTGATTTGTCTTGAACATTAGTTTGTCTTTAGATTATGTCCTGGGTCTGATGATGGAGCTGGAAATGGCAACAGGAACTCTATTCTTGAATGTCATAACCCCATCGAGTTTGGACTCGTTTGATTCGTCTTGACCAGTACTTTGTCTAAGATTGCTTCCAAGGTCTGATGATGGAACTGGAAGGTGGCCATAGGAAATCTATTTTAGAACGTCATAGCCCCATCGAGTTTGGACTCGTTTGATTCGTCTTGACGAGTACTGTGTCTTGAGATGATTTCGAGGGTCTGTTGATGGGGCTGGAAGGTGGCCATGGGAATTCCGTTATAAACCGACTTAACTCCTTCGAGTTTTGACTCGTTTGATTCCGTTTTTCGAGTAATTTATCTTTAGAAGGTATCCAGGGTCTGATGATGGAGCTGAAAGGTGGCCATAGGAACCCCCTTATAAAACGACGCAACCCCATCGAGTTTGGACTCGTTTGATTCGTTTTGTCGAGTATTTTAGCAGTTCTTTAAATTGATGACTATGACTGTCCAAGTTCGAATAAAACTAGTGTTGTTGATTCATTAAACGTGTCTACAAAAAGAAATGAGATCCCACTAAAAACAAAACTTGTAAAAAGAGCCAAGTCGTACAACTGTTTTCTTCTACCGTAAAAAGTAGTGAGATCCATGTAATACCAAGTCAATTTATTTATTCAGTCTAATAAAAGATTGACTTGGCCATCGTATCATATTGGCCAATGCAATGGCGAATAGCCATAAGAATGGCCTGTTTAACATTGGCGAATGCGATGTGATGGCCAAGTCAATCTTTATAGATAGTTCTTGTCTGGGAAGACTAAGACATCATCAAAGTAGGAGAGAATCTAGAAACATTTTTTGAACGTCTAGCACAGACACCAGTATAATTATCAAGCTATCCGAAACTGTAAAGTTTTCTCAATCAATCTTGAACCTATTGCATTACCGATAAAGTTGAAAATAAGTGACTAATGCACCGAGCAAGTGTGATCGATGATCAACTCCAGCTTATTTTCCACTAGCTGTTGCTGGCGGCTTCACCCGCTGCAACTCAAAAATTATTCTACGGGAAGATAAAATCGGGATAAAAACTATTCTATGTGTTAATCCAGGTTATAGACTATCTGTGAACCAAATTTTATCCAAATCCGTTCAGTAGTTTTTGCGTGAAGAAGTAACAAACATACACACTCACACGTTCACAAACTTTCGTCTTTATAATATTAGTGTGAAGTGTGATATTAGCACTAGCATAGCATTGCGCAAAGGAGCAACGTGTACCCTAATCTGTACAGTCTAAGCAGACTACATGACAGTGTGCCGTTTTTCTTACATGCTCCTAATTATATTCCAAAAGCATTCTCTAAATTCAAGAGCTTTCCATCTCTCATTTGGCTATTACAGAAACCAGAAACCTTGATCGACAGGGTGCCATTACATAGCTACCACCAAAACAAACCCTTTCTCATTTATTCTGCAAGTTTAATTCCGTATTTCTTTTACTACTTAGGCAAAAGAGAATGGCCATAATCACCATTACATTTCGACACTGCCTTACAGTATGCAAACATTTGCCAGCAATAATAATTAGCTTTAATATAATAAAACAAAAGTACTAATTCCAGTAATGCATGCCACTCTGCAGAGAAGAGTGAAGAAATTCAATTCTACAAAACTTTTATGGAAATTAAAAAACTAAAAACCCACCTGAAAAACTGAAAAGCAAAAAGCAAGCACATTTTAAATTAAACAAAACTTGGAAGCAGGCGGGGTACCTACATTTAAAACTAAAATTATAAAAATAGAATGGGCCCCGCCTGCTTCAAGTTTTGTTTAAGTAATTTAAAACGTGCTTGCTTTTCAGTTTTTCAGGCGGGTTTTTAGTTTTTTTAATTTCCATAATAGTTTTGTAGAATTGAATTTCTGTAGTACCGTAAGTACCTACTTATTTTTTTGCTTTTTAGTTTTTCCCTACATTTGGGCTTCGCCTCAGTCGGGTAAAAATAACCAACTGTCAAAAGTTTGTCATGGCAAAAAGATTTGTCAGCTAGTTGGTAGAATAATAGTTTCCTACATGCATCAGAAAGCATGTTAAGACGTAGAGATACCACGGCCTCGGACACAAAGGGCTAAGAAGGAACATGGGTGGTTTTTAGTCAGTAGAAGTCTGACACTCATGCCGCTCTGTCCAGAGCGGGAGGAGTCGTTTGAAGATATCAACAAAAAGACTGGTTCCGTCTGTTAATTGTGGTTCTTAGACAGTCGTTAGGTAGTCAGTTGGACAAAAGTGTGACGTCCAGTCTTACCAAGGGATAGCATATTATCCAGTGCTAACTGGGCTGTGGAGGTCAGATTGGCAGTCGATCCATATAAAATGCTCATATTCAGCTGCGTTTGATATTCAACTGCATCTGCTGTGGTTAGACTGGAAGCCGACCCCAACATGGTTAGGAAACGGCTAGGTAGATTATGAGGATGATAACGAGACTGACTACCTACATGCGAACACTGCTTTAATCATCATCATCATCATCAACCAATTACAGCCCACTGGTAAAATTTTGTTTTTGCTTTGATCTTTGTTTGACACTTCGTCGAGGTTTATTGTCTCGGTATTTCTCAGGTGTTCGCCGTTGATTCTAGCTTTCAGAAGTTACAGTGGTTTATGAATAATAAATAAGAATAAATATTTACTTTTACTTAAATTAACTTTATATTCTTAACCGCTTAGGTAGATCGACACAGTCTACTATTACACTATTAGCATCACTTTGTAAGCTGAATCACTGTCTCTCAAGATACAGGTTACCTAGTTTGAGAGGCAGGGTTTTCCATATTGTGTACAGATTTCAGTTCATAGATTGTGCTCCATTGTGTTACTACCAAGGATCTTGTAAATTGTGTGTATATAAAACATGTTAAATCTGCTTTTTATGAAATAAAATTTCAAATAGGGTGGTAGCTTGTCCCAAAGGCCACTGTTGAACATCTTCATTACTATGCTGATTTCTAAAGGATTTTGCTATGAACCAATGGTACTTCTGTATTTAATTTGCTCAATATCCAAGTAACAGTTATTGTGCTCTCCCATTTAAGAAATGGACTGAATCGCAGGCATTCTGTTTCATTGTTAAAATAAGTGTTTGTTTTATTCAAATATCAACTGTCAACGTTTTTTGATGATAGTTTGATACTAAGTGCATTGGTTGTTCAATTAAAAGTGAAATAAGAAAGTTAATGAGATCTACTGCTTTCCTGTAGATCGCCTAGATAATTGTACAAATACCGATTACGATTTGGATTTGAAGGGTCACGTATTTCATTGGTTGTATTATGTATAACGTTACTGCCACATAAGAACTAGATAATATTTATATTTGAAGTCACAAAAAATATAGATTGCATGTCAAACTCAAAGCCTTTATATCAATTAGACTATCACAGGCACTTTTGAATGTTAGAAAATGAAAGATTGCGAAGCTTCAGTCTCAGTCACAAGGCGTAATAACTTGTGAAAATACCGTATTAAGAAAAGAAAGGAAAAGTATTTATTGTTACAAAAGAATTGATATAAAGAAACCAAGAGAAACAATTAAAAAAATAATCCAGAATCAAAGCGGAGTTCTCTATGACGAATGGGCAATAAACTCCATGAAATACTGTTTTAAATCAAGATATTGTTACACAATCTTGGTTACATCATTCATGCTGAGACTTTACCTACACCTAGTAATATGGAGTAGCCTACTAGATACAACATCCATCTTCTAGTATCCACCGAGATGAGGAACTTTTCATCTTGTTTCAGATACAGGTACATGAGATGTTTCAACTTTGTCTCTTTGGCTAAGTAAGTATACAATCTTCAGAGTTGCAGGTGTCAGTAACCGGTTCCAAACAAGTTGGCAGTTCTGTTTACTAAAGGGAAGTGGTCTTAGGAGTAGCAACGCTTGTGGTGTCTTCGATATTGCAGATATCCTTAGACGATGGTGACCTAGCACATATTATTATACCGTCTTGTTTCCCATTTAGCCGTATCAAACGAGCTTCGTACCAAAATGATCTTTACATTGACAATCTTGGTCTCAAAACGGTGAAGGAAAACATCGTGAGGAGACCTGTCTTAGAACCAAACAATTTGAGGCCATGTGACGTCTACCAACTCGCACTGGGACCGCGTGATGGTTTATAGTCCTCCTAGAGAGGAGGCCTGTGTCCCTGCAGTGGGAACATTATAAGCTGATGATGAATGACAATCACGTGGTTCACGCGATGCCTGCCATCAACAACCGGGCACAAATCCAGACTCTGTGACTCTGTGCCACGGTTGTTGTTTCTTTATATTATGTTAATTATATCATAATTGTTACATGAGGCGCGTAATTTGTATAAACAGTAGAAAATTAATTAATTAAGTAATGGTTCATTTATGAGCATAATAAATATTTTATGTTTGTCAAGCGCTGTAATTTCAGCAATATGTTAAATCGTGACCAAGAGCTTATATAGATAAGCTTACTAGCTTCAGCTCGCGAACAAGGGTCCATCTTCAAGGTGAAGCAACTTTACCGAGGTCGGTTCGTAGACGGGTGACCATCATAACAAGTTTTCTCAACACCTTAGAAAAGACATTGAAGCGTTTTAACCAGCTACCATTTGAAGATTTTGGCAGTCGTTACGCGTAGTCAGAAGCCCGAAAATCAGACAACCTAAGGGTATCCTCTTACCCAGTAGCTGGGTTGTAGAGTTCCGATAGGCTGTAGCTCCATGTAAAATGCTGGCATTCAGCTGCATCCGGTTAGACTGAAATCGAACCTCCACATTCTTAGGACAAGAACTAGACACTAGGAGGGACTGCCTATCTGACCGTCACAACCCAGTTCGTTCTGGGTGATACGATACTCTTTGGTATGACTGATTTACCCATATAAACCCCTGTATGTTGTATTTTCAGCGGGTCACCTCGGGTCAACCAATATTTGTATACCAATTTCATTGGTAGGACATAGAGTTCACTTAAAAATGTATGATAATTATGACCTTTATTGCTATACCTATGTTCACAAATATAGATAATTTTACCAGTCATAGTTCCCCTGCCAAATTCAAGACTACCAAAAAGTCCTTTCACAAAAACCATACTCCTAATAATTATTTCCTTTTTTCCCCAATGTTACCATGTAAGGTAGTCTTAGAGCGCATCTTTGGCCGGCTGCCAGCCTCGACTCAGCCGAACGTGGCATGCACTACTGGCCTAGTGATGCGCCAATTATCGATAATTTTCATCGATAACGAACGTGACTCTGATTTTAGATTAAGATATCGTTGAAGGTGTGGTTTTAATTTTAGGGGTGGGAGTTTTGTTGGTTTGGGATTTGATTATCTTTTTATCGATGTTTAGGATAGACTTCACACATAAAACCACCAGTACTTATATGATTTTGAGTTTTCATTTTGAGCTTCATTCGTTTAATCGTTATTGCTATTGAATTGACCCACAATCATTTGTAGTAATTTTAGTATTGAAAATGGATCACTTAATAGACGTAGAAGGCAAATAAAAAAGACAACTATCTTTTTGAGACCGGTCTACTACTAATGATTACGAACCATATTTTACTACCTACTGATTAGCAATTACTACCTACTAACTTTGAGTAATATTGATTTGATCACCATACGGCCAAAAACTTCATTATCCTCACCATATCATTAACCAAGCAAGCATCTCAGCCAAAAACATCGATATCATAATTAACCTCATCGATAAACTCCCATCCCTACAAGAATCGTTGTCAATAATCGGCTAGGTATAGACCGCAGCCTTATCTCCCAGTATACTTGCTACTCTCATGTTCAAGCTTGCTCCTTGCTGGGCCAGCAGAATACCAGGCTCTGTTTTAAATTCAAGAAGTGTACCGACTCAAATGCTTTCTTTAAAGTTTGAGGGGGTCCTTACTGAAACGTATTGGAGGTAGTATTGAGTCAATTGAGCGACTATTTTATTTTTGGTGGTGAGAATTTTTCAGATTCAAGCTGAATTTATATGAGTGTTCTGTGTTTGATCTATTTACTAGATGTTGTTTAACATGATTTGGTTCGAAATCTGTGGTTAAATAAGCTTATACAACTACTGAACATTTTCATACATTCTATTCAACTTTCGCTATGCTGTATCTCATGATCCGTAATAGGTAGACAGTTGAAATTTTCACAGAATGTGTATTTCAGTGCTTGTTACAACAGAAAAAAAAGGTCTCTCCTCCCGTTAGGGCTGCGGGTTGTTCGAAAGAGATACCGCGGCCTCGGCACAAAGGGCCAAGAAGGAACATGGGTGGTTTTTAGTACACAGGGAGTGACCGCTCCGCTCTGCCCAGAGTGGGAGGATTCAATTGATGATTTCCCACGATCCAATAAAAAGGGTCGACGGTACGGAACTCTTCATGCGCGAGTCCGGCTCTCACTTGACCGATTTTTTAAATTACCGATCAGAATTTTACATGCTGGGGAAGTTCAGAATGATTAATTAATTGAATACGTGTAACAGTTTCTGTTTAAGTATCCCTTCCACTAAGCCAAAAAAATACAGAAAAACTTACAACAACAAAAATCTATTTAGCCCATTAGATAGATTTCCAAAAAATATTGTACACTTATTTTTTTCTTTTTACACGTTAACAAACAAAAAATGAAGACAATACAGACGATACAGTGCTTCAAAGTCGTGTGACGTCACAGTTTGATACTCATGATCTTTGACACGTTTTATTTTCGTCAATTTATCTATATATATCTATATAAATAAAAAGAGAAGTCCTGACTGACTGACTGACTGACTGACTGACTCATCAACGCCCAGCCCAAACCCTTGGACCTAGAAAGCTGAAATTTTGCACAGAGGTTCCCTTTATAATGTAGACAAGGAATAAGGAAGGATTTTTCGAAATTCAACCCCTAAGGGAGTTAAATAGTGGATGAAAGTTTGTATGGAAAATCGTCATTTTCACGCGGGCGAAGCCGCTGGCAAAAGCTAGTATCCAATATTTTTCAATAATCTAACAGACGGACTAAACAGAATCATATTTTTTTTTTAAGTGCAAAACTTCTTTAGCGGCGTTGTGCACTTTTTTTGGATAGGTAAAAAATAAAAAATATGTGAAACTTCTTTAGCGGATGCACAACGTTAATGTTCAAGTTTTCACGTTTTAGTCAGGAAACATCCCTATTCTCAAAACCGAAGTGAGGAACTGAAACTCGTAATGATTTTCGCACAGAAACTCTATCCTTCAGTAAACAGGCACACGCAACTCTGTAACTTGTACATAGGAATATAAGTTGAAATTACCGTAACATCGTTAACTCAACAGTTGTCTAACTTGAACCCAGAACATAGCCTTGAGGTAATTTTACCTTTGGGACTTACGGTTGTACAGGATGAGCTTCCTTTCATATAGTTATTGAGCTGATATCGTTCTCACCTAATAAACCATCTCTTCATGAATGATGTAACCAAGATTTTGTTAAAATATTCTGATTTAGAAGAGTGTCCATGGAGTTTCTTGCCCGGGTGATTATTTGAACATGTGCATATCACGCGGCCCTCCCCAAATAACTACTTAGTTAGATATAAAGTTATGTTTTTTTTAATTTCACGTAAAACATAGTTCGAGCACTACATACAGATGTACATAATATATTCCTATTGTTTTAAACAACTAAGTTATGTTCATAAACGTTTCTCAAATCTCATCACCATTCGTGTCCCAATTTCCAAATGTTAGCAGTTCATGCTCTAAAAGTTATAAAAATACCCTGAAGATCGTATTTTTAAGAAGTAATTTAGATAGTACACAACATGCTTTACTAATTAGCAAAAATATACACATTAAAGAACACTTTTAGGTAATTTGTAACGACTTTGAAAATTGTCCCAACACTTTATACTCACTACCATTTGTTCACACTGTCGCAGGGTTTCTTTTTTCTGCGTAGTGTATTGCTATCTGTAAGAGTAACTCGGCGGTCGCGCTTAGTTCTGCGTCTCGACTCGTGCGGGTCACACGTCAAAAAGTATTTTGGTGTCAACTCTAGCCTACCTTAATCGCCCAGAAATCGTGTTTGGCAAACAAAAATCTCCTTACCGTTCGAGTTTCCCCTGGCTTGTCTAACATTTTTATTTATCATTTTTATGTATTGTAATAGTCGCCATAGGAGACTCTTTGGTTTGATTATGTTCCCAATTTTTTAAGTTCAACAAAGAACGTATAATGTGAAAAAGTGTACAAATACCTAATTACCATTTATATAATTACCATTTTTCCCGTTCGTATTTTGGCGAACGGTAATGAGCAATTTGAAATGGTAATTAGTACCAGTTTAAGCGGACCTCTTATTATATTGAAACTCCTTACTCCGCTAGGCCAGCCCAAGATCGAATTGTTACTACCAACGCCTGATCGATTGTTGATCGTTCGGTGTGAACTGGCACTTCCGCAACAAAATAAACCTACATACCTACCTAGAAAAAAAAGAAAAAGAAAAAAAAGTACATTTATAAAAACAGATAGAAAAAAAAATAGAAATTTAAAAAAATATTATTATTTAAATTTTATAAAATTAAATTTAAATTAAGTTTAAATTAAATTTAATTAAATATAAACTTAATTTAATTTATAAAAATAGAAATTAAAAAAAATATTATTTTTTAAATTTTATAAATTTCTTTTATCGAAACAGCAAATCTTTAGTATTTTTCTGTTTATCATTTGCCGATTAATGATTTTGCAGATCTTCTTAAGACCAAATTATTTTATGATTTAGTACAGACGCCAGCACATCGAGCTACCCGAAACTGTCAAATTTTCTCAATCAACTTTGAACCTAATGCTTTAGCGATAAAGTTGAAAATCTATTTTAAATTTGACAGATTGCTGTAGCTTGATGTGCTGGCGTATGTACATGAGCAGTTTCTGGTCATGAAAGTGAGACTTATAAATATTTTTTAAGTTTTTATATAAGATCTCATCGAGTTGAAGAAATATCTTAGATGGAACTTATAAGGTTTAAGCTCTATTTACACTGAGTTTGATTTTATTTGAATGACTAGACAGATAATGTTATTGATTTTTTGGAAAACCGGTTGATTTTTGAGTTATTTTTTTTTATTCAATCACGTCGCTAAATAGCTAAGTTTGATGTCATATAATGTCACCTAAATCATTAATAAATATGTGATTCAAGTATATTGTTCATTTTATTTTTAATTACCAATCACGAAGCATAATTACCATTTTTTAAATGCTAATTACCGCACGTTTCATATCTCATCACCGTTCGACGAAAATTTTCAGCTGTAAATTCAGACCTATAGAGCAGTTCAAATACTGTGCGTTTGATTTATTTGGTTAAGCTACACTATAAACTTTAGGTTAAATCCATAAAAGTTCAAATTGGAAGCATTATTTGACCTTAATTTACGAAGCCTGAATATGCTTATCTTCAAATATTCACCCGCCCGTTCTTCTCCATAGCTCAGATCTACGCTAGGGAATGGGCAATGGGCCTGTAGCTGGCCTACTTGAAATAAATACTTTGATTTTGGGTTTATGCACATTGCAGAGTTAAATAATTCGCCAAATACACTATAAACCACCCTAAGTAAATTTAGACATGAATCCTTACAGGTAGTATAAAACAAAGTCGCTTTTTTGTCTGTTTGTTTGTTTGTATGCTTAAATCTTTAAAACTACGCAACGGATTTTGATGCGGTTTTTTTTAATAGATAGAGTGATTCAAGAGGAAGGTTTTAGTATATAATTTGAACGACATTCACGCGGGTGAAGCCGCGGGCATCAGCTAGTATACAATAATATGCACCAACGATGTTTGGGGGTCACAGTACTCGCCCACATCAATGTCATCCGCTAATTTATCTACGCGCTAACTCTATGGACTGAAAGAGCCAGCCCTCTAGCACAGATTACTAGTCACACCAAGTGTGGACCAGTCGGCGAGAGATTTCCTTAAAAAGGAGACGCGCAGTAGCGTTTCGACAAAAAAAATAAGTTTGTTTTTCTTACAGAGAGAGAGAGAGGGAGTGAAGGCAGAAAGTGTGCTTCTGCGTTTACGCACAGATTCAGAATTAATGTTATTTTTCGATACTAAAATAAACGAATAATACTATACCTACTTATAAAACCTCTATAATTTCTACTGTCCGTAAACAAACCACAAACCGATCGTAAAAAACTCAAGTGGCACTCGACGGTTCGACAACTTCTTTTGCTAAAATGTCACTACAGTACATTGAGGTATAACGTAGTACATTATACCTCAATGCTACAGTACCAGTCGTGGTACAAGTGTTTGCTAATTTTAAGGAAAAATCGCCCAACAGCTCGCCTTTCCACCCACCCGTATGCACCATCTTCCAAAATATTTCCGTTATTAGGCATATTGTAGTACAACTTGGAAGTTGTCTGCTACTTGATGAACGAGCGCCTATTACTGCTTACCCTCTGTTTGCTAAGGTCCGTCGTAATGTCGGGTATTAGCTGAGTTAATGTTGTACAACGTACTTTGACTTTGTATATTATAAACACGATTATACTGCAAAATGCAGTGTATGGTGTATGTTCATAAAAGTGCTGCTGTTATGCTGCTTAATCATAGAAACGAGGTGACTGCTGAAATGACGAGAAATAGAGAAGTACGGAAGAAGAAGACATGTTGCGCCGACCCCAAATACATTGGGATAAGGGCATGAAGGTTGAAAAATGAAATATGGAGGCAAAAATAAAACAGTCTGTAACATTAACTTCATTTTAATTTACAAAAATAAATTATAATATACAACTTAAAAACTAATACAACTATAAAAAAGTTGCTATAGGTAAAAATCGAGAGCACGTTTTATTTTAACATAAATGGTCGAATGAGAGATCAGTAAACATTTTTGCACTAATATGTATACACAAAGAAACAAAAGTAACAGACTTCAGAAGCTATAGTTATTTTTCACTTTTTTGAAGTCGATTTTATTTATTGTTTTTATTGCATGTTGATAAGAGTGTACAGTCGTATCGTAGCACGCAAAAGTGACAACATTTATTTATTTACTTTCAATGGATTTGAATACGACAAATATTTATTAATCTTATTAATATACTGTTCTGACAAAACTGGCTTATTGGCTAAACTAATTTGGTGTTTCAAATTAGCAATGGTTGATAGCAAGTAACTTCGGGGCGTAGACGGTGATGGGGTTGAAAATATGAACGGTGCAGGAGTTACAATATTCTTAATATTAGTGTAAAGATTATGTATAGGCTTTTTAGGAGTAATAGCTACAAAATCAGCTGGAGTTACAGCATATACAGGTCTTACAGTAGATACAGGTATTGGAGCATCTCGCCGGCCATTTACATTCGTTACAAAAAGAGGCTTTAAATCGTTGTAAGAAGGTCTAACTTGTCCCTGTGCTTGTGCATTTGGATTATTGGAATACAATGAAAATTTGCTCTTATGCGGTTCATATGTATGGTCTAATTCAGATGAATAGTCCACTACTTCTTTCGAAAAATCAACTTCATCGGAAAATTTGTAATCGTCTTTTCCTTGTTCCCCTTTATCGTTGTTTTCGAGACGTGCATTGTACTGTTCTAAGTAGTCGTTATTGTTGTCTGTCAAACCGTCTAAATTGCGATCATTGATATTTGCAGTTGTACTTACAAAAGCAGTTTTAGTTGGATAAACCTTATAATATTGGAAATTGTTATCGTTTTTATCTACATAATCGTTTGTATTTTCTACATGACTGTGTTCATAATTAGGAACATGTGCTTTATAAGATACTGGAGTTGGTTGTGAATGGTGTACATAATCTTCATTCCCAGTATAATCTGGGTTGTGACCATAACTTTGTTTTACTGTAGAACGATCATTATTACCTAAACTTTTGCCTTTGTCGAAATCAAAATCTATACTGTTATCCTGATTATGATGTTCATCGTATCTGACATCAGCTTTATATCCATTCTCATCAGCGGTGTACGAGACTATTTGCGTTCTTCCGTCCGGGAGTAGAACCCTGTATTCACCGTTGGTGGCTGATCCTGTACTCTTTTGAGAGTGAGAGAAGTCATCGCCAGTCTTGTGGTCCTTGACTGAGTAGGAGAAGGCGTAGTTGTCATTCTGTGTAAAGAAAATAGAGAAAATTTACTTGAGGAAGATTGTTGGAGAGAAATTGAGATTAAAGATAAAACCTAGCAGAGGGAACAAAATTACAATGTGACGGTTGATATTGTACCCCAAGTAATATGGGTGAAGTGGAGGAAGATGATTAAGTATTAACGACAACAGGTATCTTTGATGTTATTTTTTAACTTAAAAGAATCTGTGGCTGGAAGAGTTAAAGTTAAGAGTGGTAGTCAGTTTCCCCCGTAGTGACAGGCTGTCATGGGGTACTTAAGTTCATTATTGCTATTCGGTTTCCTTGCATTGTTTTGTTTGTTTAATAGTAGGCGATGGCTGCTAGTTTTATGTCTCTGCAAGAGATGTAGATCTACTTCTTGTCACAACATTGTATTTAATTATTTTTTTTTCATATTTTCCTCAACACTGATGTAGTTGTTTGATTCGGGGAACTATTGGGGATTTCTCTTGATTTCTATTCTCGAAAATTTATTGTCTTCACTTGCACCTCTTACCATAAGTTTGTCATTCACTTTAAATATAATACTCACGGGATTTGTTTCTTGGCTGTAGTCATGTTCTTCCCCTTTGTTTTTACTATGATAATACTGATCAGGAGAACTCTAAAAAAAAAGAAAAATTCACTAAGTCAATATATTTTAGATTATTTGCCCGTAGGACGGAAACTTGAGATAGATTTTTTTGATATAATAAATAGTGCTGTAGAAGTAAATATCAGTAATAAATAGTCGTGGAAAGAGAGTACTTTGATAAACATCCAGTTTTTTAGACAACATTATGAATGAATTACGTTAGTAGATTTACATATGACAGTTTGATTTTTACAAATGACGTGAAATAGAGAAGAAGAAGAAGACATGATGCGTCGACCCCAAATGAAATGGGATAAGGGCAAGAGAATGATGATTTACAAATGACAGTTTCTATTTAGTGGGTTCCTTACCGTAGCTGTTGACTGAAAAGTTGTGTGGTAATCGGTGGTCATGGCAGAATGAGAAAAGTTTTTAGTATGAATGCGGGTCGTTGTATGTGTGTAGAGGAATACTAAACAAACAATGGATAGACTGAGTGGAGGATGAAATGGCTGGAGTGCTGAGAGGACGAGTAATAGAGATGTATGAAGAAGACATGTTGCGCCAACCCCAAATCGACCATTTTCGGATTGCCTAATTACCGTAACCTTTTTAATTTTTCACTAATATGACTTACTTAGACACATTAAAATATGAAAGAATTCTTTCATATTTTTAAGTCAAATTAGTGAAAAATAAAAAGGTTACGGTAATTAGGCAAAGAACGCCTAATCGGAGAATGACCGAAATAAATTGGGATACGATCGGGAGAATGAATGTAATACCGACCTTGTATTTATACGGATCGGGTTTCGAAGCTATATTCTGCTGCCTTTGAGCGTTGTCAAACTCGTACAGCGGTTTCACAGCACGTAGCTGAAAGAAAATGACAAACAATTAAGTAACAGAATTAATTATTATATTTTTAACCGACTTCCAGAAAGGAGGAGGTTCTCTATTGATTTTCAAAATTCTTATTGTGTTTGAAAGGGTATACTCCCGAGGTGGTCCCATTATCACCAAGTCAGAATCTGATGATGGAAACCCTGAGAAATCGAGTGCAACCCTCAAATTTTATAGGCACTGATTACGTTTTTTAGGGTTCCGTAGTCAACTAGGAACCCTTATAGTTTCGCCATGTCTGTCTGTCTGTCTGTCTGTCTGTCTGTCTGTCTGTCTGTCTGTCCGTCTGTCCGTCCTCGCTTAATCTCTGTGACCGTTAGCACTAGAAAGCTGAAATTTGGTACCAATATGTGTATCAATCACGCCGACAAAGTGCTAAAATAAAAATTGGAAAAAAATGTTTTATTAGGGTAGCCCCCCTATATGTAAAGTGGGAAGTGATTTTTTTTTTAATTTTAACCCTAACGTGTGATATATTGTTGGAAAGGTATTTAAAAATGAATAGGGGTTTACTAAAATCATTTTTTGATAATGTCAATAATTTCGGATATAATCGCTCCAAAAGTAAAAAACAAAGCGTCCCCCCCCCTCTAACTTTTGAACCATAAGTTTAGAAAATACGAAAAAAATCTGAAAAGTAGAACTTTATAAGGACTTTCTAGGAAAATTATTTTGAACTTGGATGGAAACAACAGATGGAAACTGCAGTTAACCAATATAATTTGGTCCCTGAATCGTATGAGCGCCTATACAATCCAGAGGTCAAGTTTCATTGGCCCGTATTTCAAACAAAAAAAGAATTATTACTACGGAACCCTACACTGAGCGTGGCCCGACACGCTCTTGGCCGGTTTTTTTAACTCCGTTCAATCCTTAAAAACAATGCTATGCAGTTAGTTAGTGTAGTTGCTGGTATGCTATGTAGTTGTGGAATATTATTATTATTATTATTAATGCTTTCAGCGGTTTTGTTAAGATACTACAGTCACAAGGCATAAAAACTTGTGAAAGTACTGTAGTTGCCCACAAAGCGTAGATTTCTATGGAGAAGAATGGGCAAGAAACTCCATGGACATTCCATTAAATCAAAATATTGATACAAAATACAAGATGATTTTCCTGAAGTTTTCGTTTGTGAAAAGTTCTATGAACAGGGTAATAAATATATTATGGAAGCATATTACAGTTTGCAGCAGCATTAGTTTAGAATACATGTATCGAACAGCCGATTTTAAAAATAAAATACTGACGGAATAATTTCGATACTGGGCTACTGGCCCACCAGTATCGAAATTATTCGGTCAGTATTTTATTTCTATCAAATGGTTGTCAGTGGTTTAGTCAGTTTCTACTGTCTAAAAAAAAACCTTTTTCTGAGTCTGACACTTACCACTCTGCCCAGAGAGGGAAGAGTCATTTGATGATTCCCAACCCTCCAAAACAAAAAGAAAAGATGTCTCCTATACTGTAAGAAGAATCATACCGCAAAAACATAAACAACTAAACAGACACTACATATTAATCAATAATAACCACCGGCTGGCAAACGTTTACAATGATCCCCGCGGTGATCCCCGGATAAACCGGATAAACAAACACACCTGTTCTTGTCCACGGACACAATAGCGCCATAATCAATCACCAGCCTTATGCCAGTGAATAGAGAAAAAATAATATCACGGATTCATTTTGTTGCGGGGCTATTACATTAGCGATGTTGTAAATATATTGAGAAAATTTTTAATGTTTCTTTTGGTAGACCTATGTCCGTTTCTGAGCAAAGGCTTCACTCGTGGCCCTTTGGTAAATTGATCCCACTCAGAATCGACTAAACTATTTTTGAATTGGTCAACTGGAGCCGCTGCTGTCAAATTCAATGATTTATAGTCAAGTAGAAAAAACCCACAACGGAACGGAGAAGGTATATAATAATATGTATATGCGTTTTGAGTGAGAGGTTGTTTGTTTGTACACAAACGAATCTTCCCATTATCTCCAGAACGGTTTGAACGATTTAAATGCGGTTTTCTGTAATGAATTTGTTCGCATTCCTCCAAATCTGTCTGCCTGCATCAGCCAATCCGGTAACAATGAATCCAAATTGTCACGCCAGCATTTATAAAGCCTACCTGGGTGATGAATACTTTCGCGAAATTACTGTCGCATTTAGCTTATGGGGTAGCTGTATATGATGAAAGACAATGATGAAAGAACATGAAAAGGGCAAAGTATGGTACTACGTGATTCTGATGATGCTGATATTATAAAATTTAAATAAAAAACCTGCGGCTTTTCTTGGCGGCCGGAGTTACCACAAGTTTTCCTCTGTCTAGAGATAGTGGATGACTCGTAATTATGAGTATCCATCTCAACGGAGCTTATGACTTTATCATCATGTTTAACACTTCTCATCACACTATGAAGAGTTGTTTGCAGACCTAAAATGTCTGCAATATCATCAGTTTCTTCAGCACTGTCTGAGGGTCGATTTTTATCATGATCACTAATGCTATCCCAGGCATTGTCATTTGAGTTCTTATTTAGATTCTCTAAAGGTCTAATTTTGATGTCCTCAAATCGTACATGCTGTCTTCTTTGTATTTTTTTGCTGGTGGGATAGTTTTCGAGGTATTCCGAGCTGTTCGGTTCCATATTCTTTCTTGTGTTAGTATTTTCCTTTAAATGAAAATGTGAGTGAGTATTTGCCTCAGATTCTTATTAATTATGTTTATCTTGAATACATCTACAGACATCAACTTAATTACAAACTTTTAGTATTCCACTGCTACACAAAGGCCTCCGTTTACTTTTCTCTATACAATGTCATTTGGAACTCTGTTGTAAAAAAATTGGTCAGGCCACCTTTTTTTTTTTTTTTTGGTTGGTTGAGAATCATCAAATAACCCCTCTCGCACTCGGGCAGAACGAAACTCAAACTCAAACTCAAACTCAAATTCTTTATTTCAATTAAGCCATTACAGGCACTTTTGAATGTCAGAAGAACATTTCACAAAAAAAAAAAACGAAACTACGAGTGCAATACGTCATTCCGAAAGCCACCACGCCGAACCACACGCCACCGAATGCCCGCAACAGCGAACACTGCGAGCACGAAAGCACGCAGCGACGCAAACCGCAACAACGAATGCTCGAGACCCCGAATCACGGAACAACGAATGCACGCCGCAACGTGCAACCGCCGCCCCGCGACCCGGAGCCCCGCACACCCACCGCCACGGCCCACGCCACCGCGCGCCCCCGCTCCCACACCACTCGCCGCCGGTAACATCCGGCGCCGCGCAGCCCGACGCAGCAACTCCCGAAACGACGCATTGCACTCCTACGCTACAGTCACAATCACAAGGCATAATAACTTGTGAAAGTACTGCAGTTGCCAGTTCCCTAACGTAGATCTCATGAAGAAGAACGGGCAAGAAACTCCATGGACACTCTTTTAAATTAGAATTTGTTACAAAATCTTGGTACATTTTATCATTCATGTTGAGATGGTATATTATGTGAGAACTATGTAGCAAGACGTGCAAGTTAAGAGCGTCCAGAGTAAAAAGATATAATAAACAAATCAAAAAGAAAAATATATTTACACCATGGCAACTAAGGAATGACCAGTCTCCACTGACAGCGCCCGTTCACGAACATGACGCATGGATCAGCACCATCTAACTCAACCATTTTGAAGGGAACTAAATGATCCGACACACCCGCCACCATCAGCGAGACATTTGAGTGAGCATGACATTCTCTCAGCCACCAGGGCAACGTCACTAAAATATAACTAAATGTAAAATGTAAAAAGGGGCTTTATAGTACATAGTACTCACACATGTGCCATGCAATTATACAATATTAAGACATTGAATCTATACAATGCAAAGATATTTTCACAATCTTCTGCAGCCTCTACAATAACTTCACATGATAATCGATTTAATTGCCCCTATGGTTGTGGAGCAGGACCAGCATGGAGCCAAGCATTTTTATCATCAATGTAATCCCCCAACTTATAGTAAGCTTGCCTACATAGTGTGCGTTTAATACAAGATTTAAATTTTGTCTCATTTAGTTGAAGAATGTGAGGGGGTATTTTATTGTAACATTTTAAACAGTACCCCATGAAAGATGAGTCTACTTTAGCTAGCCTGAAACCTGGCTGAACTAGTTGGTCCCTATTTCTCGTAATATAGTGGTGTCTATCACCTCTTTTGCTAAATAAATGCAGATTTTTCCTGACGTACATGATGTTTTCATAGATGTATTGACAAGGTACTGTCATGATGTTAATTTCCTTAAACAGCTCTCTCAGAGAATCGCGCCTTCGTAGACCATATATGGCTCTAATGGCTCTTTTCTGCAGAATAAATATAGACTCGATGTCTGCAGCCCGTCCCCATAGTAAAATACCGTATGACATAACACTATGAAAATAGCTAAAATAGACTAGTCTCGCGGTATCTACGTCAGTAAATTGACGGATTTTCCTAACAGCATATGCTGCTGAACTCAGCCGTCCTGCAAGAGATGTTAAATGCGGACCCCACTGCAGCCTTGAGTCAATCGTTATCCCCAAGAAAACAGTTTCATTGACAAATTCTAGTTTCTCTTGATTCAATACTATGTCACAATCAGTACTTTTGACATTTGGTAGAGCAAACCTTATGCACTTCGTTTTTTTCCCATTTAATACTAAATTATTAACGGTGAACCAATTATGAACCTGCAGTAAGGCGTTATTTACGTCATCAAGATTTGTGGCACGTCTGTTTACCTTAAATATTAAAGAAGTATCGTCGGCAAACAATACCATTTCAGGTTGGTTTTCAAATAAATGGGGTAGATCATTAATATAGACTAAAAAGAGAAAGGGACCTAATATCGAACCTTGTGGCACACCCATGCTTACTTTTAAGCCCATTGAATTGACACCATTTATTTGTACTTGCTGATGTCTATCGCTTAAATACGATTTCATTAAACTGAGCGCAAGATTCCCTAAACCGTAATGTTTGAGCTTTATGAGAAGGGTTTCGTGGTTGACGCAATCAAATGCTTTAGAGAGGTCACAGAAGATCCCTATGGCATCTTGTGACTCTTCCCACGCAGTAAATATATGTTTTAATAAGGTGACACCGGCGTCAGTCGTACAACGTCCTTTGGTGAAACCATACTGTTTCTCATGTAAGATTTTGTTGGTGTTAAAGTGGATGAGCATTTGATTAAGCATTACCTTTTCAAACACCTTGCTGAAAACTGGCAAAACGGATACAGGTCTATAATTATTGGTGTCTTTACTGTCACCGGATTTGAAAAGTGGTATTACCTTGCTGTATTTCATAAGGTCCGGGAAGACTCCCTGGTCCACACACAAATTAAATATTAAGGCTAAGTACGGAGCTACAGTCTCAATAATAGCTTGACAAACTTTAATCGACAGTCCCCATAGATCCTCGGTTAATTTGACTTTAATTTCCTTAAAAGCTTTAATGACTGCTATGGGGTTTATATGTTTAAATTGAAATTCAACCGGACAGGCTGAAACGTTCGCTCTTAATAACTCAATAGAAAGCAAGGGTGACGAATTTAAGGTTTCAGTAGTTCTAAGTGGGATACCAGTGAAGAAATCTACAAATTCTTGAGCAACTTCGTTTTTAGAACTTAAAAGGCCACGTGAAGTCTCTAGAGTGATATCATTATTATATTTTTTATTTCTATTCGTTTCACTATTGATAATTTTCCAAACCGTCTTTATTTTGTTATCGGCGGATTTAATCTTGTTACTAATGAATAAGGCTTTAGCTACTTTGCAAGCGTTTTTAAAGATTTTAGAGTAACTTGCAACATATTTATTGAAAGTTTCTGAGTTCATGTAGGGCTTAAGACCGTACAACTCAAACAATCGCTCCCTACTTTTCCTAATGCCCTTAGTTGCCCAGTCACTGAACATAAACTTAGGACAAATAGATTTAGTTTTCGTTTTTATTGTATTATTGAACTCCGTGTGAATCACCGAAAAGAATTCTTCATAAAATAGATTTACATTGTCGATAATCTGGCTTGGAATGCCTAAATTACTAATTAAATTATCATTAAATTTATTTAAATTGCTGGGTGTTATCTGCCTAGATTTTATTTGGATTTTTTGTACTGGTGTGTAGGATTCAAACACAACGACTTGACCGCTGTGATCCGAAGGAAGGTAATTTACAATGAATTTATCCAAGTAGTCGCAGCAACAAAAAACATTATCCAGACATGTAGCAGTATTTGTAGTAATTCGGGTTGGATCCGAAAACACGTTTAATAAATTAAATGATTTAAAAAGATGCAAAAATCTACTGCTATTTGAATTTTTATCTAAAATATTAACATTAAAGTCGCCACATATAACCACTGATTTATTACCAGTTACAAGTTTTGCTAAAACATCTTCCATTACTGACTCAAATGTAGAGTAGTTTTGATAATTTGGGGGCCTGTAAACGCACACTATTACATGCTTATCCAGCTCAACACAAGATAGCTCAATATTATGTTCAATCGATAGTTTAACAATATCGTCACGAGTTTTGAATTTAATTAAATTTTTAATTAAGATTAATGAACCTCCTCGCAGCATCGATTTACGGTTAAAACAGCTACCCACCGTATAGTTTTCATAATTAATAAGCATTTGGTAATCCTTAAGCCAATGTTCAGTAAAACAAATAATGTCAAACATACTTTTCTCTAAAAACAATTCTATTTCTAATAATTTGGAAGAAATGCCTTGGATATTTTGGTGGAATAAATTCAAAGTGTTCTGCTGAGGCCCTTTTTTACTAACTAATTTAGAGCAAGAAGATACCTTTCTGTTGATATGTTTAACAATACTGTTAATGGTACCTTCTGTTGTCGTACTTCCTAGTTTAAACTAATATTAATATCTGGAGTGAGCCCAGAGTCTCCTGTGCCATCACCAGACAACAAGATACTATCACTTAAAACTTCTAATTGAGAGTATTCCCCGGTGACATATGGAACCTCCTCCGTACAATGATTGTAAACATTTATAGCACTAGTGCTATATTTATCTAAGGTCACCTCCTGTACATTAGTACCATGACTAATAGTCGCAGTGTCAACAATATAAGCAAACTTCGACATACTACTTATGTCTGTGTGAATATTAAAAGCTAATAGCCTAGCTATTTTGTGTCTAAACCTAACAGGTAGATACACATTACCTGGAGTCGACATAAGCTTATCAACAAAAGTGTTGATATCAAGATATACAAGCTTATCACAATAGTGACCTACTAAGAAATGCAAATGATTGTTTAACATGTGTATATAATTGTTTTTCCTATCACAAAGTCTTTCAAAATATGGAAAAGCACACAATATAATTTTCCTACAATCTAACTTTAACAACTCTGATACCCAGTCAGTGAGGTCTTCCTTTTTAATTTTAGAACTGTTACCAACACATATAGTAATGGTAGTATCAGGACCACAAACAGTTTTTGCCGCTGATGTCATAATCTGTTTAAAAGTTGACCCAGGCATACAATAATTTTGTGTACAATAACTCAGGTTATTACTAATTAATTTTCCTAGCCCTCTACCTAAACCATCAGAAAATAAGTAACTAGTATTTGTAAAATTATTATTATCATTACCAGCTGGCTGAGCCGCTGAGGGTGTGGGTGAATGGTGCTGAGACTGGGGTGTACCCATGCAGGCACAGCTACAAGAGAGGTTATTTGTCAGGGACTCATATCTCTCTGCATTGTATGTGACCAGGTCCACCAGCTCATTGGCCTCCTGCATGCGCTTACTCAGGTCTTGTTGAGAAGCCTCATATTTACTAAAAATATCCTTAATTGCATATTCCCTTACAAACAGCTCATCCTGAAGGTTCTGAGTGTCGGTATCATACAATGTCCGACATAATTGTAATTCACTGTCACACTTTTTCAGTTCTTGAATTAAATTTAAATTTTTTCGCCTTAGTTTTGTGTTTTGTTTGTTAACTTTTAGGCGTTTCAAAGATTTTTTAATGGTTTGAATTCGTTTATTGATTTGAACGAAAAGGAGTGTCAGACTTCTACTGACTAAAAACCATCCATGTTCCTTCTTAGCCCTTTATGTCGAGGCCGCGGTTTCTCTTGTGAAGAACATCATGTTGGACTGCTTTCAGTCTAACTGGTTGCATCTGGGTTCCAACGGGACGCCTACGGCTTTTTCAATGTCTGATACCAATATCTGCTTGGTCTTATCTTTCCTTTGTCACGACATGATAAAATCTGTAGCAAATTCTGTCTGAAATATCCCTACGGCCGGAACACAGGACACTATAAGAGTGAGCTGTAATCCACCACCCAGGCCATGTGTTTGTTTTTGTGTAGTTAGTGGATCTCACCAGAATCGTCATCATCCACAGCCCAAATTCATCCACTGTTGGATATAGGCCTCCCTTTTCTTGGGCCAATCTCCAAGTTCCTATGCCTAGCCTCATCCAGGTTTCCACTGGAATACTGAATAGCTTTTAGAATTATCATAATAGGTTTAAAAACTCACATACAACTTTTTGATGTCAAAATCAAAATTGTTGTCCTCTTCATTGAAATCATATTCATAGCCTTTTGTGGCAGTTTGAGCTATTTTCCTGTATGAGGGTGCATGTTGGGGCCTTTTATTATTTGGTTTACCCTTTTTTTCAACGATTTCTGGTAATTTTTGAGGCTAATTTAAAGACAATGTTGTTTATGATTATTAGTTGATGAAATTTAATGTAATTTATGATTAATTATTGGTTGATCTCTAAGATAATTGACTGTGTCCTTGTATTGTCGATCTAGTGGTTGTAACCGAGACTTTTCAGGGGATCTTGAAGGCTTAGCAAGTCAATGGAGTTCAAGAGGTTTCGCATTTCGTATCGTGGATATGTCGTGAACCATACCATTCTTCGGTAACAACTTTGTGCCTACCGTATCCTACGAATAAATGTTTTTGTTTTTGTGTTTCACCAGGAATGTCGGAGCTTTTCAATAGCTTGTGTCAATCCAGTATATTTTTTAATTTCCCCTTTTCATTTTTGCTGGTAGAATGACACTCTTCCTAGGCCTTTTGAATTCTCAAAAGTAAAGTCAACATTATTGAATAGTGGTAAATGTGGTACTTGACAAACCATTGGTTTGTTACATAGTAGCAGCTCAGAGTCTGGAATTTTCGTCCTATTAAGGCTTAGATTTAATTCCTAGCTCTGGCAAAGTAAAATTGGGTTCATCCTCATCTACGATTTATCATCTTAGTAACCTTTTCCCAACTATGTTAGGATAGGCTTCCAGTCTAACGGGATGCAGCTAAGCATCAGTATTCGACTTAAAGCGACTGCCTATCTGATCTCCGCAACCCAGTTCGTCTGAGTAAATGATATTCCTTGGTAAAACTGGGAGAAAAAACCGGGATCAATGGCTTAACGTTCTATCCGACGCAAGAGGAAACTCAATATTTTATAGGTGGTTAATCAATTTTAGATAAATTACGTTGAGATGGTTTATCATCATCATCATAAGCCTCTAATGTTCCCACTGCAGGGGCTCAGGTCTCCTCTCTAGGAGAGGGATGGGCTATAATCCACCACACGGGCCCAGTGCGGATTGGCAGATGTCACATGTCTTCGAATTTTTTGGTTCTGGGACATGCTGGTTTCCTATCGATGTTTTCCTTCACCGTTTGAAGGCCGCTTGTAAAGGTTGCTTGTAATAAAATATATTTGTAAAACTATAAATTAAAACCTGATCAAAACTTCTTTGTTGCAGGGTTTGTACTAGTACTTCACCGGCCTTCGAATCAGGTATTCTCGGAGTGCTAAATTCCATTAGACGTCTCTGACAATAATTACAAAAAACTCTTAGAAAAATAGGCATTAATCCCTAAGTCCCACGGGAAGGAAGGAAGGGAAGTTCACTGTACTCAATCAGTCGGTATCAGTGTGGGTTGGTAAGTAGATGTCCTATGTCTTCGAATTAGTACTTCTAGGACATGCCGATTTCTTCACGCTGTTTTCTTTCACCGTTTTGGGAGCAGTGTACGAAGAAAGACATAATTATGAAGTTGTGGTCAAATACAGGATAACACCAACCCAAAAACGGTTTTCAACTATTCAGTACATCATTCTGAAATCCCCCACATACAATTTTAATCTAGGTAGAGGGACTTACCATCATGTTTTATTAATTAACAACAAAATCATCATCATCAACGTCTAGTGACAGTCCCACTACTGGGCAAAGGTTTCTTCTCATCTATTGGTTACATTCAAAATATGAAAGCTCCTTGATCATAAAACCCAAAACTGTAATACCATCTACTACCCTCTGCTCTATTGTCTCAATATAGAAGTCGACAGTCCCAACCATCATCTGCCTTTTTCCAACTATGTTGGGGCAGCTTTCAGTCTTGTTCTTAAATGGCCCCTTTAGCAGAACATAATATGAATTGCGTTAACAAGCAGAAAATGGACCTGAACTGTGTCTGTGACCATTTTATTTTCCTAAATTATGAGCTATTCTCCAAAATGGTCCACAATTAATATTATAATCTACTAAAGTGATATCTGATTAAAGTTGACGTATTATGTGTACCTAATAATTAGATTATTAAAAAAATACTGTGAATATGAACCTGAATAAATCTCCTGCGTTCAATAGGTTGGATCAAAGTCAGATTAGCACTTCTTTTCTTTCGATGTGGCTTTCTTGGATGCATGAATTTCAATAATCGCTGCCGATAATAATGAAAAAGATCTGTTTGAAATTAAATCTATAACTACAAATACAAGAAAAAAAGTGTTATTGCGTATTTCGATGAAGAACTTCCTCGTAGCAGCCTGCAGACTACAATAGGTACGCCCCTATTACATGGGACTAAGCAACAAGATTTTCAGGATAGAACAAAAAGAAAAGCCGTAGTCACACGTTGTAGGTACCAACCTAAACACTTTAATACCGTGTGACTACGACTTTTCGTTTTGTTCTGTCCTGAAAATCTTGTTTCATACGTATGGACGGCGCGGTTGGCGCAGTGGCTCAAGCAATGGATTGCTGCGCTGCGTGTCGCGGGTTCTATCCCCGCACGGAACAAATTTTAATATTTGTATGACCTACAATAGTTGTTCCGGGTCTGGGTATTTGTGTATGTGAGTTAAATGTTTGTGAACGCACCCATGATACAGGAGAAATTCCTAGTGTGGGGCAACGTTTTTTAAAAAAAAATAAAATACTTTTTCAGCGTCGTTTTTTTGTCGTAGTCGGGTTTTAGTTTTTTACTTTTTTGGAAATTAGATTTTTTTTGGCAACTGTTCTATCCCATTGGACGCGTATTTTTTTTTCAAATATTTTGTGTTGATATTTGATTGTGTAATGTGAAAGTCTTTTACCCGCTTTACTTCTGGCCCAACACGGGGGCTAGATCTACTTAGAAAAGTTGGCGAGTCACCATTAGAAAAGAACAAGCAAATGTGAGCCGGCCCAAATGCTTACTGGCCTGTTCGCAGACATTATTGAATGGGAGATATCTGAGAATTTTGCTTCTGATTAAAGTTGACGTATTTAATAAACTAAGCGAAAATGCGATCAGCTGATCTTGACCGATTTCAAGAGACGGTGTTGTCATTATTAATTCGACTTGGTGTTGACGATGATGCCGTTTTCTGCCACAGAGACTCTTTTGATGGCTTTCCAGGGTTGTTGTCGAGAGCTTTGGTACCTATGCTTCTTTTTCATGTGCCTTCAAGTGGCTAGCACATCGATCAAATATTATAGTGATCGATGGGCTAGAATCTTAAAATTTATTCAGCACTAGCTGTGACCTGCGACCGACATTCGTGAAATTATTTGTTACTGCCCTATTTGAGTCAGATTTTATTAACAATTTTTTTATAATAAACCAACTTAATCTTCCTACGTTCACTGCAGCCAAGCCACCACATTTTGTCTTCAACTTTCAACATTCAGACCAGACTGACTCGGATACGTTTTTAATTGTGATTAGGCAAAGTCGCAAAGTTATGCGCAATCGGAAGAAGCGATTGAAGGTTCTGAATGGACCAATAGGTATGGTACATCTGTTCATGTGTTGAAACGTGTAAAGGATTTTGTAGTATTTATGATATCCCAGTCTTAAGTTAACATACTTAGGTTTCTGTAAAAAAACTAAAAAAGATCTTACCTCATAATCCTTGAAAAATGTCTCCTTCCTTCCGTCGTTTGGCTTAACGGCGTCATAATCGTATACTGGAGCTACCGTAGCTAAGGTATAGCTGTAGGGCTCATAGTTCTTTCCTCTGGACAGGTAGTTGGGTCTAAACGTGACCTAGAAGAAAGAAAAAAACATTTTGAATGCACGCTAGGTAACTTATAGTCATAAGATCACACCTGTATTTCCCAAAGACTTTGACAAAAGTGTAACTAATAGTACGCCACGAATACTTTTTATATTAAGTATGTTATTTACAAAAATTCAAACTCAGCGGCTGCTACTGAAAAGTTTGGGATGAAAAAACTCAATTGCATTGCCCAACTTGGGAATTGAACCGAACACTTCATGCAGCAGTACCTAGCGTTTGCGACTAGATCAAGAAGTAAAGCAAGTAAAGCATTAACAGGTAGCCTAAAGGCAAAGTATATTAATTAAAAAAAGTTCAGTGTTAGGAACGTGGCAGAAAAAAGGAGGCCTATACTCAGCGGTACGTAATGTCGGGCTGATAATATGCTGATGATGATGCATTTCATTGTTTTATTGTTAATTGGGATTTGGTTGTTACCTGGTGGTACTGGGATTGAGCTGCTATGCTGTTGTTGGGGTTCAGTTCACTCCTGGCGATGGACTCGCTGAGAGGTCGCGATGTGACAATAAGAGGAGTCGGTGGCGGCGGTGGAGCGTCATTTGGGAATAGTATGGGGCCTTTTCTGGAAAGTAATAAATTGTTGGTTAGTTTTACTCTTTATATCTCTTTGCATGAACCATACCAATGGAGAATGTATCGTTTCGGTAGTAACTGATGTTGGAAACGATAGAGTGACTATATTAATATACCATCACCCTGTAATCTCGGATGGGATAGGCGGATGTGTGTCTAATAGTAGATCTACATTTTGCCAGTTATGTTTAAGCCATGCCATATAATACTCGTAAAGACTACTTTTTAGTTAGCCCTTATTGTCCCACTCTTATTCAAAGGCCTCCCCCATTCCTTCTACTTCTAACGATGCTGTATTTCTTCTCGTCATTTGACAACGAAGCCATCTAAGACATCTCGTCATCTTCTCCTTTTAGAGGGACTACATTAAAATTATTATTTTCTGTGTTTGAAATGACGAACGTCAATAAATGTTGGTGGACGAGAGGGTCTAAAATGAAAGCCTTAGCAGATTATAATATGCATTGCGTTAAAAAGCCTAAAATGTACCTTTCATAATAGCAACTGCGTCTGTGACCTGCTGAAGTGGCCATTTTAGACGCCCTAAAAGGTGGTTCAATGACCGGTATTGCCACGCTAAAGTAAGTTCTATCACCTAATCTATTCACAACAAATATTTCAGTATTGACGCGTAATTTTAACAAAATCACCGACCACTAGAAGCCACTAATCACCTCGACTTTTCTCCCTGGCGATAAATACAAGAAAATAATTGCAGGCTAATGTAGAATCAATACTGCACCTATCTGCTTCAACCGATGGCTTTAACTGTTCGATTTAAACTTAGCCAGTTAGCACTAACGACTCCTTATGCTACCAGTTATATTTGTTGGTTTATTTGTGGAAAAGTGGGAGAGATTAATGAAAAATCTCGAGATTTATTTCGTTGAAAAATGTTGTAGAGACTGGAGAATAACATACAGTTATGGATATCCATTATTATCACTTTTATTAACTATGTTTATTATCAGATTTAAAGATACACACAGAGCGTTTCATATTCCAGTTTAGGTTTTTCAATAAAAAACAGTGAGCCTAAAAAAGACTCCTAAAATTCCCTAATTGAAAGTCTGAATGATTTTTTTGACTGTTCAATGAACATAGGGTGGTCGACAAAAAAAATGTAATTAGTCCGTCAGACCGATTTCCAAAAAATATTGGACAAAACCACGTAAACAAAAAATGAAGACAATACCGTGCTTCGAAAAGTCGTGTGACGTCACAGCTTGGTACATTTTTTACCAGAAAGTCACAAGCCCCCACTCATGATCTTTAACGCGTTTTATCTTCGTATTATTAATTTGATAAAATAAAAAACACGTATCCAATATTTTTCGATAATCTTACTGACGGACAAACAGAATCATTATAATTATGTTTTTAGTCAGGAAACATCAATATTATAAGCCCAGGTTTATTCGCAATGTTTTCCTTTCCAAGATACACTACGGAAGTACATACAAATAGAAAAAGTCTCATTGAGGCTTGTCCGGATTTGAACCCACACCCTCACGCATGAGAAGCGAGGCCTTAACTTTTGCGCCATCACGACATCAAAACAATGCTTCTTTCACAAAAATCGGGCAGTGTTTTATAGGTTAGCAGGAAACCCTTTTAGTAGTTAGACTTGTTAACAAATACTTTCGAAGTATTTTTAAAGGACGGGGAAGCAATTACTAAAAGCTACCATTGAAAGACAATACGTTTGTTTTGGACAAAAATCGGGGGCAGGATTTGTAACTTAGCCCCTTTTTTTTGGATTGTAAGAAATCATCGAACGACTCACTCTGAGCAGAGTGGTAGATATAAATTTTAACTAATGTGATTGGCCGATTTCCGCACATCTCTCGTCTCCGATCCTCTTCGCTTTGGTGGAAACCGGCCCTTTTTTTTTTTTTTGGTGGTTGGAAAATCATCAAATAACCCCCCCCCCCCCCGCTCTTGGGCAGAGCGAAGGGGAGTGTCAGACTTCTACTGACTAAAAACCAACCCAAGTTCCTTCTTCGCCCTTATGCCGAGGCCACGTCATCTCTTTCGATAATCCGCAGCCCCGACGGGCGTCGGCCCTTGCGGGCCCCTCCTTGCACCTTGCTGACCTCTCTTTGAGGCACGCGTGGAACACGAACGCGCCGTCGAACCAAAAGGAGAGAATTTTAGCGAAGTGTGCACACATTTCTGTTTACTTCTTCAGAGTATACAGGAACAATGTTATGTGTCTACCTGATCAAGGTAACAATCTACACTGGCCCTTCGCTTGTCTGCCCACCATACACTAAAGTGCAGTAACAGCAAAATCACGATTTCGAGTAAAACGCATTTAAAGTTAAGAATTGATTTTAAAAAATCAACAGAATGTATAAGCAAAAAAATTTGAATGCAGAAAGGTTGTAAAGGCATAGGTTCACACGTTAAAGCAATAAAAAAAAAATATCTTAATAACTGAATTTAATATGGCCATTTATTCTTTTTGGTGCCTATTACTGCATAGCCTTTTTTGTAAAAAATACCATTTTAAACTTAGTAAAATGCAGCAAAAAGCCCTATTACTGCGTTTGGATCAGTTATTTTGTCAAGAAACCCAACTAACATGCAGTAAGGTCAAAAAAATACTGCATTTTAGTTAGTTTTTTAAGAAAAAAGTGTTCAATTTACTAGTGCAGTAAGAAAAATAGCTAGTTCACATTTTAAAGACCGTTTATTTCTTATTATTTAATCACAATAATTCAACTCACTTATGTAAAATTTACATATCAAAAATAAAAAAAAAACATCTAATTAATAAAGGACCCTGCGCAGAATGCACAACCTCCTTTGACAGTTTTCTCTTATTAAAACATTAACTGCACTTTAGCTAGGAATAATCATATCTGTGTCATTATGCTATCCAAACTAATCTGCAGTAATGCTGTATTTTACTGCGTGTTAGTCAGTTTATAATGATAAAAGAATGTTAAGTATTCACAACTAAAATGCGACAAGCTTTGATTTTACTGCATTTTAGTTGGGAGTTCGTGACAATAAATTGTATTTTCTTAATTTGCAGTAAAAATAGCTTGTATGGCGGTAAATTTTACTGCGTATTAATTTTTTTTTAAATTTTTTTCCAGAAATATAAAACTATCTAAAGAACTGTAAAATTATATTGCTTACTGCATTTTAGTTATGAAACCTTAAAATTTTATCTGCAGTATAATTTATACTGTATTTTAGTTGGGAAATCACGCCAAATTGTTAATTTTTTTCGTTTGCAGTAAGTGAAAACTGTTAAATAAAAACCATTCTAATAGTCTTAGAAATAAGTAAGTTAATTCAATAGAAAGCTTAGAAACCCGCTTTCAGAATCACTAATAAAACGAAAAATCACAAAAGGGCTGTTACTGCTCTTTAGTCTCTGGTGGGCAGTTGTAGTGTTAGAACAATAGCAAACGCAGTTTTTATACATTCGGTGGGACCGAGGTTTGACAATAGCCATGTGTTGACTGCAAAACACCTATGTTAAATAAACATGTATTAGAGTTGTTAGAAAAGGTCAAAACATCACATTCTTTTTTAAAACTTTGTTAATAGTATATTCTGTATCTTGTGTTTTGTCGAGTGTATGAATGAATAACCTAACATTCGGGGATTAGGTAGAACAGTTTTTGCCAATTACGTTTAGGTTCCATGTGGTAATGACCTCCCTCAGGATATTAGGATGGTAAACACTCAGTTCACTTTCAAATTAAAAGCTCGTGAACACATTCACAAGAAGTTGGCAGATTCGTCTCAAAATTAAGTTGTTTTAGTCTTTCTTGCTTATCTTTCAGAACTTTATATATTTTATGTATGTATATATGTATGTATGTATTTATTCTTATTTCATAAGTATATCTTTTCTAACATGATTTTCTGTTTTTGCACCTACTGTGTATTGTCTCTGCATCACCCTAAGGTAGACTGGTAGAAAATGCCCAAGGCATTAAGTCCGCCTTTGTACGTTTTGTTGTGCATAAAGTTTTAATAAATAAATAAATAAAAAAAATAACTGCCTCGTTGGTCTAGTGGTCGCAAGCGCGACTGCTAGCGTGAGGTCCTGGGTTCGATTCCCGGGTCGGCCAAAAAAGTGCTATTGGGTTTTTCATTAGAAATTTCCCAGTAGTAGGCCGGAGTTTGGAAGTTGGCGGTATAATACCCCCGTGCCTCGGAAAGCACGTTAAGCCGTTGGTCCTGCGCCTGATCTCTCTCCGGTCGTGTCGGATTGCCGTCCCTGAGGACTATGAGAGAAAAGGGAACAGAGAGTGCACCTGTGCCTGCGCACACACTTGTGCACTATAATATCTCCCGCGCAGATGGCTAATCTCCGCTGGGATTGGCCGCCGTGGCCGAAAAACGGTCAGGTATTATTATGATGTACTAGCTGACCCGCGCAACTTCGTCTGCGTCACATAAATATAGCTATAACCTTTCTCGATATATCGACTATCCGACATTAATTAAGCTAAATCGTAACAAACAAAAAATCTTATCTTTCCTCTTTATTACAATAGTTTAGATGGTTTAGATCAGGGCTTTGAATACCGTTAAAAATTAGGTATCGTTACCTCCTTCATTCGAAGGTAACGTTAATTTCATAGGTAACGTTAAGTCTGGTATCGATAGTTGGGTGGACTTTTACCGGTAATTTGACTTAACGTTATCAATGATTTACCGTTAAATGATAGTGTTATCAGGTAACGATACTTGATACCGATACCAAATTAACCCTTTATGTAACGGTATTTTTCTTTCATCTCTTTCTTACGACGCATTTATGTCGTCATAATAGCTTTTTTTTCTGTTTCCACTTGCTGTGAGTTTAGTCGCCACCCAAAACCGAACGCAAACGGTTTATCTGTTCATTTAGTATATAAAATTACCTACGTGGGTTAACCGAAATGGAAGGTAAGTGACTGTAACGGTAAAAGTATCGATACTTTTACCGTTACCAGGGAACATTAATAAACTGATCCGATACCAAATTACCGATACCAGTGATAACGTTAATAAATTAACATTATGAAAATATCGTTACTTACCGATACTTTTATCGTGAATTTGGTAACGTTAACAAGCCCTGGTTTAGATTAGCTTAGATTATATATTTTTTTTTTTATATTTTTAATAATAAATTTATTTATTGGCAAAACAAGTAAATTACATGGTCGTGAATCACTGGTGCCTGTGGTAGGTAGTGAAACACCTGTATTACAGGTCACCAGGTTTCCACTCAGAAAGCATTTACAATATCATTGCTAGGTAAGTACCAAATAACAAAAATAAAAATATTAAAACTATGAAACAAAAGCAAGAAGTTAATATAAGAACAAAACAATGTAGAACAATTACTTAAGGTGTGTAGGAGTGTGTGTATGTGAAAGTGTGAGTGTGATTGCGCGTGTGTGTTTGTGCATGAGTGTGTGTAAGTGTGTATGTGTAAGTTGTGCCTGTAAGTTGTAGGTTAATCAGGCCAAAACCTGCAACAGACCCTCTGTTGCGGTATAAGACTGCTGTAGTAGCCAATCCTGAACAGTTATTTTAAGGTCGTATTTGTTTAGTTGGTGCACCGATAGAATTTTGTGAATTTTATTATAGAGGTATGGTCCCAGGTAAACAAAGAAGTGACGGCTAAATGATGTTTTGGTTGGGAAAGATGCGGCAACAAGGCGGCTTCGACGCACTGGTCCTGGTGTGTACTGTGACAGGGAGTGCTGTTTGATGACTGTGGCCAGAATAAATAATTGCCTTACAGTCAGTACTTGACAGTATTCGTAAAGTTCAACTGTGGGAAATAGGCGGGGTTTGAAACAACAAACTTTAAGGACCGCTCTTTGGGCGCGCTCGACCTTTATCAGGTTAGATTTGGCGGCACCTCCCCAAGTCGTGTTGCAATAGCTCAAGATCGATTGACACAGCGCTTGATAGACCATCTTCATAATATCTGCACCGGCGGATTCTCGCAATTGCTTGAATATATAAATGAGCTTCCGTACGCGGTTAGAGAGGTGATCTATATAATTTTTGAATGACAGATGATTGTCTATCACGACGCCGAGGTACTTGATGTGTGTGACTTTCTCTATACTAGAAGCGTTATCAGTAGCAGTAACTTGAAGAAGTGCATCAGATTGAATTGCGGCACTGCGAATGGAAAAGTTTATCAACTTTGTTTTGGAAACGTTCAGGGTAAGTAAATTGTTTCTCAGCCAGTCATTAACAGCATTAAAGCCTCTCTGTGCAAGTCGATACGTTTCAGCCCAATTGTTCGAGGAAAATACAAGCGCTGTATCATCCGCATAAGAAACTATCGTCCCGTTTTCCATTACAAGATTACACAAATCATTCATATAACATAAGAAAAGGCTCGGTCCAAGGATGCTGCCTTGGGGTACCCCGTAAATAATTGGTATCTCCGAACTAATGTGTGGTCCTATCTTTACACATTGCGTTCTTTCACTGAGATAGCTCTCGAATAGGGACAACTGAGTGCCTCTAATCCCCATATTCTCCAACTTTTTTAACAGGATTGGAATCGAAACCGTGTCGAAGGCCTTTGCAAGATCCAGGAATAGGGCGACACATTTTTGGTTTTTATCAAGCTTTCTTATTATGTGGTCAACCAGGTTATGTACTGCATCAGCCGTTGATGTTTTTTTACGGAAGCCAAATTGGTTATTTGAGAGGAGTTTACGTGATTCTAAATAATCTACAAGTCTAATATTTATAATTTTTTCAAGAATTTTTGACAAAGCTGGTAAAACTGAAATAGGCCTGTAATTTTCAACACGGCTTCGATCCCCTGATTTAAAAATAGGGTGAAGGAGGGCTCTTTTAAATGCATCGGGAAAGATGCCAGTCTTTAAACTTAAATTACATACGTAGGTGAGTGGAGGCACTATAATAGAACTATACTTTTTGAGGAACCCTGAGGAGATGCCGTCATAACCAACCGCACAATCGTTTTTCAATGACATCAACAGCGCATGTACCTCTGTGTCATCTGTGTCCAGAATTACAAAAGAATCCGTCACAGAATCCACTGAAGCATGGGAACAGGGAGTATTATTAATGTTTTCCGCTAGCTAAATTAAAGTGTGAATAATTACTATCTGTACTTGTAAACATTATGATGCAGTAAATATTTTGAATTTGAATTTCCCGGAGGCCAGCCATAATCCCCCGTACCTACATTGCGACGCAACCCGCGTAATTATTTTTCCGCGCGGGTATTTTTACATTGCGATATCTTCTAAGATATTTGTTTAAACTGTATACAGTAAAGAGCACAAATATTCTACATTAAATTTCCGTTTTAACGAACACATTTATTTAGATATAGATTAATACCATATGGGTTAAATAAGCTTCGCAAAAAATAATTATTTTTAACCTAACATTTTAATAGTAAAAAATGGTTACAGTGAGTCAATCTTAAAAGATAGACAGATGCTGTCGCGGACTTTTTTTTAGAACTTTTAAAGACGAATAATTACTTCATACATGATATTCTCGTAACTTAAACCGTTTTCGCAGCGCACGCAACGGAAGCTCTCAGAAAGGAATTTTCTTTTCCCGTTTTTGCAACATTTCTCATTTATGCCCCGCTCCTATTGGTAGTAGCGTGATGTTATATAGCCTATAACCTTCCTCGATAAATGAACTATCCAACACAAAAAGAATTTTTCAAATCCAACCAGTAGTTCCAGAGTTTATCGCGTTCAAACAAACAAACAAACAAACAAACAAACAAACAAACTCTTCAGCTTTATAATATTAGTATAGATTATACTTACTTGGCTTGTTGTCTATCTTGTAAAAACTGGACGGCGTTGAACGGCAGTCGATGTTGCTGTAAGTAGCTTTGTTGTGTGGGATCCTGAGTCCTCACTGCTGGCAGAATGAGGAGTAGGAGGAAGAACATGGCGCTGCCTGGAGTGGATATCTGAAAGAAAAGAAGATCGTCATCATCAGCTGCTATAATACGCTTATTTATAGTAGTTTATTCCCACAAAACGGCACGGAAGTGACAAACATCGAGGGAGTAGAGTGCGCATCTTCAACGGAGACACCATGGCTCGTCTGCGTGGAGGTTGCGCTAGCTCTGTGCCACTAGCAAATCTTCGTACAGCAGGTACGTAGATCGTGATACAAGGGCAGCAGCATCCACCGCAGCAGCCACCACCACAGCAGCCACCGCAAGGTCTGCAGCCTCCGCACATTTTTATTTTATTGCAAGGTAAACGAGTACCTACTCAAAAAGCCTAAAATAGGTCCGAAGTTAGAAGAGTCCTAAAGTTGAGGAAAGTCACAATTTTTAATACGTTTTTTTGGGAGTTTTATTATAATTATTATAATGTGTACCACACAAGTGATTTGATTGTATAATGATAATGACAAATGATGTTTATTTTGCAAATAGGTTTAAACACTTTCACAAGTCACTTTATTTTCCCGTCGGGGCTGCGGATTATCGAAAGAGATGACGTAGCCTCGGCACAAGGGTGATGAAGGATCATGGGTTGTTTTTTAGTCAGTAGAAGTCTGACACTCCCCTTCGCTTGGGTTATTCGATGATTTTCCAACCACCAAAAAAAAAACACTTTTTTTTAAACTACATAGATGGGGCCGGTGTTTCGTACCTGACTACTCCGAGAAGAAACATCCGAAACAAACTCAGAGGTCATAGTCTCTTTTAAGATCCAGACATAATCTTGGTATAGGTACACACATTATAATGCCAAGAGCATTCCTTGTTACTTGGGGTCGTTGCTAAACTTTTTTTTCTATTCCAAAGAACCACATGGCCAGGAGCTACTAAGACTCCATCATTGATTCCGGCAAAATGATGTCAGTCTTAAGTCTAGAATCATGGCAAGGTAATAATTATGGGTATACTTTACTCATCATTAGGTGTACCTATTTCCCGCCGGGGTTGCGGATTATCGAAAGAGATGACGTGGCCTCGGCACAAGGGCGAAGAAGGAACATGGGTTGGTTTTTAGTCAGTAGAAGTCTGACCCCCCCCCCCAAGAGCGGGGGGGGGGATTTGATGATTTTTCACCCACCAAAAAAATAAAATAAAAAAGGTGTACCTACCTATTTTGAAAAAATAATCTCTGGTGGAGCGGCAAATCATTCGTTGCATTTAGCCTCCCTGCAGCCTTTGGTAAATCTTGCCTCAACAAGTGAACAACCACTGACTTCGGTAGTTATGAGTATCAAACTTACTCAACGGTTAATGTTCTGATTTTCACATGGTTAACTATAATTATCATTGTCAGGTTAGTTCGCGATTTCTTATAACTGAGTTTAGATCAATGGATTACGTTTTTGTGTGATAATAAATTAATAAAACTTCGATTAGTGCGTGTGAAATGAAGTTTTAGCTGTCAGCACAAAAGTTACTGGTAGGTACATAATTTAATAGTTGAACCTAGTTTATTTAAATTCAATGTTTTAGTTACGCTAACTTTTTTTTTTTTTGGTGGGTGGAAAATCATCAAATAACCCCTCCCGCTCTTGGGCAGAGCGAAGGGGAGTGTCAGACTTCTACTGACTAAAAACCAACCCATGTTCCTTCTTCGCCCATGTGCCGAGGCCACGTCATCTCTTTCGATAATCCGCAGCCCGTTAAGCTACCTTGCATTTACTTTTAAGATTACACATACTATACATTTAGAGACTGATGTTAAACACGGAGCAAACTCGATATGTAATGGGCGGTGATCCAACCCCAGACCAAACTAGGTAAACGCAGCTTAACCTTAAGATCAACCCGACTGGCAGTTTTTATTAAGCCATGAGCTCCTCCTGGTACACCAACAATAATAAGTATTTTTTTTGGAAAAGTCATTCCAAAAAAATCTGCTCCTATTAACGACTTATGAGCCTTTGCGCACCTATTTAGGCTATCAGGAAACAATAGACTAATAGGTTTCATTAATCAAAGGTTCCTTAATGAGGGTCGAAAATAAAACATCCCCTAAATGAAAGTTCGGGAGCTACGGGCTAAACTATGCTAACAAACAAATGAATGTGTTTAGTTTCAAGCGTAGTGCGCCGCTTTAAAACGATTTCATGTAGTTTACAGACACGGTTGAATTTTGTAATCGATTTGTTCACATTTTCTATGTTTTAAACATAACATAACAACACGCCTGTAATCCCTGAGATCTAGCTAAAGCTATAGCAGCTATAGTCGAAGCTATAATTAAATTTCGCCAGTAATATTTTGGAGCATTATTTGGTGTATTTTGGAGCGAGCCGGATGCCATCAACCGGGCACAAATGAAGACGCCGTGGCTGTTACGGAGAAATTTCTGACGTAAAAACCCAATAAAACTTTGGCCGATATAGGAATCGAAACCAGGACCTCATGTACAGAAGTGTTTTTTTTTAATTAATTATAAATGGGCCTGCTCTTGACCTCAATCTTGCCCTAAGGACAGAGATGATGTCGACGATGGAACGAGCTTACCCAGAAGAAGCCTGTTTACTCGCGACTTAAACAGATTAGGGTTATATGAACTCGGAAAAACCGACGCAGGCAGGGAATTCCAGTCCTTGGCTGTGCGCATAATAAAGGAGTTGGCAAAGCGCTTCGTTCGAATGTGTGGAATGTCGACTAGGTATCGGTGATACCCTGCAGTACGTCTAGTCTAGTCTCTGTTTTACGTCCATCACAACACCATCTCAGGTCCAGTTGAATACTGTTGAGAACTAGCTGTGCTGTTTTGTGTGCACTTGTGGCTGTGTGTGTATTTCCGTCTCTCTGCCATACCTAGTTGTACAGGGTGGAAGGAAGGGAAACCGATGCACTAACGTTTATCTATTACATATCAAGTATATAAGCATATCATTCTAAACCACCATCGTAAAAAAAGTGAAACCCTCCACACTTCCAAACAGAAACCGCAATCAAAAACGCTCTAACCATTCTCCAATAACCGTACGATTGCATAAAACAACGAACTCTGTCTAATTAGCTAAGTTTATTAACTCATCGTATAGCTGTAACAGTTACCCGGTTCCCACACATCGATGTGATAACATCTCTGACGGCATGTTTTCTTTACATTTCTCGGTACAATATGAATTTATTAAAGTTCTGGGATATTCTTATGTAATGAATGGGGAGGGCTATGCTCGGAGTTTCCTTGCGTGATCGAATCAGAAATGAAGACATCCGCATGAGAACCAAGGTTACCGACATAGCCCGAAGAATCGCCAGACTTAAGTGGCAATGGGCAGGTCACATTGCTCGCAGAATGGATGGGCGATGGGGCCGAAAAATTCTGGAGTGGCGACCGCGAACCGGAAGACGTTGCGTTGGAAGGCCTCTCACTACTATAGGTGGACCGATGACCTGGTGAAGGTTGCGGGGATCCGCTGGATGCGATATGCACTGGACCGGTCAATGTGGCGACACTGAGGCCTATGTCAAGCAGTGGACGTCTTTCGGCTGAAATGATGATGATATATTCTGATTTAGGTTGGTAGCTTGAGGTATATAAAATAGTAACTGCGCTTTAGGCATGGTTGGTCTCTTGATGGGTGACCAACCGTTACATACGAGTTTCCTCTGTGCCATTATCTTTGGTAGTCGTTACAGGTAGTTAGTGACCTGACAGTCTCTTAATATTACCTAGTATTAACTGGGTTGTGGAGGTCAAATAGGCAGTCGCTCCATGAAAAATACTGGTATTCAGCTGCATCCAGTTAGACTGGAAGCTAGCCCCAACATAGTTGGGAAGAGGCTAGGTAGATGATGATAGCTGTAACAGTTACCTGCTTCCCACACAGCGGCGTGATGTGATAACATCTCTGACGGCATGTTTTCTTTAGATTCGCGGTACTGTATGGATTTATTAAAGTTCTGGGATATTCTGATTGAGGTTGGTTGGCTTGTGTGTTTGTTTTAAAATATTGGTTGGTAGTAGATGTTGTGATGTCTGGTTAGGAAAGAAAGATAGAAAGAAAATACTTACCTATAATAAAAAAAGTCATGGTTTTTTAATGTTTTGTCTGTCTGTTTGTCCCGGCTAATTTTCAAAACCGTTAGACATTATTTTGAAGGTAGGTAGTTTACGGCAGGAAATGAGGAGGTAAGGAGTCGGTAACTTAAGCAACTTTTATTAACTGACTTCCAAAATGGAGGAGGTTACAAATAGATAGCCAGTGATGTGATCGTTCGGGCTGTTAACTCATAGGTCTCACGTTAGTTACCAAAAACCCTACCTCTACATTTTTGGATTTACAGTAGGTGGCCAAATTATTAGGGACAGTGCTTGATTTTATGGAGTTTATAGTTTATTAAGTATATTTGAAAAACTATGTTGAATTTAAAGGGTTATTTTATCTGATATAGCTACTGCTACTATTATTGTTTTTGCCAAGTGACAACACAGTGAATCCGTGCATCATTTGTCAATTTTGGGACGTTTCTTCTAATTCGGTCATTGTCTGTTGAAAAGCGCGGTTCGCAGTTTATTTTTGAATTTTCAAGAAACTGTTTTTCATTTGATTTAACCGACTTTTTTTGTCTAAAATAATCAAAAGGTAAGTAATGCCCAGTAGTAAAATAGTTTTGCTATGTTTTGTCTATGAATTTACATTTCATTAATAGTTAAACGCAATATCCTCAAATTTCCATTTTTTAGGATAGACAAGGCTTTGGACACCTCTCCAAGAAAATGTAGAGAGATACTAACATTGTTACTGCACTCCACTCATTCCCAGAGAGCCATAGCTGCTATGGCTGAGGTTTCAAAATCTGTCGTAAATCGAATAAAAATTAAAATTGACAATAAAAAGACTCTTGAGGCAATTCGGGTTGGCAAATGTGGCAGAAAAAGGATCACCACACTTCTTACCGATCGAAGAGTTAGGAGCATCTGCCTCGAAACTCATAAAAAGAGTGTTGCTCATTTGACCACGATGATGAACGACGAGGGTGTAAGGATTTCGGAAAAAACAATGCGTAGGTGTTTGGTCGAATAGAACTTGATGAGACGGCGGCCTTAAAAAAAACCACGCCTAGTGACAGTATGAAAAAGAAACTACTCCAATGGGCCAGACAACATCGAAATATGACTGTCGCACGTTGGAGTCGAGGAAAAATAACTTGTTTTAATAATGCTATTAGTCAATAACTTTTCTACTATTTTCTACTATTCATTCTGTTAATTTACAGGTGTGCCTTTCAGACGAATCAACTTTTCAAATTTTGGTCGACAAAAGTTCTTTTGTATGACGACGCCCTGGTCAACGATTCCACACCGATTGCATCGTAGAGAGGGTTAAACATCCGGTTAGTGATACGGTTTGGTCTGTCATCTCAGTCAAAGGCATGGGGCGCCTATACAGCGTAAGAGGAACGATGAAACAAGACCAATACAAGCGAGTATTAGAAACCCAGGTATTGCCGCAGGTCAATGAATGGTTCCCCGAGGATGTCGAATACATTTTTATGCATGACTCAGACGCAGCCACAAAGCCAGAAGCGTTATTCTTATTCTTTATTGCACACATAAAATAACAAATATAAACAAAAATTACAATTATAAAGATTATGTACAAAGGCGAGCTTAACCCAGAACTGCACTGCACACTGCACTGGCGTTACTGCATTTTTGGCTGAAAGAATGACACTGTTTTGCCTTGGCCAGAGAATTCAACTGACATGAATCCCATTGAAAAAATGAAAACTCACCAAAAGGGGCCATTGCCAAAGAAGTGTCTACCACCGAAAGGAAACTTATAGAAACCCTCACCAGAGAATGGCATCATAATGCCCAACTAAAGGAAAATGCAAAACATTCTATTTAGAGCATGCCCCGACACATAGAAGCTCTTATTTCAGCAAAGGGTGATACCACCCTTTGCTGAAATAAGAGCTTTACCAAATATTTTTTTTTTACCTGTTTAATAATAAACAGTTTTGTATACATTTTGGATTTTTTGTGATCCCAATAGAACATAGATACTAATAAAAAATATATAAGAGACCTACAACCAATTATATATATATAAAAAAAAAAAAAAAAAAAAACATTTATTACACAAATCAACTTTTTTTTTTCTTTATATATCTGCGATCAGTGCTGGGCACTATAAGCAAATTAGGTGAGTGCGATATGTCGGTTAGAGTGCGCCCCCCAGTGAGGGCGTCTCCTCATCGTCTATTCATTTATTCTAAATGATGTCCTTCCGCTTGAGGCGTTTTATGTAGCTACGTATCGTAAGCTGTGTTGCCAATGTATTGGGATGTTTCACTAGCTTCTCCCGGTATTTTGAGGTGACGTTTAGGATTTCTTCCTTTATTGTGGGCATTTTCAGATGTTCATGAATCTCCTGGTTTGTGATATACCATGGGACGTTGCTGATTGTTCGCAGTATTATATTTTGCATTCTCTGCAAGCATGAGATGGTTGAATTGCTGGCGCTACCCCAAAGTTGGACGCCGTAAATGAGTAGCTTGTTTGACAATTTGCTGTTACGACCCAGAAGCCAGTATAGGCGCTTGAAGCGGATGTTAAGTTCATCTCTCTTTTTTTTCACATGTTGGTTCCATGTCAGGCGCCGATCGAGATGTAGCCCAAGATATCGGACACTGTTCTGGTGTGGTAATGTGGTATCTTCCAACTGGACAGGTGGGCAGTTGCCTTTTCGTAGAGAGAAGGTGACGTGGAGAGATTTAGAGGCATTCGCTTTGATTCGCCAGTCCTGTAGCCACTTGGTTGTTTTATTTAATGCATTCTGCAGGAACTTTGAGGCAGTGCTCGGATCTTTGTCGCTAGCAAGGATGGCGGTATCGTCCGCGAACGTTGCGATTGTAGTATTATCTGCTTCAGGTAGGTCAGCTGTGAATATGGCATACAGCACAGGTCCCAGAACAGAGCCCTGAGGGACGCCAGCGCGTATCTCCGAGAATTCTGACACTTTATCTCCTTCCTTAACCTGGAACAGTCGTTCTGTTAGGTATGAAGCCAGGATTTGATGATAGCTGTGTGGGAGGTAATTTTTAAGTTTGCATAGAAGGCCATCATGCCACACTCTGTCAAAGGCTTGCTTAATATCTAAGAATACAGCAGAGCAGACTGAACAAATCAACTTAAACTCGAAAATTCAAAAATCTTATTACTGTCCCTATTAATTTGGCCACCGATGGTATGTGCATATATAATATTATCTTTTTACCCGACTGCGGCGAAGCCCAAAAGGAGGGTTATGTGTTTGACGTGCATGTATGTATGTATGTCCGTTTCTTTGTTCCCTCATAACTCCTAGACGGATGAAGGGATTTGAATGAAATATACGTCGTTAGATTCGTCTTGATGGCGCGAGTGTTATAGGTTACATTAAAATTAAAAAATTGCGGATTTTGGGGGCTAAATCGCGGAATTCAAAAACAATTTTTTTTCCAATACCATCGAGTAGAATATCAAAATAAAGGGGTTTAAAAGGAGATTACAAAAACATATAACACTTATATGTTTAAAAGAAATTCAAAGTTACAAATCCTATAAACAAGCACAAAAGTTAATCATCTGCGAAGAATTTTACGCGACCAACGAAAGAACAAACACATAAGAACTAAAAAGTTGGAAATAAAAAAAGTAGTTAAAAAACTAAAAAACCCGACTGAAAAAACTGAAAAGCCAAAAAACAAGCACATTTGAAATTACTTAAACAAAACTTGAAAGCAGGCGGGGTTCAATTGAATATTAAAAATTTGAAATGAAAAAAAAAGAACCCCGCCTGCTTCCAAGTTTTGTTTAAGTAATTTAAAATGTGCTTGTTTTTTGGCTTTTCATTTATATATTTATATGTGTATGTATAATATTATCACTTTCTTCGGAGAAGGAAAATATCGTGAGGAAATCTGCATGTCTGAGAGATATTTCTTCATCATCTGCCTAGCCCTTTTCCAACTATATTCAGGTCGGCTTACAGTCTAACCGGATGCAGCTGAATAACAGTGTTTTACATGGAGCGACTGCCTATCTGACCTCCACAACCCAGTTAATACTAGGTAATATAATACCCTTTGGTAAGACTAGATGTCAGAATTTCAGATCACTGACTACCTGTAACGACTGCCAAAGATCTATATCCATGGCAGCCGATTCTATATATATGGCAGCCGGGACCAACAGCTTAACGTGCTTTCCGAGGCACGGAGGAAACTCGGTATGTCGGGCGGTCACCCATCCACAGACCGACATAAGCAAGCAACCAAGACACATGCTGGCAAGATATTTCTTGACAGCATGCAACGCCAATTCAGAGGCCCATGGGCGGCTTTAAAACTCAGACAACAGGCAAGGCACTAAATACACGACAAAGAAGACGACCGTAGTAATCAAGAATTAGCAATACTTACGAAATAAAGAAAGAAATAATGAAAGAAAGAAGGAAAGAAAGATTGCTTCTTAATAAGTCCCAGTGAAACAGTTTTGTTTTAACTTTTAAACGAGCAATGAGCACTTTATAAATCTTGAAACCTCTTTTACAAGTACGGGAGCTATTAGAGAATTTATTTTAAAAACGATTTGTGAAGTAAAGGCGAGAATAAAGTACCTGTGTGGTATAGTTTATGTATTGCGGTGGTTTGAATCGTGGAGTTAGTAGTTATTGTTGATAAATAAGAATGTAAGTATTTAAAGTGTGAAATGACCCAGTGTTATAGTAGCAGGAAGCTAACATGTTTTGACCGAATGGTGGCCAGGGGCGTCCAAAAGCGCGTTGGGTTAACGGTATCATCGACGATATTCGCGGGACAGCTGATGTTTGAGGTACGCACAGAACAAAGGTAAAATCGCAGGAAAAACCTGATGAAAATGAGACGCACAGAACTGACAATAGTGGCAGAAGAAAGGGGAGACCTATAACCAAACAGTGAGTGATGAGTGATGACCGGGCTGAAATGATGATGATGAAGTCATGAAGGCGTAAGTAGGTTCTTTCCTTTTCGGGTTGCCAAATTAACGAAACAGACAACTTTTATAATAAACCAACAGAGGTAAGTAGGTTCAAAGTCAGTGCGATCCATAATGCGAAAGTTAGTGAGGACAGATATAGATGGATGTTTGTTATTCTTGCACTCAAATAAAAATAGGTAAAAAAACTTTTTAAGTTAAACGGTTTTATGTTAAACATACATTGCAATGTTTAAGATAAATGTACTAAAAACCAAAAATAATAAAATAGATACAGTCGTGGGAAAAAACCGTGGGGCACGTCAATTGTAATTTCCGCAGCACGACAGTTCCGAATTGACGTGCCCCACGGTTTTTTCCCACGACTGTATCTATTTTATTATTTTTTGGTTTTTAGTACATTTATCTTAAACATTGCAATGTATGTTTAACATAAAACCGTTTAACTTAAAAAGTTTTTTTACCTATTTTTATTTTCTAGTTTTTAGCCGCCATCTTGGATTTTAATTTTATATAGTATATTGTATTCTGCTTGTTGAGCCCTTTCATTTGATACCCATATTGATGGGATTAATAAAACATAAATTATCCGCCATTTTGTAGCGGCGGCCATCTTGAATTTATAATGCTAATGAATAAATATAATTGTATTGTCACCAAAATCCAAAGTGTATACAAAATTTCAGATTAATCGGTTGACAGGAAGAGGGTGAAACTTGAATTACTAAATTTGATCCAAGAATAAAACAAACGGGGTGAGCTAAATAAAACCGTTTAAAAAACTACGTAACGGATTTCGATGAAATGGAGCACATAAATAGTATAAAACCTGATTTTACACGTATTACATGCGATCATGGGACAAAACCCGAAGTCCACGCGGCCGAAGCCGTCGGCATATGTTAGTACTCAATATGAAGACCTAGGTAAAATTGTCCACAGTCAAAGTAAACAACCTTTTAATCTATCATCATTCATCATACAAAAAAAAACATATATTTCTTTCATTCATCAAAAACCTCAGCAACAATGGCGACGCATGCAAATGGCGGCAGTTCGCACGGGGCGCGGGAAACAATCGGGTTGCCATGACGACGGCAATATGGCGGACGAGTCACACGCGGCGTTGAATCGAGATAACTACGCATTGTTTGTGATTGATTGGGACAAAGTAATTATTGACAAGGATTATTTTTAGGCTTAGATGTGGTATTTGTTTAGGTGGACACTGGGGGATATTAATTTCTTTTAGTAATGAGTAGAAATGCAAGTCGACATTAAGAAAACATAATAATATGCCACAATACAAGTGTGCTAGGAACATAGCTTCTTTAACGGTAGCGGAAAACCCCTTCACAACGTACCGGCGGCGTGATGTTATGTTATGAATTGGTGGTAAAAAGGGAATTCAGCAATTTCAGTCTTTTTGCTATCATTTTATTGAGGAGTTCCGTTGCATCCATCAGATTCTGACTTGATGATCATGGGACCACCTGGGAAGTACCTTTATCCTTTCAAACAAAAAAAAAATCCAAATCGGTCCAGCCATCTTCAAGTAATCGGGGAACAAAACACACCCTCATTTTAGAATTCGGTTAAAAATAGCATTGCTAATAACTTTTATTGCTGTAAATCCCAAAATATCCCAACCATACCTATTATATACGAGGTTTTGAATCCACTACCCACCACTTAAAAAGCCGCTCCACTCACCTACAAACCATCACGGCAATAAACGTATGTAGCAAACAAAACGATAGCACCCCAGAGGCCTATACAGCGTGTTTGTTTTACGATATACACAGGATGTTCACTCAGCTCATAAATATTGTAGGAATGCCAGTTTTATTACGAGTTTAGCTTTTTGTGTGGTTTTTGTTGAGGAATGAAGCAAATTATCCTCTTTGAGGGAATAAGGTTAAAAAAAGTATTTAACAAGAGGGAGAGTAAATATAGGGAAAATTTATCAATAACGCACTGTTTTTTTTTGGATTGACGTCTCCATCTGTCAAGGCTTTTCCCAACTTAGTGTTACTCTAATTTTTTGTCAATTTGTTTTTATCCTGTGTGAAACCTATAAATATTTTTTCTTTCTTTCTTTCTTTAAGCGGATGCAGCTGAATACAAGTAATTTAGATGGAGTGACTGCCAATGTGACCTCCATAACCCAGTTAATACTGGACAATACGATAACATTGGTGAGATTGGTTGTCAGACTTCCAGGCAAGCCCTACAAATGACAGTCAGCAACGTGCTTTTCGGATGCTCACCCATCCACGAACAAACCTAGACAAGTGCTGCTTTACCTTGAAGATCAATCCATGCAGCTGTCATTATTTAGCTACGAGTTTCATCATCATCATCATTTCAGCCAAAAGACGTCCACTGCTGAACATAGGCCTCCCCCAGGCGTCGCCACATTGACCGGTCCCGTGCGTCTCTCATCCAGTGGGTTCCTGCAACCTTGACCAGGTCATCGGTCCACCTAGTGGGAGGCCTTCCAACGCAACGTCTTCCGGTTCGCGGTCGCCATTCCAGAACTTTTCGGCCCCATCGGCCATCCGTTCTGCGAGCAATGTGCCCTGCCCATTGCCACTTAAGTCTGACGATTCTTCGGGCTACGTCGGTAACCTTGGTTCTCATGCGGATGTCCTCATTTCTGATTCGATCACGCAAGGAAACTCCGAGCATAGCCCTCTCCATTGCCCTTTGGGTGACTTTGAGCTTTCTGATGAGGCCCATTGTGAGCGACCATGTTTCGGTCCCGTATGTAATCACTGGCAACACACACTGGTCATAGACTTTCGTCTTGAGACACTGGGGTAAGTTGGACAAGAAGATACCGCGCAGCTACGAGCTTATCAATTATTATTAGACATACCGGTTTCCTCACGATGATTTCCTTCACCGTTTTAAGAAATAAATTACACAAAGTAATGAGCCTGCCTGGGTTCGAACCCTTTTTTGAACTTTTCGTACCCGTACTCAGATCACTTTTCACTATTAAAACCAAAAGAAAAGCATAGAATAAGAAGGTTTACAAGTCTTAGTGTAAAACAGTCGTGTTTGCTTGAAAATGACGGCAGTGCAGAGCTAGACGTTATTTATTAGTAAAGCGTGGTTCATACCTAGGCTAGGAGTAAGGGTAGAGGTTCTAGTATAGTCCTAAGCACTAATATGTTTTCAATCAGCAATTTTTTGTTTTTTGTGTGAGGAATGATACGAAAGAAAAACTTTTTTGCAAAAAAAAAAAACAACCGACAAATGTTCACAAATTAAGAAAAATCTTCATAAAATGAAAAATACTGGACCAAAATATACTACATTTTTATGGGACCAAATGGCAACTATTCCGCATCAAACTAAAAAAGAATCACGTAAATCGGATGATAAATCGCAGCAAAATTGGTGGACATAAGTAGAAAAAAAAAACATACCAATCGAATTAAGAACCTCCTCCTTTTACGGAAGTCGGTTAAAAAAGGAGTAAACTGCCACTTTGTTGTCTAACAGGGAAGAATGGAAAAATAAAACGTGTTGCGCCGACCCCAAATAACAGAATGGGATAAGGGCAGAAAGATGATGAATCAGGAAAATTCAAACCCGATTTTATCGGGACACAGAAGTATCTAGTTTCAGTTTCTAGTAAGTGAAAATCACACTTGCTGCGTGTAAGTGACTGTCCATAATCACCCAATATAATATTCCCACTTGTGGTGCTGTTCCACAATCAGTGGGGCGAGATGTGTGATGTGTCGAGTTGTCACGATACCTATAGAAGAAAAGGTTCTCACTGCTGGGAGTGCTGGGACACAACCTCCTCTCTGTAAAAGGAGGTGGGCTGTCCTTCCACCACCCGGGGCCAGTGTGGGTCGTCGATGTCACAAATCTTAAACTTTTGGTTCTTAGGACATGCACGCTACAAGTTTCTCACGTTAATTTTCTTCATCTGTGTCAGGAGCGGCAAAAACACAAAGTGTCTGCATTGATTTTAATCCTCGACCTACAAGTCTTTAGTGACAGCCATTATCAATGGCCAAGCAATAGTAGATTTTGTGGAATTACTAACAAAATGTGTGAAGAGGTCTGTGTCCTAGGAGTTGGGACATTCTAGGCTAATAATCCTGTTCATATACTGTTGTAGTGTCGTAGGTATGCTAGGAAAATGAATATAAAAAAACTTACCAGAAAAACGTATCGGAAAACGCACAGGAAAACAATAAGTCTTTTCTTTTCACATGTCACAAAAACACAGCGGAACACAAAAAATAAAAAATAAAATTAAAACTAACAAAAATTAAAAACACTAATAATAATATAAGTTTTTTAGTGATAATTCAAATTAATAATCAATATTTAATTTAATCAACTCCAATTCTGATAGAAAGAAAGACTATCTGAATTTACTATTAGTCGAAGATTATCTACTTAATAATAGTAAATAAAAATTAAAACTTTATTAATAATGTGCTACAAGTGTGAAGGAGCCTTGTTAGTGCTAAAATGACGGTAGCGCAGCGTTCTCTGTTATTTATTACTAAAGCGTGGCTCAAATCTAGGCCAGGAGATAGCGACGATGGTACGGATTTATCTCATTTTCGAATTAGCACCACTTTTAGCAGTAATTAATGGGAGAAAAGTGACTTTAGTAGTTGGTAAGTTTTGGTGTTACACTTTTGTATAAAATCTATCCTAAGTAATTTTGTAAATGGGAAAATAGCTCAGAGTAGTGTCTGTTTGTTTATCACGTCTTAACTGCTGATTTCACTATGCGTTCCTGAGGGATGATTGCCGATAATCACATGAGCAAAGCAGAGATAATAAAAAAAAAAACTTACCTAATTTACCTTACGAGAGACTCAAGTAAATATTTTTTTCACATGTCTTTAATAGTTAAACGAAATTGATTAAATAAAAAAACCTTACATAACATAACATTAATTTGACAAATGTTATTTAAGTGTCGGCACAAAGATTCACAGCAAAACTGTATGGTAAGGTATAAAATATTTTATTGGTATGAAAATGGTATACATTTATTGTTTTATATCCGAATAAAAATAAAGTTCGTTTATTTTGTTTATGATGTAGTAAAGAAACGTTTGAATGCATTGAAAGTGCAGTTTTAAATAAAATATAAATATTGAAAAATTATTTATAAAACTAGTGTATATAAAACGTGGTAGTGGGTAGGCTATGTTCCTTTTGAAGGACAGGTGGTTAGTGTGGTAAAGGAGTCCTGGAGTGAGGACTTCAGCTAGATGGACGGGCAATCTTAAAAAGGTGACTGGGATCGACTGAATGCGGAAGGCTAGGTCGAAGATAGGATGCTTTTTTTATTTTGGGAGTTCGAAAATCATCAAATGACTCCTCCCGCTCTGTGTAGAGCGGTAGGGACGTCAGACTTCTACTGACTAAAAACCACCAATGTTCCTTCTTAGCCCTTTGTGTCGAGGCCGCGGTATCTCTTTCGAACAACCCGTAGCCCTGACGGAAAATAGGAAGCTGTGGTACAGCTTGGGACAGGCCTATGTCCAGAAGTGGACTACAAAAGTCCGACTTGATTGATTCTTATAAGTCGGTTTGTGGCAGGATAGAATAAATATTTTTGTTGTTGTAAAGTTTGCATCGAAATATTTTTTTTTTAACCTAGCTTTTGCTAGCGACTTCGCCTACGTGGATTTCGGTATTTTTTCGACGGAATCGTACTACCGGAATATGCCATGTGTAAGTCCAGGTTTTAAACTATTTGTGGTAATTTTCATCCATATCAATTTATAGTTTTTGTGTGAACGAGCAACAAACATCTTTGTTCTCATAAACGTTTGTGTACATAGTAGTATGATTTTCATATTCATTTAAAAATATAATACAGAAATACTGGTAACCCACCTAACATCTATTCTAATTAACCTCATTCACCGCAAACACATAACTAACAACTTCACCAACCTAGCTCCTAAACTATAGAAAGTAAAGTTCCTTATTATAAGTTGGAACCTTATCGCATAGCATGGTGGACCATTGTTCCTTCATACTTTGTGGACGAGAGTTCGAAAGTTAGTTTGACAGAGTACCAAGTGCCTATCTACCGTATTAGCACAATGGGATTTTGTGATGCTGTAGGCTTTGTTCAACGTGTTTTGTTATTAATTGCATCTTATCTTATTAAGAAGTTATTAATTTTTCGGGTAATTTAATTTTGTTTCGGTAAAAATTACGCATGTTAAGTCCTTTCATTTCCCTCTTCGTGTTTAGGTACAAATATCCAGACCCTAAATATGTTATTTGCGTTAGCCTACTACGAGTATGTTGTTGCAAATCCACTCACATCTGCCATTTTTTTTTTGGAGGGTGGAACGGATCCCGGGATCCGTGGAGACAAATCGCCGGGATCCGTGTTACATCAAATCGGATCCCGGGATCGGTGGAGACAGACCCGGGAAATCATCAAATCACCCATGCTACCTTTGTGTCCGGGGACTCACATCTGCCTTGTAGACCTTTTGTTTGCCACTTTTAATTCATCCTCTCAACAAGATCAAACCATCTACACATATTCTTTTCAATTACACCCAATACAGCCTCTTTTAATCTGCAATGTCGTCATATACTGTCTCGATGGTCTAGTGGTCGCAAGCACCACGGCCGTGCATGTGGTCCTGGTTTCGAATCCCAGGTAGGGCAAAGTGTTATTGGGTTTTATCACTTCAGGAAATCTATGAATATGACGTCACGAAAAAAATATATTTAATATAGAACTTACAACAAAATACACAGATCCAAGTCGCTGTGGCCGAAAATCGGTCGGGATCATATTTTATATATTTTATGGCAAGAAAGGACGTGTCTGATGAAATGGAGAGTATGAGACATGATTGTATCGAAGAAGGCATACTGGGCCGACCCCAAATGAATTATGATATATTTATTTTTTCAATTTTTTATTATTCTAATTTATTTTTTAATTTAATAGTATTATAAACATGGCATCAAGGAATATTGTATATACTAGAACTAAGAACCTAAAACTAAAAACCATAGTAACTAAAATATATTATTAAAAGGAGTCCCTTTAGGCAAGGTTCCGAAGATACTGGCAGCGTTCCCCCTTTGAATAGCTAGACTAATTCTTTGTCCGAGGTAGCTGCCAGCTCTTCGGTCTCCTGTGACGTCGACCAACCTTTTCGAAATTTCCTTAAAAAGGCTTTTAGCGGTAGGACCCCACGGACCAAGTGTCTCGACACCGAATGGGACAAAATAATATTCGGAGCCTAGACCCCTGTATTTTGATAATTTGCCTTTTTCAGCCGCTTCACAAGCCGCACCAGCTCTGATGCTGGTTCCAAGTAGATGGGAAGGGGCCAGCGTGTCTGAACAGGTTGCGTCCCATACCAGCACCCGGCCCATCTTCCATGGAATCAAACTCATACCATCCGGTCTCTTGCCATCGCCTCTTGCAATACCAGTCGGCTCAAGTAGACTTGGCACGTTGACGGTGGCAAGGGACCGGCGTATGATGTCGTTAAGTGCGGCATGTCTCGAGAAGCGGCCTGCACTTTTTTGGCATGACAGTCCGTGATGTCCTAGCCTGTCGACATCACTGCCACAGGGACATTTATGAGGAACGCAGACCGGAACCCCAAGCCGTAGACAGGTTGCGATTCGGAGCGTGTCAGGCTCAAGAAATGTTCCAGTATTTGACGAAGGGTACGCGTGAAGCCAGTAGCCGGCCTCATGCGCACCCACGGCCAAAAGCCTAGCACGCGCAGAACCTGTACTACAGCTCAAAAGATTGTCGTGAGTCAATTTGCAGATTATGTCGTCCCAGCTCCTCTGTGAATTTGAAGAAACTGGAAAATTTTGACCTGGGCATGCAATTAAGAAAGCGTTTCTAGCTTCTTCCAAGCCAGCAATCTCAAAGTTTGAAGGGGATGCCCTTAAAATTTTACTTATGAGATTTGTTGAACTATGGACAGAAGATAGGAAGGCTGGTAAAGCGACACTGGAAATTTTGCGAATCCCTAAACCACCATAACGGATGGGTAGGGATGCTTGGGTCCAAGATTGAAATGGAAATCTATAATCTAAATATTTGTGGCCGGTTGAGAGCAATAGGCTCGATCCCTATTACATCAGACTTAAACATAAAATGTGTGTGTACTATAATTAGGAACACCCCGAGCCCTTCAAAATTACAAACGTTAGGTTGTGATGGTGTTATGTTGTCATATCACAGCTTTCCTTAATCTATCATTGAACTAGCTGTTATTAAAAGCCAGTAAATCTATCTAGAAGTCTCCAAATGTTTGGACATTTCGTTTTGTACAAAAAAGCGGAAGCAAGCCTCTTGGGCCATGAGTCATGACTGTCTGTCACGACGCACTTTGACTCTATAACCTAGTTTTATATCAATTGAGAAGAACAGTTATTTAATATTGGTTTTAGGGTACTGCATGCTAACAAGTAAAACCAAAACTCATCATCATCAGCCTATTAATGTTCCCACTGCAGGGACTCAGGCCTCCTCTCTTTGTGAGGGAATGGGCTATAATCTACCACGCGGGCCCAGTGCGGATTGGTAGATGTCACATGTCTTCGAATTTTTTGGTTCTAAGACTATGCCGGTTTCCTCACGATGTTTTCCTTCACCATTTTGAGAGCAGCGGTAATGAAATAAATTACACAAAGTAATGCGCCTGCCTGGGTTCGAACCCACGACCTAATGTTCGTAAGTCGGGCCGCCACCACTGGGCCACCGCTGCTCCCAAAACCAAAACTACAATGTTTTATTTCGCGTCAAATTATGTGGGTACTTAACGCGGCTCCGACACAAGAGCGAAGAAGGAACATGGGTTTGGTTTTTAGTCAGTAGAAGTCTGACACTCCCCTTCGCTCTGCCCAAGAGCAGGGGGGGGGGGGGTTATTCGATGATTTTCCACCCACCAAAAAAAAAAAAAGGCAGTCACATACACACATGACACTCACTCACATTGATCATATTACTAGGAAGGCTTTACGTTTAAAACAAAAACACTTCTTAATAATAAATTAAAATCAAATTAAACCAAATGAACTCAACACCTCTAAATTTCTACGGAACCATGAACAAGGAAGTCGGCAAACAAAGACAAGAATAGAAGAATCCAAAGATTGATCAACGCATTTTGTTTTTGATGTCCCAACTTCCGGTACACAGCGGATATTGCAAAATGTTCCTTTAATAAATTAGAGGGTGGCTCCAAAAGTTTTGAGGGGTGTAAAGGGGGTGAAATCTGGGGGGTGAAAGGGTTAATTATGTTTTGTAACGGGGTTTAATGCTATCTTTTTACGGGTGTTGTTCAATCTTATCTGATGATGTTGGGATGTACCTCTTTCAACCCCTTCAAGGGTTTTTGAAGGTTTTCATAATTTCTTGCTGGTTTTGATTGGATTAGGAATTGTTGTATTTGAGTTAATTGAATGTTATCGATTTTTGGTATGCTATTTTATTTACTGTTTAATTGAAAAAAAAACTGCGACTGCCATGTCATACAGGGTGTAAACAAACTCTTCACGAAGCCGTCAACCAAGCATTCTGTACAACAAACTAAAAAAAAAAAATGCTGGCAAACAACTTTTTTTTTAACCGACTTCTAAAAAAGAAGGAGGTTCTCAATTCGGATGTTTGTATTTGTTTTTTTTTTTTTATGTTTGTTCGGGCATAACTCCGTCACTTGCTAACCGATTTGAAATTTTTTTTCTTTGTTGGAAAGGGTATACTTCCGAAATGGTCCCATATTTTTTTTTTCGAAATCGGACAAGCGATTTTTGAAAAATCAACAAAACTCAAAAAAAAACTACACTGTCCACATTGACCCATGAACATGTGAACCACTAAAAAGTGAAAAATAAAAACTTTTTAACAAAAAATAAAACCGACTTCAAAAAAAAAACTCAAAAAAGTGAAAAATAAACTTTAGAAGAAAAACCAGTCTCTGAAGTCGGTGGCAAAAAAATGAAATCAAACAAACAAAAGTCACCGACTTCAGAGACTGGTTTTTCTTCTAAAGTTTATTTTTCACTTTTTTGTGTTTTTTTTTTGAAGTCGGTTTTATTTTTTGTTAAAAAGTTTTTTTTTTGGGTAAAGAGAACCTATTTTTTACGATTAAACTCAATGTAACACTCTTAAAACATTGTGCTAGTGGATGCTGTAAATAGTAAACCGGTTATGGAGGTAATTTAAGTAAAGTAATAACCTCAAATAGTAGTACCTATTTATAAAACAGCTGCGAAAAATTTGGAACTTTAACCCCAAATATCTATCAGAAATCTCAAGTCCCATTCCCAAAGATGAAATATTATTACATTTAATGCCAGAGGCATCAATTGCATGCAGAATTGCTAACATCCCAAACAGTACATAATAGTATTAACTAGGCAATAGTCGCACTCTCACTGACATGTCATTGTGGTATTGCAATTTAAAAATGCTTAGGTCGATGCTGCATCGGCCGGCCCGAAGTGCGTCATCGTCATGCCATTAAGGAATAAACTGTGTTTCGTTTTCGGATAAGTACTTATTTATTTAGCAGGTATCTTCGTGTTCTATTACTACTAATATAACTATGTTAACCTCTGTGAGAAAATATTTATTTTATATTATATATTTATTACACACTTAGAAATGCCCATTTAATAGAATAAAATTATTTATTTACTACCTACTACCCTCATCCGTGTGTCACTGCGGGGGGCCTACTGAAAACCAGCGCTGAGTGTTTTACACCCAGCATATGCTGAGTTGGTTACCCTTTCGTTATGGGCATGCTCAGCGCAGTTGAGCTGTATAATTAATTGTTAAGCTGTTTGTTGTTATTTGTTTATGTATGTGCTGCTCTTTTGTGTTGCTGCTGTCCATTAGCGAATAAATACATATTCTATTCTATTCTATTCTATTCTACATTTAGGTTATTTCGGGACTCAAACTAGGGTCTCGAGTCTGCATTTATATGCTCGGTACAACTTTGCACACACTCATACGTCGGTCTAGTTTCCTCTTTCGACGTAGCTAAGTAATATAACTCCATCGTTAACTCATCGACGTCCATGCATCTCTATTAACCGTTTGGCTGCCGACCAAACCCGACACTCTCGCACTTATGACGTGGTCTCAGTTATACGTTTAAAGTGATAAAACAATAACAGGGTTACAGGGTCTGTATTACCCAGTGCTAACTGGTTGGTGGCCAGACTTACGAACAGTAGGTTGTGGTTCGAACCCAGGCAGGCACATTACTTTGTGTAATTTATTTCATCACCGCTGCTCTCAAAACGGTGAAGGAAAACATCATGAGGAAACCAACATGTCTGAGAACCGAAAATTCGAAGATATGTGACATCTACCAATCCGCACTGGGACCGCGTGGCAGATTATAGCCCATTCCCTCTCAAAGAGAGGAGGCCTGCCTGAGTCCCTGCAGTGGGAACATTAATACGCTGTTAATGAACTGGTTTGTAGAGGACAGATAGGCAGTCACTCCATGTAAAATACTATTCATCTGTATCCCGTTAGACTGGCAGCCCAGATGATAATAACACAAACAATGATTTAAAAAAACTGGAAAGTGCGAGTCGGACTCGCACATGAAGGGTTCCGTACCAAAACGGTATGCTATAATAATTTATACAATTTCTTCTACGGGCCAATGAAACTTGACCTCTGGATTGTATATTTTTTTTTTTTTTTTTTTTTAATTGGGACAAGCCCGCCACACTATTCCCAAACCACTGTAACTCCTGTTAGCCAGAATCAACAGTGGCGACCACAAGAAAAGCGCCGAGACAATGAAGCTCGACGAAGTCCCAGAGAAATGATTTAACTGTCTTGGATCCCGCAACGAAATTAATCAGAAAAGAATAGCGGAGGAGTAGGAAAAAACATAGTTTCCACTTCCCTCCATATCAGCAGGAGACAGAACAGAACAAGGCCAATAGGCACACAGGGACGTATACAACTGAGATAAGCCCAGTTGCCTAGCACCACGGATATTATTGTCATTAATATTACTGGGTCCTAAGTTGTGAGCTGTTATATTTGATTCCAATAATAGGTATGACAAAATTGCTTGAACGCACGGAAATTTGTTCTAGTTTCTACAAGGTCCGTATAGTAAATAACTCCGGATGTAATTAAAAAGCAGGAGCAAAGCCAGTATAAACCGCGCGCAATGACGGCCGGAGGGAAGTGGATTGTATAGGCGCTCATACGATTCAGGGACCAAATTATATTTTTTAACTGCTGTTTCCATCTGTTGTTTCCATCCAAGTTCAAAATTATTTTCCCAGAAAGTTCTTATAAAGTTCTACTTTTCAGATTTTTTTCCTATTTTCTAAACTTATGGTTCAAAAGTTAGAGGGGGGGGACACATTGTTTTTTACTTTTGGAGCGATTATTTTCGAAATTATTGACATTATCAAAAAATGATTTTAGTAAACCCCTATTCATTTTTAAATACCTTTTCAACAATATATCACACGTTAGGGTTGAAATTAAAAAAAAAATCACTTCCCACTTTACATATAGGGGGGCTACCCTAATAAAACATTTTATTTCAATTTTTATTTTCCTACTTCGTCGGCGTGATTGATACACATATTGGTACCAAATTTCAGCTTTCTAGTGCTAACGGTCACAGACATTAAGCGAGGACGGACGGACAGACAGACAGACATGGCGAAACTATAAGGGTTCCTAGTTGACTACGGAACCCTAAAAACTTTCATTTCCAGCTTTTCAAACCAAAACCTAAGCGTCAACGCAAAACGTAAACGCCTGTAAGAAAGCTCACATTTCATACCCGTGGGAGTGCGGGACACAGCGAACGAACGGAGATATTTATGTAAGAGCTGGTTTAAACCTCGTTTAAGCGAACGTAAACACAGATAATATTTAAATTATTGTTTATCCATTATTATATGGGGAGTAGAGTTTTAGGTACTGGATGTGGCTGTAGTTTGGGGTTGTTTTGGACCAACTTTGGGGTCAATGGGGTCTAGTCCAACTAACCGTCGGTTTTTCCGAGTTCATATAACCCTAACCTGTTTAAGTCGCGAGTAAACAGGCTTCTACTGGGTAAGCTCGTTCCATCGTCGACATCATCTCTGCCTTTAGGGCAAGATTGAAGTCAAGAGCAAGCCCATTTATAATAAAAAAAAAAAAAAAAAACTTTGGGGTCAATGGGGTCTAGTAGTGAGATGAATAGTTATACATCAAAGGGTATAGAGGGATCCCGTAGGGGCTGCGGGTTGTTCAAAAGAGATACCGCGGCCTTGACACAAAGGGCTAAGAAGGAACATGGGTGGTTTTTAGTCAGTAGAAGTCTGACACTCCCTACCGCTCTGCTCAGAGCGGGAGGAGTCATTTGATGATTTCACACACTCCAAAAAAAAAGGCTACAGAGAGATTTTATTTGGTTAAGAAATTAGAAGATTGACTGATTTACAGCCTTGTTGGTCTAGTGGACGCGATCGCGACTGCCGAGCATGAGGTCTTGGGTTTGATTCCCGGGCTAGGAAAATTGTTTGTCAGTAGAGTCTAAATTAGTGCCTGATTGATTGCAATAGACTCGCCCTCCATTACATGAGATTTAAACATAACTGGCAGAATATGGGTGTACTATATTAGGTACACTTCTACCTAACCCTACGGGGATTACATCCTTGATGTTATGTTATACTAGCTTTTGACAGCGGCTTCGCCCGCGTGAAAATGGCGATTTTCCTTACAAACTTTCATCCCCTATTTAACTCTCTTAGGGGTTGAATTTCGAAAAATCCTTTCTTATTCCTTGTCTACATTGTAAAGGGAACCTCTGTGCAAAATTTCAGCTTTCTAGGTCCAAGCGTTTGGGCTGGGCGTTGATGAGTCAGTCAGTCAGTCAGGACTTCTCTTTTTATTTATAAAAAAGATAGAAGATAGATAGATAGAAGTTCATGGCAGTCACCTACGCTCTTAGCTATCAAATTGCGTGTTTTGTCAATAAAGATTTTGCTTGTGCTTAATATAATGTCTTGGATTCGCTTTTTTATTGTGACAAGCCGGCCAAACTACAGCAATTCCTGAAAGCCAGAATCAAACAGACTACCAGAAAAGCGCCGAGACAATGAAACTCGACGAAGTCTCAAATAAACAATTAACTGTCTTGGATCCCGCAACGAAATTAATCAGAAAATAATAGCAGAGGAGTAAGAAAAACACAATTTCCATAGGATCCATTCTTGGATCCCCCTGCCTGAATTGAAATTACCCAGTGATTAATAGTAATTTTGAACATTATTTTTTTATTAAAAAATGGGCTTGCCCTTGACTTTAATCTTGCCCTAAGGGCAGAGATGAGGTCGACGATGGAACGAGCGTACCCAGAAGACACAATAAAAGCCATTTTCATGAATTATTCTGTAGCAGCCCATCTACCTCCTAAACCTAAGGTGTAAACCTAAACCTTTCCTACCACATCCAGCAGCCCTAGATCCTCACACACATAGTTATGCAGGATCACGTGTGACTAAACTGACTAACTCGACAGTCGCCGCTCCATATTTTTGTGTTCATAACTCCAACACGGTGTATCTCCAACGTTTCCAACATGATGTAACTCCAACATGTTTTAACTTCGGAGTTGCGATCGGAAAACATGTTGTGTGGGTTTTTAAATAGGAAGCGGGTTGCTTGTTTAGACGTTTTTAATGGAACCAACATTTTTGGTTCCGTAGATTACCTTGGTCTTTTTTTTTTTGGTGGGTGGAAAATCATCAAATGACCCCCCCTCGCTCTTGGGCAGAGCGAAGGGGAGTGTCAGACTTCTACTGACTAAAAACCGAACCCATATTCCTTCTTTGCCCTTGCGCCAAGGCCACGGTATCTAGTACAAAATTCCGCGGCCCCGACGGGGTTACCTTGGTCTTGTAGATTGAAAGTGACGTGAGACGACTGAGTATGACGTTTTCGGTTCGATGCCCAGGTCAATATTACATTACACCTGTGATCTTCGAAGGGTTTGAGCAGAGGTGTACCCATTAGTGTACCCACATTTCGTCAGCTATGTTTGAGTCCTATGCCATAGGTAGCGTGCCTATTTCCATCTAAGCTAAACACTAGGAAGTGTCGATGGGTGGGCGTTTTGGGGGACTGTCTTATAAAAATGTAAATACAGTGAAACCTGGTTAAATGTGTCTCAGATATTCAAATCTGTCTCATGGGACCCCAGTATGAGTTCCAGTTATAGAGGTTTCTCACTTATCCAAGTCCCAGTCAACCAAGTTTCACTGTAGTAAAGTAAAGTAAATTTTGACCTTCGAAAAGTGCTGATTATCAGCCTAGTTTGATTAAATGAATTTTGATTTTGATTTCAACCGGGCACAAATCTAGACTGACAAACTCCGCTTCCAAACACTAGACCTACGAGGCAGTCTGTGGAATTTTAAGGTTAAGTAAAGTGTTTTCATCAGTCTCTGTGACATGAATGTGGACAGCTATTAGGTTAGCACTGAAGTACTCCAAGCAGAACATACAAAAATAGTCGCATAGATCCATCTCTTGCAATAAAAACCACTATAAAAAGTGCCCCTTGTTTTAAAACCAGCTAATTTTCAATGCAAGCAAGCAAGCAATGGGCAGGGCACATTGCTCGCAGAACGGATGGCCGATGGGGCCGAAAAGTTCTGGAATGGCGACCGCGAACCGGAAGACGTTGCGTTGGAAGGCCTCCCACTAGGTGGACCGATGACCTGGTCAAGGTTGCAGGAACCCGCTGGATGAGAGACGCACGGGACCGGTCAATGTGGCGACGCCTGGGGGAGGCCTATGTCCAGCAGTGGACGTCTTTTGGCTGAAATGATGAATTTTCAACGAAGGAAACTCGGTTTGTAATGGTTCACCCATCCACACATCAACCCCAGCTGTTATTATATAGCCACGAGCTCCACGAGTATTTCAATTATTTTCTGAATCTGTAGACCATTTGTTTGTGTGAAACAGGATTCTCTTTCGCAATTAAACCAGTGTGATATGCTCCTTCTTTTAAAAACCAGCTAATTTCCCACCAATAAAATATGATAAGCCTCCTCTTGAACCTGTATCGTTGGAACTTGGCACAGCTTGTGGTGAGGAACAAAAAACGTATACACCGACATATAAGCCGCTCACCTATGAACGCTTACGGCACAACTTTAAACCCAGACAAATCCTTTCAAACGTTCCTATTCTGGGAGATGGTGAAGTGGGGACTTATTATCTTTTTGTGGTGGCTTTTATTTTGTAAAATTGGCAGTGTGTTTTTATTTAATTGTCAGGTTTTGTTGAACCAAATCAAGGTTTCTTGGAACGGACCTTTAATATTTTTCTGTTTCTTTTTTACTCGAAAATTATTTTTATTTCCTTGGTATACTGGTTGCAAACGCGACTGCTGAGAATTTTTTTTTGGTGGGTTTGAAAATCATCGAATAACCCCCCCCCCCCCGCTCCTGGGCAGAGCGAAGGGGAGTGTCAGACTTCTACTGACTATAAACCAAACCCATGTTCCTTCTTCGCCCTTGTGTCGGAGCCGCGTTATCCTTTCGATAAACCACAGCCCCCACAGGAACCACAGCCCCGACAGGAACCACAGCCCCGACGGGAACCACAGCCCCGACGGGGAGAATGGGGCCCTGGGTTCAATTTCCAGTTCGGATGAAGTGTTATTGTTTTTTCCATTAAGAACTGCTCAGTAGCAGCTACGGAATCTGAATAGTGTCCGGTTGATGGCAATAGGCCACCCTTATTACAGGGGACTTAAACATAACTGGCGAAATGTGTGTGTACTATTGAAACATTGACCTCAGGTCTGCCCTTAGGGCAAGATTGAGGTCAAGAGTAAGCCCATATTAAAAAAAAAAAAAAGTAAAACTTTTCGGGAATACAAACGTTATGTTTTGAGTATCCACCAAAACCATTATACATCAAAAATCAGCAATCCCACTGTTGGGAACAGGATAGAATTAAATCACAAGTTCAGCCTTTTCTTTATTGTCACAGCTCACATAGCCCATATTTTTCTCATACTGACATTAAAGTAAAACAAAACAAAAATTGACAAGTAAAAAAGAAATATAAATTAAAGAGTTTGGTAGCTGGACGCCAACACCCACAAAAGTAAACAAATCAGAAACCACGTCAAACCCCTCCAGAATACGCCCCCTACTGAAACAAGCTTGGCATATAAACTCAAGGACGAACTTTAATATATGCATTTTGCACCCCCACTGCACTACTCACGAACATACATACATACATGAAGGCATACATGCATGCTTTCATGTAAAATGTATGTATATTTATGCATGGAACCGCACAGTACACTTTTAGCAAATTGCGAATCAATGTTTTATGTTTTTGAGGACAGATGGCTTTTGTTCTGGGTAAGTGAATAGGAATGAGGACTTCAGAGATCAGGATTATCAAGGGGTATTCTATTACCCGGTACTAGTTTGGTTGCGTACTCCTCTGTAAGTGACTAGAATCTCTGTCTGTCCAGATATAGGGTAACCAAAGGGCTTGGGTAAGGGGTGATCGCTTTCACGACTTTTCGTATTTCTATAACTATAAATATTATGTTTTTCGGTAGCTATAAGTTAGTTAGTAATGGGACTTTTTGTTCACACTAGTTCTACGATTTCGTATCACCTTGAATCGTAGAACTAGTGGGAAAAAAAATCCCACTAGTTCTATCGTAGGACTGTGCAGTAGAACTAGTGGGAATGATCCGCGCATGACATTCACATTGTGAACTTTTCGTTAGCTAATGTCAATTGAATTCATTGAGGGCTTTTCTGTAGCATATAATATGTCAATTCAATTTGTTGTGGACTTTGCTCTCACCGTTCTAGCTGATAGAATGTAACTCTATGCCATCTGGCATGAGTTAATCTTATTGCTACAAACATACACTGACAGTTACGGGATAAATTCCGTGATTTTCAATTATCTCAACATTTCGAAGCTCTTGCAAGAGCCAGTGTAAGTTTTGTTAAAGAGCTAAAAACAATGATTACATATTCATACTAAGTAACACGAATAACAACGTATTTGAACTACTTTGTATGTTTATTATTTTTCAGTCATTTTTCTGAATCGATTGCCATAAACTTTAATAAACTTGATGCTTGATTTGCTGAAGAAATTAAACAACCTTAGGTGTTTTAAATTCTTTATTTCTGATATAATTACTATCGCAAACTTACTTAAACATAACCCGCCTTATTACAAAACGTAGTTAAACCTGGTTTAACTTAGACTTGGTTTATCTCGCATGACGTCTCACTTCAATAATATTCAAAAGAAAGTGACAGCGTGCGAGATAAACCAGGTCTAAGGTAAACCAGGTTTAACTACCTTTTGTAATAAGGCGGCCGGTGTTTTAAATGCTTTTTTTCTGACATCATTACTATCGCAAAATTACTTACACATAATATGACCTAAACATAGGTTATAACAGGCGAAATGTAGGTGTACTATTAAGCAAACCTCTGCCTAACCCTTCCTAGATTGCAGGCGTGATGTTATCGCGATGTTATGATAAGTAGCAAACTATCTTCATACTCTTATCACATTCTAATTGGGGTCAGCGGAACACGTTTTCTTATTCCATTCTTCCCTGTTAGATGTCACGGTGGCATTTATTGCTTTCTCTTTCAAATCATTCCTCACACAAACCATCCATCTTTTCTTTGGCCTTCCTCTCCCTCTCCATCCATCAAAATTTATATCAATCACTTTTTTAGTCACATGCGTTTCATCCCTCCTCATTACATGACCATACCAAGTTATACGACTTCCTTTTAATTTTTCTGTAACAGGTTTTTTTTTATCCTTTATTAAAAAGAACCAGGTTCTTAATAATTAATTACAATCTAGCCTACAAGACTAATTAGCAATTTTAATCTAACTTAATTTTTTACGTGATAAATCAGGTGCCACTTTCAAACTTTCTTTAATATACTCATTCTTTACTTTATCCATTCTTGTCACTCCGCACACCCATCTCAACATTCTCATCTCCGCTACATGCAATCGTTTTTTAGGACATAAACTATCCATAAAAGAAGTGTGTGTGGAGTTCAAGAGTTACTTACTTACTTATCGCGTGGGATAATTACAGAAGTCCACGATCAAAGCCGGAAGATTTGACTGGCCTGTTGGTCTAGTGGTTAGTGACCCTAACTGCTATGCCGGAGGTCGTGGGTTCGATTCCCACCCAGGACAAATGTTTGTGTGATGAGCACGATCATTTGTTCTGTGTCTGGGTGTAATTTATCTATAATATGTATGTATTTAGAAATATATAAGTATGTTTATCAGTTGTCTAGTACCCATAACACAAGCTCTGCTTAGCTTGGGACTAGATGGCGTTGTGTGATAGTTGTGGAAAAAAAAAAAAAAAGCCGCTACATTATTATGTATACACTATAGTATCTATAATCATGAACCTCATCATTTCCCGAAACATCTTAGCGAGTTAACACAACATCGACGACATGGAGATTAGTTGGCAAGGATTACAAGTTAAAGGCCACACGGCAAGGATCGGAGCCACAGATATAGATAGACCTAGATAATGCAAGTATCACGATCTGTATGAAAACTAATGAAAAATGCCATTTTTTAACTACCTATTATGACGTCACAAGCAGCATAAATCGGAAAATCAAATCGATCCAAAGATGCCGCCGCGTACGGCGCCTCCTTCGCCCCAACCCCTGCATTTCGCACCAGCGTCGACGTCCGACTAGCGCTATACACCGATGCAAACTGAGCGCGAAAGTTGCGACTTACGATTTTTGTACGTAAGCTAGGCACGAAAAGTGGCACGCAAAGTATAAGTTGCTCTTGCGCTATCTAGGTCTATCTATATCTGTGATCGGAGCAGATTACTCTCGATCAACAAACGTACATGCAGCATCCCTTATTAGTGTACTCCTATTAACAAGCCAATCAGGGTAGGTTACAGACTGATAATCCTGATTTAAGTGGGCACGTGTAGAAATTGTGTTGTTTAGTAATTAAAGAGGAGAGGTTTTTGAAAGAACGGAAGTAATACAATTAAAAGAACGAAATAAACTTAAACAAAAAAATACTAATGTGACCTCACGGCTGCGCCAAATAGACCAAATTGCGGACGCGAGAAACGGACTACTAGTGCCCGATGGTTTTGGTCACCAGGGCCTTGGCTGGGCTGCCTTGGTTGCAAGAACGGGTGTTTCTCAAAAGGTCTTAGACTCGATTCTTAGGTTAGGGAAAATAAGGTTTTCCATTTCGGAACCCTCTGCAATAGCATGAAGTCTGTTATGTCTGTTAAACATAGCCTTGTCTGACTGTCTTATATTAGTACTAGCTGACCCGCGCAACTTCGTCTGCGTCACATAAATATAGCTATAACCTTTCTCGATATATCGACTATCCGACATTAATTAAGCTAAATCGTAAGAAACAAAAAATCTTATCTTTCCTGTTTATTACAATAGTTTAGATGGTTTAGATTAGCTTAGATTATATTAAAGTGTGAATTACTATAAAATCTATCTCTTACTGTTAAATATACTATAACACCCTGTACTTGTAAACATTATGATGCAGTAAACATTTTGAATTTGAATTTCCCGTAGGCCAGCCAGATCCCCCGTAGGTACCTACATTGCGACGCGCGAAATATTTTGCCACGCGGATATTTTTACATTGCGATATCTTCTAAAATATTTATTTAAACTGCATAGAGTAAAGGGCACAAATATTCTATATTAAATTTCCGTTTTAACGAACACATTTATTTAGATATAAATTAATACCCTATGGGTTAAATAAGCTTCGCAAAAAATAATTCTTTTTAACCTAACATTTTAATAGTAAAAAATGGTTACAGTGAGTCAATCTTAAAAGATAGACAGATGCTGTCGTGGACTTTTATTTAGAACTTTTAAAGACGAATAATTACTCCATACATGATATTCTCGTAACTTAAACCGTTTTCGCAGCGCACGCAACGGAAGCTCTCGGAAAGGAATTTTCTTTTCCCGTTTTTGCAACATTTCTCATTTATGCTCCGCTCCTATTGGTAGTAGCGTGATGTTATATAGCCTATAACCTTCCTCGATAAATGAACTATCCAACACAAAAAGAATTTTTCAAATCCAACCAGTAGTTCCAGAGTTTATCGCGTTCAAACAAACAAACAAACAAACAAACAAACAAACTCTTCAGCTTTATAATATTAGTATAGATAGGTACTTTTTAAGCATCTAGTTAGTCTAACTACTAACAAAAAATATCATTGATTTCATTTCATTTGTTTTCAGGTTAACAACAGATCCTACCCTAAACTCCAAATCAACAACAGAAAACCACATTACTCACGCATCTAACCCGATCATTCATATCAAATTCAGAACTTCCCTCCAGCACCTAACTTGATGAGTGGCCTCCGTCCAGACCTCCATGATAGGCCTAATAGCATTAGCTGGTGAATCCGGTCGGACTGGGGGCTTTATATTATGTTGACAAGTCAGATTCCTGCCGACGTTCCGTGTTAGACGCTTCTCTTTACTTTTGTTTAGAGATGGGGAGGTGTCGATAGATTTGGAAAAATCGGTGTTTCATTTGACGTCATGATTTCTACAGAGGTGTTTTTGAATTAACTAGAAACGCCGTGGCATGATTTTCTGGATGATGTATTTTTTATACCAATTCAATTTCATTTCGAATCAATTTCATTTGGATTTATTTCTCAATATGTAGCAAAATTACCTATATTTTTAACATAAGGACAGATGCGAATTTCCCATACCTTTTGTATAGACGCCCGCCAGCGCATTAAGGAACTACAATATTTATTTATTTAATAAATTTTCATCTATATAGTTTACCTATAAAATTGAGAATAATTTATTGCATTAGGTTCAAGGTTTTTTTGGAAAAAAATATAGATTTGGGTAGCTTGATGTGCTAGCTGGAGCTGGAAGTCTAGTCCGAGTTTTGTAGAAAGCGTATTAAATACAGAAGGTTTGGACTGTACGGGTACATCACATACCAGCACAGTACCTGTAATCCACCTGGTCCGTGGCCCACCGGCGCAAAGTTGCATGTCTGTCGGTCTTCTACAGACTGTACTTCAGAGAGTGTGCGCAAGAGCTCCACGAGCTTATTCCACCATCTCCCTTCTTCCATCGAGAGACTAGGCGTACTGCAGGGTTTCACCCATACCTTGTCGATGTTCCACACATTCGTACGAAGCGTTTTGCTAAATATTTCATTATTCGTACAGCCAAGGAGTGGAATACCTTGCCTGCGTCGGTCTTCCCGAGTTCATATAACCCCAATATATTTAAGTCGCGAGTAAATAGGCTTCTTCTGGGTAAGCTCGTTCCATCGTCGACCTCATCTCTGCCCTTGGCAAGATTGAGGTCAAGAGTAAGCCCATTTAATATAAAAAATAAAAAAAATCCCCGAAGGGTTAAAACCTAACATTTTAGTACACCCACATTTCGTTAGTTAGGTGCATCACTTCATGGTAATTTTTTACATAATAACAGCAAGAGCACTACTACTTACTTACTAGCATGCGTTAGATAGCTTCTACTTACCCCCATAACGACGTAAGTTTATGTACGTATAACAATTTCAGGAAAACATACTCGTACCAAATAACATCGACAAGTACTCCATCGACATTCCCCCATCTCCAACCCGTTTGCTCGGCAAACCGCATTTTGTGGAAGTCGCTTGGCGGTTCCCGAAATTAGATTTGCTCTCCAAGCTGTAATACTGATTAAAACCATTTTCGTTCGGCTTGCTTCCGTCTTGAAACATTTTTCAATAGTTCCACATGATAGTTTGCTCTGGTTTTAAAATGGGGTAACTTTTTTTGGTCTTGTGGGTCTTTTGTCTTCTCTGCTGTCAGCAGGAACTATGAACAAAGTTTAATATACTATAGAGACGCTATCTAAAGCTTTGGTCGATCTTCAATTAAGCCTTACCGTTGGTCCGTAGATGGGTGGCCCTTAATGCATACCGAGTTTCCTCGGTGTCTCGGAAAGCACGTTTAAAGGTGTTAGTCGTTAAAGGTAGTAAGCATTTATTTTCGTTCGATCCCAGTTTAGAGTAAGTTTAACAATTATTTGATGTTGAATCCCACAAAACATTACAGTGAAACTTGGTTAACTGGGACCATGGATAAGTGAGAAACCTCTATAACTGGAACTCATGCTGAGGTCCCATGAGACAGATTTGAATATCTGAGACATTAGATATGAGGAATACCTCTATAAGTGAGACAAATTTTCAGGTCCCTTGAGGTCTTACTTAACCAGGTTTCACTGTATTATGTTTTTTCTTTAGATCCCCCTGAAAGTCTGACAACCTACCTTACCAAGGGGTACCGTATTTTCTTGTACTAATTGGGTTGTGGAGGTCATATAGGTAGTCATAATCATCATTTCAGCCAAAAGATATCCACTGCTGGACATAGGCCTCCCCAGGTGTCGCCACATTGACCTGCCCCGTGTGTCTCGCATCCAGCGGGTCCCCGCAACCTTCACTAGGTCATCGCAGTCATAGGCAGTAATTCCATTTTAAATACTGGTATTTATCTGCATCCTTTCATACTGGAGGCCGATCCTAACATGCTGATGATGATGCAGCATGTGGAGAAGTAGAAGAAACAAGTTTCCACCTTGTGGTGGAATGCACAATGTATGAGCTACTCAGATGGGAAATCCTAGGAACAGATGAGATTAATGAAGAGAAGCTTGCAGAAATCTCTACTGAACAACTGGTGAGCTTCTGCAAGGCAACAGGAAGATTCGCGATGCCGACCACCAGTAACCCATGAAGGGGATCCACCAAAATGGGGAACTGTGCGAAATAATCCACAACGAAAGGAATGATCGCCCGTCTGGTGTCTGCCGGCGTCCCCGAAGATAAATAGAAATAAATAGAAGCAGAGGATGCTACATAGTAAATGCTGTTTTACCGAATGACATAATCTTGATCAAGAGAAACCTTAATTCTTGAACATAAACCTAAGAAACTATAGACAATAGTCCCTTTAGTAGCAAGGGATGTGTTAATGCGGCCTATTCATCAGATTCCTAATTCTATTGTACACGTTAAATGATACGGAAAGAATTAGGCGAGCTTAGAAATGATGAGTGGGACGCTTTATCGTTGGATTAGCTTTAGTTAGGAGTTTTTTGATAAAGTTTCTTTTTGTCTGATTATCACCACACATATAACATCACGCCTGTAATTCCCAAAGGGTTAGGCAGATATCCTATTAGTGACTCATTAGTACAGTCGAACAAGCTAATAGTAATAAGTAAGTAACTAACTTAGCCAGATGTCAAACGACACAGCGTTTGACAGCTGCGAAACACTTTATAAAACAAAATTGACTTAATATTAGTTTTCTAGAATTATAAAGATTTCTGCCTGTATACTTATTGTTTGACTGTACACCCACATTTCACGTGTAAGGTTTAAGAGCGTATGCTACCTCAAATTAGCAACTCTATTAAAATTTGTGGTGGTTCAAACTTCGCTTGAAATACTGTTAGAATAAAGTTCTAATCTGCTTGCACTACAACGCGGTTGTTACGTCTTTCGCTGCGGCCGAATAGTGCGAAATTAGTGGTATTTTGCGATTTACGAAAAAACTATTGGACTAAAAAAGTAAATCACTATGATTTTAGTATGTTGCTTGTAGAATTATTTTGCAAAAAAATCAGAACGATGACATGTATTTCAGTATGGTTTTTACTCGTTAAAAGATTTTTTTAGGGGTATCTTCGTGATTTTTTTTAATCGAGCAAAGTTAGTTGTATTATGTTTTCACAACACTATGTCACTAGCATATATCCTGAAGAATAACAGGTTTTTTCTGATTTTGTTTACTGCAGTGAATCATATAATTTTAGTGCATTATAAAACTCGCGTTTGAGTTAGTATAAGCTCTTAAGACAATCAACTGGGCACAAATCTAGAATTCGTGGCTGCTACAAAGAAATTTCTTATGGAAAAACCCAATAATTATCACTTTGCCCGACCCTGGAATCGAACCCAGAGCCTCATGCACAGCCGTCGTGTTTGCGACCACTAGACCAACGAGACAGGGAATGTAATACCTAATGTGAATCTGAATGACATTAATACGAATCACGTAGGAAGCAATAGCCATGTGTGTCTCAAGCCTATTCAACCCCTTGGTAAATACAACCGTAAAGTTATATGTCCTGTCGGGGTTGTGGGTTGTTCGAAAGAGATACCGCGGCCTCGACACAAAGGGCTAAGAAGTAACATGGGTGGTTTTTAGTCAGTAGAAGTCTGACACTCCCTGCCGCACTGTCTAGAGCGGGAGGAGACATTTAATGATTTCCCAACCCAAAAAATACCTACACTTTCTACCTACACCAAACATACTCTAAAAATGATAAAGTAGCTACAATACGGAGAATCTCTAGGATAGTGGTCTCATAAATTGGACCAAACCGCTTCAAGACAGATGAATAAATTGTTGCTTTATTGATTTACTAGCGGACGTCCCGCGGTTTCACCCGCGTAGATCCCGTTCCCGTGGGAATACAGAGATAAAAAGTAGCCTATGTTACTTGTGGATAATGTAGCTTTCGAATGGTGAAAGAATTTTTAAAAACGATCCAGTAGTTTTTAAGCCATTACAATTTATTCATTACAACCAAACAAAGTTTTCCTCTGTAAAGTCGGGGCTGCGGGTTGTTTGAAAGAAATACCGTGGCCTCGGCACAAAGGGCTAAGAAGGAACATGGGTGGTTGTCCCGGCTGTCAATTTCTTTGACAGGTGTTACCGGTAGTCAGTGGTCAGTGGAAATTCTGACCACCAGTCTTCCAAGGGGTATCGTGTTACCTAGTACTAACTGTGTTGGTGAGGTCATAAAGGTAGATAGGGTCGTTAGACCTTACTGCCCACACGGTAAGAAGATAGGCATTCGCTCTTTTACGAGTAGGTATTATGATTTCTTACAATTTTCTACTCGATGGAATGCAGTGAAGCGTACAGTTTGCACGTGCAGCTCTATCAAAGATGGTTGTAGCGACAGAAAAAAAGTATTTTTGCTTTAAAAATAACGTGAGGATTGAAGAAAAGTCGTCTCTAAAACAATGGCATTGCAGTCGATTTAGTAAAGCGGACTAGTTACACATTTGAACCGAAATACTACAAAACTATATTAACACTAAGGTTGCAAATCAATACTTATGTTTATATTAGACAACTGGCTTTTGCCAGCGGCTTCGCCCGCGTGAAAATGACGATTTTCCATACAAACTTTCATCCCCTATTTAACTTCGGGTGCTAATTAAACCGGCTTCTTTTTAATACCATTAGTTGCATCTTTTGCATTTTTTTTATTTATTTTTTTATTTGCATCTAAAAATCTAACTTGCCTTCTAAATTACTAAGTCAGCCACAATTAACGAGCATCTAAATAATACTATCTTAGCCACAAGTTATCTTTTTTAAAGCCACTCTAAATACAACTCAGCATCGTGATTATTTTTTAGCATCTAAATTTGTAACATGAATTCAAACAGTAAACTTCTAAAATATTAATATATGGCATCAAAAAAATATTCAATTAGCTTCTAATTTACTAACTCAGTACGTTTAAATTATAACTCATGCCACATTAACTGAGCATCAAAATTTAATTAAAATTGTCATCAAATATTATATTATAGCCACTAATAGTATGTATAAACTCCTGTCGTGTCATCGAAAGGCTTAAATATAGAAGTTCAGAGTACTTAATGACCTAAATATTGAAGTTCAGAGTATCGAATGTCCTAAAGATCGATTTTCTTTCTGAATTCTTTCTGACTCTGTCGATAACTTTTTATTTATTTATTTATTTATTTATTACACTTTTAGGAAAACTTACAGCTAAACAGACAGTGAGTAATAATTTAAACAAAATATGGCCAATTACAAGTTTCCACATGTAGTTTATAAACAATATGACGAAAAAGAAAAGTACCTATAATAAAACCAAAAAGAAACATATAACACCAAACAGAAAAAATACTAAATACGCTCGAAGAAGCTATTTGACAAGGTTTTCTTCAATTTAGCTACACTAGTATTGAAAATGTCGATCTCAGCTTCCCGGCAGGTTGCGTTATACATACGACTCGCTCTCACCATGTACGAGTTACTTCTGTACGTAGTGGCTACCACTGAGGTGTGCAATAACTGAGGTCTACGTAGGAACACAGATGGGACTCGCAAACCGATTTTGTGCAGCAACTCGGTGACACCAGTTGTTCCATTGGCGATCTTGAAAAGTAACACAAGATCTGATATTTTTCGCCTTTCGTAAAGTGGAAGGATATGAAATTTTTTGCAACGGTAGGTATAATTAGTTGTAAACGTTTTAGACCGATATTGAATATGCCTTAAAAACCTTTTCTGTATGCTCTCAATACGATTTATATAAACATTATAATTGGGGTTCCAGACCTGAGAGGCATACTCCAAATGACTACGGACAAAGGAACAGTATAATATTTTAATGGTCTTTATATTTTTGAACTCCGAGGACACCCGGAGAATGAAACCAAGTGATTTTGATGCTTTCTTGACTATATTGTCTATGTGCGCATCAAAGAGAAGCTTAGCGTCAAAGGTAACTCCCAAATCCCTGATAGTGTTGACCCTATTTAGTGCAGTATCAAAAAGCGTGTAATTATGGACGATCTGGATAGGTTTCCGTGTAAAGGAGCAAACATAACACTTGGAGACATTCAAGTCCAATTTATTATTAAGACAATAGCCTTGAAAACTATTAAGGTCCGCCTGTAATAGATGAGCATCCGCCATTGTATTTATTTGTCTCATAATCTTCATGTCGTCAGCGTACAGCAATAATTTTGAATACCGGAATGAAGAAGAGATGTCGTTGATAAATATATTAAACAACAGCGGCCCCAACAAGGATCCTTGGGGAACCCCCGATGGGACGTTCATAGACTTAGAGCAGTATCCATTCAGAACTACAGTCTGACATCTGTTTTCCACATAGGACTTGAACCACCGGTAAAGATCGCCCCTAATGCCCACCGATAAAAGTTTACGCAACAGGATTACATGATCTATCCTATCGAAACATTTACTGTAGTCGGTATATATAACATCGACTTGGGACCTTTGTGACATACACTCAGAGAGGTAGTCACTACAGACAATGAGATTAGTAGAGGTCGACCGACCCCTCACGAAGCCATGCTGGCTTTCACTTAAGATATGCTTGAGTGCCGAAGAGACCTGTGCGTGCACAATTTTTTCCAGCACTTTAGCAAATACACACAGCTTCGAAATAGGTCGGTAATTCTCGACCAATGTCCTTGACCCTTTTTTATGTATCGGTGTTATATATGCCGACTTCCATATTTTAGGCACCACGCCAGTAGCAAGAGATTTTTCAAACAGGATGGAAAGAGGCACAGAAAGATCTTTGGCGCAGTTGACGATGAATATGGGCGAGATGTCATCTGGGCCCGCAGACTTGTTTAAATCAACTTGTTTTAGCAGCCTGCAAACCTCACTTAGCCTTATTTCCACCTGACTTATATCTTGCGTGTTGTCAGTCGGACCTTCGACCGTAATACAAACCGGAGGTTGACTACTGGCATCACTAGTATTATCCAGGAAGTTAGCATAAAAACAGTCACCGAACATATTACAAATCACGTCACCATCAGTGGACGTTACCTGGCCAAATTGCATCACTGAGGGGTAAGAACAAGATTTTTGCTTGGATTTAACGTATCTCCAAAAAGCCCGTGGATTGTCGCGAATGTCAGATTCTATTTTAGCTATATAGTTGTCAAACAACTCCGCCTCCAGGTCTTTAGCCCGTTGACGGAGTATAACGAACGATTGATGGTCAGATAAGTTCCCGTACTTTTTAAATTTAGAGTGAAATTTAGCTTTTTCCTTTAATATTTTTATCAACGGACTTTTGTACCAGAGAGGGTATTTTGATTTAGGGATGACAGTTTTTGTCGGTATGTACGTGACATGTAGCCTCCTTAATATACTATAAAAGTAAGTAACCGCTTCTTCCATCGTCCTCCTACTAAACTCCGACTGCCAGTCTATACGATTCAATTCGCTTTTTATATTTTCGTAATCGGCAGACTTATATAAAAATTTTATGTAGGATCGTCCTGGCAGTCGATGCAGTTCAACGAACTCCGCGGTAACACATAAGGCTCTGTGATGAGGATCTTCAGGCACTAGTGGATCATCACAGCTGCAGACGATAACTTCATCGTTAGAAAAAACCAAATCGAGGATTCTACCATTAATGTTCGAGTGGTTGTTATACTGCATTAAATTACTCGTATTAAAATTATCAATTAAAACAGTCTGAACATTGCCATGAACATTTATAGGGTATAATGATTGTCCGACGCCGGCCCGCTGCCACATAATATTGGGTTGGTTGAAATCTCCTAAGACAACAAACTTATCGGACGGACGATTGAGGGTAATTTCAAGTACGTTGTCCGAGAAGTTGCTCAGTTGCGCCGCTAAAGAATTTCCTTGATTTTGACAGCAAACATATACAACACACACAACATGTAAATACATGTTGTGCTACAAAAGTTATCGACAGAATCGCTTCAGAACTTCATTTGTATCGGAAAACTAGACAATAAATTGTGAAAACATTTCTACAAGCAACTCGGAAGTAGCGCTCGCCGGCCGCTGCCGCGGCACCGCTCGCTTCGCTCGCTCGGCTCGCGCGCGTTTGGTCACAGTTTTAACTTAACCTAACCTATTTCCCTCAGTTTACAATAACGAATCATACAATCTGCCTGTGACTAGTCAATTAGACAATGGTAAAAACATTTCTGTAACTAATAGGTATTTTTAACGTAAATATAATAATCTAAAGTGTATCAAAAGTTGACATTTCATGGCGCTCTCTGATTGCTGCAAATGGCCGGTCGCTGTCGTCTCGCGCGCTCGCGCCAAATCTTTCTGTTGCTATTTTCACGATAAAAGAATGTGATATATTATTTTACATGCGAAGTTATAATAAATGATGTTGACTACGGTCGCTTCATTTATATTTTTTTGAGGGCCTTGTGTTGAAGCTGTAAAATGTAAAATGGTGGTGAGATATAAATTCCGTGGCTGAGTTAATAAATTAGGTGCCTATGTATAAATAACAAGGACAAGTTAATATAAATGTTGATCGTCACTTGATGCTTTCTATAGAATATTTAGTGGGCGTTGTAAAGAAGACGAATTAGTGTATTAGAGGCTATATAGTTTTCCCGTGGCTTAGTTATAAAATTAGAAGTTTGATCCTGTGGCCAATTAAAAAAACTGAGGCTCGTTTAATTATTTCTCTTTAACTTCTTTAGGGGTTGAATTTCGAAAAATCCTTCCTTAGGTATTCCTTGTCTACACTATAAAGGGAACCTCTGTGCAAAATTTCAGCTTTCTAGGTGCAAGGGTTTGGGCTGGGCGTTGATGAGTCAGTCAGTCAGTCAGGACTTCTCTCTTTATTTATATATAGCAGATAGATAAAACAATAAATAATTTATTGAAAAGTTTACAAACCAGGATAATACAAATAACACGTGTGGTACATAAACATTATATAAAAAACATCACACCGGTAATCCATTAAGGGTAGAACAGAGGTGTTAGAAAACTTACATTATGCCAGTTTATTTGAAGTCCCTCGTAATAGGGGGCAGCCTATTGCCATCACTGGGCACAAATCCAGACTGAATTTGCTACTGAGAAATTTCCAACGAAAAATCACAATGAAACTGCCCGACCCGCGTATCAAATGCATCCCACCTTTGCTCCACAGTCATGAAACACTATAATTCGCTCTAAAACCCAAATAGCTGATGTTGGTCTTACAACTGCGAGTTTAAAATGGAACTGGGCTGGTCACATCTGCCACATGTCGGAGGAGCAATGGGCAAAAATTACAGTGGATACCAACAAGCAGGAAACGACAACGCGGCAGGCCCAGAAGGAGATGGCGGGATGAGCTGGACTCTTTCTCAAGAGATTGGTCTACCATCGCACTGGATCGCGAAAAGTGGAAAGAGGGAAGGGAGGCCTTTGCCCTGCACTGAGACAACATAGGCTCATAATAATAATAATAATAATAATAAGTGCAAGTAGAACTTGCACATGAAGGGTTCCGTACCACTGTACCTCATGGACTTCTTATAGGTTTTCCTGTAATCTATGACTGAAGTGTCGAACTAATTTTTATATTTTTTTCAAAATGTTAGGCTCAGTAATTTCGAAGATAATGGTCGGACAGATAGACAGACAGATACACGAGTGATGCTATAAGGGTTTCGTTTTTTCCTTTTGAGATACGGAACCCTAAAAAGGTTTCTTCATAGACACAAAGATAACAATAAAACTAAAACGAATCCCATTACAAATAAAGTTATAATAACCACATCCTACCAACAATATTCGCCAACATAATTCAACAGCGCTCAGAGCGAAACAAAACAAATTAAACTTTACACTATCCGACCTGCTCTGCTGTCCGTATTTGGCAACAAAGGTGCGATGATGTCGGACAAATATTTGCTCGTTAGTATCCGGGCACTAGATACCGGATCGCTTTGTACATAGGACATCTATTTATAGACCTGACGAACCTATACCCGGATATTTCTTAGCAAGGTTTTAAATTACTGCGAGTAGAAAGCTTTGATGTTTGCTGCTGAGCTATTCATAGTTTCTATCGACTTGGTTTCTTAGTGCCTTTAGGGGTATGAGGAACAGGGTGCAAAGCTCCTCATCCCCCGTTGAAAAGGCAGGATCGTCCGACCGGACGGGTGTTGTGTCCGGTGGGCTAACTGCCCGACATGTGTAAGTCGGGAACTCCTATATAGGCTTATGTCGCGGATAATGTTGATAGCGCGATGTAGGAACTTTTGTCGATCGTTTGTTAGTACGCAGGTGTTGCGATAGATGTCGCTAGTCGCCACATCACTCCCCTCCGAGACCGGAGGTCGAAAGCAGGTTAAATCTTGGCGCTTGTCAGCCAGTGGAAGGTTCCAGTGAGTCGGAACCGGATGCCGCATAGTTCACGGTGAGTCGAAACTGTCTGCGGTGATGCCCCAGTGAGTCGGGGTGATGCTGCATATTAGCTCCAGTGAGTCGGAGTGATGCAGTGCTTGCCGTAATGCCCCAGTGAGACGGGGTGATGCTGCGTATGCTCCAGTGAGTCGGAGTGTGCAGTGCTGCGTAGTGGCTGGCTGCTGCGTCGACCAGGAGAGAAGGGCGTCTCTGCTTGCTGACCGGCCGAAGTGCAGTGTGCTGTGCCAAAGTCGCTGATGAGGCTGGGGGTGATGTCCAGGAATGCGCTTCCGCTGCATGCTGCTGGACAGGATACCCCATGAAGCCGTGGCTTCTGGCTGACGGTATGATTCGCTGCTCGAAGGCGAAGGGGAAGTGGTGACGACGTCTGAAGTAGTTGCACGAAGGCTGCGCTCACGTTCATGCTCGGGGTCACCAGTTTAGGGGTATGAGGAACAGGGTGTAAAGTTCCTCATCCCCCATTGAAAAGGGAGGATCCTCCGACCGGACGGGTGTTGTGTCCGGTGGGCTAACTGCCCGACATATGTAAGTCGGGAACTCCTATATAGGCTTATGTCGCGGATAATGTTGATAGCGCGATGTAGGAACTTCTGTCGATCGTTTGTTAGTACGCAGGTGTTGCGATAGATGTCGCTAGTCGCCACATGCCAATATCAGATCGGACAATTGGTATTTTTATTGTTGAAGAACGTGGATAGGTGACCGTCTATTATAGCATACTAGGTTTCCTCCGATCCTCGAAAAGCCGGTTGCCCCATTCGTAGATTTTTGACAGCCTTTTCATTTATTAATTCACATTGTGTTTGAAATATTTGGTACACTGATTAATTCATCATCACCATCATTTCAGCCAAAAAGCATCCACTGCTGGACATAGGCCTTCCCCACCAGGTGTCGCCACATCGACCGGTCCCGTGCGTCTCTCATCCAGCGTGTCCCCGCAACCTTTACCAGGTCATCGGTCCACCTAGTGGGAGGCCTTTCAACGCAACGTCTTTCGGTTCGCGGTCGCCACTCCAGAAGTTTTCGGTGCCTAATTAATTTATTACAGCTAAAACCAATAATATATCAAAATCAAAAAGTTTTCGTTACAGTAGGTAAGTCAGTGGTTCGAATGTCTGACAACAAGTTTTACCAAGGGGTATTGTATACCCAGTGCTAACTGAGTTGTGGAGGTCAGATAGGCAGTCGCTCCATGACAAATACTGGTATCCAGCTGCATCCGGGTTTTTATTAATTAATTAATTTATTTATTAAAACTTTATGCACAACAAAATCGTACAAAGGCAAAAAAAGGCTTTGGCTTTGTGCTCTTCTATTCTTTTTATGTATTTTCCTTTTTTGTATGTTGTGTGTACATAAGTAAATAAATAAATAAAGGCAAAACGTCGGCCGGTCGGTCGTCGGTCGTGTAAAGGCATGGAGGGATCTTGCTAAGCAATGCATAATCACCCATCAACGAACCGGCCTTGACAAGTCTAACTTAACCTTCCACCGAACTGTATATATCATTATTCAGCCAAAACCCTTCATAATTAAGCCAACAATTCTAGTTTTTTTATAATTAAACTGGGTAATAAGCCTGAGAACGTAATACCCAGGATACCTAAAGCCCTGCTAACCCCATAACCAAGCGACATACGTGCGGTAGACATTAACAAAGTGTGTACATAATATCAAAAGACACAAATTACGGACTGCACACCCCGGTTTATTACAGCGTCGTAATGAGATAGAACGAGGGAGGGTGTGGAGTCGAAAAGATGAGATAAAATTATTATTTTTATGCAGCAGTCTCTTTGGTGCAATAGCCTTTATGGCCAAGAAATTTTAAAATCGTTTTAGCAGGTGTTAATTCCGTCGGGGCTGCGGGTTGTTCAAAAGATACCGCTGGCCTCGACATAAAGGACTCAGAAGGAACATGGGTGGTTTTTCGTCTGTAGAATAAGTAGGTAGTCTGACACTCCCTTTAGTTCTGTCCAAGAGCGGGACGGGTTATTTGATGATTTCCCACATCGATTTGGGGTATTGTATGTTACGTCTAATGTACCATTGATTCCTGATTTTCTGTCATTCAGAGTGATATTTTCGTAAAGTAAAAACTGAAAACATACAAATCAGTCCAAATTTTCCAATACACTTTTTCTCCTTTTTTTCGTGACGGTACCTTATAAACGTCTGGTGAAAACTTTGGAAAGAACGTCCTGATGACATACCTACTTGCTGATTTGTCGTTTATACCACAAAGGCAGACGACGAACACTGTTTCTTTGTTCTGCAAAAAATAACATAAGGTTAAGCCTGAACTCCACCAAAGCGGAGACGAGCGGAGATATACGAAGCACAGACGAGAGGAGCTGAGTAAACACTAGGGTGTATCCACTGAAACTGTGCGTAGATTTGCAGAGCGGAGAGAATAGAATAGAATAGAATACGTATTTATTCGTTAATGGACAGCAGCAACACAAAAGAGCAGCACATACATAAACAAATAACAACAAACAACTTAACAATTAATTAAACAGCTCAACTGCGCTGAGCATGCATGAGGAGAGAGGGATGCGGAAATGACGAAATTCTATTGGTGATTTACAAACGTCTTCGCTTAGAACGAGTGCATCAAATTCCTATTTTTATCATCGCAAGTCCTCTCCACCGCTCGTCCTGTTCTACGCAATGCGCACATGCCGGCTATCAGTCATGATTCACATAAACTCCTACTCTTTGCTCCGTTAATTAAGGACGCTGTTTACATGTGTCTAGCCGCACCTGACACGTGGGGGGGGAGGGGGGAGCGTGTATGAGATGCTCCATGATGGACGCTGGAATTGATAGAGAAGTTTCTGCCTACCCCCATTGGAAAAGGGCGTGAGTTTATGTATGTTTTTAGAGGCTGATTTCTGTGTCTAGTGCATGGCCGAGCACGAAAGCTGTTTTTTTTTGGCTGGTGGAAAATCATCAAATAACCCCTCCCGCTCTTGCAGGGCAGAGCGAAAGGGAGTGTCAGACTTCTCTGACTAAAAACCACCCATGTTCCTTCTTAGACCTTTGTGTCGAGGCCGTGGTATCTCTCTCTTCACCGAGCTTAAAGGCGTCTTACTTTACCGTTGCCGATTCACGGTCTCCACTCAAGAACACGTCTACCCCAGCCGGTCATTGGTACAACGGCTAATATGGTAGTCCCATTGCCACTTCAGCTTACTTATTCTGTGAGCTTTGTAAAAAACTGTAGTTCTCTGTCGGATCACATCGTCCAAGACTTAACTAAACGTTACTAAACTAGACTTTACTGAAAACAGGTGATAGTTTGTTTAAAAGAAAACCACCTATCCTCTTACCTAACCAACACATACTCATAGCGTCAAATTCCAATCAATTATTTAAAAATGAAACTACCAACTATACAGGAACGAAACAAAAGTTTCCAAAGTACAAGCTATTTCACTTAGGGGGCGCTAGTGTGCCACGACTCGAGTATAATTGAAATGGGTTCCGTAGAATATCGAAATAGCCCTGCATTATTTATTTCGTTGTACGGAGAAGGAACTAAACTAGTAGTGTGTCCTGAGTACGTTTGCAGATAAAGGGTTTAGGGTTCTATTCCCTGAAACCTACATAACATAATATGTAAGTGATTTTCGTGGAATTTAGCCAGATTTATCATATACTAGCTTTTGCCTGCGGCTTCGCCCATGTGGATGTCGGAAATTCTCTATACAAACTTTCATCCCCATTTTCACCCTCTAGGGGGTTGAATTTTGAAAAATCCTTTCTTAGTGGATGTCTACGTTATATTAGGAATACGTGTGTAAAACTTTAAGTTTCTAGCACTAAGGGTTTGGCCTGTACGTTGATCCTCAGTTATGCCTTTTAAATACACATAATTATGTACCTACTGGGTTCGTTCGAGGAGCTCCTGGCTAAGTAACAGTAGCACTGCACGAAAACATTACTTTTGGTTGCGATAACCGACATCCAATTAAGCGGGCGAAGTAGCGGTCATCAGCTAGTAAATTATAAGATGTTGTTACTACCCCTTGTGAAGCCCGAAAACTACCCCCAAAAATAAATTTAAACGCATGACTCCTCCTGCCCATACATCACATTTACGTCGGCATTCGCTGTGGTCAACTCGCAATGACCGCATAGAGGCAGTCATTTTGACCGCCGCCGGCACATTACAATTCAAATTGTGGCTTTATACAGCAATACAGCTCAGTAGGTACAGAGAGACAATGCTATTGTAAAAGCTGCAAGCGATATTGCAATTTGGGGTCATGTTTAGGGGTATGTGTTGGAGTTTTGGGGTGAACTTTGGCGTTGGGCGAATTGTAGTAAAGGTTGTAATAGGAATAAACATCGTATTAGTTAAGATTACTGATTGTGATTGCTTGAGAGATATATCTGCTGCGGAAGGGAGTTCTCTGGGAGTGTCAGACTTCTTCCGACTAAAAACCACCCATGTCTCTTCTTAGCCCCTTGTGTCCGGGGCCGCGGTATCTCTTTCGAACCCCGCACCCCGGCAGGTGTCAGCCCCTGCAATGTTGCTGACATTTCTTTGAAGGCACGTGGAACGTGAACGTGCCGTCGACACACAGCCTGATCGAATGCAGCTTCATTGTCAGTACCTATGTAACGTGGAGCCACATATCTGAAATGAGTGTTTATTAGTGTTAGTGTTTTTGTTAGATTGAACTTCCCAGTCCTGGACAAAAGCCTCCCCCGTTCCTGCCACTGTACATACACATACATATAATTTACACTCTTTCAACTTTTTAGAGATACCATCAATTAATTAAAAACGTTGAAGCTAATTTCCCACACACAACTGTGAGCTTTTAGATTATTTTCCATCTGTTCGTATTATTATAATCATCCCGATCTTCTCATTGCCAATAAAAAGGCGCGAGAGAATATAAATCTCGTTGCAATAAAAGGTAGCTAGAGCCTCTCCTACGGGGAATCAAGAAAAAAACATTTTGAGAAACAAATCGGTGGCTCTTTGTCTAGTTTAGTGATGTGAGTGATGACGGGACGAGTTGTCGATGAAAGGATAGTGTTGGGATATTTTATAAGTGAGTGTGTTTAATGGGTCTAGATAGGCTGATATTAATTTCATAATTAATTATAATTATCATTTACGGGACAATAAATTGTAACCTTGAATTAAGCACCTGCATCAAAACCAAAAATGCAATAAAAAAATTAATGAACGAAATTTTTCGCCAATTATTAAAAAACAAAGTCTGCTCTTTGATGCAAACGAGCTGTATAAAAGAACAAATTCTTTAAAAGAATCAGCTACATCGGCTTAGACTGGAAGCCAACCTGAACATACGAGTATTATGTAGTTGGAAAACAGCTAGGCTGATAAATGAATAGGCGAAAAATGTAAACCTCGAATCAGCAGATATTTTTTCTGTCGTCGTTCTTTTTTTTTTTTTTACGAACTAGCTTACCCAGTAGAAGCCTGTTTACTCGTGACTTAAACAGATTAGGGTATATGAACTCGGAAAAACCGACGCAGGCAGGGAATTCCACTCCTTGGCTGTGCGCATAATAAAGGACCCAGCAAAGCGCTTCGTTCGAATGTGTGGAATGTCGACTAGGTATCGGTGGTAACCCGCAGTACGTCTAGTCTCCCGATGGAAGAAGGGAGATGGTGGGATCAGCTCGTGGAGCTCTTGCGCTCTTGCTCTTGGTTCGGAATTATTGTCGAATAATAATAATTCCGAACCAACTAATATATTTCTCACTTAATTTAAACATTACATACAAAACCAAGAGCAGTGGTGGCCCAGTGGTGGCGGCCCCGACTCACTAACAGTTGGTCGTTGGTTCGAACCCAGGCAGGCGCATTACTTTGTGTAATTTATTTCATCACCACTGCTCTCAAAACGGTGAAGGAAAACATCGTGAGGAAACCGGCATGTCTTAGAACCAAAAATTCGAAGATATGCGACAGCTACCAATCCGCACTGGGCCCGCGTGGTGGATTATAGCCCATCCCTCTCCTAGAGAGGAGGCCTGAGTCCCTGCAGTGGGAACAATTATAGGCTGATGATGATGATACAAAAACAAACTACAAATTGTCTCATGGCTCGTGCCTATTGGCTAAGGCCTCCTCCAATGATTTCCATTGTAGCTGCGTCGGTTTTCCCGAGTTCAGATAACTCCAATCTAGAATTTTTTTTACGTCGCGAGTAAATAGGCTTCTTCTTATTGGTAAACTACATTTAGGTCCAGCTGTCAATTTTAATCTGTCGAATGATATGTTTAATATTGAAAGAAGGAAAGAAAGAAGTGGAAAGTTAGCACAACAATGTCTCTTAGACCTCTTAATGTCATAAAGGTTTAAGATTCATAGCTTTAACTAGCAGCAGGTCTAGGCAATCAAAACTATTTAAATTGAATAGCAATTCTACAGACAAAGTTTGTGTAAGATTTTGAACAAAGTTTCAAAGGCTGTCTTTGATCTTAATATTTTATTGAAACGCAAAGTTCACTGCCCTGTTCAAACCATCATAAAATCAGCATATTTATGATAGAATCTATTACAATGACATGAAATACATTGTGAAGCTTTCGGTGCGATCCATTTGAATCTCAAAGTCGTTAGTTATACAGTGTCTATTTCCGTGCATTAAAAATTCAACAATCATTATCATCATGTCAGCCAAAAGACGTCCACTGCTGGACATAGACCTCCCCCCAGTGTTGCCACATTGTCCGGTTCTGTGCGTCTCGCATCCAGCGGATCCCGACAATCTTCACCATACATCGGTGCACCTTCTAACGCAATATCTTCCTGTTCCCTGTCGCCACTCCAGAACTCTTTGGCCATATCGGCCATTCTGCGAGCAATTTGCGCTGTCCACTGTTCCATTTAAGTTTTGCAACTCTTTGGGCTACGTCGGTAACCTTGGTACTCTTGTAGATGTCTTTATTCGATCGCGTAAGGAAACTACAGTCTCCCCAGTGCCCTTTAGGTGACTAATTAAACAATTATAATATTGACGATCAAAAGTGACGTAAGCATACTCATAATTAGCCTATAACGTTGCCTGTTGCGACTTAAATCTACCACGGGAGTTTGTACCACATGGGTATGATGAAAAAACTGCGATTATATCACACCAATCAAACTTTTTATCGACAAAAAATACCTGCATCTATCGACACATCCCCATCACTACACAGGTATCCGCCGTAGTACGTACAAATGGCCATCATCTATTCACGCCAGTCAACACAGTTAGTGGCGGGGTCAGCACAGGTCCTGGTTGTGAGGAGGTTCCTTTTGATCGACGCTAATGTGACGGGTTGTTGGTGGTCGCGGCTGACTGAAAGAGAAGTACCAGAAATAAAGTCCGTGGATTTTGAACACTCTTTTCAGTAACCCATGAAATCTCATTACATTCATACAGACTATAATAAGAACATGTTGAAACTATAACCTGGTCAAGAATAAGTTTGCGGCCTGATCTCATGTTGACAGCTAAGGTGAATCATCATCCCGTCGGGGCTGCGGGTAGTTCGAAAGAGATACCGCAGTCTTGACACTTGAAGGAACATGGGTGGTTTTTAGTCAGTGGAAGTCTGACACTCCCTACCGCTCTACCCAGAACGGGAGGAGTCATTTGATGATTTCTCACACTCCAAAAAAAAAAAAAACAAAAAAAAAGTGAATCATCATCGCCCTAGCCTTTTCCCAACTAAGTTAGGGTCGGCTGTAAGTAGTTAAATAATTTACATACAGGAACTACTGGCTATCTGACCTTAACAATCCAGCTAGTACTGGGTAATACGATACACCTTGGTAAGACTAGCTGTTAGATTTTCGGGCCACCGACTACTGTAACGACATTTATTTTTTTTCTTAAATGGGCTTGCTCTTGACTTCAATCTTGCCCTAAGGGCAGAGATGATGTCGACGATGGAACGAGCTTACCCAGTAGAAGCCTGTTTACTCGCGACTTAAACAGAAACTCGGAAAAACCGACGCAGCCAGGGAATTCCACTCCTTGGCTGTGCGCATAATAAAGGACCCAGCCTCAGACCAACAAAAAAAGGAAGACGGCGCGCCACGAACATCAAAAGTGAAGCCAACTTTTTATCTATGTGTGTAGACAATGTCTCGTGAAGTCGTGACGTTCTAGGAGAAATGCGTGTGGTTTTAGTGTAGGTGTGTGCGTGAGCTTGTATGTTTACTTGCTATAGGCGCGTGGTTTTGTGGCTTCACTGTTTGTGTTCGCGGCGCGCCGTCTTTCTTTTTTTCTTGGTCTGAGGACCCAGCAAAGCGCTTCGTTCGAATGTGTGGAATGTCGACTAGGTATCGGTGATACCCTGCAGTACGTCTAGTCTCCCGATGGAAGAAGGGAGATGGTGGGATCAGCTCGTGGAGCTCTTGCGCACCCTCTCCGAAGTACAGTCTGTAGAAGACCGACAGACATGCGACTTTGCGACGGTGGGCCAGGCTATGTAGCTTGATAACAAGCTTACTGTTAAAGATCTACAAAATAAAATGACAGCAGGGACGTGCTACGGCCAGCCAACAACCAGGGGAAACGTCTAAACGTGCTTAAACTCGGTATATACTGGGTGGTCAGGGTCACCCATTCACGGGCCTACCTGGGTAAGCGTGTCTTAACCCGAAAATTGTCTCAAGTAGCTGGTATTACTTAGCTCCTCCGTGACATACACAGATTGAGTCGAAAGCTCAAACTGCGGCAAAAAAGCTGGGCATCCTAAACAAGGTTAAGCGGTAATTCAAGCTTGGACAGCTTTCAGTATTATATAAAGCTCAAGTCCGGTCCGGGATGGAGTAATGCTGTCACCTTTGGGACGGTTCAGCCAAATACCAACTTGCCACACTTGACTCTGTACCGCGCAGAGCCAGGAGGCTAACTGGTGACGATAAGCTGGTTGTCAAGCTACATAGCCTGGCCCACCGTCGCAAAGTCGCATGTCTGTCGGTCTTCTACAGACTGTACTTCGGAGAGTGTGCGCAGGAGCTCCACGAGCTGATTCCACCATCTTCCATCGGGAGACTAGAAGTACTGCAGGTTATCACCGATACCTAGTCGACGTTCCACACATTCGAACGAAGCGCTTTGCTAAGTCCTTTATTATGTATGCGCACAGCCAAGGAGTGTAACTCCCGGCCTGCGTCGATTTTTCCGAGTTCATATAACCCTAATCTATTTAAGTCGCAAGTAAACAGGCTTCTTCTGGGTAAGCTCGTTCCATCATCGACATCATCTCTGCCCTTTTTTTTTTTTTTTGGTGGGTGGAAAATCATCGAATAACCCCCCCCGCTCTTGGGCAGAGCGAAGGGGAGTGTCAGACTTCTACTGACTAAAAACCAAACCCATGTTCCTTCTTCGCCCTTGTGTCGGAGCCGCGTTATCCTTTCGACAAGCCACAGCCCCGACGGGCGTCGGCCCTTGCGGGCCCCTCCTTGCTGACATCTCTTTGAGGCGTGCGTGGAACACGTACGCGCCGCCGACACGGTCTGTTGCCGTCATGACGACGGCCGGACGGCGAGCTAGCCCGTTACTCACCGTCCACAGGCCCGCGTCTACGGTGGTCAGAGGTCATCGCGTGACCCCCGACGCCCGGAGCGCCTTCCGCGGCGGCTGGGACGTTGAGAGGTTCTCTCCCTCTCTCGTTCCGCCACCTCCTTTGCTAGCATCACTGCTTCGCAGAAGGAGGCGACGGCGTCCCATTCCTCCTCGTCCCGGACCATGGCTTGCACCAGGGCCGGGCGCGAGAGGTCGCCGCCCTTAGGGCAAGATTGAAGTCAAGAGCAAGCCCATTTAATAATAATAATAAAAAAAAAGATGTGGAAACTAAAAGCTTAAGGTCTATTATACAGAAATACCTAAAATCAAGCAAGTTTCCTATGACATGAGTTATTAAGGTCGAAAGTCCAAAGCATAAAATCAGCAGTTTGCTCCAATACAAATAGGACCTATGCTCATTGGGTGGCGGTAAGACAAACGTGAATGAAGTATGGGGTTGGTTTTATAAGGGACGATTACGATACGACTGCGGGGTGATTACGACTGACATTGAAATTCTTTTACCAGTATCTATAAAACAAGTCAATGTGATTTACTTGAGTAAAAGTAATTATTTAAAATACATTTTTTTTTATTGTGTAGTTCAGTAATTGCTTCAAGTAAGTACTGTTAAAAGTTAAATTTCTAAGCTTTGCATTCTTGATTATTGTATAAAAATGGTTGCATAAATAGTTACTTCAACTCAAGTAATTACTTTAGCTTGATTATAGATACAAGTATCAGTTTTAATCTTAATGGATTGTAGAAGGAAGGAGGAGGAAAAATAACCCCCCTCCAGTCCTTATACCAAGGGCCCGCTCAATTCAAGAAAATACTACAGTTTCCTTGGCGTAGCGCGTAGCTGTGCTACAGTGTGCTACGAAAGCGTAGCTGGCGTAGCAATAACCATGTGCTAAACTTGTTGTAATAAACTAGCTTAGGCCAGCAATAGGTCTAAAAACTAGTTTTAATTATAAGACATGCCGGTTTCCTCACGATTTTTTCCTTCACCATTTTGTGAGCAGTGGTGATGAAATAAATTACTGTTCGTAATTAATCACTGTTCGTAAGTCGGGACCGCCATGACTAGGTCATCGCTGCTCCGGGTATTAAGGAGATGTAAAGTAAGATGCACAACTTAAGGCGGGGTTGCAGTAATTTTAAGATTTTTGAACCTATAAAAATCGAACTAAATACGAGTTTTTTAATAAATAAAAATCATTACATAAAATTGAACATACTCTCTAGTAAATCGTAAAGATAGAAACGCGATTTAGAATGATCGGCTCGATACTTTTTTTTATCAAACACGACTCTAAATCACAATTTCAAACGTGTACTGCTAAGACATTTCATAATGAATTTATATGAAAGTTATATCAGTAGATAGAACTTTTTACTTTGAAGTAAATGGTGAAAACAGATTGTATAATTTCTTTATAGTTTTTCTCCAAGAAGCAAAAAACAGTCAAAATTTAGGCATTATATCGCTCGCGCGGCAGGGCGGGGGGCGAGGTCGTGCGTACATAAAAACAAAGTACTGCAACCTCGCCTTAAGTTACCAAAAAAACCTAAACCCGTCAAGTATAAAATGCCTCCAACATTAGGCAGATTAAAATTGCTTTTTCTGCTGACGAGTCCATGATAGCTCCTGTTTTGATAACATTATTGTTCTCATGTTCTCCTAATTTGGTTTTTCATCCCTCAGAGGGGCTGTAAATATGTCTGTCTGTTATTTATGTGGCATAAGTGATATATATTTGAAGGTAATGCTTTTATTCTTTTATCATTTTACGGAGCGGTTTTTCTTGAATTTTTTGACGTCATGGTTCTGAGTTAGACCAACGAGGCGGCTCGTTGGTCTAAGTAGTGGTCGCAAGTGCGACTGCTGAGCATGAGGTTCTGAGTTCGATTCCCGGGTCGGGAAAAGTGTTATTGGGTTTTTCCTTCAGAAATTTCTCAGTAGCAGCCACAAAGTCTGGATTTGTGCCCGGTTGATGCCATTAGGCCCTATTAAATGGGATATAAACATAACTGGCAAAATGTGAATGTTCTATTAGGTACCTACATCTCTGCCTAACACTTCGGTGATTACAGGATTATATTGTTGTTATGTTATGTTACTGAATTATTTTGCATCAAGTATTAACCCTCACTACTTACCCTCACTACTAGCCTCACTACTTGGTCGCTTGCGGCGCAGCACCAACGGTATCCTGAGCGTGTTGTCCGAGCGGTGGGACTCACCAGTGTTGGAGAGGTGGATGCATCTGCATGCCAGTTCCTCACCATTTATTAAGTGAATAAAATATCTATGAATGTAATGCTTACCAATTTAATTTAATTTTGAATTTGAAGTTTGTATTTTTTAAATGATGCATACGAACATAGTTTTAAGACCTTTGTTACTAACATGACATGTGTATTTTGTTGTTGCCCTAGCCCTTTATTGAATGTATAGAATTTTTATTGATATTTTAATAAGTCTACTAACGTACTTATATGAGATTTGTTACTAACAGTTATGGACAAACTTGGTCTGAAATAAAAGTTAATTTAATTTAATTTAATTAAGGTGAATTTGGTTCTGATTTCGTAGTGTATATTAACTCATTTGTATTTCGTGGAATCAAAGCTCAGTTGGAAGTAATTTACATAACAATAACACTATACTTGTGATTCTGAGAAGGACTACGCTTGTATTGACCACATTTTGCCAGTTATGTTTAATTTCATTTCGGTACTGGGGTTCCAAAATGGCCGCTTTTGCAGATCATAATAAGAATTGCGTTAAAAAGCGTAAAATGGACCTTTCTTATTAGTAACTGCGTCTGTGACCATTTAGAAAAATACAGTAAACAAATAGGAAAACGATGTGAATTTTATTGCAATACAATTCGTAAAATGGTCATCATTTTAAGTAAGTACATAGTACATCATTTTCTAAGATGAAAATTTCCGTTGTCAAACATTTCTATATAGGTAACTGTACTTCAAACTTTAAACAAGACATAACGTAGAATGTAATACTACCGTACTAATTGCACTACATCCGTTGTTCTGCAGAGGAACGATTATGGACTTAAGACGAGGAATTGATGTACTTCGACTTACGGACGGGACATAGATTTAATACGTGCACGTTATAAATCATCGAGAGAATACATGTCAGAATTCATTCTGTTGGACTCATCATGTGGACAGATTATGGGTTTCGTGCAATGATCCTCGTATATAGTTTTTTAATTAACTAACATCATCATCAGCAGCCTATTAATGTTCCCACTGCTGGGACACAGGCATCCTCTCTTTTAGAGGGAATGGGCTTAATCTACCACGCGGGCCCAGTGCGGGTTGGTAGATGTCACATGTCTTCGAATTTTTTGTTCTTAGACATGCCGGTTTCCTCACAATGTTTTCCTTCACCGTTTTGAGAGCAGCGGTGATGAAATAAATTACACAAAGTAATGTGCCTGCCTGGGTTCGAACCCACGACCTACTGTTCGTAAGTCGGGGCCGCCACCACTGGGCTACCGCTGCTAATTTAACTAACAAATTACTTTAATTATATAGGTTTTATCTCGATGAAATAAATAACAAAATGTTGCGTACTTTCTTTGGTTCATAGTTCAAAATAAACCAGCTCATAAAAAATCTGATTTTTCGAATTTATGTGCTTATTGTATAATTATCACTTGCATTGGCAAAATCGTGAGGAAACCAGCATGTCTGAATAGGGGATCGGACAAAAAAATCTAATTAGTCCGTCAGATAGATTTTCAAAAAATATTGACCACAAACTTTTTCTTTTTTCACGTAAACAAAAAATGAAGACGATACAGTGCTTCGAAAACTCGTGTGACGTCATATGCTAGTACATTTTGTACCTTCAAGAGACGTTTCAAGCACCACTCCATCTTGACGCGCTTTATCTTCGTCATTTTTTTATTGATTTGATAAAACAAAAAACACGTATCCAATATTTTTCGATAATCTAACAGACGGACTTATATTTTTTTGAGTCAGTCCGATCCCCTATTGCATTTCTCAACGGCATATAAACCCAAGTCAGAGGCACGTGGCATAAAACTCGACTCCAGCTGGGGCACTAATCACGTTTTAAAGAAAGAAAAACTAGAAACCCAAAGATACTGATAAGCACTTGATAAAAAACTGTTAATTAAAAGAAGAAATCTTCCTACCATAATAAAGGTACAAGTTGGTAGCCGACTGCACGCAGCAGCAGCAGACGACGTGTCGCGGCGACACGACTGGTTTCTACGTATTTCTATGAAATTCCCTCCGTAGTTAGCGACATGAAGCTAGCGACGCGTCGTCGAGCGGCAGACGCACGTGTCGTTAGACCGCAGATCAGTAGTGCCCATAGATAACAGAAACAACAGGAGATATGTCCTTTAGCCGAAAATGTATCGGAACCTGTGTCTTCAGTTTACACACGCAGAGCAGTAAAAACAATTGATATACGCACTCGGAACCAACTGGATGACATCTGCAGTTGTCGTCTGCAGTCGGGTTCGAAATCATGACTGCAGCGACATGACGCGACGACGTGTCGTGACGACATGAAGCGACGACATGTTGTCTGCTGCTGCTGCGTGCAGTCGGCTACCAACTTGTACCTTTACATTCACACACACACAATAACTCCAAAGGCAAAAAAAAGTTATTAAACGAAAAAGAAACTGTCCAACTTTACTCTCTCAATATTTTCTCCATCATAGCACATTACTTAGATTCCTGCTTATCCTACAATACTGATTAAGGGTAGGCCGGTACAGCAATAATTTTATATTAAACGGACAATTTCTATGCGTAGAGGACCCCCCGAATTTTATGGACGAAGATAATGTATCGAATATGGTTAAATATTGATAAATTGTGGGTTCTGCATGTGTATCACGGCTTCCAAGGGCGGTTTGTAAAAGTAACGATAATCCTACTAATTTTATGGCGACGAATTTGCATGTTTTTGGAGTTTAAGTGTCGTAAGAATGTTTTTAACCTCCGATCAAAAGAGACGGGTGTTAGCTTAAGGACAGATTCTCTTCACGCCAGATTCGCGTTAGGACAGATTCGCATTAGGACAGATTCGCTTAAAGAAAGAATATGTACAGACCGCAACATAAAGTTCCTTTGTTCGCATATGGACAGATTCGCTTTACGCCAGATTATTACACATAATCTGCGAACTGCCACGGAAGGGGTTTGAATCCATAATACATGCTCTGCCTAGTTTGAGACTAGATAATTGGTATTTAAAGTGTCTGACATATTTATTTATAATTTTAATATGGATTACTGGTAAGGTATAATATTTCCTGTTTCCAATAATTTCTTGTAAATTGATATACAAACTCCAACATTCAACTAATTACTGGCTGCTTATTACATAAATGACAAATGTCAAATCCTGTCATATTTTTTGACACGGTTTCAATGGTTTTGTTTAATCTCAGTTTATTTAGCAAAATTATTTTTGGTGAGCAATAAGTTTCTTTAAAACCATGGAGAGAGCTGAAACAAGCAGCGAAGTGTCGGACGTGAAATTTATAACCAGTAAAAAAGGAGGTAAAGTATCACTTCATGGTGGGCACAGATACAATTTTGTGCAGAATAATCTATCAGGAACTTCGAATTGGCGATGCTATAACAGGAAAATTTGTACCACGTCGATAACAATTGACAAAAATAACAAAATAGTAAAGGAAGCCAATCACGCATGTTCCCCTAATATGGCCCGTAATTTAATTGACGGGATGATGGATGGTTTAAAAGAAGAGGTATGCAATAAACTCGAAGCCATTCCAAAACTATTTGAGGACTATGTACATAATCACTCTAATGAGTTAAACAATTGTGAAATTGAATTTTCGGGAAAAAAAGATACGTTGTACAGGGCTCGTCATAAATATCTTGGTATGGAGAAAACTACTTTTCAAAATGTCAAAATTTCTTTTTATTTGATGAAGGTGAAGAGGAAAAAATTTTAATATTGGGATTCCCTTTAGCCAAACAAAATTTAAAAATTCATACAAGATACTATGGCGATGGTACATTTAAAGCGACGCCGAAACCATTTTACCAAATTTATTCGTTGCATGTCAATACAACAACAAATGAACGAGAGTTTGTTAATTTTGTGCCATTAATTTACTGTTTGTTACCAAACAAGTCTCAACAAACATACGAAAGAATGTTTAGAACCTTAAAAAACTATTTTTCACTGGACATTGTTGAATTTAAGTGTGATTTTGAAATGGCAACAATTAATGCCATTAAGAATATTTATCCAAATGTCCAAATAAAGGGCTGTTTTTACCATTATTTAAGTGCAATATGGAAAATGAGTAAGAAAATTGGCCTGGATAAAACAAATGAGGGCAAAAATATAACAAGGATGTTTACTCAATTAGCACTGCTACCTCCAAATTTAATACCCGGGGCTTACTTATCTTTACTAGAAGCTGGCCCTGCTACAGAGGAATTTGTTAAATTTCAAAACTATTTTTCGACCCAGTGGCTAAACAAAATTACTTGTGAACTATTTTCTTGTTACGGCGAAAAGATAAGAACAACGAATGGGGTGGACTGAATTCAAAAATACCGCCCAAACCAGCCATATATTATTTTCTTCAGTTGCTAAAAAAAGAAACGGAAATACAACAAAGAAAATTAAGTTTAAGTCTTAACAGTCAAGGGAAAAGAAGAAGGCTAGAAGACTTAAAAAAGGATAAAAAGATTGATAACATTGTCAACAATGCGTTACAAGGACAAATTTCTACTTTAGAATGTTTAAAACAATTAGCGAATTTGTTTAATATATAAAAAATTATAATGAAAAATTAGTACAGGGAATTTATTTTTGGTTAATAAGGATGGCTGTAAGGTTTTTTTTTTGTTTTCTCTCTTGTTTCGGTTTATTGAATAAAAAAATATGTCTAAGGTTTTTTGTTTTCTCTTATGTTTCGGTTTAATGAATAAAATTATTTTCATCCGACTGTACTTCTGTCTTTAAGCGAATCTGTCCTAATGCGAATCTGTCCTAACGCGAATCTGGCGTAAAGAGAATCTGTCCATTCCCTCTGACATGGTTTGACGACCGCCATTTGGCGGCCGGGACCACCGGCTTATACGTGCCTTCTGAAGCACGGAATCATCTTATTATCAGACAATCAGGTGATTCAAGCCTGTAATGTCCTAACCAAACTAGAAACAACTTTACAAAGTATGCTTCCCGTGGGTATCGAACCCACGAACACCGGGTCACAAGGCAAACGACTAAACCACTCGATCACGGAGGCAGTGTCCTTTTCCTGTTCCTTTGAAAATAAATAATATCAGAATAACGAAGACAACAAAGTAATTTCATACGAAATCACCAATCAGCCTTCCATCATCATTATAATCCTACTTTCATTAACATTTTCATACCAAAAATCATGGAAACATATTTCATAATCAAAATAAATCCTCCATATTTATAATTTCTGTCAAAAAACGTCAAGAACTTAGAAATAAATAACTAGAGGCGAGAGTTCGCCGTTCACTGGAATAATAAGGTCACTAGTGTTGGGACGTGCTCGGCTTTCGGCTTTCGTCCTTCGGTTTTATTTATTTGTTTTTTTTTTGTTTTTCGGCTTTTTATAAAAATGTTTGATTGGTGAAACTGACAGCAAAGTTAAATATAAGCAAGGCGTACAGTCGCGAGCACCAGTATGTATGCACTTATCAACGTTTAGAAGCAATTTTCGCCTACTATATTGATTTCATTTACGCGGCACGTCACGAAACAAATATTTTGTAACTCGTTTTATCATAAAATTGGTCATATCTCAAAGTTGCATTGTTATTTAATAGATATTGCTGAGATGTCTGAGTTCACCACAATTGCCAAAACTTGGGTCTCAAGACTCTCAAGTTGATAATACATCGGCTTTTATCTATCTTCAATCAAATTATCTTACTGCAGTTCACTGCCAGACATAACCTCTCTCAGGCTATGGTATAACACCATATCTTTGGTCTTCCGCATCCAGTCAGTCTAAACCACCTTTGTAAGTTCGTCGATCCATCGCAATGTTCTGTTGAACTTTGCACATTTTTTGACGATTTATTTATTATTTATTTATTACATTTAGTACAGCAAAAGCAATTAACACTAAATTAACTAATCCTTTTACTTTACCTTTTACGATAACTTTGTCAACGTGCTGTGAACCGTGGGATGGACGGTGCTATCAAAGCTGGCCTAGAGGTGACCTGAACAAGCATCACGAAGGCTGCTTCGAAGTAGCGAGGAGAAGAGTACCTCGAAGGATATGGGGGAGGCCTTTGCCCCGCAGTAAGACATACAAGGCTACTAAAAAGAACTCATTCAGCCACGTAGCCATCAAGCTGTTTGCTAATCTATAAATAACACAAACCTAGCTTAGTTCAAAAAGTCCAAAAATAGTACAAAACAATTTGACCTTTACACTATAAATTAGTTTGAAAAGTTAGCCCTTTATTTAATCGGATCACAGAGGTAATGATACGTCTCATGTTAGATACGCCCACACGACACACTCAACATGTGGGTATTAAGTTGCAGGAGCTCGTGGCCTAATATAATACAAGCCGCACAGGTCGATCTTCAACGTTTAACATTACTTGCGAAGGTCAGCACGTGTTAGACTGGAAGCTAACCCCAAAATAGCTGCAAGGTAGATGACTACTTGGTACTTTTTTTTTAGTTGAAAAAAGAAATTAACTTTATTTGCGAATTGTGGGTGTCTTCAATATAAGCCTTACGCTTCAAGAAAAACTGGCCTGGACTTGCCCATGAAGGGTTCCATACCATTGTGGTAGATATTGAGAGATTTTCCATGTTTTTTACACCATAGACTTCTTATAAGTAGGTTTTCCTGTAATCTATAAGTGTTGGCTCAGTAGTTTCGGAGATAAGGGGGGGGGGGGGGGGTCGGACAGATAGACACACGAGTGATCCTATAAGGATTCCGTTTATTCCTTTTGAGAAACGGATCCTTGACAGGATGGATGGGATGTTATGCATATGGCCTCTAAATTGTCAAACATAATACGTTCTAGTACATTAACGACTATTGTACCAATTAGTACATAAATACAGGTCATATACCAGAAGCCATAACAAAACAAAATGGGACCAAGTCCACGTGCTATCTTAGCACTCGATTAGTTCCTTTCAACAGTCGAACAATGGTCGAGGAAACGATAGGGGAGACAACCATTCGCACTAAATACATACAAACAGAAGGTCCATTTTACACATGGACATTAAAATTATGCTCAGGAGTTTGTTCGTGATTACATAGCCTCTCAGATCAATCTTCAGGTTTAGCCGCCCATTCGTAGGTTGACGTGTGGATGAGCTATGGGTGAGTGTTCTCCGTGCCTCGGAAAGTACGCTTAGCCGTTGGTTCTGGCTGCCATTTGAAGATTTTTGATAGTCGTAACAGGTAGTCAGTGGCCAGAAAGTCTGATAACCTATCTTACCGATGGTATCGTATTACTCAGTACTAATTGGGTCGTGGAGATCAGATAGGCCTAGGCCTTAATGCAAGATACTGTATTCTGCTGAATCCAGTTAGACTGGAAGCCGACCCCAACATAGTTCAAAACTAGGCCATTGCTGCCTGTTTTCACTGGTTGTATAAAGTCGGCCTTCTGTCCCAATCTACATGTCACGACCATTCGGCCTTCGGCCTACCGCCCATCCCTAATTGCGTTTTTCCGCAAAATAACTCAGTCGCTAATTGCAAGGCTTTGAAACTTCATTAGTACGCAAAATGAATTTTTATTTCTCCTTTATTTTTATACATCAGTATGGTTAATAGGTTTACATTTTTTTTATTAATGTGGTCGTCCTTTATTTTTGTTATTGATTTTTTTTTAGTGAGGAATTTTGATTTGTAAAACCCTTTCTTAACCCTTTCTTCGGCTTCGTTTCATGGTCTCGGTAGTTTTTCGATTTTTTCATCACGGCTTTACAGATAATCGATTACGCTTGCGATTTCCGAAATGGAAGGTAGATGTGTACCTATTATAGTACATCCATATTTAGCGCCAGGTAATGTTTATGTAATAGGAGGCGAACCTTTAATTGCCATCAATTGGGCCTATTGAATCTAGATCAATAACTGCTACAGTATTTTTTTTTTACCAAGAAGTTGTTATTTAGCCCGTATTGTCCCACTCCTGAGCAAAGGCCTCCCCCATTACTTCCACTTCTTACGATGGTGTGCCTCTTGTCGCTGATGTTGATGCTTTTTAATTTTTTCACCCCATAATAATATGTTTCACAAACATATTTATTTCTTGAGGAATAAAAATTCTAGAGCTAGCTCCTAAAAGCACGTACCCGTATAACAAATAATCCAAGAGCAATAAATAGTAGCCCTGCCCGGGAGCTGAACACCGAATGGAGCGATCGCATCGAATTATAACAACAGCTAACTAACTAACGTCCCGGATTATGGAGTTAGCGGGCGCTGAGTTAGCTGGGTTGCCAGTGGAGGAGTAGAATTTTCCCTTGAATATGTCTTTGGAACTGAAAGTCATGGGGGCCTTTGCTGAACAGTGTGATGATAAAGGCTAACAGTAGTCTTCTTCTTAGCGTGTCTATGACAGTTCAAATTAAGTACTACCGGCCACCATAGGGGCGCCTGTGGACGCTAGGTCGCCGTCCATCCATCCTATGACGATGGCAGGCCATGTCGATGGCGCGTTCGTGTTCCACGCACGGCTCAAAGAGATGTCAGCAACATAGCAGGGGCTCGCAAGGGCCGACGCTCGCTTGTCGGGGCTGCGGGTTGTTCGAAAGAGATACCGCGGCCTCGGACACAAAGGGCTAAGAAGGAACATGGGTGGATTTTAGTCATGATGAGATAGTTTTTTGTCAGTGTTGTTTATAATAAATTCATCACCATCATCACAATTTTAGTCAAAGGACGTCTTCTTTCACATCTATTAATGTCTATTTTAATTTTTCCAAAAAAATGGGGAAAAATTTCTAGCATGGCAACTCAAAAACTTAGAGGCAGACAAGTTGGCAGAAAATAATTCGTTCATTGTAGTTTTATTAGCGAGGCGTGTCTATTGGTGGTGAACGTTTTGTGAAGTGGGTAGGTAGAGATCTAACCGCTTGGCCACTATTTTATCTTATTTAGGTCCCATGTCACAGGGGGCGAGGCTACTACTGACTCAGGAACTAGTGGTCAGCAGTCGCGCTCTCGACAACTGGACAAAAATGGAAGACGAGGTCGAAAACGAGGTAGGTAGTATAACAGAAGACACTTGTCCTAATTTCTCAGTAGCACTTCGTAGTGTTTGCTTGAGCCCTGTCTATGGGAATTGGTAAGTCTCTATTATATAGAACCTGACTGCCGAAGTGTGGCAATCAATACATAAAGATATCGACTACCAAGAAAGTTCAAGGGTAAGAGTAGCTATATTATGTAGATTAAATTCTAAAATACCTTCAAGTATCTCATAAACTCAGCCACATACACAATCAAACTCTACTCATCATATACATAACTAGCTTTTGCCAGCGGCTTCGCCCGCGTGATAATGTCGATTTTCCATACAAACTTTCATCCCCTATTTAACTACCTTAGGGGTTGAATTTCGAAAAATCCTTCCTTATTCCTTGTCTACATTATAAAGAAAACCTCTGTGCAAAATTTCAGCTTTCTAGGTCCAAGGGTTTGGGCTGGGCGTTGATGAGTCAGTCAGTCAGTCAGTCAGTCAGGACTTCTCTTTTTATTTATTTAGTTTATTATGGCTTTTTTATATTAAAGTTTTTGAGGATGGATGGATGTTTGTTACTCTGACACGCAAAAACTATTGATCGGATTTTGATGAAAATTTAGCACACAGATTGTTTATCACCTGAGTTAACACGTAGGATACTTTTTATCCTCGTAGTATGATCCCACAGGTCAATTATTAACCTCTACGCGGGTGAAACCGCGGGCATAAACAAGTACATAATATGTACAACATATCAGAACAGGAAACAATAGTGAACATCACATGGCATAGTTGATCACGAGCCACTAATGAAAACGTATTTACATGGAGGATGTGATGAGCATTGTAATAAAGTTTAATATCACGCCTGTGTGGAGAAGAGGAATGGCAGAGGTGTACTTAACCTAAGTATATGCAGTACGTCCACATTTTGCTTGTGTTTGATTCGTAAGTAATACATCCTACTAATATTATAAATGCGAAAGTTTGTAAGTATGGATGTTTATTACTCTAACTACTTAACGAATTTGGATAAAATTTGGTGCACAGATAGATTATAACTTGGATTAACACATAGGATAGTTTTTATCCCGATTTTATCTTCCCGTGGGACCATTTTCGAGTTGTAGCGGGTGAAGCCGCTGCATGGCAACAGCTAGTAGTAGTATAAACTGTTCAACATTTGACCACCCAATGCTGAGTGTTAGTCTCTCCGAAATCTCTCCAGTTTTGGCGGGTCTGGTTCATGGTTGTTAATGCTGTTAGATGTAAAAATCATAGCAAACAAAAAATTGTTACTACGAATCGATACAAGTATTTTCATCATAATGATTATCAATCGGTAATAGTGATACAGACATGGTGACGCAGAGAAATGAGGAAAATGTTGATGTTGAATGTAGATGGAAAAAAGAGGGTATATGAAGGATGATAGGCATGGCTAAAGGAGATGACTGCTGAGATGACGAGTAAAAGAGAAGTATGGAAGAAGAAGACATGCTGCACCGGGCCTAAATAAATTATGATGGATAAGGGGAGGAGAATGGTGATCAAATTTGTTTATTTTTAATTCCCTTGATTACTTTCAATCAAGCAAACCCATTTATTTACCAAACACCTCCTTCCCTATTCCAATTAAAGTAAACAAAAACATCGGGTAACCCTTTCGAAATCTTTTCAAAGGTTACTTTCAGTTATATAAAGGGTAACACGCGAATCTCTTGAAGATACAGACCACATCAATGGGATATATTTTTGTACGATAACTCGCTGACTAATCAGATTTGCAGGCTTTTGTATAAGGTGCAAAAGTATTGTTGTAGGTGGCATATGAGTCTAGAATCCATTATAAAACCTGGACTCCAGCGAAGCGGAGATGACGTGGGAGTAGAGGAGGTGTATTGTCATTGAAAGATGATTGAAACGTCGGTTTGTTGTAAAGTTTTTTATATTAAAAACTAGCTTTTGCCAGCGGCTTCACCCGCGTAAAAATGACCATTTTCCATACAAACTTTCATCCCCTATTTAACTGCCTTAGGGGTTGAATTTCGAAAAATCCATCCTAATTCCTTGTCTACAGGGAAACATCTGTGCAAAATTTCAGCTTTCTAGGTCCAAGGGTTTGGGCTGGGCGTTGATGAGTCAGTCAGCAGAACTTCTCTTTTTATCTAAATAGATTTCTGGAATAATAATTACTTCTATGAGAAAATATAGGTCAGGAAAAATGAGAAAATATCATTTACAAGTATTGTGGAGTGTTTACAATTTAGATGTTAACTTTTTTTATTTATTTAATATGGGCTTGCTCTTGACCTCAATCTTGCCCTAAGGGCAGAGATGAGGTCGACGATGGAACGAGCTTACCCAGAAGAAGCCTATTTACTCGTGACTTAAATAAATTGGGGTTATATGAACTCGGGAAAACCGACGCAGGCAGGGTGTTCCACTCCTTGGCTGTACGAATAATGAAAGTCTTAGCAAAACGCTTAGTACGAATGTGTGGAACATCGACAAGGTATGGGTGATAACCTGCAGTACGCCTAGTCTCTCGATGGAAGAAGGGAGATGGTGGAATAAGCTCGTGGAGCTCTTGCGCACACTCTCCGAAGTACAGTCTGTAGAAGACCGACAGACATGCAACTTTGCGGCGGTGGGCCAGGCTATGTATAGCTTGGCAACCAGCTTGGCGTCACCAATCAGCCTCCTGGCTCTGCGTTCTACTGAGTCGAGTGTGGCAAGTTGGTATTTGGCTGAGCCATCCCAAAGGTGACAGCAGTACTCCATGCCGGACCGGACTTGAGCTTTAAATTATCTCTAATTTCTAGCCTAGATTTAACCTCGATCAATCACCCATTTGCCGGTAAATCTGTCAAACTTATTTTAGGTATAATTTCCTTTGCTATAATTTCCCTCTATCACTACGGTTTTCAATACAACAGAATAGCATAACTAGGTTATATTTGCCCAGCGTTGTTATTTGCGAGTACATTTCCTTATTACGAACAGTTTATTAGTATGTATTTATGTATCACCACGTTTCTATGTGTTTGTGAGCTTTGGTATTTGAAGATAGTTTGTTTTGTAGGACTGTGTTACGTACTGGTAGAGTGAGGGATTTGCGATAGCTTTATAGTCAAGTCAAGGAAAAATACTTCTTTCGTGAGTAGCCTAATTGACTTACGCCATACATGACCACCACATTAATTTCACCAGTTATAATATATTTACGTCCCGTACAAATCCAGACTGTGAAAAACCCAATAATAAACCCCCGGGAATCGAAGTCAGGTTATCCATTTTGTAGAAATTTGACGGCTGTCAGAAACCTGAAAGGCTGACAAGGCCTATTAGTGTGTGTTTAGACTTAGGGCTACAGATTTGGGAATTTCTTAAAATATTTAAGAAATTCTTAGCTTAATTCTGAAATAAAAACTATGAATCCAGAGATAGTACTTACTGAGATTTAGGCTATGCCACTTTATGCATGCGGCCCAAGTTATTTAATCACAACAGTTTTAATTCACGTATAAGACATTCATGGCCCTTTGCTTTAAAACTATTTTTTTTTTTTTTTAATAAAACGTTGCCCCACACTAGGAATTTCTCCTGTATCGTGGGTGCGTTCACAAACATTTAAACTCACATACACAAATACCCAGACCCGAAACAACTATTTGTAGGTCATACAAATATTTGTTCCGTGCGGGGATCGAACCCGCGACACGCAGCGCAGCAGTCCAATCGCTTAGCCACTGCGCCAACCGTGCCGCCTAACTAATTTCCCTATAAGTCTTATTTCGTATCGCAAGGGTTCAAAAAATGGGCCCTCGATCCAGATGCACATGGGTCTGACTAGGCATCACCGACGCAAACAATTTTATACAAATTCTGTGCTATTTTGAATGAATTTGGTAAGTAGAGGCTATTCGGTCATCACGAAACAGGCTTTAAATGGTTTATAACTGGCCTGGCAAATGCTCGTCTTCAACCAGTACCTACGACGATTTCAGCCTCGAAATGTCCTAGTCGTATTCGTAAAAGCACTCCGCTTGAGTCAGTAACCCAGATTTAGCGCCGTATATCAGAACTGAGTGATATTTCAGAGTGCCACTTACAACCGGGAACAAAGGAGAATTTAATTTTTTTTTCAGCCACCTTCGCGGAACTAATGTGGGGTAGGCAAGTGTGGAGATGGATTTTGTGAGAATTTATCTTCTGCTTACACTGTTTTAAGCTTTTAGGGCTTATAAATAAACGTAACTGCCTCTGTGGTCGAGTGGTTTAGGCGTTTGCCTTGTGACCCGGTGGTCGTGAGTTCCATTCCCGCGGGAAGAATACTTTGTAAAAGTTGTTCCCAGTTTGGCAAAGATATTGCAGGCTTGAATCACCTGATTGTCTGATAAAGAGATAATTCCGTGCTTTGGAAGGCACGTGTAAGCTGGTGGTCCCGGCCGCCAAATGGCGGTCGTCAAACCATGTCAGAGGCTCTTGAGGCGGTTTAGAAACTCTGACACTAGGATGTGTGAGCTCGTTAGACCATACTGCTCACACGAAAAGAAGAAGACTAAACGTCAACTGTCACTTACGGGGGATATCTTCCGTGATTATCCATATGAATGAGCTTCCGATATTTTCAACGCTGTTGCAAGCGCGTAGGCGCCATGATCACGGGATGACTGGAGAATGGGGGTGAATGGCATATAAATTGTTAGGTGGAGACAAATCTGTCTATCCGACACGACGATTGACGACACCGTTGGCGCTGTGGCTAAGCGATTAGACTGCTGTGCTGCGTGTCGCGGGTTCGATACCCTGCACGGAACAAATATTTGTATAGCCTACAGATAGTTATTTCATGTCTGGGTGTCTGTGAGTTTAAGTGCTTGTAAACGCACCCACGATACAGGAGAAATTTTTTAATGTCCCCCACGTTAGAAATGTCTCCTGTATCGTGGTGCGTTTTAAAAAAAAAAAGTAAGAAGACAAGAATCCTCTTTCAGAGTCTTTTCCACGCGCACTACGGGAACTCGACACAAAGACCTAATCAATAACCATAGCAGATATTCCGTATGTAAAAGTATAGGTTTAAAAAGATCTTCATTTATTTGAACTAAACTTCAAATTGAATGATAAATAATTAAAAAAAAAATTAAGTTCAAAAATCTAAAACCCGACTACTAACAAAATCGCGGTCTTAAAAGTAGAAAACAAGAAAATAATTCTTGTCTGATATTCTTCGTAGTCGCATGCCACTGATACCTGATGCTCCATCATGGCGTTCTCATTGATACAGAAGTCAGCTGCTTATTGCCATTAGCAAGGTGTCATGCGACTACGAAGAATATCAGACAAGAATTATTTTCTTGTTTTCTACTTTTATGACCGCGATTTTGTTAGTATTAGTATTGTTTTAGATTTTTGAACTTAATTTTTTTTATTTGAATTTTATTTTTGTGTGTACTTAAACTATAATATACCTAATACATATTTGTAATGTGCTCGCCAAGACCTTTCATTTGATACCAAAATTGCTATGATTATCTCAATTTAATATTTTTTGAGGTAAGTTTTTGACATTTAAATTCCGTCATTAAAAGAATTTATAAAATTTATATAGCCTATGACACCCGGGCTATTCTTACGAATCTATTGACACCTAATTTATTAAAATCCGTTCAGAAGTTTAGGCGCTACGGTGGAACATACATACATACATAGACTGCCAAAATCATTACCCTTCCTTTTGGCTTCGCCGTAGTCGGGTAAAAAATCCATCTTTTTCACCTTTCTCATCACCTCCACTCCATATCAAATATTTCTTTACTTTTTTTCTTTATGTATGTACAAAAGCCGTCTCTATATTATTAAACACGGAAACCAAGACATACTAAGGTGTTCGGCGTCCCTTCTCATATTAATAAACCTTTGCCGTGAACTAATGCAAGTTTGATAATACCAACAGACATACAGTAATCTGTATGATTTATGTACCGTAACATGCACCTGTTCTCAGTAAAGGGATAAGCAGACGTGTACCTACTGATATGATAAACCCTCTTTTTGCCAGTTATGTTTGAATTCCATGTACACAATAGGGGGCGAGCATTCAATAGTGCCTGTAATGGTCTAATTGAAATAAATGCTTTGAGTTTGAGTTTCAGCCTATGACCATATACTCCGCACTTTGGACTCTGGACTACGGACTGATTTCTGCCAAATTATAAAATTAAATGGAAAAATCTAATAAAACTTTGCTTGACCTGGTCATTGAACTAAGGGTTTTGCAGTTATTTTTTGTACAAAAGTAAATTTTCCAATCGCCCTGCACATTTCCTGTTTAGAAAATATTTTATTTAAAATGAATGTTAGATACTCATCAATAACCCTTTGACGTCCATGATAGGGTAAGTGCACCAATATTCACTCAGGTCACTTACTCAGGTCCAGTTGAAAACTAGCGTCGGGCACTAGCTGCTCGACAATATGCTGAACTGGGCCTATTTGGCGCAGCCGCGAGACACACAATATTATTATTTTTCTGTTTAGTTTTTAGTTTAATTTTTATATTTTTTGTTGTGTGAACTTGTGGCGTGTGTCAAATAAATTTATTTTCTTTCTTTCTTTCTTTCTTATTCGGCTTTAACTCATATTTACAGGTACTGATAAAGAACTACTACTATTACATAATTATACTCCTTTTTTATTGTGGGTGGAAAATAATCAAATAACCCCCCCCCCCCCTGCCCTGGAGTGTCAGACTTCTACTGACTAAAAACCAACCCATGTTCCTTCTTCGCCCTTGTGCCGAGGCCGCGTTATGCCTTACGATAATGCGAGGCCAAGAGGCCAATTTAGCAATAAAAAAAATGTAATGTTGAGTTCAACCAACATTTTTATAAAGTAAGGTAGGGGTTATGCATTCCGTTTTAAAAAATAACAAAGAATCAGTTATACACACACATTTCTTTGAAAAATACATGGACTTAGTGTTCATTGTTTAGATATTTAAAAATAAACATAATTTTCGCCACCCATAGAAAGTCGTCTCCTTTCCAAACAACAGTCGTACAAGCAAATAAAACGACTAGGCTCAATCCACCTTAGTAACAATTATTAGTGCTATCTCTAATTAGTAAGTATACTCTAGTTAGTAATTAGTAAAATACTTATCTAACGTACTGTTCTAGTTTTCATTTAGACGTTCTAGTTTAATAAATTAGAACATAGCGTTATGAGTGAATTTTGTTAATTAAATTTAACATCAAGCCCACTAAAAGGTAAGACAGAAGTGTATATCTAAAGTGTGGAAAGGTACCTTAACGAAGTCAAATGGTACATTTTCTCCTCGTGATTGTGATTTTTTTTGTTCTGGACCATACCTGTGAATGTGAATGACTTTAGGTACACTCATAATTCGTTACATATATTTTTAAGTCTTATTTAATAGGATAGAGCCTAATGCCATCTACTGATGCCAAAAATTGGACTCCAAAAATGGAAAACCACTTTTTCATCAATTTACGTTCAGGAGCCGCAGCTACCACCATGAACAAATAAAATAAACTGCGCAGGCAACTCTAGTTTTTTAAACAAATAAAAACCTTGTGGTAGTCAACACACAGAGAGATATTATTTTTATGCTAGTTGTTTCACAATGAAATACGGTTTTTATGTTTGTTCTTTTTCAGGCAAAACATAACCCGCTACACGGCATTTTCGTCACTCCGTGGCTCGTGGCCTAGTGTTGTCTCACTGCTGGGAAAAATCGTCTAATGCTAAAAAGGAACAATAATTGATTTCGTGTACTTTCTATACAATTTTATTCTTCTTCTCTAAACAATTTTGATGCCCTTTTATAGTTTCTTGTTAGTTTATTTAATAGATTTTAATTAACGTACAGTATAGTTAGTTTACTCTATTAAATAAAATAAAATACCAATATTTCTTACTCACATAAATGGCCTTTCTAATGTTACAAGATTTTTTTTATTAAAAATCTCTGCCATATTTTCCTTTCCTCATTTTCACGTATCGTAACTCAATTTTAAGCCAAGATACCGCGCGATGTATTAATTTTCACCTCGCAAGAGTGCACGGAACATAAAAACTAAATAACATTTTAATTCAATTTGTTTAGTGAGGCCGATAATTACACCACTCGCCCTAGCCAATGGTGTGGTACAAGTTGTAAACAAAAGCGGGTGAATTTTTGGGGTTAAGTTTGATTTATGCATTCTCGAGCAGGAACAAAAAAAACATACAGATGAATTGAGAACCTCCTCCTTTTTGGAAGTCGGTTAAAAAGCCTGTAGAGAAAGAATAATGAATGAGAAACCTGTTAATAAAGAATTCCAGTTCAATTAGATTTTCAATGAAAATGAAGAAAAAAATGCCACGTTTCTTAACAAAATGAATCATCAAGCTTGTAATCTCCAAAGGGTTAGGCAGAGGTGCACTTACCAAATAGTACACTGAAATTTCGCAAGTTATGTTTAAGTCCCATGTAATAGGGGGCGAACCTGTTGCCATCAACCGAGCACAAATGTTTAAGTAAACTTAAAATTAAATTAGTTTCTTCAATTTGCAACAATTTGTAAGACAGCCGGATTCTTACAATTATGTCCTCATTAAAAACTAAATCAGTGTAAAATACAACATAGTACAGTCAACAGCAAAAGTAGATGATCAAAAGTTTGTGGAAATCTCACAAATATGCACAAGTAACGGTTATGAGAGTAAATATCGATCCAAATGTAGAACAATAAAATACGGCGTACCTCAAGGCGGTGTGCTTGGACCACCCTTATTTTTAATATATATAAATGACCTTCCCGGGCACATAAATCATCCTATGGTACTATTTGCTGACGACAGCACAGTAGTAGTTCAATGTGACGATTATATGACTTATGAAAATGAAATAAATATGACATTAAATACAATTATATCATGGTTCGAAAATAATAATCTAGTAATTAATTTAGACAAAACTAAAATTATGCATTTCTACCAGAGAATTCCAAGTAGGATCCCCGACATTCAATATTTAGGTAGTCCAGTAGAATCAACTAGTGTCGCCAAATTCCTTGGCATACTAATTGATAATAATCTGACATGGAGATCCCAAACAGACGAAATTTGTAAAAAAATGAATAAATTTGCATATGTTTTATACAAACTATCAAAGACTGTCAGTCTAGAATCTTTATTAACGGCTTATCATGGTTATGTTGCATCAACACTTAGATATGGCATAATGTATTGGGGCAACTCTGTCGATAGAGATTTTGTATTTAGAGCTCAAAAAAGATGTATTAGATCCATGTGTGGCCTAAAAAGCACCGACAGTTGTCAACCGTTCTTTAAAAGCCTAAATATTCTTACCTTACCGGCACTGTACATCTTCGAAACAAATATATTTGTTAAAACACACATCTCGGAGTACAAAGTAGCTTTCAAAAGTCATTATAGAAAACTACGGGACAAGAATAAGTTAGAGCTGGAAATCACACATGGCAGAACAGCCCTAATGAATAAAAGCACTTTCTGTATGGCCACCAAAATATTTAATAAACTGCCTGAGACATTAAAGTCGTTAAATCTGGACGAATTCAAAAGAGTATTACTGAAAATATTGATCGATAAATGTTACTACTCGATAAAGGACTATTTGGATGACAGTTCTATAATCCCTCCTTTAGATAATAAGTATTAGGTTACCTATTTTGACATAATTGTATTTATTTTAGCTAATCGACATTGCAATCCATTGACATTATCCTAATACTTTTTATTGACATTTAACATTAATGATGTACTACCTTAGATTTTATTGTTGACATTGTAGGAATAGTTATTTGATTTAATAATTTGACATTTCTGTATTAATTTTAAATTTTATGATTGACATTGTTTACTACACTTTTTATTATTTTAATAAAAAAATTTTTTCCTGACATTTTTATTTTTATTAAGTATTCCGTAAATTTTATTGTTGACAATTTGTAAATATTTATGGATCACTCACTTCTTGTTTTTTATAATTTTATTTGATAATAGGTTATGTTGCACGTAAATAATTAATAGTTAAATGTAATATTGATCATATTTGTACGCCAAATGGCAAAACATAGAGCGCATTATAAACATGTAACACCTCTCTGTAAAAACCTATGTTAACAAATAAACAGTCTAAACAGTCTAAACAGTCTAAAATCAGAAATTCAATACTAATATATGGCAGATCACGAATATATGGCAGTTGCACTAGTAGTAAATGTTTGGCATAATTTACATTCACATACTCTGGAATCACTTCGACGCCACACAGTTCTGACGCGAACTCCGTTCATTAGTATTGAATTTCTGATTTTGATCATCTACTTTTGCTGTTGACTGTACTTTGACTCGCTATCGCCTTTCTCAAAATCCACCTCACACCAGTCACCTTTAATTCCAATACTCTTCATTCCCACTTCTCAACTTTTTTTGTGGATGGTGGGAAATCATAAAATTACTCGTCCCGCTTTAGGCAGAGAGGTAAGGCGTAAGGAGTGTCAGACTTCTACTGACTAAAAACAACCCATGTTCCTTCTTAGCCCTTTGTGTCGTGGCCACGGTATCCCTTTCCAACAACCCGCAGTCCCGACGGGGCCCGCTTTTCACTTCGACCACAAAAATACACACACAACATAAAAAATAACCAACATTAACCCATAAATATTCCGTTAAGCCGCAACTCGCGACATCCCGTGCCTTGGACCACATAAATAGTTGCATAGCTTAGATGCAATTTGGACCGCGGACCACTCAAGTACGGTATACCGCGCCGTAGCGCATTTAATAGGATTTCGGGGGCTTTTACCATAATGTACGTAGGTATAGTATATGTTTGTAACGTGGGCTTGTTCGTTTTTTGGGTAGTTTGTGATCTGTGTTTTCAGGAATGTTGCTCTAGTTTGTGGAGATACTTAATTGACAGTCGTTATTGGTAGTCGTCTTCTTTTCTCGTGTATTTAGTGGGTAACCTGGATACAGAGTTTATATACCGCTCCCCATGAGCGGTATATAAACTATATTTTTTTTTTCGGTGGGTGGAAAATCATCGAATGACCCCCCCCGCTCTTGCGCAGAGCGAAGGGGCGGGCCCCTCCTAGCTGACATCTCTTTGAGGCGCGCGTCTGTTGCCGTCATGACGACGGCCGGACGGCGAGCTAGCCCATTACTCACCGTCCACAGGCCCGCGTCTACGGTGGCCGGACGCCATCACGTGGCCCCCGACGCCCGTAGCGCCTTCCGCGGTATATAACCTCTGACTTGGCTGTACATGCCAACGATCGGCAAGTCAAAATGTATGCTTAAGTCACTGAAAAGTTTTTGCTAAACCAGTTGGAAGTCGTCGTAAAATACGAAAAGTAAGAGATAGCCACGTGATGAGGACATATATTTTTTTTTTGGTTGATTGAAAATTATCAAAAAACCCCCCCTCTTGGTCAGAGCGAAGGTGAGTGTCAGACTTCTACTGACTAAAAACCAACCCATGTTCCTTCTTCGCCTTTGTGCCGAGGCCACGTCATCTCTTTCGATAATCCGCAGCCCCGACGGGACGTGATGAGGACCTTAGATGAAAACAAATAGGTATAGAGTCCAATAAAATCAAGCCTTAAAAAAAATCAAGCAGGCATTAGTGGTGAGGCCGTTGGACTGCGAAGTAATATGGGTCTCGGGTTCGAACAAACAACAAGAGTGGGTTTGTTCAAGACAAGCACCTCTGATTTCTGATTCATAAACGTATTTGATAACTTGCTGCGGTGAAGAAAAACATTGAGAAGAAACTAAACTTCGGCAGTACCTATGTAAAGCCAAGCCAGTGGTCAAAAAATCATAACATAGTCATAGATTCTGACAGGTTTGGCATTAACCACACGATTCAGAAAGACTGTCTTAAACTTGATTTTTGAACCGCAATAGCAACAGACTTACCAACAGTGACTAAGACATTAAAATCCAAGTCAAAGGCACAAAACTCTAACACCAGTATGTCACATGTCTTCGAATTTTTTGGTTCCAAGACATGCCAGTTTCCTCACGATGTTTTCCTTCACCGTTTTGAGAGCAGTGGTGATGAAATAAATTACACAAAGTAATGTGCCTGACTGGGATTCGAACCCACGACTCACTGTTCGTAAGTCGGGGCCGCCACCACTGGGCCACCACTGATGCTTAATGCTGTTTAAGCAAACCTCTCAAATACCCCCGGCCTCACTCATTATGACGTCAGGCGCCCGACCTTCAACCAACCCATGAACCACACAATAAAGAAAGAAAGGCAATCAAAACCAAAGACTTTCAGGTAACCCAATACCCCAGTATTCATTCCACCTTAATACCCTTCGTATCTCCTTATACCACTGTTATCCAATGAAACAAGATAGCAAATAAAGAATTATATTCATGAAAGCGAACGGTTGCTCGCACTTACAAGTAATTCCGACTAGAACAACCTTTTTTTTATTCTCGCACGTACTTTTTACGCCAATAACCATTTGCTAAACGATAATAAGGGTGTGGCTGTAAAGGGAGAGGTGAGCGGAGAGGTAGCGGTAGCGGGTGTATACGAAGATGCAGTATATTTTAGTATGGGACTTTTGACTTGTGAATGTGAATGTCAGGGGCGCTGTTGGTCTAGCTCGCCGTCCGGCCGTCGTCATGACGGCAACAGACCGTGTCGACGGCGCGTTCGTGTTCCACGCGCGCCTCAAAGAGATGTCAGCAAGGAGGGGCCCGCAAGGGCCAACGCCTGTCGGGGCTGCGGATTATCGAAAGAGATGACGTGGCCTCGGCACAAGGGCGAAGAAGGAACATGGGTTGGTTTTTAGTCAATAGTAGTCTGACACCACTCCCCTTCGCTCTGCCCAATTGGGGGGGGGTCATTTGATGATTTTCCACCCACCAAAAAAAAAAAGGGCGCTGTTGGTAGACATACTCGTAACATCATGCCTGTAGTACCCGAAGGGTTTTGGTAGAGGTGTGCTTTGTAGTACACCCACAATTCCCCAGTTATGTTTAAGTCCCATTTAATAGAGGGCGAGCCTATTGCCATCAACTGAGCACAAATCCAGACTTCTGCTTCCAATGGCTGACTGGCTGCTACTGAGAAAATCTTGATGGTAAATCCAGTATCACTTTGCCCAACCGGGAAGCGAACCCTACCACGTGCTCCGCAGTCGCACTTTCCACTAAAAAACCACGTGGCAGTCAAAGTTTGTAAAAATTGGAGAAATCATAATAATCTGTGGAGATTGTGTTGAGACAACAAAATGGCAATGTTTTCGATCTTGTCCACGTGCCTATAACTAAGCTATAAACGGTACATCGGCACATCTTCTTTATTTCAGAATCGCCCAATTTTTGTTGCCACTGTTCTCTGTTCTGTATGCATTTAATAAACCTATGTTTCCCGCGATTTTGACGATTTCGTCAATCCAACGCGCTTTTTGATTCATCCACTTTTGTACTTTTCTTTGTTCTGTGGTGGAAAATCCTCTTGAACGTCCCCCACCCTACCCACCACGCTAGCGGTGGGGTCTGTCAGACTTTAACTGACTAAAAACCCTTCCCAAACACCCCCAACCCAAACTTGCACCGGGCGTCATGGGAGCTAGGTCCACCTTTGTGCCTATTCTACGTAATAACGCTTGTTTCAAAGCCCACATTTTAATACGACGTGTGTATCCTAATATTTCGCAATAAAAACATCGTCTTAGCGAAGAAAAAAATCAAATGAAATTCTTTTTATACAGCTTATAGAAACCTATTCCAGCATACCGAGTTTCTAGAAAACTTGTAGTTTTCTAAAAACTTGTAGTTTTCTAGAAACTCGGTAGAAGTTTTCCAACTAATCATGAAAATGTGTGTTTTAATGTTGGTGGACGTCAAAAGCTAGCCATAGTCCTCTTTCGACATACATGTCGAAAGAGGACATTTAATTTGATTTGATTAGAATATAATGTTGTTGAACACAACAGTTTTACATTATTACTAATTCTACTGTACTCGTAACAGTAATAATAATAATAATAATATAATATTTTTTTTGTTTATTTGAGACACAGTGAAATAGTAAAGAGAAATGCAGCATTGCGTGTGAAATTATTGCTTAGGCACGTTTTTCTCGAAACGGCCAATATGCAAGTACTTTATTTGCTGTTACGAGGGCAGAATTAAACTCAATGCATTTATTTCAATTAAACCATTACAGGCGAATGTCAAAGAAACAAAAAAAGCGAAGTAGTACAGTAACAAGGTATAATCAACAGTGGCGGCCTTATTGCTAATAGCTAGATCTTCTAAACAATCTTTGTTGGGACTGTCTGTGTATATCAGTAGTGTACTGCTAAATGCAACGCAAACCCTGCCTGCGTCGGTTTTCCCGAGTTCATATAACCCCAATCTATTTAAGTCACGAGTAAATAGGCTTCTTTTGGGTAAGCTCGTTCCATCGTCGACCTCATCTCTACCCTTATAGCAAGATTGAGGTCAAGAGAAAGGCCATCTCAAATAAAACAATAAACAAGTAATTTTAGTAAGGTTCAGGTAATAAAGTTTGAACTGGTGACTAGTTTTTAGATAGCCATGCGGCACTAGTATTGTGTTTCCAAGTGACTGGACCGTGAAGTTGTGATAGGCATTCGCTCCATTCGAAATACTGATATGCAACTGTAGGTATCTAGTGACAGTCCGTCTACAAGCACGGTACTAAAAGTTCAAAATTATTTCGAGGACCTATACAGGGTGTAAAAGTAGGTACCCTAAATGAAGCCGCAATGCTTGGTCTCCCGTTACTGTGATATTTTGTTTGTTCTAGAGTCTAGAGCATATAACCTGGGAACCCCACTGAGATATTGGTGGTATAAGTTCCAAATTTTTTACAGCTATTTTTTTTATAATAGTTTTTCAGGCTATAACTTTACTTAAATTATCTTCAAGACCTGCTATTCGAATCATACACTAGCACAATATTTTAAGAGTGCTACATATTATCATACATACCATCATCATACATATTATTATTATTTGTAGTAAAAAAAAAAACCCAAAAAAAAGGCGTGTCCCACCAATATTTTTTGCGTAGAATTTAATTTGATGTAGATAATGCCTGGTTGACGGCTCGTTTACACCCTGTATATAAATACCAATCGCTTTCAAGTGTTTTATATAGATTTGAGGGAAAGCTGACGGGTCTTTCAGTGTATCCTTTGGGCAGTTCACGCAGGGATGACAAGCGACATCCGCTCTCGACCTTTGCGACGTAGGGCCTTCCCGAAGTATCCGTGTAAAAAAGCCATTGTGCCAGCCGGATATTGAGGGTACCATGACGCCTCCACAACCATTACTCCATAACGGTCCTAAGGTTGTGCCACCTATCCATTTCGTTTCGTTCAAAACCCCTGAAATCTTTTGTAATACATTCCTTAATTAGAAATTAATTCGGGTCCCTGCTTATCCTCTTTTCCTAGCCTTGAATACAAAAAAGCAATTAGGACTACCGTCCTAAAACACGTAAAAATAAAGAAACGACCGTTAGAATTAAAATCTTATTATTTTATCCAATAATTAAGTTGCTTTCGTATATTCTGGTCTGACGTTGATTATGTCTATTTTTTTTCTTTTCAGAGCGCCCATTACAAGTGATACAATGGAATTCCCTTGATGAGGGGTTCGGAGGTACGAAGAATGGAGGTGGCATTGTTTAAGGGAGAATATAATACCGGCTGGCTGAAAAAAGGGCAAATATGGGTACCAAGAATGCGGCAAATAAATGCGTTGTTTTGGCAGTAAAAAGTTGTCCAGTGATTACTGAAGAAGCCCATGTTAAATACGTGAAATAGCACTTATAATAGGGTATAGTTGACGAAAAAAAACTAATTAGTCCGTCTGATAGATTTCCAAAAAAAAAATTGGAACGAAAAAGAATGAAGTCGATCGAGTCAAGAGTGCTCTGAAAACTCATGTGACATCATTGTAAGCCATATTATGTCATTTTTTACCGGCGAGTGACGTCACAAGCCCCCACTCAAATCTTTGATTAGTTTTATCTTCGTAATTTTTTATTGATTTGATAAAATAAAAAATACGTACTTATCCAGTATTTTTCTATTTTTCGATAATCTAACTGACAGACTAAACAGGGTCATATTTTGTTTAGGCAGAAAACATCCCTATTGAAGCAAATATTATGAGAACTGTATTATATGAAAAAGTAAAGGTTAATTTTTAGCGTAGCATACTCAATACTCAATTCTTTATTGCATTCCACAATGTAGGCATAGGTGGTAAACATTTCTAAAAGAAACAATCATGGACCCTGTCGGGCACAGCAAAAGAAATATTATGTTAAGCTTGAGGCTTAACATTTACTAACGTATGAAAATTAAAATTTATAATAAAATTCAAAAATTAAATACAAACATAAAATCACATATTTACCTTTACAGACCTAAGTAGGTGCCAATATAACAATATTCAATACAAAAATAATGAAGTGTAGCATTAAGACGTAGCGGTATTGCGTAGCAATGTCGTAGCTTCGTAGCGCAGCATAGTGTAGACTAGCGAGCTCGCCTCGGAAAGCACGTTACGCTGTTGATCCCGGCTGCCATTTGTTTTCTACACATGACTTTTTCCGCCATAATGCAAAACGTAGTTAAACCTGGTTTAACTTAGACTTGGTTTATCTCGCATGACGTCTCACTTCAATAATATTCAAAAGAAAGTGAAAGCATGCGAGATAAACCAGGTCTAAGTTAAACCAGGTTTAACTACCTTTTGTAATAAGGCGGTTTGAGTTTTGCTGACTTTAGGTTAAACCGCGTTTGCCTAGGTTGATCTGTGGATGGAAGACCACCCATATTTATCGAGTTTCTTCCGTGCCTGGGCAAGCACGTTAAGCCGGTAGGCTGAGGCTACATTAGGCCGCGACGCGACCTGCGACACATGAGCGATTAAAACAAGTAAATGAATGCTCACGTATATGGCTACACCGTACATCAAATATTCTAAAGAAAGAAAAAGAAAGAAAATTGTGTTTATTTGGCAAAAATACCTTAAAAGTTAACAAAAATAAATTTAAAATTATTAAAACTAATAATGCCAAAAGGGCTTCAGCTCAACATAATGCCAGATGGCAACACAAAGTGCACCACCTGACGCTGATTTTCAGCTGCTGCCCACGAGTGCCATACGCTCGAAACGCCATCCGCTTTCTTCTCGTTTCGCTCTTCCAGTCGCATCGCAAATCGCTGCTTACTGTAGCCTCAGCCTTAGTCCCGCCTGCCATATATAGAACTTTGACAGACGTTACAGGTATTTGCCTGAAAGTCATACTACCAGTCTTGCCCGTCGGGGCTGCGGATTATCGAAAGGCATAACGCGGCCTCGGCACAAGGGCGAAGAAGGAACATGGGTTCGTTTTTAGTCAGTAGAAGTCTGACAAAAAAACCCTCCCCGCTCTGCCCAAGAGCGGGGGGAGGGGTAGGGGGTTATTTGATGATAGTTCTAGAAGTTCGATAGGCGGTAGCTGCATGTAAAAGCGGTATTCGGCTGCATCTAGTAAGATTTGAAGCCGACCCCAATATTGTTGGGAAAAGGCTAGGCAGATGATGTACATGTCTTCAAATGGCTCCCTACCTACCTACCAGTTCCTTCTTAGCCCTTTGTGTCGAGGCCGCGGTATCTCTTTCGAACAACCCGCAGCCGCACCCAATGGGGTGTGTCAGTATCTCAAAGATGAGTATCGCGGAGTCTCAGAAACTCGGAGATAGAATACTGCATATTATTATGTTATGTCACAAACGTGAAGATGAAGTGCCATGAGTATCACTTTTTACTATATTGCCAATGCTGCATGGTCGCAAAATATAAAAATAGAAACTTCCTGACAAATTTTCCTCTTATCTCTTATCTTTCGTACTGAACATCCCTGCTCACCCAACAATAGCAAACATACGACATAACACGAGACCCCTCATCATTCCAATTTTATGTTTTCCAATCGAAACACTGAACTCAATCCACGTTTATAGAGGAACTCTTCATAAAAACTCTACGACCTTTATTTTATAACACAGAGTATTGATTAGACAAGGCATAGAACAAAAAAAAATGTTTGCCTTTAGTCTCTTTCTTTACCGTGGAGTCAGAGTTTTTATACCGCTTCGAGGTCTCTGACTTGGCTTTATATGCCGTCCAGTAATATCCGGTATTCGGTTTCCTCACGATGTTTTCATTCACCGAATCTAGTGAAAAATTATATATTACGCGCCTTGGGTTCGAACTCGTGACTTGACTCGTGAGTTGTCACTCCGCCTGTCATACCACTAGGCTAGCACTGCTTTTGGCTTAAGTAAAAGCGAGCGATTGAATTGCAGAACAGGTAACTAAAAAAGTAATCGTGGTCAATGTATTGTGTTTTATCAATTCATGTTCATCAGTTGGATGCAAAACGTGTCTGCAAACCTAGTAACCGTTATCATCAATTCAGCCGAATGTTGTCCACTGCGCTGAACAAAGGCCACCTCAAGTGTAGCCACATCGACCGGTCCCGTGCGTCTCACATCCAGTGAATCCCCACAACCTCCAACCAACCACAATACAGCCGAATTGCTAGAATTCGGATGTAATCACCGAAGGCTTCGGTGAACCTCCCAGTGTTTCACAAAATATATTAACACAAGAAACTATGCCAATGAACTGCATACCTTGTCTCATTCATACTCTACCGCCATGCTATGTTTTATGCCCCACGACCATGAGATCGATATGGTTTATAATCAGGCGCACGGTTTGTTCTATGACCACATAAAACAATACTTTTTATCACTTACGGGATCAGCAGATGGTTGATAAAGTTTTTAGAGTCCTACCAGTTTTATTTTTATTTTCAAGACATGTGGATGTGTAGAATATACGGTCTTTTGAACATATTTTCGAGGAGGCTGATCGTAAACCGAACATATCTTACAAATTAATAAAATTTAAGTGTCTGATTTCAGTAAACCCGAATTTTACTGAATGCGTGTGAAAATCATCAAAATCATCTTCCTGCCCTTATCTTATGCTAATTGGGCTCACCCACACGTTTTTTTCTTCCATATTCTTCTGTCAAACGTCACGCTATATTACTATACTATTTATACTACTACTATTTTACTCTGTTTTCGTTCATACCATTCCTCACACAATTCATTCAAGTATGGAAGTATATACGGTACTGATAAACAAAAACGTATTTCTTTCTGCCTGTTTGATCCGAACTATCTCCAAAATGGCTGAACTGATTTTTACGAGACTGGCAAAAAGATAAGAGATGTTATAAAGTCTAACTTAGATTACTTTCCATTATAACCATCCATTCATAGCTACTCAAAATTTTCCTCACGAACCTAAAATGAACGTTAGTGAAGTCGCAATTACCCCTAAATTACCAAGAATCGTCATCTGTCAATTCGTCAGACAGTTTCACTAAGTAGGAAATGATGGATGGATCGACCGTTTGAAGATTATAACCTTTTTCTAACCATGTTATAAGTAGCATTTTCCCAAGAGACTTTTACTGCTGATATAATTAAAAAGTATCTTAAATCCTAACACAGAATATGGCCAACCCATTAGAAATATTAAACAAACTGATGGATAAGAATTATGGTATGGATATGTGATGGGAAGTAATGAGGCAAATGTCGTGAGAACAGTTTTTGAGTTTGAATGTTGACACACAGTTTGAGAGCAGTTGTGATGAAATAAACTACTCAACGTAAAGTCGGCGCTTGGGTTGGAACCCACGACCAGCAACTCGTAATTCGGAGCCGCCACCACTGAGTCACTACCGCCACACTAAACCTAGTGGCTTAATGCTACAGGGTTTTAATTTTTACTAAAAAAAACTACGGTATCGTTGGTACATTAAACATTTTTAAACACATAAAAACACAAACAGCCAGAGCTGAAATAACTCAGCAGACAATTGCTCTCCAATGATTACATAACTTTCTTAAACAAAACAATCTTTTCTAATACCCAAAAACTGCCGCATCCATTCTCCCACAGCAGGCGACACGCGCCATTCATTAACTCAGGAACGGTTTAATTCTCGTCTGAACAAGGTAATGAGACGTGCCACTCCGAACGAACACTTTTAATTTTATACCTTCACTAGTGAATGTACCCCTGGTAGAAGAAAATTTCTTGACTTTTCATCTAGAGAGAAAGAAAGATTTTTTTAAACAAAAAAATCTGTTTCTGACAAAAAAAACAGTGTGTAATCATCATCTGCCTAGGTTTTTCTAGCTTGTTGGAGTCTGCTTCCAGTCTAACTGGATTTAGCTGAATACCAGTATTTTACATGGAGCGACTGCCTACCACCTCCTGACTTCCTGTGACTAGAGCAGCGGTGGCCCAGGTGTGTCGGCCCCGACTTACGAACAGTAGGTCGTGGGTTCGAACCCAGGTAGGCGCATTACTTTGTGTAATTTATTTCATCACCGCTGCTCTCAAAACGGTGAAGGAAAACATCGTGAGGAAACCGGCATGTCTTAGAACCAAAAAATTCGAAGACATGTGACATCTGCCAATCCGCACTGGGCCCGCGTGGTGGATTATAGCCCATCCCTCTCCTAGAGAGGAAGCCTGAGTCCCTGCAGTGGGAACATTATAGGCTGATGATGATGACGGCCTACCTGACCTCTACAACCCAGTTCATACTGGGTAGGTAATACGATACCCCACGAACTGGTTGTCAGACTTTCAGGCCACTTGTAACTATACTATCAAAGATCAACAATAATTGACAGCCGAGACCACCGGCTTAAAGTGCTTTCCGAGGCCCAGAAAAAATCTTTCAATTTTCAAATGTGATGTGATCCACAAACGATGAGCATACTGTTGTTTTTAAGCTATTGCATAGCTTCTATCGCGGGCCTTGAGCGTGGAGAGCGAATCCAGAAATTCCATAACGAAAATATTCAAGATTCAGTATTCAACCAGGTTGCTATGGTTACGGAAAATAACAAGGTTGTCAACTGAGGTTGTCAAATTAAATAATTAATTATTTGCTGTTGATAAAAATGCTATGCAATAGCTGCGGCAGTCTCCGAGTGCTACATTTAGTTTTTTTAGTACAGGAACTGATGGAGGCTACTGAGGGCGACAAACATGTAGCTCAGCTCTGTCTAGTTTAGATTGCCACCGACATGCTAAGAATTAGTACTTAAAAGAAAGTAGGTAACGGAGCGAAGTAGGTAGTTATGAAAATATAAACTTTTACTGTGAACTTTTATTGGTCACTTTTTTACCTCTTGAGATTTTTCTACAATCTTCGTACTCGAAATTCGACGACATTTTTTTCATCTCCAACAGCGGACTCAATCGATAAATCAAAAATACTTAATTAGCAAACTCATCCCGCAGGTCCTAAATAAATGGAACCAGTTAAATAAAGAGCCTTACAAACGAAGAACTAAAATACAGAAACAAAAGAAAGCTAGACGTCTACCATCCATTCATTTAAAAAGCAAGTTGTCGTAAGCAAGTCACTGAACAAAGTGTGACAGTTCTGTAGATATATTATTGTTTCTTGTCTGAACTATGACTTCGCACTTATGTGGTGACTTGTGTCAAGACATATCACGCTTGTAATTCAAAGAGAACGGCTTATGAAACAATGATAAAACTACATTAGGAGAAGGCCAGATAGATTAATAGGTATTAGATTTTTGAGATATTTACCTATCCTTTTAAAGGCCCAGTCCTATATTTACACAAAGATGCGTCTTGTATACCAGCCATGGGAACTTTTTGGACTGATTATTTTGAATCTTTCTCATCCTCTTACTACCAAAAGAAACGTGTTGCGCCGACGGCAACTATCATTTTACTCTCTTTTGCTTCATTTTATTTCTCACACAATCCATGCATTTTTCTTTAGTCTTCCTCTCCCTGGTTGTCTTAAACGATTATCAAAATAAAATGGGCCAAAGAAATACAGTACAGGAATCAAACCTTCAACCCGTAGCTCCAAAGCAAGTCATATAAAATCTCTCACTACACAAGCTGTACTTAAAGTTAATTAGAGGAGCGTAAAGTACTAAGTAGAGAGAAATCCTAGCTTTATTGCAAACGGCATTGAAACAGGAATACCTTAGTGTTTGTCCCTAGTGAAACTTGCTCCGAGGAGTCGAGATGAAAATACCTCTGCTTACATCGAATGCTCTTTGAGATAGGGATGCCCGATCTTAATCGATCAAGATCGATTCATGGCCATTCGATCTACCAATTTTTTTAATCGATCCAACAGGATGCAAGATTGATTCATAGGCCATATGTGCAACATATTTTTTTAATCGATTCGACAGGATGCGATCTACACCCAGATCAAATCGTATGCGCAATAGGATCGTATGAAAAACTCGTATTATCTAAGACCTAAACATCATCCGAAACGTACCGTATGAACTTTAACAAAATAAGATTACCGAAAAAAAAAAAAACATTGGATGACATTAGTTTCGACTGTTTCGAGTTACATTGGTCAAATTTGGTATTGTATGAATTAATTAAAATTTTAATTAATTAATTAATTAAAATTTTAATTAATAAAAAAAAAAAAAAATAATAAGAAAGTAGTTGATACTTTGATAATATTAAGCTTTTAAGCTTTTCATTATTTTTATAAAATAACGATACAATCGAGATCGAGTAAGATCGATTCAAAACAATACGGTTAAAATCGTGAATCGATTCACTGATTCTTCTGTTGCATGCAAGCACTACTTTAACAGTTAAATGAACTTACCTATGTGAAGTTTGACTGTAATTATTTCTTTCTTCTTTTTTTAAAAAAAACGTTGCCCCACACTAGGAATTTCTCCTGTATCGTGGGTGCGTTCACAAACATTTAAACTCACATACTTACACAACCAAACACCCAGACCCGAAACAATTATTTGTAGGTCTTACAAATATTTGTTCCGTGCGGGGATCGAACCCGCGACACGCTGCGCAGCAGTCCAATCGCTCACACACACACACGCGCCAACCGTGTCGTCAATTATTTTTACAATTAATAATATATTTTTTTGATGTTTCAGAAAACTAGACGTTACAGGTTAAAGATGAGACTGCTTGAGCTTTTTTGAGAGGTCAATACAATAACAAATGTAAGTAATGCTAAGTATTAAGTTCAAAATCGAATTATTTTAATTCACATAGGCCTACATAGGCACTTTTTTTTTTTTTTTGGGACAAGCCCGCCACACTATTCCCAAACCACTGTAACTCCTGTTAGCCAGAATCAACAGTGGCGACCACAAGAAAAGCGCCGAGACAATGAAGCTCGACGAAGTCCCAGAGAAGCGATTTAACTGTCTTGGATCCCGCAACGAAATTAATCAGAAAAGAATAGCGGAGGAGGCACTTATGAAACGTCGACAATAGGTGAACGGTTCGGTTTGGTCGTTTCCTATGGAGAAGAACTGGCAAGAAACTCCATGGTAAATCTTTTCCTGATGATTTGGTTTTACAATATTTTCATGTTACAGTAGGTATTTGTACTTAGGTTATATAGGTGGATAACCGTAGGCCCGATTATAAGTCCTTGGTAGAATTCCTAGGTCTTGATATGTGTTATTCTAGACTTGCCATTTAATGCGTTTAAAGCCAAAGCAAAATCTAATCTTTGTTTAAAAGCTTACTATTCTATTAACGACTACGTGTATGATAAGAATAGTTGGTCGTTCGTGCTGATTATCAGCCTAGTTTGAATAAATGAGTTTTGGTTTTGATTGTTATTTTCAACTTGTTTTTGATTTTCCATCTTCTATCTAATATTATAATCTATCTAATATTATAAAGAGGTAAAGTTTGTGTGTTTATTTGTTAAATTGTAAGGGGTAATCTCGGGATCTACTGAACCGATTTTAAAAATTCTTTCACCAATAGAAAGCCACATTATTTCTGAGTGTCATAGGCTATATAAAAAACCGAAAAATAAAAAGGCTTTTACGTGGTAGTCCGTTTTGCAAAGTGAATCGGAGAAAAAAGCAACGCAGCGGCGGGCGCGGGATGGTTTCGGGTTTAATTCGGTTCGCGTTCGTGCCCGCTTCGGGAGAAAGGGGCGTGGCCTTTTACATCTGATCTGAGAGGTAGGTACCCGCGCGGCTCAGTCGCGTGGTCGGCTCCTTACGCAGCGGACGTCCCCGAAATTGAATTTTTCGAAACGTAATTAGCTTACTTTCGACTAATTATGCCCAACGAAGTGGGCACGGGTCAGCTAGTCAACAATATTTCTCAGTAGCAGCAACGGAGTCTAGATTTATGCACGTTTAATAGCTATAGGCTCGCTTCCTGTGACATTGAACTCAAATATAACTGGTCAGGTAATCTTATAACAATCACAAATCTTCATAACATTACGATTTACCTCCCTTATTACAATATCATTCATGGGGGAGCAGGTGGGGGCCACCTGTTCACAACACACCCTTAACAAACTTTTTACTTGGCAATCTTACCACGGGGGAGGGTAGAAATCCGGGCATTTTTGGGCAAAAACTTCCGACATCACCGGATAAAGACACTGGGGCAACTTTTTTAATTTCACTAGTGGACATAATCTGTGGGCATCATCAATCTACGCGTGACATGTAAGTGGCTTCGAAAAGGTTTTTTATTTAAGTTTTTTATATAGTGTTTTGTAAGTATAGTGGAGAACGTGTTTTGTTTTAGTTAAGTTTATGTAGAGCTGTTGTGTTCTTGTGGATGGTAGATAGATATGACGACGGTAGGTCAACTATTTCGGGTTCATCGTTGTCAGATTCCAAGTTCAGCATGGCGGAGGTACGAAATAATAGTCTCAACACTGATTACAACCGCCTATTTATTTACTTCCGTTAACAAATTAACAAAATCTCAAACGATCAAGCCGATGGAAATGGATTAAAGTACGGAAACGCGGTCAGTTCGATACAGGCGGCCAGAACAACCGTTCGCACTCGTGTCTCACCAAAAAGTAACGTCCCTCAAGTCAAATGCGTCTAACGTCAACATCAACCGACCACTCACAACTGACATTTGACATATGACAACTGACAGCTGTCATCTGTCAACCGAAAACTGTCAAACCAGACCTGCCACGCTCTGCATCGACCTCACCCAAGCTCACTGCTTGACGTTTCCGACTTTAACGATGATAGATCCGAAAAACGATGATAGATGGCGTTATTCTAAATTGTTAACTCTAAATATTGTGCCTCGGTGTTGAATCTGCGACACGGCCATCTTGACATTTCACACGTCCTCGTGTGAGGTATCTGCAACAAGAATTCACGAAAAGTAAATCGTCCCTTACTCGGCCTCCCTGACCAAGACGTCGGAGTATTAACACACACACACAATTCAAAACAAAATTTTGTTCTGATCCATAATCTCATCAAACCACATAAAGAAAATCTTAACATTGAAATCAACATTCTTCAAGAATCATCAACTTTCGACCAAATCTAGTATCCGATCAAATCCAGTATGCAATGCTCTGCTCGGTACCATACAACACACACAGCTTCCAACAGGCAACCATGGGACCTCCATTCGGTACCCAACCTCAACACATCTCATTGCCTCCATCCGGCAACCATGGGACCTCCATCCGGTACCCAACATCGACTCAACTCAACACATTGCCTTTATTTAGCACCTTTAGCTACATTGCCATGCTGAACGTTGGTCACAGCCCTCAAGTAAACACTTACACGCGTACAGCAACGAACAGCATTGCAATGTATGCAATCTGAATCACTTGCATACTACATTTGCATCTTTTACCTCTCACTTAAGGTCTGACCCCTTCATCATCACCCGATCTCGTTTTGTCAGTGTCTATCGTGTCAAAGTGAAATTTTCAGTCAGCAATTGCGTCACATGTCTCAATTGACCGTATTTTCTCAAATCGTATCTCATTTGATGACATTATGAACCGAAACTAATCGCAAATAATTGTCGGGTAAAACGTGAAATAGAATTTCTAAAACAATTCCATCGGTCTCAACAGAAGTCAAAATTTGTACAGTTGACCTTACAGAAGTCTGCCCAATACCAGTCGTTCGGCCATTCCTGGCCCAAGTGGGTGGGGAATAAAAGGTATTCAGATCAAAATCATTACAGGTTCTAATGAAAATCATAACAAACTCTTTCTCAAAGCTGACATGTGGAACAACACCCATACTCATTCAAATAATATGAAACTCATTATAATATTGCAGTGCTCATACTCTGACCTCTATCCGGTCTTCATCATCACACTTATAGCCTCCATCCGGCCATAAGCATCAAAACAATCGACCTCCATCCGGTCTTCATCATCACACTTATAACCTCCATCCGGTTATAAGCATCAAACCAATCGACCTCCATCCGGTCATCAACACGTAACCTCCATCCGGTTACATACACAACAGGCAACCTCTATCCGGTCACCTTCACATGTAACCTCCATCCGGTTACATACACAACAGGCAACCTCTATCCGGTCACCTCCACATGTAACCTCCATCCGGTTACATGCACAACACCATCAAGATAATCATTTCGAGACTTTATCAAAATAATTTTTAAAGTAGGGTTGTTCAACATGTTACTTTATTCTTCCTGTAACGTTACAGGTTATAAGAAAACTCTTACTATGCTAGGTACTTTAAATGTTAAGTTGACCACTTAGTATTCAACTAGTCTTGTTGTAATATGGGATCAAGAAATCACTAGTAAACAAAGATGAATATGCTGTCAATAGATTAATTAATTGGGAACGAAATTCTAACGGAACATCTGTATCAACTGTATTGAAATCAATTTGAATATTAGAAGCATTCTTGAGCTTATTTGAAACATCACATAACCTAACAACCTTTTCACGACACAAAAACAACACTATCACACGTCTAACTAACATTAAATCCTTGTTGTAAAATCTCAACGCCATTTAAAATATCATTTTTTTTTAAAACAACTATCCGGTACAACATGAAATAAAATCTCTAATAGTAAATCGATAATCATAACCTCAGTAAATAATAGTGAAGTACAAACTATCATGACCTATCCCGGGTCAATTTACAATGTTATTTACACGCTTGCCACTGAACTGTAACGAAACATTTTTGATCAGAGAGCATTCGGCACCAGAATCATAGTAAAATGGATACGACTCACCAGATATTCATCAGCACACCGCTGGGATTGCTCACATAGCAAACTTCAACGCGTCGCTCGCTATTTGCCACTGCTGCAGGCACTGCTCCGCAGCTGCTTGGTCCGCCTGCCGCGCCGCCGCCGCCGCGCCGCCAAGCCGCGACCCGCCGCCGCCGCGCCGCCAAGCCGCGACCCGCCGCCGCCAGCGCCGCTGCCGAAGTAAATTCTCAGCGCACCGTGACGTCATCGCACCATTCTTGGTATTTTCTTCAGCTCGAGTGAATCCCGGTTCTGATGTCGTATCATGGTATTCACGGTAGTCATCATCCTTCGGGGCGCTCCAGACTATAAACAGCTCCTTAAAATCGCTCCATTTCATCCCAGGACAAGATATGGACGACAGCCATGACGAACCTTCTCCCATGAGTCTCGTGGAATTCGCTGCGTCCCCTGTAGGCACGCCACAGCGCCGGTTGCACGGCGCTGCTGTCTTCACAGCACCCCGGCGGTCCATCCCCACCAGGTGAGACCAACGGTTACCCGGAGGAGGCCCAGCGGAGGACAACCAGCGACGGAGGTGCCGACTTACGACGCACCTACAGTGGATGTGTGACTCCCGTTCGTCCCGTTTCTCCCATATCGGATCGATAACACACATGTCGGCTGTTGCCAACCAAGCACGCGGGACAATATTCCGTTTTTCAGAGTCAAAATGCGGTAGGCGAATATCCGTACTCGCAAAAGGTGTTTTCATTGTTTGCACAATAGTCATAAAGTTTTTGATTATTTGCTCGAACAGAAAACACCACATTTCCGTTTCTATGTCACTTTCAGACGCACGCGCATTGTCTTTACACTTTTCCGGCCTAGTACTGTCACTTACACTATGTAGGCGTTAGAGTTACATACCACTTCTGATGACGACGGTAGGTCAACTATTTCGGGTTCATCGTTGTCAGATTCCAAGTTCAGCATGGCGGAGGTACGAAATAATAGTCTCAACACTGATTACAACCGCCTATTTATTTACTTCCGTTAACAAATTAACAAAATCTCAAACGATCAAGCCGATGGAAATGGATTAAAGTACGGAAACGCGGTCAGTTCGATACAGGCGGCCAGAACAACCGTTCGCACTCGTGTCTCACCAAAAAGTAACGTCCCTCAAGTCAAATGCGTCTAACGTCAACATCAACCGACCACTCACAACTGACATTTGACATATGACAACTGACAGCTGTCATCTGTCAACCGAAAACTGTCAAACCAGACCTGCCACGCTCTGCATCGACCTCACCCAAGCTCACTGCTTGACGTTTCCGACTTTAACGATGATAGATCCGAAAAACGATGATAGATGGCGTTATTCTAAATTGTTAACTCTAAATATTGTGCCTCGGTGTTGAATCTGCGACAGATATTATATTTTTTATTAAGCTATGATCCACACTAGGAATTTCTCCTGTATCGTGGGTGCGTTTACAGATATTTAAAGTCACATACCCAGACCCAAAACAACTATCTGTAGGCCATATCAATATTTGTTCCGTGCATAGGGATCGAACCGGCGACACGTTGCACAGCAGTCAACTGCTTGAGCCACTGCACCAACCGTGCCGGCAAATTTTCAGTTGCTCGTGGCTACATATTAACGAATCCGCAACCGTTTTCCTAAGACCGATAACAGTAGCTCGTATCAATCTTCAGGTTAAAGCGAACTTGCCTAGGTTGGTTTGTGGATAGGTGACCACCCGTTACATACCGAGTATCTTCCGCGCCTCGGAAAGCCCGTTAAGCCGTTGTATATCTTTGACAGTCGTAACAGGTAGTCAGTGGCTCCAAAGTCTGACAACCAGCCTTACCAAGGGGCATCGTATTACCCAGTACTACAGATACCGGCACGGTTCTTGAGCGCTCGACGGAAGAGTGGGGATCGCTGTGCGCATCGTACACTTTATGACAAATAAAACGCACACCCGTTTATAATTTATTGGTCGTGAGGTAAGTGCAGCAGGAGTAAAGAACAAATCCCGAGTGACGGCTATGACGCGATGCGCTACGGGCCAATCACTGCATTTTCCCCGCCCCGCGTCTCACTTAATACCACCAAAGGGACCCAATAACTCACTTTTGCGTCAGCGCTCAAGAATTGTGCCGATGATAATAACTTGGTTGTGGAGGTTAGATAGGCAGTCGCTCCATGTAAAATACTGGTGTTCAGCTGCATTCTGTTTGACTGGAAGTCGACCCCAACATAGTTGGGAAAATGCTCGGCAGATTGTTAGAAAAAAAAGTCCTCTACGTTATTTCCAAACCTCTGCAACTCCTGAAAGTCAGAATCAACAGTGGCGTCTACTAGAAAAGCGCCGAGACAATGAAGCTCGAAGTCCTAGAGAAACAATTGAAATATAATTAATCAGAATAGAATAGAATAATATTTATTTGTTTAAAAACATGGTATAAAAGATGGTAAAAAATACAAAAAATCAGGAGCATACATGTTTTTGCTTAATAGTGATAAGCGTACAAATTTTTTAGACATAAAAGAAAAAAGAAAAGAAGTCTATTTTTATATCAAGTCTATTTTTACCGACGGGCTTGGCAGAGGCTGTGTTTAATTGCAAAGCTGTATTTGGTTAATAATGGAGTCATTTAAAGAAATAAGTCCCGTGTAATAGGGGCAATCGGACACTAATTCAGACTCCGAGCTATTTCAGAAATTCTGGATAACATAATTCAAATTCATTTATTGTTTGTCACAGGTGAAATAATATTAGGTCGTATGATTACGATATATTGGATCGCTGCAACATACCTATAAGGTGTACAGTCATAACATCCTGAAATCCCCTAAAGGTTTTGCAGCGGTGTATAGTCGACCAAGAAATTGGTTTACCACTCTAAGGTTGAATATCATTTGCACGTACAAAACATCAAGTGCTATTTTCACGTCAGAATCTGTCAATCTGTCATCCTTAGCGAATAATTATGTTACTGGGAGATGTCATCAAAAGTGGTAAACCAATTTCTTGGTCGACTATACCTAATAGTTCCCCCATATAAAGTCTCATGTTTCAGGGGGGCTATTCCCATCATCCAGGCACAGATCTAGTCTACTGAGAAATTCCTCATGAAATACCACTTGTTCAGCTCGGAAATTGAACCATGCAAAGCCTTTAAAAAAATAACCCCATAACATGATTATTATTTTACAAAAAATATTCTCAAAACATAAACTTGTTAAGACGTAATAAACAAGTTCTGCCTACCCGCTAACCATGTTTTTCTGCGGTGACGTCATTATAGAATTGATTGATGCTGCCACAGGAAATGTTATGTGGGGCGACCACGATTTGTGGTAGGGGGAAATTAAAGAAAAACAGGTAGGTATCTATATTGATTTATGCTAAAGGGTTGTTTTAGGCGGTTCCGTGTATGTTTTACATTATATTTGTAATAATTATGTATTTTTGGAAGAGGAAGAAAGAGATTCGGGGTAGAAAAAACAGTGCAGTGCCCCAGTGAAAGTAGGCACATTACTTTGCGTGAATAATTTCATCACCACTGCTCCTAAAACAAAGTGACGGAAACGGTCTTACCAGAGAAAATTGAGAGCATGCCTGGTTCTCCTTAGCGTTTTGATGGCATCCTTAAGTGACGCGATCCATGATTTGACATGCGCGTCTGAAACGGGAACAGGAAACAATATGAAGTGTCTCATCGTTTGTGATTCTTTACATTTCAAGGTAGACAGAGAGAGAGATTATAGTCCGGTCAATTTAGAGATCTGAGGTTACATTAATTCCCACCCAGCTGAAAATTGGCAGGATTGTTCAAAACACCATTATAAATGAAATGTGTTAAGTCATAAGTCATAAGTTATTTATTTCAGAACAATATTAAACATTGTGTTGAAATTGAAATTTGTAAAATAAAACAGTAGGTAGGTACAATTAAAATGTTACAATCAAACATGTCTAAAAAATTTAAATAACAACCATATTAATTCACATAAACAATTACTAATTCCAAACAATAATGACTCTCATTCAATTAAAAATATTTAATAACAAAATAAAACGATAAGTGAAAAACTAAATAAAAATCAAATTGGTTTAAATAATAAATATGTCATCAAATTTTTTGTGAATAATCAATAAAAGTAGGTCAAAAAATGTAAATGTCAAATAAAAATAAATTAGGTAGAAATTGTTATAAAAAGGTCAGTCATAAATGTCATCTCAATGTAAATAGAATGTCAAAGATAATAAATTGTGATTACTTACTAAAATAATATTATGTCATTTAAATGTCTGTAAGTAATACATTAATAATACAAAATGACATTTACAACAAAAATACAACAACAACAATATTAAGTACAAAAAAGAAAACTAAATAATAATCATCATTTAATTAAAATTAAATTCCAATAATCATAATATTACCGCTATGGCTTATCATCTAGATACTCATCGACACTGTAGCCTCACTCCTATTTTTTGGTCGTATTTGACCAGACTGTTATAATATCCACCAACATAATCATATTTAGCGCGTGCTGCACACATCCTCACACAAAATACACAATAAATAGGCTGATATGTTATAGTTATGCAAAGGTAAAACTTTTTGCAGTATAAAGAAAAGCAGGAAGTATGGCCACCGTATCGTACCGTAAAATAAATGTGGTGTATCGGAAAAGTAAAGTGAGTGTAGAAGGAAGGGCTCTTGAAGTCTCTACGTACGCGTAGCTGACAGCGTGTACACTGTTCACTAGTGTTCACTAGTAGACGGAGTTTGTTAGATGTTGCATTGTAAGAGATATAAGGTAAGGCTTGCTGCAAACTATCAAGTAGGATACTTACCATGCTTATTTTGATTTAATTTTCTGATATTTAGCACTATTACCGATGGAAAAGTTCTGTTTTCTTTTTTCAATGACTGAAATGCCTCGCTGGTGTAGTGATTGCAAGTGCGACAGCTGTACATGAGGTTCTAGATTTGATTTTCAGGTCGGGCAAAGTGTTTATTTATTTATTTTAAATAAATAGAACGGCCGAAGCCAATTACACTATTTAAACACATATAATTTATTAAACACAGTCATGCAATCTTCCCACAAAACTTCAAACATTCTGACAGTATCACCTTCCATTCATCCGCAAATATATCAAGATCTTTATTTGAGTCCAGGGGAGTGTTATTGGGATTTTCAGCTTTCTAGGTCCAAGGGTTTGGGCAGGGCGTTGATGAGTCAGTCAGTCAGTCAATCAGGACTTCTCTTTTTATCCTTACATAGTATAAAACAAAGTCGCGTCTGTTTGTTTGTTTGTTTGTCTGTATGCTTAAATCTTTAAAACTACGCAACGGATTTTGATGCGGTTTTTTTTAATAGATAGAGTGATTCAAGAGGAAGGTTTTAATACCTTTTTTGTACCCGTGCGAAGCCGGGGCGGGTCACTAGTTTAATATATATGGATTATAAACCTTTGAAGTAGGCGTTGAGGAGCTTGTGGCTAAATAAATAATAAAGCTACTCAGGTTAAGCAGTGCTTGCCTAGGTTAACTCGTGGAAGGCTGATTATCTACACTTCTACATCTACACTAATTTATTATAAAGAGAAAAGATTTGTATGGTTGTGTGTATGTTTGTAATGAATAAACTCAAAAACTACTGCGTCGATTTCAAAAATTCTTTCTTCATTAGAAAGCTACATTCACCCTGAGTAACATAGGCGACTTTTTATCCCTGTACTTCCAGGGGAACGGCAACTACGCGGGTGAAACCGCGGGACGTCCGCTAGTCCATTATATATGCCGAGTTTCCTCCGTGCCTCAAAAAACACGATAAGCTGTTGCTCATGGCTGTCAATTGTAGATCTTGGACCTTCTAGTTAAGGCGACATTAACTGCCCGCGCCCTTGAGCGAGCGTTTAACTCATCGCCTAAACAAATAAGGTTGAAAATGGGGATGCGTTTGATTCTCGTGACTGCCAATATGAACGATAGTTCGCAGATTTAATTTATTAAAAAAAAAAATACGCTGTAATGTTAAAATATTTTTACATATTATGTCTTTAGTTGGTTAAATTTCTTTTTTGATAGTAAAAAAAAAAACAGTTATCGCTCAAAATATTGAGCATTTCGAGACGAAAAAGTTTTTTCGTGTGATTTTTTTGTGATTTTGTTATTTTTTTTTTTCGAGGTTCTTGATTAATTTTAGAAAATATTTTTGCATAAGTCTTTTACCTATACATTTGACTATAAACTGTATTTTTTTTTGGAATTGTAATAAGTAGCAATACGGCTAACTCTGCAACGAAAAACAGGTCGTTTTTACGGTATCCCTCTTATCTGCGCCATAAGTTAGAAAAGCTACTGATAACGGGCAACGTAGGAGGCTGAAGGCCCAGAGGCAGAAGCCCAATGCGTTGGTCAGAACAGTTCCACTCTGCCCTGAACTCCTCGGTCTGTGATGCCACACACGCTACTGAAAATAGATTTAGCTGGCGCAGGTCAGTTCAGGAGAAAGTGATTCGAAGATGCCATAACCCTCAGCATTGAAGAAATACGTAGCAAGGAGTAGGACGAGTAGAGTCAGAAGTCCAAAAGTCTGACAACTAGCCTTACCAACGAATATCGTATTACCCAGTACTAACTGAGTTGTGGAGGTCAGATAGGCAGTCATCAGCTGTTTCACACATTTTGATCTTGAATCTTTTTTTTTGTAATAACTGATGAAAGATTTCTTAGTGGTAGAATGATGTTCTGAATACGTGCAAACTGTCTTTACGTCGATGTCCCTCCCACTCTCTATAGGTGGCGCTGTTGTGTAGTGCGTCCGTGCAAAGCCGGGGCAGGTCACTAATCTATTTTTATTTATTTATTTATAACCAACTTATACTAACAGGAACACCACACATATGTTATAGGTTGAACAAAAATTACACAAACGAAAAAAAAAATGAAAAAAAAAATTATAATAACAAAACTAAGAAAAAAATAAACAATATTACAATACAAAAAATAAATAAACAATACAATAAAAAAAAAAAAATATTACCAAGCTAGCTTCTCGATCGTGTGTAGCGCCCCTGTGTTTGTGTTTGACGTTCTCCTAAGTACTTTAGTTGAGTTTAGTAGTAACTAGCTGACCCGCGCAACTTCGTCTGCGTCACATAAATATAGCTATAACCTTTCTCGATGTATCGACTATCCGACATTAATTAAGCTAAATCGTAACAAACAAAAAATCTTATCTTTCCTCTTTATTACAATAGTTTAGATGGTTTAGATTAGCTTAGATTATATTAAAGTGTGAATTACTATAAAATCTATCTCTTACTGTTAAATGTACTATAACACTCTGTACTTGTAAACATTATGATGCAGTAAATATTTTGAATTTGAATTTCCCGGAGGCCAGCCAGAATCCCCCGTACCTACATTGCGACGCAACCCGCGTAATTATTTTTCCGCGCGGGTATTTTTACATTGCGATATCTTCTAAGATATTTGTTTAAACTGTATAGAGTAAAGAGCAAAAATATTCTATATTAAATTTCCGTTCTAACGAACACATTTATTTAGATATAGATTAATACCATATGGGTTAAATAAGCTTCGCAAAAAATAATTATTTTTAACCTAACATTTTAATAGTAAAAAATGGTGACAGTGAGTCAATCTTAAAAGATAGACAGATGCTGTCGCGGACTTTTTTTTAGAACTTTTAAAGACGAATAATTACTTTATACATGATATTCTCGTAACTTAAACCGTTTTCGCAGCGCACGCAACGGAAGCTCTCAGAAAGGAATTTTCTTTTCCCGTTTTTGCAACATTTCTCATTTATGCTCCGCTCCTATTGGTAGTAGCGTGATGTTATATAGCCTATAACCTTCCTCGATAAATGAACTATCCAACACAAAAAGAATTTTTCAAATCCAACCAGTAGTTCCAGAGTTTATCGCGTTCAAACAAACAAACAAACAAACAAACAAACAAACTCTTCAGCTTTATAATATTAGTATAGATTAGTTACAGATTCTAGGCAGTCCGTAAGTTTTACTATGATGCTTGCTTAGCTACTTGAAGGTGGTGGCTTCTCGTGTTGTTTATTACGAGGCGAAAGGTTAAGGGGTTGAAGTTTTGGAAGGTGGACGTAGATTAGTATTTAGTTATGGGTACCTATGATAAATGAGAATGATGATTATTCAAATTCTAATAATTTATTTGCATAATATGGGTAAAATAGATGGTACATAATGCTTTACATAATACAAAAAAAAAAACGATCCTCATATTAACCATTTCTGGTATGCAAAAACTTAAAAGATACAAGTTTATGAAAAAAATGAATTAGGCACCTAATAGGTACACACTTATAGGTATTTGGAATTACATACTAACTTAAACTAAACTAGTTATATTGCACTGATAGGAACATACATAGTAAGGCGCTACACTAATTTTCTATTCTTATAACTAAGGTATTCCTGGGTCGTGTAGAAACATTTATTTACTAACCAGGCGTATAATTTTTTTCGGAATAAAGGTATTGATCTTAGGTCTTTTAGTTCAGTGGGTAATTTGTTAAAAAGTTTAATTGACATGGGGTAACAATTTCTTCGATAGAGGTCAGTTTTTATATTCGGCAAGGGAAAACTATTAGGATATCGGGTATTAAAATTACAATAATCACCAAAGGATTTGTACAGATACTGACATTTTTGTTTGCCTACTGATAACTGGGGGTTTTTTAGGCAAATAATGAGGGGTAGAAGTCATAACACAAGATTAAAATTACAATTATCTAGGAATCTACGAGGCCTACATATACAATGAAAAAAAAAAATTGTGGCACTCCGAGACTGCCGCGGTAAAGCTATTGCATAGCATTTTTTATTAACAGCAAATAATTAATTATTTAATTTGACAACCTCAGTTGACAACCTTGTTATTTTCCGTAACCATAGCAACCTGGTTGAAAATATTTTCGTTACGGAATTCACCACGCTCAAGGCCCGCGATAGAAGCTATGCAATAGCTTAAAAATAAAAAAAATGGTAAACAAAAATCTATATAGTGGTAACATTCAAAAAAACTTCCCAAAATATCTACGCGAGCCGGCGCGCGGCGACCCCCGTAGCGTAGGGATAATGTCATGATAGCTTTCCGGTGGTAGGTAGGTCCTGAGTGGAGCGAACCTGCGAGACCGAGTAGAGCGAAGGGGGGAGGTACTGTAGTTATTATTGAGAGATTTTCAATGTCTTTTTTTAGCATCATAGAGTTTTCCTGGGTTATCCTGTAAAAGTAATGAACTAATTTCTTTATTTTTTCCAAAATTTTAGTCTCATTAGCTTCGGAGATAAGTGTGGAGAATAATCGGACAGACAGACACACGAGTGATTCTAAAAAACTTTTTAACAAAAAATAAAACCGACTTCAAAAAAAAAACAAAAAAAAGTGAAAAATAAACTTTAGAAGAAAAACCAGTCTCTGAAGTCGGTGACTTTTGTTTGTTTGATTTCATTTCTTTGCCACCGACTTCAGAGACTGGTTTTTCTTCTAAAGTTTATTTTTCACTTTTTTTTGTTTTTTTTTGAAGTCGGTTTTATTTTTTGTTAAAAAGTTTTTATTTTTCACTTTTTAGTGGTTCACATGTTCATGGGTCAATGTGGACAATGTAGTTTTTTTTGAGTTTTGTTGATTTTTCAAAAACCGCTTGTCCGATTTCGAAAAAAAAAATATGGGACCATTTTGGAAGTATGCCCTTTCCAACAAAGAAAGATTTTTTCAAATCGGTTAGCAAGTGACGGAGTTATGCCCGAACAAACATAAAAAAAAAAAAAAAATACAAACATCCGAATTGAGAACCTCCTTCTTTTTTAGAAGTCGGTTAAAAAGGGTTCCGTTTTTTCGGTACGGAACCTTAATATCAAGTTTAAAACATACAAAAATCAAACACATTTTATTGAATTAGTTTTGCTTTTCTTTTGCGTACTAAAATCACAATTGAAACGCTCCACTACTGCTGAGCATTATTATTTTAATAGCCTATTAGTTACCCACAGCTCTTTGCAACTTTTCCTTCAGTCTCGATTCTGAAAAAAATATCAAGTAAACTAATTATTCAACAATTTGTTTCTTTTAGCATTTTATCATAAGTTACACCCACATTTTGACGTAACCGGGTAGACGGTTGACCTATTTTTTTTTTATTAGCCTGTACTGTCCCACTGCAGGGCAAAGGCCTCCCCCAATTCCTTCCAAGTGCTCTTTTCCTGAGCCACCTCGAACCAGCCCTCATGGTGCGCGTCCAGATCGTCTCGCCACCTCTTTCTGGGCCGGCCTCGGCGGCGCCGTCCGTCTTCCGGCAACCATCGTGTTGCGGCTTTTGCCCAGCGGTCAACGTGCATGCGACTGACGTGACCCGCCCAATCCCATTTAAGCCTAGCAGCCTTCTTGCCAACGTCCACTATGCCCGTTTTGGAGCGCAGCGTGGTGTTTCGAATTCGGTCTTGTCTATACAAAAACCAAATTCAATTTAACCCTTCCACCTTCCACCTACACATAACCCTCCACTAGCCACTATAGAGATAACAAAACGTCACTCCATAACAGTCACGCTGCATTCGAAGCTAAAAATCAATCAAACACTACGGAATAGTGTTGAACGGGACAGCGTGACACACCGTGACGCTCTATTCACGGCCTCGGGCGATGAGACATGTGACGGGTTTGCGTTGAGTAATACGCACGTATGTCTCTAAACCAGCCTACTCACGGGATGCGGCGGCACTAAACTCCAGTGCCGCCGTAGCATCACGGAAGCTTTCAATTGTTTTATTTGCAGTCGCATCACACGTGACGCTTCAGCTAGGCAGCTTGTGCATAAAAGGTTTAAAATGTTTGGTCCTCAATAAATGATTTATTTATTTAGTAAGCGGTGTTACTTTCCTTACATTCTTCAAGTGAAGACGCGTTGACGTCCCTTGATTTTTTCACATGAGTACCAAGGCAGTGCATGTCGCATCAATTTACGTGTATCATTAGTTTTCAAAGTAGCCTGAAAATAAATAAATATTATTATTATTATTATTTGCAGTCACATTATCACTGCGACTTAGTCGGCTACACGTGTGTTGCGACTGTAATTGAGAAGAAAAAGACAAATCAAAGACGTTAAGATCTTTTGTTTAGTCACCACAACTTAAATAGCGTGACAATGTGCGACAGCACTCATAAAACACAGGCAAAACGCGCGTGTTGCTTGACGCAAGTCGCGTCGCAAAGTCGCTTCGCTGGAGTTCGTGTTCGGGGCGTAAGGAATAGTGTTGAACGGGACAGCGTGACACGGTGTGATAGCGCGTCACGGTTCACAGAGAAAGTTTCGTTTAGCGGGGGGACTGTATTACATTATGTAGTTTTTTCATTGAACATTGTGTCACGCGTGCTTTTTCTATGCGTGAAATGGTTCGGTTATAATAATATTATGTTGTGTCTAAACACGATGTAAAGAACATTGATGCGTTTGTAAACTTTTACCATAATTGATTCTAGAAAAAACTGTTTTGTCAAACTATACAGTTGAATGAACAGCTATCTACCGTCGAAATATGTATTTCATTTTGTTCTGAGTTTGGAAAGAACATACTTTTTTCTCTGGTTATGCCGTAGGTCTCATGTAATCGATGGCGAACCTTTTGTTATTAACAGGACAAAAAATCCAGTCTTATAATCTTGGCTAACCCAAAAATCAATTAAGAAACTTCATTACCATAACAGCAGTAAATTTAAAGGGCGTGCTATAGGAAAGAGATAAGAAAATCGAAAAAGTCAAAAAAAATATATTCTGTTTAGCGTGAAAGTGAATTCTAAAAGTCAGACGTACAATACATAGCACAATCACTATTTTCATTTTACACGATTACAAACAAATAATTGCATACCAAATCTCATTATGCCTTGTGATTGTGACTGTAGCGTAGGAGTGCAATGCGTCGTTTCGGGAGTTGCTGCGTCGGGCTGCGCGGCGCCGGATGTTACCGGCGGCGGGTGGTGTGGGAGCGGGGGCGCGCGGTGGCGTGGGCCGTGGCGGCGGGTGTGCGGGGCTCCGGGTCGCGGGGCGGCGGTTGCACGTTGCGGCGTGCATTCGTTGTTCCGTGATTCGGGGTCTCGAGCATTCGTTGTTGCGGTTTGCGTCGCTGCGTGCTTTCGTGCTCGCAGTGTTCGCTGTTGCGGGCATTCGGTGGCGTGTGGTTCGGCGTGGTGGCTTTCGGAATGACGTATTGCACTCGTAGTTTCGTTTTTTTTTTTGTGAAATGTTCTTCTGACATTCAAAAGTGCCTGTAATGGCTTAATTGAAATAAAGAATTTGAGTTTGAGTTTGAGTTTGAGTTTACGTGATCAGTTTCAATGCAGTCAATAAAAAGTCAATGCGTCACGTCAAATAGTAGGCACATTGATCGTGACACTCTCGACAGCGTGACAGCTCGTTATCTCGATATGGTGGGAACTACACAGTCTGTACCAACAGCGGGTGTATTACGTGAATTTGCGTGTTAAAAGGATAGTTGCTAAAAAGTAGCTGGATGCTAATTACAAACTAGTACGATAAATTACATACCAAATATTATTAACGTGATTGGTATCAATGCAGTCAAAATAAAGTCATTGCGTCACGTCAAATGGTAGGCACATTGATCGTGATACTCTCGACAGCGTGACAGCTCGTTATCTCGATATGGTGGGAACTACACAGTCTGTACCAATAGCGGGTGTATTACGTGAATTTGCGTGTTAAGAGAATAGTTGCTGATAAGTTGCTGGATGGTAATTTTAAACAGCATGTCAAGATGCAAGGCGTGACATTTAATGTTTGCTATTGATTCGTAGGAACTTCACTGAAAACCATCTGACTGCCTCGTTGGTCTTGTGGTCGCAAGCGCACCAACTGAACATGAGGTCTGGGGTTCGATTCCCAAGTCGTGAAAAGTGTTATGTATTAGGTTAATTACTCATTAATAGCCACGGTGACTGGTTTGTGTCCGGTTGACGGCAATAGGCTCGCCAATATTACATTTCAAACATAACTAGCGAAATGGGGGTGTACTGATGGGTGTGCCTTCGGTAGTTGAAGGCGTCAAGCTATGTGTATGTACACTGGTGAATGAACTCGTAAAAGAATCATCGCAGAAGAGTGTTGTTGGACAACAACCAGATAAGTTTGCTGTTCCTAAAGAAAGGTACCTAATTATGCAGGCAGATTTGTGACTTACTAAGTCTGACAACCAGTCTTACCAAGGGGATATTGCTCAATACTATTTAGCTTGTGGAGATCAGACTGATATGCAATCAATCCATTTAAAATGCTGGTATCCAGGTGCAAGCAGAAATAAAAACTTTATATATTCTTAAAGTACACTCTAAAGGTGACTAGAACCGCAAACAGGTCAATCACATCGATTTTTATTATGTAACTGTAAAAATGCCTTACCATCGGACACCATTTTGACCTTCAGACCACCCACAAAATCGCGCCACAGTTGCCCCACTCCACATCCCATAAGTAATACCCCAGTTACATCCCACCATTGTCAACGTACCACGCAGTCACATTCCCTCCGTAATATTATTGACGATGCATTGAAAGGGTAAGCAGAGTTGCAGCTTGCTGTTAATTGGTACTCGATTGAAGGAAGATGGTGTCGATTGGGCTAGGCAGAGTTTGTCTGGGGGTTTTATGTACGAGGAGTACTCGTGTGTTTTGGGAACCAAAATTACATTAAAAATTCAGATTTTATAGGTTTTGTATAATTATCTAAAAAGAGAGATAGCAGTGGTGCCCCGACTTACGAACAGATTTAAACAGTTCTGTAAATCTAAATAATTATGTCTTGTTATTAGAATTTCTTCATTAGACTACAACATTAAAACCACACCGTAATTCCCGGAGGGTCAGACAGAGGTGTACATAATAGTATACTCATATTTAACCAGCAGAGAGCAGTGGTAGCGGCTCCGACTTACGAACAGTGAGTCGTGGGTTCGAACCCAGGCAGGCGAATTACTTTGTGTAATTTATTTCATCACCACTGCTGTCAAAACGTTGAAGGAAAACCTCTTGAGGAAATCAGCATGTCTTAAAAACAAATTATTCGAAGACATTACATCTACCAACCCGCACTGCGCCCACATGGTGGATTAGAGCCCTGTTTCCCTGCAGTGGGAACATTATAGGCTGATGATAATGATGATGATATTTACCAACAAAGACTTGCAACAGGACTGGCTTGAGCTTTTCAGCGCGCAGAGAAGTTCGCATAGCTGAATGTTGGGCCAAACATATTTAATGAAAATTTGCCATCGATACGTTAATTTTTTTATCAAAATTTAATATTTTATTATCTAAGACTTCTGGTCCGTAATCGTTCATGCCAGCACACCTTTATCATAAGCCCCATTACTCCATCACAATGAAACAACCACATCTAACCAATTGATGATAGAAGGAAGAATAATAAACGTAGAAGACGAAACGACCAAAAGCGGATTTACCATAAACACACATAAGAAGGACCAAATAAATCCTCAAGATGATGACAACTTTCGCAGCTACAATCATACAGAATACAACGACAAACCATTTCGGAAACAAAGACCAACAATTTAAAATTTTATTTCAAAATATCCAGAGCCTCTTTAGCAAACAACATATATATTGGAAGCCTTTATGGAACAAACACCTAAGTACTCAGCTATATGCTTATCAGAATCGTGGTTGTCACAAGGAAAAATGGACACAATACAATTTGACGGATACAAATTTGCATCATCTTACTGCCGGAAAACTCGCGCGGGTGGCGGAGTTTGCATCCTTTTACAAGAACATATTGAATGTATAGAAATAAGTGATATATCAGACTTTTCAATTGAACATGTTATTGAAGTATGTGCGACTGAATTTATACAAGAAAGACTGTTATTGATAGTTATTTATTGGAATAGAAGAGAGGAAGATAGTTTTTATAAACAATTAAAAGAGATTCTGACATATGTAAATAAAAAATATTTTAGACATAATATAATTATAGGAGGTGACTTTAATATAAACATCTTAGAAAATAATTTAAAAACAAACCAATTTTTAGATCTAATGCTAGAATATAAGTTCACACAACAAATAAAATTACCAACACGAATTACACAAACATCATCAACATGCTTAGACTTAATTTTTACAAATTTTTATAACAATTTTCATACAACAGTGGAAGAGTTAGGTTTCTCAGATCATTGTGGTACTATTATACACATGGCTACGCCCCAACAATCTCAGCAAACTGTCTGGAATGTCAAAAAACGGTTATACAATAATAAAAACATTCAACTATTTAAATCTAAATTAAAGGAATTAAATTGGAACGAGATATTACAAAAAAATAATAACATAAATGAAAACTATGACACATTTAATAAAACATTGACAAACATTTTAAACCAATGTATACCAAAATTAAACATAAACTTAAAAACAAACTATAGAAAATATTGGCTGACTCCAGGAATCAAAGTTGCATGCAAAAATAAAAGGCTTGAAAAGATACTTACACTAAAAACTAATAATTCATTAATTAAACAAAACTATAAGAAATATGAAAAAATACTAAAGAAAACAATTATAACTGCAAAGAAATTACACTACATCAACAAAATTAAAAAATCAAATAACAAAGTTAAGACTATGTGGAGTATTATAAATGAAAGAACAAATAAGAAAATAAAAAGGGAAAAAAATAATATTAAATTACATTTAAATGGTATAAATGTCACTGAACCTAAACTGTTAGCAAACCATTTTAATGACTTCTTTGCGTCTATTGGCGAGGATAGCAACAAAACACCCGGCAATGAGCCGAGAGGTACCCCAGTGCTTTGCCCCACTGAAAATAGCATGTTCCTTAGCCCGGTGGACCCCGGTGAAATTAATTCCCTATTAAAAAATCTAAAAAGCAAGAAAAGTCATGGAATAGACGAATTGCCACCAATACTAATACGACAATGTGCAAACGAACTTACGTTACCATTCTTCTTGCTTGTAAATCAATCTTTCGATGACGCCATTTTCCCAGACTATCTAAAAAAAGCTATAATAAAACCTATCCACAAAAAAAACGCGAAAACGGATCCAAATAATTACCGCCCAATAGCTCTTCTACCAACGGCCTCAAAAATTTTTGAGAAGGCAATGTACAATCGTGTTTACTCCTTTTGTGAAAAATACAAAATATTTAACGAATGTCAAAACGGATTTCGCAGAAACCGGTCTACTGTGCTTGCAGTTTTTAAATACATGCAGGAAGTATTAAATATAATAAATAACAAGAAATACGCTGTAGGCTTATTGTTAGATATGTCCAAAGCTTATGACAAAGTACAATATAACATTTTGCTTAATAAATTACAAAATATAGGGATCCGCGGGAAGGCTCACGAATGGTTTAAATCCTATCTAAGAAATAGAGAATAACAAGTTGAAATAGAATTTTATAATAAAAACACCAAAGAGATTCAAAGCATTCGGTCTGACAACAAAATAATTAATGCCTCAATCCCCCAAGGAACTGTAATTGGATGCCTCCTCTTTCTTATCTACATTAACGACCTTCCGAGAACCATAGCAGGGCCATGCGTCTTGTTTGCTGATGATGTTTCATTTCTTACTTCATGCAGGGACAATGTTGGATTGAACGAGGACCTAACAGACACACTAAATAAGTCAATAACTTGGATGAAAGACCATAATCTAGAAATAAACTTCTCCAAGACTAGAATTATACCATTCCACCCCCGTCAAAAAACCCCATTAAACATCAACTTCACTTATAATGGCACAGCAATAGAAGTCGTTCATGAGTTTACCCTGCTTGGCCTGTCTATAGATACGAACATTAACTGGAAATCGCACATCCAAAAGATAAAATCAAAATTGTCTAAATTTGCATACGCCCTTAATGAAGTGAAAAAGACCACAAACCTTAAAACCGCACTAGTCACCTATTATGCCTACGCACATGCGTGGCTCAGTTACGGCGTGATTTTGTGGGGAAACAGCACGGATGCACCGAGACTATTCACCCTACAAAAAAGACTTTTAAGAATACTAGTAAATATAGAAGACACTGACAGCTGCAGACCCCATTTTCAAGACCAAAAAATACTGACCCTCCCCTGCCTATACATTTTGGAGTTATGTAAATTCGTGCGAAACTACCCACACCTGTACACGACAAGGGAGGACATACAGTCGAAATTTACACTGCGCCATAAAAATAGGTTAAACATACCAAGCTCTAAACTAAAAATGCACTCAACGAGTGCCCTTGTGATGTCAATCAAAATATATAATAAATTACCCGATAAAATTAAAGACATAGAAAAGAATAATATATTCATAAATAAATTAAAACAATTTCTATTAATTAAATGCTATTATAATCTGAATGAATACTTTAATGATAAATTTTAAATTACATAAATAAATATTTTAATAGATAATTAGATTGCATTATAAATGATTTAGATTATAATTTAGGATAATTCTAATATAGGTATAGTCAAATAAAAGCCCTCTTCCTCTCTCCTACTATTGCAGTGCCCGACAGGGTCCACAATGATCATAACTTTGTAAAACCTACCATCTAAGTAAACTTGTGGGCTTAGTAGGCGACTCGACCGCTCGAACTCGCCCGGTCCGGTCGAGACAGGAATTTAATTTTTATTCATATTTTTGAGTGGTGTTTCGGACTATACTTTTTTTTAAGCAAATTTTGTACAGTCAGAATGAAAAACATTAGGTTGGGGTCGTGGGGCTTTCGGGACCGGGACCACAGCCGGGACCGCGGTCAATGTAATGTGTTATGAAGTACTAGGGTATCATAAGTTAGTAGGAGATTAATCATTTCTTTCGGGCTGTCACCAAATATAAGAGTTACCAGGAGTAATGAAATGTGTTATGTAGTACTAGGGTATCATAAGTTAGTAGGAGATTAATCATTTCTTTCTGTCACCAAATATAATAGGATAGTAAAGTCCTATAAACTACTAGGAGAACAGAAGTAGGCAGGAGGTATTGGAAATTGGAATCTTTAAATCAAATCTATGTTATGCCTTTCTAATAGTCCGGTCAATTTAGACCAAAAAATGAGAGTGAAGTTACATAAAGTCCCAACAAGCTGAATTTCTGTGAAATTGTTCAAAACATAATTAAAAACAATGTCTAGAAGTTCCCCATCATTCCCGTTTAAGGAAAAAAAAATATTCTAGATCAAAGGTAACAAAAATGAGATTTTCGCGATTTTCAGCAAAACGGTAAGTTTTATCATAAAAGTACCTGAAACAAAAATTGTAGATCATAAAATTCTCTACAAAAATGTTCTACATTATTATTTTCTAAGAGTTACCATTCCTGAGATATCGCGATTCTAACAGTCACATTATTCTTCACTACATAGTATAAAATAAAGTCGCTTTCTCGGTCCCTATGTCCCTTTGTATGCTTAAATCTTTAAAACTACGCAACGGATTTTGATGCAGTTTTTTTTAAATAGATGGAGTGATTCAAGAGGAAGGTTTATATGTATAATAACATCCATTTGCACCCGTGCGAAGCCGGGGCGGGTCGCTAGTTATGTATAAAAGCGAAAGGTAACTCGCTCCTCACGAGATCTCGAAAACCGCTGGACGCATAAAGATGATTTTTGAACAGGAGGTAGTTTATAGTTAGTAAACGTCCGCTAAGAATGGATTTTGCGACAGGGCCGTATTAGGGTGATCTTAGGGCCCTCGCAAGTTTGTATGAAAGTCCTTCATTTTTTGTGCTACAATCTTGATTTTTGGCAGAGACGTGGTTTATAGTCAGTAAACGTCTGCTATGCATTAATTTTCTGACAGGGCTGGATTAGGGTGGTCTATGAGTTTTTGCAAGTTCTGTTTCATACAAATTTGCGTGGGCCCTTAGACCACCCTAATCCGGCCCTATCTCAAAATCCGTTCTTAGCGGACGTCTACTAACTATAAACTACCTCCTTGCCAAAAATCATATTTATACGTCCAGCGGTTTTCGAGATTTCGTGAGGAGTGAGTTACCTTTTGCTTTTATATAAAGGCTCTTAGAATCGCGATATCTCAGGAATGGTAACTCTTAGAAAATAATAATGAAAGGCATTTTTGTAGAGAATTTTAAGATCTACAACTTTGGGTTGAGGTTTTTTTGATAAAACTTACCGTTTTCGAGAAAAAATCAAAAAATCTCAAATTTTGACCTTTGACCCCGAATATTTTTTTTTCCTTAAACGGGAATGATGGGGAACTTCTAGACATTGTTTATAATTAGGTTTTGAACAATTTCACAGAAATTCAGCTTGTTGGGACTTTATGTAACTTCAAATGTCTAAATTGACCGAACTATAATACAGATTACTTTTTTTTTGTTGGAGATAAGAAACCAGGATAGTAAAGTCCCACAAACTAGCAGGAGGCCAGAATGGTAAATTATATAGTGGGGAAATCATCAAATGACTCCTCCCGCTCTGGTCAAATCGGTAGGGAGTGTCATACTTCTACTTACTAAAAACCACCCATGTTGCTAGAGATACCGCGGTATCTCTTTTATAATATACCTCCTTCCTACTTCTGTTTTCCTGGTAGTTTGTGGGACGAACACAGGACACTAAACCTTATCTATATTATGAGAGATACCGCGGTATCTCTTTTATAATACAATACCTCCTTTCTACTTCTGTTCTCCTGGTAGTTTGTGGGACGAACATGTGGGACGAACACAGGACACTAAACCTTATCTATATTATGTGTCTGACGGTACTTTGACACTAAAAAAGGATTCGTCCGAAACGACACTCGAAAATATTAATATCAGTGAAATTCCTGTCTCGACCGGATCGGGCGAGTTACAGCGGCCGAGTCGCCTACTGAGCCAACTTGTGGAAGCAATAAATATATTGAGTATTGAGTATTGAGTATTGAAATCACCGCTGCACAAATGGTCATTGCACATAATCCCTCGCAGACCACATCATTAACGTAGGCAAAGCAAACAGTAAGCGCTAGGCTATTGTGAGGCACGGAGCGGGGATGTTAGCGTTTTAGGAAGAGGTATTAAGATACTTCCCGTGGGGGCTGCGGGTTGTTCGAAAGAGATACCGCGGCCTCGACACAAACTGCTAAGAAGGAACATGGGTTGTATTTAGTCAGTAGAAGTCTGACACACCCTACCGCTCTGCCCAGAACGGGAGGAGTTATCTGATGATTAAACCTACATTGAAACAAGATAGGTAAAACGACTATTTTGTTGGTTCTGTGTTAAATCTGAAAACTAAAGCATAATTAGTGTGCAAGTTAATAGTCTCTGAACTACATAGATTCTTGGAGAGCGGATGCCCAGTGGTGGCGGCCCCGATTTATGAGCAAGTAGGCGCATTACTTTGTGTAATTTATTTCATCACTACTGCTCTCAAAAACGGTGAAGAAAAACATTGTTGGGAAACCATGTGACATCTACCAACCCGCACTGGGCCCGCGTGGTGGATATAGCCCATCCCTCTTTTAGAGAGGAGGCCTGAGTCTGTGCAGTGTGAACATTATAGGCTGATGATGATTATGATGATGCAAGTTACTTATGTGAAAATCGGCAGTCGCTCCCGCTCCGCTTACTCCACGGCAGATTCTTAATGAACTAATACAATATCATTTACAAATGACTCTATACAAAGCCTATTGGTAATTATTGCGCCAATTTCACCCAGCCGTGTCCGACAATAAATAGGAATGTGTGATTATTGCTTCATTTTAAATGGTTACGGTTTTTTAAATGCAACTTCTGTTTTTATACAATACTAGCGGACGTCACGCGTATTTCCCGTTCCCGTGAGAATACAAGGATAAAAAGTAGCCTATGTCACCAGGGGATAGTGTAGCTTAACAGCGGTGATTGTGAAAGAATTTTTCAAATCGGTCCAGTAGTTTTTAAGTTTATTCGTTATATACAAAAATATAAATATTTCCTCTTTATCATATTAGTATATACATAATATGGACATAAATATGTCGCAGATTCAACACCGAGGCACAATATTTAGAGTAGACAATTTAGAATAACGCCATCTATCATCGTTTGTCGGAAACGTCAAGCAGTGAGCTTGGGTGAGGTCGCTACAGAGCGTGGCAGGTCTGGTTTGACAGCTGTCAGTTGTGATAATTATGTCAAATGTCAGTGGTGAGTGGTCGGTTGACGTTGACATTGGAAGCATTTGACTTGAGGGACGTTACTTTTTGGTGAGACACGAGCGCGAACGGTTGTTCTGCCCGCCTGTATCGAACTTACCGCGTTTCTGTACTTTAATCCATTTCCATCGGCTTGATCGTTTGAGATTTTGTTAATTTGTTATCGGAAGTGAATAAATAGTCGGTTTTAATCAGTGTTGAGACTATTATTTCGTACCTCCGCCATGCCGAACTTGGACTCTGACAACGATGAACCCGAAATAGTTGAACTACCTTCGTTACATAAATAACATCACTCCTGTAATCCCCGAAGGGTTAGTATAGTACCCATTTTAGTACGTCCACATTTCGCTAGTTACGTTTAAGTCCCATGATACCTATAGGTGGCGAGTAATAGCCATAGCCATAATAATAGGCAATAGGCTCGTCGAATTCAGACTCCGTGGCTGCTACTGAGAGATCCTGATGGGAAAACCCAATAACACTTTTTCTGACCTGGTAATAGATCCCAGAACCTCGCTTAGCAGTCGCACCTGTTACCACTAGACTATCAAGGCAGTCATTATCACTTCTGTTTTCTCAGTGGTGGCGGCCCCGACTTACGAACAGTAAGTCGTGGGTTCGAACCCAGGTAGGCGCAGAACTTTATGTAATTTAATTCATCACCTCTGCTCTCAAAACGGTGAAGGTAAACATCGTGAGGAAACCGGCGTCCGGCAGGTCTTGGAATCAAACAAATCGAAGATACGTGACATCTACCAATCCGCAGTGGGCACGCGTGATGGATCCCTCTCCTAGAGAGGAGGCCTGAGTCTCTACAGTGGGAAAATTATGATGATGAATCATTTTATAAGCGGACGAAGATTGCGGGCAACAGCTAGTTTAGTATACATTTGGATTAAAAATGATTATTCAAACACAACCAACCCCAAGCCATAGCCCCAGTTAATCACCATTCTCTGCACGTCAATGACATCACAGCAATGACGTCAGCTCAGAAACAATACCCGCGCCAATCCGGTCAGTGTAATAGCGGAGAGGTAATCTCCGGTTATCCAGTATGACATAATAATCTAATGACCTGTAGTGTGGCTGTCTAATCACCGGCTTATATTGTTCTAATCGATGTCTCAAGTTCAACACTACACTTAATTTGGGTCATCATCACCAATCAATCACCATCAATTCAAAATTCAAATTCAAATTCGTTTATTTAGCTTACAACAGAAATCTGATAGGATTAACAACGGGTCCCAAACTAGGCACAGCCTGTATCTTGGTGAAATAAGGTTCCCACTGCAGGGACTCAGGTCTCCTCTCTAGGAGAGGGATGAGCCATAATCCACCACGCGTGCCCAGTGCGGGTTGGTAGATGCATTTCTTCGATTTTCTTGGTTCTAAGACATGCCGGTTTCCTCACGATGTTTTGTTCACCGTTATTATTGCAATGATATAAATATTACCGGCCTATTTCAATCGAATTTGTCAACCAGTTCATAGGTTGTTTTGCATTTAACCTTAATTAGTAGACAAACAACTTCTGTCTTCATCAGACTCTTGTTGAGGAGTCTGATGAAAACAGAAGTTGCTTCTTCGTCTAATATCTTATTTAAAAAATCTTTCACCGCACTTTTGACAATCAGTGATAGCCTAGAGGTTTGATGACCGTCAGATTACCAAATAGGTCTCGAGTTCGGACCCAAGACACTGTGATTCATGTGCGTATTGTATAAATTATCACCGTAAAGAAAACATCGTAAGCAAACCAGCATAGGTACCTATAATAAATTATTAACGGCATATAAATTCAAGTCAGAGGCGTATGAGCGGCATAAAAAATTCTGACACCAATTTAGTCCCTAACTACACAAAAATAATTCACGACCGCAGTTAAAAAATCACTGGAACAAAAAACGAATTCACTCGGCTGCATTCCGAACTAACTTTTACGGAACATAACAATATTTCCGAATACAAACTGTCTGCGAGTCGACGGTTTAAAACAAAACACAGGCGAAACTCAAGTAAATACAAATAATTCTCGATATTCAGACGACCATGAGGCGCTGGTATTTTTGACTAACTTTAAACTAACTGTAGTAGGGTTGGTAGAAGGGGATGTACGCACGGCTACACATCAAGCTATACAAAACCAGTTAATCTTGGCCTCACTTTACTAGATCTTTTCGCACAATGAACGATCAGATTATACTGGTTTTGTATAGCTTGATGTGTAGCCGTGTGTACGTTTATTTTTTGAGTTTTTCATAGGATAACGATAGATAAATATTATATATGAAAAGATTTATTTCGATAAGATCTTTAAGAAATATTTTTAACGTATCACTCTCCCTTCAAGTGTCTCTCCAACTAGTGAAGGTTTCGATTTGGTCTTTCTTCAGTCAAAAAAAAAAAAAAATTTTTTGGAAGGTGAAAAATCACATTTTACGGTAGGACTCAAAATATTTTACTGATGAATACATTAGTAGTGCGGGGACGTAGAGGTTTTTTAAAGCAAAGTTTTAAAATTGTATCAATAGCTCCATAACTAAGAGGTTCTCAGATATGTTCTAGAAGAAGAAATGATAGTAATTATGGATAGTGTCTTTTTTTTTTTTTACAACTATCACACAACGCCATCTAGTCCCAAGCTAAGCAGAGCTTGTGTTATGGGTACTAGACAACTGATAAACATACTTATATATTTCTAAAAACATACATAATAAAGATAAATTACACCCAGACACAGAACAAATGATCGTGCTCATCACACAAACATTTGTCCTGGGTGGGAATCGAACCCACGACCTCCGGCATAGCAGTTAGGGTCACTAACCACTAGACCAACAGGCCAGTCAAACACCACTATGAGTACCGCTTTCTGAATCAAACAATTATTTATTGTTTTTTTTTTTAATTTATTTATTAATTAGACTACAGAGCTTTTATGCTTTGGTCAGAGGTCTAAATCTAACTGGATGTTGCCTCTTTGTGAATCGATTGAGCAATTTTTAGGGTTCCGTGCCTCAAAAGGAAAAAACGAAACCCTTATAGGATCACTCGTCTTTCTGAAACTACTGAGCCAAAATTCTGTAAAAAATACATAAATTAATTTTAAACATTTATAGATTACAGGAAAACCTGTATGAAGTCTGTGGTGCTAAAATAAAATGGAAAATCTCTCAATATCTACTACAATGGTACGGAACCAAGTTCATGTGCAAGACCGACTAGCACTTGACCAGTTTTTTAATATCTAGAGATAATCAGCATGTCCTAAAAACGAAAATGTCGTCAACAGATTCAAATCAAACATGTGAATTCCACCACCCCTCGCTAGTCGCGCTTGTGGATTATGTCCTGGGGCCGTATTTTTGAATCAATTGAATTCCAAATCGTGTACGAAATCGCAGAATTCGTATGCGAATCCGTACGAAATCGCTATTTTTGAATATTCAAACCCGTGAATTTTGCAACGAGTGGTCCGACCCACTCGTTTCCGATATTCTACCAGTAGAAATGACGGAAATGACGTGATGAATTCTGCGATTTCGTACACGATTTGGAATTCTATTGATTCAAAAATACGGCCCCTGAGCAATCGACTTTCGTCGACTGGCTAATCCTTTCATCGCGGTAGCTGATATAAGCTCTACCATTGCTATAATTTCGCTGTTTGCAATATGCTGCGAATTATTTCGTGTGGTATGTCTGTACATTCGGTAACTGCTGTTTCATAATTTGAATTAACAGCTCTATAAACAAAAATGAGTAATCCAAAAAATAATCGAATTTCTTCATTAGACTACATAACATTACCTCACGCCTGCAATCCCCGAAGTTTTAGGCAAAAGTGGACCTAATACATAGTATTAGTGCGGCAAGATTAAAAAAAAAAACTAAATGTTTTGTCATGCAAGTGTGACCGGATCAGATCATCACAGAGTCACACACACAAATGTATTACCCACATTTCGCTTAGTTATATTCAAATCAAATTTTATAGGTTGCGGTCCTATTGCCATCAGCCGGCTCACCGGATCTAGTGGTTACAAGCACGACTACCAAGCATGAGTACTGGTTTCAATACCCAGGTCGTGCAAAGTGTAAAATAATTAGGTTTGTTCATCAAGAGTTTCTTTGTAGCAACCACGGAGTATGCATTAATGTACGGTTGATAGCAATGGGCTCGCTCCCAATTACATGGGACTTTTGAGCGCCACAGTCATAGACGACAAGCCGAACAAGCAAAAGAGTACCTAAATTCTGTCGACTTTAGGTACTTTTTGACTTGTCGTCTGTGGCGGTCAAAAGGTGAACTTAACTGGCGAAATATGGGTGTACTATAAGGTACATCAGTCTCTGCCCTTCATGGATTATTGGTTACGTATGTGTTACATATTTTATCACTTCACCTATGCTCTTTGGCAGCCCTAATACAAAGTACCATCCACAACTAAACAGCTAGCAAAATGTCAGCGCAACGTTCGCGACGTCGCGCGCGCGACATGCACTCACTGACTACTTGTTTGTGACTCACTCTATATTGGAGAATTTGGTTTTCTACTGTTTTATACAAGAGGATTTTTCACTGGTGAAGAAATTATCGTGAGGAGAACGTGACTCATCATCTTCCTGCCCTTATCCCATTCTGATTGAGGTCGGCACAACACGTTTTCTTCTACCATTCTTCCCTATTAGACGTAAAGGTGGTCTTTGACTAAATAAGAATAACCACCCGGGTTGTTATTCAGGTTACGCTACGCTACCCATTACGTATCGAGTTTCCTCCGTGCTTCGGAAAACACGTTAAGCCGTTGGTTCTGGCTGTCGCGTTTAAAGGTCTTTGACAGTCGTTACAGGTAGTCAGTGGCCCGAAAGTCTGTATCCTGTAGATCTGTGAAATTTCATCGAAACCTCTTTCATTTTAATTAAATTTGTTGCGTAGTGTTTAAAAGATCTAAGCGTACAAACAGCGAAAGCGACTTTGTTTTATACTTTTTTTTTATGTACCTAAAGACTAATAGCTATTGCCAGCGGCTTCGCCAGCTACAACTCGAAAATTATCCCACTGGACGATAAAATCGGGATTAAAACTATTCTATGTGTTAAATCTGCTATCTGTGTACCTACCAAATTTTATTTAAATCCGTTCAGTAGTTTTTGCGTGAAAGAGTAACAAACATCCATCCATACTTACAAACTTTCGCGTTTATAATATTAGTAGGACAGGATTGACATCCAAGACATCCATAAACGGTGACCTTCCATATCCTTCTCAGTACTTATTCTGAAACTTATCCCCACACCCTCGCAAGTGACTTAAACTTCTCTGTTTACATTAACCAAAGCGTCCTCCCTCCTAAAATCCGCGTAGATTGGAAAGCTATAAAATCAAGTAAAGTACTGATCGATTACTTGATAACTTGGTAAGTTATAAGTGTTTTGTTTACTACGAGAGAAGGAAGTGTTTTGTGATAACTCGTCTTAAGTGAAGGTACTTATTTGTTTAGGTTATCATTGACATTACGCAACATTGATATTGCATGCTGTTTCTGCCGCGTTAGGGTGCTTTTCCACCAGAGATGTGCTATGGTTTGTTTTTGGTTCGAGTCTTAGACGATAGCAGCTGTGTTCTGCAAATCCACATATAGCACGACCCATAACTTTAACCATGAGTTTCCTCCCTTTAATCGCAACGATAGTAAGTCAGTAAAGAATACCAGTTTCCACCATCCCGTCACTATGATTTATGTGTACAGAAGCACCATTGTCAGTTGTATGGCGCTTTTGTTCCGACCCGTTTTATAACGGGTTGAGTAATGGCCCCCAGTGGTTGTAAAATATCATGACAGCTTTAACTTATGGCGTTTTCACATATGCACTAGGTTTTAAATAGTACAGTTTAATACTTTGAGGAATGGTGTGGGGTATCTCTTGTCGAAATTATGGTGGATTTATTAGATGTCCCGTTGTTATATATGACGACTTTACATTGAAACTTGTATTCCCTTTATGTCATATTAAGATGGAGCAGCTTGTGGCCGCTTACTGTGTCCATCTAAGGCCTAAAACACACACAAGCGACGTAAGGCGAAGGCACGGGGCAGGCGCAGCGCAGGCGTGGGACAGATACGGCGCAGACGCGATTTGAATTATATCAGAAGAGGCGTGGAACATTTTATAGGCTGACTTTGGTGCGAAAGATGTCTTCGTCTTCAGAAGACGAAGACTCACGAGAACCGACTGCTAGCGACGCGGCGCAGGCAACGAAACGGCGTGTCTGCGCCGCGTCGCTTCAGTATAATTCAAAAACGTCGCCTGCATACATTTTGTATGAAATCGTTTTGAAGCGGCGCACGCCTGCGCCACGCCTGTTCCACGCCTGCTGCCTTACGTCGCTTGTGTATGTTTTAGGCCTTAAGGTTACGCCGCGCTTGCCTAGGTTGATCGGATTGATATGATAAGGCAAAACACGATCTGCCTGACCTTCTGGCTTGCGCATCCCTGGCGCTGATGGGCGCTACTAAAAATGCCAAACTCGTCGCAAGATGTTGTGCTGACTCGTTGACACTCTAAGAAGACTATACAATTTTATTGATATTGATAGAGAAACGTAGCTATGTAAGAAATTTGCGTTTTCTTTAAATTAGAAAAGGAAAAGTCACCAACAACATAAAACCGCAATTATTTCCATTACGTATTCTAAAAACAGACCTCAAAACAATAAAAATAACTTCTCTTCCGCGATGTCAAATTGAGGCCTGACTGCACCATTATGTTAAACGGCGACTTATTTTCCGCGGATTAAGGCCGGATTACACAAATGTCCGTCACTCAATCAAGGAAGTAACGGACTGTTATTAATTTAGCAGTTTAGAAGTAACAATGAGGAAATAGCAGAGATTTTATGCCAGATTTGTTTATGAGTAAGTAATTTGTCGTATTCAGGTAATAAATTCTACAAAGCTACTTCTACTAAATGTGTGTTTTAGGCAGAATCAATGTAATAAGACACCACGATAGAAATAATCACACCACAGAAGAGATAAAAGAGGTTAGAAAGGAAATAGTTCCTGATTTGTATTAGAACGCGTGTCGCCGCTTGTCTCCCACTCTCTATAACCACTACATGCAAGACGCTAATAAGTACGCGAATTATGCACACAAATAAACCGCACTCACTAAGATCGCGAGCTTGCTACTGGTAGTCACACTAGCGCAAACATTGCGTTTGACGTACACTCACACTTGCGTATATTTCTCATACATGTTACGGTGACTAAAAGGTCGATAATGTATATCGATAAAATTACTTGAGTTTTGTTACTCTAAGTTTTGCAGTTTTTGCTTTAATTTCGGGACGGGACAGAAAGAAAGAAAATAAGAAAGCAAAAATATTTATTGGTCTCTCACACATAAAAAATTAAAGATAAAAAGTAAACATAAAAGATTTTTTTCAAATATTGAACATTAAGTACTTGAAATTCAATTTCAATTCAGATTATATTATTGTCTTGAAATAAAACGTATTTATTAAGTAGCAATAGCATGCGCTTGCTATCTTTCAAATTCGAATTTTTCAGAATAAAATGCAATCTCACACTAATATTTTTCTATAATAGCTTTAGTCAGGTCTGTAACATATCTGGATCTGTTGGAAACCTAAAAATAAAATTTAAAATGTATGTTTCGATTTATAAATGGCTAACCTCAAAACAAATTTTAGATGAAAAACAATCAATAAACAATAATAAGGTATTGATAGTATGGGATAAACAAAAGTTATTTTAATCATAACATAATAATCATTTGAATGCATTCACACATACTAAATATCGACATTATTGACAACTTGGTACAACACTATCGAAACGCAAAGAGTAGGCAGAATTTAAGCTTTGGCTCGTCGCACGCGACGTTCGCAGTGAACGAAATGCATTGCGCAATCGCCCACGTAGTACAAGATGGTACCCACGTATTGCAAGCAATGTACATAATTTCGTTTCTGCTTGCGATTGTATCATTTTTGTCTGCGAACTACATAATACTATTGTAATAATTACAAATATCACTTGTATTTTAAGGTTTTTAGACTTACCGATGAAGAGAAATCCCTTCTCGAGCCACACTGCACACCTGGCTTCTTTTCCGACACGTAATAATCGCGCAACACGGCTTAATTCTTTTTTTTTCGCGGAGCTCCGTTCGCTGTCACAATATGAGCGCGATTGTTGGTCAGTAAATCAAATTTTGTCGACATATGATCGTCTGATCATATAGGCGGCGCGCGTGCCCCGCCCACATGGCCTTTCTAACCTCTTTTATCTCTTCTGTGAATCACACCAACACCAACCATCAACTGGTGAGAAGAAGCTCAACATCGTAAGAAGTGAAAGAGAGAAAGAAAGAAAGAAAGAAAAAAATTTTATTTCACGACAGTACATCAAGCACACACACAATAATATTTAAAAAAAATTACAAAAATGGTTATACATAGTAGGTACCTATGTGCTGTGGCACTCACGGCTGCGCCAAAAAGGTTCATTTCAGCATTCATGCCAGACAGGTGATGCTGTCTGACGCTGGTCTTCCAATGAACCTTGAGGGGGTAAGTGACAGACAGAAAACAGTTTCAAACATATTATGATTATGTAAATAAATGGTTACAATAAATAGATATCGAGTAAGTTTAAGAAAATGTGGTTTATGAAAGTGGAAGGAATGGGGGAAGGCCTTTGCTCAGGAGTGAGACAATAAGGGCTAAAAAAAAAATAAGCTCACAAACACTAATATTATTTATTTATTAAAACTTTATGTACAATAGTGATACATAGGCGGACTTAATGCCACAAGGCATTCTCTACCAGTCAACCTTAGGGACAAACAAGACAATATTGTGGTAGGGTACAAAAAAACAATATCAACTTTAATAAAAAAAATAAAAAAAAGTATAGATACACTTATATTAAAAATACTTCACTATATTTATTCAAAAACTACTCTCAAAAATCATTCAGTAGCTACTACTTTTTAAACTTTGAATTTACAGCATCATTATGTTTTCAAGTCTAGCTGTACAAAATCCGAAGACGATCCCCATCCTAGCTTAGGCAGAATAAATAAATGATCCATTTAGTTAAGTTTCCATTAAATCTCGTATAAGATACTACCTGATGTAAATGATAAAAAACAACGTATAGATAGCGTAAGTTTTCCCAAAATATCACAGAGCTGTATCTTCAGCGCATGAACATTTTAGTCAGTTATGAGGACTGTAGCCATACTGCGATCGCCAACCCGCCTGCCAAGCGTGGCGATTATGGCAAACCCCCCCAAAAATGATGAGCGCAATGCAGAAAAGGCCCCTAGTACCCGGCAGCCCGTCTACCCTCGGCTACGGTAGCGGTCGAGGCAACGGCGTGGCAAGGGGTGCTAAGAATCCCCGGACGGGATCCGGCTACCAAACATACCGACGACTGGACCTGGCAACATTCAACACGCGCACACTCCGGGCCGACGAGAAGCTAGCGGAACTCGAGGAAGAATTAAGCAGGCTGCGATGGAGTATTGTCGGATTATCTGAAGTCCGAAGAGAGGGGGAGGACACGATAATCCTGAAATCCGGCAACCTGCTCTACTTCCGAGAGGGAGACCGGCAGTCACAGGGTGGTGTTGGGTTTATCGTCCACAAGTCTCTCGTGAATAACGTGGTGAAGATCGAGAGTGTGTCGAACAGGGTGGCGTACCTTATACTCAGAATATCCGCAAGATATTCGCTGAAGGTCATACAGGTCTACGCCCCGACCTCGGCATACCCCGACGATGAAGTAGAAACCTTGTATGAGGATATTTCTAAAGCCATGCATGGTTTCAGAACTTACTTCACCGTTGGCATGGGGGACTTCAACGCGAAACTGGGCAAACGAAGCGATGATGAACTTCAGGTGGGGCAATTTGGAATTGGACAGCGGAATCGCCGGGGTCACCAACTGGCCAGTTTTATGGAGAAGGAGGGCCTCTTTATGATGAACTCCTTCTTCAAAAAACGTGAGCACAGGAAGTGGACCTGGCAGAGCCCCGATGGTGCGACCAAAAATGAGATTGACTTCATCATGTCTACCAACAAGCAAATGTTCAATGATGTCTCTGTGATCAATTCGGTGAAAACCGGAAGCGATCACCGAATGGTAAGAGGCACATTGAACATCAATATAAAGCTGGAAAGGTCACGACTGATGAAGTCTACGCTCCGTCCAGCACAGATCCAAATCCATAACTCCGAGAGCTTTCAGCTTGAACTTCAGAATCGCTTCGAATGCCTAGGAAGCTCAGTGGACGATTACAACGACGGGTTCGTGGAAACTGTCCATACGACTGGGTCTAAATTTTTTAAGATACGTCGTGCAAATAAGATCAAGAAACTCTCAGATCACACTCTCCAGCTCATGAAGGAGCGGCGTGAGATGATCCTGCAGTCTTCGGACGAGGCTCGGCAATGCCGGCAGCTCAATAGACGGATCTCCAAATCCTTGAAGAGCGACCTCCGCCGCTTTAATACCGAGCGTATTAAAGACGCAATTGAACGGAACAAAGGCTCCAAGGTATTTGCAAGAGATCTGGCTATTGGGCAGAGCCAGCTCACGAAACTGAAGACCGACGATGGCAGGATCGTGTCCGCCAAACCGGAGCTTCTGAGAGAGATCGAGAGTTTTTATGGGCAGCTGTACACGTCAACTAGACAACCCGTCGAAAATCTAGCGAAAGACCCCAGAGCTAGACTGACCCGACACTATACCGAAGACATCCCGGATGTCAGCCTGTACGAGATTAGGATGGCTCTGAAACAGCTTAAGAACAACAAGGCGCCGGGTGATGACGGAATTACGGCCGAACTGCTGAAGGCGGGTGGCAAACCGGTCCTTAAGGCCCTTCAGAAGTTGTTTGATTCCGTCATACTCGAGGGGAAAACGCCGCAGGCTTGGTGCAGGGGTGTGGTGGTGCTCTTCTTCAAAAAGGGTGACAATGCCCGGTTGAAGAACTATAGGCCCATCTCACTTCTAAGCCATGTCTACAAGTTGTTTTCAAGAGTCATCACGAATCGTCTCGCACGCAGGTTCGACGATTTCCAGCCTCCCGAACAAGCCGGATTCCGAAAAGGCTTCAGTACCGTAGACCACATACATACGCTGCGGCAAGTTATACAGAAGACCGAAGAGTATAACCTGCCTCTCTGTTTAGCGTTTGTGGACTACGAGAAAGCCTTCGATTCGATCGAGACTTGGGCTGTACTGCAGTCTCTCCAACGGTGCCAAATTGACTACCGGTACATCGAGGTGTTGAAGTGTTTATACAAAAACGCCACCATGTCAGTCCGACTTCAGGACCAGACCACGGAACCTATCCTTCTGCAGCGCGGTGTGAGACAGGGAGACGTCATATCTCCGAAACTGTTCACCGCTGCATTGGAGGATGTCTTCAAGGTTTTGGATTGGAAAGGACTTGGCATCAATGTCAACGGCGAGTACATCACTCACCTTCGGTTTGCCGACGATATAGTGGTCATGGCTGAGACCATGGAAGACCTCAGTAAAATGCTCGATGACCTCAGTAGAGCTTCTGAAAGAGTGGGTCTTAAAATGAACATGGACAAAACCAAGGTTATGTCGAATGTTCATGTAACACCCACTCCTATCAAGATCGGAGACTCTACGCTCGAAGTTGTGGACGATTATGTCTACCTGGGACAAACGGTCCAGTTGGGTAGATCTAACTTCGAGAAAGAGGTCAATCGTCGAATCCGACTCGGCTGGGCAGCGTTCGGGAAGCTGCGCGGTATCTTCTCGTCCAACTTACCCCAGTGTCTCAAGACGAAAGTCTATGACCAGTGTGTGTTGCCAGTGATTACATACGGGACCGAAACGTGGTCGCTCACAATGGGCCTTATCAGAAAGCTCAAAGTCACCCAAAGGGCAATGGAGAGGGCTATGCTCGGAGTTTCCTTGCGTGATCGAATCAGAAATGAGGACATCCGCATGAGAACCAAGGTTACCGACGTAGCCCGAAGAATCGCCAGACTTAAGTGGCAATGGGCAGGGCACATTGCTCGCAGAACGGATGGCCGATGGGGCCGAAAAGTTCTCGAATGGCGACCGCGAACCGGAAGACGTTGCGTTGGAAGGCCTCCCACTAGGTGGACCGATGACCTGGTCAAGGTTGCAGGAACCCGCTGGATGAGAGACGCACGGGACCGGTCAATGTGGCGACGCCTGGGGGAGGCCTATGTTCAGCAGTGGACGTCTTTTGGCTGAAATGATGATGATGAATGATGAGGACTGTAGCCGCTATTCGGGCTCAAATCCAACTTAGCTACCGAAAAAATTATTCTTGATAGAATAACCCAATAACACCTCATGCTCACTAGTAGGGCTTGCGACCATTACACAAACAAAGCAATAAAAATCAACTTGTAACCGTATTTAAACCGACCAATACGAATTACGCCAATCAAAATTAATGACGACTTACTACTATCTCTTCCCAAACATGACTTATAAAGTACAACATAGAGCTTAAAATCGATGAATCAGATACAGCAATTTACAATCTACATCCACAATTACACAATAAAAACTGCAACGAAACACTCAAACTCACTTCATACAATTTTAATTTGATTTCCAATAAAATATCGCATGAATAAATACTAGCTCGAACAAAAAATAACTGTTACAAAATCACTGTGACAATGATCGCTGTTCCGTTGCTTCAACGTTCCGTGTTCAAACATTAATTAAGAGGTACTGCCGTGCACACATCTCTAGCTATACTGATGTTAGCTTTGATATTTTTTGTGCTAGCTTTCCGTAGGGTTTTCAACATAATTTGCTGGGTGTATGAGAGATATTTATCAAAGTTAAAATAATTCTTTATCTAATTATAATTATGGTTCTTTGGAATGGTTTGCTGTAATTTGTCGTGGATTATCTTTAAACATGGTTGTGGCTGTGTATGTGTGGTAAGTTTCTTTATTATTACTAAACTTGATAATATAACATAGGTCTGTTTAAAAAAAAGAAAAGTTGATTTACAAATAGTCCCACGTTGGGTGCCACAAAAAGTCTCCATCACCTGATGTAAAATTCAACCCTGTCAACATTTATATTTTCACAAAACTTGAACTACTACGTCTCCCGAAGGTTATAATTTAGTTAAAATACGTTGTGTGCAACGCACCTTTTTTATAGTTTTATACTTTTTGGTATTTTGTACAGTGTTTATTTATATTTCGAATGTGATTTTATTTTGATACTATTATTGTTTTGTGCAAAAATATAGTTGAAGTTTTATCATCGTTCATGGCGTTTTGCTTTTCTCCTATAAAAATTAGGAAAAGTATAGCAGTCTCATAACAGTCTTTAAATTCCAGCAGTGGTGATATAGACCAGTCCGCTATATACGTGGTCCTTCGATAGCCAATCTATAAGTGGTAGTGATGGTGCGTACTCGTGCGGGTGCCAAGATGGGAGCTGAAGGGAACGCTGTGGAGAGGGAGCTGGAGCAACCAGGGCCCAGCCACTCACCCGCCAACGCGGCGGCCGCAGTCCAGACCCCTTCGAGTCCCGTCTCCGGCATTCAGACCCCGCCGTGGACAGACACCATCCAGACTCTGTCGAGACCAGTAAGTAGAACTTCATCTCGTTCTTCTGCTACATTGGTGGCTAGAAAGTTAGCCGCAGAGGCTTTACATGCTCGCCGTATGGTTGAAACAGAGCGTGAGGCCGCAGAGAGGGTCGCCGCGCGAGAGCGTGAGGCCGCAGAGAGGGTCGTCGCGCGAGAGCGTGAGGCCGCAGAGAGGGTCGCCGCGCGAGAGCGTGAGGCAGCGGAGCTGGAACTCCGAGCGGAATTGGCGGCTATAGATGCCGATGCCAGTCATCATAGTTCGAAAAGCAGCCGTTCGGTCAATGATTGGCTGCAGAAGTCGCAAGCTGACCCCGTTGAATTTACGTCAATTATCACGGCCGGCCCCTCTCGCCCTGCTCTAGTTATCCCAACACCAGTATCGCCTATAAAACCGGCTAACCTAGCCACCACAACTACAAATCCTAACACGCATCTCTGTTCCAGCGATTCAGACCGCCTTGTGAAGTCGTTAGGCATTCTCATAGATAATGTTAATAAAGGCGCTTGCCACCGTAGGGGTGATAGGGATTTTTCATTGCCGTTTTTCGACGGTAAATCGCATCTAGAATGGCTTTCTTTTAAAAGAGCCTTTCTAGATACGATGGACTCGCATTCTGCAGTGGAAAATCTAGCTAGGTTGAACAAGGCATTAAAGGGATGCGCGCGTGAAGCGGTGATGATGCTGTTGGCAACGGCGCGCGAGCCTCGTGTCGTTCTGCGCGCGCTCGATACGCGCTTCGGCCGCCCCGAGCTTATAGTGGCTCAGGAGGCAGCTGCAATGCGCGCTCTGCCGCGCGTCTCCGGTGAAGGTAAAGATCTTGCTATTTTTGCCAGTCGTGTTCGTAATTGTGTGGAAGCGATTCGGTTACTCAACCAGCCTCATTACCTAACATCGCCAGAGCTGATTCAATCGGTTATTTCTAAAATCCCCCCACTGTTACGAGCACAATGGGTGGCCTACGCCGGCAGTCACGCCCCCAGTGGTCTACCCATGCTCGACATGTTCGCCGACTTCTTGGCCGACATAGTCGAGCTGCAGTCTAAATTCGGTCTCCTCCCTGAATCGGCTGGCGCGCCGAGTTTGGCTTCAGCTGCTGTTGGCCGAGTCAGGGATAAGGTGCACGCAGTCGTTGATGGAGAGAAATCTCGGTCAAAACCTAAAAATAGTTCATCCACGGCTGCTGCAGGCAAAATTCATTGTCTTTTATGTCAACAACAGCATTCTTTGACGCAATGTGACAAATTTCTTTCCTTGTCAGTAGATGACAAGTGGAATTTCATAAAAAAGAAAAGAATTTGTCACAGGTGCCTCAAAGAAGGTTGGCATAGGCTAAGTTTGTGTTCAGCAAAAAGTCTGTGCGACATTGGCGATTGTAAATTCCGCCATCATAGGTTGTTGCACAGTACTAGTGAGCGCGCAGCTGCGGCTCACGTAGGTTTAGAAGAGGACGACGATCCTGCGCCGTCCACGTCGAGCTCCACCCCATGCGCGTCGAGCTCTGCACCTTTAGTTTCTCTTACTGAAGAGAAAGAGATCCTGTCCCACGCGTCAACTTCGTTTTCAGCTGAAAGTCCGGCGCGATCGCTGAGTCTTCGCCCGCTGCTGAAAGTTGTTGCTGTGACTGTATCTGGTCCGTCTGGAAGTGTCGATACTTATGCGCTGTTGGACGACGGGTCGACTGCTACTTTCATTGATGCGGAGGTCGCTGCTAAGATAGGTGTTAAGGGGCCAGAAGGACATGTTCACGTGGATTGCATAGGGGGCCTTAACAAGAACGCATTGGTACGTTACGTCGACTTCTACATCAAGGGTCGTCACGCGAAAGATAGTCACCTTATTCGTAGGGCTAGATCTATTGGCGGTTTAGGGGTGTCGTCTCCGTTTGTCAACAGAGACGCCGTCACGAAATACCCATATCTTGCGGATCTTGCAGATGAGTTGTGTTACGGTAAAATTCAGCCGATGCTCATCATTGGCATTGACAACTGGCATCTCACCGTATCTAGGGCCACACGTAAGGGGTCTAAGTCACAACCTGTCGCGATTCGTACTGCGCTTGGTTGGGTATTGTTCGGTTTCGGTTGTAGTTCAACTACTCAGGTTGATGTTGTTAGTCACGCCACAGTGTTTGAGTCCGCGACTACAGGCCAGAGCAACCGTTCCGAATTAGAGCAACTTATTAAGGAGCAGTACAAACTCGAGTCTATAGGTATTTCGAAACGTGAGGCGCGCAATGTTGATGACGAACGTGCAGGTCAGATTATTGACCAAACAGCACGCCGCCTGCCCAGTGGTCATTTTGAGGTAGGCCTGATATGGAAGTCTGACGTTTTATCGGTACCTGATAGTTACAACCTCGCCCTTTCTAGGTTTTTAGGCTTGGAGAAGAAGTTGTGTAGGGATGGTGGCTACGCGGAGCGGTACCGTGCCAACGTTCTCGATATGGTTGGGAAAGGCTACGCCGAGCTGTGTCCAGAGTCGCCCACAGGGCCACGAATTTGGTACCTACCTCACTTCGGCGTAGTCAACCCAAACAAGCCTAATAAACTGCGAGTTGTGCACGATGCCGCTGCCAAATCCGAAGGCGTTTCGCTAAACTCGTTATTGTTAACGGGCCCTGACCTGCTTCAGCCACTACTGGGCATTCTTTTTCGGTTTAGGGAAGGAAAAATTGGGTTGACCGCGGACATTCGGGAAATGTTTCCGCAAATTAAAATTAAGGGTCTCGAGTGGGATGAAGAACTGTCACAGCAGGACAGTGTAACGTGGAGACTTTGGTTTCAGGATTTGTTTGGGGTTGCCGAATTGCAGATCCCACGCTGCTACTGCCTAGCTGACTATGAAGTAAATCAATGCGAGCTTCATGTTTTTTCCGACGCCAGCGAGTCTGCCTTTGCTGCGGTGGCTTACTGGCGGTTCGTGCTTAAGGATGGAGAAGTCAAGCTCGCACTGATTTGCAGCAAGGTCCGTGTAGCTCCCCTAAAGCCGGTGTCGATTCCACGGTTGGAGCTGCAGGGAGCGTTGATCGCCGCGCGCCTCGCTTCAACAATCTGCGACTCTCATCGTTTCAGACCCGTCAGGCAAGTTTTTTGGTGTGATTCAATGACGGTGTTGAGTTGGTTACGAAGCGAGGCCCGCTCATTCAAGCCTTTTGTTTCGCACAGGGTCGGTGAGATCCTGGAGTTAACGAGTGCAAGTGATTGGCGGTGGGTGCCTAGCGAGTTGAACGTCGCTGACGATGCAACCCGGTTAAAACGCACTACGTTGTCTCCAGAGTCTCGCTGGATCACTGGTCCAGAATTCTTGCTTTCTTCTGACTGGCCTAGTGAGCCTTGTAGTTCCTCTGAGTACCCAAGCGTGAATGAAGAGAGTAGGAATCCGGCAAATACCATTGCAGCAGTTCATCTCATCGGTAGCGTTGAGAGGCATGTGCCTGTCTCAGCTGATCCCAAGCGATTTAGCTCTTGGCTGAGATTGGTACGAGCAACTTATAGAGCTCATAAATATCTAACTCAGATCAGAATTCATTCCTTATCACGTAGGGGGTTTCATGTAGAGAATTTAGTGCGTGAGCAGGGGGGGATATTAACGTTTTCTTTTCAGCCTTCAAGTTCTTTTGGCTCTCCATACTCGACACATGAGACAGCTGCCGATATGCACCTGGCCGAGACGCACATTTTGCGCCAGGCACAGCTGGACTCATTTCCCGACGAGATGATGCGTCTGAGCAGCCTCCCACCCCTGCCCATACCTCGCACCAGTCGGCTGTTCCGACTGTCACTGATTGTGGATGAAGAGGGCCTCCTACGCCTATCCAGCCGTATTGCTGCAGCCTCGGGAGTACCTGAAGCCACAAAAAACCCCATAGTCCTTGACGGAAAAAACCCTGCCATCCAGTTACTGGTGAACCACCACCACCGCCGAGCCGCCCATGCCAACACGGAGACCGTGGTAAACGAGCTTCGCCAGAGCTTCTACTTGCTCGGCTTAAGAAACGTCGTCCGCTCCGTTGCCTTCCGTTGCCAGCTATGCCGCATTCGCCGAGCTGAGAAATTCCAGCCACCCACAGGGAATCTACCGGAGGCGCGTTTAGCTCACCACAAGCGCCCCTTTACATTCACTGGGCTAGACTACTTCGGGCCAGTTCAGGTGACTATTGGCCGAAGGCGGGAGAAGAGATGGGTCGCTTTGTACACGTGCCTAGTCGTCCGCGCCATCCACTTGGACGTTGTTGGAAGTTTGTCGACGGATTCAGCTGTAATGAGTCTTCGGCGCTTCGTGGCTCGCAGGGGAACGCCGTCTGAGATCTGGTCTGACAATGGCACCGCTTTCATTGGGGCAAGAAGAGAACTTCGTGCACTCTACGGGGACGCAACTATGGAATATGCTGCGACGGAGAAAATCAGTTGGCGCTTCATTCCTCCGTCGGCTCCGTTTATGGGTGGAGTATGGGAGCGACTGGTGAGAAGTGTCAAGACAGCACTCCGAGCGACACTTACTGAACGTGCTCCGACAGAAGAAATTCTCCGAACCGTGCTGGCAGAAGCCGAGGGGCTCATCAACTCCCGCCCCCTGACGCACGTCTCGGTAGAACCCGGCAGCGAAGAGGCGCTCACTCCAAATCACTTTCTCCTTGCAGCTTCGTCGGGGCGTCCTGTTCCAGCAAACTTGACGGACCGAGATCTAGTATCAAGAAGCGGCTGGCGCAAAGCGGTCAGACTGGCGGACCACTTCTGGCAGCGCTGGGTTAAAGAATACTTGCCAAATCTTATTCCCAGACCCGGGCAAGGCGATGTTCCAGAGTTGGCTGTGGGCGATCTAGTCCTGGTGGCTGATGGCAACCTACCGAGGGGCTCTTGGCCGAGAGGGCGCATCTCAGCGACTTTCCCGGGCCGCGATGGGGTGATCCGAGTGGCGGACGTTAGGACTGCTGCGGGCACGCTAAGGAGACCCTTGAAGAAGCTGCTCAAGCTGAGGACTTAACTTTGGGGGGGAGAAATGTGTGCAACGCACCTTTTTTATAGTTTTATACTTTTTGGTATTTTGTACAGTGTTTATTTATATTTCGAATGTGATTTTATTTTGATACTATTATTGTTTTGTGCAAAAATATAGTTGAAGTTTTATCATCGTTCATGGCGTTTTGCTTTTCTCCTATAAAAATTAGGAAAAGTATAGCAGTCTCATAACAGTCTTTAAATTCCAGCAGTGGTGATATAGACCAGTCCGCTATATACGGTCGAGACAGCTGCCGATATGCACCTGGCCGAGACGCACATTTTGCGCCAGGCACAGCTGGACTCATTTCCCGACGAGATGATGCGTCTGAGCAGCCTCCCACCCCTGCCCATACCTCGCACCAGTCGGCTGTTCCGACTGTCACTGATTGTGGATGAAGAGGGCCTCCTACGCCTATCCAGCCGTATTGCTGCAGCCTCGGGAGTACCTGAAGCCACAAAAAACCCCATAGTCCTTGACGGAAAAAACCCTGCCATCCAGTTACTGGTGAACCACCACCACCGCCGAGCCGCCCATGCCAACACGGAGACCGTGGTAAACGAGCTTCGCCAGAGCTTCTACTTGCTCGGCTTAAGAAACGTCGTCCGCTCCGTTGCCTTCCGTTGCCAGCTATGCCGCATTCGCCGAGCTGAGAAATTCCAGCCACCCACAGGGAATCTACCGGAGGCGCGTTTAGCTCACCACAAGCGCCCCTTTACATTCACTGGGCTAGACTACTTCGGGCCAGTTCAGGTGACTATTGGCCGAAGGCGGGAGAAGAGATGGGTCGCTTTGTACACGTGCCTAGTCGTCCGCGCCATCCACTTGGACGTTGTTGGAAGTTTGTCGACGGATTCAGCTGTAATGAGTCTTCGGCGCTTCGTGGCTCGCAGGGGAACGCCGTCTGAGATCTGGTCTGACAATGGCACCGCTTTCATTGGGGCAAGAAGAGAACTTCGTGCACTCTACGGGGACGCAACTATGGAATATGCTGCGACGGAGAAAATCAGTTGGCGCTTCATTCCTCCGTCGGCTCCGTTTATGGGTGGAGTATGGGAGCGACTGGTGAGAAGTGTCAAGACAGCACTCCGAGCGACACTTACTGAACGTGCTCCGACAGAAGAAATTCTCCGAACCGTGCTGGCAGAAGCCGAGGGGCTCATCAACTCCCGCCCCCTGACGCACGTCTCGGTAGAACCCGGCAGCGAAGAGGCGCTCACTCCAAATCACTTTCTCCTTGCAGCTTCGTCGGGGCGTCCTGTTCCAGCAAACTTGACGGACCGAGATCTAGTATCAAGAAGCGGCTGGCGCAAAGCGGTCAGACTGGCGGACCACTTCTGGCAGCGCTGGGTTAAAGAATACTTGCCAAATCTTATTCCCAGACCCGGGCAAGGCGATGTTCCAGAGTTGGCTGTGGGCGATCTAGTCCTGGTGGCTGATGGCAACCTACCGAGGGGCTCTTGGCCGAGAGGGCGCATCTCAGCGACTTTCCCGGGCCGCGATGGGGTGATCCGAGTGGCGGACGTTAGGACTGCTGCGGGCACGCTAAGGAGACCCTTGAAGAAGCTGCTCAAGCTGAGGACTTAACTTTGGGGGGGAGAAATGTGTGCAACGCACCTTTTTTATAGTTTTATACTTTTTGGTATTTTGTACAGTGTTTATTTATATTTCGAATGTGATTTTATTTTGATACTATTATTGTTTTGTGCAAAAATATAGTTGAAGTTTTATCATCGTTCATGGCGTTTTGCTTTTCTCCTATAAAAATTAGGAAAAGTATAGCAGTCTCATAACAGTCTTTAAATTCCAGCAGTGGTGATATAGACCAGTCCGCTATATACGTTTTTATTACACAAGGTGGGAGTCCCTGCTTGGGCGCCAGTATTCATTCTTACTCTAATCTTACAACGCTCTTGAACAAGTCAGATTTAAAAATTCATTACCGTTGAGATAAAACTGTGAGGTTTAGGGTCCCTCAGCTTGGTTTTAAAGTTAGTAGGAATACATATTTTATTTTAACACAAAATATTTTTTTGCATTTTTACGTTGGTTTGTCGTAAAAACTTGATAGAAGTATGGTTGGGTGATAGAATAATTCAGGGAACTGCATTAAAAAATGTGGTAAAATAAGGCTCTACTTTATATTATAGTCATAACAGGTATTAAATACAATATGAGTCAGTCGGCAGAAACTATACCAGTCTTAGATGATAAGATACAAGATACAATAATAGTACCTATAGGTAAATCTGACTGTCTGTTTGTGTGTTGGTCTTTCGGTCCAACTTCTGTTACCTTTTAACAGCTTGATTTAATATAAATCACTCAACTAGGATTAAGGCAAATGGTCATTAAATTTTATCCTGGTATCCGCCATTTTCAAACTCCATGCAAGCAGAGTCGTAGGCAATATAACTAGTATTGGAATTGATAAACTGTTGATAACCTCCATACACCCAAAAACAATTGGACAATAATAGCCAAAAGTTACACAACCACAATATTCGCCGGAACACTTACATTGCACGACCAAGTAATTCTACAATAATGACCTAGTTCACAACAACTTCAATTTACTTTATCTACAGATTTCTGGACCGGAAATATGGAAATATAGGTTATGGGTACTTGAATTTGAATCTACTGTCGCATGAAGAGCATTTTGTTTTAGAAATTGTGGATAAAATTGAGATGTGCTTGTGTAATACCGCTTTTGAATGTGAACAACGATGATAACATGGGAGTTTCAGATTTTTTATACTCTAAATAAAACTTACCATGACATCACACCGGTAGTTCCTGAAAGGATATAGGCAGAGGCGTACCTAATAGTACACCCACATTTCACCGATTATGTTTAAGCCTCGTGTATTAGGCAGCGGGCCTAATGCTATCAACCGGCTACAAATTCAGACTCTGGCGTGTTACAAAGAAATTCCTAGTAGAAAAATCCAATAACTCTTGCCAAACCCGGAAATCGTACCCAGGACCTCATGCTTAGCAGTAGCATTTCGACAACTAAACCAACGAGGCATTTAAAGTTTTAATTTTTAACTTGAAAAATTTCCACGATACATCAAATTTTTGTAGTTTCTTTTACAACGATAAGTAAACCTTTTTCTTTTCAGGTATTCCTTACAATTGAGATTTAAAAGTTTTAAGTTAAACAGCCCCATAACGCTACAGTCAAACGTTTGACGCCACAACTTAGGACGATGAATAAGAATGAATTTTAAAATTTAAATTGGATAAGATATGCAAAATTATGATTTAAACTAAGCTAGTTGGGGCTGACTCACACAATGCAGTGAGATTTGTTATTTAAATAGTTTTAAGATGAGCTTTCGGACCCTTGTTGAGTGCACAGTCTTGGTAACGGGTCAAACGTGATCATACTCCATCACGACTGTAATCCACGAAAGGTTATATTTCGTTCCATATAATAGGGTGCGAGCCTATTCTCATGATCATTTACAGCCTGAATCCACCCACTGCTGGGTATATAGGGTTCTCTTTTCTTGTGTCAATCTCCATCTGAGCCAGCTACGTTCCGGTTTCCTCCCGAACGATCCACATTGCTTTTGCTATTGCATGGACACCATTCGGTGCCAGCCTTAGTCTTCTGATCCAGCTGGTGGGGTTCTGTAGTTTCTGCATAACCCAATTGGTAAAAATATGAGATGTGTTGTACGTCAAGTTGTGTTGGTCTTCGTATGAAACTGATTTTATGAATAGTTTTTGAGTGACTAAGTTTTGCGGTACACAAAATGGCTACAAAGCGTTGCATTGCAGGACAGACTGTGCATGCTGTGGTTATTTTTTATTAGCTACGCTTTCCATTTTGAGAGACAAAGGCGTGCACCGTGATTTTTATTTGTTGTCGATCTGTCGGTTGGAAAATTTTCTGAAGTTATTGTGCTTTTGAGCGCCACAGTCACGTATAGACGACAAGCCGAACAAGCAAAAAAGTGCCTCAAGTCTGTCGCGTTAAGGTACTTTTTGGCTTGTCGTTTTACTTGACTGTGGCGGTCAAAAGGTTAAGAAAATATTATTACTTTAACGGTAAAATAAAAACGTTAATCCGAAATCAACCACTCAAAAAATCAATACCACCAAACTTCTCCCCATTAGATGCCTCTGCGTTAAATTACAACACCTCCATTAATCTACCAACAGATGGCGTTAATACAAACTTTTAAATAAACCTTCAGCACGCGTGAGTTGGGGCGCAAACTACAGTAAAACTAGACCAAGAGCCTTCGCCCAGTCCCAGCGAGAGTTTGACTGTGAATTTTATAATTTCACTTTGAAATTTGTTGAAATGTATCTTTCGAGTTACCGCCGAGATATCGTGTAAGATGTCTTGGATGAATAACTGGAGATGGAAACGTTTTCGCGGAGTTTTGGCGACCATTCGGGTGTAGGATTCTGTTAGTTTTTGTTTTTCGTCTTTGAGATAGTTTAAATTGAGTTGTAAATTATACTTGCTGCCTACGAGTATAAATCAGATTCATTTTCATGATGGCATTCTTTATGTAAGACTATATCTCATTATATTTTAGTATGAATGAAAAACAAGCTACTACAGCCATTGTCCTTTCACCCCAATAAACATCTGAATAGCAATGTTACCTATTTGAATGAACTTTAACGACATGTAACATTTGTAAATGTAACATAGCTGTTTCAGTGCCAGCGAGACAACTACCCCAGGAATGAGAAAAGAGCACATGGAAGGAATTTGGAGAGGCCTTTGCCCACCAGTGGGAGAGTACAGGCTATTCAATAAAAACATAGCTATTACTTTTAAAGAAGTTTTAAAACCCATTTCAGTCTATTAATTATGAAAACATCCATCGATAACATTAATTATTTACTTATTATTATAACACAACACCAACTTAAAAAAAAACAACGAACAAAGAATGTATTTTATATTTTTACACACGCACTATAAAACCCATTAGCAGTACAGTCGACAACAAATGACGAAACAACGAAATAATAAAAAAGAAAAAAATATCAATCAAAAACCCAACGAATCAATCTTTAGTTCGGCAAAAATAATAATGCTTTTATACATATTGTTTTACACTAGTACTGTCACCGATAAAACTGTTAAATAATTGTTTTTTTATTAAATGGTGATGTTCTTCAGAAAGGACAGGTGCGTAGTACTCGCAACCGGCGTGCATGTATGACCAGGCGTATGAATGTGGACGAGTCAGCCAAATTCGTAGCAGGTGATGGAAAACGGCGTGATGTGTAAAATAAATAAAAACAGTACCCACATTACAGCTGTAATTTAAAAGTTACCGTCTCAATCTTTGATGTTATCTAAACTACATACTTTTAAATTAATAAAAACAAGCAATATCAGGTACAAAATTCCCACTGCAGTGACAGACTGTAGGCCTTCGCTCAGTTAAGAGAGAGTTGGTCGTGATGTTGGTGGTTGGTAGCAGACACAACTCTTAAATTTTTTAGTGACCGACCCATAGTCACACTAAACTACCACACCAGTGTGACTATGGTTAATTTTATTTATCCGTAGTCACACTGGTGTGACTACGGATAATTTAACCTGATCCGTAGTCACACCCGGATGAATAACCAAAATTATAGGCTGTTGCTAGTCGTCCGCTAAGTGGATGAATCACCGTCTCGCGACAGTATCCTTTATGCGCGGCATGGGCACCGGGCCGTAGGCCGACGAAGGAGGCCGGCGGAGGCCCGGCACTTCGGGGACAGAAGATATTAGTGTTATTTAATATGCGAGCGAAGCGAGCGCGCGTCATGGAGTACATGCGTTGCATGTATGAGTGACGTGACCAAAAGCTACGATACTGGTGTGACTACGGTTCAGCCGTAGTCACACCAGTGTGACTACGGATCAGGTTAAATTATCCATAGTCATACTAGTGTGACTACGGATCAGTCGTAGTCACACCAGTGTGACTACGGATAAATATAATTAACCATAGTCACACTGGTGTGGTAGTTTAGTGTGACTATGGGTCGATCATGAATTTTTTGATACCTATCTTTACCCAACTATGTTGGGGTCGACTTCCAGTCTAACCAGATGCTGTTTAATGCATTTTTTTACATGGAGGGACTGCCTATCTGACCTCCGCAACCAACGACCATACAGCCACATTTAGTACTGGTTATACCCCTTGGAAAAGACTAGTTGTCAGACTTTCGGGCCACTGACTACCTGTTACGACTGTCAAAGATCTAGAAATGACAGCCGGAACCAGCGGCTTAAGGCGACATTAGCTGCCCGCGACCTTGAGAGCGCGTTTAACTCATCGCCTAAACAAATAAGGTTGAAAATGGCGATGCGTTTGATGCTCGTGACTGCCAAAATGAACGATAGTTCACAGATTTAATTTATTTTTATTAAAAAAAAAAAATACTCTGTAATGTTAAAATATTTTTACATATGTCTTTAGTTGGTTAAATTTCCTTTCTGATAGTAAAAAAAAAAATAACAGTTGTCACTCAAAATATTGAGCATTTCGAGACGAAAAAGTTTTTTCGTGTGATTTTTTTGTGATTTTGTGATATTTTTTTTCGAGGTTCTTGATTACTTTTAGAAAATATTTTTGCATAAGTCTTTTACCTATACATTTGACTATACACTGTATTTTTTTTGGAATTGTAATAAGTAGCAATACGGCTAACTCTGCGACGAAAAACAGGTCGTTTACGGTGCCCCTTTAACTGCGCCTTAACGTGCTTTACGACGCACAGAGGAAACTCGGTTAAGCCACTATCGACTCGTCAAAAGAATTTTGCACTCGCATGTACAAAAGAATAAAACATTACTCAATTTTATTCGCAACTTTGGTACAACCTAGCGAAACAGTAATAATTACATTTTATGCTCTTGGTGTAGTGTTATTACCTGTTAAAATAATTATATTGTGACTCTTTCTGTCTGTTTTTATTATAATCAGTGTAAATAAAATATGGGTAGCAGCTGAAGTGTAAAGATTTACTCATTCTTATCACTGTTTGATATTCTTCTTAGCGTGTCGATGACAATTCAAATGGAGTCGGCCCAAAATTTGGCGACGAGTTCGGCACTTTCAGTAGCCTCCATCAGTTCCTGTGATGTGCAAGTAACGGGACAGGCGGGACACGATATCAAGTGCTCCATAGTTTGTGGGGCAAGACCACATTTAGACTCTAGGGCAGAGTCATCTATGAATCTCCACCTGTTTGATGATAATGATGTCATCGCCTTCGCTGTTAGTAGCCGTAGGGTAGCCTCTACTGCCCCGTTGGTCTCGTGGTAGCAAACTCGACTGCTAAGCATGAGATGCTGGTTCGATTCCTGGGTCGGGCAGTGTTATTGTGTTTATCTATCAGGAATTTCTCAGTAGCAGTCAGTGCCCAGCTATTGCATGAGACTTACAGAACATAACTAGCGAAATGTGGGTGTGTGTGTGTGCGATGTGTGTGTGTGTGTGTGTATTACTGCCTATTACCTGCAGGTGTCCTATGTTATCTTTGACCGAAGAAAATACAAGGTAGGTGGTAAAACATGCTTCAAAAATAACTTAAAAAGCTCATAAAATACAACTAAAAAGCCGGTAAATAATAATGACTTTTTCATCCCACATTACACTCAGATTCTTTCCCTTTTAACAAAAGTAGCCTTTATAAAAAAACTTGAACATTTTCAAGGAAAAACTCTTTGGTAAGACATCTTGAGGCTACTTGACCTTGCGGAGGAAATTCTTTGGAAAGTGGGCTTTGCTTGAACGAGCAGAGTAAACGCAATTATTGTACAGCACACAAGAACTCTGATTTTTTGAATTATTGTGCATATTATTTTTATTATGTATCACTTGCTTTTGAGAACAAATTTGAAAATCTTGCTTTAAAAATACCTTTTCACTTCTCATGCTCTGAAAATGCTTATTTGTGCAGGATATAGGCTGCACAAAATCGAATTTTGTGCACGAGGGCATTAACGTATCTACTCATAAATGTATCTTTATTAAGGCAAAGAAAATGAGCCATACAGCCAAACACAAAGAAGTTCATATATAGAATTTGTTATTTTATAATATTTACTATAATTTATTTGCGTTTTTTAAGACTTAAAAGATATTAAAATTTAAATTCAAGTACGGTAAGTTATTTAATTAATTAATGAAAATGATTGTTACAAAATTAATTTAATAGTAGGCTGTATAGGTCTGCAAGCCTAATATCAATTTCGTAAGATTAAAAAAAAACAATTTCCTTCAGTATTCAAAACTGTACAAATTTTATTTTGAATTTTAATTAAAGAAATATGTTATACTACTGTTTTATTTCCTCGCATTCGAAGTGAAAAGCAGAGTTTATAACTCGTCCACAAAACCATTTTTATCCTCGACATTACTATCAGTCCTCGCCTTCGGCTGCGGGCTGCTAAAAGTCTCGGATAAAAATGTTTCGTTTTGTGCACTTGTTGTAAAATCTACCATATTTTGTGAGGATTGATTTGTCACTATTTCATGAGACAGACTGGTCGTGGTCATGGGGAGTGATGTGACTTCCTGACTGTCCTTTTTCACCAGCCGGTATCGGCAAGCGGGATCTTGGTGACAGATGAACTCTGTCCACCGAGTTGGTGATCAACCGTGTTCTCGTGCCGAGCATAAGCTAGTAAGTGATAATGAGTAATTGTGCTTTTCGCAAAATTGAAATCAAACTAGGTACTTCCATCTATAATCTATATAAATGATAATGAATAAACATAATTGTATTGTCACCAAAATCCAAAGTGTATACAAAATTTCAGATTAATCGGTTGACAGGAAGAGGGTGAAATTTGAATTACTAAATTTGACCCAAGAATAAATAAAACAAACAGGGTGAGCTAAGTAAAACGGTTTAAAAAGAGAAGTCCTCAAGCACTGACTGACTGACTGACTCATCAACGCCCAGCCCAAACCCTTGGACCTAGAAAGCTGAAATTTTGCACAGAGGTTCCTTTTATAATGTAGACAAGGAATAAGGAAGGCTTTATCGAAATTCAACCCCTAAGGTAGTTAAATAGGGGATGAAAGTTTGTATGAAAAATCGTCATTTCCACGCGGGCGAAGCCGCTGGCAAAAGCTAGTAATCTATATTTATATTGATTTACGAAGGTAACGTTTACACCGCTCGTTCCTGCTAGGCCCACATTACACCTAGCTTGATGTTCAAAGGAGTTTGTCTGTTTATAAAGTTATTAAAATGTTTTAAAAACAATCCCTGTTCAAAGGCGATTTTTTAAAAGGTTTCAGATGTTGGTGAATTAAATATAAATGCTTGTTGCCTCGTTGGGCTGGCCCTTTAGCACAGACAGGCCTCCTATCGGTGAGTGACAGTGGGCCATGATCCACCACGCGGCCTCAGTCAAGGTACACTCACTTTCGACTCCTCATCATCTACCTAGCCGTTTCCTCACTATGTTTGTCTCACTGGATGCAGCTAAATACTGAATTTTTATATGAAGTGACTGATGTAACTGTTTTCCCACCAACTGTATACATTATGGTACGCAATAAAGAATTGAGAATTGAGTTCATCATCATCATCATCATTTCAGCCAAAGGACGCACTGCTTGACATAGGCCTTCCCCAGGTGTCGCCTCATTGCCCGGTCCCATGCGTCTCGCATCCATCCAGCGGATCCCCGCAACCTTCACCAGGTCATCGGTCCACCTAGTGGAAGGCCTTCCAACGCAACGTCTCAACAACCGAGTTAGTAGTGTATATATGTAATGTATCCCTTAGTAAGCCTGGTTCTCAGACTTTCGTGGCACTAACTACCGGTAACGACTATCAAAGGTCTATAAATGACAGCCGGTACCAACAGCTTAGTGTGAATTTCCTCTGTACTTTCCAAGGTAAGGAGGAAATTCGGTATTCACGAATCAATCTAGGCAAACGCGACTAAACCTAAAGTTTGAGCCGAGCGTCTGTTATTATTAAGCCACGAGCTCCTATAAAACTATAATACATACACAAAAGAGCAACGATGGCCCAGTGGCGGCGGTCCCGACACACGAACATTAAGTCGTGGATTCAAACGCAAGCAGGCACATTAATTTGTGTAATTTGATAATCACCGCTGCTCTTTAAACGGTGTAAGAACATCGTGATGAAACCACCATGTCCATGAACCAAAACATTGGAAGACATGTGACATCTACCAACCAGCACTTGGGCACGCGTGGTGGATTATAATAGCCCATTCTTCGCCTAGGCAGGAGGTCTGAGTCCCTGCAGTGAGAACATTATAGGTTGATGATAATGATGACATACAAAACAGTAACATTACACATTAGTTGTATTCACATTTTTATGAAGAAAATCTTTGCAACCTCTAGACCAACGGAGCAGTTATTCAAATTTTATTTATATGTCACGTAAATGATCTAGCCAGATGAATAAAACCTCTTGTTAGACTTAAGATCCGAAGCTATACTTCTTCTAATTACACACAAAACGCATTAACTTTCCCATTAATTCTAAGTCAAACAGTTTTACATTAAGAATAGTAAAATCGAATTGTGGCGTCCGTCGGGCCACAAAGTAGACTGAATTATGCCGCCATTTCGCCATTTTGAGCCAAAGAAGCGACAAGCCGGATAAAGCCAGTCGTAACCGGCTCTAGAATCGACCGGAATCGTAGGTTGGGAGCGTGGAACGGTTTAAGAAACGTTTTTAGGCTTTTTTTTTTGTTTTGGAGCTAAAATTATCTACCTACACTCTTAAAGGCTCTTGATGTAGGCTTCAAGTCTAACAAGATGTAACTGAATACCAGTATTTTACATGGAGGGATTGCCTATCTGACTCCACAACCCAGTAAATACTAGGTAATACGATACCCTTTGGTAAGAGTGGATGTCAGAATTTCAGGTCAATTAAGTATATTATGGTTAGAATAAAATCAGCACAGCACATGAGCATAGCTCCATTGCTTGTAGAACAGCACCACATTTACATTTCAATTTATTAAATAAAGTACTGATTATAATAATATATACTGTTCAAAACTTTCTTGGATAGCTTTTTTGTACTCGTGCTAAAAAGCTTGTACTCCTCCCGCTCTGGCTGGCGGGGAAGGGAGTGTCAGACTTCTACTGACTAAAAACCACCCATGTTCCTTAGCCCTTTGTCTCCGAGGCCTCGGTATCGCTTTCGAACAACCCGCTGCCCCGACAGATGTCGGCCCTTGCTATGTTGTTAAGGCTAAGGCATGTCGCCTTTGAGGTGCGCGTGGACCACGAATTCTCCGTCGACACGGCCTGTCATCGTCATACAACGGATGGAGGGTGAGAAAGCCGATACTCACCGTCCACAGGTCCGTGCCTACGGTGGCCGGAAGCCATCACGTCTAGGCCCCGACGCGAACGCGACGCCGCGCGCCTCCTGGAGCGTCTCATGAATGTCGCTGAATCTGAAGGAAGCAGACAAACTAAACGCAATGTTATCCACATAGCGATTAGTGTTTATTTTTAACTGCTACTATTCCTGATAGTATCTTACGCGACTACTTGGTAACGACCTTCTCATTTTAATTTAATTTAACTTATCTTTAGCCTGCGGCCTTGGACAAGTTAGTGGATGTTGAAGGAAAATAACATATTTAAAAAAAAAACAGAAAGTTTTTACAGATAGCTTTCGGCAGCCATCAAACCGATACAAATGAGGAAATCCGTTTTCTAAGAAATCGTCTTGTGTTTCTAATCGTTAAGGCCGGGTTGCAGTAATTAATAAAAATCGAACTAAATACGAGTTTTTTAATAAATAAAAATCATTACATAAAAATTGAACATACTCTCTAGTAAATCGTAAAGATAGAAACGCGACTTAGAATGATCGGCTCGATACTTATTTTTATCAAACATGACTCTAAATCACAATTTCAAACGTGTACTGCTAAGACATTTCATCATGAATTTATATAAAAGTTATATCAATAGATAGAACTTTTTATTTTGAAGTAAATGTTGAAAACATATTGTATAATTTCTTTATAGTTTTTCTCCAACAAGCAAAAAACAGTCAAAATTTAGGCATTATATCGCTCGCGCGGCAGGGCGGGGGGCGAGGTCGTGCGTACATAAAAACAAAGTACTGCAACCTCGCCTTAATTCTTAGTAAAAGTTTGCTTATTTACCATGAAACCTTTATGAAAAATTTGTTATTATGTTTTATTCACAACGCTTTCCTTTGTACTGACAAAGATAAACAAGAAGATAAAGCGAGAGAGCTTTCTGAGAATTCTTAGAAACGACTTGAGAAAAACTCGAAAGCAATATTTCCGCCGTGTTCAGTCACGAAAATCAGTATGTATACACGAGGCTACTTTTAAAATTGATTTTTAAGTACTATATTGATAACGGTTTAGGTTTTCATGAACATGGTATTTTGGATGTAGTATCTCAAAGTAGAAAACGTCCAGTCACGAGAAGATCGCTTTTGAATTTTGTTAAGTATGCTTGCTAAGTAGCAATAGTAGTGCTCGTGAGTGTACCGTACCAAGACCCCTCGGAGGAGTCGGTAGTCTAAAGCTCAAAATTCAGACTAAAGACATAAACTGATTTATGGTGTTGTGTTCACTAGAATCACTTGTGGGCTTTGGGGTTTAGATTAAAACCTCTCAATATATCAGTAAGTAGTGTGCAACTCGAAGGGACCGTCTGCTTGCCTCAAGGGCTAGTTCAGGACTGTTCTATGACGTTACCGTTCGAGCTGCTTGCTACGTTTATTTGTATACATCACATATGGAGGTCATCCAAGCAGTATAACTAAAGTGTGTGTAAAATACTTCTTCTTTTTAGGGTGTCCATGGCGATAAGTTCAGTTGCGTTTAGACCAAAACTCAGCCAAGCAAACTCCGCTTACTGATCAGCAAATGGATCATAACAGGTGCAGGTAGTATGCGATGGGATATGGAAGGTGGGCCATTGGCTATGGGGAAACGCCGCATACGCACTTGAGGTCCAAACGATCCAGGGCACGCCACGATAGTGGCGGTAAGTCCCCTCTTTGAGGAGTGGCTGGAGAGGCGCCACGGCGCCCTCACCTACCGTCTGACGCAGGTCCTCACCGGACACGGGTGTTTCGGGAGGTACCTGTACCGAATCAGGCGGGAGGAAACGCCCGGATGCTTCCACTGCGAGGATCGACCGGAGGACACGGTGGAGCACACTGTGGAGGCGTGCCCTGCTTGGGCGGAGCCCCGCCGTGTTCTCGTAGCGGCGATAGGCGGCGGTGACCTCTCGCGCCCGGCCCTGGTGCAAGCCATGGTCCGGGGCGAGGAGGAATGGGACGCCGTCGCCTCCTTCTGCGAAGCAGTGATGCTAGCGAAGGAGGTGGCGGAACGAGAGAGGGAGAGAACCTCTCAACGTCCCAGCCGCCGCGGAAGGCGCTCCGGGCGTCGGGGGTCACGCGATGACCTCCGGCCACCGTAGACGCGGGCCTGTGGACGGTGAGTAACGGGCTAGCTCGCCGTCCGGCCGTCGTCATGACGGCAACAGACCGTGTCGGCGGCGCGTACGTGTTCCACGCGCGCCTCAAAGAGATGTCAGCAAGGAGGGGCCCGCAAGGGCCGACGCCCGTCGGGGCTGCGGATATCGAAAAGTTACCGCGGCTCCGACACAAGGGCGAGGAAGAGGGAACATGGGTTGGTTTTTAGTCAGTAGAAGTCTGACACTCCCCTTCGCTCTGCCCAAGAGTGGGGGGGGTTATTCGATGATTTTCCACCCACCAAAAAAAAAAAAAAAAGGTCCAAACGATCCAAGAACACCCTTTGTAAAAATTGCTCTGGCCGACATACACCTAGCAATACAATCATGAAGAAGAAAATATTAAGAAAAACAAAAAAAAAATCTTCAGCCAATTATTATTCACACATGTCAATTCGAATCCAGACTCCCAGCCTGTCGTTTTAAAGCGACCGCCGCACATAAATCTCGAACACTTTTCTACCCCCGACCACCCTTATATATTTGCAATTGGCCTGCGATAAATTTGAACCAAATTAACACTCTTAGCTGTATTCGATGAGATTTAATACGATTTTTATGTACATGCATACCTACCCTCTGGCTTAGCCGCTAAGAATTATAAATTAACGGTTTTTTTTCATTTAAATTAGCGAGTTTTTTGTGGCTACGCTGATTGGTGTCTTTATGTTTGTAGTGTGTGCTGATATATACAGAAATCAAACAATAAGTTAAAATAAGTTTGAAATTATTAAGTTGTACAGTCGAACAAGCTAATAAGTATACAGGGTAGAGTTCTTTATAGTTCTAGAACACTAGAAATGTTGATTGCAATTTTGTTTTTTATAGGGTTTTGCGTTAAGCGTCTGATGTCAAACGCTGCATCGTTTGATATCAGTCTCTAAATGCTGTATAATCCAAGAACTGTCAAAAAAATGTGGATTGCCCGTTGGCGATATAGATAGACGTCATCGTTGGTATCGGGGTAAAACTGGGATTATTTAGCTTCATTAGTTTACTGTCGCACTCAAGAGAGCTTCAGTGGTTGCTTGCGCCGTCGCTTGGTAAAGGTTTTTGCAGTTTTGTCATACAAAAGTATGTCAGGCCTTTGCTGGGTGGCGGCTTTAGTAATCGTTGGATATCTCTGAGTGCCGCAGTTAGTTTAATTCGACTATTCAAAAGTGCCTGTAATTGGCCTACTTGAATTAAATATTTTGATTTTGAGGCTGGCAAAGGTCCGCGGAGATTGGCACAAGAAAAGAGTAGCCTATCAAGTAGGGGATGGATTCAGGCTGTGAGTGATGATGATAAAATAAATAATTAATCACTTTCATATAATTTACTCTCACACGATAGCGTTTGTCCGCGCGGACGCGATGACATGTGTGTAAGGCTGCGGTTCCACTGAGGTGGATCGGAGCAGGGCGGAGACGAGCTGCGCCGCGATTCACCAATCACATGGCTTGAAATATGAAAACTTTTTAACAAAAAATAAAACCGACTTCAAAAAAAAAAACACAATAAAGTCAAAAATAAATTTAAAAAGTTTATATTTTTCACTTTTTAGTGGTTCACATGTTCATGGGTCATAATGTGGACAGTGTAGTTAGTTTTTAGTTTTGTTGATTTTTCAAAAACCGCTTGTCCGATTTCGATAAAAAAAAATATGGGACCATTTGGGAGGTATACCCTTTCCAACAAAAAAAGAATTTTTCAAATCGGTTAGCAAGTGACGGAGTTATGCCCGAACAAACATAAAAAAAAAATATGAACATCCCGAATTGAGAACCTCCTTCTTTTTTTAGAAGTCGGTTAAAAATAGATGTGGATTTCAAGCCATTGGTAAATCGCGGCACTCTAAAACATCTGGTCTTTCGCTCTTCCTGTGATTGGTCGAATTTGGCTATCTCCTCTTTGCTCTGCTCATCTCCGCTTTGGTGGAAACCGGGCCTTAGTCATCAACGAATGTCATAAAGGCCAATGCGACGCGAGATTCTCTTCACCGGTCGGATGTCATGTGTGAGCCGTATCCGGTGTAACTTCCATGTCGTCTTAATCTCATTTGATAAGACGCTTGGTACACGTGCACTAAACTCTAGATTGCTCTGAAACACAACATCGAGCGGCGGTGGCCCAGTGTTGGCGGCCCCAACTTACGAGCAGTAAGTCGTGGGTTCGAAGCCTCAAACAAAGGCTGATGCATTACTTTGTGTAACTTATTAAGCTATTGCATAGCTTCTATCGCAGGCCTTGAGCGTGGAGACCGAATCCAGAAATTCCGTAACGAAAATAACCTAAGCCTAGGTTGCTAGGTTACGGAAAATAACAAGGTTTTCAAATTAAATAATTTATAACGTGTAAAGGTGTAAAGTTTTCTGTTTTGTCTCTTTGCTTTCTCGTTCTAAAATATTCTTACTCGTATAGTAAAAATAAGTTGGTAAAAAATGCTATGCAATAGCTTTACCGCGGCAGTCTCCGAGTGCCACACGTTTTTTTCATCACCGCTGATCTCAAAACGGTGAAGGAAAACATCGTGAGGAAACCGGCATGTCTTAGAACCAAACAAATCAAAGACAAGATGACCTCTACCAACTCACACTGGGCCTGCGGTGGATTATAGCCAACCCCCTCCTAGAGAGGACTGCGTGGTGAATTATACCCAATCCCAGAGAGGAGGCCTGAGTCCCTGCAGTGGGAACGTTATAGGCTGATGATGATGATGATGATGGTGATGGGTGGTAACTAAAACATGCGTTCGTAAGTCGGGGCCGCCACCACCCAAACTTAACCTTAATTCAAATAAAACACCTTATTCATTCCGAAATCAAATAAACAACTCCGTCAAAGCTTATTTCGAATAACCCTTCAAAGTCCATGTTTGAACAGGGTGCTACCCTGGTACTCCTAGTAAGACATGCCGGGGTAATTCACACACACATAATAAATTCTGCACATGTCTGCCCCGGGGTCACTTGAATTGCGTTTGCTAATACAGAATATTACAGAAGGTTAAGTTTCATACAGCGAGCAAAAACACACGAATACAGAATACACCCGTATTCAAGAAGCCTAATCATCATCATTAACAGCCTATTAATGTTCCCACTGCAAGGACTCAGGCCTCAGTTCTTAGTTGCCTCCGTGCCTTGGAAAGCAAGTTAATCCTGCCTTTTTACAACCAAGTTAGAGTCGGCTTTCATTGTATCTGAATGCAGCTGAATCCGAGTTTTTACATGGAGCGACTCCCTATCTGACCACCACAACCCAATCTCCTAGATAAGACTGGTTGGTACACTTTTGGGTCACTGACTACCTGTCAAACTTCCTCAAATGACAACCGGTACCAAGTTTTCCGTGCTTTCCGTGGCAGGGATTGAACTCAATACTTATATCGTCTCGGGCATTCGTTGTTGCGATTTGCGTCGCTGCGTGCTTTCGTGCTCGCAGTGTTCGTTGTTGCGGGCATTCGGTGGCGTGTGGTTCGGCGTGGTGGCTTTCGGAATGACGTATTGCACTCGTAGTTTCGTTCTTCTTCCGTCCTTCTGACATTCAAAAGTGCCTGTAATGGCTTAATTGAAATAAAATATTTGAGTTTGAGTTTGATGGCCATATCCATGGACAGACCTCGATCAGCACAGATTAACCTCGAAGATTGAACCATGCAGCAGTTGTTATAAGAATATGTATGCTGCGTACATGTTTAATACCAACAGCTGTGTTATATGAACGATTTTCACTGGTAGGTATGGAGTGATATTTCTGTTCTATATGATTAGTATGGACTGTCAGACGGGTGTTTAGTTACTATATGTAAATATTGACCTGAATTCTGTACAGGATCATAGTTAATTTGCTAGGAAAACTTAATGCAGCCAAAGAAAATTACAGGATTGATATTAAAAAACTACATAACAGGTATCTGTAAACTCCAAAAGGCCTAACCCTTTTTTTTAAATGGCTGGGAGATCACCATATGACTCCTCCTGCTCTTGACAGAGCTGTAGGGAGTGTCAGACTTCTGCTGACTAAAAACCACTCATGTTCCTTCTTAGCCCTATGTGTCGAGGCCGCGGTATCTCGTTTGAATAACCCGCAGTCCCGACGAGAGGCCTAACCCTTCAAAGGTGAACCTAGCCACCACGCACATTTCGCCAGTGAGGTTTGAGTCTCATGTAAGAATAGGGGGCGAGCCTATTGCCATCAACCGGGCACAAATTCAGACTTCGTGACTATACCTGAAACTAATGGAAAAACCAAATAACACGTTGCCCGACCTAGGTATTGAACCTAGGCCTACATGCTTAGCAGTCGCGCTGAGCATAGAACCACAGGACGTAAATGTATTTAAACTTTTATCAGTACTCTTGAGATTCTGCTTTTTAGAATGTTGTTGAACTATTATCCAAATATAATTGTATTTCTTTCAAATCCAACAATTTTATTTTATAAAATACTAGCTGATGCCCGCGACTTCGCTCACGTTGAAAAATGTGTGTCTGTCTTGTTGATCCAGTAGCCCTAAGCGCGACTACTGAGCATGAAGTCCGGAATTTGATTCCCGATACGGGCAAAGGGTTTTCTCAGTAGAGGCAACGGAGTCTCGTTATGTGCCCGGTTGATGGCAATAGCCCATAGTACATCAAAACGTCAAGCGTCCCCATTTACATGGCGCTTCAAGATCACTGCGAAATATCGGTGTACGATTAGGTACACTACTACCTAACCCTTTCGGAATTACAGGCGTGATCATGTGTATAGATGTGCATAAGTACCTACTTTTGAACTGCCAAATCTTGTCTAAGTTATTTTATTGTGATCATCATCCACACGTTCCTTGGTGACAGCACCTGCCTCCCTAAAAACCACTATTCTTATTTTATTTACCTATACATGAACCTCAAAAATAGGTAAAACGTGCATAATAAGTTCATCCTCTGTCGGCTGAAAAAAATCTTTAGAAAATAGAATATTCCCATCTGCCTCCAGATTCCTGACGATTCTCTCCTATTTGAATCAGTTTATTTGCTAAGACGCCAGCTTCGTGGTCGTTGTACAGTTAACATAAGACGCATATTTTTGATCCTGGACCTCAGCGACGACGCTTTGAGACATGTTTATTTCATCCACCGGTGTGTCCCCTGCAATGACTGGCAGGGTCTGACTACAGTCGCCTGTGATCAACACAACAACGCTGTCCTGCAAGCTGCGGTTCAACGCCTCTAAGGCTGAGGCTACAGTAGGCAGCGATTTGCGATGCGACTGGAAGAGCGAAATTTTTTGAACTGAATTGAATTGATGTACGGTGTAGCCATATACGTGAGCATTCATTTACTTGTTTTAATCGCTCATGTGTCGCAGGTCGCGTCGCGGCCTAATGTAGCCTCAGCCTTATGCATGCTTGTGCGATATTGTGCACTCGTCCCATATTAGTACTGTTGGCACTGGAGGGAAAAAATATTCGGAAAATAGAATTGGCCCATCTGCGTCCGATTCCAGACTTATCTCTCCTGTTTTCAGTTTATTTGCAAAGACGCAGTTTTTGGTGATGTTGTAATTTAGGGCAAGATTCAGCGGCAATTTGGAAACGGAATGTGCAACTATTGTGTAGTCGGGCTATTGTAAAACAAAGTTGCAGCAATGCCCGAGGAACCCACAGCCACACAGCTATATGACGGCACGGTTGGCGAAGTGGCATGGCTGGGCGATTGATTGTGGCGCTGCTTGTCTTATTTTACTTTCGTTTTATTTTCGTACTGTGTGTATTCGTAAATTTTTTATTCAGAAAATACAAAATTTGATTCGTCAAATGTACAACGCCATCTATCGAAGACGAAGTCAAAATTTAATGCATAGAAAGCGAATTCACACACTTTAAGGTTTATATTATAGGCTATGTCGATTCTCAAAGCAGTGTCATTTAGACTATTTAAGAGTACCTTAGCTATCATAACTTTTTGAAAAAATAGATTTAAAAGTTATCTTGTGAACACATTTATTAATTAGTACCAATTTGATGTAATAGATGTCGTTGCATGTATGTATCTTTCGTTATTATGACGATAAGGTCTTCTTTTTTAATCAATCAATGCTCGATGACCTCTGTGGAGCTTCCGAAATAGTGGGTCTTAAAATGAACATGGACAAAACCAAGGTTACGTTGAATGTCCATGTATCACCTACTCTTATCAAGATCGGAGACACTACACTTGAAGTTGTGGACGATTATGTCTACCTGGGACAAACGGTTCAGTTCGAGAAAGAGGTCAATCGACGAATCCTACTCGGCTGGGCAGCGTTCGGGAAGTTGCGCGGTATCTTCTCATCCAACTTACCACAGTGTCTCAAGACGAAAGTCTATGCAGGGTGTTGTGTGCTGCCAGTGATTAGATAGGGACCGTAAAGTGGTCGCTCACAATGGGCCTCATCAGAAATGTCAAAGTCACCCAAAGGGCAATGGAGAGAGCTATGCTCGGAGTTTACTTGCGTGATCGAATCAGAAATGAAGATATCCGTATGAGAATCAAGGTTACCGACGTAGCCCGACGATTCGCCAGACTTCAGTTGCAATGGGCACATTGCTCGCCGAACGGATGGCCGATAGGCCGAAAAGTTGTGGAGTGGCGACCGCGAACCGGAAGACGTTGCGTTGGAAGGCCTCCCGACAGACTACAGACAAAAATTTCTAAAACACGCCAATTGGAAACATTGCTTTTTTTAAATAATATATGTTTAATGTACAGAAAATCCACGTCTACACATTTATTATTATGTATTTAGATTTATTATCACTTTTTGTTGTTTTTATAATTATTTTAAAATCCTAAAGCATCAAAATAAAAACAAATACCAAAAAAATACAAAAAGTGAAAATCGATTGGGGATCGAACTCGCGAACATGTTTAAACAGTTTTGGAAATCTTACATCATTATAACAAACACAAAAAGAAGGCACTGACTGAGATTTGAACTTGCATACCTTTATTTACAGGTAGGTCGCCGAACCGTTAGGCTACTTACACCTGAGTCAAATGATTCAAAATAATCGTTCTATTGATATAAATACTATGACAGATATCGGCTGTCAAACAGTTGAGGAAAATGCACATAATGCAATATTGCTCACCCCCTTAACTTATTATAGCGACATTATACAGCCCATGTGTTATTCCAGACTATAATCTGTCTCTGTGTCAAATTTCATTCAGATCCATTGAGCCGTTCTGGCGTGATAGAGTAACAAACATCCATCCTCACAAACTTTCGCATTTATAATATTAGTAGGATTTATAATATTAGTAGGAAGTAGGATGGCCACTCAAATTATATCCAACCTCTAAACAAAATAAATAAGTACAGGTGACACTGTATCTTAAAAAAGGTATATTTTTTTATGTACGTGGGGAGCATAGCAATAATATAAACTGGGCCAAGTCCGAAAGTACCTCATATGAGCGAACTAGGAAAACCACCCTTAAAGCAACGAAGATAAGGTGCTATCAATGTTGTAAATTGTTGTCAGGGAAAAGCGGTTGACAGTATGTGCGTTAAACTAAAGTAAACAGAGAAATAAGATGGGGTTTGCCTACATGGGTGCACTTTACGAAGGGTTTTCAATGGGATGGGAGGGTTTTTTTTTGGTATGTCTCCTGTTAGAATAATAATAATAGCCTTTATTAAACAATCTTATAAAACACGTTGTTCTTATATAAGTACTAAAGTAAAATATTTAACCTAGACGCTGGTTTCACAAAGACTCAGCATAGGCCTCCCCTAAAGCCTGCCATATAAAGTGCGGTCGTGTGTCTTCCTTCTCCATGTGGCACCTGCTATTCGTTTTATATCGTCTTCCCATCTCCGACGCTGTCTTCCTCTTAGAATAAGGGACATGTGTACTATTCTAGTAAAAATTCCGTTGAGTAATTTCATCATTATCTCATCTGCCTAGCCTTTTCCCAACTACATGTAAGGGTCGGCCTCCAGTCTGACTAGATGCAGCTGAATACTTGTAAGTATTTCACATTTAACTGCCTCCGTGGTCGAGTGATTTAGGCGTTTGCCTTGTGACCCGGTGGTCGTGGGTTCGATTCCCACGGGAGGCATACTTTGTGAAGTTGTTTGGTTAGGACATTGCAGGCTTGAATCACCTGATTGTCTGATAAAAAGATGGTTCCGTGCTTCGGAAGGCACGTATAAGCCGGTGGTCCCGGCCGCCAAATGGCGGTCGTCAAACCATGTCAGAGGCCCTTGCGGCGGTTTAGAAACCTTACTGCCCGCACGATAAGAAGAAGAAGAAGACATGGAGCTACTATAGCCTTTTTGACATCCACAACTAACTGGTTATAACAGGGTAATAATACTATATTCTGAGGCTCGGAGGAAACTCGATATGTAACGGGTGGGCATCCATCCACAGATCAACCTAGGCATTAGCTCTTATTTTCTAGCCACATGCTTAGAGCTTATGTATAAACGGGACCTCAACCCAGGACCTCAAAATTTGTTAGCGGATCTAGTTCGCCTTGACCCTCAAATTTTGTACATGGGTCTCATAACAAAAGAATGACAAGTTGGTACAGAATTTCTAGAAATCAGGCATTTTTTTTTTTCAGAAAATCCTATACAAACCAAGCTTGGAATTTACAAAAGAAATCATATGCAAATCGTTTTGCTATCTGCAATACAGTGAGAATAGGCACTAAACCAGACGAACTATAAAAGGCTTTAGACGTCCAATTCTAAACACAAACCTTTTTAGACCTCTGCGACAAAATATGACCTTCAAGGAATAAAAATGAAGAGACAAACGGATAACTGAGTCCTTTAGGTAAAAAGACAATGATTCAGGCAGACAAAGGTTGCAGTCGTGTTTATTTTTGTTTCAGGTTTCAAAAATTTTGGGGGATGATACTGCTCGCGTCCGTAGGACTTACCATCTTTTCCTAGACCCACCCTACACGTGTCCCCTGGGTGGTGCTAAACGAGCAGTGAACGTCGAGCCTTGGGCGACGGTTAATTAACCCGACTCAGCCGGCCTAACTAGCCTGGCTTAAGTGAAGGTAGGAAATGACCTTCACAACCCGTAACTTCGCTCTTGCACACATTGTGAAACCGGAGGCCTTGGCTCAACCGCCTGGGCCAAGAGGTAGAAAACCTCCATAAAAAGTTACCCCAACTCTACGGTGCGATACGTGCCTAAGGATGCGTGGCTGATGGGGAGATCAGTTGCAAGCGATCAACCTCGGTGGACCTGGTAAACACCGTTGTATTTACCTTCTAGGGGGAATGGGCGTCACCCTCCTAGTGACCTTATAATTCGACCCTACTCGTGGGAATAACATGAATGATAATATACTTAATAAAAACAACTCAACTAACCAAACTGAACAGCAAAATAAAACCTTAACTCAGCAAATATTCCATAAAGGCCTCTTCGTGAACAGACCTCGGGCCCAATCTCTAAGTGAAGACCGCATGGCACATGAAACAACAGGACTGAAAGAACCTACTAAAACACTCTCTGAAAACATCATATCCGGCGAACCAAAGTCCCCATCCCAATGGATAGAAAACGAAAGAAAGCGTCCAAGACAGAGTCCCGACCACGCAAACGCACTCCATGCTCAAAAGCAGACCAAACTTAGTAGCTACTGGCTCAGCCAACCAGTACCGACATCAAACAGGTTTGAGGACCTAGAGGTTGATGCAAATCCAGAAATTGTAGCACAAAAAGAAGATAAGGGGAAAATTCCCAAACCGCCACCTATATTCGTAGAAAAGGTCGAAAACATACGGCCGCTACAACAACTCCTTGAACAACATGCTACGGGTGACTATGAAATTAAAACCCTAAATAGTAATAAGGTTAAAATTCAGACTATGACACATACCACCTACAGAGAAATTGTAAAACAGTTAGAAAGCAAAGAAACGGAGTTTTACACATACAAGCCTAAGCAGGAACGCAATTTCAAAGTAGTCTTAAAAAACATTCACCCGTCCATTGACACACAAGAAATTCACCAAGCACTAAAAGAAATGGGTCATGACACTGTTAACATTTGGAACATTAAGCAGAGAACAACAAAAAAGCCCCTGGACATGTTCATTGTTGAGCTGCTACCAAAAAGTAACAACAAACAAATATACGAACTGAAAAGCCTCTTACACATACGTATAAAAGTTGAACCACCAAGACCAGTGCGCACCATACCGCAATGTGCCAAGTGCCAGCAATATGGGCACACAAAAGCATACTGTCATCGTACACCAAAGTGCATAAAATGTGCAGGCAGCCACTTATCAGCCAATTGTACCCGAAAAGAACGTTCTGATTCAGTAAAATGCGCACTTTGTGATGGAAACCATCCAGCAAACTATAAAGGTTGTAGCGTATACAAGGACTTACAAAAACAAAAATTTCCACCCATAAGAAGCAAACAGATTGAACGGAAGGGTAACCCAAAAAATGCTGAAGAACCTTTAACACAAAACAATACAAAAAACCCACAACACAAAAGAACCTATAGCGATGTACTTTCGAACAAGGAATATGAAACACCGCAACCACACACAATCCATTCATCCGACCAACTAAACGATATGAAACAGCTAATGGAGATGTTCAAACAAATAATGAATCAAATGGGTACGATAACAAATCTACTTACAAGTCTAATGTCAATAATGTCCAAAAATTCAACCAACTCAAATTAGTACTATGGAATGCCAATGGGCTGTCCCAACACTTCTATGAAGTTAAACTGTTTCTCGAAACACATGATGTAGATGTTATGTTAGTAACTGAAACACATTTTACAAGCAAATCATATTTAAATATACCAAAATACAAATTATACCATACAATGCACCCAGATGGAACGGCTCACGGTGGCTCAGCCATAATAATCAAAGAAAAAATAAGGCATTATGCTGCCGCTCCGTACTGCACAGAGGAAATACAATCCACTAATATAGTAGTCGAAGACTCCAAGGGCGAGATAGCATTGTCTGCAATATATATTCCACCCAAACATAACATGAAAACCGATAAATATAATGCCTTTTTCAAAACACTAGGGCATCGGTATAAAGCTGGCGGTGATTACAACGCGAAGCATACTGAATGGGGTTCACGACTAACTACACCTAAAGGACGCCAACTTATGGAAGCTATAAGGGCTTTACAACTGACTGTCACGTCAACGGGGGAACCAACATACTGGCCCGCCGATGTTAGTAAAAAACCTGACCTCATCGACTTTTTCATCTGCAAAGGACTACCTCAGTCATCAATAAAGTGTTGTTCTTGTTTTGAAATGTCGTCAGATCACTCACCAGTAATTGCGCTAGTCCACTGTAACGCCACAAATGTCACCAAAACATGTAAGCTTCACACCAAAAAGACAAACTGGTCACTATTCCGCGACCTTATCGAGCAATCCCTTGACTGCCAGATACCTCTTAAAACGGATGAGGATATTATTGAAGCAGTCGAGTATTTTAATAAGAATATACAGGAAGCCGCATGGGCCGCAACTCCGCATCAACTTGGAAACGACAAACCCAACAGTTCGTATTCCAAATATATCTTGGAACTAGTAAATTCGAAGCGCAAGGCCAGGAAACTATGGCATGAAACAAAATATCCGGCACATAAAACCGCATTTAATAATATTACAAGCAAACTGAAAAGAGCCCTAAAAACAACCACAAACAAAGAAATGGAAAACTACCTCAGAAGTCTTGATGCGACCAAAGCTACCGATTACTCTCTTTGGAAAGCTACGGCAAAATTTAAACAACCAATAATACATCGATCTCCTGTTATGAAGCCAGATGGTACATGGGCGAAAAGCGACAAAGATAAGGCGAATGTATTCGCACAACACCTTTCTGAAGTTTTTACCCCAAACACTGACCATGGATCTAGCAAAACCAGTTTAATTAAATCTGAACTAGATAAACCACATCAACTGGATAAACCCATCAAAAAGTTCACTAAGCAGGAAGTACTAACAGCAATCCAAAAAATCAACATCCACAAGGCACCGGGGTACGATCTTATTACGGCCAAGATCTTGCGAGAGCTACCTGACGTCGGCATTACATTCCTTACCTATCTATACAACGCATGTCTCTGGAAAAACTTTGTTCCACCACAATGGAAGGTTGCAGAAATTATCATTATTCCTAAACCTGGCAAAGACCCTACTGATGTCAAATCTTACCGCCCGATCAGTCTCCTTCCAGTTCCATCTAAAGTCATGGAAATACTGATACTGAAACGCCTTACGCCGGAAATTACAGCCAACAAGATTATCCCCGACCATCAGTTCGGCTTCAGACAATCCCATGGTACAATAGAGCAAGTACATAGGCTAGTGGAAAAGATCAATTACACATTTGAAAGCAAACAACTCTGCTCTGCCGCCTTCCTGGACATTTCGCAAGCGTTCGACCGTGTTTGGCATGATGGACTTTTGTACAAAATCCGCAAAGGCTTATCCATAAATTTTTACCTTCTCATCAAGTCATATCTCAGTGACAGACACTTTTATGTTAAATACGGCGACATTACCACAAAGTTACACGAAATAAAAGCAGGGGTCCCGCAGGGCAGTGTAATGGGCCCAATGCTCTATCTTATATATACGTCAGACTTACCGAACAGACAAGAAACAGTGACAGGAACATTTGCTGACGATACAGCGGTTCTTGCCATTGATGAAACCGCAGCTGGAGCGTCGGCGAAGTTACAACGAAACCTCAATGATATCTCGAACTGGCTGAAAGACTGGCGTATAAAGGCAAATGAAGCTAAATCAGTCCAAATAACCTTCTCTTTAAGACGGGAAACGTGTCCAGAAGTCGAACTTAACCATATAAAGATACCCCAGGCCGATGAGGTTCGATACTTAGGAGTCTATTTAGACAGACGACTGACATGGAAAAAACATATAACAACTAAAAGAAAGGCGCTCGACTTACAACTAAGAAAGCTGTATTGGCTCATGAGTAGAAAATCCCAAGTTACACTGGAAAATAAACTCCTTCTATACAAGTGTATTCTCAAACCTGTCTGGACTTATGCTTTGCAGCTATGGGGCACTGCATCCAAATCAAACATAGAGATTTTACAACGCTTCCAGTCAAAAACCATACGTATGATAACTGGAGCACCATGGTATGTTACAAATAATCACCTACACCGAGATCTAAAAGTCAAGACGGTCAAAAATGAAATAAAGGACTCTTTAATACCCTACTGCAAGAGAATTGTAAACCATCCAAACCAATTGGCAAGAAGCTTAATGGAACAGCAACCGAATCGCACATTTATAAGGCTAAAGAGACGTGCCCCTCAAGATCTTCTATAACACTTTAAAGAAGTCATACTAGATGGACATATCATTGGATACTGTACCATGCACGCCATGTTTGTACACACATAAAATCCAGCTTAATGTCGACAAGACAGATTGCAGGAAGAAAAGGAGATTAAAAAAAAAAAAAAAAAAAAAAAGGTTTCAAAAACACGAAGAAATCACAGTTTTAAGATAGTTTTGATTTCATAGTGAGACTGATTAATTGAGCTTATTGATTGGCTGAGCATCCTCACAGTCCGTCCATCCCATGACGATAATAGGCCGTGTCAACGGTGCGTTCGTGTGTCACGAGCGCCTCAATCGTGGTGTGCATGCAAGGGCCGACGCTTGTCGGGGCTGCGGGTTGTTCGAAAGAGATACCGCGGCCTCGGACACAAAGGGCTAAGAAGGAACATTTGTGTGGTTTCTAGTCAGGTTTCAAAAACACGAGAAAATCGCAGTTTTAGGCTAGTTTTGGTAGTTTAATCCACTATCGGCCCCTCGACCCCCAATATATATACAGTGTCTACTCGACCCCTAACTAGTCCACACTCGGCCCCTAGAGGTCAAGAGAGGGTTTTATTAAGTTTATTATTTTTGCCTTTAGTCTGCTGTACCAATAAAATATTAATTTTAGATACTTATCAAACTAGGGGTTGAAAGTGGACGAGGTGTATCTGTACTTTGTTTGAAAATTAAAACTCACCCCTTGGGTGTGGACTATGTTTAGGGGTAGAAGGGCCGAGAGTGGACTAAACGGTTTTGGTTTGGTAGCGAGGGTGAATAATTATAATATGCCTCGCTCTTTCCCAACCACGGTCGGCTTTTATTTTAACTGGATGCAGCTGAATACCATGTATTTTACACGGAGCGAATGCCATTACATACGGGACCGAAACGTGGTCGCTCACAATGGGCCTCATCAGAAAGCTTAAAGTCACCCAACGGGCAATGGAGAGGGCTATGCTCGGAGTTTCCTTGCGTGATCGAATCAGAAATGAGGACATCCGCGTGAGAACCAAGGTTACCGACGTAGCCCGTAGAATGGCAATGGGCAGGGCACATTGCTCGCAGAACGGATGGCCGATGGGGCCGAAAAGTTCTCGAATGGCGACCGCGAACCGGAAGACGTTGCGTTGGAAGGCCTCCCACTAGGTCGACCGATGACCTGGTCAAGGTTGCAGGAACCGGCTGGATGAGAGACGCACGGGACCGGTCAATGTGGCGACACCTGGGGGAGGCCTATGTCCAGCAGTGGACGTCTTTTGGCTGAAATGATGATGATGATGGAATGCCATTACATTCCGAGTTTCCTCCGTGCCTCGGAAACCACGTTAAGCCGTTGGTATCGGGTGACATTTGTGGTTCTTCAACAGTCTTTACAGGTAGTCAGCTGTCCGAAAGTCTGATAACTAGTCCTACCAAGGGTTATAATTATATTACCCAGCACTCGACAGGTTGTGGAGGTTGGATAGGCAGTCGGTCCAAAAAATACTGGTATTCAGCTGCATTCGGTTAGACTCGAAGACGACCACAATATAGTTGGGTTAAAGCTATAGGTAGATGATGTCATGTCGATTTTTTTGTCTAGCAAAGTTGCTGTAGTTTCTCTAACCCTAAAAAATACTGTGTAGAAAACGTAAACCCGTATTATCAAAATATATTAACACTAAGAAAAATCTAGCGTAAAAAAATATGCCTTAAAAAAAGGGAACTTTTTCAGTCTCTTAAATCCTAAGTTATGTAAAGGGCAATAACTTTAAAAATGAATATTTTATATAAATCAAGGTTACAGTGAAAAAAAAACGTATGCTTGTGAATCAACGTATGTGTTTTTTTGGTGGCGCCACCGTCGTACCGTTAACAGCTGATTCAAATCGCTCCGTATAAATAAATTCGTAAAAGTGTCTACAAAGCATTTTTCGGCCCAATTATCGTTTATCCAGTGATAAAAACCAACAATACGTGAAGTGTAGCAGAAGAACAGGACTTTATGCAAGATAAAAGTGAAAAAGTAATATTGTAAACAGAGACAAAGAACTCAGTGTAAAATACCATCCAGACTAATTATAAAGAAAGTGTAAAATAAAATCCAAAACAAAGTGTAAACAAAAACATTTAATCAAATATAAGTGCGTAAAATAAGTGACAATATTTACATTGGTTGTTTAGAGCAGTTTATACACATAAAAACATTAAAAAACCATATCCCATTGTGAATTGACATTTATCCTACCCTATTGTCTAAAATATTTAACAAATTGTTTATTTACAATCTGGAACTAATTTGTGCCAATAACCCAGTGAAAGCGCATCCTAGGTCAGTGCAGTGTACTATCCATGGTGTCTGGAATCGACATAACGCCGTGATAAACACCATCAACGTTTTACACTGTAAATAGCGACATCTATTGTGTACCACGCGCACTGCGCTGCCAATCGATCGATTCAACCGAGCTAGCATTGTTGAACGTGACTATGAACAAGTGTGGCGCCTGCGGTAAATTTCAATCACCGATAGATGGCGCAAAATGCGACATTTGCCTTAAATCATATCACCGTCGGTGCGTTAGGCTTAATCTGACTGGCATAATAACCACACCCTGGCATTGTCCTGAATGCAGCAAAAGCCAAGTGCGGGACAACCGGAACGAGACACCAGTGAGGGGACAGGCAGTGGCGCCGCTGGAAGATAGCTTGGTAAACTTGATGGACACAAGTCCCATCAATACCACGGCTATGGACACCACACAGGAAATGACTCATCACCCATCAGACATCACGGCGGAGCTAAAGAAATTTAAGGAGGAGTTTATTAGCACCATTAAGCAGGAATTTCAGTTAATGCGCGACGACCTGGCCGAATTAAGGTCAACTATAAAAAAAACTAACGACCGCATGAGCGCATTGGAAGAGAGGGTCGCTGTGATGGAGAACCGCACACAGGAACAGGAGTCAACGGGGGTGAACGACATCATCGCTCAACTCCGGAGCGATATAAACGACCGCGATCAGGAGCTCCTAGCCACGGACATACAAATCTCAAGTTTGCCCGAAGCTCCCGGCGAAAACCCAGTACATACGGCCTTAATAGTTGCGTCAAAGCTAGGCGTAAAAGCCAAAGCACGCGACATTGTGAGTGCCGAGCGAGTTGGGGGCAGGCGCATTAATGCGACGCAGCCAGCACCTGTGGAGACCCGCCCGCGATTCCTCGTTGTACGTTTCGCGCGCCGCGACCTACGCGACGAGATGGTGGAGGCCGCCCGAGTGCGTCGTGGTATGACCTCTGCGGACCTCGATTTGCCTGGTCCGGCCTCGCGCATCTACATCAATGAGCGCCTTACGAAGACCAATCGGGAGTTGTTTCGGCAGGCGCGGGAGGCCGGTGGTCGCTTTGGGTGGCAGTACGTATGGTCCAGGCGAGGCCGCATACTCGCCCGCTACAAGGCCGGGGACTCTGTTCACCAGATCCGCTGCGAGGCTGATATTCGTCGCGTTTTTGCAGCCGTACCCATACTGGCTACTGTTTAAAATAACCACGCTCTGCCCTAATTTTGTTTCTCTAATTTTTTATTCTTTATTTTTTTATATTTTTAAACCTTTGTTTTATTGTTTTAATGCTTATAACACACAGTATGTCACTAAATTATGTAAATGTGGCGTGGTCGCTGTTTATGTTGTAATTTTCAATTGTCGTGTTTGTCTCACGGCCGCGCGTCACAGAGTGCTCAACTCGAACCGGTTATATCACAGTTATTTCTTCCTCACACACAATATTTACAAACACTTACACTTGCCTTTTATATTTACTATTCTATCTGACTTAATATTTACATGCAATAATATTTACATACAAATAATATTTACATTCGACTTAATATTTATATTTCTATTACCTTTAATTTATCATAAATTACGCATTTATTTCACAAATTATGAAATACTAATTAAGTTTCTACCCAAAACTATATTAAAAATTAATGAAAGTTTTTTTACTGAACTGAAAATAATATTATTAATTATTTATGAAATGTTCATACTCGATTTAACACTTTTTAATAATGTCTAAAAAAGACAAGTATCTCAAAGTTGGATTTTTAAATGCGGGTTCTCTAGGAACAGGTCATGACGATTTTATTTGTGCAGTCGGCAAGTACGATTTCGATGTGTTAGCTATCAACGAAACTTGGTTACGTTCGGGCGAGGAGGGGCGCGCGCCTGCAGTGCCGGGCTATCGCCTGCGACACGCGCCGCGGCCGGCATGCGTGCGCGCTGGCCGCGGTGGGGGCGTCGGGTTCTACCTGCGGCGAGGTTTGAGTGCGCGAACACATACCGGACCGACTGACCCCAGGTTCGAATCCGTCGAGCAGATGTGGCTTACGTATTCCATGGCAGGTAAGAGAATTGCCATCGGTACAGCTTATCGACCACCATGGTTCGATATTGATTTATTTTTGGATGCTGTAACGAACTCCCTTGCTGCTTTAGGAAATTGCGATCACTACATTTTGCTCGGTGATTTTAACGTAAATATGATACATACCAACGAGCACAAAACTAAAAAAGTACTCGAGTTTCTGAATTGCTTAGGCCTGTCTCAGTTGGTCACTTCGCCGACACATTTCACTGATACAAGCGAAACCCTTATTGACCTTCTGTGCACGGACCTTAGCGCGAGATACACGAACGTGGAATCATTTGGAACGTGTTCTGGTCATGCCTTCATAGTCAGCGAGTTCCATTTAAAACGTGACAAATTTAAACCATTTGTAGCAAGATACAGGCCCATCAAAGATATTTGTAGGGACAGTTTTAACAGTGATTTGTCACAGTTAAACTTGGAAAATATTGCTGACCTTCCAAATGTAAATGATATGGTGAACAGTTTCAATGAGCGTATAATATCATTATTTGACGAACATGCACCAATCAAGACCTGTACTATAAAGGAAGTATCGTATCCCTGGATCACTGACACTATTAAGCTCATGATGCGGCTGCGGGACAAAGCATTGGCTACGTATAGAAAAACCAAGACAGAACAAAAAAAACAGTATTATAAACAGTTAAAATCTTTAGTGGAAAGCGCCTTGTACCATGAAAAAACTGCATACTTTAGGTACAATATTAACAATAAAATAAAAAATCCTAAGTTATTATGGAAAAACATTAAATCCACATTTTCCTCCTCTAAGCGCGGCCAAGACCTACCATCACACTTTAGAGACCCAGATTTAATAAATAGTACCTTTTTAGATGTTCCTGGCAACCAGGTGGCCAGCACGTCTCTTGTAACATACTACGAGTCCCACAGATTCAACGACGCAATTTTCACCATTGTCCCTGTGGACCATGATGAAATCTCACGCATTATTTTTAATTTACAATCAAATGCGGAAGGCTGCGACCACATTACTTTAAATATGCTTAATCTAACTTTGCCTCTTACATTGGAAATCATTACATATGTTATTAATTACTCAATATGGACTTCTACGTTTCCCAGCCAGTGGAAGATTGCCACTGTCAGACCCCTGCCAAAAAATTCAAACCCTACAGAAATTAAAGACTTGCGGCCTATCAGCATATTGCCCTGTCTGTCAAAGGTAATGGAGAGAGTGGTGTGCCTTCAGCTAACTCGGTTCTTGGAAGAAAATGAATTGTTACCGGACTTACAATCCGGTTTCAGAAAGCAACGCAGCACTTCTACGGCGTTATTGGATGTCACTGATAACATTTTATCAGCCCAAGACAAAGGAATGTGTACACTGATGGTGCTACTTGACTTTTCCCGCGCTTTTGACTGTTTAAATATATCGCTGTTACTGGCTAAGCTTATCTACTACGGTTTTGATGACAATGCTATACAATGGTTCCGCAGCTACCTCAGTGACAGGAAACAATTCGTTGAACTGCGCTTGGATGACGGTACTTCTTTGACTTCAGCTCTAGCTTCATTGGAAAGGGGAGTTCCTCAAGGCTCGATTTTAGGACCAATACTGTTCATTATTTACTGTGCAGACATAATTAAGTGCCTTGAGAATTGCAAATATCACATATATGCTGATGATGTTCAAGTCTATCTATCTTTTAGACCAGAAGACTACAGTTCGGCAGTTCAGCGTTTAAATAATGACTTAAATAAAATAGCCACCTGGTCTGAAGAGCACTGCTTGGCATTAAACCCGGCCAAGACCAAATACATTTTGTTTGGTTCAAAACAGCAGTTGAGGAAGGTTCCCTTAGTATTGAACCTATCCCTCATGGGAGAACCTATTGACCGGGTTAACGAAGCGCGCAACCTCGGTCTATGTATGGACTACAACCTTAGATTCGAGAAACATATTGCCAGTTCGGTACAAAACTGTTTCTATAGGTTGAAACTATTGTACAAAATGAGGCCTTTTTTGTCTGAGCAGCTACGCGAGCAGTTGGTCGAGACCCTTGTTCTATCGAAATTAAACTACACTGACACGGTTTACGGCCCTCGTTTGCTAGCTCGTACAGACCGGCTTATACAAAGAGTCCAAAACGCGTGCGCGCGCTTCTGTTATTCGGTTCCTCCTAGAAGCCATATCACCCCCTTCCTAAACAAACACTTTGTACTAAAAATGAAGTCAAGACGAAAATTACACCTGGCATGCCTACTTTTCGGTGTAATCAAACATAAGAAACCAAAGTACTTATATGATAAGCTGTGTTGGATGACCAGTAGACGCGATTGCGCTCCTCGCCTCTGTGCACAGCAACTGACAACACAGTCTCACAAGACGGCTGCTTTCAGGGGCAGTTTTAGATATGCCGCATCGAAAGTTTGGAACAATATTCCACCACCAATAAGGGTGGTTGGCACGATACACACTTTCAGAACCCGTCTGCGGCAGTATTTGATAGATGCGCAACGAAAGTTGGATTTGGTTCAACATAATAGTTCAATAATATGATTTGTACCTACTTCACAAAATAATACTCATTGTTGCCATGCCGATTAAATTCCGATGTGTATTTACGTTGCCCTGGAAAAGCTCGTGATGACTGCTGTCGCTTGCGCGGCGAAGCGTGCTTCTTTTAGCTGCCTCTTCCGTCCCAGGCTTGGGTGCCGTCTTGAGATTACATCCCATCGCGTATAGGAAACCTAGACAAAAAAAAAAAGAACTTTATTTTACAGCTCATCCAATCACGCCACGTCTATAGACGTGTTAAATGAGAGTTGCTGCTAATCAAATACAAATATAAATGCATACCTACTTACAAAATGTGTCTTGCTGCAATTTCCACTCTTCCAAAACGGGCAGAAAGTAGGTCACTGTATTATGAATCCATAAATATACCCACATTTCTTCGTTCTTGGTATTCCGTTTGTTGTTCGTTTTTTTTTTTTTTTTTACGTTATACCACGATAATTTATTTCTATCCTAATCAATGTAATGTTATAATCCGTATTAGTATTAAATGCAATTCACATTTAGCACTCACTACTTTCAAGTTATTCTCTAGGAATTCAATCTCATCTAATTAGTCTACTTTTCGTCATTTTATTATAATTCATTTCAATTCTGTCGTAAAAAAAATATAACGTGTCAAGCGCGTGATCGTCCGCTGCGCTCCGCTGCTTGCAGCGCTTTGTCGGCGGGTAACTGCACTGACTGATAAAATTTTGATAAGCACCGGCATCGCACGCGCGAAATATTATTTACTATAGGTACCTACTTATTATTATTATTTTTTAATTTGGATTATTTACACTTTGGATTTATTTATGATTAGACTATAATTATTATGTATTATTTTCTTAATTGTGACACATAAAATATCTATTTATACATATTAAGTATTAGTATTATTTTAGTACCTATACACACAAACATAACTGGTACGGCGTACACACCTCTCAACCAGGTCCAGTTGAAAACCAGCGTCAGGCACTTAGTTGCCTGACATTTATGCTGAATTGGGCCTGTTTGGAGCAGCCGTGGGGCAAATTTTTTTTTTTTTTTTTTTTGTACCAAATAGTTTTAAGTTATTTAAAAAAAAAAAAACATATGTTCATTTTAATTTTTGTATGTTTTTTTATATGCCCTGTGTCTGTACCAATAAATGTTATTTCTTTCTTTTCTTTCTTTCTTTCTAATCATGAATTATTAAAAGTGGGCTGTAAAATCCCTACTTCGCAGGAATGATGTTATAAGAATATTCGAGAGTTATATACAAAATGGTGCGTGTTAACTAAAATATTTATAGCAATCATGGTACAAAAGGCTTATTATGACGCCTGCGTCCCCAAATGACTAAGCAGCGTTGTAAAAACCACCAGTCCGCTTTTAGAGGGTGACCCAATATTTTTTTTGGGACAAACCCTACCACACTATTCCAGAACCACTGTAACTCCTAAAAGTCAGAATCAACAGTGACGACCACAAGAAAAACGACGAGACAATGAAGCTCGACGAAATCTCAGAGAAACAATTTAACTGTCTTTAATCCCGCAACGAAATTAAACGGAAAAGAATAGCGTAGGAGTAGGAAAAAAACATAATTTCTACTTCTCTCCATATCAACAGGAGACAGAATAGAACAAGGCCAATAGGCACAAAGAGAAGGACGTCTCTAATGCCACCGACCAGAGCACATCCTGAGATGATTTGTATGATGGACTCACCCTGACAGTATCATGTCATGCCGCGGAGAATGAATTTGGTTCCGGTTGATGGCAAACGGTTCGGGAACTAAGGGCGTGATGTTATGTTAACTTTCTATAATTCCGTTTTTTTTTCTAATTTAAATGCGATAGTTTGTGAAAAACTCTCCTTCGTTAAAACGACGAATGTATTCAATTTTCACACTGATCGTGTATAATCTGGATTATACAGGACTTGTTACATCCCACTTACAGAATCATAAATGGATCAATAACCGAGCCCCACCCGATTCAAGCCGCGGAAATAAGTTATAGACCAGGGTCGATAATTTTTGAAACCAAAAAAAATTACAGTAGGATGAAACCCATTAGAAAAGGAGGGGAATATGATCAAAATAAAAGGAAAAATAAATTACGGTCGATCCGAGTTCGGGAAGTGGGGGTGGGGGGGTTTTAAGGGGGGAAAGCGGTTTATCTCGATTTCCGGCAAATGTAGGTAATAAAAAGATCTACAACTTTTGCATTTGCAATTTTTTCACATAACCTCAAAATTTAGGTGAAAAATTCAAAAAACCAAGTTTTTGGTTTTTAATTTTTATCTTTTACAAAAAAACATTTTTTTTTTCACGAAATTTAGTGAAAATTTACATTTTTATGCCCTTAATAAACAGTAATTTTTTTGATAAAAAATATTTATTTTTCACCTTATTATTGACTTAATATCGAAAAATCAGCCATATTTTCAATCGAAAATTCTGACGTCAAAATAACTGCTTTTTTAAAAAAGTCGGTGGGCGTTGTGTTCCTCATAATCTCTACTTTCTGATGATGTATAAAAAATATACATTGCAAGGTAAATTTTCTCAGAAAATGCAAAATCAGCTGCTACAAAATAACAGGTAGTAAGGGCCAAACCCTCCTAGCCCCTTCCCCACTTCTCTGTGAAATACCTTTTGATGGGACAAAATTTTCCGTAGGTCTCCACGATATATAAATTATCTTAAAATAACAATAAATAGGCATAAAACAGCAATAAATCTTATAATTTCTTGTCTAGGCCTTATTATTTGGTAGTGGGTATTATTTCGCAGCAGCTGATTTTGCATTTTCTGAGAAAAATTACCATTGCAATGTATATTTTTTATACATCATCAGAAAGTAGAGATTATGAGGAACACAACGCCTACCGACTTTTTAAAAAAAGCAGATATTTTGACGTCAGAATTTTCGATTGAAAATATGGCTGATTTTTCGATATTAAGTCAATAATAAGGTGAAAAATAAATATTTTTTATCAAAAAAATTATGGTGTATTAAGGGCATAAAAATGTAAGTTTTCACTAAATTTCGTGAAAAAAAATGTTTTTTGTAAAAGATAAAAATTAAAAACCAAAAACTTGGTTTTTTGAATTTATCACCTAAATTTTGAGGTTATGTGAAAAAATTGCAAATACAAAAGTTGTAGATCTTTTTATTACCTACAACTTTACCATTTAACTTTTTTCCATAGGACTTGTAGTTTTGCCGGAAATCGAGATAAACCGCTTTCCCCCCTTAACCCCCCCCCCCCACCCCCACTTCCCGAACTCGGATCGACCGTAATTTATTTTTCCTTTCATTTTGATCGTATTCCCCTCCTTTTCTAATGGGTTTCATCCTACTGGTAATTTTTCTCAGAAAATGCAAAATCAGCTGCTACAAAATAACAGGTAGTAAGGGCCAAACCCTCCTAGCCCCTTCCCCACTTCTCTGTGAAATACCTTTTGATGGGACAAAATTTTCCGTAGGTCTCCACGATATATAAATTATCTTAAAATAACAATAAATAGGCATAAAACAGCAATAAATCTTATAATTTCTTGTCTAGGCCTTATTATTTGGTAGTGGGTATTATTTCGCAGCAGCTGATTTTGCATTTTCTGAGAAAAATTACCATTGCAATGTATATTTTTTATACATCATCAGAAAGTAGAGATTATGAGGAACACAACGCCTACCGACTTTTTAAAAAAAGCAGATATTTTGACGTCAGAATTTTCGATTGAAAATATGGCTGATTTTTCGATATTAAGTCAATAATAAGGTGAAAAATAAATATTTTTTATCAAAAAAATTATGGTGTATTAAGGGCATAAAAATGTAAGTTTTCACTAAATTTCGTGAAAAAAAATGTTTTTTGTAAAAGATAAAAATTAAAAACCAAAAACTTGGTTTTTTGAATTTATCACCTAAATTTTGAGGTTATGTGAAAAAATTGCAAATACAAAAGTTGTAGATCTTTTTATTACCTACAACTTTACCATTTAACTTTTTTCCATAGGACTTGTAGTTTTGCCGGAAATCGAGATAAACCGCTTTCCCCCCTTAACCCCCCCCCCCCCCCCCCACCCCCACTTCCCGAACTCGGATCGACCGTAATTTATTTTTCCTTTCATTTTGATCGTATTCCCCTCCTTTTCTAATGGGTTTCATCCTACTGTAATTTTTTTTCATTTTTTACCATTTTTGAAGGCATCGGCCCTGGTCTATAGTGAAACATTATAGGTATTCCTTGAACATCTTACTAATTTACTACAAGAAAATAGGGATGTGTTCATATGTTGCGACAAGCGACAGCGTCAGAAGCCCGGATGTTGAGTTGCGGTGACTCGGCAAGTCGGCATTCATTTGTTTTCTCTACAGTCGGTGTCTTATGCCTGTCGTGTCGTATTAAAAAGCACACTAAAAAAAAAAATTAAGCCTATTCAACAAACTTTTAGTAAAAAAAAATCGATTGCCATGTGTCACCCAAAATTCGGCATTTTTCTTTATTTCCTTTTAGACATACGTACAAACATACATACAGGATACAGGTCACAGATATTATAATAATACAGGTCAAACACATAACCCTCTTTTGGGCTTCGCCGCAGTCGGGTCAATAGGTGACACGGGTTTCGGCTGAAATGATTATGATGATGATCATGATGGGAATCTTTGTTATGAAGAAGTAGACTAACTTTTTTTTTTTTGGTTGTTGGAAAATCATCAAATAACCGCCTCCGCTCTTGGGCAGAGCGAAGGGGAGTGTCAGACTTCTACTGACTAAAAACCAACCCATGTTGCTTCTTCGCCAATGTGCCGAGGCTACATCATCTCTTTCGATAATCCGCAGCCCCGACGGGATCCGCAGCCCCGACAGGATCCGCAGCCCCGACGGGATCCGCAGCCCCGACGGAACCCGCAGCCCCGACAGGATCCGCAGCCCCGACGGGATCCGCAGCCCCGACGGGATCCACAGCCCCGACGGGATCCGCAGCCCCGACGGGATCCGCAGCCCCGACGGGGGAAGAAGACTAACTAACAACGCAAATTAAAATAAAAGCTTAAAAACAAAGACTATTTTAATAAAGAATTCATCTTGAGCGTCTCAAGCGTCTCCTTAAAGGTTAATATTTTACTATCAAGCAACGTAATAGTTTATACAAGACTCAAAGAACTTCCTAGAACAACTATCTTGTGACGTCAGCTCTTGGTAATGTAATAAAGTACCTAATTCTGAGAAAACTTGTAGAACAAAAGATGTCTTAAAGTCTGCAATTTAACGGTAAATGGGACATAACTAAATCTGTTTGTTTTGCTCTGTATAAACTTTGTACGGTTGCTTATATATTATTTATTTATTTATTTAATTTTTAAAGAAAGCTTACAGACTAATAATAATTATAAATATCATGCTTAAGTAGTTTCATTTGCTAATTACAAGCTTCCACAAATCGCTCATTAAATTCAAAAGGGCCACATTCCGAAAAAAAACAAAATCATTTTTATTGCATAAAACGTATCAAAATTGGTCAAATTTTTATATTCGAAAAAGACACCCATTGCTTTAACGTTTAAAATGGTCCAATCACACAACTGCCCGTTGGCCATTTTGATACATTGACGACTAAATTCAGAGTAAAACGGCCATATTGTCAATTGTGACCCGTCAGTCTGCGTGAGCGTACGTCATTTTTATTTAAAAAGGCCACATTCCGGAAAGCAACTGGTGTTGAAGTGATAATTTATAGTGAAAAGTGCCATATTTTGAAATGTGACCGTTTTTAATAAAGAAAACACGTCAGTACAATATTATATAATAAGGAAAAGTGCCATATTTTGAAATGCGTCTCTTTTGATTTAAAATACTACAATTTTGGTAATCATTTATTGAAACAAAAGTGCAGTATTTGGAATATGTCGGTTTTGTGTATAAAATTACCTTAATTTTGGTAAGAATTGTTTGAACAATAATGTACTTTTTTGTTTAATGGCTGTTTTGATGTTCGTGACCTATGATGTCTAAAAAATATGTTCATAAAAGTGCAGTATTTTTATAAAACGGTTTCTTTATTGCTAGATAACCCGACAGAAGTTGTTCTGTTTAAATAACAATTACCTGAACAAGTTTGCAGGTTTGACGGCTTTCAGCCTCCCGAACAAGCCGGATTCCGAAAAGGCTTTAGCACCGTAGACCACATACATTCGCTGCGTCAGGTTATACAGAAGACCGAAGAGTATAATCTGCCTCTCTGTTTGGCGTTTGTGGGCTACGAGAAAGCCTTCGATTCGATCGAAACTTGGGCTGTACTGCAGTCTCTGAAAAGGTGCCAACTTAACTACCGGTATATCGAGGTGTTAAAGTGTTTATACAAAAACGCCACCATGTCAGTCCGGCTTTAGGACCAGACCACGAAACCTATCCTTCTGCAACGAGGTGTGAGACAGGGAGACGTCATATCTCCGAAGCTGTTCACCGCTGTACTGGAGGATCTCTTCAAGGTTATGGACTGGAGAGGACTAGGCATCAACATCAATGGCGAGTACATCACTCACCTTCGATTTGCAGACGATATAGTAGTCATGGCTGAGACCATGGAGGACCTCAGTACAATGCTCTATGACCTCAGTAGAGCTTCCGAAAGAGTGGGTCTTAAAATGAACATGGACAAAAACAAGGTCATGTTGATTGCCCATGTTACACCCACTCCTATAATGATCGGAGACCATACACTCGAAGTTGTAGACGAGTATGTCTACCTGGGACAAACAGTCCAGTTAGGTAGGTCCAACTTTGAGAAAGGGGTCAATCGTCGAATCCGACTTGGCTGGGCAGCGTTTGGGAAGCTGAGAAGTATCTTCTCGTCCAACTTACAGCAGTGTCTCAAGACGAAAGTCTATGACCAGTGTGTGTTGCCAGTGATTACATACGGGACCGAAACGTGTTCGCTCACAATGGGCCTCATCAGAAGGCTTAAATTCACCCAAAGGGCAATGGAGAGGGCTATGCTCGGAGTTTCCTTACGTGATCGAATCAGAAACGAGGCCATCCGCATGAGAACCAAGGTTACCGACATACTCGTAGCCCGAAGAATTGTCAAACTTAAGTGGCAGTGGCACATTGCTCGCAGAACGGATGGCCGATGGGGCCGGAAAGTTCTGGAGTGGCGACCGCGAACCGGAAGACGTTGCGTTGGAAGGCCTCTCACTAGGTGGACCGATGACCTGGGGAAGGTTGCGGGGATCCGCTGGATACAAGACGCACGAGACCGTTCAATGCGGCGACACTTAGGGGAGGCCTATGTCCAGCAGTGGACGTCTTTCGGCTGAAATGATGAATAAGTTTTTTTAATTTTTCCTACCTACCAGCTACAGTACACCATCGTATGGCATTTTCGAATGATTCTGTACCTCAAATGAAAATATGAATAGAAGATCTATTATAGGGTATATAATAATAATAATAATAATAAGTTTTATTTTCAAAATGGAATTGCATAAGTATAAGTACAGAAGTCGCATTATTTTATACATTCATAGATTCAATTATACAATGAAAACGGGTGAAGTACTGATCTCCTAGATAGGCTAACATTTAGCCTGTGTTAAGGAGAGACAGTGCCGGTCCCCTGAATGGCGGATTATTATAAAAATATAAAAATATTTCACAACAATTAATATGCCTGTTTGTGGTGCTATTTAGGTACCTACGTATTTGGTAACTTGCTGAAGTTACTTTTGGGGTTTAAGTACCTACAGCTACTCATTTTTTTTTTGTTTCTAGAATGAATAGTCGCGAACTCGTAGATGAAGATTCACTGGAACTGCTATCTGATTCGCATTCTGTACTTTCCTCAACAACGAAATTAGCTCCTTGATTCAGTACTTTCATCAAGAATCGTCAGATTAAGAATATTTAGGCTGTCTGCTATGGCTATAGGTTTTGCAGTCTTTTTAGTAGTTATTTTAATGATAGATAGTCACCTTTATTGAATAATTTCGTTCACACGTTGATAACATCACAAACTAGACTTACAGAGTTACAGAAATAGCATTTTTAACTATGAAAAAAAAATATTTTTTAGATTCTTACATGCTTTTTTTTTTTAATTAAACCATTTTCTGTGATTGATTTTGCATGTTTGTATGTTTTTTAGTTGTAACACAAGTGTGTGATTCTTTATTTCATGTTTTTTTAAACATTTACCAATACTGCAACGTAGAATTTTAAATTAAACCTATTTTTAGTATGATTTGTGGCCTTTTATTTAATAAATTTATATGACATTTTGACCATTTTTATATGCAAAAGGGACTTATTTGACTTTGTACGTTTATGGGTGAAAGTTCCAGTAAAAATTATCCTATTAGTAAATAACGGTTTAAAATACGCATCGAATGGTATATCCCACATGTATTTATGGTTTATGGTTCACAAAATAATACGAAAAAACGACGAGCAAAACTTCAAAACGCTCTCCTCTAAAAAATGAAGTTTTTGGAATGTGGCCCTTTTGAATTTAATGAGCGAAATGTATAAATATAATATTTAGTTACAAGTTCTAACTTGCGTCGACCAATTACCTACAGTGATTTGATTAAATTAATTTAAAGAATACAATGTAAGTTAACATACCTACTAAATAAAAAAATAAAAAAACAACTTTAAAGTAAAGTCTACAATAATGATAGTGACCTTGTCACTTTAAAATACTAAATTTAATACTATGTGCCTAAGTAAAGTCAAGTCGTCCTATGTAAAGTCATGCAATACCAAAATAAGTATTAAAATCTATTTATGGTGTCACCAAAATAATCCTTATTTAAAATCTTTCTAATTTTGTGTGCGCTAGTGCAAAATAAATCGATTTCCAGGTGTGATGGCAAACTATTGAAAGCTATAGTACTACGTATGCAGAAGGCGTTGCGCCTATACTTAGTCGATGCGAATGGTACTTGAAGTAGTGGCCGTTGTTATTCGTGAATTAATGTGGATGGCACGGTTGGTGCAGTGGCTGAGCGATTAGACTACTACGCTGCGTGTAGCGGGTTCGATCCCCGTACGGAACAAATATTTGTATGGCCTATGTAGGTACAGATAGATTTTGTTTCGGGTCTGGGTAATTTGTGTATGTGAGATTAAATGTTTGTAAACGCACCCATGATACAGGAGAAATTCCTAGTGTGAGGAAACGTGTCTTTAAAAAAAATGGTTTTTAAAAAAATGGATGGGTTGCCGTTTAACTTAAAAGGTACCTAGCTGTTCGACAGCCTCGTTGGTCTACTGGTTGCAAGCGCGATTCTGTGGTTGAGGTCCTGGGTTTGATTCCCGGGTCGGGTAAAGGTGTTATTGAGTTTTTCCACTGTTGATTGCAATATGCTCGCCTCACATAGAACTTAAAAATAACAGGTGAGATGTGGGCATACCATTAGGCACAGCACTGCCTAATCTTTCTGCCTACCTAGCTCTTTTTGGGTAGTCTTTTGCTAAAGTAAACGGTTTCATAATGGTTGTAATCGTAATCATTAACACAAAAAACGGAACCATCTCAGTTCAAAAACTTCAATAATTGTTATCGTTGTTTTTCCTAATGGAGGATCTAGGTATTCGCTCCATGAAAAAAAAAAATATTCAGCTGCATCCACTAAGACTGGAAGCCGACCCTGTGGGGGTTTTCGCACTTATAATCATCATCATCTGCCGAGCCTTTTCCCAACTATGTTGGGGTCGGCTTCCAGTCTAACCGGATTCAGCTGAATACCAGTATTTTACATGGAGCGACTGTCTATCTGACCTCCACAACACAGTTAATACTAGGTAATTTTTTTTTTTTTTTTATTATTATAAATGGGCTTGCTCTTGACTTCAATCTTGCCCTAAGGGCATAGATGATGTCGACGATGGAACGAGCTTACCCAGTAGAAGCCTGTTTACTCGCGACTTAAACAGATTAGGGTTATATGAACTCGGAAAAGCCGACGCAGGCAGGGAATTCCACTCCTTGGCTGTGCGCATAATAAATAATAATAATACGATAGATATACCCTTTGGTAAGACTGGTTGTCAGACTTTCAGGTCACTGATTACCTGTAACGACTGCCAAAGATCTATTTAGGACAGCCGTGACCAACAGCTTAACGTGCTTTCCGAGGCACGGAGGAAATTCGGTATGAAATCGGCGTTCACCCATCCACAGACCAACCTAGGCAAACGCGGCTTAACCTAAAGATTGACCCGAGTGGAAGCTAGTGGCTTTCGCATTTAAGTATAATAGTAATTAGAAAGATAACTCCTAGTCCTACACAAAGAATTAACCAAAAGGGATTTACAGAAAATTCAGGACCTTTCACCCCAAAAACCATACATCACTACCTTTTAAACCACTTTAAAGCACAAATTACATTCTTAACACCCAAATGTTTAACATTCCTTAAAAAGAATCCCGTTATCAGTTTGACATCATTTAATCCGAGATTTATAAAAGAAAAAGAAAAGAAACGAATTCGAAAAATTTGAATTTCATGAACGCATGTTCGCCTCCTTTTGAAATTAGAACGTGAAATTCCATGTTCAAACGTATTTCCCACGTAGAAATGCGGGCGTCGAGTGCGCTCTTAGTCGAGCAAGTAATTTGTTTTTAATTGGTCAGCGAGGCTTTTGAAAATTTTAAAATTAAAAATTACGTATGCGGGATTAAAAATGTCTATCGGTGGTGACGGGTTAACGGTTTACGGGGTTTTTTATCGTGTTCGTTAAATGGTTATGTAGTGTATGTGTTATAGTTCTTATTTAGTGTATGTGCGTTAGTATGACTAACTGCCACACTCAGAGTGCTTTAATGATTACTAGGCCATCACTTAGTAAAGCTTTTGATAGTTTTGTCTTCCAAAACTATGTCAAATCTTAAGTGACGGCTTAAGTACCTAATCATTAATTTTCTCTGAGTACCGCTTCTTCTTCAGTCGGTCCCTCATTACTGAGGATCGTGGTCACTGCACCCCTTCAAGCGGGCAATCTGCCTCCATCTACTCCGGTCTGAAGTTGCCCTCACCACCTGCTGAAATTTGCTTGAGGAAATAGCCTCTTTTTAACCGACTTCAAAAAAAGGAGGAGGTTATCAATTCGACTGTATTTTTTTTTTTTTTTTTTTTTTTTTTTTATGTTTGTTCGCGCATAACTTGCGACTGGGTGAACTGATTTTCTTGATTCTTTTTTCATTTGAAAGCTGGTGCTTCCCGTGTGGTCCCATTGTCACCATTTCAATATCTGATGATGGGATCTTGTAGAAATCGGGGGAACTCTTCAATAAATAACAGCAGATTAACCGCGATTGTTGCTATAGCATATCTAAGCATTGTTTACGCCATCACACAACATAATATCACGCCTGTACTCACTACAAAGGTGATGAAGAACTTCGGAGATAGGCAACGGAACTCCTCAATTAATGATAGCAAATGGACTGGGATTGCTGAAATCTCATGACTGTCTATTGACCAGTTCATAACATAACATCACGCCGGTACGTTGTGAAGGGGTAAGCACATGTGAACCACTAAAAAGTGAAAAATAAAAACTTTTTTACAAAAAATAAAACCGACTTCGACAAAAATAAAACACAAAAAAGTGAAAAATAAAAAATCAGCTTCAGAAGTCGGTGGCAAAAACATGAAATCAAACAAACAAAAGTCACCGACTTCAGAAGCTGATTTTTTATTTTTCACTTTTTTGTGTTTTATTTTTGTCGAAGTCGGTTTTATTTTTACTTGGTCAGACCATCGTGTTGGCGACCGGCCTCGCGCTCTCTTGCCTTCGGTATTACCAACAATGACCAGTTTTTCAAGGCTGCTATCTCCTCTTCGCATTATGTGGCCGAAATAGGACAAAATACGCTGTAGGCAAACTGTAGACAAGCTAGTCTTGATATCGAGTTGGAAAAGGATCGACACATTTGTGCGTTTGGCTGTCCATGGAATTCGGAGCATTCGACTCCAGCACCACATTTCGAATGCGTCTATCCTCTGTCTTTCTGAGTACCGCAGTTAGTTATTATTGTAAGTATTCAGTTAAAACTGAAACCCATTAGGGCCAGTACCTGATAGGGCAAAGCCAGCAAACGGCAGAAGGAACACGGATGGTTTTTGTCAGAAAGAGTCTGACATGTCCTTCTGCTCCGACCAGAACGGGTGGAGTCATTTGATGTCATATCATAATCACTACAGAGTATAAAACAAAGTCGCTTTCTCTGTCCCTATGTCCCTTTGTATGCTTAAATCTTTAAAACTACGCAACAGATTTTGATGCGGGTTTTTTTAATAGATAGAGTGATTCAAGAGAAAGGTTTTAATACCTATTATTAATATCATAAACGGGATATTTACCATGTTTGATTATTGTTTCGAGTTCCCGATATTTGGTTCCCGAGGTTTTAATACCTTTTTTGCACCCGTGCGAAGCCGGGGCGGGTCACTCACTAGTACATTATAAAGTTAAATTTACAAGCTTTTATTTACTTTCACCTGTCCTAGTGTCTGTTGCCAATAGGGTATTTGACAAAAAAAAAAATAGTCTGTCAGTTATAATATGCAATAAAATAATATTCGACAATTTTTTTATCTTTTTTCACAAAACACGGTTTTCTGTTTTTAGATGGCATTTGAGGAGATCCCGGTTCTTACGTGCCTCAATACAAAACCAGGGTATTACAAGTTAATGTTATGAAATATCTTCTGATCCTATGACACCTTTTGTTACGTTTATTTTTATACATAACAGAATGCCTGTATTTTCTTAAAAGGAAAATTAGAGTACCTACGTAGTAGGAGATTTATATCCTTACGTTCTATATAACAATGGCATAGATCCAGGTTCCAAGTGGTTAATCCTGAGATATTTTGACGGAAAATCCCTATACCTTTTTGCCAAATCTGGTACTAACCCACGACCTCACGTTCAGCAGACGCTCTTGCGATTACCGACTAAACCCACGAGACGACACAATGCCTTCTTTTTGGGGACTGTGAAATCATTGAATGACTTCTCCCACTCTGGGCTGACCGGGAGTCAGACTTCTACTGATTAAAAACCACCCATGTTCCTTCTTAGCCCTTTTTGTCGCGGCCGCGGTATCTCTTTCGAGAAACCCGCAGCCCCGACGGGCGTCGGCCCTTGATTCAATGTTGCTGACATCTCTATTTAACCGACTTCTAAAAAAAGAAGGAGGTTCTCAATTCGGATGTTTGTTTTTTTTTTTTATGTTTGTTCGGGCATAACTCCGTCACTTGCTAACCGATTTGAAAAATTCTTTTTTTGTTGGAAAGGGTATACTTCCCAAATGGTCCCATAATTTTTTTATCGAAATCGGACAAGCGGTTTTTGAAAAATCAACAAAACTCAATAAAAATACTACATTGACCACATTATGACCCATGAACATGTGAACCACTAAAAAGTGAAAAATAAAAACTTTTTAACAAAAAATAAAACCGACTTCAAAAAAAAACACAAGAAAGTCAAAAATAAATCAGTTTCTGAAGTCGGTGGCAAAAAAATTATAATCAAACAAACAAAAGTCACCGACTTCAGAAACTGATTTATTTTTGACTTTCTTGTGTTTTTTTTTGAAGTCGGTTTTATTTTTTGTTAAAAAGTTTTTATTTTTCACTTTTTAATTAACGAATTTTGAAATGACGGCGCGCGTGGAACACGAACGGGCCGTCGAAGACAATACAATGCCTTGGTATTTGATCTCATCGCTCTGAAAGACTTATCTAGGTAACCTAGGTATTCTTCGTAATTATATAGTACATAGTAACCTATTTGCCAGAATATCGAAATTCAATACTCCTGAAGTCCTGACAGGTTATAAAGAAATGGCTACATAATAGAAACTATCTTCTTGGAATATTTCAAAGTTCTTCTTCATTGAAATATTTTTGTACTTTCTTCGAAATAGTTGCCATCGAGGGAAAAAGCTGGATGAGACTGGCACAAGAACGTGGCGATTGGCACCAGAAAAGAGAGGCCTATACCCAGCAGTGGGTGAATTCGGGCTGGGGATGATGATGATGATGATGACTTCTTCTTTGAGTCTGTTGTTGTCCTGAAAATCAATTTTCAGACAAGTTTCAGGGTGACTTTGAATGAAACTGTACCTACTGTTTACTCATGGCTCAATAATTTTAGCCGCACTCGCCACCGGCCTTGACACACAGGGCTAAGAAAGGACATGGGTGGTTTTTGGTCAGTAAAAGTCTGACACTCCCTACCACTCTGCCCAGAGCGGGTGGAGTCGTTTGATGATTTTCCAACCGCCCCCAAAAAAAAAAGGTTTGTGAGTTTGTGAGGTTATAGGAGGTAATCTCTGGATCAACTGAACCGATTTTGAAAATTCTTTCATTAATGGGAAGCTTTATTATCCCTGACTATCATAGGCTTTCCCGTGGGATAATTCCTGACCAAAACGCAAGCGAAAGCTAGTAACTTAAGACAGAAAATATTTATCATCACTGCTGCCAACAATCCTTGAAACCACACACAGCTCTTCAATCAAAAAGTATTATTTCATAAAAATATCATTAGCATAATGGAAGTACCAGGGCGACATAAAAACTGAGGACCCAACGAAACAGTGGATAATATCAGCGGCTCTAGACTACGGGTCTACGGGGCCCACGGAAACGCGCAAATGAGAATTTTATGATATGTCCGCGTTTGGGGGTTAGTTGGATAGGATGGAATGGGATCCGGCTCTTTTTTTTTAACCTCTGTTTTCAAATTATGATTTTTTGTTTCATGATGGTCCAGACATTATGGCATCGTCTCTGATGCACGAGGTTGTAGGTTTAAATCCGGAAAAAAATGACTTTCCCAATTTACCTTAACTTAGTTTTCATGTTCTTTTAAAGTAGGGTGAACGAAAACATCGTGAGAACACCTGAACTTTTAATTGACATTATAGGCTTGATGATGATGATGACGACTTAGTTTGGTGCTTGGTCGACGGCGTCGTGTAGAGTCCGTTTCCGAGTTCGTTTTCCGTCCGATTCTTCTTTATTACATTTGGAAAAACAAACAGTACACCTTGTATATTTATATAAATGGAGAAGTATTCATTTCGGTTTATAACACTAAGGTTGAATTTCACTTGCACGCCATTTAACACCTAGGTCTATTTGTGTTAGTCGTAAGATATAGTTTGAACCTTAGTGCAGTTTCAATTTACTGGGGGTTGTTGCCAAAAGCGTTAAAGTAAATGAGGTCGACTATACTAAGATGCTTGTAAGTATTTAAAATTACTAGAGCATGAAAAATTTTAAACCGTACTTTTTTCGTTTATCATGCATTGGCAAAACCTTTTAGATTGCAGACTCACCACTTGACCACATTTACACACACACACACACACACACTGACACATTTTATTATTTCAACAACTAAATAATACAAAAGAAACAAAATATTTTTTCAAAATCCTCCTCCACACTAACCTAACCATATATTTTCGCGTTGACCGCAACAGAGTATTATTAAAACATTATTTACTTAGGAGAAATGTATTTTTGACTACGAAATGTCCCGGCTTCGTTTACATTTCAGCCTAAAACTTTCAACTGTGTTCATGTGCCAAGTTGGCAGAATAGTCGGAATATGAATATTGTTTTTCATGAACCACATAAAATAACATCACGCCTAAAATCCTCGAAGGTTTAGACAGTGGTGTACCTATTATAACACCTACATATCGCCAGTTATGTTTAAGCAACATGTAATAGGGGGTGAGCCTATTGCCACCAACCAACAAGGCAGTCACTAAAGCAACGAGGGAGATTTTCCTGAATTTTGGTTTATTTTGAACAGGTATAAAAATGTAACTCATCATCATCATCAGCCTATAATGTTCCTACTGCAGGGACTCAGGCCTTCTCTATAAGAGAGGGATGGGCTATAATCCATCACGTGGGCCCAGTGCGGGTTAGCAGATGTCACATGTCTTCGAGTTTTTTGGTTCTAAGACATACCGGTTTCCTCACAATGTTTTCCTTCACCGTTTTGCGTCGCAGCAGGGATCCACCATTAATTAATGTGTTGTTTGTTATGCGGAAAGCAGTGTCAGACTTCTACTGACTAAAAACCACCCATGCTTCTTCTTAACCCTTAACCCTCTCTCCTGCCCTTAAACAGCTGGCCAGCCTAGCAGGAACACGCCTGAGATCCAATATTAGTCCATGCTAACATAGTCGTAAGTTTTAACAAGAGTCTTGGATACTCCAACAGATAGAAATTCTATTCTATTATGATGGATCATACCTTTATCTCAAAAACTAACCTATTAAGATTGTCAGCAGTTCATATTATTATCAGTCATAGTCACTTAGTTTACAATCTAATGATATAAAATGACACGGTACCTATCAGACAGTATAATTCCAAACAACTTCAACTCGGCAAGGTGTGATGTTTGACGGACGGAATTCCCAACAGTTCGAGTTTGTAACTTGATAAAACTTATGTTGTAACTAAATTGTCGCCTGAACTTCACTCGCGTTTAGACCTTACTTAGTTGGACTGCCTGGATGTATGCTCCTTTACGCATATACCTATCTATAAACCTATGAATGTTACTTATGATAAAAACCTACTTTCTTAAGTTTAAGCCGTGCTTTCCTAGGTAGGTCTGTGGATAGGTGACCATCCATTAACATACCGAGTTTCCTCTGTGCTTCCTAGCCGTTGGTTGAGACTGACATATGTACCCAATTCGAAGACTTGTGACAACACCAAACTCTTGCTACAACCTCCCCCAGTAGGTACCTCCCAGCCCTATAATTCGTTTAGTCCTCTGTGCCGAGCCTGCATGGAGGAAGAAGAAACAGCAGCCCACGTGCTTCTGCACTGTCCGGGCGGTGCCCGGTATAGGACCAAGTACTTCGGTGATCCAGGTACTCTCCGCGAGATTGCCAGTAACACCAAGGGACTGCTGGCTTTTCTCGGGGAGCTAGGGTGGATCGAGTGATATTCCCACCTGCACGCAAAATACGCGCATCGAACGTGGAGTTGCGGACACCAACCCGTCGTACTCATACTTATAATTCGTTTAGTTACATCTCGCACTCGTCCATCTTTGAAAGTCGTTACAGGTGGTCATAAGCCCAATAGTCTAACAACCAGCCTTACCAAGGGGGAGGTATATTGTTAACCAGTACTTACTAGTACTAACTGGATTGTGGAGGTTAGATAAGTCAAAAGTCAAAGTCAAAGTCAAAATTCATTTATTCAAACTAGGCTGATAATCAGCACTTTTCGAAGGTCAAAATTTACTTTACTTTACTTTACTACAGTGAAACTTGGCTAACTGGGACTTGGATAAGTGAGAAACCTCTATAACTTTACTGAAACTCATACTGAGACATGACATGAGACCGATTTGGATATCTGAGACACATTTAACCAGGTTTCACTATATTTACATTTTATAAGACAGTCCCCCAAAAACGCCCACCCATCGACACTTCCTAGTGTTGCATCCACAGATAGGCAGTCGCTCCATGTTGCCAGTTATGTTAAAGTCTCATGTGACGAAATTGATGATTGTGATCGATATGAGTGGCAAGTCTATTGCCATCAAGCGGTCACGAATCTAGACTTCATGTCTGCTACTGAGAAAGACCTGAAGGGAAAACCAACTCAATAACACTTTACATATTTTTTTGGAGGATTGGAAATCCAACGGATCCCTGCAACCTTCACCAGGTCATATGTCCACCGAGAAGGCCTCCCTTCCAGCACAACGTCTTCCGGTTCACTCATATTTTACCAATAAGCATGCAAAAGATACCATTTGACGCAAAAACAATAAATTCAATATACCTACCCACTGAATAGTTTTAAATGACTTGTGTTTGATTCAAGCATGACGAACCGTCACGACTGTAAAAGTCACCCATCTCACAATGACAAATGAACATCAGTTCTAGACAAAACTTTGTAGACTAAGATCTTGTAGTCCACTTCCAATCAAACCTAACTTTAGCCCTTTAGACCCCAACTTTAGACCCCAAGTCTAGGCTTAAAGGCTACCCGCATATTATCATTCATTTAATGATCAAATGCTAAACTATGCCTCTTAGGTCCAGTAGTTGCAAGGGCTACTGCAGAACGTGAAGTCCTGAGTTCGATTTCCAGGTAGGGCAAAGTTTAATTGGGTAGTTTCCACCGACATTGTTGCCATTGCAGGAATAATTATCCTGAATGAGGCTGGCACAAGAACGTGGAGCTTGGCACAAGAACGTGGAGCTTGGCACAAGCTAATAGAAACCCACACCTAGCAGTTGGTGACGTCGGGCTGTGGATGATGATGATGTTTCCACCAGAATTTTTTTAGGAGCAACCTGGAGTTAGTTTGTCTGGTTAATGGCAATATAGGCTCACCCCTTATATAAGTACTAGTGACCCGCCCCGGCTTCGCACGGGTACAAAAAATATACTAAAACCTTCCTCTTGAATCACTCTATCTATTAAAAAAGCCCGCATCAAAATCCGTTGCGTAGTTTTGAAGATCTAAGCATACATAGGGAAAGATAGCAAAAAAACCACTTTGTTCTATAGTATGTAGTGATAGGATAGTAATAACTATTTTTCAAAATTTATTTGACTCCATATTTTACATTACCATAGTGGTCTTCTCAACAATCACTGTCATTATAGCCATTTCATCCTTCACACAGTCCATGCGTCGTTTCGAATAATATAATACAAGAAACTTAGCCGTAACTGGCCGTAAATATTATTGTCTTTATTCTAAGTAGACCTCTGCCTTACTTCACAGCAATTACAGGCGTGATGTTTCGAAAACTATGATAAACAGGAAATGGCCATAGAAGGTAGAATAAACTGTTGATTGAAGTTCCGGTGGCGCGTGGACCGGTGGCCGGATATTGCGAGCCGACAAAGGGGGGATAACTGAAACTTTGCTCTCAGTACTTGTTTCTTAAAGATAAAGGTGGATGGTTGACCTCAATAGCACTGGGTAGGGGAGACAGAAGTTTCAGCTATTTTTTACGACAGGGGCGATAAAAGAACAAATAATTGGTTGTGCTGAGTGCCCAGGCAAAGCGAAATTTTAATTATACCCGATGCTTCGCCCGCGTGAGTTCGGTTATTTCTCCCACGTGGTAGTATTACTGGGATATAAAGGATCCTATGTGTTAATTCAGGTTCTAAACTACATATCTGGGGTATTCAATTCAAACCAAAAAATCGAAGACATGTGAAATTTATTATAAACCTGTTGCCAGCGGCTTCACCCGCTACAAGTCGAAAATTATCCCACGAAAAGATATCGACTCAAATATCACAAAATCGACTAAAAACTATTCTATGTGTTAATCCAGGTTTTAAACTATCTGTGTACCAAATTTTATCAAATCCGTTTAGGAGTTTTTGCGTGAAGAAGTAACAAACATACACACTCACACAGTCGCACACTCACAAACTTTCGGATTTATAATATTAGTAGGAAGTAGGATTATCAATCCGCACAGGGTGAGGTGCGCAAGCGTGGTGATTTACTGCCCTTTCCCTCTCATATAGAGGAGGCCTGCGTCCCAATAGTGGAGAGACATTATTTAAGCTGATTATGGTATTGATTGGTTTTGAATTTTTTTGGAGCTTTACGCCCAAATCCTCAAACGTCACTCAATTTTAAGTTGCACTTAAATCTCGTGCTGTCTTTGTTACTTTAAAGCAGAGTGACAGAGATAGCAGGAGTTTTGAGGGTTACTTATAATTGAGTGACGTTTGAGTATTTGAGCGAAAGTTTCTTCTCTCGTTTTTCCCGTAGTAAACAAACTTGTGCTTCTGCAGTTCGTCTGACTAGTAACTTAGAGATCATTCTTTGTCGAGCACAGTGCTCAGATTGTGTTTTTTTTTCTAAGTAATGGGTTTGTTCGAGTATTTACTTCGCGCCTAGTTCTTCAGTCTACTTCGATTGTGTCTTCTTATAAATACTAGTACTTCCATTGTTACTGTTACGAGGGTATCAGGTATATAAAGTTGACTTTTATAAAGCTTTTTAGGTTCTTCGTGTCGATTCTACTTAAATCTTATACGGTTTGGGCCCAGTAGGTAGCCCCATTTATTGCAGCGGTAGAGGCGCTGTTCAGGTCGTCGATAGTGCATGTTTAAGGACATCTGGGGCTCTCCAGCAGCTTCTAGGTTATGCCCGCGGCTTTGCCCGCGTGGGGACTGCTTGGATAATCTAGTGGTCACAAGCGCTACTGCTGTGCTTGAGGTTCAGCGTTCGAGTCCCTGGTCGGTTAAAGTTTTGTAATTTTTTTCAATCACGATTTTTTTTAATAGCAGCCACGGAGTCATTTGTGCTTGGTTGGTGGCAATAGGTTCGCCCCGTATTACATAGGACTTAAATATAACTGGTGAATTGTGGGTGTACAGGCACGCGCGAGGACTAATATGAATGCATTTTGCAAAATTCAATAGCAATTTTCTTGGAAAATAACAATTTCTGCTTTAAGATAAGACCTGTTTCGTAAAATAAAGGCTTTTAAAATGCTATTTTCTTGAAAATGTTAATTGTTCATCAACACGGTAGTAGAAAATCACTTTTCTCAGAAAGTTGCTTCGTGTATACATATTGGTGCGTATACACCTCTGCTTAACCTCTGGGAGATTGCAGGCACGATGTTATTTAGGTATATTTACTACGTACCTAAACCACAATCTCAGCTAGATTTTTCCTATTCAAAAAATATTGGTTTATTTTTTGAAGCGATACTTATCAAATCGCTACTCTAAGTAAATCCTTATAAAATCGAAAATCGAGGTCTTCGCCCGCAATACTGATGTGAAGTGCACTTCTTAACGATATTCCTATCTTTCAACACTTGGGATGAAAATAGAATCTTATGTAAAAGATTTTTGGCAATATCTAGCTTTTATTGACTAGATTTATGGTGAAAAATGTGAGCGTTCTCCGTAATGAATTAGAGCATTTTGTGCGTAAAATTTATTGGAACTTATTTTTTTATTAGTTTGATATTCTGAGGATTATTTCAGCAAAGTCGCTTTTTATTAGACTCTTGACTCGCTTTTCGTACTATTAGGTATTGACCTAATACGCTAATGGGTATAACGATTCACCTTGGTTGATATTGGACTAACTAGAGAGTAAATATTATAATAATAATAATAATAATAATAAAGCCATTTATTCCCCAAAGTACAAAATATTACAGTTTTATAACATTATTTTCTTCAATACATTTCATGCAGTATATTTTTATTATAATCTCATGCAATGCAACAATAAAATTAAAAGAACTAAATTTAACAAAAAATTAACATAATATTGGAGTTGATTAAAAGTAATAAAATGTAATTAGTAACAATTCAATAAATTCATAAATACATGTATATGTCAAAATAAAACTAAAAAATAATTTAATTAAAATAATAATAAAATGTGATTAAAATATAATTCAATAAATTATATTAAAGGTACATAATAATTTGTCAATTAACAGTTAAATTCAATAATTTAATAAAAATACTTAATAATTTAGAAAAGAGAATCGATTTTCCTCAGTTTTGGGGTACCCAATGTTGGGCAAAGGCCTCCTCCATGCATTTCCATAACTTCCTATTCTTGGCGATCCTAGTCCAAGTGGATCCCGCGACTCTAGTGACGTCGTCGCTCCAGCGGCGGCGCGGGCGACCGCGGCGGCGTGCCTCGCCTCGCGGCCACCAGTGCAGTACACGCTCGCTCCAACGTCCGTCGTCTGCGCGCGCCGCGTGACCCGCCCATCGCCATTTTAGCCTACAGGCTAAGTCTGCTACATCTATCAATTTGGTGCTCATTCTGATTTGAGAGTTTTGAATTTTGTCTCGCAGTTTCAATCCCAACATACTTCGCTCGACGGCTCGCTGGAAGACTAGTAGTTTGGTGATAATTTCTTTTGTTAGTGCCCAGGTCTGGCAGCCGTAGAGGAGTGTGGGAGACACGACGGTTTCGAATGCTTTCTTCTTTAGTTTGATTGGTAGTTTGGATTTGAAAATATGCTTTAAGGACCAATATCTTTTCCAAGCTAGTTTTATTCTTCGCTCTACTTCGCCTGCAGTTTGCTCCTTGAACGTGATTCTTTGTCCTAAATATAAATAATCTTCCACGTACTCTATTTCTTTTGATAGTATTTTTACTGGTTTGTTTTCTCCGTTGGTCATTATGCGAGTTTTGTCCAGATTCATAGTCAATCCACATTTCCGACTCTCTCTGTCTAAAGATTGCAGCATGTATTCTAGATGTGTGTGGTTGTCACAGATTAGCACGATATCATCTGCGAAGCGTAAATGGTTCAATTTTACTCCATTAATGTTGATCCCCACAGAGTCCCATTCCAGGTTACGGAAAATGGTCTCGAGGAGAGCTGTAAAAAGGTTCGGTGATATCGGGTCGCCCTGTCGAACACCGCGTTGTACTTCGAAAGGTCTTTCTTGTCTCTCTAACTTAACTTTGGCTTTACCTCTTTTATAAATTTCCTTTAATATATTTATGTACTTTTGTGGCACTCCTTGTTGGTCTAGGGCTTTCCATAGAGCTAAGTGTCCTATTGAATTAAAAGCTTTCGAATAATCAACGAAAGCAATGTAGAGCCTTTTCCCGTATTCTTCATACTTTTCGATGATTTGTGTCACTGTAAATATATGATCAACTGTAGAGAACCTTGGTCGGAAACCAGCTTGCTCTTTGGGTTGATTAAATTCTAGAGTAGGCATAATTCTTTTAAGCAATACTTGCGTGAATACTTTGTACGTAGTCTGTAATAAGCTTATAGGCCTATAATTTCCTATGTCCTTAGGATTTCCTTTCTTGTACAATAAAGTTATAACTGATGTCTCCCATTCAGCAGGTATGTTTTCAAATGCCAAGATATTATTGAACAATTTCGTGATTATAGGGGATAGTGGTTCAATTAAAGTTTTTAGTATATCGTTAGTAACCCCATCTTCTCCCGGGCTCTTTAAGGATTTAAGAGAGGAAATTGCATTACTTATTTCACCTTCCATAAATATTGGCACTTCTATGTTACCGTCATCGGGTTTTATTGTTAAACAGGTATTGTTATCATCGTCTCTACGTTGGTATAAATCTTCGTAGAATTCTGTAGCCGTCTCAACTAGCTCTTTTCTATTCGAAGTAATTCGCCCGTCTTTCGATTTCAGAGAGGGAATCCATTTTCGCACATCGTTTAGCCGTTGTTGTCCTCTCTTGACTGAACTATTAAGAGTTAGCTCTTCTTCAATTATTTTTAGTCTATCTGTGTGTTTCTTTCTCTCTATCTTTCTCTTAATTGTTTTGTACAGCTTGGTGAGTTCCTGCTTTTCATTTTTTGTTTTGTTTTTCTTTTCTTTTAAGAATGTTCTGCGTTCGATTAGTTTAGCAATATCATGTGAAATACCTGCTTTGGGTGTTGGTTTCACAGAGTTCTTGTTTGATGATGAAGTCACACTCTTAATAGTTTTTATGATGGAAGAGTATGATTCCTGTACGTCCACCGTACCAGTCAACGATGCAGACGCCTCAATAAATTTGTTTTTAAGTGTTTCTTTTTCTAATGGCGTCAGGGCGCAGACTTTACCTTTGAAAGCTTTTCTTGATTTCACTTGTACCTCGATTGAATATTTTGCTCGTACAAGTCTATGGTCGGTAGGGTGTGTTGTGTTTATAATATTGATGTCTCTCACTCTGTTTTTATTATTGGTTAGAAAATAGTCAATTTCGTTGTAGGTTTTACCATCAGGGGAACACCAAGTCCATTTTTGTTTCTGCTTCTTTTTAAAATAAGTATTCATAATATGGAGGCGATGTTCTATGCAGAACTCTGTAAGTAATTTTCCTCTTTTGCTTCTTTTACTATTGTAGCCCCAAGGGCCCATAAAGACTCGGTCCTCAGGATTGGCGGTACCGATTTTGGCATTAAAATCTCCCATTATAATTGTATTTGGGCCTGTGTTGTCCAGAGCTAAAATTAATTCGTCGTAGAACAGTTGTATGTCTTCGTCTTTTGATTTTTCTGTAGGGGAGTAGACTTGAATAATATTGATTTGAGTGTTATTTATATTCAGGTCGAGTCGGGCTATTCTATCTGAGATGGGTTTTAGATCCGTTACGTGTACTTTCATGTATTCTTTCAGCAAGAAACCAACGCCGCCGAGAGTAAATATTAGGCACCGAAAATAAACTTAAAAGGAATTCCCTTAAACCGATTAAAATATTAAGTTAGAACAATATTTTCTGATGATTTTCTTTTAAGTCAATCTACATCTATCTTTACTAATATTATAAAGAAGTAAAGTTTGTGAGTTTGTTAAATTGTAAGGGATAATCTCGGGATCTACTGAACCGATTTTAAAAATTCTTTCACCAATAGAAAGCTTTTATATATTGCTGAGTGTCATAGGTTATGTAAACAACGCAACATAAAAAGGCTTTTACGTGGTAGTTCGTTTTGCAAAGTGAATCGGAGAAAAAACCAAAGCAGCGGACGGTGCGCGATGGTTTCGGGTTTAATTCGGTTCGCGTTCGTGCTCGCTTCGGGAGAAGGGGGCGTGGCCGGCTCCTTACGCAGCGGACGTCCCCGAAATTGAATTTTTCGAAACGTAATTAGCACACTTTCGACTAATTATGGCCAACGAAGTGGGCACGGGTCAGCTAGTCTTATAATAATTATTTTACATTTATGACTACAATAATTATCATTCACTTGCCCTTTTCGCAATTCATTTGTGATCGGCAGCATAATATCATCTTCCATACTTCTCTGTTTCTCGTCATCTCATGAGACACCTTCTTTCTTGCCATATCATTCCTAACACAGTCCTTTCATTGTATTTTTTGGTGTTCCTCTACTCTTATATCCATCCACGCTCGCACTCAAAACTTTTTTTTTTTTTTTTTTGGTGGGTGGAAAATCATCGAATGACCCCCCCCGCTCTTGGGCAGAGCGATGGGGAGTGTCAGACTTCTACTGACTAAAAACCGAACCCATGTTCCTACTTTGCCCTTGTGCCGAGGCCACGTAATCTAGTACAAAATACCGCGGCCCCGACGGGCGTCGGCCCTTGCGGACCCCTCCTTGCTGACATCTCTTTGAGGCGCGCGTGGAACACGAACGCGCCGCCGACACGGTCTGTTGCCGTCATGACGACGGCCGGACGGCGAGCTAGCCCATTACTCACCGTCCACAGGCCCGCGTCTACGGTGGCCGGAAGCCATCACGTGGCCCCCGACGCCCGGAGCGCCTTCCGCGCCTTCCGCGGCGGCTGGGACGTTGAGAGGTTCTCTCCCTCTCTCGTTCCGCCACCTCCTTCGCTAGCATCACTGCTTCGCAGAAGGAGGCGACGGCGTCCCATTCCTCCTCGCCCCGGACCATGGCTTGCACCAGGGCCGGACGCGAGAGGTCGCCGCCGCCGATCGCCGCTACGAGAACACGGCGGGGCTCCGCCCAAGCAGGGCACACCTCCACAGTCGCACTCAAAACCTTCCTCACGACATTTGACAGGTCAGTCAAATATGTGACTATAATCATAAATTAATAAAGCATTAATTTATTTTAACTAATATTATTAATGCAGGAGTAAGTTTGTTTGTTAGTTTTTCACGCCTAAACCACTGAACCGGTCCACCTGAAATGCTTATAAGTTGTCAGGTATATAGAAACGGACATACGGTATCTTACGTTCATACGGAAAAATTCTGTTCCCCAGGAATACAAAAATAACATACTTATATTATTAGATCAGCGCCAGTAGTAGATTTTTTATAATAATTTCACGCGGGCGAAGGTCGCGGATCTTAGCTAGTATACCATAAACTATTATAATTTAATTGAAATAGAAACTTATACGGTCACTTGAAAACCGAATAAAACTTTATTATAATTCTTCAATCATCTCAAAATAGGCACTAGAAAGAAAGTTATAGACTACTCAAAAGCCTTAATATCGTCCCTCAATAAGTTATAACTGCTACTTACAAGTGGGGTCTCCTCAGCCCCCAGTCGAGTGCAGTGCTAACTGATATTCCATGCGATTAAACTCGGGACCCCGTCGTTTTTCGAACGGTTTAACATTATTGACCCTTAAATTGTCTCGGTAACTCGGTACGGGAATTTGGGAATAGTGTTTTTAATTAATTGAGCAAGTGTAGTTAGGAATAATTGGTTTAAGCGTGGTGAGTTGCATTTGTTTTGGGGTGAAATTGGGATGAAATAGCAACGTAGCAAGAGGGGTGGTAGGCTTAGGGTAGCTTACGTGTTGTTGTTAGAGCCGAGAACCTTACGTCCAGTACAAAAAAATATATTTGCCTTCATAATATTATGACATCTACCAACCCGCAATGAGCCTGCGTGGTGAATCACAGCTCATTCCCTCTCATAGAGAGAAGGTCTGTGTCCCAGCAGTGCGAACAATAACACATATACTTTTACGCTTATGCATAACCTTCATGTGATTTCTTTCATCACCATTGTTATCAAAACGGTGAGGAAATCATCGTGTGGAAATCAGCATGTCCAATAACTAAACATTTTTGGGGGGTATGAGGAACAGGGTGTAAAGTTCCTCATCCCCCATAGAAAGGGAGGATCCTCCGACCGGACGGGTGTTGTGTCCGGCGGGCTAACTGCCCGACATATGTAAGTCGGGAACTCCTATAAAGGCTTATGTCGCGGATAATGTTGATAGCGCGATGTAGGAATTTCTGTCGATCGTTGTTAGTACGCAGGTGTTGCGATAGATGTCGCTAGTCGCCACATATTTAAAGAGAATATATTATGACATTTACCAAACGGTATTGCACCGCGTATGACCGCGATTTTGGCTGACTCCTTCTTATAGAGCGATTGCATATCTGGTGCCCTACTATGACGTCTTAAAACAGTCCTAACTTAATCTTATTCCAGTGTGGAAACGTGACAGAACTATACAGGGTGCCTAGCGCCATCTCTTTTCCACACTGAATTAAAAATGAGTTAGGACTGTTTTAAGACATCATAGTAGGGTGATTTCCAACCTAGTTAGTACTGGGTAAGACTGGCAGCCTGTCGGATCACTGACTATCTGTAACATCTGTCAAAGAACTATGAATGACAGCCAGGACCAACGGCTTTAAGTGCTTTCAGAGGCACGGAGGACAGTCATCGCGTGTGGTCACTCATAAAAGGATTAACCTTTTTTTTAGACCGTGGGAAATCATCAAATGACTCTTCTTGCTAGAGTCGAGGCGGAAGGGAGTGTAAGACTTATCATCATCATCAGCCTAATAATGTTCCCACTGCAGGGACTCAGGCCTCCTCTCTTTGAGGGGATGGGCTATCTACCACGCGGGCCCAGTGCGGATTGGTAGATGTCACATGTCTTCGAATTTTTTGGTTCTAAGACATGCCGGTTTCCTCACGATGTTTTCCTTCACCGCACCGCAAGACTTCTACCAATTAAAAACCACACATGTTCTTTCTTAGCCCTTTGTGTCCGGGGCCGCGGTATTTCTATCCAGCAGCCAAACGGGCTAACCTAGGTAACCGCTGAAGTAAACGACCAGATAGCTAGATACAAACTGATTTATTTTACGAACACCCGCATACATACAATAATTAATAGTGATATTTACGAATCATGCAACATCTTCCTCCTTAAATAAAATATTTTAAATGTATTATTTTTTGAATAGTGAGTATTACAAATTTTAATCATGCAACATCTTCCTCCTTATATAAAATTAGAACAAACAAAACAACAACACATAACAATTATAACAATTCATAACAATATTATACTTTGTTGACATAAATCTTATACCTTAAATATAAGAAAGTAACAAACTACATTAACTGGTAAGTATAAAATGGTAGTAAGTATATTTATTATTTATAATATCAGGTTCATGCACAATCATTTATTAGTTTAAAACATTGTGATAGCCATAGGTATTTAATTATGTTTAAAATTGATTTTTTAATTTTTCCTTAGCTGCCCTTGCAGCTGCCCTTTCAGAACGTGCTGTTTTTACATTTTGTGTAGGTAGTGAGGTTGGCGGATCCTCATAGTCCTGGTCTGGGCACGAGTCATAGCTTTCTGAGTCCCCAGAAGATTGATGTAATTTTGTGTCTTCTTGGACTACGTCATCCCCACAAGTCGCCTGTTGCGACGATGTTGTGGGAGCCGGCTCGGCGTTGCCAAGTTTTATTAGATGTCTACGATTCCTGCGCACCGTTCTCCCGGCGCTGTCTACCACGAAGTAGGAGCGGGGCTGCGGCGCGCGGCGCACGACACGGGCTTGTTGTCGGCGCGCGCCATCCAGTGTCACCACCTCGTCGCCCACTGCCAGTTCCGGAAGCGGTCGCGCACTACTATCATACCGCACCTTGTGTCTGTTTTGATTACGCATTACATTGATGTAATCCGGTACATTGTCTCGCTCCGGTTCCAGTTTGTTGTCATGGCACGGCAGGCGAGTATTTAGCCTTCGACCCATTAACATTTGCGCGGGGCTTGCTACGCCATCTCTAGGAGTTGCCCTGTAATTTAGCAAACCTAAGTAAAAGTCTTCATTCGATTTGTCTGACTTGCATAACAAAGTTTTTATTGTTCGAACTGCGCGCTCACTGCGCCCGTTCGACTGCGGATAGTTGGGTGATGAAGTCGAATGTTGAAATCCCCATTTATCGGCAAAAGTTCTGAATTCCTTAGATGCATACGCGGGACCATTATCAGAAAATAACTCTTGGGGTATGCCATGTCGAGCGAACTGGTCTTTCATGGCAAGTATTACTTGTTTTGATGTCATATTAGCTAAGGGGCACACTTCCACAAAATTTGAAAAATAATCTACTAGCAATAAATAGTATTTTTTACCAATCTCAAAAATATCTGAGCCTACTTTTGCCCACGGCAGCGCAGGTATGTGATGATTGATAATAGGCTCGCGCTGCGGGCGCGGTGCGAGCTCCGCGCAAACGCGGCAGCTACGCACGCCGCGCTCCACGTCGCGCGCCATCCCCGGCCAGAACATTACGTCACGTGCGCGCCGCTTGCATCTATCGATACCAAGATGGCCCTCATGCACACGCCCAATCATTTCTGGCCGCAAATTTTTTGGAATAAATACCAAATTATTAACCAATATTACGCCATCGACATACTCCAAAGATTCCCTATAACTCCAATGTTGTCGAGCACATTCCTCTACTTCATATTTATTATTAGGCCATCCATTTAATATGTAGTTTACCAAAGTGTGGCATTCCTCGTCTTGTTCCGTGTGGATTTTAATTGTTTTGAGCCGATCATTGCTGAACCTTAAGTTTTGTATTAAAAAGCACGTCTGTTCCTCCAGCTCCTCCGAGACTTTGTTATGCAATAAATCAGGAAGAGGTGCCCTAGACAACGTGTCCGCCACGTACATGTACTTACCTGGCTTATACGTGACGTGAAAATCATACCTTTGTACACGAAGCATCATGCGCTGCAGTCTGGCCGGCACCGAGTCCAGCGATTTTTTGAATAGAGCCTCTAACGGCTTGTGATCGGTTTCAACGACGAGATCACTTTTGCCAAATATATATTGATGGAATCTCTCTAAAGCAAAGACAATGGCTAGCATTTCTTTCTCTATTTGCGCGTACCGTTGCTGTGTGTCGGTCAGCGTCATGGAAGCAAATTCGATAGGGCGTCCCGCCTGCAGCAGCACGGCGCCGAGCGCGCGTGCGCTCGCGTCCACCGACAGCACGGCGGGCTCGCGCGCCTCGAACAGCGCCAGCACGGGGGCGCTGCACAGTGTACTTTTCAGCTCGCTCAGCACGCGGTCCTCACACGGACCCCAACACCATAAGCTATCTTTTTTCATCAAATTACGCAAGGGACCTACTTTCTCTGAATAATTTGGAATAAATTTGCTAACGTAATTCACCATACCGAGAAATCGCTCCAGTGAAGGACGGTCAGTTGGTGTCGGCATATCAGTTATTGCTTTTAACTTAGATTCGTCAATTTTCATGCCCTCCGAACTGAAAGTGTGACCTAGATAAGTAACCTCACGCACACAAAACTCACACTTCTCGGAACTGAATTTTATACCTACCTCACTAGCTCTTTCGAGGAGATTTTTGAGTCGACTATCATGTTCATCCTTAGTAGACCCCCAAACGATGACGTCATCAACAAATGAGTCCACTCCTTCCAAATCTTCCAACAACTGCCTAATTTTTGCATGAAAAACCTCAGAAGCTGAGTTGATACCATAGGGTAGACGCAAATACTGGTACCTGCCGAATGGTGTACCGAACGTACATAGGTCAGCGCTCCTATCGTCCAGCTGTACCATCCAGAAACCAGATTTCGCATCTAGTTTACTAAAATACCGCGCACCTTTTAACTTTGTGGCTATCTCAGTAAGTGTTGGTAACGGGTAGTGCTGTCGCCTTATAACACGATTGAGTGGTCGAGGATCCAGACAAACCCTGAAGCTTCCATCTTTTTTTGCTGCAATCACAATGCCATTGACCCATGATGTTGGATGATAAACTTTTCTAATGACCCCCAACCTTTCCATGCGCGCCAGCTCCTCTTTAAGCTGGTCCCTTACACCAAGTGGAATTTTTCTGACAGGGCAAATGCAAGGGTTTGCATTATTTTCAATAGGTATAGTGTATGTACCTGGTAATTTACCTAGTCCTCGAAATAAATTTTCATAATTACTTAGATTTAACGAATACACTCTTTTAATAAGTCCTATGTCCTCTAGAGCCTGTTTACCTAATATACTTTGACAGTCCTGTTCCGAAATAACAAATTTTAAAGTATAATGCATATCTCTATACATCCAATTAATCATACATGAACCTGTTATTGCTAGGAAATTACCACAAAACGACTTAGCTCGTGTATTATCACACACAACATCACAAAGAGATAATCCTAACCTTATATAACTTTTCTTCGATAATACATTAAGGTCTGAACCTGTATCTAGTTTGAAACAGTGTTTCGTACCATTATCAGACAAATAAAGATTTTCATACCATTTAGAGTCCTCTGCCTGCACTATCGTATCAATATACTCAAGTGACGAAACATAATACAAGTCCTTGTCGTTATCGCCATCGTCGTCGCCGTGATAATCCTCGTACAGTTCATACACCTTTTTCGACTTACGCGTCGCCGGACACATAACTTTATAATGACCCTTGCCCCCACAGATAAAACACTTCACTTTTCGTGCCGCACATCGATCACCTCCATCACAATAAACCGAGGCGCAGGCCGCGCAGGCGCGCCCGCCGGGCCCGGCCGCTCCGCCGCCCGCGCTGCCACCCGCGCGCCCGCTGCCACTCGCGCCGGCGCCGCCGCCACCGCGACCGCTGGCATCGGGCACAACACCGCGCCCGCGCCGCGCTGCACCTGCGCTCATGTTCGCTATGCCAGAACCTCGTCGTTGGTCGCGCTCGCGCCGTCTGTACACACTATCCACCGATGCACTTTTTACAGACTCACTCTTGATCCCTTCAATCTGTTTTTCGCCGTCGTTAGATATTTCGTTGGCCTGACATATTTTTATTGCCTTTTCCAGTGATAAATCGTCTGTCCGCAGCAATCTATCGCGTACCGCGACGTCTTTAACACCGCATACGATCCGATCGCGCAATAAGCTATCCTCTAGTTGTTCGAATTCACAGCGCTGGCTTAGAAGTCTCAGTGCGGTAACATATTCGTCAATACTTTCTCCGACTTCTTGACATCTTGTAAAGAATTTAAATCTCACCATGGCGGTATTAGTTTCCGTCCCAAAATGAGTATTGAATTTTTCAATAATTTTATCCAAGTTTTCTTTTTCTTCGTCGGAAGTAAACTTAAATGTGGTAAAGATGTCATATCCATCTGATCCAATTAAATTTATCAATAAACTAGCTTGCACTTCCGCTGGTTCCTTGTGAACTCCGGACGCCTTCAAAAACACTTGAAATTGACGCAACCATTTACGCCACGCGTCCGCCCGGCTGGCTGGCCCACCTTCCAAACATAATTCCGCCGGTGGCCGTGCATGTTCCATGCTGCCTGTGATCACTAGATTATTTGTTTCACTATTTAAGCTCAATAGTCACTTCTAAATCACGAAATATACGTTAATTTTATTTTATTTCGCGCACCGCTGTCACCATGAAGTAAACGACCAGATAGCTAGATACAAACTGATTTATTTTACGAACACCCGCATACATACAATAATTAATAGTGATATTTACGAATCATGCAACAACCGCGATTTAACTTAAAGGTCGACCCGACCGGCTATATTTTTGTAGCCTTGAACTCCTCCATGTTTAATAAATAAGCCTCATAATCCGCTAAGGTAGGTGTAATAGGCAGAGGTGTACCTAACAAGTATACCCACATTTCGACATTTTAATACAATCCAAATAACAAAATTCCACAACATCTGTACCCCGAAACGAGTCAGAAACCTCGCAACAATATTATTAAAATAGCAATACAATGAACAGGGCGAGTTTGTACGAGAATTTACGATATTAACTATTCTGTATTGAATCAATCGGGAATAAATGAACTACAATATGTTATATGTTATGAAGCTCGCTTTATTTGGTCGTAGATTTCAATAACGATGAAATTGGAATTTGATTTGGAGATATTGTGCAGTCGTGGAGTGTTTTTGGATGTTGTTTGGTCCTTTGTGGACGTCTGGTTCGGTTCAGTGGTGATCTTAAACATTGTGCTTCTGTCATGTGGACGGTAATGTCAAGTACTTATTTCTAAAAAAAAATTGCTAAAATATCGTCTCCCAAAAACACTAAAAAACTATAAATTAGATTACGTACGGAAGTTGGTGACTTTTTAGTGAAGCATTCTAGACAAAACCTTGTCATGATTGTGTTCATTCTATATATTGTGTGTCCTAGACCATATATTAGGAAATCATCAGTAGGTATAGACGACTAAGAAAAATACGTACCTATCGATATCATAGAAGCTATCGCAAAAACTACTTTGTGTGTTACTTTGACTTTATTGCCTCCGACTTACAAAAGTTAATTTTCAATTTCAGTTGAGATTTCCTACACAAATTCTTGTCATATAAAATTTTACTTTGTAACGGGAATTTAATATGATTTTATTATTGTCACACTCTAAAAAATTGAAGCCAACTAAGAGCGATTTTCTCTTAGTTGACGTTAAATTGAATAAAACAACCATGATAATAAGCAACTCAACGATAGCTGATTAATTAAAACAGCAAGTTCAGTTGTGATTGAACGAACAATGTAGGTGTGTTTATTAATTCTAACAAGTATAATTGTTGATTGCGTCACTATTCACTTCTTTGTATGACTTGATCATTTTTATTTAGTTAAAATAAACAAATACGTCCGTTGAATCAATTCAGAATTAAATAGTAAAAGCAATCAAATCAAATGATAGTTTCGATAACTTTTATTTATAAAATTAACAAACATGTCTTGTTTGATTTAACTAACATCTGATAATTACATCAACTAAAATTTAATGTTACATTCTACTAAAACTAAAACGTTGAATCGACTTTCATATTAGTTGAATTAATCATTGGATTGATCGATTTATTCAAGACTTCAAGAGATCACCCTTCCCTATTCCTCCCTCCCTACCGGCTACCCCGCCCCGCACTCACCCGCGGCTGAGCCAGCCGCGCGCGCGCCGGCGCAGTAGTCTCTGCGAGCGAGTGAAAACCAGTTTTTATTCATTAATAAAACGAAACTGGACTTCTGCTGTAGTACTAAAACGAAACTGGACTTCTGCTGTGCTTCTTTTTTAGAATCTTTATAGTAATTTCAGTGTAACTTATCAGTATCAGAGTCGTCAAAGATTTAGCTTAACCGTCGATTAGACTATAATAATATCTAAGTGCAGTGAGTGAGTGATCTCGTCCTTTAAATTATATAATTGAAAAAAATGGAAGACGAGCAAGATCTTAGTCAAATCTAGGAAGATGAATTTGTTGTCTGTTGGTTTTGTTTGTTGATTTGTTGTTTGTTTGTTGTTTGTTGAGTCTTGAACAAATAAATATTGTTTATTGTTTATTTTTTGTTTTAATGACCAAGCTCTTAGGTAGTCGAATCTACGAAGATGAATTTGTTGTAATGACCAAGTTCTTAGTCGAATCTACGAAGATGAATTTGTAGTAATGACCAAGTTCTTAGTCGAATCTACGAAGATGAATTTGTTGTAATGACCAAGTTCTTAGTCGAATCTGCGAAGATGAATTTGTAGTAATGACCAAGTTCTTAGTCGAATCTACGAAGATGAATTTGTAGTAATGAGCAAGTCCTTAGTTGAATTTATTAATGCTAATTAGTTATAGTAGTTATTTTCATATTTATATTGACCATGATTATAGATGACTCTATTATGTTGAATTTTTCTTATTGGTCATTTTCATGTTGAGTTTGACTAAGGTTCTAATTGTTTTAGTTAAGAAGCAGATAGTAAGAGCAATAAAAATCCCCTTATTTGATTTATCTAACGTCTTGTTAGGCTCGTATGGAATCAAGATGCTTGATTGCAATAATCACAATCTTGTTAGGAGCAATCAATTTTTTTTTAGAGTGCATCCATCAATATAGACGAAGAAGACAAAATACGTATTGTACAGTCGAACAAGCTAAAGGTACAGCAGACATGTCGTCGCTTCATGTCGTCACGACACGTCGTTGCGACATGTCGTTTCACTAAAGGGCATATCTCGTGTTGTTTCTGTTATCTATGGGCACTACTGATCTGCGGTCGGACGACACTACCGTCTGCCGCTCGACGACGCGTCGCTAGCTTCATGTCGCTAAGTACGGAGGGAATTTCATAGAAATACGTATAAACCAGAAAAAAAAAACCAGTAGTAGTAGAAACCAGTAGTGTCGCCGTGACACGTCGTCTGCTGCTGCTGCGTGCAGTCAGCTACCAACTTGTACCTTTATAAGTTTAAATATAGGTACAGCCAGCTAACTTGCTTACTTTTACGATTATACAGATACATCAAGAGATTGATGCCAAACGATACAGCTTTTGACATCAGTCGCTTAGTGAGAAACGCTTTATAAAACTTTGCAATCATGATTTTCAGTAGACTAGAATAATTGCAAAAATCTCTACCTGTAGGTATACTTATTAGCTTGTTCGGCTGTACAAGAGAGCTTATAAACTACTGAAGTAAAGTTAATCAATAAATGTCTATGGGACAACCGCACAACTGGTAAAATAATCATGAAAATATGACTAGTAATCACAAAAGTCATACATGAAGAAAAGGTTGATTATAAAAACCCTTTTTCTCTTTAAGACGACTTACAGAAGTCAAAAATATTTGACAATAGGCTCACTTCCTATTACATCTATCTATATATTATATCTATGTATATAAATAAAAAGAGAAGTCCTGACTGACTGGCTGACTCATCAACGCCCAGCCCAAACCCTTGGACCTAGAAAGCTGAAATTTTTATAGAGGTTCCCTTTATAATGTAGACAAGGAATAACGAAGGATTTTTCGAAATTCAACCCCTAAGGGAGTTAAATAGGGGATGAAAGTTTGTATGGAAAATAGACATTTCCACGTGGGCGAAGCCGCTGGCAAAAGCTAGTGGAACATAAAACATAACCGTCTAAAAAATAGGTGTACTTATTAAGTCCATCTCTGTCGAACCCTTCAGTTATTACAAGTATGATGTTACGAAGATAACTATAAATACACACATCAACACGGTCTAGGGATATTTTTAAAAAAGCGAATTACTATCAATGTGTTAATTATTTATATGCCATGTATATATTTAAAATATAGGTTATTTAATATTCTACCATTTTTTAATAATGGTTAAGGTACTGATTAAAATTTCAGGATTTTATGGAAAAAAAATGAAGCATAGACGGAAACCGTATATGAATTAACTTTTAATTTGTGAGTAAAAAATGAAAAAAATAGAAAAATCATTTCATTTGTGTTTATAAACTTGAAGTTAGTAGTCTGAGAAAGCGCCCATGATGTTCATAACACATCGGCAACGATTCGGCATGCTCAGAACAAGGTTGTCAATGTCTTGCTGCGGAATATTGTCCCATGTCAATCTGAGGTGCGCAAAAAGTTGATCTTCTGTAGCCAAATTTTCAGGAACTTCCTTTAGAGCTCTTCTTTGCAGCATATCCCACGCATGCTCAATGGGATTTAGATCCGGCGATTGAGCAGGCCAGTCTAAGGCCCTAACATTATGTGTATGTAACCAAGCTGCTACCGTTCTCGCCGTGTGTGCCCGGGCATTGTCGTGCATGAGCAGGAAATCTTGCCCCATTTGTGTTCTGTGAGGCAAGATTACGGGCCCCAGCACCTGTTGGACGTATCGTTCTGCCGTCATATTGCCCCGCACCCAAACGTGATCCGTCCGTCCTCCAAGACGAATTCCTGCCCAAACCATAATTGTTCCTCCTTGGTATGGGTGAACTTCCTGATGGTTCTGGAGACGGCTCCATCGTCCAGGAACTCGCCAAACACGCGTCCTTCGTGAATCTGGATGGAAGCCGAACCTGGATTCATCCGTGAACAGCACATTGGACCATTGCTCACGGCCCTAGTCCACGTGGTTCCGAATCCATTCTAATCGTCGTCCACGATTGCCTCTCCGTAAAGGTGGGACCCGGAGTGGTCTACGAGAGCGTAGATTGCTTTCATGCAGTCGCCTTCTTACAGTTTGGTCACTCACAAGCACTTGGTGTTCCACTCGCAGCCTTTGGACCAATTGAGTCGCCGTTGCATTTGGTTGAGCTCGCGCAGTAATTTGCAAAAATCGGTCTTGTCTGGGGGTAGTGATGCGACTTGACCCCCGGTGCCTCTCCGCTACTTCACCTGTGGCACGATAGCGTGTCCACAATCTTGAAATTACATTTTGATGGGTCCCTATGGCCTCAGCAACATTACGCTGAACAGATCCAGCTTCCAGCATTCCCACAGCTCGTAACATCTCCGCCCTCGTCAAATGTCGGCGTTGCATGGCTACAATACCTCAATTTTAACTTTATCTTACGTTTAAAAATGAAAAAAAAACTGTAACTAAACGTAATTCGTACTGTTTTTTAAATTTCGCACAAATGAAAATTCCCTCTCCTATACATCAAGACATTTTTATGCCACCGAAACAAAAGAATTTTCAAAAATTTGAATTTGGAATTAGTCTGAGATAAATTACAAACAAATCGGTGTATTAAAGATTCCAATGCGGCCAGTACTTTTCGAGTTATTTAATTGAGTATGAAATATCCCTAGACCGTGTTGATGTGTGTACTTCACAATTACCCAGCCATGTTCCCAACATAGTCGATCAATAAAACACAATTCCCTTTTCATTCAGACCTAAAGAAAACATTATTTTCAAAGTACATTAGTGCAGCGTGCGATTTCCCAGGCGGGGCTTGAGAGACCCCTTGTAGACAAAGGTTCCCTCGCAGGACGTTGCCTGTCTGGGGTCTTGGAAACATACGTAGGGATAGTTGATAATGTCGTTAATTTAATGTGTCTGGTGTTTAGGAGTTTGGGTCTGCGTATGGTGCGAGTTGGTGATTGTTAATGGGGGCTAAGTTCAATCAAGTTAGCCTAGCGGAATCTAAGTAGCTCTATACAGTGTGTTAGGTTAGACAAGGGACATATTGAAGGAGCCCATTCAGTATTCTATTCTCGTCCCAAATATGGTAAAAAAAACAACTATAAACCCTCCTTTTGGGCTTTGCCGCAGTCGGGTAAAAATAGTTAATAGTCCAAGTTCAAAAAACTGGCCAAGTGCGAGTCGGACTCGCACATGAAGGGTTCCGTACCAAAACGGTATGCTAAAATTTATACAATTTCTTCTACGGGCCAATGAAACTTGACCTCTGGATTGTATAGGCGCTCATACGATCCAGGGACCAAATTATATTGGTTAACTGCTGTTTCCATTTCCATACAAGTTCAAAATGATTTTCCTAGAAAGTCCTTATAAAGTTCTACTTTTCAGATTTTATTCATATTTTCTAAACTTATGGTTCAAAAGTTAGAGGGGGGACACACACATTGTTTTGCGAAACTATAAGGGTTCCTAGTTGACTACGGAACCCTAAAAAAGGACACCCCTATCCCAACTTCACCTTGTCCCAAAGAGTATGCAAATGATTCAAAATGTCAGCCTATCTACAACAAAATAGTTTCTTTTAATTCGTTAAAAAACGCTTCGTTCAACTTGATCGTGTATTTAATTGTAATTGCATATTGAGGTAAAGCAGGGCACTTTACTCTGAACGAGCAAGAAATATTGGGCACATAATGTTTAAATGTTTTTGTTGATAATCCTTTGATTAAAAGTAATTTATTTTAAATGGTAGTAATATGATTTTATTTTCTAAAATCAAGAAAAACTTATAATTATATCCAGTAAGCTGTAAATAGGTGAACAGAGATATCGACAAGTCTACGCCAATATTTAAAAGCTAAAGAGTTTGTTTGTTTGGTTGAACACGCTAATCTCAGGAACTACTGGTTCAAAACTAAATAATGTTTTAGTGTTGAATAGCCTATTCAACTTGAACCTTGTGACTTTTGACATAGGTAGTTGATATGAATTTCCAGTTTGCAGTTACTGTTTACCACAAAAAGGAAAGAACTCTTTCCTTACAGAAAAAATCCTATTACGAAAAATACAAACATTTACAGAAGTGTCGTTTTTGTAACGGTTGCATATTACAAGGAAATGGTTTTACAAAATAATATCCAATTTTCTGATACGACACCATTAAAGCTTATTTATTATATACTTAGGGATACCAAGGTTAGTTAGGTAGGGAGCAAAATAGTAGTAAAGATCTTTGTGAAAACCAGTTTATGCTGATCTCTTATTCTACGGGAAATCTATACAAAAAAGGTTTGTTATACTGGAACTGTATAACTTGATGTGTTGTTGTGTGTACGAGGAAGTGCTTTATACAAACATGGATAAACTTACGCCTTTTTTAACATGAGGTAACTAAAAATCTCATTACCTGCTAGTTGCTACGATGATTACATACACCTTTTTTTTCGTTTACGTTCATACATTATTTTGGTCTTACACGTCAGGTCAGGAGTGGACACCTGACTATTCTGAAGAACCTCACCTATAAGATCAGCCAAATACCAACTTGCCACACTTGACTCTGTAGAGCGCAGAGCCAGGAGGCTAATTGGTGACGATAAGCTGGTTATCAAGCTACATAGCCTGGCCCACCGTCGCAAAGTCGCATGTCTCTCGGTCTTCTACAGACTGTACTTCGGAGAGTGTGCGCAGGAGCTCCACGAGCTGATTCCACCATCTCCCTTCTTCCATCGGGAGACTAGACATACTGCAGGTTATCACCGATACCTAGTCGACGTTCCAGACATTCGAACGAAGCGCTTTGCTAAGTTCTGTGGCTTTATTATGCGCACAGCTGCCAAGGAGTGGAATTCCATGCCTGCGTCGGTTTTTCCGAATTCATATAACCCTAATGTATTTAAGTCGCGAGTAAACAGGCTTCTTCTGCATGGGTAAGCTCGTTCCATCGTCGACATCATTTCTGCTCTTTGGGCAAGATTGAAGTCAAGAGCAAGCCCATTTATAATTAAAAAAAAACGGAAAACCCCAATAAACCTTATGCTGACTTAGGAATCGAAACCTGTACCTTAAGTTCAGCAGTTACACTTGCGATCACTACATCAACATAGCAATTTTTTGTATCAACTCATCAAAAACCTCAAAAACAAATGCAGGTAGTACTCTCAAAAATTGGTAGTAGCATGTAATTACACAAGTAACAGACCTTGGGCATAATGAAATGAATAATTATGATCCGGGCTGCACTAAGACCCGACGCAGAAGCCTCTTTTACGTGTGCTATGTTAAAGTCCCATTTAGGTAATAGGGGGCGAGCCTATTGCCAAAAACAAGGTGCAAATTCAGACTCCGTGGCTCCCCGTCGGGGCTGCGGGTTGATCGAAAGAGATACCGCGGCCTCGACACAAAGGGCTAAGAAGGAACATAGGTGGTTTTTAATCAGTAAAGTTCTGACACTCCCTACCGCTCTACCCAGAGCGGGAGGAGTTATTTGATGATGAAAAAATCCATAGGGTAAAACTTGACCTGATCTAAGAATCGAGCCTAGGACCTATGTTCAGCAGTCGCACTCTCAATCACTACATCAACATAGCAATTTTTTCAAAAAAGTTAAAAACAAAACAGACCTAGGTACTCTCAAAAATTGGTACTATCTACTATGTACTCGTAATTACACAAGTAACAGAACTTGGGTAAAAGGAAATGAATAATTATGATCAGGGCTGCACTAAGACCCGACGCAGAAGCCTCTTTTACGTGTGCTATGTTTTATTTCAATTTAGATAATAGGGGGCGAGCCTATTGCCATAAACAAGGTGCAAATCCAGACTCCGTGGCTGCTTCTGGAAAAATCCAGAGGGTAAACATCGAAAAAACTTGGCCTGATCTATGAATCGCACCTAGAACCTAATATCCACCACTCATTCGAAATCACTACACAAACGCGACACTTTTTGTATCAAAATGCCGCATAATACCTCGCCTGTAATCTCGAAAAGAGATAGGTAGAAGGTGTACTCATTATATTTTTGTATCAACTCATCAAAAAACAAAACAGACATAGGTACTCCCAAAGATTGGTAGTAGCATGTAATTACACAAGTAACAGACCTTGGGTAAAAGGAAATGAATAATTATGATCAGGGCTGCACTAAGACCAGAGTCTCGTCGCAGAAGCCTCTTTTACGTGTCGCTACTGACGCTAATGATATTTTCTCGACGCCTGATGAGCTTTCAAATGGATGGTGTTATGCAGAGGTGAAGAATGAGACAATATTTTTAATTAATTAATTATTTTAACTCTTGGAAAACAAAGTGCGGTATAGCACTCGGCACGTAAGTTGAAACAAAATGGCGGTCGTCCGCATAGGTAAAATGACAAAAATAGAGTGAGATTCGAACGAAAATGTGCAACTAAGCATTCAAGATCATAATTCAACTTACGGGATGCAATCTGTAATACATTATCGGGTCTCAGTCGACTTATTTTCATGATTGTAGCTTCGCGAACGACCGCCATTTGGTTTCAACTTACGTGCCGAGTGCTATAACTGGCATGATCTTCCCGTCATCAGTATCTGCCCAGTCTTTTCTGAACTATGTTGGGGTCGGCTTTCAGTCACGTACTCAGAACATTGTGCTGATGAATGGTTTGGATAGTACAGGGGCCATGGAGTTATTTAATCTGAAGTTATAACATTAAAAACTAGTATGTAACATAAAACACGTAAAAAAGTTGGTTTGATCCTTCATGTTCTATTTCTATAAATCTCCGTAACTTGAGGGTTCCCAGGCATGACCCGGAACAAAAAATTGCAATTAAGGGGACAGCAAGTACCGTTCTGCTTCGTACACCCATTAAATAACAAAAGTTGCAGTACTTTATAAACAGACACATTTTACAATTTAAACATCTTGAAAAGAGTTATTTTTTTATGTTAATAAATAGGTTTGATGCTTTTCATTTACACTATACAAAAAATATTTTATTTCAATGAAACATTTTTAGAACAATCCTACTAACTAAATGCATTCCCTCCGTATCAAAAATTCAATGGAGTACCATTTGATCCGCCGTTAAATCCCATGTCAACACAAATGATTGGTTTTTGTTTTTCGGTTTAACAATCACACGTAGACAAACATGATAGTTTTGACAGTGGATTTATGTACTGAACATGGATTTTGAGTGTACTAACTGTGTTTAGATTAATGAGTTAAATAATAATAGGTGTTTCCATTAGGCGTGATTGAGGTCAAGAGTGGGCACAAACTGCAAAAAAAAGCCGCGGGTAACCGGTGGATGCAAACAGCAGGTTGCCGTTCTTAATGGCGTTCTATGGGGGAGGCCTTTGTGACAGCAGTGGACGTATAATGGCTGATGATACTGAAAATAGGTAGGTATAACCATTGACCATTGATCATAACTGTCATTTTTTCGGCTACCTAGTCAGTTGTTACAAGTAGACAGTCTCCCGAAAGTCAGACCCTCCTTGGTACTGGCTGTCTGACTTTCGGGATTTGAAGTAGTATTCAATTACCCAGTACAAACAGGGTTCATGTCAAATACTGGTCTGCGTCCTGCTAGACATGGAAGCCGATTGTCTTCTATATTTGTTACCTATAAGAAAATATATATTTCTGACTTGTCACATCTCCCATACCACCATCCACCAGTAACCGACTGTATCTGTACAAATTAATTCCGTTACTCACTCCCTACCTTGAGCACAATCGTCGCCCCTGCTTTTGGACGAGCATTTAACATATTTTAATGAGTTAATGCAATGAGCATAAAGATGCGACTCTGCTCGCTCTATTAACAAACTGACCTTTTGTGCTTAATGCGCGGATGTAATTGATTTTTAATTTTGTTCGCTGTATGGGGATTAATGTTTTATGGATTGGAGCAATAATGGTGGAACTTATTACCTTTGTGCGATAGGTATTTTATGATATTATTTTTATGAACAGACGCCAGCACATCAAACTATGTATCTGAAACTATCAAATTTTCTGAATCCGCCTCGAACCTAATGCTTTAACGATAAAGTTGAATGAAAACATGTCAAAGTTTAACAGTTTGAAGTAGCTTTATGTGCTAGCGTCTGTATTGAGATTATTCTTCTTTCACAACACAAAATTGTAATAACCAAAATTGGTTATTACAACTTCTTGCAGCCTTTTACGGAACTGGCAGATTCTCGCCACCCCGGCACGCGGCGGTCTATCTCTTAAAAACTCTTTTCCAGACCAGGGAATCAAACCCCGGACTCTATGCTGAGCAGTCGTCTCTTGTGACCACGAAACCAACAGGGCTTGGTAACAACCATCATTAAGCTTATGTGCGGTAATTATGACCACTGCATTTAAATAAACAGACAACAAAAATTCGACGCTGAAAAAAAACATTTATTGAATTGAATTGAAAATAACCTTTTTCTGTAATAAAATTGATAGCTCGGGCATCCGTTTATCCCTACCCACCCATTCATACGACTGAAACACATAAAATTTAATTACTCCATATAAAAACACAGTTAAAACCGGTATGTTAACGATAGAGCTGTGTAAAATAACCTACTTACTGAACATCACGGTTTAAGGGTTGTTTGGGGTGAGCAGTATTTGCTGTTTACTGTAAATTAAAGGGGTTTGAACTTTTTTGTATGGGAGCTGGCATATCGACCCTCCGCCATTTTGATTTTTTTTCGAAATCGCGGCCCACGGTGAAAGTGGTATGTATGAATAGAGGACATAAAGACGAACAAAAATGTCCAGTAACACGGTACCCAAAGTGTCACGTTACCGAGATATTTGAAGGTAAAGATGGACATACGAATACAATGAGCACATAAAAAATTGACTTTTTACGTGTCTATAGGCGTTGATTATTATTACTACTGGTTATTGAAAGAGAGTAGGTACAACATACTACTAAGAGTAAGAGAAAACTATTCTTTGACCATAACATAGCGTTTCATATTGCGATGCGAAGCGATTTTCTCATGCGTATAATAATAATCAACCTGGGAACGATTATTTGGTTACAATTTAACGCATACACGTAATATGGCTATTTTTTTTTAATATATAGATTTCCGTTGTACTCATTTGTCGATCTTTACCTTCAAATATCTCGGTAACGTGACACTTTAGGTACCGTGTTACTAGACATTATTTGTTCGTCTGTATGTCCTCTATCCATACATCCCACTTTCATCGTGGGCCGCGATTTCGAAAAAAGATCAAAATGGTGGACAGGTTGATATGCCACATCGGTTCTATCCCCTTTATTTACAAACTCATCATCTGCCTAGCCTTTTCCCAACCATATTGGAATCGGCTTTCAGTCTAACTGGATAGTGGCGAATATCAGTATGTTACATGGAACGACTACCTAAGTACCTATCTGACCTATTCTGTTGATGAATTTTTAAATGACAAATTTTAAATCGAATCTGTTTTTTGTGTGAGTATTATTGTATTAATTAATTAATTTGTGACGTTATTATTTTTTTCGAATCTGTTTTTTGTGTGACTATGTATTAATTCATTTCTGACATTTTTAGTTTTCGAATCTGTTTTTATATTATGTGATTATTACTGTCTAAATTAATTTGTGACATTATTTTGTATTTCGCGTACTTTACATAATTTTATATTTAATGAATAATCTTCTTTAATGTAAGCATGACTTTATATTTTATTGATTTTGATTATTGTGATGTTAAGTTTCTTTTAAATTTATCTAATAACAAAACATGAACATTTTGTATGCCTTTTGGCGGGACTCAGCTCGGGTCTTATTTATTATAACATCTTCTGTACCCTGTGTTCACAAAATAAATGAATTTGAATTTGACCTCCATAAGTCCACAACCCAGTTAAGACTAGGTAATACGATACCTTTTGGTAAGACTGGTTATCACTTTCAAGCCACTGACTACCTGTAACGACTGCCAAAGATAGATTGGTAACCGCAGCCGGCTACCATATCTCTTCGTCGTTAGTTAGTTAGTTTATTTTTTTAGTTGTCTGTACTAATTAGTCAAAAAAAATATTACAATTGATTTAGTGACGTAAAAAGCTAACGAACAGACAGACATATCATAAGATTCACATCTAAAATAATATTTAAACAGAATTGTAACCATATCTTCGCCTAAGGCATTACAAATCAATTAATTTCCTTAAGTACCAATTTCAGTGCCTTTCAATCTTCCATAACGAGATTCACAGAAAAACCTCAAGGCCTCTCAATTATATGGGACTTCAAACGCTTAAGGATTAATTTGACAGGAGCACGGGCGCCATTTTGGAAAACAAAATGGCGGGCAATCAGTAGGTACTTATGTCAGTGGAATTAGAATTCTGTGAGGGTATTGAAGATGCGTGAATATAATTAGGAAGGATTTTCTTGTTAATGGTGTTGAGCTTTTCCTTATTTTTGTTTGTTATTCAGTTTATAACATATTATTGCGACTGTATTCTCTAAAGGGATAGGAAGGGGTGTACCTAACCCCGTCGTAGCTGCGAGTTGTTCGAAAGAGATACCACGGCCTCGACACAAAGGGATAAGAAGGAACTTGGGTGGTTTTTAGTCAGTAGAACTCGGACACTCCCTACCGCTCTGCCCTCTGAACGAGAAGAATCATTTGATAATTTCCCATCCCAAAAAAAAATAGGGTAAGTAAGAAGTGTACCTAATAGTACACCCATATTTCGCCACGTATGTTTAAGTCCCATGTTATGAAGCTTGCCACCACCCCTGTCATGACGACCACGACCACTCTGCCAAGAGTGTGACGACAGAGAAGAAAAAAATTGGGGGTGAGCCTATTTTCATCAACGTGGCACAAATCCACACTCTGCAACCCAGTTATTACTGGGACTGGGTAATGCGGTACACATTGGTAAGACTGGTTGTCGTCTGACAACCCGGAAGACCGGACCCGGTCAGTGGCCCGGAAGTCTTTCCGGGCCACTGACTACCTGTTACAACTGACAAAGGGCTTCAAACGACGGCCGACAGCAACGGCTTAACGTTCTTTCTGAGGCACGGAGGAAACTCCACCCCCATCACATAGATGGGTGATCGCCCATCAACCTTGTTAATCGCGGCTTAACCTGAACATTGACCCGAGTGACTGCTATTACAAAAAAAAACCAATAACAATTTTCTCATTGGTTTTATTTTACCTTTTTAGTGTAAAAAAATCTACACAATGTATATAGTTCCGAAATAAATGACTTATGACTTATCTCGAATCGCAGATCGAACCCAAATCCACGTGGTTCAGCAGCCCCACTTCCAACCCCTGTACTAACGAGCCCCTCATTTAATAATAATCATCCCTATACCGGTAACCAAAAACAAGACAACCCCAAAACTTGGCCACTCATCACATCCCATCCACAATCCTAAAAGATGGGTTGAAACCTAGTGGGTACAAATAAACCCTGTAATAAGCATCGTCTGGAAATATTTTCGTTTATAGCAAACTTGCTTTTACACGCAGATTCGCTTGCATTTTCTTACGGGAACATTTTCACTGCCTTGTTGGTCAAATGGTCTTAAGCGCGGCTGCTGTGCCTGGGTTCGATTCGATCGGGGAAAGTTATTGGGTGTTTCTATCAGAAACTAGCTTTTGCCAGCGGCTTCGCCTGCGTGAAAAAAACCGACTTTCCATACGAACTTTCATCCCCTATTTAATTCCCTTAGGGGTTGAATTTCGAAAAATCCTTCCTTATTCCTTGTCTACATTATAAAGGGAACCTCTGTGCAAAATTTCAGCTTTCTAGGTCCAAGGGTTTGGGCTGGGCGTTGATGAGTCAGTCAGTCAGTCAGGACTTCTCTTTTTAAGATAGATTTCTTAGTTGCAGCCACGGAGTCTCTTTATGTGCCCGGTTGATGGCGATAGGAGAGCTCCTTGGGACTTCAACATAACAGGTGAAATGTTGGTTATACCTTTGCCTAACCTGTAGAGGCATGATGAGGTTAGAAAAAAAATCAATATAGCCTATGACACACAGGTAAATGTAGATTCCCATAAATGAAGAAAATTTCAGAATCGTATCAGGAGATAGAGTTTTTTTTTAAATATCGTTTACAAACATACATACTTTGTCTCCTTATAATATTAGTGTAGATAGCAAATATAGGGAATGTAAAAAGGCTGACCTTAGCAGGAGACCTCATATTGTTTCACATAAAGAACTTGTGACGGAATCTAAACTAAGCTTTTGTGGGGCGTTAGCAGAAAAGTAACTAAAAAAATCTTAAATGACTTTACTTTCAGAAGTCGGTGACTTTGTTTGTTCTATGACTATTTTGACGACTTTCGAACAAAGTTATTTTAAACTTGTATAGTGTTTTTTGGAAGCCGGTTCTTTTTTTGCTAAAAAGTTTTTTATTTTACCATTTATAGTTGTAGATCACAGAAAGTCTTGTCATCATGTATCAACTTTACGTTGTAACGAACTGTTATTATTAAGGACATCATGTCAACAAAGGCCAGGAGGAAAAAAAGCGTAAAATAATTAACCGATTTTGATGAAATTTCTATGGGATCGATTGGAAAGTTTATCCTATCAAAAATAATTTTATCGGTTCATAAATGATGGAGTTATGACGTAACATACATTTTCGTAGTCCTAGTCGAATCGAGAACCTAATCCTTTTTGGAAGTTGGTTAAAATAGTTATATTTGACGGCACGGTTGGCGCAGTGGCTGAGCAATTATTGGACTGCTGCACTGCGTGTCTCGGGTAATTTTTTTTTTTTTAGTTGTATCGAGTCCGGTTATATGTGAGTTTAAATGTTTGTAAATGCACTCAGGATACGGGAGAAATTCCTAGTGTGGTACAACAAAAAAATATTAAAGTTTTTCTGCAAACCATCCCCGTATTTCATCACAGATAGGTAGGGAGGAATGGGCCGAGCCGAATGGTCCACGTTTATTGGATGCGAAACCCACACAGACAGGAATCATATTTTATTGGCTCAAAATAATAATATTACGATAAATATTGTGGCTTCTTTTATTTTGTACTTTATTTACGTTTTATGCTGGGGGTCAGAAGTTTTTTTGTGGTTTTTTGATTGGCCCAGCCTCTGGTTTTGTGGATGTCATAAATGGAGAAGGATTTATCTGTGTTGGGTAGTACTTATATACCTTTAACTTTTTTGATTAGACTAGCATTGAGCGGCACTGGTTATAATAACCAATAGGTAATAAAATATTTTTTTTTATTTAAATCCACATTTTATTTTATTGTTGCTCGTGGCGTCCAAGCGAATTCGCCTTGTGCTGCAAGCGTCAGCGTCAAAAACAAATGTGTCTTGGCTAAGAAAATAACGCTACGCTTGTGGCGTCAATTCGTTATAACTTGTGGCCTTGTAGATAATAGACATACATTTATTTTTGACGCTTGCAGCACCAGGCGAATTTGCTTGGAGCGTCGCTTTTCGTGGCTTTCCGGTAAGAGTCGGTCTTCACGGTTAAGCAGCGCTTGCCAAAGTTGGTTCGTGGATAGGTGACCATGGAATACATGCAGGTTCTGCGACTCAGAAGGCACGTTAAACCGATGGTTCCGGCTGCTTTCTAACTGTTTTAATTCAAATGAATAATGGTATTTCATTTTATGTTGTACTGGACAAGTTTTTGCTCTCGACTTTGCTCTCGTTATGTAACTTCCCGTTAATGAAAGAATTTTGATAATTTCAAGAGTTTTAATTTTTTTTCACGAAACATTTCACCACCTATTTCTAAATAAAAGTGGTAGTTATACTCCTTATAACATCAGTTATCTAATCTGCCAGAAAAGTCTTCTTCAATCAAAATCGGTCTAACCGTTTCGGAGATTAGCCGTGACGAGCTGATAGACCGAGAGACAGACAAAAAGTTGTAAGTAGCGTATTTACTTTTATTTGCGTTCAGTAAAAATCTGTTATTTTGAAATGATAAACAGACACTTCAATTTAATTTATTTGTGGATGTATGTTTTACGTTGGGGGTCAAAAGTTTTTATGTCTGTAAGTTACCTCCTGTTTTGTAGCTGCCATAAAAGGTTTTATATATGTTCATACTTAGTACTTACCAAGTTCATAATTTTTCATCTGCAGACAAACTTCACTAGTACGTTTTTTACAGCACTGAGTGGATAATGCACAAGCCATTAATTGATCTACTTTTTTTTGCAAGGTGGAAATCATTAAAATGACTCCCGCTCTGGGCGAAGTAGAAGGGAATGTCAGATTTCTACTGACTAAAAACTACCCATGTTCTTTCTTAGCCTTTTCGTCTGGGGCCATCTCTTTCGAACAACCCGCCCTAATATTTACATTACTACAGAGGTTTGAGACCTAGTCTTCTTCTTCTTATCGTTCTTAGGGTGTGTGGGGTCGTTAGACCTTACTGCCCAGTAAGGTCTAACGACCCCACACACCCTAGTATCAGAGTTTCTAACCCGCCGCAAGGGCCTCTGACATGGTTTGACGATCGTCATTTGGCGGCCGGGACCACCGGCTTATACATGCCTTCCGAAGCACGGAACCATCTTTTTATCAGAAAATCAGGTGATTCAAGCCTACAATGTACTAACCAAACTGGAAACAACTTACAAAGTATGCTTCAACCCACGACCACCGGGTCACAAGGCAAACGCCTAAACCACTCGACCACGGAGGCAGTTGAGACCTAGTGTCTCATCGAGATACTCATTCTTTTTATTTTTTTTAAACGTTGCCCCACACTAGGAATTTCTCCTGTATCGTGGGTGCGTTTACAAACATTTAAACTCACATACACAAACACACCCAGACCGAAACAACTATCTGCAGGCCTTAGAAATATTTGTTCCGTGCGGGAATCGAACCCGCGACACCCAGCGCAGCAGTCCAATCGCTCAGCCACTGCGCCAACCATGCCGTCTAGACTCATTGGATTTTTCCATCATGAATTTCTCAGAAGCAGCCACGGAATCAGGATTTGTGTCCGGTACAGCACGGTTGATACTAGCTAATGCTATAAACCGGCTCGCCCTCAAATGGAACTTAAACATAACTGGCGATATGTGAGTCTACCAGTTATCATCATCATCATCATCAACAGCCTATTAATGTTCCCACTGCTGGGACACAGGCCTCCTCTCTTTTTGAGATGAAATGGGCTATAATCTACCACGCGGGCCCAGTGCGGATTGGTAGATGTCACATGACTTCGAATTTTTTGGTTCTAAGACATGACGGTTTCCTTACGATGTTTTCCGTCACCGTTTTGAGAGCAGCGGTGATGAAATAAATTACACAAATGGGTTCAAACCCACGACCTACTGCTCGTTAGTCGGGGCCGCCACCACTGGGCCACCGCTGCTCTCAGTTATCAAGTTGCAAGTAATACGCGAATAACTTCACATACTTCGATCTCGAATACAACCAACAATATTTTAACACAAACTAGTACCCTGCTTACCCTACAAGGAAACAGCGTCATAATAAAGATTGGGGCACGAATGACTTATTTGTTGTTCTCAGATAAATCTTATATAAATCTTGATTTGTTTGCCGTAAATATAAGAAAAATGGGGGTAACAAGATAATACGATAACTTTGACGTTCCGGGGTCGCGTCGCTAAAAATAGGATTCTCGATTACTTTGCTAACAATACCTTTACAAGTATACTTGAGTTCCTGAGTTCGGCGTACCAGCTGTGGCTTTTTCTTAAAAGTATATGTCGGAGAATAAGGTATTCTCCATGATGACGATGATACGACAGGATGGATATCTCAAAATAACAGTCAGTGGTTCATGATAAACGATGAAGTCAACCACATGGAATGCAGTGAGGTTAGTAGGAAACACGACCACGACCAACTGCAGCGCCGTCCGCCCCGGAAGCCCCTGCTGGCTCGGGCTCCTCTAAATTGACGAGCGCATCTGTCATCATTCATCTGACAGTTGTCGTTATAAATCGTGCCAGAACTAAACACACCCAAGCAACTACTAAAGAGGTTGAACTACACGACAAAGTTGCTCGACATTCCAGTAGTTCTGATTTTATCCACGTTCAGAGACTGCAATCTCCGACACGGCCAGAACTGACTATCACACGTCCTCGTGTGGTGGTGATATGGTATCTGTACCGACGAGAACACAAACTTAAACTAGACTATCGACTCGGCCTACCTGACCAAGATAAATGCCTCTGTCAATAGAGTCGTAAAATCACGAAAGCAAATCTGATTCAAAGGTCCAATCGCATTAATTCAAAACAATCAAAAACTCGCGTCGTACTGTGCATAATCAAACAAAGCAATACTTCACTAATTGCACACACTCTTGTAACCCTGCTGCCCCAGGCAGCTTATTCTAGTGACACTGTCACCCTGGCTTAACCAAGCCCAAATTCACATTCCTAGTGACAACCTGTCACCCTGGGTTGACCAAACCCAAATTCACAGTCCTAGTGACAGCCCGTCACCCGGGGTTGACTGCGAGCCCACATTCATAGTACTAGAGTGACAAACTGTCACCCGGGGTTGACCAAGCCCACATTCACAGTCTAGTGACACGTGCCACCCAGGGCTGACCAAGCCCTTAGCAAAAAGTCACACATACAGTCTAGTGGCACATGCCACCCTGGGCTGACCAAACCCTTAATTCACGGTCTAGTGACACATGCCACCCAGGGGTGACCAAGCCCTTCACACACACAAAGTCTAGTGACACATGCCACCCGGGGCAAACCAGGCCCAAACACTTACAGTCTAGTGACCCATGTCACCCAGGGCAAACCAGGCCCAAACACTTACAGTCAGTGGCATATGTCACCCAGGGCTGACCAGGCCCAAAACTCAGTCTATCTAGTGGCATATGACATAAGTCCTCATGACTTCCTGGTCCGTCCAAGTCGGCCAAACTTATCTAGTCTCTACGAGACCCTGGCCCCCGCCACAACGTCTACCGCCGCTCACCGCCGCTGTCCAGCTTCGAACTGCAGTTACAGATATCACGACAAGACGTGCAGTGCGGCCAAATAGTTACAAGTGTGCATACAATCAAATAAAAGAGATTTCTTTAGTCTTCATCGCTCTCGCTAATAGGATTAAGCTCAGAGGAAACTCCACTTTGCGGCAGTTTTCGAATGCAGTCATGAGCGTACTTGTACGTTCTATTTCCTGTCAGTGATTTTAAAACAGAGCGATCATTTTCAAGTGACTCTACAACTTTGAAAGGACCTTTAAATTTGGGTTCTAATTTGTTTTGGTTTCTCTCTTAATTGACCAAATCACCAACACTGAAATTAACCACTTTGGTCTTATTTTTGTACGAGGTCAACTCTCTACTGACAAAGCAACGACCCTGGTCAGTGATAATAGTGCAAACCAAATAGAGCAACACTGGAAATCAAAGCTTTAATAGTGCAGGCTGGATAGAGACGTAGGCAATGGTACAATAACTCAAACTTCGTAAACGTGTCTATGAAAACTATTACATTCTCTTTCACGTAATTATTCGCAGTCAACTTTCCTGAGTAACATGCACCGTGTGCCATAGGACATTCACTTTTGGGATTGGATGCAACTCACCTTGCACCAGACCGGAAGAAGACTTTAAGACTCTACATCTAATACAATTTTCCACGAACTGACAATATTTGGTCATGTGCTCGAACCAATAACTTTGATAGAGCTTCTCCAAACTCTTTTCCCAACTAAGATGCATGAGGGCTTCATGAACAAGATTCACCAAGGACCAACGACTAGCTCAAGGTATGATAAAAGAACAGAACTTTACGAAGTAACACACCTTTACGTAACACATAAGTTTTCACTACGTCCGCTAAAAGCTAACCGTTTTTGAACTTAGAGACGATGTCCTGAATTTCTGAGTCTTGGAACTGTTCAGCGAAATGCCAATTTTCAGATACAATCGCAAACTCTAAACGCCTTTCCTCTGTCTTTTGGATGGAAACTTTAAGAATAGGAGTCTTGTTAAGCTCAGCAAAATGGTTTCGAGACAATAAGTCAACATGACTTATGTGCCTACCCTGTCAATACTCAATGTCGAAATAGAAAGTCTGAAGGAAAGCCCACCAGTGTGACAATAGTAAAACAATAACCTTGTAGAATAATGTCAAAAGTGATTCACAGCGTTCACGACCGCTAGAGTTATTAATTCGTAAGAATGGTACTTTGACTCCGCCCGCGGTTCACCTGCTGAAATACTCGACAACATGCAATCACCATTTACTATCGAGAGAGCTTTTGGAAAGGATCACCACAACCCTCAGCGCTCGCGTCAGTATGAAGTTCGATTGGAAGCTTTGCGTTGTATATCATGAGGACGGGTTTACTCGTTATAAGTAATCGAAATCACGTTGTCTGACAACTTCGTGCTCAGCTTTCCATTCAAACTTTTTACTGTTGATGAGAATGAACAATGGAACACGTCTTATTCTTGACAAATCTTTAAAGATCTGAACTCACAGTCGCTAAAGTAGACTCATCCCCTATGGGGCACCACTTCAGATACCATAATCAAATTCCACACACACCATTCCTCTCCAGAGAGTATTTTGAAGATTTCAAAGAAAAGCCTGCTTTTGTGAACGCCGCAAGAACTTCCTGCAACCGGGTCAGACTTTCCTCTTTATCAAGTGACAGAAATAAACTGTCGTTCATGAAAAGTGCAGCATACGATGAGAAAGTTCACCAAGTGCTTTAGACACGCACGCTGAAATACGCTCGGAGCTTTACGAAGACCAGACGGCATCACTAGGTACTCTCACTGCCCGTGAGGGGTGACGAATGCAGCAATAATACTATCTTCACTGACGGGACTCCGATGAAAGCCACTCAAGACAGGTGTAATAGTAAACGCCTGATAATCTGATCGCCCATCAACGGCAGAGGGAATAGATCAGACACTATGTTAAGATTTAGTTCACGGTAGTCTTCACACATACACTTGTTTTCGTCCTACTTATCGCCCAATAAAATGAATGAAGTTAGCTCTCAATATCTCACTGACTTTTTCGCTTACACTTGCTGTTCACCTTACCATACGAGCTGGATTCACTAATCGAATGTTAAATTAACCAGTAGCTCTACCATGAGTTTACACAGCAAAAACTCGCTAGCGTCTCCGTAAATTAGTTGTATGAAATATTGTACAGCGCCCCTAGCGGTCACAGAAAGAATTAAAATTCATACCATGAACACTATAGATTACGATAGGTTAAACACCTAGCGTAATCTATTCGATAGTCACTAACGTTCTTCAGCTGTCACCGTACAAAACGGTACCATGAGTCAGTAATTTCACTGAACCTATCGAGTAAGACGCTTACTTTAGTAGTTACGTAGCTCACTAGCCTTTTGGCGTGTGAAACATATGTTTACATTAAAATTATATACGTTTTTGACTCTAATATAGTCAAAATAATGTCTACAAGTGGTTATTTAGTATGGAATATGTCAGTGGTCGCTAAATTTGAAGACCAACGACTTGAATAACATGAATTTCAAGCCAAAATGTTAGATACCAATTGGAAAATATAATTTTGAGGAAAGTTCAAACTTACCTTTCTATAAACTCTACCAACAATTGGAACTGTGTGACACTGGTCCTCATTGTATTAAATAATCTGTTTGAATCTATAGTAAACTTTTAAACTACACAACAGCTCTCACAAGCACGCAACACTCAAGGTCAACTATCAAAATTACAAATTGAATATACGACAGTGACATATTATAAGGAATAAAAATTCAAAAACCACTTAACACTATGTGTAGTCTACTATCTGTCAACTTTTCAATTTCGTCGGTTTATTTGTGTAGATACCGTTCTCTCTTCTTATTAGTGGGAAAGAAAGAAACAAAACATGAATAGAGTGAAGTTAGCTAGACGACACAATCTATCGAGCTTACCTTAGCGCCTGCGTAAGACTCCGTAAATCTCATGGTGCAAACATAATCGTAATCTATTTGATCCACGTTAGCACGCTAGCGAGTACAACGCTAGTGATTAAGTTTTCGATGACAACTCATGGTAGAGCTACAGTAGTCATTCAAGCTAACGGTAAACTAACGATAAAAGTATTCGAAAACGCGTTTAGAAGGGACGTCAACCGGTGTTTGTTTTCGTTTGTAATATCAGAATCAACATTGTAAAAAAATCAAATAAAGGAAGTAAATCGCGACAATTTACATTTTCATTTCACGAAATAGGTAGGGTTGATTCAGTGAAATGTACCGAATAGCCAAGTGGCCAAATAACGCGTGCGATCTTATCGTCGTATTTCATACAGTCGTCAGGTAGAACGCAAGATAAAATCGTCAAATCGTTATTTATTATCAATCACAACAACGCTAAGAATTTGTTCGGTGTTATAATCAATAGGTACCAATTACTTGCACGGTTGAAAGTGCACGTTTACCCGAGAATTTAGAATAAGCTACACTGTTCAACAAGACAACACTCTGCGCCAGAATCAATCAACATGAGTACGACTCACCGGATTGCTGTAGATGTCCAAGGACGCGAATTTCGTCCACACGTCGCCGTCGGGCTTGTTGCAATACTTACCCAATAATGGATTTGATTGTGTACCGATACCGTTATTTGTTCCGCCGCATGCGATACATGCGACCACCAGGTCGACGTGGTACCTTTCAGCGCCTTGCTTAGGGCAATGATTAGGACTCCGCCTTCCAATGGCTGCTCGGTCAAACAAATGTCGACAGTTTGTAAGGCAGATTTTTCCTTACTCACCGGCTAGGTGTCTCTGCGGCAAAGATGAAGACTATTCGTGGGTGTACTTGAGAGAAACACAAATGAAACAATCAGTATTCGGTCACTCAATACATTTTAATCTTGGAGATCATCTAATACAGGTTCATCATTTGTTATGCTGTTGGTGTTGAAAATAAAGATAAAGGGAACTTACAATATGTGAGGATCTACCTCGTGTTACCCTTAACATTTATTCCAGGAGCACGTCCCGCAGCAGCATCGTTGCTTGTGTCGTGGCGCTGATGGTGTTTATTGTTATATTTCCATTCGGTGACCCCTTGTGTTCAGACGACCAATAGTATTCTCGATGATGTATGTCTCATTATGTAGAACCATGAGTGACCATTTTATATGACCTTATTATCCATCCTTCAGACGTAAGGTCTTGCCATAATATTATAGTAGTTTATTGGGACCCTGTTCAAAGAAAAAACATCGACATTGAAATCTCACAACCATGAGGTTTTAGACAAAGGAAAAAAAACGTGGCCGAATTGCTATTTGACAATACTCACAGCACGATCAATCATTCCATGGCTTTTGCGGAGATTATAGTTCTAGCACTGGTCCCTCTTATTTATTATACATGATAATGGTTAATTTCCTTGAATTTCGATAAATTAGTTGCTATCGATTTATTTTTCTCTCTTCGCTTTCAGAATCAAAGTCAAAAGGAAGCTGTCAAATTGTTGCCAGATCTCATCTCCTATCTTTTTTCACTGGCCACATTAATACAACATTTCATCAGAGGTGGTTCTTTGATTAATGTATTTCAACATAATAATTTAATATATAACATTTATTGAATAGGAATTTGTAATGTTATTATTTCATTTGAAACCTGCAATTTTTTGTAGCGCACCCATACGCCATCTAGGAACACCGTATATAAACTAACGATCCTGGTTCCAGTACTTGGACTAGAGGGCGCTACTTACCCCAAATGGGTATACAGATTTTTAATTGTTACAGTACATCTCACCCTGTTAAAAAAAAAAAATTTTAACCTAAAAAATTTTTTTTTTTATTTCAATGTCGAGTTCCCTGAACTAAGGCAAACATTATCCTAAATAAAAATATTGTCCCTAAATTTATTTAAATGAGCTACCTATGTACTTAATTGAGTCTTAAACAAAGGCATATCAATACTACCAATATTACCTAAAGCTAAAAGTCAACGTAAACATGACTCACTATCTAACAACGTTTATATCCTAAGGCCTTATATTATATAACTACTTTTATGATCCATATTCGGACACGACTAAATTATTTAAGTAAGTACCTAAGTTTAATTTAATTAATAACAAGAGGAGCTTCTGCAAATCTGCAGGCCTATTTGTACTTGACTAGTTTAACAAGAAGCCATGATAACTTACTTACTGATAACGCATTCTACTTATCCTAGCGACTATCATTAACACTTTATGTTATTAAGTTATAGTACCTATCTTAATTTTTTACTCGGTGATGTAAACACCGGGAAACTTAAAGAGTTGAGTGAAACACCAAAACCCATTTTAATCAGAGAATTTTCCTCTATTTATGTTCCTGAGTATTCCTACCATCTCTAGTTATATTAACACGCCCTTTGTAGAGCTCGTGCCAATATAGGTTAATAATTACCCAGGAATATTTAAGTTAAGAATCTTCCCATTTTAGTATATCTTTTATGTGAAATTTACCTAGATCCTGTAGGGATTACACCAAATATATAGTTTATGTATTTATATTACATAACTACACAAAACAACACAACACATTTACACACAAACAGATTTATTTATATGTATATATAATTATCATTTAATTACACATCACCGGCAACTTATATTGCTACGACAATATAATGCCGGACGATGTCGGGAGACTTACGTAGTATATCGGAACCGCGCAACCAACAGCCTACGTCATAGTGACGTGTAGCGAACGGCTGAGGGAACGATGAAGTGAACCCTGCGCGCGAGCGATGGCCGACTTACTCGTGACCTTCAGTCGGTTCCTAGCTTGACAACACGCGCACGCGCACCTACCTGTGTCGCCTCGAATTCGCATTATTTGTTCTGTGTTTTATCGCCGTTATAATAACTGTTCTTCCGTGTTTCGTGTGTGTCCGAACTATAATCTGTGTTGTGACAATCGTGACTGTATCTATCTTCTCTGTACTCCTTCTCGTGTTTTGTGTTGTGTGTGAACTTTGATCTCAATACAACTGTGAGTACCTAAGGCAGTGACTTTTACTTGTGCCTCTGCCTACCACACACCTTACACATCTCTAAAATCCTTTCCTTGCATGTCTTTTAAACTATACACAACTGGTGAGTGTTTATAAGATACCACACATTTAAGAAAACGTGGAGCCAGCTTTGCTGTGAAATGCTTACTGGCATCTGATAAGGTAAAAGTTCTCTTATAGACTATTTGGCCCACTCTATATTCCAATGGTCTCTTCCTAAAGTCGTAATGTTTTTTATTTCTCTGGTGCACAAGTTTTAAATTTTTTCTAACATTTTCAAAGATTAGTTTAAGTTCTTTTAAGTTATCACCATGAATTCTAGGATCTACGACGGATAGATCAGAAGCAGGCTGAGGAACTTCAGAATTCTTATGCAAATTACCATCTATAAACATTTCTCGCCCATGGACGAGAAAGTAAGGCGAGAATCTTGTTGATTCATTTACTGAGGTGTTCAGTGCACACTGAATCTCTGGTATGTGATTGTCCCATTGTCTATGATTTGATTTTACATATGAGGCAATCGCGTACAGAACATTTCTGATAGCTCTTTCTGCTTGATTGACTTGGGGATGATATCTAGGGTTATAATAAATATTAGGCACATTGTATTTAAACATTAAATCTCGAAACTATTTGGAAATAAACTGAGGACCATTATCAACATAGACAAATTTTGGAATTCCATGTACAAGAAACACCTTTTCTTCCAGTATTTTAACAATGGCAGTGCCTGTTGCATTCCGTATAGGAAACAACATGACATATTTACTAAAATAATCTGAAATAACTAATAAATTAGTGTTTCTTTTTGTTGAGACAGGAAAAGGTCCCAACAAATCGCAACAAATTGCCTCAAATGGTTTCTCCACCAGTTTGGGATTTCCCATTAGACCTGGGCGAGAGGTATTTACCGGTTTATACTCTTTACAAGTTTGACAGCTGCCAACATAATTTTCTACATCCTTGTACATGTTTCTCCAAAAGTAATGTAGTGCTAATCGCTTATGCGTTTTAAATATTCCGTTATGGGCGCCAGTGGGTTCATCATGAAATTGTTTCAGTAGAGGACCCACATCCTCACTTGGTATCACTTGTTTCCAAGAAAATTGTGAAGTTAATTTATATTTATTTTTAGAATGTCTAAACAATTTATTACCTTTAACAGTGTAGTTAGGAAATTTATGAGGATATTTCTCACATACTTCTACCCTTTTTAAATACCATTTATCTTCGATATTATTTGAAATTTCTATTGATTCTACTTTTATTCTTGACAGTACATCCGGTAAAACCATATCTTTACCCTTTCTATGTATAATGTTGAAATCATATTGACTCAGTCGAATACTCCATCGAGCTAATCGCCCTGAAGGATTTTTTAGTTTATAAAACCATTGTAATGAGGCGTGGTCAGTAATAATATTGCATTTTTGACCTTCTACATACATCCTAAATTGTTCCAATGCAAACAAGACTGCTAACAGTTCACGCTCCGTAGTAGGGTAGTTAACCTCATGTTTATTAAGTAACCTACTACAGAACGCGACAGGATGATCAAAATCATCATACGTCTGTGTTAATACCGCACCAATGGCGTAGGAAGACGCATCACTTTGTATGGAGAATGGCAAGTCAAAATTAGGACATTTAAGAATAGGGGCTGAGAGTAAGCTTGATTTTAGTTTATTAAAGGCTTCTTCAGCCTCATCAGTCCATATAAAATCTATATTTTTACTTGTCAATTTACATAATGGTCTACTTATTTTCGAAAAATCTTGAATGAATCTCCGGTACCAGCCAGCCATACCTACAAATCTTTTAACTTCCTTTGGTGTAGTGGGAGTAGGGTAATTTAGTATTACTTCCACCTTGGAAGGATCGGTTCGGAGACCATGTTTATCCACCATGTAACCAAGATATTTTAGTTCCCCTCGGCAAAACCGAGATTTACTCATATTAATTGTTAAGTTCGCATCTGCCAAACGCCGATGCACCCTCTCCAGCAACTCAATATGCTTATTAAATTCATTTGAAATGCATATAATGTCATCTTGAAAGACAAACACCTTGTTATCAAATTCAGGACCAAATAACTTATCCATCAAGCGCTGCATAGTGGCAGATGCTCCTACCAGACCAAACGACATGGTTACATAGTGAAACAATCCACGTCTAGGAACTGTGAAGGCAGTTTTTTCAGCAGACTGCTCACCGTCATATTCAATCTGCCAATATGCAGCACTGAGGTCAATAGATGTCAAGTATTTAGCATCCCTCAGGCTGTCTAGTATTTGATGGATATATGGCAAAGGGTATGCATCAGCTTTGGACACAGCATTGAGTTTACGACAATCTAAACAAAGCCTTAAATCCCCATTTGGTTTGGTTACCATAACAACGGGAGAATTCCAAGGTGAGGCAGATGGCACAACCACACCCAGACCCAACATTCTATCAAGTTCTTTCTCTAAAGCTAACTGCTTGGTCGGAGATAGAGGATAGTACCTTTGCTTGATAGGTGGACTATCACCAGTGTCAATTTTATGTGTAATCAACTTTGTCCTACCTAGACCAACTTTTTCGGTATTTATTTTGTCAAATTTATCAATGACTCTCTGTAAACATGATTGTTGTTGAAGCGTCAGTGATTCAAAACATTCTAGACCTTGGTCTGTATTTATCAAATTAATATAGTTGTCCGGTATACAAAAAATTTCGTTGTTATTTAACGAGTTAAGTGTAATTAAAAATGACTTGCAAAAGTCCATTCCAAAGATGATCGAAGTTATTATATCGGGAACTATGTAGAACTTAACTATTTTAATCTGGTCCAAGTATTTTATTGGTAAATGCATAAAACCTAGGCATTGTACTTCTGAACCATCTGCAGTCCTAACATTTTGTCCTTTGGGTAATTTGTTTAATTTAAACCCATATTTCATCATTAATTTATGGGAATTGTTTCCTAGTATTGAGCAAACAGCTCCAGTATCTACTAGACCATACACCTCCAAGTCCAATATATTTACTAACAAGTGCGGCCTAATGTCACCAGTATTTGCCGGAAATAGAGCCATAGTGTCACAGTCTGGTACACTAGATGTTATATTAATTATTAGTTCCTTATGGCTCAATTTATTTAGTTTTTTGTGCACTTAGGACAGTCAGGTTTCTTGAAACCCTTTTCCCCACACTTGTAACAAACCAGGTCCTTTGAAGCTTTACACCTATAAGTGTCATGATCTGTCTTATCGCACCTAAAACATTTCTTTGTAGTTGTTCCCGAGGAAGATGGGTTGTCTACAACAGCAACTGATTTCTCCAATCGTTCGGATCTGTTACTTTTATCCGCCTTTTTAGGGGGATGGAAGTCAGAGCTTAATTTTAAATTTGATAGGTTAGGCTCCACGAACTGATCCGCCCTTGCACGAGCAAGCTCTAATTTCTTGCCGTACAACTGGAGATCACTAATAGATTTAATGTCCAGTAGTGCCATCTCCTTCATATATTCCGGCCTAATGTTGTGCATTAATATGTCTAGTTGTTCACTTGAAGAGGGGGGTCGCGATAGGCGATTAAACATACCCTGCATAACCGACAAATAAACTATCATGGTTTCTTGTTTAGCCTGCGTACGAGAACGTATTTCTTGAGTTAACCTGTAATCCAAGTCAGGAATATCAAAGTCTTCACGCAGACGAGTAAGAAGTTGCTGATAGGACGTGAAAGTTTGCCTAATCGATCTAAACCAATGCAATGCCGAATTTTCTAGCAGGTCTGAAAACGCAACCAACGCACGTTGTTCAGGTATCGCCCTAGCTCGCCTTAACTCTTCTAAACGTTCTATAAAAATTCTTACACAGGTAGTACCATCGTATTTTAAGTTTAACGAGCATAGATTAACAGGTTTTTCATTAACAAGTATAACTTGTGGTTTTTCTGCTAAATGCCTCTCCGGTGACGGTCCCCGTGTAGGTTGCGCATCCTCATCGTCAGAGTCATCTTCCAATGAGGTAATTATATTAACTAATTTATTCTTAAACTCTAATATCTCCGGTGACGCACCAGTTACACGTGAGATTCTCATAATATAATATTGAGCGCGAGCTAGTATACGTTTCTTTGAAACAATGTCATCCCCCGACAGGTCATTAAACAAGACATACAGCTCATCGATTGGTTCTGAACACAAGGTTACCTCTTCTGAAGCCGATGGTGTTGGATAATCATCCTGCTGTATGCTGCCTCTGCGCTGGAGACCACACAAGCAACGATACCGCTTGCGAAGCGCGTCTCTGGTTGATTTAGCATCTGTGGAAACATTAAAATATTTCAGTTCATGCAACAATTCCTCTTTACGTAGGTGGTCAATCCACACTGCCTTGTTCATGTTTGAAAAGAAAGAGGAGCTTCGTTCCTTCTCAGTTCAAACTCACAACAAAGTTATTCACTCAAAAGAGTTATAATTAGTTGGTAGAATTTGGATTTCTTACTAGTTCCTATCTAATAGTTTTGTTTTATAATAAACAATTGTTTAATTACTGTAAAGTCAATATGAATAAGATCACACAATAATTCCTAGTATTACAGAATTAATGCTATAAACATGCAGCACCAGTACTGCTTACCCCTTTATTTAACAATGTAAAAGTAGATAGTGGTTTAAGAGCATGCTGACATGTGGCATATAACCTATGTAATAACAAACTAAGAAGTGTGCTCTTACTAGACTCAAACAGGTTTGATTTTAGTTAATAGAAAAGTTTGTGGTTTCAATTTTTCACTTTAGTAGTAGTAGTTAGTTTTAATTAATTTATGTTTCATTCATGAGTTCTCAAGCCCCACGTTGGGCGCCAAATTGTAAGGCAGATTTTTCCTTACTCACCGGCTAGGTGTCTCTGCGGCAAAGATGAAGACTATTCGTGGGTGTACTTGAGAGAAACACAAATGAAACAATCAGTATTCGGTCACTCAATACATTTTAATCTTGGAGATCATCTAATACAGGTTCATCATTTGTTATGCTGTTGGTGTTGAAAATAAAGATAAAGGGAACTTACAATATGTGAGGATCTACCTCGTGTTACCCTTAACATTTATTCCAGGAGCACGTCCCGCAGCAGCATCGTTGCTTGTGTCGTGGCGCTGATGGTGTTTATTGTTATATTTCCATTCGGTGACCCCTTGTGTTCAGACGACCAATAGTATTCTCGATGATGTATGTCTCATTATGTAGAACCATGAGTGACCATTTTATATGACCTTATTATCCATCCTTCAGACGTAAGGTCTTGCCATAATATTATAGTAGTTTATTGGGACCCTGTTCAAAGAAAAAACATCGACATTGAAATCTCACAACCATGAGGTTTTAGACAAAGGAAAAAAAACGTGGCCGAATTGCTATTTGACAATACTCACAGCACGATCAATCATTCCATGGCTTTTGCGGAGATTATAGTTCTAGCACTGGTCCCTCTTATTTATTATACATGATAATGGTTAATTTCCTTGAATTTCGATAAATTAGTTGCTATCGATTTATTTTTCTCTCTTCGCTTTCAGAATCAAAGTCAAAAGGAAGCTGTCAAATTGTTGCCAGATCTCATCTCCTATCTTTTTTCACTGGCCACATTAATACAACATTTCATCAGAGGTGGTTCTTTGATTAATGTATTTCAAGATAATAATTTAATATATAACATTTATTGAATAGGAATTTGTAATGTTATTATTTCATTTGAAACCTGCAATTTTTTGTAGCGCACCCATACGCCATCTAGGAACACCGTATATAAACTAACGATCCTGGTTCCAGTACTTGGACTAGAGGGCGCTACTTACCCCAAATGGGTATACAGATTTTTAATTGTTACAAGTTGAGCACCAAGCACGTGGATAAGGTTCTTTGCCACTTCTGATGTCGGAGAATAAGGTATTCTCCATGATGACGATGATACGACAGGATGGATATCTCAAAATAACAGTCAGTGGTTCATGATAAACGATGAAGTCAACCACATGGAATGCAGTGAGGTTAGTAGGAAACACGACCACGACCAACTGCAGCGCCGTCCGCCCCGGAAGCCCCTGCGCTGGCTCGGGCTCCTCTAAATTGACGAGCGCATCTGTCATCATTCATCTGACAGTTGTCGTTATAAATCGTGCCAGAATTAAACACACCCAAGCAACTACTAAAGAGGTTGAACTACACGACAAAGTTGCTCGACATTCCAGTAGTTCTGATTTTATCCACGTTCAGAGACTGCAATCTCCGACATATATATTAGGTCTTTACCTATGAAATTGCCGTTCTGCAGTACTGGCCATTTCAAATCAAAATAATGTTTGTTAAAGAAGCTGATGATACACAATCTACGGCTGAATTAGCAGCAGCTTTCGACGTTAGCGTCAAAACAATATTGGTCCATTTGCGTCAAATTGGCAAGGTAAAAAAGCTTGACAAATGGGTGCCCCACGAACTCAATGATCGCCAGCGCGAAGTACGCGTCGAGACGTGGCTTGCACTGCTCAACAGACACACAAATGAAGGAATTTTGAACCGCATTGTTACCTGCGATGAAAAATGGATCCTGTACTATAACCGTAAGCGCTCAGCAAGTTGGTTGGATCCTGGTTAAGCACCTAAACAATGCCCTAAACGAAAACTTACCCCTAGAAAAGTGATGGTCACTGTTTGGTGGTCTAGCGCCGGTGTGATTCATCACAGCTTCTTACCAAACGGGGTGAGCATTACTGCAGATGTGTACTGTGAAGAACTGAACACAATGATGGAGAAGCTGGCACATCTCCAACCAGCATTGGTCAATCGCTCGTCTCCGCTGTTCCTGCACGACAACGCGCGACCTCATACTGCACAGCAGACGGTCTCCAAGTTGCAAGAACTGGGGTTGGAAGCTCTCCGTCATCCGCCCTACTCACCAGACCTTGCGCCTACAGACTACTACTTTTTCCAGAATTTGGATAACTTCTTGGCGGGAAAAAAATTCAATACCCGAGAGGCAGTACAAAATGCCTTTGAAGAATTTGTTGCCTCCCGACCAGCTGATTTCTTTAAGAAGGGCATCAATAAACTGCCACTGCGTTGCCAAAGATGCATTGATTGCATGGGTGATTACTTCGATTAATGCAAATAAAAAATACATGAAACAATTCGTTTATATTTTTTCAAACAAAACGGCAATTTCATAGGTAAAGACCTATTATATATATTTTTTGCCGTTGCCCCACACTAGGAATTTCTCCTGTATCGTGGATGCGTTCACAAACATTTAAACTCACGTAGCCTCTTGTCCGCTAAGACATCTCCAGGAGATTTATAACAATGGCTTTTTAATTGTGTCTATATAATAATAAGGCGTATGAGCTCATACACAAATACCCAGACCCCAGAACAACTAAACGATGACCATACAAATATTTGTTCTGTGCGGGACTCGAACCAGCGACGCGCAACGCAGCAGTCCAATCGCTCAGCCACTGCGCCAACCGTGTCGTCATCACGAAAGTAATCACCGCAAGATTAGGCAGAGGTCAGAAGAGGGAGTTCACTCACATTTCCCCAGTTATTTTAAGTCCCATGTGATAGGGAGCGAGCCTTTTGCTACCAACAGGGCACAAATCCGGGTTGCCACAAGGTGTATACGAACCCTTCAACCAAGCATTCCGTAGCAAAGACAATCAGCTTCAGATGAGGGTTTATGGACTGTTTAGATCTCAAGTGTGTATGCGGCGTATCTCCACAGACAATGGCCCACCTTCCATCTTGCGCTGCATGCCCTGACACCTGCACATTTGACGATCTTAATATGACTGCATCAGCGAGCGGAGTTCACTTAGGTGAATATAGGGCCAAATTTATTTAGTGTCGATTTGCCATCGACACGCAAAGATGAAGATTTAACCCTAGGCATAAATTATTGCTGGGAAACAAGGATCTATTAACTCTTTATTTTTGGACTACTGTCTATTTGTAAATACTGTTGAAAATCTACAAATAACAGCCGGACGTATTTCAGAGGAAACACGGTACCACGGTCACCCATCCTCGGACTGTCCTTGACAAGCACTGTTTAACTTTGAAGATCGACTGATTGGTATGTTATTATTTAGCGTCGAGCTCCAAGTTCACAAGTGCTATGCTGTGCTGATTCATGCTTACCCAAATACGTGTGTAGTTAGTTCACACACCAAATAAATTCACCTCTGAAAAACAAATTTTGCCTCCTCAATAAAATCTAGCCTGAAACCCAGGCACTCAAACCTTACCTAAACGAAAAGTTCAGCAGAAAATTTTCAATATTCATCAGGTGTCGATTCGTGTCGCGGTTCACCGCGTTCGGAACCCTAATATCTATAGTACAGGGTTTAGCTTTTAACCAAGTTGGAGTTTCAGCCACAAATGTTACGTGGTCTCTTTACCTAGTTTTAGAGTAGGTATGGTTATTTAAATGTTTGTGTTCAGTTCGTAGTATTAATTTATTTGCAAGTATGAAAATATCTCAAAACATGTTAAGCCGTTGTTGGTCCCGGTTATCATTTGTAGATCTGCGTAGGTAGTCAGGTACACCTCTGCCTAACCCTTTGGGGATTATAGGCGTGATCATCATCATCATCAGCCTATAATCCCTAGTAGCATTTTTTGTTGGCATTTAGTTGGGCCACATACCTCTGGTTAGTTGGCAAATGCATACAATTGGCGGGCAGTTTGCGGGTTGGGCCCAAAACTGATGGCCTACGTGGATTTGCCTACGAAGGCCCAACTTGCGATAGGGCCAACGTGCATTGCCCTACAGAGGCCCGAGGAAAACGTGTTATGGGTAGGCCCAACGACACATAATACATGTAGGCAAGCGGTTGTATGTTTGTTGGTTCTATAGCTGGTTTCATAGCGACGCGTCTCGCCAGCGCCGGCCGTACGCGTGTCGCTGAACATGAACTTTATCAGCTTTATAATAAGTTTGGTTTTTGCGATGTTTTGAAAAACCAACCTTATTTTAAAGCCGATAAGGTTCATGTGCAGCGACGTGCGTGCGGCCGGCGCTGGCAAGACGCGTCGCTCTGAAACCAGCCCTAATAGGCCAACCCAGACGACGACATACAAAAGTCACCCAAACAAACAGTCGTCTCTCTTTTGCACTTTGACGTGAGTACATGAGAGGACGTTGTGTCGTCTGCGTTGACCTATTATACCTACTTTGTGTTAATTAACTGAAATTAAATGAAATACAAATTATGATAATTGAATATTTATTTATTGTTATATTATGTTATTGACAAAATGAAGACAAATTTTACACAATTTGGAGACGGTAGCTCTGCAGTAAAACGATACACACCGTACCTACTATGATACATTGATAGAGTTCTACCTACTTTTACAAAGTTACACTTTGCAGCTAAGTTGTTGTCAAAGATTCGTTCAAGGATTCTTCTTGTGATAGGACCAGTTTTGTTCCCACCAATGTAGGTTAAGTAGTATCTGCAACAAACACAACACAACCCATTATAGTTGTTGAAGTGTTATATTCGATAGCTAGCGGGAGCAGTCTAATTGAAACTCAAAAGTCTCTTGGACTGATTACAATAATGTATTACGTTAAACAATTAAATAATAACAAAGGAAAAATGCGGTGTCTCCGCCGTGGTAAAATGTGAAGTGAGGTCGCGGGCCGCTGCGCGAGCGAGGTGTCGTCCGCGCCGCTCCCGCGCGCCCCTCCGCCGCGCAGACCAGCCGCCGCTGGCACACCCGCGCACCGCCTCAGCCGCCGCGCACCTCCAGCCCGTCGCAGGGATGTCTTGTATAGACATGCTCCCCGGGTTGAAGTATGCTTCAAAGAGGAAGTGGGCAGATGTTGTTGAAGCCACGTCGAATCGTCCCTCTCTTCGTCTTCAGCTCCGCGACTCTCGTGACGCCGTCGCTACCAGGGTACACCTGCGCGACGCGCCCCAGCAACCAGCAGAGCGGCGGCAGCGCCTTGTCCTTAATGAGGACCAGCGATCCCAACGCTATGTCGCCATTCGTAGAGGTGGGCCACTTCGTTTTCTGCTGTAAGTTGGAGATGTATTCAAGATTAAATCTTTTCCAAAAGTGTTGCTTGATACATTCCACACGTTGATAGCGCTCCAGACGATTGATGCTGGCATCAGTGACCTGCGGATTTGGAACAGACATTAGCGAGCGTCCAATAAGGAAGTGAGAAGGAGTGAGGGCAAAGAAGTCGAGAGGATTAGTGGAAAGAGGAGTGAGGGGCCTGGAATTCAAAATTGCCTCTATTTGAGTTAGGCATGTAGCCATTTCCTCATAAGTGAAATGAGTAAGTTGCAAAAGTCTCTTTAAGTGGTGCTTAGTCGAACGAACCGCAGCCTCAGCGAGACCGTTGAAGTGCGGTGAATACGCCGGTGCAAACCTGAACTCTATTCCCTCCTGAGCTATTTCGAATGCAACATCAGAGCCCTGCAAAAACGCATATAATTCATTACACGCTCCGACAAAGTTTGTACCGTTATCGGACAAGATAGTACGTGGCCTGCCGCGACGAGCGACAAAACGGTTTAAGGCAGCTTTGTAGGCCTCTTTAGTGAGGTCTGTGACAAGCTCGAGGTGCACAGCTTTTGTAGCCATGCATACAAAAATGCACAGGTAGGACTTAATCAGTCTGGATCCCCGACCTTTCCGGTCAGATATCAAAATAGGCCCAGCATAGTCGACACTACTATTAAAAAAGGGAAATTCTAGAGTGCTTCTTGTGTTGGGTAATTGTCCCATGATTGGCTGCACGTTTTGAGCTTTGAATCTTAAACATTTAATACACTTGTTTACCGTCAACTTAGAGAGATTTCTACCTCCCAATGGCCAATAAGTTTGACGTATAGTCGCTAAAAGCAATTGCGGACCAGCGTGTAGTAGCTTTTTATGTTGCATTTGAAATAATATTTTTGTCAAATGATGCTTACTACAGAGTAAAATTGGGTGTTTCACGTCATATTCGTACGGGGAATTATCTAATCTGCCCCCGACACGAATAATGTTGTCACAATCTAAAAGAGGAGTTAATGAAATTAGCCTATTTTTACGTGACAATGTCTTCCCAGATTTTAGGACAGCGTACTCATGTTCGAACATCTCAGATTGAGCTACACGTAAAATAAGTGACAAGGCATTTTTGAGTTCTTCAACAGAGAGAGAGCCCGTTAACTTAGAATTAGTATTCTTTAAATTGTAAATAAATCTTAGAGTATAAGCTACGATACGTTGTAAATAATTAAAATTAGAATATTTATGAATTAATTGTTGTATAATTGAACTACATGTTAGGTTAATACTAGAATTGTTATTACTATTGTGACTATCCACTACATTAGAAATTACTTCAGGTAGATCCTGTTTCAAGTGTTTATTGGGCTGTAGCGGCCACTTGTTTTCATTGTTTACTAAAAATGGTGGGCCTGACCACCAAAGTGCAGAGCCGCTGATAAGATCAGCCTTCAGCCCACGAGAGACAAGATCCGCCGGATTGTCCTTGGACGGCACGTATCTCCACTCACATCCCGAGCTACTTTCTTGAATCTCGTTTACACGATTTCGAACGAAAGGCTTTAGTTGTTGAGATGGTGTAGCCAACCATCCCAGCACTATTGTGGAGTCACACCAGTATTGAAATCGGTGTATTGGACACGTCAGAGAATCCTTAACCTTTGTGCACAACCTGGAACCCACCAATGCACCACACAGCTCTAGCCGTGGAATAGTAGTAGGCTTGACTGGTGCCACACGGCTTTTGGAAGTTAACAGATGGACAGTGACCGTTCCTGAACTTGATACTGAACGAATGTATACACACGCGCCGTATGCCTTTTCAGACGCATCTGTAAACACATGTACTTCATGAGTTACAGAATTGTTACCTGAAATCCATCGTGGAATTTTTAGATGATTTAAAAAAGGCAACGTATTCGCAAATGACAACCATGAGTCTGCTATCTCTTGCGACACTTCGTCATCCCATTCACATTTGTTCAACCAGAGTGTCTGCATTATTATTTTTGCTTCTACAATGCAGGGACTAACCAAGCCTAGTGGGTCAAATATTTGACTAATTAACGATAAAATATGTCGTTTTGTTATTTTACAATTGGACTCCATATTTATAGAAAAAACTAGTTTATCAGACTTGCTTAACCAATGTACTCCTAACGTTTTAGATGGAGTATCATCGTTGTTGTCTGAAAGATCAAGTATAGCATGGCTTGATTTATTTAGACTATCTAATTCTTTTAAAATTTCAGAGTTGTTAGACTGCCACTTTCTCAAATTAAATTGAGCTGATGCTAGTATTGACATGGTTTCCCTACATAGCTCTTGCGCACCTGAAATGGTGTCTGAACCACTCAGAAAATCATCTACATAAAAATCATGCTGTATAGAACGCTTTACGATAGGATTCGTTATTGTATCAGCTAGACTAACCAAACATTTAGTAGCTAAATATGGCGCAGACGCTGTTCCGTACGTTACCGTGTTTAATGTATACGTTTTTAATGGTTCTGTAGGAGTTTTACGAAAAATTATCTGCTGTAATGGTCGTTGGACAGGATTTATTTCGATAGCGCGATACATTTTTTCTATATCCGCTGTAATCACGAATTTATGCTGTCGAAAACGCAACAAAATGGAAAATAAGTCGTCTTGAACAGTTGGGCCTACAAATTGCAAGTCATTGAGGGACTTTCCTGTCGTAGTTTTGGTAGATGCATCAAATACGGTGCGTAGCTTAGTCGTGACACTAGACTCGCGCATGACCCCATGATGTGGCAAATAATAGTTTACTTCGCCGTCCGGGTTTAAACTTGAATTTTCTGTCATATGACCTAAACTTTCGTACTCTGACATGAACTCAAAATACATCGACTTGAATTTATGGTCACGTTCAAATCTTTTTTCTAAAGATAGAAAACGGCGTTTTGCGATACCGTATGAATCCCCTAGTGCAGAAGGATCAGACTTAAAAGGTATTGTAACCACAAAACGACCGTCGTCCTTACGCTTTGTGTTTTTATAAAAACTATCTTCGCATGCCCGTTCTTCTAGAGACAGGGAATGCTTTTCAGGAACTGAATCCAGTTCCCAAAATTTGGATAAATCTGTACCGGGCTTGGTTTTAGCAAGATTGCAAAAATGTGAATGAGACGCATGTGAGTGACAGCCTGTGCCTGAAACTAACCATCCTAATTTACTCTCACATAAGCTTGGTTGATTCTTGCCTAGCTTTATGTGATTGGCTAAAATGACGCTCCAAAAAACATCTACACCGACTAGTATGTCTACTGCTGACGGAGTGTTGAATGTTGGATCCGCCAACTGTAGACCGATAGGTATAGTTATGTGTTTAATATTTATTGGAGATGATGGCAAAACATGTGTGATTTCTGGTAAAATTAAACAGTCAATGTTTACAGAATAGTCACCGCTACTGGATTCAATTGTGAGGTTGCAGGTTTGTGCACTAGTGCTGGTTTGGTTGCCTACACCTGTTATCGTGGAGCTCGTGTCATTTCGGGACAAACGCAGCTTGCTACACAAGTCCTCAGTAATAAAATTGGCTGTACTCCCGTTATCCAGTAGGATGCGGGCCTCGCACCTCCCGCCATTGCTGTTCACCGCCGTCACGATCGCTGTGGAAAGTAAAACGAACGAGCGAGTATATGGTTTCGTAGAAGCCGAAGCGTTAGCAGAAAGAGCAATACTTTCTGATGTACTGGGCATTGGATTTTGCGTGGGAGGAGCGTCTGTTCGTTCCATGTGCAAAAGGGTGTTATGCCTAGCTGCACAGTACTTACAGCGCGTCATTCTACACCGTTGTTCATTATGACCCGATCTTAGGCAGTTCATACAAACTTTGAGGTCTTTGGCCTTTTTAAGACGTTCTTCTATTGTTAATTTTTTGAAAGAATCACAAATGTAAAGAAAATGATCACCAGAACACATTGGGCATGTAAATTTATTTTTAGTTGAATTAGTGCTGTCACTTTTAGTTTTAGTTGCCTGTGAAACTATAGCAAAACTTTTTGGTTTACTATTATTATTGTTTGTTTTATGGTGTTTACAGTTATCTTCTAATTTTTCTAGCAAATCAGCCTTATTATTTATAAATGTAGTGAATTGAGCAAGTGTTGGTTTTCCCGATAAAGTATTACGAAACTCTTCCCAATATCTGCTAGTGCTCGCATCTAACTTAACTGACATCATGTATATAATAATAGAATTCCAATGCTCCGTGGGCTCGTCCAGCTTTTTGAGCGCCCTTATGTTTTTACTGGTAGTGTCTATAAGACGTCGTAGAGCAACACTAGATTCAGTAGTGACTGGTTCAACCTCTAGCAAAGCTTGCATGTGTTTGTCCATGAGAAGACGACTGTTATTGTATCTTTCACATAACAAGTCCCATGCTAATTGGTAATGATCAGCTGTGAAGTCAATATTTTTAATAACTTCAGCTGCCTTGCCTTTTAACGAAGCGCGTAAATAATGGAACTTATTAATATTGTCTAAACAAGCACTGTCATGAATTAAGGAAATAAATGTGTCCCTATACTCAAGCCAACTCTGAAAACTGCCATCAAAGTGCGGTAAATCAATCTTAGGTAACCTAATAAAATTATTTTTAGTCCCACCTGACACTATTGCCTCTGACCTTGCCTCAGAATACGCGGAGTCGCGACGTTGACGCTTGCCATCCAACCCGGGCAGCAAGCTTCGCGCCACGGCTACCAGCGAATAGTACTGCTGCTCAAACTGGTCCCTCGTCGCGTAAGCCTCGTCTGGCTTGTCCAAAGAAACTTCGATCTCCGTCTGTAATTCATCAAACTCTTTGTACAAGGCGTTAAATTTGTCGAAGCGGGTTTCTAGCTCGATGATTTGCAAGTTTGAAAGAGTGTCACAGCTTTGAAGCACATTCAAATAAGCACTAAAGGTTGTAAGCTTGGCCTTCATTGAGCTGCGTTTTTTCACCAACTTGTCTGCCATTTTGCCGTTAGGAAAAAATTATGACTCAGCAGAAAAATTCAAAATTTAAAAAAAAATATCGGTTAAAAAAAAATAACTGTGCTATCACAATAAACAAGCTAAATAATGGAACGCGCTGCACCAAGCTACAAACAAAGGAATAAATAACTCTTTAGTTTTATGTAGACTTGTTAAGTCACGCCTTGCGTTCATGCAATACGAAAAAACGTTAAAAACTGATCATAGGTATTATAGCTTGAAATAATGAGAAGCAAGGCGATTAAAGAATGAAAATAGCTAGTTATCCAACTCAATAGGGCAATGAAAAGGAACTACTAGAAAAACAGAGTTATAAACCTATAACCTGTATAAAAAAGAAGACTGGAATAACGGTAATTGAAAAGGAATAATTGAAACGATCTCACGAATATCCGAATCCTTATCCGCAAAGTCCAGTTGCGACTTCAAATCTCCAACCGTAGGCGACGATGACACTGCTATTTTCTAACGTCGTGACGCGGGGTCAAAGTCCTCCAACGCCTTGCACAGCTGTTGATCTTCTATTTGCTAACGAAGTGACGCGGGGTCAAAGTCCTCCAGCGTCTTGCACAGCTGTTGTTGTTCACGTAAAACACTAACTTCTCGCTGTTGTTTTTTACTTGCGAAGGACCATGTTGAAGTGTTATATTCGATAGCTAGCGGGAGCAGTCTAATTGAAACTCAAAAGTCTCTTGGACTGATTACAATAATGTATTACGTTAAACAATTAAATAATAACAAAGGAAAAATGCGGTGTCTCCGCCGTGGTAAAATGTGAAGTGAGGTCGCGGGCCGCTGCGCGAGCGAGGTGTCGTCCGCGCCGCTCCCGCGCGCCCCTCCGCCGCGCAGACCAGCCGCCGCTGGCACACCCGCGCACCGCCTCAGCCGCCGCGCACCTCCAGCCCGTCGCAGGGATGTCTTGTATAGACAATAGTAAAACAACAAATACATGCAATGCCAGTAAGGATAAAATTAAATTATAGACAATTTTTTGTTAGGTTATGTGCGAATTAACTTGAGACCGGGCCGATGATTCAATTTCAATTTAGGTATGTTGTGCAAAATGATGCGTCTTATTATTTTTTTTAGCTAGAGATTTGCACGAGATTTATTAAGAACAAAATAAGATAGTATTTCATAAATAATAGCATCTTAGTCCCAGGTCTCAAGGTAATTCGCACGGGTTCTAAGTAGATAAATACCTACCTACTTATGAAAAACTTACCCGTTTCGTAAAATAAACGTTAAATTACAGGACATAATGTCCATGTTATCTTAGTTGGAGCCTCGTTACTGCTAAGGCATTTGTTGAATATTATTGCAGTTTTAGGTATATGGAGGCCACATGCAATGCGTCTTCCGTGGCGTCATCCAGTTTTCACGCACCACACCGAGTTCCCCACCGTAACCATCTTCATCGTCAAATTCCACAACTTTAAACATTTTTATCACTGCCTGTCAGGCTAATATTTTATATAGGTATATAAATAAAACAAATACTCCGCAGCCGCAAGCGCACCCGGCACCGCACAAATGAAATAACAAACTGCAAGATGGCGGGCGGCCGGCGGGCCGGGCGACGAGTGCCACCCGCCCCCCGCGCACCCCGATACCACCCCGTAGGAGCAGCAAGTAACAGGGCCATTGAAGGGTATCTAAGTTGGACCGATGTTGTTATCATAACTTATATCCCTACAAAAATCTCCCAACAGTAGCAATAGAAGCAGCAGGCCCGTCGTTAGTTGGCCCAATGTTGTTTTAGTAACATAAATCCCTACAAAAATCACCCAACAGTAAGAATAGTAACGCAGGCCCGTCGTTGGCTCTACGTAGGGCAAATAGTGCATGTTTATGACAATGGGCCTATTTAAAGTTTGGGTTGGCGGAATAACTAACCGTCTGCCAATACATTCCCAACTGTTGGCGTATGGAAGCCAACGGCAATTGCTACTAGGGATGTTCCCACTGCAGGGACTCAGGCCTCCTCTCTAGGAGAGGGATGGGCTATAATCTACCACGCGGGCCCAGTGCGGATTGGTAAATGTCACATGTCTTCGATTTTTTTGGTTCTAAGACATGCCGGTTTCCTCACGATGTTTTCCTTCACCGTTTTGAGAGCAGTGGTGATGAAATAAATTACACAAAGTAATGCGCCTGACGGGGTTCGAACCCACGACTCACTCAACTCGGTTGGCTGTCAGACCAACCGGAATTAATAGGCAGGATCAACGATTTAACGTGCTTTCCGAGGCATGGAGGAATCTTGGTGTGTGTTCCCTAGTAGCATTTTTTGTTGGCATTTAGTTGGGCCACATACAGAGGTATGTGGCCCAACTAAATGCCAACAAAAATGTATGTGGCCCAACTAAATGCCAACAAATGCCAACAAAAATGCTACTAGGGTTGGTCACCTATTCACGGACCATAGGCAAGCGTGGCTTAATCTGAAGATTGCGTTATGCAGTATTATATACGCACGAGCTCCTCAGCTCAAAATCTCTCAGTTTCCTACAATTCACACCTCACACATAGATAATAATAAAATAAAACGTTTACGCTATCATTTCCTTATAACCCCAACCTCGATCCATATGTGGGGCTATAAAACAAGCGGAGGTATGAAAGCGTGCTCCACCCGCTATCGCGCCGTGTACGCTGCCATTAACATATCAATATGGTACTGAACTCATACGTATTGCCGGACGTGGTGCAAGTTACAGGCGTAAGCGGTTCTGTTTATTTTTGTGTGGTGGGTGAAATCATTTTTACACGCAGAAATTAGTATTTTTTTGTTTTTTTTTTCTCTTTCTGTCACTTTGTATTACATCTTACTAAAGTGAGAGTCCACATCATCATAATTATCTTGTCCTTTCTTCTTATCGTGTGGGCAGTGAGGTCTAATTAAATGACCTCACACTTGCCCTTATCCCAATTCTTTAGATGTCGGCGCAGCATGTCTTCTTTTTAACCGACTTCCCAAAAAGGAGGAGGTTCTCAATTCGATTAGTATGTTTTTTTTTCTTTGTATTATATAATTACATACTTCTCTATTACTCGTTACCTCATCAGACACCTCCTTAAGAGAGAAAGTGGAGTTCACATAATAATATCATGGAAAGAAAGAAAGAAAGAAAGAAAAAATGTTTATTTGACGTCAGTACATCAAGCACACACACAATAATATTAAAAAGAGATTACAAAAATGGAAATACCTACATAGTAGGTATGTGCTGTGTGCCTCACGGCTGCGCCAAAAAGATTAATTTCAGCATTCATGCCAGACAGGTGATGCTGTCTGACGCTGGTCTTCCAATGAACCTTGAGGGGGTAAGTGATAGACAGAAAACGCAGTTTCAACCATATTATGTAAATAAATGGTTACAATAAATAGATAGATACGAGTTCATAACACCACGCCTGTCATTCCGGAAGGTTAGGTAGAGTTGTACCTAATATCAATGGCAACTCTGCAGTTTGGTAAGAACAACTTTAAGTGGGAGACTAACAGAAGAACCAGCTGGGCAGCAATTGGGAAGCTTCAATGGGTCTTCTCAGACTCGATGGAGAGATAATCTTCGTAGGAGCCTCCATCCTGCCTGGATGAAAGTTGCCGAGAATCGTGGAAAGTGGCTTGCAATTGAAAAGGCCGGTATCCCAGCAGTGGACTGTTGTATGTTGACTGTAAGATGATGGCACCTAATAGCACACCCACATTTCCCCAGTTATGTGTAAGTTCCGTGTTATTAGAGGCAGGTCTATTGCCATCAATATGGTATAAATCCAGGCTCCGTGGTGCTTCTGACTAATTCCTAATGAAAAAGCAAGTTGTCCGACTCGAGAGTCAAATTCGGAGCTAATGCCCAACAGTTATGATGGCGACCACTAGATCCACGAGGTCAGTCTGGGTTATTGTGTCCTGACACGATAAAACATGGCCAAGGTCAAACTATGTACAGATACCGGCACGGTTCTTGAGCGTTCGGCGGAAGAGTGGGGATCGCTGTGCGCATCGTACACTTTATTTTTTTTTTTTTTTTTTTTTCTTCTCTCTGTTACTTGGCAATCTGTGTCTACACAATAGGCCAATCGCTTGGTATTCATTTTGTGATCTATGTCATCATTGGCAGAAGAATTCCTTGGGAAACTCTTTTCATTGTTTGAATCTCGCCGTCAGCGAAGGGACTCCATGCCTCTTCAATCGACTGTGGGAGGTACTTTCTGTACCCTGAAGGTTTGAGGCCAGTTCGTTGACGTGAGTTAAAATTCTATTCTGGTAGCTTGTACTGTGTTTAGTAATTTCTTGTTTGACGGAACTGATATTTAAGTCTTTATAAATGTATTTGTTGCTCACGTAGTATGGTATGTCCAACATGGCTCTCAATGTCTTGCTCTGAAATCTCTCAAGAATCTCGATGTTGCTGTTGCTAGCGGTTCCCCATAATTGAATCCCGTAAGTCCAGGTGGGTTTTAGTATGGCTTTATACACTGCTATTTTACTTTCGTGAGAAAGTCTTGACTTCCGACCTATCAGCCAGTACATCGTTCTGAATTTTGTGTCCAGCTGTTTGCGCTTGGTCCAAATGTGCTTTCTCCAGGTAAGCCTTCGGTCTAGATGCATTCCAAGATATTTGGCATCCTCAGCTTGAGGAATATCCTCATTGTGGAGTTTTATTGGTGGACAGGTCTGTTTTCTGAGAGTGAAGGTTACCTGGACTGATTTGCTTTGATTTGCCTTAATGCGCCATTTGTCTAGCCATTCCTCCACTTTATCTACATGGTCTTGTAGTTTGGCTGATGCTGTGACTGGATCTTCGTGAACAGATAGTAGCGCGGTGTCGTCTGCGTATGTAGCAGTTATTGTATCGCCTTGCGTTGGAAGGTCAGCAGTAAACAGCAGGTATAGTACGGGGCCCAATATGCTGCCTTGTGGGACTCCTGAGAGGATTTCATATAAGGGAGCAGTCGCATCATTGAATTTCACCTCAAAGCATCTCTTTTGCAGATAAGATCTTAATATTAAGAAGAAGGAATGAGGAAGCAATTTTTTGATTTTGTAGAGTAGTCCGTCATGCCACACTCTATCAAAGGCCTGACTAATGTCTAGGAATACGGCGGAGCAGTATTGTTTGCATTCCAGGGTGCGACTTACAGTGTCCGTTATGCGATGGATCTGTTCGATGGTTCCATGCTTCTCTCGGAACCCAAATTGGTGCAGAGGAATAACTTCTGATATGTACTTGCGCATCCTGTTCAGCAGTATTTTTTCAAATAGTTTACCTATTACTGGGAGAAGGCTAATCGGTCTGTAGGAACTGACTTCATGTGGGGGTTTGCCTGGCTTGGGTACCATTATAATCTGCGCAATTTTCCACTGGGCTGGATAGATATTGAGTCTTAAGCAGGCATTAAATATTGCTGTGATCTGGAGGACTCCCTTTTTAGGAAGATGCTTTAGCAGTTTCGCATCAATTAAATCATAACCCGGCGCTTTACCATCCTGCAAATTTAAAATTACTCTCCATACTTCGTTGGGGCTAGCACTTTCCAGTGGCATGCACATCTGTAGTGGTGCGTCTAGGTAATCACAAACTTCTTGGTCTTGCTCAGGGTTCTTGCTAGGTAGCGCTTGAAATACAGATTTAAGGTGTTCAGCGTAAACCTGAGCCTTTTCTAGATCTGTTCTTGCCCACATGCCCATAGTTTTTCTTATAGGTGGTATATGAACCTTTGGCCTTTTAAACTGTTTTGTTGTCTTCCACAGTGAGTAGTTAGTATCTACATATGGAGTAAGATTAACCAGTTGTTTTTGGAGATGCTCATTGTTTGCTTGGCTTATCATGTGTTTCAGATCCTCCGACGCCTTGTTGAAGGCTCTTTTGTCCTGTGGATATTTAGTGGTATGCCATATTTTTCGCAGACGCCTTCTTTCCAGTACTTTATCCTTTATCAGTTTGGAGTAGGATGAGTTTATTGTGATTTTCTGCTTCAGAGAGGGAGTCGATTCCTTGACCGCTTGGTGGATAAGCTTGGTTAGTGATTCAATAGTTGCTTCGATGCTGTCCACACTATTTAATGGTGAATTTAAATTTATGGATTCTATAATTTTGGCTCTGTAGTTGTCCCAGTTGGTTTTATGGTTGTATAGTCTTTGTGGGTGCTCTATCAGTAAGGCTTTGCAGTGAAAGTTCAATATTACCGGTGTATGATCTGACGACAAGTCTGTGCATTCTTCGATGTTTATTTGGCTGGTAGGAATGTTCTTCATGATAAAGAAATCCAGTAAGTCTGGTACCTTGTTTGTGTCAGCAGGCCAATATGTGGGTGCACCGTGCGAAGCGCAATGAAGGTTATTGTCATTTATGCTTACATAAAGTTGACGACCTCGAGGTAAGGTGAGTCTAGAGCCCCAGTACACATGTTTCGCGTTCCAATCTCCTCCGCAAATGTATCTGTTACCTAGTGTTGTGAAGTACGTCGTGAAGTCATTTGTTGTAATAGTGTGCCTTGGTGGGCAGTATACTGCTGAGAGTGTTGTTTCTGTCTTATTATCTTGGATTCTGACTGAAGTAGCTTGTATCTTCTCAGTTTGGTATTCTTCAAGAATATAATGTTTGATGTTTTCCTTGATAATGATCGCAGTCCCTCCATGGGAGTTACCGGAAGGATGGTTTGTATTGTAAACCCTGTAGTTTTGCAGTATAAAATTACTTTTTTGAGTGAACCTAGTTTCTGAGATTAGGGCCACATCAACTCTTTCAGTTTTCAGGAAAAGCTCGAGTTCCTGTCGGCGTTCAGTCAGTCCATTGGCATTCCAGGTAATTATCCTTAAGTTCAGGGGTGTTTCATAAGGCTTGTGACTAATTGAATCATACGATCCATCATGTTGTCTAACATAATATTCATTATGTTCTGAAATTTGTCGAACATCACGTCCAATACCTCAACAAAGTTGTTTGGATCCTTTATGTCAGCTTTTAGTCCTTCTGAGTTATTTTGTTGCGTTGCTTGTGCATATGTCATGTTCTTATAATTTTTGTTTAGGTTACTTTCTTTTACAGTTGTATTTAGGTGGATATTGGGTTGTCGTAATGTTTTTCCTTCGATAGTTATTCTTTTTGGTCGTGTTTTTCATGATTAGGTCCTTGTATTGTTGGTATTTGGTGCAGCCTTTATAGCTTGCCGGGTGTTTTTCTTGACAATTCGCGCAAGTTGCCTCTGTATCAGACCTTTTCAAACAGCTTGTTGTAGCGTGCTCTCCTCCACATTTAACACATCTAAATGGTCTATTGCACTGGTTCTTAGCGTGTCCGAATCTCTGGCATCTTTTGCACTGGAGAACGTCTAGTTTTTTGTACGGTGCTTCAAATGTAATTTTAACGTAGTTCAAATGATTGATTTTGAAGATATCTTTATTGTTGTATTTCGGCTCTAGATCTACGTAAAATACTGGCAAAGCTTGTTTTGTGTTCTTATGTTTTATGTTAGTAATGTATCTGACTTCGTGTCCCAGATCGAAGAGTTCTTTTTTTATTTGGTCTGTGTCTTCTGATGAATGTAGTCCACGTAAGACCACTCGATATGCTCTTTCGCTTTTGAGTTTGTACGTATAGTGGCTTACATCTTTTTCTATGAAGTTAGCTCTTATGCTTTTATACGTGTCCACATCTGCTGGCATAATTTTAACTATGTGACCGGATCTTAAGGTTGTCATAGAATATTTATCGGTATCTGCAATTGTGGCGAGCAGTTCTTTTAATTTACCTATATCTAGGACTCCTGTAACAAATATGGGTTCTGGTTTTGGCGGTTTAGGCTCTTTGTAGGGTTCAGGATGTTCAGTATTGTTTGCCGTTTCTAAAATCTGAAATCTGTTTTGTGTACTAATTGCATATGTTGTTTTAGTTAATTTATTATTTTTGTTCGTGAATTCTGGACTTCCTTCAGCTTTCCTTTTCATAGGTACCTGGTCATTTTGCCAAGGTGAGTTAATTCTTTCAGTATTCGTGCTCGGTGTCATTGTTTCTGTGTTTGGGTTTACATTATCGATTTGTTGTTTTGAAATTTCAGCTGGTAGCGTTCCAAGAGAGAGACTCCTAGTATGTGTGAACATACTTTTTTGAAGTGTTTGTTGTGTCATCTTCGGGTTTTTAGAGTTTTTATTTTCTTTTTCATTATTCATGTTATTCCCACGAGTAGGGCCGATATATAAAGGTCACTTGAGGGGTGACGCCCATTCCCTCAATAAGGCTTCTTCAACGACGTTTGCCAGGTCCGTCGAGGTTGGCGCTCGCGACTGGTCTCCCATCAGCCATGCATTCCATTGGCGCGTATCCCACCGTGGAATTGGGGTGATTGTTTTATAGAAGTTTTCTTCTTCTCAGTCCGGGCGATTAAGCCAAGACTCCCGATCGCTAGTTAGCGGCTGCGGGCGTGGTTATTCATTTCCTAATATCCACAGGCTGGCTTGTTAGGCCAGTAATGTCGGGTTATTTGACCGCCGCCCGAGGCTCGGCGTTGAGGTTCGTTTTGCACCACCCGGGGGGCACGTGTAGGGTACTAGTTAGGTTGTCTTCCTACGGACGCGAACCTTGCCACCCCCCGTACACTTTATGACAAATAAAACGCACACCCGTTTATTATTTATTGGTCGTGAGTACTCGTGAGGTAAGTGCAGCAGGAGTAAAGAACAAATCCCGAGTGACGGCTATGACGCGATGCGCTACGGGCCAATCACTGTACTTTCCCCGCCCCGCGTCTCACTTCATACCACCAAAGGGACCCAATAACTCACTTTTGCGTCAGCGCTCAAGAATCGTGCCGATAATTATATTATGTATAGATATTATTATATGATTTCAAATACCTACAATGTGAATTGTAACCTGAATAAATTGTATTGAATGGAATTGTAGTTTTGTCTGAAATCGGGTTGTGCTGGTAACATACTTTGATAATAAAGAAATTAGATCAGCAATCCAATGCTGTTCAATAAAGTGCCTACTAGTATTACTCTATCTGCCTATTAAAACCACAAGTCTTCAAAAATAAAGGTCTCAAATTATTCGTCTTACGTATCGAACCGGAAAATCCTTCGGCAGATTCCAGAGGAAATCTATTACATCAGCAAATAATGGATTGAAATTATAACTCTTCACTGAATAAACTGAAAGCTGGGTGTTATCTAAATCCGTGTCTTGGGACCGTTTTGTCATGTTTCAATATCTTAGATTGAGTTATCGATCAGGAACTAACTACTACTGTTTTATAAACAACGCCAATCTGTTTGGTAGGGAATAGAGGGGGGGAATAATAAAATTGATATACTTAGATAGATTACTCTTTATTCATATATTAACAAATTTCATACATTTTTAAATATAACCTATAAAAACAATAAAAAAAAGCACACCGGTATCGGGAACAGGGTCCAAGCTACCGGCAGTCAGGGCTCCAGAGAAAGGAACCTCCTAACAATGCGAGCCGTGTCCAGGAGTACCGCTTTCTGCATCAAGCCCTTGATCCAGCTGCCTGACGAGAGCCTCCTCAGGTTTTGGTCGAGGCTCTTGGCAATTAAGCCATTGGCTGTAACAACTAACGGCACAATGATCGCTGAGTCCACATCCCACATGTCGACAACCTCGCGAGCTAAGTCAAGATACTTGATTTGTTTATCTTTCTCGGCTTTCACGAGGTTCTCATCATGCGGGACGGTTATGTCAACAATCATTGCGCGCCGCTCTGATCGATCCACCACCACTATATCAGGCTTATTAGGCATAATAGTCCTAATTACTCTTTATTATTATTATATATCATACAACAGAAGCTCGTGACTAAGTAGTAATGGCCGCTCGGGCCAATCTTCAGGTAAACGACGCTTGCCTAGGTCGGTCTGTGGATGAGTAATATCCCATCCACGTCCATCCATCGTTCCTCCGTTCCTCGGAAAGCACTTTAAAATACTGGTATTAAGCTGCATCCGGCAAGACAGGAAGCCTTCCGAACATAGTTGAGAAAAGGCTAGGTACAATCGAACAAGCAATTTTGTTTTATAAAGCGTTTCACATTATGCGGCTGACGTCAAACGCTGTATCGTTTGGCATCAGTATCTAAATGTATTTGTATAATCATCGAAGTAAATGCAAGTTAGCTGGCTGTAACTAACTAACTCTAGCTCTATTAGCTTGTTCAACTGTACGTGTTTATAATCTACCTTCAGATTTTTGATTTTCTCCGCCTCGGTGCGACAGAGGCGAAGGGGCGGAGGTAGAGGTCGAGCGCTGGGCTCGGCGTGAAGTAGTTCGTATTGAGTCGCGCTGGGCGTCGAACGAATATTATAGTAGCCATAGAATTACGGGTGAAAGCGCACGCGCATTGATTAAATCGACTTGTGGAGTCATTTCGCGGCACCCAATTATACTAGTTAAGCAGTACGGTTAGCGACGCTGTGAATGTCGAACGGGTTATTGATAATATCATTGGTTTGCCTTGTCACGGGAGTGCTCTTGGGAAAGCACCGAGGCTTTTGTGGTTAGACTAATACGGAGTGAGTGTGGTGGCTCGCGTTAACGGCGTGGCTTGCAGCGACGTGGAAGAATCGTCCGGAACTACCAGCAAACCATCGCAAGGTCATATACACTCATTATACACATACACAGTTACACAACTTGCGAGGGGTCAAGGAAGTGAGACCGGCTCGAAGAAATGAGGTAAGGGTAGCTTTAAGTTCAGAAATTGTAATATTGTTCGGAGGCGCGTATCGCGTCTATTTGATCCCGTTAGGTCGGCGGCTGTTCTGAGACCTGTCTCCCATGGGCCCGAGATAAGGTTCGGCTGAGTCCTGGCGCGATCAAAATCTGGTAGCAGAGCTTGGTTTATTTAAACCCACTTTGTAAAAATTAGTAGGTACTTGGTACCAATTTACTTTGTAAAAATTGTGTTCATGTACAAATTCAACTTGTAGGTAGTAGTACATTGACCTACATACCAGTGTACACCTCAAGTTGAGTTTGGAATTATTAATAATAAGTACATAAATGGAATGTGAATATTCGTTGATAAAATAATTTGTTATTTACGTTCGGTTACGCACAAATATAACCTCATCACAAATCGTGTTATGATTGTCAACATTTGAGACATAGAGGAATAACCTCTAGAGCACGTAGAGGAATAAGTTCAAGAGTTGGCATAGCGTCGTAGATTTATTCACTCAACGAATATATTATTATTGTTAATTCCGGATACAATAATTGTTATTTTTTTTGGTTATTGTTATTTATTATTGCATAATCGCGTATTGAAGTTGGTACTATGGCTCCGTCAGTAACGAAAACTATCGCAGCCAGAATCGAAGCTGAATTGAGATGGTTTTCATCGGTTGTTACGTTGGTAGGTCGCACCGATCGTGAAGATGCGTTATTGTCACGCGCTCGGCAAGTTGACGAACGATATGACGCCGTGTTAAAGTGTCACGCTGAGTATTTAGCATGTCTCGAATCGACGGATCTGTCGTCGGTGGACAAGGATGCTCAGGTGGTACGGGGCAATGTGGACCAGTGTGGGGAAATGTCCATGAGCATAATCCAGGCGGCGGCCGACATTGAGCGATCGCGCATGGGTGACGTCAGGGAATCATGTCGGCCAGCAGGCGTAGGAATTCAGGCGCCGTTGCCACCAGTACATGTACCCGAGTTTAGCGGCGAGTATGCCGATTGGCCGCGATTCCGCGATATTTTTAATAGTGTCGTGCATTCGCGTACGGATCTCTCGCCCGCCTACAAGATGGCTCAATTAATGGGTAGGCTTAACGGTGAGCCGCACGACATCTTGACCCACCTGGAGATTACGGACGCCAGTTATGAGACGGCATGGGGCCTATTAATCGACCGATATGATAATCGGCGATTAATAGTTGATGGCCTCATCGATAAGATTTTTGAAATCCCGAAGGTGTCTAACGTGTACGAAATAAGGGCGAAAATCCTTAATCCGGTCACGGTTGCGGTGAACATGTTAGATCGACTTAAGTTGTCGTTAGGGGACAATAAATATATCATCGTCAATAGGGTTTTACGGAAGTTGCCGATCGACGTGGTGGCACGCTTTGAGCAGTCACATGGTGGCGAATCGACGGACCACCTCCCAAGTTACGATGACTTGAGGGTGTTTTTAGAAGGCGAGTGCCGGCGGGCGGATTGCCAAGGGGCATCCACGTCGCACCCTCCTCTGTCAACCCGACGTACGAGCGGGCCCAAGCCGGTTGAGCCCCGTCGGGGGGGGAAGAAATACCACGCCCTCCAATCGGAAGTGTGCGCCTTCTGTCGGAAGGAAGGGCACGGTCTCGCCGTATGCGCGGACTTTAAGGCGCAGCGGGTGCATAGACGAAGAGGGGTGGTCAAGCAGCGCTATTTGTGCTTCCGCTGCTTGGGGACTCACTTTGTACGTGAGTGCCACAGGACCACTAACTGTGGAACCTGCGGAGGAGCCCATCACGAGTTGCTATGCCTGGCGGAGAGTAGGGAGGTGCACGGAGCCTCGCCGGGAGGTCACCCCCCCTCTCCTAAGCCAGATTCGGGTGGTCGGTCACCCCCCCCTAGGGGGGGTGGGTCGGCCAGGAATCAGCGGTCGCCGCCCCCTCGGGGGGGTGGGCCAAGGGCTGATCCAGAGCACAACCCGATACCGTCGTCTTCCCCGCGGGGGGGGGATAGGCACCGAGACTCGGGCAGGGGCCCGGAGGTAGTACAGACGGGTTACGCGGCGTACTCGAATGCGTTGGGGGGCATGTTGCCACCCCCGAGTAGTCGCTTCTCCCCGCCTCTCGCAGAACGCCCTCGGCTGACGGCGCGCCCGCCACCGTTCGGAAGGATGCCAGTAGGCTACTTCCGACCGGCACGGATGTCACCGATGGGTCGGGAGGGTTACTACCCGGGTTGGGACCCGTATACTGGGACAGTATTTACTCCCCCTCCGGCAGGGGAGGAGGGAGGTGCCTCCTATTAGCAACTAGCAGCCTGTTCGTCAGTGGTGCCCACCCCGACAGTAACGGTATTATTACCGACGGCTAGGATTACTGTCAGGGGTACTGACGGACAGCCGGTGCACGTGCGAGCACTGTTAGATTCAGGGGCACAAGGTTGTATTGTGTCCAGCTGTTTTGTGAAAAAGCTGGGCCTTACATTAGAGCCATCACGGGATGGCGCCGTAGGTATAGGTGGCAATCGGGTGCCTCACCTCAGGGGTCAGACGACATTCCTGTTCGAGATGGGTGACACGGCATCGGTCACGCGGGTGAATGCCACGGCGATCGTTTTGGACGAAGTGGTTGGGGTCCTCCCTCAGACTCGGTTACCGTCTGCGGTAAAAGGGTTGACCAATGGATTGGAGTTAGCCGATCCCCACTTCGCGATCCCCGGACGGGTGGACGTCTTGCTTGGGTCTGACGTCCTCGGGAAGCTGCTCCGAAGCGGCAAACGGGAGCTGCAACCAAACGGGGTTGTGGCCATGCGTACCGCAGGTGGTTACGCGTTATTGGGCCCAGTACGGGAACCACAGCACTCAACGGATTATAGCTCCATATATTATGGCAGCGTGTTATCCGACGTCCTGCAACGGTTCTGGGCAACGGAAGAGCCACCCACCGCTCTTAGAAATAACCCACGTGATGAGGAGTGCGAAACATTCTATCGATTTAACACGGTGCGCCTCCCATCGGGTAGATTTATGACAAGGTTGCCATTTCTGTCAATTCGACCTCCGCTGGGGAGCTCATGGAGTCTGGCAGAAAAGCGGTTAGTGGCAATGGAAAGGCGCATGAAGCGGGACTCCAACTTCCGACAGAAGTATGTGGAGTTCATGCGCGAATACCTGACGTTGGGTCACATGTCGGTGTCCAGGGTTGACTATCGTCATGAGGAGCATTATGTGTTGCCTCATCATGCTGTTTTGAAGACACCTGACTCAAAGATTAGGGTCGTGTTCGACGGGAGCGCGGAGACGTCTAGCGGGGTGTCCCTGAATCAATGTCTCCATGCTGGTCCTAAGCTGACCAGAGACATTGCAGACATTCTCACGGACTTCAGGAGACACCAGGTTGTCTTCGTTACGGACGTACGGATGATGTTTCGTCAAACTGAGATTCATCCAGACGACCGTCGGTTCCAGCTGATATTGTGGCGAGAGAGCCCAGAGGAACCGATGGTCACGTACGAGCTCAACACAAACACGTACGGATTAAAGCCCAGCCCATATGTAGCCATGTGTACGCTACGAGAACTGGCTGATCAAGAACGGCTCCGCTTTCCCCGCGCGGCTGCTGTCATTGATAGGGACGTCTATGTAGACGACATTTGTACGGGCTCAGACAGTATTGAGCAGGCGCTCATCTTAAGGGATGAATTGGTGGCGCTCATGGCCTCCGGTGGCTATGAACTCAGGAAATGGCTGTCGAACTGCCCAGAGGTACTGGCAGGACTGCCAACTGAGTATCAACAAGACCCGCATTTGTTTGAGGATTCGGAGAATCTTCATGCGTTGGCCATTTTAGGGGTCCAGTATCGACCGAGTCAGGATGCCTTCACATACAGTTGTGAGGCCGAGTTGCTGTCGAAGACCTGGACCACGCGATCGGTCCTTTCGACTATCGCACGAACGTTCGATCCAACCGGTTGGATCGCGCCGGTCACGTTCATGGGAAAGTGCTTCATTCAGGAGCTTTGGTGGAGTTGTTGGTTAGGGACCGTCACACCAAGAATTCACACGCAGGCTGTAACACCCTTCTGGGCATTTTGCAGCGTGAATTTTGGATTTTATCGGCCCGCAGAATCATACGGAGCGTTGTGTTTCGTTGCTTGCCTTGTTACCGACTCAAGGCAGCCACAATGCAGCCACAAATGGGAGATCTCCCGGCCGACCGAGTCACGGAGGCTCGGCCATTTGCTGGCGTAGGGACAGATTTCGCGGGGCCCTTCATGGTCAAGACATCGCACCTTCGCAACGCGAAGTCGGTTAAGGCATATCTGTGTGTCTTCGTGTGTCTGGCGACCAAGGCCGTTCATTTGGAATTGGTGGCCGATCTCTCTACGGAGGCCTTTCTGGCGGCGTTAGATCGATTTGTTTCTAGACGGGGAGTACCGTCACTGATTCGGTCGGACTGTGGTACCAACTTCAAGGGCGCCGACCGGTGCTTAAAGGAAATTGTATTGTTTTTAAGTCAGAATGAGCGAGAGATTGGCACGGGCCTCGCCAGTCGGGGCATTTCGTGGTATTTTAGTCCACCTGGATGCCCCCACTGGGGTGGAATTTTCGAGGCAGTAGTCAAGTCTTCCAAGACTCACTTGTATCGGGTCATCGGCTCAACGATTCTCACCTTTGAGGAGTTGTCAACGGTGTTTTGCAGAATTGAGGCGGTCTTAAACTCGCGACCTTTGTGCCCGTTGAGCGCTGACCCGAATGACCTTGAGGCCATGACCCCAGGTCATTTTTTGATTGGCCAACCACTTAACGCCTTGCCGGAATATCCGTATACTGATGTCAAGTTGTACCGGTTGTCACGGTATCAGATGTTACGGCAAATGAGCCAAAATTTTTGGAAGCGATGGTCGCTGGAGTATTTGCATATTCTACAGCAACGCGTTAAGTGGACGGACAGGACGACCCCACCCTGCGTTGGAGACCTCGTTCTGGTTAAGGATGCTAACCTATCACCGTTGTGTTGGCGACGGGGGCGCATTGTTAACCTGATTACGGGCAAGGATGGGTTTCCAAGGATCGCAGACGTCCAGGTGAGGGACTCGATCCTTAGACGGGCAGTTTCAACTTTATCTCGACTCCCGGGAGTTTGAGCGGACCGACAACGGGTCGGTCCGGGGGGGGTGATTGTTTATAATCTACCTTCAGATTTTTGATTTTCTCCGCCTCGGTGCGACAGAGGCGAAGGGGCGGAGGTAGAGGTCGAGCGCTGGGCTCGGCGTGAAGTAGTTCGTATTGAGTCGCGCTGGGCGTCGAACGAATATTATAGTAGCCATAGAATTACGGGTGAAAGCGCACGCGCATTGATTAAATCGACTTGTGGAGTCATTTCGCGGCACCCAATTATACTAGTTAAGCAGTACGGTTAGCGACGCTGTGAATGTCGAACGGGTTATTGATAATATCATTGGTTTGCCTTGTCACGGGAGTGCTCTTGGGAAAGCACCGAGGCTTTTGTGGTTAGACTAATACGGAGTGAGTGTGGTGGCTCGCGTTAACGGCGTGGCTTGCAGCGACGTGGAAGAATCGTCCGGAACTACCAGCAAACCATCGCAAGGTCATATACACTCATTATACACATACACAGTTACACAACTTGCGAGGGGTCAAGGAAGTGAGACCGGCTCGAAGAAATGAGGTAAGGGTAGCTTTAAGTTCAGAAATTGTAATATTGTTCGGAGGCGCGTATCGCGTCTATTTGATCCCGTTAGGTCGGCGGCTGTTCTGAGACCTGTCTCCCATGGGCCCGAGATAAGGTTCGGCTGAGTCCTGGCGCGATCAGTACGAGTAGATGATGATGTACACCATACAAATTATAGGCAGTTATACACGCAACAACGTACAACAAAAATAACTTAAAAAATAAATAAGTTAAACACAATGTGCGGTCTACTAGCAAAAAGCGATTTTTCCGGAACAACTTTCAAAAGTTCGATTTCTCCAGGTCAGAACTGATGCAAATTAGTTTTAGTTTTCATGGAATTTTCTAAATTACCAATCACCCTCTATATACTTTTTGACAAATAACCGAATTAAGTATTCATTTTCTCTCTCCCACTCTTTTATTTTATCCTTTGTCCCACTCCCGCCTTCCGCTCCCAACTTGTCCCACACACCACAGAGATCTGCATTTGACGGTAGACCTGTATTTAGCATATTAGGCACGGATTTACACTTCCGAATTAACACGAGTAATTCCCTTGGCTTTCTCAAATTATAATTCTCCATTTTCAGATTTTGACCTGAACCGTGTTTCGCGATTTGTGTGGAGTTCGTGCGACGGAATATCGGTTTGTGTGCGTTTTGTATGGAAGCTTGTGCTATTGGGTAGGAATGGATAAAGTAAACTAATGATTGGAATACCTATGTACCGACACATAGCATATTAATGTTTTCAACTTCTGGAACTCAGGCCTCAACTCTCCTCTTTAAGTAAAGGAATGGGTGGAATGGAGGAAATTCAAATAAAGTCACTCCGATTTTTTTTAATCTGCTTTTATCAGTAATTAGGGGTAAAATGTTCAATATTTTCACATGGTTTTTTTAAATACAAGATGTTATAACTTTACTTGAAATATCTTACTGAACCGTTTACTATTCAATATATTCATCAGCTTATTGTTTTTAGAGCGTCAAAATGAGTTTCACAAAACGTGATTTTTCACCCCAGAAAAAAAGTTGTTTCCCAGCAATAGTTTTTGCGTTGGGCTGTTTTGTACAGGTTTTTTTTTATATGGGTTTACTCTTGACCTCAATCTTGCCCTATGGGCTGAGATGAGGTCGACGAGGAACGAGCTTACCCAGAGGAAGCCTATTTACTTACTTAAGGGTGAATTTCAACAAGAGATTTTTATGTGTCATTTCGGTGGATTTTTTTTATTTCAATGCTACCTACATATTTTTAATGACAAATAAAACTTTAGCCTATTTTATAACATTGTGCGTGAGTGGACATCAAATATCATCAAAAGTTACATATATATTTAAGGATGAATTTTTAAGAGTCCACTGAAATGAAAAGTGTCTACCGAAATGATAAAAATTACCACCGAAATGATATACTGTGCATACTAATCTAACACGAGTTATAACAGCCACCGAAATGAAATTATTTTTGTCCTCATATCACTGAAATGATAAACTTACTTTTTTGGCGGGAAACCGCAAGACGTTGGGACCGGTGCGTTCGCGCCGAGAGCTTGAGCCGGACTGATCAGTGATCCGAAGTGAGGAAAGGTGAGGGGGGCGTAACAACGCAATGTTGACATGGCTATTCTACTAAAACTTACTATCCTCTGAAATGATAACTTTTTTCCAGACAAAAGTTAACTGCCTGTCAAATCCATGAGAAAGAAGATAAACAAACAAAAATAGTTTTATTTGATCGAATGTATTATAATTTAATGATTACAAAATCGATTTAAATCCATATTACGAATGTATTTGCAGGGGAAGGTATTTTATGAGCGGAATTGGGTTCAGGACAGGCCACTGTGATGATAAAATAACACTTTGTAATTATTTTTTTTCGTATATTAATGGGTAGAAATCAATTATTTTTTTTGTCAAGGTAGAGAAGTACTTACGCTGTTGAGAAAAAATATATAAAATTAAAAATTAGCACATTGCACTACCGTTCTCAGGTTTGCCGTGTATTTTTTTTGCTTGGGCAATTCACCCTTAAATAGATTGGGGTTATATGAACTCGGGAAAGCCGACGCAGGCAGGGTGTTTCACTCCTTGGCTGTACGAATAATGAAAAACTTAGCAAAACGCTTCGTACGAATGTGTGGAACATCCACAAGGTATGGGTGATACCCTGCAGTACGCCTAGTCTCTCGATGGAAGAAGGGAGATGGTGGAATAAGCTCGTGGAGGATGCTTGATTGACGGCTTCGTGAAGAGTACGCGTACCTTATAAGGAGGTTGGTTGGCACGGGAGCTTTTGCCCTAGAGCACTGGGTTCGATTTCCGGGTCGGCCTAAGTGTTATTGGATTTTTCAATCAGGAATTTCTCAGTAGCAGCCGCAGAGGCCTCAGGGAATCGAACCAAGGACCTCATGCTCAGCTGTCACGCTTGCGACCACTAGAGCAAGGAGGCATTTTATTTTCTGGTATTTTCGGGCAATAGGGATATTTCTAATAAATAATAATATTTTATGTCTGTCAGTTAGATTATTGAAAAATATTAATAATAATAATTCCTTTTATTTCGATACACTAATAATATTTACGATACAGACAACTTTAAATTGACGAAGGTAAAACGCGTCAAAGATCATGAGTGGGGGCTTGTGACGTCACTTGTACACACAAATGTACTGTAATGTGACATCACACGAGTTTTCGAAAGACTGTAACTATCGTCTTCATTTTTTATTTACGTGAAAAAAGAAAAAACTTTTGGAAATCTATCTGATGGACTAATTACATTTTTTTGTCAACTATCCTATTCAACTCAGTGCTAACTAAAAGGTATGAGATCACACCTAAGGAGCTCGCAGCTAGATAATACCAGAAGTTCAGATCAATCTTCAGATTTATCCGTTACTTACAGGTTATCCCGTCGGGGCTACGGGTCCCGACGGGGCTGCAGATTGTTCGAAAGAGATACCGCGGGCTCGACACAAAGAGCTAAGAAGGAACATAGGCGGTTTTGACGTGATAACGTCTTATAATTCGATGGCCGGCTGCACGAACGAAAAAAGATGACGTCATGAGTCGTTACCTCGCTCTGAGGCGTTACCTCGCTCTGAGGCGTTCCATAGCAACGGCGTGTTGTTTGTTTATAGCAATGTAAGTGCTGTATTTTTTTATGACGTTGTCAAGTTCAAGTATCGCCAGTAAACCGACTTTACAGACAACCGATTTTTTAGTCAGTAGAAGTCTGACACTCCCTACCACTCTGCCCAGAGCGGGAGGAGTCATTTGATGATTTCCCACCCTCCAAAAGAAAAAGGTTACAGGTTATTTTGGTCCGTGAATAGGTGACCAGTTGTCCACCCGTTACTTACCGAGTATCCTCCGTGCCTCACGCAGTCGTAGCAGGTAGTTAGTGGCCCGAAAAGACGGACAACCAGTCTTACCAAGGGTATCGTATTACCCAGTACTAACTGGGTTATGGAGGTCAGATAGGGACGTGACGATAGACGTGTGGAAAACGACCAATCGTATTAAATGGTGTGGCGTTCGTGTATGTGAGCAGAAGGCGCACTAAAAATACAGGGGGATGTGCCTTCCCTACATTTATAACAAGACTATGTGTTGCCCTTAACGCCCTTTATGATGTATGTAGGTAGTACTTAATGTTATTTGAACTAGAGCTGTATTCACGAGAACACTGCCGATAAACTGTCCTGCAGTTTGGCAGAAGATGTGTATTATACCCACTCATGTAACTTTTTTGAAATAAAAATAAAAAAAGTTAAAATTTACATCTGATCTTTCGCCTTTCCTGTGATTGGTCAAATTTGGCACATCTCTCCGCTCCGCTCGTCTTCGCTTTGGTGGACGCCTACGCCTACGCCTGGGTAAATAAATGTTTCTACACGACCCAGGAATATATACCTTAGTTATAAGAATAGAAAATTAGTGAAGCGCCTTACTATGTATGTTCCTATCAGTGCAATATAACTAGTTTAAGGCGGGGTTGCAGTAATTTTAAGATTTTTGAACCTATAAAAATCGAATAAATAAGAGTTTTTTAATAAATAAAAATCATTACATAAAAATTGAACATACTCTCTAATAAATCGTAAAGATAGAAACGCGATTTAGAATGATCGGCTCGATACTTTTTTTTATCAAACATGACTCTAAATCACAATTTCAAACGTGTACTGCTAAGACATTTCATCATGAATTTATATAAAAGTTATATCAATAGATAGAACTTTTTATTTTGAAGTAAATGTTGAAAACATATTGTATAATTTCTTTATAGTTTTTCTCCAAGAAGCAAAAAACAGTCAAAAGGTGAATGGGCTTATTGGTACACCCCTCCAATAGCAATGAGATATACGTCGTTGGATAGCTCTTTTTAACTGAAACAATATTTACTATTACAGTTTTGTTGAAATGTTTGTCCGTTTTGAGTTATAGCTCAAAAACAAAAGTAAAAATGGATACCTATTAACGTTATAATATCTTAGTGTGTAAGCTAAAATTATATCAATGTCGTTGTATATAACGTAATTCGTAATTAACATAACAAAACATAACATCACGCCTGTAATTCCGAAGGGTTAGGCAGAGGTGTAGGTGCCTAATAGTAGGGACACCCACTTTTCGTCAGTTATGTTTAAGTCCCATGTAATAGGGGGCGAGCCTATTGCCATCAACCTGACACAAATCCAGACACCATGGCTGCTACCAAGAAATTCTTGAGGGAAACTCCAATAACACTTTGTCCGACCAGGGAGAATGTATGAAAGCTGGTACACCCCTCCAATAGCAATGTCATATACGTCGTTGGATAGGTCTTTTTAAATGGAACAACATTTACTTTGACAGTTTTGTCGAAATGTTTGTCCATTCTGAGTTATAGGTTAAAAACAAAAGTAAAAATTGATGATATTAATATTGTGATATCTTGGTGTTAAAGGAAAATAACACTAACGTCGTTGTATAATAATATATATTATTATGGTATAATAATGTAATTCGCAAATAACATAACATACCATCACGCCTGTAATGCCTAAAGGGTTAGACTGAGTTGTAACTTATAATAATACACCCATGTTTTCGGCAGTTATGTTTCCCATGTAATAGAGGGTGAACCTATTGCCATGAACTAGGCATAAATACAAATTCCTTGACTGATACTGACAAATTCTTGAGAGCAAATCCAATAGGTAACAATTTACCCGACCCGGGAATCGAACGCAGGGCCTCATGTTCAGCAGTCGCGCTTGCAACCACTAGATCAACGAGACATTCAAAAATTACCAATTAAAATGTACGTAAACAGATGAGTACTTTGTGTCGGAATACTCGGAATACTAAAAACTTTTTTTAACTTTGGTTTTTGAGATATAACTCAGGATGGACAAACTATTTCGGCAAAGCTGTCATAGTAAATATTGTTCCATTTAAAAATACCTATCCAACGACGTATATGACATTGCTATTGGAGGGGTGTACCAGCTTTCATACATTCTCCCTGGTCGGACATAGTGTTATTGGAGTTTCCCTCAAGAATTTCTTGGTAGCAGCCATGGTGTCTGGATGTGTGCCAGGTTGATGGCAATAGGCTCGCCCCCTATTACATGGGACTTAAACATAACTGACGAAAAGTGGGTGTCCCTACTATTAGGCACCTACACCTCTGCCTAACCCTTCGGAATTACAGGCGTGATGTTATGTTTTGTTATGATAATTACGAATTACGTTATATAAAACGACATTGATATAATTTTAGCTTACACACTAAGATATTATAACGTTAATAGGTATCCATTTTTACTTTTGTTTTTGAGCTATAACTCAAAACGGACAAACATTTCAACAGAACTGTAATAGTAAATATTGTTTCAGTTAAAAAGAGCTATCCAACGACGTATATCTCATTGCTATTGGAGGGGTGTACCAGCTTTCATACATTTTCGCCCATTCTCTTTTAGGCATTATATCGCTCGCGCGGCAGGGCGGGGGGCGAGGTCGTGCATACATAAAAACAAAGTACTGCAACCTCGCCTTAAGTTAGTATGTATGTAATTCCAAATACCTATAAGTGTGTACCTATGTAGGTGCCCAATTCATTTTTTTTTTTTTTTATCTTAAGTTTAAAGTTTTTGCATAGTACCAGAAATGGTTAATATGAGGATCGTTTTTTTTGTTTTTGTATTATGTAATGCATTATGTATGTACCATCTATTTTACCCATATAGAAAGAAAGAAAAAATATTTATTTGGGACAAGCACAGGAACTACAAAAAATAATAATAACAAAAAAGAATATAAAACTAAATAAGAGAAAACCTGTGCGAGGCCAAAAAGGCTCCTATCTCAGCATGATGCTGCGATAAATGAAAACAAATACCGCAGCGCTGGTATTCTGATAGGGCTCACTGTGATGTCACGGTCATATTAATTATTAATTGATTATATTATAAATTAATTATTTGATTTTATTTGATTTGGAGTCTGGGCCTAATGTGAGCAGCGCAGTGTCGCTTTACACCTCCTTTTCTCTCCGGTTTGCACATCTCCTCAAGCTGTTAGTTGGTTTAATATAATATGTTAACCAGCAACTATTAACCGCATCTTTCATCTTTCTTATATTGTACTAGCTTTTGACAGCGGCTTCGCCCGCGCCCGCGTGAAAATGTCGATTTTCCATACAAACTTTCATCTCCTATTTAAATTCCTTTGGGGTTGAATTTCGGAAAATCCTTCCTTATTCCTTGTCTACATTATAAAGGGAACCTCTGTGCAAAATTTCAGCTTTCTAGGTCCAAGGGTTTGGGCTGGGCGTTTATGAGTCAGTCAGTCAGTCAGTCAGGACTTTTCTTTTTATTTATATATAGATTCATTAGTGTTCTAAGTTACGATCATAGTATTTTAGAAGCTTAAGATAAAACTATTTCGAATTAGGTCTTCGTCTCAAATAAACCGTTTTTTACGAGAAATTTGTTTTATAATTTTGTTTAGTTTATACAAAATAGTAATCGTCACTGTACATCCCAGCTTAATCGCATCTCATCTCCACTTCGCTTCGTATATTTCCGCTCGCCTCTATTTTGTTGCATTCTTATTTCTTGGCCTAAAAGTGTACGTACGTAGCGTAGCACTTTGCTACGCCGCTACGCCGTAGCGTGCACTGCTACGGCGTAGGGCAATCTGTGATACAATAGCGTAGTCTTCTGCTGTGTTTATATTTCGGCCTATGAGGAAACTTAGTGGTGTGATTCACCCTGCAAAAGTGAATTTTCCCTTATAAATAATGTATCTAAAGCAATATTTTTTTATTTTAAAATGAAGATTGACCAGTTGATACTTCCTCACTATCCCCACTGTTGGGTCTAAAGTCACCTCTATATGAGTGGGCAGTAATAATTTATTCATCATCATCATCATCATATCAGCCCGGAATCACCCACTGCTGAGTAGGTATAGGCCTCCCCTTTTTTCCGCCACATACAGTCTCGATCCTGTGCGTCTCATTTATTGCTTAAATTAAATAAATTTCATCATCGTAATTGTATATGATGAGAGTTTGTTATTTTAATTAAGGGTAATTAATAAAATGATTGTTTTAACATATACGCTTTAATTCAATTTTATGCTGATTACACAAATGAGCTTTATGTAAGTACGTAATATCAAAGTCACATTTTTTTTTTGGAATTACAGAACAATTTACAACCTTATTTTATTTATCGATTGGGCTTATTTTACAATGATCGCTGAAGATGAAGTTATCGTAATTAGAAATGTGGTTTCACCAACTTGTTTTTAATTTTCATTTGTAAAAGAAAGAAATAAAATTATGAATTAGGTTGTTTTTGTAAATAAAATTGATAAAACCTTTTTTTGTAGTTAAACAAGTTGGCAAAACCTTAGAGATATTAATAATCATTTTATTTAACAATATTAAATAATTAGAAAATACTTTTTTTCATAGATGTGGACCGGATCAAACTTCAAAATATAAAATAAGTTTAAATAATTTAAATAAAAGTTTTATTACGAAGTTAATTTTAATGAATAACCACATCTTTTCCATACTTAGTAAACTGACGATTATTACCGAAGTTTTAACATTGACTTGTTTAATTAGTTAATTATTTTTAATTATCTTATTCATATTGACATTATGTTTTGAACATTCGATTAGCACTTACCACTAGATGACAAGCTCATATTTTTTTTAATAAAATTAATAAAAAAACAGCAACAATAATTTGCAACGAAATAATGATGTAAAATATTCTAAGAACAGGCTTTCATTATTTAAATGAAATAATTTTAGTTTAACTTCGAGACAGGGTAAAATTAAACTAAAACAAATAATAAATCTCTACACTTATTTTTATTATAATTGTTAAAGAACGCAAAGTCTCGATGTTGAATAAAAAAAAAAACATGTTGCTATGAAAATAATGCACTTATTACTAAAAAGTTCGTTTTAATATTCTTTATACTAAATTGGCAATATTTAAAGTGATATTTTATTCTCAAAATGGCATAAAAGTATAAGGCACGGTTTTAATATTTTACTAAATTTACTTAAATGTAGAAGGACGTCAACCCAGCTAATATTTATTATCTAAATGGTTATTTTATTCGCGAAAAAAGAAACTGCTTTGGCACTTTTTCAGTTCTTCATACATATTATGTAAACAAAAAACAACAGAAAAACTAAAGGTTCTCTTTTCCTCGATTGATATGTTTCAATAATTGGAATTTTCGTGTAAAAAAAGGAAATAAAAGGAACTAAAATAAAACAAAACAAAATATTATTAGGTTTTTTATTTTTATTCGAAATGTAACAATAGACTTTTTTTTGTAAATATAAAATCGTATTTCGTGATTGGATGGATTTTCAAATTTGGAGAACTAATGAAAAGGAAATGACAGTCAGTCGAAATTTTAGAGAAAATCATTGCAATTGTTACAAGTTCGATGTAAAGAAAATATAATAGAAAATAATTAAGTAATCTTAATAACTTAAAGTTTAAAATTAATAAAACTTTGGCATGTGTATTATGACCGATTAAATTTTGGGGCTGAAATGCTATTAATGTAAAAAATACAATTAGGTATATATTATTTACATAGAAACAAGATGGACATAAATTAAAATTAATTGAACTTATTTTTATTGTCAGTTCGCGCTTTGAGTATTATTATTTTTTTCTTATTTACATCGTAAAAATGCAGAGAAAAAGTAACTTACGAGTAAAAATTTACAAAATAATAATAAAAACTGTAAATATGTATACAGTTTTTTTTTTGTAAAAAATTACAATTTACAGTTTATAAATGACAGTCGTTCAATATTTGACACATTACGTAATGGGGTCTTTTATAATAGTTTAGTATTTAATTCAAAAGTTTTAAAACGCAATTTCAGAAATGAAAGTAAAAGTACAAAATCAAATTGTAAGTACAAAATGTAATTTACAAAAAATATCTCAAAACTAATGAGAAAAAATCGTCAGGAACAACTTTTTAAGTTTTGAAAACCATTTCTAACAATAAAAATGTATTTAACATTTTCTAGAGAACAATTTTAAGTAAAAAACGATGACAGGATAAAATTCAAAATTTTTCCCGAATTAATAATTTCTTGTTTGTTTTCAAAAATCGTATTTTTATAACAATCATAATTATCTTAAAAACTTAATTACGAGAGATCCTTTTATGGAATCAATTAAAAATTTGGATTCGCATTTAAGTAATTTGTTCGACAATTTGTAGAGGTTTTTTAACAATCAGACTGAAAAAACCCTCTTCATAATTTTGTCAAGATATTGTGACAGTTTTAGTTAAACTAACAGAAAAAAACACGCATCAAATGTGACTTTATTCTTAAAGTTACACTTTTATAATAATACCTAAGTTAATTTTCTTTACAATCTAGCGAAGTAAATCAAATGAATAATTCACCAAATTGTCGAACAACACAAGATCCAGCCTTTATACGAAAAATTAAAAAGAATAAAATCGTACATTTACCATCTAAATGTATCCTAAAATGATTTTACAATTGGACATTGGAAAAATCATATTCTTTTGATCGCCTATGTCATTTGGACGTATTACCTATTATAATATGATAAGTCAGTCGAACATTTTAATACAACCCGACTAGCCCAAATACTAATTTAGGCAACATTGTCATTTCTATCTACGCAATGGACACTAATCGTTTGAGAGTTCGTTCAAGTATCACATTCAATTATTTTAAGTCTATCTACAATTTTAACTAGTCCACTTATTTACACTTCACTTCATAGTTTACACTCATAGCCAACTTTACACTTTTAGTTTCGTCACTTTACGTTTTTAGTTTCACACTTTACGTTTTTAGTTTGTCACTTTACACTTTTGGTTTGTGATTTTAGACGACGTGTGTTTCACTTCTTTTGTTGTACGACTCGTCGATAGTGACGTTCTGTTTTTTGTTTTCTTTTTTGATGGTTCCGTACTGGGGAACATCTGAAGTGAGGTTTTGTACTGTGAGTATCTGATTGGAGTTTTGCGGCGTGCTCGACGATATGGGGCTACCGTATTGGTTGCCGTATTTGTGACGTGATGGGTCCTTTAGGATTGACTGGGGCTGCTTCGGCGCTGGAGTCTGGACTAGGTGCTGTAACAAAATAGGTATGTTAGAAACAGTTGCGCAAGATGATGAATTGAGAATGAAACTGGCCGCGTTCATGTCATCAAAATCGCGTTTAAAGATTTGCTGTGTGTCCATATTTGGCCGCTCTTAGGTCCTAAGCTCGGCTTAAAAATAAAAGTCAAATCTAAATTAATTTTATCGAGATATTGTTAAAGTTAGATATTGTCAAGACTTTCTTTTTAAAAAACCTTTTCATAAGCTCAAGTCTTAAGGTAAATCAGTTTCGATTCAAAATCGACAAATAAGAAAATTCACAACTAAATAGTCCATTTCATTATAGCCCAATAGAAATTGAATCACGTATTTTCTTACGCCATTTACACAATTACGTCTTGAGCGTAAAATGACAAAGTTTTAGCAAAAAGTTGAGGATTTTCGAATCCATTGAAAAGTTCTCGCAGATTGGAATTTCAAAGCTTTAGCAATGGAGAAGGAATTTGTTGTTAATTAATCTAAAATTATGAGATCGTTCATGCCTAACTGGTTATGTATAAAAACATTGAAAGCGAGACGAAATACTCGCAATTGGATCAAAGGAGCTTATTGGAGTAATTCTTGGAATTTTGTCTTTGTATTATTTTTATTATTATCATTAAATATTGTCATAAACAGGAATGGGGATTTAATTAGTAGTTGAGTGTGTCTGTTTGTCTGTTTTTGTTGGTGTTTTACTATCATAATAAGAGATCGGATGCGCGGTTGCATTTTTACAAAGTTAAAGTGAGGGCGCGTTTTAATTTTATTCTGTTAAAAAATGGCATTTCCATACTTTTGTACTTTTTGCCGGTAAAAAAACGCCCTTAGGTAAATATACATCCAAATATCCGATCCCTCATCATTGCACACGTAATACCAATCTCCACTAAATTAGTAATGAACATAACAAGTCATAGTTTTAGGATTTACAATAGCCGGCTACCGCCCACTTAATAAATAAGCTTGTCCAGTTTAATTCGTGGGTTTAGCCTCTGAGACTAATATCAATGTATAAGCGTCCTTAAGAATTGGAGAACAAAAAGCAATTTCCCCAATTTCGCTTTTTCCAATTCAAAATCTCCTCAAACAATACAATCCAATAGCCATACGACACACGATAGATATCCTATAGCAGTATCATCTTCAAAGCAAGGACCACAATAGCACATTGTGTTGTGCTATCAAAGGGCTATCCGGTGGCTATCTGTCACAATTTATCCGGTGAAACCTTAGCTCCTAGGTCGAGGATAGACCTATATGTTACAATTTGTATGGTAGATCTATGTCGTAGGTCGTAAGGTTTCCTTATGTGTGATGAAAAGGGTTTGAACATAAGTAAACTATTCATAGATCTGCATATTGTATTAAAAATACTTATGAACATAAATATTGCAACGTGGTCTAATGTAATGCAACCAGTTTAATACTTATTTTAGATTCACGGACAGACAGTTTTGTCTGTCACTGTCTTAATCTCTTGAAAAATAATATGTTTGTAAATTAAAGGTTTTAAGCTAATAACACTTGGCTGCATTATATATTATACGACAAAAAAAGTGAAGTAAAGTGATGCAAGGACTTTCTGCCGCTTGGAAGACATTGTCACTGGTGGTAAACAATGGTGAAATTGAGTTGTATCATCACTACTTAATATAAAACAAAGTCACTTCCCGCTGTCTGTCCCTATGTATTAGATCTTTAAAACTGCGCAACGGATTTTGATGCGGGTTTTTTTAATAGATAGAGTGATTCAAGAGGAAGGTTATGTGCGATGCCGGGGCGGGTCACTAGTATTAAATAAAATGATTGAGATAGTTCACGTGCAAATAGATCAATGTGTATATTGTGACGAAAATCAATAAAAATCTAATGTTTTAAAGTCTCACCTGTCCGCAGTTCCCAGGATGCAATACGGTGACATCAGGCGGCGGCACGGCGGCCATTTTGTCCATCCTCTGCCGCCTCAGTGTACCTCCCGCTGATTGTCTGTCTATAGGTAGAACTCTTTATGATTTAATGTATCTGAGCTCTTTTACAGCTAATTGGATGCGTTCATACTGGCGAAATATTCACATGTTTATTTAGAATTTTTTCATTTTGAATTCTATATTTCGCTATAAATCTGTTTTTGTAAGTTGAAGTATTTTATAACGTCAGACAACTTAGTTTTATGTGAATCTTTTGCAAGTGTGAACGCAAAGATCAAACAAATAGAGACTAAAATTATGTTTTTGAAGATATTTTCTTAGTTTTCTACCATGGTTTTGAGATTATTATAGGCTGAGTTTGCATTATATTTTGGGTGGTTTTCACTTCTCATAATAAAAGATCTTGAATTCTCGATAAGAATAAGACTGTATTTCACAAATCAGTAACATTAAGGTATATACTAATCTCCCCGTCGGGGCTGTGGATTATCGAAAGAATAACGCGGCTCCGACACAAGGGCGAAGAAGGAACATGGGTTTGGTTTTTAGTCAGTAGAAGTCTGACACTCCCCTTCGCTCTGCCCAAGAGTGGGGGCGATGATTTTCCACCAACCAAAAAAAAAAAAGATATATACTAATATCTCCCAGATATCTTTTCCCATTTGTGAAAATCATCGTAGAAGATTTTAGTGAAAATAATCGTGGTGTATTTTAGAAATCTGGAAGTCTTGGGGAGCGGTCTTTGTCCAGCACTGGGATTACGTAGGCTAACAGTATCAGTATTTTAAGGATATCGCCAGCAAAAAAACTTCAACTAAAGACAAAAACTCTCTCTTCAACAAAATCACCAAAACAACTTACCATCAAGCCCATAACTATGCGGCGGGCTGGCCATGTGTGACGGTGAGCCAGTCTGTAGAGCTCCGTTCATGAGGTGCGGCTTGGGGAGTGGCGGGCCGCCGTACTGCTGGGGGGGGGTCGGGGTGCGGCCTTGTTGCTGTGGGGGGGGGGGGAGCTGGTTAGTGCGGTGGAAGTGGCTAGTCTGATAGTATGGTCACTATGTAAGATATGCGATATACTTTATTGGACACTAAAACTGCTGAATAGGTCTTTGTGTTGAAGTTCGTCTAGCCTACGCACCAAAATGTGGTGGAATCGGCCACTGTGATGTAGCACAATAAATGTGTGAGATAGATAAATGGGATATAGTATTGGAAACTAAAATTACTACACAAATTAGAGTTCGTCTTGTAGACCCTGTATATAATAATAGTCCTGACCGTTTTCGGCCACGGCGGCCAATCCCAGCGGAGATTAGTCAACTGCGCGGGAGATATTATAGTTGCGGCGTGTGTGCGCAGGCACAAGTGCACTCTCTGTTCCCTTTTCTCTCATAGTCCTCAGGGACGGCAATCCGACACGACCGGAGAGAGATCAGGTGCAGGACCAACGGCTTAACGTGCGCACCGAGGCACGGGGGTATTATACCACCAACTTCCAAACTCCGGCCTACTACTGGGAAATTTCTAATGAAAAACCCAATAGCACTTTTTGCCCGACCCGGGAATCGAACCCAGAACCTCACGCTCTGCAGTCGCGCTTGCGACCACTAGACCAACGAGGCAGTTTAGATCCTGTATAATCAAACTTGGTCAAAGTGGGAGTATCTTTACAATGCTGGTAACGAAATAACGTTAGGTTCAGCAGAGGTGTACCTATTAGTAAACCCACATTTTGCCAGTTATCTTTAAGTCCCATATGATGGGACGAACCTATTGCCATCAACCAGGCACAAATATAGACTCCATGACCACACTACAAAGAAATTTCCTTATGGAAAAACCCAAAGAACACTTTGCGCGATCAAGGAATCGAACCCCTCGCGCACTTGCAAACACTAGACTATCGAGACAGTTAACACACACAACACAACAATACGTTCACACAAACATGGTTTGCTACAATTAAAATAACTATCAACAAACTGATGTCAAGTCGTAAATTCTTACCTGCTGCAAATATTCCCCAATGAGCGGCGGGTAGGACAGGTACCGATCCGACGCCATGTTGTAATAGGAGCCATCCATCGGTGGCATCGGACTTGGAGCCGGCACGTAGTTGTTCTTGCCTGATGGCGAAAATTAAAGAAATTTTGTTAGAAATAAAATATTTGGCTGAATTTGTTACAATTTTGATGAACATAGCTATTAAATACAAAAGGATGTTTATTACACCCAGCTGAACCTGAAGATAAATTCGAGCGGCTTATAATATTTAACCACGATATCCTGTAATCTATAAAAAGAGAATGTGGCACTCGGTGACTGCCGCGGTAAAGCTATTGCATAGCATTTTATTTCAATTATTTAATTTGACAACCTCAGTTGACAACCTTGTTATTTTCCGTAACCATAGCAACCTGGTTGAAAATTTTCGTTACGGAATTTCTGGAATCGCTCTCCACGCTCAAGGCTCGCCGGATAGAAGCTATGCAATAGCTTAATAAAAAAAAACTATTTTCAAACTCACCAGCACTTCTTCCCAGCGTACTATGTCCACTGATATCCTTATGTCTATGGGGATGCGGCAGAGTTCTGGCATGGTCTCCGTCGTACACTGCGTAGTTGGGAGGAGGGTAGTCTAGCGGGGGAGGGATCACCAGGCCCTGGTCATCCATTAGGAAGGCGTCTGTTGTCTGTAAGGGAGAACAGTGGTTAGTTTTCTTGACAGGTTTTTGGTGGTGATGATTAGTGTCCAGTTACAAAGATGGACATTGTTCACATTATTACATTCATAGGCAACTTCTAGTCAATTTTGTTAAAAACACGACAAAAAAATGCAAGAAAGAAACAATCGTTTGCACGACACGACGATACAGCATTAATGTATAAAGGTGTACCTTATAGTACAACCACATTTCGAGCCAATCGCCATCAACCAGGCACAAATACAAATTCCGTGGTGGCTGAGAATTTCCGAATGGAAAAACCCAATAACACTTTGCCTAACTTGGGAATTGAACCTAGCACCTCATACCCAGCAGTCGCGCTTGCGTCCACTAGACACGCTGTAGTTGAACATTGAAATTCTTAGTTAAACTCAGAATCACTGTTTGAGCCACAACCCTAAATCCATCGTCAAAACGGTATAAATCGATCTCTAGAACACCCCTTTTTTTTTTTTTGGTGGGTGGAAAATCATCGAATAACCCTTCCCGCTCTTGGGCAGAGCGAAGGGGAGTGTCAGACTTCTACTGACTAAAAACCAAACCCATGTTCCTTCTTTGCCCTTGCGCCGAGGCCACGTCATCTAGTACAAAAATCCGCGGCCCCGACGGGATTGAATTAATCCTCAGTTAAACTCAGAATCACTGTTTGAGCCACAACCCTAAATCCATCGTCAAAACGGTATAATTCGATCTCTAGAACACCCCTTGTTCCGAGGTGGAAAGTCCTCATGGATGTCCTAAGAGTTGAGGGGTCTGCCAGACTTTAACCGCCTTATTAATAAAAATAGTTAAACCTGGTTTAACTTACGCTTGGTTTATCTCGCATGCCGTTACTTTCTTTTGAATATTTTTGAAGTGAGATTGATGCGAGATAAACCAAGCGTAAGTTAAACCAGGTTTAACTATTTTTATTAATAAGACGGTAACTGTCTACAAACCATCCCAGTGTTCCCTTCCCATATTTGCACCGGGTTCATGGAAACTAGTGCGCCTACCACTATAAAACATTTCTTACCTGACTCAACATATGCCTCGTCGGCATAGACGGTACCTCAGGTATCGGAGGCGGCTGCCTCTCATCCTGCCCATCATCTTGGGAGTAGGTCTCCGACTTCTCCGAGACCGAACTGAGGGTCTCCCCGGTCATCGTGTCGTTGTATGAGGAGGGAGCGTACATCTCTATTGTTGCTGATTTTGAAGCTTGGCCGGCTTGTTCTGTTGAAGGTGATTGAGGTTATGTAGATAATGGAATAGGTGATGTAGAAAATGATATAGGTGGTGAAGAAGTGATGAAGCTTGAAGACACAACCCCATATTCACAAATGCTTCGGTTCAATTTCGATTGGATAAGTTAGTATAAAACTGCTATAGATAGACATAATATGACTTTAAGAACAAAAATCGAATTGAAGCGTATGTGAATACGGGCCTGGCATTTTATTGAACATAACCAAGATGATCCGATTAAAAAAACAAGATGGCTCCCATTCGCGGAGTATGGGGTTAGGAATATTTATAAACATGTATTTGTTGATGGAAATGCGAATATAATATGCCCTTACAGTATCGGAAACCGCTAACCAAACACTGTATAGCTAACAGCAAAGAAGTTTACAAAAAAATGGCATTAGCAGACAATTTTCTTTTGGCGAGAATTATTAATTTGCTTCTCTGTTCCCCCAAAGTATTTTGCCCTAAGCAGCTAATTTGTTTTTATGTTAATATTACACCGAAAATATCCTCTAACGTAAGGAGTAAATATTTGTCAAGAAATTCAAGTATCTTACTTATATGATGTTATTAATTTACTAGAAAGGGTTATGTTCTAACAAGGGCAAATTAATTATGAAGTAAAATAAGCAGAATTTTGTTTAAAATATTATGTTATTTTGTAAGAATTTATAGACATTTTGTCCTTTTGGGAGTAGACTATTCCCGGGAGCTACTGAAATATATTTTTGTTACTTTATAGGTCACGTAATAAACCCATTGCTTGAACACGTTGATAATATATAACTCGGGATTATAAGATGGCAAAAAGAGTCATTTTTCAACTGTATTTATAGACAGTGAAAATATTAATAAATTCTGTTGTTTTAGTAACGTAAAGTTTAATTTTAGGACCTCATTACTTTACTTTTTGTTGAAAACAGACATGATAAATTCAAAGTCGTTACAGGTACAGCCACTAACATAAATATGTTAAGCTAGGATATCAAGCCACCCGAAACTGTTAAATTATCCCAATCAACTTTGAGCTTAATATTTTAGGGTTAAAGTTGAGAATATATTGAAGAAATTTGAGAGACTGTAGTAGCTTCATGTTTGTGCTGGTGTCTGTACACTAAGCAAAAATTTAAACACGATATTCTCGAGAAATAACGTAACTTTAAGATGAAACCTGTTACTGTCACAATCGGTTCTAAAATAGGTACTTAGAAAACAACATTATAATTATTCTACTTCAGAAGAAAATCGTATTTTAATTTATTTAGCTACGTATTCATATTCATGCTCATTTTAACACACATAAAAACATCAAAATAGAACTAACTAACACAAAAGCGAAAATAAAACAGAAAACTCACCTTTCAATCGTCTAGAACGTCTTTTGAATACAAAACAAGCAACTAAGGCAGCATTGATCAACACTAAGACAACTCCAGTGATTGATACGTATATAACTACAGATTTGGATACATCAGCCGTTTCTACAAACTCGGTCGACACAACATTCAGCTCGCCTACTTCTGAAGAAGCTTTAAAAGAAGAGAAAATAAAAATAATTAGCAAAGAAAATAAATTAAGCGAAAATGTTGAGATGAGTTTGGTTTTGTCTTAGTAGAAAGTTTCCAAAACGTAAGATTTAAAAAAATATTAAAGTGGCCTACACTTGACCTCAATCTGGTCTTGAGAGATTAGGTCGATAATGGATGGAGCTAGCCAAATAGAAGCCACAGAAGATCGTTCCACGTGCAAAACCAATGAAATGGGTATTTTATTTATTCCCTTATTTTTAAAATTTTTGTTAGCCCTGCTTTCTGTTAATTTTTTGGTAAAAATATGAAACATGATGTTGTTTCTTTTACCCAAAAAATATGAAATGGAGCAACTTCCAGCTATATTTTTATTTTAATATAAAAAGAACAAACAGTTAACATTTGGTTAAAAAAATCTTCATCAGTCGTATCCATGACTATTTCAACAGTCTTTAAAATAATATCATGAAAAAAGCCAACAGAAAGATAAAACATGGTCTACTTTATTCAGAAGTACTCAAACAAAATTCATTTCCAGTGACACTACCGTCTCTTAAAACTGAAAAATATTGTCCCTAACAAAATTTAAGAACAACTTAGTATTTGAGTGAACTTTTCTTGCCGCCCTTGACTCGTAATATAATTTTCACGGTCGCTCTTTGTAGCTGAAAGCTTCAGCCTCCGTTTCAGTAGATATGCTTTTAATGTACTATTGAAGTACTACCTCGCTTCACAGTTTTTTGTTTTAAATATTTTAGCAGGAAATGGGAATTGCTTTTAGTGAAAATTCAGGAAGTTGTTCATTTTTATTAGACAAAAATGATATGACGCGTTTAAAATTTGTTTACTCGGAATAATAAAACAGGAATATACAACTAAGCGAATTAAATTTCCGGTCAAAAACAATCATAAAATTTAAAATCTAGTGAACTCAAAAACTACTGATACAAAGCCAAAAACATATCAACATTAGAATAAAAATCTTACAACTAACATCCAAAAAAACATAGATTCTAAAATGAAGCCAAACCTCGAATCCTCTTATTGGTCCTTTTATGAAGACAGAATCCGATCAGCAATACATTTAGGAGTATCAAAGCTGTTCCAACTATTGTACCAGTTATTATGAATACTCCTGGTACATTGTAGTTGTATTCTTCAGAAGAAGATTGTATTGATGAGGGGATCATGTCTGAGCAGCGTGGAAAAATTTGGTTTGAGTTAGGCATAGTGTAGTACCTTGAGGAACTCCATCTAGGGTGTTTGGCGTTAACCACATTTTAGTATACTTAGGATTCGAACCCTTTTGGTATCAACGTCGTTGTCTTTGTTCAAGAATAATGACACCATTAATTTGAATTTTAACACTAGACTTCTCTGACAATCTCAAATATAATTTGTATTCGTTACGCATTGCTGGGTGTCAAAGGCCTGTCTGCAATATTCATACATCTTAATGTCTTCTCATGTAATAACTGAGACGTTTATTTTCAAGCCTTTTCTTGTTTGACCAAATATTAAAATGTAAATTGTATTTTAAAACTTACTCAGTGTAGTAACTTTTGTGTCATCAGGTCTGTATTTGCTTTGACCAATTTTGTTGATTGCCATTACAGAGAATACGTAGTCTGTGTTTCGTTCTAGACCTCCGATGGTGAATGTGGTAGAATTTCTGGGCACCACATCTTCGTATTTGTAGGATTCTTCAAAGATTCTCCTGCAATAAATTGTTTAGTAAAAAACTAGGTTCTGTGTTGTAGACTTCGTAAGGGACAGAATATTAGAACGAACAAGACAAATTCTACGAAAGCGAGTTTGTCAGGTTTTAAGTATTTAAATTTTCAGTATATTATCAAATGAAGATACTGATACCTAAATTCTCTAGAAAACCTTTAGATCTTATGTAGTACTTATATAAAATGGTTTGTCACACGCTCAAACTTACCTATATCGTATCCTATACCAAGACTGCAGTCCGCCATCGAACCCGGGCACCCATTGTAACGTCACGGTGTTATGGGTCACATTCGTCACCAGCAGTGATATCACTTGATCTGAAACAAACATGGATGGTTAGATTGCATTATGGTAAAAAACTATATTGTCATATTAAACTAATTTCCCTGAATGCAAAAAACAAGGCAAACATCGATACTTTATAATGACAAACCCATTAATATTTTGTCATGAGGCAAACCTAGAGTGCCAAAGAAGTAATCTCTATGACTTTGAGATTGATGTCAACGTCCTTGACAACAAATAATAATTAGGCCGTTAATAATGATATGATGAAAAGATAAGAAAAAGAGCCCTGGTCAGAGAGAGGGAGAAGAAGGCCTATGAAAAGATGGTTGGAATAAGTTTAGATTGATATGAAAGAGAAATGTAGTTACTGATGCCGTGACGCCTGACAGAGGACAATGGAAGAAGAAAACGAAAACTTATTCTGGCCCACGCATTCGGCCGAGTTTTCCACTACTGTTCCCACTCCGTGTAATCTGGGCCGCGGACCAGAGGCCAGTTTCCCCCTAACCCTTGCGTCGACTCCAAGTAGAATGGGATAAAGAAAGGAAGATGACGATGAAGATCCTCTCTAATATCTATGTGCGTGTTAAAATGTAGTTTTGAATCCAATATCACCCCGAGATCCCGCAGTGAATACCTTCTTACCTGGGGCACTAGTAATATCCAGCTTAACGGACGTTGTAGAGAATCCCAAGTCGTTCCTTGCTCCACATTCATAGGACCCATAATCCGAGGAACTGACGTCACTGATGAGAAGCACTGAGGTGTATGTAACGGGGTCCAGCTTGTGGTACTCTGCGAAATACTTGGTGGATGTGTTGACGGGCAGCTTCGCTCCATTCTTGGACCAGGTGAAGTTTGGTGCGGGGGCTGATTTGCATCTGGAAGAAGAAGTGGGGTTAGTTTGATGTGGTTGTACATAATGTTTTTAATATTCTTGGTTACAGTGGAGTGGTTTCCAATTGGATGTATTACTTAAGGTATTTCTGGTTTAGGCGTCTGTGTGTGCGATTTTTTCGGGTGGACAGACTTGTAAGAAAATAATATAAAACGGTTATTAGCTTCAACATTTATGTGATAAAATAGAATAAGAAGGACTTCAACTAGGATAACAAAATGGCTGAGACTTGCAACGGACAAATTCTTGTATCAAGAATTTGTAACTACTGATGGTAAAAAAATTGATGCTCATCATTTCAGGCCCAAGCAATAAAGCTTTCAGTTTACTCAAAATCACTACCAAATAAATTACATTTTAAATCATTCTGATCCTTGAACACAGTATTAGACGCAGGTGTACTAAATCTAGCTGCCTGAACTAATCCATAGTTAATTAAATCGTAATTCTAACGAGCGATCCATAATTGATGAGGACTTGAGCAATGATATTCAGTATTATCAGAGCTTAAAGAGTGATTTGGGATAGATCTAGTGATCTTATAGACCTTTATGAGATTAGCATAATTACGCTTAGAATAAACAGTGCAATGGCTTTTATGCCAGTCAGATATGACACCGTTTACACAAGAGAACAAATCCTTAGTCAATCTTGATCATGAAAATCATCTATCATAAATTGGCCAACCGTTTAAGCATCAACCTTTACAACACATTTTTATGGGTAAAGGCGTGCTGGAGAGCTATGTTTATAGGGATACAAAGAAAAGCGTGTAAATCCTTAGACCAGACGGGGTTGTCTCTGATAGGCTCGTGTCTGATAGTTGTCGGATGTTTCTATATGCTTTAAAGTCGCGGATTATACGAATGGCACGATTTGCTACTACAACTTTTTTATAGTGCCGCTACAATTTACATGTAGGCATTGGTAATTCAGATAAGTGTGTAAGTCTGTATGTCTACCAGCTCAAGATTAAAAAAATAAAGTCAATTCTGGATTAAAAATGTGTGGGTGATAGTGAATAAAACGTAAAAACCAGACTAGTTCCAAACCTTTCCATTCATATATCTTTCCCCCCTGACAGTTCACGTCCTATTTGATCGTAATAACTCAGTCTTATCCCCCTTTTACCCCCTCCACCCTCTTACTGTCCCTTATATTCACAATCTTTTCCCTTTTATGATAAGCAGATTTTATTTGATGTTAAAAAAATGTGCATGATTTGAATTTTATTTGGTCTTAGAAAATTCGTCACAAAAAGGCTTTGGAATGGATCAATAGAAAAGGTTACGGGAAACGTGTAATCATTATAATTGGTGTTTTCCTATAACCTCTTTAATCGACACGTGTAACACGAAATGTGTGTTTTTATATATAAACAAACAACAGAGAAAAAGGAATAAATATTTATGGAAATAATACCCAAGTTATATTAACTGTTTACTTGTAACATAACTTTTTGCGACTCAATTGCCATTAAACGGGACGCAGAAAAAAACGCTTAGAAATGAATTGACTTGGTTATTTACATACTTACATATCATCACGCTTGTATTCACCGACGGGTTAGGCCTATCCATCAACCGAGCACAAATTCAGACTCAAAAAATCAACTACAATTTTCCCGATCTGGTAATCGAGCTCAGCAGTCTCGATCATGACCAACAAGGCTCTCGATTTGGTTATTTAAATTTACTATAGCTTATAATCTTCTTCTTATCGAGTGGGCAGTCCCATGGACGGAATCATCTTTTTATCAGACAATCACCTGATTGTCCAAAAAGTTTCCAGTTTGGCTTGAATCACCTGATTCAAGCCAAACTGGAAACTTTACACAGTATGCTTTTTATTTTTTATACGTGTAAAAAATAAACAACTAATAGTATCACTTACTTGCATGTCAATCTCCCAACTTGCCCCACATTCGAAGCCGACTTCATCAGACTAGGAGAGCTATCCAGCTCAGGCTTGAACTTCACGACCAGCATCACATCCTGCCTCGACTCACTACCAATACTATTGTCCACCACACATTGGAAGTTCCCCACATCTTCCCTGGTCGCTTGCTTTATGACCAAGGTACTGGTGAGGTTCCGAGGGTCAAAGGTGACTTGGTTCGGGCTGATTTTATAGCCTTTTCGTTCCCAGCGGATGTTGTCGGCAGTTAGGGGATTGCCTGTAAGGAATGTTTGGTTTAGGGGTGTTCTTTCTGTAAGTGCCTATCAAAACATAACGCCTGCAATCATCAAAGGGTTCGGCAGTGCTGTGTCTACTAAGAAATTCCTGGTGAAAAAGCCTTATAATAATTTGGCCCACCCGGAGTTCGATCCCAGGACCTCATGCTCAGTTGTCGCGTTTACGACCACTAGCCCAACGACCAATGAAGCACTCTAAGTCAGTAAGTGCCTATCAATGGAAATAAATTATACGAAACGATTTTTGATATGAGTTTTCTGTAAACATCACTGACTTATTTGACTCTGTATATTTGGTTCAATGGTGACCATATTTTTTACTAGATTCTGCTTTACTCAATAGACATAAGTAATTATAACAGTTAGTTAGTCAATCTATATTTTTAGTATCTTCAAATAGCTAAACACTATAGTCAATGTCTCTGATCTGATTACTCACCAGTCGCTGTACAAGATATCGAAGCATCTTGATTAGGACTCAGGACATCAAGCTGGGACACTGCTTTTATACTCGCCGGATCTGCAATAAAAATGTCACTTAGTTCTGCTTATATAAAGTAAAGTCAGTGGTAATATTATAAAGTAGGTTGTATTTAGGGGGTAATCTTCGGAACTAATGATAGAATTCGAAAAAAAAAGGATACATTATTCGTGGTTTTTATAGGCTATAAATTATTTATAGTTAAATTATGAATATTAGCTGAGCTATCACAATTTTTCCAGACAAAGTCGGGGGCATAATGCTGTATCATATAGACGAGTGATATTGATAAAAGCTTGTTTCATATTTACCTTCTACCTATTTTACCTTCAATAAAATACTAAGAAAAATAGGGATAAGACGAGAGAAAAGAAGGAAAACATCTTCAATAAATATCTCGTCGACCTAGTTACGTTACGAATCAATTTGCTCCACGACTAGATATGAACAAAATAATAACTCATCATTATGCCCTCAACAATATCAAAGGAAAAGACGTCTATACAGAAATAACTGCTACAATAAAATCGGCACAAAGTCTCACTTAGTACCTCAGTCCACAAGGTATATTAAATCAAGACAAACTCCGGTCTCCGCTCACAATTTTATAAACTACATAAAATGCTCCACTTCTACAAAGTATTCAATTTCTTGGAGGAAGGACCCGCTTAAATGAATTAACTATTTGTAGGAAGATGCAATTAACCTGCAGAATCTTTTGTAAAGGGGTCCAAAAATAGGTAGGTACGGTCAAGAAGTGGGTCATACTTCCTAGATACTGACAAATCCTAAAAATATCTATCCTGGACAATGATGACCACAGTGGGTACCTGAAGACGGTCATCGTCACCGAGGTGGGCCTAAGAAACGGGCGTGACGATTTGGACTCGTTCTTGAGTAATTAGGCAGAGATGGCAAAACACGTGGAAAACTGGAAAGAAATGGGGTGGGGGGGCTTTGCCTAGGAGTGAGACAGAATAGGCTATTATAGAATCGGTTGTACGCAACTGGTTTGAAATTCAGTTCTAAGATTTGACTACAAACAAACTAGCAAGGCAAATGAACACACATAACATAACATCACGCCTGTAATCCCTGAAGGTTTAGGCAGAGGTGTACCTAATAGCTGTACACAAGGTACGTGAAAGTTCAAACCAAAAGCTCATCAAAATATGACGCAAATAAAAGTCACTTAAAATTAAGTATTCCTTGATTGTCCTCCAATTTCAAACTCTTTCAAAGTTTGATCGACTCGCGCACAATATTGTTCATCAACAATTCTGTTTGCGACGCTATGAAGTTTAATATTGAGGGTATTATTTCGCTATCATTATGTTTCGGTAGCAGCAGAGGGCTTAGTTACGTCAAAGTTGTACTAAATGTTCGATATAATGTTATTTTGTGTCTCCTAGTATATTTTATAAGAGGCTTTGGGTGGCATTTTAGCAGCGGTGTATTTTGAATATATTGTCGTTTTGTCAAAATCAGAGTAAGAGGGGTTAGGCATCATTTATTCTCTTTAACGTCAGTCGTAAGTACCTACTATAATGTGGTTGTGGAAATAATAATGTTAATTGGGTTTATTGCATACTCTAAATTGGACATTTATAGTACCAGTATGTCAATGATCATCTGCCTAGTCTTTCCCCAACTATGTTGTGGCCGGCTTGCAGTCTAATCGGATGCAGCTGCATCACCAGTATTTTGCATGGGGTGACTGCCTATCTGACTTACCCTAGTAGCATTTTTGTTGGCATTTAGTTGGGCCACATACATTTTTGTTGGCATTTAGTTGGGCCACATACCTCTGTATGTGGCCCAACTAAATGCCAACAAAAAATGCTACTAGGGTACATAATCCACTTAGTATTAGGAGGTAATGTGATGTGTTTAACGTGCTTCCCAAGGCACGGACACAAATGGGTGGTCATCCCGTCAACCAAACAAGGCATGCGCTCTTGACCTTGAGATCGACGCGAGTGGCTATTTATTGAGTCACAAGCTCCCTGTATCATTTCCTAATCAATAACCTTCAGTATAATATATATTTTAAACGAAATAATTACTTACAATGCACAGAAACGCTGATATTAGCCACAGCAGCTCCCTGAGAGTTCACCGCTTCGCAAGTATAGATGCCAGCATCATGTCTTGACAGCTTCGTCATATTCAGCATACTGCCTTCTGATATGATCCGGTCATCTAGAGGAAAAGAAAAGGAAAATTAGTAAAACAGAACATTTCGACTGTAATACCTGAAAAGTTAGTTAGACACCGACATTTCGCAAGTTATGTTTAAGTCTCATGTTATAGGGGGTGAGCCTATTGCCATCAAATGAGCACAAATCCAGACTCTGTGGCTGTGACAGAAATTCCTGATGGAAAAACGCCATAACACTTTGCCCGACTTAACATAAAATTAAACTGTAGGTGAAAATTGTTTTAAAACTAAGTGTTTACTGGTACTTCCATAATATGTTCACGCTCTCTATGGTAATTGTTGGGTAAGCCAATAGCCCGTATACATACATTTTAGACAAACAACCGTTTGTTAATTTCCTAAACTGTTTTAACCTTATTCTCTCATTATGAACATTTCCTCATATTTGTTTATTTGTGGATTAACTTCATTGTTTATTTTCTTTCATTTTATTTTAATTGTTTTGCGAGTAGGTACTTCTTTTTTTTTTTTGAAAAACTTTGCCCCACACTAGGAATACATACCAACGAGAAATAATTATCTTTTACGCTTTCTGGTTTTCTCACAATACGCACATGATTCCGGATAATCAGAGGTCCGTGCTTTGAGTCCAAACTCGAGACCTATGGCAGTCCGACGGTCTTAGAACTAGGCTATCACTGTTAACTGTTTTATAAAACGGGAATATACCTAATTGTCCATTTTAAGTCTAATACTACAAACGACTATTAATTTACGAACTACTATTAATCCACTTATTGCCCTATTTTGGAAACGACGAAAATGATAGACCACAACCAGGGACCGTCCGGATACTCGTTGAAAGGGTTTTTGAAGGGGTTTTTTTAAGCGCTTCAAAAAGAAACCCTATAATACATGTTACACCTCCGAACGGGTATAGTAAACCCTGTTACGAACGGGTTACCCTTTCAACACCCTGTAACACTGTAACAGGGTAAGCCATTCCAACTCAAGACATTGTATTATGCACTGTTTACAATCGATATTAGTTTGAAAATTGCATACACGACCGCACGTGACATTCGTTCTGCGTCCGGCGGTCCGCCAATCTTGCGTGTACCGAGTTACCGACTTGCCGAGCGACTTGTAAACTTGGAAAAATAGCTAATATACGTATTACCAAGAAATGTCTTTCTGTGAAAATGCCACAGCCGAGGCGAGGTACTGTGCATCGTTATTATGTATTTGATGCATCAAATAACGCAAGCAAATGTTATTTATGTGGAAATGCCAGAAATGCAAGGTTACTATTTTTGTAAATATTGAAAAAAATTACATAAAATGCGTTCTTACGTATTTATTGCGGGTAGAAAAAATAAAAATGTATTTATATTATTTTATGATTTATTGAATGTATCACTGGGACTTAAACGTTATGTGTGTGTACTACTTAGGCCTAACCCTTCGGGGATTACATGCGTGATGTTATATTAATAAAATAATAATCATAAAAGATACATTGCCTAATCTACCTTATAAAATCTATGTATCATACCTATTTGCTACACTGCCAGGCTTCCAACGTTATTTTAACCATACAAAAATAAAACACGCTAACGTAAAAAAAAACATTTAATTCAATTAAAAAACAGAACCCTCTTTTATTATTTTTGGTTCTTTTAGTTGTATTAAAAATCATGATAGTAACACCCTTTGGACCTTATAAAATTTTGTTTGACCTTATAAAGTTATTTGATGATTTACCAGCAAAAAAAAAGGGTTTCATTGCAATGACTGAGGGTATATACACTCGAGAGCAATGAATCCGGGTCACTTAAAGAATGTTAAAAATCTTGGGAAACTAAAAATGATAGGTTAATGCAATAAATTGTATTTAATAGACAATGTAATACTCCTTAAATGAAGGTATTAAAACTTCTTAGTTATTGTAAAGTTATATCATAAAAAAATCAAATTTGAAAAAGGGCCACTTTCGAAGATGGAACTACGTAATTACAGCATTTGGTTTTGCTTTTGTTTGTAATCTGTCATTTATGTGGGTACATAAACCATGTTGATAGTGCTCTATATTCATTATTCAAGCTGAAGTTATGTCGCTTACGCCTGAAGAATGCACCAGAATACTTACAATGCTGGAAACCGGCCGGAGTCAGCGCGATACAGCCAGGACTGTCGGTGTGTCGCTGTCAACAGTACAAAGAGTTCTCCGACGTTACGAAGAAACTGGTTCTAACCTACGCAGACCAGGAACGGGCAGAACCAGGTGTACCACAGCACGAGAAGACCGATACTTGGTGAACACCATGCTTCGAAATCGCTTTCTCACAGGAACTGAACTCACAAATCAGTTTCGACGCCTCGGAGGAAGTAACCCAAGTGCATGGACAGTAAGACGTCGGCTTGCTGAATCTAACTTAAAACTTAAAACAAGTAACTAACTTAAAACAAGTAGTGTATCCTCTGTCATTTAGTTTCTTTATGAGGCTGTCCACTACTATGTTCCAGAGTTTTCCCGGATGCCAAATCACATCCGACTCAGAGTGGCCTACTGACCACCACAGCGCACCAACAACCAGCGAATGGGATGTGGCCAACAAGCTCGTAACTGCAGATAGAATAGAATGGGCTCTAAGGAGCTTCAAGCCTTTCAAATACGCAGGGTTGGACGGAATATTCCCGGCCCTACTACAATGACAACTAAAACAGGCAACCAAGCACCTAATACCAATCTACCGGGCCTGTATAGCTTTCAACTATATCCCCACACTTTGGAGAGAGGCAAAAGTAGTCTTCCTACCTAAACCAGGAAAAGAGGACTACACACACGCCAAATCTTTCAAGCCCATTAGTCTAACATCTTTTCTTCTGAATACACTGGAAAGACTGGTAGATCGACACTTAAGGGATGGAGCTCTAAAAAGCAAACCACTGCATCCTCAACAACATGCGTACAGGAAAGGCAGATCAACAGAGTCGGCATTACACATGGTAGTGCACAAAATAGAAACGGCTATAACAAATAAAAACTCAACACTTGCTGCCTTCATAGACATTGAAGGAGCTTTTGATAAAACCATACACAACAGCATTAACCACGCCCTGCAAAAATTTAGTGTAAAACCAGTAATAAGAAACTTGATCACAGAACTGGTTAGCAAAAGGGCGGTTCAGATAGTGGGGAATACTACCACAAGAGCCAAGGTAGTAAGAGGATGCCCCCAAGGAGGCGTTTTATCTCCACTTCTCCAGACCAACCTAGGCAAGCGCAGCTTAACCTAAAGATCGATCCGAGTGGCAGTTATTATTAAACCACGTTTAAACTTTGTTTTTGCATAATAAGCCGATAAACCACCCGTGACACAAATTAAAAATAAACAATAATAATGACAATATACATAATATAAAATAGATATTATTATATTGTAATAACTGTATAATAAATTGAAACCGTACAAATTTATTTATTTATTTATTTATTAGGCTTCTCAACAATGAGTACACTAAAATTTTTAATTACAAATCAAGCAATGTCACATATTTGATACATGCGAAAAATTATCTAAAAGGATGGAATCTGGCAGTGTATCATATTTGATACACTAAGAAAAACAGTAAATTACTTACGATTTCAGACCATTTTGATACTTGAAAGTAGCGTTTCTAAGTAGCCAATATACCTATTTGAATTAAACAGCTTTTGAAAATAATTTGACCTAATTATAATAAAATTTTTGTGTTTTTATCTTGCAACGCCCAGACGACTTTGGTCGGTTTGCTATTTTGTTTTCTACTGCATAATTATTTGGATTGACATATTATGATAATTTTTTTTTTTTTAGAATTTGGATTAAGTATATTTTGTCTTTTGTACCATATAAAATAATAAATGTTTTGAAAATACCTTTTGGAAGGTTTCTAGATTTTCATAAAGTTCAATGTATCAAATTGTACACAGCGCCAAGAATAGGGTTAATGTAAGATTTTATATTTGTTACTTCGCCTGATCTTACATAAAAAATAGCATTACCTTGGTGTTAATCTAATAATTATCGTAGGTAGTTATTAATACCTACTTACTTACTAAAATAGGAACAAATTAGGTATATACATGGGTATAAATGAACGTGGTCCGACCACTTAACACTAGAAAGACCATTAATTTAACTCAGTACTTTAAAATAATCACTTAACTGTCTTACTCATCTTAATTGTTAGTTCGCTTAAATGTCACGCATCATTTGTTGTCAAAATCGTAATAACTAAATAAAAACAGTAAGGTGCGCACGGGTACAAGTATCCCTCCACCTAGATGCAGCTAAAGTTTATTAGGTAATCCAGGGTAACACGAAAAAAAGCTTTTCGGGAAGGTAACCTCTTCAAAGGCTTAAGTCATTGAAGGGGTTAACCCCTTCACGTGGTTACCTTATTAAAAGTGTTAACCATTTCGCTGGGGTTCGAGGATGTAACTCAAACAAAAGGTAACACAGCGATATGAGTTACCCCATGTACGGGTTACCCTGTCCAAAGGCTTAACTCTCAAGCGGGGTTGTACGGTCCCTGACCACAACTATTTATTTCAGTTAAATACCATACTTTTCGAGGCTTAATAATAATTGTTAAACTTTCATAGACTATCAATGGTTTAATGATGCTTGATTAAATGCTAAATACACAATCGTGCTTGTTTGCTAGAATTAAATTATTTGGTTTCCGTGTATTTTGAATGTTACATTTATTAACGCTTATAGTAAAGATAGGTTTTAAAACTATTTGCTTATCTGTTATTGATTTGGAGCCATTCATGCGAATTTTAAATGTGCCCAGTTGATGGTAATAGGGTTGCGCCCTTTTTTAAGGGACTAGCGGACGTCACACGGTTTCACCCGCGTAGTTCCCTTTTCCGTGGGAATACAGGGATAAAAACTAGCCTATGTCACCCGGGGATAGTGTAGCTTTCCAACGGTGGAAGAATTTTTCAAATCGGTCCAGTATATTTTAAGTTTATTCGTTACATATAAAAATACAAATCTTTCCTCTTTATATTATTACTATAGACTTATGCGCCTACCACACGCTCACACTTCACCACAGTCTTGCCTGCGCGATTACACGGTGCACACAGTACATCGCGCGTGTGGTTGGTAATGGTAATACAGTTTTACCAATCATACGCGCGATGTACAGTCACCTGCAAAATTGCATGGATACTTTTAGTCTTTATTACTTGTGAATAGAGTTCAGAACTGTCCATGCATTTTTGAAGGTGACAGTACTGTGAAGTGTGAACCAAGAGTGTGGTGAAGCTTGAGCGTGTGGTAGGCAGATTAAACATCATCATCTGCCAATCATCAACATTCTTCTGCCCTTATTCCAATTTGATTTGGGCTCTTTGCATGTCTTCTTCAATACTTCTCTATAACTCCTCACCTCAGCAGTTACCTCTTTTCTAGCCATATCATCCTTCACACAGTTCATCCATCGTTTCTTTGGTCTTATATAATAGGGATGTGTCCTGGGTCAAAAAATTATGATCAGATACATTACCGAAAAATACTGGATACGTGTTTTTTAAAAATTGACGAAGATAAAACGCGTCAAAGATCAGGATTGGGGGCTTTTGACGGCACTACGTGGTAAAAAATGTAGTGCGATGTGACGTCACACGAGTTTTCGAAGCACTGTATCGTCTTCATTTATGGTTTACGTGCAAAAATAAAAAAATACGTGTCCAATATATTTTGGTAATCTATGTGACGGACTAATTAGATTTTTTTTGTCAACTACCCTATTGAATTACTGTGGGTGCAATATTAGGGTATACCTCTGCCTTACCATTCTGGGATTACAGTCGTCATGTTATGTTGAATAATGAAAATAATTTTAATATGAGATTTTATATTGTACCTACAAAATATTTGAATATATTATAAAACATTATCAAAAATGTTTTAACATTTCATTAATAAGACCTTCCAAGAAATCTAATTAGTGTTACTGTCGTTTTAAGTTTTTTTGTATAAAATAAGCAAAAAAAAAAAACTTTATTTCGCCTCCAAAATTACTATTTATTTTACTGTGTTTCTCATGAACCGTTTAATTTTTCCAGTTCCCAGAAAAGTAATCATTTTCATAAAAGTGTTCAGAGTTTCGTTTTCTAGAACTACGTGCCTAGCAGACTTTTATTAAACTAAATCTATTTTTCTATGTAACATAACATAATAGCGCGCCTGTATTATCCGGAGGGTTAGGCAAAGGTGTGCCTAGGACGACCACATTAAGCTAGGCATAATATGTATACTAGGAGTACATGACACCGTGACGTCTAACAGGGAAGAATAGAAAAAGAAAACGTGTTGCGTCGACCCCAAATAGAATGGTATAAGGGCAGGAAGGTGATGATGATGATGTATAATATACCAGACAAACTCAAGATTTCATACAAAAAAAAATTATAGGGACCTAGACAGACTACCTTCCTCACATTTTAACGTCAAAAAAAATCGAATCTGCTGTTTTCGAGGAAAAAAAGGGAATTATAAATCGTCGATGTCATCAAAATTTTGTGGTATATAATCATTCAGAGCTGCAACTGTCCCTAACGCAGCAATCATCATCATCATCATCAGCCTATAATGTTCCCACTGCAGGGACTCAGGCCTCCTCTCTAGGAGAGAGATAGGCAACACAAGGGCCGAGTGCGGGTTGGTAGATGTCTCATGTCTTCGAATTTTTTGGTTCTAAGACATGCCAGTTTCCTCACGATGTTTTCCTTCACCGTTTTGAGAGCAGCAATAGCTTTTTCATATTTCTATGTTTACCCTTTTAATGAATTTCTACTTACTTCCAGTGCTGTAAGAAGACTGTGTGATAGGCAGTCCATCCTTGGTCCAGGTGTATGTGATGCTCCCAGGGTTACCATCAGCTCGTAAGACTATGATCAGCGGCTCGTTTTCTACTCCAACTGTCGTGTAGGGTGTTGTTTCGTCGAAGATTGGCGCGTCTAGAAACAATGATTCAGGTTAGTATGTTTTTAATTGGAAAAACCATAGTGCGTATTTTTTTTTTGTAGCAACCGAGTCAATTGTTTGTTTGCTTGTTTTTTTAAAAAAACGTTGCTACATACTAGGAATGTATCGTGGGTGCGTTCATAACCATTTAGAGTTACATATTATACAAGTATATGTTCCGTGCGGGGATCGAACCCGCGACACGCAGCAGTCAATTGTTTGAGCCACTGCGCCAACCAATAATCTAACTGTAAGGTTTTTGAGGCTCTTCTGCTGGAATTGAGCACGGGAACAAATATGCGACTCCCGCATTCAACTCAAGGGGAAGATTTATACGAGTAAAACCATGGTTGGTTCTGACTTCTGCTGTCGTGTTTGAATTAGAATGCTGGCTCAAAAATGTGATGAATGAAAGGCATTTGTATGTATGTGGCTGAGATAAGAATGCTAAGAGGGATGTGTGGTGTAACGCGAACGGATAAAATAAGAAATGAATACACAAGAGGACATCTGAAAGTGGTAACTGAAAAGTTTTGTGGTATCGTGGTATGGACATGTGATGCCGAGCAATGAGGACATTGTAGTGAGGAATGTGACGGCTATGAGGGTTGAAAAAGATCATAGAAACCACGGATTGACTGTAGTAGAGTTACTTTGTAAGAAGGACCTATTGTTACCTTTCCTTTATCATGTATTAGGTGTTTTTTTATGTTTCATGAAAATCTCAACATTTCTTTTTTTTCTACCATCTAGATGTCAATTTTCTTTTTCGTTTCGGTACTTACATAACACTTTAAGCGGCAGTGCATCATGGACGCTCCTCTGCAAGGCCTCGTTCATGGCCTGACAGGTATACACGGCTCCGTTCAGCTCCTTAGTGATGGAGAGCTTCAGCTCGATTGTGGAGACTGTGCCTCCGTGCAAGCCTTTCGTCTTCTTTGGTGGTAGACCTGGGAAGAATGAAGAGATTTAATTTTCTGGAAGTTTCCAAACATAAACATCATGTAATTCCCAAAGGCATTGGTGTACCTAAGTAGTACACTGACATTGTGCCAGTTAAGTCCTATATAATAGGGGGTGAACCTATTGCCATTAACCGGGCACAAATTCGGGCTACGACTGAGAAATTTCTAAAGGAGAAAACACAATAGCAATTACACGACCTGGAATCGAACCCAGGACCTGAGAAGCTCATTAATAGAATAACGAGACAGTCTACGTTTTTAGTACACATTGAAATTAAACTAAGGCGTCAAAAGGTAAAAGGGAATGGGACGCCATCACCTCCTTCTGCGAAGCAGAGATGCTATTTTAATGTTTATTTTAATTTTCTGTTCAATTTATTTATATTTATCTCGTGTCTTGTAACGTGTAATTTGAATATGGGGAAACCTGAAATAAATGAATTTTATTTATTTAAAGGAGGTAGCGGAACGTAAGAGGGAGACAACCCTTCATGCTAGCCGCCACGGGAGACGCTTCAGAATATTTTTTACATGTCACTACGTTCAAGAACCAAAGAAGTAACATGTATAAATATATCTTATTCCAATCATTGAAAACTCTGTTTTAAACATTATAAAAAATCTTCTCTCCTCTTCGAGCCGGTCTGTATATACGGACCCTAAAAAACAAACCATGCAACCAAATATGTTTGTATAATTATAGCAAAATCATAAAATACTAGAAGGTCTAGAACAATTCCAGTAACAACACTAGCTACATATTGACAACTTACTAGCCCAACGCAGCCATGTACAGCAATCGATTTGCCACGCACGGTTAAATCACGAATGTGTACAGACAAGGGATTTACATGCAAAACAGTGCCAACACAGACCTATATTGCTTTGTTAAATTGTCAATGAAGATGGTTTGGGTCAGAAGGTAGGGTTGAAGTTTCTTTGCGATTTTGCTTTGGTCCGTTTTGTAAGTGTTACTAAATCAGAAAATTGTGCAGTTTTCTTGTCATTTTCCAGAGAAGTATCAGTTTTACAAATAAAAGTAATATTGTATTACTATTATTATTACTATTATTATTTATTATTATAAAAGTAATATTATATTACTTTTACCATTTTAAGTGCATAACATCGTCCTAGCCTATGTTAGGGCTCGTCTTTTAGTAAACCGTATGCAGTTGAACAACATTATTTTTTATAGGGCGACTGCATATTTGATAAAAGCTATAATATTATTAGATCAGCATTGATTATGAATCCTAGTACGTCCCACTCCTGGATTTCAGGATAACATATTACTAACGTATACGCGAGATTACATGAGATTATAGAAATCAGTTGGCGATTTCTTATAAACATTGACATGTCATATTGGTACTCCTGGCTGTAGAGATTAAAATAACACTGCAAATACAAGGAAGTTAATACACTTCCACTCACCTTGCACAGGTATCCCGTCCCGCCACCATGACAGTGTCGCAGGCGGGTTACTGCTGGCCGCGTCACAGAAGAGAGTTGCTTCGATTCCCACCTTCAGCTCCTCTGGTTCCACTCGCACTTTCACAGCCTCGGGGGCAACTGTTGGAGAAAGGGTATGTGAATAAGGTGGGTTTGGGTAGACCCTAAATAAAATTTTGGGCTTGGTGGTTTAGAAATCTTTGGTCAAATTATGTACAACTAGCTTTTGCCAGCGGCTTCGCCCGCGTGAAAATAACGATTTTCTGTACAAACTTTCATCCCCTATTCCCTAACTCCCTTAGGGGTTGAATTTCGAAAAATCCTTCCTTGTCTACATTTTAGAGGGAACCTCTGTGCAAAATTTCAGCTTTCTAGGTCCAAGGGTTTGGGCTGGGCGTTGATGAGTCAGTCAGCCAGTCGGGGGCGTATTACGACCTCTAAGTAAACCAGCTTGTTTCAGGACTTCTCTTTTTATTTATATAGATAGATGTAGATAGATAGTTACGATTTTAATAGATTGAATATGAACACTATACCACGCCTTTTATCCCCAAAGGGTTAGGAAGAGGTGTACCCTAATAGTACTCCCTTGTAGCAACAGTTATGTTTAAGTCCTACGTCCGAATTCATCCCCGAGCCTATCTATCAACTGGACATAAATCCGGACTCCGTGGTTTGAAAAAACTCAATAATAACAATTTGCTTGACCAGGGAATCGAAATCCCGAAGACCACTAGCCCAACGAGCCTGTCACTACAGTTTTTATTTCATAATAAAATTTACAGCTACCACGAAAGGTGTATTTTCAATGTAGCTGCAGTTACTAGCTCAAATAGAAGTTCAAAAACTATTTACGTAGTAACTCTTAAACTTTCAACTACGTACATATAGTTAGTGAAGTTTACAGTACTTATATGTAACGTAGTCAAAGTCAGCCTGAACCCAATTTGTGGGAGTACAGCATCAGCTGTAATCTTCAGTCAGACCTAAGTAAACATGAAGATATGACTTCGCTAGAATAGTTGGGGAGCTAAGATAATATGTTTTGTAATATCCCTTACGGTAGATTCCCTAGTTATTTTATATTCTACTAGCTTTTGCCAGCGGCTTCGCCCGCGTGAAAATGTCAATTTTCTATACAAACTTTCATCCCCTATTTGACTCCATTAGGGGTTGAATTTCAAAAAATCCTTCCTTATTCCTTGTCTACATTATAAAGGGAACCTCTGTGCAAAATTTCAGCTTTCTAGGTCCAAGGGCTTGGGCTGGGCGTTGATGAGTCAGTCAGTCAGTCAGTCAGGACTTCTCTCTTTATTTATATAGAAGACTAGCTTTTGCCAGCGGCTTCGCCCGCGTGAAAATGACGATTTTCCATACAAACTTTCATCCCCTATTTAACTCCCTTAGGGGTTGAATTTCGAAAAATCCTTCCTTATTCCTTGTCTACATTATAAAGGGAACCTCTGTGCAAAATTTCAGCTTTCTAGGTCCAAGGGTTTGGGCTGGGCGTTGATGAGTCAGTCAGTAAATCAGTCAGTCAGTCAGTCAGTCAGTCAGGACTTCTCTCTTTATTTATATAGATTTAGAGAACCAATTAACTTAAGTCTAGTTTCCGAAAACATCTAGGTACAATTTAAATGTATGCAGTAAAAGAGGGAATACACATACATACTGTACGATGTTGTATCGTGCCAAGCTAAGTGTAAAGGCAACCCTAACATCATATCATCACGCTTGTAACCTCTGAGAGGTAAGGCAGAGATGTACCTAATCGTACTTCCTATTTCGCGAGTTATGTTGAAGTCGTCAAGCCAAGAAACAGACAAAAATACAGACTTCCGTGGTTGCTATTGAGAACTTCTTGATAGAACCGAATAGCACTTTCTCCCAACCTAGAACTCATACTAAGGAGCTTGCGACCAACCATAATTATGGTCAAGTAATCACATAAACCTTTACGCCTGTAAACCCCAAAAGATTAGGCAGAAGCATACCTAAAAGTTCACCTACATTTCGTTAGATTTTAAGTCAAGAAATAAGTAAGAAATACTTACAAAAAACATTCAAAGTGACGGTCTCAAACAGGGGTATCTCAGTAGCGCTGTTGGTGGCCTCACACCTGTACTGCGCCTGGTTGTCGGTCACGTTGGTCAGGATTGAGATCTCCGCGGAGACTGAACGCTCAGTCGTCTTTGTTACCGAGTGGATCTGAAAAAGAAGAAGATTGTGAGTATTAAAAGTATAAAAACGTTGAAGGAATATATCGTGAGGAATCCGGCATGTCCATTGCAGGAACCAAAAACTCGATGATGTGACATGTACCAATCCTCACTGAGCCTGCGTGGTGAATTAATAGCCTATCCCTCTCATAGAAAGGTCCCGGCCCAGCAATGGGAACATTATTGGCTGATGATGATGATAATAATGATGAGGACCGACTATTGATTACATGTGATTGGTGTGACTGTTGGATTGTCAAATCAGAGGTCTCGAATCTCTCAGATTTTTCTTTAGAATCATGTGTAATTGTTTATTTATAGCCTTTGCTACGGTGAAGGAAAACATTGTGAGGAAACCAGCAAGCCTAGAGAAATATTTCTCAACGGCATGCAAAGCCAAGTTAAAAGTAAAAAATGCAACAAAATCGGTCCAACTGTTTTGGAGATTAGCCGGAATAAGACAACATACAGGCGTAGACCAAAATTGGAAAACATGTATGTATAGTGTTGTTATAAGTGCCGTATATTTATTATCATATTACCTATTGTGCATTCAGTAATTAATAGCTGTAATTTTGATATAACAAACAGACTTAAATTTATTTCCAGATAAATAATTAATTCCTCATTTTAATTATACGAGATTAATTATAAAATTAAAGCTCGATTGATTTTTCGCCCCCACAAACTCCTATGCAACTTTCATCGAAAATCACCGTTTCCGAGAACGTGATTACAAATATTTTAATATATATAAATTGCTTATTTAATAATAAAGGATTCATTATAATATTAAAAACCTTTACGAGTCAACATTCGCTTCAATTTGTAATATTAATATTTTCGACGCTAAATAATTTAATTTTCATATCGCAGCGCTCCGGAATCCGCTATTGTTCTACTATTAAGAATAGTTGAACGGACTGTTACGATTCGATATTAATACTCGATTGAGTTGTATCAATATTGATAACTGTGTTATTGAAAATATTCTACTCAACTTTAGTATCGTATGAGCTAGTTATGTGAGAATAGTTTAAATCGTTTAGTACTCAAACTCAAACCATTTATTTCAGTTGGACCATAAAGGCACAAGTTGGTAGCCGACTGCACGCAGCAGCAGCAGACATGTCGCAGCGACACTACTGGTTTTTACGTATTTCTATGAAATTACCTCCGTAGTTAGCGACATGAAGCTAGCGACGCGTCGTCCTAGTGTGTCGTCCGAACGCAGATCAGTAGTGCCCATAGATAACAGAAACAACAGGAGATATGCCCTTTAGTGAAACGACATGACGCAACGACGTGTCGTGACGACATGAAGCGACGACATGTCGTCTGCTGCTGCTTCGTGCAGTCAGGTACCAACTTGTACCTTTACAGACACTTTTGAATGCCAGAAACATCAAAAAAAGAAGCTACAGTCACAAGGCATAATAACTTTTTTTTACATCTCTCATATTCGGTAAGTAGGTCCTTATTACCCCCAAATGGGGCTTGTAGGTGACCAATTAGCGCTCCAGGGCATTAATGTCGCAAGAAAAGCCCTAGGGCGGTAAGTAATTTAAAAAAAAACACTTCACTCTTTCAAAAATTTCGCGTACATCTAACCATCATAGTACTGGCAATAGACATCATGCATTCAGCCCAATGATAAAAGAGGTCGCTTCGCTATTCAGCCTTGTCTTCGTATGAGTATACCGCCTGTGTGGGGGAGGCTTAATAGTCATCAATTTTAAATATCGAACGGCGAAGCTCAATATCGTTCTTGAAAAAAAAAAATTTTAAAAGAGATGTAAAAGGCGGTAATAGAAAACTTTACTTTCAATATTGTTTGTTTTTGGATTTTTTTATAATTACGTGCTAATTAGGAAAAAAACATGAGTTCTGCAAGTGATGAAGATATAAGCTGCACTCCCGATTCAATGAAAATGGAAGCTGAAGCAGCAATTAACAATATTTTGCCTGAAAGTTCTAAAGAGAGATATTTGAAAACTTTATTCTTGTAATGCCGGTTTTTTTCTTCTTACCTCATAATCGAGATGTAAAGCAGAGTAGTTAGCTCGGGTGTAAGCATCAATTGCACCCTCGAACTATTGGCGCCCTCGCTGCGCTCGTGCGCCTAAATATCTCGGGCTGCAATTGATGCCTTACAGCCCTTGGCTACTAATCTACTATTACTGTAGTTGTCCATTCAAAAGCGTAGATCTGTATGGAAAGAAACTAGGGGTCGCTACGAGTAATACAGTCATAATGGGTAAAAGTAGGGCTTCGGGTTGTTCCAAAGAGATACCGCGGCCTCGACACAAAGGGCTAGGGTACAAGTCTGATACTCCCACCGCTCTGCCCAGAGCGGAAGGTGTCATTTGATGATTTCCCAGCCACGAAAAAAAGGGGTAAGGGAAGAGAAAGACCAAAGAAACAATAGATGGGCTGAATATGGGTCAAGCCCGCCACACTATTCCCAAACCACTGTAACTCCTGTTAGCCAGAATCAACAGTGGCGACCACAAGAAAAACGCCGAGACAATGAAGCTCGACGAAGTCCCTGAGAAATGATTTAACTGTCTTGGATCCCGCACCGAAATTAATAATAATAATAATAATAATATTCCACAACTATCACACAACGCCATCTAGTCCCAAGCTAAGCAGAGCTTGTGTTATGGGTACTAGACAACTGATAAACATACTTATATATTTCTAAATACATACATATTATAGATAAATTACACCCAGACACAGAACAAATGATCGTGCTCATCACACAAACATTTGTCCTGGGTGGGAATCGAACCCACGACCTCCGGCATAGCAGTTAGGGTCACTAACCACTAGACCAACAGGCCAGTCAGGTTAATCAGAAAAGAATAGCGGAGGAGTAGGAAAAAACATAATTTCCACTTTCCTCCATATCAGCAGGAGACAGAACAGAACAAGGCCAATAGGCACACAGGGACGTATACAACTGGGATAAGCCCAGTTACCTAGCACCACGGATATTATTGATAAACAACAATAGGGTATTTTACCAAAAAAATCTAATTAGTCCGTCTGTTAGATTATCGAAAAATATCGGATACGTGTTTTTTGTTTTATCAAATTAATAAAAATTAACGAAGATGTCGATGAAACCTGTCAAAGATCATGAGTGGGGGTTTTTCACGTCACTTTGTGGGTAAAAAAGTACTATTCTTGTGACGTCACACGACTTGACACTACTTTTCGAAGCACTGTATCGTCTCTATTTTTTGTTTATGTGAAAAAAGAAAAAATACGTGTCCATTATTTTTTAGAAATCTATCTGACGGACTAATTAGAATTTTTTGGTAAAATACCCTATTGACAATAGATGGGCTGTGTAAAGGATGATACAGCTAGAAAGAAGGTGAATGCTGAGATGACGTGTTGAAGTATGGAAGAAGAAGACATATTGCGCTGACCCCAAATGAATTCGGATAAGGACAAGAGAATCTTGATGATGACGTGTTCACTCATAACGTGATGATATCTTCCTCAAGTTAGAAGGACTATAATTATTAACAACCAGGTATAGTACTATTAGTTTAGATTCATCTCCGAGATAGATAACATATTAATTGTTTTAGTAACTATCATTAATCGTTACCCCTACGTGATCATAACTGCTTGCAGAGTTTAGATCAATCTAATTGTAAGATACTGGTTCTTCTAAGTAACCATGGTCTTAGTTCATTATCTGCGTACAATTTTCCCATTCATGGTAGGGTCGGCATACAGTCTAACTGGATCCAGCTGAATACCAGTATTTTACATGGAGCCACTGCCTATCTGACCTCCACAACACAGTTCGTACCTACAGGGTACACTATTCCCAAACCACTGTAACTCCTGTTAGCCAGAATCAACAGTGGCGACCACAAGAAAAGCGCCGAGACAATGAAGCTCGACGAAGTCCCAGAGAAATGATGTAACTGTCTTGGATCCCGCCCACTAGGGCAACCCACCCAGGGGTGTCCTACAGGGTAATACGATATCCCTTAGTATGATTAGTTGTAAAAATTTAGGGCCACTGACTATATAAAACGACTGTCGAAGATCTTTAAACGACAGCCGGGGTCAACGGGGGTATCTAATGGTTGGTCATCCATCCAACCACCAACCTAAGCAAGCGCGGATTAACCTAAAGATCGACCTAGTATAGGCAGCTGGTGTACAGTCACTGAGACTCTAATCAAACCAGCTAGTAAGAAACTAATGAAGACCTTACCTTTTTATCATTCTTGAACCAAGTAAGAGTAGCCAATGGGTTTCCTCCCGAAGATATGCATGACAACCTCTGGACGGTACCGGCAGAAAGAGTAGTGCCTGGGACGTAGCCAGTGATCATGGGGGCCGTAGGTGGATCTGAAACAAGAAGAAGGGAATTTTTATTATTTAGGCATATTATAATATAACAAAAAAACATTGGTATAATTATAATGTGTGTAAATGTTTTAATGTGTATTAAAATAAGTAAACGAAATAATAATCTTTATTTATTATTTTTTTATTATACATAATTTGTTTATTTTGTTTGCGCTAAAAAGACGAGTCCTGTGTCCCAGTAGTTTGATTAATTTTTAAAACGAACCTCTAAGAGTAATTGGGACATTTTCTAATTTAAAGATGAAATCATGTCTAAATTTTTGGCAAGTCAAAAGTTTACAACATCTTTTTTTCTAAGACATTTTATCAGTCAAAAAAAACCTTATTTTAGTCCAATCTTACTCACTAATGAGCCAGCACAGTATCGATCCAAATCAACCCTATTATACCCCATTAACCACAAATTAGCCTGCCTTTTAAATTACGTAAATTAAAGACCCGAAACCCACCGCTTGAGCGGTCACCCATCAAAACACAGACCTCGTTACGTTCAACTTAACCGTGAGGATCGCAAACACAATTAAAGGAGGATCTCTTTCATTGCCCTGTCATTGCTATGCCGTAATTATGGAGTTAATAATCATTAATTATCAGTAGAAATGACAGGCTAGGTTGGTGTACACTTGCGTTTTTGCGATTGCGTTGTGCGACTTTTGGGTGATTTTTTTCGTGACTGAGTTCTGTTACTTTTGAGGCGAAAATCACGTTTTGTGGTAAAACTCAACGTATGGTACTGTTGGGTACTAAACGGGTCATGAAAGTAATTAAAGTAAAATTGTGATTTATTGATTGTGAAATATTTAATTTTGTTACTTTGGCCACCAATATTCTAGTTCTAGCTACTATACTCACGCTCACTCTAGTGTCTAGTAGTTTAGTTTTTTTCTATACCTACAGCCCCAGAACCAAAACATGATCGCTATGATATGGGAGAATAAGCTTGTGCCTTGTTTTGTTAAGGGTATTTTTACACACTTCATAAACTAGCTTTTGCCAGCTGCTTCGCCAGCGTGAAAATGTCGATTTTCCATACAAACTTTCAACCCCTATTTAACTCCCTTAGGGTTTGAATTTTGAAAAATTCTTCCTTATTCCTTGTCTAAATTATAAAGGGAACCTCTGTGCAAAATTTCAGCTTTCTAGGTCCAAGGGTTTGGGCTGGGCGTTGATGAGTCAGTCAGTCAGTCAGGACTCAGTCTCTTTTTATTTATAAAAAAATTTAGATAGATAGATGAAAAAAATATATCATGACGTTACTATAACCGCTTTCTTTTTTATAGGTACGGTAGAGGAAGACATACTGCGCCTACCCCAAATGAATTGGGGTAAGGGCAAGAGAATGATGATATTATGACCACTTTGTTTTTGGTTGTCTCGACTTAAGGACGCATTTACGATTGATAAGTCAAATCATTACTTTTTTAAACAAAAGTATGTTTATTAAATACAATGCTTCGTATTTTTAAAATGTTTTTGCTACTTATTGTAGGTAGATGTGCAAGGTACAATTCTTAACTATAAATATAATTTTAGATAAGTCCAGTTTCTCAATAAATGTACCGAAGTAAAATTTTTTCACTTCGGTACATTTATTGAGAAACTGGACATATCTAAAACATACTTTTGTTTAAAAAAGTAATGATTTGACTTATCAATCGTAAATGCGTCCTTAAAATTCTCAGGTGACAACTTTGACGCTCGTCAGTATCTACCCTTACAATTATAAATTATAAGCAAGGGTCTAGTCACGGAGTGGTGATTAAAATAATGGGTACAGCCCTAGTTCAGGGTTGCCACTAATTGGATACCATGTACGTGTTTGTATAACATTGTAATTATAGTGTGAGCTCCACCGAGTTTATTAGTTTTACGAAAATGGCAACATTTCCGCGTTGTGTGATGGTGTGTTATGTCAAATTTTGTTTCAGTGTAAAAATTAAATAATTTATGCGTGTGGTTTTGTTCGGAAATTATTAGACAATGTGGTATTGCAATGGATAAAGTCAATAGTTAAGTGAATTTTATTGTTTTTTTTTTATTTCATTCAAAATATTTTCATAATACATTTGATGATCTGTTCATACTCAAACACAAACTCAACTCAAACACACTGTAACCAATAGGAGATCGGACAATAAAAAAACTAATTAGTTCGTCAAAAAGATTTCCAAAAAATATTGATCACATATTATTTTTTCTTTTTTTACGTAAACAAAAAATGAAGACGATACAGTGCTTCGAAAATTCGTGTGACGTCATATGATAGTACATTTTGTACGTTCAAGTGACGTTGCAAGCCCCACTCCATGATCTTTGACGCGCTATAGCTTCGTCAATTTTTATTGATTTGATTAAACAAAAAACACGTTAATATTTTTCGATAATCTAACTGACGGATTATACAGAATCATATTTTTTTGAGTCAGTCCGATTCCCTATTCCAGTATTTTACGCAACGGCTTAATATGACTAAATGTGAGAAAACCCGGTATGTAATGCGCAAAACTCAATATATATTATAATGGGTATGGGTAACAATCCACGAATCAACCTAGGCAAGTGCGGCTTAACTTTGATCGACCCGAGCTTCTGTTAATTTTAACCCAAAAACGCCTCCGTTTAATCCAAGCGCTTCGTGTGACGTGACCTACCAAGCATAGTGTTACAACTTTTTAGAAAGAAATAATATAGATTTGATTTAAATAATCCTATACCTCCTTCCAACTTCTGTTCTCCTGGTAGTTTGTGGGACTTTACTGTCCTGGTTTCCTATCTCCAACAAAAAAAAAATGCAAGGTTCTAGAAAGAAATAATATTATTATAGATTTGATTTAAAGATTTCAATACCTCCTTCCTACTTCTGTTCTCCTGGTAACTCGTCTAATTTATCCCACTCAAAATAAACAAAACACAATCTAATCTATTCCAAAACCAAAAAGAAATCCGTACCTCAAATCAAGCCAGCCTTCAACCAAGTATATAACCAGCCGAAATAACTAGAGATTTATCCGATAAATAACCGTTCTTCGTATCAGATAACGGTTATCGTGATATTCCCGTCACGTGCCTATTGCAATCAGGATTCATGCGACAACCTTGGTGAAATATACGGGACGAAAGTTGGGGAGAGCCCGGATAGATTGTTTGAGTGACCTTGGATTATTAGGGAAAGAATTTGTTGTGTTTTTTTTGGTGTGTATGAATGTAAATGTTGATGGTAAGGGAGACCAAAGAAAAGATGGATTGTGTGCAGAATGATAATTATGAAGGAAAAATTAGTAAATGTGTGTGTGATAGTGTGACGATTAGGTAACAATGGAAAGGAGAAGGGAAAACTGGTTGTGCCGGGTCAAGGACAAGAAGATGATGATGCTTTGGTGTGTATATCGACATGCCCGTGTTCACGTGCACGTGTTATGCTAAAAACACACAAAACACTAAAACGCATAATAATAAATGCCTTATTAAAAACATACGGTTAAATACTTGACGTTAAGCTCTGCGTGCGAGAGTTTAATTTTCAACAGGGTTACAATTATTTATATGATTGTGTTATTCATCTTTTTGATAAAATTTTATTCAAAATGTGTAGGTACTTCCTCGTAAAGAACTAACTGGCATTAGTTTAGTTGGCAGGCATTAAATGTTAAAAATGACTTGCGTTTTATTCTTCAACTATGTTTTATTCACAAAACAAGAACGCGTACAAAGTGTACAAACCGCAGCGTCCCTTCTCAAACTCCACACCCTTATGTTCCCAACCACTCACAAAAAGTCGCGATCCTAATTTGCTCCCGCTCGTAAGCTGTTTCATGATACTCTATATTAACAAGAAAACAGAAAAGAAAACAGGTGACATTGAGCTCTTCCAGACTTATTCAGACACAGAATAATATTTATACAGAAGAAAAAGAACATTAGAAAAAGGACATTATATCGGCGTAACGATAAAGGAAATTAGACCAAAATGTGGTAAAACTGACATCATCATCTGTCGAGCCTTTTCTTGACCATGTTGGGGTCGGCTTCCAATCTGACTGGATGCAGCTGGATACCAGTATTTTACATGAAGCAACTGCCTATCTGACCTCCACAATCCAGTTAGTACTGGGTAGACTCAAGCGGTAATTATTATTGTGGTATTACTAACAGAAAGTACAGAAAAACTCCTGTTAAAAATAGTTGAAGAATATGAAACAATTTGAAAGTGATTGTCATTTGTCTAACCACCAAAGTCTGCTCCATTTCGCGAGTGAAAACGAACACACTCACAGACAAACTTCAACAGCGAGTGCAAGCGCACTCGCGAGCGGCATTTGTTTGAGATCGCCATACGTATGCCTCTGTGTGCGTACACCTGTTTTCAACGCTTAAGGCGCAGTTAACGGGGGAACCGTAAAAACGACCTGTTTTTCGTCGCAGAGTTAGCCGTATTGCTACTTATTACAATTCCAAAAAAAATACAGTGTATAGTCAAATGTATAGGTAAAAGACTTATGCAAAAATATTTTCTAAAAGTAATCAGGAACCTCGAAAAAAAAATCACAAAATCACAAAAAAATCACACGAAAAAACTTTTTCGTCTCGAAATGCTCAATATTTTGAGTGACAACTGTTATTTATTTTTTTACTATCAGAAAGGAAATTTAACCAACTAAAGACATATGTAAAAATATTTTAACATTACGGCGTATTTTTTTTTTAAATAAATTAAATCTGCGAACTATCGTTCATTTTGGCAGTCACGAGCATCAAACGCATCGCCATTTTCAACCTTATTTGTTTAGGCGATGAGTTAAAAGCGCGCTCAAGGTCGCGGGCAGCTAATGTCGCCTTAATGAGCTAGCCTTCTGTTACTAAATATTTACTCTATGTTTTCAGAATTCAAAAGTTCTTTGACCTTTTTTTATAAAATTTCTCTCGAATATTTTGAACGTGTAAATTAAATGCAATACCATTTTCTAAATATATTATTAAGTTCACGTTTCAAAAGGTTTAAGGCGTAGGTAGAATATTAGTTTTTGGAAATTATTCTGAATTGACTATGAGTCTAGAATAATAAAGAAACAAATTAAATGCAGTGGTATTTTCTGTAGATTAGATCACGTTCATAAAGGTTTTGGCGTAGTTAAAAATAATGTTTTAAAATTATTCTGGAGTGATTATGATTAGGGGATCGGACAAAAAAAAACTAATTAGTCCGTCAGATAGATTTCCAAAAATTATTGGACACGTATTTTTTCTTTTTTCACGTAAACTTAAAATGAAGACGATACAGTGCTTCAAAAACTCGTGTGACGTCATATGATAGTACATTTTGACGACACAAGTGACGTTTCAAGCCCCACTCCAAGATCTTTGACGCGTTTTATCTTCGTCATTTTTTATTGATTTGATAAAACAAAAAACACGTATTCAATATTTTTCGATAATCTAACTTACGGACTAAACAGAATCATATTATTTTGACCCTGTCCGATCCCCTATTGTAATAGAACTATCTTAAAGTTTCTTGAGAATATCATAAAGGTTTTATTTTTATGTGCTGACGTGGAGATAGACAAAGGAAAAAATGTATGGATTGTGAAAACAATGATAATATGAATGAAAAAGGAGTAAATGTTGACGGAGGACAATGGAAGACAATCAACATAATATGCACCGACCCCAAATACAACAGGGGATCGGACAAAAAAAATCTAATTAGTCCGTCAGATAGACTTTCAAAAAATATTGACCACATATTTTTTCTTTTTTCACGTAAACAAAAAATGAAGACGATACAGTGCTTCGAAAACTCGTGTGACATCATAATATGCTAGTACATTTTGTACCTTCATGTGACGTTTCAAGCCCCACTCCATGATCTTTGACGCGCTTTATCTTCGTCAATTTTTTATTGATTTGATAAAACAAAAAACACGTATCCAATATTTTTCGATAATCTCACAGACGAACTAATCAGAATCATATTTTTTTGAGTCAGTCCGATCCACTATTGGACAAGGGCAAGAAGATGATGCAGTATCCTGATCATTTGCTTATCCTTTTCCCAAATAAGTATATTGGGGTTGACCTTTCAGTCTAACCTTCAGATGCAGACGAATAACCATTACTAGGTTATAGCACTCGGCACGTAAGTTGAAACAAAATGGCGGTCGTTCGCGAAGCTACAATCATGAAAATAATTCGACTGAGACCCGATAATGTATTACAGATTGCATCCCGTAAGTTGAATTATGATCTTGAATTATCAGTTGCACATTTTCGTTCGAATCTCACTCTATTTTTGTCATTTTACCTATGCGGACGACCACCATTTTGTTTCAACTTACGTGCCGAGTGCTATAAATAGATGTCTATAGATGTTTTTCTGACCGCCACAATTCATTTACTGGGTAATGCGATGCCACTTGGTCTTTCTTTATCGAGAGTAGATAGTGCCTAACCTAGTGTCAGAGTTGTTATGCCACCCACGGGCCTCTGACTTGACTTTACATGCCGTCGAGAAAAATCTCTGTCATGCTGGTTTGCTCACGATGTTTTCCTTCATTGGAACGAGTGATAATTGAATTGAAAATTCAGAGATGTGTGTTTTTGATTCGAACTCTAGACCTATGACTTGGCAGTCTGCCTCCGTGGTCGAGAGGTTTAGGTGTTTGCCTTGTGACCCGGATGGTCGTGGGTTCGATTCCCATGGGAAGCATACTTTGTAAAGTTGTTTCCAGTTTGGTTAGGACATTGCAGGCTTGAATCACCTGATTGTCTGATAGAAAGATGGTTCCGTGCTTCGGAAGGCACGTTTAAGACGGTGGTCCCGGCCGCCAAATGGCGGTTGTCAAAACCATGTCAGAGGCCCTTGCGGCGGTTTAGAAACTCTGACACTAGGGTGTGTAGGGTCGTTAGACCTTACTACCCACACGGTAAGAAGAAGACCGCTACACAAAATATTTTTTGACGCTTATTTCTTGGTGATACGCAAGAATTTCAAGAATTTTCATGGAAGAGAAAAGCCAATTTCCACATGTTTTAGTAGGTACATATTAATTAGTACTAACTCAATACCACCTACTCTGTTGCCTTGATGTTTCAGAGACTAATTAGTTAATTATGTACACACGATGTTATGCTCTAATTCGGGGTAATTTAAGCACCCTAATTATATTGTTTGTTTTATATATAAATAAAAAGAGAAGTCCTGACTGACTGACTGATTCATCAACGCCCAGCCCAAACCCTTGGTCCTAGAAAGCTGAAATTTTGCACAGAGGTTCCCTTTATAACGAAGACAAGGAATAAGGAAGGATTTTCCGAAATTCAATTCCTAAGGGAAATAGGGGATGAAAGTTTGTATGGAAAATCATCATTTCCACGCGGGCGTAGCCGCTGGCAAAAACTAGTAATAATTAAGTGATAAGTTCGATAAGCTCGTGGCAAAATAATAACAGCTACTCGGGTCGATCTTCGGGTGATAATTCATTACACACAAACTTTCCTCCGTTACTCAGAAAGCACGTTAAATCGATGGTCACGGTTGACATTTGAAGATCTTTGCCAGTCGTTACAGTAGTTCTTGGGCCGAAAGTCTGACAAACAGTCTTACCAAAGGCCAAATTACGTAAAAAAGGAAAGGAAAAAATTACGCAAAGGCGAAAATCTAAATCAAAATGACTTATTCCACAATCCCATTACATAAGACATTCAACATACCATCACAACTTGATCCATCATAAACGCAATATTATAATAACTGATAAGAAATAAGCAAGAAATCTTACAAAACCTATGTAACAGCATTCCTGAGTGATCAATGTTTTTACATACATACATACATACTGGTAAAGTTATGTATAGGTAATAGGTATGTTATGTCATTAGATACGATTGAGGAAGTCGGTGCATGAATGAGTTTTTAGTTTGTTTGTGGGTATGTTCTTTGGAGATTGACAATAAAATTGATGGACTGATTTTGATAGGATTTGAATATCGGGTGATCACAATAATTGAAAATTATGGAAGATATGATTTAAGTGGGTGTGTAAGTTTATTTATAAAAAATAAAATAAAATATCTTTATTTCAGACCTAAGCAGTCCATACGTAGTTAGTGGTTAATAACAAACTAAACCACGAAAGCTTGAAACAGGGTAAGATTGTACTGAAAGTATAAACGGTACTTTTAACACTAACGTTTTTTTGTTGTCTGACTCCAAAACGGCTGGACTGATTTGAGACGGGACTTTTACTGGTAGATAGCTGATGTTACGAGTATAAGGAGTAACTTAATCTAGATTCTTGAAGAAGGTTTTATTTTCACGGTACGGTTGTAATTACTAACAAGATTCAATTAAAATAGAGAAGTAAGTAATTTCATTACAATGGGTCGATTTTAGTCATTAGAAGTCTGACAATCCTTTTCGTTTCGTCCAAAGCGGTAGGAGTCATTTGATTTCCTCATCATTCATCATCATCATCATTTCAGCCGAAAGACGTCCACTGCTGGACATAGGCCTCCCCTAAGTGTCGCCACATTGACCGGTCCCGTGCGTCTCGCATCCAGCGGATCCCCGCAACCTTCACCAGGTCATCGGTCCACCTAGTGGGAGGCCTTCCAACGCAACGTCTTCCGGTTCGCGGTCGCCACTCCAGAACCTTCCGGCCCCATCGGCCATCCGTCCTGCGAGCAATGTGCCCTGCCCACTGCCACTTAAGCTTGGCAATTCTTCGGGCTATGTCGGCAACCTTGGTTCTCATGCGGATGAGAACCAAGGTTGCCGACATATTTGATTTCCTACCATCAAAAAAAAAGGCTTATACCTTTTTTTTTGACCTCTGTACCCTTTTCGTAAAAACTCATAAGTCTACGTTACAAGTCATGAAAATTGTACCTTCACACAAATCAGCCTGTATAAAATAGACCGAGAAACTAGGTTGAATAAAAATGGCCGCATTACTTAGTGAAATCATGTCGGAGTTATATATTCAAGTCACAATAGTGAACGCATTAGTCCGTATTGGAGTAAATGTACATAATAATATGTACGAGTAAGTATGTATGTACATCACTCATACGCATAGTGGAGGGACATTGCTCTCTCGTCTACTTTTACAGTTGAATTTATAACATGAGCATAGCATTACGGCTTAGTAGGCGACTCAGGAATCTCGAGACAGGAATTTAATAATTATTCATGTTTTTGAGTGGTGTTTCGGACTATACTTTTTTTTAAGTAAATTTTGTACAGTCAGAATGAAAAACATTAGGTTGGGGTCGTGGGGCTTTCGGGACCGGGACCACAGCCGGGACCGCGGTCAATGTAATGTGTTATGAAGTACTAGGGTATCATAAGTTAGTAGGAGATTAATCATTTCTTTCGGGCTGTCACCAAATATAGGAGTTAACAGGAGTAATGAAATGTGTTATGTAGTACTAGGGTATCATAAGTTAGTAGGAGATTAATCATTTATTTCGGGCTGTCACCAAATATTATAAGAGTTAACAGGAGTAATGAAATGTGTTATGAAGTACTAGGGTATCATAAGTTAGTAGGATACAAAAGAAAGATAAGAAACTAGGATAGTAAAGTCCCACAAACTAGCAGGAGGCCAGAATGGTAAATTATATAGTGGGGAAATCATCAAATGACTCCTCCCGCTCTGGGCAAAGCGGTAGGGAGTGTCAGACTTCTACTTACTAAAAACCACCCATGTTGCTAGAGATACCGCGGTATCTCTTTTATAATACAATACCTCCTTCCTACTTCTGTTCTCCTGGTAGTTTGTGGGACGAACATGTGGGACGAACACAGGACACAGGACCTTATCTGTATTATGTGTCTGACGGTACTTTGACTCTAAAAAAGGATTCGTCCGAAACGCCACTCGAAAATATTAATAACAGTGAAATTCCTGTCTCGACCGGATCGGGCGAGTTACAGCGGCCGAGTCGCCTACTGAGCCAGCATTACGACTGTAATCCGCAAAGGGTACACACTACAAATATTATTGTAATATACACGCAAATCCCACCAGATAAGTTAAAGTCATATTTAATACTAATATACTAATACTATAAAGAGGAAAGATTTGTATGTTTGTGTGTGTGTATGTATGTTTGTAACGCATAAACTCAAAAGCTGCTGCGCCGATTTCAAAAATTCTTTCACCATTAGGAAGCTACATTCACCCTGAGTAACATAGGCTACCTTTTATCCCTGTATTCCTACGGGAACGGGAACTACGCGGGTAAAACCGCGGGACGTCCGCTAGTATTTAATAAGGAGAGAGCCCATAATATGTCTTAAATCTAGTGCCCGGAGGCTATGAGAAATTCCTGATGTTAAACACTTTGCCTGACTTTGGAATTGAATTCACAATATCAAGCGAAGTAGGGTCTGGAATCAATGAAGCAGTTAATTCAACTACAATAAAGGGTAGACATAATTCAAACCATCAAAAATGTAAAAACGTCTATCAGTTCAGCTTATCCCATAAAAAATAACCAGCATTATGTTATAACAGTCACCGTACCGACGAACCGTCTTCACTTCAATCGGGCATCAAACCTGCTACCCTGTCAAGTTATCGGTACCATTAATCATTAGGATAACAGGGTTATCCTCGGGAGAATCAGTTGATATGACGGATGGGATAATTTTGATGTTGATAAATATTTTATTGCGGTAATGTTATTAGGAATAACCAAACTATAATGGAGAAGTTTAATTGCGTTGGAAGGCCTCCTACTAGGCGGGCCGATGACCTGGTGAAGGTTGCGGGAATCCGCTGGATGCGAGACGCATGGGACCGGTCTATGTGGCGACACTAAGGGGAGGCCTATGTTTAGCAGTGGAAGTCTTTCGGCTGAAATAATGATAAATATGATGGAGAAGTTTCCATATTTTAATTGACATAACTCACGCCTGTAATACTCGAAGGTTTAGGCAGAGGTGTACCTAAGGCCTAAAACACACACAAGCGACGTAAGGCCTAAAACACACACAAGCGACGTAAGGCCTAAAACATACACAAGCGACGCAAGGCAGCAGGCGCGGAACAGACGCGGCGCAGGCGTGCGCCGCTTCAAAACGATTTCATACAAAATGTATGCAGGCGACGTATCTGCGTCGTATCTGTCCCACGCCTGCGCCGTGCCTTAGGCCTTAGGCCTAAAACACACACAAGCGACGTAAGGCGAAGGCACGGGGCAGGCGCAGCGCAGGCGTGGGACAGATACGGCGCAGACGCGATTTGAATTATATCAGAAGAGGCGTGGAGGAGGCAAGAAACGTTCAGATGCGATTACAGATTGGTAAATACTGAGCATACCGTATCACAAGCGACGTGCCCGACTGCAAGCGACGCGGCGCAGGCAACGAAACGGCGTGTCTGCGCCGCGTCGCTTCAGTATAATTCAAAAACGCATACATTTTGTATGAAATCGTTTTGAAGCGGCGCATGCCTGCGCCACGCCTGCCCCGTGCCTTCGCCTTACGTCGCTTGTGTGTTTTAGGCCTTATATGGTTCACCCACATTTCGCCAGTTATGCTTAATTAAGTTCCATGTAATAGGGCGTGAGCCTATTGCCATAAGCCAAGCATATATCCAGATTCCGTGGCTGCTACTAAAAAATCCTGATGGAAAATCTCAATAACACTTTGCTTGACATGAGAATCGAACCTAGGAATGGAATGGAATGTCCCTTTGTCTAGAGGTCTATTTGTTTTCATGTAAGTGCTCAAAACAACTCAGATGCAGCTGAATATCTGTATTTTACATGGAGTGACTGCCTATCTGACGTCCACAACCCAGTTTGTACCTACTGAATAATACGCTAATTACGTTAGCTGCAATCGGGGATTGAAATCAAACCAAAGATGACTACTTAATCTATATTAAAGTAAAATTATACATTAATTATAATCTAACTAGCCTAATGATTCCTATTCGATGTTGGAATACAGAATGAAGTACTACTTTTATTCTGGTTATTAGGTGATCTTCGATACGTGCATCGGAGTGCTGACTCAGTTCGTTTCTTCCGTGTTGAAGCCTTGAAAGTATTAGACGCTGAGTCGATGATTTCCGATGGTTGCGCGGTACGAAATGCTGCGTCGGCGTGCTGGCCGTTCCCATTATGCAGCGGCGCCTGAGTCGCGAATCAGGGTCGAGGTCGTAGGTAGCGCTGTACATAACATCTCCACCCGCAGATCAGGAACTATTTTGGAACTTTGAGAGAAAATGTTTCTGGAACTGGTCCTCTGGGCGTGTGGTCCTCTTTCTCTCTCTCAGGCTCCTCGTTGGTGTATCCGCTGGTGTCGGGTGCCTCGAAGCGTGTGCAGAACCATTCGTTGATATAGCTCAGTGATCAGTACTGTGCTATACTGGCAGGAGCTCTTAAGGGCTTGGTTCACGATGAGTTCTTGGGTGGTTGATTGATGGGTTATTTCTTTCTTACAGAAGTGGAAATTGCTGAACTTCGGGCATTCTGCCTCTATGTACACGGAAAAGTACCCGTTGGTTGCTATGAAGGGATATAGGGATAAGGGCTTGTTGGTTTTTGGTGGGGACTATAGTATGGATGGCTTATTATACAATTCATAGGCGGTTTTTAAAATTATGGGAAATCTGAATAATATTACTATCTGTTTTTCGATGAAGTATTTTCCGGGCCTGATGATGTCAAAGTATTCCCTGAGCTCTAGGCTTAGTTTCTCATCCTTACTGTATATTTTTCCTAATCTATTTACCATGGACCTAAGTGTCTAGGTCTATCATGGAATGCACCGTGCTTGATACTAATATGAAATCTAAGATATTGTCTATTCTGACTAATTCTAACATTAAACCTTCTACTATCTAGTCGCATATCTTAATAAAACTAGTCAAAACGTTTGGGTTCCCATCGAACTCCGGGACCACGCGAAGGGCCTTATAAATTGTGTCGGAGTCATGGGTTATTTTTAACTACACTACTACCTATGCTATTCTCACTATAACTATCTAAATCTCTACCGTAATTCATAGCACCCCAGCGAGCCATACAAGATGCGGACTCCTGGGAACTGGAGTTTATCGAGGGGTAAATTTTGGAAATTAAGTGGTTCTAGGACTAAGAGGGAAGCAACACAGGAACGATTCAAGTGTACTTACAAATTATTCATCTCTGGCTCTTTCGTGAATCGAAGTTTGGATTCTCCTCCCGAAACTGCAGCTGGACCGTAGATTCGGATATTCGATGAGGTACTTGGAAATACCGACAGCGACTATCGGAGTCAGCAGATTAACGATTTTTGGAAATCTATACCGCGCCGCGCACTGCCTCGAATATCCTACCGACTGCGCCAATTACGTTAGCTGCAATCGGGGATTGAAATCAAACCAAAGATGACTACTTAATCTATATTAAAGTAAAATTATACATTAATTATAATCTAACTAGCCTAATGATTCCTATTCGATGTTGGAATACAGAATGAAGTACTACTTTTATTCTGGTTATTAGGTGATCTTCGATACGTGCATCGGAGTGCTGACTCAGTTCGTTTCTTCCGTGTTGAAGCCTTGAAAGTATTAGACGCTGAGTCGATGATTTCCGATGGTTGCGCGGTACGAAATGCTGCGTCGGCGTGCTGGCCGTTCCCATTATGCAGCGGCGCCTGAGTCGCGAATCAGGGTCGAGGTCGTAGGTAGCGCTGTACATAACACGCTATAAACATTTACGTTTTCAACAAAAATATTAAACGCAATACGCGAATAAAAAAAACAAACCACTGCAATACTACTTATTTAAATACAGCTTACAGCACACTTTATTTCCACACTTTACAACTGAAAACCCCATAAAAAATCTATAAAAAACAGCATTTAAAAACCCATACAAACGCCTTTTTTATCTACAAAATATAAACACGTCTGTTGTAACAAAGTACATTAAAACGCTGAAATTTTAGGGTTGTCCTGCAACAATTACTAGCTAGCACACTTGTGTTAGCTAGGGTTGTCACCACAGGGCAGGAGAGTTGAGCAATTAATTCGTGCGATGTCCACAGACTCATTAGTTTAATGAGAGAAACGTGCTGGACGGCACATCCCTATTCGTAAGGCTGTGCACACAACGATTTAATTTTAGTAATGGACCGTTTTTTAGTACTGAGATTAGATGATGTATTTTGTTTTAGCTTTTTTTTATGTGTGTGTGTGTTTGCGGATTAAGTGTGTTTCAGTCTTGTTTGTTGATATGGGAAAATAAAAAACTTTTTAACAAAAAATAAAACCGACTTCAAAAAAAAAGTCAAAAATAAATCAGTTTCTGAAGTCGGTGACTTTTGTTTGTTTGATTTCATTTTTTTGTCACCGACTTCAGAAACTGATTTATTTTTGACTTTTTTTTTTGAAGTCGGTTTTATTTTTTGTTAAAAAGTTTTTATTTTTCACTTTTTAGTTGTTCACTTAGTTTAGTTTAGTTTAGTTTAACGGGGCTTTTATCCGCACTTAGCCTCTTGATTGGGCCATTGTGCGTGATGTTTTAAAAATACCTACTCCAACCAACATAGGTCGTCCCAGAATTGCAGCAGCCTTGCCAGACTGCTGCAGGCTTCCGGGAGAGTTAATGGGGATCGTAGAGTTTGTGCCCGGTGATCTGCTACGCTCCTGCACTCTAGGAGTACGTGCCGTGGCGTTTCTTCCGCTTCCATGCATCCTCTGCACAGTGGGCTGTCTGTTACACCTATGTTATGTAGATGTTTGTTTAGGGAACAGTGACCCGTTAAAATTCCTATGATTTTACGGAGTTTGTCCCTTTTAAGTTTGATGAGATTGCGACTAAACTTCATTGATGCCTCCGGAACTGCATCTTTTGTTTGCCTGCATCCTTCACTGTTTCTCCATTCGGTGAGGTGTTTTTCTGTGGTTCTTGAACGCAGCCATGTTTTTATTTGGGCCTGAGGTATGGGCAGTAGTGGTTCCGGTCCAAATACTATATTGCTTGAGCCTCTCTTGGCCAGCTCATCTGCTGCGTCATTACCCAGCGAGTTGCTATGTCCTTTTATCCATTGCAGGGTTACACTATTTGTGGTTGCAATGGATTGGAGTGCATTGTGGCATTCCAGTATTAGGACAGAGGTAATTGTGTTGTTTTTTAGGGCTTGAAGCACCGATGCACTGTCTGAGATGATCTTTATTTTAAGATCACTGACGTCTCTGGCTGCAACTGCTTGTGCCGCTCTGGTGATACCGATACATTCGGCTTGGAAGATTGTGTTTAATTTATCTAGGGTATTTGATATTGAAATGTTTAGATCATTCGAGAAGACGCCGGCTCCAGTACCGTGTGAGGTCTTGGAGCCGTCCGTATATATCCTAACTTCATTGATGCCAGAGCTATCTACTGCTTCTGCAGTGAGTTGGATGTCGTAACTTCTATCGAACACATGGTGGCATGAAGCTTTATCCATGGGCGCCTCAAGGAGTGGTATTTCCTTCAGAATCCCATGCAAAACTTTTGAGTGTGTTGTTTCTGTATTTACTTTCCACAGTCCGTTTGATCTTAGTCTTAAAGCGGTTGCCTGAGCTTCCTCCTGTATGACCAGATCCAGAGGTCTTAAATTTAAAAGATACTCTAACGCTGCTGATGGAGTTGTTCTCATGCATCCAGTAGCTGCTACACTAGCTAAGCGTTGCAGACTCTGGAGTTTCGTTTTCACCGTGGTCAGCTGAGTTCTGGGCCACCATACAACTGATCCGTAGGTAATAGAAGTAGAAGAAGTGGTTCACTTAATGTGGACAATGTAGTATTTTTTTGAGTTTTGTTGATTTTTCAAAAACCGCTTGTCCATTTCGATAAAAAAATTATGGGACCATTTGGGAAGTATACCCTTTCCAACAAAAAAATAATTTTTCAAATCGGTTAGCAAGTGAACAAACAAACGAACGAACAAACATAAAAAAAAAAAAAAAACAAACATCCGAATTGAGAACCTCTTCTTTTTTTAGAAGTCGGTTAAAAATGGAGTAGTGGATCATCATCATCATCAACCAATAATGTTCCCACTGCAGGGACTCAGGCCTCTTCTCTAGGAGAGGGATGGGACACCACCACGCGGGCCTAGTTGCGGGTTGGTAGATGTCACATTCGATTTTTTTGGTCTTAGAACCAAAAAAATCGAAGACATGTCGGTTTCCTCACGATGTTTTCCTTTACCGCTTTGAGAGCAGTGGTGATGCAATCAATCACACAAAGTAATGCGCCTGCCTGGGTTCGAACCCACGATTTACTGCTCGTAATTCGGGGCCGCCACCACTGGGCCACCTCAATATTCTTGAATAGCTCTTCGACACAGAAAAGAGCCTTCAAAATAAATAATATTTAAGATTAACGTAAGAAATATCATGAATTTATTTGTTCAGTGGGTAAGGTAATAAATTACCTTCGCATATTGAAAAATATTTCTATATCATTTCACAATTTTTACGTCAAATAAAGGCCTATATTCCGAGCTATATATCTATAATGACTGTATTCAACTGGTACCTAATACGCATATTCTAGTAGCTATTTTATCGAGAATATTATAATATTTATTACAGAGCCCGTGACTTAATAATAACTGCCACTCGGGTCGATCTTTACATTACGTCGCGCTAGCCTAGGTTGGTCTGTAGATAAGTGACTGCCCATTATATACCGAGTTTCCTCCGTGCCTCAGAAAGCACATTAAGCTGATCTGCCTAGCCTTTTCCCAACTATGTTGGGGTATGCTTCCAGTCTAACCGGATGCAGATGAATACCAGTATTTTACATGGAGCAACTGCCTATCTAACCTCCACAACCACCTTTAACAACTGCCAAAGATCTACATAATAATATGGTAACCATTTCCATAGATATCTTCTTTTAAATTCTTAAGAAAGACCTTAAAATGTTTTATACATTTTCAACAAACACCCTCATCATCAGCCTATAATGTTCCCACTGCACGGACTCAGGCATCCTCTCTAAGAGAAGGATGGGCGTATAATCTGCCACGCGGGCCCAGTGCGGATTGGTAGATGTCACATGTCTTCGAATATTTTGGTTCTAAGACATGCCGGTTTCCTCACGATGTTTTCCTTCACCGTTTTGAGAGCAGTGTGGTGATAATATAAATTACACAAAGTAATGCGCCTGACGGGGTTCGAATCCACGACTCACTGTTCGTAAGTCGGGGCCGCCAACACTGGGCCACCACTGCTCCAACACCCTACCTACATAAAACTTATAATAATCCGCTCATAATCAAATAAGATAGCTACAAAAACTCCGGCCTATTCAAACCGGCATGAAAACGCAAATGTTACGTACAAAAAGCGTTGTATAGTACACGGGGCAAAAAGGGGGTATTATCACAGACCCCCAAGAAAGGGGGTCAGTAAACAACATGTGAATAGGTTTTTTGCATCGTCACCTTGGCAGTGGCCTAAAAATGTTAGGCCTAAGTTTTGGTCTGAAGCGAGAAAGCGAATGTGAAAAGCTATTCAAGTATTCGCATCTAGCAGTCATTACTTCATGTTGATAAGCTGATGATGGAAGGTATGACTCCTTATCGGTTAAAAGTTGGAAGATAATTCGGATTAGGACCGAGAGATTGCCTAAAGAAAACTGCACGGAAATAAAAGTGGAAGACTAGGGGGAGGCCTCTGTCCAGCATTGGAACACTAAAGGCACAGGAAAAAAGGTTCGTGCTACCATTTCTTGCCAATTGTCCTGCTTGCAAATTATTCGAGAACTTTTGGTGTGAAAATAGGCATTTTCACAAAAAAGTCCACGTTTTGAATTAATGACACTTTAATGAAAGACAAAACAAAAGAATATTTAAACAAAGTCATGACAAGGTTCGAAACACCACGCTGCCTCCCAAAACGGGCAAAGTTGGCAAGATGTCTGCAAGGATAAAATGGGATTAGGCGGGTCACGTCAGCTGCATGCAAATCACCACATGATGACTGCCGTGCCGGAAGACGGACGGCGCCGCCGACGACGCGCGCCGGCCCAGAAAAAGGTAGCAAGACGATTTGGACGCATATCGCGAGGGCTGGTTCGGGGAGGTACGAGAAAAGAGCACATGGAAGGAATTGGGGAAGGCCTTTGTCCAGCTGTGGGATAGTACAGGCTAATAGAAATGAAACAAAGAAATAAACAAAGTTACGAATAAAATAACAAGACAAAAATCGTCCGGAAATTAGTGCTTATATAGACATAAATATTGATAGGAATGAAAACAGTTTTGCTCTGTTTTCAGGCTAGGTACTAAAATAATTACCAGTGTAAAGTGCCAAATCTCGAGTTTTACTCTCGTATTAAGATAAACGTTATCAGCATACGTAAATCTGTTTCCTGGCCCTATCTCAAGTTAGAGCTGGCCACTGGACCAATGATACATTCTGCTAATCTGTTGGACAGTGGACCAGGGAAGTAGATGAAGCGGGATTTTGAAGAATTAGGGTAAGTATATAGTCGCCTCCGCGTCTGTCTGTCTGTCAGTTCGCGATAAACTCAAAAACTTCTGCACTGATTTTCATGTTGTTTTCACCAATGGATGGACCGGTTTTTGGGGAAGGTTTAAGTATAATATACTAATTAAGGTCAAATTAAGGTCAAATCATATTATGATTTGACCTTAATTAGACCATATAACATTAGGAGTGGAATTCCCTGCCTGCGTCGGTTTTTCCGAGTTCATATAACCCTAATCTGTTTAAGTCGCGAGTAAACAGGCTTCTACTGGGTAAGCTCGTTCCATAGTCGACATCATCTATGCCCTTAGGGCAAGATTGAAGTCAAGAGCAAGCCCATTTATAATAAAAAGCTAAATGTCAGTAACATAAAGATAAACCGAACCAGACTTGTCAAAGGGTTTTCGTGTTCACCAGTTACTGGTTTGTTGATGTTTGGAGGTAGTCGTTCCACGAAAAATGCTTACGCTCAGAATTTTAAATACATTCAGTTGGTCCGGTTACTTTCTGTATGGGAAAAAAAATTACATTAGTTGTTTAAGTTGCGGTAGGGGGGTATATTTAAAGATGTTTTATTTTATTTATTTGTTTGCATAATATAGTTGACCCTTGTATAATATAGTTGGGAAAAAGGCTAGGCAGATGATGATACCTATAAAGAAATAAATCGAATTCTATTTCGTTCTATAGATTAACGTCAGATAATCCTGTAATGCTGTGAACACAGATTTATCATCATCACATTTTAAGTTCCCAATTCCCTTCAATGTCACAGGCCCCCCAATACGTCAAGATCTAATTAACAAAACCGCTGTCCTCTACACATTAGGCCAGCCCCTTAAGAAATGATTTATGTAGGGTAGATAGCAAGTTGGCTACTCCCGGCATATGTTTGAATGCGACAAGATTTGTATAGGAGTGTTTGTCTAACGGGTGGACTTTGGAAGACCTGGCTTTTCAACTAATTTTGGAATGTGAATTATATTTGCTTAGTCAGAAGGTAGGGTTTAGGTTGTGGGTAATTAGTTTCATGTCTTTTAGCAACTATTGATTAAAATCATAGGTCTAGCAGACGCTGAAAATGAAGTCCAGTGTTCAATTTCCAGGTCGATTAACGCATGCATAATGTATTTACGTGATGTTAGTATCTAATAGCAGAACATAAACTCGCCGGAAAAACCTACTAGTACGTACAACTACTTTATAACATGAAAATTGGCGATTTCAGTTAAATGTTCTAATGAAAAAATAAAATATTTTTCTATTAGTTCGTTATATTTTAGATTTGAATAACAGGGTAAAAAACTACTTAATTTTAAACGTTTAGTAACCCAAATAACACAGTGTAAAGAAAATTATTTTTCACTTATTATTTTCGCATTTAATAACTAGAACGTAGCAAAAACAGTCTAGACAGACGCAAAACACTTTATTTCTAATTATTTCAGTATTACATTCACATTTTAGTTGATATAATACAAAGTACTTAAATAGTATAATAACATAGTAAAGAAAGGAACTTACTATTCCTTTTGATCCAGTTTTCCTTTATACAATTAGTGGAGCCTAATTTAAATTACAATTATTCGCCCTAAATACAAGTCATAATGTACCTAATGTAGGGGTAGACTAAAAATAACAAAGGTTAGGACCACGCTTTGTTGGAAAATGAGCGAGAAATGAGCGAGGTTTGCTATAGCAAGAGTTGTGTCCAAGATTCCCTTTAAATGTATTGTAGACAAAGTAGGCTATGGTGAGCTTCGTAACTTTGACATACGATTTTAGTCTTGCAGCTTTCATAATTATCAATATTGTTATTAGAGAATCTTGATGAAAACATCTTGAGGAAACCGGCACGTCACACACAACATGTGACATGTGATTCGGGTTAGTAGATGTCCCGCGCATGTGACATCTATTACCCGCAATGGGCCGTGTTGCTTATTACAGCTAACATACTCTCTATGTGAAGAAGAGTATCCCAACAGTGGGAATATTATAGGCTTAATACGTAAACCTACACCTTTAAAGAAACATATATTGACACCAAACCCACGACGCACAAAAATATCCTATTCATCCAACTCAAGGCCAGAACCAGCTTGTCAAACACCAAACACCTCCAGGCGAACCCTTTCACTCGCACTAAAACGCAGTCATTTCATCTGACGACGCGACCTGACCTCAAATACAAAATGGCGGCCGAATTAAACATTCAGAAGCTACACTACAGTTATGGTAATGACGGATGTAAAATAACAGCTTTTTGAAATGTGACAAAAAGGTATGTTATGTAGTTGGCTAGGGGAGGGCCTAATATGTCAACTTTGGGTAGGTAAATAGGTCTTTGAACCTTTGCTGGTTTGTGAAGTTTCTGTGGGTGGAAATTTCAGGTACCTAGTTTTTCTGTTCTATCTTTGGTTTAGGAAGTAGCTAGTTCAAATAAATACATTTTTTTTTTGTGAATTGCATCTCGCAATTTATCCTAGAGAGGATGGGTTAAAATATCTACTTCCAAAAGCCGCCGAGGTCAGCTCAAATGAAAAAAGGGAGAAAAAATATATTTGTCTATATACCATCATTCGCGAAGGTTTAGACAGAAATGTCATGGGTATTTCAACGGTTATGTTTAAGTACCAATATAATAAGGGTCGACCTATTGTCATCAACCGCGCATCATACATTCAGACTCCCGGCTGTAACTGACAAATTTATTTTAGAAGAACGGCGAATAGTACAAGTGGTGTAAGCCTGTCATTAATTGTTGCACTTATAAATTTAGCTATAACCCCACTTATACTTATAAACCCGACTTAGAAATCAAGCCTAAAACTGCAAATTCAGTAGTAAAAGTTGCGACATAGCTAAAAGCTTTCATTGTAAACAGGAACGAAGTATGAATAAACAAAAATACAGTTTAAACAATTATAAACCCAATCACTTCTACCTAAAGCACAAAATCGCATGACGTAAGTTCACTTCAGAATTTTTTCGCATAATAATTTAAAATATACTTAACAAAAATCTCACACACAACTTTTTCCCAATTTAAAACCTAACACACACACATAGGCCCCCATTTCCTTCAGCCCGCAAAAACCTGGGCTACGCAAACTTTAAACCACTAAAAAAACGACGGAATAAATCCGTTGCTAGAAAGAGATGGCAAATTAAACTGTGTACGAGGGAAAGAGAAAGAACGAGCAGTTTAAAAAGCTGTTTAATCCAACCTAGGGTTTATCGCGTTAGGCCGACGGAAAAAATACAGGGTGTAATGAATTTACAGTCTAGGGTTCTGTAGGATAAAAAGAGAGAGATCGATTGGGTTTTGATATTTTGTTTTGTTTTTTTTTTTTGGCTTTTAGCTCAGATTATGGAGAGAAAATAAGTAAAATGAGTCGTGTTTTAACTGTATTTATTGTATTGTGCCGAAGATAATTCAGTACCTGTTTTTTAGTGTAACATACCATCAATTAAACATTAATAGAAGTAGCAGTTGCGACATCATTGAAGGCTTGAATTTTATCCAAAAATATGTAAAAATAGAAGCTTTTTTTTTTGCAAATACATCATTAAATACGGGCTCATAGAATTCCCTTTCCTATAGTAAACACCCACACATATTACATTCAACGTCTGTCACTAGGGAAACAGGTGGCCTCAGTTCCGCAAATCACGGTAAACTTTGCGAAACTAAAACAAAAGTAATTCATCATTCTCAAATCCCACCTTGCAAAAGCCCAATATATTATGTATGTATCCAAAACTACCACAATGGATTACACAATTTCCCTACTGAACCCCAAAATGGCGGCAGCGGCCGTGACGTCAGCTGCGTTTCCGGTTCCGCAAATATTATGATAATTCGCACAGACCGGACGTTTTGTCCGTTGTTTATATAGTCATAGTTTTATCATTTTATGTTTAATATGTTATGTTATATAGTTGGATATGTATGGTTTTGTAGTTTTACGACTCAGTGGGTCCTTTGTGTTACTGGGTCAAACGAATGTTTTGTTATTTTGGGGCTATATCAGTATAAAACTCCTCGGCCACGTCAGACTCCTGTGAGTCTGACGTGGCCGAGGGGTATCGTATTAACTAATAATTGACTTATGGAGGTCAAATAGGCAGTCGCTCCATGTAAAATACTGGATAGCAACTCCAATAGAGTTATCGTGGGTGCGTTTACAAACATTTAAACTCACATACACAAATACCCAGACCCGGAACAACTATCTGTAGGTCATACAAATACTTGTTCCGTGCGGGGATCGAACCCGCGGCACGCGGCGCAGCAGTCCGATCGCTCAGCCACTGCGCCAACCGTGCAGTCAAAGTTGGGGAAAGGGTAGGCAGATGATGATGATATACTGCATGTGTCTGGCTAGAAAGGGGATGATGACTTGGTAGTAAAGGTTGCGGCAATTACGATCAAGACATTCTAGGAGTGATTTCATGGGCGATGTATCTTGACTTGAGACGGCGATATAAATATAGGTGTAAGAGCCAAACCACACGGTGCGGTGCGGCGGCGGTGCGGCGCGATTCCGACGAATCGGCCTTCAATTTCACTGGTCGTGTGCCCGCCGATTGGTCGAAATCGCGCCGCACCGCCGCCGCACCGCACCGTGTGGTTTGGCTCTTAGTCTCATGTAATAAGTCGCGAGCCTCTTTCCAGCATAAATCCGGACTCCGTGGCTGCGACTGAGAAATTTCTGATGAATAGGTAAAACAAATTTCCCGACCTACAAATTAAACCCAGGACCTCAAGGGAAGCCAGAGCTCAGCTCAAAAGAAGCAATATACTCCTAAAAGTACCTAATAATTACTCTACAGGTCCCAAAAATAGCGGGGTCGTTGCAGACCACGTAGGAGATGACGGGACGAACTGGATGTATTCCTTGAGAATTGGAAAGAATCGCGACCGTTGGAAGGAATGGTGGGAGGCCTTTGCTCAGCAGTGGGACAATATGGGCTAGCTCTAATAAATAATAATAGGTCCCAAAAATAGCTCACTAAATACAATGTAACCCCCATTTTAGTATACGTGGTCTATACCGAAGATCGCGCACAACCACATACGATTTACAAAGCACCCTTACTTGACCACAAGGGGTACTAAGGGGTCTAACCCCCGACTAGAAATGATTTAAAGGGTAATCTTAGCTACCACGAGTGCGTAAGGGTTAAGACCACAACTGATGGAGGGTATGCCTGTATGTGGGTAATTGTATTACCCATGGTCAAGTTTTGATTCGAGTTTTTATGGCGAAGATGGAGTGGTGTAATGAGGTCTTAAAGTAGAATTGCCCACTAGTCTCTTAAACATATAAAGCCGTGAAGCTATTGCCCTGTTGGGGCTGCGGCTTGTTTGAAAGAGATACCGCAGCCTCGACACAAAGGGCTAAGTAGGAACATGGGTGGTTTTTAGTCAGTAGAAGTCTGACACTCCCTACCGCTCCTCCCAGAGCGGGAGGAGTCATTTGATGATTTCCGACACTCCTAAAAAATTTACAATTGGTTGCTACGCATTCAGTACATCATAGCGAACCCAACAGATAATTTTCATCAGTAATTATAATAAAAAAAAAAAACTTCAGCTGTTTCCTACAAAAGTGCAATAAATATACGGTTAAAATGTATGAAACAGTTGAAATTATCTATCTATCTATATAAATAAAAAGAGAAGTCCCGACTGACAGACTGACTGACGGACTGACTGACTCATCAACGCCCAGCCCAAACCGTTGGACCTAGAAAGCTGAAATTTTGCACAGAGGTTCCCTTTATAATGTAGACAAGGAATAAGGAAGGATTTTTCGAAATTCAACCCCTAAGGTAGTTAAATAGGGGATGAAAGTTTGTATGGAAAATCGTCATTTTCACGCGGGCGAAGCCGCTGGCAAAAGCTAGTTTAAAATAATGGAAGAAAAATGGAGAGGGAGGGTTACTATGATGTACTGAGTACGTGGTATCCATTTGCGTATGGGTGGGCCAGCCATTATTACCCTGTATTTTATGTTGCCTCCCAGTACATTTTTCATTTGTAGATACTATCGTCAGTTGATACGACATTTGTCGGGCTAAAAGCGACCGAAAGAAGCAATTTTAGTCTTCAAAACATAAAGTTCAAATTCAAAACAGATAAATTATAAGTTGAAATAATTGAAAACCTGAAAAGTGTTCACTGCACTCATCATGAAATCGAGAAAATGTGACTCTTTCATAATTAATACGTAACTCTACAATCGCAGGAAACAGTGATTTGATCTCATTTCAATTAACCCCTGTGTATCTTAACCCAATATTGACGCTCGCTTACTTACATTAAAAGAGCTGATGAAATCGTTGACTTAAATCAGAAAATTTCCACTGTAAAATAATTCAGCTTACATTTTGAATCATCATCTGCATAGCTTTATCCTAACTATATTGGGGTCAGCTTCCAGTTTTATTAGATGCCGTTAAATACCAGTATTTTATACCAATGGAACGACTACCTCTCAGACCTCAACAACCAACTGGGTTGTGGAGGTCTGAGAGCAAGTACCGGATAAGAATGGTTGTCAGAATTTCCGGCCACTGACCTGTAACGACTGTCGAAGATCATCAAAATATGACAGCCAGGAGTAATGTCCTTTCCCAGGCATGGAGGAAACGAATTAAGGGGTACTCTAGAGACTATCTTAGAAAAACGCGAATTGAGCATTTTTTGCCAGGAGTAAATCGCTAATAAAAATTATACTTATTCAATCCGAAAACCCTCAATATCAACTGCATTGTACTAACTAAAACAGCAATCATTCAAACATACCTCGCCAAAAAACATGGCCGCCGTACAAATGCAACAAAATATTGAAAGAATTTAAAACCTCAAACTCATACCTACAATGTGTTAAGCAAAAGGAATTGGAAGAAATTCTTTGAAAAAGAAAAATACTGAAATGGTGGCCGGTGCATTTTAGAAAATATTTCAGACTCCAGTAAGTAGGGCGGTGTATTTCTCCAATTATTTTAGTAAAGGGTTTTCCGTTTTATTAAATGGCGTTTTAAAGGTTGATTTCTTGTGAAAAGGGTTTGTTTGTTAAAAAGTTCCTTTATCTGTAAGGTTTTACTGTGTAGGTAGTTTCTGGCATGAATGATCAAGTTTAAAAGGTGTTTTATTATAATTTGTGGGCAGAAATCTAGTTTCATTTGTAATTAAACATGTTTAAGTTAATTTTATGTTACTTTTTATTTCTATAACTTTAAGATGATTAGCTTTACATAATAATGACAAGAGCCCTAAACGATACACTTTTAATGTTGATTGTATAATAATTGACAGAATTATTGTTATTGCTACAACTAAAGCTTTATTATTGTCTGACATAGTCTTGGGAGATTTAAGTATTTACTTAGTTATGCATAATGTGGGTTACTTTATGACCAATTTGTGACTATGTTAAATTAGTTGTAAGTCCTTATTTTGTAACTGTTTGCTGTTCCTATTAATAAAAATAAAATAAAATAAAATAATGTAACCATATTTCTAAAAAATCCCTATTCTATACAAGACCCATTACAAAAACGTCTCAGCAACTTAATATTTAAAAGTAACCACACTACTCCGAAATATGTCCCTCACTCGCTCGTATACAGGGTGTATATTATATACAGGGTGGTTCTAGATAACGCCACAACACGTTGTGAGCAGCAATACGCTTTCAAGTCACGTCTACTAAGGGTTTCGAGTCGCCAGAGTTATTATAAAGTCAAATAGACTCCTGATTAAGTTACCATGTGTGGGGAAAAATGGCGGAAAATGCAGAGGTAGGGGTATAATTATTGCTGTAGTGTTTTAGGGGTGATGGGGGTGAAACTAAACTATGTTAATAATACTACTACAGAGTTGTATGTAAGAACTGTGGTATTTTTTTTCAGGATGGAACGTACTCTTTGTCCGTTTTTGTATACCTGACAACGTATATACAAAATTTCAGAATGTTTGATTCAGTGATTTAGGGGTAAAAAGGTTACAAACAAACTTACTTTCGTATTTATATTATTAGTTAAGATTATTGTGGTTGAGAAACCGGCATGTCTTAGACCAAAACAAATCGAAAACATGTGACTTCTACCGATGAAGACTCCGGTTCCAGACTCTTTTAACCAGACCAAAATAAGCCAGTACTTCATCGGAAAAATAACACAAAAAGCTCTTACAACTAAAAATCTTTCTATCATAAAAATTGCAAAAAATAATTTCCACGAATACATTTCACACCTAGCTGTCTGTGACAAGTGGTAAGCCCTAGCTTACGAGCTCTTCCACCATTCTACTACATAATAGTCCAGGAGTTCGTAATAGCTCAAGAAGTGACAGTTAATCCTTAGTCGACGAGTTGTGTTATAAATTATTCTCTTTACCTGACTCTTGAAATTCGCGTTGACATGAAATGCTCAATGTTTAATTAATATAAAATTGAGTGGTTAGTGTTTGAGTGAGTGGTGTCTGGTTACGAGCGGGTTTATTATTTTACTACTGAAAAAGAGCGTTTAAAGTCAAAAGCTTTAATCGCTTAGTGGATAAGGTAATATTACAGTAGATTAACTCAAGCGTTACCAATAGCGATAATAGTTCGGAAAGCACGCTATGCCGTTGGTTTCTGCTGCCATGTATATATTTTTTTTATAATGCAATTTTTTAAATGTAAAGTTTTAATTCTATAATGTAATCTCCTAATTTTCAAATGCAACATAGTTTTTAGTCGCTACTAACAAATTTATGGACCAAATATGTCTGAAATAAAAAGATTTTATTATATTTTTTATTTATTTTATTTATATTTCATTGGCAGTGATCGTTACAGTCAGTTAGTGGCCTGAAAGTCTGACAACTAGTCTTACCAAATAAGTTTTTAAGTATAATGTTTGTATTTAGCTGTAAGTTTCCCGAAGAGATTAAAATAAAAAAATGGTATCGTATTACCCAGTGCTAGCTGGGTTGTGGAGGTCCGAAAGGCAGTCATTCCATGTATAATACTGATATTCAGCTGCATCTGGTTAGACTGGAAGCTGACCCAGACGTAGTTAGGAAAAGGCTAGGCAGATGATGATGATCAGTATTGTAAAACTCCCAAGATAAAACAAATGACAGTTTAGTTCAAACCGTCCAATTCCAAATTTAAAACCACCCGCATTTCCAAGATGGCCGCCGACTTAGTCCATATAAATAACGTGCCGACACATTTCGTATTAGAACTTGTGAAAATCCTGTTAACCTTAAGGCGTATCACGATATATTTTTCTTGCATATCAATATGCTTCGGATCCTGTACATGACAGGTCTCTAATCAAATAGGTATTTTGATGGAAAATCTTTCGTGCTTACTTAAGTCATGGATTATCATATTTTGTAGGGTAATGGAATTTTCGATTTCTGTTCGTTGGGTGTTGTAGGTGTGTATTTTGATGTGAATTTTTGTGTTTATGATTTTGTTTAGGGATCAGGAAATGTTAACGAGTGTTATTTCGTTTTTTTTAATTAACTAACGTGCCCCTGAAACTTTCACTGTCCATCCGTCCGTCTGTCTGTCTATAACAACAAATAATAAAAAAAGTAAAAGGGGCTTCCCTACTACGATGGTAATACGGAACCCTGTCTTTAGTATTAATATTCAACAAAAAAAAAAAAATATGTATCACCTCGTGGTAATACTCGTACTCCCCAAAGCAAATACCTAAATTATTTTATTTTTCGATGTTTCATTTCTGAATATAAAATTGACGTAGGTAGTTTCTTTGTATAAAGTTTCAAAAGATTTTTTTGTAAAGTGTTTATATCGTAAAAAGACACATGTCAATGCAATCTCTAAACCTATAATATTTTCTAGATAAGGGCTGACATATTTTTTATGTAAAAGAAATCTGTCATTTGATATCTTATTATTTTGTGCAACAAAACTTTTTTATTTTTTGACGAATGACAATTTCCAATATTCTCTGATTTTTTAGAAGAACAATCTTTTATCTATAATATAATATTTATTCTTTCAGTATTCTAAGGATTGGTCAGCATAATGATGTATTTGTAACTAAATATAGCTTATTTTAACCATGTAATACTGGAAATGTGTAGCTTGATGTGTCACCGTGTCTTCAAAAGACTGCGAAAGGTCGAGTTAATCAATAATCTAAAATAGTTACAAAAATTAACAAAGTAAAGGTACTTACATAAAACATTGATGGTATGAGTAGCGACGACGTTCTCCGTGAGTTGTCCGTTGATGCCATGGCAGACCACCACGATGGATCTCTTGTTGGGTTCCACCACCACCGTGATGTTGGACGTCGTTATCCAGCCTCCTGGGGACAATGAAAAGAATTGTGAACTGAATACTTTAAGAAGAACTTTAGAAAAGCTTTCATGACTAAGTAAAAGAGAGCCTAGACGAAATAATGTGCTATTAGTGATAACGAATTTAATATCTGGGACATTCTCGATTGAAAAGCCAATAACAATTTACCCGACCAGGGAATCGAATCCCGGATCTCATGCTCAGCAGTCACGATCCCCAACCACTATACCAAGAAGGCTTTTTAAACTTTTTTTTTTTATTACTTTCTCCTACTACACTATTACATTATTTTTATTCTAAACTAGGAAACCGTACCGGTTTCGCAAGCGTGCCATGTAGATATTAATATGTCGTACCAATAATTGAAAAATACATATTAGGAATCTTCCTCTTGAATCACTCTATCTATTGCTGAAAACTACATTAAAATGCGTTGCGTTGTTCAAAAGATCTAAGCATACAATCAGAGAGCCGAGTTTGTTTTATACTATGTAAAGAAGTCTTTAAATATTTCGTACAATGGACAAATGCCTTGACAGCGTTATATTTTAAAACATCAATAGCTTCACCAGATTTCGTATCAACTTTCGACAATTCAATCTGTTCGTCTTTGTATAGTCGAGGTCTCACCGATATCTGGGGCAAGGCTTTACTAACTGCAGTCCTTGAGCATACGGTTCAATTTTCAATTGACATTGCCAAACTGCGATATACCACTTTGGAGCTTGTGTGCTTATGCCAATATTTGTGGAAGTTTTTCTGTTTGCTGAAAGCTTGTTTGTTGTTTTGATTTGAACCTTATGTTTGGCGTCGGAAAGGCAACTAGATAGGACTTCATGACATGGTTTTTAATGTGTACTTGAATTATCAACGCGACTGTAGATGCATCGACGAAAGTCAATATCAACATAACATCACATCTTTAAGCCTCAAAGGGTTAGCAGAGCCAGAGGTGTGCCTATACACTCACATTTCACAGTTATTTTCACGTCCCATGTAATAGGGGGCGACCCTATTGCCATCAACCGGGCACGAATTGAGACTTCGTGGCTGCTACAGAGACATTTCTGATGAAATAACCTTTAACACTTTTTGCCCTATCCGGGATTCGAACCCGGGCCTGCTACTCAGACGACTAGACCAACGAGGGAGTATTTTTTTTCATTAGAAGTTATTTCTCTGATAAGTTTACTTGAAATATTACCTTCAGGCGATATAACAGTTCTGTTACTAGCTTCTTTGTGATGCTTTCCTAATACCAGCCACTTGATATCTGCAGCTGGGTTCGAAGGTGCTGTGCTGCAAGTCAGAGGTACTGGATCTCCGACCCTGGCTTCCGAAGGTCCGGATATTGTGACGTGTGCTGGGGCAACTGGAAGAGAAAAGGTTAGATTAGTTATTTTGGTAGTAGATAAGATTGAGTAAAATATTGAGACGTTGCTCAAAAAGCCGCTAATCTGAAGTGTGGGTCTACCTTTTTTAGCAGAATTTTTTATACCCGAATTTTGTTTTGCATAACAGTGGATGGCAGAAACTTCATTTCGCAGAAAATCATTTGGCATACACTCATTTAATAAAATAACCCACGATAGAGGAGAAATTCCTAGTGCGGGGCAATGATTAAAAAAAAAAATAATAATAATAAATAAATAATAAATTTACTATAAATTCAAAACGCATAATTTTGTAAGTCAGAATCATCTTTGAGCATAAACTTCATTTCCAGAACCATAATTTCGCCGAAAATTCATAATCAGAATTGTCTTTTGGCACGCATTTCATTTCTTAAGTACGTGTAACATGCAATAATTATAATAATAATGATTAATCATTATTATCAGCTCACCCCGGCTAAAATTTCTAGCTGAGAACATTAAATATATTTCAAAAATAATAATAATAATAATGACGTCACTCATACATGCAACGCATGATGTACTCCATGACGCGCGCTCGCTTCGCTCACATATTAAATAACACTAATATCTTCTGTCCCCGAAGTGCCGGGCCTCCGCCGGCCTCCTTCGTCGGCCTACGGCCTCCTTCGTCGGCCTACGGCCCGGTGCCCATGCCGCCCATAAAGGATACTTTCGCGAGACGGTCGTTAGACCTTATAAAAATCTAACAAATAAAATTCTGCCATCTTAAAAGTATGCCATTGAAAATTCGGCTATTTAAACATTCTGCGAAATGAGTATTCTATTAAATAATTGTTCTGCCATAAACACATTCGTTCAAAGAAGAATATGCCAAGTGTGTTATGCCAAATAAATTTCGGAGCATCAAGTTTCTGCCAGATAGATGGTACCCCTGAAGTGTAACTGGACTGGCCACGTATGCCGCAAGCCCCAGTGGGCTAGAAAAGCCAGTTTCTGGAGCCCTGACACCCTGAGCCAAAGGCCCCGTGGCACGACAATAAAATTGTGATCTTGTGTTCTTACTCCCATGCCACCCTCCTTACGCCAGCGCCTTTTTTTGTTTTTGTAGGGTGGGAAATCATCAAATGACTCCTCAGAAGGTCAGACTTCTACTGACTAAAAACCACCCATGTTCCTTCTTAGCCCTTTGTGTTGAGGCCGCGGTATTTCTTTTGAACAACCCGCAGTCCTGACGGGTTACGCCACCACCTTGTATGTACAAGGCGTGATAAGAAAACTCATATGATGAAAATTCATATGATTTTATTAGGGAGGCCCTTGTTAAAGAGAAGCCACCTAGGGTATGATGACAATGATGATGATATCAAATTACTAGATTGTTCACGCTGACAGTATCAACCAAAGTTCACTTAAAAATTGTACACTACACAGACTTTAACTATAATACTTTCATACCAAAATTACTTGAGCCGAGGTGTAAAATCCCAAGTAGAGAAAATTTTGAAGACTTAGTTAATTTGTTTACAGAATATAGTCCACATTATGCATTGAATTTTAACAGCGGCGCCTGACACTGAATAAATTAGATAGCAAATTCTAAAGCATAGTAATTTAATGCATCACTAATATCGCACTAAGCCACATAACCGCGATGGTGCGAAATTTATTACATTTTGAAAGCCTGGATGCTATACTGAGTCGAAAGCCTCTCTAAAATCAATCGCAGGAGAAATCTGATTTATTTTAGGAGATTGATTCGATTTTCATGAGCAGATGTATTTTATTTCGGAAGATAGAAAAATACTTTATCTTTTATGAAATTGCGACCAAATTAATGGTAGAGAGCATACAATTTGAGCTCTGATATATCAATTTGGAAAATAATAATTGAATGCAAATAATTTATTTGTGTAATTTCACTAAACATAGTTCAAAACATCACTGTTTTAAACAAACTCATTAGAAATTCCATTAATTATGTCATGTTTTCATGTTCTATTTGAATTATTATGCTGTTTATCACATAATAATATAAAGATTACCACTAAATTACCACTTTTTGTAACTCTTAAATATATTTTAGTAGTAGTTTACTTATAAGCACTTTGTATGTGAAGCAACACTGTGCCTAAATGTACACCTTATTGTATTATCTTTTTTTCTTAAATAAATTATTCTTATTCTTATTTATTCTTATCTACTTTTCCATACGATCTGTCACTCTAATCTAGCCTTCTAAAGACATCTGCTTATCCCCTTTTACTTTAAAAATCCTTGTCATGTCTATTTTAACTTTCAAAATCTTCGTGACATCAACCCTTAAAATTACTGGACTGAAAAATTATCATTTCATAATTATTTTTCTAATTTTCTTCTGCTGCATAATTTACTAATTATTCTGATATAAGGCATAATGAAGAACAAAGTAAGCAATTTAATCGTCATTAGCCAGAGTCATGTTCTTATGTATGAGCAGAATAAATTATTATATACTTAGTTATCTTTGAGTAAGGGTTCGTTTGCAATGATGAGCTTGCGCGAGTGTTTAGGCGGAGCGGAGTATCTAATTTATGAAACCAAAGAGTAACGCAACTCGGAGCGAAATTTACACACAGGACCGTGACTTAACTCTGTAAAATTAATACAGTAATCCTTTTATATGAATATCAACTTCTCTAAGAATAAAGTTCGTTTTTGCATGCAAGTCTTATAGGAATATGAACATCATTCGCAGAGCCAAGCAAAACTAAGTCCAACTAAAGACCGTCAGTGTGTTGGAACTGAGGGTTATAGCAATTGTCCTTTGTTTTACCCTGTAGACTACTAGCTATCCGCAACTGCCTACTACAATAACTCGCGATTCAATGTGGTCACATAATCACGTCCGCCAATGCCCCCGCTACTGCTTGTGTCACTTTGTTCTAGCCCTAAGGTTGTCTCAAGGGTGACAGGACACCTACAGTATCAAACTAGAATTAGATCGCAGTAAGTGGCTATATTCTTATTTCAAGTGTAATTTTGCGGTGCTTGAAAATGGATGAAATTTTAATGGAAGGTTTAAGTACAATGTAATGAAAGATGAATTTTAAAGGGATCTGATGTCTTTGGCAGTAAATTATACGGGTGAGACGGTAATTGAGGGGTTTTTGACCCTTTATACAACCGTGGGACAGTACTGGAACATACCAAATTTTTCCATATAAAATCTAAAGCAAAATAGTTTTTACGTAGTAGAACAGAGTTCTCGTTCGGGAACATAGCGCGCTTCAATATTTAGTATAATTTATAGCCAACAGATAGCGCTTTTTCAAGAAAAAGGAATTTGAATCGAACAGTTTGGTGTTTCGTAGAATACGTTTGTTTACAAAGTTTTGATATTAGACGAAAAATATTCTAACTGTGAATACTGTTTGTTTGTGTTGTGAATTTACTAGGTAAGTGTGTGTTCTTTGCTATTTATTGTAGACACTGAATAATTTTCCGTATTTTGTTGAAAATAATTGTCGTTTTATGTTTGTGCCAGTTCTGGTACATTGTGTTAAAATGTACATTTAGTGTCGTACATTGAGCACTTTTTATTTTTGCGACGGGATGGCATCCAGAGGTTTAGGAGACGAACAAATAGAGGAGTTTCTCTTTGATTATGCAGAGAGTGAAGATGGATTCGACGGTGATAACGACAGCATCGCAGATCCTGATTTTGTTCCGGATTTGGAGGTGCCATTAGAAGTGGATGATTTTGAAGAGGTTGATGGAGTAAATATTGACACAAACATTGAAAATATTGAGAATTCAAGTAGTGTTTCCCAACCGCCAACTTTGTCTGAAACCGTTCCTCAACCAGGACCATCATCCAGACCTGGATTATCAGGAGGCAGTCAAACCAAGCGGAAATTGAATTTACGTTGGAAAAAAAAGAACCTTCAGCTAAATGAGCAGCAACTTTGCTTTCCAGGTGACGAAGACATGCCAGCAGAGTTTCTAGAACTTGATAGTCCGATACAGTTCTTTTACAAAATATTTCCCAAGGAACTTTTTATAGAAATTGCCAACCAAACTACCCTCTATACCTGATTGCAATCTACCCTCAGAAAAAGAAATCTCAAAAAAAGAACGTGGCTATTCAGTTGAGTACGTTGCCTGTGTTGAAGGAACAGACATTTCTACAGTGGCCTGGAAAGACAATAAAATAGTCACACTTGCCTCCTTTGTGGGTGAACTACCCAAGTTACAAGTATCTAGATACGACAAGCCTCACAAGAGGTATGTGACCATTGATAGACCAAACGTGGTAGGAGAATACAACCGCCACATGGGCGGTGTCGATCTCATTGACAGTATAATGGGTAGATATAAAATAAAACTACGAAGTAAGAGATGGCAGGTTCGAATGTTTTATCATTTTCTGGACCTTGCCATGTCCAATGCCTGGTTACTGTACAAAAGGGTTTATAAGACTAAGAGTACGAATGAACCACTGCTGTCATCTGCTGATTTTCGTGAAGAGATTGGTACGGTGCTCTGTAAGATGGGAATAAGCACGCGTACAACGCCGAAGCATTGAACCAGACATCCAGGCGAAAAAACGCAAGGGTCCAGCTCAATTTGTGCCTCCAGCAGCTGTGCGCTGAGACCAAGTAGGTCACTGGCCATTATGGGTCGAAAAACGTTTCCGCTGCAAGTTCTATAAATGCTCCGGCAAATCACAGACCATTTGTGAAAAGTGCGGAGTTGCAGTATGCAACAACAAATTTAACAATTGTTTTAAATCATTCCATACTTCCTAGTGGAACACATTGCAGCAATGTACCCGTAATGGCACACTCCCTTTTTTTTCATTTTGTGAGGTAAATATTAAAATTTTTGGAAATAAAAAAAATACGTGTTTTTTTATTTACGAAATCCTATCCTAACTGCTACATTTTATTAAATAATATTTTATTGAGTTATAAAGGGTTAAAGATACTGGATATGTTATGTTTTAGAGAGGATTTAAGAATGAATAAATGATGATATTTTATAACACAAAAAAAGTGTTGCGCCGACCAAGTACTTGAAAATGATGATGGAGAAGAAATTTAAGAATTAATAAATTATGACTTTACGGTGATTTTTTACTATAACCAACAAAATTTGAACTAACTGCACTAAATATACTTGTTATGAATAAAACACACGGTGACACTGTCTCATATACTAACAATAAGTATATTTTATATGTTAAAGTAAATCCCTTATATATATTTTTGGTTGGTTCTTATAAGGATATAAGAACCAACCTTTCTATCGCAAACCTCTTAAAAATTAAAAAAGACAATTCCAATTTTAGTGTACATTTCGAAATAGGACCGATAGAAGTACCTAAGAGTTTAACGTAAAAATACGTTCGGCAAACTTCTGGAGGGCGTCAATGGAGACGGAACAAATTAAAACTTTGCCCTCTTCGTATAAATGTCAAATAAATTTGAATGTCGCTTTGGGAGTCAGTGATTTATGCTCGTATCATTGAGCTGTTTCGTTTAGGGAGTTGCGGAAACGTGAGGTGATTAGCATTGTTTGCTTTGGCACATAATTTGATGTGTACTTAAACATTTGCACAATATTGTGAATCTGATATGTTATAGTCTAGGCAACAAGTACCTTTTTGATGAACTTTTTTCAGCAGTCTCCGAAAATTATGATTGAGGTGTCATTCGATTCGGAATGGCATCCAGATGATTTTTGAAAAAATTGAAGTTCCGCTTGCAAAAATTGCAAAAGTTATTAACAATTAACTAAAAAATTGAAAATGGGTTTAGTGTTTTGCAAATATCTCAAAACCTAATTAAAATATTTCAAATTCGAAAAAAGATTAAAAAAGAGGAGGAAATTTCCTAAAGAATGTTCTAACTTTCGGAATTGTAGGACAAATATTAATAACTTTTCCATCGGGTTGAAAATACGCCCGAAAACTGGTACTCCGTCTTGCGCAAGCTACGCTCCATTCGGACCTTTCATGAATAAATATAATTTAAACTTATTAAATATGAAAATTAAAAATTGAAAAAATTCAGGCGCCTGCAGAATGAATGAATAAACAATAATCCGTGGTTTAAAAGTTTTTATCGCGAATTTTCAATAAGTTATCCATTAGTTAATTAACAGTTTTTTATAGCACGAACATTGACATAGCAAGAACGATAATTATTAAACTATTAATCTGAGATTTTTTTCCTTTCGTGGAGCTATTTCTCAAAGGTCTTAAAATAGGCTCTCGTTGGAAAAAATTAAAAAATGTTAATTTTCGTTTTTTTATTTAACAATTTACCGAGATGAAAAATTTCAAAGCTTCACTAATGAAGCTTTGAAATTTTTCATCAATAACAATATTCAATAACAATATAAACAAAAAAAAGAATTTTTGAATGTGTTACGCACAGCGCTACCTACGACCTCGACCCTGATTCGCGACTCAGGCGCCGCTGCATAATGGGAACGGCCAGCACGCCGACGCAGCATTTCGTACCGCGCAACCATCGGAAATCATCGACTCAGCGTCTAATACTTTCAAGGCTTCAACACGGAAGAAACGAACTGAGTCAGCACTCCGATGCACGTATCGAAGATCACCTAATAACCAGAATAAAAGTAGTACTTCATTCTGTATTCCAACATCGAATAGGAATCATTAGGCTAGTCTAGGTTATAATTAATGTATAATTTTACTTTAATATAGATTAAGTAGTCATCTTTGGTTTCATTTCAATCCCCCGATTGCAGCTAACCTTAATTGGCGCAGTCGGTAGGATATTCGAGGCAGTGCGCGGCGCGGTATAGATTTCCAAAAATCGTTAATCTGCTGACTCCGATAGTCGCTGTCGGTATTTCCAAGTACCTCATCGAATATCCGAATCTACGGTCCAGCTGCAGTTTCGGGAGGAGAATCCAAACTTCGATTCACGAGAGAGCCAGAGATGAATAATTTGTAAGTACACTTGAATCGTTCCTGTGTTGCTTCCCTCTTAGTCCTAGAACCACCTAATTTCCAAAATTTACCAGATTACGGTAGAGATTTAGATAGTTATAGTGAGAATAGCATAGGTAGTAGTGTAGTTAAAAATAACCCACGACTCCGACACGATTTATAAGGCCCTTTGCATGGTCCCGGAGTTCGATGGGAACCCAAACGTTCTGACTAGTTTTATTAAGATATGCGACTAGATAGTAGAAGGTTTAATGTTAGAATTAGTCAGAATAGACAATATCTTAGCTTTCATACACGCATCAGGCACGGTGCATTCCATGATAGACCTAGACACTTGGGTCCATGGTAAATAGGTTAGGAAAATATACAGTAAGGATGAGATATTAAGCCTAGAGCTCAGGGAATACTATGAAATCATCAGGCCCGGATCATACTTCAACAAAAAACAGATAGGTAGTAATAGTATTCAGAATTTCCATTTCAAAAACCGCCTATGAATTGCATAAGTTACCTATATTATAGTCCCCATCAAAAACCACCAAGCCCTTATCCCTATATCCCTTCATAGCAACCAACGGGTACTTTTCCGTGTAGATAGAGGCAGAATGCCCGAAGTTCAGCAATTGGTATCTCTGCGAGACGGAAATAACCCATGCACCAAATACGAAAACTGACTGCAACCAAGATCTCATCGTGAACCAAACCCTTAAGAGCTCCTGCCAGTATAGCACAGTACTGAGCACTGAGCTATCAACGAATGGTTCTGCACACGCTTCGAGGCACCCGACACCAACGGACACACCAACGAGGAGCCTGAGAGAGAGGAAGAGGACCACACGCCCAGACGACCAGTTTCAGAAACATTTTCTCTCAAAGTTCTAAAATAGTTCCTGATCTGCGGGTGGAGATGTTACGCACAGCGCTACCTACGACCTCGACCCTGATTCGCGACTCAGGCGCCGCTGCATAATGGGAACGGCCAGCACGCCGACGCAGCATTTCGTACCGCGCAACCATCGGAAATCATCGACTCAGCGTCTAATACTTTCAAGGCTTCAACACGGAAGAAACGAACTGAGTCAGCACTCCGATGCACGTATCGAAGATCACCTAATAACCAGAATAAAAGTAGTACTTCATTCTGTATTCCAACATCGAATAGGAATCATTAGGCTAGTCTAGGTTATAATTAATGTATAATTTTACTTTAATATAGATTAAGTAGTCATCTTTGGTTTCATTTCAATCCCCCGATTGCAGCTAACGTAATTAATGTCTAAACATTCAAAAATTCTTTTTTTTGTTTATATTGTTATTGAACCGTTTTTGTATGATCAGAAGCTAGTAAAAAATAATTTTTAATATTTTTTATCTTTTATTGTATTAACAATTTTTATAAACAAATGCGTTGTTTATGAGATAATTTAATTATTTCTTTCATGACATAATCTTTGATGATACTATGATTCTTTTTAAAAAAAATCGTTGCTTAAAAAAATAAATGCATTGCCTAAAAACGAATTTGTTGATTAACAATTATTTTCTCCCACTTCTAATTAATATTAGGGAACATTTTTTTTAAAATCACCTTTATTTGTTTTTTCTTTTTGATACATATATAAAAAAAATGTTTTATTAAATTTTTCATTGTTTATATAATAAACAATTTGTTAAAAACAAATAAATTTTTGCTTTATATTTTTTTTCTTATTTTACTTATTGTCACAAAAACAGACATGATTCTTTTTTTTTTACTACTTTTTTTTTAATTTGAAAAAAATAAAATCATATCTGTTTTTGTGACAATATTTACTTACTGTCACAAAAACAGATATGATTTTGTTTTTTTTCATTTAATTTTTTTTCAACTTTTTTTTTAATTTGAAAAAACAAAATCATATCTGTTTTTGTGACAACAAGTAAAACAAGAAAAAAAATATAAAGTAAAAATTTATTTGTTTTTAACAAATTGTTTATTACATAAACAATGAAAGTTTTAATAAAACAATATTTTTTTTTATATATCGAAAAGAAAAAACAAATAATGGTGATTTAAAAAAAATTATACCTTAATATTAATTAGAAGTGGGAGAAAATAATTGTTAATCAACAAATGCGTTTTTAAGCAATAAAATATTTTTTTTAAGAAACGGTTTTTTAAAAAAAAATCATGATTATTATCAAAGATTACGATATAAAAAAAAACATTAAATTATCTCATAAACAACGCATTTGTTTATAAAAATATTAAAAAAACAGGATATAAAAATATAAAAAATCATTTTTAAGTAGCTTCTGAATATACAAAAACGGTTCAATAATAATATAATAAAAAAAAAGATTTTTTTAATGTCTAATGAAGGTTTGAAATTTTTCATTTCAGTAAATTGTTAATAAAAAAACGAAAATTAACATTTTTTAATTTTTCCAACGGGAGCCTATTCTAAGACCTTTGAAAAATAGCTCCACGAAAGGAAATAAAACTCAGATGAATAGTGTAATAATTATCGCACTTGCAATGTCAGTGTTCGTGCTACAAAAAATTGTTAATTAATTAATTGATAACTTATTGAAAATTCGCGATAAAAAATTTTAGATCACAGATTATTGTGTATTGATCTATCCTGCAGGCGCCTGAATTTTTTCAATTTTTAATTTTCATATTTAATAAGTTTTAATAAGTTTTATTCATTAAAGGTCCGAATGGAGCGTAGCTTGCGCAAGACGGAGTACCAGTTTTCGGGCGTATTTTCAACCCGATCGGAAAGTTATTAATATTGGTCCTACAATTCCGAAAGTTAAAACATTCTTTAGGAAATTTCCTCCCCTTTTTGAATCTTATTTCAAATTTGAAATATTTTAATTAGGTTTTGAGATATTTGCAAAACACTAAACCCATTTTCAATTTTTTAGTTAATTGTTAATAACTTTTGCAATTTTTGCAAGCGGAACTTCATTTTTTTCAAAAATTATCTGGATGCCATTCCGAATCGAATGACACCTCAATCATAATTTTCGGAGACTGCTGAAAAAAGTTGATCAAAAAAGCACTTGTTGACTAGACTATTAGGGCGTACTTTATCCTTGAGACAGAAGACTGACGTTGGTCTAGTAGTCGTAAACGTGACAGCTAGGCTGGCAATGAGGTTTTGGGTTTAATTACCGGGTCAAGCAAAGTGTTTATTATTTAGGGCTTTTCCTTTAGGAATTTCTCAGTAGCAGCCCTGGCGTTTGTATTTGTGCCCGGTTGATGGCAATAGGGTTGTCACCAATTACATGCCTAAGTACACCTCTGCCTAACCGTTTGGGAATTACAGACTTGATGTTATACTATATTATGTGGACAGCTAAAATATATAAAGTTTTTGCTTCTGTTCATCCATTTGAGAAAATCCTGTATGATTTTGGCAACAAATGAAACCCTACAACTTTACACTTCAAAGCTACATCTGCAGTTAAACACATCTCATACAAAATGCAAGTGGAGTTAGTCTCTCTAGATTTAACACCCATATTTATAGTGCTGACTCAATATTATGTTCATTTTTGACCTTGACTACACTGCCATTATCATGACGTCATCAGGGAGACATCGCCCATCAAATTAATTTATACTAGAATTACTTTTCCGTAATTCTAAAATCTTCGAATAATGTACTTCGTAAGTATAAGTACGTTGCCTCCAACATCAGCTATCCTGACCTATTCCTATTCATCAAACACAAAGTAATTGCATTCGCACACAATATATTTGCATCATCATCATCAGCTTATAATGTTCCCACTGCAGAGACTCAGGCCTCCTCTCTAGGAGAGGGATGGGCTATAATCCACATCGCAGGCCTGTGCAGGTTGGTAGATGTCTCATGTTTTCGAAACCTGCTTTAATCAATGCTAAAAATGTCATGTTACTGTAATCAATGTTAAAGATGTCTTTTGCGTGAATGTCATTCTGTATTTAAAAGGGGGCATTTATATCAAATTAATATATAAACAAACTGTACTATCAATATGTCTAATGGGACAGAGTGTAGGCGGGTCAAATTCGACTCAAGTTCAGTCTACGACTAACAATACCAGTGTTACTCTCGCTAGTTTTTACACAGTTAGCGATGCCAAACTGGCTGCCAACCACCAGAAGCTTTAATAATAATAATAGCTTAATAATATAGGAGAAACTTCCAGTTTAACAGCAAAGGAAAACAAACGATAAGTTTTGCTTTACATGCAGGCTGTAGTATAAACAAAATGGTTATGTTTTTACCTACAAATGTTTAAATTGTGGTAATTAAATTATGCTACTGGTAGACTATATGAAATGCTGCGGATTGCTCGAAGGAGATTCCACAGCCTCGGTCACAAAGGGCTAAGAAGGAACATGGTGGTTTTTAGTCAGTAGAAGTCTGACACTCCCTACCGCTCTGCCCAGAGCGGGAGCAGTGATTTGATGATTTCCCACACTCCAAAGACAATTCGATTCTTCTTGTTATACCGAAAGATCGTTAAATTACATTATTATCGATAATTAGAATAGTAATAATAATGAAGAAGCCCACTCTAATATCGTGCAGAAGCCAATTAATATAAGTAAACCCTTAATCAGCAGTATATCGGCCGATTACGATACTAACAGCCCTTAAACAAGGCCACCAAAAGTCAATTAAGTATCACTCACGCCTTTATCTCCTAAGGGGTAAGCAAAAGCCAATTAACACTAATTAGTTTGGGTATGAGCAGAAACTAATCCCTAAATCTGCGTGGATTTAGTCAGCGGTTTTCATCAAGTTGATGTCGGATATCAAAAACTTTGGTCAGTCTGGCCGGCTGCGTAGTAAAAATGTTTTAGGTGTAAAACTCGGGGTTGTAGTAAAAAAAGATGTAAAACGTGTAGTTTTAATGAGAACACGCTACATAGTGTGAAAAAATATAAAAAAATTACATGAAGGAGGTTCTAATTAATGGTAATGTTCTTGTGTTATTCATGACTTTGGTTTAATTAAGGACTAGTTTTACTTAAACAAAGATTACAACCAGGCTCAATGCATTTATAATTCTTGTCATCTCTCTCCTAACCATTTCATTCTTCACTCATAAAATCATACAAACTAAAGATCTTCGAATCGATCTTTAACTTCAGAAGTCTTTGACAAGTCAAGCAAACGTGTTTCATAGACAAAAACCGGGCCTTCCACGGTCGGACGGTCACACCAGACTACCTGTTCTTTGTAAATAAACAATAAGACGGGATTTAGGGGATACTTGTTTGAGCTGTGGGGCAAGTTACAAGATATTTAGGAGGTGAAAAAAAGTTTTAATTTTGGACATAACAATCACGTCTGTAGACCCTGAAGGACTAGGTAGAGTGTATCTATGGTACAACCACATTATGTCAGTAACGCTTCATCATCATCATCTGCCTAGCCTTTTCCCAACTATATTGGGGTCGGCTTCCAGTCTAAATGGATGAAGCTGAATACCAGTATTTTACATGGAGCGACTGCCTATCTGACCTCCACAACCCAGTTAATACTAGGTAATACGATACCCTTTGGTAAGACTGGATGTCAGAATTTCAGGTCACTGACTACCTGTAACGACTGCCAAAGATCTATATATATGGCAGCCGGGACCAACAGCTTAACGTGCTTTCCGAGGCACGGAGGAAACTCGGTATGTAACGCTGCCAGTAACGCTTCATCATCAGCCTATAATGTTCCCACTGCAGAGCCTCAGGCCTCCTCTCTAGGAGAGGGATGGGTTAAACGAGGGACATAGTATTATTGAGGGAAGGTATTCAGTATTCGATTCTCGTCCCAAATATTACAAAAAACCTAGGTATATCTAAACTTTTTTTTTTTTGGTGGGTGGAAAATCATCAAATGACCCCCCCGCTCTTGGGCAGAGCGAAGGGGAGTGTCAGACTTCTACTGACTGAAAACCGAACCCATGTTCCTTCTTTGCCCTTGCGCCGAGGCCACGTCATCTAGTACAAAAATCCGCGGCCCCGACGGGCACCTATACCTAACCTTAATTTGTGACGTAATTGTGTCTCTGCAGATTTCATTTTATTATACGTTATTTTTTCTGTCCTACGCCAATTTTAAAATATGAAAGGAAAATGATTTACACCTAAAAGTCATTGACCGCGCTCATTTTCTGTGATAAGCGTAAGGGTTGCAAGACTTTTGCGAATTGTTTATTATTGGGTTTTTTTTAATTTAAAAAACACAATGGCACTTTAGCCTAAACTCAGGACCCCACGTTCAACAGTGGCGTTTGTGACCATGGGACCAACGGCAACGGGGCAGTCAAATACAAACATAATTATAAACGGCGGAACAAAAACAAAAACATTCCATAAAAAAACAGCTAAACTCAAAACAGCATTCCATTCATCCCTTACACCACACCCAATAGAAATGACTGCGCTTTTTGACTACCCCTGCCTGATAGAGTTATATCATCAAAGGATTCGATGCTCCAAGGGGATGGACCTGGGACCTGGCTACTTACTGACTATAATGCGTTTTCATATTGGAAGCTTTGCTGGGTTTAAGATCAAAATGAGGTATGAAGCTACAGGTACATACGGTGGAGATGGGTCAAGGTTTTTTGTTGTTTTTTGTGGTGAAATTACGTTTAAAGATGGAGTAAAAGATGGTTTGTCTTTGGGTGGAGATGATAAAGAATTTGTTAGTTATGAAGAGGAGAATTAATGGATTGCTATGAAAGGTCATGAAATCAAGAATTATGTTAAGGAGTTGAGTATTAAAAAAATATTGAAAATTTTGTAATTTTCACTAATTATACAGAGGTAAAATTTTAGGGAGTTTCTTTTTAGGGAGTAATCTTTGGAACCACTGACACGATTCCGAAAACTCTTTCACTAACTTTAAGTCTACATTATCCCTGTGTGTTATATGTTATATTTAAAACGTTCCCGTGAGTTACTTTCCGTAAATAACGGGAGCAAATCCACGAGAAAAAGCTTGCTAGTCTAATAAAAAGGTTCTTTGATTACAAGAAAATATTAGATAACATCAAACAACCTGATAATTACCTAAAATCTTAAATTCCTTAACAAATACACAATGTTCAGTCTCAAGTAAATATAAATAGTTCAATAATACCTCAATATTACTGATTACAAAGGCATTTAACAAATAATCCTAGTACTTACTCCACTTATAAAACAAAATATCAAAACATCTAACAAAATGTCGGAAATTTTCAGTTCAAAGTCTTATTGTTCGTATTTATTATTACTTTGTGATACAATCTAATTGCTATGAGGTTGTTTCTCTGTATTTTCCTAAGGGATTTTGGTCTTTGATGCTTTACCATTCAAAATGCGATCGTTGGCTGTTGTCTGTATACCTCTTATTGGATTCTGTCTAATATTGTGTAAGCTTAAGTTTAAGTTCACTTTGACTGTCTTTGTGTTGTTTGAAATATTTGGTAATGAAGCTGAAATTGGTCATGGGTATTTTGGTTGTCATATTATGGGATTTGAATTTTTTGCCATTCATACGCTAAGAAGTCATTACATACCAACACTTGAGAAGAAAAAAAACAATACTCACATAACACAGTAAGATCAATCTCAGCTTTCAAAGTATTGCTGATCATGACGTTCTTGGCTTCACAGGTGTACCGCGCTTTGTTGTCAGACGCGTCAGCCTTGAAAGACAGCACGTTTTCTGACATACGCCCACTGGTTCTGTAACAAAGAAAAAATATCTCATTAGTAAAAACATTACATAACATCATGCCTGCAATCCCCGGAGGGTTACAAGAGAACACTGGAACTCCTGTAAGTCAAATTAACTGCCTTGGATCCCGCAACGATATTAATCATGTCTGATCTATCATATTAATAAAATCACGGGCATATCACGTTTTATATTTAAAAAGAGTTACTTAATATTACTCAACAATCATTACCATAGCAATTTTCTTAATTTCACAGTCTAACTGGAAACCATCGATTCTAGTTTCTTAAGTTAAATGTAAATCTTCAGAATCATTTACTTTCATTGTTTATTTAAACAACCGTTTGAACTGGATACTGAAACTAGGTACCTATTCTTATTTGAAACGTAACTTTAGATCTTCAGATTAAATTCCTATTCTACCTTTTATTACTTACATTTATAGTTTCATCTAAATTGTTGGCTCTTATTTCATTATTGTTATTCTATTTTATAACTTACTAGCTTTGAAAATGACGATTTTCCATACAAACTTTCATCCCCTATTTAACTCCCTTAGGGGTTGAATTTCGAAAAATCCTTCCTTATTCCTTGTCTACATTATAAAGGGAACCTCTGTGCAAAATTTCAGCTTTCTAGGTCCAAGGGTTTGGGCTGGGCGTTGATGAGTCAGTCAGTCAGGACTTCTCTTTTTATTTATATAGATAACATAACATCACGCCTGTAATCCCCGAAGGGTTAGGCAGAGGTGTACCTAATAGTACACCCACATTCCGCCAGTTATGTTAAGTCCCATGTAAGGGAGCGAGCCTATCAATCGGGCACAGATTCAGACTCTGGCTGCTACTGAAAAATTCCTGATGAAGAAATCCAATAACACTTTACCTGACCCGAGAATCGAACCCTGAACCTCATGTTCAGCAGTCGCGCTTGCGACCACCAGACCAATTTTTTTTTTTTTTAATACGTTGCCCCACACTATGAATTTCTCCTGTATCGTGGGTGCGTTCACAAACAATATATAAACTCACATACACAAATACCCAGACCCGAAACTACTATCTGCAGGTCATACAAATATTTGTTCCGTGCGGGGATCGAACCCGCGACAGGTAGCGCAGCAGTCCAATCGCTTAGCCACTGCGCCAACCGTGTCGTCAAGAAAGAATTAAGTAGGTAGTAATTCAGTGGTTGTATTTAGGTAGGTATTCAAAACAGTGATTGCCGTCTTCGACGCCACAATGTAATTCTCAAAAATCTTATATTTTTATACCATCAAAATGCGAAGTAAAACGTGTTAATTCCGTAAAATCTTCTTTACATTGAAAACCTAAAAGGGGAACCAACAACTTGAAAAACAATATCACAGAGCGGAAGTTTGGCTTATCTCCGCTTTTCCCCCCTTTTGAGTTTGCGTTTGAATTTTTAATTGCATTTTTAGTTTAAATAGGGACTATAAACATGGTTCTGTGAAGTTGGTCTTAATAGTTATAAGTGTTACTGCTAGCCTTGGTTCGATTCTAGGGTTCGGCAATGTGTTATTAGGATTTTCTGGCGAATTGTGTGTGTTTATAGGTACTGCAGTATCGACTCAATATTATAGAAATTGGAAAGTTCAAACGCATAAAAATATCTCGTGAAATATCAACAGCATCTATATCTATACTAATAATTATAAAGAGGAAAGATTTGTATTTCTATATGTAACGAATAGACTTAAAAACTAATGGATCGATTTGAAAAGTTCTTTCACCATTAGGAAGCTACACTATCCCCGGGTGACATAGGGTACTTTTTATCCCTGTACTCCTACGGGAACGGGAACTACGCGGGTGAAACCGCGTGTCAATCGCTAAGTAGTTCATTTGTAAATTGTCAGGCCACTTTGCCCCCTAGATACCTACTTTATGATAATACAGTAGAATCCCGATTTTCCGGATCCGTTAAATCCAGGGGTATTCCGTGTAATCGAACATCCAGATAATCGATTTCTAAGTAAAATCAAACAAAATAATGAATACTGCTGCTTATTAAAGAAAGCGTTTCAGATAAGTACGTCATTTAGACAATTAAATCTATATAAATACTAGCTGACCCCGGCAAACGTTGTTTTGCCATATAAAAAATTTCAGAAAAAAAAAAAGATGAAAAATAGAAGTTGGCCGATTCTCATATATACCCGATACGCACAAAAAATTTCATCAAAATCGGTCAAGCCGTTTCGGAGGAGTTTGGCATCGAAAACTGTGACACGAGAATTTTATATATTAGAAAAAGAGAAGCCCTGACTGACTGACTCATCAACGCCCAGCCCAAACTCTTGAACCTAGAAAGCTGAAATTTTGCACAGAGGTTCCCTTTATAGTGTAGACAAGGAATAAGGAAGGATTTTTCGAAATTCAACCCCTAAGAGAGTTAAATAGGGGATGAAAGTTTGTATGGAAAATCGTCATTTTCACGCGGGCGAAGCCGCTGGCAAAATCTAGTAGGATATAAAAATAAGGTACTAAATTAGAGCCGTGAATAATGAGTCCGGGATCGGGGTTCGGATAGTCGGGATTCTACAGTATTATTTCCAAAATATTAGTTTCGTTACGTAACATGAAATTGAAATAAATCACGAGGCGAAAATTGCTTCTAAACATTGCATTGTCCCGCCTCACCTCTGCCAGACCCTTCGGGATTACAAGCGTAATGTTTTAATGTGTTGTGATAACCTGACATCTCTTTTCCACCATGTCAAGTTACATAACACAAGAAAGAGATGGCTATAGAAATTCTATCTCCTTCATAATCTACTGTATCGCCGTGGGAAGACTGACGGACCATGAATTTCAATATTAACACAAGGTTCCTACCGGATAATGGTTTGTTTCATAAAAAATCTATTATGGATGCTTTGCTCTTGGCATTTTACCAGGAGCTTCTGTTTGAGCTGCCCTTAAAAATGTTTTATCAATATTTCTGAATTTGTTTATTCTGAAAATTTTGTAGTAGAAAAGATTTGATGTAAAATATTGCTTAGGAGACGATAAAGAGTAGTCTTTTGTTTTATAAAAGGTTTGTGATCGCTTTTTTGATCGTGTTGTAATAAACGGAGATTATGTAGAAAACTACATTTGATACATTCATAGATTGGTAAACTATTCTAATATTACTGGCCATGTTTTAAATGGAAATGAGATACAAACAGCTTTAAATAAACATAGAAAATCTGAATCTGACTGCCTCGTCGCTCTAGTGGTCAATCGAGACTGCTAAACATAAGGTCGTTTAGATTCCCGGGTCTGCCTGGGTTCTCACTACTCATACATGTCATATTATTATCAAAATTGCTACGGGAACGAAGTCGCAGGGCTCAGTTAGTTACTCATATTGTGAATGCAAATCATGTGGTAAAGAGACAACACGTTCTGTTGTGCGTCAGAGTTTTACAAATATTTGCCGTTTTATGAATGATTGCGCAAAAAAACTATTGCCGTGTTTTGTGAGAGTGTTTTCTTGCAACCTCGATGGTTGCGTTGTGATATGATTGTTTGGCTAGAGTAAAGTTTGTTTGCAGAACATACAGTGGCCGATGTCATTCATTTATTTAATTGTTGTAAAATAATTTATTATCACGCCAGCGATCTTCAGAGGTGTATCTAATAGTACACCTACATTTCACCAGTTATAGTTTAGATCCCATTTAATTTGGGCGACCCTAATGCCATCAACCAGGCACAGATCCCGACTCCGTGGCTGCTCATGAGAAATTCTTGATCGAAACATCCAATAACACTTTGCCCGACTAGGGAATCGAAACCTCGGACCTCACTCTCAGAAGTCGCATTTGCGACCACGAGGCCATTGAGGCAATATGTATGAAGGTGGTTCTTCCCCGAACGAAGTCTTCGAAAAAAGTACCAACGTCTTCTTAAAACATATTTATTTGACAACTCTACGCCATAAGCGTACAAATGGGCTTATGTTTTATTTATTTTAATGACAAATCAATGTTTTCCTTATTTACAGATACAACAGGAATTCCCGCAACCCAGACTACCTATTATTATACTTACCCACTTATCATTTGGTAAATATTCAAGTAATTTTATGCAATAAGTAGGTATCTAATACCAATATTGGCTAATACCGGTGACCTTTTTGTCGAACTGCGTCATATTTTGGTCTAACAGCTACCATAAACATTAACTCACGCTTTTTTCTTGTGGGGGTAGGCAGAGAGACCACAGACACAGACTACAGAGACTCATCTGCTACGATCCTTACACACTCTTTTTGCCTCGTCCACGTTCCTAAACGTACTTCTGATCTTGCACGCACGCCTGAAGCAAGTAGGTACTACGCCAAAATCGACATAGATATATATACCTTATTTTAAAAGTGTACCAACAACTAGAACAGACATACCTAAGTTTTACATGTCAGACATACTTTTTTATATATCACCAACAGAATCATAAACACCTAAAGTACCCAACAATAAAAAAATAATAAATAACCCTACCTCTTCAGCCTCTTAAATAATTTACGAAAAAAAATCCTTACAACAAAAAACAAAAAGAATCTTAAAAATCTCAAACTTCTTCCGCTAAGGTATTCAGAAACTAAAAACACAGCGAAAGTTGCAAAAAACCGCTTAACCGCATCTTCGGAAGTCTATATTTTATTTTCTATAAATATTGTTCAAGCACCTCGAACTCTGCCGACCCCAGTTTCAAAGTTTCCTCGCTCCCGAGATGAATAATTTCCTCTTCGAAATTCTTGGGATGTTTAAATTTTAAAGCGACTGGAGTACAGGGTAATACAGTGTTAGAGCGACGAATTTTAAACCCAATCATTTCTGGAATCTTCACGCCTATCTAATTTGGTATCAGCAGGAATTTACGTGTGTAATTTACACTGATTTGACATAGGTACTGTAAAGGAATGAGCGTTTAATCACTATGCGACATGCGTGCTTACTACGTTTTAGCAAATTAAAATCTAGGAGGCTCTTTCTATGACATAAGTGACAACTCATCCGCAAAATATTTCATCCGCGGATGAAACGTCACCCTTTCAAAATTTTCAGGCGACGACTGATCCGTAACTTCGGATGAGTCGTCGCGTAGTTAAAAATTTAGTGAAAATCTAATTTCAGCGACAATTGTATTTCAAAAACCTATCTACTAAGTACCTTTTACACATTAGAATGCAAACGCATTCTACATTGACACACTAGAATGCAATGCAAACCGACTAGAATGCAGAAGCTCTTAAATTGACTCTGGGTTTTCTTACTTACATATTTTTATCACCATAATTATAGAATACACTTTGTTAGAGACCAAAATTGCAAAACTATTTTTTATTGCGTATCCTATGATTACAATGGACGTCTTATATATCTTTGGATGAACTGTCATCATCGTCATTCTCCTGCCCGTATCCCAATATATTTAGGGTCGGCGCAACATGTCTTCTTCTTCCATACTTCCCTATGACTCGTCATCTCAGCAGTCACCTCCTTTCTAGTAATATCATACTGTACTGTGTATCTTTAAATAAAAAACACAAATAACCCCTTTCCGCTCTTGGGCAGAGCGAAAGGGAGTATCAGACTTCTACTGACTAAAACCACCCATGTTCCTTCTTAGTCCTTTATGTCGAGGCCGCGGTATCTCTTTCGAACAACCCGCAGCCCCGACGGGAGTAAATCTAACCTCAAGTTAAACCCGGATCAAGGACCTCAAAAAAAAACTGTTCCGTCGTCTCTCCCTCAATAATTCATCCGTCATTGAATAATTCAATACAAAATTGAACAAAACATCAGAACGTCCGATAGACCGCATCATTCTACTTATGGTACCTAACACCAAACACCCATTTTCCCATGGACTATAGTGACGCACGATTCCGATATTGATTAGTATCGATAATATAATGATATACTTACTAAAAAAAAATGATTGATTAAATGTCTCAATGAATCCGTATCGTATCACGTTGTCATAAAGTGCGTAATGAGTCAAAGAATGACATAAATAAAAATAGGTCAGATAGGCAGTCGCTCCATGTAAAATACTGGTATTCCGCTGCATCTGTTAAGATTGGAAGCTGACCCCAATATAGTTAGGAAAAGACGAGGCACATCCTGATGATGAGAAGAGATTTCCTGGAATTTGCCTAAGACACTTTGAGAGATTAATAAGTATGATGCAATATTAAGTTTATACTAGATGACTTTTGATATAAAATTTGAAGAATCGGATCCAAGTCATTTAATACAATCTTAGAATCGAATCAAGCGATCCGTAACGATTAAAAGTATCGATAGAAATGCAATTATCGCTCATCTCTATCATAGACCCATTTTCCCATGGGCAGAACACCATAACCCGATCCCGTGGGATACTGCGGTGACCACAGATCGTTTTTATTACGAACAACAGTAGTTTCGGGTTACATTTTGGTTGGTGGACCCGACTTTTGTGGGTTAAGCGAGGATGGGCGCTTTTCTGTTTTATTTAAACGATTTTTGGACATTATTGCTAAAGTTTGCTTTGGTTATTAAGGTCATTTGTTAAATTGTATTTTATTATTTAAATATGGTCTGTTACTGATTACAATAAGGGACTAATGTCAGTTTTTATTATCACCAAGCAACATGTAATATAAATAACTTACATTCAACATAAATTATATTTAAAGAAAATTTTAGGCGTGAAACTTTACATTCACGTTGTGAGGCGCACATGGCAGAAACAGATCTACAGGGTGTAACTTTCAAGCCGAAAAAAAGCACTGCTACCAAAAAAAAACAACAAAAACGTTCGTATGAAAATTGATGCCGCCAGGTATCTTTCGAATTATGATTGAATTAATTATAGCAGCTTTTGTAATATTATTATAATAAAGTGCACTCGAACGAAGGTCGCAGGGCTCAGCTAGTCACTATCACTTCACTACATAGTATAAAACAAAGTCGCTTTCTCTGTCCCTATGTCCCTATGTGTGCTTAGATCTTAAAAACTACGCAACGGATTTTGATGCGCGTTTTTTTAGTACATAGAGTGATTCAAGAGGAAGGTTTTAGCATCTTTTTTGAGCCTGTGCGAAGCCGGGGTGGGTCACTAGTTGACTATAAAACACATACAAAAATTCTAAACCTATCATACTAGTTTCAAAACAATCGTCACATCAAAACACTACGACACCTAACACCACACATGCCCAAATCCTCGTGAAGGGTAGCTACACCAATTGTCTTACAACCGTGCAGATCAAAGGGTCGTGACACCGACACTTGTCAGCAACCGGTTGCTGTTCTAATTGTGACAACGACTGCTACCAATCACCCGTGCATTCACATGGGTTAATTATTTCGTGTGTGGTGCGGGTTGTGGGAGGTAGCGATTTTATATTATTTAAGGCTCAAGTTTTAATGATGAGCTACTAAGAATTGTGAAATATCAAGATACTAAGAATAGCAAATAGCTCTTTTACTACTGATTAAAATATACCGAATGAGCAAAAAAGGATCAATTTTTGAAAGCTCATAATATGCATGATGAAAGTTTAAATGGATGCTTGATAAGATAAGACGTGATTCTAAATTATGTCAAGAAGCAGCAGGCAATTGTTTTGAAAAATAAATTTATTAAATAAATAGGTATCGGTTGGTTAAAATAAATTGCATAGCACAAAATCTTAGTTCATGGAACATAATTTCTGTGATATCTAATGTGTGTACATAACTAGTAAGTACAATAAATAAATAAATAATTATTAAAATGGGTAAAGTATTGTTTTCCATTTTAAAATATATGAAAACTACATAACTTAGAACTAAAAGCAATAATAAACGCGCTTTACAAATCGCGTTCTACCACTACCGGTGAAGTTCACCCAAATACATTTACGACTACTCACCGTGCCCCAAACATTAACCACATAAAGAAAGTGCGCCTCCCCACACGAGTATGTACTTCAAAACTAAATCAAGGAGTTCCATTCAATAGATATCCATCACTTCCCACGGCTGGGCTCTCTCAACCATGAACGTGCATTCTAATAGATTTATTGCTGCAAGAGTTTTTACATAAAAGTGCAAGATGCATGGGATCATTATTACTTTTTTTGTTGTTCAGTAATCTTAATTATTGTTATTGTTTAATTAAGGAGATAATTATTTGGGAAGGTTTGTTAGGGAACGATGGGAATTTTTCGTTTTTTATAGAGAATATTTTGAATTCACAATAATAATAACGTTATGCCTGTAATTCCCGATGGGTTAAGCAGAGGTGTACAAATTAGGACACACGCATTTCACCTTTATTTGTAAGTACGCGGGCGATCCTATTACGGGCAACCGGGTATAACTCCAGGCTCCGTAGATGCTACTAGAAATTCCTGATGGAACCCGGGATTCAAACCAAGGACCTCTAGCTCTGCAGGCGCACTTGCTACTACTAGACCAACGAGGCACCTTTTTTCAGCTTTTCAGAAATTCATAAATAACATCGAGGTCAGTTTTTCATTCTAAAGAGTTCATGACACTTGCGTATTTGATAGTTACAATAGCAACTAAATTACTAGTGAATTTGTAAGGCCAATTATGATATAATTCCCAGTAGCAAATAACAAGCTGAATTTTAAACAATAAGGACAGTAATTGATAGTCTAGATTTCGATCAATCATGTGATTCAGATCTTTGACCTACTATAGGTCAATTAGGTCAGTTCTCGATTGACCTATAGCAGGTTAAAGGTTTCTTCAAACAAGAAGGATTGAGCATTGATCACCACGTGTTGGTGATTTTATACGTATAAATATGATGGGTATTAATATTGATGGATGGAGAGACAGAAGATGACCAAAGAAAAGATGGATGGGCTGTGTGAGGAATGATATGAAATAGAAAGGAGTAAATGCCACCGTGACGTCTAACAGGGAAGAACGGAATAAGAAAACGTGTTGCGCCGACCCCAAATATTATAGAATGGGATAAGGTAGGAAAATGATGATGAAAGCAATGATGAGAATGTTGAGATAGATGTGCAGTGTAGCAAGAGAGCTACGGTAAGGAATGAGTACATTAGAGGAAGTTCATCATCGTAGGCCACCTAAAGTACGCAGCAAGCTATGGTAAGAGAGATGCCCACCACCTCACGACTTCTTGAAGCCCCAAGAACACCTGGGTCCCGGCAGTGAACTGCAGTGGCCCATCTGGAAAGCCCTTAAGAGCGTATGCTACCTCAGATTAGCAACCCTATTTGTGGTGGTTCAAACTTCGCTTGTAATACTGTTAGAATAAAGTGCTAATCAGCTTGCACTACAAAGCGGTTGTTACGTCTTTCGCTGCGGCCGAATAGTGCGAAATTAGTGGTATTTTGCGATTTACAAAAAAACTACTGATTGGACTAAAAAAGTAAAACACTATGACTTTAGTTTGTTGCTTGTAGAATTATTTGGCAAAAAAATCAGAACGATGACATGTATTTTAGTATGGTTTTTACTCGTTAAAAGAAATTTTTAGAGGTATCATCGCGATTTTTTTCTATCAAGCAAAGTTAGTTGTATTATGTTTTCACAACACTATGGCACTAGCATATATCCTGAAGAATATCATATATTTTTCTGAAGTTGATTACTGCAGTGAATCATATACTTTTACGCATTATAAAACTCGCGTTTGAGGTACCATACGCTCTTAATAGATTGCGCACCCAAGTGGGCCGCTGCAAATATAATCTGGCAAAGTGGGGCATCATTGGTTCCTCCAACACCGAGTGCGAGTGCGGCGCTCCAGACCAAACAATGCCTCACCTGCTGGAGTGTCCCAGATGTCCGTATACATGCACCCTTGGCGACCTGAACAGCGTCTCTGCCGCTGCAATAAACGTGGCTACCTACTGAGCCCAAACCGTATAACATGGAAGTACATAATCGAAACGAAAAGAAGAAGAAGAGAAAGTTTTAAAGTTGCGCCTATAAAATTCGTAGACTCTGAATTGCTGGGAATAGTTTCCTTCAGAACACAACCATTTCGGTTTTCACAAATGCATGAATATTTTTAGTCTTGAAAGCTTAAAGAAGCTGGATCAATTGTCAAACTCGACTTCAATAAAAGAAAAATAAAAGTCATATTGGCGCGTACCCAACTTTCATTCAACGACTGCATTTTATACGCTTTCTTTTTGCGAAAACAAACAAAAAACGATCTTTTATATAGCTGGTCATCTATAAAGAATGGCGTGACAAGTCCTGACATTTTTATCTTTTATCTTTAAAAGATAAAAAAAGTTATAGGGTGTCAGTCTGTTTTAGACCAGCTGTCCTTTTAGCTTTAGTTTTCTTTATTAACATGAAAGGTCGTCTGGTAAAACGGATTGATTTTTTAAAAACATTATCTTTTACTTAGGGTCTTGAGTTGACATATTATTATTATATTTATTTTGCCAAAAAGACTGAGACATCTCAAAGCAATTTTATATAAAAAAAATATGACATAGACATACACATGTGCAACCCTCGAAGGTTTCAGCAGACGAGTATTAATAGTACACTCACATAATCTTTCATTGCGTGTCGATGTACAGGCCTGATAATTGTGTAGGCACCTGCTTTTTCGTTGGCTTCGTTTTAATCCTGGTGCAGATGGCTTTGCAGGATAGGTAAGAAACGAAGAGGCTCCACACTGGCATTGTATTAAATTTTGGGGTAGGTCGATGATACCCCATTTGGTCAGATTATTTTTACAGCGGCCAACTTGGGCCCGCAAGCGGTTTAAAGACTTCCAGACGTCCAAGAGTTAGATGTTCCGCTGGATTAGTGAAACAAGAAGAAAAAATAACAAGAAGAAATACCGTCACAGCCTAAAAACCAACCAAAACATCCACCAAACCCACTATTTATTTACCAAACTACCTATTGAGCGTCCAATAACGTCCACGTCTTCGGAAACTCCAAGTTACACACACCATTCCTTGCATTCAAAACATTTTCTACCCGTGCGGTAATTCGGACCTTTTCTATCAAAATACGGGACTTTGAAAAAGGGTCCCGATTCCAACTATATATATTTTTCTCTTCGATTGGTGAGAAGTTGAATGGACGGTGTTTATTTTGTCCCTTTTTGTGGTGTGGTGTTTGTAAGACGTTGCTGTGACATGCGTGACGGTATGTGTCTTGAAATTGAGAGCAATTATAAAAACATAAACCACGAGGTATAAGGAGTATGTAAGGATCGTAGCAGGTCCGTCAGGGCTGCGGGTTGTTCGAAACAGATACCGCGGCCTCGGTACAAGGAGGAACATGGGTGGTGTTTAGTCAGTAAAAGTCTGACATTCCCTGCCGCTCTGTACAAAGCGAGAGGAGTCATATGATGATTCCCACTCCCGCAAAAAAGGGGTATTTTAGCTGCTTTAATATTGCAATATAATTCCTGTGGTTTTGGTTTACCCCCATAGGAACAAGGCATGAGTTAATGTATGTCTACGGCTGCTACTAAGAAACTCCTGATGGAAAACCTAAAGAAACTCTGTCCAACCTGAAAGTCGAACTCAAAACCACTACCAACAAGGTAGACGGTTTTTTGTCTCCACATTAATTGAGTAAATTGTTTCTTAGAATTGAATGACGATATTCCTTTCAGGAGCAATGTTCCGAGCGATTATTATTGCTAGTAACAATAGAAAGCAGTATTGCAATTAGAACAACACGGACCAATTAATTATTATTTATTATTGGTTCTTTTCTAGGAACAAAGTGTAAAATAAATACTAAGACTCCATTTTCCGTAGCTGTTTTGAGAGCAAAAAAAAAACACAAATAATTATAGGTGTTTATTTGGGTTCTTACCACACCCATACGTTACTATCGACTAGCCTAATATACAATAGGCTATGCCCTATCCCATATCAACCCAAATCTGAGGTTGTACAAAACATAATTGGGTACCTGTAACAAAGTTTTCACTAGCAGACTTGTCCTTTATCACTTCGGGACCAAATATGGATACTGTCACATAGATAAGGGTATACGATAAGACACCTTAAGCTTCTGGTTATAGGGATGGCTATCGTATCCACTTGTGATAAGCTAGTATTGGATATGGGTGTCCCAATAAGTAGAATTGATTTTGCCTATATCGTGCTTCGGGTATTACTTGGTGATAGTCCTTTGTTTATACTAGACATAGTACTGATAAGATTTTGTTTTCGCTTATGGTCGATAACACAAAAATATACCTACTATTTTGTACGTGAAATGTTATTAGGCGGTCTAAACGATGCGATAGTCGCCATATTAAAATGGACCTGGGCAGGCCACATCTGCCGCATGTCGCATCATAATGGGGCCAAAGTGGCCACAGATTAGGTTCCGAACAACAGAATCAGGCGACACGGTAGGCCTTAAACGAGATGACGCGATGAGCTGGAGTCGGATCAAAAGGATTGGGCCCAAGACGGAGATAAATGGAAAAAGGGAAGGCCTTTGCCTTGCACTGGGGCACATCATACTCATAATAAAATAAAATAATCAAACAACCAAAACGATATTCTATCACATCGATGAATTAGAATATTATTATGATTGTATTATATCGACTCTGTTGAAGTCGTTGTAAACATTATGAAGTCCTAGAAAAGCAATTTCTACTTGTCTAGACCCTCCGATTCGATGTAACAACCACTTGAATTAAAAATAACACAGAAAAAGAACTGATCAACGCCGTGTGAACGAGAGCTCGGTCAGGGGTTGAAAACCACAAAAAAAGCATAAAAAGAAATCTGAAAATGCAAAAGATTTAGTCGAAAAAGAATAGATATGTAAAAGCAAGGGTACAGCAAAAGAAAGGCGTTATTGTTAATCTCTATATAACGCAGAGATATCTTTTAGTTATTATGACTGAAATAAATCAAACTGAACGTGTGGAAGACGTTGCAAGTACTTAATTGTGTGGACCGAGTTATAAACGGAAGCGATTTAAAAAATCATTACCCTTCCTTTTGGTTTCGCCGTAGTCAGGTAAAAAGAAAGAAAGAGAGATCAAAGAAACGATGGATGGACTGTGTAAACTGTAAAGGATGATATGGCAAGAAAAGGCTCATGAGATGATGAGTAAAAGAGAAGTATTGAAGAAAATGACATGCTGCGCCGACCTTAAACTAATTAGGTTAAGGGCACGATAATGATTTCAACAAGACAAAAATAATAGTAACGCGGGCCCGTCGGTAGATGTCACATGTCTTCAAATTATTTGGTTCTAAGACATCATGCCTGTTTCTTCGCGATGTTTTCCTTAACCGTTTTGAGCGCAGATCGATGATTACAGTGTTATTATACCCAGAATGAAAGACACTGCTATCTGTACTAAAAACTTGCTATTTGTCATGAAACAGTCAGCTATTTCGTAGGAAATGCTGTCAGATTAACTAGCAGAATTACCTTAGTTTCCGTGATAAAAACACTGAAGGTGAAATAGTTTTCATTTTCCCAGAAATAACAATAACACTCCAAGGTAAATGCCTAGAATACATTAAAAAAACACTAGCTTAACCTAAAGAACTCAAATACAACACCCTATAATCGGTACCCACAAAACGAATGAAGCGAAATACTGTACAAAAAAGCAAAAAAAGCGCTGCCGCTTCTAAATCCCGCTGCATTTTATAAATTTCTCTCTAAATTTTTCGAGGCGTTATTTATAACTTAATCTCGAAGCTCGGTAAATGTTTTAAGCGCTAACTGCCGGAGATATATCTTTTTAAGATCCAGTGAAATGTCCTTTTATTCGTTGGAGTCTAGGCGTTATGGGACGTTTCTTTTGGAAGTAAGTAGTAGTGTGGCACTAGCTTTATTTGTTACCCGTATTTGGGTGTTTCTGAACGGTTTTTCTTCGTTTCAATTTACAATTTTGGGTAAGGTGTGGGTGTTTCGAGGGCTTTAGCATGTTTTAGGAGTTTAATAAGTGATATATATTTTTTATTTTTGTAAAAACATTGTCTCGTTTCTTGAAACTTAAAGAAAATTGTAAAAAAATTAGAATAATAGTTACTTAAGAACAACGTCTGAAATACGTGTGATACTGTTTTAAACAAAAAAAGTTTTTGACAAGTCATGTTTTGCAAAACTAGTTCTAATCGCAGAAAGAAAATTATAATTTTAGATTTTTTTGTCTGCTATTTCATAAAAAAGGCACTTTCTTCAGTATTTTTCCTCAAAGTTTATTCTCAGTATTAAAAGGCACTAGAACGTTTTGAAGAAAACAAGAATGGAAGTATTTCTTAGAACTACAAGATTACTGAATGCACACTTTTTTGTAAAGAAACTGGATGGAACTTGAAATGGCAGGGCTTTAGCGTTTGAACTCAAGTTCCTAGAAACACCTGAGAAAAGAAGAAAGCCTTTGAAAAGAAAAGAAAGAAAAAAAAAAGAAAACATATTTATTTAGCACAATATGCCACAAGTGCACACAACAAACAATAAAAAACAAAATGAACAAACAAAAAAAAAAAAGAGTGGAAAATGCTTTACAGGAAGGAAAATAAAAGATGTCTGTAAAAGCACGGCCATACTTTTTTTTTCATTAAATAATCCTCGAATAATCCCTCCCGCTCTTGGGCAGAGCGAAAGGGAGTGTCAGACTTCTACTGACTAAAAACCACCCATGTTCCTTCTTAGCCCTTTATGTCGAGGCCGCGATATATCTTGCAAACAACCTGCAACCCCAACAGGCATAGATAAATATCTTACACCTTAAGCAATGGTCATACTTTAAGACTAAATTACAAAAACAAGGTATGCGTGGTTAAAGACCGTTAGATTGATTTTGCCCACCAAGCGTGTTATAATGGCAACTGCGAATGAAGATACAAAAATACACTAAAGAGCTACTATATGTCACATGTCACCACGACACGACAATACTCATGCGAAGGAAACAAATGACATGTATATGCAAGTTTCGTAGCCTGGTAAAGTACACTTGAGTTTTTTAAATGCCATACATATTATAAACACCAATAAATATTTGGGAATCCCACGGAGGATCTGGCCCAGAGCACAACTTGTCGCATGATTGGCGACTATCTAGATTAAATATGGTCTTGCGTCTGTCCATGGCTAAAGACCTCACACTCGAGGCCTTACTGAATAGTGCGGATAGTCAGACGACAACCTCCCAGGTTTACCTGTAAGATATCATATAAAAAACATGGTCCTGCGACCAAACTTTCTTCCAGCCCCGTAGCATGGGGATTCTATCTCTAGTCTTCCAAGAATCGACAAAGCTCTTTCTATTCTACTCGACAAGTCTTCTTCAGTCTTCTTCAGCATGGCGCAACCCGTAGTGTCGTATTTCTTCGGAGACATAGACATAATGATGATTTCCATAGCAAGGGAAAAGTAGCTGGTCTGCTACAAAAGTCGAAGTCGTGTCGCATAGTGCACGACATCCCTGAAACCTACACAAAAACAACCGTTCACCCACAAGCCTCGATATTTAAACAACAATCAACCGAACTATTCCACTTTCCATCAACCCATCGACTTCCACCCCAAACTTGTTTCAAATACGTCTTCAGATAAAACTTTGGGACAACTCAAGACCCTCTCGACGTAACCTTGTCGCGACGTAAAAACGTGGAGCGTCTTAACGATAGATTGATTAATGGATACCCGCATCTCGAGTAAGACGTGTGACTTTGGAGCGAGGTATCTTTCTGTATTTTTTTTTTGGTAGTTTTTTGGAGTGTTATGGTGAAATAATAGGTTTGGGAAGGTAAAGGGGACTGTCTTGTTTAGAGGTTGTGTAGTGTCGGGGCGAAGGGTTGTTTGAAAGAGATACCGTGGTCTCGGACACAAAGGGCTAAGAAGAAACATGGGTGGTTTTTAGTCAGTTGAAGTCTGACACTCCCATCCGCTACGCCCAGAGCGGGAGAAGTTATTTCATAACTTTAAGCTTAGTGATGGCAAACACCATCAGTTCTATTTAGTGGTACTTAGAAAGAAAGAAAGAAAATATATTTATTTTTGCGTCAGGTATTCCTCAGTAGGTTCACCTAGTCTGCGCAGCCCATTGAAGATTACAGGTTTAATGTTATGCTATCAAATCTATCAAAATTTCATAATTCAGTCAACTTCCATACTAAACCAATCATTGACCAATTCGCTGTACATTACTTCATTTACAAACTACTGAGCCGTTTGAGCAGTAACTAAAGCATCAATGGACACTAGACAATCGTTAACAACGGCTATTACATACAGGCCACACGAGGGTCAGTCGATGGCCATTTTAGTGGCCTACAATGAGCTAGAAATAGCCAATCACAGTTGATTATAGGCCTGGTTAGGTGGTAAGTTAATTTGTAGCGTGGTTCACTGTGCCTGCTGGTCTTAGTAAGGACGTTATTCGTTGGTTGAAATAATTTGATTCATTGAAAAGGTAATCTAATCTCTTTAAGTCTAATCTGTTTAAGTCGCGAGTAAACAGGCTTCTACTGGGTAAGCTAGTTCCATCGTCGACATCATCTCTGCCCTTAGGGCAAGATTGAAGTCAAGAGCAAGCCCATTTATAATAAAAAAAAGGTCGCCGCTATACGAAGGAGCAATGGGCAAAAGTTTCCACTCAGAGCAGGAAAAGACTACGCAGTAGGCCCAAAAGGAGATGGCGGGATGAGCTGAACTCTTTCTCTAAGGATTGGCCCACTATCGCACTAGATCGCGAAAAGTTGAAGGAGGGAAGCCTTTGCCCTGCAGTGGGCAGTATAGGCTTTTAATAATAATAATTTGAATTGAAGAGGTTTGTAATAATATCCATTTTGACAAAAAATATTCTGAGAAAAGTAACGGTCACATAAAAATGAGAAAAAAATGAGCTACCAGAAGATGTGATCATAAAATTATGACAGACACAACCCAGTTAGTTCTGGGTAACACAATACCCCTTAGTAAGACCGGTTGTCAGGCTTTCGGGCTATTGCCTACCTGTAACGGCTGTTAAGTTCTACAAATGATCGCCCGGACCAACAGCTTAACGTGCTTTCTGAGACACGGAGGAAACTCTGCCAAACTTAATAGGCGGTCACCCATCCACGGATCTACCTAGGCAAACACGGCTTAACCTAGCCGACAGATACTATATACAGAATTTCTTCAAGGTGCAGTATTACATGACAACATATCACGTAATATACCTCAGTTTAAGCTGAAATGTGACCTATATAACATAACCGTGCTACAGGCAATAGGCACCCTTTGACGCGCAGTATCGCGCGGTATTACACCAAAAGTAGTAAGATAATAGAGTATGTGATGACGTCTATGGTGCAAGTTTTAAGAGAAACGTTTGATATTTCTACCCGACTGCGGCGAAACTCAAAAGGAGGGTTATTACTCGTCCCGTCGGGGCTGTGGCTTGTCGAAAGGATAACGCGGCTCCGACACAAGGGCGAAGAAGGAACATAGGTTTGGTTTTTAGTCAGTAGAAGTCTGACACTCCCCTTCGCTCTGCCCAAGAGCGGGGGGGGGGTTATTCGATGATTTTCCACCCACCAAAAAAAAAAAAAAGGGTTATTACTCGTAACACAGTTGTTCGGAAAGTGACTATTGCACTTGTTTTTGATTTATAATGCAATGCATGCATGCATTTGTGTTTTTTTGTTCTCATTTTTATCTTAGCGTAGAAAAATACGCTACAGACAACCACGTTCTTAGAGTTATTAGAGAGCTCGTATTTTTAATTTAAGAAAGAAAACTAAACCTTTCTGTAAAGTAGACACTGACATCTAAAACGCTTTGATATCGTTTACCGCTTATCCAGGCTCTTTGATAGGTATTTCTTAAGTAAAACGTCAAAACCATTATCATTAATATTGAAAACGGGATAGGTATTTACTATATTTATTGTTTGTTTTGTCTACTCAGAAACTTCAGTTTATCTGTGATCATGATGTTTGCAACAGCGCCGAAATATTGGTAGCTCAAAAAAAAAAAACAGTAAACGTGATAAATATCACATTTTCAGTGTTAATTGCAATCTAATTAACTATGTCTGTTTAAAAACTTATACCACCTAAATCACAGAAAAAACTCCTACAGTCATACAAAAAACCAGACTACACATCCCATCCTATGCTATTTGGAGTCGGCGCAACACGTTTTCAAATTCTATTCTTCCCTGTTAGACGTCACGGTGGCATTACTCCTTTCTCATTCATGTCATTCCTCACACACACAATCCATCCATCTATTATTTGGCCTTCCTCTGCTTCTCCACCCATCAACATTTATATCCATTTTTAAAAACTATCTTCAAAATCACAGAAACCATAATCTCCTGTCGTAAAAAAACATCAGACTACACAAAAGCACAAAATTCCAACAACACAACATACGAAACTCGAATCGAACTGAACCCGAGAAATCGAGCCAGCAACTTTTAACTGAAAACAAAACAACAAATAGTCCTCTCTTATTACTTAACCCTGCGAGAGTTTAACGTCAGCCATTTTCCTTTGTAACCCTACACCAAGAGTTGGAGCCGGTATACCCGGGTATACTCGGGGAACCGGGAAACTCCGACGAGTCAAAGGTAATCGCTTCTCATAGCTTTGATTTTCTTTGTAAGCCTGTCAACGAAGACTAGGCGAGATTTTCTGATTGTTTTTTAAAGCTGGATTATTTTGAGTTTAGGTGAGAATGTTATTTGATTTAAAAATAATATACTTTGAAGAAATGAGATAACAGATAGCCTATAATTCCTAAAAAAGTAGTGTAATAGTATACCCACAATTCGCCAGTAATCTTTAAGTACCACTCAATGATAATGGAGAACCAAATGCCATCAACAAGGAAGAAGTCCAGTCTCCTTGACTGCTTCTGAGAAATTCCTGATGAAGACAAACCCAATGACACTTAGTCTGACCCGGGAAATGAACACAGAATCTCATACTCAGCACTCAGCAGTCGCAATTGTGTCGACTGGACCAACGTTTCAAGGCGAATTTTAATATTCTGTATAATATAATATAGCCTAACTGAGCAATGGGCTTAATTAAAAAAAAAATCTTGTGATTTTTATTTATTTATTATAAACACACTATCTTTACAGGCAGACCCAATTCAATAGTGGTTTGCAAACACTCACAAGATTCTTTGTAAAAATTACTTGTAAAACACTAAACAAACAATGCTTATTCTACAATTATGCTTTATTATGCTACAATTATCTGATTCTTCATTTTATTATTTAACCAAAATAAATATAGTCACATTTCTACTTTCTATAGGCTTTTAGACATTTATGATTTCAGAGAAAAAAAATATTCCACCATTATTTTCCATATTCCTAATTCAGTAATAATTTATCGTTTATGTAAATCGGGATGTACTACGCCTTGCGCTGACAAGATGAAATCCATCTTTTTCGTTATTTAGATTTTTCTTCCCTGACCTTTTACTTGAGAAGGTTTCTTAAAGGTTAGAGTTCGCTTAAGTACCTATTTACAAATCGTTTACCTACATACTAAGCTATGCAGAGTAGGTAGGTAGGGACACGGACGGACAAATGCTTACAATGGATTTAGTACATCATTCGGAACCCCAAATTGAATGAAATGTTTCATCGGTAATTTTAAGAAAAACAACGAATATAAAAATTCAACTAAACGGTCAAAACGTATAGAATGGCGTCATCATAAGCAGCTTATAAACTTCCCATTGCACTACAAGGACACAGGACTGTCCTCTCTATGAGAGAGAATGGACTATAATCTATCATACGGGCCCAGTGCGTGTTGGTAAATGTAACATGTCTTCGAATTTTTGGTTCTAAGACATGCCGGATTGCTGGTTCCGCACGATTTTTTCCTTCAACGTTTTGAGAGCAGTAGTGATGAAATAAAATACACACGGTAAGGTGCTTGGTAGCCTGGTAGGGTTCGAGTTCGATGTCACGACTCATTGCTCGTATGTCGGGGCCGCCACCACTGGGCCACCGCTACTCACGGAACACCGTATTTTTTTCAAATACCAATGAAAAGTGTGGGTTCAGAATGATGTTCTAAATACGTGGTAATGGTTTGTGCGTCCGTGTCCCGTCTATCTTATGTATAAATCTTAAAGGTCAAATTCGATATCTGTTGATCAACAGACCCGAACCAATGAGGCAACTACCTATATAATAATATGTATTTAATTCGACTTTAATTCCGCTCGTGTAGATCGGCAAACATTGTCCTGTAACTACCAATAGAAACCACACGTACCTAAGTGTAAATAACATGGCGATTTAACCTAAAGATCTATCCGAGCAGCTATTATTATTTAGCCACGAACTCCTTGACATAATACCAGGGTTACCCGAGCGTACTCCATCCAGTTCTTCGAAAGGGATTCCATTTGGAATAACTGGAAGGATAGTGCGCCCCGTTAGGTTAGGCAAAGGTACCTACTCCTCCGCTATTCTTTTCTGATAATTTTCTTTGCGGGATCCAAGGCAGTTAAATCATTTCTCTGGGACTTCGTCGAGCTTCATTGTCTCGGCGCTTTTCTTGTGGTCGCCTCTGTTGATTCTGGCTAACAGAGTTACAGTAGTTTGGGAATAGTGTGGCGGGCTTGTCCCAATAAAAAAAAAGGTTATCTATTAGTACACCATTTTGACTGATTTAATTTAGATTGTCATTGACACGCTAAGAAGGAATACAGTACATCAAAATTTTGCCTGTAATGTTTAAAATCCCAGGTACATTCTTGCATACCAAATTACATAGTTCATCATCATTGCCCTTATCCCAATTTATGAGGGACTAGTTTTTGCCAGCGGCTTCGCCCGCGTGAAAATGACGATTTTCCATACAAACTTTCATCCCCTATTTAACTCCCTTACGGGTTGAATTTCGAAAAATCCTTCCTTATTCTTTGTCTACATGATAAAGGGAACCTCTGTGCAAAATTTCAGCTTTCTAGGTCCAAGAGTTTGGGCTGGGCGATGATGAGTCAGTCAGTCAGTCAGTCAGGACTTCTCTTTTTATTTATATCACGCAGCATGTCTTCTTCTTCCATACTTCTCTATTATCTTCATCTCAGCAGTCACCTCCTTTCCAGCCATATCATCCTTCACACAGTCCATCCATCGTTTCTCTGGTCTTCCTCTTCACTCGTAGCTTTAGTCAACTTATCCCACTCATTTGGGACACGCGGGATCAGTTGACTAATTTCTATTAATTTTATTACTTTTTTTTTGTCGATTGGACCCGCTGTATGAAAGATTAAAAAAATATCGTCGATATTAGGAATCATCCACATACGTCATATTATTTTAAAATGCACAAAATACATAAGATAACAATCACAAAAAAAGACAGAATCTTTAAGATGCAAAGTAAGCTGATAATTTAGCTATCACGACATTCCGAAGGGAGCCGACAGAATGATAAATAGCATGAGATTAGGAGCGTAAGGCCGGCTTGAGGGCAAGTCACTGAGGTCTTTCCAAATTTCATTACAGACTCAAGACCTCAAGAATTTTTTGAAATATGGCCCATGTTTTTTAGATGATGAATAAAGTTTTTTGAAGGAAATATGGTGAGGTTTAATAGGTTATATTCAGGGCCTTTTTAAGAGCTAAGTCTTAAAGAATATTATGTGTTACAAAATAAATAAGCCATGTATGTGACACATATTATTGTTTTTAGTTATTAGTTAATTGCTAAACACCTAACATCACGCCTGTAATCCCCAAAGGGTTAGGCAGAGGTTTACTCATTATAACAGCCACATTTTGCAAGTTATGTTTAAGTCGTGTACACACGGCTACACATCAAGCTATACAAAACCAGTATAATCTGATCGTTCATTGTGCGAAAAGATCTAGTAAAGTGAGGCCAAGATTAACTGGTTTTGTATAGCTTGATGTGTAGCCGTGTGTACCTAATAGTGGGCGAGTCTATTGTCATAAACCGGGCTCAAATCCAGACTCCGTGGCTGCTACTGAGAAATTCTTACAACCAATAACACTAACGCCCGAATACTCGAACGTCACTCAATTTTAAGTTGCACTTAAATCTCGTGCTGTCTTTGTTACTTTAGCGCAGAGTGACAGAGATAGCACGAGTTTTGAGGGCTACTTATAATTGAGTGACGTTCGAGTATTCGGGCGTTAGTCCGACACGGGGAATCGACCCCAGGACCTTATGTACAAGCAGTCTCGCTTGCGACCACTAGATGAACAATGCTGTCAACTGCTGAACGCTTTGGATTTGATGAGTTTTAGTCTATATAAATAAAGAGAGAAGTCCTGACTGACTGACTGACTGACTGATTGACTGACTCATCAACGCCCAGCCCAAACCCTTGGACCTAGAAAGCTGAAATTTTGCACAGAGGTTCCCTTTATAATGTAGACAAGGAATAAGGAAGGATTTTTCGAAATTCAACCCCTAAGGGAGTTAAATAGGGGATGAAAGTTTGTATGGAAAATTGTCATTTTCACGCGGGCGAAGCCGCTGGCAAAAGCTAGTCTTTCTATATAATCTAACACAACATTATTGATGTCATCAAAAAACACAATAATTTATCACCTTTCATACGGCCCCAAAAAAACAAAGACAATTGCGCAACGATCCACGAACATCTAATAAAATACCTAAAAAACAAAATATGAAAAACATATTTTCAATATAACTAGCGTAGTGACGCGCAACACGTAATATTTATCGACAGTCGATACTATTGTACCAACTTACAATAGAGCTGTGACATTTTTACGATGTCGAAGAACGTACAAAGTATATTTTGGCTTAAGAAACTTTTCGACTTTAATAAATATTGCTTTATGGGCCGGTAAAACATTGTTGTTTTTAGATTACAAGGAATTTTCAATGCTGTAAGCCTTGGAATGTAACAGTGTAAATAAAAATGGTTGTTTTATTTTTCCTGGTCAAGGAAATGGTATTTTTTCATCGACTTATGGATAACGTTTATAGTAGGGGTTACAGTGGCCTGTTTTCTGATACTAACTTACTTACTTGCTTCTTTGTAAGGCTTTTGGTCTAGCCTAACAAAGCTAGCTTTTTTAGTACTAACGAGAGGACTAAACATATTTAGGGGTGTAAAGCTATCGTAACTCTACTTTTGACAAGACTTCAGGCAAGTCACAGTCCATGATTCTAGACAAAGACAAATCAAGCTATACAAAATCTTTTTACAGACTTACAAAACGTTTATGCGGTTTATATATCTCTCATTGATAGACCTCAAATTACTATGTACCCTTATGCTCGTGGATACATATTGTATTTTACCTAGATACATATTTATTTGAGAATAATAGTTTCCCAGAACACATTTGTTTAGCTAAAACCTAATTTTATGTTATTTTACGTTACCTAGCAACATGTACACTTTCTAACATTCCAGGAATATGGAATGCTTTTGTTTCAATTAATTGGCTAACGTACTCGTAGTGTATTGAATTATAATTAATCAACTAGCTGTTACCCGTGGCTTTGTCCGTTATATTATGGTAATAAAATGTTGATATTATGTACCGCCTCTTTGGTCTAGTGGTAGCAGATGCGACTGTTGAGCGTGAGGTCTTAGTTTTGATTCCCGGGTCGGACAACGTGTTATTAGGTTTTTCTAACTGGAATTTCTGAATAGCAATCAATTAATCTGGATTTGTGTCCGGTTGATGGCAACAGGAAATCTATATAAATGAAAAGAGAAGTCCTGACTGACTGACTGACTCATCAACTCCCAGCCCAAACCCTTTTACCTAGAAATCTGAAATTTTGACAGAAAATTGCACAGAGGTTTCCTTTATAATGTAGACAAGGAATAAGCGAAGATTTTTCGAAATTCAATCCCTAAGGGAGTTAAATAGGGGATGAAAGTTTGTATGGAAAATCGTCATTTTCACGCGGGCGAAGCCGCTGACAAAAGCTAGTTTAACATTACTGGCAAAATGTTTGTAAACCTCTGGTTAACCCTTCGGTAAGCGTGATGGTATGTTATGATGTCCTACTACTCTTTATCGTTTTACAGTTTTCTAGTCGCTATCGTTTTATTATCAACTTAGTTTTAATTCGACTATCTTCACCATCAATCTTTATTATAAATACGACAAAAATAAAATAAACATCAAATCCATCACATTTGAAAACCTAATATTTGCGTCACATCCCTACAAACAAACAACAACAAAAAAAAGATTGTACACATACTTTCCCCGCTCAACCAATCTATTCCAACTGTTTACTCGATAAATTCAAATAACAATAGTCGATACATTCACATCACTACGAACAAACATTATTATTCGTTAGTACCTTGTTTATATATGGATAATATTATTTATGTTTTGTATTCACAAAATTTTCTTTGTATAAAGTCCTGTGGGATTGTAGAAACTATATTGAGTTACTCAAATGGCTTGCTTATGGTATTGTGTCGTGCTCTCATAAAAGGGTTTTAAATAACATAATACCTAACGGTGTTACCGTTACAGCGATAATAAAAACCATCGTGAAGAAACATTTCATCATCATCGGCCTATAATATTCCCACTGCAGGGACTCAGGGCTCCTCTCTAGGAGAGGTATGGGTTATAATCCACCACGCGGGCACAGTTCAGATAAATTGACTGCCTTGACAATGCCGCGAGGCCGTTTAGTGGTCGCAAGCGGTGAGACGACTGCGTAGTCGTCCTTGGTTCGATTCCTGGCGTACATTTTTGCCCGGCGCAGAGTGTTTTTAAGTTATTTCATGAGGAATATGTTAGTAGCAGCCACGAAGTCTAAATTTGTGCCCGGTTGATGGCATTAGGTTTGCCTCCTATTACATGGAACATACATAGCAGGCGAAATGTGGGTGTACTAATGGATACACCTCTGCCTCTGCTTTGGGGATTACAGGCGTGATTTTATGTTATATTACTGAATCCTTTTTGAACCACCCATTATTCTTTTTGCTAATAGATTGTCACTTCGTCCAGACTCTCTAAACCTCTGAAAATCATCAACACATAAGCACCAATGCTCTTTCCATCTCTAAAAAAAGGCCCTTTGCCACCCAATCATACAATTACACTCCAACATTCTTATTCGTAGACGTCTGCTTACACCCTTTTAGTAAAACATGCTCCATAATATCCTCTACACTCCGTATATGCTAGACACGTCTTTTCTGCCAAGCCTCTTATATTAACGCCAATAATATGCATACAATTTTCAAGAGTTTTCTTTCCAAGAAAATATAGCGTCGTATTTTGCGCAGCTTTTAGCCTTGTGGTTAGAATAGCCTATGAGGCTATAAGTTATGGGGGGTGGTGGGGTAAAAGGGGTTGTTTTAGGGGGCAATAGTTTGGTTATATTGGTTTTGTTGTATTGTCAAGGAAGGGGTTGTAAAAAACGTTGAATTGAGATCTGATCTATTTCTAGTATTTTGGAATGGGATCCTGTTGAGTTATGCAGGTTTTTTTTATGTTTACGAAATTATGATGTCCTACTTGTTCTCTGAGTTTGGGATGCCCGTAATGTCTGTCCAGTGCTGGTTACTGCATGTCAGGAGTCATGTTTTAAAATTTTTGACCCTGCTAATGGTATCGAAGTAAATTCATCATTTGTCTAGCCTTCTCCTATGTTTAGGATGGTCTCAAGTCGAACCAGATGCAGTTGAATACCAGTATTTTACATGGAACGACTGCCTATACGACCTGCATAACCCAGTTAGAATGAGGTAATACAACACCCGTTGGTAAGACTGTCAGACTTGCTACTCAAAGATTTACAAGTGAAAGCTGGGACCAGCATTTTAACGTCTCCGAGGAACGAGGGAACTCGGTATGTAATGGCCGGCAACTCATCCATGGAGCAACCTAAGCAACAGTGTTTTAACTGTAAGTTCAACCCAAACTGCTCAAACATTGGTAATAGGCTCTTAAATGAAGTAAATCACACAAAGTAAGAGCTTGGACTGGGCTAAAGCTCTTGGTTCCTACTGCTCGCAATGCACTGTTCTATAAACCCAAGAAAATCTTCAAGCTTGAAGGTACCAAATAAAGCTAGTTCACATGATTGATCACATTTGCTACGTGTCTAGACCTGTTTTTCATGAACTCAGCCAAATCTGTAGATAATATAAAATCATGTCACCTTTTTGCTGACAATATTTGCAAAGAAATATGATGTGATATAATATGATGTGTATACAGTACCTTAGGAACGGAGGTAGAATACTAATTCTTGAAGTAAATAACCTTTTTGTAAATTCGAAAGGTTCTTTTGCTTATAACCATGCTTCCATACTAATTTTATAAAATGCTAAAGTCACTCCGTTTGTTAGTATGTCTGTTCGTTTGTTTTTTTCTTTTTCACGACTAAACGGCTCAATGAATTCTAATGAAATTTGCATATAGATAGCCCACAACCTGGGTTAGGACATGGGATACTTTTTATCCCAGTTGGAAGTTCCCGTGTAATAATAACCGACCTTCAAACGGGTAAAGTCGCAAACAAAAGCTAGTAAAGTCTTTGAGTGTGGTAGGACTGTATATCGTTAGCTTTATCAATTCGCACGGGTAATCTCAGAGTTCATTTTGATGACACAGAGAAGTAATTTCATACCAGGGAAAAATTTGTACATAATTCAAGAGCACGTTGCAAATTAACTAAAGATATTTTAACTTTCATCAAAACTGAAACAAACAGACAGTCAAATACTACATGACTAGTTCTAGCCTAGGTTAGAATAATAAAATTGATTATTAATTGTTTGAACCTATTGTTCGTAAAATGTGGCTCTCTCACCTATGGGGTTGTGCCAAAGAAAGCAATGTAGAAATTATACAAAAATTCCAGAATAAAGTACTCAAGAACATCGTGAACGCGCCTTGGTATATACGAATTGACGTCATCCATCGGGACCTGAATATAGAGTTCGTAAACAGCATAATCCAAAAATATGCAGAAGCTCATGAACATCGACTTCATCATCATGTTAATGTTGAGGCCATCCAGCTCCTCGATAACACGGACATAGTAAGAAGGCTCAAAAGGACTAAACCTTTTGAGTTAGTGTAGTGTAATAATTATAGTGTAACATAATAATATCTGTGACATTACCGCGAGTGTAATAACACTCGCGGTAAAGTCACAGATATTATTATGTCAACATGTATACATGCATGCATGCATGTGTGTGTGTGTATTATTATGTCATGTGTGTATAGTACCTAGCTATTTATATGGACACAAGAACAAAGTGACTTCACCTTAATAGACGCTAAGTAAACGCAATGGACGTGCTCGCTTAGATATACTTTTACTTTTAGCAAATTAAGTTAGATTAAAATTGCTTATTAGCCTTATTGGGCTAGATTGTAATTTAATAAACAAAACAAAAAAAAAAATATGATAAAAACAATTCTACGGTCGATCTACCCATCGTGATTCTATTTCCGAAGAAAAAATAAAGTTATACCTACAGAAACCCCGTAAAGTTCCCCCTAAGTCCTGACTTTACTAGCAAACTAATAAATAAACAGCTTTTCCTTTAAAAAGGTAAATGAATAAAGAAAATTTTCTCATAAATTCTTCAGACTAAATAAATCGACAGACTACACTCTAAGTCAGGTAAAAAGTGAAAGGAAAAAGTAAAATATTATCGAGATAGGGCCACTTTTTAGCACTAGTGTTGGGAAATTGATTATCGATAAAACGGATCAGGCTATTTTCCGCTAGGTTTGCGAAATACGTTCGGTATTCAATTGTTATTAGGGAATTGATTTGTTCCGTTTCAAAGCTTTAAATGTATTAGACGGGTTCGCGTTTTGTTTTCGCCGTGGAAAAGAAATATTGGAGTTTAATTTTTAAAATGTATTTCCGTGTAATGTTGCAGGAATTTTAATATTACAATGTTGCGTTACAATATCTCATGTTGAATTTATTTATCTTGAGAACAACAGACGTGGAACAAGTTTAGGTTTTAGAATTAGATTTCATAGCAAAACTTCTTAATCTTAAACTAGTGGTTTCTTGAGTATAAAAAGTAAGAGGTTAATCAAAATGAGAATTAAGAAATAAATTTGGGTTGATAGCCTACTCAATTTTATAAAAAAAATCATTAATTGGAATAACTTAGACAAAAAACCTATTGCTCTATATTTTGTACTCTCAGAACTCACCAAAATGTAGGAAACAATTTTTTTTCGCAAGATGAAGGTTCATATTTTAGTGACAATAAATGCCAATAAATAATGAGTAAGGCCTTAGTTCCCGTCGGGGATGTGGTTCGTCGAAAGGTTAACGCGGCTCCGACACAAGGGCGAAGAAGGAACATGGGTTTGGTTTTTAGTCAGTAGAAGTCTGACACTCCCCTTCGCTCTGCCCAAGAGCGGGGGGGGTTATTCGATGATTTTCCACCCACCAAAAAAAAAGGGGGTTATAGTTCCCGTCGGGGCTGCGGGTTGTTCACAACAACCGTGACCTCGACATAAAGGGCTAAGAAGGAACATGGGTGGTTTTTAGTCAGTAGAAGTCTGACACTCCCTTTCGCTCTGCCCAAGAGCAGGAGACGTTATTTGATGATTTTCCACCCAAAAGAAAAAGACCGTATAGTTATTTTGATTATACTTTGCATACTAAAAGAGTAAATACTAACTATAATGTTTCTTAGCAAGTAAAATTTAATTAAATAAACAAAACAATTCATTTTCTCTTTCTCACAGTTGAAACACAAAACAATAAAAGGTATCTAAGATATCTCACAAAATTGTCTGAAAGATAAACCTAAAGTTTACGAACTTTCGGCCTAAGTCTGAATAAAATCATGAAGATCTTTTGTATTTAATGAGAACTTCTCTTATTTTGTTCTTTGACCTATTTTCTGTTTGAGTTTCACTGTTCTTATTGTAATTGTGATTTTTATTAAGTAGTGTGGTGTACGCAAAACTGGACGCTGTAGAGATTTTACTGCTTTGGAAATAATGAGCCAAATGTATTTTAAATTCCGTGTCTCGCTGAGTTTTTTGGGTAACAATAGTAATTATTTTACTCTGATGCATCAACGCAAATGTTTTATCAAAATAAAATCAATGTTATTTTCTCTTTCACATGAATTCTTTTAAAAACATTTTTAATATAACGTTTCTGATTTTCTTTAGTTCATGGCAACATTAATTCATCAATTTCTGTTGTATGTCTCCTAACACAAGCAAAAATTGCTTAAAAGGATTCCCCAAACACAACCACCCATTTTTGTAACAAATTTCGTGAATAAAACATTTTTGTATTTTGTATGTCTTCTTATAACACGTAAAACATACGAGTATATTGAAACAAGAAATGAACATCACGTCTGCAATCCGCGAATGTATCGGTAGAAGAGTAACCTTATTTTTAACTCACTCTCCGCCAGTAATTCGTAAAAAAATATGAATTTCTGAATTAATATAATCCGATTACTCATTCCATAAATAAACCCTTACACTGAACAAACAATTCAAAACAACAAAACCTACCAAAATAATACCCAATTATCAAAATAATGTCATAGAATATTCAATTATATCGTTGTTAATGAATATTTACTCTGTACTTACAGACTATCTCATTATGTCGGATTTCACTCTATTACAAACCCAATTATAGTTGGCAAACATTTCTATTGATAATCGGTATGAATTGAATTCTATCGTTTTAGTGTACACTTACTAAATTATCGATAGTTTTAGGCAGCTTGTGGTACGTCACTAATCATAGATTCTGTCTATAAAATTCCCACTGCTGGCGTCACGCAGTCCCAGTGTCAATGTACTACATTTCCTCTAACTAGGTAGTCTCAAATTGTTCAATCAAGGAAAATTAGAATTTTACGGGTAACCAAATAAAAGAGAAAATAAATTGTTGTTTCGTCGAACAGAAAACAATGACCGATAAATAACGAAATGCATTGCCTATTCCAAGCCCCCATGTATTAAGCAAACCACTTACCGGTAAAAACACAAATACACAACAAAAACTACAACGCAACTACATACTCGTACTAGCATGTGACCTGAATTTATGCTAAACGTATTTCGCAGAACACATGGCAACGAATCCAATTTAAATTTAAAACATCGCGTTTTTATTTGTTTATCGATATGTGGCGCACCACTAGCGAGTGCAGTTAGTGAGGCTCATAAATCAGATTCCGTCGCCTGTAGGCACGTCTTAATACAATTTTATAAGTGACGGGTGCAAACAACGTGTACTTATCGATAAGATCTGGTAGATAGTTTTAACGATGTTATCGGCTCTGTTGATTCAGCTTTTGAACAACATTTTCATTAATGGAAGAGTGGCTTTTCTTTACGATAAAATAAAGAAGTAGTGTTTGGTGTAAAAGAAACAATGTTTTACAAATAATCTTTTAAATTAAGAGACATTCTACCCAGAAAAAATAACACGAAATACGTTACGTAGGAAAAATACTTTTGTTGGTACAAAATCAGAAATATGATCCGAATCAGATAGCAAAACTAATCATGCATAACATTTCGCTAGACAGCACTAAACAAAATGAACAAAACGTGTTCAGAATACCAAAAGCCTTGCTTTTACTGCCACCAATTTTATTTACCGATACTACTTTTGATGAATCCTCTTTTTGTCGGCAAAATATGAAGTAAATTCGTAACAAAAAACCACCCATTTACAATTTTATCGATAAGCCTGTCCCATCACTATGCTTCAGCTTACATAAATCATGAGGACATACGCCCTATCTGTTGCCAGCTTAATACGATCCCCCAAATAGGGGTGGGGGGGCTTTTTATAGGCAAAAAGCTGAGTTTGCCAGTTTCTCTCCGTATTGTATACTTTATATTGGAAATCTAAGCGGTGTTATTCAGCAGATTTTAACTTAAGAAAAAAATGTAATGACAATTTTTTGTTGTTCTTGTCCGCCTTTTTTTGAATAGCGAAGTTTGAGGACTGTTGTCAGCGATTATTTAAGAAAATATTGACTGAATTTAAAATTCTATAGGTACTTCTTTCACTAAAGTAACGAAGTTTTATATCGGTGGATTTATTTCATATACCTTCAAGATCTAAAGCGTTGAAAAAAAATTGCCAACACGTAGTAAATCAATGCTCTGCTCTTAATTTTTCTGAATATGTATATGGCAGGATGTATTTGGACAATTGAACCTAGGCAGGATATCTGGCTAGACGCGGAGATGGCCGTTGGAGCAATGCTTTGACCGAGTGGTGGTCATGGTTAGAACCTGGTTGGAACCAGGCCTAGTTGCCTTGTACAAACAAAGCAACCAGGGCCGTCCGAAAGTTCGTTGGGTTGACGATATCATCAAAGTCGTGGGAAAAATGGAGGCCTATTTTATGATGATGGCAGTATACATTTGCCTAAAAGTAGAAAATCTATACTCTGAAATAATATTATCAGGCATGTATCTCCTCAGTCTCTTTCTTTTCTCTACATACCAGCATCGAGGAAAACTAATATAAGCGATACATTTTTCGCTCGAAGACATTCGAAAAGCTGTTTCCACATTGATTTTTAGGCAACGGAAGCAGGTTCGATGTTCGCGCCGCTGAATTTTTCAGTACTTACATATAAATATTTATGTAAGCCGCACTTTCGTGTGGTAAGGTACTGAAAATGCTGTTATTTTAGTCTGAAAAAAAATGCTGGAATAGACGTTGACTTTTTAAGTAGGTCTAGATTTTTTTTTCCAAACATGGTTTTGCCTTTGAGCTGGTCTAAGTGGTAGGTAGGCATAAATTTACCCTTTATATAAGGCCGATAGAATATCTGACTGTGATAAAACAACACTGACAGTTGAATTGTTTCTCAGGGACTTCGTCGAGCTTCACTGTCTCGGCGCTTTTCAAGTGGTCGCCACTGTTGATTCTGGCGCACAGGAGTTGCAGTGGTTTGGGAATAGTGTGGCGGGCTTGTGCATACTGATTAAGATAGGCAGTTACTCCAAATAAAATACTCGCATTAAGCTGTATCCAATTGAAATAGAAAGCAACCTCAAGATAGTTGGAAAAAGGTTAAGCATGCAGATTATAAAGTCGATGAACTTTCGACTATATTACTTTCAAATCTTAAATGATGTTTATTTTGCAAATAGTATTTTACAAATCCGAATGTTCCATGGTATTTTGGCTAAGCCTACATCCGAAGCAGCAAAGATATTATACACTTTTATTATTAGATAATAAATTAGATTAAGGTTTGGGGTATTTTATAAGTTAAAATAAGTCTAGGAAGTAAGTAAATATTTGTAAAAGCACGATGGGATTGACATCGTCACAATTGTGTACTTTGTAAAAATCCCTTAAATAAAGAAGATTAAAAAAAATAAAAAAAATCCTTTTTTACTAGACGGGGCTGGTGTTTCGTACCTGACTACTCTGAGAAGAAACATTCGTAACAAATTCAGAGGTCCTCTTTTAAGATCCAGACATAATCTTGGTCAACTCAAATGGAGTCTCCATTTTTACAGATTAGTATCAGAGATGGAGAGGAGAGAGATAGTAGACAGTACCCTGAGCAAAATCGAAAATTATTTGAACAGAATTTTATTATAAAACCTTTTATATTCGCTGCCGGTGTATAACCAATTTACTCATAAATGTCGGTTAATTAATATTACTATCCCTACTTAAGGTAGTCTTTCAGAGAAGAAATCTAATTTCAAGCATAAAATTAAGATTCATTTTGTACAAAAAAATCTAATTAAACTTATGTTTAATTAGAATGTTCGCTAATTACGTTTCATGTAATAAGATTCTTTTCAAAGGTCCTGAAGATTTTAATGTCTTTTGAAGGATTTTTTACTTAACCCCTTTTAATTTTAAATGGAAGTATTTGTAATCGTTTAATAAAGGATTTAATTATTTTTTCGGATTTCCTGGCTAATCTACTGGTTTTCTGATCTATTTTAGATAATTGTTGTCGAGTGCCTTAATATTATGTATTCCGTCCTAAGAAAAATGTTCTTAAGTAATTATGTTGGCATCATCCAGAGTCCACTACCATGAATTGTTGCTAACTTTAACACTTTAAACCTTATATTTTCAAGACCTTTAACGATATATTTGAGTCTTAATACATAGCAACTCAAGTACCTGCAGATCGAAAATGAATTGCTATGCCAACCTTACGGCAATTTGCCGTGAAGTCATTTCACAAAACTGCTACGACAAATCACTTAGGTACCAAATAATATCTTAACACTTACCGATAAGCCATGCGGATTTGCTCCCCGTTCTTGTACCAGATAAGCTGTGCTGGTGGGTTTCCCCCCCGACTCCTGCATACCAGCTCCAGGCTCTGTCCCCGACGTACTGTCTCCCCTTCCGCGTAACCTTCAATGTACGGAGCTCCGGGAGGATCTAGGGAAGAAGATAAAAATGATAAATAAAACATGTACATGAATGGGTGGTGCTCACCACTTATTACATGGGACTTAACTGGCAAGTCGTGGGTGTACTAATACACCTACGCCAAAACCTTCGGGGATTGCAGGCGTGATGTTAGGTCAAACATTTATTCTAGCTCGTGCCTAGTAACAGCCACACGTGTAGATCTATAAGGTCGCAACGACGATTTGCCAACGCTGGTCCGTGAATGGGTAACCGCCCAATAAATATTCCTTCTTGCCTCGGAAACTACTTTAAGCCGTTGGTCCCGGCAATCTTATATCTATTCTATATAAATAAAAAGAGAAGTCCTGACTGACTGACTCATCAACGCCCAGCCCAAACCCTTGGACCTAGAAAGCTGAAATTTTGCACAGAGGTTCCCTTTATAATGTAGACAAGGAATAAGGAAGGATTTTTCGAAATTAAACCCCTAAGGCAGTAGTTAAATAGGGGATGAAAGTTTGTATGGAAAATCGACATTTTTGTAGTTAGACGCTGTGGGCAAAAGCTAGTTATTTTATATGCCTGCCTTTTCCTAAATACGTTGGGGTCGACTTCCAGTCTAACTAGATGCAGCTGAATACCAGTATCTTACATGGAGCGGCTGCCTATTTGACCTCCACAACCCACTTAGAGGTTTTCATTACTGATTATTATGAAGAAAAGTTTCTATCACGTACTTATTTTTTGTACGAAGAGTGGTAAACAAAAATATCTGATAATGATTTATGTAGAAAATATGAGTGACGTCAGCATGTACAGGTGGGAGCAAAAGTTTTCAAACATAATACGAATATTTATAGTTTCACCGCAAGAGGGAAAAGAGAAGTAAGATAAACGGACGTGGACGAAATAAAAGGAGTATGTGAGGATCGTATCAGGGGTGCTCTGCACTTTCTGCCTACCCTCATGGAAAAAGAAGTGAGTTTAGGTATGCATGGTAGACATGGATTTTTTGCTGTGATCGGACTTGATTTGATTTAAAAAAAAAATATGTTAAAATTATATAATAGAGAAATACTAAATTTAAGCAGTTTGGTATTCATTTCTAGATATTTTTTAACAATAATATTGTAAACCAGACTTATCGGTTTTCATTCGCTTTTAAATAACATGTGTTTTAATTGTTAATCTGTCATACGCTTCGGGCACATCCTAATTCTTGAGGATATTTCAGATCCAATATTCTAATGTTACCGATATAGAACAATATAAGTCATCGAAAAAACATAAAGCAGTTAAAGACAGCAAGAAAACGAATCAACATAACAAGAAATATTTTATTCACCAACGCATTAAAAAAACAGGTAAAAGTGAAAGAAGAAATGAAATAAAACCTCAATGCTATCATCTTTCATTTTTCCCGACTGACATGCCACGCATACAACTCTTTTGTTTTAAAAATCCCTTTTCGTAACAAAAGATGCTACAAATGATCAAAAGAAAAAAAAATACTCATAAAGATTTTTTACCACAAAGAAACACTTTTCCGAACGAGTGTACAGGAAAATTGCCTTCGACGAGAGTTCATTAACCCCAAAAACGGGGTTCTGTAACATTATTAATAAGGGTTCCTTAAGAAAAATATTAAAACGGTCCCTGTCTTGGGGGTCATATCATTTGTTTGTGCGATTACATTGTAAATCATTTCGTCTTAAAAATATAAATTTGCCTGCTGACTGGGTTCGTATTTTGGGTTAAATTTTGATAAATGACTTGGCAAGGTATGATTAATATTGTATTTTAAGAGAGCTCCGTGAAACTGAATCGTGGCATTATATTCAGTGAATAGAAAACATTAATTATATTTAACACTAAATATTCGCCCCTTTGGTTTTCGGTAGAATGTGCCATTTCTTTCATTTTGTGGGTAACGCAAAAGTTTTTTGAGATAGTGGTTATGGTGAATGTTGCAATCATAAACACATGATAATTTTTAATTATAAAATGATAAATAAATAGCAATACTAAAGCAGATTAAATACCTCTTACACCTTTACCCTTATTTTTTTAATTTTTGGATGGTGGGAAATCCACAAATGGGGAGTCATTCGAAGATTTCCCACCCACCCGCTCTGGGCATAGCGGTAGGGAGTGTCAGACATCTGACTAAATACCACCCATGTTCCTTCTCAGCCCTTTGTGTCCGGGGCTGCGGTATCTCTTTCGAATATCCCGCAGCTACACCTTTACTCTTACAATAAAAATTGTGTTATATTTATTTTAAAAAAATCACAAAACTTCAAATGAACTTCCAAGTTATTTATTCATATAATTTGGCTTTGAATACAAGTGAGTTTCATCGCTATTTCACTTAAAATGGAGATTATCATTTGAATAATCCCATACCTCCCTGTTACTACCTTCCAAAAAACTCTTAGCCGTTGACATAAATATCTAAACCTACTCTCAATCTAAAATATCTTATTACAACATAACTATTACCTCCTCAAGTCACAAAGAGGGTTAAAACCGATTTATTTTTATCACGGAACCTTTCGATATTTAAGCTCGGATAGTTTTATACGCTTTCTCGATTGGGGGTTCAAGGGGTCAATTCGAACGATATGAGCCATTGAGTGTATAATATTATGATGGACCCCTGTTTCGTGTATGGGCCGTGTTGAGTGTATGACCCCGTATTAGTCTTTGTTGCTATCGTTTCTGGACGATTAGATTTGGATTGAATGGGGTTTAGACACTGATGGGAGATAATTGTTTTCTATTAACGGGAGAAATGGGTCTTGTCTAAGATGAAAGAAAGATGATATTTGGTAAATAAATGTTATAGGTAGTTAGTTTGTTTTTAGGTTAGTTTAGTTTATATATTTAGTATAGTCTTACATTTATAAATACCTATAAGAAATATAATAAATGTTTCTATAACTGACCAGTATTTATATTTTAATGTAATAGTACTCGTATGTCAATTGGCAAAACTCAGTGCGCTACCTAATTTTTAAGATCTTATTATGTAATTATTACCATAAATAAAAAGAGAAAGCCTGACTGACTGACTGACTCATCAACGCCCAGCCCAAACCCATGGACCTATTAAGCTGAAATTTTGCACACAGGTTCCCTTTATAATGTAGACAAGGAATAAGGAAGGATTTTTCGAAATTCAACCCCTAAGGGAGTTAAATAGTGGATGTAAGTTTGTACGGAAAATCGACATTTTCACGCGGGCGAAGCCACTGGCAAAAGCTAGTATTGATTATGATTCCAGTATTTTATATGGAACGACTACAGGAACTCTTATTATGTAAACTTCTGTTAACCTTTTACCGGTTAATACATGGACTGTTTTTGGCTCCTTGGTTCACCACCAATCAGTATAAAGTTTTAAGTTCAATTCCGAGGTTGGTTACCAGCATTAGACATAGTCGTGAGGTTCTGAGCTCAATTCTAAGGTCAGATAGAATGTTATAGGATTTTCCCATCACGAATATTTATAACAATACCAGCTTGAAGACTTAATCTGTGCCAGGTTGATGGCAAAAGGCTTGCTCCCTATTATACGGAACTTAAGCCTATCTGGTAGAGTATGGGTGTAAATTACAGATAAACCTCTACCTTACCTTTTGAAGATAACAGGCATAAAGCGACACCACAAATTCGGTCCATGAAAGATTTTCTTCCGAAACTCAAAGTCTATGTCTCCATTTAAATGTATTCTCAAGCGAAAGCTACTATATATGTTCAAGTAAGGAATGTAACAAAGTGACAATTAAAAGATGGAGTCTCAGATTCAACTTCACCCCCCCCCCCTCCCCCCCCCCCCGCTGTACCATTCCATTCCCCTTAGAATAATTAAGTTCAGACGTAGGGGTGGTACGTTCGTGGCCTTGAGAAATATCTCTCTACTTTTACCGTTCATTGTTTCTATAGATATCTATTTAAGTTTGGAAGATATTTTGTATGAGAAATGGTTAAAAATGAAATCATCGTCATCATCAGCCTATAATGTTCCCACTGCAGGGACTCAGGCCTCCTCTCTAGGAGAGGGATGGGCTTTAATCCACTACGCGTGCCCAGTGCGGGTTGGTAAAGAAGAAAGGGTCGATAAAATTCAAAATTTAGAAATAATAACACATAGGAAATCAGTACTTATTGAACGTCTCTATTAGTTGCGGAATGGGTAAAAAACAAGATATAAAATTTTCAGTGTTGGGACTGGACTCTGTTCTTTGTAAGAGAGCGACCCGCAACCATGCGGGTCTAGTGCAGAATGACGTAATCCATACCATAATAAATGCGAAAATAACTGTGTTTTTTTTTTTTTTTAAACGTTGTCCCACACTAGGAATTTCTCCTGTATCGTGGGTGCGTTCACAAACATTTAAACTCACATACACAAATACCCAGACCCGGAACAAGTATCTGTAGTTGTTATTTATTTATTTTGTTACTTTTTTTCCGCCTAATCGACTGATCGGATTGTAGTGAGATTTGGCAAGGAGGTAGTTTATTTCCCGAAAAATTACATAGGCTACCTTTTCTCCTCTCCAACATAGACATGAATATTTCAAACAAAGTGAAGTCGCGGGTCACAGCTAGTTATTACCATATAAAAGAAATAACGAATTCAGATGAAAGTTCATTCACCGCCATCTCAGCCTGAAAAATTGCGGCAAACAAACCGTAAACAAATCTTTGTAAAAAAAAAAACACTTTTCTCAGAACTCAACTCCGAACATTCTTAAATTCGTTTAACCGCCAAACGCCATAATCTCTTCAACTTTCCGAACGTTTCCATGGAAATTCCACAACATCGTATTAATTCGTTTAAAAGTTTCTCCACCAATCCGCGCAATACGCTAACCCTATTCGAGCAAATCTCGCGTAGTACGCGGTACGGCGGTACGCGGTACGCAAGTAATACGCATGTCAACTCTAGCGTTTGTAATTAAGAGGGCATTGTACCGAGAAACGACGAATTTGTTACTTGTAGGACACTTGTCACACCGAACTGTAATTGTAATTGAGTTTCTGCTTTGAATTTTGCTCGGAAGCGAGCAGTGTTGAAATGTAAATTGTCGGAACTGAGTTAGGTGAATGTGATGTGTTTTTCTTTTAAAACGCTTTTATTATGCGGTTGTATTTTCAGTGTGCATGTTATTTAGAAGCGGCTTGTGTTTTGTTGCTTTAAAGGTACAATTTCGAAGGGAACGTTAAACCGCAGTGACTTTGGGAGTGTGGTTTGTGGTGGAGGTTGTCTTCAGAATTGTACTGCTTTCGTACTAAGTAACGAGTTCACGTGGCAAAGGCAACACACTTATTTTAGGTCTTTGTTTATAAATCCTAAGTCTTAAGTTATTAGGTAGGGTAATGCTATTTTAATCATCTGTATGCTCAAAGGCACAAAGACCAAGACTTGAGTTTCTAGTAATTGTCTTTTGACTTTTTTCATCTGTTGCCAGCGACTTTATCTTTAAATCACAATACCACATGTATTTAGCATATAATTTATAGGCTTAATAAACATGGATTTTAATTTTCAAGAAGACTTGTAAAAATAAAATAGATAAAACGTAAAGTGAACGCAGCTTAATCGAGCTACGATAAAAGGCAAATCGGTTCGCTCACTGTTATTGTTTCATTTCGGTGTTAAAACAGTAATTTGCATTGTCAATACATTCGATAGACGCTCGTAGGTTTAAAAGGTTGAAGGTTTTAAACCCAATAGCCAGGGGTGGATTTGATTAACATAAGTGTTTCCAGTTTGATATTATTCATCATTTTTTTGTTTAATCTCTAGGGACATTGTTGAGATTTGAAACAATGATTTTTCACTTTTCAGATAGGTACTGAATTTTACCGTTTAAATAATTAATTTGTTGCAAACTGTTGAAAACCAATGCTAAGAAACTAGATTGACTTAGTAAGACAGACAGGTAGTTAGACATAAAGAGAAAAAAAAAACAATACAAAGTAGATGGTTCGAATGTAAAGATATATGGAGTATAAATTAGAGCAATTCTTCACCATTTCTTGTTATTGACATTTTAATTTTTTTTTTGCTTTTTAATGGTAAATTTACATTTGAGCTCGCTTCGGTGTAAAACGCATCCACCCAAACACAATGTTACGCTGTAAAACTTCAGTCGTGTTCGGTGTGTTTAACTTTTATTATAATTCGGATAAAATTGTTCATACAAGTCTTAAAATGTAAAGAACATGAGTTATACGACTACGACTTTGTTGCTATTAGGAGGAAATTGTGAAAAATGTTAAGAAAACATGGCTGCGTCCGTAATAAAGCCCCAGTTTGACTACGTAAGACTTTTTTGGGTTCCGCACCTCAAAAATGAAAAAACGGAACCCTTATAGGATCACTCGTGTATCTGTCTGTCCGACCATTCCCCCCCCCCCCTTATCTCTGAAACTACTGAACCTAAAGTTCTGAAAAAAATACAGATATAAGTTCAACACGTATATATTACAGGAGAACCTATAAGAAGTCATGGTACGGAACCCTTCATGTGCAAGTCCGACTTGCACTTGGCCGGTTTTTTCTTGTTAAAATAGAGAGAGCAGATACTCACGACAAAAACATCGCGAGGAAACCGGCATGTCTTAGAACTAAAAATTCGAAGACATGTGACATCTACCAACCCGCACTGGGCCCGCGTGGTGGATTAATAGCCCATCCCTCTCCTAGAGAGGAGGCCTGAGTCCCTGCAGTGGGAACATTATAGGCTGATGATGATGATGATGCACGACAAAGATGTAGAGGATGGCAGAAGACAATATGAATGGACCTTCTTCATGCAAGAAGGTTATGTAATAAACAAGAGGGTACTTTTCCGTTTTACTGAACGATATAATAAATTTACATAGAGCGCCTGCCTATATAACTGACCTCCTCAACTACAATACGATCCTTTTGATGAAACTAGCTTTTGGACTTTTAGGCTACTAACTACAAAGCATCTTTCTAGTTGTTTAAATAAACCCTAGTATTTGTTTCCGTATCCTGTCTTCAACAGACCATCCTGTCTAGGTTTGTGATCAAAGTAAAATAAAATTCTCAAAAAAAACAAGAAAAAAATAACCGAAATCTTTGATAATTTTCCAAGAAAAACCACCTTCAAGAATCCTTTTTTAATTAGGAAAATAACACGAAATAAACGATCATAAAAAAGTGCTCTGTTATTTTACAAAATTATATACAATGGTTAGGTTTTCCTCTCTCTTATTGGCTCAGGGCTATTTTACTTCGCTGTCTACTCTCTTTGTGCGAAACGCCTTTGTTTTTGTGGGCATGTTGTTAATTTTTTTATTATTTACAACATGCCCACAAAAACAAGGGTTAGGTAGGTTTTTTTTGTTGTATTTTTAAATACTTCACCCCCTATAGCGTTTGTGTGAATAGTGAGGGGGTTGTGTCGATAAACATTTTAGGACTGTCGATGTCTGCAACAGCTCAAATATTTTATCGATAAAGGAAGATTTAATTTGCTTGGCTTATACAAGTAACGAGATGTTTTACATGTTCAAAGCAAATACAGTACCCTTGGTAGTGTAGTTTCTGCCTATCCTCATTGGAAAAAAGCGTGTCTTGTAAGTAATTATGAAAAAAAACTATTCATGATTTTTTTATTGTTTTCTGTATGTACTTTAAAATATCCACAATTAATCGTTCCATAAAGTTCCAATTAACAGAAAAATCTTTGAACTAAACCTCTGAGAATTAAAAAAAGCAAATCTATCTCCACATCAAGTCCTTGAAAACGATATCAAAATCCAAATACATCATCTTTGATTTATTAACCTTACGACTCAGCCGCCATTTCCTACGTCTGGAGACAAAACTTTTTACATCCATCAGTCTTCGAAATAAGATTTGAAAAAAGGCGAAAATCTTAACCCTAAGATTAGATCGAAGCTCCAACCTTTATTTAACCAAACTTATTTGATTTATTAATCCTGCCTTGGTCAAAAAAAAAGTATTTCCGTCAGCCATTATTTTACAAGGGAATCCGCAGAGTAACGCCTTATTCAATCAATTAAGGTCCTTGCTTCAAGAAAATAAAATACTCAGCAACAAAATTTAATTCAGAGTTTCAGCAAATCCGGTTACTTGGGGCAAGAAAAAAGGATTTGGTTTCGTTAAATGCTTTTTTTATAAATGTCGCCATGGATACTGTTATAATGTAGGTAGATGGTCTGAAGTTAAAAGGGATAAGACAACATCTAGACTAAATAGATTGGTATCTCAACTGAAAAATCTCTTTTCTTTTCTAAGGATAAGGAGATAGGGTTTTTTGATACGAATAGAAAATTCTATTATTATAAAGAAACTAGATTCAATGTTGATTTTTGGGTTCATTCATTTTTGTTTTTATCAAAATGATCTTTAGATACAAAGGTGTTCTATTAAAACATCGTTACAAAAGTGGACTAAATTTAAAATTTAATTAAAAATCATCGACATGCACACATTGCACACTGTCCCATCACTACGCTATGTAAGCCGAGCATAGGGGAAAGAAAACAAAGTGCTCAATGTAATTTTATGACGGAATTTAGCAAGCCCATAATAAAACACCATGTATATTAATAACATAATTATTATGCTTGAACGTATAATGAATCTTTAGGAATCAAAAGTGTTAATTAAAGTAAAGCTAATAATTTGGTTTGGTTGTTTGTTTTGGTAAATTATTTCATTCGAAGAAGTTGGTGCTATTGGCATATTAGCTCTAGATTGGAATGGAAAACTCTGAAATCATGGGGAAAGACCTTAAGACACTCGAAATCAAGTTGTGTTATTCTCTACGCCAAAACGGTTAAGAAGAAGAAGTCACAGTAATTCGTATGTATTAAAACTACGTAAAAAAGCATAGGATGTTTAAAGTTTTTAAATGAAAAGCTTTTGTAACATCCGATGTTACAAAAGCTTTTCATTTAATAACTTTTTACCCTATAAAGTTCATAAAACTACCTGATTCATTCCACCACCAAAAATCAGCGTCAACATAAGAAAAAAAATATTTGCAACAAACAGAATTCAATCATAATTTTCCAACAAATTACATTTTTGCAGGGTAGGTCGGGGCAAAGCAAACAGCCCACTCCAACGCAACGACACGCTACCGAAGCGGACACGGACTTAGAGCCATGAATTATTAATTTTCCATTTAAACCGGCACTGGCAATGTTTGCTTTTCCCCAATGTCCCCCTATTGACTTTATCGCTATTCGATGGTGGGGGAATTAATTGCGTTCGGAGTCGAAAATTTCGAGACTGATCAATTTCGATTGTAGCTTTTAGGCCTTTGACGACGGGTTTTCTTTTAAAAGAAAAATAACGTTTTTAAGAATGAGTTTCGAGATCGAGATATTGGTAGATTCGGTTTGGGTTTTAAACTTGAGACAAAATTTATTTTGGGTAAGTGTGAAACGATTTTACGCACGTTTTATTTTTGTATTGTGGTTTTGTTCAGCAACAGGTTGAAAAGCCGATTTTAACAAAAACAACAAACTTTGAGTTCTTTATTCTGAATGTTACCCACATAAAGGATAAGTAATAAAAACTTTTTCTTGCTGCACAACTATTGTTTTACGTTAGGATCTCTAGCGCAAATTCAGTATATTAATTAAGGTTTTTGTTAAGTTTACCTCCATCATGAGTAATATATTGAAATGCTTGGCATAGAACATTAACAACCAATTACAAAATGTCACAGGAAATAAATGCAGCAAGAATCTCTTAATATACTCAGCGTAATACCGCCAGAAATACAGAAAATTCACAGCGAACCCAAGCAAAGGAAGATACAAAATAGTTCTTTAAATAGTAAATCAGACGGTCTGTTTTCCTTAGAGTTGCACAATGAAGAAATAAGAATTTCCCAACGCAATTTCCAGTTCTAAAATTCGAGATTAAAGCTCGTGGAATAACAGAAGAAAACTTACATTCTCTATTCCGTTTTAGCCCAGTTTCCTCTATTTAAATTCTGAGTGGGTCGAAACTATTAAGAAAACATGTGCCGAGTTGAGTTACATGAAGACTTTAAGATTTTTTACTTAATTTTATTTTTTAAAGCAGAAAAAGTAAGTTAGTTAAAAGTACACCTTAAATACTTGAGACTTGTAATTTTATTTCAACATTTTTTAATTATTTTTGTCACGGTTTAAAGCTTTTAGTATTATTATATCAAGTTCGTTTAGACTCAAAGAAAAATAATTTATCTTTTAAAGATAAAATAACCCATTTGTATTAAAACAGCTCACTATGAGTTCAACCAGTATAAAATATATTTTAAAGCCTAATCTTATTTCATAGAAAATTAAAAACCCTGACTTTATAATTGCTACATACGTATTGTATTTTAAATATATAGACCCGTGACAAGCACTCTTATTATAGTGAGAAATAAGCTATCAACAGTCAAGCCACAGGCATAATAACTGGGAATAGACGTGACTTATCACGTGGGGGTGGGTAGGCAGGAACTATTTCCAACTGCATTTAGATGGTAAAAATTATCAACCCGTCACGCGTCAGTTGGTAAAGGCTCTGTGACATAAAACCGACTTCAACAGAAATAAACAAAGCTTCCAAATCTCAAAACTAGATGGCGTTGTGCTCAACTAACATTCTTGAAATAAACGTTGCAGTAGCGGTCTCAATCGAACGGTACATTAATAATGCATGGCTGTCGTAGCCGTGTCGTCGGGAGAAAACAAACCGAAGAGTTGCGAGTTTGTGAAGCGAGGTGGAATAGTGTTGTTTTAGAGAGATCAGCTGAGTTGACTTGACGTGTTGTTGTTAGGTTAGCATTTTTTGGGAATACATCACAGTTTTGGTCTTCCTCTGAAGCCTGTTGGTAACTAAACTGTGTAAACCATTTTTTACCACCTAGTTGCAAGAAACAAGTTCTGACAGTTGTTATACATGAGCATAGAACTTTACTATTGTAACAACACCGACAGAACTTGAGGTTTTCTACTTCATAAATGAAAAAAAATTAATGAGCTACTTCAGCATTCTGTGTTTTCTGAATATGACACATCAAAGTGAATCTTTTTGAAAAAAATAATAATAATAGCACGCCTGTTTTTTTCTGAAAGATTAGCTAGAAGTTTGTAACCCACATTTCATCATAATCGGGCAACCAGTCTTAACAAAGGACGTCAAAGAGTCCATTACAAAAAAGAACTATCAATATAATATTCTTCATATTTTACCCAATCGATTACTCAAGTTCACAGATCTCACCAATAGATGGCGCGCTTCTCAAAGATAACATTAACATAAAGAACTCGTACATCGCCGTCTCGAAGTCGTGTCGTGTCGTCGAAATAAACCTTTCGCTTGCAATTTGTTTATAGAAGTCGTGTGTGGGGAGCTTAACTTTCTCGTTGTTTCGCTTATAGGGTGCGGGAGAGAATGTGGAAATATTGAGCATACTGTATACGGGTATTTTATTTTATTTGCGGTGTGCTTGCGGGATTTTTGTTCCGAGTTGTTGAAGTTTTCAGCTCATAATAGGATCTAGGAACCTTATAAGATATTTCGGTTAAAATTTTTGTCAAAACGGCACGGATTAATCAAGACTTGTCTGCAAAGTCGGTTTGACGTTCGGTTAGCGCAGTAGCTGAGTGATTGGCTGCTGTGCTGTGTGCCGCGGGTTCGATCCCCGATATGTGGTAATTACATTGGTTACAATTTATTTTATGCACCCTGTTAGGCTGAAAGCCGACCCCAACTTAGTTGGGAGAAGGCTAGGCAGATGATGATGAACTCGAAAAATATTGACCTTTCTTATAATATTAACCTAAGCTAGAAATCGAACACCATACCTTGCGCTTTTCAAAAGACACACAAACTATAGTCAGTTACTATATTTTGTCTCACAGCAGGAGAGCACGACCCAATTTGATGCGATTGTGATACAAATACAATCCATGCGGGAGATATGTAACGGTCTTATTACTGTCCCTATTTACCTCATTTTCTGTTTGCCATGAAATAAATAAAATATTACATCAAAATAATGACCCCATCATTACTTTGAGGTAATATTTTATCTATGTAAAAATCAGAAATAATCTGTTTTTCAAGGGTAGGTAATTTGCTTATGATTGTGAAAATAGTTCTTTTTTTGACTGATTGATTATTTTATTGAGCTATTTTCCAATGAAGGTTACCAGAGATGAACATATCAATACAACCTCTCATACCAAAACTGAGTTGTGGAGCGCAAATAGGCAGTCATCATCAGCCTTTAATGTTCCCACTGCAGAGACTCAGGCCTCCTCTCTAGAAGAGGGATGGGCTTAATCTACCACGCGGACCCAGTGCGGGTTGGCAGATGTCACATATCATTTAATCATTTATTTGTTCATGCCACCTGCTCTAGTCAGTCGCTTCATGTGAAATACTAGTATTCAGTCGCATTCGGTTAGGCTAACATAGTTGAGAAAAAGCTAGACAAATAACGATAAAACACTTACATAGTACGCTAAGTTGCACAGTGCTTCTCATGGGGCTGTCTCGTTGCAAAGCCTCGTGCCTGGCCTCACAAGTAAAGTCGGCGTAATCATCGTCTGCTGTTGCTTTGAAGTAGACTCTGTGAACAAAGAGATCAGTTTTTAAATCATTTGCTAAGTTATAGTTTTAAAAGTGGTACGGGGTAGACACCGATTGTTCGTTTACAGAATAAATGTTTATCAGCAACTATAAGATTAATGGTCCTCAAGACAAAATGTGATAGCATTTTATTGTACGTGGTAATCGGTTATTTCCTTCATTCTTCCGGGCATGTGATGCGTAAATGCTGTGAGGAAAGTTTTTTTGAATGTGGATGGGTTTGTGGATTTGGTGTACAGTAGAGGAAGACCAAAGAAACGATGGATGGACTTTGTGAAGGATGATATGATGACTAGTAATAGATAAGTGTGGAATAATAGAGTTAGGTACGGACAGGAGAGCTGAGAAGGATCAGAACTTATGTTTTTTACTAGGACACATACTAAAAGAGTTTCAAAAATAATCTATTTTGTTTTACTTATATTCATTGATCAAAATCATATTCATGAAGACACTAAGTCGCATCCTTCACGCTATGATAACCACACTTATGAGTTCTAATCTTCTAATTAAGAGGATAGTCCCACTGAGATTTTGAATTGAATCAGTAATTAATTTAGTATACGAAGTTTGGTCACTTCAGGAGTTTTGTTAGATTTAATCTTCTACAAAATGTTCTTTAACCATAGAGTACGACGATTTCATCCCGTGTTTTTTTTTTGTGGTACTTAAATTATTTTGAATTTGTTGTTTTTTTTTATTGTAAATGGGCTTGACCTTGACTTTACTTGCCCTAAGGGTAGAGATGAGGTCGACGATGGAACGAGCTTACCCAGTAGAAGCCTGTTTACTCGCGACTTAAATAGATTAGGGTTATATGAACTCGGAAAAACCGACGCAGACAGGGAGTTCCACTTTGTTTCTTCTTTTCTCTGTTTCTTTCTCCCGGTTAATAGTAATAGATTTGCATATTACTTGGGACTTAAACATAACTGGTGAAATATGGGTATACTGTACACATCTGCGTACCCCCTCAGAGCATACAGGCGTTATGTTATGATATTGTGTAAACATCCAAGCGATTGCAGCAATCCGAACAGATTTACTGTGTATTTTTTGAAGAGTTCCTTTTTATATCTCCGAAGGTCATCGTCAGATCTTCACTATATTTAAACCGGACTACCCCGAAATAATATTCTTCTAAATAAAACAAAAATCATCAAAATCACTTCAGAATTGGCGAAGGTATAACTGAAAATGAACAAAAAAATGCAAAAAGAATTGGTAACCTCTCTCGTTTTGCAAGTCGGTTAAAAATGAACTGTTTTCTCGTCCATTTTCTTTTCCTTAGCAACAGAAACGATAAAGATTTTACATATTCATGTTGTTATTTCCTAAGACTCGCCAGCCGTTGCATATTATTAAATTGTGTGCTATGGGGCTGTTGCTCACATCTGTTGCTAGCTCGTTTCCTTATAAGAGAATAGATAATACTAGCTTATACCCGGGGTTTCGCCCGAGTGGAGTTCGATAATCTAGTTGAAAGATGAAATAATTCTAAAAAGTGTTTGTTCAAAATCAATTTACAAAATATTCATTTTGTCTTAATCTATATTATTATGTCCTTTGGCCAAAAGACGTCACTCATAAACTTTGACAAATATTAAACAAGTTCGCTATGAACATATCCAAAACATATTACTATTTATGAATACCTACACCCTTCTTGTGTGAAATATCTATGCCGTTATAACAAGACGTGACTCCAAGCTAGATTCTAGTGCAAACTTATGATACACTAAATTATGCTATGCATACTATATTTTCCAGACCACTAGGTTTTAAGATAAATGGGAAAAACTAGGTCAAATATTTTGTTGATACTAAGTTATGTTATAGGGGGCGAGCCTATTGCCGTCAACCGGGCACAAATCCTTCGTGGCTGCTATTGAGAAATTCCTAATGGAAAACGCGATTACACTTTGCGCGACCCCGGAATCGAATTAAAGACCTCATGCTCAGCAAATCGCACTTGCGACCTACGTGGCAGAAAAACCAGTAAGTAGATCGTTTGTTAAGGGCCTAACTTGGTCTGCGGGTTACTCGAAAGATACACCGCGGCCCCAGAACACAAAGGGCTAAGCCGGAACATGGGTGGTTTTTAGTCAGTAAGAGTCTGACCCTCCCTTCTGCTCCAACCAGAGCAGGGCCTAAACTATTGTCAGAGTTTTTATATCGCGCAAGGGCCTCTGACTTGGCTTAGTTAGTAGGTACTTACATAACTCTATTTGCCGTCAAAACATAGGAACTTTGACCCAAATGAATGTGTAATTAATACTGACGTGTAATATTATTATATGCCCAACACTGTTTGCGTCGTATAAATTACCTTAATGACATCTACTTCCTTATAGATGGTATTAAAATATTTATATTTACAAACTTATTGTGTGGCGTAACTTCGAACTATAATTGATGAACGAATTTTTACGAGAACTTTGAGGATGTCATCGTCTCTAGCCCTTATCCCAATTCATTTGTGTGTCGGCGCAGCATGTCTTCTTCTTCCATACTTCTCTGTTTCTCGTCATCTCATGAGACACCTCCTTTCTTACCATATCATTCACACAGTCCATCCATCGTTTCTTTGGTCTTCCTCTACTCTTATACCCACTCACCCACATTCATATTAAAACCTTCCTTAGGAAATTTTCATCACATGCCCATAGCACGACAACTGATTGGGTATCATTTAAGCTATCACCAATTTAATTAGTTTTGTGTTTCTTAAATAATAGGGTTTGTCCTCAAAATAGTAGATCTGTCACCAAAATGTAGTCACCAAACAATGCAAAATCAGTTCCACAATAAATCACCTAAAATCCTGAGATATAAGGTCTAGTACCAAATAAATGTTTTTGTATGTATTATAATAGGTGTGTCCTAATAAGTATTTAAGCAAACTAATTTAAAGAGATCACCAATAAATCATATTATGTTACTAGAAAATTGCATTAAGTTCAGATAAAAAATTAGGGTTGAGTAAATCAGGTGTTAATAAAACACCTGATTTACTCCATGACGCGCGCTCGCTTCGCTCGCATATTATATAACACTAATATCTTCTGTCCCCGAAGTGCCGGGCCTCCGCCGGCCTCCTTCGTCGGCCTACGGCCCGGTGCCCATGCCGCCCATAAAGGACACTGTCGCGAGACGGTCGTATTAGTTATTATAAGAACGAAGTTTATATTCACGTAATGCAATATAATTTTATTGGTTATCGATCTCTTATTTTACACATATATGTATTAACATTAATTTGATAATTCATACCTGGGAACAATTTTTGTTTATCTGAGAACGAAAATATTTCGTGGCGATAGATCTATTTATTAGGTGATACAACTTGATGACAAATATAAATTTTGGTGATAGAAAATATAGTTCCCCAACTGATTTCCATACAAATTTTCAGTCACCAGCGCCACTTTCAGACGTCCTCTTATGTAGTGACATAAATTGATAAGAGTATGCTTAGATGGTTTGGTCAGAGCGATCTTAACAAGTATTATATGCGAAAGTTAGTTTGTACATTGGTTCGGTCTCTGTGGATGCACTACGGAACACAGACGTTCTTTTATTTTGGAGTAGGTATAGGAAACCATCAAATGACTCCTCGGGCTTTGGGCGGAGTGAAAGGGAGCGTCAGACTTCTACTGACTAAAAACCACCCATGTTCCTTCTTAGCCCTTTGTGTCCTGTGCCACGGTATCTCTTTTGAACAACCCGCAGCCCCGACAGGCGGACACAGACATCTACCTTATGCTTCAAAAAACTAGGCGTGATTCAAATGTGACAGCTAAAAACAAAGAGACACTGCAGAAATAACCACAGAGTGGGACTGTGGGTGTTTTAAAATAAATAAGTATTCATTACGTGTCCTGCACTAGAAGTGCAACATAGCCACCACATTCACAGAACTTCTCCGTAAAATATCAAGCTATTGTGGCCACGCATTTAATTTCAGACGGGACGTGTCCCGTAATTCCCTCGCTGTCACTTGCGTGACGTCCCGGATCCGGTTTAATCCGGTTATATCGGGTTAAATCTGCAATAATGTGGAATTTATTTCATTGCAGACTTTGTGACTTGCTTTTAATGGTGGTACACATGTTTAAAGAGAATAGGATTAGATGTGATGCGACTGTCTTTTGTTTCTATTGTTGTTTTAAGACTTTTCGTGCGAATTTGTGAGTCTGTTTTATCCTGATTTTTGGTTAGGTACATCAAGGTTACACGAGTTATTATTATTTTCAGCAGCAGCAGGACACATTTTCATAAAATAATATTCATAAATAGTAAATAATAATATAATTTTATTTATTTATTTATTTATTTATTCATTGATTATCACATACATTTGTTGTAACAGGTAAGACCCAAGCTAACAAAAGTAGTCATACATTAATAGTTCAGTCCCAAGTAACGGGTCTGGGTTAGAAGTACAATTAGTTACACAGTGGACAACACACTTAGTGTCACCCTCTGGAATTCCGCCAAAGAACAAGTAAATATGTCCAAATGCCGAGACACACTATTTAGTGTTCTCATTGCACGAATCACAGGCGCAAACTTTAATAAGTTTGTACGCGTTGCCGGAACTCTAAACAGCCCCTCCCTCGGCCCCAACCGTAGCCTCCTGTCTGGAACGAGTAATGCCAACGATCCCAATATTTGCGGATTATTTAGCATACCACGAAAAACCATAAAAACATATTTTGCGAGCGCTAAGTTGCGCCTTACCTCCAACTTATAGTACCCAACCATCCCTATAACAAAGAGAGTTGGATACATAAGTGGGTAGAAAGGGTAGACCCCAAACTGCCTCAAGTATAGGTATCGGGTAAACTTATTCTGCATTTTTTCCAGCATCTGAGAATACTTCACCTCATATGGATTCCAGATGATAGCACTAGTTTCCAAGTTGCTTCTAACCAACGCATTGTAAAGTGCTTTCACTGCTGTCATATTAGTAAAGTCACGGGTTTCACGCATGACGAAACCAAGATTTTTAAATGCTTTTTTGCACACCTGCACTACATGAGCACGAAACGAAAGATCCCCAGTGAAAGTAACACCGAGATCTCGTACTGACTCCACCCGTGATATAACCTGACCGGCCATGCAATAATCCTGACGTCGGGGCACAACGGCCCGCGTGAATGACATTACACTACACTTCGTCACATTGAAGTGTAATTTATTCACTTCACTCCACGCTACCACCCGATCAATGTCTCGCTGGAGCATTCCGCAGTGTGACTCGTCCGTGATTCGCAAGAACAGCTTGAGATCATCAGCAAATAACAGACAGCTAGCGTTTTTAATCACTTCTGGAAGATCATTAATCATAATTATGAATTCTAACGGTCCTAAATTCGTCCCCTGACTTACCCCTGTAAGGGTGAAATACGGGTCCGAGGTGTAACCTGCGTATTCTACCATTTGTTTGCGGTTACCCAAGTAGCTAGCAAAGAACTCTAGGAGGGCTGGGGTAAAACCAACCATCGCAAACTTACGTAAAAGTATGTCATTATCGACACTATCAAATGCCTTCCTGAAGTCGAAGTAAGCGACGTCCAGTTGGGTACCAGTCTCCGAGTCCAGCACCGTAGTGGCCTGATTTAAAAAACACATTAGATTAGAATTCGTGCTACGGCCCACCCGAAAACCATGCTGCGCGTCGTTAAGCTGCGAGGCTACTTGCGAGTGGATAGTTGAACACAATGCGGACTCGAAGACTTTAGCAAAAGCTGACAGCACTGCTATAGGTCTATATTCACTAACATCCGAGCTTGGAGCCCCCTTCGGTACCGGAGTAACCCTAGTAATAACCTAGTAGTAACCCTAGTAGTAGTATAATATAACACCGATGGGAGCTTAGTACGGCCAGATTTTGCGAGCACCGACTGGCATACATCAGATTTTCAGGCAACCACCGAAACAATAAGCTGATGAAGAATTCCAATGCTAAATAAACTGGAAGATCATAGCTTCTTCTTGGTATAAAAATATGTTTCTTCTAAGCCGTACTTGTTTTTTTTTTCTAGGTTATAATGGCAACACATTGCGTCACACCCTGTATAATGCCAATGTCTGGACACTAACCTCATAATAGCCTATAATAATGAGTGATCTTGGCAAGGTCTTACTGAAACCAGTCGAGGTTGCCAAGAGGATCGGTGATCACTGTATAAGTTATTATTATGGTATGTTATAAGCACTTGAAATACTCACTGCTTCGTTGTTTTAGTGGTCATATTAATTATTAAGCGCTACAGTTGAACATGGGGTACTGGATTCGATTCTAATGTTGAGCAAAGTCCTCTTGGATATTTCAGTAGCATTTATGGAGTCTGGATTTGTGCTCGGTTGATTTCTATAGGCTCGCCCATAAACTACTTAAAACCCTAACTTACGAAATATGGGTGTAGGTACAGTCAGCATCAGAAGTATTATTAACACTACTCAAAGTTTCAAAAAGTCTCTAAACAGACTCCGGACACAGGTAGGCCGAAGCAAAGAAAACCTGTTCAGGTGGAGATTCATAGATGACTCTGCCCTGGAGTGTAAATGTGGTCTTGCCCCACAAACTATGGGGCACTTGATATCGTGTCCAGCCTGTCCTGTTACTTGCACATCACAGGAACTGATGGAAGCTACTGAAAGTGCCGAACTCGTCGCCAAATTTTGGGCCGACTCAATTTGAATTGTCATCGACACGCTAAGAAGAAGAAAGTTTCAAAACTGTTTTTTTTAATAAAAACTTGTTAGATATGACTTGTTACTACATGTTATTGGAGTGTAAGGACTATTTTAACGAATAATCTTCTGAAACATTAAAAATAATAGCTAGAGTCCTGTACATAAAAGAATTAAAATTCCGAAATGTTCAGCTACTTCTCATGCTGACCGTACTATTGGGTATAGCTCTGCTTAACCCTTCAGAGATTACAGGCGTGATATTATATAATATGATTTAAATTTACTGAATTGTTATATGAACTCCCAATAAAAACGTCTTCAAAATGTAAACAAAACTAAAACATTTAAATTCATCATCATCACCTTCCTGCCCTGGTCCATTATATTTGGGGTCGGCGCAACACGGTTTCTTTTTCACTTCTTCCCTGTTAGACGTCACGGTGGCATTTACTCCTAACATTAACATTCGTTAGCCAAAAAAACTGCATTCCCAATTTTATTTACCGCACCAATACAAATAAAGCACGGTGGAAAAGAAATAAAAAAACGCGTCGTATCTGCCAACTCACCGTTTGACAAAAATTAAACGAATGTTATCGAGTTATATAAAATAAAATGTTTTATGACGGGAAACGCTCGTGTGTTATGGCTGAAACGGATTTATTTTTTTAAAGATTTTATTTCACAAATTGGAGGGTAGTTGTGATTATTTTACATCACAAAGTATCGAAAAACTCGTGGATGCTACTGAGAAATTCCTGATGAAAAAAACAGTACCTCTTTGCCTGTCCTGGGCATCGAAAGCACGACCTCGTGCACAGCAGTCGTGCGTGTGACCACTAGACCAACGAGGTAATCGTGTAGGTTATATAGAACTCAAAATTGATTGTTTTATACATGGATTCTAGGAAACCTACGTCATTCGATGATTTTCCACCCACCAAAAAAAAAAAAAAAAAAAAAAAGGTACGAAAACTACATAGTTGTATATTGAGAAAAAAACGTATCTCAGACAGGCAAAATAATAAGATTCATGATGAATCAAGATACTTCTCTCTGAAGAGCAAAGTTTCCAACTGGTAGATAATAAACTATTTTACATAAATGCAAAAGCTAGAAAACTGCTGTTGAATTTAATTTTACTTATATTTTAACATTGAGGAATCCTAGCGACAGTAAAAAAATGAAATCTCTCAAATGAATTAGTTTATAATTGATCTTTCGTCTTCCAAAAGAAAAAAACGGACCATAATATCTTGTGATGTTTCATAATTATCACTATGTCGTACTATTAACTGAACAACCTCTAAACAGACCATGGAGTTATCATCCTAATAGGGATGTTTACTAACTAAAAAAAATATGATTCTAATTAGTCCGTCTGTTAGATTATCGAAAAATATTGGATACGTATTTTTTGTTTTATCAAATCAATAAAAAATAAAAATTGACGAAGATAAAACGCATCAAAGATTTGAGTGGGAGGTTGTGACGTCACTGCTCGCTAAGAAATGTCATACTAATGTCTTAGAATATGACGTCACGCAAGTTTTCAAAGCACTGTATCGTCTTCATTGTTTGTTTACGTGGAAAAAGAAAAAATACGTGTCCAATATTTTTTGGAAATCTATCTGACGAACTAATTAGATTTTTTTAGTTAACATCCCTATTGTAAAAACATAATATTATTATGTATCACAAACAAAATTTTCAGTTATTTTTCTCGTTTCGAGTTACACTCCACTTTACCATCCACAATCTCAGCCATAAGCAATTGATTTTTATTCATTCCTTTTGCATTCCTACATTCTGATCCATACAACACAGCAGGTCCGTGTGACTTAAACTTACCCATAAAATACCGGTGTACCATACAAACACATCTGGCTAATCCTTTACAGATTACAGATGTTATAATATTATGTTTTCAAACTAACTTTTGAAACCAAAAACATAATTTGTATGTATGCCATGTCATGTATGTTACAACTCAGCCTACAACGGTCCTCACTGGAAACTTTTGTGAAATTCTAACAATTTTCATGAAAAGTTACCGTCGTTATAACTCATGATGTTTATTCGAACTGTTTTTTGGCTTGTTTTACGTAAATTAAGGATAATGGAAAGTTGGGTGTTATTGGCACATTTTGGTAATGATTCATGCGAAATATAAATCTAGACAGAGGTTTAAACTAAGTACAAGAAACAGACACCTCTGAAAATTTCCTTCGGCAACATCGTAAATTTTGATTTTTCTATTTTATGGATAGAAACATAACACAGCTCACACAGAGTGTTTAACATAAGCATACAAGTAACTAAGTGTATGGTATTTGCGTGGGCACACACAAGGAAGTCGAGAGCGGTGGCGTAGAAGGCATCACAGTATGACAGATTCGTGCCGTTTGCGCTCATGACGTCATACGAGTTGGTTTATCTGCGTATAGGTGCGCAAATAGGTGTTTTACATCAAAAACATATTTCGATAGATAGGGCAAGCCTATTACCATGAGCTCAAAGGGACTTCTGTCTACTATCAAGAATTTTATCACAGTAAATCCTAACTATTCTTGATTAGATAGCCGAGAATAAAATCAAGGACTCAGCGCAGTCTGAGATTTCTCTAAGTAGGTACTAAAAATAATCACATAATCCATAATCCGGCCGCAGCAACCGTGGCTTAACTCCGTAGATTTATCGATCCGCTTTGCTAAACATTTAACCACGGAACCCTCTTAAATTAACCCAGGTATATGACCCCATAACTTCAACCAAGGGTCCAAAATGCTAACAAAATTACGGAACCCTAAACATCATGATATGATGTCAGTTTAACATTATATTAAAGGAAATGGTTCCGTAGCTAAAACTAATTTGTTTCTACGACAATCGCTGTCAAATTTTGACGCAGGTTAGGTTTGGGAATACGAGGATAATGTAATATTTTCTTTATTAGAATTCATGTTAAAATTTAATTATGATACTTTGTTTTTTAACAGGATAAAAACCGTTTTCGAAATTATTTTTCGATGAAGAAAAATTGCTAGTAATTAAAATGTTTTTCTTAACATTTGTAATTTGAATTGATTATTATGAAAAGGGCACGTATTTTGAGGTTTCCTTTGAACTATAATTAAATGGTTGTAGATCTTCTTTAAAATTAATTTTGAGTGAAAGCGATACCAGTACCGTTTTAACCTTTGGGTACTACAAATATCTTGGAAATTACTATTAAAAAGGGGAATTTTAATTTCAGCATTTTGAAAGATACCTAGTGTATTCTAGATAGGTTGATAATCTCGCATTTATTTGAAGGTACGGGTATGGGAATGCTTCGTTGGTCTAATGGTCGGAAGCGCGACCGCTGAGCATGGGGTCCCGGGTTAGATTCCGGAGTTGGGCAAAGTGTTTTTGGGTTTTTTCGTTATGAATTTTTCAGGAGCAACCACGGAGATTGGATTCGCGCCTTATTGATGGCAATATTAATAAGTTGTTCAATATAATAATGCGTTCAGGATGTTGATGGGGTTGCCCCGCTTCTGTAGTGCATCAGGGATGTTTGCTGAAGCCCGAGTCGATTGTTTTTATACAACGATGAGGAAGAGATGCGCCTCCCTGGTGCGCCGCGTGCGGGCCAGCCCCAATATCATTCTGCGCTGTGTGGCGAGCAGACTCGATTGTCTATATGTGAGTCGCTGCTGCAAGCTGTCCACATCTGTGATATGTGTGTGGCAGTGACTCACATGTATTCATGGTTTTAGGTTAAGTGATTAGAATAGGATTACTAACATAGGAATAAGGAAAATTGTTACTAACACAATGAGTCAATGTTACTTGCAATAAAGAGATATAATAATAATAATAATAATAGGATCGCCCTCTATTGCATGGGACTTAAATATAACTGGGAAAATATGGGTGGAAATTTAAAAAATGCTTGTAAGTATACAAAATTAAATATTCACACACAAGGATAAAAGAATCGAAAACATAAAACAAGCTTGTAAACACATGTCAAGAAAGGAGAAGTCAAAAATGATCTAGTTAAACCATATATAACCTCGTTTTCAAACACAGACTTCCCACTGAACCCTAAATACCATTCTAAGCTATTATAGCTCACAACCGGTTTTAACGTCATAACTATCCTGTTGCAACTGCCACTGCGACTGCGACTATAGTTTTTGTCGCATGTCCCTATTGCAACCAGTTGTCAATTACTTGTGATTGTTGATGTGTTCCTGTCGTGTTAGCTTTTTTTGTGGACTAACCCTTATTGAAGAGAAGCAGGATTTGTGTTTTTAGAGCTGTTTTAATCTGTAGTTGATTTTGTATCTTTATCTATGTGTAGCACGGTGGGTACCTATAAGAGTAGAGGTAGAACAAAGAAACGGTGAGTGGATGGTACCTAAGTATGGCAAGAATGGAGGTGTCTTTTGAGATGTTGAGAAATAAATAAGTTATATGGAAGAAGAACACATCGTTGGTCTAATTTTGACGGTACGGTTGGCGCAGTTGCTCAAGCAATGGACTACTGTGCTGCGTGTCGCGGGTTCGATCCCCGCACGGAACAAATATTTGTAAGACCTACAGATAGTTGTTCCGGGTCTGGGTATTTGTGTAAGTGAGTTTAAATGTTTGTGAACGCACCCACGATATAGGAAAAATTCCTAGTGTGGGGCAACGTTTAAAAAAAAAAGAAAAAGTAAGTCGTAAGTCTATTTGAGCAAACTTTACAAGAGCATCAAAAAACTGATTTTCGATCCGCCGAAAATCCGAAATGAATTATTGGAACTATGTCAAGAGAATTAAGTAATAAATACAAAAGCTGGATACATAATTTAGATAAATATTTCTAGATATTTTTCTAGCCTTTTCTGTTATTCATCACTACACTACTACGTGTAAACATTGCCTTAGCAACATCACAAAAAGTAAATGGTTGAGAATGAACTAAAACTAATTTGTATCAAGAATCGAGACAACCGTGCTCCACTCTAGGGCACATCATCAGGCGTGTTGCTATCAAACAAAAGCCTATTTAGTACAAAAAATATATATAAAAGAAAACCCTTACCTGGATACCGTGGTGTATCTCATAGCCTTGGAGTTCCCGTTAGGACTCTCCACTTCTCGGATCTCTTCCTTTGACACTGTAACAAAAGAAATTACACCTTTAGTAAGCAGTATCATTACAATAGGATAGTTGACAAAAAAATCTAATTAGTCCGTCAGATGGATTTCAAAAAAAGTTAGAACACACTTTTTTTTAAGTCCCATGTTGTAGGGGCGAGCCTATTCAGGATCGCATGTAGATTAAAGTACCTAATACCGAGTCTCGTTCAGCTACACAAAAAATAAATAGTCTTTAAACGTCTTGAAACAAACTAATCCAAAATAATGTATATTCTTCCTAAGCATTAAATCTATAAAACAAGCTGACATCAAGGACGAAAAAAAGAACATAAAAAACTCGTAAACTCATCAGCAAACAATTTAAACAAACAACAAATTAACATTTTAAATAAACAAGACAGAAAACAATGTTTAAAACAAACTACTAAACTGTAAAGGCCGTCCCACACATTAACATAACTACATATTTTAAGCGAGCGCTTTATTCGTTCGTTGTAAAGGTGTGATCACACGTTGGGGAGCGCTTGAGCTTAATTTAAGCTATCTAGGCACTGACAGTGGCCCGTTGAGAATGTAGGGGGAACGTGTTCGGGAATTAAAGTTCGGGACTGTGTTTTAGGGGAATTTGGGCGTTTTAATAAGACTAGAATGGGGCTTGTTCCTAAATAATAACAGCTGTTTGAGTCAATCTTTAGGTTAAGCAATGCTTGCTGAAGTTGGTCCGTGGATGGGTAGCTGGCTTCCCGGCTGTCATTAGTAAATATTTTACAGTCGTTACAGGTAATCAGTGTCCCAGAAGTCTGACAGCCACTCTTACCAAGGCGTGTCGCATTACACAGTACTAGCTGGGTTGTGGAGGTCAGATAGGCTGTCATTCCATGCACAAAAGTTGGTATTCAGCTTCGGTTAGACTGGAATTCAACCCCGACATTTGTGAACAATGTGTTTTATAATGAAAAGTTTTCTGTAACCATTCAAGGAAATCATAGGGATAAGTTTAAAGACTATTTTTCAAACCAACACAAAATATACCTTTAAAAGGTTAAGATGAGATTCAGAACTGACTGTAAAAGAGATAGGGCTTCGCAGACCACCTCTGCAAAATATCTGAAGTCCCTTTCATTCACAACAACGCTTTTTACCACATCTACACCTATCCCAAACAAACTCTTTCAAACTCAAAGTAATCAAAAACAGAACGCACTCGCTCCCTTTCAACAAGGTAAAAGCAGAAATATCCCGCACACAGCATGTCCACCGCAGCGATGTCGTCATCACGTAATGCGTCGCGATCTCCACGAACGCGCGAATTTGTCGAAATTCCGCCATTTTGTCCGGAATAAAGTGCTCCGTTACGTTAATGTTCTGTTTATTTGCTATGGGGGGTATTGGTTGCTCATCGGGTGTGTGGGAATGAAAAGAATTTGAGAGTTGATGGACTGGCATTTATGTACGTGATGTGAGCGAAAGGGTGGGTATATTTATTTATTTAAACCATATACAATTCTGCCGACTTAATGCTACAAGGTATTCTCTACCAGTCAACCTTTGAGTTAAATAGGACATCATCTAATATCTGCAGTATATCAAAAATGTGTCTGTGTGTGTGAATGTGTCTGTGTATTAAAAGCACCGTTGCCTGCCTTTTAAAGGTTATATTTATATACATCACTGATTGGAGAAATAATAATCTTAGGAGATTTATAGTAAATTAGCTTGCAAACTCATAATTTTTCTGCCCTTGCCCTATGTTTTTTTCTTCCAATTCAGTCAATATCACACTATCATTTAGTCCTTTTTCCTTCATATCATTCCTTACACAATCTATTCTGCTTTTCTTTGGTTTTACTGTCCTATTCCATCCTTCAACATTAAAATTAATATTCATCACTGTGAGTCACACTATGCGATTCGTCCCTCCTCATCACATATCCCTACCACGACAGTCGATTCCCTTTTAACTTTTCTGTAACTGTTGCAACTTTTAAACTTCTTTTAACATACTCATTCCTTACTTTATCCATTCTTGTCACACCACACATCCACTACTAAAAAAAAGTTTGGAAACTGATGGCCCAGTAAAAATCAGTACACAAAAGAATTTTTCCCGAAATTCCATCTACCTCGATCTGATGATACCCGCTCGCACAATCCAAATTCCCGGATCAGTGCCAAAAATAATTAATTCCCAATAAATCCTATCACTATTGGTTCGGATCTCGAGAGCCAATTAAATCTCCCGTTTTAAAATCTGTCAACCCAGCTTCAGTGGTTGTAATGAAAATTTTCGGGGCAAGTTATCGAGAGTCAACGACTCGATGTCGTGTACCGGACAGTTTTGCTTCGATGCTATTAATTAGGGAATCTTTGGGAATATTTCCGAGCATATTATTGGAAATTCTGGAGATTTTAGCACTGGAGGTTGAGGTTTTCGTTTGCAGTAGTTGGCGATTTTAATTTGTCTTCGTTATTTTTAGATTGTCTGATTGTGAAATTAAAGTTATGCTGTTTCTACAGCATAGTACATAGTACATGATGTGGGTCGTCGGAGGTGTCTTGTAGTATCTGCCCTCCTCCATGGGAGACTAGTGCTAGTTTTTGACTATAATTATGTAAATATTGTGAATATCAATAATTTTGAGATGGCCACTGTCTAAAACTATATCCCTACACCTAACCTAACGTACAGCATGGCAATCGAATAGAATGATAGCAGTAAAAGCCAGGTCGTGTAATGACCGTCGGACCGCCAAGTCACAGGTCTCGAGATCGAACTTAAGGCACGCACCTTTTTTTTTTGCCCGTCGGGGCTTCGGATTATAGAACGAGATGACGTGGCCTCGGCGCAAAGGCAAAGAAGGAACATGGGTTCGGTTTTTAGTCAGTAGAAGTCTGACACTAACCTTCGCTCTTCGTCAAGAGCAAGCCCATTTATAATAATAAATAAAAAAATAACACTAGGTTGGGTAGGTACTATCTACACGATAAATAAGAAGATTGCAAAACAATAATCCTTCACATTTCCTTCCTACAAGTTTTACCCTTGACCTACATCCTTCATACCACTCACAACCAATAAATTCATATCCCAAACTTCATTCAGAGTTACAACAAAAAAGTAATTTCTTTCCAAATTGTGTCTTCACGTTTTTGTCTGCAATAGTATTAATAAGACTGAATGGGTCTCCATCGACCATAAGCCCCGCTACTGAGGCGGTTACAAAAACTCCTCCAATAAGTAGATGGTTTGAAAACCGCAAAACGCTTACAAATGTCTTGGTGGTAGGTTTATTTTATAAGTGTGAGCGGTTATGGAGGAAACACTTAGAATGATTGAATCTAGACTGATAGTATTAAAAAGTTAAGTATCGGTGTAGCGAACTACTCATCTGATCCCGAAAATCCTCCGTTTAAATCATGGGTGAACCAAGGTTACTGACGTACCTCGAAGAATTGCCAAACTTGAGTGGCAGTGGGTAGGGCACATTGCTTGCAAAACGGATGGACAATGGGGCTGAAAAGTTTGGAAGACATTGCGTTGGAAAGCTTCCCACTAGGTGGACCGATGACCTGGTGAAGATGTGGGATCACGGAACCGATCAATGTGGTGATCATTTGAGGCAAGCCTATGTCCAGCAGTAGACGTCTTTCGGATTAAATGATGATGACGAATTCATAGACGGGGTGTCTTATTTCCAAACAATTTATGGTTTATCTAAATGTCCATCGCTTTCGTCTATAACTCAGACAGTAAGTCAACAGAACGAAGCTTCACCATTCGCCCCTTTGATGGTTTCAGTATCTCTGTTATTGCTGCTATTATCTACAATATATATCTTTGTATTCAGATACATCATTCGTGTATGAATTGCTTTCAAGATAACATAAGATGAGGGATAAGTTTTACTCAGTATTTGGAAGGTTAAATCTTTTGTTGTTATTTTTTGTTTGGGTACCTATTACTTTTTTGAGGGAACGGGTGTTAGAGATCACATTTTTTGTTATTGTCACGGCTGTTATCACTGAACGGGTTAGGCAGAGGTGTCCCTAACTATACAGTCATACTAGTTATATTAAAATCATAATAATATGTAAGCTTCTTGCTATCAACTAGGCATAAATACTGACTCTGTAGACTTTCTGTCTTTGTGTGTTTTTCCACACTTATTACCTACTAGTTTTGTCTCACGAAAATTATCACAAGGTTTTTTTTTAAATATATTATAGCTTATGCCACTGAGAAATAACGTACGTAGCGTCGCATTGGTCATAGAATTATCACATCTTTAAAGTTTTGGTTCTAGAACATCACACTTGTCTTAAAATTGTAGGTATAAATAATCCTATTTCTCATTCCACTTCTTGTACTCCCCCATAATATTGCCTATCTCTTCATATATCAGCAATATTTGCTTTGTTTTCCTCAATATATTCGCTGAGGTTTCCGCACACTATATCCGTATACTACAATATACGCACCACACCACGAAACCTCAAGCGAGTGTAATATGGCCATGGTTTCCTTGGAGACATTTGTCTTCATAATTTGTATGTTCCGTTTTGTTTACGGTAAAGAGTTGTCAACAGCATTGTCATCTGTCATTGTAGTTATTTTCTGCTATGCATCACGTCTGTAATCCCTGAAGAGTCAGGTAGTAGAGGTGTAACTAATAGTACACTCACATTATACTTTAACTCCATGTAATATGGAGCGAGCCTATTTCCAACAATCTTCCACAAATCTAGACTGGATTCCAAATCAATCATCATCTTCCGGCCCTTATTGCGTGTTATTTGGGGTCAGCACATCACGCTTTTTTCTTCCACTCTCCCCTGCCAGGATTTACTCCATTTTCCTTCAAGTCATTCCACACACACTCCATCCATCTTTTCTTTGATATACCTCTCCCTCTCCATCTCCATCAGCCTATATTATGTTCCCACTGCAGCGACTCAGGCCTCCTCTCTAGGAGAGGGATGGGCTATAATCTACCACGCGGGCCCAGTGCGGATTGATAGATGTCACATGTCTTCGAATTTTGGTTCTAAGACATGCCGGTTTCCTCACGATGTTTTCCTTTTGAGAGCAGTGGTGATGAAATAAATTACACAAAGTAATGCGCCTGACGGGGTTCGAACCTACGACTCACTGTTCGTAAGTCGGGGCCGTCTCCCTCTCCATACATTACTATTTTAGTCACATGTGTTTCATCCCTCCTCATCACATGACAGACGACTCCCTTTCATCCAGCTGTAACAGGCGCCACTTTCAAACCTACTCTAATATGCTCATTTCATAATTTATCCATTTTAGTCACTCCACTCATCCATCTCAACATTCTCCTATGTTTCAGCCTAAAACAAACGTTTTAGCTACTAAGTACCAAGAAAGATTGAGAGCCCTTAAAAGATAAATTATCTTTAATGAAATATTTTTCTAATACCAAATTCGGAGAATTACGATGTTTTTCTGTTATTTTCTCTGAAACAAGAATTGTTTACGAATATTTAATTTTGTAATCTTCTGTACTGCCTACTTATTTGTGTAACCCGCGTTTGTATAGTGGGAGGAGCGCGAGGCTAAATAATAACACGGGTCGATAAGAGGTGAGAATAACGATTTTCAAGGTTAAGTAGAACTTGTCAGTTTCGGTGCATTGATGGGTGTCCATTCAATAATACCAAGTTTTCTCTTCGAAAAGTACGTTAAGCCGTCGGTCCCGACTGGCAATCATTAATATACAAACTTGTAGCTATTGTGGGAACACCCTGAATAATGCTGGCACTAAAACGTGGGCCTCAACACATGCAAATAGAAGCCTACACTCAGCAGTGGGTGGGTCGACTTTGGATGAGGAAAATGGCTTTCTTCGATAACCAGCAGCTCCTAAGCCGCGGCCATCACAGCTCCTCGGAGAGAGTCTTAAATTAGACCACGCCAAAATAAATAGGGCACCAAAAACTCAACAAACACCCGAATATTGGCTTTCACCAACAAAAACTCACTCCCCGGATCAGACCAATACCCCAATCGTAACTTCATAAAGCGAATAAGAAATCAAATTAAAAACTTCAATGATTTTCCGATGTCAGATAAAAATGGCGTCGGGGGCGGAAATTTAGATTTTTTTTTCGCCCCCAAATACCGCGGAATATGGAACGGTGTGGGGTCACGTCAATGTCACATGCGGTTATTACTCGTGGAGTCGGCAAGGAGATAGACTGACTGGATGTGACTTGATTTTTGACTGGGTGTGAGAGGTCGTTTTTCGGAAGAGATAATGATTTTTTTTTAATATTATTTATCCTTAATCGAGCTAACTAGTAATACATCACAATAGATTGACACCCGATTGGACCAAAATACTTTTACAAAGTGAAATTCTAACATAACATACAACAAATTTTATGCCCATCTCTGACATGGTCAGTTGGTCAGGTATGTATGACAAAGAGCCCCTAAATAAATAAAGACTATAAAAATATACAATTTTGAAAACTGCTGTAAGCTCCAAAATCGATTGCCACTGTTCTAGGTCCTCTAATTGAGCTAAAAGAACTCGATAAGTTAGAATTACTAAGATTCAAGATTCTTTATTTGCATGAAATATGGTACAATAATATGGTCTTAAATTTAAAGGGTTTCACATATTTCGTCTACTACATTCAGCCTAGACCATAATCTAGACCATATCTAGACTATCCAGACCTTAACTGTGGATACTATTGCAGCATTGGCTTAAAAATTGATATTGTCGGTTTCCTGCCAATTTAAACTATAGTAGTGAGAACTATGTCATATAAATTTACATCACTGAGGTATCCGATTTCATCTGATGAATTGCAGTTATGAAAATTTCTGTATTATATAGTAATTATCATGGAACATTGCCATTGGAATACCTGTTCATATAAAGGTGGGTACTTATTATACTTATTTTTCATAAATTATTAAGTTTTAAATGGGCCTACTCTTGACCTCAACTTTGTCCTGAGGACTAAGATGAGGTCGTTTATGGAACGACCAGAGCCAAAAGAAGCCGATTAACTCGCAACTTAAATAGATAGTGACACCCATCTGTACAGTATTTATTATAGCTCGATTTTAAAATGATATTCACTAACTTTAATCCCCTGACACATCTAGTGACCCTACCAAACGGAATATCTAGTGATGCAACTAACGAATATCGACATCTAATATTTTATGCCACGAAACTCGTAGTTGCGTGTACTGACGGGCGTCGATATCGAGTTTTTTTCATTAATATTTGTCAGTAAACTTAGGTATCACGTCATTTCATTCTATTTTGTTTAATATGCGAAAAATTAGAGATGGATTATATTCATGGTGGTATGGTTTCATGTTTTTGGAAGACTTGTTATACTTAAGTAACGGAGGAAAGTCGGTGTCAATCTTCTTCAACCTCATTTTTCCCTTTCTTTGTGAGTTTTTTGTACCCTATGTCAGGGAATTCGTAATATAGGAATTAAAATAATAATATATTTTCCTGTTACGTAGAAAGTGAAGTTTCCTTCTTAAAATACAATTGAACAGAAAATTAAATAATTATTTTCAGTAAAATACTTGATTTTTTTTTATTAATCAAGACTTTACCAATAAAAAACAATTGAATAAAAAAAGTGCTGCATCATCTTCATCGTTATAACTAAAAAACAATTAAACTCAAAAGCCTCACAACAGTCGATATTGTTTTTACATCGCATCGTTAAACGCATAATGAAACTATCGATATCACCCCATCCCTAGCTCGTTAATAGCATAGTGCAATTGTTTACTAATTGAAATCGAAAACTTGTTTAATTAATGACCGTACTGAACGTAGCGATGAGCCAATTAGTGTTGGGACACCCAATTATCGAGTGGAGTGCTTTATAAAGTTAACTAATATTTAATTTGTGTTGTTTGAGGGTAGTTCTGAAGTTTTGTGTGGTGAAAGCAGTTACTGATATATTGGAAACTGTTTATTAAAAGTTTTGGTTATTTAGCACTAGCTGAGGTTCTAATTAAGGGTAAACAAGCCAACGGCACGAACTAGTTGGTGGGCGGGGCTAAATGCATGCTATTAACCTAAAAGCAGAAATGCATGGAGCGAAAGAAAACTAAAACGGGCGCGCGATTGTTTCTATGCAGACCTTTGGTATTAAGGATACCATGAAAAATCCATTGAATGTATCTGTTCAAAATAAAATTATTTTAATTCTTTGATAACTAATCTATGTCTGTATGGTTTCACTTTTTTCATTTTCTTACTTTATACGTAACTTCTTTACGCCCAAAGATGGTTAAAATTAGTGCTAAAATATGAAAGTTTCGACGCTCATAACTTCCAAACCAATATTTTTTTTCCAATTCTTCCATACAGACCTAGATAATGATAAGACCAGTTTATACAATTTTTAATTTTGAACCTACACCGTCAAACAGAGCAGTAATCACCATACTACGTTTGTATGGAAGAATGACTGGCTTGTTCAACCTTCTTAAACTTCGGTTCTAACTTGTGTTTTAGTATATGAATATGGTGCTCTCGATCAGACCATTATCATAGCCAACGTGCTAGAGTATCCAAAATATCCCTATACCAGCTCGGTAGCACCACATTGTGAGGAAACCAGCATTATGTCATCTCTGTTACTCATCATCTTATCTTCCTTTCTAACCATATCATCCATGAAACAGTCCATCCACCTATTCTTTGGTCTTCCTCTACTCATTATCCACCTACTAAGACTAGGCTGATCATCATCATCATCATCATTGTCCTGCCCTTATCCCAATTCATTTGGGGTCGGCGCAACATTTGTCTTCTTCTTCCATACTTCTCTATTTCTCGTCATCTCAGCAGTCACCTCCTTTCTAGCCATATCATCCTTCACACAGTCCATCCATCGTTTCTTTGGCCTTCCTCTCCTTTTATAGCCATCTACATTCATACTCAACATACTACTACAACAAGACTAGGCTGATCATGAAATAAAATAACCCTTTCCTTGCAGTCGTATACAGGACGTGAATCCGAATCGAAATCGCGACCCTGACTTTAAAACACCCACTCATGTAAGGCCTTTTTTTGGGGTCCAAGAAATCATCAAATAATCCCTCCCGCTCTTGGGCAGGGCGGAAGGGAGTCGTGTCAGACTTCGACTGACTAAAAACCACCTATGTTCCTTCTTAGCCTTTTGTGAAGAGGCCACGTTATCTCTTTCGAAAATCTCGAAGCCCCGACGAATCACGACCCTGACTTTAAAACACTCACTCATTTAAATTACTAAAGCACCCTTCTTCCATCGGGAGACTAGACGTACTGCACAGGTTATCACCGATACCTAGTCGACGTTCCACACATCCGAACGAAGCGCTTTGCCAAGTCCATTTATTATGCGCACAGCCAAGGAGTGGAATCCCCTGCCTGCGTCGGTTTTTCCGAGTTCATATAACCCTAATCTATTTAAGTCGCGAGTAAACAGGCTTCTTCTGGGTAAGCTCGTTCCATCGTCGACATCATCTCTGCCCTTAGGGCAAGATTGAGGTCAAGAGCAAGCCCATTCATGATAAAAAAAAGCAATCATACTATATTTTTGAAACATTTACCTACACAACAAACACAGATTGCAAACTCTTGCAAACCATTATTTTTTCCCATCAAACATGAAAAAAAAAAACAATAACATGACGAAATCAAAAAATCGGATACGATTTTTCGGATCACTGACTTCGGGCACCGACAAATATTTCTTGGGGCAATGAAATACCTATAATACATGGCTATGGATAAATCTGATATTAATTGGAAAACCAGAATGACTGGTAAAGCGATATTGGTATTTTTTTTAAATCCTGGTATTGACGAATTGGATTAAAAGTTGCTATATTTATTTTTGCTGTTTACGACAACGACATAAATGTTTCTGTGTTTGTTTTGTTTATTTACTTTTTCTGTTACGTCAAAGAGTTTTAGTCTACGGTAATGAAGCTGTTTAATTAACGTGGTTGGCAATGCTAGCAGAAATACAGTAATTATTTTACAAATTATGGTATGTAAAAACATATTAATAATTTACCTTCTTATCTTACTAACAAACAAACAAACAAACAAATCTTTCCTGTTTATAATATTATTCTAACTAATAACATGCGTAAGTTGTTCATGTGAATGTTTTCTACAGTTTACGCAAAAATGACTGCACAGATTTGAATTAAATTAAGCACACAGATCCATACTAATATTATAAATGCGAAAGTAACTCTGTCTGTCTGTCTGTTACTCTTTCACGCCTAAACGGCTGAACGGATTTTGATGAAATTTGGTACATAATAGTTTGGAACTTGAGAAAGGACATACGATAGTTTTTTTTTTTTTATCGCGAGATAAACCAAAAATCTGCCGGAAGTCACTATTCCACGCGAACGAAGTCGCGGGCAAAAGCTAGTAGTCTATAAACTGGACTAACACATGTAATACTTTTTATCCCGATAGTACGATCCCGTGGTACAATTTACCAAACACAAAATCATCAAAATCTTTCACGTAAAAACTGCTGAACAGATTTGGATAAAATTTGGTTCACAGATAGTTTATAACCTGGACTAACACATAGGATAGTTTTTATCTCGATTTTATCTTCCCGTGGGATAATTTTCGAGTTGTAGCGGACGAAGCCGCTGGTAACAGCTAGGACTTCAAAATATTGTCATACAATACAAATACACGTGGAAAACCTCACGCCCTCTTTCACAAGGAGGTTGCCACAAACCCACTTGCTCATATAACTACCCTCGTTCATAATACACCTAATCCTACACGAGCGTGGTTTTAATATTACCACACTTGACCTTCGTAAGGATAGAGCACAAATATGGAAGTTTTGTAGTGCCCTTCAAAAGGGTCTGGTTGCTGATAACTTGATGAAAAAGAGTAACCTTGGGGTTTCCATGGCAACCGAATGAAACTGGAGTATAACCTACTATTGGAATATTTAGAAACCTTCTCCTTTTTGAAGTCTGTTCATAAGAGCGAATGGCCTTGAAAAGATTATTTTATCTTATACTCCATTTGCTATAAGATTAGAATTTTAAGTTAACCGTTTTTACAGTCCGTTCAACCGATTGTGAACTCTATTACGGTGACAGCAAGACAAAATGCAGCTGCAGTAAACAGTCGGTATTGTAACATTCTTTTTGCTTTTAATGGCCTCCTTATGCCTACAGTATAGAAGTCAAAATCGGTTGAACGGACTGTAAAAACGGCTAACTTAAAATTCTAGTCTTATAGTAAATGGAGTATAGTGATAATAAAGATGGAAACGTTAAAAGAATGTATTGGATTATGAAAGCATTTTGGTATCTTTGCCTAAATCTTCGGGGTTTCTCGGCGTGATGTTATGTTAGGTAGGCGTTGTAAATTGTATTGGATTAACACAGACCACCAAGGGTTGGCAGAGGTGTATGAAACGGAACACAGAAGTTATGTTAAAGTTATATGTATTAGGGGGCGAGTCTATTGATATTTGCTATCAACCGGGCACAAATCTAGGCTGCTACTGAGGAATTTCTGAAAAAAAAAACCTAATGACACTTTGCCCGACCTGGGAATTGTATCCACGACCTTGTGCTCAGGAGTTGTGCTTGCGACCACTATACTAACGACAGAGAGATTTAGTTATATTAATTTATTAAGAGGAAATGCGAGTGCTGTCTCTCTCTACTATTGCTGTCTCTCTCCGTCCTCCTGCCCTCAAATTCGTGCGATAAGGACAACTGCAGAAAAAAGTTATAATTCGAGGTTTGGCTCTCGCCTATTTCCTCCTCCAATATTGAACCAATTTAAAAGATATTTTAGACAATGAATAAGGAGGTTATATACTACGCCGCTATGTTTTTCTTTTTTCGTTAATAGTTGTCAAATTTGTACACTAGGACTCTGTTAACAGCGATATAAACAAGCAATTTTGAGCATTTTTTGAGGGTTCTAGTGCTTATAAAAATAATTTATCACCAAAAAGGAAAACATAGGGGCATAGAAATAGTTAATATTTATTATTCTGTAAAAAAAACATTGCTCTAGGGTCATTAACCAAAAAGAAAACAGGCGAGAGCGTTTGTATGGAGAAAGGACCACTCGCATTTCCTCTTAAAAACAGTCAAACCATTTCACAGTTATTAACCCTGTTGCCTACAGAATACACCATTCCTTATATCCAAACAAAAATATCTGATATTTTAACGCCAACGCAGCCTTATCCAGATAAAACTAGTTATCTAACACACGTGCACCATATTGGTGTGGTATTCCCAAAGGAGTGAGCAGAGGTATGCTGTCGACACATCGACACCTATACTTGGAGAGCGGTCAGTCCCTAGTGGTAGTCTTGCCATTCTATGCAGGTCTGTAGCTGTTTTATTTAGCTGGAGGAATTGGTAAGCTGAGGAATTTTTGAAAAGAAAGGAATTTTAGTTTATTTGTTTCTCTTGATAAGTATTGTTACAGATCTTTAGCATTAATAGGATAGTGTGGCTATCAGCTGATATATATATACGTCCAGTGCTGGACATAGGCCTCCCTCCCCTAAGTGTCGCCACATTGACCGGTACCGTGTCTCGCATCTAGCGGATCACATTCACCAGGTCAAAGAGGAGGTGTGGAAGATTATGATGAATTCGGTTCCACACAGAAATATGAGCGGTCACGAGACACTTTTAAGGTAAATATTTGACAAAAAATTTAGTGAACAATGCAAATATTACCGCGACCCTGACACGTCTTGAACTTCGAACAATTGCGAGGTATACGGTCATCGACATTTAAATATATCTGAATATGTTAGACGAAATAATATGGACAAATCATTATCTAGGTATCCTTGCAAGAGCCAACAAATTACTGTCGTTAGAAGTGTTAGATTCGTTTTCAAACTAGGTAATAAGGTGTTTCCCGACAAAAAAGAATATAATTCTGTTTAGTCTGTCAGTTACATTATCGAAAAATATTGGATACGTGTTTTTTGTTTTTGCAAATCAATAGAAATTGACGAAGATAAAATGCGTCAAAGATCATAAGTGGAGGTTTGTACACACAAGTTTTCGAAGCACTATATCGTCGTCATTTTTTGTTTGTAAAAAGAAAAAAATACGTGTCCAATATTTTTTGGAAGTCTATCTGACGGACTTATTTTTTTTTTTGTCAACTACCCTATTATGTTAATTTGCGTCAAGAAAACCCAAAACCGGTTGCACATCGACGGACCTACATTTATCATCATAAAATACTGATATTCAGCTGCATCTGGTTAGACTGGGAGCCGACAGTTGGGAAAAGGCTAGGCAGATGATGATGATGATATATCACCCAAAGCTTCTTAACGCAGTTTCCGGCGCTAAGCATAATCTACAAAGTAGTAAGAGCAGTAGCTTCTTACCTTTATCCCCTTTCAGCTCCACATTTCCTCTGAACCACACGATCCTGGCTGCAGGCTTGGCGTTCTTCACGAGGCACTCGAGGGAGACAGCTTCTCCCTCTTTGACCTCCAGCTTCGAGCTCGGGGGATGGTTCGCGATCTCCACTGCAGTTGGGGGTGCTGCGAACAAAGAATAGGAGGTTAGTATTATTGTCAATACCTAAACAGCTACAGTCTCAACAAGTTTTCGGATGATGATATGATATTAATGTAATATAAAATATTATTATTAACACAAATATCAAACAGAGTACCTACTGACTACTGTAAAACTCTTCCATTTAAACTTTAATTTACAGTCGGTATACAGTATGAAATCGTCGCAGGAATTTAATGCTAAAACTAAATCAATTCAATCTACATCAGTCTACACTAATATTATAAATGCGAAAGTTTGGATGGATGGATGTTTGTTACTCAATCACACCAGAACGGCTGAACGGATCTGGATCAAATATGGCATAGAGATAAGTTATAGTCTGAAATAGCACATAATAATAATATGATACTTATTTTCACACTTAGGTACATATAAAAATTTCTACGCCAACGCTGTGCAACAGCTATAGTGGTTATATAATTTGTAGTCTATTTATTTTAGAAAAGTGGCGACACTATTTTATTTTGATTAGAATTTCTATTTCCTAAAATTATTCTACGTTATAGTATGCTAAATACACCAATAAATATTTCACCCCACCTGACTTTATCAGCGCCTAAATTATTTAATTAATTCAAACAGCATAAATTATTATTAATCGTCAGCACCATTTCGTGGGTAGGTATTAAAAACCGAACATCGTAAATTAAAATATAATCCTTAGCGATCCCGAGGAAGTCATTCATTTTCTGTAAAAAAATGGCCTCTGATTTTTAGGCATTAAAAACGAAATCAAAAAAAGATTATGTAAGGTGTGGTTCATAATATTTTAATTAACTGGAATCCGGATGAATGGATGATGAAAGACATAAGCCATCAAGGGAGCCCTGTGCCGTTACGGCGATTGACAGCGATGACCTCTCGGGTTTGCCCTTTTTAAAGCCATGGTCCGGGGTGAGAGGGAATGGGACGCCGTCACCTCCCGGGCCACGTGATGACTTTCGGCCACCGTAGGCGCGGTCCTGTGGACGGTGAGTAACGTCCATCTGCCCTATGACGATGACAAGTCGTGACGACGTCTTAGAGAAACGATTTAACTGTCTTGAATCCCACAACGAAATGGATCAAAAAAAAATAGTGGAGGAGTAGGAAAAATATAACGATTAATGGAATATGTAAAGGATGATAATTATGACATGAAAGGAGGTATTTATTGAGAATAAGAGTAAAAGAGAAGTATGAAAGAATAAGATATCTTGCGCTCACCCAAAACAATAGGGGATCGGATTTCCAAAAAATATTAACCACGTACCTACCTATTTTTTCTTTTTTCACGTAAACAAAAAATGAAGACGATACAGTGCTTCGAAAACTCGTGTGACGTCATATGCTAGTACATTTTGTACCTTCAAGTGACGTTTCAAGCCCCACTCCATGATCTTTGACGCGCTTTTTCTTCGTCAATTTTAATTGATTTGATAAAACAAAAAACACGTAGGTATCCAATATTTTTCGATAATCTAACTGACGGACTAAACAGAATCATATTTTTTTGAGTCAGTCCGATCCCCTATATTGGGATAAGGGCAAGAGAATGCTGATACAATCTCAAATTATTCTAACCAAAGTCATAAGCTTATCTTCTTGACTTTCACAGACTGTTTTTCACGCTACCAACTTCTGTGTGAAGCTGAATATTATAATGTAATTGTAGCCGCAGTCGCTGTGGTACCTACCTGCCACAAACATTTATAAACAGGGAGATGCTTTTTGACCTAAACTACGAGCTGAAGCGGTTTTTCTAGAACAGGAAGCTAAATTAACTGCCTAGTTGGTTTAGTGTTCACTGGGGCTCGATTTCCAGGCTGCATAGTCTTATCCGATTTTTGCGTCAATTTTTTTAGTAGCATCAAGCTACCCGGTTGATGGCCCACTATCACATAGGATGTTAACATAACAGTCGAAATTTAGGTGGACTATATAAGGTGCTCACCTCTGCCTAACCCTTCCAAGATACTGGCGTGATGTTATATTATGTCAGTAACAATCATCGATAAACATAAAGAGGGTAGGTGACATTCAACTAACAATGGCACTTTTACATTATTGTCTACCTGCTCAAAATTTTAGGTTTAAAAAAAAATATCCAAAAATAACATTATATAATGTCACAAAAACTGACAATTACACCACATAATTACATCCAGTCTACACCTTTAAATAGAATCTTAGACCTTTGAACTTTCAGCACCAAAAGCCCCTAAACTATTTTCCAAAAGCATCTTGTCGACTTCTTTGGAGCGTGGTAAATCATCAAATGGCTCCTCCCGCTCTAGATGGAGCGGAACAGAGTGTCAGACTTCTACTGACTAAAAACCGCCCATGTTCCTTCTTAGCTCTTTGTGTCCGCAGCCACGGTATCTCTTTCGAACAACCCGCAGCCAACCTGTAAATAGAATCTCAGACTTTTGAACCAAAACTATTTCCCAAACCATCTTTCAAAAACCCCTTTACTCTCGAAATATAAAGCCCGCTCCACACTTATAGCTTGCGGTCAGTAACCGGATATTACTGTCTGACAAGCGACGCTCAACACAAAGGTGAGAACCGGGCTTTGTTGCGGTCTGTGTGGCACTTTGTATTGGTTTTATGTTGCTAAAAAAAAAGTGGGTAGATGAATTTGTTTTGATTTTTGGTTAGAATTGTTGAGGTGATAAGTGTTTTGTAGCAACTTGTGTTGCTTGTCAGCTGATATCAAAAATTTGATGTTTTCTGTATTTATTACATTAATTATTGTATGAACGTTTGACAGAGAATGTATGTAGAAGATAACTTTTTGCTCCGAAACCAAGTAACATGGGATATAATCTCCTTTTAAAACCCTTTATTTTGATACCCTACTCGATGGTATTGAAAAAAAAAACAATTTTTCTTTGTTTTTTTTTTTTAATTTTAATGTCTAGGCCTATAACACTAGCGCATCAAGACAAATCTAACGACGTATATTTCATTCAAATCGGTTCATCCGTTTATGAGTTATGAGGGAACAAAGAAACGGACATACATACATACATAGGTACACATATCAAACACATAACCCTCCTTTTGGGCTTCGCCGCAGTCGGATAAAAAGAAGGAAAATGATGATGAATTTAGTGCTCCAGAAAGTGGAACAAAGGGGTCTGAATCTCATAGAAGATCGCGGGACGACACAATAGGTAGTCATTGGGAGAGGCCTTTACTCAACAGTGAGATGGTAAACTCCATTTTTCCAGGACCACATCATCACATCACACTAATTATAAAGGCGAAAGTTAGTGTGTGAGTGTGTATGTTTGTTACTTCTTCACGCAAAAACTACTGAACGAATTTGGATAAAATTTTGTACACGGATCAGCTGTACTTTAAAACCTGGATTAACACATAGGTTACTGTTTATCACGGTAGTATGATCCCCAAGCGGGATAATTACCGATTGCCAAGGCGGGCGAAGTCGCGACAAGCTAGTCTAAAATAAATAACGTTTTTTTTTTTGTTTTCTGTCCTTCAATAAAGTAACACAAAGTAATTACATATTAACTTTGATATTTTATATAAAAAAAGATCTTTTCATTTTGTTTCAGCAATATTCTGAGCCAAAAAACTTTATTTTTAATGACATGTCAGTCACAGGTTGAAACTATATTGAAGCTTGAAAAAAATATCTTGGCTATGGCAAAAATATTGTACTTAATTAGTTTTTTATTTGTAATAAAGAAAAAGAAAACTGAAAATATATTCTGAGAAACGATCGAATCTCAGTTGTAGGTACCCATAAATATTAATAAAATATTATCTTTCAATGTAAGTAATATTTTTAAATGTCAATATGATTTAGAATGATTCAATTTCAATTATTTTCTGATCTGTCATCTGTCGAATCTTTCAGTCAACTATTTAAACGACTGAACTTACTGAAGAAACCGGTACCGGGAAATCATCAAATGACTACTCCAGCTCTGGGCAGAGCGGTAGGGAGTGTCAGACTTCTACTGACTAAAAACCACCCATGTTACTTCTTAGCCCTTTGTGTCGAGGCCGCGGTATCTCTTTCGAACAACCCGTAGCCTCAAAACGGTACTTAGTAAGACAACAGACTTATCGTTACTACTGTCATACTGTCAGAGATCTTCGAATCATAATCTGGAAAAAACTCGTGATATGTTATGGCTGGAAAACCATCCACGTGCCAACCTCATTAAACGTAGCTTAACCCCCAACCAACCCGTGCGGATCCAGAAAAAACCCATCGCAATTCACACGACATCTACCACAATACATTTCATCAATACTATAAAAATGGCTACATTCTTACCCCGCTATTATGGCTTCCGTAACCATGGCAACAGGGCCGGGGAGATTCTAACAATAAAATATGGATAAGATTATAGTAGGGGATATTATTCATAATATAGAAGGCTTTTTGGAGATGTATGCAGATTTGTGTGTAAAGATAAAGCTACGAGGAAAAATAGAAAGTTTTCGTGAAAGAGTTTTGTAAGATTTAAGCAGCGAAAAACGAAACAAAAAGATGTGGTATCTATTTTCAATTGGGAACTCTGAATGAGAGAAATTGTATTTAGTCATATGTTAATAATATTAGAATAGGCAAAGGGAGTGTCAGACATCTACTGCCTATAATCTACTGCCACCCATGTTCCTTCTTAGCCCTTTGTGTCCGGGGCCGCGGTATCTCTCTCGAACTATCCGCAGCCCCGGCAGGCGTCTGCCCTTGCGGACCCTTGCAACCTGCAATGTTGTTGTTGTGACATATCTTTAAGGCGTCTTCGTCATTAGATGGACGGACGGTGAGCAAACCGAGGTGGGCCTGTGGAAGGTGAGCTCACCGTCCACAGGCCCACACCTACATATAATTTACCCCTTAAACTCCCATAAAAACACTAATAAAACCATCAGCTAATACCTAATTAGGAATAAAGACGTTCCAACTGACGACTGCCTTATTCCAGCTCCATCACTTATTCCGAACATTTCTCGAAGTTTCTCCAGTAAAGAAAGTAGTAGGAAAGTAAAAGGGTCTAACGAATATAGAGTTTGCGAGTTAGTTTAGTTTAGTAAATGTTTAGACGGTACGGGAATGGTAAATAGATAAGTATAACGATAAGAAAAGGTGTTTTTATAAAGAAGTTAACAGAAAGCAATTAATTTATTGTTGAAATTGTTTAGTTACGTTATTTCCTTTATTACTATGTATCATCATCATCAGCCTATGATGTTCCCACTGCAGGGACTCAGGCCTCCTCTCTAGGAGAGGGATGGGCTTATAACCCACCACGCGGGCCCAGTGCGGATTGGCGGATGTCACATGTCTTCGAATTTTTTGGTTCTAAGACATGCCGGTTTCCTCACGATGTTTTCCTTCACCGGTTTGAGCGCTGCGGTGATGAAATAAATTACACAAAGTAATGCGCCTGCCTGGGTTCGAACCCACGACCTACTGTTCGTAAGTCGGGGCCGACACCACTGGGCCACCGCTGCTCCATGTATAAAGCTATATGATATATGCTAACTATGTATATACAGGGTGTAAAAGTATACTTTGTTAAGCCGAAAGGCACTTGGATCTCCCTGTCACTGCGATATTTTTTTTGTGCTAGACCATAACTGGGAACCCCCAAGTTACGGAGATATTGGCGTTCAAATTCTGTTTTATTTTTAATAAATCAATTTAAATGTGATCATGGCTTTAATTCCTGAAAGGGATTCCTGCAGAAAAGTTCCTTTCAATGTTACAAGACTATTAGGTGCAAACCTATTGCAATCCAAAAAACAAATACAGACTTTGAGCTGCAACTAAACACAAATTCAGACAAAAGGCTGTTACTGCAAACATCCTGATGTAAAAACCCAATAACACTTTATCCGACCTGGAAATCGAACCTACGACCTCAAGCTCGCCCGTCGGGGCCGCGGATCGCCCGTCGGGGTCGCGGATCGCCCGTCGGGGCCGCGGATCGCCCGTCGGGGCCGCGGATCGCCCGTCGGGGTCGCGGATCGCCCGTCGGGGCCGCGGATCGCCCGTCGGGGTCGCGGATCGCCCGTCGGGGCCGCGGATCGCCCGTCGGGGCCGCGGATCGCCCGTCGGGGTCGCGGATCGCCCGTCGGGGCCGCGGATCGCCCGTCGGGGCCGCGGATCGCCCGTCGGGGCGCGGATTTTTGTACTAGATGACGTGGCCTCGGCGCAAGGGCAAAGAAGGAACATGGGTTCGGTTTTTAGTCAGTAGAAGTCTGACACTCCCCTTCGCTCTGCCCAAGAGCGGGGGGGAGGGTCATTCGATGATTTTCCACCCACCAAAAAAAAAAAAGACCTCATGCTCAACAGTCCCGCTTTCAACCAAAAGACCAACGAAGCAGTCACATAAATTAAAACTGCAACAAACTCAAGAAATAAACAAAAGAACTTTTACGTTCCCCTTGAGCCTAACTAACACAAATCAGTTTACAAGTAAAACAAGAAAACTCCTAAAAAAACCTGTTTTGTTGAAAAATATATTTAAATAATTCTCTAATCCAATTTCTTGTAGGAAAAGGTTTCGGGAACCCTGAAAAAAAGGAGAGAAACAAAAGGGTTCCGCCGATCGAAATGTGCCAGGTTAATAATGCAATTAGAAGTGGCGCTTGTAGGGTAAGGGTGGGGGCTTACTGATAAGCGGTAGCGGGGAGTGTAAGCGTTGGCTTTTTGCTTTTGGGTAGTGGTAGTGGAAAAAATTATCTTAATTTTTTTTTGTGGTTACTGTATGATATTTGGTGTCCATATTTTTGATTCTAAAGAGGGACCATGGAGTTTTTTATTCATTCTTCTTCTCGAGAGAGATATTCTTCTCCATATAGATCAACGCTTTGGAATGGGCAACCACAATATTTTCACAAATTATTATGCCTTATTACCTATGATCGCTTTGTATTAGATTTTGAGTCAAAATGCATACTTTATTGGGACCTTGTAATTATGTAGACACTGCCTTCCGTATTACCAATATACACGTTTCCTGTATGTATATGGTTCTTAAAAATAGAGATATCGAAACTCAGTTGTTTCTGCAAATTTTGAGATTCTCAAGTACCCAAAGTACCATACAGATGACTGCAAATCAAAGTGGCAAGGTTGTTCAACCACAATGAGAAACTACAACGACCTGGTTCCTATTTAACTATAAAAACGCTTCCGCAGATGACGAAATTCCCACCCGCTGCAATTCGAAATTTAACCTTTATACAATAAAAGAATAACATGATATCACGCCTGTAATTCCCAAAGGGCTAGGCAGGGGTCTATCTTATAGTTCAAATATGTTTTGCTGTTTATGTATAATATGTCTCATGTACTTAGGTAAAAGGGAGCGAGCCTTTTGCCATCAACCAAGACAAAACTGAGAAATTCTTGATGGAAAAACCCAAAATAACGCATTAAGCTGCATCTAGTCAGACTGGAAGCCAACCAACTTAAATGGGACAAAGCAAGGTTATGATGAACAAGAATCCAGAACGATGCCAAATTATATACACTCCATTTATAAATCCGCTTCCCGCTCACACTGCGCCCCCACCCGCTTACTAAAAGCCACTTCTGACCGTGGGAAAAGGTAATTATTGACTTTTTCAACTTCCTTTCCTCCCTAGACGCCTGGTGAAAGTAGATAAGACCGGCCTAATTAAAACCCGGAGCTGTACTACTCTTCAAGACTTTGACGTGCCCAGGACAGGAAGGACCAAAATATCTTTTGTTAAAACGATGTATGATTAGTGATTACTTATATATCTTGACCTTTGAAAGGATGGGATTGGAGATACTAAAACTAGTATATTTCCCGTTATGGTCTTAAAGTATCCCACGAGAATATTTTAACTAATAATATAGCCTATGACACTTAGGGATTAAATAGCATCCCATTAGTAAAAGAATTTTAGGAATCGGAGCAATAGTTTCGAATATATTAACCCCTACAAACAAACTTGTAATACATTTTTTACAACTTGTTCCTTCGATATATTAGTGTTGATAAAATCCTAATACGTCATAATCCTCGGCCCAGTTGAAAACCAGAGCGTCAAACACTAACTGCTCTTTGGCGCAGTCGTGAGACAATTATTTATCTTGTTTTTTGCGTCGCATATTCTTTCATTCTTAATGACAATAATACATAAAATCAATCGTTAAAAAGTGCTAGATAAATCTTGAACACATTCTATAAATTATTTAAAGTTTTCTAAGAAAATTAAAAATCTCAGACCTTGGATTAAAACCCTTACCGATTCACATTGGACTTGTCATGTACTAAACTAGACTAATTATGAGAAAATTCCAAAGCATTAATCGTAGAATAACAAGCCCATAAAAATAAAACCAGTGACTCAATCAAAGTTCATTCTCAAAACCACAAAGGCTAAAGAAATAAGTCGAACAAAAAATCTGACAAGTGCGAATCGGATCCATGCATGGGTTCTCTAACATTGTAACTGTTTAATTAAACCTTTTTTTAATGTTTTGTAGATAGAATCCGTAAAGCGTATTCTGTGAAAGTCAATGAAAAAGAAGTGTAACAATTTCTAAGAAAAATCATGACATATTTTATGTCCAGACAACATTCTTAATCTTTTTTTGAAATCTATTTGTATCGTATTAAAATTATAAATACTTATATACAAAAATCAAGTCTTGAGCCCAAAGCCAGACAAAATATGCAGATATATTTCAGACATACAGATAGACGGACAAAATTATACGCAGTATGTGGTAGATCTATCTTAGTACGTAGGTAACCAAAATTATACATCCCTGTTTTCACCCTTTAATTACAGAACCCCAAATTTCCACAAAGACCAAGAGCCAAGAGAAAGGACCAACAAAAAAACTTGCACTCGTACTAAAAGACCAAAGGCCAAATAGGGACAATGAAGGCCGACCTTTACTAGTACCTCATTTGGAGCTGTATTTACTCTGCGTCCACTATTTGAAGACCTATTGTGTTGGCTGATTGCGGCCTGGCTTTGGTTTTGGTACTTTATTAGACACTTTGGTCCTTGGTGGGAGTAAATGAGTAAATTATTTAGTGGACGATGGTCACTATTATATGGGATTTCAAGTATTTATGGTGTTTGAGGGTACTTCTAGGATACATCTCCTAGCGTAAGCCCTCATGTGTGCTGTTATATATTTCAAGTATTTATGGTGTTTGAGGGTACTTCTAGGATACATCTCCTAGCGTAAGCCCTCATGTGTGCTGTTATATATTTTACTAGCTTTTGCCAGCGGCTTCGCCCGCGTGAAAATGACGATTTTCCATACAAACTTTCATCCCCTATTTAACTCTCTTAGGGGTTGAATTTCGAAAAATCCTTCCTTATTCCTTGTTTACATTATAAAGGGAAACTCTGTGCAAAATTTCAGCTTTCTAGGTCCAAGGGTTTGGGCTGGGCGTTGATGAGTCAGTCAGTCAGTCAGGAATTCTCTTTTTAACCGACTTCAAAAAAGGAGGTTACTATGTTCGTGTGTATGTATATATTTTTTTTTTTTTTTTTTATGTATGTTACCTGATTTCTCCCCCGTTTGTGGACCGATTCTCAAAATTCTTTTTTTATTTGAAAGAGTATACTCCTGAGGTGGTCCCATTTTTTTTTGATGAAGATCTGGTGCTGATCTTCGGAGATATACAATGGAACTCTTCAAAAATAGACGGCAAATCTCTCGTAATTGCTGGAATCGCTTGGATGTTTATTGAATATACCATTATTATGACATAACATCACGCCTGTATGCTCTGAGGGGGTATGCAGATGTGTACAATACACATTTTTTTGGTTGTTATATGAATTTCATAGACACGTATTACATGTTTCGTGCTTTTTCTGGCGCTATTCAAGTATTCGCATCTAGCAGTCATCACTTTTATTCATGATGATGAGCTGATAATGGAAGGTAGGTATACTACTCCTCAACGGTTAAGAGTTGATAGCAAAAATAGGGGAATTTTGAAGGTTAAGGGTTAGGTTTCTTAGTTGAATGTTAAATGCATAGTAAATATTTGTATAGGATATAATATAGGTACCTATTACAACTAAAAATGAAAAAATAAAAAAACTTTTTTGCAAAAAAAACAACCGACTTCAAAAACACCAAAAAGAGAAAAATAAACTTCAGAAGAAAAATCAGCTTCTGAAGTCGGTGGCAAAAAATAAAATCAAACAAACAAATGTCACCGACTTCAGAAGCTGATTTTTCTTCTGAAGTTTATTTTTCTCTTTTTGGTGTTTTTGAAGTCGGTTGTTTTTTTTTATTTATATAGAAGATAGATTTTATCGTCTATAGGTAGCTTACAGAAACGTTGGGGGATCCAAGACCGTTAAATCGTTTTTCAGGGACTTCATCGAGCTTCGTTGTCTCGGTGCTCTTCTGGTAGTCACCATTGTTGATTCTGGCTTTCAGGAGTTACAGTGGTTTGGGTATAGTGTGGCGGGCCTGCTCCAATTTAAAAAAATACAAAAATGTATAGTGATCAATTAACGACAAACCTCCTATCCTCCGTTATGTTTGTAAGAGCTAACGTGGTATTAGCTCTGGGTTCGATTTTCATATCGGGCAAAGTGTAAGTGGGTTTTTGACATCAGGAATTTCAGAATACTCAGTATCAGTCTTAACCCTAGTAGCATTTTTTGTTGGCATTTAGTTGGGCCACATACAGAGGTATGTGGCCCAACTAAATGCCAACAAAAATGTATGTGGCCCAACTAAATGCCAACAAATGCCAACAAAAATGCTACTAGGGAATCTGGTTTTGTGTCTGATTGAAGCCAAAATGCTTGACGACTTGGGGAGTTGATTGTGCATAAATGGCAAAATCTTGGTATACTAAAAGTACTCCTCTGCTTATGCCTTCAGGGAAAACAACCGTTATAATATAGCTGTTATACTACTACTAATACTATTACAACATGTAGCAACCCCAAGTAATCTGGCATGCCACTTCATTTGTTAATGTATATACGAATCCTTTGAAGGCTTGGAAAAACGGGTCTTTCGTCGTTTCGCACCACGAGCGGTTCGGACCGCGTTGTGAAACGCAGAAGAGCTCTTAAGAATGGGCTGTTTCGGACCGCGGTGTGAATCGAACAAGGAATTTACGCGAAATATATAAGGAATGCAACAGGATTTTTTTGATGAGAAAAACGAATGAATAATAAAATTTTCGTTTCCATATTTTAATTAATTTTAATTAATTTCATAGTGGTCGTTTTTAACTTGACCGAGGTGTATCTATATATAATTGTAGTACATTCATATGTTTAACTCCCATGTTATAGAGGGCGAGTCCTTTGTCATCAACTGGTTACAAAAGAGGAACCAACTGCAATTGCATTTGATTTTAACATAAATGGCAAAATGTGAGTCTACATACTATTATGTAGACCTCTGCCTTACCCTTTGATGTTGTGCCTGTTTTAGTTAAATATAACGATTTTTCTGGCTATTGTACCAAAATGGGTCCATAAAAAAAATTGTCTTACTGTATAAACGGTAACACACAAATAAATAACATAACATAGAAACAAGACAACATAACACACCGTAACACAGAGGTTAGCTACCAATATTTTGCTTTCACAGAACTTGTAAATATGCAAATTTTCCCCGGTATTTTTCGATAGAAAAAAACAACTTTTGACATTCCCAAACAAATATTAGCTCAAAAAGCCGAATAGGTACTACGTGGAAAAATCGGCACTTCCCCACTTCGTTCCTTTTTATTAAAACACGAATACTCTATCAACATTTGGGACCGAACATAGCTAGAGGCTTTTAATAAACAACTGGACATATATTGACATAGCGCAAAGGGCACCTGGCAGAACTGTGAGCATCAAATGCGTACGTCCGTGAAACACAAAGGACGAAAAAAGAGTATTGTTTCGTCGAGAGTTTTCAACAAATATTTTTTTTAAGTCAGTATTTTTGTGTTGAAGTTGGATGCTGGCGAAATTTTAATTGAGTGGTTTTGTGAATGGTATTTCTTTTGATGATTTTGAGTGTCGATGAGCTTGAGGATAACAGTGTAACTGGTAGGTAAAAGTTTTTAGCTTATAAATATCCCGTCAATTTTGAACATTGGAGCTAATCTATTGTCTTAGTAATTAGTCCGTCAGATAGATTTCCAAAAAATATTGGACACATATTTTTTCATTCTTCACTTAGACAATAAATGAAAACGATACAGTGCTTCGAAAAGTCGCGCGACGTCACAGTTTGGTACATTTTTTATCAGAAAGTGACGTCACAAGCCCCCACTCATGATCTTTGACACGTTTTATTTTCGTCAGTTTTTATCAATTTCATGAAACAAAAAACTTGTATTCAATATTTGTCGATTATCTAACAGACAGAATCATATTTTTAGTCAGTCAAGTTTAAGGTTAGTCCTACAGCAGCAATGAATTTAGTTATGAAATAATTCGTCACGGCATGACATTTATTTTCTTTCTTTGATAACCTTTAGTCTATAATTACATTTTTCTCTTTATCATTTCATAATTACATCAGAAGCGTTCCTTTACAGGAAAACTGGATTCTGAATGTTTAATGAGAAATTAAAATTAGAACAGTACACGCGGAAGTAAAATCAACATTTATCTGAAACACGTTTAACGGAAAATGAAAATGTGAGAGAATAGAAATGGTACCAACCAGTATATTATGATTATATATTATGAAGATTTATTCTACTACAAGTATTATAATTACTCTTCTGCCATTTTTTTGGGGTTGATGGAAAATCATCGAATGACCAATGAATCATGTCAGTTAGTCTGGTTACCATGTACGTCTCTATATCCCTTGGTAAGACTGATTGTCAGATTTTTTTGCCAGACTGTCAAAGATCAATAAATAAATGACAACTGGAATCACTTGACAACTTGGATAGTATCAACGGATTAACGTGCTTTCCGAGGCACGGAAGACAATGGGTACTCACCCATTCACAGAGTAACCGATGCAAGCGCGGCTTACCCTGAAGCTCAACCCAAGTGGTTATTATTATTTAGTCACACAGATTTTAGATACCAATACCGATAAAAACAAAACTGTAGGTATAAAAGCCCCAAATACTTTAGAAAACCAAACAGCACCTTGGCTCGAACCGCCCCGATTCTCAGCATCGAAAAATACGTACACAACTACAAAATACGGCTCCAACTATGCAGGAAGTTCCAAGATAAAAATCTGTATTGATAGAACCCCAGCAATGGTATAAGTGCCAACATTTAAGATTGGACCGATATTCTGCGCTTTGTTAGAAACTTGAATACGACAAAAGTTAATAAAGCTATAAAGGGTATTTTTTGAATTAAAATACGCAGTTCGTGGTCGAATATTTATGATGTTATAAAGGCTAGTGGATTATAAAAATTGGTTGAAGTTTTGAAGACATTAATGAACTGGGCAGCTGAGAGTATTTTTTGGAGTTATTTCTGGCCGTTTTCTTTTTTTTTTGGGATTTTTTATGATCTAGGAATTGATTTGGTTCCAAGTGGAAGCCTTAATTAATAGAAGCTTTAGCAGAGAGGTAAGCTAAACAATTGGGTCTTGATTTGGAGCTATCACTGCTTACGATTAGAGTGAACACTTAACGACTCATTATCGCTTTTTTTAGCTTTTGTGGCTTTTTTTGGCTAGCCGGACAAGCCACTCTCTAAAGTGGCTCGTGTACGTACGGAAGAAAGAAAAAAGGAAGGCGGAATTTATGAGAGTCATCAAAATATCGTCATGAAAACCGATAGTTTTCGTGATAGAAATTTTACGACACTTTCAATCGAGTAATGACCAGAAACTTCGAATGTCTGTCGTGAAAGTGCAAGAGCTAGATAAAAAGCATACGACTTTTCCAAAACGGTCCAGATATAAATCAGAAAATTTCTAAGAAAGAAACGATATTTTGGAATAAGATTGCAAGGAATCTAATCTTGATCTCTTCCTCGTTACTTTTAGAAAACTTCTCCAAATGTTTATACTCCAAGTACGCCACCCAAATTTAAAAAGACGCGAACATATTGTAATTTTTATCAAGAAAAATCAACGAGACTACACAAGTCAGGAAGCCCGTTTTCACAGAACACAGTGCCAAGTAACCCAAGATATGCATCAATGAAACAAAGATTCTTGGCAGAAAACCAAGTAGGATTGTTTAATTTTTAGTCTTACTGTATCCGGATTTGGCTCGGTTTACGAGGATATCGATTTTTTTGAGTTATATGCTCAGGATGGTCATGCTCGCTTAGTTTTGTGGAGCGAGATTGTAATAGAGATTAATGGGGATGCTGACAATTCTGGTGGAATTGCTGTCTAGGCTGTAAGGGTAGATAATAGTGCTCTTACACTTAACTGCACGCAATTTGATAAAAGAATTGAATCTAGTACTGACATATGAGAAATAGTTGTATCAATAGGGTAGTCGACCGACTAAAAAAAATATGATTCTGTTTAGTCCGTCAGTCAGATTATTGAAAAATATTGGATACGTGTTTTTTGTTTTATCAAATTAATAAAAATTGACGAAAATAAAGCTTGTCAAAGACCATGGAGAGGGGGCGTTTGACGTCATAGTTAGGTAAAATTGGACCAAGCTGTGACGTTTCACGACTTTTCGAAGCACTGTATCGTCTTCATTTTTTGTTTACGTGATAAAAGAAAAAATACGTGTTCAATATTTTTTGGAAATCTATCTGACGGACTAATTAGTTTTTTTTTGTCGACTACCCTATTGAAGGGATGCCAGAGTAACCCGTAGCAAGTGTTTCTTATTTCTTCAACACTTTCAACGATAATCAAATTCACCCAAGTTTTTGCACCTTCCCTGTTATGGTTATCGCTGATAGATAGACACTCACTTTGTCCAGGGAACAACGCTTTATTATCAATAAATATTTTTTTGAGTAAAAGTAGTAAAACAATCATTGATGGTCAAAGAAAAGTTGTACCGTCTTGACTAACTTTGTAGCGTTTGAAAACAAGTCGATGTTATCGGCAATATTTTTGATATTAGATTGCGAATCTTTTTCTTCTTGATTGGAAAAAATTTCACTATACAATCTCAAATCATCTCCTACCACTTGTTTATCAAGTTATAAAGCATCAACAACTAATTTCATTTTAAATTTCATTCTCAAAATAAAACATCACATGCACCGTAAGCAAGTTGCCCTCCACAACCCCATCAGTAACTGTCCCGTCATTTTACTACCGATAAAATTAATCGACATTAATGATTTAATCGTCATCCTCCATGATTTAATGACTATCGTCATCGTCAATATAAACGACAGTCGTTTCATAATGACTTATGAGCTATGCATTTTATTATTTGGAAATGCATAACGGCTAGTGACAATGCAGTGGTCGTAAATTAAATTTATTTTTCGTGGCTTTTATTTTATGGGTTTTCAAAGTTTATGGGTTCGGGTTTTTGACCTGTGGTTCTGAAATCGGGAATTCCGGAATTAGTTTCTAGAAAATGGTCTTTTGTTTTGTTTGTTTAGATAAGCGGTTTCACTTTAATACTTTTAGATGTTTTTCCTTTGTTCTTGTTAAAAGTTAATCTTTGTCCATCAAAGACCCTTAGGGCTTTTATGTTTCTATAGAGAAACATTTTATTTTCTAAGGCAAGGTGTACATTTGGTTCTGTTTCAGCATTGTGATTAATTAACATTATAGATCCACGCATAGAAAAGCGTACAAAGCTTCTTTTCACATCATCATCATAGATGAAAATGAACTGGTTACCAAGAGCATATTTCTGCAAAAGCAATCGCCTTAACTTCTTAGATAGGTACTTATAAATGCGAAAGTTTGTGAGGATGCATGTTTGTAACTTTTCTTCTACTACTTTTATTTTTCTTTTACTAGTTCTTCTTTAGAAGGGCAAACAGATAGTTTATAACTTGGATTAAAATATAGGATACTTTTTATTGTACAATAACTGAACTGTACACAGGCGAATCCGGGGCATAAACTACAAATAATAAAAATAATCTGTACCAAACAGAAAATACTCTTTACCTTTGGGAACAAGTTCCTTCGTTAGGCTCGTCCCAATTGACATCAAATTACTTGTACATTGATCGGTCGTTTGACAGAAAAACTTATTTTCTGATAACTTTTAATTAACTTCGGAATTTTCGGAGATTTGCAGAAGTTTTCGGTTTTTCCGTTTCTCTGTTATGGCAATCTGTTAATGAGAATAGGAAATTAATGTTAATTCCTGTTTAATGAATCGTTTCTTTGATGATTCTCATTAAAAAAGGTCGATGGAAAAGTAACATCTTTTTTGAGAAAAGTTTTTTTGGAGTTGTAGCTAAATAATATCCATAAGTTAAATGTAATTAAAATGGACTGCTTTGTTGGTCTAGTTGTCGCAAGCGCGACTGTTTAGCATAAGGTCCTGGGTTTGATTCCTGGGCCCCGAGTCTGCTATTCAATGGTGTCAGAATGGTCAATCATTGATCTCATAATTGTTGATTTTGACCACATCAAACTTGTCAAAATCAAAAATTATGAGATCAATGATTGACCATTCTGACACTATTGAATAGCAGACTCGGGGCCCTGGGCCGGGCTAAGTGTTCTTGGACTTTTCATCAGGAGTAAACTATCTATGTGCCAAATTTCATTCGAATCCGTACATTCGGTATTACGTGAAAGAGCGACAAACGTCTGATCTTCACAAACTTTCGCATTGATAAATAGTAGTATAGTACTCGTAAGTAAGATAAAGCCTTAACCGTTAAACACATTCTGTGGTCAGTACTACAAACGCTTATAGAGAAAACTTTAATTTCACTACTAATTCAACAACTATTCTGCAATCGTCTTGACCAGCGCATTGCGGACTTAGCCTCTCCTCACTCTATCGGGGGAGGGAAACTGAGGGAAATTGAGAAAATTCTCTGGATTTCGAAGCGTTAGTAATTGCGAATGAATTGCTAGCGGTCCTGTTGTACTTCCTTGTGAAGACTGCGTTTATTTTCTTTCTATGTCTTCCTTGATAGTGATTGTGTGTGAAGTATAATTGATGTTTATGTATTATTTAAGTATTATTTTCTAGTTGAGTATGTCATCTTTCGTATAATTATTGTAACTAGCAAAATCAGGGTGGTCTTGTTAGGTACATTTCTGCCAAACCCTTCCAGGATTACAAGACATGATGTTTCGAGTATGTTCTTTTCTGTGATAATCAGAAGTCAAAATTGGTAACAATATGTAAATAATTCTCTAAATAATCCCTCCCGCTCTTCGGCAGAGCGAATAGGAGTGTCAGACTTCTACTGACTAAAAACCACCCATGTTAGCCCTTAGCCCTTTATGTCGAGGCCGCGGTATCTCTTGAAAATGTTGTCTTAACCCTAAGCTAGAAAAATCTCCATCAAAGTGTCATCCCCCAATAAGAGAGCTAAGCTCCAAAAATCGCGATCAAAAAGTTCACGACATAAGATTTTTCATTTCTATCTCTAACTTATGATATTAACAAATCATATATATTTCGTGCCTATCCGTTGGTCGTCCGTATTTGCTGGCGTTTCTCCAAAACTGCCCCATAACGAACGCATAGTAACTGCATTTGCTTGTGGTCTAATTTAAAAGCGGAAAGTAGTATTTTACTACTGTTGTATAATATAAAATAAATCATTTTTGTGAATGTATAATTTTGTTAGTTTTCGTACAAAAGGTTTCTTTGTATTGTTGTGTGTTATTAGGTCAGTGGTTTTGACCTAATTTTTGCTTGAGATTCTAGATTATTTTGTTTTTGGGACAAATGTTACAAAAGCTAGCCACTGAATTTAAAATTACGTTCCTACTGTTGTTTTCGTTTTAGAGTGGACTAAAAGTAAATGAAAAATGGGTATTTACGGTTAAAAATAAAATATCCCTGGAATGTCGTTTCTAGAAAATTCCCTAAATTACCTTTTTTCTTTTCAGACTAGAACTAGTGGTGTGTTGTGTAGTTTTCCTGCTGTTTTTTATTATTATTTTTTTTTATTATAAATGGGCTTGCTCTTGACCTCAATCTTGCCCTAAGGGCAGAGATGATGTCGACGATGGAACGAGCTTACCCAGTAGAAGCCTGTTTACTCGCGACTTAAACAGATTAGGGTTATATGAACTCGGAAAAACGGACGCAGGCAGGGAATTCCACTCCTTGGCTGTGCGCATAATAAAGGACCCAGCAAAGCGTTTCGTTCGAATGTGTGGAATGTCGACTAGGTATCGGTGATACCCTGCAGTACGTTTAGTCTCCCGATGGAAGAAGGGAGATGGTGGAATCAGCTCGTGGAGCTCTTGCGCACACTCTCCGAAGTACAGTCTGTAGAAGACCGACAGACATGCGACTTTGCGACGGTGGGCCAGGCTATGTAGCTTGTTAACCAGCTTATCGTTTTGTCCTGTATGTCAAAGATATTTTTGTTCCAACCTAAGTAGTTAATCTTGAAGACTAATCTAGCATTCCAGCTTCTATTTTTTTAAACGTTACCCCATGCCAGTAATTTCCTGAACTTGTCCAGCATAGTTATTCACAACCACTCGATTGTCCGTTGTATCCAATCGATCCATCGTACTATCGAAAATCGCTATTCACAAAACCGAAGCCGAGTAATAAATGCGATTTATATGATGCGATTCGAGATGACGATATCAATCCTGCCGACAGCTATTTGCTATCGGAAGTGCAATCCAATCAGAATGACTACGCTATAGGCCATGCTAACATTTATTTCATGACATGCCTTCGAAGTTTTGGTCAGTTCCACACTTATGGCCCTAGAAATATTTACATAAATCGCGGTATTCTTATCTCTTTCACCATCGTGAGTTGACCTACGTCAAGTAATTTATATACTGTGGCGCGCCCGTCTGAGGCAGACGTTATTCCCAAATAATTGGACGATCACACATAAGACACATATTGTCGTTTATTATATTCGTTGTGGGGAAATTGATTATTTTTTGAGGAAAATGGCTAAGACTTTATGAGATTTTAAATGAATTTTATGGTAACTAGCGGTCGTCACGCAATTTCACCCGCGTAGTTCCCGTTCCTGAGAATATATAGGGATAAAAAGTAGCCTATGTCACCCGGAGATAGTGTAGCTTCCTAACGGCGTAATAATTTATGAAATCGGTCCAGTACTTTTTAAGTTTATTTGTTACATACAAAAATACAAATCTTTTCTCTTTATAATGTTACTAGCGACCCGCCCCGGCTTCGCACGGGTGCAAACATGATACTAAAACACTCTCTCTTGAATCACTATATCTATTAAAAAAAACCGCATCAAAATCCGTTAAGCATACAAAGGGACATAGGGACAGAGAAAGCGACTTTGTTTTATACTATGTAGTGAAGTATAGATAAGCAATGATAACTTAGTGGTGTGACTGTATTCCCAAGTCATAGATCTCGAGGTCGAAAACCAAGACACGCACTTCTGATTTCTGGCATTCCAAATGGCAAATGTGGACCACTGGTAGTTGGTTTTGTCCAGCTCGTCCTGCCATCTCCTGCGAGGTCTACCGCATCGCCTACTGGCTGTGTCATGGCTCCACAACGTGGTTATTTTGGCCCACAGCCCATTGGGTTAAAACTAAATTCTCATAATCATCTTTTTGTCTACTAATGAAGTGTAGTTTACAAACGGAGTAATTACTCTGTCCTTTAAGAGTATTACCTACATGATACCCATATGACAAATATTGAATTCAGCAATTTACAATGTTTAAATGTATATAGGTACCTTTGAGGACGTATGAAACGTATGGTATAAAGGCAGTGCCCTTTGACCAGTTCCTAGAATCAGTATTGCATTTCACATTCAATTTACATTTTTACATAAGTATCTAGCTTCATAGGTTGTATCTGTGTATTTTCATATGAATTAACGAGTGTACCTACGGTCAACCACTTTTTTACCCCACACTAATTAATAAGGTTGAAAAGTGCATACTATACACGTATGTAAGCTTTATCATTATCATCAGACTATTAATGTTCCCACGGCTGGGACACAGGTCTCCAGTCTTTGAGAGGGAATGGGCTTATATTTACACGCGGACCCAGAGAGGATTGGCAGATTTCACGTCATGTCTATAGGTTCCCCATTACATGAGACTTCAAACATAAGTGGAAAACTGTGTGTGTACTATTAGGTGAACCTCTGCCTAGCCCTTTTGGTGATTATAGGCGTGATGTGCAAAAGACACCAGGACATACTTTCACCATTAAAATTCACACCCAAAGAACAAACTCCACCATTCATAAACCAATAAAAAAAAAGTTAAAAAAAATTCAATGACAGAAATATTTCAAAAGTCTCGCCCAGTAATTAAAAATGCTGGCATTAAGCAATCAAGAACAATAGGAGGTATAAAGGGGTAGAATAAAGGCTCGCTCACACAAGCAATTAGGGGACGCGTGCCAAATGTCACATTGAATGGTAGATGGCTTTATTTTATAGGAGACAGCGAGTCTGGATTGCCCTTTAGAGTTCTATGAGGGTTTAAATACCAGTTTCTGGTAATAAATTGTAGTAGTTTGTCCATTGCTGGTTTTGAATAAGTATGGTCTGGTTTCTTTCTTTCTAAAGGCGCAATGGATGTTGTTCAGTGGAAGTTTCGTTTTAGGCAATTAGTACCCAATAAAACTTTGCCCGACCCGAGAATCGATCTCAGGAACTCATACTTAGCAGAGCAGTCGCGACCATTAGACCACAACAAAGTTCACTTTCACACAAGCTAAGTGAAAAAGACTTAGCCACTGAATTTTAACGATACTAAAGAATAACCATAAAATCAGTTTTATTTACTCAAGTACCTAATACCTTAAGATGTGTAGACAGTGCATAATCAGTTTAAATGAGCTTTTAATAATTCCGTTTATTTATATCAACAAAATCTGGCAAAGAACTCAAAGACTTATCTAAAACCTGAAGTAAGCTACCACTTTGAAAAAAAATCCAACCTTTACCCTAACAACCACAATAAACAGTTCTCTTAACTCAAAGAAGCAAGCTCTCTCATTAGAAAACACCCAAACCTTTCATTCAATCAATGTTCAAAAGAATTTCCATTAATTAATTGATTTAATTTACATAAAACAAACCCACGCCACTTCAAACTTGGGCCATATGTGCTTTCACGTTAACCAACTTAACTTAACACTTAACACAACCCTTGCTACTCAAGCTATAAGGTTGATTTTCGTTTGTTACAGCTCGTGACCAAGTTTATCAGTGGTTCTGGTTGGCAATAGGATTCAATATAGCACCATATGGCTTGTGATGACGATTTCATTCGAGGAATCAAAGCTAACACTTGCTGCAATTAAGGCTAAAGCATTAATGTTCAATTGAAGTGTTTTGTTTTATTGAAAGGGTTTAGTGTTAAACGCCCTGCTTTAAACGTGTATTAGGGAAGGGTGGTATTAATCTTTGTTGTTGGTTTAGTGGTTACAAGCGCGACTAGAGAGCATGTGTGCGATTCCCAGTTCGGTAAAAGTGCTATTGTATATTTTTTATCTTAATTTTTTTAGTAGTATCCATGGACTCTGGTTGATGACAACAGGCTCGTCCTTTATTCACTTAAATATAACTGGAAAAATATAAGTGCACTATAGGTAAACCTCTGGCTTACCCTTTGCGGATAACAGGTGTGATGGTATGGGTAGTGAAAAATGTATAGGACTGACATAAGCTGTCGAAAACCTTACGTTAGAGTATGACCATTTAAGTATGGTGTTACTTAACAAGGAAAAATGCATTGATTTGTGAAACTTGGAACATTTATTTTATTTCTGTGTATTCCTGCAATGCCCGCAAAGATAAGTTGGTTGAAGTGTAGATTATGATGTACCTATACTATCATAACATATTACTTAAAAATATCTGTAATTAAACTATACTTACTTATTTTACAAAAAAAACTTGTTACTCTACAAAAACAAATAAAGGACACAGATAAACAAGCAACAATAAAATGGCAACACTAGTACATAAAGTTCAAAACTCGTTGACACACTCGTCTTTGACGAAAAATACTCCTTTATTTCGCTCCGTGACAGAGCATAAAACTCCACGATTTTTCATTCTGAGAATGTTGCCAGTGTAAAAAAGCTACTGCACGGCGATTTTTTCGCCGAAAGTCATCCTCATGTATAATATCCCTTTGTCTATACAACCCCCACGGGGAACTCAGTTCTTTTTCAATTTCTTCAGCAGACTGTTTCGATCACAATTTGTGTTGACGACTACCGAATCCCTGTGGGTCGATAGGGATGGGAAATGTATCGAAAATCCCGGGGTCGCGGACTATTCGCCCGGGATTTCTGATTGATGCAATCGAATTTATTTATCGAGGTTTCGGAATTATTGATGGCAAGTTAAAAATGAGTTTTCATTATTAATTTCGGATCGAACCGTTGATGTTTAATACTGCAATGTTTTGGAATTGGAAATCAAAAAGTCAGTGAGCTTGAAATTAAAAAAGTTTTTCTGTAAATTCGTTCTGATTTTCATTTTGTGTGTATTTATGAGTTTCTACGGACAATACTAATTAGTTTTAGTTGAATAACTTTACTTAAGTAAGAACTTTGCTCCTCAGTTCTTCATGTTTAACTTTGTATCTAAACAACAGTTTTATCCTTCTGATATTAGTTAGAAAACAACTGTTTATTCAAACTTGATGCTAACATTACCAGCACACTTGTGGCACAATTTCATTGTCTGCCATTTGACTATACCTAAAAACACAGTTAATATCCTATCCTACTATAAATTATTGAGAGGATGTATAAATTTCTGGACGTTTGAAACTATTTCACTCAAAATCTACTAACCCGATTTGGATAAAATGTCAGAAACAGATAGTGGATACTAACGGGATAAAAACATCCAATTAAGATACTTTTTATACCAGTAGTACGATGCCGTAGGATAATTTATGAACTACACGCCAAGTATTACATAGTTTAAAGAAATATGAACGCTTTTCTAAATAGACGTGGAGTTGCAGAAACACAATATAAATACTACTTAGCTGTCATGATTGTATCCAAAAAATTGCGTGATAGACCGCAAAAATCCCGGGAAATATTCAAAATAACAACACTAGTACTCCAGATTTCAGCTCTTTGTCTGAACCAACGAGGTTTCGGATAAATTGATATGTTTCGGATACATTTTGTTTATTTTCGACTGATATTCGAATAAAAATTCATGTCCTTTTTGTAGAAGAATTTTCGAACGAAATTTCACTAATTGGCGGTTACAGCAACCTTTTGTTAGTGAAATTCGTACTTATGTTTTAAAGTAGGCGTGTTTATTGATTACTTCAAGAACCAAAGTTCAGAAAAGACTTTTCTATGATTCATGATTACTGTAATAATTATTATTGTTAAAGCAAATAACACTAAATCAATTTTGCCTAGGTTGGTCCATGAATGATTTAAAAGAGTGGCCATGGAGTTTCTTGTCCATAATTTTCCATTGAGATCTACGCCTTAGAATGGACAACTATATTAGTACTTTCACAAGTTATTATACCTTGTGACTATGACAGAAAATTCCAATAGCACTTTTTCCCGACGTGGAAATCGAACCTAGAATCTCACGCTCAGCAATAACCACTAGACCAATATCACTTAAATTAAATAACATTCCAGTCAGTTTTTTTTTAAAGTCAAAGTCAAAGTCAAAGTCAAAGTCAAAATTATTTATTTGCAACAAATGTGGTACAAAAGATGTTAAAATAATAATTATGTAGAGCAAAGACACATTTCGCCATAAAGTTGGCGTGCAAACATTAACTATGATGGTTAGTTCAACACACAGTAACTGTGAAATAAGCATTAAATTAGATTTAAGATTTAAGAGTAGTTAATCAAAATCGCGACTTCCCCCACTCTGGGCAAAGTGGTCAGGAGTGTCAGACTTCATCATCATCATCCTCAGCCTATAATGTTCCCACTGCAGGGACTCAGGCCTCCTCTCTAGGAGAGGGATGGGCTATAATCCACCATGCACGCGGGCCCAGTGCGGATTGGCAGATGTCACATGTCTTCGAATTTTTGGTTCTAAGACATGCCGGTTTCCTCACGATGTTTTCCTTCACCGTTTTGAAAGCAGCGGTGATGAAATAAATTACACAAAGTAATGCCCCTGCCTGGGTTCGAACCCACGACCTACTGTTCGTAAGTCGGGGCCGACACCACTGGGCCACCGCTGCTCACCGCTGCAGACTTCTACTAATTAAAAACCACCCATGTTCCTTCCTAGTGCCCGAGTTCGCGGTATCTCTTTCGAAAAATCCGCAGCCCAATTGTCCAGTTCTAATGCAACCTTTAGTTAGTCTATCTATCACCTAAGACTTGAGGGAGAAAATTCAAAAGTACCGAATGAAAGGCAATTTGCTCCGATCAGCACTAAAACTACCCTTAAAATTCCAATTAATATCGAAATCAAATTACTAGGCGTTCACAGTGAGCCGGATAAAATTTATTCGACCAATAAATTACTAAGATAACACTGTTCTCTGTTTATTTAATTTTATTCCGAAATTATTCCGAATAATTTAGACTCGGAAGGTTTTGTAACACCATGTATATGGTAGAATTTATTGACTGACAAAATAAGGACTATTTATGTCAAATTGTAGATAAATAGTAGTTTTGTTTGAGTAAATGTTTACCTTTAATTTAAATATTTTCCTTGAATCTCGTTATTCTGTAGATATTCCAATGTGACTGCCTCCTTGGTGTAGTGGCCACTGTGGTCGCAAGCGCTACTGCTAAGCATGAGGTCCCGGGTTCGAAACAAAGGTAGAGCAAAGTGTTATTGGGTGTTTCCTTTAGGAATTTCTCAGTAGCAATCACGGAGCGGCACGGTTGATGGCAATTGGTTCGCATTCTAATAAATAAATAATATAGATTTGATTTAAAGATTCCAAAACCTCCTTCCTACTTCTGTTCTCCTGGTAGTTTGTGGGATGATCGTACGATTGTAAGTTATAGAAATAAAAACTGATTATGTTTTCATTAAAAATTACTGTTTTTCGATTAACTGTACTTTAGTTGTAATTGTGTCCATTAAAAAAGAAAGGGGATCAGAACAGAATGATAAATTACAGTGGATCAGCAAGGAATAAACAAAAGAAAAATATTGGCAGTGGATCGGTTTGGGGGATCAGAACGGAATATAACTCCTATTAAACCATAACTGGCAAAACGTTGGTGTACTTATCAGGTGCACCTCTGACTGACCCTTTGGAGATTACAGGCGTGATGTTATGTTATATAGTTTAAATATTTTTTCATAATAACGTTACTTTATTGATATTTCAATGTTGCTAAGCCATATTGTGCCATAACGTTAGAGGCGTAAAGTACTCAGGGTTCATTTTAAAGTATCTAATATGTACCTCTCTTTAAAAAATGATTTATTAACAAGAATAGAACAGACAACTTCCACTTCTACGTAGCCTGATCAACCGTTATTAATAAAATACACCTTATTTTATAGTACAAAAGGTCTGTTGTAAAACGTTCAATGCACTATGTTTAACGAACTGGATAGGTTTCGTCAGAACTGGAAGGAGGACGCAACGGTTCAAGAGAAGTGGAATGAGTGGAGCCTTTGCCTAGGAGTCAGATAGAGCAGTTTAGAAAAAAAAGTTGGTGGTTACAGAAAGCAGATGAGAAACATCTATGTTTATGTTGACGACCAAGCCAAAACCAAGCGTAAGTTAAACCAGGTTTAACTATTTTTATTAATAAGGCGGTTAGGGTGTAAACGAATTCTTCACGAAGCCGTCAACCAATCATAATGTACATCAAACTAAGTACCCTTACTCAAATATTATTACTACACAAATCACCCCAATAGCGAAGATAAAATTAAAGCCAGTTGGGACAATTAGATAATCAATTTTCAAACGAACGACTTTACCTGATTTGAACCATTCAATCGATTATCTTTTACCCTCAGGGTAAAAGATATTTTCAACTTCCAAAATACATCTTAAAAATCTTACTTATCCCTCAAAAGAAAAGGCCGATATTTATCTCAGAAAACAAGTAAAATTTTCCTGAAATTACAACAAGAAGTTACCTTGGAGAAAATTTATTTGTACCACAGTGCCGTTTGATTATAATTACAAGAAAGGAAATGTTTCTCATGCTACCATTGTTTCACGTCGTTCTGCAAAATAATTACAGAAATACCACTAAGATAACTCGAGAAAATTGACGCGAAGGAATTTTGATCATGATGAACTTAGGAGAAGTACATTGCACTCGCTTTTGTATCTTTTTTAGCCTCTGTGTTCGCTAGTAGTGGGACTTTTGCAGTATCTTTTACTCTGATCAAGGGTAAAAGATAAAAAATAATTACGTTTTACCATCGTTGCCCATGACAAAAGCCTAATATTCCTTTATTAACTACGCTTGGTAGAAAAATAATTTTTTATGTATTTTTTTCTTTTTCGGTTTTTCTTTTACCCTGCCTCACTAATTGGCCTCGTTTTCTATAAATTAAATCAGAATCGTAACAACGAATTTTTGGCGGTTAACGTTTTTACGTAGGATGGTTTTAATGTTGTAGAAAGGGTAATAAAAGTTAAGTTTTTTCTTAATTTTTATCCTTCACATAATGCGAAAATGTTTTCCCACAAAAATATATCTGTTTACTTTTAATAGTCTTCCTTCCTCCATCCTTTAAAGGTCAGTACTAAAACGAAATGTAAACAAGTACTTTTATTTCTTATTTCGTATATTTTTCGTTTTTGTTTTGGCCGGGAAAACACAAGAACTAAATCATTTTTCGTCTCGGCTATACTAAACCGACTACCTAATCCAGGATGATAACTTGAAATTTTCTTATGGAGAAAACCAAGTAACATTTTGTTCCCAAGTAACCTTTTTTTATTGAGTGGGATAATCGTCACGGATACCCTACCCTCAGTCTGGGTCTAGCGAAGTGTTTTGTAGAACTCTAACCGACTAAAAACCTACTGTTCCTATTCAAAACACATGTTGGGGGCCCGGGAGTGACCCCCAACAAGTATCAGCCCGCGGGCCTTATTACCAAGTGCGGCTAGTTGTTTAAACTGGTAATCGAACCCAAGACACAAAATTCATCAGTTACGTTAAAATCTGACTCATTTTACAAATCAATAAGAGAAATGAATTATATCTTTCCTAAAAAAAGAAACAAACAATATTACCGTGGTCACATCACTAGTAATCCGAATAATATAGTAGCCCAACTATTCAACATTATATCCTAAAAGATAACTGACACACAAAGATACGTTATATCCAAAAGATAGGGTTCTCTCTAAGGGAAGGATGAGGAAAACTGTTGACTAAAGAAAGAAAGTAATAAATTGGTTTGAGTGGAAAAAGAAAATTATATAATTTATGATATTATTGTGAGCGCTCATGGCTAATAACATTTATTGAGTCTATAAATCTTTGGAGTTATTTGGTGTAGACTCAAATGTCGCTGGATTTTAAGTTAGTGTAGGGTAAGGCAGGTTTGAGGAGGCGCAGGAAATAAACACATGCAAAGAATAGGAATCTTTCCTAATGATTCTGTTTATTGTATGATTATTGTTTATTAGCTATTTTTGCGAGCTTTGAAGTATTTCTTAGAAGAAAAAAAAATGATTTTCTTATTTCCCCAACCTACAACATAATAAAACTCATTGATGAATGAATTTCTGACGAATTTCGACAACAAATGTCTTCAATTGACATTTCATCCCATATTTCACAGAAAATAAAGGTAATTTTACCTTATCTGACCGACATTACCAATAAGGGCTTCCAAAAATTGAGAAATTAACCAGAAACCACCGCCACATTTCTATATAAATATTTCTGTAGCAATTTAGAAGCCCCCATTTTTTGGAGGGTGGGAAATCATCAAATGACTCCCCCCGCTCTGGGCAGAGTGGTAGGGAGTATCAGACTTCTACTGACTAAAAACCACCCATGTCCCTTCTTATCCCTTTGTTTCGAGGCCGCGGTATCTCGTTCGAACAACCCTGTTTTCATTTCACTGTGTGATGTTTTGTCGTCTATCTGTCTATTTCCAAGCTTTATTATCCAACGGGAGCGAGGAATGAGCTGAGCTGAGCGGAGAATGATGGCGTGATATTTGTTAAACTGATGTTTTTGGATGCATTTTGTCTTAACTCAGGCAATCTAATCTTCGAGGGTAATCTTCTCCAGTTATTACTTAGATTACCCACGTTATTTGATTACGACAGTGAACCAATGAAGGGTCTGATAAAATTAATGACGAGTACCTAATGGAGAATTATGAAAGAAAAAGACACATTGTACTGGGTCATACTTATGGATAGGCCCACACGATCTTTGAACAAAACCAAATTGCCGAAAAAGAAAAACTTCAAACCATTTACACACATCAGCGTAAAAAAACGTACACAGCTATCTCAAAAACCCTATATCTCTGCCTACCCACAAACTACACTAGCTATATACCCCTTTGTCAGGTCCTAAGTGAATCAATTTATCACCAGTGATAAAACGCCCCGAGATATGATGCTAACATTTATAAACAGACGTGAAAAAGTAGATTTATAATACGTCTTTTGCAACAACGCGGCTGTTGTAGGAAAAAGTATCCTGTTTCGTGGCAGTGGTTGGTGAAGATCTATAAATGGTAGTAAGCAGTTGACGATGATGATGATGATGATGATGGGATCTAAGCCATTTACGCCACAGCGACTGCATTCGATGATAGATAACAAACAACATATCCCAGTCGGAGCTGCGGATACCGCGGCCTCGGACACAATGGGCTAAGAAGGAACATATTGGGTGGTTTTTAGTCAGTAGAAGTCTGACACTCCCCCTACCGCTCTGCCCAGAGCTGGAAAGAAATGATGTGCATTGAGTTGATGATGATGACGATATCACAGCAACTGCATTAGTCTCACAATACAACAATCACATAGTATAAAACAAAGTCGCTTCCTCTGTCCTTTTGTATGCTTAAATCTTAAAAACTACGCAACGGATTTTGATGCAGTTTTTTGTAATAGATAGAGTGATTCAAGAGGAAGGTTTATATGTATAATAACATCCATTTGCACCCGTGCGAAGCCGGGGCGGGTCGCTAGTAAATAATAAAAGCAAACATAAGAAATGCTCAAATATTTTAAATGTAAAAACGTACTAAAATACTAAAATTGGTCCTGTAGAAAGCCAAAAGGGCACCATCACAGCATGTCAACAACATTGTTCTCTTGTCAAAGTGGCATTAAGGGAAATTATATTCAAGGTACAACAGTACTTCAATACCTAAACAAATGATACAATAAAACTTTCATCAAATCAACAAATTCTCAGAATGACTCAAAAGCAATTTTATTCAGGACACAAATAACAGAATTACAACGAAATTCATCTATGCCTATCTTTTTGACAATGAAATACAATATACTTCCAAATATAATAGCTTAATCATTTTTTAAAAGAAACTTTCTTTCTTTGATTATTAGGTACTAGAAATATCAATAAAACGTGACCTTTTAAATCACGAACGTTCTCGATAAAATATTCGACAGGTATTTTAAGTTGGGCGATCTTTTGAGTTATCTTTTGTCGCCTCCGAGCGTGGGGTAAAAGATAAAATTATTGTTACGCTTCGTTCACGACCTCAGGGCATACATACGCAAGGGAAGACGCCCGTCGTTGCTGCGGGTTGTTCGAAAGAGATACCGCGGCCTCGGTACAAAGGGCTAAGAAGGAACATGGGTGGTTTTTAGTCAGTAGAAGTCTGACACTCCCTTTCGCTCTGCCCAAGAGAAATAACAATCATAAAATAACTCATATTTTATGATTTCACACATCCAAAAAAAAATGGTTATACATACGACTACGCGTAACAACACGAGCGTATAAGTTATTTGTTAGCATCACGTGAGTTCTCGTGTAACTACTGTCTCGTGGCATTTGTAAGCGATTTCTTCATTTGTTTTATCAGCTGTCGTAACACGCTTATCGCTGGAACGCGTAGTTTGTGGCCAAGCAGTTAGATTGTGTGAGAAAAGCAACACTTGTGAGGATTGTTTATCAAATTCATATCTAAGTACAAAATAAATGATATTCTAGAATTTTCCGTCGGCTTGGAATTTTCTACTAATCAATACGTTCCTAGAAATGTTTATCAGAAACTTTAAAAAGTATAATATTTAATTCAATGTTTTTCCTTCATAACAAGTAAGGTATTTAAACTTCTGTCACAACATACAGACAGTCCCATCTGTCTTTTCTAGGCATAAAAAGTAAAAAGTTAAGCAATATTTTGTTGAGGTTGGTCCCTGGATGGGTGACCATCAAATTTAAACCGAAGTCCCTCAATACCTCGGAGAGCAAGTTAATTCGTTGGTCGCGGTTGTAAATTGAAAATCTTTGAGAGTCGTTGAAACTAGTCTAGCTGAAAGTCCCCGAAAGTCTGACAACCAGTCTTTTCATGGGGTATTGTATCCAGTACTAAATGGTTTGTAGAGGTCAGATAGGCAGACGCTAGCAAAACTAGCTTTTGCCAGCGGCTTCGCCCGCGTGAAAATGTCGATTTGCCATACAAACTTTCATCCCCTATTTAAATCCCTTAGGGGTTGAATTACGAAAAATCCTTCCTTATTCCTTGTCTACATTATAAAGGGAACCTCTGTGCAAAATTTCAGCTTTCTAGGTCCAAGGGTTTGGGCTGGGCGTTGATGAGTCAGTCAGTCAGTCAGTCAGGACTTCTCTCTTTATTTATATAGATAGATATAAGATAGATAGATATTGCTTAGATTGGAAGCCAATCCTAACGTAGTTGGAAAAAGACTACCTATGTAGATGATGAGGGCGATGCGGCATCATACATCCAAGTCTAGATCTTTTTTTGTCATAATGTCATAGATTTCCCTTAAACTAACGTCTGATTTAACAACTTCATCATCAGCCTATAATGTTCCCACAATGACTCAGACCTCCTCTCTAGGAGAGAGATGGGCAATGATCCACCACGCGGGCCCAGTGCGGATTGGTGAATGTCACATTTCTTCGAATATAACAAGTTTTTTAAACTTATTTAACAACTTATCTTAAACCAATTCAGCAGATCAAATCATCAAATGACCCCTTCCTATCACCACGAACCAAACCGCCAAGCTAACTGCACAATTTAACCAGAAAACGCGAAGATAACTCGTCTCGCAGTTAAATTCTCTACTCTTGACTACTCTTGAGTTAATTCAAGTTTGTTAGATAAATTCCTGGAACTTTTGGAATATATCGCCGCCTTCAATCGGTTCGAAGTGAAGTTAATTTGGTTCGGGTAGGGTAGCTATGTGTGTTGGTGAGACTTTCCATGGAGTTTCTTGGCGGTATTTCTACATAAAAAGGAAATTATGTGAACCGTGCGCCTATCGTTCACATGTGCCCACATGTAGATTTATGTAAACTGAAAATATAATTTGTGCATTGATTTTTTTTTGTGGAGTTACCAAATACCTTCGACTTTAAATGATTTAAAGGGCAATGAATTAACATGAAAATCATCAATTCCGAAGTATATTATTCTACTGAAATTGGATATGCACATTCATTTGTAAAACATTACCTAATGACATTGGGCTAATTTAGAAGCGGTTAAATAGAGAATATCATTTTTTATTTATTTTTCTTAAGCATTTGTAGTACTAGTTTTGTCTTTCTAGATCAAGAGAAAAAAAGAATGTTTAATGTTTGACAGAGTATTATGATATTCAAAGATTAAGTGAATTAAATCTACATTTACCTAATGATAATGGTTTACTTCAATTCAAGAAAACTTATCCTGATGAATTTAGACTGCAACAATGTTGATGAACAATAAAAACTCCTATCATTTTATCCTATGACTGTCCCAAATTCCTACAAACCAAAGCCCACCCTACCATCCAAACTTTATATCAGAAGGCGTGCGATTCAAACGTTTTGCAAAACCTCCCAACTTGAATGGCGATCAGACAGCCATTAATTAATTGGGCTAACTTCAGAAATAGGCTAGTTTTTGGGATGATGCTTATCAGTGCTCAATTTGAGCGGTTAAACTTGGCTGTTCTGAAGATTCAGGGTGGGTAGAATTGGTGTAACTTGTTGAAGGGTTCAATGTGATTGGAGAGGCTGATAAAACCGTTGTTTTGTAAGCAGACAAAGCTGATGGGATTCTGTAGTTTTTGAATATCTCCATAGGAAAAAACACTTTTCATGATTCTAGACTTGATAAATTAAGAGAATTACCTACTGATGCAAGATAAAAGTCTAGAATCACGAAACGTGATTTTTGAAAATACTACAGGTTATTTACTAGCATGATAGTGTTTCGGATTTTTCAAATTTGATACTTATGATTTTAGAGTAAAAGAAATAAGATGTGAGTGGCGCTAGTTTCGGTTCTGTAAGCGCCTTAAGTTCGAATTTAACATACCATAATATCACGCCATAATCCCAGAAGGGTTAGGCCGAGGTGTAAAAAACCCAAAACTACTTTGCCCAACCCGGGAATCGAACCCAGGACAGCACAGCAGTCGCTCTTGCGACCACTAGATACCTGAGGTAGTCACTGAACTAGGTAACTATAATACATTTTAATATGACTTTTTCTACCCACCTCAACACAGACATATAAAATCAGAAAGCCAACCATTATTTGGTCGGCAACCCCCGTGATTTATAAGAACCGAACCGTGAATATATTAGGGAGGTCGGCAGGACCCAGCAATGTATGTGCGGCTATCTGATGTGAATCTAAAATGTTTAGAAATACCCACTTATGTGGTTAAAAGGCTTTTTGGGCGTGATTTTATTTTCGTTTTTGGAAATTGGGTTAAGATTGTGGAGGAAATAAGGTTTTAATTTGTGGATGCTTTTTTGAGACTTATATTATCATCGGCACGATTCTTGAGCACTGACGCAAAAGTGAGTTATTGGGTTCCTTTGGTGGTATGAAGTGAGACGCGGGGCGGGGAAAGTGCAGTGATTGGCCCGTAGCGCATCGCGTCATAGCCGACACTCGGGATTTGTTCTTTACTCCTGCTGCACTTACCTCACGACCAATAAATAATAAACGGGTGTGCGTTTTATTTGTCATAAAGTGTACGATGCGCACAGCGATCCCGACTCTTCCGCCGAGCTCAAGAACCGTGCCGGGTATTATAACTTTGCACTTGAAATCGTCAAAGGGCTAAGCAGAGGATGACTAGGTATGTACATATTCGCCAAATTCGCCGGTTATGTCGAAGTCACAAGTAACAGGAAACAAGCCAATTGCCATCAATCTGACACAAATTAAAAGTACGGGCTGCAGCAACTACCTTTACTACAATTTTTTTCTGCTATACAAACTCAATAATCGTTCCCGAATCGGGAATCGAACCAAAGACGTCATGAACAGCAGTAGCGCTTGTAATCACTAGAATAACCGAAGAGTCCTATAACAATGAAACAAACGACACATTTTTTTTAAAAGACCGGAAGACGTTGCGTTGGAAGGCCTCCCACTAGGTGGACCGATGACCTGGTGAAGGTTGCGGGGATCCGCTGGATGCGAGACGCACGGGACCGGTCAATGTGGCGACACTTAGGGGAGGCCTTTGTCCAGCAGTGGACGTCTTTCGGCTGAAATGATGATGATGATTTTTTTAAATACCTATGATTTCCATTTTCAACAAAGTCTTATTGGATTTATATCCATCCTGGAATTCTCAGTAGCAGTCACAGCGTCTGAATTTCTATCCGGCTGATGGCAATAAGCTCGCCACCTATTATATGGGACTTAAACATAACTGGCAGAATGCAGCTCTGCTCACCCCTTGTGGGAATAGGTGGGATGTTATGATAAGAGATCAAAATCAAAGCATTTATTTCAAGTAGGCCAGTTGAAGGCACTTTTGAATAGTCAAATTAAACTAACTGCGGCACTCAGAGATATCCAACGATCACTCAAGCCGCCACCCAGCAAAGGCCTGACATACTTTTGTATGACAAAACTGCCAAAAACCTTTACCAAGAGACGTTCCAAGCAACTACTGAAGCTCTCCGAGTGCGGCAGTAAACTACTAAACTAATGAAGCTTAATAAACTAAGCTACAGTCCCAGTCACAAGGCATAATAACTCGTGATTGTACTGTAGTTGCCCATTCCAAAGCGTTGGTCTCATGAGAAGAATGGCAAGAAACTTCATGGACACTCTTTTAAAATCGTTTGGGTTTACAATATGTTCAAGGTACAGACATACTCTTGGTATAAGACACACATCTGAATCAACTATGTTTACTTCATTAACTTTTAAGATAAGATACCCACGTATAGAATTCTGAGTTGGTTCAATACTAATACAACATTTATTTACTAAATAAATTGCTATTCTTGTAGGTTTTCTAGCTGATCACAAACTATAATGGAAAGTATCAAGACTGATTACATCACAAGTAGATAGGCCCAATTTCAAAGTTATCTTGAAAATATCTAAAATCTGATACTAAATCTACTTATAATGATAAATAGGCTGATAGGTAATGGGCTAAGTTAGTAACTTAAATAACTTGAGGTAATCTTTTAAATTTAAGTTACGGTCGTGGAAAACTTAGGTAGGTATATATTTGGGAATATTCTTGATATGTTATTGGTTTCTTAGTAGTAGCCATAGAGTCTAGATGTATGACCGTTTGATGGGGATAGGCTTGCCCCTATAACATGGGACTTAAGCAGAATTGGCTAAATCGGGGTGTAGGTATATCCCTATCTTATCCATAGGAGAATAGGGAATATTCATGTTTTTCTTTGTTGTCTTAAATTAATAGTTTACTATTTTATAACGTAGAAAAAAATATTAATGGGCTTCAAAATACTCTAGATATTTTTAAAAATGAAATTTAAAACTTTTAAAAAATGTAAGCAGTTCAAACGCCGCCATTTTGCGCGCGCTTTGCGTGACGTCACATGACACGTCCAGTGGGTGTTTCACAGAACATAATATACCCTAACGGGATACAATGTCGTGTCAGATGACGTCACATTTCGTTCGACCGCTGGTGGCGCGTTTTGGAAGTTTGAATTTCGTTCCCTTATTTTGCACTTTTTGAATATTATTTTATGGGTTTAAATAATAAGTAAATAAAAAAAAATCCTTTTCATTATAATATTACGATAATAAGTATTCGAGAAAAAAATATTTTAGGCCATTTCAAATTTTATGCATATTCCCTATTCAGGCGCGAGTGTATGCTAAAATAAACCTATGTCGTATCCAACAAATGCTATTGTTACATTGCCTTTTCATTTTTACGTAAAAGAAGCACTGAAAAAAAGCCAATAAGTAGCAGGTATTCAATTTACAGTAATTCTTGAAATTAGATCAATAAAGTCTCATATTGTAACCAAAATGTACTGGAAATCTAATCATTTTTGAACTGAGAGATAAAAGTATAAGGCGGGTTTCACAACGCAGAGTCTCGCAACGCATCGGAAAAGCGGTACATGACGCAACTTGTCATTGTTTTTTCTACCATCCCACGATGATTAATGGTTTCCTATTTCCTATACAGTCAGGAAATAGAAATCAATATTCAATTACGTATTACATCCGTAAGAATTGATTACCCAAAGGAAATCTTGAAGTAAATATTTAAGTATATTTACTTCCACCACAAAACCTGTCATATTTCTATAACGACTTTTAGTAAACCTTTATTATTAGTTTCATCTGTCCAATTTATTCTGGCTTTTACTATATCATTTTCACTGAAAATTACCCTTTCTAGGCCTCTTGAGTCAAAAGACTTTGACTACTCGGAATTTGAAAAACATAACATTACGACTGCAATGGGCTTCCTTAAAGAACGCCATGATTTACGTTACATGTTCAATGCCAGTAACGTTTAAGAACTAATAGTGTATTGGAAGCGAGCCTACTGCCATCAATCCGTGTTTTTTTTTTAATTTAATTTAATATTAGTTATAGTAAGAAGAGGATTTCTACGAAATGTGAAAGGAGTTTTGTTGTTCAGTTTATTAAAATATTAGTTAAAAGAAAGAAGGTTGATTTAAAAAAAGTACTTAAATATCAAATGTTTGATTGACATAAATGACGGAATGATATTTTGACAGTTAGGCTGAATAGATTATTTCGATGACAGTGACATTGACGTCCTGCAGTTGACGTAAATGACCGAACGATATTTTGACAGGTAGGCTGAATAGGTTATTTCAATCACTCTGAAATTGACGTCCGGCGGAAAAATAAATTTACATCAACAGAACAATTATATTTTAAGATTTTCGAAATAAATATTTACACACTAATATAATCCCTGAGACTGATTAAATAATGAAGCAATCCTACAAATGAGACAGCGAGATCTATCTATCTCTTTCCGAAACTTTTTCGCTGCGTTCACCAATGTGTACTTACCCTGAGTGGGTAACTTTATAACTGAGGGTAAAAGAATGATTTATCAGTATACCCTCGGGCCGAAGCATGAAATCTTTTTGATATAGGTACAATGGGTGCCTCAGGAGTGCGGAATCAAAAGTTGATGCGGCATTTGTTATTAGACAAGTGGGTGTTTTTGTTTTTAAGGGGAGCAATATTTTTGAAGGGCGGTTGTCAAGTCATCATTCAGTTTTTATGGTACCCGGCGGCATACATAAAAAAAGGTATGCTCTCGATTGTATACCACAAACATAATGTATGTGGTATAGAATCGATCATCATCGTCAATCTGAACATGAATGAACTTCAATTATGTAAATATGATCTCTATAATTACTCAAAAACTTATAACATTGAGTTACCTTGTTACCATTTGAAGATTTTAAAATTTTCAGTTGACTTGGAACTTACCTGAAATAAAGAAACAAATAATTAATAAATCATGTTACAAATAATCATTCACTATGACAATGGACATTATAATCAGTAAAAGTACAATCGCAATCAAAATATAAAAGAATAAATTCTACAATCTACTAAGAGAAAGAACCATCTCAGTTAATCCACCCTAATCTTGCCCGTCTTTAAATAAAAAGTAAAAGTCGCCCCAGGAAGCGCAATAAAAAATTAAAAATTCACCAAAAAAACGAAAGTTAAATAAAGGTAACGCCACACTTGGGCTCAACTTAATAAAATTCGTGTTATATGTCTGGGTTTAAATGCTTTACAAAATTTAGTAAGTTGGCTTACAGTGTTTTAACTTTAAACATTAATCCACTTGAAACGGTTCAAGTTTTCGTACAACTAAAATTATGTACAGACGCCTTCGGAATATTTTATTTAATTAGATAAAAATGCTGTTTAATCTTTAGAATGAAGAAAATGGCCTATTTTTCTCTTAAAGTGTGTCTCGTAGTTATTTAAAAATTGAGTTAACGTAAATTTTATTTTTTAATAACTCTAAGTAGTCATTTCGTACATAGAAAAGAAAATTGTATAAGATTTTTATCGATATAATTCTTGAAAGAAAATCAATAAGGTATACTTAAATCGTGTGAGTGAGGGCCAGGCGCAAGCTTATTTCGGGTAAAAAATTAGCGTACATTTTATAGGAAGCTATTTTTGTAATTAATAATTGATAATACCTATCTTAATTTCATTTTTGTTGAATTTTGTACTGAAGCTTTTATAATAATTGTTACGTTTTATACTGCCCAATACAACTTGCAAAAATGTATATATTGCTTTCAAAATAAGATAGATAGAGAGAGAAGCAGGCACAATTAATAAAAAACAACACTGTCCTATAATTATTCTTAGTAAAACGCTTATAAGAAAATGTTATTATAAGACTTCGATATTAATAACTTGTTTAGGACTAGAATATTCCAGTAAGTTCCCGGAACCCTTTATGGCATTATCTTCGTACTAAAAAAGGAAATAAAATGGAACAGTAAATGTTTTATCGCTTTGAGCCCGCGATTCTGAAAATTAAATAATAAATTTATGTTTTCCGAAGAGGTTACTCAAGTTATTATTTCTTAGATATAAATTTTGATGCGAAAAGGTAAACTATAGAGATTAAAGAAACCAACACTACGTCTTTCTAGTTTCATATTTGTAAAGGTGACTAATATTATTAGTACATTTGGTGTCTAAATAATACGCAATCTGTTGTACCTAAGTTAAGTATTTATATAGATAAAACAAAAAAAAACTCAAACAAAAATGTTAGCATCTGTATCTTACTAAGCTTTATTAAAGCCACTAAAACAATCATGATATCATAAAAAACACACAAAAAATAAAAATATCGTAAAGAAAATTCATATTCCATAACACTTTTCTCCCCGACGGTACTCGTCTAACAAAAGTTTCCACACGGTAAAATTTATTGTTCCTATAATAAATCTTAAATATAAAATGCGAAGGTTCAGCCGGTATAAGACAGGCGGGGTGAGTTTTATCACTTTTGTTACAGCCGTTTGGGGCTCTTATTAAAACTATTTTCGGCTATTAAAGTTGAGAAAACGGTTTTGGGTTTGAGTTTAAGCGATTTGCGACTCTATCGATACCAGTTTATAGGTTGAGATTGAAATGATAGCTTTATGATTTTACGACTGTTACTTTGACAAGCTTATGTTAGGTGAAAAATTGAAAAATTGGAAAACCGGAGCACTGGATAGGGATAAGTGGAAAGAGGGAAGGGAGGCCTTTGCCCTGCAGTGGGACACAAATGGCTGATAATAAATAAATAATAATGTTAGGTGAGTTTGCTGACATGGTTGGCGCAGTGGTTGAGCGATTAGCTGCTACGTGTTGCAGGTTCGATACACGGAACAAATATTTGTATGATCTACAGATAGTTATACCAGGTTTGGTTCTTTATATCTATGTAATAGGGGGCTAGTCTGTTGCCAAAGTGTCAGTCTCAGTCAGATTCTATGGATGGTACATACTGAGATATTCCTGATAAATAAACATAATAATAAACTCCCCCTCCTTCGAACAAAAAACACATTAAATCGATTCCCTGTACTATAACTTTTCTTACTGCTTACCACACAAGTGCAATACAACGCGTGAATCATTAATCTGCGTCACAAAGGAACTAGCAGAAAGACAAACAAAGCTGAAACCAGAATGTGGATTAACAAACGGAGAATTTAGACAAACATCTCTGTTGGTCCCGTAAACTTTAATGGGCGCATAGTTTTAATAGGGCGAGAGTTAGAAATTGGGGAACTGGGGTTTAATTGTAGGAGGTGAAAAGTCGCTTATTTTGTTGTGAGTCAAGATACTTATTATTAAGAATAAACCTTAATTACTTAAGGATCATCGCAGGATCGTAGCAGGTGGCGTTCTGTAGTTTCTGCCTACCACCATGGGAAAAGGGCGTGAGTTTATATAGGTATGTATGTGTACATATGAATCATCATCACTGACTACCTGTAACGAATGTCAAAGATCAACAAATGATTGCCGGCACCAACAGCTTATCGTATTTTTCCAGGCACAAAGGAAACGGTATGTAATGAGTGGTCACCCATCTACAGACACTCATACATTTTACAATTTGTTTTTTCGTCCAGGTGTCAACTAGCCACGGACTGACACGCAAAGAAGAAGTTTAAAACACGAATCCTACCTAATAAGAACTATTTTTATCCAAAAAATCACAATAAAAAATAACACCTTTCTGAAAGCTATATAACCCGTAAACCAATAATAATCATTATTCCGTTCTCGTACGGATATCTTCGGAGAGAAGTATTGAAAGTTGGCAAAGTAAAAAAAAGGAAAGTTTGCTAAACAAACAGCTAAGTTGGAGATTGATGACTTCACCTCAGAGGGTACATGCAGCAAAGTTTTGTGAAGACTGACAGTTGGATGAGAGGGCCAACATGTTGGGGCCAACGTTTGGAGCAAACTTTAAGGTATACCTTCAGAGTAGCCCGCGAAATTCGAATTTTCGCGCGTGTTTTGCAATTTGCCGGTTAGTGTCACTTTTTATCATCGCTACATGTTATAAAACAAAGTTTTAAGTCCTACGCCACGTCTGTCTGTCTGTTCGCGATAAACTCAAAAACTACAGCACCAACTTTCATGCTGTTTTCACCAATGGATAGAGTGGTTGTCGAGGAAGGTTTTAGTATATAATTTGACGCGGGCGAAGCCGCGGGCAAAAGCCAGTGTTGAATAAAATAGGATTTGTAGATATTTGACAGTCGTTACAGGTATTAATGGCTGGAAACTATTATAACCAGTGTTACCAAGGAGTATGTCATATCGCAGTACTACCTGGCTTTGTGAGGTCAGATAGGCAATCACTTTATGTAAAACCAGCTGACCCCGCGAACTTTGTTCCGCCTCCGCCTTAGAGGCAAAAAAAAAAAAAAATTATCATAAAAAGTATCCTATGTCCTTCTCCTGGTTCTTAGCTACCTCCCTACCAATTTTCAGCTAAATCCGTTCTTGAGTTATAATGGTGTAACTAACACGACTTTCTTTTATATTTATACTAGCTGATGCCCGCGGCTTCACCCGCGTGGATGTCGTTCAAATTATATACTAAAACCTTCCTCTTGAATCACTCTATCTATTAAAAAAAACCGCATCAAAATCCGTTGCGTAGTTTTAAAGATTTAAGCATACAGACAAACAAACAAATAAACAAACAAACAGACACGACTTTGTTTTATACTATGTAAGGATAGATACCTACTGGTATTCATACGGAACCCCAATAGGAAGAAAACCGATAAACAGTTGATGAGTTTCAATACCAACAACTGTATTTCAAAGTTTTTGCCACGAAAGAAACTAAACATGCTAATTTATTTTAATTTTTGTTTTTATTTTAAAACTTTGTCGTCTTATCATTTATCAGTATTTTCTCAAGTGGGTAATAGTAGAAGGACCTTAGAGTTCGTAGATCGTACACACGTGTCTCTAATAAAAATAATGCCTAAATAAAAGTGGGGGTACCTACTCAAACTCGGCAATGACCTCAAAGTTAAAATTCTACAATTTGAACTCAAGTTTGAATTGAAATAGGATTCAATTGGGTATTTTCCGTATGACTCAAGATCTGCCTTTCTTTTCCTAACTATTTTGAGGTAGGCTTCCAAACTGACCGGATGATATCTGACCTCCACATCCCAGTTGATACTGGGTACCTACCCCTTCTTGATACGAGCTGCATATAAACAAAATTTCAGCTGAAAATTGATGCGTTGCATAGTATCGTTACAAATCAATAGCTTAAGGCGACATTAGCTGCCCGCGACCTTGAGCGCGCGTTTAACTCATCGCCTAAACAAATAAGGTTGAAAATGGCGATGCGTTTGATGCTCGTGACTGCCAAAATGAACGATAGTTCGCAGATTTAATTTATTAAAAAAAAAAATACGCTGTAATGTTAAAATATTTTTACACATGTCTTTAGTTGGTTAAATTTCCTTTCTGATAGTAAAAAAAAAATAACAGTTGTCACTCAAAATATTGAGCATTTCGAGACGAAAAAGTTTTTTCGTGTGATTTTTTTGTGATTTTTTGATTTTTTTTTCGAGGTTCTTGATTACTTTTAGAAAATATTTTTGCATAAGTCTTTTACCTATACATTTGACTATAAACTGTATTTTTTTTGGAATTGTAATAAGTAGCAATACGGCTAACTCTGCGACGAAAAACAGGTCGTTTTTACGGTGCCCCTTTAACTGCGCCTTAAAAGGTCAAATGTGAGCTCTATGACGTCACACAGAGTTTGTCGTCATTGAGAGGAGAGTGGACCTGATGAAAACTAAGGGATCCTAGAATAAGATAGTTGAAAAAAAAATGGCCGTTAGATAGATAGGGATCCAAAAAATACTGGATACATGTTTTCTTTTTTCTCGTAAACAAACAACGAAGACGATACAGTGCTTTGAAAACTCGTGTGACGTCATATTACATGATATTATATTTTACTAGAATGTGACGTCACAAGCCCCCACTCATGATCTTTGATGCATTTTATACTCGTACATTTTTATTAATTTGATTAAACAAAAAACACGAATCTAATATTTTAAAGATATTATTATAAGTACCTAGATCTCAATTTCAGAATCTGTTAAATAAAAAGCCTTTTGTAAACTAGTTAGGATTGCTATAAGCCAAGAGGCCAGTTACACCTTACCCCACAATTCTGTTGCCGACCGATTAAAAAATGAAATTTTATAAAAAAAAAAACACTTGGAGAAGCAATGAATCCCACTGCAAGACAAATCCGCCGAAACAATCCTCCGTGTGTAACGAAAAAAATTTAAGAAGAAAATCTAAGTCAAGATTTGTGTGAAACTCGGGCCCCACTCACAAATACTTTGTATCAACGGAGAATACCGATCAATCAATCAGTTCAGCTTTTGTTAGTCTTCTAAAATAATATGTCACAAGTTTTTTAACTTGGATTACTGGTAACAAGGACGGAAACTCATCGAGGATTTTTCTTTCCTTGTTTTTGTCATTTATTTTTTTGATTTGATTTCTTAATATCGCCACACCATGTCTATAAGCCCAGAAGGGTCAGAAAGAGTTGTACGTAGTAGTACACCTTCATTTATTGCCATCATTCCCACTGCTAGGACATAGGCCTCCTCTCTTGCAGAGAGAGTGGGCTAAAGTCTACCACGCGGGCCCAGTGCGGATTAGTAGATGTCAGAAATAATTGAATTTCTTCACCGTTTTTGACAGCAGTGGTAATGAAATATATTACACAAAGTAATTTGCCTGTCTGGTTTCGAACCGACGACTTACTGTTCGTATCATTGGGCCATCAGCCGGGCAGAAATTCAGACCCTGTGGCTACTACTGAGAAATTCCAATAACTCTTTGCCCGCCCTGGGAATCGAACCCATGGACATCATGCTCAGACCACTAGACATCATGCTCAGACCACTAAACCAACGAGGCAGTTCAATAAGGGAGAAATAAAAAAAGGGAATAGGTTTATTGTACGTGGCATAGAAGTGGCATCACGCCATGACAGTGTTATGCCATTTTTGTCACGGCATATTATTATGAGTCATGCATTTATAGATGTTTTACAACAAATTTATCTCTTTAAACGAAGAATATACACGGATATTATCTTTATATTCTATTGTATTATAAATAATTGCATGTGCAGTGGCAAGTAAACGACCATCACTTTGTAAGATATATTGTAAATTATATTTCTACGCTCATAATATAATAATTATATAGCTATTGTCACAATAATGTTAGTAATTTTAATTTCACGGGTTACCCACACTGTATTCTTAACAAGCTTCTGACCCTGGTTTTGCTCGTGTGGAGATTGTAATTTATGCACAGAACATTATTGTCAGGATCCAAAAAGTTGCGTTTCTTAAAAAGATCAAAGCAGATGTGAGTGGCAAAGCCCTAAGAGGCCATCGGTGAACGAAAACATCGTGAAGAAATCTGAACTTCTATTTAAATAAGTCTGAAATCGCCAACCCATCTTGAGCCAGTTTGGTGATCAACGCTTGTGCCTTGTCCGCATGAATAGAGGCTTTTGCCCAACAAGCGCGACTGCTGTGCAAGAGGTCCTGGGGTCGAATCCTAGGTCGGGCAAAGTGTTATTGGGTTTTTCATCGACAATTTCTCAGTAGCAGCCACGGAGTCCGGGTTTGTGACAGATTGATGACGATAGGCTTGCCCCTTATTACAAGGAACTTAAATATAACTAGCGAAATATGTGTGGACTTATGGGTACCCTTCGGGGATTTCAGGCATTTTTGGAAGGAAATCATTAAATGACTCTTCCCGCTCTGGGCGGAGCGAACGGGAGTGTCAGACTTTTACTGACTAAAAACCACCCATGTTCCTTCTTAGCCCTTTGTATCCTAGGCCGCGGTATCTCTTTCATTCTATTATGTTAATACTCTACCGACCTCCAGCAACATTTTAAGATCCTAAAATGTTAGATAACTATGTATCTTATTATTTACAGCACCAAGGCTCACAATTTATATAGCTTAATAAAACATTAACATTAAACGTTTATGGCTGACAAGACTTTTTGTTGAAGCGACTCATTTCATGTAAAACACCCGACAGATATCTACGTGAAAAATGAACATATTATTATGTATTTTTTTTTCATTGTTGTGTTTGATAAGTGAGTGTTTTTACGATTAATTGTGTTAAAGAGATAGTGATTAAAGTGTGTGCATTTTATTGGGTAGTATTGGAAACTGTGGTTTACCACGCATTAACCGTTTCGCTTGTTTGGTGGGCGCATAAATTTTCTTCTTTCATTCTCCTCTGTCAGCGATCACACTATCATTTACTTTTTTTTATATCATTCCTCATTCACCATCCAGCATCTTTTCTGTGACCTTCTTCTCCCATCATCATCAGCCTATTGCAATCCACTGCTGGATATAGGCCTCTTTAATCTTACGCCACTCAACTCGATTTTCGGCAACTCTCATCCAGTTGTTACCAGCTACTCTGCGAAGATCATCGCTCCACCGAGCCTGCGGGCGTCCCCCATCAATACGAACCTATATTCTTAACACTTAACCTCATCACAAATGTATAAAGCTACATGATTCCCTTTCAACTTTTTTACACTTTCAGACTTCCTTTAATATACCTACTAATTTCGTACTTTATTCATTTTTAACACTTCACTTCTATCTCAAAGTTCTCACTTCAAAAGTAAACCTTCTTCTTCTCAGAATAAAGCACTTAAATTGAGTCAGTTAAATATTTGGCGATGAATTTGGCACTTTTAGTAGCATCCATCCACATAATTTACCGGATTACATGATCCGGATCCGGATGTACAGGATCCGTTTATGATAGTCTTCTGGTCTTTTGACAGCATGTATAAATATTGCAGATTTTAGTTTAGCAGAACCGTTACTCCCCAAGGATGTTACTACAGTGGATATTGTGCTAAGAGGTTTAAAAGACCAATCTTGGGGTGAAGATGAAGCACCATGTTTGGAACAAACTTTATCATTATTGAACAATGTGCGGAATTACACTGTTTGGGCAGTTTGGAGTAAGTATTACCTAGATTCTTTTTCTTAACGTGTCGATAGCATCATAAAATATTCAGAGTTAGAGAATACGGTTTTAGGCCGAAGTCGTGTTAAACTTTTATCATTAGAATTGAGAAACAGCTTGACGGTAGAAAGACGGAAAATCAGCTGTAAAAAGGAAATATGCTCCAAACCACCACAGACATCCGGTGCAGAGGCGATGTCCAAATTAAATGTCTTACAATATTTGGTTTAAGCTAGAACTCACCAATATAGGTATGCACAACAATTTCCTTCACCGTTTTTGAGAGCAGTGATTAACACAAACTAAAGTACTGGACTGGGCTCGAATCCTGGACCCACACTTCGTAAACCGTCACAGTTACCACCAGGCCAATAATTACTGTTCTCAATGTTAATTATGATAACTCACAAAGAGGACATTAATTATATATTTCATCAATCATTCACAAAATGAGACGCAGACATGTTAAAATAATTCATTCATTTAACACAAAAACTCGTTACCAAAATTGCAGTATGGAACTCAATGCATCATCCAATTGGTACCTTTTACGGATCTGAATACAGTTTGGGTAATTATGACCAATGTTTGAGTGCACCTTCGATGTCTGCTGACCCTCCAATGGTAACACAGTATTGTCTAGCTGATGTTAATTTGACTACCAAAAAGGAAGGAGATACTAAAAATGTTTTGGGATCTACTGAAAATTATGTTGCCGTAAGTATCTAAGTTGTATTGAAATTTTGTAACTGTGGTTGTTGGTTAGATTATAAGGTTTATAAAGCAAATATAAGTAGAAATTACGAGACGGGACGCACTAAAAAGACTGATATTGACCTTATTGGTCTTCAGAAGCGTTGTAATCCAGAACATACGGTTGATTATACAACCAGACGTATGAATGAGTAAGATACTAAAGTCGGATAGCAGAAAATGGAGTTCCATAGTTTCTGCTAAATGTATGTTAATGCAAATGATAAATAACAGTGAACAGTGACAGTGATTAATAGTGTAGCTGTAGAAGACAGAAGTCTCGTGCAAAACATAGAGTATGATGATATCATCATTTCAGCTGAAAGACGTCTAGACATCTGCTGGACATCAATCATTCATCAATCATTGTTTTTACAGACTAAAACCGCAATAGGCAGAAACCTCAACAAAGTAACCTGGGGAACCTGCCTGCCATCGACCTGCAAGCCTGGTTCTATCTCCAACATTCTGAAGGCCATATATCTAGCAAACCCCCTGACTTCATCAGAACCCGAGATTACTGTACATTCCTGTCAAATTGCTGGGGAGAAGATGGAGTACAGTTCTGGATTCTATGCTTTTATGTAAGTTGAATTTCCTAACAAATCGTTTTTTTCCTACGTGTTTAAAATGCTGGCAGATATTGACTTAACTGTTGGTTTCGAGTTCCCAATATGTTTGTGCTGTTGCAAACACCATGATTACGGATAAACTAAAGTTAATGCGGGTATCGTTGGGAGTTTCGTGTGTTGGAAAAAGAATGGAATTTTACGCGACAGTGGTAACGGTACTGAGCTCAAAAACCGAACAAGAAAAAGGGTAGACTGATTTGTCTACCTTTAAACATCCACCATTAACAACATCAGTATATTTGTGTGTTGCTTGCAACAGTGCCGAAATATCGGGAACTCGAAACAAACAGAACGGAATTTCGGGAACTCAAAATAAGCATGGTAAATATCCCGTTTTCTATGTTAATGATAATATTACCATTTCTTTCAGGTTACTAATAACTATACTAATTACTGTATCAGTTATTTCAACCTGCTACCTTCAACACTGTCATACAAGATGTAAAGGTAAGATTTATAAGATTTAACTCATCATCATCATCATTAGCCTATAATGTTTCCACTTGCAGGGACTCAGGCCTCCTCTCTAGGAGAGGGATGGGCTATGATCCACCACGCGGGTCCAGTGCGGGTTGGTACCTAGATGTCACGGGTTTTCTAAGACATGCCATGAGGAAACCCTCACGATGTTTTCCTTAACCGTTTTGAGAGCAGCGATGATGAAATAAATTACACAAAGTTATGCGCCTGCCTGGGTTCGAACCCACGACCTACTGTTCGAAAGTCGGGGCCGCCACCACAGGGCCACCGCTGCTCCCTAAGATTTAACTAACGCACTTAAGTTTTTGTAATCTAATGAGCCTGTCTCCCCTCTGTAACTAACACCACTTAATGTAAGTGAATCTCTTCTTGAGGTTCTAACACCACTTGAAGTTAATACATAAGTTAAAACCACAGTAACTTGGGGTCTAAATTCTTCCCTTGAGAAACAGTAGGAGTTGACTGAAAGATCTGATGAATTAAGCGGTTTAAAGTTTGTCATGCTTGCTCAAATGTCTCGCTGAGGGTAGCGCATATTTTCCGTCACGCTGCAGGCGGGTCCCGTTGGGGCTGCCAGTTGTTCGAAAGAGATACCGCGGCCTCGACAGAAAGGGCTAAGAAGGAACATGGATGGTTTTTAGTCAGTAGAACTCTGACACTACCTACCGCTCTGCCCAGAGCGGTAGGAGTCGTTTGATGATTACCTAGCGCATATGTCATTGTTCCCTTCAAAATGTTTGAGCTGAATGGTGCTGATTTTAAGTCATGTTCGTGAACGAGTGTCGTCAATAGGGATAGGTCATCGTTTAGCTATTTTGAGTTGAATAGATCTTTCCTGTGGACGTTTTTATCGTGCATGTCTTGTAACATTATTCTTACAAAATGTATAAACTCAACATGAATTTTGTAATAATATTCTGATTCTTCTTCTTCTTTTCGAGTCGATGACTAAACTCTGTCCGCCCAGTACGTGGCAACCTGGATGGCTCTATCATTTGCGTCATTCAGGTCTTTGAGCGTGCAGTTAGTTGTGCAAGACGGGCACGAGAGTAGATGTGGCATATCCTGTATTGGGGCACCACACTCACATTCTGTTCGAGATGGGTCGATTATACCCCATCTGGCTAAATTGGATCGGCAGCGGCCAACTTCTGATTATAAAAGTGTCAATGGACAATGCAATGGTGTCAATGGTGTCAATGCAAGTGTCTCTGGTCCGTTATTTTTCATAAAGATCTACGTTTGGAATGGGCTACAGTACTGTCACCGATATTATGCCTTGTGACTGTACTTCATTAATTTATTCATTTTAATATTATTGATAATACAAAAGTACCAGTAACTAGCGTGTACATTAAATAACTGCTGTGAATTTTGATTTCAGTAATGAACGCTATAGCAGACTCATTTTCTTTGTCACGAAATTGGAAGTCATTGACAAAGAAATCAGACGATGAAGTAGGAATTCTGAACTTGGTAAAAGTATCTTGTGCTACTCTGGCTGTTGGCACACACACTGCTTTCTTTGAAGTTATGGGACCCATCAGCAATGGGATATTTTATGATTGGGTAAGTGAAGTTGCAGGACGTAAGTAGCCGGCCGCATGGCATGGATGCACCCGGAGATATGGGTGAAGATTGTCACACATTGGATGCTTGACGAAGAACAGAGCCGTTGAGGTCAACCGCGGCGAAAATGACCCTCGTGTCAGAGTTTCTAAACTACCTCCAAGGCCGCTGACATAGTTTGACGACCGCCATTTAGAGGTCAGGACCACCGGCTTATACGTGCCTTCTGAAGCACGGAATGATCTTTTTATGAGACAATCGAGTGATTCAAACCTGCAAAGTCCTAGCCAAACTGGAAACAACTTCACAAAGTATGCTTCCCGTGGAAATCGAACCCACGACCACCGAGTCACGGAGGCAGTTCAACGGCCAAATAACATCAAATATTCTAGACCAAACTAATTTATAACTCACTTATAATATTTCAGGTACTATCGGAAACTAAGAGTCCTCTGTTAAATTTATTAAAACACGTAGACTTAGCCGTTGATAACTTTTTCGTCGTATCAGGGTTACTGCTCGTTAAAGGTCTGATGGAGAAGAAGAAGAAACCTATGGTTTCTTTGGTTAAACGATATTTTAGGTAAGAATAAAGCTACAAAGCTAAAACCAAATTAAGCTGATCTCTTATTGTACGCAAAGCTCATACAAAGCAAGGTCAGGTTATACTGGATATGTATAACTTGATGTAAGCCGCGGGCTAAGAAAAAAAATATTTTATTTTTTATTTTTGTCTGTAGTAAATCGTAGTAGTAACTTACACTTCACTATTGTATTGAACCTGGTTCTTCTAACCTAACAGACAGATGTGTTACGAGGAGTTTGTTCCGCCACTTCTTCTTTCCAGCTAAAATGTCGAAGTGTGGGCGTTTTGGGTGACTGTCCCTTGTAAATTTTAACGTTATAAAAGTGCTGATTATCAGCCTAGTCTGAATAAACGTAAAGAGAATTAACTTTTGTTTCAGGATAGCACCTTCATTTGCAGTAGTAATGTTCTACATGGCTTCAGTCTCCATGTATACGGGTGATGGACCCATATGGCAGAAGTTTGCGGGTAGAGAACAGAAGGCTTGCTCGGACAACTGGTGGCTAAGTCTCTTGATGTTAAACAATTATGTGAACCCCGAGAATATTGTAAGTTTCATTAAAATCATCAGCTAATGATGTTCCCACTGCAGTGACTCAGGCCTCCTCTCTAGGAGAGGGGATGGGCTATAATCCACAACGCGGGCCCAGTGCGGGTTGGTAGATGCTGAGGCCCACGTGGTAGATTACAGTCCATCCCTCTCCTAGAGAGGATGCCTGAGTCCCTGCAGTGGGAACATTATAGGCTGATGATGATGATGATATTATTTTCTTATTATAATTTTCAGTGTCTCGTAGTTAGTTGGTACATACCATGTGACTACCAGTTGGCGATAGCGGGTACCATTTTATATCTTGTATGGCAGAAAAAGAGGTTCATAGGAAAACTAGTAGTCACTATCACAGTAGTATCGGCATTTCTGATTCCTGGTTTTATCACGTATTGCAGACAACTTCCTGGAATGGTACTGTTTCATGATGTAGAGTAAGTATTTTTTCTATTCGTAATGTCTTATAATTTTATATGGAGGAAAGATTTGTATTTTTGAATATAAACTTAAAAGCTACTGGAGCGATTTGAAAAATTCTTTCATCACCATTGGGTTACAGCTACACTATGCCCGGGTGACATAGGTTACTTTACGGGAACTACGCGAGTAAAACCGCGTGACGTCTGCTAGTCTCTGAATATAATATAACATGACATCTGCGAACGGTAAGGCAGAGGTGTATCAGTCTAATAGTATAATTTTCATTGTTTGTTGTGTGCACTTGTGGCGTGGGCTAAATAAATATTTTATGTTTCTTTTTATTCTTTTTTTTATATTACGCCAGTTCTGTTTAAGTTCCATGTGACAGGAGACGAGTGTATGACCATTAACCGAGGACAAATGCTGGGCTGCTTCTGATAAATACCTGATTGAAAACCCCAATAGGAACACTTTGCCCGGTCTGGAAATCAACTCCAGGACCGCTTGTACAGCAGTCTCTTCTTCTTCTCTTCTATATTCGTGATTTAAGCAGCCACCTCCTTTCTAGCCATATCATCTTCCAGACAGTTCATCCCATTTCTTTCAGTGAAAAGAAATAATATTAAACTTTTTTTTTCTAGAAAAATCTTCGAATTCAGAAATAATGAAGTATATTTGGACACCTACATTCGAAGTCACAATCGGGCAGGTCCTTACATTTTAGGCATGATCATGGGATATATCATCTCCAGTTATAAGCCTAATAACTATAGGAATGTTATTTCCAAGGTATGTATATATAAAACACATAACATCACGCCTGCAATTACTTTGAGTCCCATTTTAAATGGGGTCAACCCTGTTGTGAAGTTTCTGATAGAAAATCTGAATGGCTTTTACACGTAGATAAATGACACGCTTAGCTGATCTCGGGTTGTAATTTTTATTATCTATATTATAAATAAAAAGAGAAGTCCTGACTGACTGACTGACTCATCAACGCCCAGCCCACTAGCCCACCAGTACCATATTTTTCGAAATTCAACCCATAAGTGAGTTAAATAGGGGATGAAAGTTTGTATGGAAAGTTGTTTTTTTAACGCGGGCCAAGCCGCTGGCAAAAGCTAGTTTATACTAAAGCCAATGCGGTACAGTCTTCTTTACCGTTATCAAGGTCCAAGGATATTGTAAGAAATCATAATAGCATTGACATTGATCGCTGATCGTCGATCCCCAGGCCTTCATCCACTGCTGGATATAGGCCTTTTTTCTGGAGGGTAGGAAATCAACAAATGACTGCTCTCGCTCTGAGCAGAGCGTTAGGTTTTAGTTTCAGACTTCTACTGACTAAAAACCAACCCTGTTCCTTCTTAGCCCTTTGTGCCAAGGCCGCGGATATCCAAAATATTCCCGCGATAGCAACAATGCCTTTAACTACCCGAAATACTTCAACCAATAGTTTTTTTTTATAAATAATAGTTTTAATAGTATTAAAGAATTTTGACAAGAAAATTAAAGGAACTATGAATGTAATGTTTTATTTAATTAAATTTAATGAATGCACGAAAATTTGCACGCTTATAATGTTAAGCAAAAACATGTATGCTCTGTATCTAATTTTTTGTAGGTACCATCTTTTATACCATGTTTTTATGCAATTAAAATATATTCTATTCTACCAGACCTTCGTCCAGTCGTACTAAATATACAGTAATTGAAAAAAAGTCAGACAATCACGCTTGACATGCCACGAGGCGCTATTGTTCCTATGTAAGGGGAAAATATAGAAATTCTATTTTGGTTGACAGTACACGCGCCAAAGATAGTCTTCTTGAATAAACAATAGATAACAATGCCTTACTGATAATAATAGAAAATCCAAAAATCCATGAAATAGGTGATACGACATTTAGGAATATTTTTAAAGGTTGCTAAAATAATTATTGTTTGGATTTTCATGTTCTTAATATTTATTTGTAAGAATAGAATAGAATATTCGTTTATTTGCTTAGAATGTAGGTATCACTACATATGTATAAAACAAAGTCGCATCCCGCTGTCTGTTCCTATGTATGCTTAAATCTTTAAAACTACGCAACGGATTTTGATGCGGGTTTTTTTTAATAGATAAAGTGATTCAACAGGAAGGTTTTTGTATCCATTTTTCACCCGTGCGAAGCCGGGGCGGGCCACTAGTTTACACTAAGGTTATTAGCAATAGCCGGTGCGATACTGAAAACACTTTTTTTTTATTAATCAGCCCTAAATCGACCTGTGCGTAGCAAGTTTTGATATTGATATCGCAAATTCCCTAGGCCTTCCTCGTGTGTAGCCACAATATCGCCAGGTGTCATAGCGTACATACAACCCCTAAAATAATTTCCGCATAGGTATAACGCGAGCAAAACCGCTGGCAAAAGGCAGTGGTCATATAATTTCATGTATCATAATGTCTGTCTATTTCCTGTTTCAGAAACATGTGGTTCTTCTCTTCGCAGTAGCGTTTATAGTGGCGTACAAAGTTGGCACAGCACCTTTGTCTTGGGTCACTTTAGAGTACGACCACCTAAATTCAGCCCTATTTGCAGTTTTTAGCAGAAACCTCTGGGCTTTGAGCACTTGTATTAGTATTGGTATAGTGGAGTATGGGGACATTGGTAAGTTTCTTTTACTTAGTTACTAATATTATGAACTTGACAATATACAACATGTATTGGGTGGCCCTGTGGTGACGCGTGACGGCCCCACAAGCGCATTATTTTGTGTAATTTAAGTCATCACCACTGCTCTCAAAAACGGTGAAGGAAAACATCGTGAGGAAACCGGCATGTCCTAGAACCAAAAATTCAAAGACATGTGACATCTACCCACGCTGGGCCCGCGTGGTGGCTTATAGCCCACTCCTTCTCAAAGAGAGGAGGCCTGTGTCTCAGCAGGGGGAACATTAATGGGCTGATGATGATGATTGGAAACTAATCAACTGTCACAGAACCTCATACAAGTCCCATACAAAATCGCCTATTGATTACTATGATAGCCCCGTGGAGAGTTCTGTTTTTGATACTCGTTCTATATAATATGCCCCAGCTTTGCAAATGACCCTTTGAAAAATTGGTTACGTTTTATGGTGTATAGTATTAATTTGGCAATGCCTAACCGCTGAATTTTTGCCAGTACATAAGGTACTGGCAAAAATTCTCACGGAAATCCGATATTGGTGGTGTAGATTTTCGACTTTTGTATCAAATGGTTTTTACGTTATTCCTCGAAATTGTTCAGGGCAATTAAGGGCTTTAGAAACAAGTGCTCAGTAAAATTCATGGTAACAGTGAGTTCATAGAAATTCTCTAACCCGTGTATAATCCATACTGACCTCCATTTTGTTTTTTTTTTTTCAGCGTCCATTCGAAAGTTCGCAAACTGGCATGGTTTTACGATATTCAGTAGACTTGCATACGGAATTTACTTGACTCATTCCGTTATTTTACAACAAAATATGTATTCAAGGAAGAATCTACAACAATTTGATTTTTTATATGCTGAGGTATGTTTATAAAATTAATCTTTATTTAATAGAGTAAACTAACTGTATACATTCTTTAAAAAATATTAGATTAACTATTAGTACGCCTTAAAATGGCATCAAGAAACTGCTCCTCAACGCTGTCAGCCGGTAATGTGCCCAAGAGACTGGCAGCGTTGCTATTTATTGTTTATAATTAATTTTGTGAAATATTATATTTATATTTATTATATCTTTAGCCCTATATATTATAGCCCATCCTTCTCCTAGAGAGGAGACCTGAGTCACTGCAGTGGGAACATTATAGGCTGATGTTATTCTTGCAAATAAATGTATCATATAATTACACTGTTTTTAGTCTCTACACGGCTTTGGCGTCTTGGTGATGTCTTCAATATTTGCCACTCTTCTGTGGATGTTTGTGGAGGCACCCTTGAACAACATCGTGAACTTACTCATCACTTCGGAGTAAGTTACCGACTTCGACGATCTTATAAAGTAACTAGCTTTTGCCAGCGGCTTCGCCCGCGTGAAAATTACGATTTTCCATACAAACTTTCATCCCCTATTTAACTCCCTTAGGGGTTGAATTTCGAAAAATCCTTCCTTATTTCTTGTCTACATTATAAAGGGAACGTCTGTGCAAAATTTCAGCTTTCTAGGTCCAAGGGTTTGGGCTGGGCGTTGATGAGTCAGTCAGTCAGGACTTCTCTTTTTATTTATTAGAAGAAGATAAGTGGCAGTAGCAGTGGTGGCCCAGTGGTGGCAGCCCCGACTTTCGAACAGTAAGTCGCGGGTTCGAACCTAGGCAGGCGTATTACTTTTTGTAATTTACTTCATCACCACTACTCTCAAAACAGTGTGAAAAATATCGTGAGGAAACCGACATGTCATAGAACCAAAAAATTCGAATACATGTCACATCTATCGAGTTATTCCGTTCGGATCCCCAAAAACTGATACCCTAGGTGATCAGTTTTATTATATATCTTAGAACCACTGGGCCTGCATGGTGGATTATAACCCATCTCTCTCCTAGAGCGGAGGCCTGAGTTCCTTCAGTTCTAATTTATTATAGCAACAGCTAGTGAATAATACAAAAAAAAAAAAAAAACAAATTAACGCATTAAAATATTACTAGAACTTGTCACTATGTAGTGATCTCAACGGTCATTGTGTCAATAATATGAACGTTATAACCAATGTACCAGTTGAACTATTAAGTGTCTACCAATACCTAACCTAGCGGCTCTCGTACGGTCAAGGACTGCTATAGAAAGCGGTATTTTTTGTTTGCATTTGCTGAGTTTGAGTAATTACTTTATGGGTTTACCCATAACATATCGAGTTTCCTCCGTGCCTCGGAAAACACGGGTCCCGGCTGTCGCTTGTAGATCTATGACCGTCATGAGGTGTCAGCGGCCCGAAAGTATAATATCCTGTCTTACCAATGGGTATTATATTATCTAGTATTAACTAGGTTGTGTAGACAGTCAATCCATCTATACTTAATATTATAAAGAAGTAAAGTTTGTGTGTTTGTATATTTTTGTTAAATTGTAAGGGGTAATCTAGATGCCCGTGGGGGCCGCGGACTTTTGTACTAGATGACGTGGCCTCGGCGCAAGGGCAAAGAAGGAACATGGGTTCGGTTTTTAGTCAGTAGAAGTCTGACACTCCCCTTCGCTCTGCCCAAGAGCGGGGGGGGGAGGCATTTGATGATTTTCCACCCACAAAAAAAAAAGGGGTAATCTAGATCCCGATCTACTGAACCGATTTTAAAAATTCTTTCACCAATATAAAGCCACATTATTGCTGAGTGTCATAGGCTACTTTTTATCCCTTTATTCCCACGGGAACGGGATCTACGCGGGTGAAACCGCGGGACGTCCGCCAGTATAAAATATCGGTATTCAGCAACCCCAACATAGTTGGTAAAAGGCTAAGCAAATGATGAATAATGTGCGTCAAATCAAAATATCTGTATGACATTAGTCTCAATATCCGCTCTATTTACTAGGTATTTTATTTCTCTTTGTTATTTACAGATCGAAGGACCAATCAACGGACCGAAGAACCAAAGACGAATAAGAAACAACAGGTTTAAATGCAGCAGATTCTAAAATAAAACAATCATGATAAACAAAAACTTTACTTTGTTTTATTTTATTTATTTATTTTATTTTATTTGCAAAACACCTCAGCTACAATTAATGAATTGAGTACCTACTGCTGGACAAAACAAATCTAATTAGTCCGTCAAATAAATAGTTTAAAGGTTAACAATAGGTATAATACTGTCTTTTTTCATGTGCGTAATAAAATGTTTCCAATAATAACATAAATGTAGTCGTTTATTAATAACTTATTATACCACTAAAAATAAAATTCACCCAGGAAAGTACCGCTTTTCTGATTTATGTCAATCAGAATATAAGTAAACAGTATTTAAATAATTATGATGTAGGCAGCTAATGATGGATATTAATGTATGGATGGATGGATTGTGTAAGGAATGATATGAAAAAGAAAGGAGTAAATGATGCCATGAGGTTATAAAAATCGTTTTAAAAATTATATCTCTGCCCAAAAAGTTATTAAAATAAGATGTACGAAAGGATCAAATTTTTTCCGCCTCAAAATTGGGAACAAACACAAATCAAAAGTTATCTTAAATGTACCGCGTAAAAGTTAGATAATCTTACTAATTAGGTATAATAAGTTAAGGGAAGTTTAAGTCTTAATCAAATTAACAACTTTGAACTTTATTTTGTGGGTTATGAAGGCGTCTTTGCTTAGAAATTTTCTCTTTAACTTTCATATTAATTAAATTTAGTACACGTCTGATGCTTCATTACTTACAACAAACCGGAACGGGTAAGGTACGTAGTACAGGGGCTTGTACATCAAGCTATAATCAACCTTGAACTTAATGCTTCACTAGATATTTTGTTAAAAAACGAAGTCCTCCGCCGCGTCTGTCTTTCTGTTCATCTTAAACTCATATAGGTACTCCTGTACCGATTTACATACTGTTTTCACAAATGGATAGAGTGCTTCTCGAGGAAGGTTTTAATACAGTACTTACGAGATTTGCCAATTGGGCGAAACCGCGGGCATCAGCTTATAGTAAGCGATAAAGTTTTATAATAAAGAAATTGTAGTAACTTGATGTCATCGCCAGCTGCTGGGAAGCATCCTATGAAATCACACCGTAAGATATTGTAACACAACATAACGCCACGGGTGTTCCGTTGTTTCGCACGACTAGTGATTCGGACCGCGGTGTGAAACGCCGAAGAGCTCATAAGAATCACCTGTAATCCCCAAGGGGCAAAGGTGTACATTATAGTACACCCACACTTCGCCATGCAGTAACGTTTGAGTCCCATGTATCAGGGGGCGACCCTATTACGATCAACCGAGCACAAGTCCAGACTCTGCGTCTTCTACTGAGAAATTCCTGATAGAAAAACCAATTACACTTTGCCTGACCTGGAAACCCCATGCTCATGCAGCAGTCATGCTTGTGTTGCGTTGTTTTCAAAATACCAAGTAACAATATGGCTTAAAAAAACCTGGTGTCAAACGTTCGTAAAGAAGTGGGTAAACGAGATTGCGACCGCAGATTACTCCTTTTGCATAATTTAAGGTAACCACAAACATAATGGCCAGTTACTAGAAATCTGTCTCATTACATAGCTATTTTATAATTTTTCCTTTCTTATGATTTATTTTACCTACAAAACTCATCATCTGCCTATAATAAGCGTAATGCGTCAGGAGTCATTTTGATGGTTTCCCACACTCCAAAAAAAAAAGAAAAGGTAGGTAAGTGTCTTTCTGGCTTTGACCGAGTGGTGGCCAAGGTTGGGCCAAAGAAACCAGACCCGTCCTAAAGCTCGTTGGGTTGACGATATCGCCAAAACACCTGGCAAAGGCACGCACAGGACTGGAAATTGTGGCGGAATAAAGGGGAGGCCTAATACCCGGCAGAGGGTGATTGATATGATAATGATGATGTCCTTCTAGCCAGCTTTTGGTAGTTACCTTTCACTAATCCTCGTAACATGACCAAAATAGCAAATAGTGTTTTTAAAAAAGGATTAATGAATGACGCATTTAAATCTATTATTGTGTAGAAAACTTACGTACGTACTTTTTATCCCTGTATTCCCATGGAAACGGGAAATACGCGGATGAAACTGCGTGACGTCCGCTAGTAATTTATAAATTGATGAAAAGTTTGTGCGTTTTACAATATGATGTATTCTAAACTATTTGTTTTACCGCATCAATGATTAAACATTTGTTTAGTCAAATAATACACATAATATTTGATCGATTCTCAGCATTTTTGTCTGTTTAGTTTTGCGAGCAGAAGATTTGAACGAACACGTTTTTATTTCTGGTTGTTTATAATAACGATGTTTGAAGTTATTTGTTGAACTAAAGGTTTGATTAATTACTTTAATTTAGGTAAAGTCAATATAATTAAGTTCGTGCCTGTGCGTCATTAAAAAAGATATTAGAACAGTTTTTATTTTTTAGGGTTCTTTATAATAGGTACTCTAGCACTTTGCTCGCGACTTTGTCCGCGTGTAAATTATATAATTAAATCGTCCTCATGAACCACTTTATCGTTTGGTGTAAACAGCATGAAAATTTGTGCAGCAGTTTTAGAGTTTATCGCGGACAGACAGACAGACGGACGCGGCGGAGGACTTTGTTTTATGATATGTAGTGATAATACATTGTGTGTACCTAGATTAGGTACCAACTTAAGTTTTTTTTTCTTTTGACCAACCCCAACAAATGGAAATTAATAAAAAATCAAAGTTTGTCCCTGCAAAAATAAATGTAGCTTGAGTGGTGACTTGAAAAAAGTGGTTTTTCTGAAGTCAATAGTTGGCTTATCCCGTTGATATAAAATAAGCAGTTAAAAAGAGCAAATAAGGCTTTTTTCCTGCAGTGTGTGTCGAGCCCCTGACCCTTAAAGTACTTCAAATTATTTTAAGAAAGTAAAATTATTTTTAGTAACTAAAAATAGTTTAATGCTAAATTAAAACTGATTTTAAAATTTCAAAATTGACATTAATTTAATTCTCAAATCAGCCGAGACTGCCAAAATAAATGTGCAAAAAAGAAAAGATATTTTTATTGTTTTAAACTAGATTCTAATACACACTAGGCCTTTTATTTGTTAATTACAATATTTTAAGTCATAAAATTAAAGTACGTGTTTATTTAGATATTTACTTTGTACTGGAACCCGGCTGTTTGGTTTATATATCATTGAGTACGATACTCGTGTTTTAGTACCGTAGTAAAGCCGTGACGGATAGGACATTAAATTGTGGTAAATAAGGTGACAAAATGAAGGTGACATGTGTTTTCATTCAAATAGTTCTGACCAGTGTTTTCTGTAAGTATTTTTGTTTTTTATTTATATTGATTATCGCTTTTTCAGTACCTAAGACATTTTTTTACATAAAAAGAAGAAAATTAAAGATATGAACATTTTATGAATTTTGGAAAAAAAACATAAAATGAAAATGATTTTATAATAATAATAATAAAAAGTTTATTTCAGATCATACAATCCATAAATCAATAGTTACAAAACAGAATAGAATAGCCCGCCCACACATACAAAATTTTACAAAAACAATAAATTCAATTAAAAACAAACAACATTCACAAAATTATAAACCACACAATAGAAATTAAAATAGAAAATAATTACATAAAGAAAATTAAATAACAAAAGTCAAAATTAATATACTAATGATCATCATGTCAAATAGTCAATAATATTAGAAATTGCACACATTATATTATTATTTATTATTTTATTTATTTTTATGAATTTTGGTTTTGTTTTTAACAAATTTCATAAAATTGTCTTTTTGCAAGCTCGTGATTGAAGTTATTATACTATTAACTTTATTTTATTCTATAGATGTTTATAAAATACAAAATAAGATCCTTCTGTAGTTTACGCCTACCTCGAGGGAAAAAAGGCGTGAATATGTATTGTGTTTTTAAGTAAATCAATAAGTGTACCAAAAATTACTTCAAAACCAGGGTTACCAATGTGCTTGTGCCTATTTATCTTTTTGGTATATGAAGGGGAAATTACATTATTTTCTATAAATTACGATATGGTGGCTTAACGATCTGAAGGATAAAAAAATAATCTGATAGAATGATACATTATTCGTGGGTGCTCTAAAGCACCAAGGTAACGCAAGGTATGAATTATATGTATTTATATCATGCATATTAGAGCTATCACACAGTGGCGTGCGCTCCATTAAGGCTCTTAGGCTTAGCCTACCTTACCAACTGAGCATTTCTTATAACTAATTAACCATGTAATAAAAAAAACACCATGTACAAAATAATAATAAAAAAGTTCAAACTCCTGTTACAATACTTAGAGCAATTTTTCGCGTACGAATCTTATATTTACAGGCTTGCTTAGGCTAGCATTCGAATAGCCTAAAACCCATTCATAATTTTACGCACACAGCGTCACATCGGTGAATGATCGATGCATATTTTCGTGTATATGAACCGCACACATGCATGTCAACTCCTGCCAGTGGAGCTGGCCTGTGATTGGCTGCAACAACACAAGGCTACGATTGGATGCGTCATGCGTGCCATCTTCAGCCCGCGAACTCCAGCGCGAAGTTCAAATTTGTTTTTTTTTTTAACGTTTTTTGCAATTTGCAGGCCAGTGCTAGCTTGAATACTGACTACATACGTCTTACAGCCGCGAATCATATTTTATTAATCAACATACAACCCAGCACTGGCCTGCAAATTGCAAAAATGTAAGGAAATTAAGAAATTTGAATTTCGCGCGTTTGCGGTCTTCGCTCTTCCGTCCACAGATAGAGTGCAGCACTGACAACACATTTCATAATGATTTCGTACCTATAATCCTGCAAAATTTTGTTGACCGCTGTTGTGAACAAACTCGATATGAAAATGATGCAATTTTATTTGGTAGTATTTTTCTATCGGCAAATTAGAAATTATATTTTACGTCTATGGAAGCCATTATTCTTGAAACCGAAAACGTACAGATAGTGTCAGCTAATAGATACCATTATTAACAGTAGTGTAAATATTAGCTTTGTTGTATAATATTTGTTTATTCCCATATCAAATAATAACATTGGTAGGTATTTACTTGTGAAGTTTGTGTTTTATTGTGTGTTTGCTAGATGTTAAAGGTAATAAGTTTTCTCAATTATCGTTTACGTAATGATAAGGTGCAAGTTGTATCTAAGGGTAGATGTGTGAAGGCCGCTTCGGATATTATCTTAAAAAGAAAGATAATTATAATAATAACTTTTACAGGCTTATTTTGAAATGTTTTATATGTGACAATTTTTTTTTGCTGTCAATATTTCGTGGCCTACCCACCGTGGCGGACCACTGCACGCCACTGCTATCACAATTTTTACGGGCAAAGTCGCGTGCGAAGTACTAATCAGTTATTATATGAAAAGCACAGACATGCTTCCTTTTTTGTTTGAATTCGTATAACATCAGATAAAAAATGAATTAGTATAAAATGATTCACCAAAAAGATAGACCTAGTTAGAACCGTATTAAAATCTATTTCAAGCTTTTATTTAGGATCCATTCAGTTGTAGCTTTTATATAATTATTATAATTATGTTATGTATTTTTTTTATTTTTTTTTATTATTATTTAATGGGCTTGCTCTTGACTTCAATCTTGCCCTAAGGGCAGAGATGATGTCGACGATGGAACACTCTCACTCTCACTCTTTATGAGGAAAACTAAAGAAACGATGGATGGATTTTGTGAAAAATCATATGAAAGAAAAAGGATTATAATAATATAATGGTTGACTGAGATGTATCGAAGAAAAACCGTGTTGCGCGGACCCCAAGTAACATTGGACAAGGGTAGGATGATGATGATGATGATGATTAGGTTTTATTCTTTATTACAACCACCTGGAGATTTTTAATATAGTTCTGGTTAGGTTAGGTTGTTATAAACTAGATTCTAATACATACTAGGCTACTTGGCCTTTTTATTTTTTATTTATTGTTTCGAGCTAAAACTTTGAACTTTTTTTACAATCTCATCTTACAAATATTTAATATGCTATGTTTATGAGGATGGGTTGGTTTGATGGACGTTACTCTTTCACGCAAAAACTACTGATGGTTCATAAAATCATAACCTAAATTCACACGTGGTAATATATTTTTCTCAAGGTGAACTGCCATGATCTTTACTTAGTCCTTTTGCTTCAAAGAGTTTTTAATTATTGGTATTACATAAGATTTCATAATTATTTATCGTAAATAAAGGCTCGTTCTTTGAACTTATAAATTAAGGATAAAGTGAGGTGGACGAACTCGTTGAGTTACTTAAAAAAATGCATAATACATAAGGTTGTTAAATTATTTTTGTTTCGGTCATCTTCCAATTTACAATGATTGATGCATTCCATTAAGATTAAGAGTTCGGTCTAGATCTAAATTGACTCCACTAGATTTATAATCAAAGTAACATATATTTCTATACTGCCTCTTTGGGAAAACAATCTTAGCAGCTATTCTGTGCCCAGGCGATTGCAATGGGCTCGATTATGGACTCGTCATGGGACTTAAACAAAACTGAAGAAAGAAAGAAAAAAAGCGGGTGTAATACTAGGTACACCTTTGCGTCATCATCTACAGCCTATTAATGTTCCCACTGCTGGGACACAGGCGTCCTCTATTTTTGAGAGGGAATGGGCTATACTACCACGCGGGCCCAGTGCGGATTGGTAGATGTCACATGTCTTCGAATTCTTTGGTTCTAAGACATGCCGGTTTCCTCACGATCTTTTCCTTCACCGTTTTGAGAGCAGCGGAGTGATGAAATAAATTACACAAAGTAATGTGCCTGCCTGGGTTCGAACCCACGACCTACTGTTCGTAAGTCGGGGCCGCCACTACTGGGCCACTGCTGCTCTTTACTCCTTTGCCTAGCTCTTCGGATATTGCCGGCGTCATACAGTTGCTTAAGTCAATCGTATACATTTTCGTATTCCCATCATCCTAGATCCGAAATAGACTCTTAATAATATGTGCTCAGCAGTTATCACTAGTCACTTTACAAGACAGTCTACTTTTAAACCATGGTCAGAACGGCTTAACTGGGGAAATACGACTTAGCCGGTATACCAATTTCTACTACAAAACTGTCGTTTTGCGGTAATACATGCAACAATTATTCCGGTTCAGTGTAGGCAGAGTAATTGCATCCACTAGTACACGTGCGTCATAAAAACTTTATCTCAATGGTGACAACGCATTGGAAAATCCCTTGGAAAACATGTGTGTTTATTGGTCAGGGTTAATATTTTCCATAAAGTTGGAAGCGCCAGGGTAGAATGCGAATATTTTGTAAGTTTTTTTTTTCATTGAATTACCGTTTGATAAAAAAGTCATTCAATGTGATTAAATAATCTTAGGAACTGCCTCCGTGGTCGAGTAGTTTCAGTATCTGCCTTGTGATCTAGTAGTAGTGAGTTCGATTCCCACGGGAAGCATACTCTGTATGTTGTTTTCAGTTTGGCTAGGACATTACAGGCTTGAATCACCTAATTTTCTAATAATAAGATGATTTTGTGCTTTGGAAGGCATGTATAAGCATGGTGGTCCTGGCTTCCAAATGACGGTCATCAAACCATGTCAGAAACCTTTGAGGCGGTTTAAAAACTCTGACACTAGGGTCGTAAGACCTTACTACCCACACGATTCGAAGAAGAAAAAGAATGAACTTAGGGGACTGTTGAATACAAATGGCTATAATTATGCTATTATGCTATAATTCTGTAAATCAAATATACGTAACGGTCGTGAATCATATTTTAATAAACATACCTACAACCTGGCATTGACCAGCAAATTGCAAACAACCGCTTCTTGACTGAATCATTGGTATAATAATTATAAAGAAAATATAGTACGTTAGATATAACGATAGATGTTTACAGACTAACATTTAAAATTTATGTGAAATAATGATTCAAAATTAGATTTTTGCATATTAATGAAAAGATCCATCCTGCTATGACCTATTTTATGACATGGCCATTTAGAAATATAAACCATAAACCATAGAAATATAAAAAAAAAATCTATAAAATATAAATTAAATATCTATATCAGCTATAGAAATAAACAATTAACGAGGATACGCTAATGCCTAAGAATCGTGCCTTGCCTAGTTTCTTTGTTAACTAGCATGTTTGAACAAGCTAACTTACATAAATTAACCGGTAGTTTTAGTACTCTCTGTTAATTTATTTACCTACTAGGTATCTAATGTTTATGTATTTAAACTTTGTTTTAAACGAGACTGTGTATGTAACCGTTAATAAAATCCAGAGTTCGTAAAGGATGATCAAAACAACCTGTGTCAAAGGGGGTTATACCCAAAGTAGTGTATCATCGTCATCATCCTATAATGTTCCCACTGCAGGGACTCGGGCTTCCTCTCTAGAAGAGGGATGGGCTATAATCCACCACGCGGGCCCAGTGCGGGTTGGTAGAAGTAGTGTTTGTCTAATGCTAACTTCTGAAATTATCATACGAGAACGTCAAGAATAGTCCATGTCTAAGGTGTTGATGCAAACCAAGACCTGTAATCTTTGGAACTACTGATCCAATTCCGTGTTATTAAAATTCAATTTATTCTATTTATGTACACACAGTAGACAACACAGGAAAATAAAAAAAAATCTAATGACAATCTACATTATTCCTGATCGTCACAGTAGAGTTATAGTATAGGGTATCACACCCTGCATAACCTGGCAAAATGTGGCAAAACTTTACAAATATGCATACCCCTTGAGCATAGAGGTGTAATAATAAACTATATTAATGTTTCAGGTCTATCATCAGCTGAATTTTTCACAAAACCCAGGAAGACAGAAGTGGATATCGTGATAGAAGGTCTGGAAGATCTAGAATGGAACGAAGAGGAGAAACCTTGCATAGATCAGACCCTGTTCATATTGAACAATGTGAAGAATTATACTGTTTGGGCGGTGTGGAGTAAGTATTAGATTCTTACGTGACTATAGACAATAATATTTATTTATTGAACACTTCAAGCCCAAGGTACAGAGTTTTTTTTTTTTTTAAATTTAATATGGGCTTACTCTTGACCTCAATCTTGCCCTAAGGGCAGAGGTGAGGTCGACGATGGAACGAGCTTACCCAGAAGAAGCCTATTTACTCGCGACTTAAATAGATTGGGGTTATATGAACTCGGGAAAACCGACGCATGCAGGGTGTTCCACTCCTTGGCTGTACGAATAATGAAAGACTTAGCAAAACGCTTCGTACGAATATGTGGAACATCGACAAGGTATGGGTGAGTTGGACTCAATGCAGAAATTTTCGATTTATTTTCGTCCCAGTTTTAGATTCCATCTTTTAGGTTTTAACATTTGGGTATCATTTGCTATTTCCATTGAATCCCATGGCGGTACATGGGTGTGTGTTTACTTTATTTACCTTTAACCAGTCATAAGTTGGGTGATGCCGAAACAAACAGATTGTCAACCTGGGGGCCTAAAATGGATTAATAATAATATTATAGAACGCATGAATGAATTGAAATTCTCAAAATAGAAAAACTTATAAATTATGAATTTGTTGTCACTAAACTTGTTTACGAAGTATATCGTAATTCATATAAATATTTGCTATTCGACTAATGTTACCATTTAAGACCACTTTAGGCAAATAAACTAAGCCTGTTCTTTCACTTCTGCTTTTAATCTCTCGTAAAGAATATTAAAAGTCCTAATCACAGTTGTATTCTTTCAGTATGGAATTCAATGCACCATCCAGTGGGTAGTTTCTATGGATCCAAATACAGTTTAGGAAACTACGATCAATGTTTGAAAGCACCTTCAAACGTCGGTGATCCTAAGATTGCGACACAGTATTGCTTATCAGATGTAAAACTAACGGATAAAGAAGAGAAGGCATATGCCAGTGCAGATGTGTTCAGCAGGACTGAAGAGTTTTTGAATGTGAGTATAATTTCTCCATACTTTCTCTCTCTCTCCATACTTTCTCACTCCATTCAACTTATTATATTATGCCTTGTGACTGATTGTAGCTGCATTTTCTTTGTTTTTCTGACATTCAAAAGTGTCTGTAATGGTAGTTTTGCGTGCAAAAACATTCATCCATCCTCTCAAACTTCCGCATTTTTAATAGTGGTTCGATAACATGTAATATAATTAAGATGTTTCCTCTTTTCTCAGATAAAATCCAAAGAAGGCAGAAAAGCAGACACAATATCATGGGGTACCTGCCTACCCGCAGTGTGTAACCACGAATCAGTTGCCAAGATCCTGAAGACGATTTACTTGGTGAACCCAATCACACCAATAGACCCTGAGATCACTGTGGATTACTGCGATAACGCTGGAGAGAAGACTGAGTTTAGCTTGAAGTTCTACGTGTTCATGTAAGTTGAGAAATAGTACCTATAGTTGACAAAAAAAATCTAATTAGTCCGTAAATACAAACTACCTTAAAAAGTGCAAGTGCGAAAAACTGATAAAATAAAAAACACGTATCCAATATTTATCGTATCCATTATTAGACGGACTAAACAGAAACATGTTTTTTTAGTCACGGAACTTCCCTAAATTAAGTTTGAATTCCAATCATCTGCCTAGCCTTTTCCTAGCTATGTTAGGATTGGCTTCCAGTCTAACGGCATGCAGTTAAATACTAGTATTTTACATTAGGCGACTGTTTTTCTGATCTCCAGAAAAACAAAAACTCATGGTCTTCTTCTTAGCGTGTCGATGACAATTTAAATTGAGTTAGCCCAAAATTTAGCGACGAGTTTGGCATTTTCAGTTCCAATCATTAGCTCCTGTGATGTGCAAGAAACTCATGGTAAACTTTGGGTATGTCAGACTTTCAGTTAGAGCAAAATTATAAAAAACCATAAGTATTACAAAAAGCTAACATTGCTAAAATAAACTAAACAAGAACTTTTTTACGTATTCTAGGAAAAGATGGAAATAGTGTCTATAGGTACACAGGTCTTTTTGTGTTTACTAACTAATACATAAGTATTTGTTATGTATTGAATGTCTACAGACAATTTTTTTTATAAATTTTTGTGCGTCATGTATCTCTGGCGTTTCTTAGCTAGGTTTTGGAAGAAATAATATTAATTTGTTTGATCAATAAGAACAGGATCGTCATAAAATATGTCGTTTGTGGAGTTGACTTAATTGGATCTAAAATTACTTTTTGGAAATGCAGCTGAATACAAATATTTTAAATAAAGTGACCTCCACAACCCAGTTTCTACTGGCAATCGGCCATCATAACACCTTCGTTTTAATCGATAAAATAGTTCAAAGTCCATGTTTACGTTTGTGAATCATTATTCATAACATAGCGCATGGAAAGATGCTCACGTAACAAATTAAATATTGATCCGTAAATACTCAGATCTTGCGCTTGTGCAATTAGGGAAATTAACTGTTTAAACTCATAAAATATTTAGATTTACCTTGAAAAGCTCGTGTCTAGTTGTAAAAGCCGCTCGGATTAATCTTCAAGCTAAACCGCACTTGCCTTGGTAGTTCTGTGGATAGGTGACCACCAATTACATACCAAGTTTCTTCCGTGACACGGAAAGCACGTTAATCACGTAAGCCACTTGTAGATAATTGACAGGAATTCAATGACTCCAAGTCTGACAACCAGTCTTACAAAGGATTATCATAATACCAGTACTAAGTGGGTTGTGGAGTTCAGATAGAAAGAAAGAAAGAAAATAAATTTATTTGACACACGCCACAAGTTCACACAACAAAAAATATAAAAATTAAACTAAAAACTAAACAGAAAAATAATAATATTGTGTGTCTCGCGGCTGCGCCAAATAGGCCCAATTCAGCATAATTATTGTCGAGCAGCTAGTGCCCGACGCTGGTTTTCAACTGGACCTGAGTAAGTGATGTGACGGACGTTAAACAGTTTTTGTATTTTATGTACTAATTAGGTAGGTAAGTGTATGTATAGGTGATTGTGTAGTTGTGTGTTTTGTATACAAATAAGAAATATTTAGTAATAAAAAAAAATAGAAATAAACGAGAATAGGTGCGAGATAAAACAAGAAAACTATCATTTAGATAGGCGGTCACTTCATGTAAAATATTGGTATTCAGCTATCCGGTTAGACTGGAAGCCGATCCCTACATGATGTAACGAAAGGGCTGATTGTTTACTTACTAGTCTCTTTTTTTACATTGTTTTAAGATATTATATTTTTTTTCCTAAGATTCTTATTTTGTTATTCGTTTCAGGGCCACTATTGTAGGATTAGTTCTTGCAGCAATATCTTCAACAATGTATCTGGAATACGACAACACAGATTCTAGACGTAAGTGTACCTAACCTATTTTAACACACCATCACGTCTGTAAACCCCAAAGGGTTAAGCAGAGGTGTACATTTCGCTTGTTATATTTAAGAGCGTATGCTACCTCAGATTAGCAACCCTATTTGTGGTAGTTCAAACTTCGCTTGTAATACTGTTAGAATAAAGTTCTAATCAGCTTGCACTACAAAGCGGTTGTTACGTCTTTCGCTGCGGCCGAATAGTGCGAAATTAGTGGTATTTTGCGATTTACAAAAAAACTATTGATTGGACTAAAAAAGTAAAACACTATGACTTTAGTTTGTTGCTTGTAGAATTATTTGGCAAAAAAATCAGAACGATGACATGTATTTTAGTATGGTTTTTACTCGTTAAAAGAAATTTTTAGAGGTATCTTCGCGATTTTTTTCTATCGAGCAAAGTTAGTTGTATTATGTTTTCACAACACTATGGCACTAGCATATATCCTGAAGAATATCATATATTTTTCTGATGTTGATTACTGCAGTGAATCATATAAATAATAAATAAATAAAATTCATTTAATTCAGATAACTTGATCCATACAGGTAGAAGAAAATTAACATAGAAACAGGTTTCAAAATAAAAATTAATTACAATTAAAATCAAAATAATAGGAACAACAGGTCAAAATAAGATTAAAATACACATTCATTAAAAATTAAAACATTCAAAATAAAATTAGATAAATTAAAAATAAAATTAAAACATTCAAACTAAAATTAGATAAAATTAAAATAAAACATTCAAATTAAAATAAATTAAAACATTCAAATTAAAATAAATTAAAACATTCAAATTACCCGTCTAATAAATGACACCCACGTCGGAGAAGAGATCCTATCCGCTACAGTCATCAGGATTCTGTTACAGCTGCCACGCATTCTGCAGATCAGGGAAACAGTTTTCTTGCGAATGACGGCATGAAAGCCATCAGTTCGATACAGTGCGAACATCCCCGATGCACTACAGAAGCGAGGCAGCCCCAACATCATCCTGAAGATGTTGTTATACTGGACGCGCAGGACATTCAGCGATCTTTTGGTGTGCTTGACCCACAGATTTCCAGTATAAAAGCTTTGACAATACGCTTTGAACAACGTTATTTTTACTTGCTCAGAGCAGCGGATATACTTTTACGCATTATAAAACTCGCGTTTGAGGTACCATACGCTCTGAAGCCCCATGTTATATGGGGAGAATCTATTGCTATAAACCGGGCACGAATCCGGATTCCGTGGCTACCTCTTATAACGCTTTATCCAATCTAAGAATCGAAATCAGGTTCTCATGCTCTAGAGTCGCACTTGTAACCCCACTAGATCAACAATGACCAATGCATACTAGATAAACAAAATTAGCATGTAATAATATTAGTGTAATTATCTAATGACTTATATCGCACCGTCGCACGATTATTGAAGAGTAAATATAAGAACACTTTTTATAATAATTTATGGTAATTACAGTACTTGTATTGATCTAGAATATTAATTGTTATAGTCACAGAAGTTTACTTTATTTATTTAAAGATACTTGTTATTACCACTTCCTTGTGCATATATTTTGCATAAGTATTAACAGTCTAACAGCTCTTATTTATATACCACAAGTTTTTTTTTGCCTCGTGCAGCTCTCAGTTTGATTTTTAATATCCTGTGCAAGGCACCTTTTCATTCTTTCATGACAAATTCCAACTCCGTTACTGAGAAATTGCCAATGGAAAAACCGAATTAACCATATAATTACGCATAATACTTCGACACGTATAATTAAGGATTCATAAATATTTCAATTAGACCATTACAGACACTTTTAAATGTCAGAAAAACAAAAAAAAAGCGAAGTTACAGTCACATTGACAAGGCATAATGGCTTGTGTAGGTACTGTAGTAGTCCATTCCATAGATTAGTTCTTTATGGAGGAGGAATAAGCAAGAAACTCCATGAACACTCTTCAAAAATCTTTTTATTTTATCTTTCAGTTCGAAGAGTAGCTTACTCCTTCAGTCTCAAGAGGAACTGGTCCTCTTTCGTCAAGATATCTGATGATGAGATACCAGTCCTCAGCTTTACTAAGACCGTGGTGCTAAGCTTTACCACCTGTGTGCATGTGTTTGTGTTCATTGTGGCTGGCTCTATGAGTAATGCACGCGATTATGATCAAGTAAGTAATTTATTTTCGTTTTGCCTATTGTGTCCCACTGCTGGGCTTCGGCCTTCCCCATTCGTTTCTATCTGTCCCGGTGCTGTGACTTCTCTGACCAATCAGTCAGGATCTAGTACAAATTGCAGTGATAGGATAGCATAATAATTAGCCTATAATGTGCCCACTGTTGGGAGACAGACCTCATCTCTGTGAGAGGGAATTGGCTGTAAACCACCACGCAGGCCTAATGCGGGTTGGTAGATTGTCACATGTATCCGAGTTTTTGGTTCACTAACATAATATTTGTAAACCAGATAATATGGTTGAATGTAAGAAACCTAACACCATACTCTGTACAACTACATTCTTACAAACATATCTAATTATTTTTTATTTTTTTTTATTTTACAGCTAATAAGCGTAAAAAACAGTACACTAGGGAACACATTCCAGCACTTAGACCTGCCCGCAGTGGAGAACTTCTTCGTTATATCAGGACTGCTCCTCATGAAAGGTCTCATGGAGAAGAAGAAAAACCCCGTTATAACTTTGATACAACGTTATGTCAGGTAAATATTATTTTTGTATCTAATATAATCTTTAATTTTTGTATTATTCATTTTTAAATACTTACTTAATACAAAAAAAATTTTTGGATCTTCTTTCCGCGATTTCAATAATTGATAGTGGTCTCATTAATAAATGTGTACGTACAACTTGATGCTATGCATTACACCCTGTAATGTAACTCCACCTGTGAACTGTGTGTGTGGGATTTTTCTTTCCTTGATTTTACTAGGTTTTTTTACACTCATATGTTGACAACCATTCTTTTTCTTTCCAGATTAATAGGTGCCTTCGCGTTCCTAATATTCTATACGATAGCAGTGTCAGAATATGTCGGTGATGGTCCGCTGTGGAAACGCATCATCGGCAGAGAACAGAAGGCGTGTGCCAAGACCTGGCTGGTTGGTCTACTCATGCTGGGCAACTATGTCGATAGTGATAATATTGTAAGTGGTTCCTTCTTTGTTTATCTTGATAAGGTCTAGTTGGAAATTAGCAGTTTTTTTGGGCCAGCGAACATATTTTAATTCTCTTAATGCATATCTTACTATTATTTATTATCTTACTACCTACTATTGCAACAATCGTTTTCAATAGCGGAGTCCGAGTTTTCATTTTGACAACAATCGTTGCCAGAAGCCAGTCAGTAGTTATATGTTAAAACAGAATGTTTGTTATTCCTAAACGCAAAACGACTTTTAATTGAATTGGATTTAATTTGTATCCTAGTAGTACGATACCGTGGGACAACCGAACTACAAGCAGGCAAATAAGCGGGCGTATTTAATACCATAATTACGTTGCAGTTTTACAATAAAAGTAAAAAACACGTTGTGTTAAACTTCATTTCTATCAAAATTTCATCAATAACCTTCACACAGTCACTCATTTCTTTGTTCATCACAATTGCAGTGCCAGCAAGTATCCTGGTACATACCAGCGGACTACCACCTGGCTGTCATGGGAACTGCTCTATTCTGTCTCTGGCAATGGAACAGCCGTATCGGCAAGATTGTCACCACCATCGCTGTCATCTTCTCGGTGGTCATCACCGGTATCACCACTTACATGAAAGGATTAAATGGGATCCTGCTTTACGATGTTGAGTGAGTATTTTTCGCTGATATTTTTGGTCTGATTCGGATTGAATTGCATGGTTGCAATATTTGAAGCTTGTATTTTTAGACAAACGTTTCGGCGAACAAGACTAAGTGTAAATTGACAAGGAGGTCTATATTGGCCGCTTTAGCAAATCGTCATAATTATGTCCTATTTTTTTTGTTAGTTTGCACTTTCCCACACCTCCACAAAGGCTACAACGATGGCATGAAACCTTTCATACGAGAACCACGCCACCAAAAACCACGAAAGGCAGATAAAAAGCTTTAGTTGACGAAAAGCTAGAAAAGAAAAATAAAAACATTTCAGTTGTTTTCATATTTTGCATCAAAGTGTTATACAAACTCAATAACGGCTTACCATCGCGTGAAAGCTTATAAAAATCCAATTTCTCTTGATTGACGTTTTTACACGAAATTATTATTTTGATGAAATTTTGACTGAAAAGCTTTATGAATGAATTTCTTGGAATATGTTTTAGAGATGTACATATTATTATTATTATTATACATATATTTTACATTTCCTGGAAATGTACTCGTACTGAAAACATGAAATATTAATGTTTTAGTATCTACAACAAGAGACTTTTCGCTCCTTTACTCAGAGCACTACACTACATTTCGGCTATAAGAACTTCACAATTTACCTAAAAGACTTATAGCATTATGTTTTCGATTATTATAAAAGTACAGGATATTTGCGAGATTATAAAACATTTATGTTCTATCTATATTCAACAAAATGTAATTTTTTTTTGTCTAAACATGCAACGGTAGAATGAAATTGTTGCTACTTAAATTAATATTGTTTTTTTTTATTGTAGTAGAGAAAATGAACAATATCATCGAGAAAACCTTGCAATATTAAAATATGTATTTTTTTAAGAACAAGTTCCACTACCTTCTATCTCTATTTATCTTAGCGAGCCTTTACTATATCTCAATCATCACATTTTCAGAAAGCTGATCAATGTCAGGGACAACGAAGTCTACACCGAAACCTACATGAAGAGTCATCACAGGGCTGGTTCTTACTTCCTCGGCATGGCTATGGGGTACATCATCACGGTGTACCGACCTACTAAGTACAGAGGAGTTATTTCTAAGGTGAGAAGATTTGCTAGTTAATTCATTATTATTATCATTCTCTACCTTTTTTACACGACTGCCCCAAAAAAAAGAGTGTTATTACAATTCGTCTTGAGTCAGCAGCAGCACATTGTTTTTTCTATACTTCTCTATTAATTTTCGTTATTTTACTACCATCTAGTAACACAATTTGTTACTTAATAATTATACATGCAAATGCACACGTTTTTCCCTACAGGGGTAAGCAAGAACCATTGAACACTTCGATCTTTACATACTCCTTTAGCTTCGAAATTTCCTCTTCATTTATTTCAAAATTAATTTCTCTTAAAACAAAAGACGACTGCTGTGTGAAACGATTTTACGTAAAATGCAAGTGTTCCATATGCAACAGCAAATAATTACGTGTCACGATTGTAACTGGAATATGAAAAGTTCATTTTTACGCAGTCACGTTGCATTTTAATTACTCTGAAGTCTTACCTTCTTCAGTTTGTAATTTTGTTAATCTGGTTTTTTTTTCCACTGATTTATTATTATCTAGGTCTTAATCTACAGTTTTCTTGCATTTCAGGAATGCTCCTACATAGGCCTTGCAGCTGCATTCTGGCTAGGTCTCAAAGTATTAACAGCGGCCCCAGCGTGGTGCCTTGGTGAATACAATGCTTGGAACGCAGCCGTATATGCGGCCCTCAACAGAAACTTATGGGCGTTGGCAACCTGTATTTGTATTGGAATCACAGAATATGGGGATGTTCGTAAGTAATATTTTTTATTTATTTTTTTATAGAAATGCTAATAACTAAGATCGGTGAGTTTATCAAAGGCTTCGTTTGGTGCAAAAAGGAATGAGCTTCCTCATTACGTGCATTTCAGATATTTATTACAGGTTTCCTAGTGATGCTTTATTTCATTGTAAGTTTGTTAAGCAACAAATTGAAAAGTACGTATGAATGGCAAAATGGTCTACTAAGCACGTTAAGCTGTTGATTCATAGCTGGTAAATACTAGACAGATGATGACCTACTTTCATTCTTTCTCTAGGTGGAAACAGGAAACTGAAACAAAGTAAACGCTACATGCGTTTACAGTTACTGAGTTTAAGATTAGTTCCCCGTTCTTAATAATACAGTTATTTGCTTCTCGGGTGGGGAATTCAGCCAGGAAACTATGTCGGAACAGTTAATAGTAGCTAAGTTAAGAATGGATAGCTATCCGCTTGAATAATTATAATACCCGAGCTAAGTTTATATTCTGACGGATATTAGACCGCAGTCTTGTGGTATATAAATATGATATGGAAATCCATAAGAATCGTACATACTGGTTATATAGATAAATACATAAAAAAGTAAAGTGATACCCAAGGAGTTGGACAGAGGTGTAATTTGCAGTGTTTTTTTCAGGGTTTCTGATTCCCATTGTAAAAAAATATTCTTAATGATGAATCCAATTAGGTCATACATCCAGACACCCAAATACACACTGTAAAATATTTTAATCATTAAAATTGAAAGCAAACAGACGATAAAATAAATAATTAATATATTATGGATCCACCATTGAAAAGAAATCTTTTCCAGAAGCAATTTAATTATTTTTAATTGGGAGCGCACAAAGAAAGTTTGAGGAATGAAAACTGATTTCGTGTAGCTGGAAAAATATTAAATTAATCCTGATTTAAAGCATACATTAAAATATTTACACGAGGAATTGGAATATGTTTAATATTATACGTATTCATCATTTTCGGTGTTTCTCAACGATTTTAAATTGATATTGCTGTGGAAGCGAATTCTGTTAATGACCTGCTGTGCAAATAAGCGGTCTTGTCTACTATCAGTAATATGTCAGTACTTATGTGAAATATACATTATTATATAGGTACATTCATCACCGATTGATGCAGTGGTTTAGTATAATTATTAGCTTTCTTGCGGATTGGATTTATACGCTAATCAAATGCGGAATATGGAAATGTCAACATCTGGTAGGCACATTGATTTTGATCTGGCAATGGTTCTTAGAAGATTAAATATAAGCTTAGATATTGATATCTATCAGTAGTCCAAATTAATATCTCACTTTAAGAAAAATAGGCAATTGTAGGTATAGTAGAACTAACCGACAGATCGAAAGAAACAGGTCGTCACAGTTGTACCCATAGAAATATTCAAATTGTAAAATAGCTGTGTACAGTCACCTGCAAAATTGCATGGATACTTTTAGTCTTTATTACTTGTGAATAGAGTTCAGAACTGTCCATGCATTTTTGCAGGTGACTGTACCTGTTTCGGTTTACAATAAAGTATCTACATACCTAATTATATTCGAATCATTGGTCTACTAGACCCACTCGAACTATACCCGAGGTATCTTTCTACCCCGTCGGGGCTGTGGCTTGTCAAAAGGATAACGCGGCTCCGACACAAGGGCGAAGAAGGAACATGGGTTTGGTTTTTAGTCAGTAGAAGTCTGACACTCCCCTTCACTCTGCCCAAGAGCGCGGGGGGTTATTCGATGATTTTCCACCCACAAAAAAAAAAAGGTATCTTTCTACCAAATCACATTTTAACTTGGTCGACGGGCCGCTTGGGTCCACTAGCAAGCGGGTCTAGTTGACCAAAGACTCATTCTAGTCAAAAACAGGTAGGTTTTCCACCATTGAAAAACCACCACGAAGCTTTTGATAAACAAACCAACTTCTTATTAATAGAAATAGGACATAAATCATTTGACCCAGCGAAATATGAAAACAAAGTAAGTACCAGGAAATGAGTTGCTAGCTATCCTTTTAATCCCTTTAACTAAATATACTCGTTCTAGGGGCATGTTGTACATTGCTACTTTTTTCTAATTTCCCGGGAGGACCCTTAGTTTTCCCCGTCAAAATACCGGTATTATATTTTCATATGAGTTCCAAGATATGGCTGTTACTGTTTCATCAAAATCTACTTTGTCTGTGTTGAAATGTTCTTTGGGAATATTATTGTCGATTTTTTTCTTTCATGCCCTTTTCAAAGAAAGAAAAAGTATTTATTAGTCTCACACAGGACAAGTGTTGTGGGAGAAACATTCGTCATCAGTCTAGCCTTTTACCAACTATGTTGGAATGGTTTCCAGTCCAAACGGGTGCAGCTGAATACCATTAGGCGACTGCCTACCTGATCCTCACAGTTAGAACTGAGTTATCCTCCCGCCCGCTAGTAAATCTCCAGGAGATTTAAAACAATGGCTTTTTAATTGTGTCTGTAGTAAGGCGTATGAGCTCTTAAACGATAAATCCTTTCAACTTTATTTAAAATGTCACTTACGGGATATCTTCCGTGATTTTTATTTGTTTGTTTTGTTTTAAATATAGTTATGAGCCGTGAAAGCTTAAAACAGTCCTTTCAACTTTTTTTAAAATCTCACAGACTTTCAGACTTTCGGGCCACTGAATACCTATGTGTGTGTGGTGTGTGTTTATGTGGAAGATACGACATACAAACAAAAAAATATAACATACATCTAACAAGACACTAGGCCATCAATACAAAACAGGAACCCTTTGTCCCAGACCTGCTTTACGCTTATGTTATCTCTTTGTTAGATTTATCTCAAAAGATCCTTTCAACTAGTTACAATGTGACTAAAAAAACAGTGCAATAAAACCAGACTGACCTATTTATATAAAAAAATGGTGTCACGTAAAAACTACAATAAAGAAATGACCGAGTTTCAACTGTTTGGGTAGTCTGGCTAAGATACTGATAATTAATTGATGTCAGAGAGAGATTAACGGCTTTGGAAGGAAAACGAGTTTTTTTTTTCGATTATTTAAATTAAGTACAGAAATAACTTAACATTGCGCCTGTAATCCCTGGTTAAGACAGAGTTATGTTTGAGTCCCTTGTAATAGGAAATAACCTATTGTTATCAACTGGGCACAAGCCTAGAAACCGAGTTTTTTAGGTATCGTCCAAACTCCATCAACATAATGGAATTTTCGGCATCCAGGAAGATTTTAAATTTCCTGATAATTCTGATATTATTACGCAGAAACGCTTTGCGATCTGAGAATCGAACTCAGAATCCCGCACTCAGCAGTAGCGTCTGCGAAATCACGAAGCATTTATTTTACTATTAAAAAAAAAAAAAAAACATCAAATGCTAATACATGTCATTGTATTTCTGACATAATTATGTCCTCTTGTTTCAAGAGTACATTAAACTTGTAAAACCAAATTGTTTCTAATTTAATTTCTAAAATTTCAGAAAACCTAAGGAACATCATGTCCTGGCCGGTATTCACAATAATCAGCCGGCTAGCGTACGGGGTCTACATAACACACTCGCTTCTACTCGAACGATTCCTTTTCTCGCAGAGGAATCCGATGCAATACGACATGGTGAACTTGGTACGTATTTATGATTTCCTAGTACCGTGGAGTACAGAAGGGTGAAAACAGGTAGGTACACACAAAATTAAATGGCTGCATGAGAAGCGTGTCTTTTTGTTCGTGCTTTTCGCTTATCGTACGAAGTCAATCTCCTCTAACTCATGTTGTACTAGTACTTAAAATTTCACTCTTAGTTTCAGTACTTTTCTTTGACGCATTTTATTTATTTAGAGGTTTAATTTTGATTTCATAGTAGGAAGTTGTAGTTAAAAATACTGGTATTCAGCTGCAGCCGGTTAAACTGGAAGCCGACACCACTACAGAACCTAGTAAAAACCAAAGCAAAAGATTCTAAGTCTAAATACTACACGAAATAAAAGAAAACAGCACAAATCTTCCTCCAAACACACATTAATACTTATGCTTCTAGCTCCACAAACAATCTGACCACAGCACACTACAGCTTCAACATACTAAACTTCTTAATTGAATTTCAGATACTAAACGGTATTGGAATACTCATATCGTCGGCACTACTGGCGGTACTACTATGGTTGTTCGTGGAGACCCCGCTCAGCAACTTGGCTAATCTCGTTCTAAACCCTGTGTGAGTACTGAGCGTGTTGGTTAAATATTATTACTAATATTGTGAGAGGGAGCGGAATATATGGATGGAAAATGGTAATATAGATGTTTCCTGACTAAAAGAAATATGCATCTGACTAATCCGCCTGTTAGATTATCGAAAATTATTGGATTCGGGTTTTTTGTTTTATCAAATTAATAAATATTGACGAAAATAAAACGTGTCAAAGACGGCACACGACTTTTCCAAGCACTATCTTCTTCAATTTTTGTTTATGATAAAAAAAAAACTGTCCAATATTTTTTGGAAATCTATCTGACGGACTAATTAGATTTTTTTTTGTCAACTACCTTATTGATACCGAATAAGGGGTTAGTTACATTTCTTTGTAAAACAATGAGCTTACTAGAAGTGTTATGAATATGATTCAAATGCTCTTCATGCAGCGTGTCACCTATCTACATACAAATCGAGGTCAGGGTATACTGAATAATATAGCCTGATCTGTAGCCGTGTGCCACACCCATAAATATGTTGTGTATTTTTGATAAATGCGGAATACAATTTTATTGTCAGTTAAAAATATTGAAGGTCTTACAGTCAAATTATTTGAAAGACAAAACCAATTTGTTTCTTTATGTTGTGAAAAAAAAATCTAAATAAAATAAACAATCATGAATTACGTCACTATTGCTTATTTTACTGATACTATTTGTTTTCATTTCAATTCATTTCTAAACATGTACCAAAGTCGAAAACGAACCCCTCCGTTGCCCACTTCACTACATTCAAACATCTTGAACAAATAAAATAACTAGCAAAAGCGAACAAGCAACATACATGATTTTATTTCAACTTTAAACAAACTGTTTCCTTTACCTTTTCAGAAAGAAGCAAACGTCGAATGGAATTGAAAACAAAAAGGAAATCAACGGGACTAAGATTACAGACTTGAAAAACACAAAGACATTGTGATACAAGAAGATTTCTTTGATCTTGTTAATGAGGAAGACCTTGTTTTCTATGTAGATTTTACTGTCGAAGACGATGCTCTCTAAGTTATAAAAAATTACGAAAAGATTAAGGATAAAACTAGTGTTATTTTAGCTGTATTATTGTGATATGAATACAAATAGGCGACCGAAAGTCTGGTGTAATCTTAAGTGCCAATATTCAGGCTTGATTTTTTTAGGATAAGGAAGAATAAATTGCTTTTTTTACTACGTATTTATTGGGATTTTCTTTGTGTTTATAGAATGTAAGGAAAATAAAGATATCGGATAGCGAAGTGAAGACGACATAAAGGAGTTTTTGCGCCTGCCAAAATTTTGGTAGCAATTAATGTGTTACTTGCTATATGAATTTCGACAGGACAAATTTAAAAGGCGCCTGACTAAAATTGTGCACAATAAATATTACCCAATATTTTAAATTGTTTATAGCTAACAACCGCTGCCGGTTGTTTCATCACACATCAACATGTTTAGCACAAATAAATAGGTTTTGATAACATCATTTTGTAAAGTATCTGTAATTACTTTTGGCAGTATTAAAACAGCTTACATTCTCCCTACTGGGTATCATAAGGAAGTGAATCATACTTGTAATCCTACTGCAAATAACGTTATGTTACACGAACGATTGACTAACAAACTGTAACATAACTCAACCGCTGCTGAAACTTTTAAGCCCACTACGATCCTAATTTATGTGGCTTCAATGAACGTTAGCTACACTTAGATGTATAGGAAGTATTATGGACTTAAATGTTGCCCTAGTTTCTAAAACACACATCATTTGAGAGAACATACATTAAAAATTTAAGGAAAGAGATTTGCAACTCGAGAATTTAAATCGATGCTTTGTTTAATTCAAAACGATTCACATTTCCTGTATCTTTTGTGTCATGTACATTAAAGGAAAGATGAGCATCAACACTCTCAAAAGATTAAGATTCTATGAAATTCTCGGCAAAGAACAAGCAACCCCTTTCACGCCCGTACCGTGGCTGTCGTAAAACACGATTGGAGGATTATGTCTAAAGGATGAGTACCATAGCCGGGTTGCTGTTTGCAAATAACAACAAACTGCAAACACCGTTCCAGGAAGCTTAGTAATTATTGCAGTGTCTCCTTTGGCCATTTCCATTTTCTTGACATTCATCTTCATTCAGAGTCTTAGTTGGTGAATAATTTTAGACCGGCCAACTAAGTTCTAAGTTACCTAATGTTAATAACAAAAGCGACTGCCTCGTTGGTCTAGTGGTTGCGAGCGCGACTGCTGAACATGAAGTCCTAGTTTGATTCCTGGGACGGGCAAAGTGTTATTTTGATTTTTCATCAGGAATTTCTTAGTAGCAGCCACGGAGTCTGCATTTGTTCTCGGATGATGGCAATAGGGTCGCCTTCTATTACATGTGGGTATATTTTTTATGCCTAGCCTTTCAAGTTCAACGATTACAAAGCGTGTAGTTATGTTCAGTCTGAATTTGTGAACAATTTTAGACCGACCAACTGATCCGTAAGTTACGAAAAGTAAAAGGTTGAATTTCCCAAATGACTTATTTTTTTGTCTTCGGTGAAATTAGTATTTGAAAAAAGGAATATTGTTCTGAATCATTTTTTTTAGTATTCAATAGATAGTTATTGCGTTGTGGCAAAAATATAATTTACCTAGGACTATTACAAAGGTAGAAAATATATACATAAACCTCTATTTTTTTCAAATCGGTGCTGTCCCTCTACTTTTTTTACAAACAAAAAGCTTAATACACTAATAAAAATAAGTAAGTTAAGGATATAACTTATTCTATTTCATAGAATATTAGTTATATTATTAATATATAACATATTTTATTACATAATTAACGATTATTATTACTGAGAGGCACAAACGTACTTGTCCTGCGAAATGTTCTCATATCGCTGGACAAAAGTAATTTAAACCTAACTTTACATCGACGAGTCCGACAGCGTCCCCACCCCAATTTTATTTCTCTCGTTAGTGTGTGCTAGTGCGCAGTCAAGACGGACGTGTGTCAAATCGCTGCATATTCCCGCCAATAACGTAAGTACGCCATTTCAGTTGCTCCCGGACAATTATTTTATATTATCGGTGGTTGCATTTTTCTAGTGTAATGAGTAGTTTCATTATTGTTGTTTGGTTCTAACAGAGGTAGTAAGTGAATTAGCTTCATTGACTGTTATTGAATTTATCCTAGATATTATGCATTTTTTCTAATTTTCTAAAAATTGTGTTATTTCTCACGTCGCTGTTTTCATATCGCTGTAATCGGTGGTCTTTATTACCACCGATGTGATAATTTACACCGAAATGATGAGAAAAAATCAATCGGTGTCTTATATCTAATATCGGTGTTTTGATTCATGATCAACGCACAGTTTTGTAACATCGGTGGATTGCTTTATCATATCGGTAGATATTTTATCATCTCGGTGAGTCGTTTTATCATATCGGTAGATCCCGTGTCATTTCGTTAAGTATACAAAGAAACAATGGAACATACATACATACATCCAAACACATACATTATATACATACATATACACCGTTAAATTTCGGTCGTTTTAATCCCATGGCTGGTCGGTCTGAACACTATCGATTTGTAGCGATAAAATAAAATCAAAAAATAAAGTACCTTTTTTTTAAACTCGTATTAGGATAGATTATCATATCGCTGGATATGTACATCATTTCGGTGGATAAACTTATCATATCGGTTTACAGAAAAATAATCGGTGCCGGTTTATCATATCGGTGGAAACCAGAATTCAAACTGAATTTTCTCTTTATTCTTAAATGTTACGTTGATGATATTAAATTTGGGGATATTTGATATCCTAAAGATTACATAAAACCTGAAAAATATAAAAAAATAACATAAATGAAAAAGTTCACCGATATGATAAAAAAAATGGCATTTGTTGAAATTCACCCAAAAACAAAATTCAAAGCTACCAAAATAGATCAAGTAATAAAAATAAAAATCACGTAAACCCAATAAGTAATCCTCAACATGTAACGCAATAACTGGTAGACACTCCGCGAATCGTTGTGTTTTATAATACGCGGAAGGAGATATTATTGCCATCATCCCCCTTTACCATGGCAACGCGCCCATCTTCCTTTTTGTATCCATGTGAAGCTAATTTCATCCACACACAAGCGATATCACAATGTTTATTCAGTCATGATGACTGCTGCTGAAGCCTGACAAATGTTTATATAGAATTCAATTCACCCTGATTCAATTTCCACGGCTGTTATTGGATTTAAAGGTAGGTAGGTAAAGGTAGGTAGGTAGGTACCTGGGGATATTAATCTTGTCACGAATGTTCCGATTACTAGAATTCAATACGAGTTTTATCGGTGTCATTGGTGTCGGGTGTCTTAAGTATTATTTGTTTTGATAACAAAGGAATGGAGAAGATGGATTGTCGGTGGGGGATATTAATAGACTGATTTTGATTGATTTTAGATACGAATTGCTTCATTGTTCAGTGGTGGCAAGCACGACTGCTTTGCATGAAGTCTTGTTGGGTACGATGCTCAGGTGAGGCAAAGAGTTATTGCGTGACTGCTACTGAATTCATGATGAGAAACCATCAGGAATTTGTAGCAAAAGCAGCCACGAAGGTTGAATGTGTGTCTGGTTAATTAATGGCAATATGCTCGCCCCCTATTACATAGGACTTAAACATAAATGACAAAAAATGGGTGTACTAATGGGTACTTAAACTTTGGGGATGCTTTGGGCGTGGTGTTACGTTATGTTTAGATACGAATGCAGATGAAAAAGAATTTGTAGGGTCAGACTAGAAGCTTTATAAATAACTAATAATTGATTCAAAAGAAAAAAAAAAACGAACATTGTATCAATTCAGTTAGTGCAGACAACAAAAGACTACCATCAGTTACCGATACTTTCCACAATACAGTACATCAAAGCCTTTAATGACAAAACCGTGTTCCATTATCTGATTAGTTTGCAAAACATAAGCACAAGAAAACTCCACAAGTACTTTCTAGAACAATACCGAAGCATAATCTTTCTAAAGAACAAATTTAACTTGTATAGATGATGTTCTAGTTTTGTTACAACCTAAAGGAGCGCCTGGAATATGTGATTGCTTTCGCAGATTAGTTTCGAGAATTAGGTTGTTCAGAAATTATACTATGCATTGAATTTCGAGCTGATATGGATAACGATTATAGTGTTGCTGTATATCGGTTTATGGGTGGGTTATGACCCAGTATTAGTAAACTGGGGTTTTAGGGTCCCCGATTTGATCTTAACGAGGAACGTTGAGAGCTTTAGTAGATTACTTATCTGTACGTTTGGTAAGACCAAATAAAAGTCAGGTTTATTTTAATAAATAAAAATAATGTTCAATTATTTTGTAGGTTAAGTTGGGCGCCATTAATATTTGACTTCGTAGTTTTGTTGGACGCCATTACTACTTATTTATGCGTAGTCATCATTTTCCTGCTCTTATTCTAATTAATTAGGGATTGCCGCAGTATGTATTCTTATTTCATACTTCTCTATTAGTGGTTACTACATTTTTGTAATATTATCTTTCAAGTTTTTGATCGTCCCATATATACTCTTTCAGTCATCCACATCTCATATTAAAAACTTATGTTTTGGCAGTTTTCTTATTTTTCTGGACCACATTATTTCGTTATTACACAAAAACATTTCCTAATAGTTTTACCTAAATCTGTAGTATGTTGATTTTACTCTATAATATTCACTGCCCTAATAGTGTCCCAATGTAGACTATCCTAATGAGCTTTCCCAGGAGCCCTGCCATAATCAACGCGCTTGACTGGCTGATTGAATTGCATTATGTTATTAGTTACTAAGAGGACGATACGACATTTTAATATAGGTACTCCAGGGTTGAAAATTTGTGAGCAAATCAAGGTATATTGGTCGCCAACTTTGAGTTTTAATTTAACATAACATTTTTTAAGCCTGTAGACTCTGAAGGACATAATTTGTAGTAGCAGGCTGAAATCCTGACTCCGTGGCTACAACAGAAAAAAATCTGATGAGTAAACCAATAACAATTTGCCCAATCTGAGAATCACAACAAGGACCTTATACCCAGCAATTGTGACTGCTACCACTAGACCACCCAGAATAAACACAATAACGATCACAATATCGATAATATGATCTGTCTGATAAATAAACTCAATAACAATTAGTTACAAACTTGGGAATTGAACCCAAGGCTTCATCCTCAGATAGACCAACTAGAATCCTAAGACTGTTATTTATTAAACGCCTTCAAACCAATGCGTTAGAAGTAATTATTTTCGTAGATTTGCTAGAACTAATTTGCCTCTAACGAGAGCTTGAACTATGGAGGTAATCGTCATCATTAATCTTCATGTTAATTACCATTTCCATCAGCTGTGTTCCCGCGAGTTTCCAAATACTGTGTAATCAGTCTATAAATGTTTCTAGTGCTGGAACACCAGACCTCCTCTACGTGAGAGAGGGGGCTGATCAACTAAGCGAGATAATACACAAATTCACGACTTTTCCCTTGGAAGTAGGCAGAAACCACAGAACGCCACCTTACTGCTACGATCCTTACAAACTCCTATTGCCTCGCCTACGCTCATATATCAGCAGGGCTATTGCGAATCTTTTTAAATGTCAGTGGCTATCAGTGACTATATAGTGTCCATCAAATGACTGTCAAATGGTTAGTTTAGTTTATCAAACCATAACCATTTGACATTTGATCGATGGACACTATGATAGCCACTGATATTTAAAATGATACGCAATACTTAGCTCTGCTGGTCATATGCATGAATGGTGGTTCCGAGTACCACTGACTTTCTGAAGGACCCCAGTGTCTATAATACTAGAAATGGGGCCTGGTTCTGGTCTGGTTTCAGGCTAGCTAGAGTATACTAATCTGGTATTGAAGTACTGTTTAATATGTTACAATACCTTCCCACATTCTACAATTGAATGAGACGTAAATGATTTTGATTTAAAAGAGCATGGAGTTCCTGGCCCTTTCTTCTCTCTAGAGCCTTTTACCCTTTGGAATGGGTGACTGCAGTACTCTTGCAAGTTATTATGCCTTGTGATTGTAGCTTCACTTTCTTTATTTTTATGACATTCAAAAGTGCCTGTAATGGTCTAGTTAAAATAAATGCTGCTTTTGCTTTTATCATAATCTTCAACTAAATGTAATTTGTAATTCCTATTCCAGAATTCCTCAAAACAAATGAATACAGAACATCCACGTTCATTTCACGTCATATCTGTAGATAAAGCCGCGCACACTGTAGATAAAGCCGCGCATACACAGTCTCTTTGTCACGCTGACGAGATTTGTCACGCCGCAGATGAGAAATGTCACGTCACGCTATTGGAATATTCAGACGTTGCTAATTAAAGCTCATGAAGACACGGACTAATTAACTGTTCCGAGGTTTGTTTAAGGAGTATTTTGTATGTGGTAAGGATTAAATTTAGTGGAAGAGTTCTTTTAAAGATTTGAGTCTGGAACGGAATGGAGACCGCATCATAAGCTTATCTACATAGTTTCATCATTGATGGGATGTTCGTTCCTTACAATAACGGGCTTACAAGTATCATATTTATCATGAAACTTCAGTATTGGAACATTTTGGTGTTTGGTTTTATGGTTTGTTTGGTAAAATACTGGTATTCCGGTTAGACTGGAAGCCGACCCCAATATAGTTAGGAAAAGGCTAGGCAGATGATGAGTCCTACGTCTTGCAAAGAATACGTCGAGTTTCCCGTAAGCACTGTATTATCATAAAATTTATATAATCACGTTCTCAAAAACATCTCTTACAAATTCAATAAAAGCAGTAATATTGCCATTTACGGGGGCGAAAAATCGATCAAGCTAGATCTCATAATATATATCTAGGAAATTTCATTTTCGCTATTTTCGCTAGAGCAGACCTCGGTCGCCCAACATAAAATGTTCCAAAACATTTAGATTTTTGCGCTTTATTTGAACTTAACCTGTCATAGACGAAATAAAGATACGTTGTATGTTAACGAGCTTGAGGCTTTTCACGTTTATAAATGTTCTTTAGTCCTTAAAATACTATTTTAACTCATTTTCTTAGTCATCTAAGTCTTGTAGTAGTTGTTTCTTTGTGTAAGGGTTTTTTTATTGCAAGATAGTAACTTACCGAGTTTGTATTTGCTAACATTTTTCTAAAAAGCTTATGTAGGCTTATTTCTGTAAGTACATTTCAATGATAAATTATTTTATCATTGAGACTACACAACACAGCGACACATAACATCGAAGGTCGAATTTCATCTAAATTACAACGTAGCGGCAAAACCCCTAATTTGTTTCCAACAAATAATATAATTACGATGTTTCTGTTATAGGAGCCGTCATAGCAACACCCTCAATTACTCCGTTTCTAATACCAAACAATTTATGAAATAAAAACTTCTTGATTGTTCCAAAACTGTCACACATTATGAGAAACGGGATCCCCCTCATTTGTCCCATTCATCATTGTACTTTAAGCCTATCCACGAAATATGTGGGCAGAAGAACCACTCATTGAACATCTCATAATTAATGTATTAAATTCTCGTACTAACAGCATAGAAGAATACATATAATCTTTCGAGGGCACAGATTCAGGTCATTATTGGCTGCAATTCAAATCAGCAATTTTGTAAAAATAAATATCAGGACAAGTGACGGTAATCGGCTTAGTAGGCGACTCGACCGCTGGAACTCGCCCGGTCCGGTCGAGACAGGAATTTAATTTTTATTCAGATTTTTGTGTGGTGTTTCGGACTATACTTTTTTTTAAGCAAATTTTGTACAGTCAGAATGAAAAACATTAGGTTGGGGTCGTGGGGCTTTCGGGACCGGGACCACAGCCGGGACCGCGGTCAATGTAATGTGTTATGAAGTACTAGGGTATCATAAGTTAGTAGGAGATTAATATTTTCTTTAGGGCTGTCACCAAATATAGGAGTTAACAGGAGTAATGAAATGTGTTATGAAGTACTAGGGTATCATAAGTTAGTAGGAGATTAATCAATTCTTTCGGGCTGTCACCAAATATAAGAGTTAACAGGAGTAATTAAATGTGTTATGTAGTACTAGGGTATCATAAGTTAGTAGGAGATTAATCATTTCGGGCGGTTAATAATTATTAATCATTTGGTCCCGATGTACTACTCCAAATTAATTAAAATATTACCCTAGGTAGGTTTATATTATTAAAGTGAAAGTCAGGGAATTATTAGAAAGAGAAGTTTAATTTATACAATTACAACAATCAAAACATCGTCAGAACCCCCTAGTTACAGAGATATTGGGGGCCAAAGTTCAAAATTTTTCACAGCTGTTTTTTTTAGTACCTACTACTTTTCAGGTTATAACTTTACTTAAATTACCTTCATGAGCCGTTTACTATTCAAAGTAGATGAGATAAAATAATAGTAAAGTCCTATAAACTCCTAGGAGAACAGAAGTACGCAGGAGGTATTGGTATTATTATTCTTTTTTATTATTCTTATCTTTAAATCAAATCTATATTATTATTATTATGCCTTTCTAATACAGTTTACTTTTTTTTGTTGGAGATAAGAAACCAGGATAGTAAAGTCCCACAAACTAGCAGGAGGCCAGAATGGTAAATTATATAGTGGGGAAATCATCAAATGACTCCTCCCGCTCTGGGCAAAGCGGTAGGGAGTGTCAGACTTCTACTTACTAAAAACCACCCATGTTGCCAGAGGTACCGCGGTATCTCTTTTATAATACAATAACTCCTTCCTACTTTTGTTCTCCTGGTAGTTTGCCGGACGAACACAGGACACTAAACCCTATCTTTAATATGAGAGATACCGCGGTATCTCTTTTATAATACAATACCTCCTTCATAATACAATACCTCCTTCCTACTTCTGTTCTCCTGGTAGTTTGTGGGACGAACATGTGGGACGAACACAGGACACTAAACCTTATCTATATTATGTGTCTGACGGTACTTTGACTCTAAAAAAGGATTCGTCCGAAACGCCACTCGAAAATATTAATAACAGTGAAATTCCTGTCTCGACCGGATCGGGCGAGTTACAGCGGCCGAGTCGCCTACTAAGCCCGGTAATCCACTATCTCGTGCATTAAGAGTCGAAGAAGTACTTTCACTGCATACGTGAGAGTAGCTCAGGCTGAGTTTAAAATGAGTGAAAAGTAGACACTAAAGGCCTTTTTTTAGGAGTGTGCGAAATCATCAAATGATACCTCTCGCTCAATGCGGAGCGGTAGGGAGTGTCAGACTGATACTGACTAAAAACCACCCATGTTCCTTCTTAGCCCTTTGTGTCCGAGGCCGCAGTATCTCTTTCGAATATCCCACAGAGGCAGACTTGACATCCTGACAGGTGTATTTCGTTCGTCGCTCATTGAGCCAGTCTGAAATTTCGCACGCAGTGCCAACTGGACCTTCTGTCCCCAATGATTGTGTCCTAAGCCTTACTTTATTACATGCCACGTATGTTTTCTGTTACGAGCATTATTAATAGCTCTATGGGGAGCGTTATATTACTGGGTAGGCAGAATTCCAGGGACCTGTTGATTGGAGATACCATCTTTGGTGGAAAAATTGTGGTAATGAAGGCATAAGCCATGGTTTGGAGCAAGAATTTATGTTAGGGCAGAGAGAAAAAGGAGGTCATCAAATTGAATACAATTATGTTTTTCTTCAGCCACAGTTCAAGTAACCCAAAGAAGCTACTAAATACTAGTATTTTCCATAAGACCCGATGTTAGATAATAGCGAGTAGCGACCCACTGATAAAACAGGTTGTCTTACTAGTCGCGACTTTTTTCAGCAAGGCTAAAGTACCCAACGTCCTTTGAAATTGGTTATATGAAATTAAAAAAATATATATATAAAAATTCTCAGATATTAAGTGTTTTACTTTGAAAACTGTAATTTAATAAAAACCAGTTTTCTAGAAGAAAAATTAACTAGCTTTTAACTAGATAAAAACTAGCTTTTATAAAAATAAAAAGAATCTGAACGGAAGTTTTTAATAAATCGACAAAGGACGGATATTGGAAAATAACGTTTAAAAAAATAACCGTTCATAAGAAAAGTGACTCAATTTAAACTATATTTCTGAAGTACCGTTATTAATTTTATTTGCGGACTATGCTTTTACCGTTGTTTCAAAAGTCTGCAATTTTTCTCTTACAATTAAATTATCTTTTCCAGGTTTATAGAAACCTAGAAATATTCTTGATAATGTAACAAATTGCTTAGTTCTATTCGTATCAGAAATGATCCCAAAAGAACGTACTACCAAGGTAAAAGGAATTTAATGTCTTAGACAAAATCATGGTCTACCTGTGCGCCAAATTTCACCAAAACCGTTCATTCGTTCAGGCGTGAAAAGGTCACAGACAAAGTAGCTTTCTTATTTATAATGTTGGCAAGGGTTTGTCCTTGTGGCATTAATTTGTTTGACATTGAAAGTTCAGGTTGACCCTGGTTCCGGGTAACCAGGGCAACCCCTTTTTACGCCCCAGTTATAAGCAGCGGGATGTCTGTGTCTTTCAGCATTATCATCTGCCGAACAATCTGATTAGTGTTGGAGATTTTATTTATTATTTAGCAACACCAACATTAAATGTAAATCCTCATGTAAATAGTGGCAACACTATTGAATTCCCTTCCATCTGCGACACTGGTCCAATACAGACGTACAATTTTTATTCTCGTATTTTTATTGAATCTTTCCCGGCACCAACGTACCAGCGCCTCACCAGCTACCCACTATCACAAGCTTATACAATTAGTTGGAAAACCAACCTTGTTGGGAACGGGTTTCAGTCTAACCAGATGCGCCTGAATGCCGTATTTTACATGGAGCGACTGCCTAGCTGACCTCCACAACCCAGCTAGTACTGGATAATACGATACTCCTGGGTAAGACTGTTTGTCACACTTTCGGGCCACTGACAACCTGTAATGACTGTCAAAGATTTCAGCATTGTAACATAATTACCGAACCCAAAACCTAATGGTCTGCAGCAGTATTAGCGCCAACAAAACCACTGAGGCGGTTTGATTCGTTAGCTCCCCTTTTATTTGCGAAATAAAACATTACATTTTATTCTGGCTTCTAAGATACATACTCATACAATGATTCTATTTCCAGAAATTTCTGAAATTAAAATTAAAACTAAGGCTTCTGCCTACCCACAAAAGCTTGGTTATTTTCAGCACAATATTATAAACTTGATCAACATATTTTTAGCACAACACCCATCCTATCAGAGTTATCTGGCAACCAGTATCAGTTTCTATTATAATTAAATAAGATGTGGTTTGGTACAAGAGAGAGAAAACAGCGATTTTACACATTAATACAGGAGAAATATGCTTGTATGTGTGACTTACAACTGTTATGTAGAAACGCTGCAATCTTGTTCGTCAATATTACAAAATATCGCTTTAGCCACATCAAATCTAATATATATTTTGTAAAATAGCATTATGTAATCATGATAACATTTTGTAACTTGTGCTATTTGCCCACTAATACCTGCAAACATGGCTACCCAGAAAAATAACTTCGGATGAACTTTTAAGTTACCAGCCTTCAATGGGTCAGCGTAGTCGATTACAGCCTTTGTATACTCTGTAACAGAATAGATGCTTCTCATATTTCAGCAGTTGGAATGATGTAGGATAAAATTAAACATGACTACATTCCCACTTAACCCAATAATTGTACTAAAAACAAACAAAGACTGCAGAAGAAAATCGCAACGAGCTAGAATTTATAATTACCAGCTCGATGACCATCTCGAAATTGCACTTTGATGTATAATTCCGCTGAAAGCTTAACGAATATTAGCAAAGACGAGGATATTTCATGAAGAAAACCCGTAGTTTGAACTTTCAGCACGCTGCCAAGAATTTTCCTCAAACTTTTTTACTTTGAACTTATTAACCACGTACATTTTTAAGCAGTTTTACCATCATTTAAGCTCTCAAAGCAGAAACTTTTTGAGTCTTAGCAAAAGATCTTTTAAGTTCTGAAAACACTAATGCAGTTTTAGTGAAAACTTCTTAAGTTTTTTTTTTGAGAAAATAAATAAGTCGTTTTTAACTTTCTGTATTGACACTTTGAAGGCGTATTAATAAATAATTTTCGGCTTTAAGTTTATATGTAATGGTTCTTTAAAATCACTACACATTTTGTTTTTCAAAATACTTTGGACATTTTGACAGCCCCCTATACAGCATAATTCTAGAAGATTACTTTGGCCTATGGTCTTAATCACAACAGCTGACGTCGCCATTTTGTTTTTCAATAGAATTACCACAGACAATCATTTCACAAACTTCAACAGTGTGGGCTTTTGACAATGTCTGTCAAACGATAAAATACCTATTCTGCACTACCGTATTTTCACATTATCTTTACCCCATGTATAGTTTCACAATGAACTTTATTCTCATTTCTATAAGAATGTAAAATAACTGTGTTAATCCTGTATAACGTACCACTCACAGGAGCCATTTTGAAATTTGTCCATCAACTCAACGCTATAATCTCAACACTTGTACCCCACGCAAAGGGTAGCTAATTTATTAGCGCCACACCCTGTTAAATGGTGACTTATTTATTTGAAATGGGAGTGTCTCTATATTGTGTCCTGGTAATTAAATGTATATTGAGATGACTGTATATGGGAGATGGGTCGGAGATAGGTTGGCTTTTCATGAAGGCCAATTATACTGAATTTGGATGAAAATATGCCTGTATTTTTTTCTTCACGCACGTTTTCCGCTATAAAGTTGGGAGGTGACCTATATAATGCTGACATTTGGTTATTGTAACCGGCGGTAGCTCAGATATTCATAATGGAAAACCTTAATGATGCTTTACTCGATCCAGGAATGGAACCCAGGACCTCGTACTATTAGACCACAGAGGCGAGAGAATATATAATTATTATCTTGAAAAGCTGACAAATGCCTAGTTTTGTGATATTTTTTCCTTTTCAAAAGATGTTAAGGTAGATTGTCCTTTGTTTTCGAATAAAATAATAATTATGTTTTTTCCTCGATGACGACAATATTATCAAGGTTAAGGTCAAGGTTTTGAATAAGTTTCAAACCTGAAAATTAGTTTTAAAAATAATCCATCTAATGCCATTAATGTTTCTACAATGAGTATGTTTTTTTTTTATGAATATTTATAATTAATTATCAGCCGTAAAAAACTAAGATAAAAGACCTGTGTTGAAATTTTGTAGTAAAATAAAGTGTACATGCTCGCTCTCTCTATCTATTCAAGTCAACAAAAGCTTCAACACTTGATCCTCAACGTTATCAATACTAAAGAAACTCAATGACATAAAACGTCAGAAAAAACGCTGAAAAAACTCCAACGCCCTTTGCGAGCCAAAAATAATACTCGCCAAAGTAAACAGTTTTCATTTTTTTAACGAAAAAACTGCTAGAGGGGGAGCGTCACTCTTATCTCTCGAGATAAGCGTGACAGAGACCCGACGTGACAAAAAAAGTGACAAAAAAATATAGTCACGTCACAAAAATGAATCCGACATGTTTTTGGAGCTGAGTGTACTTAAATATTAATGTCACAGTGCTTTTAGCTGACTGTAGCGTGTCGTAATGTTCTTTGTTTTTTTTTCGAATTAATTAGTTTGGCACTTTTAGTTTGAATTGGGCTTCGGAGTTGGGGTAAGTGATTTCTAAAGATAGATTCTTTATATTTTGCTTTACATTAATAATATTTGTATTGACATATTTTTAAAAGCAAATGTTAAACTCTATGATTTTTTTTCATCATTTGAGAACAGAAGTGATGAAAAAAATTACACAACATTACGCCTATTGCCCGAAGGGCTAGGCAGAGGACTTTGTAGTTTGACATTAATATGACGCTTTACCTTTACGGGTAACCTTTAGAGTCCTATAAAGTAGGAGGCGAGAATTTCAGCAGTAACTGGGTACAAATGCAGACTCCAAGTCAGGTTAATGGTGGATTCCTGAAGGAATACTTTGCCTAACCAGAGAATCTTCGTGCCTAGTTACAGCAACGCCTAGAAATTCGTTATACAATAAATGGCCCCCCATCTACAGATCGACCTTGGTAAACGCAACCCGTCTAGCTAACATTATTTAATCGCATGGGGCCCACGTGATGAATTACAGCCCACTCCCACTCCTCTACAAAAAGACTTTTACTCCAGCAGTGGGAACAACATAGGCTGATAATGCCTAACCCTGTCAAAGGCCCTCAACACTGAAGCTTCGAAACTAAACTTCAAACCCGTATACCTAGATGCGTTCCAACTCTGCCCAGAAACTTACACAAACATGTATTAATTGCTGACCTATATGCTACTTTAATTAAATGTTCCGGCGTATCTCCTACCTACCTACCTAGTACCTACCGATTGTCGTGGTTTGAAGCTGACTATCAAGTATTAGAGGATGTTAGTCGGGTTAGACTTGGACTGGGGTCTGGGAATATTCATGTAGGTCAGACTTGGAACGCAAACTTTATGGTTTACGTTATGCTTTTGTAGGTAATGTGTTTTTTGTAGACTGATTTTAAGTGATAATGAAGTTGAAATTAGTGACTTTGTATACAGATTTGAGGCAAGATGAATCTGACGACAACTTTCGAGCGACGGTTTTGGGGCCCATGGCTGTATAAAAATCTGTGATGGTGGTTTCTTTGTATGTATCAAGTTTTTTAACTGATATAAGTTACTGCCATTTTCCCAGAATAATAAAACTCTGAAAACTAATTATGTTCCTTCTTAGCCCTTTGTGTCGAGGCCGCGGTATCTCTTTCGAACAACCCGCAGCCCCAACACAACATCAAGCCTGTAATCCCCGAAGCGTTCGACAGAGGTGTATCAAATAATACCGCCATATTTTTACCCGACTGCGGCGAAGCCCAAAAGGAGGGTTATGTGTTTTGTCAGTTATGTTTAAGTCTCATGTAATAGAGGGCGAGCCATTGCCACCCTTGAAATCAAATCGGGTCAACATTTTGCCAAATTAGCAAAACCTAAAGATAATGAGACCTTTCCGAGGCCTTTCCGATTTTCTTCCAGTCATCATCCAATCTCTTAGGTCTCCTAAATAAATACAGTGAAACTTACATATTTATAGAAACCCAATTTAACTGTTCAAAAGGCAGTAATTTCGAAAAAAAATAAAAACTGTAAGTTGATTGCTTCGTCAATATTGAGATCTAAAAATAGGACTTGGTTTTTTTTTCACCCTTAGATATACAGTACGATCAAATTATCTTGGCAGGTCTGAACATAGGCTCTGCGAACTTTTACGCATGTAAACTTGTGAAGAAAACTGTTATTGCCAGATAAACCAATACCTATACTTACGATCAGAAAATATCTAATTTAAACAGTAAGAAATACAAATAAAATAAATATCATAACACTTTTATACATTAGTCGTAACAAAACAACCTGCACGAAGTTCGGAACTGCCAAGATAATTTGATTGCACTGTATATCTAAGGGTGAAAAAAAAACCAACATATACAATACACACTCAATAAGTTATTTTAACATAACATAACATCATACCTTTATCCAAAGGTTTAGGTAGAGGTGTACCTAGTTCCCCCCACATTTTTCCAGTTAAGATCAGTAAGTCTCATGTAATAGGGGCCTATTGCCATCAACCGGGCACAAATTCAGACTCCGTAGCTGCTGCTGAGAACTGCGTTATAGAAAAAACCACCTAACCTAGGTAGCGAACCCAGGATCTCATTTTCAGCATTCGCATTTACAACCATTATTAATTTATTCCTTTAGTAATGGACCTTGAAATTCATGACTTCTGCCTCATCCTTCGGGGCTTACAGTCGTGATGTTATGTAATAATATGAGCAGAGAAATGTTGTATATGGATTATGGATGGATTCACCAATAAGCATTACCATTAACCTAGAAAACAAACTAAAAGAAGAGAGTATTCGAGTATCTGTACCTTGGGGAGCGAATGCTATGATGTGTAACTTTGGCCCCATTTATTTGAACTAAGCAATTAAGGGCCAATAATAGAAACCCTTTTACCCTATTGTGATTACAATATTCTTTGTTATATATTATATTGTGCGGAGGTTACGCCCTTGGGATTAACGTTAGATCGTAGTGTTGGGAACATGAGAGACTGAAATAGGATTTGTAATTTTTCATTGGCCGAAAGCCGAAATTGTTATCAACTGACATTTTCTAAAGTAAAGAGCGTATTTATTTTTATTTTCTTAGGGTGCTCTAAAACGCTGTAATATCAGAAGACACAAAAAAAAATAATTGAGAATAATCTTCCCTATGTTTCTAAAACATAGCTGGCAGGATGTGTTTGTTGTACTATAGATGCACGTCCGACTTAACTTACGAGGATTACAGTTGTGATAATACGTGGTTGGTGGTGTGAAAATTATGTCTTTGCAAGTAAGAGTTCAAAGAATTGTCATTTTTAAACAAAGCAACCCAACCAACATGGTCAGGACAGGTACAGGAAACGTCACACATAAAGCATAGTCCTGTACACGAACCACCTTTCAATCCAAACCTTTGAAACAACAAATCATACCACAACACTGCCACGTCCGTCTTTCAATACAACGCAGCGACACCATATTTCATGGAAAGCCGAATGCCGAAAGCCAGAACCGCAAAGTCGGAACATCACTAGCAGACACAGTTTATATCAGATGAAAAGGGTTGGCATAGGATTCTGGGCCGTCACTACTCATTTCTGTTGATATTTTGATCTTAATATTTTGGATTTAAACAGCTTTTGGTAAGGCCTTCGAATAATACAAAGGGAATCTAAAATTTTGTTGGTTTTATTTTTTCATCTAGACTAGATAGTCAGAAAAAGGGTATTTTTCTTTTATATAAGCATTATGCTAGCTTAGTGTCAATGGGTGGGCGTTTTGGGGGACTGTCTTATAAAAATGTAAAATTAGAGTAAAGTAAATTTTTGACGTTCGAAAAGTGCTGATTATCAGCCTAGTTTGAATAAATGACTTTTGATTTTAGAAAATATGCTCGTCTTTGTTGTCTATAAGGTTTGAATTGCTGGTTTATGAAAAATAACCTTGTAGCCATTTTTCAGGGCATAAGTCTCGAGTTTGGACCCAAGACACGCACCTCTGATTTTCGTATTCATATACGTATTGTAGGTACAGTTATCACTTGCTTTGGTAAAGTAAATTTTAGTGAAGAAACCAGCATCATCATCATCGTCATATCAGCCCGGAATCACCCACTGCTGAGTATCGGCCTTCACTTTTTTCTGCCACACTTCCCGGTTCTCTGCGTACCTCATCCACGTGTTTCCGGCGACCTTGACGATATCGTCAACCCAACGAGTTTAGAAACCAGCATACCTGAGACATATTTCTTGACGGCTCGTTAAGCCAAGACAGAGACCCATGGGTGGTATAAATCTCTGTCATCAGGATAGGCAATAACCACAGGATAAAATAAAAAGAGTAGAACAGGACCGCAGTAACAAAACCATAGCAGTAAGATCACTGATTGGCAAATAGAAACCACACACGGTTTTCTGTGTAGCCTATGAAAATGACAACAGGCGATTTCGCTATCTCCGGAAACTTTTTCATATTTTTTTTTTTTAATAGCAAGTACTGTCCCACTGCTGGGCAAAGGCCTCCCCCAATTCCTTCCAAGTGCTCTTTTCCTGAGCCACCTCGAACCAGCCCTCGTGGTGTGCGTCCAGATCGTCTCGCCACCTCTTTCTGGGCCGGCCTCGGCGGCGCCGTCCGTCTTCCGGCAACCATCATAGACAGAAATAAAGGCCAACAGTTTAAATGACAAAGTGACTCCAATACTAAGCTATGGACAAAAAACTACACATAAATATAACTTAAACCACCGTGTCATTGTATTTAAAACAAACGACCACTAAATAAAATAACACTATTAAACTACACTTCCAAAAAAAAAGTAAAATACAGAATGACCCGACATTTTATCTCAATAACCATTATTTTCCGAATAACCCTGTGAACTGTCATAAAAACTCGGCTAACTTTGTAATCCTCACTTTTTAACCTGTCTGTAATACTAACGTAGTGTCCCGGGGGTCTATTTGACCCTTAAACTGTGGGGTTACTAACAGACTTGTTACAACTCGGTTTTTAGGGGGTTACTACAAGTTGTAGGATGTTTTTTCGTGTGTAGTGGGTAGATTTATGTGGTTCTCTCACAAGGGGAAACTTCATTATATCCATGTATTTAAACAGAAATTAATTATATTTAAGTAGCTAGGAGATCGGACATAAAAAACTAATTAGTCCGTCAGATAGATTTCCAAAAATTATTGGACACGTATTTTTTCTTTTTTCACGTAAACTTAAAATAAAGACGATACAGTGCTTCGAAAACTCGTGTGACGTCATATTATGATAGTACATTTTGTACCTACAATACAAGTGACGTTTTAAGCCCCACTCCATGATCTTTGACGCGTTTTATCTTCGTAATTTTTTATTGATTTGATAAAACAAAAAACACGTATCCAATATTTTTCGATAATCTAACTTACGGACTAAACAGAATCATATTATTTTGACCCAGTCCGATCCCCTATTATCGCACCCGACAAAATAATCCGATCAGGGAGGGTCACCAGCTCATCCCTTTTTTAGAATTACCCTCTTATAAAAACTACAGTCTTGCATATACTTCCCTCATCGTAACTCCTGATTTTATACCAATTCATATAGGAACAGCATGTCTTCTTCTTCCCTACTTTTCTATTACTCATTATCTAATCAGATACCTACCATTGTTCTTGACATTATCATCGTTTACATTATGCGCAATTCAAACCCTCTAGCTAGAAATATGTTTATCATATTTCTACCTACGGCAGTATATATAGAGCGTATAGGAAAAGCAGAAAGGAGAAACTTGTTCCCAGCAGTGGGTGATGTAGACCACATTAGCATCATCATTTTAGTCAGTTCATCAACAATGAATTTATTTTCGGAACATCAACAAATTCATAATGGCGCAATTTCATATAGGTGGCGCTCACCATTTTTTACACCTAACCTACATGAAGAAACATAACTTCGATACTTACAATTCTGCTCACCCCATTCGCCTAAAAAGCGTATAGTTACCAGGCAACCATTATAATAAAGTTCTACCATATTCTCGAACCGTTCGGCAGTAATATTATTAAATGGAATCACTACGCTTGCACGCTCTTTAAGCAACCAAGCGAGCGCAAAAAATGGAAGATTAGAACTTAGATTTGTGATTTGTAAGCTCTTTTTAGCTGTGAAAGGATTGTATTTTGTGGAGATGATGAAAATATAAGAGCTTGATATACTGTCATTATCTGCCTAGCCTTTTCCGAACTGTGGTAGGGCCGGCTTCAAATCGGACCAGATACAGCTAAATACCAATACATGGAGCGACTGCCTATCCGATCTTCACAACCCAGTAAGTACTGAGTAATACGAAACTCCTTGGTAAAACTGGTTGTCAGAATTTTGGGACACTGATGAGTACTAGTAACAATAATAGGGGATCGGTCAAAAAAAAACTAATTAGTCCGTCAGATAGATTTCCAAAAATTATTGGACACGTATTTTTTCTTTTTTCACGTAAACTTAAAATGAAGACGATACAGTGCTTCGAAAACTCGTGTGACGTCATTATGATAGTACATTTTGACAACACAAGTGACGTTTCAAGCCCCACTCCAAGATCTTTGACGCGTTTTATCTTCGTCATTTTTTATTGATTTGATAAAACAAAAAACACGTAGGTATTCAATATTTTTCGATAAACTTACGGACTAAACAGAATTATATTATTTTGACCCTGTCCGATCCCCTATTGCCAAAGATCCATAACATCCGAGAACAACATCTAAAAAAAAACACTTTGTCCTACCTGGGGATCAAACCCAAGACCTCATGTTTAGCAGTCGCGTTTGCAACCACCAGACCAACGAAGCGGAGTTAAATTAGAAATTAAGATTTCGTTTTCAATCAAAACATTAGGAATCAATTACCCAAATCATATTAAATTAATTACTTCCTAACAATAATTGAATACTTCTTTCGTAAAAAAGGTTGCATGCCAAACGGCGTCTATGGCAGTTATCGATGGCGGTTCAAATCGATTGTCTTCGACTCGAGTTGTGTCGAATCGAATCGATCGATTAGTTATCGTTTGAACTGTAACAGTTAGCACGTGTCTATTTAGTAACACCGTAGTTATTGTGAACTGCTTTTATTTTTGTAGAAGAGTTTGACTTTATTGAATTTTGTTTTATTTTTGAGAAGCTACTCAATGTTTTTGATGCTCTTGGGTGGCAAATAAATAGAAGCTTTTGGCCTAATAATAACAGCCGAACGGGTCGATCTTCATGTGTAAACCCCGCTTGCCAAGGTCGCTCTATGGGTGGGTAACCATCATACTAAGTTTCCTCCATGGTATGAAAAGTACGTTAAGCCGTTGGTTCTGGCTGCCATAGATCTTCGGCGAATGTTACAGGCCCGAAGTTCTGACATACAGTCTCACCTTATGGTACCCTGCCGTATTACCCAGGTCAGGAGGTCAGATAGGTATCGGTGTAAATTTCATGCGAGTTCAACTAACTGATGTCATCCGTCTATTTCTGATGTCTAAATCAAATAATCTGAATCACAACATTTTTCCAATACCCTCTTAAAAGAAAATCTAAACAAAACATCTTCACGCTAGAATCGAACCGAAGTCCGGCCTCTCATCGCAAACTTAGCAGCCGATGAATCAAATATTTATTGAACGAACCTACCCTTACCCCTTCAGATTGACTCAGCGCAAAGACTGTTTGTCTTAGCTTTGATTTTCTTTGTTATTGTTGTTACAACCCCTTCCACCCCGTAAATGGGGGTTGTTAATATCGTCAGTGTGATTGTTCCGCGAAGAGATGGGTAGTTTTCCAACAGATGTTCTATAAAAGGGGTGATGAACACCCCCGGTTATTTTTGTCAGGAGTTTATAAATCAATAGTACGCTACTGAACTCAATCGTAGGCGAATAGTGCTCCCGTCCGGGCTGCGGGTTGTTCGAAAGAGATACCGTGGCCTCGGCACAAGGGCTAAGAAGGAACATGGGTGGTTTTTAGTCAGTAGAAGTCTGACACTTCCTACCACTCTGCCGGGAGGAGACATTTGATGATTTCCCACCCTCCAAAACAAAAAAAAGGTCTAATTGTGCTACGCATACTAAACTAGGTTACATAAAGATCGATCGTCATTCGTCTCTCGTTGTATGAGGTCCTGGGTTCAACTCTCAGGACAGCGTAGTTACAAGAGTATTTCTCCGCTTACTATAAAATACTGAAATTCAAGAACATTTTGTAAGATTTCTCTTGACGTAATCACTTTGAACCAATGATCCGTTAAACCTGTGCGACCTCAGACATAAAAAGCTTATTCTAAAGAAAAGACCAGAGTAACAAATCCTATAATCTTCAAATAACCACTCAGGATTGCACTCCGTACTTTAGCTTTTACAACAGATTAAAAATTACCATCCCCAAACAGATATAAAAGGTAACTACACCCCGGAATGTGTTTGAAATTTCTGCTCGAATTCCCCGAAATTCCGCACGGAAAATAGTCAGGAATTACATAATAATTGGTCTTGTATCTGGCAATAGGGAAAAATAAATTTACGCACTGAACAAAAGAGATGGAAAGATACAAAACTGTAAACGGGAGAAAGGGACAAAGATAGGGTAGGTTTCAAATTGTCGCCATTGCAATATTCGAGATTAAAAGTAACGCCTCGCTTGGCAACAGAATTCCGTCGGACAGCCGTGAACAGAAGTGCTCTTTTTCGCGACGATTTTTTTTTCGCTCCTGTTTCTTTTTTCTACTTTTTTATTATTTTTCCGCGTAGGTAATTGGATTTTTTCGGGATGTACCGTTCGTGACGGCTCGTTGGGCTATTTTATTGTTACCTGTTACCTGAATGACCATACGGCAAAAAACGGTGCCAAATTATAGGGTACCCAGTTAACTCGTAACTGTCTAAAATTGTTATTGCTAGCCTTTAAGGATTTTAATTGACGGTAACTAGTAGGCTGTTAAACTAAATAGGATCACTAAATGTTTTCATGTTTTGTTGTTGGGATATTTATTTGGTAACAAATTTAAAATGCAGCTCAATATTTTAGATTGATTTTTTTATCTAGTACGTATGTAATCCATTTTTATTTAAAAAAGATCAAAAATATTGTTACACAGTTTTCATCTACAAAACTCTTTTTGCTTGGACTGTAGCCAGACTCCAGAATTGCTTAACAGCAAAATTAATTGGACCGTTTGTACATTAATTAAAACTAGCCATTTCATCAATTAATTTTTACCTTTCTGTTCCACAAAAAAATCTGAGCAAGCAATCTTTTTCGATAATGGTCTGTGTAAGGAAAATTAATGGTCGAATACAAATGCCTAGTAGAAATAATTTTACAAGAAAAATATACCATCAAGCCTGTTATCCGAAGTGTATGGCAGATGTTTAGTTTTAGCGCATACACATTTCGCCAGTTGTGTCTAACCAAACGTTTAATGAATACTTAAGCCGTCACTTAGTAAAGGTTTCGTAGGTATGTCAAATCTTTGCTAACTGACATGGTGACGAAATTATTGTCATCAACTTGCGAATGGAAAAACCGAAAAGGATGATAACTATGGCTAGAAAAGAGGTGATTACTGAAATGACGAGTGATAGAGAAGACTCCCAATAAATTGAGATAAGGGCAACAATAATGATGACTAGCTTTTGCCAGCGGCTTCGCACGCGTGAAAATGACGATTTTCCATACAAACTTTCATCCCCTATTTAACTTCCTTAGGGGTTGAATTTCGAAAAATCCTTCCTTATTCCTTGTCTACATTATAAAGGAAACCTCTGTGCAAAATTTCAGCTTTCTAGGTCCAAGGGTTTGGGCTGGGCGTTGATGAGTCAGTCAGTCAGTCAGGACTTCTCTTTTTATTTACATAGATAGATGATTTGTGGTTTACGTATTGATAGGCCCAGAAATCAACTGCAACTAATATTCATTCATATAATTATGTTTTGTATAGTATATCAAAAAGGTATTCGCGAAACTTCAAACGAGGTGATAGTTTAAATGCATGCAACTTAGTTCCCCCTACTCCATACATTCCGAACTATAACATTATTTAGTCAAACGGTTTCACCCCTATCACCCCGGAAACGTCTAATTAGTTACAACCCCTCTATCAATGTCTTTTGTTGTAATATGTCGGGGTTGTAGCGAATGATTGGGGTTAGAATTTGACATGGCACATATTAATGTGACATTTATGACTATTTGTTTGTTTGTTTGACGTTTTGGGGTAACAAGGGTTATTGGCAATGTTTGAAAGTAGTTTTGACAAGCTGAAAAAATAAATGTGAAATTCTGAAGGCATTAAGTCGACCGTTGTGCCGCTTCTGTATATATGAAATATCGAATAAATGTAAATGTGTATTTCTTATTTTTTACCTGTTTGCCGTCCAATGTGGAAAACCGCTTAAAATGAAGTACTTACCTGAAAAAAAACAACAAAATTTAATTAGACACAAGTTTATTAACAGTTTTCATTAAATTACACAATACATAAAATATAATATCACGCCTTTTTTTCTTAAAGGCTTACACCTTACACAGACAAAAATTCACAAAAAATGTTTTATACAAAGACCGTAACTTTTTTTTTAAAAATACTAACAACGGGCGACTAATAACGACGTAGATAAACCAATATTCACCGCACAACAAAAAAAAAAACAACAAAAAAAACTTTGAAAAAAAAAATACCAAGAAAAACAATTCTCGATTCACTTTTCCGCCCGTCTGTACTAACAAGCAACCCAGATACATGGTCTACCATATCGTTGCCCTCAAACAGACACGCTGCCATTTCGAGACCACTACCTGAATTTCAGGCGTCTGTAGCAATTTTCTTTCGGTAGAATATTTTCGCGTGAAAAATTACCTTTTTGGGGACGACGGGTATAAGTGGCTGTTGTGTCGCGGTTTGAGGGTAGGTAGTGATGTAAGTGGGTTGTCTTTTTTTGTTGGTAACGGGGTTTTAGCAAGGTTTGTGATTATTGATTGAGAGCACTACTTGGATGGGGGTAGAAAGGAAATTATTGGCGTGGTTAATACGTGGCGTCGTTTGGTTCAAAATATTTTTATAAAGTAAACATTTTTTTTAAGTAGTCTTACGTCAACTGGACCCGCGGGATCTTTCAACCAAATTAAATTTTCAGTTTAATCAACTGAAAAAGTGATTTGATTGAAAGATGCCGCGGGTCTAGTAGCAAGCGGGTCCAGTTGAACAAAGACTCAAAGGAGGTTAGTAGGTAGACCAAAGCATTGGGTTTAATATTCTAGATATGAAACATCAATGACATAACAGTAAGCAGAGATATTCAGCTGATTTCAAGCTTGTGTCTCTTTGACTCAGACAAAGACAATTCTGTCTTAGAACCGAAAATTCACAGACAGATTGCAAACTGGGATCGCGTAGATAGATAATTAAGGACTACTTCCTCTCACAGAGCATTTTGTTTCTAGACAATGAAACATGATAGGCTGATTGTAAGTACGTTTTAGGCAATCACATCCCAAACTAATTCGTACAATCATTGGAAGCTGAGATCCAGTTTTTTTTTTCTATAAAATATGGTGAAAGAGACACCGACGCAAAAATTTAAAAAAATATAAATATATAGCCAAAAATATAGGTATTGCTCTTTTGCAAAAAAAAAAACTATGTGGGGATCGGAATGATGTATTGAATGCGTGATTACTGTTTGTGCGTCAATATCCCTTCCAGCCTGGCTAAATCGTTTGTACAAATAACCCTCTTTCTGGCGCAATCGGGTAAAAATACAAACAATTTACTGTCGTAGGTACTTGAAATCAAATTTGGAATTAGGTACGTAAGAAAAATAGTGCTCAATCTCTTTTAACCTACATACGCCATAATTGTCTAAATAACAAAATAAAAGTAGTTCCAAACCATTATTTTTCGTACAAAACCATTATATTTTGTATTTCATTAAAGTTAAGTGTCCTTAGACGTGTACAACTTTTTCTCTGATAAAAAATCTTATTTGGAACGAAAAAAGAGTATTTTACGAAACTATCTTTTAGTTTTTAAGTGGATTGCAAGAAGTTGCTTTTTCTGGAAGTTTCTGAAAAGATCAAGTTTTCGAAGTTTTTTTGATTTATAAAATGTTTAAGATTCGCTTCGGTACAGTCGTTGGGAAAAGTTTTAACTTGAAGTTTGTATTGTGTTAAAAGTTGTTTGGCATGACTGATTGATATTACTTTTGAATATTGGTACTTATTGTTTTTGTTGTGGTACTTCTTTATTACTTTGTTTAACAACTCAAATTTTATTCGACAACATCAAATCTTAGTAAGAAATAAGTTTAAGACGTTGAAAATCGTCTAAAACAAATATAAATCTTAGCAAAAATGTCCAGCACAGCCAAAAAAATCACAAAAAACCATCGGCCATTACGGACTCAATAAAAAATCGCACCGAAAACGGACCAAATCCTTTTTTTATTAGAAACAAACATTCCCGCGATTTATAAGCAGCCATCTTTTACAAGGAGCGCTCGTATTTCGCATCCCTAACCCAACTATTCAATGTCCAATGATTACAGCAACAAAAAGAAAAACTAACCGTAAAAGATAACTCTGTTTACGTAAAAGTAATAAAGATTACACAGTCAGCCCATTTATAACAACAAAGTGGACAATATCGTTGCGTAAAAAAGGAAAAAAAGGTATTTCTTTAGGCCTTTTCCGATGTTACACTGTATTGTGTCGACTTAACGAATGGTGAACGAGAATTGCCGAATCTAGCCGAATGGTGACGAAGTTAGTGTGATGCGAGTTTATTTATTGTTATCGGTATGTGTTTTGTTCGTGATTGTACTACTTATTTGTTTTGGAAATTGTTGATAGAAAAACAAAATACGTTGACGCGATTGTCACCAGTGACAAATAAAAACAAACAAAATCTTCAATTGAAAAAAAAAAAACATTTGTAGTGGATTCTTGGTTATAATCTCATTCATACCCTCGAGATATCGTTTCGGATATTAAAAATCACCTTGTATAAATATAAAAAATATATTTTACTAATGTTATAATTGACAGATCATAGAATGTATGTACATGAATAGCGCCTCAACTACAGATTACAACGCCAACAAACAAAACAATGACATATTATCATGGATTTAAAACACAAAACAGACCATTCAAAAACCCTTTTATTCTTAGATAGTATTTAAACTGGTACTTATTCAGGCCGTTAGGACTAAAACACGGCCGGACTAAAACCGAAAGTTATAGCCCTACCTTTCTATAGGTCTTGTCACGTACAAAGAACGCTGGCAACACAAGTAAATATTATGGTTTTTTTTTAATCCTGTATATTCTAAACTTTAGAATATACAGAATTAAAAAACTTTAGAATCTAAAGTATTAAGTACCTATGACGATCTTCACTAATATTATAAAGAGGTGAAAAGGGAAAAAATTCTTTCCCTGACGTGAAGCTAGCGGGTTGCATGTAACATATTATCTATAAAATTATTCCAACTCCTGTAAAACATGACTGTGTGCATTTAACTTATTTGATACTAGCTTTTGCCAGCGGCTTCGCCCGCGTGAAAATGTCGATTTTCCATACAAACTTTCATTCCCTATTTAACTCCCTTATGGGTTGAATTTCGAAAAATCCTTTCTTAATCCTTGTCTACATTAAAAAGGGAACCTCTGTGCAAAATTTCAGCTTTCTAGGTCCAAGGGTTTGGGCTGGGCGTTGATGAGTCAGTCAGTCAGTCAGTCAGGACTCCTCTCTTTATTTATATAGATGACTAGCTTTTGCCAGCGGCTTCGCCCGCGTGAAAATGACGATTTTCCATACAAACTTTCATCCCCTATTTAACTCCCTTAGGGGTTGAATTTCAAAAAATCCTTTCTTATTCCTTGTCTACATTATAAAGGGAACCTCTGTGCAAAATTTCAGCTTTCTAGGTCCAAGGGTTTGCGCTGGGCGTTGATGAGTCAGTCAGTCAGTCAGGACTTCTCTCTTTATTTATTAGATGTTAATTTTGAATTTTATTTTCATTTTCGAACATAACGGCAGCAAAACCCAGAGGCAAAAGTTAGATCTGCAATAAAACAATATCATCGTTCTCTTGCCCTTATCCCAATTTATTTGGGGTCAATAAAAATTAAAACAATATTAAATAAATAAATAGTCAGTCAAATAGTAGTAATAAATAGTAGTAGAACAATATTAAATAGTCTCCAATAAAACAATATTAGACTCAAAATAAAAACAGTAGCCTAGTATTTCAGGACGCGACTCCCCTCCATTGTCACTCAGCGTTTATTTTACACACCTACACCCTCAGCCTCAGACCAACAAAAAAAGGAAGACGGCGCGCCACGAACATCAAAAGTGAAGTCAACTTTTTATCTATGTGTGTAGACAATGTCTTGTGAAGTCGTGACGTTCTAGGAGAAATGCGTGTGGTTTTAGTGTAGGTGTGTGCGTGAGCTTGTATGTTTACTTGCTATAGGCGCGTGGTTTTTTTTTGTTTTTTTTTTCTTGGTCTGAGCCTACACCATCCTATCTCATTCATTTCCTTGCCTTTTACATCCGTCCACAACCCCACCCAATACGATTTGAGTCAAACGACATGCGTATGTCACTTGTTTCCTTTACGTGAGTGTTGTCGCGTCATGGTGAGGTGTCGCTTCCTATAAGTCATAGGACTCGAATTCATAAACCTCTGATTTTCCGGAGTCACATGCGTAGTGTACTATTATCACTGGCTTCGGTAAAGGAAAACATCGTGAGGAAACCATGCATGTCTGGATATACTTATTATTTCTCGAAGACATGTAAAGCTACGTCAGATTCATGGATGGTATACAAACTCTGACACGATGTTTCATGTAAGGCAATAACCACATGGGGCTGCGGGTTGTTTGAAAGAAATATCGCAGCTTCGGCACAAAGGGCTAAGAAGGAACATGGGTGGTTTTTAGTCAGTAGAACTCGGACACTCCCTACCGCTCTGCACAGAGCTGGAGGAGTCATTTGATGATTTGATGATGATGGCCCATGGATGGTATAAAAACTCTGACATGAGGTAAGGTACTAACCACACCATTCGTTTCTTCTGCTGTCGCTAGTCGCGTGTCGCTTGATCGTGTAGGTCGTGGCCGAGCGGTGTAGACCGTACCCTACGGTCCATTGGTGACGTATTATTATTGGTATGTGCTATTGTGTGCAAAATATACAGCGGAGGGTAGTCGCACTTTTATGTTGATTTTCAGCCAGTATAGAGATTGATTTGTGTATTATTATGGGGTTATTTTTGGCAAACATGGTGGCAAAATAAAATAACATTGCATCTATTCTGTTTTGGGCCGGCCTCCCATCTAACTGAAGCCTTTGAACACTTTGAATCCAGCGATTGAAAGAAAGAAAATTGTATTTATTTGGCCACAAAACAAAACCCTGACCCTGACTTCCACAAAACAGTTACTCGATAAAACAATACTCCTTTGGTAGGATTGGCTGTCAGACTTCAGGCTTCGAACGACCCATAGCGACTGGCAAAGACCTACATAAATGTCAACAGAGACCGCTTTTAACTTGCTTTCCAACTCACGTAGCGGTTTTAGGGATGAAGACACTCCCATCCGCGGACTGACCTCGTCAACTGTAGCTTTACCTTCAATCACCCAGCTTTTACTTATCCACGAGGACGGGTAAATACATGGTGTGAGTAAGAAGGGCCTTACCTCCTCAGAGAAATTATAGGAATAATATCCCGTATTTCCCCTACTTTAGCAACTTCGTTCTATTAGTAAACACATTACCCTTCTTTCCGCCGTAATCGGGTAGACATGGTACTGCACTTAAGTCTATTTTCCAATATCAAGTGATAGCGAACAGCTAAAACCATGTCTTCTATCTTTTGCAGTTATTTTTTATAGTTATTGCGTGATGTGAGACATTTTGCCGCATCTCCGAGCTTGTTGCATTACGGTGGTTGGCAGAGTATGTGCTACTAGACTGCACGTAACTGGGTTAAAATACCTTTTTAAATGCTTACAAGTTGGTTTCTTGATGCTCTTTTATGGTTTTGGTTGACTTATGCATCTACAAAGGATATTAAACTTTCAAACTTTACATGGAAATCTTTAGCTCGTAAATTAGACCAACCAAGGCAAGAGTCTAACTAACCAGATGCAGCTGAGTATCATTATCTATCTATATAAATAAAAAGGGAAGTCCTGACTGACTGACTGACTCATCAACGCCCAAACCCTTGAACCTAGAAAGCTGAAATTTTGCACAGTTTCCCTTTATAATTTAGACAAGGATTAAGGAAGGATTTTTCGAAATTCAACCCCTAAGGGATTTAAAAACAGGGGGTGAAAGTTTGTTTGGAAAATCGACATTTTCAGACGGGCGAAGCCGCTGGCAAAAGCTAGTTTTACATAAAACGACTTCCTATCTGATCTTTCTGGGCTGGTAAGATAATGATACCCCTTTAGTAACATTGGTTGTCAGCGTTTCGGGCCACTGACTATCTGCAACGACTATTTAAGATCTACAAATGAAAACCGGGACCAACAGTCTGACGTGCTATAAGAGGCGTGGAGAAATTTCAGTACGTAATGAGTCAGCACTTACCCACAGACCAATCAAACCTGAAGATCTGGCCCAGATGTTGTTATTATTGATCACCAGCGACTTCGGCTGCTACAACTCGAAAATTATCTCACGGGAAGATAAAATCGGGATATAAACTACCCTATGTGTTAATCCAGGTTATAAACTATCTGTGTACCAAATTGTATCCAAATCCGTTCAGTAGTTTTTGCGTGAAAGAGTAACAAACATCCATTCATCCATCCTTACTTACAAACTTTCGCGTTTCTAATATTAGTACGATATCGCCATCAATATCACCATCTAAAAGCACACCACCAAAATAAATAGCACAACCCGACGAAAACAGCCCCCAAATTCAACCCTATTACAAAAAGGTACACACACACAATATGTAACTCATTCTGCCACAATACCTTTGCTTGTAACGAATGTATACCATTACGAACCGCGGGATCCTCTTAGCGCATATTATAAATAAAAATAATTCGATGTCGGCGAATATTTCCGAGTGTTTATTAGGCTATTTTAAAAACATATGGGTTAATTAGTGTAGATTTTGGGGCTGTAAATTGTAAGGTTTGTTGTTTGTTTTGTATTATATTTTGAACATACACTCATATTATACGTAAACTCACGCGTTTTCGCTTCATGAAAATCAAAATTGTTAATTTCACGTTGGCCTACAAATAAAACGTCTGCCTCGTTAGTCTGCTGAGTAGTGCAACTGCTAAGCAAGAGGTCCTGCGTACGATTTCCGGGTCGGGTAAAGTGTTATTGGGTTTTCCTATCAGGAACTTCTCAGTTAAGGTGTGGTTTGGCAATAGGCTCGCCCCAAATTACATGGGACTTAAATAACTGGTGAAAGGTAGGTATACCATTAGGCACTCCTATGTCTTAACCTTCGGGGATTACAAGCGTAGTGGTATGTCACGCATTTTTTCCACAGGGGATGGCAGAAATTGCAGAACCAGAAATTCTGCTACAATAGGGGATCTGACAAAAAAAAAAACTAATTAGTCCGTCAGATAGATTTCCAAAAAATATTGAACACCTATTTTTTCTTTTTTCACATTATCAAAAAATGAAGACGATACAGTGCTTCGAAAACTCGTGAACTCCTCGAAAACGTTACATATGTCAGTACATTTTTAACCCACAAGTGACGTCACGACACTTTTTATCTTCGTCAATTTTTATTAATTCGTTAAAACAAAAAACACGTACCCAATATTTTTCGATAATCTAACTGACGGACTAAACAGAATCATATTTTTTTGACTGAGTCCGATCCCCTATTCTTGGACTAACATAATCACATAAAATGGCGTCTCAGTTAATGAATTCAAAACATTAGTATCACTATCTTCACTACATAGTATAAAACGAAGTCACTTCCCGCTGTCCGTCCCTATATGTATGCTTAAATCTTTAAAACTACGCAACGGATTTTAATGCGGGTTTTTTAATAGTTAGAATGATTCAAGAGGAAGCTTTTTAATACCATTTTTGCACCCGTGCGAAGCCGGGGCAACTAGTAGTTTACAATTGAAAAAAAAAAAACACCAGTCGAAAACATTAACAAATGGAAAGTAAAATTATTTCAATGTTTCTCAGCTATTTCTGTACCAAGCTATTATTAAATAATATTATAAGCTCTCTAAACGAGTCCCAAATTAGCATATTTATCGGGGACTTAATAAAAGACTCGGACAGGCTTTACGAACAAAAACTTCCAATAAAAAGATTACGTAAAAGATAGAAAATAACATCTTTTAACTGTGCTATTATATTATACGATAACAAATATTATTTGTTATCATTATAATGTACTTAGAAACTTAAGAATCACACAAAATAGGAATAATAAAAAATTTTACTAAACATAACATAACATAACATCACGCCTGTAATCTCCAGAGGGTTAGGCAGAGGTGACACATTAGTACACCCTCATTTCTCCAGCTAAGTATAATTCCTATGTAGGTAAATGGGAGGTGAGCCTATTGCCATCAACCCGACACAAATTAGGACTCCGTGGCTGCTACTGAAAAATTACTAATGGAATAACCCAATAACACTTTGCCCGACCCGGGAATCGAACCCAGAACCTCAGCAGTCAAGCTTGCGAACACTAGACCAACGAAATAAATATGAAAATACAAAAGAAATTAGTGTTTTTTCTTTTGTTCACTGTGCCAATATTTATATAGGTAGCCCTTTTCACCCCCAACCTTGAACTCTGTCTACCCCAAAGACCAATACAATACACACAAAATTGAAAGAAATTATCCTACTCACTTCGGCCCATGTAATTTTCTTAATACGTCCTCAGGGACAATAAAGTTGTAAAATAACGCATAACCACCATTTCCCTTTTATTCGTCGTAATAAAAATAACCCTATCTCACCGGCTTTGGGTGACGTGTGAGGTTTTTGCCGCGAAATTTTAGGGTTACGTAGGTTTTAACATGTTCATAATAAAAAGCTTAGGTTGGATGCAAGCTGGGTTTCTCGCATATCGTAAATGTGGTGATGTCGAAAGATGGAATTTTCGTACCCGTCGCAAGTTTATTTTTTTGATTCTGATTTTATTTCTTAACAGATACCTATAAGGAAATTGCCGGAAACGACATTGCATTACAATTCATGATAACTGAAAATTGATGAATAATAGAGAAGTGTGGAAAAGGAAGACAAAAAATCTTACCTGAAGAGTTTTCAGGCAACACCCATTTCTTATTAAGACAAAATCCCTTTACTGATAGGTACTTATTAATTGCAAAATTCTGAATCAAACAGACTATATCCGAGTAAGGAAATATGATGGCGGTTTTCGTGAGCTAATTTTAGACACAAAAACAAGCACTAAAAACAAAACCTAGCTCAAACTACAGAACCACTATTCAAACCCTCGTTTTCTTCCAAATTTTCGGGAAAAATTTTGCAGCTTCCCCAAAAATTCGTTCTTATCCCAATTTTTTCCCGTTCCACCCCCTACCCCCGGACCGTGATGAATGACATACGTTCAATGTGTAGCCTACAAATTTGCATAGGCATGTTTGTTTTGCAAAGAATATATTGCCATTTACCCAGGTAATGGGGAGTTTCACCCTCCCCAGCCGTTTTAGGGTTATTTTTTTTTATATAGAATTCTCCGAAACCCAGTTGGAGTAGGCGTGTAATTAGATTTTTGCTTTTGGTGTTACTGAGTCGACGATTTAATTTGTAGGGTAATAGGATTAAATGTTGGGGTTTTTCAGTTTAAATATTTTCGGTTGAATAAAATTAGGGTCTAAGCGGTGATAGGGTTATATTACAATCAAAAGCCAATATGAGACTGAGGGTACAAATAATTCTTATTATTTGACCTTTTTTGAAAATGTCACGTATACGTGACACATGTGGCTATAGAAGTCCAGTACAATTTGAATAGAGAATAGAAGTTTCTCGAACAAAGAAAGATCAGTTTAATTAAGTTTTACTGCAGTACTGCTATTCTGTACAGCGGAAAAGTAGATATAACGACGCAATTTTTTTTTCATTTAATACTTTTTATAACAACTCCTTTCGTTATAATAACCGTCTTTTTGGGCTTCGCTGCAGTCGGGTAATAATTCAAGCTGTAAAATGTCCCTGTAGCACCGAATTTTTGTTTCAGAACCATAGCGTATGCTGCCATTGCTAGTTTGAATTCCAATCTTTTACATGAAGCGACTGCCTACAAGACCTCCACATTCACAACCCAATTAGTATTGGGATCACTATTGCTACAAGCAAGTATAAATGATTAGTATGCATTACAAAACCCACCATAAACGTCTAAGAAACCCATAGGCCCAATAAAACCATAACATAAATCCATATACAACCCCTTTACAACCCCAATCTGTGAAAAGACGAAAAATATTCAATTTTCCATAAAAAAAAAATACTTTTTACGACAACGGGAAGCGACTAGCTACAATTTTAATTCGAAAAACGACAAAAAAGGAATTTAGGAAATGATCGTGTCGACCGAAAAACCTTTGGTATGAATTATTACTTTGCAGCACGAGAGCCATATTGTTGGAAAATGGTGAATTGAATTATTATATTCTTTAAATTACCTCAGAGGGATGAAATGTTGACCTCCGGTGCGATCTCATGGCGGCATGGAGACAGCGACTGTCGCAACCCAGCGCAGGGCACGCCACGATAGTGGCGGTAAGTCCCCTCTTTGAGGAGTGGCTGGAGAGGCGCCACGGCGCCCTCACCTACCGTCTGACGCAGGTCCTCACCGGACACGGGTGTTTCGGGAGGTACCTGCACCGAATCAGGCGGGAGGGAACGCCCGGATGCTTCCACTGTGAGGATCGACCGGAGGACACGGTGGAGCACACTGTGGAGGTGTGCCCTGCTTGGGCGGAGCCCCGCCGTGTTCTCGTAGCGGCGATCGGCGGCGGTGACCTCTCGCGTCCGGCCCTGGTGCAAGCCATGGTCCGGAGCGAGGAGGAATGGGACGCCGTCGCCTCCTTCTGCGAAGCAGTGATGCTAGCGAAGGAGGTGGCGGAACGAGAGAGGGAGAGAACCTCTCAACGTCCCAGCCGCCGCGGAAGGCGCTCCGGGCGTCGGGGGTCACGCGATGACCTCCGGCCACCGTAGACGCGGGCCTGTGGACGGTGAGTAACGGGCTAGCTCGCCGTCCGGCCGTCGTCATGACGGCAACAGACCGTGTCGGCGGCGCGTACGTGTTCCACGCGCGCCTCAAAGAGATGTCAGCAAGGAGGGGCCCGCAAGGGCCGACGCCCGTCGGGGCTGCGGATATCGAAAAGTTACCGCGGCTCCGACACAAGGGCGAGGAAGAGGGAACATGGGTTGGTTTTTAGTCAGTAGAAGTCTGACACTCCCCTTCGCTCTGCCCAAGAGCGGGGGGGGTTATTCGATGATTTTCCACCCACCAAAAAAAAAGGGATGAAATGTTGTAAATGGCTGATTGTGGCCTTAAAAATATGATTTATTGATTGCATCTTTCTTTCTTTGCGATAAAATGCAAAATCTCTCTGTCTGAGTGTTTTTGTGATTATAACTCATGAATTACTGAGCCAATTTCCGTGGTTTTTATTCATAGATATATTTTTTTCTGATTTTGTTTTAAAGAATAGTTGTATCATTACGATAATTAACCTAACGTAATTACTGAAACCATAACATTTTTTTTCTGAATTTCAGAAAGCTTGTTATTACCAGAGAACTATGCATTTTAACCATAAGCAAAATAAGGCATTTAAACCATTCTACGAGTAAATAAATAAATCAATTGTATCCAATCTAAGTTTCACCCCTTCTTAAGAAAACTTCAAAAGAAAATTTTAATCCAACGTTCAAACGAAATCCGCCCACCACTTATAATAAATAAGCCACACAATAATCGAGTTATGAAGACTAAAAACACTGCATATTAAAGCATCTTGAACCATAGAAAAATCACGAGTTAAACTTAACGTACAGAATTCCTAGAAAAAGTATGCGCTTCAGAAATCATCGGCTGTCTACGGAAATCCGAACGAGCCATTATGCAATGTAAAATAGAACTGTTACAGCTAGTGTACTTACTTATTAAATGCATTTTGTATGACAACATCACACGTACAAAATTAGAGATTAAAAACTGTTTGCAATTCCGGAAAACTGCAATAATATTGTTTGACAGATCAGCGAGCGTAGCAGGTAAATCGAATAAAGTTTTTTTTTATTGTTTACAAACGTAGAATAATAGGTACACTACCAGAAAGCGATACAACACAACACATAGCTATGCTTTTTTGAGGTGTTACCACATAGTGACTCGTTTTAATTTAAAATCACAAACATTATCGGAGCGCCCACCTTCTTAAGTTTATCTGTACCTATTTGAGTACTAGCCGGTAAATCCCGCGGGATGCTGCGTAGAAAATTGAACAATCCTAACTGTAGCAAGCTGAGGCTTTTATAAAGTGTTGTGGATTATTTGTTGTAGCATTTTTAAATGTCAGTTTGAAAACAAGGCATTTTGAAAATTTAAACAGTTGAGAATACAATATGAACTGATGAAAATAATTTGAAATGTAGGTACCTAACCGCGGGGATGATCGGTGCCTTGTGGAAAACGCTTTAGTATTAAGCTTAATCGAAACAACCGGCTTTATCTTACAAACCAGATGAAATTCTTAGACCTAATCTTGCCAATAAAAACAAAGATACACCGTTACAACCAATTCTAAACAAAATATATGCTCTAAAGGAGATAGTAAGCTAAAATACTTGAAATAAAAATATATGCCTTTTCTTATCAAGTCCCATTTTGTCCTAAAAAGAAGCAAAAGTTTCATGAAATATGCTAAAAATATATTTCAAAAATGCTTAATATATTGCTAGTATGTTGTATCTAGGAATTTATGCTACTTAAAATGTTGCGTTCGATAAAATGTATAGGGTAATAATGTATGGTGCTTTAGATATTGTATGGGGAGAATTTCGTGAGTTTATAGCCTAGGGGTAGGGCATAAAAATGGGGTTTAAAACTTGAATATTAAAATGTGAAGACATTGTAAGGTAACCTTAGGTTTTTGGGTTTATTATCAACTAGCTGATGACCGCGGTTTCACCTGGGTGCTCAAATTATATACTAAAACCTTCCCCAAGCTCCACTCTATCGGCAAACGCGGCGGAGGACTTTGTTTTATAATACGAGTATGTAGTGATAATCTGTATGAGAGGTTTGTCACGCAGTAGGGTAGGTTTCATAGTAAGCATAGTTCAACGTCATAGTAAGTATAATCGTTTTGGTATGAAAAAGTGTCCATTTCACAAGTTTCTTGGCCATTCTTCTCCATAATACTCATCTACGCTTTAGAACGGGCAACCACAGTATTTTCTCAAGTTATTATGTCTAGTGACTGCATCTTTGCTGTTTTTTGACATTAAAAAATGTCTGTAATGGTCTAATTAAAAGAAAGACTGAGTTTGAGTAACATCATCTGCCTAGGCATTTCCCAACAAGAGAGAAGAAGAAGAGAAGAATTTCAAGAGAAGCCTCCAGTCAAAACAATGCATATGGATACCAGTATTATACAAGGAGCGTTTGCCTATCTGACCTTTACATCATCATCATCAGCCTATAATGTTCCCATTGCAGGGACTCATGCCTTCTCTCTAGGAGAGGAATGGGCTATAATCCACCACGCGTGCGAAGTCCGGGTTGGTAGATGTCACTTCATGTCTTCGACATTTTTGGTTCTAAGACATTTAGCACTGTTCCAGTTAGTATACTGGATAATGCGTAATACTTTAGTGAGACTGGTTGTCAGACTGTCAGACTTCTGTATTCACGTAATCGTTTTGAGACACGTGGATGGTTAGGGTGTCCTATTACCAACAACAAGAAATAAGGGACAAACTTTGTACCAATAATTATTTTCCAATAAATAATAAAGTTTTATAAAAATAACTTTGAAACGTTTTATGTAAATAGAAGTTGTTTTCCGCCCACATAGCAAACTTTGAAGTTTATTATTTTTCCCTCAGTTTATATCTGGTACTAAGTGACTGTTAGAATATTCATTGAATAGGCACTTTCTGTCAAATTAATTTCGTATAACAGCGACTGCTGATTATGAGGTCTGGGGTTCGATTCCCAGGGGCAAAGTGTAATTAGGTTTTTCGTAGGGAATGTCTCAGTAGCAGCCATGGAGTCCACATTTGTGCCGGGTTGATGGCAATAGGCTTGCCCCAAATGGGACTTTAAGCAAAGCTGTGGTGCGAAATATGGGTGTAAATTAAAGTGTACCCCTGCCCTAACCCTTCGGAGATTGGGGACGTGATGTTACGTGATTTTAAGAGTACATAATTATTAAAAGTCTGCTATAACAAATATCGGTGAAGAGTGAAAAAAAAATGGTAAATTACTGATCATTTTACCATTTCTTTAACACTCTTACAATGTTATGTTGTCTAAGCACTCTGGAGGTTTCCACTCTGAAAGAAAAACAGCACAAACTAACGCTATCTTTTCAACTACAAAAATCTACTTCACTAAATGCTGAATCCATCATTAGTGCGAAAATTTCCAAATTAAAAAGCGGAAAGAGATTTCCCTTGAGAAATGGAACGGAATCCACTGGTGCGAGGTTTTTCCGAAACGTGGCAGCCCTAGAGGTTTTTTAACTGAATAGGTTTTTAGGCTAAACCTGTATTATTGCTACCTACTCTAGATTCTGCCAGCCTAGTAAGTTTATATTAAACTAGCTGTTGCACGCGACCTTCCTTTGCTTGAAATGATTAAATCTAACAAAATTATATCGGATTTTGTTACGTAGGTACCAAGGGTTTTTTTTTTGCAAAGAATCCTAATTTCAATTTTATTGGCCTTAGTTACTCCTTATAGTATCAGCTAGCTGCCAGTAAAAGTCCTGTCATTGTCATCATTAAATCGGTTCAGCCTTTTCAGAGATTAGGTACCCGAAAAAACAGACAAACAAAAAATTATTTTTTTAAGATTGGTATTACAAACGGAAACTTCAATTTGGTAGTATATTGGTTTGACATTTGTATGATTTCAACTATTTACCTTAATATTGAACAAACATTATCTCTTCAAAAAATGTGGTCTAACCTCCAAAATAACTCAAAAATATACACAGATCTTAAAGAATAGTGCACCAACAAACAAAGATTTAAGTGATCACCTCCACTGCCATTTAAGCCATGAAACTTTCAGAAGAGGAATGAAACCACAATTTTGTCCAAGCACTCTTAGTGTTACTATCTAAAAAATGAATTCAGTAATGTTTCTTATCCGTGAGACATTGTACACAATTCCTGAGGGAAATCTCTTAGCTGTCTGTTAATGTTTTGCCTGTATATTTCGCTTTTCTTGGTGTTGTATCCGAAACTGTTGGATGATAATGTATTGCGTGGTCTTAATGTAATATTTTGGTTGTATTACTCGGAGTTAGATACAGTTGACCAACCCGCACTGGGCCCGCGTGGTGGATTATAGCCCATTCTTCTCCTAGAGAGGAGGCCCGAGTCCCTGAGAGATGATGATGATGATGTCCCTGATGATGAGGTATACGTGTATGATATTAACATTAAACTATTTGTGCTAACATCTATGTAACGATGGGTTTTGTAGGTATCGAGAGGACTTGAAGTAGATAATGTTAATTAATTCAATAATAAAAAAAGGACAAAGTTTGGAGAATAGTGCAATATGCGAAACGCGTTATCTCGGTTATTGTGGCCAAACTTGGGAATGACTGTCAAAAAAAGCGCCTATTAGAAGATCTGTGATGTTCTGGCCTAAATATAGATCTTTTGTTTACCAGAGAGATGTACAAGGGTTTCAAAAACGTCAAGGAAATGTTCCAAATCGATTTTGAATTCCTAGAAGGAGACATTGCTAGCAACAGAGAAAATCCTACACTTACTTTTTAAACTAGATCCAGTTTTTTAACTAAAAAATGCAGGTAAAAGTACCAGGCTGGCAGTAACGCAAGGAGCTCAAAGTAAAGAGGTGGCGCGTTCTAGTCAGCTGGGAAATCTAAGAACGACCTTTACTAGTTAATGTAACGAATACGTTTGTTTCTATCTACTGTTTTATGTAGGAATTACATTCTGTTTTAGTAGACTTGTCTGGAATTCAGGCTATTTAGTTAGACTTAAACAAGATTGTGGAGAAAGGTCTTAAAATATTTTACACTGGTTTACTAGGCGGGGAAACTTATATAGGCGGGGAAGTTTTTGATATGGTATTAACATAAACATAAAACAATGCCTGTAATTCAAGAAGGATTTAGGCTGATGTTTACACTCATATTTTATCAGTTATGTTTAACGCAAATAACACTCTGCCCAGCCTTGAAATCAAATCCAGAACCTCTTGTTCGACAGTAGCGCTTGTGGTCATTATAGGCCTAACTTATCCTAACATGCTCCTTTGACCTCATCCATTTTCCATCACTGTCCGTTTGGTCATTTATACGCACGCCTGTTTCGCATCATACGCACCTGTCCTTTCTAAAAATTCTCACCAATAAAATCAGTGTATGTGTGTTAGTATGTGCGTTAGTGTTTCTAGGACACGTCTGCCTTTTGTTAGTCGCTTTTCACTCATCCTCTCCACATGACCAAACCATCTAAGCATACTCTTTTTTTGTTACTTCATTCTCAGGTATATCTTTATATTCAAAATAATCAAGCAGTGATCGAATTGATGACTCACATAAAATCTTATCCTTTTAACGACACCCATGGGAACTGTCAAAACGCTTCATAACATCCATGCATACTAACACTGTTATACATTTAATGACGAAATCAATTAATTCACTTGAGATCGTGAACGATGTTCTCATCTTTAAGACGGTCTCAATGGTGGCATTGTTCTTACATTTCTCTCACGGGCCCGTTTTGTATGCCGTAAACTAACTGTTACACTTGAGAATTAATGGAAGTTCATAATGTTTTAAATCTACCAGAGGGGAGAAACAGCTTGAAGCTATTAACAGTCGTTCGAGTTGATCTCCAGGCTACCTATGTTGGTCTGTAGATGGGTGAACACCCAGCTATAACAACTTCCAAATCATCATCTGCCTAGCCTTTTCTAAACTATGTTGCGGTCGGCTTCCTATCTAACCGGATACAGCTGAATAGGGGATCGGACTGGGTCAAAATAATATGATTCTGTTTAGTCCGTCGTCCGTATCCGTAAGTTAGATTATCGAAAAATATTGAATACGTGTTTTTGTTTTATCAAATCAATAAAAAATGACGAAGATAAAACGCGTCAATGATCTTGGAGTGGGGCTTGAAACGTCACTTGTGTCGTCAAAATGTCCTATCATATTATTATGACGTCACACGAGTTTTCGAAGCACTGTATCGTCTTCATTTAAGTTTACGTGAAAAAAGAAAAAATACGTGTCCAATAATTTTTGGAAATCTATCTGACGGACTAATTAGTTTTTTTTTTGTCCGATCCCCTACGGAACAACCTAGGCAAGCGCTGCAGCTTAACCTAAATATATTATTTCCTCAACAACAATTTACAAAGTTGATGTAAGCAAATCATAAACAGCTAAAATTATCTAAACTACTCGAGTAAAACCGCAATCGATTTAAAACCACTGAGTATCGAGTGTCATTCGATCCTAAGTCGATTGCTAGCAATAGCTGAAAGGTTAAATGCAAATTATGTTGCAAGTTCTAACCTTTCGACTTTAATTATCTGTACTGATATTGTTAACGGGAAAGTAACTTTGTTTGTATGTCGGTTTGGCTGTTTGTTTTTTGTGTATTTGTTAGGTTTAGTGTCTTACTGCCGCAGTCAGAGATATTTAATGATTACTTAAGCCGTCACTTAGTAAAGGTTTTGACAGTTTCGTCATACAAAAACTAAACCTAAAAAAACCTTTCCTAAGTGATGACCTATTAAAGCTCTTTGAGTTCGGCAGTTAGTGGATTGACAGATTTTATGATATTTGACACACAGATACATTCTAACCAAGTGAGTCTTGGGCCTACCATACGTACAGGCTTCACCAACGTCTTGCCTGCACGATGACACAGTGCACACGGTACATTGCGCGTGTGGTTGGTAAAACTGTATTCCCATTACCAACCACACGCGCAATGTACTGTGTGCACCGTGTAATCGCGCAGGCAAGTGTGGTGAAGCTTGAGCATGTGGTAGGCCCATTGTCAATGGGCATTATATTATCTAGTACTAACTGGGTTTGTGGAGGTCAGATAGGCAGTCGCTCTATGTGAAATACGGGTACCTATTCAGTGACATACGGTTAGACTGGAAGCCGACCCCTGCGTAGTTGGGAAAAGTCTGGACAGATGATGATGATAGAACTGGGCTTATTTGAGTTTAAATGTTTGTAAATGAACCCACGATACGGAAAAAAAATCTAGAAAACATAACAAAAGACGATATACACGCAGGCGACTCGCCGGCAAAAGCGTATTATGTTCATATTTTCTTCATACTTGTTGTTAAATTAAAAGGGTATATGAGCACCTGCCTGGTTTAAGGTTATAGTTATTTTATAGTGTAGGTTTACAGCGTTAAAGCTGCGATTTTGATGTAGATTTGATTAGTACTGGTTTTAGAATACTGTTAGGACATAATTATATTTGCAAGGATATTATTGTTACGACGGTCATCTCGAATCTTCGAGAAACCGCGCTAATAACTGTGTAGTACCTAGAAAATACAAGTTCATTCTTTTAGGTACCTATTTCCGTAGTAGGTATAGAACTTACATTGTATTCAAGGTCAGGCGCCGGGAGTCGCCGGCAGTTGTCATTGTAATTTCGACCGTATGCCAACGACGTAAAGTAACTTCTTCCTTGTCGGTTCTTTTATCTTTAAATTTATTTTTTGTTAATGTTTTTTTTGTGGATGCTTTCTTGAATAATGAAGAATTATCTCGAATATCTTTTGTTTGCGTGGGTATAAAAGGACCGATTGAGGACGAAGTGAGTTAGTTCACTTTTAAGCGAGACAACGAAAACTTCGAAGAGAATTCTAGATTTCTAGTGCGACAAAGTGTTCAGTAGTATTGAAGTGATTGTTTATAAGTGTATTGTGAGTAATAAAGTTAATTCGTGTGTTTAATTGGTAGTGTTTTTATTTATCCCATACCCAGCTCGTAACAATTTGGTGTCAGAAGTGGGGATAAATAATGCCAATTCTACCGAAGGACGACACGGACAGTATCCGTACTAGGAGCCAGCGGCAACAAGGGATGAACCAGAGGCGATTCGGAGACTCCCCGACACAGACACCGGGCGGTGTCCAGCCTACGTCAGAGCCAGTCGCTGGTTCATCTGGCGTTTCTCCAGCACCAGCAGTACCAGACTTGTCTGCCTTAATGGCGCTGCTGCAAGACCAGGCTCGCCAGTTGCAGGAGCAGCGGCAACAAGATAAGGAGGAGCAAGCTCGCCTTCAAGAGGAGCAGACTCGTCGTCAAGAGGAGCAGGCCCGTCGGTTGGAGGAGCAGTTGCGACGAGACAAGGAGGAACAGGCTCGCCAGTTGCAGGAGCAGCGGCAACAAGATAAGGAGGAGCAAGCTCGCCTTCAAGAAGAGCAGGTCCGGCGCCAAGAGGAACAGATGCTCCTGATAAAGGATCTTCACGCATCAGTGGGCAAAGAGCTGAGCGTGATGAAGGAGCAGGTACAGCAGCACGACAACCGTATCGCAAAGGCCGAAATTCAGATCGCCGATGTGAAGAAGGCCTTAAGTGAAATTAAGGTTGGAGACGGGTCTGTAACTTCAGTGATTGCTGCCCCTTCCGTGCGTGGGTTTAAAGTGCCTCCATTCGACGGAACATCTTCGTGGTCGGCCTATAAAATCCAATTCGAGGCCGTTATGAAAGCGAATGGATGGACCAAAGGGCAAGCCATGACCGCGCTCACTTTGGGTCTCCGAGACCAGGCTCTTACCATTCTTGAGGCACTCAGCAAGGATGTGACCTACGAACAGCTGCTGGAGGCATTAGAGTCCAGATATGGCGACGCGCACCTGGAGCACGTTTTTCGTGCTAAGTTAAGGGATCGCGTTCAACGTAGTGCTGAGAACTTACAGCAGTGGGCTCTGGAAGTTGAAACGATGGTTCGGAAAGCATACCGGTCTGCCCCTGCACTCATCGATGGAAATTTGGTACAGGCGTTCGTCGACGGAATACGTGACTTGGAAGTGAGAGCCGCTGTGAGACTCGGACATCATAAGACGCTGAAGAACGCCTTAGCACATGCTCTGGAAGTAGAAGCAGTGAGACAAGACCATCGAACACACTACGTCAGAGAAGTTGTGGCAACACCTGTACATGAGCGTCCGCGAAAGTACAGCCCTAGGTGCTACGCTTGTGGAGAAAGTGGTCACCTACGGCCAAATTGTAAAAAGCGACGCACACCGAGGGAAGACCAATCACAGCGGGAAAAGGCGACTGATATGACTACCCAGCAACAGTGGAGAACTCGCGGTAACAATGATGAACTTTCAAGACCTTGGCGTGAAGACTGTATGCAGAGTTCCAGACAAGAAGCTAAGGAAGTTGTGTCTGTGAGGAGGCTAAGAACAGATCTCAGCGACGAATGGAAGGAAACCATACAGCAGGCTCAGCAAAGTGACTCGGATATCAAACCGATCTTCGAGTGGATTAAAGCTGGTGGTCCGAAGCCCAAGTGGAGTGATGTGGCTGCGATGAGTTCCATCACGAAGAGTTATTGGGCGCAATGGAACAGCTTGGTGATCCAGGATGGAGTCTTGTGCCGTAAATGGGAAAACGCTCGTGGGGACAGCTGTCATCTACAAATGGTTGTCCCTAAAGCTAAGGTACCGGATGTTTTACGGCTCTACCATGATGGATGCTCAGGAGGACATATGGGGGTGAAAAGGACTCTACTGAAGATCAGAGAGCGCTTTTACTGGATCCACTGTCGAGATGATGTGGAGGACTGGTGTCGCAAATGTACCAGCTGTGCGGCTGTGAAAGGACCTCACACGCGAAGCAGAGGGGCATTAAAAGTGTACAACGTGGGAGCCCCCTGGGAGCGGATAGCACTGGACGTTGCGGGACCATTTCCAGAAAGCGATAGCGGAAACAAGTACTTCATGGTTGTCATGGACTACTTCACAAAGTGGCCAGAAGTCTTCGCCATTCCTAACCAAGAAGCTACAACAGTCGCAGATAAATTGGTTCAGGAAGTTTTCTGTCGTTTTGGAGTACCCTTAGAAATTCACAGCGATCAAGGGAGGAATTTCGAATCGCAAGTTTTTCAGGAGACTTGTCGATTGATGGGTACCCACAAAACCAGAACCACCTCTTACCACCCACAATCTGATGGAATGGTGGAACGATTCAACCAGACGTTGGAGAGATATCTGGCAAAAGTTGTGGAAAACAGGCAAAGGGATTGGGACAAGCACATACAGCCGTTTCTTCTGTCCTATCGGAGTGCAGTTCACGAAAGTACGACTGTAACTCCAGCCTTCGCGAACTTTGGAAGGGAATTACGGTTGCCTGCAGATTTAATTACTGGAACTCCCCCTGATGTCCCACGCAGTGTAACGGATTACGCGAATGACCTGCGTAACAAGTTAAATGATGTGTATGAGCATATCAGGCAATCCGGGCAACAGATGTCTGAGAAGATGAAGACTCGTTATGACCGGAAGGCAAACAGTCGTGGTTTCGACGAAAATTCGCTGGTGTGGTTGCATAACCCAGTGCGGAGCAAGGGAAAGTCTCCGAAATTGCAAGCAAAATGGGATGGACCATACAGAGTTGTGACCAGGATCAACGATGTCACCTACCGAATACAGAAGGGTCCGCGAGGTGCGCCTAAGGTTGTGCATGTGGACCGACTGGCGCGATATTACGGAACTAATGATGCTCGGGACGAGCATGTCTAAGGAGGGGGCAGTGTTACGACGGTCATCTCGAATCTTCGAGAAACCGCGCTAATAACTGTGTAGTACCTAGAAAATACAAGTTCATTCTTTTAGGTACCTATTTCCGTAGTAGGTATAGAACTTACATTGTATTCAAGGTCAGGCGCCGGGAGTCGCCGGCAGTTGTCATTGTAATTTCGACCGTATGCCAACGACGTAAAGTAACTTCTTCCTTGTCGGTTCTTTTATCTTTAAATTTATTTTTTGTTAATGTTTTTTTTGTGGATGCTTTCTTGAATAATGAAGAATTATCTCGAATATCTTTTGTTTGCGTGGGTATAAAAGGACCGATTGAGGACGAAGTGAGTTAGTTCACTTTTAAGCGAGACAACGAAAACTTCGAAGAGAATTCTAGATTTCTAGTGCGACAAAGTGTTCAGTAGTATTGAAGTGATTGTTTATAAGTGTATTGTGAGTAATAAAGTTAATTCGTGTGTTTAATTGGTAGTGTTTTTATTTATCCCATACCCAGCTCGTAACATTATGATAAAAAGGTGTTTGCTAATACAACGCCTGCTTTTCTCTGGAAGTGCAGTCAAAGACAGAAAGAAATAGTATTCATTTGACTTGGACAGAACACAACAATGAAATAAATAGAGATCTGATGAGGAACTCAATAATGATGAACTAAAGATAATAGGATGATAAACTAAATATTGGTCCTGTACGAGGTCACAAGGTACCTATTCAGTCAATCCTTCTGTCCAGACTAATGACGTTCAAAAGTACCGTGAATGACTTACTTACAATTAATCGTTTGACTTTGATCTCATCATCAATTTATTGAGTCGTTCTGAATTAGATTATATCAATTTTTCACACCTTTTTCATAGAAAAATCTTGAGAAAACTAAAATAGTCTAAAATCTGAACAAAATCAAAATATTTTAATTAACATAGGCCTAAATGGGCACTTGTAAAAAGTCGACAAAAAGGCACACATAATACGCAAACATAGTAAAGAAAACTTCTTAATTATCTTTATATCAAGATGCTTCAAGCCCTTCAATTACAAGCAAAACCTATTACTTTTATCTCATTCCCTCCCGCAGCCACATAACGCCATCTCTTTTCTTACCTACTTACACAGATTTTTCATGAAAATACTTTTCTTATTTTGTAGGAAAACCAACTAATAATGGTAACGTGCCCATATATTGTAGCAAATGTGTCACAGGAGATATGGTATGTGTCGAGACTAGGGATGTCACTTAGGTGGTTTTACCGGAACCGAAGTCGGAATCGGAGTTTTTAAATTTGGATTTACGGAGTCGAAACCGGAACCGGAATCGGAATCAGAGCGTTTAGTCGACTTTCGGCCCCTCCTCGGTCCTTACAAAAATATTTGTTCATTGGTGTCCACTCGACCCCTAAACATAGTCCACTTTCGACTCCCAAGGGGTGAGTTTGAATTCTCATACAAATGACAGGCATACCTCGTCCACTTTCGGCCCCTAGTTCGATAAGTACCTAAAATTAATATTTTGTTACAGTAAGGTACAGCAGAAGTTGGAGGCGGAGCCCTAGATAGTGGCAGAAGAGAGATCACGGACACTAGTAAAATAAAATGCATGCATAAGCTTGTTCGTACATGTTGACCGCGTCCGCCACGCTTTTACCTCCGATTAAAACTTCCGATTTAAAAGTGTCGGAATCGACGGAGTAATATCAATCGGAAGTTCCGTCCTATCGGAATCGGAGTCGAAGCTCCGTTACATCCCTAGTCGAAACGGGCGGCTAGTGCAAAAATGTCTACCTACCCACATATTTATTTACTTAATCTTTATGTTTCATACCAGATTTTAATACTGGAAGTAATTTAGATGGACTGATAGAAAAATATTTGTTATTTATTTGGTAAAATGAATGCCAGCTAATAATATAAATGTGACAGTTGTTATGGTTGTTTGTTACTCCATCAGGTATAACATAACATCACGCTTGTAATCCTCGAAAGGTTAGGCAGAGGTGTACCTATTAGTATACCCACATTTGACAGTTTTAGGGGCGAGCCTATTGCCATCAACCGGTTACAAATACAGTCTTTGTGGCTGCTACTGAGAAATTTCTAATGAAAAACCCAATAACACTTTGCCTGACGTGGGAATCGAACCTAGTATTTCCTGCATTTTGATAACAATTGGCATACTCAGGGTGTAAGGTACAGCTCTCCACACTGATGGAGTGATTGAGTAGTATTAAGATGACTAGCACGAGAAATTATTTATTTTCATGAACGTAATGGGAATCCAATAAATCAGATTCTTTAATTTCCTCACACGCAATGTATCGTTACCGGGCCGAAATTCAGACTCAGTGTCTGTTACTGACAAATTATTCCAACAACACTTTGCACAACCTAAGAATCGAACCCACATCTTGCGCAGCAAAAAAAAAAACTTAAATATCTTAATTTAGTATTTTAATTTTTTTTCAATTTGTTTTCCTTTTCTGTGTAATAATTTTGTAAAAAAACAAGTTTGTTAAAGTTAATTTATACGATATAGAAGAGTGGGGTTTCCTAATACAGGCGTTAGACGCCTAAAAGGAAACTCCAATTAGTTTGTAAGAATACCAAGTCAAAAAATTAAATAAAAAAGTAATAAATATTATTATTACTTACTTATTTAAAAAACATTTTTCAACCACACACATAAAATAAAATACATAAGAGTGCCGCATATTCCCGCGTCACAAATGTAAATAATGTATCTTCCATATCTCACAGTCTATTAATCTTGAGGATACTGGGACCGTTGTATTTACATGTGAAAGATGTTTTTGTGGTAGGCTGAGGTACGTTTCCGGCATACTAATAACATTTGTGTTGGTTTAAGTAACTTAAAACTATGTTAGGAGCACTTACACTGACTAACACCCTTCCACTCTGCCCAGAGAGGGAGGTAACTTTCATCTCGAAAAATAGTACCTACTGTTCTAGAGGTAAACAACAATAACGTTATTATTATTATGATAAAAGATGGCGCCACGTGTCATTCGAATCATGATTACAATAACCTCACATAGAACAAAGTTGCTGGCTCAAATACTACCATAATATCTCAAGAAAGAAACAAAAACTTCTCTCAAAATCCATTCCTTTATCTCGCATTTATTTACACAAAAACTCCTCCCTGCCTTTCAGCGCTTATTACTTCAAAACGTACACGTTCTAACAGGTTAATTCCGAACTTCGGTCTTGAATAAACTCAACTAGAAGTTTTCATGTTAGCCATCGAGTGTACCGTAAAAAGTTTAAACCTACACTACACCTAGACTGAAAAGTTTTGCTGAAAAACCAAGTCTTTCTGTGTGTATTTCGAGTTGATTTTTCTTTAGACACTTTGGAGTAGGGTACAGTGTAATAGAATTGTTAATTGGACTGATAAAAGGTGCAAAGGGCACACGGATGGGTTTTTAGTCCGTGAGAGTCTGCTGATGCTCACACTTCCTTTAGCTCCGTCTGCGGCAGGGCCGGCAGGAGTCATTTTATGGCCTCGGCGCAAGGGCAAAGAAGGAACATGGGTTCGGTTTTTAGTCAGTAGAAGTCTGACACTCCCCTTCGCTCTGCCCAAGAGCGGGGGGGTCATTTGATGATTTTCCACCCACCAAAAAAATAAAAGGAGTCATTTTGATGGTTTCTCGTCCTTAAAAAAGGCTTTTTAACTACCACTATCATCTTGTAACATGTACAGATGCACATCTAGCTACCCGAAGTTGACAAATTTTCCTTGTCAACCCTGAACTGAATAGTTTTTTTTTTTCAGTCAAAACCTTTGTTCTCAAAGGCGTGTGGAGGTATTGAGCTGAAATTAATAATTAAAATACTAGAGTCTGCTATCCCCTCGAGTTGTCAACGGGATTAAAAGTATTGACCATTTTTATTTTTTTATTTCACAAGAGAATCAAGACATATAGGGTAGATTCATGAAACTTGGCAAGAATAACTCTCATACAGTACAAGTATGCAGTTGTTTAATAACAAAATACCTACAAGTTTATGCAAAACCCTAAGTGCGTAGTTCCAACTCGTTTTTTGCCGGTTTTTTAAATAAAAAATCAAATAAATAAATAATACTAAATTACTATTAAGTTATAGGTTTTACAATCTGCAGTTAACTGAACCCAGTACTAACCAACAAGTCAATATAAACTTCCCAAATAAACCTCAGAATACTATATAAACTACCAAATAGCTACCCAAAATATGATCGAGCGCAGCAAGCATACTCTAAAACTTTAAAATAAACGGTACTATTCGGAACAGTTTGCAGTTTAAACACTCATGCTCTGTGTTAATTTAAACTTAGTTTTAGCTCGTATTTGAAGTTAGAAACAATTTAGATTCACTAAACTTATTCGCGTTTAGCGTAACTTAAGTTATCTCGAAGACATTAATCGTGTGGAAGTCTGGATGTGAACAGGATATGTCTTAGTACAACATAAAGTGTGTGTAGTATAGCGAAAGTTCGTTGTTCCGCTATTTTCTTACGTTCAAGAACTATGCAAGCATATAGTCAGCTTATAATGTTCCCACTGCTGGTTTACAGGGCTCATCTCTATCAGAGGAAGTGGGCTATAATCCACCAGCAGCCCCAGTGCTAGTCATATATCATCGAATTTTTTATTTTCGGCTATGACGGTTTTCTAATGATGTTTTTCTTCTCCGTTTTGAGAGCAGTGGTGATGAAATAAAAGATAATAATATTCAAAGTAATGCACCTGCCTGGGTTCGAACGAACCCACGATGTACTATGTATGCTCGTAAGTTAGGGCCGCCGAAAGCTCCACTAGCTTCGAGTGTCATAATAGCATAAATTATTTAAAAAGTTCCCGTGCGGCCAAAAGCTAGTAACTTAAAAAACAAAACAGACGCATTATCATCTGAAAATATCATACGAAAACACGGGAAATATTCTCAAAAATACCTGCTTAAACCAACCAAGCGACTCGCAAAGAAATATAAACAAAATTTTGCACAATAAAGAGTCTGGAACTACTTTTAAAGTCATACTCGTAGTACGGGCGGTGGAGTGAGACAAGACAACACGGTGGCAATAAAAACTTTCCGTGTGAAAGCTTGTATGGAATTCCTGATGGTTTCAAACTTTTGTTTCTTTTTGAATATTGAAATGGATGGGGAAATGAGGAAATGCATCGTGGAGTTTGTAATATTTGTTGGCAATTTATATAGGCTCATGGCTGGGTATGACCAATTGACCATGTTGTGAAACGGATGATTGAGAAATATTTAAAGTATTTATTTGTTTAAAGGTGCGTGAGCCTTACCTTATAATTATTGCATGCGAACATTAATTAAATTGTTTATTAAATTAAATAATGGTTTCCAGTACAGTGTTAAAATAATAGCTAGCATAGTAGCATATAGTGGGAGGAAAATATTGAGTATGAACGGAGTTATCCGTGACCATACCGCTTGTAACAGTAAGGAAATATAGGGAACTCAAAACAGATAGTGAACATAGTAAATATCCCGTTTTAAATGTAAATGACAATGTCAGTTAAAATACGTTTAAAACGAACAAATCTGCAGTTCAAAACATTTAGCATATAGATTTATTACAATGTTGTTTGACCCACAGCTTTTTTTACAAAAATTTTCATCGAAAAAATTCTGTACCTACTGAATTTTTTGACGTGCTAAATTGTGGAAAACATTGTCACGACAGTGCAGACAAATGTATGTATAGAACAGTTTACGCCATTTCCCCCCCCAATATAAGCAAACCATTTCATAACCCTACGAAGGCCACTTTATAAATATTTTACACAAGCATATGCGAAATGCGAATACATCTCCCTTCCGATGGCAAATTTTATGGAAACTACGAGATTGTGCGAATTTTCCTGATCTACATGTTGAGGCGAGACAGATATATGTGGGTAGAAAGAGAAGGATATATCTCTGCGGTACAAATGTCGCTGTAGGATCTGAAGTGCTAAGCTGGTTCGTTGCTATGGCAACAGTCGTATACAGGCGGTGTTTTCTGAGTGAGGCTTTTCGAAGAATAAATACTAGATCTAAACTGGTTGTTGGCTGGTCTGTTTATTTACTGTATTGTTAGAGTTCAAAAGAGATTATTTGTGGGGACAAAGAGGAACTTGGTTTTATGTTTTTGAATATGTAGCGATGAGAAATATAAAGAGCACACTCTTGAACACACTCTTCCCTAGATGGATTTGGCCATGTTGAGAGTATGAGTAAAAGGCGACTAACAATACGTACTTACCTATTTGTGAAGTAAATATGATTGAAACGCCAGGAAAAACGCCCCAAGAGACATACAGTGGCCGTATTGATTGATGATACTATTCAAAATTGCCAAGTATCTATAGTACTTGCCACCTTCGTGTGTAAGTATATGACGAGATATATGAATGTGGAGAACAGAACAGATAAAAGAGGTTTGTCTGTTCTGTGGCAAGGATCGTAGCAGGTGGCATTGTGTAAATCCTGCCTATCTCTTTGTGAATAAAGCGTGAGTTCATGTAGGTACCTATGTATATCATCAGACTACGATCTCTGGTAATAACAGTCTTTAACGTACTACAGCAGGCAATATCAAATTGCAGATAAACCCAACAGTATTTTAAATAACACAAAAAACGCTCTTTAATAAAAACACCAATAAAAAATTTACAGCACAAAAATTTAAAAATATTTACTTACGAAAAAATTTAAATAAATAACACGGGGTCGAATGCAATAAAAATGAGAGGTGACGCGTTGACAGGGTTGAATGTCGTTTTAATATAACTCGGCATGTTTATGTGTAGCGGGACGAGGGTTAGACTCTCAAGTTGTAATTTTGAATTTTTATTAAGTATCTGTACAGGTAAATTGATTTACTTAATCTTTAAATATGGGACTTATTTGAGAAAACGCTGTTGTGACGACCCACTACCGTACTCAGAAATATTAATTGATTACTTAACCCATCACTTAGTAAAGATTTTAACACTTTGGTGAAGGTTTTGTATGTCAAATCTTTACTAAGTGACGGCTTGATTAGTAATCATTAAATATCTAAGAGTACTGCAGTTAGAGGATGTTTGTCAGAGATTCGCTCGGAGAAACCGATCAAAGACTTTTCTTAAGCTTCGCTTTCTGCTTTCTATTTTTCGAAAAAAAGGAACACGATTCCTCGTCATCTGCCGAGTCTTTTATAAACCGCGTTGGTGGCTTCCAGTCTTACCGGATGCAGCTGTATTTTACATGGAGCGACTGTCTCATTACCTCAATCCAGTTAGCAGGTACTAACTGGGTAATACGATACCCCTTAGTTCGACAGGTTGTCAAATTTTCACGACTCTATAATTCAATTTATTTAATCTGCATCTTGCCACATTCTAGATAGGTACAACTTTAACCCGAACAACATATTACAAAACACATACAAAAAAATTAAAACTATGTCCTGTACAACTTACAATGGTTCTGCAAGGCCATTTCCATACGGTATCCTTTGCCAAGAACCACAATAAAAACTACCAAGTTATATGCCAAAAAGCATTACTGGAACATGTTTCTTTAAAAACAGAAAAAGCAAAAGAATGTTCGTATTAATCTTTTGGTGAAGCTGTTTAGAATGTTCGTTGTAAATCTTTTAAACTTTTTTTTATCGTGGAGCAATGTCCTAGAAGCGAACACTCCATTTCCGATACTCAGTGCAAAGTTGTGGGGGTCAGATAAGCAGTCGTTTCATATAAAATACTGATAGGTATTCAGCCGCATCTGGTTAGTCAAGAAGCTGACCCCAAGATTTTCGGGTGCTGATGATGACAAGTCCACTGAAGCTGTTTAATATTATGAGTCAGTCAAAGCTGATGATATCAGCCACATACTACAACACATAGTCTATCAGATTCTAGTGTCCAGAACCACATCGTTTATTCGACATTCGTCTCTGCCAGTTAGATTAACGTCATCACCATCACCATTCTCTTGCCCATATCCCAATTTGGGGTCGGCGCAACATTTGTCTTCTTCTTCTCGTGCATTCGTTGTTGCGGTGTGCGTCGCTGCGTGCTTTCGTGCTCGCAGTGTTCATTGTTTCGGGCATTCGGTGGCGTGTGGTTCGGCGTGGTGGCTTTCGGAATGACGTATTGCACTCGTAGTTTCGTTTTTTTTTTTGTGAAATGTTCTTCTGACATTCAAAAGTGCCTGTAATGGCTTCTCCATTACTTGTGACCTCAGCAGTCACCTCCTTCCTTGCCATATCGGTTTTTCGCTACTTTTATAGACCCGTCCACGTTATAATTAGACCAACGTACGAACAGCAACAGAAGTAGCTTAACATAACCGATTTTTATTTTTTTTATGTACAGGACTCCAAAATCCCCTCTCAAAAATAGAGGAGGCCTGTGTCCCAGCAGTAGGGAGTATTAATAGGCTATTGGTGATAATGATGACAGGACTCCAGCTATCATCTATATGTATCTATCTATATAAATAAAAAGAGAAGTCCTGACTGACTGACTGACTCATCAACGCCCAGCCCAAACCCTTGGACCTAGAAGGCTGAAATTTTGTACAGACGTTCCTTTTATAACGTAGACAAGGAATAAGGAAGGATTTTTCAAAATTCAACCCCTAAGGGATTTAAATAGGGGCTGAAAGTTTGTTTGGAAAATCGACATTTTCACGCGGGCGAAGCCGCTGGCAAAAGCTAGTTTTTAATGTTTCCAAAGGTTTTTCTTTAAAATATTCTCTACTCTTCAATAACATGTTGGTAACGAGTAATATCTAACCAGTTTTTATAAAAAAAAACTGCTTTGAAACTTTGAGTAGTGTAAAGCTACTTCTGTTGTTGACCGTACATGAAAAGAATACCCAGTAAATACCTAAGAGTTTAATCTTTTCTCTTTTGTTTATATCCACAAGACCTTTACCACCTCCCACATACACCTGGAAACGACTGCAAGGCAGACTAATTTTCTATCTTTTCAAAGGCTGTCTTTGTCTTTTACCGTTCGCGTTTTAAAAAAGATAACTCGTTTACTGCCTGCAGTTGACCGTAACTTGTGTTGGAATATTGCAAAATGGCTGGGATTTTATTTTTTAAAATGGGTTAGATGTAGGTTAGGTTGAGCTTAGCTCAGATAAAAGATCAGCTGTTTTATTTATTTTTAAAGTAGATTAGTTGTGAAAACCACTGAAGTATAAGGCATCATAATAATAATTTAATTTATTTTTTGGCCTCGTTGCTTTAGTGGTCTTAAGTTCGAATGCTGATCGTGAGTTCCTGGGTTCGAATCCCAGGTTAGGTAAAGCAGTTAGTTTCAGTAGCAGCCACGGAGTTTGAGTTTTTGCCCAGTTGTTACCAATAGGCTCGCCCCCAATGACATGGGGAAATGTGGATGTACTAACATCAGCTCTACCTAACGCTTCAGGGATTCCAAGCGTGGTGTTATGTTCAAATAAACAGTTTTCTTTCATTCATTTAATAGAAACATCCTTTCCGAAATGTCCTCCACAAAACTGTCACAAACCGAACCAAATCCCAATAAATTCCACCATCTCAAGTAATTATACATTTTATTACGACTTACAACCTTATCAACATCACGTTTCTTAACGCTATCTCCAAAAGGGACAAGCCATAATATAAAATTCTTATCTCCTCTCTTTAACGATCAATTAACAATGTTATAACCCTCCGAATGATGCCGAAGGGGTCCGAGAGACACCGAAGGGGTCTAGAAGACCCCGAGTCCGTAACATTAGGCGTAATTTGGTACTGGTACGTGTTACGTACTTTTTTGGCGTACGTGCGAATTGGTAGTGTTAACTAGATTCTGGAGACGCCTTGTTTGAATACGGGGAGTATTGTGACGCTGTGTTTTTTGTGAAAAATAAAGTTTTTAGAAGGCAGCAAAATGAACAAGAAATTTTATCAAGGTATCATGATATTTTCAGGGGTATTGTTAGTGTATGACTAGCTAATAATATAGGGTCATAGGTTAAATGTATGTGCTTTCAGTTTCACAAAGGGTATAGATAGGAAGACCAAAGAAACGATGGATGGATTGTCTAAAGGGTGATTATAATATGGCAGGAAAGGTGTCTGATGAGATGGAGAGTAATAGAGAAGAATGGAAAGAAGACATGTTGTGCCGACCTCAAATGAATTAAGCTATGGGCAAGAAAATGATGATTCAGTTTATCTGTCTGCAGACTTACTGAAACTGTGTTATAGGTATTTCATCTGCTTTACAGTACTGAAGCCTTGTTTTATGCAATTTACCCTTTTAGAATCCCTAAGTTATACAAAACACAAAGGTTCCTAAAAGCACAATAAAACCCTTTAGCCATTAAAACCGTTATCCGAAAAACCTACTTCCAAATTTAAAACCTAACCCAATAAACGCTGAAATTACGTATAATATTCACCTTTTTCACTAAAGGTTTGGTCATAAAACGTTACTTTACATAATTATATTTTTGGGACCCGTCATGCATGTAGGGTCCAAGAAATATAGCAGGTCCTATTGGTTATTGAGCTTAGAAACGGTGAATTTGAATAAAAGGGGCGTCGTAAAATAGTAGGGGTATTATTGTGACTGGGGGTGTAAGGTTGGTAGGTATCGATATTTAGTTTGGGGTAGTGAGCCGTTTTAGGGTTAACTTTTGGAAGACTTAGTTTGATACTATAAGGTTTTGAAAAGTACGTAGGAATTTCACGTTTTAATATTTGAGACGCATAATAGTTACGTACTTTTAAAATTACATTAAATCTTATTAGTCACCGCTTTTTTTTATTACTTTTTGCTCATTCAGGCATTTTCAAATCGTTTTGAATAAAATTATTAATATTTCACTGTGCCCGGTTATATCACAATAATACTACCTAGTGAGGTATTTATCAATAACTAGAATATTAAAGTAACTGACAATAGAAAGACAAAATTCACCAAGGGGAAAAGATTACAAAAATATGCAAAACAAAAAAAAATGCCTTCATACTTCAGCATAAACGATTATCATTTGCCTCCCACATAAAAAACAATACACAACAATCAACCCTAAAAAGCATCGACATCTAACCCTTCCCTAACCCGGGCCTATCATCTTAACCCTCCATAAACCGGGCGGGGTACATCTGACCCCGGCGGGGTTAAACCATTCTTACATGACATATCTTTAAGCGAAATTTTTGCGATCCTTGTTACAAGAGTTTGCGCTTACCGTCCTATTGGCTTTAGAAAATGGGGTTTTTTCTCTTGTTTTTTTTTTGTTTTTATTTTGGGATTGCGGGTAGTGGTGGTAATTAAAAATTTGGATAAGGCTGTGTGAAAAAAGACCGGGGGTGAATTCAACAAGCTATAAATACATTATGTTATTAAGTTTTCTTGCTACAAAATAACAACACAAAAATTTAAACTCTAAAAGTTAGATATTTTATTCAAAAACAAATCAGTTTTGACCCAGGTTAGCAGGGTCAAAATGGTTGCAAGTAAAGTCTAGCAGCCATTTCAAGGACTGCAACTGGGAAAAACAAAAAAATTCAACAACAATTTCCAAACCAGTGCACCCCTCAAATCATCTCCTCGATTCAATCACGAAAATGCCAGCGAAGCTATTCACAAAACACATGATACAGCCCTCCGAATTTCCCAAAATCAGTCTACCCGTAGTACCCGTCCGCTATAAACGGCCCAATTCACACATACACCTGCAAATATTTCACACGTATTTCGAACCTGCAACCCTTGGGGTTGAAACCAATAAACTAAGCGGGGTGAAAATAATAAAAAATTCACATCAAATTGAATGTCAACCCCTAGAAGGGGATGTTATTAGGAAATTTACGAGCGCAAGCCGAGTACCATATTATGTTTTATAACCACCCTGTGTCATTGTGGGTAAGGTTATACGGTAGCTATAAAATATATTATGCACGCAGTGTAGGGTTAAAAAGATTGAAACGTCACTTTTTGCTGTAATTGTTCGTAATAAGGGTTGAAATGTAACATCCCGGAATTTTGGCCTCGGGAATGTAAGACTATGTAATAAATGTAAGATTGTGTCGGCAAACGGGGCACGGATGGTGGGAGAGAGACAAAAAATGTTCGCGCTGCTATTTAAGCTGATTTCTGAGTGCCTAGTACCCGCCGCAAGCTGCGGTCGACAATTTTTCATAATTTTTGCGTGACAAATCCGCAATGGGTTTCCTCTGTGCCTCGAAAAGCACGTTAAGCCGTTGCTTGGTCAGCTGGTACAATCATTTGTAGCATGTACATCTTTGACCCGAAAACTACCGTCTTACTCGGTACTGACTGTGTTCTAGAGGACAGTGAGCCAGTCTCTTCATGTAAAATACTGCTATTCAGCTGCATCCGATAAGACTGGAAGCCATGCGTCGTACCTGAACTTTCTGAAGAACATCCCCAATAAGGTCAGAGTATGCCCTTTAAGAGTACCCAGCGTTTCCAACCTTTTGCTAGCCGCCTTTTATTCTTTAAAAAAAAAAACACAAAAAAGTGAAAAATAAACTTTAGAAGAAAAACCAGTCTCTGAAGTCGGTGACTTTTGTTTGTTTGATTTAATTTTTTTGCCACCGACTTCAGAGACTGGTTTTTCTTCTAAAGTTTATTTTTCACTTTTTTGTGTTTTTTTTTTGAAGTCGGTTTTATTTTTTGTTAAAAAGTTTTTATTTTTCACTTTTTAGTGGTTCACATGTTCATGGGTCAATGTGGACAATGTAGTTTTTTTTTGAGTTTTGTTGATTTTTCAAAAACCGCTTGTCCGATTTCGAAAAAAAAATTATGGGACCATTTCGGAAGTATACCCTTTCCAACAAAGAAAGAATTTTTCAAATCGGTTAGCAAGTGACGGAGTTATGCCCGAACAAACATAAAAAAAAAAAAAAAAAAAAATACAAACATCCGAATTGAGAACCTCCTTCTTTTTTAGAAGTCGGTTAAAAAGTAGATTAAAATATTCCGGCTCGGAATATTTTAATCTACTTTTTTAGTAGATTAAAATATTGACTCTAATATCACAAGTAAAACAGACCTAATAATGACTCCAGAAGATTATCCGAAAAGTCTTTGTAGGTTTAATTACTTCGAGATTAGTTTCAGATTCGAGCAGATAAATGAAACTTAATATTGTCGAACAATCAAAGTTAAGATTCTGAAAAATCAAGATCTCCAAACTTTTGGGTATTAACAGAACAAATGGACCTTTTACAATGACGCAAGATTGAGTTAATTTTTGTAAGTATCTAAAACTGGAGATCTTTTTAGGGTTCCGTACCTAAAAAGGAAAAAGCAGAACCCCTATAGGATCACTTGTGTGTCTGTCTGTCCGACCATCACCCCCCCCCCCCCCTTATTTCTATTTTTTTTAAATGACTGTAATTTTTTTTTAAACAATAAATTATTCTTATTCTTATCTCCGAAATTACAGAGCCTAACATCTTGAAATAAAATACAGAAGTTAATTCAACACGACGTATAGATTACAGGAAAACCTATTAAGAAATTTATGGTGCTGAAATAACATGGAAAATGGTTGTCAATGGTACGGAACCATTCATGTGAGGTTTGTTGGCGAGTAATTAACAAATAAGTTATTTTGCTGAACTGGTTAACAAAATTAAAACTTTTAGCATATGTCAAATAAACAACTCATTGTGGAGGTTTTTGCTAAGCAGAGGGATAGAACAAGCAAAATAAAAAAAACAACTCTATAGGTACGTACCTACATTTGGGATTGAAGCTAAATGTTCACTACTTTTTCAGCGAAAAATTACCTAGATTTTATCGTAGGACATAAAACGTTTAGCAGAATAGAGCTCGTATACAAGTGAAAGCATTCCATCTGTTTTTTTCACAGGCCTCACAAAGAAGCGTTTGACACACAAAACTGAAAGGTATTTTACTTGGAAATGAATATTACTAGAAACTTCGAAACAGAAAAACCGTATATTTTTGTTGTCCTTTCCTAACCATGTAGGCATCGACTTCCAGTCTAATTATTTTACATGGAGCGACTGTCTATCTGACTTCCACAACTTAGTAAGGGTCCTGGTTTCGAATCCAGGGTCGAGCTAACTGTGATTGGGATTTTCCTTCAGAGTTTTTACAGTAGCAACCACGGAGTCTGGATTTGTGCCCGAATGATGGTGATTGACTCAGACCGTATTACGTGGTACTTAATCCTAAATGTCTGAATTCAATCTATGAATCTCCGGGGATTATCGGCGTACCTATATTATATGTTGAAAAATAAGTTTTTTTTTTGTTTTCTTTAATATTCTTACTCATTTCTTGACTTACAAAAATTGCGGATTTTTGCCGACTTCACCGATTTTTTTTTTGTTATTAATTCATAACTTTGATCTTTTAGTCAAGTCAACTTTCGACTGAAACAATGTTATCTTTTCACAATAATTAAAAAAAGGTAACGCAGTAAAATGTTATTCGGTCATTATACCCAGAAAATTGTGAAGTTTTTATAGCGTCGTAAAGAAATGACAAAAGGGGGTAGGTAGTAAAGTTAATGAATCAAGAAGTTGCTGATTAGGAGTATAGCTTTTACGGGAATGTGTTTCAGTTGGGAAAAAAGTAATTATTTTGGTACTTAGCAGGTTTGACTCTGCTATCGTCATAAGATACAGGCGACTCCTAATTGCTTTGCCTTTTTAAAGACAATGCCCGATTTATTGAAATATTGAACTGTATGTGAATCTTTGGGGGGTAGAAGAACAGGGTGTAACGTTCCTCATCCCCCATAGAAAAGGGAGGATCCTCCGACCGGACAGGTGTTGTGTCCGGCCGAGTCCGGCGGGCTAACTGCCCGACACTTGTAAGTCGGGAACTCCTCTACAGGCTTATGTCGCGGATAATGTTCATAGCGCGATGTAGGATTTTCTGTCGATCGTTGTTAGTACGCAGGTGTTGCGATAGATGTCGCTGGTCGCCACAAATCTATTGGCGTGCATATTACAGATTGAGGCGTTGTTATACGTTCTTTTTTTTAATATTTAAATATTTATTTGACCTAACCTTAACTTTAGTCTTGTCTTGAGGACAATGGAACGAGCTAACCCAGAAAAAGCCAATTGCTTACTTAAATAGGTTGGGCTCATAAGAACTTGAAGTATAAAACGATCTATAACCACATACAAATAGATTTGAAAATGTGCCAGTGGTACTTATTTAAAAATACATTCTAAAATATTGCAATTTTTTTTTTTTTGTTTTCGTTTTCAATCTATTGCAGACGATCTTCAACTCTTTCTCTTTCTTCTTCTTTCTTAAACCAACACTTAAATTCATCATAACCCAACTTAAATCTACAAAAATCAGCAAGTACTTACATATAACAGTCAGCGAAGCATTAGCCCTGATGACCTTATGCATCTGCGCGGGTCCCACCTGGCACTGGTACTCAGCATCGTCTTCCAGCGAGGAGTTCACAATGCGAAGGTTATAGACGCCATGCCGACGGTCTCCGAACATCGTGTAGCGAGGGTAGCCAGGTATTACTGAGGAGAACCCTGGGAAGAGAAGAAAAACATTGGTTAGTAACAAAAACAAAAGAAGATGAGGAATCGAACAGTTTAAAATGTCGGAGAAATCTGTAAAAAGTTCGCATTGTGATTTAATTTTTTCGTCGGTAATAATGGAAATGTAGATATAACATAACGTCACACTTGTAATCGCCGAGGCTTAGGCAAAGCTTTACATAATAATAGTACAGTACATTTCTACAGTTATGTATAAGTCTCCTATAATAGGGGGCGAGCTTATTGTCATAAACCGTGCACAAATCCAGACTCCATGGCTGCCACTTCTTAGCGTGTCGATGGTAATTCAAATTGAATCTGTCCAAAATTTGGCAACAAGTTTAGCAGATTCAGTAGTCTATATCAGCTGAGAAATTACGGATTGGAAAATTCAATAACCCCGGCAATCGAACCCGGATCTCATGCTCAACTATCACCATTGTGACCACTAGATTGGCAGTTAAAAAATACCCCAATAACCTAAAACGACCACCACTTCCGGACCCCAATCGCCACAAAAATTCCTTCACAATACTTCAAAAAAAGAAATCGATTTTGCAAGAATAGTAATTACAGAGCAAATTATTATGAAGACCGTGTAAATCATTTAGGCACAGATAGCTGAGGAATCGTTACGATTCGGCGTTGATTCGGTAATTGGGCGAATTGTTCCACCTATTGTCACGCGATTGGGGCGTCTTGATGTTCCCAGGTCAGGGAGTACGGTTTTGGTTGAGGTCAGTAGATGATAGTTGAATTAGCATCTGTCTGGCCTTTTGAGGCGAGAATATGGTAGACAAAACGCCATTTACGTCAACGGATACTGCTGAATACCATTAATTTACATGGAGCGACTGCCTATCTGACCTCCACAACCCAGTTCGTTCGGGGTATCGTAATACCTGGATACATACATTACATTACATAAACTCACGCCCTTTTCCCATGGGGGTAGGCAGAAATCACAGAACGCCACCTGCTACGATTCTTACATACCCCTTTTGCCTCGTCCACATTCATACATCTGGTCATACACGCACGCCGGTTGCGAGTACTACGCACCTGTCCTTTCTGAAGAACATCACCAATAAGGTCAGTGTGTCTTTCTAGGGCGTCCCCTCCCGGCGTTGCCAATCACATCTGCCTTAATCTTACCTTTCGTTAATCTACTTTCACTCATCCTCTCTACGTGACCAAACCATCTAAGCATACCATTTTCAATCTTTGTCACTACATCTTCTTTTAAACTGCAACGTTCTCGTATAATACCTGGATATTACGTTTATAAAGGGTTAGTTGCCATACTCCTCGGAAACGGCTTGACCGGTTTTTATAAAACTTATATGTAATTCGAAAGGTCTGAAAATTAAGGGTGGTGCATCTTAAACATTTTATAAGTCACACAGCTAGTTCTACCATAAATTCTGTCTCCTTTCATCACTGCCTCAAAATTCCCACAGCTCAATGCAACAATAAATTCAATTCGAGTAAACATAAACCATTACCCCACTCGCATAATTGGATTCCAGTTACATTTCCAGCCATTACTGGTGGGTACCTACCCTGCCCAGTACTACGTTGGATGGAATACAGTAAAGCTGATAAATCCTATTGAGTCCGATGTCACGGCATACAGATGCTGTCACCCATAGTTGACGCAGTGTGTAGTTTAGAGCATAAGCGAGAGCGATTTAGGAGTATTGAGCAAGTATGTGTAAAGAAAGGCAATGGAAGATTTTTGTATGAAGTTAAAGTTTATTTAACGATGGCATCTTTTTTTTTGGAGGGTTGGAAATCATCAAATGACTGCTCCCCTCTGCGCAGAGCGGTAGAGAGTGTTAGACTTCTACTGACTAAAAATCATCCATGTTCCTTCTTAGCCCTTTGTGTCGAGGCCGCAGTATCTTTTTCGAACAACCCTCAGCCCATGATAGTATCTTTAGCACAACTTTGATTTGATGAGTGACTCATAAAAACTTTCTCAATCGATAACTGGCATCAATACAAAAAAGTTTTGTATGAGAAAAAATGTTCTGAGGCCCTTTTGGCATTATTAGTTTTAATAATTTTGAATTTGTTTTTGTTAACTTTTAAGGTATTTTTGCCAAATAAACACAATTTTCTTTCTTTCTTTCTAAAGTGTCACGTCAACATTGTACTTATTGTCACAGTTTCTGGTGTTAAGCCTTTTAACAGATTTATAATTTTCATTCTAAGCCTAGGTTTGTATCGATCTGCATTTTACACACACCACGCCATAATTCCACATGCATATCTCTAATAGACTTTAAATTACAAACATATGCCACACTCGATCTATATCAACGTGACAACGTCTAACACTAATATGTGAACAGTCACGAACACTAATGTATATGCACTTAGCAAAATTCAAAACGATTTTCTCGTGGAATAACGACTTTGAGATAAGATCTACCTTTTTTTATTTCTATATAAATGCGATAGTTTGTGAAGATGAATACATAGATAGCTTTTTGTTTGTTACTTTTTCGCATAAAGTACTGAATGGATTTGGACATAGATAGTTTTGAACCTCGATTAATATATAGGATTCCTTTTATCCCAGTTGTAGAATCCCGTTGGACATCACATCGGTTTACTGGCTCGGTTCATAATAATTCCAAAATACTATGGCCGTATGATATAATTATGATCAGCAAAAGGAGACATCTTCTGTTTAGTGTTTTCCAAACTATGTTGGGGTCGGCTTCCAGTCTAATCGTAAAATGAGACAATCGAATTTAAAAGTTAGTAAGCACGGCGATCAATTTAAAAAAAAACCAGTTGCGGATCTTTCATTTGTACAGAAAACCTATACAAAGCGGGGTCACGTAATAAATGTATAGCATGATGTGGCGCCGTGGGTACGTGAATACATGCTTATGCACGTGAGTGTACATAAACCTAATGTGATTCCTATAAGAGCTGTGACATAGTACCTCTGACATCCATTAGGAATATGAGGTTTTCCGTTCAGTCACAAGTCTACAGCAAATATTATGGTAACTCACTTGTGTAGAAACTAAGTAAGCTTTAGTTATAGGTTCCTTGTTTTACGTTTATGTCATGTTTGATTTGTCAACAATACATGTAATCATACTTTGTCATAAATGGCCCATAAAAAGAGAAGCAAGGCCTATTATTTTTCCACTGAGATACAGGGCACCTCATCTCGATGATAGAATGTCGGCTGTAATTACACACGCATGGGCCCAATGTAAATTTTTGAATGGTCACTCTGCACCGTTTTGAAAGAAGTATGGTAAGGTTTGATACTTTTTATTTTGTGAAGTGTTTGCCTTTTCTGCATCAACAGTATTCTCACTTTTCAGTCTATGTGTGTATCGAGTTTACCCATCAGAATTTTTTCAGCCATTGTATACGTGTGTTGGGTTTTCTCATCATATTTTTTTCAGTAGCAGCCACGGAGTCTGGATTTGTGCCCGGTTTAAGTCAATAGGCTTGTCCCCTATGGGACTTACATATAACTGGCTAAATTCAGGTATTATATTATATCTCTCTATCTAACCCTCCGGGTTATTACGTTACGTTAATTTTGACGGAATAAAATGCCTCCTAACACTGTCATCCAAGTGACAAAAGACCTATGTACACAGAAGAACTTCACACAAATCCTCCCCCCTTGCACTCAGCATCTACCCCTCTATATAATCATTGCAACATTGTATCCTCATGACTCCAGCCTGGCAGGCTACAAGGCCGGAATACCCGATGTCTGCATAACGCTGATTTTCAATAGGATCTCCAGTGGAATCCAATGCTAGGAACAACAGAACTGGTGACCCATACGACTACCGCAATGGGCTGTGGTCTAAGTAAAGTGCGGTAGCGGGAGGTTTATTGAGCGGTTTATCAGAGGTTTTTACTTTGGTTGGATACAGCAAAGCTATTATGATATTTTAGTGTCTTTGAGATAGTCTATTGATTTATATCTGATCTATAAAAATTATAAGATTTAAGGAAATTTTATTTTGTTAATCCGTAAAGAATATACCCTTTATGTAATTGGTTGTTGCCTTTACAAAAAGATAAAATAAAAAATATACTAACCTAATTAAAACGCAGTTTTTTTTTAATTCGATAGTACCGACTACTTTACTTGTCATTTACTAAAGTCAAGTTTGATACACTTTTCTTACCACTTACCTACTAACATAAAGCTTTATTTAATAATTATTTCCCGAGTTATATCAAGCACTTGTACTAAAGTACGCTCGGCGACCAATCAAGCTGTACAAAACCATTCTATCTCTCATCGTGTTGGATAGCTATTCAAAGCCCTGCCATGTTATACTGGAAATGAATAGTTTATTGTCACTGTCTGTACGTGCTTAATATAATTATTTAGTTTGTCAGATTAAAAACAAAAAATCTGTTAGCCCAATAAACCCCACTTATTCGTACCAAGACACTAAACCGCCACCGCCCATAACTTGTCCCCCAATAATTAGCATCACTGTACACTGTCACCCCTGTTCTACCGATAGAACGTAACCGTGAATGCACTGAGCTGATACTGTGATACGGTACACTTTGCTTATTGAGATCAGAGTATTGAAGTGAACGGTATACCAATACAAGTCAGTGATGCGTAGGTGCTGCAATTTCTACTCTGCTTAAAGGTTTTTAAGGTAGAAGTTGCAAGCGTGTTTGAAGAGAAGGGAGAGTTCTTTGGGGAATGGTAAGATGTTGAGACGGTATTGTGTTAAGCTGGTCAAAAGGAGCTCTATGTTTCAAAGGCGAAAACTATGGCGTTCATCTTGTTGTGGTTTGGGCAACGAGACTTTGTGATGCGTTGGAGTAGTCGTTTTTTATTGAAAGGATATAAATTTGTTGGGTTGGTTTAGTTTTTTTATCCCTTAGGTAGTTTCCCTTTTTTGTGTTTTTGAAGTTGGTTTTATTGTCTGCATTTTTTATCAAAATCTTTAGTAAAACTTTTTGGTTTTAATATTCTATACAAACATTTGCAATGCATTTAATATTTTGTTACCAATGCATGCTCATGGTAATAGTATTATCCGAAAATAAACCTTTGTTGATTTTTCAAAAACTTATCGACCGATTTCGACAAAATTTTAATGGGACCTCTTGGGCTTCCAAATTGGTGCAGGCGTCTGAAGGTATTTGGCGAAAATATACATAAAAAATAAATGTACAGTAGCAAATAGAACCTCCTTCTTTTTTTAAAGTCACCTTAGAACACAATTTGTTCTGAAACCCATCCAAATCCCTAAATCGCTGTCACTTATCCCTTGATCCACAGTAATTAGTTCCCACCATCCCAATATCCTGTCATCCAGCAGTTCACATTCAATTGCCGCTGAATGTACATCTGAATGTACATTCAGTCCCGATACATTCACTCATTCGCTCACTGCTTGTTGGGTGCAGGACCGAATGATTTGGTGTCGGGGATTAGGACTGAGGAAGACGGATGGCTGTAATGTTGATATGCATTGAGGATAGATTTACCTGAAATGTCATTGGACGCCTGGTTACCCGATTATAGTGGTAGGCTACGGAGGGTAATGCGTTTAATGCGAGTTATGTCACTTTCTCGTTGGTCTAGTGAACGCAAGAGCGACAGCTCAGCTAGAGGTTCTAGGTTCGATTCTCGGTTCGGGCAGTTCTTTTATCAGGAATGTCTAAGTAGCAGACGTAGATTCTGCATGTGTGTGCAATTGATGGCAATAGGCTCAACCCTATTACATGGGACTTAAGAATAACTGTCGAAATGTGGGTGTACTATTAGGTACGTCACTGCCTAACCTTTTGGGGATTAAAGGCATGATGTTATTCTATATAAACTAGCTTTTGCCAGCGGCTTTGCCCCCGTGAAAATGTCGATTTTCCATACAAATTTTCATCCCCTATTTAAGTACCTTAGGGGTTGAATTTCGAAAAACCCTTCCATACTCCATGTCTACATTATAAAGGGAACCTCTGTGCAAAATTTCAGCTTTCTAGGTCCAAGGGTTTGGGCTGGGCGTTGATGAGTCAGTCAGTCAAAGTCACTGTGTTGACCATCAGGATGAACAGTCGGACGCGTTTATTACACGTAGGGATTATTTAATTGCATTCGCTCAAAACTTCATACAAAGGTTCCCTACTTCATCATCATCATTATAATGATATTTTGAACAGATAAATTATTCGAAGGGAAAAACTAACATTTACATTCTCTATAGAGGAGGCCTTTGTTCAGCTTTGCAAAAGTTATAGGCTAACATCATTTTTCTCCCATATCAGCCAAAAATGGTCCCGTAAAACAGAAAAAGCCCTTTCTAATTAAGGCCCGAACCTAAATTCTATGTAATCTCGGATTATTCTAGAACCAAAACATAATTAAGCCAATAAACCTCAGCTAGTCCTAAACAATGGACTAAATGTTGGAGTTTGGGCTTACAACAAATATCATTAACTTGCTTTAATGTTGATTATAATACAGAGTTTATAACTTGGCCTGAAGGATTTGTGAACATACAGGGTGTAAAAGGACCTTTTATGAGACCGTTAAACCAAGCATTCTGTTTATCAAACTAAGTATACTAAACACTGATGATAAGTCTCTAAACTGACATGGTTAAACTTTCTCATAAACACTGAAAACGGAATATTTTAAATATAGAAGAAATAAGAAGATTATAAAATTACTGCGGGGACACGAAAACGAAAAGCAAACCCCGACTGCTTCAAATCATTACCTGAGAATAGTTATATTCACAAAAAAAAAGCAGGATAAAAAAGATTTAGGCAAAAATGGGGGGAATTTATAGAACAGGTGGGGTCTTACTCCAATCAGACCCCCGGACCGCCTGTTACGGTTTGACAGTGGCTATAAAAAACTAATGTAAGCCACATGTAACTAGTACAAGGATTTCTCGTCAAAATCGCTGTCTTCCGGGATCAACGATGTTCGGCTTTGGGATCAGAATATTTCAGCAACAGCCCGGAGTTCGGATTTGTCTCCAATAAATAAATGACTGCATGGTTTGGTCAACCGCACGTTATCGTCAATGGTAACACTTGAAATGGGAAAGTCACCTTTGTTGCTACGACTTAAAGGTGTTGTCAATACAAGGTGCAAAGGACATTGACGCTCAACGGGTTAGCACGTATCCAGTATATCATTCTGAACCTTCTTTCTTCTACACCATAAATTCAACAAGGTAAGCAACTACTTAATTTTGTACAATTCATTTTACTGGACATAAAAGTATAAAATCCGTGTTATCCGTGTGATAGATTATGGCCGACTTCCTATCATCGTGATTTGGCCTATTTTTCAGTTGGAAAATAATAAGCACATACATGATCAGCCACGGTTTTTCTTCTTGCGCACTTCTTCACGTTCCTGTGTCCTAAACTCATTCAGGGTTTTCAACTTGTCTGCTTAAAGGTTTATTAATTAACCTCAAATTTTAGCCGTGGAAGTGAGGCTCACTTGACATTCAAATAAGAATAAAACAATGTAACTTACCAAGTGCAAATCCATCCTTAGCCCACTGCACCTGTCCTGCCAGGTTGGCGACTGCACATTCTAGCACAGCCTCAGCCCCTTCCTGTACCCTCAGACTTCGGGGGACCACCCTGAAGTACTGCTGTTGGAAAGCAGTAGCTACCACCAGCACTGTAACAAGAGAAATGTGGAGTTAGTGACGTATTTTATAATATGTAGATAAAAATGCTGTTGGCATTGTATAAACTGCTGTAAAGAAAATTATTTAAAGTAAAACAGTTTGTTTAATTTACACCCAATTATAAAAAAGCATACCTAGTGGTTAATTTTTTGGAAACTAAAAACTTTATTACCACTACTTTCAAAACAGTGTAGAAAATTATCACTTAGGACATTGTGGACCTCTAATATCTGTTACGGAGAGAAAAACTGTGGCCCAACAGTGGAAATATCCTAGACTGATTATGCTTATACATAGACGTACTATGGCGGTCTTATGCGCCTGATCACCACTAAGCTCATTTTTGCTTGCACTCAAGAAATAGAATCGCTCGCTAGCCCGTGGCAGCGCCTCGGCACGATTTAGGCGATTTTTTTTTAAATGATCAGGCGGAACTGTCTTCGATCGTACATACGTCGTGTATACCATCATGCCTGTCAGTAATCCCCGAAGGGTTAGGTAAAGGTACCTAACAGTAAACCGATGCCGGTGAACCGGGCGTGTCTGTGTATGTGAGTTTCAATGTTTGTAAACGCACCCACGATACAGGAGAAATTCTTGTGTGGGGCAACCTTTTTTTTGTTTTTTTTTTTGTTAGCCTATATTGTCCCACTGCTGAGCAAAGGCCTCCCCGCATAGTCTTCCACTCTTCTCTCCGTGCGGCTTTCTCCGACCAATCTTGTATAAAAGCATCCATGAAGTCGCTAATGAAGGGCGACTTACCTCTATCCCTGAAGCGTAAACTCATCGACATGTGCATTCTGCCCATCCTGACCTACGGTGCTCAAACTTGGTCCCTGACCGAGTCACAAAAGTCCAAACTCAAGGTTTGCCAAAGAGCGATGGAACGTAGCGTATTGGGTATCAAGCTCAGCGACCGAATTCGAAATACCACAATACGCGCAAAACAGGAATCGCTGATGTGGGTAACAAGACTGCTGGATTAAAGTGGAATTGGGCGGGCCATGTCTGCAGAATGCATCAGGACCGATGGGCTAGGATCGTCACGCAGTGGGTGCCAGAGGACGGGCGTCGTCGCCGAGGGAGGCCTAGAAAACGCTGGCGTGACGATTTGGGCAACGTTTAAAAAATAAAAAAAACCCACATTTTATCAGTAATTTTTTTGTGTCCTACGTAATAGGTGGCGACCCTATTACAACAACAGGGCACACATTTAAACTCGGTGGCTACTACTAAGAAAATCCTGATGAAACTCATTTACTTTGCCTGAATTAGGAATCTAATCTAGGACCTCATGCTCAACAGTCGGACAGATTATGCATCTTCTATATATATAAAAATGTTATGTTGGTTTGTGTACGCTTCAAAAACTCAAAAAGTTCTGCACTGATCGAGCAGAAATTTTAGAATGATATATAATCCGCATCAGGGATTGTTTTTACAGTCACACATCCACGCGGGCGAAGCCGCGGGCATCAGCTAGTATACTAATATTTTTATTAAACGTAGGTGTAGCATTAAACAAGCGCCTTTTGCGTTCAGGGTCACAGATTCAACCTCTCGCATAGATACTAGTTCAAATGGTTCGCAGATGTTTATTCGGTATCTCGTAATACAATTATTTTGATAGCCATATCGCCATGTGCGGGTTTTTATGATTAAATGGTGCTTTTAACAAGTGACATCCCTGTCATATGTCAGGCGTTAAAATAATTGTATATTTTTTGCGTTCATGCTTGTTTCGTTCACGCAATTTGTTTTGTAAGTGTTATGAAACTCAAAAAGTTTTATCAGAAAAATGGTTATATTCAAAGTCTACATGTGATAAAATTACGTCTGCATAACTTGAAAAGGTAAACAGAGGTATATAATAACTCGATCGGCGGCGGTGACCTCTCGCGTCCGGCCCTGGTGCAAGCCATGGTCCGGGGCGAGGAGGAATGGGACGCCGTCGCCTCCTTCTGCGAAGCAGTGATGCTAGCGAAGGAGGTGGCGGAACGAGAGAGGGAGCGATCCTCTCAACGTCCCAGCCGCCGCGGAAGGCGCGGAAGGCGCTCCGGGCGTCGGGGGCCACGTGATGGCTTCCGGCCACCGTAGACGCGGGCCTGTGGACGGTGAGTAATGGGCTAGCTCGCCGTCCGGCCGTCGTCATGACGGCCACAGACCGTGTCGGCGGCGCGTTCGTGTTCCACGCGCGCCTCAAAGAGATGTCAGCAAGGAGGGGCCCGCAAGGGCCGACGCCCGTCGGGGCCGCGGTATTTTGTACTAGATTACGTGGCCTCGGCGCAAGGGCAAAGAAGGAACATGGGTTCGGTTTTTAGTCAGTAGAAGTCTGACACTCCCCTTCGCTCTGCCCAAGAGCGGGGGGGGTCATTCGATGATTTTCCACCCACCAAAAAAAAAAAAAAAAAAAGGTATATAATAACTACAGCCACATTTTGCAAAGTTAGTTTAAAACCGATCATGTAATGGGAATGGGACCGACCTTAGACAAAAACTGGAGTCCATAATCATGCATCTTTTTCTTTTTTTTTTTTTTATCTTTGTGTCGGCACAACAGTTTTTTCTCCCATGATAACCTCCTTGAAGACCTTAGCAGAGGTATACCACTTCTACCCTCCCTTAAAGTACACTCGTACCTACTTCCGTCAGAATGATTTAGCTCTTAAAACCATTGATTTTACCAATTAACCCCAAAACAACGCTTTACATAATCACCAACGAAATTTGAAACCACCACCCCGCAATTGACCTATAAGTCAAAAACCTTCCATACAAAGGAACGAAACCATCAAACGCCTTCAAACACTATTATTAATAGTAAACTTGGTTATTATTAATAACTATTGACAGTAAACAAAAGATACACAATAGCGGCATATTGGTTGTTAATGCGACACTGTCTGGAGTGGGTGTTGAGTTAGTGGCGAGACAAACTGGGGTTAGTGAACTCTGTAGGTGGCGTTGTGAGCGGGTAGCGGTGAGCGGAGCGGTAGCGGTTTTGGGTGTGGTGCAAGAGTATTGTAATTTTTTTAAATTTGATTTTAATTAAGTCTCTTTATTTATGTGAGCTAGAATTTATATTGAGAAATGAAAAGAGATTTTCTTTTCTTTACAGTAAAGGGAAGCAACTTGAAGCAAGTCAATCCAACTAATAATTTCCATACTTAATATTGTATTTTAAAACTTGTAACTGGGAAACTACAATGAATATATAAAAGTAAGATAGGCCTCCTATGTTATTTTTTGTATTTTCATTGTAGTTTCCCTGTTAAAGTTTTCAATCCTATTTTTTTAAATTTAAACAGGAAGTTTTAAACATCTTTGAAAGAAAATGACTTACCTAGGAATGTGCAAACTTATTGACACACAGGTGGCATAAAAGAGCCTACTTCGTTTATCAATGACCAATCAACCATCTTTATTCGCCCTTCATAATGTGAACGCATCATAAATTGATCGATTGATTCAAAAGCCTATTAACCTTGATAACTTTGCAACAATATCGAAGATGCAAATCAGTTGTTAATTCTACAATGTTTGTCTCAAGTGAGTATTCAGTTTGGTTAGGCAAGTGAGTTGAATGTACTTTATAGGTCATAGTGTAAGCGGGCAGCGGGGAGTAGAGAGAAAGCGATTTTTGGCATGGTATTTTGAACGCTGATCATTATATTGAAGTAGATCAATTGACTGACTTTAGTTAAGTAAATTTTTTTTGACTGTTTAAGGTTGGTGATTCAAAAATGTAACTAACCCGCCTATATTGTTATTTTAACCAAAACAATTCTTAAGTGTTGGCGTCAAAAGAACTTTTCTTATGTCTTTGTTAATGTTGTTCAGAGAATATTAAAGTTATCTGACTGGTTCATAAACGTAACTGTCGAAATTTCCGGATGCTGTATAGGATACACCAGTGCCTAACCCTTTGGTGATTTAATGTGTTTAAAAAAGAAAATTGAAAATTGAAAATGCCTTAAAATTCAAGTGTGTTACTAACAAGAAATATTAAACACTCATTAAATGTAAAATAAACAAACACAAAACATATAATCGTGTTTGCTGAGAGCACTTTGCGTTTATAATTACTGTTTACTTACATAAAATATTTCATGCTTAATACTGAAAATGCAAATTGTATTATGGATTAAAACAAACATTGTCGCAGCTTTGTAAATAAATAATTGAATTTCAATTTGCATCTGGTATTTTGTTTGTATTAATACAAGCATTTCGGAAATGATTACTTAAACTTTTTATATTAGTATGAAGCACAAAACCAAAAGATAATAATTATTCACTACTAGCTTTTGCCAGCGGCTTCGCCCGCGTGAAAATGACGATTTTCCATACAAACTTTCATCCCCTATTTGACTCCCTTCGGGGTTGAATTTCGGAAAATCCTTCCAAGCCTTCCTTGTCTACATTATAAATGGAACCTCTGTGCAAAATTTCAGCTTTCTAGGTCCAAGGGTTTGGGCTGGGCGTTGATGAGTCAGTCAGTCAGGACTTCTCTTTTTATCCGAATTTATTTTGCGTCGGCCACCATGCGGCGCAGAATGTTCTTCATCCATATTTCTCTATTACTTATCAACTTAGCAGTCCTTTCTGATCATAATCGGGCTTCACACAGTCCATTCAATATTATACTTAAAAAAAAAACATTATCTTTACATCTTACGAATTTTGCTTTAATATTTGCCGTCCCTGCGAAATTAGTAAGTAGGGTCGAGATAAGAAAAACCACCTGGTATATTTTGACTTGCTTTCCGTTATTTACCGAGTATTCCTTGTTTCCTACAAAAGAACAAGCACAACACAACTGGACGCTCACCTACAGCAAATCATAGCAATTATTTTATCTGTACCCTCAATGCTAAAACACTATCATCAACAGAAAAACTTATCGAGCTCAAAACAGCGCTACAAAATATTAACCACGACTTAGTAGGATTAAGCGAAGTCCGCCGACTAGGAGAAAACATTATCGAAGATGATGATTACATAATGTACCACATAGGTAAAACTAAAGGCCTATACGGTGTAGGCTTCCTAGTCAAGAAAAAATACAAAGAAAATATAAAAGCATTTAAGGGAATATCGGAGAGAGTCTGCATATTGGAAATAGAACTCGAAGGCTTTCTTTTTGCAATAATACAGGCATACGCACCTACAGAGAGCGCATCTCAGGAAGATATAGACAAATTTTACGAAGACCTGGCAAAAGCTCACGACTCTATAAATATCCACAAAGTACATAATCTCCATGGGAGACTTCAACGCGCAAATTGGGGTCCCCAAAAAACATGAGCATTCAGTAACCGGTGCACATGGCTTTGGGAAAAGAAGCAGTCGTGGTGAACGTCTTATCCAATACGCATACGAATACAACCTGAAAATAATCAACACAATGTTCAAATTAAAAAATACCAACAGATGGACATGGATCTCTCCCGACAGAAATACTAGAAACGAGATCGATTTCATTATGTCCACAAAACCCAACCTATTTTCTAAGTACGAAGTACTCTCCTCATTCAACTTCGGATCAGATCACAGACTACTGAGAACCACCGTTAACCTGAAATCAACAACAAAAAGTAGACGAAACTTTTCTAACGCGTCAACAACGTTGAAAACAATTAAAGATCAAGAAGCATACCTTGAAAAATTAAACAACTATTTACCAGACCTCGTATCGTCAGCTGCGTATCACAATGTCGACGAATACAGTCAAAGAATCACGGACTCAATAGTAGCAAGTATAAAAAACTCGAAATCAATAAGAAAACGCACAATCTTGTCAGACGAAGCACTAAAACTCATGAAGGAAAGAAACACTCTACAAAATAAGCCTAAACTGGACAAGTTCGATAAAGAAAACCTGAAAAATCTCTATAAACTAACAAATAAAGAAATAAAAAGATGCTATGACACATATAGAATTACCACTATACAAAAACACCTCGAAAAATCTAGATCTGCCAAAAAAGCATACAAAGAACTGAATAGATCAAAGAAATGGATTCCTTCACTCCAACCAGGTTCTACAAAATGTAAGTCACGTACGGAGATCATAAATATTGCCACTGACTTTTATACTAAACTGTACAGCTACCCGGACTCGTTAAAACAAGAAATAACCACTTCCGAATGCAGGGACGTCTTGCCGGTTGAAGAATTCACGGGTCCGGAAATCCTAAAACAAATCATGAAGCTGAAATCAGAGAAAAGCCCGGGACCCGACGGGCTAACAAACGAATGCATCAAATTGGCAAGGACTGTACTACTGACACCTATCACCTTACTATGGAACAAGATCCTAAACGAAGAAATAGTACCGCATCCGTGGACGGTATCCGAAATAATTCTGCTCTACAAAAAAGGCGACCCAGCAGACATAGGAAATTACCGCCCCATAAGCCTGATGTCCTGTCTCTATAAATTATTCGCCTCCTGCCTGCTTGAAAGAATATCCTCTGACATTGACCTTCACCAACCGATCGAACAAGCTGGATTCAGAAGCGGATTCAGCACAGTTGACCATATCCAGGTAGTTGACCAAGTTATAGAGAAATACTTAGAATATAACAGACCACTATATGTAGCTTTCATCGACTACAAAAAAGCTTTCGACTCTATATCACACGACAGTATCTGGGAAGCATTACAAAACCAAAACATAAACGAGAAATATATAAATATTCTAAAAAATATCTATGCCAACAGCTCGAGTAGAGTCAAGCTAGACAGAACAGGAACAAAAATCAACATCAAGAGAGGCGTGAGACAAGGCGACCCACTCTCACCAAAATTGTTTATTGCGGTCTTACAACATGTAATGGAAGGTCTACCATGGGCAAAGCAAGGCATAAATATAAACGGAAAGTTTCTAAGTCACCTGAGGTTCGCGGATGACATTATCCTGTTCTCGGAAAATCCACAACAGCTGAATAATATGCTAAACGATTTACACCGAGCCAGTATAAAAGTTGGTTTAGAAATGAATCTCGATAAAACAAAAGTCACCACTAACCACCTAACCACACCCATCTTGGTTAACAACATACCTCTCGAGTTTGTCCAAAAATATGTCTATTTAGGCAAGCAAATCTCTTTCAGCAAAGAGAGAAATTTAGAAGAAGTGGACAGAAGAATTGCGATTACCTGGAAAAAGTACTGGTGCCACAAGGAAGTTTTTAAATCGCAGCTTCCACTACCGACCAAAAAAATAGTCATGGATTCCGAAATACTGCCATGCCTCACCTACGGCTGCCAGACTTGGACATTCGATCGAAAAATAAGAAACAAAATCCAGACCACGCAAAGAAGAATGGAGAGAAGTTGCCTAGGCATAAAATTAAAAGACAGAGTGAGGAATGTTGAAATTCGAAATAAAACGAAAGTAACAGATGCCTTAACCTTCTCACTTCAAAGAAAATGGAAGTGGGCAGGCCACGTGGCCAGGCTCAAAGACGACAGATGGACGACGAGAGTGCTAAAATGGTCTGGTCCACGAGGCACTAGAAGCAGAGGCAGGCCTACCGCTAGATGGGCGGACGAGATATTGGAGATGGCAGGCCAAAGCTGGCTAAACTCAGCCAGCAACAAAGATTACTGGCACTCCTTGGAGGAGGCTTTTACCCGAAGGGGGTCCGTACAAACGACATAAATATTTTATACTGTATTTAAAAAAAAAAAAAACTGTTTAACTTTGAAACTTTGTTACTTATCTTTATTATCTTTTTTAGTTTTTTAAGCAATTAGATTGTAATTTGTACGGAATTAAATAAAGCTTTATTATTATTATTATTATTATTATTATTATTATTCCTTGTTTCCTCTCTGTTACCATAACTTGTACCTTTTTTTCAGAAATCGCTGCCGCCCATGACTTACACTACCAAGTGGCCCTACGTCACGTCTAAGAGTCACTCCACACTCGCGACTGCGACAAGTGCGTGAATTAACACGACAAGTCTGACATCTGTGACTACCATGTTTGGCGAGCGCTAATTCAAAACAATTGTTTTAGAAAATGTTACATTTCCGTATTTTTTAGTCCTAAAGTACATAGACTCGTAAAAAAAAGACTTTACAAGTCCTAATAAGGTGGTGTCATTGGAGTGATTTTTGAAAGTGCTAAAACAATTGGAAAGCTAAGGATATGACGACATCTTCTGTTTTAAGGATGTGTGATTTTCAAAAAAGGAATGTGTCAATTATTTTGATTGTACTATTAATATCATAAACGGGATATTTACCATGTATGTTATGGTTGTATGGTAGTGGTGCCGAACGCAAAAAACGAACGAGAAAGAGGGTAGACCGTTTTGTCTGCTCATAAACATCCACCCGCAATGACTTCAGTTTATCCGTGATCATGGTGCTTGTAACAGCGCCGAAATATCGGGAACTCGAAACAAAAATCAAACATGGTAAATATCCCGTTTATGATATTAATAGTAGTGTCAGTGACCATGTCAGTCTAAAAACTTATATTTTGATTGTTATAACAAATACGGTAGAATATCGGTACCATTATGGATCTAAACAAATGACGGTAGCTTTTTGAATGTTTTGAATTTCCAATTGTAATTATGTTTATGGTATCATAAGTCATTACAATAAGTACATTTTGTGATTCTTCTACAACTATCGTATTGATGATTAAATGTCGCTTTGTTTAGAAACTATGGTTAAAATGGACATTGAAACTAATATTCAGGTCACTGACTACCTATAACGACTTTCAAAGATTTATAAATGACACCCAGGGTACCTATGTTATAGGTGTTCACCTATGGAACAACCTATAGGCACGGCTTAACCCGAAGATAGACCTAAGCGGTACCGTAAATGCCCGAATTTGAAACTACATAAAAATTACTTTTTTCAAAGTATTTCTTAAACAAGCAAGTTTCAGAGCGAGGTCATCAAGGATAGCACGACTCAAATAATAGACTAATGCATATTTATAAATCAATAATGTTTTCTGTCTAAAATCGTGCGTGATATGACACCCACCATTTCAACGCAATCTAATCGATGTCACGAAATCGTGAGACTAATCGATTTATTTACATACATAGAAATAACATAGAGAGCAGTGGTGGCCCAGTGGTGGCGGCCCCGACTTACCAACAGTGAGTCGTGGGTTCGAACCCCGTCAGGCGCATTACTTTGTGTAATTTATTTCATCACTACTGCTCTCAAAACGGTGAAGGAAAACATCGTGAGGAAACCGGCATGTCTTAGAACCAAAATATTCGAAGACATGCGACATCTACCAACCCGCACTGGGCCCGCGTGGTGGTTTATAGCCCATCCTTCTCCTAGAGAGGAGGCCTGAGTTCCTGCAGTGGGAACATTATAGGCTGATGATGATGATGATGATAGATATAACAACCTCGTAATGGTCCCATTGCTGGGACACAGGCCTTCTCTATTTATCGAGACTTTTTCTATGAGAAGGAGTGGGCTGTCTCTACGCGGGTCTAGTCCGAGTTGGTAGATGTCACATGTCAAAGTGTGGTAATGAGACATTACGGTGATTGTAGTTTGAAGTTATTAGATACTCTTAGCCCGCCACACTATTCCCAAACCACTGTAACTCCTGTTAGCCAGAATCAACAGTGGCGACCACAAGAAAAGCGCCGAGACAATGAAGCTCGACGAAGTCCCAGAGAAGCGATTTAACTGTCTTGGATCCCGCAACAAAATTAATCAGAAAAGAATAGCGGAGGAGTAGGAAAAAACATAATTTCCACTTCCCTCCATATCGGCAGGAGACAGAACTGAACAAGGCCAATAGGCACACAGGGACGTATACAACTGGAATAAGCCCAGTTGCCTAGCACCACGGATATACTGGGTCCTAAGTTGTGAGCTGTTATATTTGATTCCAATAATAAGTATGACAAAAATGCTTGAACGCTCGGAAAGTTCTAGTTTCTAGTTTTCTACATGATTGGTCCGTATAGTAAATAACTCCGGATGTAACCTGTACACTATTTAACATAATATTACGTTCATTCTGCCAAAGACTACACTCCCATAAAATGTGATGTGCAGTTAACGTGGCGTGTGCGTTAATGTGGTGTGTTAGTGTGCTTATAACTAAAAGTTCGAGAGTAAACTGCTAGCAAACCTCTTGAAATCTTACTTTTTTTTTGGATTGATGTACCTAAATAATCCAATGACTTCTCCCGCTCTGGGCAGAGCCGGAAGGAAGTGTCAGATTTCTACTGACTAAAAACCACCCATGTTCCATCTTAGCTATTTGTGTCGAGGCCGCGGTCTCTCTTTCAAACAACCCGCAGCCCCAATTGAAATCTACCGTTAGACAGTTTCAACACTCGTCATTTTCCTGCCCTAATCTTAATTTATTTGTATTCAGAGTAGCATGTATTCTTCATCCATTCTTCTCCATTACTTATCATCTTATCAGGCAACTCAGAGTGTAGTAGACTGGTAGATATAATCTCCAAAGCATTAATCCTCTTTTGTAGGAATATTTTTTACTTGTACTTAAACTTTTAATAAATACATACGTACTGGTCTTCAACAGGAACAAAGTAATAACAACAGTTTTTTTAAGGAATTCCTTACCACAAGAAGGAAATTATTAATCCTACTGTATGGGCTAACCGACAACCACTATCATTAAAGTACGGGAACCGAAATAATTATAGCAAGAACTTCTATAGAAAACCGATTCTCAAACAATTTTATACTTTATTTCTTTAGTTCTAAAGTGCATTATCGTAAGAAATGTTATATTGGAGTTACAGGAGAGTTATTATGGTAGTATTATAAACCTTAATGTTGGGACGTTAAAGTACGTTATTGGAAGTCTTATTTTATTAGTAGTTACAGTTAATGTGAGTATAATGTAAAATAAATTTGAACTTTATAGTATTTGGTCATAAAGTAAGTTTTAGTATAAAAGTTATAGTCAATTATGATGCAGTACAAAATGCATTTAGGGTTAAGGTTAGGTAAGTAGGGTTGTGAAACATTCTTTACTACTGAAAAATAACAAGTAATTTCTCTATGAAGTATTAATGTAATGCGGTGAAGGAAATATATACCATGAAAAATAAAATAGGTTTCTTTACGATATTTCTAATCGTCTTTCAGTAATATTTTTATAATATTTAGTATTCCTGATAGTCTGAAACGGCTAGCATTCAGTGAGGAAACACAGCGATTAATCCTTATAACTTTTCCAAATGAATAAAACCGTCAATTACCAGCTGTATACTGATGTAAACTTAAAACAAAACGTCATCATCATCATCATCATTTCAGCCAAAAGACGTCCACTGCTGAACATAGGCCTCCCCCAGGCGTCGCCACATTGACCGGTCCCGTGCGTCTCTCATCCAGCGGTTTCCTGCAACCTTGACCAGGTCATCGGTCCACCTAGTGGGATGCCTTTCAGCGCAACGTCTTCCGGTTCGCGGTCGCCATTCCAGAACTTTTCGGCCCCATCGGCCATCCGTTCTGCGAGCAATGTGCCCTGCCCATTGCCACATTCTTCGGGCTACGTCGGTAACCTTGGTTCTCAAGCGGATGTCCTCATTTCTGATCCGATCACGCAAGGAAACAAAACGTAGAAGAATAAAAATGATAATTATTATGTAAGGATCGTAGCAAGTCCTATCAAGATCGGAGACTCTACGCTCGAAGTTGTGGACGATTATGTCTACCTGGGACAAACGGTCCAGTTGGGTAGATCTAACTTCGAGAAAGAGGTCAATCGTCGAATCCGACTCGGCTGGGCAGCGTTCGGGAAGTTGCGCGGTATCTTCTCGTCCAACTTACCCCAGTGTCTCAAGACGAAAGTCTATGACCAATGTGTGTTGCCAGTGATTACATACGGGACCGAAACGTGGTCGCTCACAATGGGCCTCATCAGAAAGCTCAAAGTCACCCAAAGGGCAATGGAGAGGGCTATGCTCGGAGTTTCCTTGCGTGATCGAATCAGAAATGAGGACATCCGCTTGAGAACCAAGGTTACCGACGTAGCCCGAAGAATCGCCAGACTTAAGTGGCAATGGGCAGGGCACATTGTTCGCAGAACGGATGGCCGATGGGGCCGAAAAGTTCTGGAATGGCGACCGCGAACCGGAAGACGTTGCGCTGGAAGGCCTCCCACTAGGTGGACCGATGACCTGGTCAAGGTTGCAGGAAACCGCTGGATGAGAGACGCACGGGACCGGTCAATGTGGCGACGCCTGGGGGAGGCCTATGTTCAGCAGTGGACGTCTTTTGGCTGAAATGATGATGATGATGATGATCGTAGCAAGTGGCGTAGTATATTCCTACCCCCATACGAAAACCATAAGTTTTCTGTGTTGTATAAGAGAATACATGTAAGTGCGTTAAGCAAATACAAAACATAAAATATTGTACCAAACCAAACAGCTTTCAAACATTTTAACGCACAAAAAAGTATTATCTCCAACGATAAAATTATGATTCAGTGAACAAACCCACGCGTTCATATACTACTGTCTGATTTCCATGTTACATTGGCTTTGAGGTACAGGATTAGCATATTGCAATATTGGATTTAAATACAATATATTGGTTTAAGCCAATATGTTGGCAATAGGAGTAGGTAGGTTAAGAAATGAGAGATGGTCGTGGCTAAATAATGACAGCCAATAGGGTCGATCTTTAGGTTAAGCCGCGGTTTCCTAGGTTGACCCGTGGATGGGTGACCACCCATTACTTAACGAGTTTCCTCCATGCCTCGGAAATCACGTTAAGCCGTTGGTCCCGGCTGCCATATATATATCTTTGGCAGTCGTTACAGGTAGTCAGTGGCCTGAAAGTCTGGTAACCAGTTTTACCAAAGGGTATCGTATTACCTAGTATTAACTGGGTTGTGGACGTCAGATAGGCAGTCGCTCCATGTAAAATACTGGTATCCAGCTGCATCTGGTTAGACGGGAAGCCGACCCCAACATAGTTGAGAAAAAGCTAGACAGATGATGATTAGGTCCTTTTGATATAATTACATTAAACTTAAGCCGAAGTATTTATGAAAATTACACACATGCAAACGATTACTTCCATACATAATAGTTTCAACTTAGGAGCTTAAAGAGATTATTAAAGCCGGTTCTGATCTAATCTTCCTTTACTAATAAACTGCATAATCTTAAGTCCTAGGCATTTCCTGGAACCTATATATTAGCATACAGATTTTCATCCTAACGTACAGGCATAAATTAATACTGATGCTAGGTATACTGAACCAGTTCATGTAGACCTCTCATTGTATTGGAATTGTATACAAAGCGTGGTCATGTTATACTGGACATGTATAGTTTGATGTGTCGCCATGTTTTTTTATAGCGCAATGGATTTACAACGCTCTGATCATCGCAAAAAGTTGAAAATAAAGTGATCGATAAAAATGTTGCGCTAAAATGTACCGTATTAACCAGGGTTTAGTATTTAACAGCATCTGGTAGCATTCTTGGAAAAATACTAGGATGAAAGCGTATTAATGCATTCTTGGGTTTATTGCTCTAGTATTTTAAGGAACTAGTATTTAGTAACAGTTATTTTAGGATGTAGCCATCATTATCTGTCTTTCCAATAACTTTGTGGTAAGGGCTTCAGCCTAACCGAATGCTGCCAAAGATCTAGATGACAGCGGGACCAACGGCCTATAGCGTGTTTTCTGAGGAGGCAAAATGCTGTACAAAATGATCGGACCAATTTTTGGTAGCCCTACCTTATAAAAATGGCCACTTATTTTAGGGCATTTATGATATAATTTTGAAATAAGGATGTCATGTAAACACAGTGAGTAGTGTTTATATTATTTTATAGATTAAAGCAAGTTATGGTAAAGCATTAAGGTTTTGATTGCCGTAATTGAAGATTAATATAAGATCAAACGAACTTCTTGAAGTGAAGTTCGATCAATATTATATGAGTCGCTTCATTCGAAGATACAAATAACCATGTAGTGCCTTTATTCTACAAGGCTCTATTCGCACGTTTAAAGAATCGACTTTAGTCGATCGTCATTTTTTTTTTATCTGTGGTGTGGACCTCACTAGCGTGGCGTGATATTCGTGCCGTCATTCTTGTTTAGAGATCAGTTTTCTACGATGGGTTTGGGTGGGTGAGGACTTTGTATCTTCGAATGAAGCGACTCATATAATATTGATCGAACTTCACTTCAAGAAGTTCGTTTGATCTTATATTATATTTCGTCGCTTCATTCTTCAGATACAAATAACCATGTAGATGTTTAGAGATATGTTCTCAGATTAGTAAATAAAACTTTAATAAGTAAAGTTTTATATTAACAGTAGAAAACTTTTATTTTGATAACAAAAAACAGAAATTGTTCTTGATAGTAAATAACTATAAATTATTAAGTTCCTAATCATTTTTAGAACAACAGACAAAAACAATAAATACCTTTAAGTATTTTGATTTTAAGTATTACATATAGTAATTAATAATAATTCTAGATTTAAATTACGGAAAGCGCAGATAGATCTAGCATACATTCCCTCATCAATTAAGGGTCGGTTTTAGAACCCAGAAAATGTCTAAGACGAACTAGCCCAACCAGCCGTCTTCCGGATGGTGTCAACACATATAGGTACTTCAGCGGAAGCCGCCGCCGAGGTGGAGGCGTGGCGCGTGCTGTGCGCACTGAATACTGTGACTTCGACGCCGCTCTCCGCTAGGGTCTGCCCACCTACTGATAGTTTGTGACGATGCTTTTTACATGGTCTTTTAACGACAAGCAAAATACTATCGTTTTCTTCAGTTCGTGAAGCAGATGTTACCTAAAGGTAATCAACGAGAGTTTTTGCAGGGCATAATTATCCTGGGGTTCTCTACGAAATAGGTAGGGTAATAAAGATAAAACGGGTTTTTTTTTCTCGATTTGCTGCAGAAGTCTTTATCATGTCAGTAATGTTTATGTCTATACCAGTGGGAGATTTGTTGATATTTTGCACTCTATTATTGGAGACAAATTGTACTCGATTTTAACTAAAAAACGCATACAAGAGATGCTTTTTTTTTTTTTTTTTGATAGTTTATTAGGGTCAAGATTATTACGTTTTTTCAATGAGTACCATTGGGAAACGTAGTCCAGTACTATTTTTGGGTCCCAAGTTATGTTTTACTTGGGATGAGATGGCTTTTGCCTGTAAATACCTTTCAGTACCTAGACGTTTCCTTTTCTCGTCTGCTTCAATGTTATTTCCGAGGGGTAATGAAAGGGCAGATTCGGTGGCTATTGATAGCGCCGTAAGATGCTCCCTGTCCCTATGTCCATATCTGACATGAGCATTCTTCTCAGCAAGGGAAACCAAGATTAGCCAGGCCAAAAAGGAAAGACTAGGATGCCAGTGACTGAGTCGTCAATAATTTCTCTCAAACATTTTAGGCTTAAAGCACACGGAGGAAAAATCGTAGAAAAAGGTAGATTGCCAACTAACTGTAAAAGTATCGACTTTTATGGAATCAGGGTCCGGTCTTCATGGAACGTTTTGGCTACATTATGATATTTGTGCGGGAAGCGAATAAATCGATTTTTGGTTTAGGTACCTAAAATTTGAACTATCTTTTGGAAAGTCAAATCCGAGATTCTTCTGGATTCTTCATATATATTGTCGTGTGTTAATGTATGACGCAAATAGAAATATATTTCGCTTCTCACACCGTTGCCAAATAGATTTATTCAGTTAATTTAAATGTGGGAATCGAACTCCATGCATACATTTAATTAGCTGATAGCAGATGTGTTATCCACACGAAGCAATACGGAACAGTTACAATGCAAGCTTGCAAAGCACTTCAAACCTCTAAGACATACCGCTGGATTTTCCAGCCACCCTTTGCTCGATTTCCGTTATATAGACTGCCCCCAGCCTGTCCTAAAAGCGTTAGTGTAGATTTCTAAATCGAAATGGTAATCTCTTCTCAATACGTTGTGTGTTAAGTTGAAAATCCGTCTCCACCGTTCTAGGTCAAAGTCTTCAAAGTCACCTTGACCACTTGGTCACTTCAGAGAGACCTTTGAAGGGCTAAATCTTTTGACGTTTGAGAGTTTTGGTGTATAACCAACCATATAAATATCTGACTGCAGGACAAGCTGCAGTAAGTACTCAACCAATCAACTACTAACTAGCTAACTATCGTTCCTTATTCGAACAGTTAGGAAGAAAAGACAACTTAATGATCATCGCATGATCCCTGTTTGTTTGTCATCTGGCAGGCCCAGTGACATATCGACGCTATAAAATATAAAACCTAAAACTTACGAATTTGTCGTGGTTCAAGACATTGTTTTTTTTGTTTTTTGTAATTAATTACAAAACCTAAGCATTTAAGCAATGTTTCGTTAACGTTGTCACGACATTGTTATCATAAGTACCTTTTACCGATGTTAAAGATGTCATCGAGAGATATTACTAACCTTTGTGTCTTAGGTGAATAACCTGGTTCATCAACTTCGTGAAAAAACCTAGGCGCAACAGATAAAACCATGGCATTGCGTTAAACTCGTATGTTTGATCAAACTGAAAACGTAAGTATTTACGATGTTCTTTATAAATAGGGACTAAAAGATAAGTTTCCTTTAGGCCAATACTTGCCATAAATCCATCTTTAAGTAAAAGTCTAGCTGCAGTCTTATGGTTCTCCATTTTAAAATGAGCAGTGTAAAACACACTTATTTAAAACCTTTGAATTTAAAATAACCTTTTTGTCCTCTAAAGGTTCAGGAGTCAAAAATATTTTGGAAACTAAATCATTGTTGCGATACAAAAATAAATAGTTGATATATTTGATTCACTTTTTTAAAATGAAAAGGAATATCCTTCGTAATTTAATACAGCGCCATCTGTATAAAACAGTATGAACCTCTTTGAACGTTTTCATAGATAATACTGCGTTCGAAGTGTAAATGGCAGTAAAAGCCGCTAAAGCGGTCGGGACGTTTTGAGTGGTTAGATAATATAATTATCCACTTAAGAATTAATGGATCATCAGTGATCTTTGAGCTGCGCTTGGCTTGCGCGGTGCTGGGGCAGTCCTCCTTGGGCCTTCCCCCCCCCCCTTGTTCGACGAGAAGCGAGGAGAGGCTGCCCAGTTTCCCTGGGAGCGCGGCAGTTTGATTGTTGCCTGGTATGAAGTAGGAGTTTTTGGCTATTGCAGCGGCCTTCTTGATTGAAAACCATGGTTTTCGATCACTTTCGTGGTTTTTATCTTTTACGAAAACTTGCTTCCAAAAAGCAATTTATCACGATCACTATCTTGCATTAGGTAGGTATATTTAAAAATTCTAGCCCGGAGTGACGATTTTTTTTTTTTTTTTTTTATTATTATTATTTTTACTCCGTTTCCTCAAAATGCAGATCGTACAGCTAGCGACACCTGTCGCTTAAAATTGTCAAGAAACAAGTCTAACCCTTTGTTAAGGGCGGCTATGCCGTGGCCTAGTTGCTGCTGCTGTACCCCCCCCCCCCCTACTCTATGGTCAGGAATACGGACGGGTACCTTCGATTACTGCGACCGAAATTTCATAATTTAATTAAGCGCTTGTAATAATGGAATGGAATGAAATTGAATTTGGCGTCAGGTTTGGCGACAAACTTTGGCGTCTCTTCCATGGTCTCGCCTAAGGCGGAGATATTACCAGGATCCAATTCAAGTACTGGGGTGGATTCCTACTCGCCATCATGTGTCATCATGGGTGACATGTTTATATCAGTCTGATCGGCGTCATTCAATGTGTAAAACAATAAAATAATAAAAGTTGAAAATTGAGGGTAGACGTAATTTTTACTTCTTACATTGTATTAACAAACGATTAATCTCTCAGGAAGTATAAGGACACTAAGGCGGTATTATAAATAACCGTCATGAGGGTACATGATCCACCTCCAGGCATTTTATTTAATTTTGTATTAATTACAAATTACCTTCGTGATGACACACGGTCAACCTCTAGGTTGTATAGTGAGTTACCTTCGTGATGACACACGGTCAACCTCCAGGCTTTATCAGTTACCTTCGTGATGACACACGGTCAACCTCTAGGCTTTATCAGTTACCTTCGTGATGACACACGGTCAACCTCCAGGCGTATTATTTGTTTTAACGTAATCGTCTTTTGGACAATTACAGATAACCTTCGTGATGACACACGGTCAACCTCTAGGCTGTATAGTGAGTTACCTTCGTGATGACACACGGTCAACCTCCAGGCGTTTTATTTGTTTAAACGTAATCGTTCTTTGGACAATTACAGATTACCTTCGTGATGACACACGGTCAACCTCTAGGCTGTATAATGAGTTACCTTCGTGATGACACACGGTCAACCTCCAGGCGTTTTATTTGTTTTAACGTAATCGTTCTTTAGACAACTACAGATTACCTTCGTGATGACACACGGTCAACCTCTAGGCTGTATAGTGAGTTACCTTCGTGATGACACACGGTCAACCTCCAGGCGTTTTATTTGTTTTAACGTAATCGTTCTTTATACAATTACAGATAACTTTTGTGCTAACGCGTGGTTAACCTCTATGCTGTAGGTAGGTATAGTGAGCTACGTTCGTGATGACACACGGTCACCCTCCAGGCATTACAATATAGATTGAACTATATTTCTCTTAAATATTTTTTACCAACACACTTAACATCACTTAATAACAGTAACGGTTTACTAACCTGATTTTTTATAGGACTCTTCCGATGACGAATAAATAATTCTGTTACCTACATTTTCTTTGCTGATCTTCTAGTATTCGAATTTTACGTTGATAACGTTCAATTCTATCCAGATTTCTTCTTTTCGGCATTATAATGACGATTGCTGAGCACGTAATATTCACTAGTGTTTAAGGGTCGGCTCTGGAAATCGAAGGTTGGGAATGTCATAGAAATAGATAGAAAACGATGCTCCACAACCTTGAAATAAATCACACAGCTAGCCAATGAATGTAACTTGTTACTAAAACTTTCGAATTTAAGATAATGCTTATGGATAAGTGTAAAAAAAAAACTGAAAATCACTATAAACGAGTAAATCGCACTCCCGTATTGTAACAACTGAGTCGTAATTATTGAGAATTTTTAAATGAATTTTATTAAATAATAAAGTTAAAAGTATAAAGAAGTCACTGAAAGCTTCATTTTTTTATAAACATACTCTCATTTTGTGTAAAAAAATCACAAACTTGCCCATGTTTTTCGCTCAAAATCTTCATACAAATTACTATGAAGCGGAGCGCTTTCTTAGCAAGCTTCGACGGACCCACTCGTGGCTCAGTCTGCCACGCGCCTCCAACGTGAGAGCACGTCGATTTGCGCCGCATCGGCAGATCGCAGTCGAACCGTGTACGTACACAAAATCAGTGCACAGTGGTCTCGCGACAAACTTTTGTGATACCATAATAGTTTTGAAATTGAGTAAGTATACTTTTTATAGTATTGTGAATTTGCATTTTATTACTCGTAAATTAGATAGTAGGCAATGTACTGGTAGGTATGTGTTTCTTATTGTGTATTTGTGTTTTTTTTTTTGTGTGCGTCTGATTTGTCGTTTCGTATTAATAAAAAATAAAAATAAAAACAAATTATTCTTATGTTCACGACGAAAAATATCTCAGAAACTATTTATCTCCGCAGCTCGAAACTTTACAAGGAAACTTTCATCAGGCCAGAAAAATTACTGACTCAGCTGAGCGGGAAATAAAAATTATTATGATCATACGAGTGTCATGTATATATTTCTGAAGTCGGTGGCAAAAAAATAAAATCAAACAAGCAAATGTCACCGACTGCAGAAGCTGATTTTTCTTCTGAAGTTTATTTTTCTCTTTTTGGTGTTTTTGAAGTCGGTTGTTATTTATTGAATCGTAACTTGGGCGTAACGCGTAACTCTGTCGCTGTCTGGCGCGGAGTGACGCGCTAGCTGTGGCGCTAGGCTTGTTAGACTAATCTTTAGACTACCTAGACACCTCTTTCTATGATCTTACAATCAATATTATTTTTACATTATCCATACTAATATTATAAATGCGAAAGTAACTCTGTCTGTCTGTTACTCTTTCACGCCTAAACGGCTGAACGGATTTTGATGAAATTTGGTACAGACATAGTTTGGAACTTGAGAAAGGATATAGGATAGTTTTTTTTTTGGGGAGGTGGGTATATTTTGACAGATTCGTAAACAAGTAACTCTCGTGAGTATAGGAAAAGTGCCAAACCCCCCCTTTTCCCCCCTCCCTATCGTATCTCGGAAACAAAGAGACTTTACGTGTTTTTTTTTAGGGATTCGTATATAGGAGGCTCGGGGAAGTAAAAACCATTTTTCAAAATTGACCCCCTTGTCCCCCTTCTCCCCCCCTTTAGGCGGATCTCGGAAATTAAGAGACTTGGAACATTTTTTTTTCAGATTCATTGAAAGGAGCCTATCCTGTGGTGTTACCGGTAAAGCGAAGGGGCTCCCCCCTCCGCTTTACCCTCTTACCCTCCGGGCGAGCGAAGCGAGCCGGCGACCCCCGTAGCGTAGGGATAATGTCATGATAGCTTTCCGGTGGTAGGTAGGTCCTGAGTGGAGCGAACCTGCGAGACCGAGTGGAGCGAAGGGGGGAGGTGGCGAGCGAAGCGAGCCGGCGACCTTCTTAGCGTAACGAAGGTTGAGTGGGTGAAGCGTAACTCAGGGGCGGCGACAAGCAAACTTTAGGGTAATGTTTTTTGGTAGTAGGAGGTAGTAGGTAGGTGGTAGGTAGGTGATAGGTAGGTAGTAGGTAGGTGTAGGTAGGTGTAGGTAGGTGAAGGTAGGTGTAGGTAGGTAGTAGGTAGGTAGTAGGTAGGTAGTAGGTAGGTAGTAGGTAGGTAGTAGGTAGGTAGTAGGTAGGTAGTAGGTAGGTAGTAGGTAGGTAGTAGGTAGGTAGTAGGTAGGTAGTAGGTAGGTAGTAGGTAGGTAGTAGGTAGGTAGTAGGTAGGTAGTAGGTAGGTAGTAGGTAGGTAGTAGGTAGGTAGTAGGTAGGTAGTAGGTAGGTAGTAGGTAGGTAGTAGGTAGGTAGTAGGTAGGTAGTAGGTAGGTAGTAGGTAGGTAGTAGGTAGGTAGTAGGTAGGTAGTAGGTAGGTAGTAGGTAGGTAGTAGGTAGGTAGTAGGTAGGTAGTAGGTAGGTAGTAGGTAGGTAGTAGGTAGGTAGTAGGTAGGTAGTAGGTAGGTAGTAGGTAGGTAGTAGGTAGGTAGTAGGTAGGTAGTAGGTAGGTAGTAGGTAGGTAGTAGGTAGGTAGTAGGTAGGTAGTAGGTAGGTAGTAGGTAGGTAGTAGGTAGGTAGTAGGTAGGTAGTAGGTAGGTAGTAGGTAGGTAGTAGGTAGGTAGTAGGTAGGTAGTAGGTAGGTAGTAGGTAGGTAGTAGGTAGGTAGTAGGTAGGTAGTAGGTAGGTAGTAGGTAGGTAGTAGGTAGGTAGTAGGTAGGTAGTAGGTAGGTAGTAGGTAGGTAGTAGGTAGGTAGTAGGTAGGTAGTAGGTAGGTAGTAGGTAGGTAGTAGGTAGGTAGTAGGTAGGTAGTAGGTAGGTAGTAGGTAGGTAGTAGGTAGGTAGTAGGTAGGTAGTAGGTAGGTAGTAGGTAGGTAGTAGGTAGGTAGTAGGTAGGTAGTAGGTAGGTAGTAGGTAGGTAGTAGGTAGGTAGTAGGTAGGTAGTAGGTAGGTAGTAGGTAGGTAGTAGGTAGGTAGTAGGTAGGTAGTAGGTAGGTAGTAGGTAGGTAGTAGGTAGGTAGTAGGTAGGTAGTAGGTAGGTAGTAGGTAGGTAGTAGGTAGGTAGTAGGTAGGTAGTAGGTAGGTAGTAGGTAGGTAGTAGGTAGGTAGTAGGTAGGTAGTAGGTAGGTAGTAGGTAGGTAGTAGGTAGGTAGTAGGTAGGTAGTAGGTAGGTAGTAGGTAGGTAGTAGGTAGGTAGTAGGTAGGTAGTAGGTAGGTAGTAGGTAGGTAGTAGGTAGGTAGTAGGTAGGTAGTAGGTAGGTAGTAGGTAGGTAGTAGGTAGGTAGTAGGTAGGTAGTAGGTAGGTAGTAGGTAGGTAGTAGGTAGGTAGTAGGTAGGTAGTAGGTAGGTAGTAGGTAGGTAGTAGGTAGGTAGTAGGTAGGTAGTAGGTAGGTAGTAGGTAGGTAGTAGGTAGGTAGTAGGTAGGTAGTAGGTAGGTAGTAGGTAGGTAGTAGGTAGGTAGTAGGTAGGTAGTAGGTAGGTAGTAGGTAGGTAGTAGGTAGGTAGTAGGTAGGTAGTAGGTAGGTAGTAGGTAGGTAGTAGGTAGGTAGTAGGTAGGTAGTAGGTAGGTAGTAGGTAGGTAGTAGGTAGGTAGTAGGTAGGTAGTAGGTAGGTAGTAGGTAGGTAGTAGGTAGGTAGTAGGTAGGTAGTAGGTAGGTAGTAGGTAGGTAGTAGGTAGGTAGTAGGTAGGTAGTAGGTAGGTAGTAGGTAGGTAGTAGGTAGGTAGTAGGTAGGTAGTAGGTAGGTAGTAGGTAGGTAGTAGGTAGGTAGTAGGTAGGTAGTAGGTAGGTAGTAGGTAGGTAGTTTACCATCTCACTATGCTAATAATCACTAATAATCACATATTTGACAACATATCAAAATCAGTGACAATAAAGTTACAATTTAGTTGGCGAGTCAAAGTCTGACGTGGCGACCCACTGTGCATACGTACATGTGTGCGTGTGCGGTGCGCGAGCCTCGATCGTTGTGAGTGTAGCGCTAAAAACCTAAACTTCGCGCGGCGCGTCCGCGTAACTGGCCCTTAAGGCGCGTGCGAACGATGCCTCGCAAGAAAAAGGAATGACGGCACGAATATCACGCCACGCTAGTGAGGTCCACACCACAGATAAAAAAAAAATGACGATCGACTAAAGTCGATTCTTTAAACGTGCGAATAGAGCCTTGTAGAATAAAGGCACTACATGGTTATTTGTATCTGAAGAATGAAGCGACGAAATATAATTGTGTTTTGGTTAGGAAGTAGCGGGTTCTGACATTGCGATTTGTTTTGTTTTCTCAGAATTTGAATCAAAACATTTAAGGGTTTGTCTATTTTAACTAAAATTATAAAGACCTACAATTCGCTAGTTGTTTTATATGTAGGGGGTCATCTTCGGAACTAGTGATCCGATTCCGAATGTTCTTGCACTACTAGGAAACTACATTATCCCAAAATATTAAAGACTACAATTTTATTATAACCTTTCTGGCTAAAAATTCAACAAGATTCTCTCCAGACAGTTAATCACAATATGAGAAAAAAGAAAACTACCTAAATGCTTTAGAACATACTACATTATATAATATTATCTTCATAGGTCTCCTCCCTTAAAACATTTAAGACAGATGTTTCAAAATAGGTCACCTATCATTCCAAAATCATCATAATATGAGCCTAATAACTAAATATACATTTATTTAAGTTATAAATGTGGTTATTTTCACAATAACATCCCCCCAGGAGCGAATGTCGAATTGGTCTTTGCGGGAGGCTGGATACTCGGTAACGGGAATTAGGACAACGGTTTAAACAGCAGGGAATATTTGCTAATTGTGGTAAAAATTGATCACGTGGCAAAATAAAAACAGCGGTACGGGTCGATATTTGAAGATAAGCTGCGCTAGCTAAGGTGAATCCGTGGATTTAGACAACGAGTTTCCTCCGTGATTTGGAAAGCACGTTAAACTATTTTTACCGGTGTAATAATTATGTAAATCATTGACAGTCGATACAGGTAGGCATGCAGTGGCCCAAAAGTCTGACAAATCGGTCTTTTTTTTTTTGGTGTTAGGTAAATCGTCAAGACGAGCAGTCTTGACGATTTCCCTCCCACCACTGTGTGCAGTGCGGTAGAGAGTGTCAGTCTTCTTCTGACTAAAAACCACCCATGTTTCTTCTTAGCTCTTTGTGCCGAGGCCGCGGTATCTCTTTCGAACAACCCGCAGCCCCGACGGGAAATCAGTCTTTCCAAGGGGTATCGTATTACACAGTACTTACTGGGTTGTGGAGGATTCGAACACTATTTTTAGCCATTAAAAAGAAGCCATATTTAATAACTATTCCACATAACCAATATTAAGCCTTTTGATTATCAAATAATAAACTTTATTTTACCACGAAACGTCCAATTATAATATAGAAACTAATTCCACAAAATGTGTGAGACCGATCATCAATTAATATAGTTTTCCTTTAATTGGTTTTTCATTTTGTTCGCAACTTTCACTATTGTGGTTTTATTGAGAACGCTTTATAAGTAAGGTTTCAAAGTTTAATATTTTATATGAGTTTGGAACTATTTTCTGCGGTATTAACTATGTAGTTATTTGTGATTATATATTTTTTATAAAAGATAATCTATATTTAGAGTATTTTAAAGTGTCATGGACGGGTTTTTTCGCAGCTATAAATTAAAAAGAAATGGATTGGTCCATGGATTGGTGACGCCCATACCGAGTTTCCTCCGTTCCTTGGAACACACGTTAAGCTGTTGGTCCCGGTTGTCACTTGTAGATCTTTGACAGCCCTTACAGGTAGTCAGTGACTCGAAAGTCTGTCAATCAGTCTTACTAAGGGGTACCTCTACCTAGTACCAACTGGGTTGTGGAGGTCAGATAGGCAGTCGCTCCATGTAAAATACTGGTATTCAGCTACATCTTGGTAGATTGAAGGCCAACCCCAACATAGTTGTGAAAAGGCTAGGCAAATGTGTGCTGTTCTTGGCAATCCTTACTAATAGCATAAATGTGAAAGTAACTCTGTCTGTCTGTCTGTTGCGCTTTCACACCAAAGCTACTAAGCCAATTTGGTACACAGATAGTCTAGAGCCTGAGTAAGGACGTAGGCTAATAAAGGCTTGTGAGGGGTCGAAAGGGGGGGATGAAAAGATTACTTTTGGTCGCGATAACCGACATCCACGCGGGCCAAGCTGCGGGCATCAGCTAGTAGCATAATATAAAGCTACAAACTCATTTCCCGATCACCTATTCAAAAGTACATCAAACATTGAATAAGGGTCAAACTTTCCTCACAGCATTCACAAGAAAACCTCAGAAAAATTCCTCTCAAGTAAAACTTGGTAATATCTGAGCAAACTCAAGTATTTAGATCTGAGCGAAGTTCGCAACTTAATTATGGTGACGTTCTAGGTTTATTGATTTTTGAAAAAATGTGGCAAGTGCGAGGTGGGTAAAGTGTTGAGAGGGCCTGTATAAAGGTACGTGGGATGATGAATCAGAATGTATGGTGAAGTGCGTTACCAAAAAAGCTAAATAGATAATGTTAGTGTCGCTGTAATAGTATTATAGTTACAGTCCCTTTCATTTGATGCCCATAATCATGCATTCATTAGTTCTACCGTAGGACTACTCATTAGAACGAGTACAAATTGACTAGGCCACCATCTTTGGGAGTCTGCCATATCAGATTTAGGCCGTCACTTAGCTATACCGCCCGATACTTTGAGGTCTTTTTCTTCTTCAAAATAGAGCTGAGCTTTTTATGTTTTTGAAAATCATGATGCATTAAATCTTAATCTAATTTTACATTTTACATAATTTTCACCGCTATTTTTAATGACCTTTCCCTCACGGGCCCCTAAAAAACTCCAACAAAGTACACTCGAACTTAATGAGCATTTTTATCGTAAAGTATCGGGACTGACAACGACAATATATTTGGAGTGCCTGGAGGTATCCCCCTCCCTTCCCCTCTCTAAAGAGGAACGGGGTCACTTTCTAAAATACACTCTTTAAGAGATAACCCTGACGGCCAAAGGGTAGGAATGCGTTTTAGTTAAGAATTTTCGGTGATTAGTTACATTATTTGGAATTTTTGAGTTGACTCTTTTAGGGGAATAAATCAATTGATAAGTTATATTGTTTGGGGCGTGAAAGCCTAGTGTGGTAGAAATTCTTGTATTTTCAATATACTTAAGTCTGTGGTCTGTGGACCCTACTTTTGGTCCATTGGTTGCAAGCACGACTGCTGAACATGTGGTCGTGGGTTTGAACCCCGAGTCGCGCAATAGGCTTAGGTTAACCTAATAGTAGGTACCTACATTGGATTACAGGGATGTATGGCAGAAAATTTTCGCATCCTATTTAATTAGCATGCTATTAAACCTTTTATATTCTGTTATGTTAACCTCATAAGAAAACACGCTGCAACCCAACACTTCCCATTGTGTAAACACCATCACCATCTTACACAAGACTCAATTGAACTGTCATCCCATCTCCCGTCATCGATCTAACTTTAAACTTAACTTTAAGTTTAACCAAGTTGTCTATAATACAGTAACTTGGGAGATTATTCACCCCCACCTCCCTTAGTTATGCCAATATGTATTAATTAAGTTTAGTATGTTCACAAGTTTTACGTTATTGATACTGTATGTATCTATACAATGTTGAGGAAATAATTTATTGTTGGCAAAGTTTTAGTTTCGTGAAGTGATTTTGTGTTTGTGATTAAGATTTAATCTTGGAGTTATTAATAAAATGGCTTATTGAATGAAACCAGCGGTGTCCTTGGAGACATCATGTATGATAAAGAGGTTCCTCTCTCCGAAGCCCTGACCACTGTAGAAGTGGACACACTTGCGTTTTCACTCACAAAACACTTGACATATTATAAATACTACTCGACTCCATGCATCGGCAATCTATAGGGGGAAAGGGTCTTGGGTTCCCGTTGGGGCTGCGAGTTGTTCGAAAAAGATACAGCGGCCCCGACACACAGGGCTAAGAAGAAACATGGGTGGTTTTTAGTCAGTAGAAGTCTGACACTCCCTATCGCTCTGCCCAGAGCGGGAGGAGTCATTTCATGATTTCCCACCATCCAAAAAAAAGTCTTTAGTAGTTCGTAGTCTATGAGACCAATGACTTTAAGACGGTCACATTACTAGGCTACCACTGCTTACCGTTGGTTGTAAATCTGTTAATGTCATTTTATACTTCAAAATAACTTGACCTCCGTGGTTAAATTGGGTCCTTGTGATAGACACGCCATCTACTGTGGACCTTTGACCGACCTACACACGAGCAACACCCACATCTATCAACTCACACCACAGCAACCCTGTTTAGCGACAAAAACCTATAGAATATAGTGCGATATATATAATACTTTTCTGTATATAATATACCCGTAAGTCCTTTCATAAGCTCCAATACTGACAAACAATAGCCCGAATTCATATTCTCATTATCCCAGTTTGGTGTGAATGTCCCTTTTGTCGAATACAAGATGGCCGCCATTCGATCACTGACGTCACTTGACGGCGATACAGGCTGTATTATTTATCATTCGTTCGTTCGCTTGCTCCTAATTCCTGTATTAATGTTACAGCCTGTAGCTATGTAGTGAGTTTGTATCGGGTGATACGATTTGTTTTCGAAAGAAAAGTAGAAAAATCTTGTTAAAATAATGTAATCTTAATTACTATGTTACACGTATGTAAGAAGCAATGATTATAAGCACATGTAACGGATAAAATATGAAAACCGTATAAAATACCTGCAAGTTTATTTAATACAGAACTCTCGAAACGTGAATGTGTGTATGAATGTGAGTGTATTATTTTAAATATAGCATTTATAACAAAAATACTGTCTTCGGAACAGGGTTTTTAGCTCAAATCTTAAATTAGGCCATTTATTTTCTTGATTGCATAATCATTAAAGTAAGATAGGTATAATCATTTTGTTTACATAATTTCAGTCGTTCTTTATAAGGCTCTGGCAATATATTTGCCACCATATTTTTCAGCTCAAAAATTAAATAATTTGTTACAGGTAAGTACTCTATCGTTGTACAGAGAATATTTAAAAACTTATCAGACACTCATTAAATATTCAAAAAACAAAAAAAAGTAAAAAAAAACTTAAAATTTATTTTCTACCAATTATACCTATGCCAATTTGCCCTTATTTTCCGATTGCCAGATCGCTCTGCCTTATAAAGGGTTAAGACTTAATACCAGAAACACACTAAAGGTAACTGACATATCCACCACACAAACATTAGAATATTTAAACTCATACTCAAACACCATAAAACCCTACCAGAGCTCAAGAAACAGTTCCACCATGAGAATAAGAACAAACTAACAATGGCGGTAAAGTCTATAGAATTGTTGGTCCCATTTATAAAAACGTATCATTCTTGTAATTTAGCGATCAGTGGTTTTTGTGTGTAAGTGGTTAGTAGGTAGTGCTAATTGATTAATAATTATAAAACGAAGATTAGTTGGCAATCCTATGGCATCAGATAAGAAGTTGGAAAAAAGATTGTGTGTGATGTCAAAGTGAAGAATCAGAGTACCTGTAATAATTTCAGGCGATTTAACTTAAAAATCAAAGGCTCTAAATAGGTACTACAATATTATTTGAAAGGCCTTTTATGTTGTTGCAAATTTTTTTTCAGTGCATTCTTTTTTATTTAGGTATTTATATAAAACGACCCGAAACTTTCAAATTACCCCAATCAACCCTAAACCTAATTAATGCCTTTGTGATATACTTGAAAATCTATTAAATTTATAAAGTTGACACATTGACTATGCATAAAATCTAGCAAAACCATGTTATTTTCCAGTAATTGTACCACATAAATTGACAAAAAATCGAAAGACATTTTGAATGTAATTACAACGCTGTCTTTCCGAACGTCAAAACACCCGCCCTTCACCGTCTTTCTTATCGACAGCCACAATCACAACACTACCAAACCAAAACAGGACACCCAAAACGCAACATCGACAATCGTTCGAGAAATTCTCACCTCAAACTCACGTAACAGATGGTACAGGGTGCTCCCGATCCATCACTACCGTTTCGCGAACCACCATAATTGATCACATTATTTTTCCTGTTATTATTAATTGTTCCGTCTCTGTATTCAATCAAACAGCCTGTATATAGCTGGAATCTTTTAGAGCCGTTTTGGTGAATGATGGGTGGCTTTCAAGGGTGGCTGAGTGGAAACAGGGGGTAGGTATGTATGGCTGATGATTGAGGGGTATATGGAAATCGAGATTAATGTAGCGAGATAGCTCTTAGTAAGTTAAGGTTCTTTTCAAGAACATCTAGGTTTTTAAATACACAACATACATTCTCATCATGCCTCTAATCCCAAAAAGGTTTGGCAGAGGTGTACACAATTATAGTACCTACACCTACATATTGTCAGTTATATTTAAGTCCCATGTAATAAGGGCTAGTCAGACTCCATGGCTGCTACTGAGAATAAATTAAAAATTTAGTTACAAAAACAAAAAAAGAAATCTCATACTCTATATGTACAACTTTAGAGACTGATATAATGTGACTGTTCCAAGGTGTCTGATTGCAGAAGTCTTTCTACTAATTAGAAGAAGTAAACATCCACTTTTCAACAAAAGTGTTTATTTACTAACACAGCAGGTGAAGCAACCTTTTTACTAACCTATTATGGGCTAAGACGGGCCATCGTGTAATACCAAAAAAGGTCGAGAAAATTTTAAAATTCACGGTAAATGCTAATAACATCCCCTGTAACAGAATAAACCTAATTTTTTCAATGTTTAAAACCCCAAATATGTAATTAACTAAGAAAGTTTGATACCAAAATTTACATTTTGATACCCGAGGCAAAGTCAGTTTATTAAAATTAGTTGTTTAGGAACCTTTTTGACCGGCAAATATTCGTATTACCCGGGTAGAGTGTATTTTGGTCGTGATAAGCCCCAGTTTAAAATATATTAAATTAATTTCTGGGAGCTAATGGAATAATTTTTAGGGTTGGGAAAATGTCGATAGTCGATACGTCGTGGTTGATAAAATCTGACACTACTTATTATTGACTAGAATACTCGTTGGTACTTAATCCAAAATAAAGAAATAAACTAGCTGTACGTGTTTCACTCACTTCACTGTTAATCGCAAGAAAATACGGATGCACTCAATGTATTCATTACTGTACATGTACTGTATGTGTGTACTGCATGTACTGTACAGCGGCTGAGGTACCTGATAATACAATGGTTACATTATGCGACTGCTGATTTTTATAAAAGACGTTCCAGGCAATCACTAAAATGATGCCAAAGCGGCAAATCAGATGAAATCAGTGGGTTTTTTTTTCAGATAGGCGTACAGCGGGAGAACGGGCCTTCAGTATTTTCAAATAAAATGTTGCATAGTCCAACACAGACAAAATCTAAATCAGGAGCCCATCTAAAAGTACATTTATTATACAACTAACCAAAAACTGTCAATCAAAAAACTCGATACCTACATTACGCAACTATCGATACATGTCCCATCCCTACCCAGGATTTGATTCGCTGTTCAGGGATCAAAGTGTTTGAGAATAAGGTCATGCCCTTCCCATATAGAGGTCCGGGATAGCCCGGGACGATTTTATTACCCTCACTGATCCCGGAGTATTGCTATTGCTTCGATTTCTACCCATTTTCATGCCGATCGGGTTTTGATAGGGTTTTTTCGGATATTGTCATCTAGATTCTTGTGACAGACTAGCAATATAGAGATGGCGATATTTCAGGCTACGATTTACATACACATACAATAAACTCACGCCTTTATACCGTGGGTGTAGGCAGAAGCTACGAAACGCCACCTACTTAGTTCCTCACTCTTCTTTTTGCTTCGAGACCATGATCATACATCGGGTGGAGACGGAGTCTGGGTTTGTGCCCGGTTGCTGGCAAAAGGCTCGCTTCTTTTTACATGGGACTTAACATAACTGACTAATGTGGGTGTATACTACCAGGTACAGTCAGCATCAGAAGTATATTAACATTACTCAAAGTTTCGAAGCCGTTTTTTTAATAAAAATTTGTTAGATATTACTCGTTACTAAATGTTATTAGACTAAATGTTATGAGAGCAGTGGTGGCCCAGTGGGAGAGCAGTGGTGGCCCAGTGGTGGCGGCCCCGACTTACGAACAGTGAGTCGTGGGTTCGAACCCGTCAGGCGCATTACTTTGTGTAATTTATTTCATCACCACTGCTCTCAAAACGGTGAAGGAAAACATCGTGAGGAAACCGGCATGTCTTAGAACCAAAATATTCGAAGACATGTGACATCTACCAATCCGCACTGGGCCCGCGTGGTAGATTATAGCCCATCCTTCTCTTAGAGAGGAGGCCTGAGTCCCTGCAGTGGGAACATTATAGGCTGATGATGATGATGATGAAATGTTATTGGAGTATAGGGACTATTTTAACGAATAATCTTCTGAAACATTAAAAATAATAGCTAGAGTCCTGTGCATAAAAGAATTAAAATTCCGAAATGTTCAGCTACTTCTGATGCTGACTGTACAACCTCTGCCGTAATCATCTGGCTTCCAGAATTCAGATTCTCTGAGATTGTTGCTGTTTAACCTGCTTTCTGAGATTTAGAGGGGTCTTGGTCCCGTCGGGGCTGCGGGTTCTTCGAAAGAGATACCGCGGCCTCGACACAAAGGGCTAAGAAGGAACATGGGTGGTTTTTAGTCCGTAGAAGTCTGACACTGCCTACCGCTGTGCCCAGAGCGGGAGAGGAGGCATTTGACTATTACCCACAAAGAGGGGTCTTGGTACATGCAATGATGGTCAGCCATCTCACCGTCCTTGACACCCACTGCTTAACCTCTGAAGATCAACCAAACTTATAAAAGATTAATAAGCTAAAACTCAATCCTAACATTTACCTAATTTAAATATTATAATTAAAACGATCCCAATTAAAATTCGAAAAGCAAATATACCCGCCTACGGTATTGGCTTAGCACATAAATAAATTACTTAAGCCAATACATATTTCTTATCCAGGCTGGAATCTAGTCAAATCCCTTGTTTAATTATTAGATTAGGTTCTAGATTATTAAATTTCAGCCGTAATTTTAGACGTAACGGGAGATTTTAAGGCAACCATTTTGAATTATTCGTTGATACTATTATTAATAATAATTGTATGGTTTGCTTTTAATAATGACAGAGGAGAGTTTTTAAGAACTTTATGTAAGTAACATTATAACATCACGCCTGTAATCCCCGAAGGGTTAGGCAGAGGGGTACCCATTAGTACACTTACATTCCGCAAAATTTCAAGTATTAGTTTACCAGCCTTCCTTTCCTCGATCTACGGTACAGAAAAATTAACCAGGAATATTCTTTCTTCCTCACTGGTTGATTTTGAGGTACCGTTTTTGACCGATGCGTTGAACGCTTGGAAAATGGCTTGTCCCAATACGGATTTGCCCGACAACCTGTCCTCCCAGAGACGGTGGGACGAGCCGCTCTGCAGTATTGTACGTAATACCCTTTTAAACACGTCAATCAATGCTGTGGAGCGTGCTCGTCTGCTGGCTGTGGGAGAGTGGGAGTCGGGCTTGTGGCTTCAGGCACTCCCGTCATCCACCATTGGCACTATGATGGATGACTCATCCTTCCGGGTCGTACAAGTCTACGCTTAGGCGCACCTTGTGTTGCTCCGCATCGTTGTCACTGCGGTGATGCTGTCGACAGCCTCGGACACCGTGGCCTGTCCTGCTGCAGGAGCGCTGGTCGCATTGCACGACACGCCAGTATTAACGACATTATTCGTCGAGCTCTTTCCAGCGCCGGCGTACCAGCGGTTTTAGAACCTAACGGCTTGGTTCGTGACGATGGGAAGAGACCAGATGGCATGACGTTGGTGCCTTGGAAGGTGGGTAGGCCTTTGGTGTGGGATGCAACTTGTGTCGACACCCTTGCGCCATCTCACGTTGCAAGCACGGCGGGCTGTGCGGGCGCTGCTGCTGCAGCTGCTGAGTCCCTCAAGCGGCGCAAATACTGTAACCTCATTGGTAATTATAGTTTTGAGCCGTTTGGGGTCGAGACGCTCGGGCCATGGGGTCGGACCCCATGGCCCGCGCGTCCGCACTTCGCGCGACCAGAGGGCTGGCTCATTCTTTGGTCAAAGGATTAGCATTGCCATTCAACGTGGCAATGCTGCCAGTCTTCTGGGCACTTTCCCGGTTGTTGGCGATGCGGAGGAGTACTGAGGCGCCTAATTGTCTTATTTGTTCTTTGTATATAATTATGTGAGTATAAACTTTTAGTTTACATTTTTAGCATCTATTGTACCTACTTACTATCAAAATTAAAAAAAATCATTTCGCTAGTTATTTTTAAGTCCCAGGTAATAAGGAGATATTGCCATCAACTGAGCACATTTTTAGACTTCGTGGCTGCTACTGAGATATTCCTAATAGAAACCCGAAACACTTTGGAACCTGGGAATCACTAATTGTGACAGTACTGTAGTCATCATATCAGCCCGGAATCACCCACTGCTGGATATAGGCCTCCCCTTTTTTCCGCCACGCGTCCCGATCCTGTGCGTCTCTCATCCAGGTGTTTCCCGCAACCTTAACGATGTCGTCAACCCAACGAGCTTTAGGACGGCCCTGGTTTCTATGGCCTAACCTTGGCCACCACTCAGTTAATGCCTAGCTCCATCGGCCATCTTCACAAAAAGGTTTAAATAAATAAAATTGATAATTGGATGACTAAATTGTAACTTGTAAACCACACACACACAGTCACAGGATGAGTCATTGGTCAATACCGTAATCGAGACAAAAAATCATTGTGAAATCGAATATGCTTGTAATTTAAAACGATCCCACCCACTATATTTTATCAATAAAACAATACTATTTTTAATTAGGTAATTATTCATTACCAGCTAATACTTTAACGACATTTTTATCCCGAATGATGTTTCATCAGTCTCCTAATCGTACCTATACCAAATTTATTTGTCTTCATCTACGCTTCTCAATTATTCGTTAATTTAAGTAATCAATTCTTTCCTGATTACTGAAATTAACGACTAATTTTGTTGAGCCACGTTGAGCCACAGATTACGTGGTTGAGCGATGATATCGCTCAACCACGTAATCTGTGGCTCAACGTTTCAACCACCTTTACCACTTACAGACTTAGTTCTCAGACCCCATAAACATAAAACAACAAAAGCTGTATTGAAAAACATATCGCAAAAGTCGATATATTTTTTACCACTCAACTTTTCAGTCCCCTGTCTCTATTTCAGACTTCCTCTTTTAATAATCATAATTCAATAAAAATTCAACAAAAGCTGTTCAAAAAAATACATTTCGACTTTTGATTAAAAACAACAATAAATTTCAGTCACAACCCTAACCTCGAAACACTTAAAAAATCACATAGCAAACAGTGGAGGGCACAGAAATACTAACTAACAATAGAAATTACAAAGCAAGGGTAGCGAACGCAGTATTTTAATGAAAGTTTAATTGGTGGCTGGCCAGCCCTATAAATAATGGTGGTGTACCTTGTTACGTTAGGGTTGTGTTTGCGGATATTTTTTGCGGATATTCGGATACTTATTTTGTGTGAAAAACGAAAAGTTTTCTGCTATGTCATCATCTGCTTAGGTTTTTCCCAACTATGTTGGATGCAGCTAAATACCAGTATTTCATATGGAGCGACTAGGTACTTATCTGATCTTCATAACCCAGTTAGTACCAGTACCCAAGAAGGGTAGTCGTGCCGACCCTAGTAACTATCGACCAATCGCCATCACCTCCATACTTTGTAAAGTAATGGAAAAGGTACTTAACGGTAAGTTGCTGGCGCACCTTGAAGCGAACGACCTGCTCAGCGACCGTCAGTATGTCTTTCGCCGGGGACGGTCAACTGGGGATCTTCTGGTGTTTGCTACGCACTGCTGGGGCGAAGCCATCGAGAAACACGGCGAGGCCCTTGCCGTGTCGCTGGACATCTCGAAGGCATTTGACAGGGTTTGGCACGCAAGTCTGTTGAGCAAACTTCCGGCATACGGCATTCCCGCTGACTTTTGCTGCTGGATATCTGACTTCCTGAGTGAACGGTCGATCCGAGTGGTCATTGATGGCTGCTCCTCTGACCTTGTGGCTATTGTCAGTTCTCTCCGCGACACTTTTCCTGCTGCACATCAACGACCTCCTTGTTCCTGGTATTGTTGGGTACGCAGATGACAGCACTGTCATGGAGAGTTACACATCCAGCGCAAAAGCCGGTGGTGATGAAATACGTTCTTTGAGAGAGGCCATGGTAGAGCGAACGAATTCAGCCTTAAGTCTTGTCTCCAAGTGGGGTGACGACAATCTGGTTGATTTCAACGCCACCAAAACGCAAGTGTGTCTGTTCACTGCTAAAAAGAGTCCGTTCAATCTGGCCCCCACTTTTCGGAGTGCGTCTGTACAAGTTACTGACAGTCTCGAGCTTCTTGGCACGAAGCTGAGTGTAAATCTGAACTTCGGCGCCTACATCGAGTCGAAAGCTCAAACTGCGGCAAAAAAGCTGGGTATCCTAAACAGGGTCAAGCGGTACTTCAAGCCTGGACAGCTTTCAATATTGTATAAAGCTCAAGTCCGGTCCGGCATGGAGTACTGCTGTCACCTTTGGGATGGCTCAGCCAAATATCAACTTGCCACACTCGACTCAGTAGAACGCAGAGCCAGGAGGCTGATTGGTGACGCCAAGCTGGTTGCCAAGCTACATAGCCTGGCCCACCGCCGCAAAGTTGCATGTCTGTCGGTCTTCTACAGACTGTACTTCGGAGAGTGTGCGCAAGAGCTCCACGAGCTTATTCCACCATCTCCCTTCTTCCATCGAGAGACTAGGCGTACTGCAGGTTATCACCCATACCTTGTCGATGTTCCACACATTCGTACGAAGCGTTTTGCTAAGACTTTCATTATTCGTACAGCCAAGGAGTGGAACACCCTGCCTGCGTCGGTTTTCCCGAATTCATATAACCCCAATCTATTTAAGTCGCGAGTAAATAGGCTTCTTCTGGGTAAGCTCGTTCCATCGTCGACCTCATCTCTGCCCTTAGGGCAAGATTGAGGTCAAGAGCAAGCCCATATTAAGTAAAAAAAAAAATAGTACTGGGTAATACGATACCCGGAAAGACTGGTTGTCAGACTTATGTTACTATCTGTAACGTGAAATCTTTAAATGACAACCGGGACCAACGGTTTATTTTTGTGATTTTCCACAGACACACGGCCACGGAGTTTGGATTTGTACCCGATTAATGGGAATAGGCTCGCCTCTATTACAAGGGGCTTAACAACTTCACTGCCGAGCCCGCGCTGGCGCGGGGTGCGGGGTAGGGCGCGAGAGGCCGACCCCGCGCTGGCGCGGGCTAGGCTCGGTACAGTTTCTATGAGTCAGTGTGACGCCGGCACTGCGTTTGGCGGGTTGTTTTTACGTTGGCGCTGCGCTTGAATTTTCTACAATTCAAACAAAGTTTACGGTTTTTTGATCGGGTCACTAGTTTTTATTTTACAAGTGATTTAAATGGCAGACGAGGCAGGCCCTTCGCGGCCTAAAAGAACTCGTTATGCTAGTTGTTTACGTGATTCAGACGTCGAATAATATAATTAAAATAATAATTATTATTTTAAATTATAAAAAATAATAATAATATAAAAAATTATTATTATTTATAATTAAAATTAAAAAATATATATAATTTTTTTATTGATTTTGATATGATTGTGATATTTGATTTCGTGCTAAAAATAATAATTCAAGGCAAAAATTGTTCATTATGAGGGTAGTTCATCATAGTATTGATTCTACTAATTCATAGTATCATTTTAGTTTCTTATAACTCATATAAGTGGCTGTACTTCTTAGAAATTTTAATTTGGTTTTATAATAAATAATTTAAACACTAAATACCTAACCACGCACAGGCGCGGGCTTGGCACTACGTATGGATCTTTCAACCGCAGTGCCGGGCCCGCGCAGGCGCGGGATTTTGTTTTATTTTTTTATTTACGAAACTAATAATAATTCGATTTTTTTATTATTTTTCACCTTATCACTGATGTCTTAGAAACTAAATAAATTATAAAGAACAGTTCGGCATTTGGCACTCTACCCTCACAATCTGGCTGGCAGTGAAGCTGAAACATAACTGGTGAAATGTGGGTGTACTTTAGTTTACCTCTGCCTAAAACTTCGGGGATTAAGGCGTCAATATTTGTATCAGTGACACACAGCACCTTTGCAGATTGGAAATACTCAAACTATTTTTGTATAGCTTTAGATCTTAGATGAGCTAACAAGTAAAAATTGTGTTATTACTATAAAGCTGACTAGTAGTGAAAGGATTGTAGTATTTAGTCCGCCTATGTACTACTACTCTTGTATTTGAAGTATAAATAAATAAACATGTTATGAATAAATTTATAGAAAGCCTAACTACGAGGTATTCAAGCAAATTCGTATAGGTATCACATTCGCACCACACTCGTAAGCCCAGAATTAAATATTCATTTATTTCATACCCTAGTACTTGGCACATAACTTAGAAATTATTTCGCATGAGACAAATATTCGTATAACTAAATCTAGTTTACATTAAGCGCGACACATTATAATAGCTGTTAGTACAGGTTTGTTTGTTTATAATTAAGTGTACTTGTGTTTGGAGAACTCATCTCGCGAGGCACGAAGGCGGAACAATGCCACAACAAACACGATGTCGGATATTGGATAATATTTCGGATATACGCGGATATTTCGGATATAAATACCTGTCTGTGCTTGCTTAATATGGAACTTGGGTATGGTAGTTTAATTTCATTAGGCGTTTCCTAGTTAAATATAGATTCGGGAATTATTATTAACTAATAATAAAGTTACTGGTTGTAGTTTACCCTACCGACAACGACTAAGACAGAAGGAACGGTTTAGCATGCCTTTTGCCAATTTAAGTTTTTTATGCGTTTTTAGATTATTAGAAAAAAATCTTAACCCACTGCTGGACTAAGGCCTCACTCATGTATTTCAGACATAGACAGAGTTTGAATTGCCTATTCTTTGATGTTTTAACACTAGTCACGAGAGCTACTTAATTATACCTACCACAAAATAATATCCGATACTATTATTTTCGGATAAATATCCGAAACCCACAATATCTACTTGGCAACCCTATCAAAAAACCCTACAGACGCGAACCCAATAAATACTAACTCACACAATAGAACTTTTTTTAAACGTGTGTGTATTTTTTATTTTATTTGAAAAGTCTTGTTAACACGGGTCCAATAGCAGCCATATTGCCAAGTTTTATTTACACAAAAAATAAAGCTTTGCAATTTTTTTGTTTGTATTTTGTTTTACACTAAGTGTGTAGAAAATTTTACATTTTGTTTTATGGTAACATTACGAACGAAGATGTTTAAAATAAAAGATTTACCCTAGACTGCATCATCGCGTCACATCAGTCGTGAAAAACACAAAACTTAGTTTTCCTTTCATTTTCGCTAACAATTTTTAATCCATTATTCCACTTATCACTTTACAGGTAAAATCAGCTAAGTGCCATAGTAAAGTTGCAAGTGAAAAGTACCTAAGCGACTACCATTGAAAATAATTCAGTTTACATAAGTAAGTACCTACTTTTAAACTGATGGAATAATAAGCAGAGAATATGATTTATCTGCATAGAGCTTTATTACTTCATAAATTGGTTCTATTTTAAGCTTAGTGAAGCTTTAAATAGTTCTTTATGAAATTGAATTGGGAAAAATTATTCCATAGTATTCCAGTTGTAGCGATAGATTTTTTGACTTTTTTTTCGATTCGTTCCTTTTATCTTTACTACATTCCAGAATATTTTAGAGGAAAAAGCAGATAAATCGGATAGAATCAAAGATTTTTCCCGTTGAATTCCTAAAGGTCGTAAGGTTTTAAATCGCTTGCAAGTGACTATGTATGATCCCGTTAACGTATGTAGGACGCAAATCAATTAAACGGTATTGAAAACTAGCCTGACGCATTTCTAGTCAAGCTTATCGTAACCTAAATACCTAATAGCATCGCATAATCAGCCTAAAAGGTTCCCACCGCTAGGATTCAGGCCTACCGAAACAAGCTGGAAACTAGGCTAAGCTTCAAACGCTTGAATTTGTTTGCTAAATGCGAACTAAAGAAATTCACTGAAACCGATTCAGTCCCAATAAAATCTCAGGAAAATATTGAAAATGTGTTCCTGGAATTGCAGGTTAATACTTATAAACAAAGTTATAAATAAAAAATATGATAAACTTACCACAAAACACGGCGATTAGATTCCTAATTTTGGCACACATTTTGATTTTTTACTACAAACAACACAGCACATAATTTGTTTAATCAGTTGTGAGAATCACCTCAACATTTTGTCACTAAATCCGTTTCTACACTAGCACAACACTAATTTGTCACTAAATGTCACTACACTGTCACTAAAGGTACCACCGATTCGTCACGTCACTTGGTCATTTTTTCCTTTGATTTTGTTCACTGTGATTCTGAAAAGAGAAAAAATAAATGTTAGTAAAAGTTTCAATAACATAAAAAAAACAAGTACCTATTTATTATGTCGAACAAATAATGAAAAAATCATTTTAATACACTGGGTAAAACCGGTTTAAAGGAACTAAAACACTATTCTAAATACCATTTCGAAACCAATAAAATCACGAACAAAAAAAGCAGTAACCGTACAAAATCCTAAACAAACAAAAACATTTTGCCAACATGACAAAAAACTTAACAACTGACACTAAAATCTGGCACATTTTTTTTTGCAAATAGCAAAAAAAAATGTAAATGACGAAAATATTAACACAAAAAACTTTTGTCAGTGTATTTGATATTTTAAACACCTTTTTTACTAGGGTATAGAGCGTTTTTTTAAATGGCCCATAAAAGGGTAATGAAACATTAATATTTTAGATAAAAGGTGGAGCACGTTCGGGGTCATAGTAGTAAAAATTGACATAATATGCTCCGGGTCTCAGAAGGGTCGTAAAATATCATTGGCTAAAATAACTCCGGATTTTTTGTCAGTCCATATTTTTTTAATGACTGTCGGATTTTTGAAGGTAATCTATTTTTTTGTTTTTGGTTTAACTGTGACAACAGGTTGAAAACCAGTATCAACTGCAAGTATTATTTTTCCTTTGACAATTTTTTTAATGACATTATTTACTAGTAATCGATCATTTCCTACATCAAGATGTAGGAAATGATCGATTTTGTAAAAATAACACTGTTTTACGTGTCCCAAAAATCCTAGTTTTTTTTTTGTACGACATGTTTAAACATTCACCAAAAATCGAATAAAATAATTACTTATGTAAAAACATAAGTAAAAAATTCAAACGCCGGTAATAAATTAAAAGCATGAAAAACAATATTAAATTATAATATAAAAGTGACATTTATTTTCAAACAACCAAACAATAAAGTTGTTGATATTTTATTACTCAACACAAAAAAAAAACTATGCAAATCTGTAGACTAATAAACTACAAATGTGCGAATAACATTTAACAAAGTTTTTTATCTGTCTGCATAATACTAAGATGACATCATTATTTAATAATTTAATACTACACGATTGTATCATAATATTTATTGTATTTTAAACGAACGAAAGCTGTTAAAATCGGCACATTTGTGTAAAATAAAGTTTAAATTGGTTTTGATTTTCTAAAGCAGTCTTTTTTTTGTTTAGAGAATTTATCTTATTGGATGTTTGATGCGATTGGCTTTTAATCTAATCAATAATAAAACAATTCTGCTAATTTGTGTACCAACCTAACCTAACTTAAGTACAAATATTTAAGTTTACTAACGGACAGCCATTTTTCACAAAAAAGATGAAAATCGAGGCAAGTGGGTTCCACCTAAGGCCGCATCATCGTTTTACATAAGGCAAGTTGTGGCAAAAAATAAAATAAAATTGCGATTATTGTTTTACTTGTACTACCGGGATTCTGATAGTCTATCAATTTTCAACCTTACGCCCCAAGTAATAAAAAGGTTAATAAGGTGGTGGACCCTCAGAGAACGCGCTAGTACCTTCACTTAGTACTTATCAATGCCAAAATCTTCACAAATCCTATGACTCAAGACAACCTAAGTCTACTTTCTAAGTATTGTGAATGAAATCATCTCGCCATAACAGTTCAGAGGGAAGCACTGGCCAGTGCCCACTCAAAAAAAAATCATTAAGTTAAAAAAAAAAACTTGATTCTGCTTACGACACAACTTAACCCACGCTTAGCCCAGTTTAACGTTGTAGTGTGGGTTAAGTTTTGAACTGGAAGCGTTTGTGCTTTTGAATTTCTAAAAGGCTGAGATTGTATTCGTTTTTTTCTACTTTTTTGTAGTTTATACCAAAGTATATATTTTAAACAATAAAAAATCAACTTGAAATATGTATCCTGAACTATTTTTAACTAACATCTGCAATGCGACAATTATAGGCATTTGAGGCGAGTGTAGTTAAATACCAATATTTTACATGAAACTACTGACCCATACCACCCAGATAGTACTGAGTAATACGATACCCTTTAGTAAAACTGGTTGTCTGACAGCACTGATTTTGTAAGGTAGTAGGTATTTACCTTAGTTAAGTAATTATTGATACACTATTTTTTTTTCTTTTTGGGTATTTGTATAAGTGAATTTAAATGTTTGTAAGCGCACCCACGATACAGGAGAAATTCCTAGTGTGGGGCAATGTTTTTTAAAAAAGAAAGAAAAGACATTATTTTTAAATTTCAAAGGGCTCTTTCCTAATGGAAAAAGCATGAGCTTTGATCACCACGCTTGCTTATGGCAGATAGGGATTTAAGACTAATTTTAATTAGGTATAAGATTCTTCACGACGGTTTTCACCATTAATTGCCAGTAGTATTAACACTTTAACTGTAAGTACCAATAATAAAACATATTGCTAATTACCTGTTTATGATTGATTGCAACCTGTTTTATACTTGAAAGGATTCATTTAATTGTATAACTTATAAGTTATGAGCAGCTGATGATCTGAAGTTTTTATTGCATTATGAATTCAATCTGATTGATGTAGCGAACATATTTTATTTATGAAATTAAATACATTATTTATAACGAAGAAATATATTAAATGATGTGATGCTGCAAAATATATTAATGTAAGTAATTACTGTAGTAGTATATTACTAGCTGATGCCCGCGGCTTCACCCGCGTGGATGTCGTTCAAATTATAACCTAACCTAAAACCTTCCTCTTGAATCACTCTATCTATTAAAAAAACCGCATCAAAATCCGTTGCGTAGTTTTAAAGATTTAAGCATACAAACAAACAAACAGACAAAAATAGCGACTTTGTTTTATACTATGTAAGGATGGAACAAATAGGCTCACTAGTTCTGCAAGCTTTTGTTTATTTTTTGTTGTTTGGAAAAAGTAAGTAAGTTAATGAAAATATTAATTTAGAAACAAGTTGACTCTATGTTAAAGTATCAACCAAAAATAAAAGTCGGTGTCCTATTTTAAAAAAACTACAACCCGCTACCGCTTATGATTTGGCCCGCTTGTCACAAGTCAGGTGTAGGCGGCATAATGTTTAGTGGAGACAATTATTTTGTCTGTCTGTCTGTTTGGACGGCTTTTGTTAGCTTTCTGCGTGGACACGGCACCGGCTGCCATTTTGATGTAAGAAAGTCTTTTAGGAAGCGAGATTTTGTTGGTGAATAAGGAAGGACTGTTATTGTGTACATTTCTACGAGTGCATAGAATAAAATGTACTACTTTTTCCTCTCTGAGGTACAGATGAATAAGTCCTACTTATTAGAAAGAAAAGCTTTCTAGGTTGGCCTATTTTTCAATACCTTGTTATTAAAAGGGACAATAATGTAGTTTTTCAAACCGATCAACTTCAGTAGCTTATGTCCAGCAGTGGATATCATTAGATATGATGATGATGAGGTAGGTATTGTAAGTAGAAATGAGACTACTGGTGAATAAGGGCTCTTTTCGTGAAAAACTTTACGGGTGCATAGAATAAAATGTACTTGTTTTTTCTTATCAAAGGAGCGCATCTGAGGTAAAGAAAAATAAGTCTTACTAGAAAGAAAAGCCTCTACTAAGGCTTATTTTTCTTTATCTTATTACTTCAGATTACCCTTTTGCTCAAAGCTGTAGTTTACTTGCAATTGGATTAGATTTTCATTAGGACTTTGTGGTTTTCAGAAAACTTGTTACGTTCGACTTTCTTATTAAAAATCAGCAGGGATCAGAGTTGCTTCTGAGAAACTAAACATCGTGAGGAAGCCAGCATGCCTATATCTATACTTCTATACTTACTAATATTATAAAGAAGTAAAGAATAGTGGCAAACGCTCGAACAAATTTTTGTTGACATTTTTTTTTTGCGTCAGCCTATGGAAAAAATATATTTGTATAGAGTTTGAATTCCTGAACAGTTTTGTCTTCAGTTATATTTTATAGGTACGCCAGAATTAAAGATATTCCTGTTTAAAGTTTTAGAGGTTATGTTGTATTAACAATGGACTAATCGAAAAAGAACTATAGAAATACAAAATAAACTACGGACGTTTTCAGAATGTTAAAGCCCGATGTCGGTCGCAAGCTGAGCGGACCCATTAATGACTTCTTTTACCTACCTCGCAATAGAAAACTGCTTACGTGTGTGTTTCCACAAACACCAACGAAACACCAACAAAGAGTCGTGCGGAAACGAGTAAAAATGAGCTTGCTCTGCTACGCCAGAATTAAAGATATTCCTGTTTAAAGTTTTAGAGGTTAGGTATGTCGTACAAACAACGGACTAATCACCCTACTTACCCTTTAAATATAGATAGAAATGCATTTACACAGTCATATAAACTACGGACTACCGTATTCAGAATACTAAGTCCAACCGATGCAAGATACCGCGGCCTCGACATAAAGGGCTAAGAAGGAACATGGGTGGTTTTTAGTCAGTAGAAGTCTGACACTCCTTTTCGCTGTCCAAGAGCGGGAGGGGTTATTTGTTGATTTCCCAACCACCCCAAAAAAAAAGGTTTACCTACCCTTACCATTTTAGTAGATACAGAAAAACACGTTTAACACAATTTATTTATTTAGAATAGGTACACCAATAGTATGCACATTTCACAATGACAATATGCAGGCTAGGGATGTTAAGGTATCAATTGCATAACTCTCAGACACTCTCAGTACAATAAAGCTATATCATCGTAAAGTTATAGAAATAAAATGTGTAATAGAAAACTAAACATCTTTGCTATTCGTCTATAATTGGCTAACTCCACAACTTGTGTTGGCTCAGGTTGGGTTGATGCATCAGCATCAGGCTGGATTACATTTTCTTGTGGTTGCACATCGTCAGTTGTGTCTAGCTGAGGACTACTTTCATCTTGACTATTCATACGTAGGACTTCTCTTCTTGTGCGTAACCAGCGCACGCATGGCAAACACGTTGTATAATGCTTGTAGGCCTTACACGGCTACCCATCGTGATATTCAATTCGATGTACACACAATAAAGTCCAAAGTAAAGAGGCAGAATCGGAATCCAGAGTCATCCTTAGGCAAGTCACACAGGGAACAGTAAATATCAGAGTTCATAAGCAGAACTAGTCGATGAATTAGAAAATCACGGAGAATCGATGGAAAATAATATATTGAGATGCTCGTGCAGACTATGACAAGCTGTCAGTTCAGTACAGTTGACAATTGAAATGTCTTTTAACTTACAAAGGTTTATTACATGCCAATATTAAAAGCATAGCTAAGTCAAAAGTTGTAAAGTCAAGTCAGATAGAAAAAATAAATTAAGCTATGATTATTTATTAACACCTGTAATCTAGTCAATTGAGCTCATAATTATGATGATTTTTTTTTCCAGCGATTGATAGGCCTTAAGCTTGATTTGATAAAACTAAGTAAATTATTTCGTCGGTATCTATCACGGTGACTTAAGTAGACGCTTCTTAATTCCATCAGCTATAATATAGCCACTGTTCTTTGTGTGTTTGTTCAATTGTAAGGGGTAATCTCGGGATCTACTGAACCGATTTTTAAAATTCTTTCACCAATAGATAGCCACATTATTGCTGAGTGTCATAGGCTACATTTTATCCCTGTATTCCCACGGGAACGGGATCTACGCGGGTGAAACCGCGGGACGTCCGCTAGTAAGAGATATTTCTCGACGGCATGTAAAGCCAAGTCAGAGCCTCAGAGGCCAATGGGTAAAAAACTAGGTTAGGTTAGTCAGTAACTGCACGATATGTATAATCGAAAGAAGCACGGATAAATAAAAGGGTTACCCATCCTCAGTTTGACCACGACAAACGTAACTTAACTATTCAAATCAATCGATTTCAGTAGCTTATGTCCAGCAGTGAACATAATTTGTATTGCTGATAATTATAAAGAGGTGGTTCTACCAATAAAAATAAAATATAAATAATATAATAACTATTCCTGGTGATTATACCACAACGACAGTTTAAACTTAAACCCCAATTATTGTTAAAACAAATCCTAAAATATCGAAAACATTAAAATATATTAAACACAAAGCGTTCAATAAAAACGTTCGGGAATGACACTTTTAGTGCTACATATAATAATTTTATATACAAATAAACTATTTATATTACACTTTTTAGTGGCATATTATTGCTTTGTGTAAGTGTCATAGTTTTATGCACAATATAATTTGATTTAAATGTTTTTTTGGTGATCGTTAAACGTAGTTTCTGGTATAACGGCATATTAGTAAGATAGCATAATATCATGGCTATTTTTTAATAAAGGGTTAAGTAGAGGTCTACCCATACAACCACAACATTTTACCAGCTTTATTAAGATAAACCCAGGCAAATCCAGACTTTGGACCGCTATTAAGGTGGTACCCTGAGCAAATAACCTTGAGCATTTGCTCCCTCTTTGCCGCACCCCACCTCTACAATACTTCGTAAACTATTACTTGCGCCACCTGGCGAACTTCATACGAATACAAGTAAAATTCACAGATCTAAGAAGTAATAGATATGGCATTCAGAGAAATATTTTTTTATGAAATGTTATTATGAATTCAGTTACTAACGACTCACGTCGATAAATAGGTAGGTACTTTCAACTTTTACAGTGATACAAATATTACGATTACGAAAATGAGCTCAAAATTAAAATCCAAGATGGCGCCGACGAAAATTTTTGGTTTTTTCGTCATGGGTGTCGTTTTCATGGTTTTCGGGGTCGCTGATTACGAAAATGAGGTCAAAATGAAAATCCAAGATGGCGCTGACGAAGATCTTTGGTTTTTCCGTCATGGGTGTCGTTTTCATGGTTTTAGGGGTCGCTGATTACGAAAATGAGGTCAAAATGAAAATCCAAGATGGCGGCCATGAAAATTTTTGGTTTTTCCGTCATGGGTGTCGTTTTCATGGTTTTAGGGGTCGCTGAATACGAAAATGAGGTCAAAATGAAAATCCAAGATGGTGGCCAGGAAAATTTTTGGATTTTCCGTCATGGGTGTCGTTTTCATGGTTTTTGGGGTCGCTGATTACGAAAATGAGATCAAAATGAAAATCCAAGATGGCGCCGACGAAAATTTTAGGTTTTCCGTCATGGGTGTCGTTTTCATGGTTTTTGGGGTCACTGATTACGAAAATGAGGTCAAAAGGAAAATCCAAGATGGCGCCGACGGTTTTTGGATATTCCGTCATGGGTGTCGTTTTCATGGTTTTTGGGGTCGGTGATTACGAAAATGAGGTCAAAATGAAAATCCAAGATGGCGCCGACGAAATTTTTTGGTTTTTCCGTCATGGGTGTCGTTTCCATGGTTTTTGGGGTCGCTGATTACGAAAATGAGGTCAAAATAAAAATCAAAGATGGCGCCGACGAAAATTTTGGTTTTTCGACTATCTATCTATATAAATAAAGAGAGAAGTCCTGACTGACTGACTGATTGACTGACTCATCAACGCCCAGCCCAAACCCTTGGACCTAGAAAGCTGAAATTTTGCACAGAGGTTCCCTTTATAATGTAGACAAGGAATAAGGAAGGATTTTTCGAAATTCAACCCCTAAGGGAGTTAAATAGGGGATGAAAGTTTGTATGGAAAATCGTCATTTTCACGCGGGCGAAGCCGCTGGCAAAAGCTAGTATATATATAAAACGACAGCCATAACGGAAAAATCAAAAATTTACCTGGCCGCCATCTTGGATTTTCATTTTGACCTCAAAAACCATGAAAACGACACCCGTGAAAGAAAAACCAAACATTTTCCTGACCGCCACCTAGGGTTTTCATTTTGACCTCATTTTCGTAATCAGCGACCCCAAAAACCATGAAAACGACACCCATGACGGAAAAACCTAAAATTTTCCTAGCCGCCATCTTGGATTTTCATTTTGACCTCATTTTCGTAATCAGCGTCCCCAAAAACCATGAAAACGACACCCATGACGAAAAACCAAAAATCTTCGTCGGCGCCATCTTGGATTTTCATTTTGACCTCATTTTCGTAATCAGCGACCCCAAAAACCATGAAAACGACACCCATGACGGAAAAACCTAAAATTTTCCTAGCCGCCATCTTGGATTTTAATTTTGAGCTCATTTTCGTAATCGTGCCAATATGATTTTGTATCACAGTAAAAGTTGAAAGTACCTACCTATTTATCGACGTGAGTATAATAACTGAATTCATAATTTCATAATGACCAAAAGTATTTGGACGCACCAATAAATATTTCATAAAAAAATATTTCATTGAATGCCATATCTATTACTTGAAATTACTTCTTAGATCTGTTGATAATGTGACGTAAGCGAGCGAGCGCATGAGCCGACGCGGCGCGGTGACGAGCGACACGGGTTCCCCCTTCGAGGCCTGGCGGCATACTGAATGTCAATAGATACGGTTGCGAATACGCTCAGAATTTTGCATAAAAATCTTTATAAAATCAAATTTTGAGTTTTTGAAAAAAAAAATCGTACCATAATGTTCATTATGAAATTGCTTATCCATTAGTGTAAAAACAAAATAAAAACAATTGTTAGTTTTGGAGAAGTAGCATGTTTTCAATAATTATTTCTCATTTCTGTGGTTTCGTTGTAAGGGGATTAATTAAATATTTTACTTAAAAAAGAAAAAAACAAAACGTACCATTTTGAAGGTAAGAGTATGTAGAAATTTAATGTATTTTTTGTTGGTTGATATATCTTTTTTTTTAAGAGTTATAAGCTCCAGAAAACTGCATAAAAACGGCTAGAGCTACGTTTTGCTGGGGGACGCGCCTTAATTGAGACCCTGAATCGTAGATCAAAAGTTTCGTTTGCGACTTTTAGGGGTCTCTAACCGAACGTGGCAGCCTAGTCAGAAAACCATCAAAAATAAAAGGTATGGTAGGAAAAGTAACGAAAATAATTAATGAGTCGATTGTTTGTTTTCACTGTCACTAATCTCACATGCACAAACATTGAACCCTATAGTAAGCATCTGTTAAAACAAATATTTGTGTTGTGTGGGAATCGAACCAGTAGCGAGGCAAATCACAAAGGTTTTTTCTTAGGTTTGCTTTTTTCTACATCTGTACGATTCCTTTTTTACGTAACCCTTTATAATTAAAGTTTAGTAATTAATTCGTTTAAGATTTATGGAATTATTTTTAAGCAAAATGTTTGTGTATCTTTACCTAACCCTTCGGGGATTACAAAAGTGATGCCATTATCCTTCAGATTTCACACGTTTTGTTGTTTCTATTAGGAAGATACTAACATAAGATATTCCCATTAAAAAAGCAATCCCACAGCCCATTAAAGCAAAGGATAAACAGCGATTTTCCAAAATTTGTTTTTAACCAAGTTTATTTGAAGTACTTTGGCCAGACATGGTGCTTCCACCTTACACATGAAACCCGTCAAAATGTCACACATCAAATATCACTGACATACATATTTACCTACTTGCACCAACACTAGTATTCGCCCACGACTCCGCCCGCGTGCAAACGGACAACGTTGCCCAACATCCGACGCGACGGTGTCAAACCGTGTCTACTTTATATGTTAATTTTGGTGAATATTGTGTTGTTAAAGTTAGAAGTCATTTTGATGGGTTTAACAAGAAAATATTGTTAGTTTGAACCAATACCTACTTCAATAGGCACTAAGGTCAAATCATAGATCTCGAGTTATAACCCAAGGTACGATCTTTGATTTTTTGGATGCATATGTGTATTGCATAAAATGAAAACTTACTTTTTTGAAGGAAAACACGCGAAATATTTCTCGACGGCATTTAAAGCAAGTCAGGGGCCCTAGGTACCCGTCGGAGCTGCGTATTATCGAAAGGCATAATGCGGCCTCGGCACAAGGGCGAAGAAGGAACATGGGTGGTTTTTTGTCAGTAGAAGTCTGACACTCCCTTCCGCTCTGCCCAAGAGCTGGAGGAGTTAGGTAGGTAGGCTCCAGACGATAAAGAAGAAGAAGTAGACACCAATCCCGCCGTACTGTTTCCAAACCACTGCAACTCCTAATAGTCAGAATCAACAGTAGCGAACACCAAGACAATGAAGCTCGACGAAGTCATGAAGAAGCCATTTAACTGCATTTAATCCCGCAATGAAATTAATCAGAAAAGAATAACGGAGAATTAGGAAAAATCATGATTTCCGCTTCCCACAATATCAAGTAGGAGGTAATACAGTCTCAAAAGTAACTCAGCCAAGTATCACATAAACTTTTGCCATTTAAATATTGGTTCCAATCGGAGGTCAAACACGCGACCCTTTGAGATCAAAGCCAATCTTGCCAACTCCGTTTATAGGTTAACTAAATACCTAACTTAAAAGTCAATTAAGTTGCGAAGCTTAGGTAAATATTGAAATAATCAAAATATTTTATTTCACACTAGCTTTTGCCAGCGGCTTCGCCCGCATGAAAAAGACGATTTTCCATACAAACTTTCATCACCTATTTAACTCCCTCAGGGGTTGAATTTCGAAAAATCCTTTCTTACCCAAGGGTTTGGGCTGGGCGTTGATGAGTCAGTCAGTCAGGACTTCTCTTTTTATTTATATTATATAATAGATAGGTCTACATGGGCACTTAGAAAACGTGGAATAAAGGTACATAGGTTCGAGTTGGTCGTCTTCTACGAAGAAGATTAAGCAAAAAACTTGATATTTAAGTCATCACCTGCCTAGCCTATTCCCAACTATGTTGGGGTCGGCTTCCAGTCTAACCGGATGCAACTGAATACCAGTACCAGTATATTACATGGAGCGACTGCCTATCTGACCTCTACAACCCTGTTAATACTAGGTAAAATTATACTTCTTGGTAAGACTGGCTGCCAGACTTTCAGGCCACTGACTACCTGTCAAGGATTTACAAATGACAACCGGGAAACAAACGGCTTAACATTTGAGGCACAGAGGAAACTCGGTATGTAATGGGAGGTCACCCATCCTCCAGATCACAGACCAACCTAGCCAAGCGCGACTTAACCTGAAGATTGATTTTTAACAGCTTCTGGCGCCAAAAAGCATTCACCTTTTTATACATATTGCCATTTAAACAAAAAAGTGAGCGTAAAAAGATGGGTCAAAGTAAACGTTGGAAAAAAAAAAGCGTTTAAAAAAAGGTCTTACGCACATTCGCTCGGCAGATGTTTGGCGTTCACACGCAGTTCAGTTAGTTTGTTTTAATGTCCTATAGGGCTTGTTTAATGTGCTAAGTGTGTGACCTAAACCGGGAGTCGAAGGAGTACAAAAGATGTTTAGTAAAATTATTAATAACTTTTGTTTGTGTTTACGGCTTTCTTAGCTTTGTAAAAAGGTGTACTTCTTATTATACTACCCTCATTTTGTCAGTTATGCTAGAGTCCCATGTAATAGGGGAAGAGCCTATTGCCATCAGCAGGCCACAAATTCAGACTCCGTGACTGCTACTGAGAAATTCCTAATGGATAAACCCAATAACATTTTGTCTGACCCGGGAATTAAACTTAGGACCTCATGCTCCGCAGTCGCACTTACGACCACACGACCAACGAAGCAGTAAAAACTCCCTTTCTTTTACTATTAATACTATAAACAGGATATTTAAGTACCATGTTTTCTTATTGTTTCGAGTTCCCGATATTTCGGCGCTGTTACAAGCACCATGATCACGGATAAACTGAAGTCATTGCGGGTGGATGTTTCCCTTTCTTTTAAAAGCTTTTTGGGTTTAATTTTAAAACTTCTGCCTGTAAATAACTAAAAATCCTTTTCCGTGCAAATTATATGGAAAAATATTAACCAGGGTATATTTGTGCAGGAAAAGAACCGAGGATTGATCACCAAGCTTAGTTATAGAGTTTTTCAGAAGCTCCATTCACCGTGGAAAATCTAGCAGCATACTTAATCCATTTTTGCTGTGACCTACTGTTAAGAGTAAACAGGGTCTGCAATTCTCCATACAAAGTTTGACAAGATCGACGTTTCGTATTGCCTTTGTTTCTTGCTGAATACTGCCTTTTGAGCAATCATTTGTTATCATGAATAAAGGTGTTGTGTATAAACTAATGGAAAAACGCATTTTTTAATTGATATCTAAGTTAAGTATAACGATTTCTGCTAGGAACTTAGGACTAAGATGAATGATTGATATTTTTAAGACATTTTAAGTATGAACGTGACTATAAGAGTTGAGGAAGACCGAAATAATGTTGGAGGGACTGTGTGAAGAATGATAGGGCAAGAAATGAGGTGACTGCTAAGATGACGAGTAATAGAGAAGTGTGGAAGAAGATATAGTCCGAAGAATTGCAGTGGGCAGGGCACATTGCTCGCAGGACGGATGGCCGATGGGGCCGGAAGGTTCTGGAGTGGCGACCGCGAATCGGAAGACGTTGCGTTGGAAGGCTTCCCACTAGGTGGACCGATGACCTGGTGAAGGTTGCGGGGATCCGCTGGATGCGAGCAGCGAGACGCACGGGAACGGTCAATGTGGCGACACTTAGGGGAGGCCTATGTCCAGCAGTGGACGTCTTTCGGCTGAAATGATGAATGATGATGGAAGAAGAAAGCTGCTGCGCCGTCCAGGAATTAATTATAATAAGGGTAGGAGAATGATGAGGACATTCTTTTAAATTATTCCTGTTACAAATGCTCTAGTTTATTTCTACGACATCCAAAATGAATACAGTATCAGTTTATCTTTTACCTGAACAAAGCAATACTCACTACTGATAACCCCTAAAAAACTTGTTTGAATAACAATCTCAAACTACCCACGTTTTCTTCCAGGAAATATTCCGGGAAAAATATATTTTTACGTCCTCTAAACTTTTCGGGAACATAATATAAGCCTAATTATTGTGAGAGGAACCCAAACTTTTTTATGATCAAACTTATAAAAAAAACGGGCCGCCATTTTATGTTTTCCACGTTAGAAAAAGTTTTTAATAATGCTTCCTATCGATTTCTATGCGAGGATGTTTCTAAGTTATTTTATCGTTATATTTAAGTGAGAGAAGTTTTATTATGTTTGCAGTAAGAATATTAATTTATTACTTAAGTGAGTAGTACAATATTATTACAAGGGTTACAAGGAACCAGCAACACATACAAAAACTCACGCCCTTTTTTTTATATTAATAATATTTAAATAATATTTCTTTTAACGCCACCTGCTAAGGATCCTAACACCTTTTGCCTTGTCCACATTCATACTACCTTTATAGTTTTTACATATTTCTACACAAACTTAACTGGGTTATGGAGGTCAGATAAGGAGTCGCTCCATGTAAAATACTGGTATTCAGCTGCAACTGGTTAGATTGGATACCGACCCCAACATAGCTGGGAAAAGGTCAGGCAGATGATGACCAGTTGATCACCTGTCTGTCACCAGTCCTGCCCTTTCTTATCTGCTGGGCAAAAGACTAAACTTAGACATAGACTTCCACGGTTTAAGTCCTGCACCTCAAGTTAGAAAAAATCATTACCCTTCCTTTTGGCTTCGCCATAGTCGAGTTAAAATACTCTAGAACACCAATGACCTTCCTGGACATATTTTTTTTTTTTGGGATTCGTAAATCATCAAATAACCCCTCCTGCTTTGGACCGAGCGAAAGGGAGTTTCAGGCTTCTACTGATTAAAAACCACCCGTGTTCCTTCTTAGCCCTTTGTGTCCGAGGCCGCGGTATCTCTTTCGAACAACCCGTAGCCCCGACAGGACTTTGCAAGCCCTCCAAATGACATTACATCTTCCAGACATAACAGATAATAAACCTATAATAAACTGTAATCCATCTGGTTACATAACAACTTCATTATATTTTCTTTTGTGTTTCTAACAAAGAAGTTACGCATTTTGCTTTGATACAGAAAGTCTTTGTTAGTTAGTGCATGTCAGGTGTATACGACATGTTTTGTCTGAGGTATTAAAAATACACCTTTTCATAACTTAACAGCATACCTGTAATATCTTAGGGCTTAGGCAGAGGTGAAGGTATCTAGTAGTACACCCACGTTTCGCCAGTTATGTTTTAAGTGCCATGTAATAGAAGCAAGCTTATTGCTATGAATCAAGCCTCCGTGGCTTTAGCTACAGAGATATTCATGACCAGGGAATCGAACACAAGACCTATGCGCTGAGTGTTTTACACCCAGCATATGCTGAGTTGGTTACCCTTTCGTTATGGGCATGCTCAGCGCAGTTGAGCTGTATAATTAATTGTTAAGCTGTTTGTTGTTATTTGTTTATGTATGTGCTGCTCTTTTGTGTTGCTGCTGTCCATTAGCGAATAAATGCATATTCTATTCTTCTATTCTATTCTATGCTCAGCCGTCGCGCTTGCAAGCACTGGACCAACGACGCCGTCTATAGATTAATATTTAAAAAAAGTCATGTGCTTCACAATAAATTTTAAAAAGGTGTACAAACACGCACCTTGCACTTCAGCCTACCCCTTTCAAGCCCACAATCCAAACAGAGTAGGAACAATGCTCTGCCACATCTGTTCGCTAAATATGGCCACCACATTGCTACGTGGGAGACGAGTTCTGCCGAGCGTTGCCGAGCGCTGCCGAGTGATTATACAGGGTGATGTGAAAAGGATTATTTAGTTTTTGAATGTTGGTTGGGTGGCAATATGTTTAGAAAAGGTGTGGTAATCTTAATTATAAAAAAGGTTTTTATTTCAGGCAAATATCCATATCAAGCAAGAATAATAAAGAAATGGCACATCATTAGGTATAAAAATCAATTATGGTAGAAAAGTAAAAACTATCTTTATCTTTTTAATCCATTTTCTATTCAATTTAACTTTGTGCCAATATAATTACGTCTAGATAGAAAAAATATTTAAACATGTTCAATTTTTATCTTCATTCTAAAATTAAGGTCTATTTGTCCAGACATGATCAACGTTGAACATTAATAATTTTGTCAAACTGAACATAAATCCCATTGTATGGCTTGCAATTAGGCTTTTAGGCGATTTCTAAATCCTACTACTATACGCGAAAGTTTGTAAGTATGTATGGATGGATGGATGGACGTTTAACTCTTTCACGTAAAAACTATGAAACGGATTTGGATAAAATTTGGTACACCGATAGTTTATAAACTGGATTAACACATAGGATAGTTTTTATTCCGATTTCATCTTTCCGTGGGATAATTTTCGAGTTGCAGCGGGTGAAGCCGCCGGCAACAACTAGTATTACTATGTTAACTAAAAAGATGGATGGATTGTGTGAGGAGTGATATGAAAGAGAAAGGATTAAATGCCACCGTGACGTCTAACAGGGAAGAATGGAATGGAATAAGAAAATGTGTTGCGCTGACCCCAAATATTATGGGATAAGGGCAGAAAAATGATGATGAACTGGTAATTGACTGCTTCTTTGGTCTAGAGGTTGCAATCCCGACTGTCGTCGGGATGTGTGGGTCGAACAAAGTGTATAAGATTATTCTATTAAGAAATTCTCAGTAGTAGCCACGGAGCCTGGATTTGTGCCCAGTTGTTGGCAATAGGATTACCCCTTATTACATGGAACTAAACATGACTGGCGATATATGATTAATGGGTGTGTACTATTAGGGTATACTTCTGCCTAACCCGGCGAGGTTTACAGGTCTGATGTTATGTATATTTTACTCAAAGAAGAGGTCTCAGTTAGGCCTCAGCCTCGAATTTTGCGGCGCGGGAGCGGCAGGATCTTATGCGTACAATCAAATGGACCAGTTCTCGGAAAACAGCGGCGCGGGAGCGGGCAACGAGCGGTGCACTCCATACAAGCCGCACCGCCGCCGCCGCCGCCCCGCTGCCCGCAAAATTAGAGGCTGAGGCCTAAGATCAAAAGTGCGATGACCTTAAAGCTAGACCACCTACACTGTGGCTATACCCTATAATGTCATCAATGGTGTTCTGACATGACCGTTTTGTGCCCCCCGCTTTTTTTCGGCCAAAAAAGCCACTTAAGACCACAACAAAGCGCTTGACAATCCACAGAAAGTCATCGAATGCAGTCGCTGTGGCTGAAATCGGCTAGATGGCATCACTCATACATATAGTTACTCCGCATAACTACCTATGCATTGTTTGTTGCCAATCACTTTGACAAAGTAATTAATAATTATTATTTTAACATTGTCTTGGTTCGTTGAACCTTAATACATGTGCTTTCTTAAATAGGAGACACAGAGACTCATTTGTCAAACTTTCTTAGGTGAAACTTTTAAGAAAATGTTATAAGATTTTAGTTGTAGACTTTTAAATTATAATTGGTCTGAAAAAAATAGTTTAATAAAATCTAAAACTATTATTAAAATCGAATCATGATAATATTTTAACAGTGAGCCTGTCTACGCACTTCGCAAAGTCAAACTTAATTAGATTTTTTTTAACTTTTAGTACCTAAATTTATTTTAGATTTTTAGATATATTTTTTTTTACTTTGACTATGATATAACTGTTCTAAATGTCCTTCTAACCTCATATTATTATAAAGTTTCATGTAATAATCATCTGCCTGCTTTTCCCAACTATGTTGCCATCGGCTTTCAGTGTACTACAACCATAATTGGACAAGCAGTGGCTGGAAAATGTAGCTATCTTCCAAAATAACTGCACATAAACAAATTATTGGCCACTTAAACCACAGTTTGGGTTTTAATGCGTTTATCAGTTAAAACACACAAGTTTAATAATAATGTTCACACATGAAAATAATACAATTAGTCGAGTTCACACTGTGTTTTTTGGCTCTGATGCACATGTTGTTTATAAAAAATATTTATTTCCTGATTTAAATAACTTCTGGTAACCAAAAAATGGTAAAATATCAAAATATTATGTAATAAATACTATGGGTTTCTTTCGAAAATAGCATTAGAAATAGGCAACTAGGCTTACTTTCCTTGTAAATAAATAAATAAAGTTTAACGTTCAAAAGTCTTCAAATGATTTCATAATTAATCTTACTTTGACTTTACCCTAAAATGTTAATCAATTTGAAAAATTAATGTGTTAACATGTACTCTATTACAATATTCCACATTTTTAAATCAAAACAAAAAATCAAATCTGACCCGAAAACATCGCCACAGCCTGTATAACGAAACAAGATAATATGACAGGCTTACGACAAAAATATAGCTCCATCGACCAACGCAACACACACAAATAATAAAGACGCACGTGGCTACTAACTACTTTTGAATTGGAAATTAATAACGATTTTAGTTCGGCGGAAGAGAAAAGCAAAAAAAAAGCTAAAATAAAGGTGGGAAAAAAGTAAGTTTCAAGTTCCACACCTTTGTATTAAACGACATATATATTTTGACGTCATGAGGGTTAAAAGAGGTGTATGGAAGAAGAAAATGTAACGCTGCGGCGATCTTAAATTGCTTAAGGTAGTAGACGATGGTGATATTTTAAGACTGTATGGCAAAACAGACGCTCAAAACGGCAATGGAAAACGTGATGAAACTGGTTGTAGAACCAAATATCCGAAGACATGCTACACTGCGGCAGTTTAAACATTTTAAGCTGATAATAACAGGATAGTTGCTTTTTAATACCCTACTCTGTCCCAGTGTTTAAAATCGCCAATGATTTATAAAAGCACTTTGTCTGATCGATACAAAGACTAGCTGAAGGAGAGCCTATAAAATCTGAACCTTTATCCGAACTTTGCTACCATGTCTATCATAAGCAATAGCCTTTCTACCAAGCTAATACCCATTAAACGCTTTCTAGTTCCTGCCAATATGTGACATAAACCACTAGATTTCCAGCATCACAACAATTACATAGAAAGTTCACCTAGGATAAACGACCATATCTAAGAACCTAGAAGGCTGTGTAGCTTAGCCTTCTAGGTACAGTCACTGCCCAGCATTTCCTGAACCCTTATCTAAAGAAAAATAGGGCAAGTGGTGTGAGAAGAGAGGTCAGGTAATGCTGGGGACTCTGCTTCTAACCTAGACGAAGCGAACTGGTTGTGTATTTAATTATATCCGTTAAGGACGTACTCTTACTGTGTGTGTGTGTTTGTGTGTGTGTACTAGTTTGTGTTGCGTCATGTGAAAACTGAATTGAAAAAGAAATGCCCATTTTCACTAACACTTCGAGACATACTAAATGGTTTATAACCAAAAAAACTCTGATACAAGTAATGTCTACTATGGTTGTCAAACAAAAAGATTTTCAACGAGTTTAGCGACAAAAATCTAATACCACTATTTTATTAGTCATATTTATATTTTTCTTATCTATTGTATTTGTTAAAGAAAACATACTAATTTACATTTTTCTTTTGCTTCTTACTTAAAAGCAAAGTTAATATAACGTTTTGAACTGACCTGGGGGTCTAAAACGGCCACTTTGGCAGATCATAATATGAATTGCGTTAAAAATCGTAAAATGAACCATTCATAATAGTAATTGCGTCTGTGACTATTTTACGATGCCCTGGTCACTAACATTATCATTAGCACTGAAAACGGGATATTTACCATCTTTACTTTTTGTTTTGAGTTCCCGATATTGTTGCAAGCACCATGAACTATGATATCGAGAACTCAAAACCACCGTAATAGTTTAAAAACTTATTTTATTCTCTTTACCTAAACTGAGAACCACCAAAGCAGGTGTTAAAATCCTACATAATCCACCATAGTAGCATTAAACACATATCATCATATCCCCGATTAACCAACAATTAAGACCTTCCTCTCAAACATACATAAAATCAACATTTAATAACAAACAAAACAACATCACCATCCTGTTACAATAAAAAGCTCAACATGGGAACCGAACCCGCACTAATCTTTAAGTGGGAGGCGCACCGGACGCGAAACTTGTATGTCTTCTGAAACTGGTTTGAAGCGGTTTGTACCGGCTAGCTGGTTTATTTTTATAGACACCCTTCTTTGACCATAGATGTTGGAGGTACTTGTACAATTTAATTGTAGAAGAGTATTGATTGGCTAGCTTTTGCCCACGGTTTTGGTCGACTTTATGATCGTAAATTAGACCACGGAAACGACACTATAGTCTATGACACTCGTGGATAAAGAAGCTTTTCGTTAGTGAAATAATTTTCGGAATCGGATCTTTAGTTCTACATACCTACTAACACATTTCACCTCATTATAAGTTTTTAAACTGACATGACATGGACAAACAATATACATAGTAAACATCAAATTTTTAGTTTAATATTGATAATAAAAGAAGAAATGAATCAAGATTGGAAAGACTGTTGATCTGATCATACTTTTAATTATACAAAATCGAACTTTCGTTTTGACTATTTTTACAAAAGTTTACCAAAGTCCTCTGTCTACAACCGATCTAAAATAAAGGTAACAATTAGCCACAGACTTACACTACATTCTAAGTATTGTACTTGGTAAGAAAAAATCAACAAAATAGCCAAAGAATCATGCTAAGACAAGTTACTTAATTATTCCGGTCAATTCTTTAGATCGATCCTACAAAAGATCTAAACGCGTCAACCAAGCATTCTGTACCTACCTACATAAAACTAAGTAACTAGCTGTACGCTTGAATTATTTCTCGGAAACGACTTTTTCTTTGGGGTATTAAACACGTTTTACGATAAGACTCAATGTAACAGACACAAAACATTGTTCTGATGCATACATTGAGTAGTACAAGGGTCGTGGAGTTATTTAGAGAAGATTTAAAGAAAAGTAAAAATTAAATTATTATTATTAATTATTTTTTTATTAATTTAAAGAAAAGTATAAAAAGAATAGTACAAGGGTCGTGGAGTTATTTAGTACTTATGTAGTTAGTATATATAAGTATCATCATTATTCATAATAATCATTTCATTTAGTTTTAAGTAAAATTCATAATTTTATTGTGTAATTTATTGTATTATTTTATTAAGTAAGTATTAAGATTTTTTTTTTATATTTTGTTAAGATTTTTTTTAAATATTTCGTTGTCATTATGGTGAATGCTGTGTATACCTATTATGGGCTTACATACCAGCACTTTTGTATTATAATATTTTATATTTAACTTTTTAGTAAGTATATTGCTGTTGCAATTGCAAAGAGGCGTGAGACAGGGAGACGTTATTTCTCCGAAACTGTTCACGAACGCATTGGAGGATGTTTTCAAACTCTTGGACTGGGATGGATTCGGCATCAACATCAACGGCGAATATATCACTCACCTTCGTTTTGCCGATGATATAGTCATCATGGCTGAATCGCTGGAGGATATGAACACAATGCTCAGAGACCTCAGTAACGTTTCTCAACAGGTGGGTCTTAAGATGAACATGGACAAGACGAAAGTCATGTTTAATGACCGTGTTCCACCCGTACCGGTAATTGTTGGAAGCGATACTCTCGAAGTTGTTGATAGTTATGTTTACCTGGGACAAACTGTTAAACTGGGTAGATCGAACTTCGACAAAGAGGTCGCCCGAAGAATCCAACTCGGATGGGCAGCGTTCGGGAAACTACGCGACATCTTCTCGTCCAAAATTCCGCAGTGTCTCAAGACGAGGGTGTATAACCAGTGTGTGTTGCCAGTGATGACTTATGGCACAGAGACATGGTCCTTAACTGCTGGCCTCTTAGAAAAGCTCAGAGTCACGCAACGAGCCATGGAGAGGGCTATGCTCGGAGTTTCTTTGTGCGACAGAATCCGGAATGAGGAAATTCGCCGAAGAACCAGGGTCACCGACATAGCTCGCAGAATATGCAAGTTGAAGTGGCAATGGGCAGGCCACATCGCTCGAAGAACGGACAACCGATGGGGAAGAAAGGTTCTCGAGTGGCGACCACGAACCGGAAGACGCAGCGTTGGCAGGCCTCCCACCAGGTGGACCGACGACATCGTGAGAGTCGCGGGCAACCGGTGGATGCAAACGGCAGGCTGCCGATCTTTATGGCGTTCTATGGGGGAGGCCTTTGTCCAGCAGTGGACGTCTAATGGCTGATGATGATATTGCTGTTGGTGTACCTAATAAATAAATAAATAAATAAAAAGTTGAAACTTTTATCCCGTAATATCTCCGTAACTCAGATGTATAATCTAGACCAAAAAGAGATCGCTACGACGGCGGAGGGAACAGGTGTACTTTTACACTCATGATGTAACAAGCCAGAAGACGACGCTGTAGGCCTCGCAGGAGATGGTGGGATGAGGAGGACAGAACCAAGAACCAGTGGTCCACATTAGCCCCTGGATCGAAAGTTAAAGAGGTCGTGGGGGAGGCTTTTGCCCAGCAGTGGAAAGCCACAGGCTAACATTAATGTAACAAGCATGAAATTCATATTGTTTCACCAATTGTCACAATTCTATATTACAAAACTATATATCTTGCAAACCACAAACTAACATTTGTATTCAATTCTATCCAAACTCCAAATACTAACATGACAACATACAATTTTATCACAAATGTCACATTGATGATAATATCCTAATCCAGTTGTATTGACAAATAACAGACCATTCGATAGCGGTGACGCCCCTTAAAATAGTTCGATCGTATAGTATGACTAGATTTAAATAGGTTTTCGATTCAACCTAGATATTGAGAGGAATATTGCCATTTCAATATCCTAGCTAGCTTTATAAAAAAACGGAAAAGCAAAAAACAAGCACATTTTAAATTAAACAAAACTTGTAAGCAGGCGGGGTCCATTCTATTTTCATTTCATAATGTATTAAGTATTCAAATGAACCCCGCCTGCTTCCAAGTTTTGTTTAATTTAAAATGTGCTTGTTTTTTGCTTTTCCGTTTTTTCAGTCGGGTTTTTTAGTTTTTTAACTACATTTTTTTATTTAACACTTTTTAGTCAGTTTTCATTAACTTCGTTATTACTATTATAAGACGGTAGATTTCGATTCGATTTTATATTCATTCCGTACACGTAAAAAAATCCGTAAGAAATGCGATATTGTTTGTTCTAATAACTTTAAATCGTTATATATCCTAAACGGTTTTATAAAATGAAAAATGATAAAGGAAACCTAATATTCATTTTCAAATACCTATTCAACGATACCCCACTTGATGTGGTGCGTCAATTTTTTTTTTTTTCCTTTTGACAATATGGCGACTAGTTGTTACTATAGTGAGTATTGTTTATTGTAATGTTTTTAGTGACACTCGCGTGGTCAAGACGAATCGATTGACGTACGGATCATCAAAATCGGCCAAGGCGTTTGGCCTCTACAGTGCCACATAGGAACAAACATACATACATACATACATAGACTGATAAACACATAACCCTTCTTTGCTTTGCGCAGTCGGGTAAAAAAGGAGTTCACACTTTTATAGTGAACTAGCCTTCAAAGGCTATCGTCTGAATGGAATTTGATGAAATTTGGAGCACAGTTAAACCATCATGACCCTGACTGCATCGTTGGTCTAGTGGCCGCAAGTGCGACTATTGTGCTTGAGGTCCTGAGTCCGATTCTCGGGTCTGGGAAAGTGATATTGGGTGTTGCCATCAGGAATTTCTGAGTTTGAATTTGTGCCCGGTTGTTGGCAATAAGCTCGCCCCCTATTACATGGGAGCTAAAAATAACTGTCAAAATGTGGGTCCTTTGGGATTACTGGTGAAATGTTTGCCAATCAAATACACTGGACTTACGCCCAAATACTCAAACGTCACTCAATTATAAGTAACCCTCAAAACTCGTGCTATCTCTGTCACTCTGCGTAGTACACGAGTTTAAGTGCAACTTAAAATTGAGTAGCGTTTGAGTATTTGGGCGTTAGTTCCAGAAAACTGAAGCTGAAGCTCGCTTCCCGCTGTCTGTCCCTGTGGGGTGCTTCCCTAACATAAGTAATGTCAGTGCAGATGTAAAATGTCAGATTAAACTTAAATGCAGAAAATGTCAGTGAATGCTCAACGGGATGAATCTAAATAAAAATGCAAGTAGTCCGACTCAAACCACATCTAATTGAACACTAAAATGTGAAATACATGAAATGCATAGAATAATTGCAATATGTCAGTGTCAATGCACTGCCAAATGTAGGTCGCGTCCAAAGTGCAAATACGCGAGCCTACTGGCTAACTTATTGTAACAAATATATTTTAAAACCCATGTACGTACACCGTACAGTCCCTATACTACGCAACGTACCTATTTTGATGCGAGCTTTTTTAATAGATAGAGTGATTGAAGAGGAAGGTTTATGTGTAGAATTATTCTTCCGAGCGCAGCCGGGTCGGGTCGCTAGTAAACTATAAAATGTAGGTATTCTAGTAATATTTCCATCATATGCGACACATAAAGCAAATATCTGCAGTGTTTCCGAATATCTGATACGCCATTTACGAGTTCCAGCCAATTCGTCATGGCGCCAACTTTAACATTTTATTTTTAATTTTATTCCTCGCATGTGACACATGATCGGAAATCGCGTAGTTTCAAAAAATGTCAGTTTGTAAGTATTTGTTTTTTCTGTTTGTTCATTTTATATTTATAAATTAAGAATTTTTCCGAGTTTTTCGCCAGGAAATGTGTTCATTGTGGAAGTATGAGGTAGATTTTCATGAGATGAAATCATTTTCTTGGTTGGGGCATACGCAGATTTTGACATAGCCAAGGACAGATAGAACATATCAGGGGGTATAGCGCAATTCATATTATGATCTTTTAAAGTGCCCATTTTAGACCCCCCTGAACAGAACATAAATAATACGGGATTGTCTCCACCGATCGCGTTATCAGATTGAATTAGCCACGGATCACGAAACGAGTTATAGGTACCAGTGTTAATGACCATTACCCTCCAAAAATGAATTCATGTTTTTAATCACTGATCACGCACGGTACAAGAAAAAAAACCTTGTTGAAAACGATCACTGTGTTCTATAGTATGAAATATAGTATAATCGAACATAGGAATCATAAGAGAATAAAAATATAAATTTCGTAAAATGCTCAAAGTGACAATTCATAATATTAAACTCTGTTTGTGATCTTCTCGTTGCATGCTATTGCAAATACCATCTAGCGCAGTCCTTTGAGGCGAGGCATAGGATATTGCCTTCTAAGCGTTTCTGGAGCAATATTGCAAATTATCGTTGAATAATTCTCAAAGGACTTCAAAATACTAATTGCTTCTAATCCTACATACCATTGATTTTGCTTAAGAGGAGAGAATCTTAGGAGAAAACCTTGAAATCATCATCAGTCTGTTTAGCTTTTTCTCAACTGTACTATGTCGGGGACCAACTGTACTATGTCGGGGACCAACTGTACTATGTCGGGGACCCTGCACTCTTAAAAGCAGCTGAATACCAGAATTTTACATGAAGCCACTGCCTATCTGACCTCCAAACTCAGGGTGAAATGGATAATACGATACCCCTTGGTACGACTGGTTGTCAGACTTTCGGGCAATGACGACTTGACTGTCAAATGTCTACAAATGACAGCTTGGTGGAACAAGATGTTTAAGATAGATTTTTACACATGACATGACGCCTGTCAGGGCTGTGGGTTTTTCGAAAGAGATACCGCGGCCCCGGACACAAAGGGCTAAGAAGGTACAGGGGTGGTTTTTAGTCAGTAGAAGTCTGACACTCCGTTCCGCTCCGCCCAGAGCGGGAAGAGTAATTTGATGGATGATTACACACCCTCCAAAAAAACACTAAAAGGGCTGATATGACATTTCAATTTTAGAATTTAGACTTAAGTGGCGAAATGTGCTGTTCGTGGATGCGTGATATTATATTATTAATTTAGAGTTATTCAAAACTGGTAAAGGTAAAGGTATTAAGGCAGTAAATATTATAATTACAAAACTACTGCATCGTTACTGCATGACATTTTGCATGAACTTTAGTGAAGTTTACACAACGTAATGAAACTTGTTAGGTTTTACGTCATAATACGCACTTTGAACGATGTACTATCAATTATGTATATATACGGTTTATTACTACAGTTACGAGCACAATTACTATGAAAAAAATAAAATTACTACATACATAAACTCACGCCCTTTTCCCATGGGGGTAGGCAGATCCACGAAATAACAATTTCTGCTTTCAAAGAAGACCTAGCTATTTCATAAAACTATTGCATCACGACGACGAAGAATGTCTGTTTAACATAGATTAATAATAACATATAACATCACGCCTGTAATCCCCGAAGAGCTAGGCAGAAGTGTACCTAATAATGTGACACCCACATTTCGCCAGTTTTGTTTTAAAGGCCCATGTATTATGGGACGAGCTTATTGCCATCAACCGTACTAAATGAGTAATTATACGTAAGTGTAGGTACTAAATAAAGTAATATTTTAATATATTCACCACACTTAACGACTGAATCGTTTTTGGTAAAATAACGAAGATCTAGATAGCAATTAACACCCAAAGAGGTGCGTACCTACTTAGTTTCACGCGGGCAAAGACGCGGACAAAAATAATAAACGTAGGTACCTACAGCTTTTCATTACTAAATACAAAAGTAAGATAGCAAAAAAAAACATACAGATGAATTGAGAACCTCCTCCTTCTTGAAAGTCGGTTAAAAGTGACTTCATGATTTATAAAAAGAAGGTGTCTCATGAGATGACGAGAAACATAGAAGTTAGGAATAAGAAGACATGATGTGCCGACCCCAAATGAATTATGACAAGAGAATGATTATGATGATGGAGGAGCTCGTGGCTTAATAAGAATTGCCACTCAGGTCGATCTTTAGGTAAAGCTGTGCTTGCCTAGGTCGGTCTGTGGATGGGTGACCGCCCGACATACCGAGTTTCCTCCGTGCCTCGGAAAAGCACGTTAAGCTGTTGGTCTCGGCTGCCATATAATATATAGATCTTTGGCAGTCGTTACAGGTAGTCGTGACCTGAAATTCTGACATCCAGTCTTACCATGTAAAATACTGGTATTCAGCTGCATCCGGTTCGACTGGAAGCCGACCCCAATTTATTTGGGAAAAGGCTAGGCAGATGATGAATGATTATGATGATGAATTTATACCAACAGCTACTTATTTAAAACAATGTAGGTACCTATCAAGTGTTTAAACGAAATTGTTTCACCACCCTATGTGTCCTCTCATAAAATAATTGACAACACCCCACATTTGCATAAGTAAATAAAACACAGTAAGCAAACGTGGTGATCAATTCTCGCGCCTTCCCCTAAAAGGCTTTTCCCTTTTATTAAGAACATTATAGACTGATAATTGTATTAGACTGAATGAGATGAATTGCCCCCTATTACATGGGAGCTGGCGAAATGTAGGTGTACTATAAAACATCTCTGTCTTACCCTTCCGGAATTAAAGGGATGATGTTATATACGTGTGTAGAATACAAAAAGTAAATGACGGTCGTATTGTTTAGACTGCAAGACAATCATCATAATTATGCCCAGTATTTTCCCAACTATTGTTGGGGTCGGCTTACAGTCTAACCAAATGCAGATGGATACCAGTATTTTTCATGGATCGACTGCCTATAAGAGTTCACAACACAGTTAGAATTGGGTAATACCTACGATACCCCCTAGTAAAGACTAGTTTTAAACTGAATTCAACCATAATATCGTCAAAAATATCTACGTTCAATGATTGTATCACACATTTTTATCATAAGCGGTACCAGATAGGCTGGGGTCGAAACGGCTATTTTCGTCCAAGGGTTGAAAGATAGGACCAAACTTGAGTTGACAAAAGCCTTAGTGATAATTTACTAGCTCGAAGTCGCCCACGCAAAAGTGAATTATAAACGATTTTCCTAGACTCGATTCATACCCTTTTTAGGATTATTTTGTAATACCAATGTAGGTAGGAAAACTACCGTTTGATTGTTATTAATAGGGAATTAGGGATACTTATAATACGCAGAGGGTAGACGAAAAAGTACCACTATTTAGCTATAGCCGTATTCATGTTTATCGAATGGTTAGAACCTGGTGTCACTTTCTGGTTTCCTCACGATGTTTTTCCTTCACTGAGGCAAGTAACAATTTCCACAAAACGTCGCAAAATTGTGAGTTTTCTTTACCTTTTTATTTTGTTTTCATACTGAAATGTACACGCTTTTGTTTTTTTTCTAATCACCAGTCTGGTACGCACTGACATTTGAAAACGGAACGCGCCTTTCAATTTGCGAACGTTTCCTGAAATGCGTCACTTTGAGAGAAAACGAAAAAAAAATCGAACAAAGACTAAAGAGGTTGAACACCACATCCTAAACCACTTAAAAAAATATAATTAAACACTATCAAAATCCAGTTTCAAGCAAAAGAAGGTATAAAACATAGGCTTACTCCCACGAAACCCGTACCAGCGGAAATCGGAACCGGTCCTCGATCAAACCATCCGGCAACCGGTTTAGCACGATGATTTTCATTCATTCATTCAAAAAATCACAGGGTAGCACACACTTCGACACAAATTTTCACTGTAATCCGTAAACACTGGGTTCGACGCCACAGGTGTCCGCGAGGGTGGGTACACGTGCGCTCTGTTCGGGCGCGGGATGCCGTCTGGCGGACGGGGCTTGCGCTGTGAGCGCGGGGCAAGGGAGGGGATGATCACTACAGCGACCCGGGGTTCTATCGCAGAGCCTGCGTGCTCGGGCCTGACGTTGCTACGCTGGGGCGGTTTTTGTTGCGTACTGATAATTTGAGGCTGAATTGCGTAGTGATTTCTTTAACGTATCGCTTTTTTTGTTCACAAAAATTGATCTCGTATTATTTCTGGCTACACATAAATACACACCTCATTTTCAAATTTGAATATCGAATGAAAAGAACGTTATTATTATAGGTTCAACGTATTGACATTTGAAATAGAACTCGTTCGAAAATTTTTGAATTGCGCAAATTCGAATTTTTGCGTTCTTTTTAGTGATGTTACCCGCATTTGTAATGTTTGAAATGTGGTATCTGTTTTCTGGTTTCTTTTTCAAAGGGGTCCGTTTCGGATTCCTGATTCTTGTTGCTCATGTACAAATTGTTCTGTTTGCGCCTTTCATCGTATCATGATGGATTACGGACAACTTCGATGTGTTTTCTTGTATTAGGTGAATGTAGTTATGTATGTGCTTATCGTTTTTTTGTATTGGAGGACATTGGGAGCGATCAAAATGTTTCTTTTGTCTTTTTGTTTTAGTTTATAGCTTTATTGAGTTTGATTGCGTATTCAGGCTCCTACAAACGAAATTTGACGAATTAGGATTGATCAGACTATATCCTGGTCTTGTCAAGGTCCTATAGAGTTGCCCCCTATTACATGGGACTTCAACATAAGTAATTGGCGTAAAAAATGTTACTATTCGGATGGTACACCTTTGCCTTACCCTTTTGGGATTACCGGCGTGATGTTATGGAGCAACCATGTCCCACTTGCTGGAATTTCTAAAGTGTCCGCTTATTAGCACATTTGACAACCTGAATATCTGCAGAACTCAATATAAAAAAACCCAACTGCGTAAAAACAAAACTAAAAAGAATAAAATAAGCATCAGAATTTAAAAGCAGAATAGAAGGATCAACAGTCGGGACCCATTCATTTTTGTGACATAACAAGGAGCTCCCCGTAAAATTTAAATGGGTCCCGACTGTTGATCCTTCTATTCTGCTTTTAAATTCTGATGCTTATTTTATTCTTTTTAGTTTTGTTTTTACGCAGTTGGGTTTTTTGTTTTTATAATATATTTTTTTATTTAACACTTTTTAGTCAGTTTTCATTAACTTCGTTATTACTATTATAAGACGGTAGATTTCGATTAGATTTTATATTCATTCCGTACACGTAAAAAAATCCGGTTATAAGTAAGTAAGGAATGCGATATTGTTTGTTCTAATAATTTAAATCGTTATATATCCTAAACGGTTTTATAAAATGAAATATGATAAAGGAAACCTAATATTCATTTTCAAATACCTATTCAACGATACCCCACTTGACGTGGTGCGTCGTTTTTTTTTTTTTCATTTTGACAATATGGCGACTAGTTGTTACTATAGTGAGTATTGTTTACTGTAATGTTTTTAGTGACACTCGCGAGGTCAAGACGAATCGATTGACGTACGGATCATCAAAATCGGCCAAGGCGTTTGGCCTCTACAGTGCCACATAGGAACAAACATACATACATACATACATACATACATAGACTGATAAACACATAACCCTTCTTTGCTTTGCGCAGTCGGGTAAAAAGGAACCTCTGTGCAAAATTTTAGCTTTCTAGGTTCAAGGGTTTGGACTGGCTTTTTAGTCAGTAGAAGTCTGACACTCCCCTTCGCTCTGCCCAAGAGCGGGGGGGGGGGGGGGTCATTTGATGATTTTTCACCCACCAAAAACAAAGGTGGACCTCAGTAGTTATTCGTCATTATATTTGCCCTGAATCGAAAGATTTGGAGGTCATGGAGCGATGGGACCATGGGGACTTTGCCCAGCCGTGGGATGACACAGGGTAACAGTAGTTCATTGATTTAGAATCTCTTATTATTGTTTAAGCATGAATCCGGCCTTTTTCTAATACAAATAAAGCTCTTAACTAATGTCAAGGTTAAGAGTAAATACTTACATAATGAATTAACTTTTCCTTCCTTCCTTTATAAAGGTATATAAAGAAACGATTACTTTTTCAAGTCCTCAGAATTCTGAGAAGGCTCACAATGAATTCTAAAACTCAAGATTCGGAGGGAGGAAGAATTCAAGCGAAAATGAAAGCCAGGGTAACGCTCGGGTTGTTCGAAAGAGATACCGCGGCCTCGACATAAAGGGTTAAGAAGGAACATGGGTGGTTTTTAGTCAGTAGAAGTCTGACACTCCCTTTCGCTCTGCCCAAGAGCGAGAGGAGTTATTTTATGATTTCCCACAACCGAAAAAAAAAATAGGATAAACTGTTTTTACAAAACATTATCACAACTGTAATCCGCAGACACTAAGGCAGAGGTGTAGGTACCTAAAAGTGCATCCACATTTCACCCGTTTGTACAATGAAGTCAGTAATAGGGGGCGAACCTATTGCCATCACTCGGCCACAAATCCAGGTTCCGTGACTGCTATATCGTGAAGACCTGAGTTCGATTCCCGGGTCGGGCAAAATTTTGTTATTTCTCAGTAACGGTGTCTGTGCCTGGTTGAAGGCAATAAGCTCGTCTCTTTCAACATTTTAAACAATTTCTTCAGTTCAACAGTTTCAACATAACAGAATGTGGGAGTATTTGATAAACCTGTCTAACCCTTCGTGTATTACAGGCGTGATGTTCTGTTATTAATTTAGAGTTATTCTTAACGTATATAATTATTATAGTTTTCAGGCAGCTATTATTATAATGATAAAGCAGACTACTGCATCGTCGTAAAGGAGTCTCAATAGCTTTTCATATTAAGACGATACTGCAAAACGTTTCTCAAGTACAGTCACGAGCATTAATATAATATTCACTTGGAAAGAATCGAGAGAGATTTTCTCCTGAAATAACTAATGGAACGTTGATTAAAGTCCTTTTTCATAATTTCATAGACCCTTAGATAGATGTTCGTTATTATATAAAATTACAATCGTGCAAATCAATTTTAAAAGACGTTATAAGTTGCTTATGACTGTGCAGTCAGCATCAAAAGTAGATTAACACTACTCAAAGTTCCAAAGCAGGTTTTTTAATAAAAACTTGTTGGATATTTCTCGTAACTAACAAGTACCTATTGAAGAGTTAGGAATATTTTAAAGAATTATCTTCTGAAAGATTAAAATAATAAAAACCTGGACTCCTGTGAATCAAATAATAAAAATTGTTAAGCTATTTTTGTTGCTGACCGTACCTCTCATTCCATTCAAAACACAGCTAGATACAACCATTTTCCTGTTTTCAATGCTCGTAACTAGTAGACCGTTCACAAATGACTCATAATATTCCCTCTCAATTGCTTTGACGGAATAATTTCAGTTTACTAACCCCGGCGATGTGTAGTAAACATGCTAGAAAAGACTTGGTTTAGTTTATCTACGTTATAGGATGAATGAATCGTAAAATTAAGTATACCGAATATGGTCGGCATAAAACTACTAGTATAGACCGAGTTTCCAAACGTCTAAATCTGGATACGTACGAATATCTTTCATATCGGAAATCATGATAAGGAACTCAAATGGAGTTTCTGTTCTGTCTCCTGCTGACATAAAGAGAAGTGGAAATTATGTTTTTCCTTCTCCTCCGCTATTCTTTTTTGGGTAATTCCGTTGTGGTATCCAATTCAGTTAAATGGTTTCTCTGGGACTTTGTCAAGTTTCATTTTCTTTGCACTTTTCTGGTGGGCGCCACTGTTGATTCTAGCTTTCAGGAGGTACAGTGGTTTGTAATGTTTCCACGAAAGTCTAGTTGGGGTTGGTGAATACCACATTTCTTCGAATAGGTATCTGATTTTAATATATTTTTAACAATGTTATCCTGATTTATAACTAGTAAACTAATATTATAAGTCCTAATAGTGGTAAATGGCGTCAAAGAGAGAATACGCGAATCATTAGTGATGAGACACCACACTCATTAAGATATACTAAGTATAGACTAGGCACAAGGAGTATGTAAGGATCGTAGCAGATTGAGTCCTGTAGTTTCTGCCCAACAACAATGGGAAAAAAAGCGCCAGGCTAAGAGTGTATGTCCACACTCACTGTGTTTGTATTGGGAGACAACACTACATGGAACTTGGACACGAAACTCCCTTTGTCATGAAAATAAAATAAAGGACTACACTGAAAATATACAGAATCGAGGCTCCCATTGTTTTGTAGTGTTAGTCCCCAAAATTCCACTATCCATTCATTGATTATTCTATTTCATTTCTAGTGATGAATAAAAGGACCTTTCAACACAATACCGATGGGTTTTGTAGCGGGTCCAGTCAAAGCCCGTCGCAGTCAACTGCCGGATATAAGCCTCCTCAAAGTTGCGCCACAACACCCGGTTTTACGGTTAAGCGCATTCAGACTGTCCCTGTCTTGAGATGTTGGTGCAGAATATGAATTTTGAACCACGATGTCTCGTCTTAGGTGAATGATTTACAGGTTTCAATGAACGTTATGAATAATAGTTTCATTAACAAACATCCAAACATTTCCATTTAATTAGAAGGATTCCGGAATTCTTAATCAATAACATAAGAGTCACGCAACAAGCGGACACGTGGAAGTTCTCAAATTAAGGAAATCTGTAAATTAAATACTTACCTAAGCGCTTTATTTGTAGAACCTTTGTAATAATGAGCCTGCCATGGCGTAGATACGAGAAAGCTTATGCTTTTTCCTGAAAAACAGAAAAAAGCTCAAACGAGCGTTAATTAAAACCTCTTCACAAACAACATATAAAATTTTATGACTAATTTTAATGCTTCCACGTTTTCAGAAAAACTAGTCTTATTTTAATGTGGAAGTATTCTGTGAAAAACGAGGCACTACTAAAATATTTCTTTCAATTGACGTTTTGGCGCTTCTGAATCTATATAATATTTTTTTAGAAATATTGTATCTTCTTTCTGCCCTTAAATAAATAAAATAAAAATATAATTACCTTTAAATAATTAATTTTGGTAATTATAGTACCTTTTTGCTCATAAACAATTCACACACGTTATAAACATAATCAATTTAAAATGTATCATTAAGTTAGTTTTAAGTCAGTCAATCACTATTACAACCAACCATATTTTTGTTTTGTTGGCATACTTCTGGAAACCGAAATACAGGCATTGCCTTCGGTTACAGTGGCTACATCCATTTATTAGACATTACTCCTGCCAAAATATTTTCTGTACAATATTACTAAGTTTTTAGAGAAAATAAATTATTATTATTATATATTATTATTATTATTTGTTATGTTTTTATCCTTTTTTTGTATTTTGTGTGTACATAAATAAATAATAAATAAATAATTAATAATATAATTTTTATTTATTTTATTTATTTATCTTCTTTCTGCCCTTATCTCATGTTATTTGGGGTCGGCTCAACACGTTTTTTTCTTCCATTCTGCAAGATGCTATGCCAAACAACGCTCGTCCGTCGTGGTGGATGATCGCCCACTTTTTCACAGACTGACAAGACTCAAGATGTGGCGTAGACACGACTACCTGTGCATGAGGTCGTGGGTTTGATTCCCAGGCCGGGCAAAGTGTTATTTGGTTTTCCATCAGAAATGTCTCAGTAGCAGCTACGGAGTCTGGATTTGTACCCGGTTAATGGCAATAGGCTCACCCCCTATTTATTAGGACTTAAACATAACTGGCGAAAGCTTGGTGTACTATTAGGCACTCCTCTGCTTAACCTTTCTGGTATACAGGCGTCTTGTGGTTGTTGTAGTTATGAGTAACTAGCTTTTGCCAGCGGCTTCGCCCGCGTGAAAATGGCGATTTTCCATACAAACTTTCATCCCCTATTTAACTCCTTTAAGGGTTGAATTTCGAAAAACCTTCCTTATTCCTTGTCTACATTTTAAAGGGAACCTCTGTGCAAAATTTCAGCTTTCTAGGTCCAAGGGTTTGGGCTGGGCGTTGATGAGTCAGTCAGTCAGGACTTCTCTTTTTATTTATAAATAAAGATATAGATAGATGAGCTTCATCGAGATTTGAAAGCAGTTTTACTAATCCAATATTCAAATACACTTCTTCCAACCAGAAGCATGTCCTACTTTTAATTAAATGTTAACTAAATCAGATTCTGTCCATATGAAGGCTTAAACTGTATCCCGTACATACAAGTATATCCTTCCCCCTCGTGTTCATGTCTGACTGGCCTGCTCGTCTAACTTTGTTAAACAATGACCTCAATAAGCTCTAATTGTCAGCTAGTCGCAGTCGCAGTCGCCATTCTTAGTGCGAGATGTAAATAGATTTGTTAAGTAAGTTAGACTTCAAGTGAATACCATAGAGTAAATGCAATGTACACTACTACACTTGGCCCCCTTGGTAAAATATTAGTCGCAAAAGTGACTGCTATACATAGGTCGTTTGTTCGATTCCCAGGACTGAAATTTCTCAGTAAGACACGGAGTCATTTGTGCCCAGTAAATGGCAATAGGCTCGACCCCTATTAGGTACACCGTACACTGGACTTAAACATAACTGGTGAATGGTGGGTGTACTATTAAATAACCCTTAGAGGATTACAGGCGTGTTATGTGGAGAATGAATGGTGGACCGATGACCTGGTGAAGGTTGCGGGGACCCGCTGGATGCGAGACGCACGGGACCGTTCAATGTGGCGACACCTAAGGGAGTCCTATGTCCAACAGTGGACGTCTTTCAGCTGAAATGGTTAATTAATTGAGATGAAAACACTTACAGTACCTAATTCAATATTTTAATACATATCCAGCAACGAGACGCATGTCCTTCTTTTAATTGAATGTTGAAGTTCTAATTGCCATCTAGTCCTCGTTCTTACGAGATGTAAATAGATTTCTTTATGTTTGTTAGACTTCAAGTGAATATAGATGCAATGCAGCGCATGTTGAAAGAACAATCCACATGGTGACTATCATGGCCCTTCTCACAAAGAGGAGGTCTGTGAGAGTTATATGCACTGACCTGAAAAGGATTGAGCTGAGGAGGACCTCGTCCTGTCATGAATGTCTGCTAGGACACGTTTTCTCTTTCCTCGAAAGGCCAGTCCAAATGCCACCAAAAAGGTTGGTAAGCCAGTTGATGAGCCTGTGTTTGCTTTGGCATTTCATTTTAAGAAAATTTTCAGATTTTAGTAACTTGACGTGCCATCGTTTCTTACAATATTGACCATTTTAGAAAAAGGAGGTGTATGTATGTATCTAGCCAATAAATAAACAGCAGTATCAAGCGTCTGACCCTTTCAAGGCAATCTTTACTCTAAGTTCGACCCCACGTAATGTAAATGTGCTCTCACAAATAATCTATAAAAGGTTCATAAAAGATCTAAAATATACCCAGACGTCGACTCAGCAACCTGTCAATAATATTTACGATTTTTACTTCTACAATATTACAATAGGGAGGGGAAAGCTGAGTCTAGCGATACCACTAAACAGAATCGCCGATACCAAATTCAATTTCATTAGAACAATGGATAGTGTTTGACATTACTGTTAATGACAATTAAGCAGATTTTGGTTGATTGCAATGTATTCGTTTGAAAATGATTTAGTTTTGGAATTCTGGTGGCTTTAATGAATGTTGGTCGAACATGGGATGTTTTGTGAATTATATTTTGATTAGTTTTAAAATATTTACCTCAGCTGTGTATAATACATGTAGGTATCAATAATAAAAACACAGGAGTTTTTAATAATAATTATGTTCTCTAACCAAATCACATTTTTTATTATTATGAGCCCATGTTGTCCCACTGCAGGGCAAAGGCCTCCCTTCCCTCTTTCCACTTTTCGCGATCCAGTGCGATGTTATCCAATCCCTTGAGAAAGAGTCCAGCTCATCCCGCCATCTCCTTCTGGGCCTGCCGCGTTGTCGTTTCCTGCCTTTTGGTATCCACTGAGTGGTAATTTTGCCCATTGCTCCTCCGACATGCGACAGATGTGACCAGCCCAGTTCCATTTTAAACTGGCAGCTGTAAGACCAACATCAGCTATTTGGGTTTTAGAGCGAATTATAGTGTTTTTGATGCGGTCCGTAAGTTTGACACCCAGTATACTTCGCTCCATAGCTCGTTGGCAGACCCCAAGTGCGGACTTCTGACGTTTCGTAAGCGACCATGTTTGCGCTCCATAGGTGAGGGTGGGGAGAATGCACATGTCCATGAGCTTTCGCTTGAGTGAAAGAGGGAGAGATCCCTTCATTAAATGTTTCATCGACCAGTAGCTCTTCCAGGCATTCTCGGTGCGTCGAGCAACTTCTTTGTCTTGTCTTGCCTGGAAAGAGACTATCTGGCCGAGATATATGTACTCATTCTCATGGACATATTATAACCAAATCACAAAGTCTGCAAATTTTTAAAACAAAGACCTATATGGTAGATGATGACCACATCTGTTTACCATGCAGTAACAGGAAGCAAGTAGGAATAGTCCTTACAGTTCTGTGGTCAGAATTATTTTCGACTTCCAAAAATGAGGAGGTTCTTTTCCTAACTGTGCGTACCTACCCTTGTAAAGTTGCATTATTTGATCAAATAAAGAGTTTTAAGTACATTGCGTTCAGTTATGCGTGTTTTTTTATGTGATGTCCTACCTATAATTATTAGGAATCGAACTAATTTGTCTAGATACAGCTAGCGGATAAGATAAATTCAACAATTATTTGTACCCAAGTACCTACCATAAAAAAACAAAACCTGTTGCAAGTTTATCACTCTAATATCACCAAAAAATAAATATCACATATAGGTACCTTATTAACAAATTACTAATCGGTACGAAAAAAGATTTATTTACTAAAACAGGCGATAAACAATGTTTCAAACGACAAGAAAAACGTGGTAGCATCTTACTCTGATTTTTTGTTCTCACACAACCCGTTTCGCTTTTTTCGATACCCGTTTTTTTGGTATCGGATACCAAGTAATTTTGGCGTTGTCCCGTCACTAATGAAGGACTTATTTGGTGCGTGTGAGAGTTGGATTTCGAACGTGTTTTTGTTAGTTTAGTGATGTGATTAACTTGGTATTGGTATCCGACTGATGTCAAGTGGTATTTTGGTTTTTTTTTTTGTTTTTTTTTTTATGTTTGGTGAACAGGTGTTTTCTGTGCAGGTAGTTTGGTAATAATATCCTTACTGTATTTATGTGTATCTTTTGTATGAGGTAGAAGGGAGGTAATTACATAATTGCGGTGATTTCGTGTGTGTGTAAGTTATGAACTGTGAACGCCGTATATATACCTAGCTACGTAATTAGTTTTCTTCACACCGTTTTCCTCTAATAGCTAGAGGGTAGGTAGTGGAGAATTGATCTATATGAAACTAGCAAAAACTCGGTTTGTTAGTTTTAGTAACTGAGTGGTAAATTGTCTTGCCAGATTTTAATGAATGAAACCTTATCAATCGTGCTTAACGAAATAAATAACTTCTAAACAGAATGATTTCAGGTTTATGCGTCATCAGGGCCTGGGAAGCCCACGAATTTTGGTTTTTATTACGTTTTTCAATTTGCAGTTCAGTGTTAGGTCGTATGTTAAATAAAATTATGATTTGCGTTCAAAAATGATTTTTATACGGATCTTGATGGTTGCTATGTCTAGATGCACCTATAAATTTGCTTAAAATCTATAAACTTAAATAATAAGTAAATACCTATTTTTAAATTACTTTTTAAAATCGAATGACATCAAAATGATTAAAATGTAAGAGCATCAATCATAAATTAGGCCTATCCAAACAATTTTATGATCGAAACATTTCAAATATTAATGAAAAGTCCCGAGCTACGAAATTAGATTAAAAATTAATATTCATTTTTAAAACATTTTTTACTGAAAAGCTATTTAAGTTTGTGGCTGAAAAACCGCCTGAAATACTTTGAATTATAAAGTTCATTGTAAAAATTGTTAATAAATAAAAAAAAAACCGGCCAAGAGCGTGTTGGGCCACGCTCAGTGTAGGGTTCCGCAGTGATAATTCATTTTTTGTTTGAAAAAAGTTAAAAAAATGCTTGCATATACGATTATACTACGAACTTAGTCCAGAAATTATTTTGTACAACTTTTTGTCTTTTTTGTACAAAAACTGTTTCCATCCAAGTTCAAAATGATTTTCCTAGAAAGTCCTTATAAAGTTCTATTTTTCAGATTTTTTTCATATTTTTTAATAAGTTTAAAAAATATGAAAACATTTTTGGTTCAAAAGTTAGAGGGGGGACACATTGTTTTTTTACTTTTGGAGCGATTATTTCCGAAATTATTAACATTAATATCAAAAAATGATTTCAGTAAACCCCTATTCATTTTTAAATACCTTTCTAACAATATATAACACGTTAGGGTTGAAATTAAAAAAAAAAACACTTCCCACTTTACATATAGGGGGGCTACCCTAATAAAACATTTTTTCCAAATTTTATTTTACCACTTTGTTGGCGTGATTGATACACATATTGGTACCAAATTTCAGCTTTCTAGTGCTAACGGTCACAGAGATTAAGCGAGGACGGATAGACGGACAGACAGACATGGCGAAACTTTAAGGGTTCCTAGTTGACTACGGAACCCTAAAAACAAAACTTATTTCTGAAATAGTTTTACATAATTATTATTGAACTTAACCTCTGTCTGTGTCCTAATTATTTTCCAAATATCTACTACTAGCGGCATGGATATAATACTAGCGGCCGTCCCGCGGTTTCACCCGCGTAGATCCCGTTCCCGTGGGAATACAGGGATTAAATGCCTATGACACTCAGCAATAATGTGGCTTTCTATTGGTGAAATAATTTTTAAAATCGGTTTAGTAGATCCCGAGATTACCCCTTTTTTCTTTCTTTTTTTTTTTTTTTTTTTTGGTGGGTGGAAAATCATCGAATAACCCCCCCCGCTCTTGGGCAGAGCGAGCGAGTGTCAGACTTCTACTGACTAAAAACCAACCCATGTTCCTTCTTCCTCGCCCTTGTGTCGGAGCCGCGGTAACTTTTCGATATCCGCAGCCCCGACGGGCGTCGGCCCTTGCGGGCCCCTCCTTGCTGACATCTCTTTGAGGCGCGCGTGGAACACGTACGCGCCGCCGACACGGTCTGTTGCCGTCATGACGACGGCCGGACGGCGAGCTAGCCCGTTACTCACCGTCCACAGGCCCGCGTCTACGGTGGCCGGAGGTCATCGCGTGACCCCCGACGCCCGGAGCGCCTTCCGCGGCGGCTGGGACGTTGAGAGGTTCTCTCCCTCTCTCGTTCCGCCACCTCCTTTGCTAGCATCACTGCTTCGCAGAAGGAGGCGACGGCGTCCCATTCCTCCTCGCTCCGGACCATGGCTTGCACCAGGGCCGGACGCGAGAGGTCACCGCCGCCGATCGCCGCTACGAGAACACGGCGGGGCTCCGCCCAAGCAGGGCACACCTCCACAGTGTGCTCCACCGTGTCCTCCGGTCGATCCTCGCAGTGGAAGCATCCGGGCGTTTCCTCCCGCCTGATTCGGTGCAGGTACCTCCCGAAACACCCGTGTCCGGTGAGGACCTGCGTCAGACGGTAGGTGAGGGCGCCGTGGCGCCTCTCCAGCCACTCCTCAAAGAGGGGACTTACCGCCACTATCGTGGCGTGCCCTGCGCTGGGTTGCGACAGTCGCTGTCTCCATGCCGCCATGAGATCGCACCGGAGGTCTGTCCGCCGCGCAGCAATGTGCCGCGGCAGCAGAGTGACCCCCCGGCCGAGATTACCCCTTACAATTTAACAAATACACAAACTTTACCTCTTTATAATATCGAATTTCTCAATTTTCAGGTTAAGCTGCACTTGCTTGCTTGGTCTGGGATAAAATACTGGTATTCAGTAATGAGTTAGACTGGGCACTGATCCCAACATAGTTTTGTAAGGGCTAGGCAACTCGAATTAATTTTTTGTCTCTTTCTTTTTAATCTGCTTGACAAAGACAGCAAGTCTAGTAGGTAGACTCACGGTCAAAATTCCGCAAAAGATATAATCTTCATTCACAAATATCAATCTCATTAATAAACCATACATATTAATGAAGATTTAAGATAGAAAACCAATAAAATGATCATTAAAATATCCACTCCCAAAAATTACAAATAAGTAGCTACCAAAATTATACACATACATCCTACGCATAACTAGATCACACCAAGTTAAAATGACCTCTTCTACATTGAAAATTATTAGAAAATCAAGCTCAGCTTCCACTGGTCCGTATTTGACATGTCTATTTTTCAAAGACCTCCAATTTAAAGCATTGACTGGAGGTTTAAGGGTCTTACTTAGGTGGTTTCTAGTTTTAAGGTCAATGCTCGCATTTGATAGTTTTATGCAAATAATATCTTTAAACATGAATGGCAAAGGAGAGTACCTAAATACTAAATAGTAATTTGAGATTAAAAATAAAGATTACTTCATAGTCAAAGTTTTTTTTTTAAATGGGTGGGTAGTTATAATCAGCCTTCAATGTTCCCACTGTCTGGGGCACATGTCCTCTCCGAGATATAGAGTGGGCCGTGATCACCCACGCGGGTTGATCGTGGGTGCGTTTCGAAAAGGTACGACTGCCTCGTGGTCTAGTGGTCGCAAGCGCAACTGCTGAGCATGAGGTCCTGGGTTCGATTCCCGGGTCGGGCAAGTGTTGGCAAGTTTTGTTGACTATTTCCATCAGGAATTTTTCATAATATAACATCAACTCAATTTCATTGGTTTTCACAATAAAACGTCACTTTAAATTTAAAACAGACCTATTTTAATCATAAATAAAGTTAAGCTAATTAAGTTTTAATATTAACAACCTTCGATGTATTAAATTTTAAGCTTTTGAGGTAATAAAAATATACCAATCGAATTGAGAACCTCCTCCTTTTTGGGAAGTCGGTTAAAAATGGCTTTTGACATTTTATTATTAATGGTTTGGCAATAAAATTACATTTCCTAGTGATACACATACTTACTGACTCGTTGGTCTAGTGGTCGCAAGCGCGACTGCTGAGCAAGAGGTCCTGGGTTCGATTCCCGGGTCGGGCAAAGTGTTATGTTGGGTTTTTCCATCAGAAATTTACCAGTAACAGCCACGGAGTCTGAATTCGTTTTTTTTTTTTTATTTTTTTATTATAAATGGGCTTGCTCTTGACTTCAAACTTGCCCTAAGGGCATAGATGATGTCGACGATGGAACGAGCTTACCCAGTAGAAGCCTGTTTACTCGCGACTTAAGACGATGACAATAGCTATTGACTTCTGATGTTTCAGTATTTTTGGACACGCCCACAATTTTTCCGATACCCTAGCGCCATACTACCAAGTAAGAAACAAATAGTCCAGGATCCGCGGTCCATTTTTGCACTTGATTACTATCAAGCTAATTTTGATGAGACGGCGAGACGCCCAACCATTTCCTGCACGAAACTCTCGAATTCTCGATTGTGGTAATTAATAGGGGTAGCAGGGATAAAATATGTTGGTTTGATGATTCTCAAAAGTGTTAAGTACAAACACTTTTGAGAATCATCAGCTGGGTTTTTTTTGTTAAATCTGATGATAATTATCAAAATTATTTGAAAAAATATTTGTCCTACAAAATGTATGGTTTGATCAAAGAGTCCCCTTCCTTCCTTCCAATATGTATCGATAACGAAGTCATTAAAAATGATTACTTACTAACTGGGTTTTGGGGATTGGATATTTTCTATTAAACCCACTCTTTACAAGTTGCCTACAAGATTATATTAAGTGTTTGGCACTTACTCCACGCGCCATCAATACTCCTGTACATCATAAACAACAGGCTAATACACTTTCTGGAGCCACAAATTCCAGAAGAGCAAGCAGGTTTTGTTAAAGGCAAAGACACGCGGGAACAAATCCTGAACGTTCGCCAAATTATAGAGAAAAGCCGGGAATTTAACAGCCCTGTATTGATATGTTTCATAGATTATACCAAAGCATTTGATTGCGTGGAGTGGGGCAAGCTGTGGGGGGTTCTTAAAGACATGGGAACGCCTCAACATCTTATTGACATAGTCCGATGCCTCTACCTACACATCAACAACCGCTCTTTCGTCAAAATAGACACCGACTGTTCAAATGCGTTAGGCAGGGATGCATCCTCTCACCTCTGCTCTTCAATATGTATGAAGAGTAATATCATTCAAGACTCTTTAGGGCTGGGACAAGGGGTTTACTGTTGGTGGAAAGTGGATTTCCAATCTGAGGTACACTGATGACACCGTTCTCCTTGCTACAACATTTGGCAACATGAAAGAGATACGGCACAGATTGGAAGTGGAAAGTGGCAAAGTAGGGTTTGCAATAAATAGGCAGAAAACCAAGCTTATGGTGGTAGATCGTGCGGGAAAGCTATCGGGCGCCTATAACATCTAATACTGTGGACAGCTTCGATTGACTGGCCTGTTGGTCTAGTGGTTAGTGACCCTAACTGCTATGCCGGAGGTCGTGGGTTCGATTCCCACCCAGGACAAATGTTTGTGTGATGAGCACGATCATTTGTTCTGTGTCTGGGTGTAATTTATCTATAATATGTATGTATTTAGAAATATATAAGTATGTTTATCAGTTGTCTAGTACCCATAACACAAGCTCTGCTTAGCTTGGGACTAGATGGCGTTGTGTGATAGTTGTGGAATATTATTATTATTATTATTATTATTAACTGGGCTCCAATATAAGTAATGAAGGTAGCTGCGTCACAGAAATAAAACGGCGGATAGCCATGGCTAAAGATGCTATATTACGCCCCCGGAACATCTGGGAAAAACGTGGTATAAGTTTTAAAACGAAGGCCCGTTTGGTCAGAGCACTAGTTTTCCTGATTTTCCTCCATAGAGTTAATAATAATAATAATAATATTTATTTATTTTCTGGCTACTTTGGCCCATAGATAAATACCTTACAAACTAACATACATACGATATAATTGACAGCTTGTGTTAGTAAACAAAACCTTAAAACTATATTAGTATCACTACACTTGCACTACGTCACTGTGCGATCATGTGGCACTTGCCCGCGGAAGCGTCGAAACACCACCCCCTGCGGCCAAAAGTCCTCTTCCAAGACGAGGTGCAGGTAGCATGTCGGTACTCGCACCACAAACGCCTTAAAGTTGACGTTGCGGCGCGACTCGAGCAGCTGCACTCTCGCCACGTACTTGATCTTCTGGCGCACGTACTCCACGATGTCCTCCGTCGTAGTAGTGTAATGTAGACGGGAGAGGTACAAAGGAGTGTTCGGCTTTGCGGCACGAATATGCACATTGGGCTCCGATGGAGCCGTGCCGCAGCGGTTCTTGATGGTTCGCTGACGGCGCTTCCTCCTCAACACCGTCACGAAACCATCATCAGCCTGGATCGGTTCCTTTTCAGGCACAGGCTTCTCGGAAGGAGCATTTTTCCCCACAAGTTAAGACATGGACAATCCAAACAAGAGTAAGACAGAGGATAGACGCATTCGAAATGTGGTGTTTTAGGCGGATTCTCCGAATTCCATGGACGGCCAAACGCACAAATGTGTCTATCCTTTACCAACTCGATATCAAGACTCGATTGTCAACAGTTTGCCTACAGCGTATTTTGTCTTATTTCGGCCACATAATGCAAAGAGGAGATAGCAGCCTTGAAAAGCTGGTCATTGTTGGCAATACCGAAGGCAAGCGACCGCGAGGCCGGTCGCCATTTTACAAAGGAAGTGTCTGTCTTCCAAACGATTGGCTTTGAGAAAAAATTGTTTGTGGAACCTCAATGTCATTTTTAAAGACCTGTCTAATGTCTATAGACACCCCACACGTAGGTATAGGTTTGATGAAAAAAAAAAATATAGTTTCAGTTCCATGTATGGGGCGACCCCCTAAATCCTTTTTTTTATTTTTGTATAAAAATCGTAAAGCGGTTCACAGAATACTTGTAGAGTTTCAACTGTGTAGTCTCAATAGTTTCCGAATGAAGTGGCTGTGACATACGGGTGGACAGACGGACAAACAGACATGACGAATCTATAAGGGTTCCGTTTTTTGCCATTCGGCTACGGACCCCTAAAAAACAGCTGGTTTGTAGTAATTTTTGATGAGCTCGTTATCAATACATGTTGGATTTAGATAATGATCATCAGATAAAAATAAAATAGTTCTAGTAATAGATTTTTGAAAATCATCAAATAAATAATTATAATCAATATATATTTTATCCCTGCTGCCCCTATTACCTACCACAATCGAGAGTTTTCGTATAGGGTAATGTTGGCGTCTCATCAAAATGCAGCTGCTCACGGAAAATTAGCTTGATAGTAATCAAGTGAAAAAATGTACCGTGGATCCTGGACTAACATTGTGACGCGGTCAATAATAATTTATAGATGAACGGATAGCTGTCAGTGGGGCGCAAAGTGACATACGTCCGTCTAGCACCGCGCCTAAGCGCTTACTGTCGGATTGCTTAGGTAAGAAAGAGAGCGCGATGACGCAACGCTCGAACTTCTTACAAACCATATAATGATTAATTACATCAAAATAATTTATTAAATAATCAAAAATTAAAAACAACCAAATTTTGTATTTAAATATGGTACGTTATTGTTATAAATTTTACCAACGTACGTTGATCAGTAATACAGATATTTTTGTTGGAAGATCATTCTAAGAGGTTAGTTTACCATTTTTTTGTATCGAGAAAACTTTTCAAAAACGTGTTTTGAAAACAACGAATTTATCAGAAATATGTTCAAGATTAACATATATTTTTTCCGCCGTGTCAAACTGTATAGATTTGGCTAAAAAATTGTTCAATACAAGCCTATTTGGCTCTTGTCAGCGCCTTAGGGTTATATGAACTCGGAAAAACCGACGCAGGCAGGGAATTCCACTCCTTGGCTGTGCGCATAATAAAGGACCCAGCAAAGCGCTTCGTTCGAATGTGATGATGATGTGTGTGTGTGATGTGTGATGGTTGTGATGTGGTTGATGGCAATAGGCTTGCATTACATTGGACTTAAATATAACTGGAGAAATGTGGGTGTGTACCCATTAGGGTACACACGGCTACACATCAAGCTATACATTTCCAGTATAAGCTGGTCTCGCATTGTATAGGATTTCCGTACAGTGGAAGCGTAATCAGCGTAAACTGGAAATGTATAGCTTGATGTGTAGCCGTGTGTACACCTCTGGCTAACTCTCGGCTGACCCCACGGTGATTTCGAAGGTGTGATGTTATGTTCATCATCATCATCAGCCTATAATGTTCCCACTGCAGGGACTCAGGCCTCCTCTCTAAGAGAAGGATGGGCTTATAATCTACCACGCGGGCCCAGTGCGGATTGGTAAATGTCACATCATGTCTTCGAATATTTTGGTTCTAAGACATGCCGGTTTCCTCACGATGTTTTCCTTCACCGTTTTGAGAGCAGTGGTGATGATATAAATTACACAAAGTAATGCGCCTGACGGGGTTCGAACCCACGACTCACTGTTCGTAAGTCGGGCCGCCACCACTGCTCCGTGATGTTATGTTATATCCTTTTAAACCCGTCCAGGTGTACCAAGGCCATTCAATCTTGGTCACCCGGACTCTGAGTCAACTAATCAGTGTACAGTTGTCAGTTCCGTTAGTCTCAATACTAGATAGATAACAGTTTATATTGTTAATAACTAGTAATGGCATAATGGTCCATTTGCTGCAGCCTTGGCGGGAGCAACACCTGTGGTGTATAGCCAATGTGTTCAAGTGAGAGGATTTGTTTCTGTTTGGTACAGAGTTGTGGTAGAAGTATTAGTTCGAACATTATAAGCTTAACAACACACCAAACGATATCCAACATGACAATTTTGAGGTTGATGTGTCGTGTGATAAGAATGATAATAATAACGAAGACACGGTTGGCGCAGTGGCTAAGCGATTGGACTGCTGCGTTACGTGTCGTGGGTTCGATCCCCGCACGGAACAAGTATTTGTATGGCCTACAGATAGTTGTTTCGGGTCTGGGCGTGTTTGTGTGAGTTTCAATGTTTGTAAACGCACCCACGATACAGGAGAAATTCCTATTAGTGTGGGGCAACGTTTAAAAAAAAAAAGTATCAAAGCCGAAGAATTCAGAAGGCCGCAATCCTTAATACCTGCAGGATTGTGAGAATTTTTTTAACATAATGAAAATGAGACAGTAATCTCCACCTCACTTACTCAACCCTCAATCACCAGACAGACACAGTTTAATGCTCACTCATCATCACACAACCCAAATACATCATCATCTCATCCCATCACCATTCTCCAGGAACTTGGCTTCGGCCCGTACTATTCTACAATTCCGGTAATAAAGCCGAGATACGTAAAAGTATAAAAACAAATAATAATAATAAAAGCCTTTATTAACAATCTTAAAAAAAAAAGTTACATTCCATCTTAGACACCTCATTCTTATAGTTAGTAGTATAAGAATGAATAAGGTATGAGAAATAATATAATTATTACAGGAGGAAGTCAAGGGAAAAGTTACTAACAGTTACGTAACAGTTACGTAAAGTTAAGTTAGTGTGATGTGTGTAATGAGGAGGGACGAATAACGTGTGACTAAAAAAGTCATCTCCTCTGCCTAGCCTTTTCCCAACTATTATTGGGGTCGGATTTTAGTCTAACCAGATGCAGTTGAAAACCAGTACCTATTTTAGAAGGAGGGACTGCCTATCTGACCTCCAAAACCCAGTTAGGACATGGTAATATTCCTTGATAAGACTGATTGAGCAGCGGTGAGCCCAGTGGTGTCGGCCCCGACTTACGAACAGTAGGTCGTGGGTTCGAACCCAGGCAGGCGCATTACTTTGTGTAATTTATTTCATCACCGCTGCTCTCAAAACGGTAAAGGAAAACATCGTGAGGAAACCGGCATGTCTTAGAATCAAAAAAATCGAAGACATGTGACATCTGCCAATCCGCACTGGGCCCGCGTGGTAGATTATAGCCCATCCCTCTCCTAGAGAGGAGGCCTGAGTCCCTGCAGTGGGAACATTATAGGCTGATGATGATGATGATGAAGACTGATTGTCAGAGTTTCAGGACACTGAGCTGTAACGTTTTTACGAATTTAGACTGTCAAAGATGACAAAAGACACAACGACGACCTGAATCTCGTTGGTCTAGTGGTCGAAAGCGTGACTGCTGGTCGTGGTCTTGGGTTCGACTGCCAGGTCGTGCAAGAAGGTATTGGGTTTTTTTAACCAGACTTTCCCAGTAGTTACTTATGGCCATTGGCACGCTTCCTATTTCAATACATGGGATTATTATTATTACACTAATTCTGCTTTTCAGGGATTACGGCAACAACGTATTGCTACACTATATAAAAGGAAGATCAATTATCCCCGTGGGAACCCAAACACATAGTAAAACTTCTGCACATCACCTCTACAACACAGACAGATGACATTTCAATAGATTGGTAGTTAGTGAATGTTTGTTCGTCCTTCGCGACGTTCCTTTTACCTATTTTGTTTGTCAATCGATGTTTATCCTCTGCCGTACGCAATACGCGTAGCTAGATGTTGGGTAATAAGTCGTGGGGATTCTCTACAACCTATGGACTTTGGGGTTCAGCTGTGTTTGTCTGACCGTGTATAGAAGTAGCCTATCTATTTGTCATTTGTAGATTTGGTGTCTAAACACTTAATAACTAGTTCCGAGCAGGATACCTCCTTGTTCTTCTTCTTTTCTTGGTACCTATCCTAATGACAAAACAACAAAAAAATTAAATGACAGGACAACAGGTGGGGTAGTCGGGTGCTTGAGTGGAGGCCTAGAGTAGGGCATAGAAATGTAGGCAGGCAACCGATGCGTTGGACCGATGACCTTGTTCGAGTGGCCGGTAAGGATTGGATGCGAAAGGCGCAACACCGGGAAGAATGGCGTGCATTGGAAAAGACCTACACTCAGCATTGGGTGGCGAAAGGTTGAAGAAGAAGAGAAGAGAGAGATCCTAATACTACAGGTTAGAATATAATATTGCCTCGTTGAGTCGCGACTGAGTGTTTATCAGGTTGTTGGATCAATTCTCGAGCCGGGCAAATTGTTATTGAGTTTTTGCATTAGTCATTTCTTAGTAGCGGATACCGAGTCTTGATTTATACTCGCTTGGCACTAAACTAGCCTCCTATTAAATGGGTCTTAATTATAACTGGCGAAATTTTTTTTTATTGGGTGTACTATTCTAAGTACCTACACCGTTGCCTAATCCTACGGGGATTACAGGCTTGATGTTATTCATCATCATCATCATCAACAGCCTATTAATGTTCCCACTGCTGGGACACAGGCCTCCTCTCTTTTGAGAGGGAACGGGCTATAATCTACCACGCGGGCCCAGTGCCCAAGCCGGTTTCCTCACGATGTTTTCCTTCACCGTTTTGAGAGCAGCGGTGAAATAAATCACAAAGTAATGTGCCTGCCTGGGTTCGAACCCACGACCTACTGTTCGTAAGTCGGGGCCGCCACCAGTAGTGGGTCACCGCTGCTCTCCGATCGCTCTGATGTGATGCTCTCTGATGTTATTATTATGTTAGAATCAAATATAATAATTTATTCATATAATGTGATCCAATTCGATTCCGAAAATTCTTTCACTAACTGAAACCTACGTAGTTTTCATTATGTTCAAGTGGCTTAGCCTATATTTGAAACATCCCTGTTTCCCAAAACCTGACCATAACGCCAGTGAAGCCAAGGGCAAAAACTAGTTGCCCGTCGGGGCCGCGGATTTTTGTACTAGATGACGTGGCCTCGGCGCAAGGGCAAAGAAGGAACATGGGTTCGGTTTTTAGTCAGTAGAAGTCTGACACTCCCCTTCGCTCTGCCCAAGAGCGGGGGGGTCATTTGATGATTTCAACCAACCAAAAAAAAAGGGCAAAAACTAGTTGGTTTATATTTTTGACCATGCTGTACCTACCTACATCTTATATTGTTTAAAGTATACAAGTTGCAAGGTCGTTAGTGTGAAAAACTGGTCTTATTAATCAACAATTGAGTTCTAATTTGTTCGACAAGGTGTCCATTTAAAGTTTTACTACAGCTTGCAAAGCAGGTGCACTGACAATTTAATTTATACGAATTGATATTAATTTTAATCCAAGACTAGGTCATATCATTCTTTAAAAGTTTTTCAGAGATTGTATAGAACTGAGAAAACCTGCCAAGTGAATATCTCTAGATAGACAGACAGACATGGCGAAATTTTAAGGGTTTCACGTTGTCTACGGAAACCTAAAAAGCAATGGCATCATTTGTGATACTTCAAAAATCACACAGGATTCAGCGACAATATTTGAGACTCTATCGATATTGCCATCGATACGAAAAATCAAAACCCAATCAACCCTGAGCCTTACTTAAGCGATAAATTACCCATTTAAGAAAAAGGGACTTTTTAATTGTGAAATAAACAACAGCATCGAGCGTCTGACCCTTTCAACACGTCTCTTTAGTCTTAGCCCGACCCCATGTAATGTAATATAGTAGCTTGGTATGGTGGCTGACATTCGTACCAACAAACGACCTCAAAACAAAACCAACTGGAGGCAACAGACACAATTTTAACGATCCATTTTTTGTTAGAGCAGGTATCTTGACGGCGGCGGGTCGGGTACTCGGGTAGCATTCTCGACACCTGCCACCATCGCCCATCGGTGCCCGACGAATGTATTGAAATGTTAATGATATGTTACAACTACTAGATAAATGTCTACAGACAGATGCAGTTTTGCAACAGAGGGTGTTGCACAAACGATATCTTCGCTAAGAGACAGGATGTGTTGCTGGTGAGTTTGTCCCGTCATCAGTTCGATACCTCTGTCGTAAAGCCCACTTTTGGTAATACCCAAATTGATATTATATTGGAGTTGATTTGTTCTTCCCAGCTTAAACGCCATTAAGAAATGAGGGCATTTTGGAGGATTGTCTTGTGTGAATAAATCACGAATTTAAATAAAGTACGATTGATTTTGGACGCAAGGCTTGACGAACTGGACTCAGCAAAAGCATTGGGTTTAAAAAACAGCCAACCACAGACATAAATGGAAAAAAAGAGAAAAGGAAGGCCCTCCATTAGGATAGGACACATCAGGCATAAAATAAAAGTATTCGACGCAAGTAAATTAACGTGTATCATACGATTATTCCGCGCGTTTCCGCGAGGCTCACAGTATCAATTTTACGCAAAATGTGCGTTTTTAAAGATGCAATGTCTTGAAATGGCTAATTGGCTCAGGTGGTCGAAAGTGGTGACTATTGGCTGTCGGCAGCTGGAATATTATGGGGACTAGACAGATGCCTTGTCAGTATTGAAGACAAGGTCGTATTGTCCCGTGCCTGTAATTATACTTGCACCTTTTAAACTGGTGCACAGGTGGGTCGGTGGCAGGAGCACTATATTAGGTCTACGTAGTCGGTTAGAGGCCTACCTCATCTAGTTTTAAAACATAATTTAATGATATCATCTTGATGATTATTCATCTTTCAGCCCTTGCCCCATTATATTTGGGGTCGGCGTAAAACGCTTTTGTTTTCATTCTCCTCCGTCATTTATTTATTTATTTATTTAATTATTTATGTACACACAAAATACAAAAAAAAGGAAAATACATAAAAAGAATAGAAGAGCACAAAGGTACTGCTTATTTCATAAGAAATCTCTTCCAGCAGACCTGCGAGAGGAAAGTTAAATTAGAAATATAGACACAGTGTGTAGCAAAGAAAAACAGGAAAATTTTAATTAGAATTTTGAAAAAAAAAAAAAAAATTGTACCTATCGATACAAAATAAACATACATACAAAAACATACATAACATACATACATATAAAAATAAACACTATTATTAGGAGTACATACATAAAATGTATAAACATACTTATATACAGAATATTACAGTATAGAGGAGAGGTAATGATCTTTGACTTGTTTTTTGAAAATAAACAAAGATTTAGAGTCTAGAATTTTAGGCGGAAGTGAGTTCCACAAACGTACTGCGTGAACAGAGAAAGAGTAAGAAAAGGATTCGGTTTTATGGGATGGGAAATTAAGGTGATGCCTGAGGTGGGATCTACACAGAGCATCAGAGGGACGGGTAAAAGAAAAACGATCGCGAAGGTAGCTGGGATATGCAGGGTTATAAAGGATGTTGTAAAGAAGACATAATATCCGAGTGTTCCGGCGAAGACGGATAGGGAGCCACTTGAGTTCCTTGCGGAAGTGAGAAACATGGTCATATTTTCTCAGACCAAACACAAAACGGATGCAAAGATTTTGTAGGCGCTCAAGTTTATTTAACAGCTCCTCGGTGGCATCCAAATAGCAGGCATCAGCATAATCAATGATCGGCTGAATCAGAGTTTGAGCCAAGTAAATTTTGGTTCTAAGAGGTAAGAAGGTCTGTAAGGATTTAAGCGAGTGAAAAGAAAAGTGCACCTTCCGACTAACCTCATTCACCTGAGCTCGCCAAGAAAGATTGCTGTCAATTAAGACACCAAGGTCCTTAGCTGTTTCAGCATAGGCAATGGTCGAGCAGCCCAGAGACAAAGGAGGCAAAGATGACAGGACAACTGCATTGCGATAATACCTGCTGCCAATGATCATGGCCTGTGACTTAGCAGGGTTAATCTCTAATCCGAACGATTTTGCCCATTGAAAAATTCTTTCCAGGTCATCATTCATGGCATTGATTGCGGATTCCGCATCAGCCAGCAAGAAGTGCCGATACAGCTGCAAATCGTCAGCGTAGAGGTGGAAGCTGGAGGTGATAATTTTGGTTACAGTGTTAATAAATATAGAGAAAAGAAGAGGAGAGAGAACGCCACCCTGAGGAACACCTGCAGTAAGATCACACCAATCAGAGAATATCTCATCTTGGCGGACACACTGAGAGCGACCTCGAAGATACGAGTCAAACCAGGCTAACGTAGAGGCAGAGAAGTTAAAAGATTGAAGGACCCCAAGAAGTATGTCGAAATCCACTGAGTTGAACGCACAACTAAAGTCAAGTAAAACTAAAACAGTCAGAGATTTATAGTCCATAGCCCAGCGGATATCGTCAGTAACCTTCAGGAGCGCAGTAACAGTACTGTGTCCAGTACGAAAGCCAGATTGGAATGGAGAAATAAGAGCATTAGACGATAGATATTTTGAAATTTGGCCATGAACAATGTGTTCGAGAACTTTGGAGAGGAAAGGAAGAATGGAGATGGGTCTAAAGTGGGATAAGGAAGTAGGACTGCTAACTTTAGGAAGTGGTATTATGTGAGCCTGTTTCCAGGCCGACGGAAATACACCAGAGAAGAGTGAAAAATTAACAATATGAGTGAGGATGGGGAGCAGCTCTGAAATAATGGGTGTTATCATTCTCGAACACAGTTTATCATGGCCCGTAGCAGAGGAAGAAATAGAGAGAAGAGACTTATTAGTCCTTTCTCTTTCATATTATCATTCCTCGAACAATAACTCATTCATCTTTTCTTTGGCCTTCGTCTCCCTCTCCATCGATAAACATTAATATCCACTACTTTTTAGTCACATGCGTTTTATCTCTCCTCATTACAATATGTCCTTCAGGATAGAAGATTTATTGCAACCTAAGTATTTTTAATCAATTTACAGGAATAAATTTAATTTACCATTTATGGATCTTGTTTAGACAACTCTCTTAAGATGCCCGTATAATACAATGTGTGCGGGGTTTTTTTTTAATTATCGGTTCCCTTCATTCGGGTCATCTTACAGTTTATCCTAAAATGGCTTAATATTATTAATTTCGACGGATCGTTTTCCACTTGACCTAAATAACCCAATTACTAAGGATTGCCCATATTATCCTATAATAGCTATAGTCCAGTTATTAGATTTTCGGAGAATTTCCCTTGGATGAAAGTTAATCTATCTATACTAATATTATAAACAGGTCAATGTTTGTAAGATCCCGCCGGAAATAATAATAAAATTCTAAAAAATCTTTCACTAACCGAAAGCTACATTATTCGTGGCTGTTAAAGGCTATAAATTATATTTATAATTATGTTGCCTATTAGCCGAGCAATCACATATTTAGCTGACAAAGTCGTGGGCTAAGTGCTAGTGGAAGGGAATCATCGACACAACAAAGAAGAAGTCTACAAAACATGGAAAGATCTTGTTCGACTTAGGTCATCATCATCAACCGATAACGTTCCCACTGCACGGACTCAGGCCTCCTCCGGTTTCCTCACGATGTTTTCCTTCACCGTTTTTAGAGCATCGGTGATGAAATAAATTACACAAAGTAATGCGCCTGCCTGCATTCGAACCCACGACTTCTGTTCGTAAGTCGGGGTCGCCACAACTAGGCCACCGCTGCTACTAATACCACGACTTAGGTAGGTACAATAGAAAAAAATACGTTTAGGTACTTGCAGTTTATACCTACATTATTGGTGATATGTATGAAGATTGCTCTTTATTCGATAATCTAATAGATACAAGTGTGCGTCTGCTGTGCATAAGGTATTGGATTCGATTACCCGGTCGGGCAAAGTGTTGTTTGGGTTTTCCATGAGTGATTGCTCATTAGCAGCCACGCAGTTTGGATTTGTGCTAGAAAATCATGTAGCCCTTTCGCTCACTGTAGCAAAAATTGGATGTCTAAAATGGCCACATCAGAAGTTCATAAATATTCATAATAATTATGAATTGCGTTAAAAAGTGTAAAATGGACCTTTCATAATAAAAACTGCGTCTGTTGCCATTTTAAGAATTTTCATTGAAATTCATTTATTTTCCTATAATGATCTACTAGCTTTTGCCAGCGGCTTCGCCCTCGTGAAAATGTCGATTTTCCATACAAACCTTCCTCTCGTATTTAACTCCCTTAGGGGTTGAATTTCGAAAAATCCTTCCTTATTCCTTGCCTACATTATAAAAGGAACCTCTGTGCAAAATTTCAGCTTTGGAGGTCCAAGGGTTTGGGCTGGGCGTTGACGAGTCAGTCAGTCAGTCAGGACTTCTCTTTTTATTTATATATAGATAGATAGATAGATTTTCCTAAATGGTCACCGACGCAGTTACGTAGTAGACGCCCTGTTCATCAACTCCGAACAACGGTTTTCCAAACCGAAAGTTGATAACAAGGTGTTCATTCGATCAAACAGGTCGGTTGCGTGTGCGCAAGTTCCTAAAGCCAACCGGAAACCGATTAGCTTATCGGATATTATTACGCCAACCTAATTCCCATAGAATACTTTCGACAACCGACTTGCGAGATACATCGTAGTTCCCAAGTTAATAGGAAAAGCTATTGATCGTAAATCTTTGCTTTGTTGACTAATTATTGGTTTCCTGTATTTAATTACTGGTATAGATTATTATCATTCACACTTCATCTTATCATCTGCCTTTTCTCAACAATGATGGAATAGGCTATCAGTCTAATCGAATGCAGCTGAAGACCAATACTTCATGTTAGGGGTCTATCTCCCGTCGGGGCTGCGAGTTGTTCGCAAGAGATACCGCGGCCTCGACATAAAGGGCTAAGAAGGAAGATGGATGGTTTTTAGTCAGTAGAAGTGTGACACTCCTTTTCGCTCTACCCAAGAGCGGGAGGGGTTATTTGATGATATCACACGCGCCTTATCTGACTAGGCTTTTCTTGTTAATGTCGAACTGGTTTAGTCGTAAAATGGTCGCAAGCATTGATAAGCATGAGGGTTTGAGTTCAATGCCCAGCTCAGACAAACTGTTATTGTCTTTTCACCAGGAACAGCCACGGAGTCAGAATTGGCACCTGTTTGGTGGTAAAAGGTCTTTTACCATTTACATGACGCTCAAACATCGCTGGCGTAATTCGAGTTTTCTTCGACACACAATCGGCGTATACCCGTACGACACACAATCTGTCCTCGAAAAGTTAGGCAAACCAAACTCGGTATTTAAAACGTGACAAACTATTTTCAGAACGAAAATCACGTTCAAGAACCAGACTTTTTAAACAAGGACGTCTCTGTTTGACCTCCACAAGTCAGAACCCAATTACAAAGGAATGCCAATTACGTCAAGGCCTTCGGGCCTTTAAGGGCTACCTTTTGGTCGTTGTTTTGACATATTTTGTATGACAATCAAAGACAAGGACCTCGTGGCTTAATAATAACAGAAACACAGGTCAACCTTCAAGGTTAAGCTGAGGTTAGTCTGTGGATGGGTGACCAGCACTGCATGGCGAGTTTACTCCTTGCCTCGGAAACCACAATGGGCCCGGCTATCATTTGTAGATCTTTGACAGTCGTTACGAGTCCCATGAAGCCGAAAGTCTGACATCCAGTCTTACCAAGGGATATCTTATTACCCAGTTAAGAAGTTGTGAAGTTCAGATAGGCAGTAGCTTCATAATGAATCGAGACCAAAGATGGTTTTTTGAATAGATGACACAGAAGTCTAAATAGTTACAGCTGCAGTTTCATTGTCACTATCATCACTACATATTATAAAACAAAGTCCTCCACCGTGTCTGTCTGTCTGTCTGTTCGCGATAAACTCAAAAACGACTGCACCGATTTTCATGCAGTTTTCACCAACAGATAGAGTGGTTTTCGTGGAAGGTTTTAGTATATAATTTTGTTCGAAAGGGAGTTAAATAGGTGATGAAAGATTGTTGAAATATTTTTCGACATCCACGCGGATGTTTTTACCCATCCTCAAACATCCTCGGCTGACCGCTTCAAGTGCAGTCTAACCTTGCTGTCCTCAGCCAAAAGCTCCGTTTAATCCATATTATTATGTAGCAATACAAACTCTAAGATTGTATCAACACATCACATCATTAAATAATCCCATACAAAACTAGTTTCATTCATAATTTCTTCTTTTTAAGATCCGGTGTGGGAGCCAAACGACCTACTTCTGTCTCTGTCACACTCACACCTGTTCCTAATCGTCTTGTCTCGCTCTCTCATTGCGCGGGAGTTGAAGTGAGCTCCTAGAATCCGCCATGTTTTTTATTTCGGCATTTTTTTAGGGTTGCGTGTGAACTTGGTGAGGCTTTGTTTTGAAGTCGGGTGATACACCTTGGTGATTGAGGTTTTAAATGGTTTGCCGTGTTTTATCAGAGGGTTTTGAAGCTAGATTATTGAATGCACAGATTTCTATGAATTTTAGTGTTTGTTTGTCATTGAATGATTCAGACTTTAAAAGCTATGGTTTCTCAAAATTGTTATTTCCACTTTTAGCTTTGATTCATCAACTGCTTAGTACTCCCTTTTGGGACACGTTTACTTGATTTTTTACAGGGCAAACTGATACTCTATCAGCAAAACGATTGAAAAGTCAAGAATGGATAGGAATGATCATCATCTGCCTAGCCTTTTCCCAACTATATTGGGGTCGGCTTCCAGTCAAACCGGATGCAGCTGAATACCAGTATTTTACATGGAGCGACTGCCTATCTGACCCCCACAACCCAGTAAATACTAGGTAATACGATACCCTTTGGTAAGACTTGATGTCAGAATTTCAGGTCACTGACTACCTGTAACGACTACCAAAGATCTATTATATATGGCAGCCGGGACCAACAGCTTAACGTGCTTTCCGAGGCACGGAGGAAACTCGGTATGTCGGGCGGTCACCCATCCACAGACCGACCTAGGCAAGCACAGCTTTACCTAAAGATCGACCCGAGTGGCAGTTCTTATTGAGCCACGAGCTCCTCATGGATAGGAATGATATAAGACCGAAAATCAAGGCAATCCTGTCGAAAGTTTTGATAGTGATCGCCACGTTGACAGACCCTTTGGACTGGTCCTAACCGGGACCGTCTGAAAACATTGTGAAGAAACCAGCATGTAACGTCAAGTCAGAGACCCTTTTGTTTTGTTGCTATGTGAAATCATTGAATGACTCCACCCGCTCTGGGCAGAGCGGTAGGGAGTGTCAGACTTCTACTGAGTAAAAACCACCCATGTTCCTTCTTAGCCCTTTGTGCCGAGGCCGCGGTATCTCTTTCGAATAACCCGCAGTCCCAACGGGAAGTCAGACCCTTGGGTAGCATAAAAAGTCTGATACAAGCTTAAGCACTAACGAATGATCAAGTAAAAGAGCCTATACACAACCAATCCATATTAATTCCCTTAACAGAACCCACACCGCTTTGAATCTCGACTCCAATTTAATTTTCTTTTCATCGTACATTGTAGAACAAAAAGTACATGTTTATGAGACATCCGGTAGATCGGTCTCTAGAGGAAATGACGGCGTAATAGTAAGATGGGCTTGCCACAGCATAGATTGATACAGAAGGCCAATAGGCAGAGAAAAGTGACGATCGCTTTCACCGCTTGACTATGAACTAAACGCTTCAGCGCCACGTGATTTGGGACTGCAAACAATGAATGGCTTGCGTCATCACTCATCATCATTCTCCAGTCCTGCCCTTATCGCAATTTATTTAGGGGACGGCGCTGCATGTCTTCTTCTTCCATTCTTCTCTATTACTCGTGATCTCATCAGTCACCTCCTTTATAACCCAATCATCCTTTACATAGTCCATCCATTGTTTATTTGGCCTTCCTGTGCGCGTCACTTGCTTTACAATACCACAGTATAAATATGTACAGTAGTGTGACTCGGCCGTGTCCTTGAAATAAATGCCTACAGCCGCGCGGTACGTTAACATGCGTAAGGGCTGCCCGCCTCCGGTATTTTAATAACATGTGCCTACTTTGTGTTTCCATTTAGTTTTGTGATCGTAAATATACTTTTTAAAACAAATAAAATACTTTGTGAATTGAATAGAAAGTGTTCAATAAACATGCGTATTGTTTTTTGATTGATAGATTTAATTAAAAAACCATGTTTTTTTCCCGGACATATAAAGAAATACTTATCCATTAAAAAGACACATTATAAGCCTACCTACTAGTAAGTGAAATTATTTTATAGTCTTATCTTTCAAAGTTTCCAGGTAATTAAAAAAAAGTTATCTCTGGATACGTTATTAACGAATTCATAAAACCAAAAACAACACAAAAAATGTAAATTAAATGTACTTGTCTTATTTTTGTCTTAAAACATCGCGCATTTATTGTTAAAAAACAACACACCGTCCGCTCGTCACTACGGCACAGTCGCGACTGTCTGCATCCCAGGCGCATCCCTTAATCGAGGCGCGTAGGTATAGCTCGCGCTTCGTCCGTTTGTATGAAGTCGAACTACTGTATGATAATATTACCGTGACAATACATATCGCCTGGAGCCGTGGACGAGTCGTATAGTGTTTCGTATTCCTACAACATTTATAAAGGAATTGACTTAGATCTTTTCTGTTACTTATGCCAATCAAATTCATTTTTGACTTTTCCATGATCTCTTACACATAGAATAGCGTACGTACGGCGATTTCAAAACAATTGCAGGTTGTGAGTAAGCTAGCACTCGCTGTACACAAAATGTGTCTATGGCGTGCGTTTTTACTTGTTGTGTGGAGCTGTACTTCTGTATTCATCTACTCTGTGTCCTTACATAGTTACTATTACCAGTTTCTTGCTCTTTGAGGTCAGTAGAGGTTTAAGTATTAATGTTGTAGTAACCTTAATGGTTGGGTTGAATGAATTGATGATTTGAATTCTGATTTGAATGATTATTTCCGTTCGTTGATTTGTCAATTCGTTTTTATTGATTGACTGTTCAAGTGTTAGTATTAACATTAATTCTGAGGATTGCTTTACAAAAATAGGATATATTTTGTTTTGAATGGGTTATGGATATTTTGAATTGATGTTGATAGATGCAGAGGTAGAGGAAGGTCAAAGAAAAGAAGGATGGATTATGTTATGCGTTCGCCACACTATGCTCCTCGCGCTGCTCATCGCCATGCTCCTCGCGCTGCCGCTATTTGCTGCGATGTTCTACTCGCGCAATTAATCGCGACGCTCCTCACTTGTTATTTGCCTTTGGTGGACGATGAAACTGTGGCAGCGTGCGCGCTATGCATTTTTAGTATAGTTAATTATATCAATGTCACAAAATGAAATAATAATAATAATATTCCACAACTATCACACAACGCCATCTAGTCCCAAGCTAAGCAGAGCTTGTGTTATGGGTACTAGACAACTGATAAACATACTTATATATTTCTAAATACATACATATTATAGATAAATTACACCCAGACACAGAACAAATGATCGTGCTCATCACACAAACATTTGTCCTGGGTGGGAATCGAACCCACGACCTCCGGCATAGCAGTTAGGGTCACTAACCACTAAACCAACAGGCCAGTCATATATACATCGTCGTCATCGTCCTCGCCAACGGAGATGGTGGATCACATGTATTCATCGCGCGAACATCGCGGAGCGGTGGGCAGGCAGGACGAGGAGCACGACGTGCGGCATGACGATAGTAACGTTGCCACACTATGTCCCTGCCTCCTTTCCTCGCTACTTCCCATGCCACTCGTCGAGTGTGTGGCGGCCGCATTAGGAATGATTGGAAGAAAGTAAATGATAGTGTGACATCTAACATAGGACAATGACAATGGAACAAGAAAACATCTTATAATAATAAGCCTGCCTTTTTCTTCCATTTACTTCTGTCAGACGTCTTGGTATCATTATACTCCTTTCTCTTTCATATCATTACTTAGCTTACACAATCCACGCATCTTTTCTTTGTCCTTCATCTTTCCCTCCATCCATCAATACTATCTGTAGTGCTAAGCAGAACTCGGTCGGTTTTCCCGAGTTCATATAACCCCAATCTATTTAAGTCGCGAGTAAATAGGCTTCTTCTGGGTAAGCTCGTTCCATCGTCGACCTCATCTCTGCCCTTAGGGCAAGATTGAGGTCAAGAGTAGGCCCATATTAAATAAAAATAAAAAAATAAAACTTTTGCAGTCAATTCAAGTTAAAGGCATCACACTCCACAAATTATTTCAAACTATTGTATGCCTAACATGGTAGAGCAGTGCAAACACATAAAAAATAAACACAAAACAACCCTGTAAACCCTGTCTCACAATAAAGATCTTTGACTTTGACTCCAAAACCAAAACTTTACACTATTTCCAAATTCTTTAATTTAAAGCCTCACAACCTACCCAACATTAAAACCCCGCGTACCTTCACCCCACTTGTTCCTAAAGCGACCACCTGTCTTGTAAGTCGTACTAGTAGGTAGTAACGTGTGACTTCAAGCGTGTCCAGTAGTCATGTGTGACTCACGGTCTTGTAGGTCAAGAAGTGTCACTAAGCTTTTAGAGTTCATGGACAGACAGTTTATTTTCTGAACTGGTCATTTCCGCCTTTTATAGAGATTTTTCTAGGAAGAGCTTGTGGCTAGATAATAATAGTGGCGAGGATTAATCTTCAAGTTAAGCCGCGTTTCCCTAGGTTGGTCTGTGGATGGGTGTCCAGCCATTATATACCGAGTTTCATCCGTGCCTTGGAAAGCATAATTATTTGTTTTTCTAGGACTTCGTCGGGCTTCATTGTCTCGGCGCTTTTCTTGTGGTCGCCAACGTTGATTCTGACTTACAGGAGTTACAGTGGTTTGGGAATAGTCTGGCGGGCTTGTCCCATTACCAAATAGTTATAGTTTCAGTCTTTGACAAAAGTTAGAGTCAATGGCTGTGTAGTGTACTACGAATAACATTCTACACTAGAATACGAATAGATTTCTTGACAACAGCATACTGTTGTCAAGAAATCTAGTAACTGGACCACCCAAAATGTGGTAGAAGTATACGCAAATAATGAAACTCGTGAAAACAGTTAGAGATTGAAAATAATCACTTTTCTGCGAAACAAAGTCACACTCGGGTAGAAATTTAATTGTGATCTATTCCTGTCCTAGGAGGCGCAGAATTCATGATACATACAAGCATTTGTTTTTTTTTATTATTTAAAACATTACACCACATTGCGAATTTCTCCTGTATCGTAGTTACATAAATTCTCCTTGTTTATAACATTACCTTCCTAACACCCTACGTCAAAATAATATTAATTTTCCCTCGTTTCTACCTACCTTTTCGATCTTCGCCATTCATGGACAGCTGACCACCCCATGCATCTGCTTATCTTTATTCCCTTCTTTCTACCAATTACGTCATAAGCCTATCCACTGCGCCCTTCAATCAACCACCGATTTTATTAGCATGGCTCTGACGGTATCCCCCTGAACAGTGATGGCAAATCTTATCACATTTATTTACATTGAATCGGGTTGAACAGTTAAACATTAATTGTCTCATATTGTAGTCTGATGTACGTCCTCTGAATTCAAACATCAGCTTAACCTTTTACGACTATGTTTGGGTCGTATTAAAGTCCTATCGGATACCGCTGAATGCCACTATTTTATATGGAGCGACTGCCTATCTGATCGCCACCACACAATACATTATGAACTGGGTAATACTCCTTGGTAAACTGCTTTGACTGACTGTAGCTATAGACAGCCGGGGCCAACGATTTAAGGTGCTGTCCGAGGCACGGAGGACACTGATTTTATAATTAAAGTTCACTTATCTGCGGACCGGCCCAGCAAGTACTGCTTTACCTTGAAGCTCGATTCATCATCATCATCAATAGCCTATTAATATTCCCACTGCTGGGACACAGGCCTCCTCCATTTGAGAGGGAATGGGCTATAATCTACCACGCGGACCCAGTGCGGATTGGTAGAAGTCACAAGTCTTCGAATTTTTTGGTTCTTAGACATGCCGGTTTCCTCACGATGTTTTCCTTCACCGTTTTGAGAGCAGCGGTATTGAAATAAATTACACAAAGTAATGCGCCTGCCTGGGTTCGAACTCACGAGCTACTGTTCATAAATCGGGGCCGACACCACTGCTCTCCTCCTTTACGTCATATTAAAACAAACATCTATCCATCTTTCACAACACCACCCTTCGATCCACAACGATTTTATTCGCATCGTACTTACGTCGCGCCCTGAACCGTGACGTAGTGACTCAGTGCATGGGTCACTGGCTCTATGACTGCCGTGGGAGGCAGTTTTTATAGCCTTTTGTTTGTCAAGGGGAACCTCCGGGTTTTCGTAAGAATTTGGAGTAAGATTTTTAATGAGTATTGTGTAGTAGTTTTCGTGAATATCTTTTGTGATCGATAGTGTGTTTTAGTTAACTATGGAATGATTCTTTGTTGATCTCTTTTTCCTTTATCATGCGTGTCATCATCATCAGCCTATTGCAATCCACTGCTGGATATAGGCCTCTTTAATCTTACGCCACTCAACTCGATTTTCGGCAACTCTCATCCAGTTGTTACCAGCCACTCTGCGAAGATCATCGCTCCACCGAGCCTGCGGGCGTCCCACCTTACGCTTGCCGATTCGCGATCATGCGTGTGGTAAGAGCCTAATCTATTGTCAGAGCTATTATGCGGGCCATGGACCTCCGCCCTTAGCTTTACATGCCGTCGGGAAATACCTCTCAGGCATGCTAGTTTCCTCACGATGTTTTCCTTTACCGAATCAAGTGATATTATTATTACAATACGCACATGAATTCGAAAAATCTGACTGAACTCTCTGACGGTCACGCTACTTATTGCTTATTTCTTTGTTCATAATTTTAGAATTGTACGAGTAACAAAAACGTATGGAAAATTAAGACAAGCATCAGCGACGGCCCCAAATAATTTGGACGTATAATCATCATCATCAGCCTATAATGTTCCCACTACAGGGACTCAGACCTCTAGGAGAGGGATGGGCTTTAATCCACCACGCGTGCATAGTGCGGGTTGGTAGATGTCAGATAGATGGATGGATGGATAATACTCAGGGATAATGTAGCTTCTCACTTAACATCACGATTAGCCAATCTTCTCCACTGCTGGGACACAGGATTGCTTTCAATGAGTCTTAATTCTAGGGCATGAGGGTTTCATAACGATTTAATTAATGTTGACAGTCTTTCTAAATCAAACCTTTTTTCAAAGTCTTCGTCATCAATACGCTGATTCATAACCGTTTTACAAAGATTCTCAGAAGCATACAATCTAGGAACTATTTCCCATGAACAAACCAGTTCTTCATACACATATTAATACACATTTACATACATACTATTTGCATCTCCATGTTTGTTGCTATTTTTTCTCAAATTCGCACCTAAGAAACTGGTCAACCGTGAGGTTTCTTTATAGATGATCAGTTTTAGTACTACAGTACTTTTTTATTGGTATATAAATAGTTTATTTGTATAGTGAATGTGGTCTCCCACGGGTTTATGATGGTTATTGATTGCAATAGGATGTTTATGGTTTCTATAAATGGTTTCAATGTTTACTTTGCTGATAATTGATTGATTGAGAGTGGTGTGTAAAAATAATTATGTGTTTTAAATCATGCTTATTGTTTCCGTTTCACATCTCATTGAAGTCAACAACCAAGACAAGTAAAACCCTGCTACAATTATCTATACCTACAAATAAATAAAATTGTAGTGTCTGTTAATCATATCAAAATGACAGCTTTTTACTGAATGCATATGAAAATTTATATACGACACTCATAATACATTTTTTTTTCGTCAGTCTGACTGTCTGTTTGTTCCGACGGTTGACTCTGAAATGATCTCCAAAATGACTGAACTAATTTTGAAGGCACTTTTATTAGCTATATCTGTATCATCACTATCACTATCATCACTATCATCACTATCACTATCATCACTATCATCACTATCACTATCATCACTATCACTATCATCACTATCACTATCATCACTATCACTATCATCACTATCACTATCATCACTATCACTATCATCACTATCACTATCGCTATCACTATCATCACTACATAGTATATAACAAAGTCGCTTCCCGCTCTCTGTCCCAATCATGGAGCAAAATGTGCTCCATGGTCCCAATGTAGGTATGCTTAGATCTTTAAACTACACAACGGATTTTGATGCGGGTTTTTTAATAGGTAGAGTGTGATTCAAGAGGAAGGTTTTAGACTTTAGTATATTTTTTGCTCCCGAGCGAAGCCGGGGCGGGTCACTAGTCTGTGATATAAACCAATCATGATAAGATTATACTATTACACACATAAGTGAAAACGAGTAATAAACTAGGTATAACATAGGTTGAACCTACAGAAAATACCAATTAAGCAACTATGCAATTTACCATAATTATAATAAAAGCAACTGCCCATTGCAAAGGTCACTACAACGGGTTGCAATTTGCATGCTTACAAATGACTTTACCGCCTTTTAACATACTCGTAATATGAATATTGATAAAGAAAATGTTTTAAATTTTGTAAAGTGCAAAATATTAGATGATTTTTGGTTTAACTTTAGATGAGGATCATAGTTAGATGCAGTGCTCATATTTTTTCTGGATCTTTAAAGATATTATCAAATGCTTCCTTAACAATGAAGATTTTTTTTTGTTGTATGATGTGACCTAATACGGGTACATCATAAGAAATACAATCTAGCTTAATACTAGCTAATGAGCACCAATGATGATGATGATAGGAATAACTATATAAGCTTAAGCTCACCCCCTACTATATGGCATACTAATTCTAACGAGCGAAATGTGAATGTACAATATTTAATTAGGTACCTACTTACCTACACAAAGATTAGATGGAGACCTAACCTTTCAGTGCTTTCATATAGGTTTGATAATAATGATGATGTATTTAAAAAATAGTTTAGGTAGGTACCTACTGCCGTCTGGGTTCCACTGCAGGTCAAATTTAATGCTCTAAATCCACTTATCTCTTTCCAGTGCTGTTTAATAATCAGTAAATCTTGTTTTTTTATTTTCTCCAGAAACTTAACATTAAACTCCATATTTTTTTCATAATGCCTTCATAAATCTCAATAATGTCGAAAGTTTTTTCATAAAACTTGCATTATGATTAAATACTGCCTACCCTTTAAGTTTAAACAGTCGTTAGTATCTTTAAACTTAATATTTGAGAATATTTATGTATTTATCTGCCTCATTGGTCTAGTGGTTGTAAGCGCAACTGTTAAACAGGCGGTCCCTGGGTTTGAAATTTGAATCCCAGGTCGGGCAAAATACTCATTCAGTTTTTTCATTAGGAATTTCTTAGTAGCAGTCGCGGAGTCTGGATTTGTGCCTTGTTGACGGCAATAGGCTCGCCCGCTATTTCATGTGACTTATACGTAACTGCTACCACTATTCTCTAAAACGGTGAAGAAAAACATCGTGAGGAAACCGGTATGTCGTAAAACCAAAAATTCGAAGACATGTGATATTCTCCATTACGCACTGGGCCCGCGTGGTGGATTATAGCCCATCCCTCTCCTAGAGAGGAAGCCTGAGTCCCTGCAGTGGGAACATTATAGGCTGATGATGATGAACTAATCAAAGATCGCACTAAAGCCACATTCTCTGGTTAAGGAAGCGTTTTATAACTACTCATTAGGAGATTATTTCCCGTTTCCATGCTGCTATGGCAGGAATGCTGGTACACCGGATATGTAATTGTATGGTTGCTATTGGCTACGGTGCATTCATTGCAGAAACAAGTGTTTAGATAACGCTTTATTCTGGTCGTAGCTTTTGCATTTTTACGAAGCGGTAAAAAGTACCTGTCGTATTACCACGGCATAGGAGAGATGGTTTGGCTATGTGGGGATTGCACTCATTAAAAAAAACCGCCGTGAGCCTTCTATCTTCTTGGCAGATGGACTACGAGAACTGCTAGGCATGGCATTCACGACCTACACTGCAGCCCGACTCCGGACTTCAAACTCCTTTGGCAATGTCTGGGCTACCACTCATGAGGGACGACGATAGACTCCTGCTTGCACCTCCTAGGGTAGCATCAGGTCGCCATGGCACCTCCTCCACTATTTAGAAGACTAGCCATCGGCATCGACTGGCGATATTATTAATGTTGAATTTGTTTTTGTTAACTTTAAAGGTATTTTTGCCAAATAAACACAATTTTCTTTCTTTCTTTCTTTCTTATTATACTACACATATCAGACACAGGTGAACTCTCTCTTTCCTCACTCTCAAAATTCCTGATGAAAAACCCAAAACAATTTGCCCGACCCGAGAACCAAATTCAACACCTCAAGCTCAGCAGTCACGATTACGACCACTAGACGAACGAAGCAGTTCAAAACACAACAACAGACAGACACTTTCTTCCATATTATATATATTCCACCCACACTTCCTTCACACCAATATTGGTTCCCCCTCAGTACGAATTTCAAACCACAATCGAAACTTAAAAGAAAAAAAACATACTTACCAACTCATCTTTTCTACATCCTTTTGCTACGAAAAATCTGATACTTTCACTAAATTCCACATCCATTACTGGTTACATTAAAGACCATTTTTGTAAAACAGTAGCGAAGAAGCAATGTATTGTAATTTAATTTTAAACTCGATAGAATACAGACATTATGTGTCGAAACATACCCAAAGGGAACAGGTGGCGTGGTACACTGGCGGCCAAATAAATTGTTCGGTGAAATGTATTTTAGAAATTATAAATAAAAGAGATTATGTTATAATATAGCGTGGGTGGCTATTTTCTTTGTGTATTAGGACATTGTGAGTGGGCTGTCAAAAATGAAGGCTGAAATTTACAAAAGTAAAATATTTTACTGGATTTATCCCCTAAGGTTAACTTTATTTTTTCCTCGCGCTACATCATGTTATTTCTATTTTTATCTTCTGTATTGAAAAAAATATAACACAGCAATTTAATATTTTAAACCATTTTTTCTTTCCATTGTTCCCACATTCAGTTTTCACAGTCCACACCCACTTCGATAGCAAAAAATTCTTTAAACCCTCGGACAAAAAGCTAAAAAAGGCCCCTTTCTACACGAGGTTTTTGTCACCAACAATTAAAAAGCCATTTGTTTGTCGTAGCGTGAATTTGATTAATTGCCAAAAAGGTTAGCGGGTATACTCACCAAATTAATATGTTCATTAATTTATAATATGGACTACAAACAGCTCCTGATTTACATTTAAATGGAATTCGATTAAATATGTGATTAAAAAGGGGTTTTCTTTTCGCTGGAATTTTGTTATTTTGTAATGACATAATAATATTTAATTAAGTGTTGGTAAATATTTGTACAACGTCTGCAATAGCTCATTTAATTTAACGTGCGGCGAATAAAATTTAACAGGATTTTAATATAACACTATTTTTTAGGGTTCCGTAGCCGAATGCCAAATAACGGAACCCTTATAGATTCGTCATGTCTGTCAGTCTGTCCGTATGTCACAGCTACTTTATTTTAAACTAGCTTTTGCCAGCGACTTCGCCCGCGAGAAAATGACGGTTTTCCATACAAACTTTCATCCCCTATTTAACTCTCTTAGGGGTTGAATTTCGGAAAATCCTTCGTTATTATTCCTTGTCTACATAAAGGGAACCTCTTTGCAAAATTTCAGCTTTCTGGGTACAAGGGTTTGGGCTGGGCGTTTATGAGTCAGTCAGGACTTCTCCTTTTATTTATATAGATAGATAGATAGACTATTAAGACTGCACAGTTGAAAATTTTAATTTTTAATTTTAATTTTTTTTAATTTTAGTTAATTCATTTTTTTGCCACCGACTTCAGAAACTGATTTATTTTTGACTTTTTTGTGTTTTTTTTTTGAAGTCGGTTTATTTTTTGTTAAAAAGTTTTTATTTTTCACTTTTTAGTGGTTCACATGTTCATGGGTCATAATGTGGACAATGTAGTATTTTTTTCGAGTTTTGATGATTTTTCAAAAACCGTTTGTCCGATTTCGATAAAAATGGATTTGAATGGAATGATTATGGGACCATTTGGGAAGTATACCCTTTCTAACAAAAAAATAATTTTTCAAATCGGTTAGCAAGTGACGGAGTTATGCCCGAACAAACATAAAAAAAAACAAACATCCGAATTGAGAACCTCCTTCTTTTTTTAGAAGTCGGTTAAAAAAAAAAGTTAACATTTAAAAAAATAATAAGAAAACGAAATCTTAATCTTCCTGCTTTCTATCTTTCCCACTTGCATCTTCCCCTGTCCGCCAGTGTACATGAGTCACGTCTCACCATTGTCGGCACCTGCGCGCCGGCTGCTCCCTTAACTAAACCGTTGACTTGACGTTACGGCCGCGTTGTTTATAAACTGTTATTTATTCTTTATTTATAGTTTCTCTAGCTTGATCTGCTGTTGCTTTTATGTTGGTCTGATGTGTACGGGAGGAGGTCTTGGCTAAATAAACAACCGCTCGGATCAATCTTCAGGTAAACCCTACTGTTCGACTTACAAATAGTAAGTCGTAGGTTCGAACCCAGACAGGCGCATTACTTTGTGTAGGCCGCTGTTCTCAAAACTATATTGAAGACGGCTTTCAGTCTAACTGGATGCAGCTGAATACAAATATTTTCCACGGAGCGACTGCCTATCTGACCTTTCATCATCATCATCATCATTTCAGCCGAAAGACTTCCACTGCTGGACATAGGCCTCCCCTAAGTGTCGCCACATTGACCGGTCCCGTGCGTCTCGCATCCAGCGGATCCCCGCAACCTTCACCAGGTCATCGGTCCACCTAGTGGGAGGCCTTCCAACGCAACGTCTTCCGGTTCGCGGTCGCCACTCCAGAACCTTCCGGCCCCATCGGCCATCCGTCCTGCGAGCAATGTGCCCTGCCCACTGCCGCTTAAGCTTGGCAATTCTTCGGGCTATGTCGGCAACCTTGGTTCTCATGCGGATGTCCTCATTTCTGATTCGATCAAGGAAACTCCGAGCATAGCCCTCTCCATTGCTCTTTGGGTGACCTTAAGCCTTCTGATGAGGCCCATTGTTAGCGACCACGTTTCGGTAACAACACATACACACACACAACATTAAACATGTTTTCAACATTTAGTTCAGAATAAAAAGTTCTATCTACTGATATAACTTTCATATAAATTCATGATAATTACATTAGGTACACGTTTGAAATTGTGATTTAAAGTCATGTTTGTTAAAAAAAAATATCGAGCCGATCATTCTAAATCGCGTTTCTACCTTTACGATTTACTTGAGAGTATGTTCAATTTTTATGTAATGATTTTATTTATTAAAAAACTCATATTTAGTGCGATTTTCATGGGTTCAAAAATCTTAAAAAGTACTGCAACCCCGCCTTAAGCCACGAGCTCCTCTTAATCTGCTAATCATGTAACACTTACCTTATGTGTGAGATTCTTCAGAAAGGACAGGTGCGTAGTACTCGCAACCGCAAGTGCGTGTATGACCAGATGTATGTATGAACGTGGACGAGGCAAAAGGAATATGTGAGGATCGTTAGTAGGGCACGTTCTATGGTTCTACCTACTCCCATGACAAAAATACGTGAGTATTACCACTTACAGCTAAATATAAACGTAGTCATATCGTCCGCTATGACCGATTTTCATTCCGCAATAAAACTATATGTTGCAATGCATCAATAAATACTAATATGCCGCTACATGAAGCGGGAAATGGGATTTATATGATACTCGAGTCAGGTACGTTTTATTTGATGTAGTTTGCATTCTTTTGAGATGATGTAGCGACTTGAGAGACTGCCTTGTAACAGGAATATGATCTAGGGATCCTAGTATTTAGATTCAAGCGATGATATGTTTTTTTTCAGTCAAATAGGCTAACAAGGAAAAAATGGGGGCATAATGATGGGCATGCGTTTGACTGCAACCCGCCTAATAGGGAACAAGCTGGTCTAGAAAAAGCTGATGCGATTAAAGAAAGAAAGAAAGAAAAAGTATTTATTGGTTTCACACCAGGACAAACCAAATTGACAAAAAATTAAAAGCTAACAAGGTAAACATAATTACGAGAAACACTTAAAATTAGGACATAATAATTTGAAAAAGTCCCGTGCGAAGCCAAAGGGCCACTATCTCAGCATGGTGCTCTAACATTTATGACAAATGTCACAGCGCTCCGGTTTACAGTTACTCCGTCCGGTCAAATTAAATTTAAATCAAATTAAATTGCATACCAAGAAGCTGAAAATTAACATGAATGTTAGGGAAACCGTTATAATGATTAATTATATTGAAGCACATCTTCTTCTTCTTTATTTCTGATTACTTTCGTCGCAGGATCCAAGACAGTTAAATCGTTTCTCTGGGACTTCGTCGGGCTTCATTGTCTCGGCGCTTTTCTTGTGGTCGCCACTGTTGATTCTGGCTTACAGGAGAAACAGTGGTTTGGGAATAGTAATCAGGCTTGTCCAATTTAAAAAAAAATCTAGGCAGCTCTGGCGATTGCTTCATTCAAGTCCTGGAGTCCAGTTAGTTCTGCATGATGGTCAAGAGAAGAGGTGTGGGATATCCTGTGTTTGGGCTCCACTCTCGCATTCTATACTAGATGGGTCGATTGTTAACGTGCTGAATTCTTGGTAACTAACTAGTCGATTATATCAACCCTTTAAAAAGAAAAGAGAGTATATAAGAATGGCAGTACCTATATATTTTGAGAATTTATGTATCCTTTTTTTGTGGGGTGGAAAATGATCAAATGATTCCTCCCGCTCTGGATAGAGCGCTAGGGAGTGTCAGACTTCTACAGACTGACTAAAAACCACCCATGTTCCTTCTTAGCCTTTTGTGTCGAGGCCGCGATATCTCTTTCGAACAACCCGTAGGCCCGACGGAGATTTTCGTCACTCAGTAAAAAGAAAAGGGAGTATATAAGAATGGAATTATTTATATAGGTACTCGTATTGAGTATATGTATCCTTGAGAGGGTATTCCGTTCTATGATCTTTCAATCTCACAAATAAACATTCCACTCAGAAGCTCATTTCGCCGAATATTGTCTTAACCCCCTCATCTTGGTATGGTCATTAATCTGTGCCCTGTAACCCGTGGGTTATTAAAACAAGCAGATCGTGGGACCGTCCCACACTGGGCCGTGGACTGTGACGGCAGGCGTAGGGTTACTGAGATAGCCGGCCGATTGTGTACAGGTTGGGTCGAAAGTGACCCTTCTATTTTGAAGGTGGTATTATAAGTAATGTTTCTTTTTAGTTAGTTCTGATTTCTAATGAATTACTGAACGATAGTATTGGAGGCTCAAAGAGACGGCCGACTCTCTCTTATTACGTTCTATTATTGGGACCTATAAGTTTATTATTCTATACAATAGCGTTTCATTGTTTTTTCTTTATAATCTATTTATCTGTTAGCATTGTTCGTTGCTCACTTTTTTACCCGACTACGGCAAAGCCAAAAGGAAGGGTAATGATTTTGGCAGTCTATGTATGTATGTATGTATGTATGTATGTATGTTCCACCGTAGCGCCTAAACTACCAAACGGATTTTAATAAATGAGGTGTCTATAGATTCGTAAGAATAGCCCGGGTGTCATAGGCTATATAAATTTTATCAAATATTATTATGACGGAAGTTAAATGTCAGATTATAACATCGAAAAAAATTAAATTGAGATAATCATAACATGTTTGGTATCAAATGAAAGGTCTTGACGAGCACATTACAAATATGTATATTATACGATAGTTTTAGTCCGCCGTTTGTAGTCGGGTTTTAGTTTTTAGACTTGTTATTGAATACGGACAAGGAATTTTCCATTTGCTGGAAAATAACTTGTATTATTGTTAAAAGCTGTACTTTGAAAAATATATTGAATTGCATCGTACCAGTTTTATTATTAAAAAAAAACTGTGTATTATTTATGCTGAATTGCTCTAGCATCATTGAGCAATTAATCAATCGCTATCGAAATGTATTAAAGTAAAGGCTAGTAGGTATGTGTTTAAGAGTATAAGACCGACTTTCCAGGACACAGAAAAGCCCTGAGTGATTTGCGTGTAAGTAGGTATGTCAAAAATATTGTGAAACTAGAATAACTGTCGTGGAAATAAAAATTACCTGCCTGCGTCGGTTTTTCCGAGTTCATAAAATATAACCCTAATCTATTTAAGTCGCGAGTAAGCAGGCTTCTTCTGGGTAAGCTCGTTCCATCGTCGACATCATCTCTGCCCTTAGGGCAAGATTGAAGTCAAGAGCAAGCCCATTTATAATAAAAAAAAATCTTTAAATAATTCGAAAATGAGAGACTTTAATAGTGTTTTTTTTTCGAGTCAGTTCTTTATTTATGCAAAAAGTTTGAATTTTACCCAATAAATTATTTCTTTCTCCTTAAAATTGGTTAATTATAATAAGTACTCACTTTAATAGTGAAAAAAGTAATTCAACCCAACACATAAAAAAAAAACTGTTTAACAAATGAACGCACCCTGTACAGTAACCTCAAGACACCGTGGGCTAGTCATCCGCGCATCACATTCACACGCAGTAATTGTCCGATTGTTAACAACTAGACCGATATGATGTAATTATAAATACCCGTAGTTAGTGTGTGTAGAGGGTCCCGACGAAAATGAAATTAGAACTTTGAATTAGCAATCAGCGTTGTGGTTAGTCGTTTTAAAAATCGTAAAATATAGTACAGGACCTATTTCAAGACTGTAACCTTTTTTTTTTTTTTTTTTGGTTGGTGGAAAATCATCGAAAAACCCCCCCCCCCCTGCTCTTGGGCAGGGCGAAGGGGAGTGTCAGACTTCTACTGACTAAAAACCAAACCCATGTTCCTTCTTCGCTCTTGTGTCGGAGCCGCGTTAACCTTTCGACGATCCACAGCCCCGACGGGAAGACTGCTACCCTTATCATCATTGTCTTGCCCTTATCCCAATTCATTTGAAGTCAACGCAGCATTTCCTCTTTCATACCTCTCTGTTTTTCGTCATCTCATGAGACACTTCCTTTCTTACCATATCATTCTTAACACAGTCCATCCCTTGTTTCTTTGGTCTTCCTCAACTCTTATACCTACCCATCTACATTTATATGCAAACCCTTCCTCACGACATTTTTCTCATTCTTCCGCATCACATGCCCATCATACCACGACAGTCGATTTCCACACGACTTTTTAGTCACCGGCGCCACTTTCAGACTTCCTCTTAAGTACTCATTTCTTATTTTATCCATTCGCGTAACACCACATATCTGCTACCCTTATCACATAATTATAACATAACATCACGCCTATATATAATAGGGGATCGGACAAAAAAAAACTAATTAGTCCGTCAGATAGATTTCCAAAGATTATTGGACACGTCTTTTTTTCTTTTTTCACGTAAACTTAAAATGAAGACGATACAGTGCTTCGAAAACTCGTGTGACGTCATATGATAGTATATTTTGTACCTACAAGTGACGTTTCAAGCCCCACTCCAAGATCTTTGACGAGTTTTATCTTCGTCATTTTTTATTGATTTGATAAAACAAAAAACACGTATTCAATATTTTTTGATAATCTAACTTACGGACTAAACAGAATCATATTATTTTGACCCAGTCCGATCCCCTATTCCCGAAGGGTTCGGTCAGGCAGAGGTGTATCTAATAGTATCTACACCCACATTTCGCCAGGTATGTTTCAGTCCAATGTAAAATGGTGGCGAGTATAATAATAGCCATCATCCCGAACTAAACCAGGCTCCGTAGCTGCTACTGAGAAATTTCTGGTGGAAAAACCCAATACCACTTTGACCGACCCGGGAATAGAACCTTGGCCTCATGCTCTGTAGTTGCGCTTGCGACCACTAGGCCAACGAGGCAGGTACATCACTACTAATACATTATTAAAAAAAAAACAAAAGGTTTATCTCTAACCTCCAATATTGGAAGATCCAAAGACAAACCTAGGCTCCTTTTATCTGTTCTGTGCCTAGGCTAGTGCGGCCTGCGGGCCTGTGGACGGTGAGTAACGGGCTAGCTCGCCGTCCGGCCGTCGTCATGACGGCAACAGACCGTGTCGGCGGCGCGTTCGTGTTCCACGCGCGCCTCAAAAAGATGTCAGCAAGGAGGGGCCCGCTAGGCCCGACGCCCGTCGGGGCCGCGGATTTTAGTACTAGATGACGTGGCCTCGGCACAAGGGCAAAGAAGGAACATGGGTTCGGTTTTTAGTCAGTAGAAGTCACTCCCCTTCGCTCTGCCCAAGAGCGGGAGGGGGGGGTTATTTGATGATTTTCCACCCACCAAAAAAAAAGGCTTGTGCGGCCTATCCTGAAGATCGCCCGAGTCATCATCATCTGCCTAGCCTTTTCCCAACTATGTTGAGGTCGGCTTCCAGTCTAACCGGATGCAACTGAATACCAGTATATTACATGTAGTGACTGCCTATCTGACCTCCACAACCCAGTTAATACTGGGTAATACGATACCCAAAGATCAACCCGTGAAACTGCTATTATTTAGTCACGAGTTCGCTACAATTCGAACTAGCTAGTATCTTATTTATACATAATACCAAACTACCTCACACAGAACAATTAAGTCCAACAAGAAAACAACATTACCAACGAACTAATTCCCCAAATAACCTACGCAGTGTTACCTGCCGAAAAAAACGCGAAGACCACTTGCCTTAATTAATAAATTTATGTCTGGCAACACTGAGAAACTGCCATTAAGGGCTCCATTAATTAATGGTTACCATTTAGGGGATTTCCTTAGGGGTCGTAGGGGGTAAATGGGGCATAAAAATTGGGTATTTTCTTGTTAATTTAAGTGTTGATTTTTCTTAGATGATGTTCGGGCTAAATTATGTGGATGTGTGCCCTGTTTGGGAACGGATTTTTCGCTTTTATTAATGGTTACTTGTCTACCTTTGGGAGTGAAGTTTGAATGTTCTTTTTTCTTTTGTTTTTTGTTTTTGGGGGTTATTGTTTAATGGATTTTGCTTTATATACATATATTGCAAAATATCTAGGTTTGGTATGCAGCCTCAAGTTTAGCAGCTAGACATGACTACTAACATAAAATAATTTCACGCCTGTAATTCCCGACGGGCTGGCCAGAAATGTACCTAATGTGTAGTACAGCAACATGTATAAGTGCCATGTATAAGGGAGCCCATTGCCATCAAACAGGTACAAATACAGACTCCGCGACTACTACCGAAATTACTCATGGAAAAACCCTAGAACATTTTGCCCGACCCATTAATCGAACCCAGGTCCTTATGCTCAGCAGTTACTACACCTAAAAGACAGCCACTAATACTACACAACTAAAAACAATAGTAATAGGGGCGAGCCTATTGCCATCATCATCGCAAATCTAGACTCTGTGGCTGCTATTATACTATGTCTGGGAATCGAACTCAAGACATCACTACTACTACACAACTAAAAACCAAAAATCTTTTCGCTCTAACATTAAAATAAATATCACAGCTCGTAATATGTAACTCATTTGTAAGTAATATACTCTACACTCTCACTCTCTACTCTATCACGCCTGTAAATTAACCCTCAAGGGGTTTAGTAGAGGTGTACCTAATAGTACACCCACCCACATTTGGACAGTTATGTTTAAGTCCCATGGAATAGGGGGCGAGCCTATTGCCATCAACCGAGCACAAATTCAGACTCTGTGGCTGCTACTGAAAAATTACTCATGGAAAAATCCAATAAAACTATGTCTTTTTTTTCTGGGGTGGGAAATCATCAAATGACTCCTTTCGCTCTAGGCAGAGTCAAAGTGTCAGACTTCTACTGACTAAAAACTACCCATATTCCTTCTTAGCCCTTTGTGTCGAGGCCGCGATATCTCTTTCAAACAACAAGCAGCAATAATAATAGTCCTCCTGACCGTTTTTCGGCAACGGCGGCCAATCTCAGCGGAGATTAGCCATCTGCGCGGGAGATACTAAAGTGCACAAGTGTGTGCGCAGGCACAGGTGCACTCTCTGTTCCCTTTTCTCTCATAGTCCTCAGGGACGGCAATCCGACACGATCGGAGAGAGATCAGGCGCAGGACCAACGGCTTAACGTGCTTTCCGAGGCACGGGGGTACTATACCGCCAACTTCCAAACTCCGGGCTACTACTGGGAAATTTCTAATGAAAAACCCAATAGCAATTTTTGTCCGACCCGGGAATCGAACCCAGGACCTCACGCTCAGCAGTCGCGCTTGCGACCACTAGACCAACGAGGCAGCAATAATACTATGTCTGGGAATCGAACTCAAGACATCACTACTGCTACACAACTAATAAAAACCAAAAATCTTTTCCGTCCAACATAACAATAAAGACACAAGCAATAAATATCCCAGCTCATAATATGTAACTCATTTGTTAGCAATATATAAACGGGTTTAAACTAAATGTACATGGCAAATGATTTATTATTACAATATGCTGCTGAAATATTGTGTTACAACCTACTTTTAGGAGGCTGTGTTTAAGATGATTTTAGTCAAAAAGCAGACGATGTCTTGGTTAGGTTAATATTTGGTCCCTTCGAGGCCGCGGGTTATTCGAAAAAAATACCGTGGCCTTGACACAAAGGGCTAAGAAGGAAAATGGGTGGTTAGTCAGTAGAAGTCTGACACTCCCTTTCGCTCTGCCCAGAGCGGTTAGAGGGACTATTATGATCTTTTAAAGTTTTTTGACTGCCTCGTTAGCGGTCGCAAGCGCAACTGCTGTGCATGAGGTACAGGTTCGATTCCCAGACCGGGCATAGTGTTATTGAATCACTGGCATTTTGTTATGTCATTATATCAATTATCTATGAGAAAGCTAAATTGTCGTTTTTTTTTTCGTATTTTAGTACTAGCTGATGCCCGCGGCTTCGTCCGCGTGAATGTCGGTTAAAGTAATCTCTTCATCTCCCCTTCAACCCCTTTACAAACCCTTTTTTCGCACTAAAAAGTAGCCAATGTCCTTTCTCAGGCCCTAGACTATCTGTGTACCATATTTCATTTCATTCGGTTTAGTAGTTTTGGCGTGAAAGCGAGACAGACAGACAGAGTTCCTTTCGCATTTATAATATTAAGTAAGGAAGTAAGGATTGTCGCTTTAATCAGAGACCTCCACAGGTAGACATAGAACTGCCAAATCTCCTCGCAATTTTTATATTTATCAGGTTTCAAATCACTTCCGGGCCATCAAATCGTCTTCCCTCTGACTGGTTACCAGGAAACCGCTAAACGCTGCTCACCCCCCGAAGAGTAAAAGGGGTGTTAAAATATAACTATAAATTATACGTTTCGTTCACAATAAGTCTCATTTGCAGAACGTATTCAGGCTTTATAGGGGAATGATTTATGAACAGTATGCCGCTTTTAGTATGCTCAGCTGTTTTTTATTTCTGGTTCAGAGGGTTATTTTTAGGGGTAAGTAATTATGTTATGGATTGGGAATGATTATTTTAAGATTGACTTATGAATGTGTGATGACATCGACTGTCTGGTTAGTATCTATACAGTTTTTATGCCCCCTGGACCTCTGATTTGGCTTTATCAGGTTAAAATGAAATCAGAATCAAAACCTGTAAGGTACTAAGCCGTATTCTGGACCTAGTATCTTTATCTAAGTTCCTCGAGGACCTAAACAAGTGGAAATCGTTTTCAGCAAGATTTTTATTGACGCTTTTCTTACTCATGGCGTTGTTCTGGGCCCTAGGGTATGATATCTAGGTGAGGCAAATTGTTATTGTATTTAGGTGTTTGATCAGGAATTTCTCAGAAGCAGCCACAGAGTTTGTATGCCCGGTTGCTGGCAATAGCTTCGCTCCTAATTCATGGGTCTGAAACTTAAGTAGTGAAATGTAGGTGTACTATTTGGTATTCCCCTGTCTAAAGCTTTGGGGGTTACAGGCGTGAGGCACAATTGTATTGAAACTGGTTGTTCTAACCTAACAGACAGATGTGTTACTGGGGAGTTTGTTCCGCCACTTCTTCTTTCCAGCTAAAACACTAGGAAGTGTCGAAGGGTGGACGTTTTAGGGGGCTGTCTCTTGTAAATAAATTTTGACGTTCGAAAAGTGCTGATTATCAGCCTAGTTTGAATAAATGACTTTTGATTTTGATGTTATGTGATGTTTATGTGAGGATATCTATACCCATTCACCACTTGCACGTATGAATATTTTTTTTGGTTGCTTTGTATCACAAGCATAATATTGATAAACATAAAGTTGTGGCTTATTTTAATTGTTGTACCTACATTTTGTAGTGTAATAAAATGCGCAACCACAATGTATGTTCATAATTGATTTTGGTTAACGTCGATAATTTATTTTTAAGTGAATTTGTTTGTGTTTCGTGTTGCGGTTTTCTGTTTCGGAAAGACTTGCAGTTTGATAGTCCACAGGTGTCCAAGTATGAATTTCATCATCAGTCTGTAATGTTTTGTCCGATCCGCGATTGAACCCAGAACCTCGGGCTCAGCAGTGGCACTAGCGATCACTAGACCAACATACCTAGTTTTTCAAAATATGAATTCACATTTCTGTTATTTTTTATTTTTTTTTATCACGGCTTGCTCTTGACCTCAATCTTGCCCTAAGGGCAGAGATGATGTCGACGATGGAACGAGCTTACCTAGAAGAAGCCTGTTTACTCGCAACTTAAATAAATTATGAACTCGGAAAAACGACGCAGGCTGATTACCCAAATTACCATTTGCTAACTCATCCATCTTCCGTTCGGGAGCAACGGTGCCTTGTTCACTACAAGTCTTCGGACTATGTGGTTTACCTAAATTCTACTCGGGATCTCTTCTTTTCGGCTCACATTGTGCAGGAAAACTCATAGCATAGCTCATGGCCATCTGGGGGCAGCTTCATCTAGGTACTAGCCTTTTTCGCCCTTGGTAAGGCTGGTTGCCAGACTTTTGGGCCACTGACTAAGCCAGTACCAATGGCTTAGCGTGATTTACGAGACACGGAGGGAACTCGGTTTATAATGAATGTTCGCCCATCTACGAGCCAACCTTGGTAAGCGCTGCTTAAGCTTGAAGATCAATCCAGGCATTACTTTTCGAAAAAAAAATCCAGTGTTGAAAAATCTTTGACAAAACGTGACGCCACGCCCACCGTCGTCCTCTTACACTTATAATAATATGTTTCACATATAAAACATTGTCTTCAAAACACAATAAAATATGACTACTAAGTATAATATTATCTACTTTCGTTCGCTCCACAAAATTTTTCTATTCCCTCTTTATTTATCCTCAAATAATTAGCCAGTTATAACCGGATTATGACCGGTCGTAACTGGTTAGATCCGGTTACGTCCGCCCCGAACCGGTGAAGAAAGGTACGGAATTAAATGTTAATTACTTTGTTCCTTAAAATTATATCATTGTAGATTATGGGAGAGATTATCACGAACATTATACGACTTATTATGGGGTATTGGAACAAATGGAAGGTTGAGAGGGTCGATTTTTAAGGGGAAAGCAACGTTTGCCACGGTCGGTCCGTAGATGGGTTGTCAAAACTGAAAATAAATATGATTGATATAATAACTGCAGCACGGGTGGTTTGAAGGTTAAGCAACTTTTGCTGTGGTTGGTATTAAGATTGGTGGATCCCTCCACGCTTTGGAAGATATGTTAAGCCCAGTGGCGTGCAGTGGTCCCGTACAGTGGGTAGGCTACGAAATATTGACAGCAAAAAAAAAACACATTTATAAAATTTTATAATAAGCCTGTAAAATATAAATACAATTCAAAAACTCACCACAACTCAAGTCAAGGTTCAACTCATGATTTTCTAACGATGCAAACAGAAGTAAGATTCGGCCACCTCAAATATCTCATCAATAATTTATTTGTGTGTATTCAGCCACACAGCCAGGTAAATGTTGTTTAATTATGAGGATTAAAATGACGAGTACGCGATGAATTACTATATTTTTGGATTAATTCTCGTAATTCAGGTACACATCTACCTTTAGATACCTGATACAACTTGCATCTTATCACTATACGATAATTGAGAAAACTTATTACCTTTAACATCTCTCAAACACACATTACCAGCACAAACTTCACAAGTAAAAACCATTGTTATTATTTGTTAGGGGAATTATTGAATACACAAATAATACACTAATATTTACAATACACTACTGTTAATAATGTTAACTAATATCTGACAATATCTGTACGTTTTCGGTTTCAAAACAAATCGCGCTATAAATTGCTTGTCAAGTTGTCACAACACAACAATGAAACAATAATGGCTGCCTCACGTAAACTATAATTTCTAATTTGGCGATAGAAAAATACTACCAAATAAAATTGCATCATTTTTATATCGAGTTTGTTCACAACAGCGGTCAACAAAATTTTGCAGGATTATACGAAATGCGGAAATCACTCAATGAAATGTGTTGTCAGTGCTGCTATTATCTGTGCACGGAAGAACGAAACACGCCTAGCACGAAATTCAAATTTCTTAATTTCTTTACATTTATGCTATTTGCAGGCCAGTGCTAGGTTGTATGTTGATTATTACGCGGTTGTAAGACGTATGTAGTCAGTATTCAAGCTAGCACTGGCCTGAAAATTGCAAAAAACGTAAAAAAAAAACAAATTTGAACTTCGCGCCGAGTTTGTGGGTTCAAGATGGCCGCCCAATCGTGGCCTTGTATTGTTGCAGCCAATCACAGGCCGCCTCCTCTCGGTGGAGCTGACATGCATGTGTGCGGTTCATGGACACGGAAATATGCACCGATCATTCAACGATGTGACGGTGTGTGCGTGAAATTATGAATGGGTTTTAGGCTACTTTAATGCTAGCCTAAGCAAGTCTGTAAATATAAGATTCGTTCGCGAAAAATTGCTCAAAGTATTTTACCAGGAGTTTGAACTTTTTTATTATTGTTTTGTACGTATTGTTATTTTATTACATGGATAATTAGATAAAAGAAATGCTCAGTTCAACTCAGTTGGTAAGGTAGGCTAAGCCTAAGAGCCTATATAGGGCGCACGCCACTGGTTAAGCCGATAGTCCTATTCGGTTGTTTGCAAATTTTTGACAGACGTGTGTGGTAACAAGTCAGAAAATGAAATACAACCGTGTTAAACAATTCTTCAGTCGAATAGACAGTCACTCTATATCATCATTATTCATCATCATACGTTTATGGATGGCCGATGGGGCCGGAAAGTTCTGGAGTGCCGACCGTGAGAAGACATTGCGTTGAAAGGCCTCCCACTAGGTTGACTGATGACCTGGTGAAGGTTGCGGGGACCTGCTGAATGCGAGACACACGGGACCGGTCAATGTGGCGACACCTGGGGGAGGCCTGTGTCCAGCAGTGGACCTCTTTTGGCTGAAATGATGATACTTATGTGCAGTGGACTACTGTTGGCTGATGAACCACCTGTAGGTAGACTTCTTTAATCCCATACCATTCAACTCGAGTCTCCAGTTTTTTTTTTTTTTTAATCTTTTTTTTGAAAAAGGCTTTAATCGCGACGCGATCCAGTTGCTCACCAGCCATCCTGCGAAGACTGTTGCTCCACCCGGTCTCACGGCTTCTCACTTTGCGCTTACCGATGTAAAATACTGATCTTCAGCTGCATTCAATAAGACTGGAATCTGATCCCAGCTGCGGGTTGTTCGAAAGAAATACCGCGGTCTCGGCACAAGGGCTAACAAGTCGAGTTTTTCTTACAAATACAATACAATAGTTTTGATTTAAACTAAACATTCTGTTGTTTCTTCCTTCGATGGCTCGGTAATATAATATTGAAACACCAGAAAATTTTGTTTAAATCAAAACTATTGTATTTGTAAGAAAAACTCGACAGTCGTACACACACATGAGCTTCCATTATAATCTCTTGTCTATGATTTTCGTCTATATTTAAAATTAATTCGGATACATTCTTGTGTTCTGTATTGAACAGAGCATAGGTGGTTTTTAGTCAGTAGAAGTCTGACACTCCGTACCACTCTGCCCAGAGCGGGAGGAGTCATTAGAAGATTTCCCAACCCCAAAAAAAAAAGATGACCCCAATATAATTGGGAAAAGTCAGCAGATGATTATGAAAATTCAAGATAATTTCCAGTATTTTGACAGGCAGTTAATGCGAATGGAAAGTTCACTAATTGATTGATTTATGAGCTGTAAGCTTTCTCGGTATTTGATTCAACTTGTTTATTTGTTTCACGAATTTGTGATACTTTGATTTTGATGAACACGGAAAAGTCCTTTGGAAAAGTCAAATGTCTTATGATCGTCAATTTTCGTTAATGAGACAGTTGTAATAAGTGGATGATTTTAATAACAATAACTGACAATTTCTGTACAATTTTGTTTAAATATTTAAATCATCATTAATATAGAGGAGCTCGTGACTTAAAAAGAATTGCTACTTGAGTCAATTTTCAGGTTAAGCTGTGGTTGTCTATGAATGGGTGGTCACCCAATACCTACCCAGTTTCCTTCATTACTTGGAAAGCACGTTAAGCTGCTGGTCCTGGCTGCCATATATATAGACTAGCTTTTGCCAGCGGCTTCGCCCGCGTGGATGTCGGAAAATATCGAAATTGACGATTTTTCAAACAAACTTTCATCCCCAATTTAACTCCCTTAGGGGTTGAATTTCGAAAAACCCTTCCTTATTCCTTGTCTACGTTATAAAGGGAACCTCTGTGCAAAATTTCAGCTTTCTAGGTCCAAGTGTTTGGGCTGGGCGTTGATGAGTCAGTCAATCAGTCAGTCAGTCAGGACTTCTCTCTTTATTTATATAGAAGATCTTTGGCAGTAGTTACAGGTAGTCAGTGACCTGAAAGTCTGTCACCCAGTCTTATTAAAGGGTATCGTATTACCCAGTGTTAACTGGATTGTGGAGGTCAGATAGGCAGTCGTTCCATGTAAAATACTGGTATTCAGCTGCATCCGGTTAGACTGGAAGCCGACACCAACATACTTTGGAAAAAGTTAGGCAGATGATGATTGTTAATACTCATTTAAGCCATTTCTGGTTGTCACCAAACTGGAGAAGTTTAACTCATCATCATCATTTCATCCAAAAGACGTCCACTGCTGAACATAGGCCTCCTGAAGTTTAACTGTTGGGGTAAACTAATGATGAAAACAAATCGTGGTGGAATCGTGTAAGTCTTTCTATCCAATGTAAACACAAAAGTGCGTGAGGACGAATGTATGTTTTTAACTCATTTCAGCAACAACAATATTGTTTTAGATAATTATATTATAGTATGTAAATACTAGTTGTTGCCAGCGGCTTCACCCGCTACAACTCGAAAATTATCCCACGGGAAGATAAAATCGGGATAAAAACTGTCCTATGTGTTAATCCAGGATACCAAATTTTATTATTATTAAAATCGCTCCAGCCGTTTAGACGTGAAGAAGAAACAAACATACACACTCACACACTCACAAACTTTCGCCTTTATAATATTACTGTGAAGTGTGATATTAAGTGTGATGAACCTTCTGCAGTTAAACTTTCTCTATGACTAAAAACTAAGGCACTCTGTTCATGTGATGAGAGACTAATTTCACGTTGAGTGGATGTTTGAGAGCGCATCATGCTCATAGGAAACGTATTTCTGAGAACTTAAAGCTCTCTTTTCCATACCATTGTAATGCATGTTCTTTTATTAGGATTCGTTTTGGAAAATGCTCTATCGTTTGGTCAAAACTTTTATTCTTTTAAAAAGACCCCATACTAGGAATTTCTCCTGTATCGTGGGTGCGTTACAGAAATTAAAACTCACATACACAAATACCCAGACCCGGAATATCTATATCGAGGGGTTCCGGACTAATTGTATTAAGCGACACTTTGGGCGATATAGACTTTTATACATATTTGGAATCAGCGAATTTTTCTGCGTCGTTTGAACTGGGTTTGGTGACGATCGGAGCACATTTTTGTCGCTTAATACAACCGAGATTTTCGGGTCCATTTTGGACTTCAATGTATGAAGCGACACAAAATATTGACAAATTTAGGAACTGTGTACTTAAGCTCACTGTCAAATACCAGACAGTCGTTTAAACTTTTTTTCCTGGAGCAACAATTTACAGGCAACGTACGTTAAAGCATTTAGCCTGACCTTATAAATATATAGAAATGTAGCTTCATACAATTAGCCTCTTTGTTAAATTCTTATCCAGTGTCGCTTAATACAATTAGTTTTACCTTATATATATACAAGAATGTCGTTTAATACATTTAGCCTCTTTGTCAAATTAATACCCAATGTCGGTCCACACATTTAGCTTGCAGCATTAAACATTTAAAGATTATGGTTAAACCTATTTTTCTTATTCAATTTTTGATTTGCAGTGTCGTTTCAGTTATAGCAAAAGTAAAGTTCTAGTACTTCAAATAGTTTATCTTACACGGAATAAGAATAGTATACACATTAATACAATCAAAATTTTATATGGATTGACTATTATGACGTCGGTTAAAACCTTGATTTTGGAGCCATCGCGATAAACAGCGCGAGTTTAAATGCCCCGGCCACCCCGCGCGGGTGCATCATTCGTCTCCCACCTCGCCGTGCATCTCCCCGTCGGTCGCCTCGAGCCAACGTGGTTTCCGGGATGTGTTGCTAGGAGCCACTGGAGGAGAGTTTGTGGACTGTCGACGGGTAACTTGAACTAAGTCACCTATTATAAATAGGTCGGCTGACAGAGAACAACGCAGACAATGCACTACATCCCGAGGGGGCGCCCTTATAATGATGGTGCTGAATTAACTCCGCACCTAGGTCCCCCTGCTGACGCAGTCTCCGGTCCGAGCTTGTGGAGGACATGGTGAGCGCTCTGTTCCCTTAGCGAGGGGAGCATCACAATGGCTCCGTCACCTTTGGTGCCGGAAGCGGACCAGTCAGGAGGCGATGACGACATTCCGGAGATGACTGGGGTAGACCTGAGAGTGGCATTACGGAGGCTTAAGGCCAAAAATACCGCCCAGGGACAAGATGGCTTGCCTGGCAAAGCTTGGGTTCTGGCCTCGGAGACTCTTGGGCCCCGATTGGAGTGGTTCTTTCTTAAGCGCATGCCTGGAAAGAGGCCAGTTCCCGCATCGTTGGAAGACGGGGAAGCTGGTCCTGATTCAGAAGCCGGGGCGCCCTGCGGACTCTCCCGTCCACATACCGGGCCATTTTCTTTGAAAAAGTAATAGGGGATCGGACTGACTCAAAAACATATGATTCTATTTAGTCCGTCAGTTAGATTATCGAAAATATAATCTCTCTTTTTAGATACGTGATTTTTGTTTTATCAAATCAATAAAAATTTACAAAGTTAGAGCGCGTCAAAGATCATGGAGTAGGGCTTCAAACGTCACTTGAAGGTACAAAATGTACTTGCATATGACGTCACACGAGTTTTCAAAGCACTGTATCGTCTTCATTGTTTGTTTACGAGAAAAAAGAAAAAATATGTGTCCAATATTTTTTTGGAAATCTATCTGACGGACTAATTAGTTTTTTTTGTCCGATCCTTATTGCAAACCGCCTCGCCAAGCACCAAATTGGTGTTCCGCAAGAGGCGCTCGACGGTGGATGCAATCATGCGCGTGAGAACCCTCACGACGGGAGATGCAGTGTCTCGGGGTGGTGTGGTCTTGGCGGTGTCTCTAGACACCGCTAACGCCTTCAACACCATGCCCTGGAGCTGCATTAGGGAGGCACTCCGGTATCACCGGGGCCTACCTTCGTCGTGTAGTTGGGGACTATCTGACAGACAGGGCTGTTATCTATATCTACCTGTCAAAATAGAGAATGAAACTGGCGAGAGATGTCGTGCGGTGTTCCATAGGGATCGGTTATGACTGGGTGCAGCGCGTAGCGTAGTTTGCTACGCTGACGCGTCATGTCATGGGAGTGGGAATGTGCTACCGTCGGTATCCCAGCTAACGGTGAGAGGGGTTCCAATCGGTGTCGAGTCGACTTTGAAGTACCTAGGACTCGTCCTCGACAGCCGGTGGAACTGCGTGAAGCATTTCCGACGTTTGGCTCCCAGACTGGAACGGGCTAGGGCTGCCTTTAAGTGGCTCTTGTCCAACCTGGGGGGGGGCAAACGCCTCCTGCTGGAAGCTCTATGCGGGGATCGTTCGGTCCATGGCCCTTTACGTAGCCCCGGTGTTGGCACGTTCTTTGAGGAGGCGAGCCGCCCACTACCTGAACGCGTGCCAAAAGGTGGTAGCCGTAAGGCTATTGTCTGTTGTATTAGCGGCAAGAGAAATAATCCGTTTTTGATAAGTTTGTTTTTCATAGGGTTTGTATGAAGGACAAAGTTATATTTGCGGTTTGTTAAATGTCCTGTATCTCAAAAACTGCTAACTATGTCTCATTCAAACCAATTCTGGTTGAAAGTTTTAATGGCGATCTACAAAATATAGTTTTTTAGGGTTCCGTACCTCAAAAGGAAAAAACTGAACCCATATAGGATCACTCGTCTGTCTGTCTGTCCAACCATCCCCCCCCCCCCCATATCTCCGAAACTACTGAGCCTAAAATTCTGAAAAAAATACAGAAATTAGTTTAACACTTATAGATTACAGGAAAACCTATAAGAAGTCTAAGTACGGAACCCTTCATGTGCAAGTCTGACTTGCACTTGGCCAGTTTTTTAGATTTTTTACTCTTTTAGTTTAAAAATGGAGCGGGGAGGAGCACATTTTAGCACTTTGGAATTAACGAGAGATATTTTTGATTTTGATTACTAAGAAAGTTAGAAGAAAATAAGTAAATTAATGAAAACCAAAGAAACGCTCGTAAATATTTTTATTCTAATTAATTTTAAAATAAATTATTTTGGTTTAGTTCTATAGATAAACCTTATTTTGTAATAAATGATATTTTTTTACTAAAGTTTAGAAAAGAATGAGAATAATTAATTCAGGTAATAAGACTGTAGGCTACGTAATAAAAAGACAGTTTAACTTCTGATTCCTATACAATTGTGATAAAAACTTTAGTTGTTTCCTTGGTAAGCTAAGAAGTGACGGCTGTTCCTAGGTGATTGTCATTGTAAACAAAAAACTTATCTTTAAACAATTTATAATGTGTGTTTTATTTCTCATTTCATAATTATTAACAAGATAGGTAGGTACACCCTATGTATGTACTTTTTAATTTATCAATGTTTTAACCGCCAATTTCTGCAAACTTCACTAGTCAAGTATGATTACAAACAATTTATTTAAAAAAAAACAGTCGCATAAACTAATTAGCCATACATTTATAAGTTTAAGATATGGTACTTAAACCAATTAGCTTAAGTTTGAAATATGACCAACTCTTTGAATAAAGCACTTAGCTTAGAACCATTATTTGCATGCCTAGGCGGTTAAGTCATTTAGCCTGGAACAAAAAAAAGTAAAATATGGGTCATTTTGTATTAAGCGACATTTATCTTCGGTAAAAATAGGAATATTACAAAAAATAATGAATCCGGTTATAGGGAATATGTTATAAAAACAGTAATATCCTTCTTTTAAAAAAAAAAATGTGATTTGCTAAAGTTATAATTTTTTTTCTAAAAATCGAAACTTTAATCTGCTCTGGTGTAAAGTCTCAAAAATGTCGGTTAATACAAATAGCCCGGAACCCGTCGATATGTAGGCCATACAAATATTTGTTCCATGCGAGAATCGAACCCGCGACACGTAGCGCAGCAGTCCAATCGCTTAGCCACTGCGCCAACCGTGTCGTCAAAACTGAACTATAATAAAAAAAAACTGGCCAAGTGCAAGTCGGGCTTCCACATAAAGAGTTCCGTACCATTGTAGTATGGAGCTATAACAACAAATAATACAAATTAAAGAGGGCTTCCCTACTACGATGATACGGAACCTTCATGTGCGAGTTCGACTCGGACTTGGCCAGTTTTCTTTGTTTTTTTTTCACATGTTAGAATTATTGCCATTTAGTAGTAAGCCTGCATCCGCAGCATTAATTCGCAATAACCTAAAACGCTTCAAACGACTAAAATAATTTATTAATCCACAATTATTATCAGCGGCCTATTTAACCAGAACCATTATAATAATCCGTACTACCAAATATATAATAATACACAAACAATTAAATTTATTATCACTATTGTCCTAAACCTTGCATTTAGTTCCATTAAAACGCAATAATTTAACTAATAACCGTTTTACGGCTAGTTCGCTTATCGAACACGCCCGGGGGAACACCGGTTAACCGGTTTAAACTGCATTAAACTGGTTTAATGTGGATTACAACCGGATATTGGTGTTTGGACGGATAGTTAGCATAATTGGGTACAGGTGTTCGGTGACAACTAAAGTTTTGAGTGACAGCTAGGCCTGTTAATAGGGCTGGTTTTGATTTGTTATTGTAATGGAGGGGATGTTTTATGGATAAACCTTTGGTTTGTGTTTGTTGATTTTAGTATAATACACTCTGGGTTCAAAACAAGTGGCCATCGGTTTCAAAGCATTCCTTTTTAACCGACTTCCAAAAGTAGGAGGTTCTCTATTCGTATGTATGTTTGATTTTAAAAATTATTTGTGTGTTCGTAAGAGATGGTCAGCTTCTGAAGTCGGTGGCAAAAAAACGAAATCAAACAAACAAAAGTCACCGACTTCAGAAGCTGGTTTTTCTTCTGAACTTTAAAATTCACTTTTTTTGTGTTTTTGAAGTCGGTTTTATTTATTGGTAAAAAGTTTTTGTTTTCTACAACAACTGCCATTAGTATTCGACTGACATAAGCTATCGAAACGGTCATTGATATTTCAATAAGCGTCAATAAGATGATTCATGATAGTGTTGATCAATGATCTATCTTGCAATGAATTTTCCTATATTGTAATAGAATTAGATTTACATAAACTTGTATTTTATTTTATTGAAAGTAAAGTAAATACTTTAGTTTACGGTTTGCAACAGAATCTAAACGCCAGCATAACAGTTAAAGAAATCTACGTATCAACTCTTGACAACAAATATCAAGCAATCGAACTTCCTGCAAATTCCTTACCGCTACACACATCGAATACATACGGTATTCCTTTATATCCTGTCGATGATAACCTTATATTACCTTTTCTTCCCATAGGAAGCCAATTACATACGCACTGAGTTCCTGAGAGCCGACAATCTATATTTATCATCGAGTCGTTGGGACTCGAGAAACGTGGAAAGGTAACCTGTTGTGTATGTGTTCGAGACTAGGCAAGTTTATTTTATAGTTCTATGGTGGAGATATTATTATGACAAGAGGTATCTCAATTTTGTAGGACTGTATTACTGTACTGGTTATCAGGTGATTGGTAGCTTACCGTATCTGTTGAGTACTACGCAACGGACTTCACTACTAGTGTAAATAAAACAAAGTCGCTTTCTTTGTCCCTATACCTATATGTCCCTTTGTATGCTTAAATCTTTAAAACTGCGCAACGGATTTTGATACGGTTTTTTTTAGTAGATAGAGTGAGAATAGATAGAGAGATTCAAGAGGAAGGTTTTAGTATATTGTATGTACCCGTGCGAAGCCGGGGCGGGTCACTAGTTTTATTTATAAAAGAGTCTTGATCATTATAAAATCACGTCTGCTATCCCCAAAGGGGTAGTCGGAGGTATCCCCTGTATAAGTACGCACATTTCGCCAGTAATGTTTAAAGTACTTAATAGTGGGCGAGCCTATTGACATCAACCAGGCATAATCCAGAATTCCTCTAGATTTTCTTGATGAAAAAACTCAATAACACTTTGCTAAAATGGCGAATGGAACCCGGTACCTAATGGACATCAATTGCACTTGCGACTACTAGACCAAAGAGTCAGTCGAAGTCTAGATCAATTAACAATCTAGAAGCGATACAGATTTGATGATGGATAAATAAAAAATGTAATTCATGGATATCATCGTCATTCTTTTACCCTGATCCCAATTTATTTTGGTCTCGGTACCGCATTTCTTCCTCATCCATACTTCTCTATCACTCGTCATGTCTTCAGACACCTTCCTGTTAAAAACACATGCTACTGAAAAACCCGTACCTATCTATCTCCATCAAAGAGTTCCTGACGAAGATCCGACAATCCATCTTTGGGAAGGCGCGGCTTCACTTTTCTATGCGGTCGTGTTGGACTCAGGATGGTGTCATTGTTATAAAAGCCCCCGATGGAAGCAAACACAAGGTCACCTCATTGAAAGAACTGAATCCGCTGCTGGTGAAGTATACTTTTCCCAACTATGCTAGGGTCAGTATAACCGGATGCAGCTAAAATATCAGTATAAGCAACGGCCTATCTGACCATTCAGTACTGGGTTATACGATACACCTTGGTATGACTGGTTGTCAGAATTTTGGGCCACAGACTACTTGTAACGACTGTCAAAAATCTACAAATGATACCCAAGACCAGCGACTTAACCTGCTTAAAACTATCACTTCTACATTTCCCAAGTTCCTCTTCACAAGTTAATATTTTTACTAGAACTCATAAGATAAGTACTCACTCACCAAAAGAAACCTCACTATATAGGCCTCTTCCTGTGTCTTCATTAAAGTCCAAAATATTATCGATTGAATCTCTTCCGGACTCACTAAACGTATATCAAACTTGAATTTCGTTGCGGGGTAACATAAAGTTTGGACATTTTGATATCTTACTACTAAGTTACTTGGTTAGCCACTGCTTTTGAGATTTCTAAATAAAATTTTAGGAAGTGTATTAAGATTGTGGCTGAATCTAACGTTAAAATCTTTTAATAATCTAAAAATTCAAAAAACCTTTATTACCGGTCCATAAATTGTTAGTTGGTAAATAGTAACAGTCTGTGTTTACATACTATGTTAGTTTTATAATTACTTAATTCAATTTAACTTAATGGATGGGGCATGCAGTCTTCTCCACCAACAATAATATTCTGGATGATGGTGTGTTAGGGCTGTATGGTCAACATACTGATTGAACTACTAAAGCAAGACTCGTGGGTCCACTCGACCTTATGCATTTTTGAATTCGTCAACTAGAGCCTGAACTGGACTGCCAAGCGTTGCAGTAAAAATTAAGTTTTGAACTGCAGCATTCATTCAAACACACAAATATTTAAAAGTTAACGGTTTCAAGTTACTTGAAATAGACAATGGCACCCAAAAACTGAACATTAGTAATTTCTCTATTTGCCCTACCAGTAACTCTGCCTACCCCCACGCCACATCTGTCCGGTCGCGATGCACCTGCGGCTGACGACCTGTTACTGTCGCTTTTTATAGCCGAACCGGTTCAGCCTGGCTTGGATGGCTCTATGCTAGATGGAGGCAGTAAGTAAAATGTTGCTATATTTTCTGTTGAGCAATAAAGGATGTCTTTCAAATGTGCATTATGCACTAATATTGGGACAATAGGTATCAGGCAGGTGCATTACTTTGTGTAATTTATTTCATCACCACTGCTCTCAAAACGGCGAAGGAAAACATCGTGAGGAAACATGGCAACAGGCATGTCTTAGAACCAAAGCATTCGAAGACATGTGATATTTACCAACGGTGAAGGATTATAGCTCATCCCTCTCCTAGAGAGGAGGCCTGAGTCCCTGTATTTATACCAATTCTAATTTTGATTAAATATATTATTGCCGCATGCCGCATGCCGGAGGAGCTATGGGCTAAAGTAACCACACAATGGGTCCCAAACAGCAGTAAACAGCAACGCGGCAGGCCCAGAAGAAGATGGCGAGACGAACTCGACTCTTTTCGCAGGGATTGGCAATCAACAGCATTGGATAGGGATAAGTGGAAAGAGGGAAGGGAGGCCTTTGCCCTGCAGTGGGACACAAATGGCTAGTAATAATAATAATATTATTATTATTATTTCACTAGTGCATTTCTGGCTCTTGTGATGCATGAACTTCTAGTACCTGCATAGATGTTTACTGATTACTGCTGTAGGCTGTCAATGACATGTCAATGAAGTTTTTAATAAAAAATAACAATAATAAATAAATAAGGTTTTCAGAAATTAAAACCATTTTCAATCTTTAATCACCAGAATGTTTCGTAGCTCTGTCACCTCAAAGGTATTTGAATATGCTCATAAATGTCGTAATATTGCCGCCTAAAACTATCACAATTTTCTTCATCAATGATTCGCAAGTTTCGTCCTCAAGTTTCTAAACACTATCTACAATTTGCTTTACCAGAGACCCTAGAAAGTAAAACTGGGTGAATTGCCCAAGCAAAAAAAATACACGGCAAACCTGAGAACGGTAGTGCAATGTGCAAATTTTTAATTTTATATATTTTTTCTCAACAGCGTAAGTACTTCTCTACCTTGACAAAAAAAATAATTGATTTCTACCCATTAATATACGAAAAAAAAATTTACAAAGTGTTATTCTATCATCACAGTGGCCTGTCCTGAACCCAATTCCGCACATAAAATACCTTCCCCTACAAATACATTCGTAATATGGATTTAAATCGATTTTGTAATCATTAAATTATAATACATTCGATCAAATAAAACTATTTTTGTTTGTTTATCTTCTTTCTCATGGATTTGACAGGCAGTTAACTTTTGTCTGGAAAAAGTTATCATTTCAGAGGATAGTAAGTTTTAGTAGAATAGCCATGTCAACATTGCGTTGTTACGGCCCCCTCACCTTTCCTCACTTCGGATCAGTCCGGCTCAAGCTCTCGGCACGAACGCACCGGTCCCAACGTCTTGCGGTTTCCCGCCAAAAAAGTAAGTTTATCATTTCAGTGATATGAGGACAAAAATAATTTCATTTCGGTGGCTGTTATAACTCGTGTTAGATTAGTATGCACAGTATATCATTTCGGTGGTAATTTTTATCATTTCGGTAGACACTTTTCATTTCAGTGGACTCTTAAAAATTCATCCTTAAATATATTATATATGTAACTTTTGATGATATTTGATGTCCACTCACGCACAATGTTATAAAATAGGCTAAAGTTTTATTTGTCATTAAAAATATGTAGATAGCATTGAAATAAAAAAAAACCACCGAAATGACAAATAAAAATCTCTTGTTGAAATTCACCCTTAAATATTCCACGCCTCTTCAATTTTGGTCCTGGCGCAAGTCATTACGGTTTTTGTTTAGGTAAACCACATAATAGACAGATAAGAAGGCTTTAAGCAGTGACAGTCTATTGATGTGACAGTCACGTCGGACTGACAAGTCATAGGTCTCAAGTTTAGCCATAGAAGACACGTATTTATCGGAATCCTGTGTGTATTTATTTTATCATTTGCTTCGGTCAAAGAAAAAATCGTGAGGAAACCAGCATGGAAAGCTGTTTCTCGACGGCATATAAAGCCAAGTCAGAGATAGGTGGCATGAAAACTAAGACAACAAGTTAGACACTAACCACACGAAAAAAAAAGAGATGGGTTTGTCCACAAATTATACGCATGTTCTGACAGCGATTTGGGGCTAGAAAGCGGTAATGGCCATCCATTACCGCTTTCTAGCCCCGAATCGCTTACATACTTGCACATAGATAAGGTTGTGGCTAAATAAGAAGGCGAGTTGATCTTCCAGGTTATGCAGTGGTTCCCAAAGCGTTGGTCTGTGTAACGCTTTGGGAACCACTGCATAACCTGGAAGATCAACTCGCCTTCTTATTTAGCCACAACCTTATCTATGTGCAAGTATGAATGCGTGCGTTTTCAATAGTTGTATGGACCTGATCTTCTGTACTCCTTATCTCTCTAGTTTTCGGGCATCCCATCTCTGTCGTGACTCGCAGTTTGGCTTGTCAAACATTCAAGAACAATGAAGAAAAAATGTTTCTAATGTTTTGTAGAATTCTTGAGTTGGTTATGTAAAGCTTGAGTTTTGAGTTAAAAGTATGTCTAAGAATTTGGTTTGTATCGTGGCTTCTCAGGCGTCTAAGGATTTAAGTACTAAGATTCTGGTATAAAACAAAAACAAATTGGGAAGAATGTGATCCATTCAATGTCGAACTTGGCAAATTCAATGAGATGTGTGTTGTTGGTGCCAATAGGCTAGCCTCCTATTACGGGACCTAAACATAACTTGCGAAATGTGGTAGTACTGTAAGATACACCATAGTTTGGTTTTCAGGACAAAGCCTATGACACAGCCAGCCAATCGCAATTAGTATATCTCAATAACTTCTTGCCTCACTCCTTCATAACTCGTTCACTAAGTGCACCATAGACCGGACGCGTCTCCGAACTATTTTTTATCCACCACATCACATTATCTGTGTATCTACTTTATTAAAGTTTTAACTAATAGTGAGAAACATTCTATTATTTGACTTGTAGTGTCTTATCAAATTGGAGTATGCAGTATTGGCGATCATTTAAAGAGACAATTCTTATCGACGGGGAGATCGTGGGTAAAAAAGAATAGCCGCCAAGCTAAGGTCCGTCTGTGGATGGGTGACCAGACCACTCGTTACATACCAAGTTTTGTTCGTGCCTCGGAAAGCGTAATAAGCCGTTTGTCCCGGCTGTCATTTATAGATTTTTGACTGGCCTGTTGGTCTAGTGGTTAGTGACCCTAACTGCTATGCCGGAGGTCGTGGGTTCGATTCCCACCCAGGACAAATGTTTGTGTGATGAGCTCGATCATTTGTTCTGTGTCTGGGTGTAATTAATCTATAATATGTATGTATTTAGAAATATATAAGTATGTTTATCAGTTGTCTAGTACCCATAACACAAGCTCTGCTTAGCTTGGGACTAGATGGCGTTGTGTGATAGTTGTGGAATATTATTATTATTATTATAGATCTTCGGTTGTAGCAGGAGCTGGAGTGTCCCAGATGTCCGTATACATGCACCCTTGGCGACCTGAACAGCGCCTCTGCCGCTGGAATAAACGTGGCTATCTACTGGGCCCAAACCGTCTAACATGGAAGTATATAATCGAAACGAAAAGAAGAAGAAGAAGGTTGTAACAGGAAGTCAGTTGGCCGAAAGTACTTATCAGGGCATATTCTGTATTTTTTGTTTTATTTTTACTTATAGAAATTTAACTTTGGAGTCATAGAAAACTAAACAAATAAAAAACACGTTATATACCAAGTTGAAAAGTGTCAAGTGCCTGTAATTTTACTGGCGCCCATAACTTTCAAACTGGATTAGAGTAATGCTGTTTGAAGGCAGAAAATAATACTTACAGCTAAGTATGGGCGGTTGTGTAGGAAAAAAGAACCTAACTGGATGGGCTACATTAAATTTTAGCGACTGCCTGTTTGACCTGCAAATGAGTACTGGGTAATACGATTAATTAATTAATTACCTTTGGTAAATCTAGTTGTTAGACTTTCCGGCCACTGATCTACAAAATGACAACCAAAGCAACGGCTTAGGAGGCCAACAGGAGTAAAACGCGAGTTTTATAATGCGTAAAAGTATATGATTCACTGCAGTAAACAAAATCAGAAAAATATATGATATTTTTCACGATATATGCTAGTAACATGCGTGTTGTGAAAACATAATACAACTAACTTTGCTCGATAGAAAAAAATCACGAAAATATTTCTAATAAAAAAATCTTAAAAATTCTCGAGTAAAAACCATAGGTACTAAAATACATGTCATCGTTCTGATTTTTTGCCAAATAATTCTACAAGCAACATACTAAAATCATAGTGATTTTTTAGTCCAATCAATAGTTTTTTGTAAATCGCAAAATACCACTAATTTCGCAATATTCGGCCGCAGCGAAAGACGTCACAACCGCTTTGTAGTGCAAGCTGATTAGTACTTTATTCTAACAGTATTTCAAACGAAGTTTGAACCACCACAAATAGAGTTGCTAATTTGAGGTCATAACGTGCTTACCAAAACTCTGAACAACCTCGATACATGTAATGTTTGGTCACCCATCCACAGTCCTACCTAGGTGACTACAACCTATTGATAGGCACGGCTGTTGTTATATAGGCACGAGCTCCTCCTCCTTTTGATGTAAGCACGAGTAAATATGGACTAAAGAGACTTGCTTAACATCCAAATAGTTTCCAAGCCCATTCTGATACAGACCTCAGTCACAACCAACAAGTTCTATAGTACTCAGTACTACAAGTTTAACTAGAAATACAACTTCAATACCGAAATTAATTAGAATCTATTTTGATATACAGACTCCTTTTAAGGGTACTCCTATATGCTAATTCCGTGGGAATATGCTCAAAGATTACTGTGAGAAATTAAAATATGCATCTAATGGAATAAATTCTAAGGTTTTGACCGGATGTGAGTCAGTTGGGAGCTTTGAATGTGCATGATCCGTATTATTTTATTGTATGAACTTTGATGTTGAAGTTTTGTGGTATGTTATTAACATAAGACAATATCTCGCTTTTATCCCTGATGGGTTAGGCAGAGGTGTACCTAATATTAGTAGGTACCTAATACCTACCTAATATTGGTATACCTAATATTAGTGCTTTCACATTTCGCGAGCTGTGTTTTAAGTCTCATATTATAAAGATGAGCCTATTGCCATCAATCGGGCACGACAGCAGTAGTGAGAGTGAGTCGTGGGTTCAAACCCCGTCAGGCACATTACTTTGTGTAATTTATTTCATCACCAATGTTCTCGAAACGGTGAAGGAAAACATCATGAGGAAACCGGCATGTCTTTGAACCAAAAAATTCGAAGATATGTGACATCTACCAATCCGCACCGGGCCCGCGGTAGATTATAGCCCATCCCTCTCCTAGAGAGGAGGCCTGAGTCCCTGCAGTGGGAACATTATAGACTGATGATGATGATGGGCACAAAATTAGACTCCGTGGCTGCTACTGAGAACTGCCTATCTGATTTCCACAACTAAGTTATTATTGGGTAATACGATACCCTTTCTGTAAGACTGGTTGGCAGACTTTCTGGCTACTGCCATGACGACCTACGTGTTTCTGCGTTTTCTAAGGCACGGAGTAAACTTGGCTTGTTATGGATCCTCACCCATCCACGGATTCACCAATGATCAACCCGACAGACAGAGACACAGACAGACATAGTGATAGTTATTATTACGCCATGGGATGCGTAGGTGAAGTCGCAAAATCATTGAATCCTGAATACAGGTAGTATCTTACACAGAGTTACCGTATTAAACAGCAACTGGCTTGTGTTACTGGGTTGATAGAGCCGGTCAGGGAGGCAGTCGCTCCATGTATAATTCTGGTATTCAGCTGCATCCGGTTAGACTGGAAGCCGACCACAGCATAAATGGGAAAGGCTTGGTAGATAATGATATGTAGAATAGAAGAATAGAATAGAATATAGACATAGATGTCTCGCCTACGAATGCCCTAATTGTTGCTGATCGCCTTTTTTACACAGTTTCTAGGAAATGTAATTTTATTTCAAAACCATTATTAAAATGTCAAGAGCCATTTTCATATTCACCGAAGCTTAAAATTTAATACATCAAAGGCACTATCACGTTAAATTAATTAAAAAACAAATTGTTCAATAATAATTAATTAGCTTAACTTTATTTATGATTAACATAGGTCTGTTTTTAATTTAAAGTGACGTTTTATTGTGAAAACCATTAAAATTTAGTTGATATTGTAATGTTAGATACATTACAATATCAACTAAATTTTAATGGTAGGTGAAGTCGCAAAATCATTGAATCCTGAATACAGGTAGTATCTTACACAGAGTTACCGTATTAAACAGCAACTGGCTTGTGTTACTGGGTTGATAGAGCCGGTCAGGGAGGCAGTCGCTCCATGTATAATTCTGGTATTCAGCTGCATCCGGTTAGACTGGAAGCCGACCACAGCATAAATGGGAAAGGCTTGGTAGATGATGATATGTAGAATAGAAGAATAGAATAGAATATAGACATAGATGTCTCGCCTACGAATGCCCTAATTGTTGCTGATCGCCTTTTTTACACAGTTTCTAGGAAATGTAATTTTATTTCAAAACCATTATTAAAATGTCAAGAGCCATTTTCATATTCACCAAAGCTTAAAATTTAATACATCAAAGGCACTATCACGTTAAATTAATTAAAAAACAAATTGTTCAATAATAATTAATTAGCTTAACTTTATTTATGATTAACATAGGTCTGTTTTTAATTTAAAGTGACGTTTTATTGTGAAAACCATTAAAATTTAGTTGATATTGTAATGTATACATACATTACCTACAATATTATTTTTAACCCTTTGTTATTTTTTTGGGTTTTGGGAAATCATCAAATAACCCCTCCCGCTCTTAGGCAGAGCAGAAGGTCAGACGGAGTGTCAGACTTCTACTGACTAAAAACCGCCCATGTTTCTTCTTAGCCCTTTGTGCCGAGGCCGCGGTATCTCTTTCGAACAAACCGCAGCATGTTGGTGAAGCTCTTGCTCTCTTTGCAATCAAACATTTATTTTAGGGTACCTTCATGATGTTTGTTTGAAAAGGGTTCATTGATTGAGTTTAAAACAAGCGAAACTCAATACACGACTTTATGACTTTTCACTCTCGAATGTGCCTTTTGAGGCTCGTCAATTTGATAAGTAAAAGTCGCAAAGGTAGATCGAGCGAAGTTAAGGAATGTTTCCCAAGATTAGTTTGTGGATGGATGATAATCTAATTTCATACTTAGAGTCTTCCTCAGGTAGTCAAAATCATACTTCAAAGTATTTTATTTCATGAACACTTTTTCGTTGAAACTTTAAGAAAAAGTTCTCATGAAATAAAATTTTTTGAAGTGTTTTGAAGGTATTTTGAAGTTCGTCGAGAAAAGGTGCACGGTTGGTAGCTTCCTATGGAAAAAAACCGGCAAGTAACGCCACGGTAGTCTAACTAACATTGGCACTCGCTCCATGTAAAATAGTTACTGATAATCAGCTGCATCCGGTTAGACTGGAAGCGGACCCCAACATTGTTGAGGAAAGGCTTGGCAGATGAGATGATGATGATTGAATTTTCTCTAACATATTGTATTGTCAATAGACACAACAGTAAGATGGACAAAAAATCACTTATATTGCACACTAAAAACCCTGACAGAGATTTAATTCTGTACCCGAATGAAAAGTAAAAAAGAAAAACCCAAACAGGGCTAATTACTTGATTCATTAAGAGCCCTGACCCTGATATAGGATCTTTATTTAAGAGCCCTTTTCTGCTTTATTCGGGCAAATATCTTTTGTTGCTATTTAGGCGTTTTCAATGTGGGTAGACGACCTGTAAGTGGAAATTCATGCTGATTTTTGTTGGTGAAAAAGGTTAATTAATGGTTTTTTTGTTTTTAAGTTTGTTGTACCTTGATATATTTAGATTTTTAGAGCAGCTGCTGGGATAAGAATTTTCGTTTGCTTACGAAGCAAACGAACATTCTAATCGCGCCTGTAATACCCAAAGGGTTTGGTTTAGGTGTAGGTACACACGGCTACACATCAAGCTATACAAAACCAGTATAATCTGATCGTTCATTGTGCGAAAAGATCTAGTAACGTGAGGCCAAGATTGACTGGTTTTGTATAGCTTGATGTGTAGCCGTGTGTATACCTACTAATCGTACACCCACATTCCACCAGGTATGTTTAAGTCCCATTTAATAGGGTGCGAGCCTATTGCCGTCAACCGGGCAGAAATCCAAAATCTGTGGCTGCATGCTACGATCCAGAAATTCTTGATGGAAATACCCAATAACCCTTTGCATCAAACCTAGGACCTCTGAAACAGCAATCGCGCTTGTGACCACTAGACCAATCAGACAGTGACATGCTATCCAAAACCTTATCGATCCTACTGAACATCTCTGTAGAAATATTACATAAGAAAGAAAGAAAAAATATTTATTTGTCGCCGAAATACAATTACAAACAAAATTAAATCCACACAACACACACACACACACACACACACACACACACACACACATGTCACACACACATGTCATCTAATTAAACATATTATTATTCGACACCACTATCACTACATAGTATACTTAAAACAAAGTCGCTTTCTCTGTCCCTATGTCCCTTTGTATGCTTAAATCTTTAAAACTTCGCAACGGATTTTGTTGCGGTTTTTTTTAATAGATAGAGTGATTCAAGAGGAAGGTTTTAATACCTTTTTTGCACCCGTGCAAAGCCGGGGCGGGTCACTAGTAATAAATAAATGCGACTTTTCCTTATCAAATTTCAAACATAAAAGCGAGACAACAGCAACCAACAAAACCATTTGTTTAAAAAAATAAAACTTGCAATGTCCTTTTCTTTCTCCACACAAAATGTATGTATTATAAAGCTGCCCTGCCCGGTCCGTTTCGGAAACGCCGCAATAATACCAAGGCAGGATTCCAACTGGTTTATTGTGGTATCATAAATAAAGCTAGGTCTTCCTTTGTAAGGGCTTGTGTACACAGGAGCTAGTTTACCTTGTGTGGATTATGACTAGACTAGGTTTTGCTCGCGATTTTCGCTGGTGTGAATTTCATCATCATCATCTTCCTGGAACTAGGGCGTTCCATGTTACTCGGGGTCGGTGTTACACATTTTCTTCTGTGTTCCAATCTTCCGTGTCAATCTTCAGTTTCACGCTACCATTTACTCTTTTTTCCTTCATGAATGATATGAATGTCATTATACTCCATCCACCTTTTCTTTGGTCCCTCTCCATCCATCAATATGTATATTAATCACTCTTTTAGTCATATTATTATGTGGTTAGACTTTTTAATCGGATTTTGCTAACAATAATTGCAAGAGTTTTAATAGAAGAGGAGCTCGTGGCTTAATAAGAACTGCCACTAAGGTCGATCTTTAGGTAAAGCTGTGCTTGCCTAGGTCGGTCTGTAGATGGGTGACCGCCCGACATACCGAGTTTCCTCCGTGCCTCGGAAAGCACGTTAAGCTGTTGGTCCCGGCTGCCATATATATAGATCTTTGGCAGTCGTCACAGGTAGTCAGTGATCTGAAATTCTGACATCCAGTCTTACCAAAGGGTATCGTATTACCTAGTATTAACTGGGTTGTGGGGGTCAGATAGGCAGTCGCTCCATGTAAAATACTGGTATTCAGCTGCATCCGGTTAGACTGGAAGCCGACCCCAATATAGTTGGGAAAAGGTTAGGCAGATGATGAATTGCAAGAGTTTTAATAATTTGACACGAACCCCTTATCCTCCTTGTAAAATAAAAGTTCATGCTTAAGGTGGTACCCTGAGCAAATAACCTTGAGCATTTGCTCCCTCTTTGCCGCACCCCACCTCTACAATACTTCGTAAACTATTACTTGCGCCACCTGGCGAACTTCATACGAATACAAGTAAAATTCACAGATCTAAGAAGTAATAGATATGGCATTCAAAGAAATATTTTTTTATGAAATGTTATTATGAATTCAGTTACTATACTCACGTCGATAAATAGGTAGGTACTTTCAACTTTTACAGTGATACAAATATTACGATTACGAAAATGAGCTCAAAATTAAAATCCAAGATGGCGCCGACGAAAATTTTTGTTTTTTTTTATCATGGGTGTCGTTTTCATGGTTTTCGGGGTCGCTGATTACGAAAATGAGGTCAAAATGAAAATCCAAGATGGCGCTGACGAAGATCTTTGGTTTTTCCGTCATGGGTGTCGTTTTCATGGTTTTAGGGGTCGCTGATTACGAAAATGAGGTCAAAATGAAAATCCAAGATGGCGGCCATGAACATTTTTGGTTTTTCCGTCATGGGTGTCGTTTTCATGGTTTTAGGGGTCGCTGAATACGAAAATGAGGTCAAAATGAAAATCCAAGATGGTGGCCAGGAAAATTTTTGGTTTTTCCGTCATGGGTGTCGTTTTCATGGTTTTTGGGGTCGCTGATTACGAAAATGAGATCAAAATGAAAATCCAAGATGGCGCCGACGAAAATTTTAGGTTTTCCGTCATGGGTGTCGTTTTCATGGTTTTTGGGGTCACTGATTACGAAAATGAGGTCAAAAGGAAAATCCAAGATGGCGCCGATGGTTTTTGGATATTCCGTCATGGGTGTCGTTTTCATGGTTTTTAGGGTCGGTGATTACGAAAATGAGGTCAAAATGAAAATCCAAGATGGCGCCGCCGAAAATTTTTGGTTTTTCTGTCATGGGTGTCGTTTTCATAGTTTTTGGGGTCGCTGATTACGAAAATAGGCTCAAAATCAAAATCCAAGATGGCGCCGACGAAAATTTTGGTTTTTCGACTATATGTATATATATTTTTGGATTTTCATTTTGACCTCAAAAACCATGAAAACGAGACCCGTGAAAGAAAAACCAAACATTTTCCTGACCGCCACCTAGGGTTTTCATTTTGACCTCTTTTCGTAATCAGCGACCCCAAAAACCATGAAAACGACACCCATGACGGAAAAACCTAAAATTTTCCTAGCCGCCATCTTGGATTTTCATTTTGACCTCATTTTCGTAATCAGCGTCCCCAAAAACCATGAAAACGACACCCATGACGGAAAAACCAAAAATCTTCGTCGGCGCCATCTTGGATTTTCATTTTGACCTCATTTTCGTAATCAGCGACCCTAAAAACCATGAAAACGACACCCATGACGGAAAAACCAAAAATTTTCGTCGGCGCCATCTTGGATTTTCATTTTGACCTCATTTTCGTAATCAGCGACCCCAAAAACCATGAAAACGACACCCATGACGGAAAAACCAAAAATTTTCGTCGGCGCCATCTTGGATTTTCATTTTGACCTCATTTTCGTAATCAGCGACCCCAAAAACCATGAAAACGACACCCATGCCGGAAAATCCAAAAACTTTCGTCGGCGCCATCTTGGATTTTCATTTTGACCTCATTTTCGTAATCAGCGACCCCAAAAACCATGAAAACGACACCCATGACGGAAAAACCTAAAAAATCTTTACCGCCATCTTGGATTTTCATTTTGACCTCATTTTCGTAATCAGCGACCCCAAAAACCATGAAAACGACACCCATGACGGAAAAACCAAAAATCTTCGTCGGCGCCATCTTGGATTTTCATTTTGACCTCATTTTCGTAATCAGCGACCATAAAAACCATGAAAACGACACCCATGACGGAAAAACCACAATTTTTCGTCGTCGCCATCTTGGATTTTCATTTTGACTTCATTTTCGTAATCAGCGACCCCAAAAACCATGAAAACGACACCCATGACGGAAAAACCTAAAATTTTCCTAGCCGCCATCTTGGATTTTAATTTTGAGCTCATTTTCGTAATCGTGCCAATATTATTTTGTATCACAGTAAAAGTTGAAAGTACCTACCTATTTATCGACGTGAGTATAATAACTGAATTCATAATGACCAAAAGTATTTGGACGCACCAATAAATATTTCATAAAAAAATATTTCATTGAATGCCATATCTACTTGAAATTACTTCTTAGATCTGTTGATAATGTGACGTAAGCGAGCGAGCGCATGAGCCGACGCGGCGCGGTGACGAGCGACACGGGTTCCCCCTTCGAGGCCTGGCGGCATACTGAATGTCAATAGATACGGTTGCGAATACGCTCAGAATTTTGCATAAAAATGTTTATAAAATCAAATTTTGGGTTTTTCAAAAAAAAAATCGTACCATAATGTTCATTATGAAATTGCTTATCCATTAGTGTAAAAACAAAATAAAAACAATTGTTAGTTTTGAAGAAGTAGCATGTTTTCAATAATTATTTCTCATTTCTGTGGTTTCGTTGTGAGGGGATTAATTAAATATTTTACTTAAAAAAGAAAAAAAGAAAACGTACCATTTTGAAGGTAAGAGTATGTAGAAATTTAATGTATTTTTTGTTGGTTGATATATCTTTTTTTTTAAGAGTTATAAGCTCCAGAAAACTGCATAAAAAACGGCTAGAGCTACGTTTTGCTGGGGGACGCGCCTTAAGTTGCACCATAATTATAATATCACCTATCTGCCAGTAAAAGTCCCGAAAAATCGGTCCAGCCGTTTTGGAGATTAGCCGGAACAAGCAGACTGAGAGCAAAACATTAAAAAAGTGTTGTTTTTGTTTTTGATACCATATATAATTTCATAATTAAGTGTATTCTGAAGAAAGCTGTTATTCTGAAATTACGGGCTGACGCCTCCGTTTTATTTATTTCTATAGATTACTACAGTGACTTGGGCTGTTATTGTCTGAATAGTGGCCGACAGGTAGACTGAACTGGTAGCTCTGAAACGCGTGAAGGATAGCGCTAGGCAGGTTTGTAGGTCATAGTTGTCTGTCAGGGCTGCGGGTTGTTTGAAACAGATACCGCGGCCTCGGACACAAAGGGCTAAGAAGGAACATGGGTGGTTTTTAGTCAGTAGAAGTCTGACATTCTCTTCAGCTCTGCTTCCCCCTGCCCACACCGGGAGTAGTCACCTTCCAAAAAAAAAAAACAGACACGTTGTTAGTCAACTTGTCAACATTCCGACACTAATGTTTAAGTCTAATGTTATAGAAGGTGACGATAAGCTATCAACCGGGCACGAATCTATACTCCGTGGCTGATCCTACGTCCTGACCTAGGATTTGAACTCAGGACCTTAGCAATATTATAGCTAACAGTAACACGATTACGGCAACAGACACGATGACGGCACGGTTAGCACAGTGGTTCAAGCAATGGACTGCCGCGCTGCGTGTCGCGGGTTCGATCCCCGCACGGAACATATATTTGTATGGCCTGCAGATAGTTGTTTCGGGTCTGGGTATTTGTGTATGTGAGTTTAAATGTTTGTGAACGCACCCACGATACAGGAGAAATTCGTAATGTGGGGCAACGTTTAAAAAAAAAAAGAGATTAGGTTTACCGTCACCTTTTATACCATCACTATCAAGCTCAAGAACATGTCTACCTATCCCCATAAAAATCACAACCGTAACGTTATCATGGGAAAAAGCCAACAATTTTTAATCACAGTTAATCATTTCCACGCTCACTTAGGTACCTACATGTAAGTACTCAATTAGTATAGCACCGCGATTGTTACATATTTAAAGTAGTTTGCCGGTCTGCCACCGATCTTCTTTACATTCATTAAGTATCTTTCAGTATTAATTAGATTAATGATTAATTGATACTTGAGGTTTTGAGTTCGATTACTGAGTCGGGCCAATTGTTAGGCGTTCTTTCTGGAATTCCAGTTGGGTTCTTCCATTAGAAATATCTCAGTAGCAGCCACGGAGTCTGTTGTCATTTGTGCCCATCATCATCATCAGCCTATAATGTTCCCACTGCAGGGACTCAGGCCTCCTCTCTAGAAGAGGGATGGGCTATAATCTACCACGCGGGCCCAGTGCGGATTGGCAGATGTCACATGTCTTCGAATTTTTTGGTTCTAAGACATGCCGGTTTCCTCACGATGTTTTCCTTCACCGTTTTGAGAGCAGTGGTGATGAAATAAATTACACAAAGTAATGCGCCTGCATGGGTTCGAACCCACGACCTACTGTTCGTAAGTCGGGACCGACACCACTGGGCCACCGCTGCTCTAATTTGTGCCCGGTAGATGGAAATCGGCTGGCCCTATTATTACGTGAACCTAAAAAACATAACTGGTGTAAATGGAGGTGTTTCTAATAAGGAACACCTCTACACTTTTTTTTTTTTTTGGTGGGTGGAAAATCATCAAATGACCCCCCCGCTCTTGGGCAGAGCGAAGGGGAGTGTCAGACTTCTACTGTCTAAAAACCGAACCCATGTTCCTTCTTTGCCCTTGCGCCGAGGCCACGTCATCTAGTACAAAAATCCGCGGCCCCGACGGGCACGCTCTTAAACCTTACAGGTGAAATGTGGGTCGGTACAGTCAATCAATAAGTATACAACCTTAAATAGGTATTCACCCTTTCGGGGAATTACATCCGTGCTGGCATCTAGAGTTATGTCAAAACAAACATTCTACCAGGTCACCAATATGCACACGACTTTACAAAAATAGTCCGCGACCAACTCGTATACTTTATATTATATCATTTCCTACACAGTATCGTTCCTAAGATTAATCTTTACTCACATCGATTCTGTTATGAAAATATTGCCTTTTTGTTTTCTGTTAGACAATAATAGACTTCTATCTTCCCACAGGACGAGCAGTGATGGCCCAGTGGTGGTGGCCCCACCTTACGAACAGTAAGTTGTGGGATCGAACTTCGAACCCAGACAGGCGCATTACTTTGTGTAATTTATGCCATCACCACTGCTCTCAAAATGGTGAAGGAAAACAGGGTGAGGAAACATGTCTTAGAACCAACAAATTCGAAGATATGTGACATCTACCAACCCGCTATGTACATTTAGATAGGTAGGGTAGGATAGGTAGTAGTAGATAGATACCATTCCCCCCCTCTCCCTTATCTACGAAACTACAGAGCTTAAAATTAAAAAAAAAAAAATGGAAATTAGTTCAATACTTACCGCCTTATTAATAAAAATAGTTAAACCTGGTTTAACTTAGACTTGGTTTATCTCGCATGCCGTCTCACTTCAAAAATATTCAAAAGAAAGTGACGGTATGCGAGAAAAATCAAGTCTAAGTAAAACCAGGTTTAACTATTTTTGTTAATAAGGCGGTTAGAGATTACAGGAAAACCTATAAGAAGTCGATGGTGCTAAAGTAACATGTAAAAATGTCTCAATATCTACTTCATTGGTACGGAACTCTTCATGTGCAATGTCCGACTTGCACTTGGCCAGTTTTTATTTACTTTCAGGTGAAAGTAAATAAAAACTGGCCAAGTGCAAGTCCTTGTCCAGTGTCTGTTGGCCAATTGTTTGTTCGATGAAAAGTTATTGGTCAAAAAATTCTGTTAGTTAAGCAGTCACTGACGTAGAGTTATGTTGACGAATTAGACGTTCGTGGGTGAAAGGTCCTTAGATGAAAAGTTAATAGATTAAAGTTAATATTGACCAAAGGTTTATGAGCCAATCGACTTTGGTAAATGGTTTCAGTTTCCTTAAGTTAGCTGTAATATTATTACATTTGTTTTCTTGTTTAATTTGATAAAATTTAATGAGATTGGCTTAACACCACGAGTTTAAACTTAACTGAAACACGTGTAGGTATATAAAGAAAACGTATGTTTAATTCTTGCCTCGTGGCTGCCAATTTAAGCGGGTTGATGTTATGAACTTGATACCTATTGAATTATTTGATGGCTTCCAAACCAAGGCAATTAGTTCTAATAAGGTTGTCACTGATTCTGCGGATAACGATGTTGAAGATTCAGGAAGGTTTTTCGTATTAATGTTTGCATACAATAATTGCTGTCATCCATTATTTTTCTCCTGAAGTCACCAATGCTGTGATTGGTATTTTTAATATGTTTTGTTTTTTTTATATCATAAAATTATCTACGTATTGCATTACTTCATGATTTTAATATAATAATAATAATATAATAATATTCCACAACTATCACACAACGCCATCTAGTCCCAAGCTAAGCAGAGCTTGTGTTATGGGTACTAGACAACTGATAAACATACTTATATATTTCTAAATACATACATATTATAGATAAATTACACCCAGACACAGAACAAATGATCGTGCTCATCACACAAACATTTGTCCTGGGTGGGAATCGAACCCACGACCTCCGGCATAGCAGATAGGGTCACTAACCACTAGACCAACAGGCCAGTCAAATTATTTTAACCTTGCTATGTTCATATATTTTCCCCAAAAGACTCTTTTTAACTAAATGAATTTAAATAATAACGAGTCTATACGACTAGGCACTAGGCACTAGGCACTGGTTATCGGATGTATTTATATCATGTTATTAGTTATTTTATGTGCCGAAAATCAAAACTGAAGAAAAGTATCCCTTATTTTATTCGTTAAGAGGTGGAATTTCCAAAAATCCTCGATTAATAGATGTACAAACTCATCAACAGGTAAAATTTTAAGTTTTTAACCCACATGGGTTCATAAATTGACTGAAATTTATTGAAGAAGACGATGTGCTAAACATTATTTTAACTCCAAAATTATTCCATCACCTTAGTTTAATTTGACTGACACGATTTACTTTATAAAGCTCATAATATACTATTATCATCACAAACACATTAAACTGTTTTGAATGAACAGCCATGTTGTAGTACAACCAGTTTGTCCATAGTTCCACGATCTACAGAATTAAAAGAACATTGTAATACACACTACACCTTAATTTATAACGAGTTGGCTTGTGAATGAATCTCACGATGGATGCCTTTACACCGAAGCGTAGAGGAAGCTGAAAATATGAATAAAATTGATAATTGTAAATAATACTTACACAATCTTAAATTAGTGTTCGATTATAGGGGGTCATTAGGTAGTAGCTACATGTAAAAATATTGGTATTCAGCTGCATCTGATAAGACTGAAATGTAACCCTTAATTGGGAAATGTAGATGTCAGTGATGATAGAACCGTGACAAAAGAACCTTCATTTCACGTTGACTGCTGGACATAGGCCTCCCATAAGTGTCGTCACATTGACCGGTCCCGTGTGTCTCGCATCCAGTGGATCCCCGCAACCTTCACCAGGTCATCGGTCCATCTAGTAGGAGGCCTTCCAACGCAACGTCTTCCGATTCGCGGTCGCCACTCCAGAACCTTCCGGCCCCATCGGCCATCCGTCCTGCGAGCAATGTGCCCTGCCCACTGTCACTTAAGTCTGGCAATTCTTCGGGCTATGTCGGCAACCTTGGTTCTCTTGCAGCTGAATACCAAGAAGTTTTTCACATGACATGATTTCTTTCTGACCTCCACAACCCAGGTATTACTGTGTGAATATGATATTCCTTAGTAACACTGGTGGTCAAACTTTTATGACTACTGAAATTCTGTGACGAACAAACGCCTAACTTTCCCTGTGAACTCTTTTTAAACACCTTCAACAATAATAGGGGATCGAACAAAAACTATTGGACACGTATTTTTTCTTTTTTCACGTAAACTTAAAATGAAGACGATACAGTGCTTCGAAAACTCGTGTGACGTCATATGATAGTACATTTTGACGACACAAGTGACGTTTCAAGCCCCACTCCAAGATCTTTGACGCGTTTTATCTTCGTAATTTTTTATTGATTTGATAAAACAAAAAACACGTATTCAATATTTTTCGATAATCTAACTTACCGACTAAACTTAATCATATTTTTTTGACCCAGTCCGATCCCCTATTCTAGCAATCATTGACCTCTCCCCACAGCATTACACTCCGGTGTAAAACACCTCGTCTGGCTAAACCGTTGGCTTCCTTTCCATTCACTAGTTCGTTCTCGTGTCGGCTCCGACCGGTTTGCGCATTAACAGTAGCTGCAAGTTATAAGCGTGTTGTTGTAGTGTATAGTTCAATGAACAGGTGAGACCAAGGTTGATATCTGTCATGATAAAGTAACAAAATATTATTGTATTCAGAACAAAGTAAGACACAACAGTCGAGTTATTAAGAGAGTAATTATTTTCCTGCTCTTGTTAATTGGGGTCGGCAAATCACGTTTTTTCTCTAATAGGGGATCGGACAAAAAAAACTAATTAGTCCGTCAGATAGATTTCCAAAAATTATTGGACACGTATTTTTTCTTTTTTCACGTAAACTTAAAATGAAGACGATACAGTGTTTCGAAAACTTGTGTGTCGTCATAATATGATAGTACATTTTGACGACACAAGTGACGTTTCAAGCCCCACTCCAAGATCTTTGACGCGTTTTATCTTCGTCATTTTTTATTGATTTGATAAAACAAAAAACACGTATTCAAAATTTTTCGATAATCTAACTTACGGACTAAACAGAATCATATTATTTTGCAAAACCCAGTCCGATCCGTAACACAGCGGATCTGACAAGAAAATAACAGAAAAGTGAGTCTCAACTTTGGGTCAATTAATAAACAGATAGAAGATAGGATTTTCTTTATTATGTACACGATACAAATAACAGGTATTAGATCTTTTCAAGACAATCCTGTAGGTAGTCTATAATTGCACAATAAGCCCAATTTTGCGAAAAGTTTCAGACAACAACTTTTTTTTTGGAGGGTGGAACATCATCAAATGACTCCTCCCGCTCTGGGCATAGCGGTAAGGAGTGTTAGACTTCTACCGACTAAAAATCACCCATGTTCCTCCTTAGCCCTTTGTGTCGAAGCAGCGGTATCTATTTCGAACAACCCGCAGTCCCGACGGGAGTCAGACAACTACTACTATACACTCGTTTCCAATAGGCCTGGTGAAAGGTTACCAGTGTTTTCATGACTATTGGCAAACATCTTGTCTAAGAGTTATTTCTTGTTTCTGTAAAGAGCAGAAAGCGGTCCTTTCCTTGTCAGTGGTGCTCTGGAAAAAAATATTCCAGTGTAAATCCTACAATGAATACTGTGGAAGACATTTGCTCAACCTCGCAAAAAAGCAACCTTTTCCAGTAGGTATAATATTAATCGTAATTATAGGTAACTACACTTCCCACGCTTTAAAAGATTCCAACTCCAAGACACGTTTAATTTACAAAGTAAAACCTCGATACTCAATGCCTTGTACCACAACCTCTGCCTGCCCGTGAACCAGTTGCAAGCCGTAATGATAATAAAAATGTTACCACTTCCTCTGGACCGATGTGTTTTATACTTTAATCAATAAGTATTATGAAACGTTGAACGAATGTAGTTGTTTTGTTGCAGAGTGTCATGCTGTTTAATACGGAGAGGTTTAATGTTACTAGGTATTCTATTGACATCCGATAAGCTACTATAATAGATCGAGATCCTAACGTCGAAATCCGAAGACGTACAAAGGTTATCGATCGCATAACGGAACTCAATTGGAGTTGAGGAGGACACTTAGCAAGGCGCAGTGATGATAGGTGGACTAAGGCTGTCACCAATTACCGGCCAAGAACTAGCAAAAGAAGTGTGGGTCATCCAGTGGCGAGATGGGCAGAGGATATCGGGGGAAAAACCTGGATGAGGCTGGCACAGGACCGTGGAGATTGGCACAAGAAAAGAGAGACCTATACCCAGATGTGGGTAAATTCGGGCTGGGGATGAACCTACTATAACAATAGATAAATTCTCATTTGGACTGGAAGTCGATTCCAACATAAAATATGTAGTTTAACATAGTTGGGGGATGGCTAGGTAGACTATGTGACAATTTAGCACCTATATTAATGTCTAGCTTTTGCCAGCGGCTTCGCCCTATGTCGGAGAATAATATCAAAAATGACGATTTTTTACACAAACTTTCATCCTCTATTTTACCCCCTTAGGGGTTGAATTTCGAAAAATCTTATTCCTTGTCTACATTATAAAGGGAACCTCTGTGCAAAATTTCAGCTTTCTAGGTCCAAGGGTTTGGGCTGGGCGTTGATGAGTCATAGAATAATAGAATAATAGAATAATAGAATAATTTTATTTAAGAAAAAAATAGTACAAAAGGTATACATTTAGGTACAATAGTGTTGTTTCTTATACAATTGTATAATTAGTGCTTATAGGTAAAATATAACTAAAATATATTTAAAATTTGCAAGTAGTGATAATTTTATAATTCAAATGTATGGTAGCGACCAGCCCGATGTAGGTTTATGTAAACCTGTGTTTCAGGCCAAGTCAGTCAGTCAGGACTTCTCTTTTTATTTATATTGATGATAGATAGGTACCTAAATATTATTTTGAAAGTTTTGGGTAAGGGAATGTTGATGATGATGTAATAATTATGTATCCGTGGTGCTAGGCTACTGGGTTTACCCCAGTTGTCAACTTCCCTTTATTCCTATAGGCCCCGTTACAAAAATAATTAGAAATGAATTAATTTTGTAACGGGATTGAAGACAGTCAAATTGATTCAGCTCTACTTTGATCGGTAAACTGTAACTTAGCCACTAGCCGCTCTCGACCACTTTAAAGGCTTGTGGAGTTTTTTGCAAAAGTGTCTCTACGAGGAAAGTGTATCTACGAAGAATAATTCCTTGTGGAAAGGTCATCATCTTCATCATCAGCCAATAATGTTCCCACTGCAGGGAGTCAGGACTTCTCTCTTGGAGAGGGATGGGCTATAATCCACCACGCGGGCCTGATGCTGCTTAGACCACACCATAGAGAAGAAGAATTACTCTAGCAAAAGTTCCATTATCGTTACAAGACATCGTCAAACACTCACCAAACTTTTAAATTCCACAATTAATAAACAAACTTTAAACATAACACTCACAAACTTTCCTTTAAGATTTATTAGTAAACAAATATCTTAAGTTTGAACCTCAGAATAATTAGAGTTACCCATTTGCCGATGACCGGGGTTGACCCAAAATCAATAGCGGTCCATGTACCCCGGAACTACTCGATGTGTGTGTAACGGTAACGCGAGGGTTTACGTTACGGGTTTACGTTACGTTTGGAGATTGAAATTCCATAAGTTTAGTGGAGATTAGGAAAGGTTAGCAAAATGTTTAGTCAGGGAATGAAATTGTTTGGCTTTTACTGCTTTTCATGATTGTAACAAAGAGTGTCAGTGACAGTAATAAATTGTTTTATTGTATAAAAAACAACTCATGACCTTTTCTCCTGTATGTTGAGTTTAGAACTATTTATATTTACACAGGAACAGCCAGAATCTATCTGAACAATTACCTGTAGGCATTACAAATATTTGTGCAGGAATCGAACTCGCGATAACCAGATCAGTACCCAATCGCTCAGCCACGGCGGCCCAGTGAGTGGTGGCGGCCCCGACTTACGAACAGTAAGTCATGGTTCGAACCCATCAGGCAGGTAATTTATTTCATCACCGCTGCTCTCAAACAGTGCAGGAAAACATCGAATACATGTGACATCTACCAACCCGCACTGGGCCCGCGTGGTGGATTATAGCCCATCTCTCTCCTAGAGAGGAGGCCTGAGACCCTCCAGTGGGAGTATTATAGGCTGATGATGATGACCATTAAAAAATCGATGAGGGGAGGGGGGGGATTCAGAGTACTCTACTGATACGTGGTAACCGTTTTAGCGTCGTAGTCCCTTCCACTTGCATCCCTACAGTGTTCACCCCTCTATATACCAACGTTTTATATAATAGCTAAATATCGAACTAAAACATGATTTAGGTAGCAGCCTACATACTTATATACTTGTAAAAACAATGAACAAAGCTACAAGTACGTGATAAGACAATGCCTCCGGGCCATACTGTAGAAATGGGTTACTTGTGCACTGCAGTGCGGAATTATTGGCACAGTGACTTTCTGGGATTTTGGAGCATTTACTGAAAAAAAATGATGGTTGGAGAGGCATAGGAAGACCAAGCAAGCGATAAAAAAAAGTCAAACTAGATATTTTTATTTCCACATGCGTTTATAAAAAGATTTAATACACAAAATAAGGCTCAATCTTTGAGGCATGCATGATTTATGATTCATCATCTGCCTAGCCTTTTTCCCAACTATATTGGGGTCGGCTTCCAGTCTAACTGGATGCAGCTCAATACCAGTATTTTACATGGAGCGACTGCCTATCTGACCTCCACAACCCAGTTAATACTAGGTAATACGGTACCCTTTGGTAAGACTGATGTCAGAATTTCAGGTCACTGACTACCTGTAACGACTGCCAAAGATCTATATATGGCAGCCGGGACCAACAGCTTAACGTGCTTTCCGAGGCACGGAGGAAACTCGGTATTCGGGCGGTCACCCATCCACAGACCGACCTAGGCAAGCACAGCTTTACCTAAAGATCGACCCGAGTGGCAGTTCTTATTAAGCCACGAGCTCCTCCGACCAGCATGATTTATGATTTAGACCGAATAAGCCATCTGAGTGGCTCATACATTGTGCATTCCGCCACAAGGTGGAAACTTGTTTCTTCTGCTTCTCCACATGCTGGGCATATGGGATCTTCCTTTACTTTCATAATTGTCAGGTGTCTATTGAGTCCACAGTGTCCTGTTGCGATCCCTACTACTACTCTTATGTTTCCCCTGCTCATTTTGAGTAGCTTGCGGGATTTCTTTTCATCATATGACTTTAAGAAGATTTTCGATTGTCGACAACCTTCTGTTGCATTCCATCTTTTATTTGACTCTCTTGTAGTTATTCTATGGATGATTCCTTTTGATGATGATGATGGATTGTGTGAGGAATGATATAAAAGAAATGGAAGATTCGAAAACAAAAACCGTGTTGCTGAATTCGATTCACAAGTCGAACAAAGTGGTACTGCAATTTTCCATTAGGAATAACCGCGGTGTTTGTATTTATGCACGGTTGGTGACAATATAGGTACACGCTTCCTATTACATGGAAATTAAAAATAACTGACAAAATGTGGCTGTACTATTATAAGGTACCTACACTTTTCAATACCTCCTGCCTACTTCTATTCTCCTGGTAGTTTGTGGAACTTTACTATCCTTTTTTCTCATCTCCTACTTGTCCTTGCCAATACCGTTTGAAAATGTAACCTTATGGGGGAAAAGTGGAATAATTCAAAATGATAAGGGGGATTTTCGGAATGATTTTACATAAGAGTTCAGTTTTCCACCCTGAGGTATTCTCTCAGGGGGGAAAAACGGAATAACTCAAAATGCCAAGGGGACTTTCTGGACATGTTTTACATCTGAGTCCAATTTTCCCCCTGAGGGGGATTTTCTCAGGGGGGATTTGTGGAATAAGCCACTTCTACCTAACCCTTTTGGAAATACCTCCAGCAGATGATGTTTTGAATAAATTAATTTAGATTTCTACACAGCACATTCTCACATAAACTACGTACAAAAAACTGTAATCATGCTTGCAAGGTAGGTTCCACAAATAATTAAAATCAATTTCTCTACCGTCTACCTCACCTTGTCCGCCAGTGTACGAATCTAGTAATTAATTAAACTTGTTTAAGTCGTGTGTGTTGTTAGAGAGACGCCCCGGTCTCCGGCGCTAAGTCAACCAGATCCGATGCAGCACTAATTACTCTGGTGTGCCAACTTCTGAAGAGTTGCCCTTTGTTCTGGTGCTCTTTATGTCCGAGGCCGCGGTATCTCTTTCGAATAACCCGCAACCCCGACAGGCGTCGGTTCTTGCGCCAATGTTGCTGACCTCTCTTTGAGAACCACCACCGGGCCTCAACTCAGCATAATGCCAGATGGCAATCCAGGGTATACCACCTGACGCCGATAAATTTTCATCTGCAGCCCACAAGTGCCGTCTACTCAAAAACATCATCATCATCAGCCTATAATTGTTCCCACTGCAGGGACTCAGGCCTCCTCTCTAGGAGAGGGATGGGCTATTATACTCCACCACGCGGGCCCAGTGCGGATTGGTAGATGTCACATGTTTACGAATTTTTGGTTCTAAGACACGCCGGTTTCCTCAAGATGTTTTCCTTCACCGTTTTGAGAGCAGTGGTGATGAAATAAATTACACAAAGTAATGCGCCTGACTGGGTTCGAACCCACGACTCACTGTTCGTAAGTCGGAGCCGCTACCACTGAGCCACCAATGCTCTCACCGGGCCTCAGCTCAGCATAATGCCAGATGGCAATCCAGGGTATACCACCTGACGCTGACGAATTTTCATCTGCAGCCCACAAGTGCCGTCTACTCAAAAACATAAACACACATTTGATCACATCAAGTCAAAGAGAGTAATTAAATAAATAGCTTCATGAGTAGGCTCAGTAGGTGACTCGGCCGCTGTAACTCGCCCGATCCGGTCGAGACAGGAATTTCACTGTTATTAATATTTTCGAGTGGCGTTTCGGACGAATCCTTTTTTAGAGTCAAAGTACCGTCAGACACATAATATAGATAAGGTTTAGTGTCCTGTGTTCGTCCCACATGTTCGTCCCACAAACTACCAGGAGAACAGAAGTAGGAAGGATACCCTAGTACTACATAACACATTTCATTACTCCTGTTAACTCCTATATTTGGTGACAGCCCGAAAGAAACGATTAATCTCCTACTAACTTATGATACCCTGGTACTTCATAACTCATTAGATTGACCGCGGTCCCGGCTGTGGTCCCGGTCCCGAAAGCCCCACGACCCCAACCTAATGTTTTTCATTCTGACTGTACAAAATTTGCTTAAAAAAAAGTATAGTCCGAAACACCACTCAAAAATATGAATAAAAATTAAATTCCTGTCTCGACCGGACCGGGCGAGTTCCAGCGGTCGAGTCGCCTACTAAGCCCATGAGTATACCATCATTAGGTATATCGGGTAGTTCGTAAGTATTATCAATTATTGTAATTGGCTCGGATGGCAATCAGTCGGTAATCATTATTATTGTTTTGGATCAATAATATTGGGCTTTAATACATCATCACGACTGTATTTTAGGAAAGGGATAGCACATCTACTATGTGTCGTAGTGACCTTTTTTTTTGCTATCTGTGTTTTAGTACTAGTTCGACAAAATGGGAGATTAGCAATTAACCGAGCACACATACTAGCTCAAACTCAAATATTTTATTTCAATTAAGCCATTACAGGCACTTTTGAATGTCAGAAAAGCATTATGCTATTCAGATTTTTTATAACAACTCAAATGCAAACAACAAATAAGTGAGAATATCTTTAACACAACTTTCAACCTGTAGTCCCCGTAGGGTTAGGCAGAGGTGTACTTAATAGTGCACTCACATTTCACTAGGTTTTAGTCTCAAGTAGAGGGTGGAGCAGCGGTGGCCCAGTGGTGTCGGCCCCGACTTACGAACAGTAGGTCGTGGGTTCAAACCTAGGCAGGCGCATTACTTTGTGTAATTTATTTCATCACCGCTGCTCTCAAAACGGTGAAGGAAAACATCGTGAGGAAACCGGCATGTCTTAGAACCAAAAACTTCGAAGACATGTGACATCTACCAATCCGCACTAGGCCCGCGTGGTGAATTATAGCCCATCCCTCTCCTATAGAGAGGAGGCTTGGGTCCCTGCAGTGGGACTGTGGGAGCATTATAGGCTGATGATGATGATTATGAATAGGGGGTGAGCCTATTGCCATTAACCAGGCACATATCGAGCCTCCGTAGCTCATATTGAGAACTTCTTGACAGAAGTTTACCTATAAGGCTACAACCCCAAAACCAAGGTTTTTTTTTAAATTTAAGAAACCTAAACAACAAGTCTCAATTAATCATTCGAAACATGTTACTGTACAGTCTAGACCAATTAACGAGGATGCAATTATAAAAGTGTATCCATCGTTAATACCAAAAATATCTCGACAGACACGCGAAATTATTTTATACGACGTACTTTGAATTCATTAGTTGATACCAACGGGGATACGCCTAGTAGATGAAGAAATAATATCAACCTGCAACCATCATAATGTACCTACTGTTTTCTAATAATTACAATATATTACTGTAAACACACTCATGTATTATTTTTTAACTATTCTTAGAGGCATGGAATAAAAGGTATTTCTATTTTATTATTTTAACGTTCTGAATATTCAAGTTAAAGTGACAATTGACAGGCCATATCGTTTGAAGAACCTACATCCGATGGCGAAGAAAGTTTCTCGAGTGGCGATCACGAACCGGAAGATGCAGCGTTGATAGGCCTCCCACCAGGTGGAATAGATGGAGCTACCACATCGTTAGAGTCGCAACGTGAATGGGAATGCCCGGGCAACCGGTGAATGCAAGCGGTAGTTTGCCGTTCGTTATGGCGTTCTATGGGGAAGGCCTTTGTCCAGCAGTGGACAACTTCTAGCTGATGATTATGATTAAAAAGTTGTGATTGTGTATTTCCGAAGATAAGCAACAGATCTTGACCAAATTACATCCAATAAAAAAATCCAAATCGGTTCACAATAATTGGCAAAGATATCACTGAGAATACACACAAAAATACTGATGAATTGATAACCTCGTCTTTTTGGATACGTTAAAAAAGTATAGCATTGGAATCGCGAGTGTTTTACTAAAACATCCACATTTTTTAACACTGAAAGCCACAATTCAGGTGTATAGAAACAAAGATGGTAAAGTCCACAAAATTCCAAAATTGAGATTTATATGGCCACACAATCTGTTTTGTATCTATTTATCCCAAAAAATCATTTATTACCAATTCTGGTAAACTCCACTGTTATTTCAAATTGAAAATTGACTTTACAAACAAACCTAGTAAAGTCCAAGTGAATTGAGTTCCTTAGCGCGTAAAGTAAAAATGTTTTTATCATTTTCTGATGGACGTAACCATCTTTGATTCTATACACCTGAATTACAAAAAGTTTATGGAATTCTAATTTTATCCTTGAGAAGAAACTGAATGTAACCACAACAGGTTATTAGGTATTATTGAAATACCTACATACATTGGAAAAAGGAAAAATAAACACAGAAAAGTAAAGAAACAAGAATACATTTCTGTTTTATTTATTGTGTCAAAGCGTTATGTGATTCGTTTGAGTTCAACAAAAGGAACAAAACACACGCAGTCGGTTATCTTTTAAACGTTGAAGTGTTAGATCATGACAACATGATGTTGAAGAATAAAGTGATTTCTAGCAAAATATACTAACATAATATTTAAAAAACGTTCAGAAACTTCTACTTACGGACATATTTGGGTTCAAAGTTCCAATGTTTTAAAAAGATTTTCGTTTTAATAAGAGTTTTCAATAATAAACCTTCACTTGAAATACCTCTATGAAACCCTTACAATGTATTTATAATAAACGCTATTGAAACGTGATTTTATTGAATCTAACATCCACACAGACACATCTTAGAAAAAGCAGCCAATTACAACTTTACCTGTACATTTCACTCGCAACTTTGCCTGTAAATACCTACATTTTGCCCACAACTTTGCCTTCGCATCCTCCAGTTTCTACCCTTTACGTCTCATTACCAGCACTGCACTGGATAAAGGCAAAGCGTACTATTTTAATTGTTCCTTCAAGCCCCATTAGGTCCCGGATCGGTTCCGAACTCTAGAATGACCGCCCCTCCCCAAATAGAGGGAAATTACCGTAATGTTGCGTTTTATTATAAGGTAACTAGCTTTTGCCAGCGGCTTCGCCCGCGTGATAATGAAGATTTTCCATACAAACTTTCATCCCCTATTTAACTCCCTTAGGGGATAAATTTCGAAAAATCCTTCCTTATTTCTTGTCTACATTATAAAGGGAACCTCTGTGCGAAATTTCAGCTTTCTAGGTCCAAGGGTTTGGGCTGGGCGTTGATGAGTCAGGCAGTCAGTCAGGACTTCTCTTTTTATTTAAACAGATTTGGGGAGGTGGGTTGTTAGATGAAGGGGAACTAGCTTATTGGGGTACTGCATTGGACGTACATAAACTCACTATGACGCTCCTTTTGGCTAAATAATAACAGCTGCTCGGGTCGATCTTCAGGTAAAGTTGTGCTTTCTTAGGTTGGTACGTGGATGAGTGATCGCTTATTACATATCGAGTTTCTTCCGTGCCTCGGAAAGCACTTTCATTAGTAGATCCTTGACAATCGTTACAACAGACAGTGTGAATCGTTAGTCAGTGGGTGACATACTGCAACTGGGTGTCGACTGGCCTGTTGGTCTAGTGGTTAGTGACCCTAACTGCTATGCCGGAGGTCGTGGGTTCGATTCCCACCCAGGACAAATGTTTGTGTGATGAGCACGATCATTTGTTCTGTGTCTGGGTGTAATTTATCTATAATATGTATGTATTTAGAAATATATAAGTATGTTTATCAGTTGTCTAGTACCCATAACACAAGCTCTGCTTAGCTTGGGACTAGATGGCGTTGTGTGATAGTTGTGAAATATTATTATTATTATATTATATTATTATTATTACTGAAAACTAGTCTTACCAAGGGGTATCGTGTTGCCCAGCTTCTACTAACTGGGTTGTAGAGGTCAGATTGGCAGTCGCTCCATCTAAAATACTGGTATTCAGCTGCATCCGGTTAGACTGCAAGCACACTCCACCCCGAATAGTGAGAATTACGGTAATGTTGCGTTTTATTATTAACTAGTGACCCGCCCCGGCTTCGCATGGGTGCAAAAAAAGGTATTAAAACCTTCCTCTTGAAACACTCTATTTATTAAAAAAAACCCGCATCAAAATCCGTTGCGAAGTTTTAAAGATTAAGAGACTTTGTTTTATACTATGTATGTAGTGATTTGGGGAGGTGGGTTGTTAGATGAAGAGCCGATGAAGGGGAAATAGCTTGTTGCCCGTCGGGGCCGCGGATTTTTGTACTAGATTACGTGGCCTCGGCGCAAGGGCAAAGTAGGAACTTGGGTTCGGTTTTTAGTCAGTAGAAGTCTGACACTCCCCTTCGCTCTGCCCAAGAGCGAGGGGGGTCATTTGATGATTTTCTACGCAAAAAAAAAAAACGGGAAATAGCTTGTTATGGTACTTATTGCAGTGAAAGTAAAGCCGCATCGATGGGTTGAGGTTCTAAATTAAATTCAGGAATAACCTACGCACGCTAAACACTAGTAACTTTCGCCCTGCTTCCGCGTCATTGCGATCTTTTTTTTGGAGGGTGGGAGGGAAATCATCGAATGACTCCCCCCTTTCGCGCTCTGGGTAGAGCGGTACGGGAGTGTCAGACTTTTACTAACTAAAAACCACCCATGTTTCTTCTTAGCCCTTTGTATCAAGGCCGCGGTATCTCTTTAAAACAACCCGCAGCTAAATATTACACACTTCTTTTGTGTTTGACGTGTATGTAGGTATGTATGTTTATCTTTGGGGTAAGTGCATTGTTTCTGAAGGAGCATACTTTAAAGGTGATAAAATAAATTTGAATGAATAACAAACGTTTTATGTATTATTGATCTTTTCCCGTTACTTTCTTGATATAGCAGTAACTGATCGGAGAACCATCATAGTAATAAAATAAAATGTCCATTGCCCCAACTGTTACCACCCAGTACATAAGTACGTACAAACGGCTACACATCAAGCTGTACAAAACCAGTTTATGTTGGCCTCACTTTACTAGATCTTTTCGCACAATGAACGATCAGATTATACTGGTTTTGTATAGCTTGATGTGTAGCCGTTTGTACATATATAACCCCTATCCCGCTACACATAATTAGACATGTCATTCATTACTCTGTCACTAACGTCAACACGATGTCACAATACATGTCGTGGTCTGTCTCATGTAATGGAAATTGGTGAGTAGGTAAGGGTTAGGAATCTCGGCAGGTATAATAGGTATGATTAAATTGAGTAGCCGCCTCGTTGGTCTAGCGGTCGGAAGAACGACTGCTGGGCCTGAGGTCCTGGGTTCAATTCCCTGGTCGGGTAAAGTGTAGCTAGCTCGCCGTCCATCGCGTTTGTTCCACGCGTCCCTCAAAGAGATGTTAGAAACATTGTAGGGGCCCGCAAGGGCCGACGCCCGTCGGTGCTACCGCGGCCTCGACACAAAGGGCTAAGAAGTGGTTTTAGTCAGTAGAAGTTTGACACTCCCGACCGCTATGCCTTTTTTAGGGTTCCGTACCTCAAAAGGAAAAAACGGAACCCTTATCCCTAGTAGCATTTTTTGTTGGCATTTAGTTGGGCCACATACAGAGGTATGTGGCCCAACTAAATGCCAACAAAAATGTATGTGGCCCAACTAAATGCCAACAAATGCCAACAAAAATGCTACTAGGGATAGGATCACTTTGTTGTCCGTCTGTCTGTCTGTCTGTCTGTCTGTCTGTCTGTCAAGACCTTTTTTCTCAGGAACGCGTGGAGGTATCAAGCTGAAATTCATATCAAATACTCAAGTCTATGGTCTCTTGGAGCTGTGAAAAAATCAAACTTCTAAGTCAACGCGATCAAAAGATACTCCCGTTTATGCCGCAAATTTTCGACACTCGCAAGGGAATCAAAACCTACAGGGTACTTCCCGTGAACTCAGAATCTTGAAATTTGGTACGAAGCAACGTCTTATAGCATAGATAAAGGAATAATTACGAAAACCATAAATTTTTAGTTACATCAAGATACTCCCGTTTATGCCGCAAATTTTCGACACTCGCAAGGGAATCAAAACCTACAGGGTACTTCCCGTGAACTCAGAATCTTGAAATTTGGTACGAAGCAACGTCTTATAGCATAGATAAAGGAATAATTACGAAAACCATAAATTTTTAGTTACATCACATAATATATTTTTTTTACGGAACCCTCGGTGCGCGAGTCCGACTCGCACTTGGCCGGTTTTTTTTACTTTATCACTTAAGTATGATTCTCAAGGTTGAGACAATTTGACAGTGTCGGGTACCTTGATGTGCTGTGCTGACGCCTGAGTACCTACTTGTAACCCTCTCCCGCTCACCATACTATAAGTCATAATATAATGTCATGAGTCTGTCATTTAACGTCAACGCGTTGTCACAAAACACACCGAACGTCGTATCTTGTCTTAGATTATGGGAATTGGTAGGTTAGGTAGATACATGGGGCTGAGATGAGAATGCTTAGGGGGATAAAATAAGAAATGAGTACATAAGAGGAAGTCTGAAAGTGGCGCCGGTTACTGAAAAGTTGTGTGGAAATCGGTTATTGTGGTATGGGCATGTGATGCGGAGGAATGAGGAGAATGTAGTGAGGAAGGTTTTGAATATGAATGTGGATGGGTATACGAGTAGAGGAAGACCAAAGAAACGATGGATTGACTGTGTTAAGAATGATATGGCAAGAAATGAGGTGTTTCATGAGATGACGAAAAACAGAGAGGTATGAAAGAGGAAGACATGCTGCACCTGATATAGGTAACTAAAATTTGAACGTTTGTATAATTATATGTACTTAAGTTTAATATTGACATAGCTGATATTTCATTTAGGCAACGTTAATATTGTTATTATTCATAATATTTAATATTTACTTTAGCTGTCACTTTTTATTCAGGTAATTTTGTTATTGACATAGCTTACATTTAATTTAGGTAGGTACCTATCTTTAAATATTGATACAGTTGATATTTTATGAATGTAATTTTAATATTGACTTAGCTGCCATTTTGTTAAATGTAATTTTCTGCCTAAGTCTGAGATGACGAGATACAGAGAGGTATGGAAGAGGAAGACATGCTGCGCCGACCCCAAGTGAATTGGGATAAGACAAGAGAATGATGATCTCTGTCTAAATCTATATCTAATCTAATAAATAAAGAGAGAAGTCCTGACTGACTGACTGACTCATCAACGCCCAGCCCAAACCCTTGGACCTAGAAAGCTGAAATTTTGCACAGAGGTTCCCTTTATAATGTAGACAAGGAATAAGGAAGGATTTTTCGAAATTCAACCCCTAAGGTAGTTAAATAGGGGATGAAAGTTTGTATGGAAAACCGTAATAATCACGCGGGCGAAGCCGCTGGCAAAAGCTAGTCTAATATAAATTTTAAAAACTCTATTTTGAAACATTACCACCTTGCATGCATTTATTTTTCTTGTATGTATGACAACATGTTTATGCAAATAAATATTATCTTATCTTATCTTATCTTATCTTATCTTAACCAATATAGCCTTATAATAAAAACATGATTACCTTCCTCTGCCTCTCCACACAGCATCCCATATTAACGTCAATTAACTAAGTTATTAATTAGCGGACACGATAATGTGACGTCACTGAGACGCGGCTGACATTTGTGACGTCATAATGGCGCGTTTAATTATGTAGCTGTCAGATCCGGGTTATAAGTTACGTGTGTTCGGTTGTGCGTTGTTTGGTAATCGGCCTGTAATTTTCTCAATGCTGGGAAACAAACCTCCACTCTATCAGAGGATAGTCCTTGTAGGTTGACGCTTCGTTTTTGGCAAACATAACATCATGCCTGTTTCCTCGAAGGGTAGTACACCCACATTTCGCCAGTTTTGTTTCAGTAATAGGGGATCAACTTTTCTGTAAGCTTGGCAGTTTTTAACACGCTTTTATTAGGTTGACCTGTATGTATGTAACTATGTAGGTAATCAAATCTAAGAAAACTAATTTAACCATCTTCTAAAGATCGTAGCGCTATGAAAATTGGCAGTTGTATGTGATTTTGATGACAATACAAAACAATAACATGGTACTGTCGAGCTGATCTGATGATGGAGCCGGAAGATATGAATCGTATCATAGCCGTGTTTAGACTTCTTAGAAAGGTCTTATATCTTAACTTTGACCACGAAATGAACTTTAAAATATGCCATTAGCAAAGACTAAAAATTATGAAATAAATTAATAGTTTAAAAAAATTTATTAACAAAAAAAAAACCGACTTCAAAAAAAAGACAAAAATAAATCAGTTTCTGAAGTCGGTGACTTTTGTTTGTTTGATTTCATTTTTTTGCCACCGACTTCAGAAACTGATTTATATTTGTCTTTTTTTTTAAGTCGGTTTTATTTTTTGTTAAAAAGTTTTTTATTTTTCACTTTTTAGTGGTTCACATGTTCATGGGTCATAATGTGGACAATGTAGTATTTTTTTTTTGAGTTTTGTGGATTTTTCAAAAACCGCTTGTCCGATTTCGATAAAAAAATTATGGGACCATTTGGGAAGTATACCCTTTCCAACAAAAAAAGAATTTTTAAATCGGTTTGCTAGTGACGGAGTTATGCCCGAACAAACATAAAAAAAAACAAACATCCGAATTGAGAACCTCCTTCTTTTTTTAGAAGTCGGTTAAAACACTAAAAAACACGCTTTTACGTTAAAAGTCAAAAATAAATTACGGATCGTTCAAGTTGTCTCTATTTCTGAGCTGAAGTGTAAACTATGTGCTTTTAATTATAATATTTGATTGTAAACGCGTGGTGGGGTGCTGGAACAGGAAAGATTTTTTGTATACCTTGCTGAGAAATCAAGTTAAGCGATGTTTCGGGAAGCAGATTACAGAGATCGGCGCTCTAACTAGAGTTGCAAAATGTAGAGTTCTTGTTCGTGTATTTGTTTACAAGAAAGTCTTTCCTGCTCCAGCGCCCCACGCTTTTTGGTGCACGCTTTTTAGTGTTTTTTAAAGTATACATTTTTGTTGTAGTAGACTTTAAAGGCGTGAGTTCAAATGACTATGGTATACTTCAGCCCATATTATGCCGAGTCTAACGGGATAAATCCTGACAATCCGACATTAGGTATGAACCAATAATCACTTGCTAAAAACAATAAATTATAGCCAAAATCACAGCCTCAGAATACTGAACTAACACGAAGTCTACCTCAATATTGTGACAGTCTGTTGACATTCGTGATACACTAATGACTTGCTAAATTATGTACATTCCGTATGACCCGCCTGCCGGTGACAGAGTTAGAAACTTACTTTTGTCATATCTGACGTGTTATAGTTCAAAGGTACGAGTAATAGTGCAATTCTGTAATATGAATCTGTTTTACACTAAATAAGTCACTAGAAGTCTGACGGGAGTGTCAGACTTCTAGTGACTTATTTAGTGTACCGCTCTGCCCAGAGATGATGATTTCCCAAAACTTAGGCAGGCGCATTACTATGTGTAATTTATTTCATCACCGCTGCTCTCAAAACGGTGAAGGAAAACATCGTGAAAAACCGGTATGTCTTAGAACCAAAAAATTCAAAGTCATGTGACATCTACCAACCCGCACTGGGCCCGCGTGGTGGATTATAGCCCATCCCTCTCTTAGAGAGGAAGATTGAGTCCCTGATGATGATGATGAATGATTGTAGCGGGTGACGTTCTGTGGTTTCTGCCTACCACCATGGAAAAAAGGCATGAGTTAATGTATGTTTATTTTCAACCTTTTTCCTCGTATTTTCTTAATTCACATCCAAAGATTTATCATTCTATTTTTACCCTTGATGCTATAGCACGTGCTAGATTCTAAATATATGTAAATGAATACATTTATAACTAGACAAACCGGTCAGTCTAGATATTAATATGTAAAGCCCATTCATTCATACAAATTGTAATAAAATCGTGTAGTGACTTTGTTTTATATGTTGGATATTATTTTATGTCATTGAATAATGTAAGATGAATACGTTTTTAATTTTGAGAAGGAGCTTGTGGGTAGGGCACATGAATGGCTGATGGTAGTTCTGGACTGGCGACCACGAACCGAAAGACGTTGCGTTGAAAGGCCTACCACTAGATGGACCGATGACTTGGTAAAGGTTGTAGGGATCCGCTGGATGCGAGACGGGACCAGTCAATGTGGCGACTCTTGAGAGGAGTTCTATGTCCAGCAGTGGATGTCTTTAAGCTGAAATGATGATGATTACCATTGATCTCTTGCGCTGCATCTTCCTTAAATTTTAACAAAATATTTGATGAACACTATTTTTATTATGATTCAGAATGTGTCAACGTAATTAAAATAAAACAGGATGGACAGAAAAGGATAGCGAAAGTTTTAAAATGTAAAAAAATATTATGCTTAACTTCTTCTTCGTTCCGATCCGTTTCTACATTTTTTTTTTATTTCTTGTAGCTACGGATCCCGGGATCCGTGGAGACAAATTTTTTTTTTTTTTTTGTAGAGCGGATCCCGGGATCCGTGGAGACAAATCGCCGGGATCAGTGTTACGTCAAATCCCGGCGATGTCCGGGTGTTACGGATCCCGGGATCGGTGGCTACAAGAAATAAAAATGTAAAACCTACGTATCTTGCGAACTAAACCGAATACCACCTAATTTAGGTGCCGTTTCGTTTTAAGGATACGTAGAGATGTAGGGTAACACTGGAAGAGGCTTACACGAATAATAGTTAATGCTTGAAATCTTTACTCGATAGCAAGGGAAGAAATGTTCCGGTGGCGAGATGGGCAGACGACATAGTAGCCATTGGAGGAAAAACCTGGATGACGCTGGTATGAGGAGAAAAGAGAGGCACATACACGCAGAAGTGGGTGAGCCCTCTTAATATTTACCTGCTGGAACTGCGGGACGGACTGTTCGAAAGGCCACGAAACACAAAGAGATAAGAAGTAAAATGTGTGGGCTTTAACCAATACATTAGTCTGCCACTCCCGTCCGTTTCGCCTACAGCAGAATTTTATAATATCCCAATAAAAACTTCCTGATATTTATTTGGCTACTTAGTCATTATTGTATTCTAATTTAGCCATCATAATTTATGAATCACTTTCTAACCTAGATATTAAGGATATACAAAAGCACTTCCACAAACCTCACATCTTCGTCCAAGTCCAATATAACATCCCTCCACTACAGTCCAGCCAGGTAGCGACCACTATTCCTTGAATTTAAACCGTGTGAGGCCACACAACTTCGTTTATTTCCAACCAAATGGCCTTTAGGGTCATCCATCCATTTTAGAGGCCATAATGAGGTCGGCTCGTGGTCGATTTGAGGGTGTATGATGTATGGGGGTCCTGTTATTGTGTGTTTTAGGTGAGATATGGGGGAAATTGAAGTCATTTTCTTAAGGCATATTATACTTAAGGTTACGCTTGTAATTCTCGAACGGTTAGTCAGAGGTGTATGTAGTAGTACACTCACATTTCGCCATTATTTTGTATTTAATTCATATGCCAATGTATTGTCGTAAACCACCACATAAGCGGACTCCAGAATGATGCTGAGAAATTCTTAATAGAAAACGAAATACCACTTTGCACGACCCGGGAAGCAAATTCTGAACGTATGCTCAGCGGTTCCACTTCCGACCACTACCTATATACTAGCGAGGCGGCAAAGACCTCTCGTCAAAACTAGATAAAGGATAGGCAATGGATCTCATTGCTAAGGCTGTTTAGTTATGCTATACTAGCTTTTGCCAGCGGTTTCGCCCGCGTGAAAATGACGATTTTCCATACAAACTTTCATCCCCTATTTAACTCCCTTAGGGGTTGAGTTTCAAAAAATTCTTCCTTATTCCTTGTCTACATTATAAAGGGAACCTCTGTGCAAAATTTCAGCTTTCTAGGTCCAAGGGTTTGGGCTGGGCGTTGATGAGTCAGTCAGTCAGTCAGGACTTCTCTTTTTATTTATATAGATTATGACTTAGTTAGCCTCAATGGAATAATAGTTGCCAACGCTTTTTTAATGTAACTGTATGTATTGCATGTTTACGATTTCAGATCATTGCAAATTCAGATTTTTTTTATGGTGAAATAAAGATATTCTATTATAAGTTCTCTAAAAATAATAGCCTAGCCTTTACTTAACTATGTTTTCGTCGGCTTCCAGTGTAACCAAATGCTGCTGAATACCAGTATTTTCCAAGGAGCGACTTCCACAACCCAGATAGCATTGTCAGACTTCCAGGCCACTGACTACCTGTACGACTAACAAAGATTTACAAAATATGACAGCCGGTACTATAACTGGGTATAAAATTAACATACAAAGAAATATAAATAAATATATAAAAATATACGACAACCTCAAACTTTAAAAGCTTTGCCCTTAACCTCGGGCGATCACGAATCTCCACAATTTAACTAAAAACTCGAGTCGTATGCAAAACTTTAATATATCAATGGAAAGTGTTACACAGGTTTTAACGACATGAGTTATTATGCCCACTGTTGGCCGGATGGCGTGGGCTGGGGTCAGTGGTCAAGTGTGGCCTAAGTTAGAAGAGGTTTTTCTTTTAAAGTGCTTACTAGATTTCGTTTGGTACGGTTAGTGATTAACGTCTACGGATGGGTGACATACGCACTGAGATTAACGCTGTGGAATGGGCAACTGCAGTACACTGACTGGGACTGTGGCTTAGTTTATTTAGTATTTATTCGACTATTCAAAATTGCCTGAAAGTGGCCTAAGTGAAATAAATGTTTTGATTTTGACATACCTACCGAGTTTTCGCCGTGACCCGGAAAGCGCGTTAAGCCAGCCGACAAATCACAGCTGAAACCAACTCAGCTGTGATTTGTCGACTAGCAAAGATCTACAGATCCGTGAGTCTGACAACCAATTTAACTAGTACTGTGTTGTACAGGTCGTATAGACAGTCGCTCCTTTGATTGGAAGCCGACCCCGACATAGGAAAAGTCAGGCAGCTGATGATGAAAAATACAGAAAAAATTGTCAAATTTTAGCTGTCAATATGTCTAATGGGGCGGAATTTAGATGTGTTAAGTCCGACTTAAGTTCAGCCCACGACAAAGAATACCAGTCTTCGTATTTTAAGGACTATATTGCTAACCCTATTTAAGAGAGTCTCCTCAAAAGAAACTTTTTGAATTTGAACTTGTCGCCGCAGGCCAAACCACCATACTTAGACCAAGTTCCCCTCATTTCATTATTGATCACCGCATCGTCGCTCTTAACTTGCAACACAAATAAATTATTAACTTAGGACCGTGTAGGTGTTATTAAGTTACTAATAAGTAAGCAATTGCTTAACTTCAACTTAATTATGACTTGGCGATGGACGGATACGTAAGGTAGGTGTGGTTAGACTGTCTGGCGTTCTGCTTACTGTTTTTGGAGTGAAAGCGAGATGGTTTTTGGATTTTAGTTGATTCGTTAATTACTATAAGATTAGTTTGAATTAGACTAAAAGTTTTGGCAATGTTACATGATATCTCGCAAAGCTCATCACCATTATCTGCCGAGCCTTTTCCCAACTATATTGGGATCACTTTCCAGACAAACCGGTTGCAGCTGAATACCAGTACTGTACATGATGCGACTACCTATCTGACCTCCACAACCCGGTTAGTACCGGGTAATACGATACCCCTTGTTAAGACTGATTCGTTTCAATTTTCTCATAGTAGGTACTTCTTTTAATTCAAACCCTAGACACGCACCTCTGAATATTCGAATTATTCGAATGCATGTGCGCATTTTATAATTGGGGATCGGACTGACTCAAAAAAATATGATTCTGTTTAGTCCGTCAGTTAGATTATCGAAAAATACTGGATACGTGTTTTTTGTTTTATCAAATCAATAAAAATTGACGAAGATAAAGCGCTTCAAAGATCATGGAGTGGGGCTTGAAACGTCAATTGAAGGTACAAAATGTGCCCGTCGGGGCCGCGGTATTTTGTACTAGATTACGTGGCCTCGGCGCAAGGGCAAAGAAGGAACATGGGTTCGGTTTTTAGTCAGTAGAAGTCTGACACTCCCCTTCGCTCTGCCCAAGAGCGGAGGGGGTCATTCGATGATTTTCCACCCACCAAAAAAAAAAAAAAAAGGTACAAAATGTACTATCATATGACGTCACACGAGTTTTCGAAGCACTGTTTTTTTTGTCCGATCCCCTATTGTCACTTGCTTCGGTAAAGTTAAACATCGTGAGGAAACCAGCATGCCTTTTTTTTTGTTTTTGGTTGGTGGAAAATCATCAAATGATGGGAGTGTCAGACTTCTACTGACTAAAAACCAAACTCATGTTCCTTCTTCGCCCTTGTGCCGAGGCCACGTCATCTCTTTCGATAATCCGCAGCCCCGACGGGAAACCAGCATGCCTGAGAGATATCCTCGACGGCATGTAAAGGCAAGTTAGAGGCCCATCATTGGCGGCATAAAACTCTTGCTTCAGGTTAATCACTAAACTCACGACACAGAACGAATTTGCTTCTTTTGCCACATTTTCCATACAACTGTTTAACGATCAAAAGTTAACTGTTCCATAATTTTACGAGTATATTAATGTAAATAACACAATGGAATTCAGAGTTCATTTTTAATTGTTAATCTGGTTATTTATTTAAACACATAGAAATTCAAGTCGTCTACTATAAAAACTTCTAAAACCAATAAAAAGACAAAAGTATAATACACGATGCCATTAAAATTGATTGATTGGCGTATTGTGTGGTTAATGATGTCACCGTGGATAAACGTAAAAGAAGTACCACTGCATGCAACTCGTGAAATCACGGTACTTCCGGGTTCACTGACCATGACGGTCTGCCACTTTTCACCTTTATGCCTCCTATAATAAGTTCGAAAGTTGGTTGACCGTCAATAAGGTCTTTCTAAACAATGTGTAAAGGGAGACTTCGCGAAGCCGTCAACCGTCTTTTGATGAAAATCAACGTCACACACAAAAACATTGTCGATTCTTCGAATAGTAAATGGGTCATGGAGGTAATTAAAGTTATAAATAAACACTTAAAAAAAAACTTGGGGAAAAAGGAAGTTTGACCTCTAATTTCTCCATAACTAGAAGGTTTCCCAGGCATGTTCCAGAACAAAACAATGATCGCATTGACAGGGAGAACAAGAGGCCCATCGGGGCTGCGGGTTGTTCGAAAGAGATACTGCGGACTCGAGAAAAAGGGCTAAAAAGGAACAGGTGATTTTTAGGCTGTAGATTACCGCCCTGCCCATAGTGAGAGGAGTCATTTATTTGATGATACCTAACCAAACCATCCAAAAAAAAAGTGAGAACAAGATCCTTTCGGCCCCGTTAAGGGTTTCTTTACACCTATTTTATTAATTAATATTCCTTTGAAAATAAGTAAGCGACCAATAAGTGTTAGACTTCTTTACCTTTTTTATACAGTGGTCGTGCGTTTTATGGTATTTTTAAGCGAATTTTAATATTCATAGTGAGTTTTTAAATACAATGACTTGTAATCGGTACGGGTAGGTATATAGTTTTATGTATTGTTATTTTATATTGATAAAAATTTAATATTTTTGCATATTTGTGAATGAAACCGATTCTTTTAGCTTAAAGTATTATGTTTTTGGTCGAAAAATAACTTGTTATTATAATTAAGTATTAAATACATATTTATGTTACTTAATATGTTAATTTAATGATTAAATTAGTTTTAGATATCTCTTGAGGTCATTAAAATTGGAGGAGTTAGTAGGTTTGGCATGGTTATACTTAGGAATGATTTATTTGGAAAAAACATGTTATTAAAATTCTTTATTTGGCAGATCCATTATCGTCTTATGTGATAGTTATAGTACAGAAACCATCACGTTTGCACGTAGGTAGTCTAATTTTATTTACAGCACGCTTTCTAATCCCCGAAGGGTTAGACAAAGAGTACTTAACAAGTAAACCAACTTTTCGCCAGTTATCTATACTTCTATACTAATATTATAAAGAAGTAATGTCTGTGTGTTTGTATACCTATTTGTTAAATTGTAAGGGGTAATCTCGGGGGCACGCCACGATAGTGGCGGTAAGTCCCCTCTTTGAGGAGTGGCTAGAGAGGAGCCACGGCGCCCTCACCTTCCGTCTGACGCAGGTCCTCACCGGACACGGATGTTTCGGAAGGTACCTGCACCGAATCAGGCGGGAGGAAACGCCCGGATGCTTCCACTGCGAGGATCGACCGGAGGACACGGTGGAGCACACTGTGGAGGTGTGCCCTGCTTGGGCGGAGCCCCGCCGTGTTCTCGTAGCGGCGATCGGCGGCGGTGACCTCTCGCGTCCGGCCCTGGTGCAAGCCATGGTCCGGGGCGAGGAGGAATGGGACGCCGTCGCCTCCTTCTGCGAAGCAGTGATGCTAGCGAAGGAGGTGGCGGAACTAGAGAGGGAGCGATCCTCTCAACGTCCCAGCCGCCGCGGAAGGCGCGGAAGGCGCTCCGGGCGTCGGGGGCCACGTGATGGCTTCCGGCCACCGTAGACGCGGGCCTGTGGACGGTGAGTAATGGGCTAGCTCGCCGTCCGGCCGTCGTCATGACGGCAACAGACCGTGTCGGCGGCGCGTTCGTGTTCCACGCGCGCCTCAAAGAGATGTCAGCAAGGAGGGGCCCGCAAGGGCCGACGCCCGTCGGGGCCGCGGTATTATGTACTAGATTACGTGGCCTCGGCGCAAGGGCAAAGAAGGAACATGGGTTCGGTTTTTAGTCAGTAGAAGTCTGACACTCCCCTTCGCTCTGCGCAAGAGCGGGGGGGGTTATTCGATGATTTTCCACCCACCAAAAAAAAAAAAAAAAAAAAAAGGGGTAATCTCGGGATCTACTGAATCGATTTAAAAAATTCTTTCACCAATAGAAAGCCACATTATTGCTGAGTGTCATAGGCTTTTGTTTATCCCTGTATTCCCACGAGGACGGGATCTACGCGGGTGAAACCGCGGGACGTCCGCTAGTATTATATAAGTTCAATGTCCATTGAGCAGCCACAAATCCAGACTCTGTGTCAGTGTGGAAATCATCAAACGAAGGAGTAATTTGATGATTTCCAACACACGCTTTGGGCGGAGCGGAATCCCGAGTGTCAGACTTCTACTGACTAAATACCACCCTAGTTCCTTCTCAGCCCTTTGTGTCCGGAGCCGTGGTATCTCTGTCAAACAACTCTCAGCCCCGTCAGGATTATCACAAGCCTTAAACAGAGTTCAAGGAGTATTCAAGGTTTTAAAACTCAGTCTACTCACCTCTGTCACCAAAAAGCGTGACGGTTATGCAAATGTGACACAAAAACAACATGTCTAGACACACACACATACATAGATCACCTGCCCCGCCCACATATGCGCCTACGCACCTAATTTTATTACTATTAACCGCTGACCCTAGCTAACGAATGTGTCAAAAGATATTTATGTACTTGATTGTGGCCAAATATTTCATGGTTGTTTTTGATGACAATTTGGAAGCACACTTTTATAAGCAACCGATATTTGAGTGATCAGCGAAGCCTATCACGTCCACAGATGGACATAGGCGTTTCCCAAAAGTAAAAAAGACTGATGTTTCTTTCTAGTGATTTTTTATTCTTTTTTTCGGCATATCGATGATAATTTAAACTGAATCATCCCAAAAGGTGACGAGTTTGGTACTTTCTCCTCCTTTTAGCTCCTGTGCAGGCACAGGACAGGCAGTACACAATATCAAGCGTCCCATCGTTTGTAGGGCAAAATTACATTTAAACTCCAGGGCAGAGTCATCTATAAATCTCCACCTGAACACCTTTTCCTTCCTTCGGCCTACCTGTGTCCGGAGTCTATTCAAAGCCTTCTAGGTTAACACGGCAATGTGTGTGCGGCAGTTATGTTTCGGCGGTCGGGATTTAAGTTAAAAAAATATTTATTTAATACAATATTAATTTAATTACTAATACAGGATATTGGGCTGGTGGCTAGTATAAGACTGAATATAATACAACAGAAAAACAAGTATCTCTGATTTCCGGTAAATGCATAGTTGCAATACGATGCATGCTGACGGTGGCTGTATACTCGGCGTAAACGCATGTTACGAGGAGTTAACTCCTCCCTCCATAAGATAGAAGCAACTCTTGCTTCTGGCGGCGTCCGCGCTGCCCTTGGTGTCCTCCGGGATGTTCTTCCACTTCCACTGATACAGCTTCCAGGCCGCTGCGGCAACCAGTAGGATGTATAGGATGATTGTGTTCCAGCTGGGTGTAGCTGCTATGATTGGCCAACTATCTTCTTCTGGCACGGAGATGTCGCTTGCCTTATTGATAAGTTCATGGATGCTGTCTAGTGAGATGTCTTCTAGTTGGAGTTCGTACTGTATTGATTCTGAGACTTGATGCTGCTCGGGTAAGGGTATGACCTCGTTGATGACGACTGTGTCGGTGTGAGATCGTAGTGTTTTATTCATGACGATCATCTGGCAGTCTTCTGTTATTGTAGCGAGATGGATTCCAGATAACTTTTTGTAGTCTGTCTTGGTGTTGCATTGAGTTTTGATGACTTCGTCTTCTGTCAGGACAAGTAGCCAGTTGTTGTCCCCGATTTTCTGAACTTTTCCTCTTCTTAAGTTCATCTTAGCGTGAGTGCAATTCGCTGGGCGATGCTGGATGAGTGATAGTATGCAGTCATCTGTGTCTTCGATTCTTCTGGTGTCGAGGAGCTTGCAGAGCTGGGTGTTGTCGGTCAGCGGCTGACAATCTTCTTCCAGGTAAGCGTACTCGTCATTACCAAGTGCTAGGTATTTGGATTTAGGGATAATAGTTAGGTTGCTTTTATTTGGGATTGAATAGAGGTGGATAAGGTCGAATGTTTTTGGGGTAATTGAAGGGATTTCAAGAATAAAGTTAATTGAATGTTCTGTGCTGTAAGCTTTAACTTTAATTGACTTCTCTATCCTGTATATGTTACTAATGCTAATACTAGCTACTGGTTTAAACGAAAATATATTTTCTAAGTTTCTCAGCTCTTCTATTAAATTCTGAGAGCTTATAATACTAGGATGCATGGTGCCCATCTGAGCAAAAGTCATAGCATCTTCCAATATCGCTAACCTATCTAAAATAATCTGTAGACTAAAGTCTATCTGTACGTAAATATCTAAGAAATGTAAATGGTTAGATAAGTCGTTGGAATTATTAGTAACATTTTGCAATAAACTAGCCAAATGTTTCTGATTATTGTTTAATTTTGTTAACTGTTTACTGAACTCATCTATTGTATTATGTGCTAATACTAAGGATTTCCTTTGTGAATCCTGAATGTTTTTAACCCTATTCTGAATGTTAAAGATTTCTTCTTCGAACTTAGTTGCATCTTCATGGTCGAGGTTACCTGTGATAGACTTAACGACTGTACCTAATCCATCTATAAGACCGCGTCGCTTTCTAACTTGCGGCGTTAAAAACTTAATCTTCTTACCTATAATACTAAGACTATATTCTATTTGATTCCTAAACGTTTTATGTAAATCTCCCGATGCTGTATTCTCAGCGTTTTTCGTGCTTGCATAAAGAGACATCAATTGGGTAGATGTAAGTTGCAGATTGGTAATGTTGTAAACGCAAGCAAGGCTAAAGTAGTTGTCCTGTTTAAGGAGTTGACCTTGTTTTAGGAGTAGGATACCGTTGTCATTATCTACGTGGGTAATCGTTACGGTTGCTGTTGTGTTGAGCACGACGGCTCCTGCGATGAAGGTCCTGCAACAAGATGAGGCCTCCGTAGTAGCTTGAAGTGAACTCTAATGGACTTAGAATTTGGATGGTTACCTATTATTTCTGCCACGTTATTTGGGTGAAGGTGTATAATTTTGTATGGTCCTTTGAAGACTGGCTTCGTTTTGTCACTGCGAGCTGACTTTGCTACCTGTTTATAGACAGTTTCACCTACCTTGAATTTAATTTCTTCTGCTTCTTGGTTACGTTTCGCAATCACCTGCTCCTTGTTTTTGGACATGTGTGCTGCAATACACTCATGAACTGCCTCTGCATTGGCACGATGCTTAATAACATAGTCCTGGTAAAATTCTTTTGGATAGTATAACTCCAATGGGTTTCTGGACGCTGTGTGTCCGAATAATAACTCATGAGGTGTATAATCAGTTGCCGAGTGGATAGCGTTGTTATATGCTATTATAGAGTACTTCATGATAAGCTGTATAGGGTCATCTTTGTTGGTCATTCTTTGTATTCTAATTATCTCCGCTAGGGTAGAGTGTAAACGTTCAATAGGGGAGTTAGAATTTGGGTTATAGGGGGTTGTAAAATGTACGTGAATATTATGTAGGGCACATATTTCTTTAATAACATCGTTATCGAATTTAGTGTCAGAATCTGTGGTTATTTTATTCGGTAAACCTAACACTGAGAAAACATTTAATAATGCTTCAGCTATATGGACGCTGCTGCATGCTGTTAGTTGGACCGCTTGTGCGTATTTAGAGAAGTTATCAATGATTGTCAGGAACGTTGTGCCTCCGGTTGAATAAAGGTCCATAAATATGTGTTCCATCGGTTTTCGAGGTGTATCGGTTATAGCTAAGGGTGGTTTAAGAGGATTACGTTCGTATTTAGATTTCAAACAGGTATCGCATTGGTTAACGAAACTTTGAATGGTAAGGAGCATGTTTGGCCAATGATAATTTCTGTGCAACTGCTTGTACGTTTCCTGAATACCACGGTGAACAGTTTTTCCTTCGTGATACTTCTTAATTAACTCTTGTTGTTCCGCTTTGTTTTCTACTAGAGTTACGCGTTTTGTGCATTTAAGTAGCTTAGGACCTCTCTCATTAAATATTGTTGTGTATACCCTAGAAAAGGCAAGGTATAATTCTTCGTTATAAAAATAGCAATGGAATATACGGTCAGCGATAGTGTGTTCTTTAAGAAATTTGATTATCTCGGACTCTGTATCGTTAACTGGGATAAAGACATCTTTTATAACTACTTTTGAGTTGGTGGATCTGTTATCTACTCTATAAGTGGAACCGGGCGTTGATCTAATATGAAACTGTTTCAACTGTCTATCAATAGCGTCAGTAATTATGGGTATGCCTTTACTTTCGTTGTCAGGCTGTGTATGTCTCGTAGACACTAGTTCGGATTCGGCTGACACTATACTCATACTATCCGTACCCATATGAGACTCGGGAATGCTTGGGTTTTGTGATTGTAAGTTTTCCTCGGGTGCTACTATGTCTATTTGATTATCGGCTTCTCTACGTGCATTTTCGAATATTCTATTAATTATCTCGTCATCTTCGTTGTCATCTAAATTAACCGCTAGAGAGTCGACACTACCATGGAAGATTTTAACACGTGATAGAGCGTCCGCGTTGGTATTTTGACGACCTTTCTTGTATACAACTTTATAATCGTATTCCGAGAGTTTTAAACGCCATCTAGTTAATTTAGAGTTAGGATCTTTTAATGACATTAGCCAGGTGAGAGGCCTGTGGTCTGTGTAGATAATAAACTTCCTTCCATAGAGGTAGGGTCTGAAATATTTAATTGCCCATACTATGGCGAGTAGCTCCTTTTCTATTGTAGAGTAACGAGATTCGGTATCTGACAGTGTTCTGGATGCGAATGCTACTGGTTTGTCCGATCCAACTATTCCTTGGGATAATACCGCACCTAATGCTACATCTGATGCATCGGTGGTGAGAATGAAGGGCTCATCAAAGTTCGGGTACTGTAGTATTGGGGCGTTAGTTAAGATCTGTTTACACTTATTGAATGCTTCTAAGAACTCCGGGGAGTGTATTACTTTACTGCTTTTCTTAAGGCAAAGGGTCATTGGTTTTGTGAGTTTGGCAAAATCTTTTATAAATTTTCTGTAGTATCCGACTAAACCTAGGAAGGCTTTTATTTCTTTCTGAGACTTAGGTAGGGGGAAATTAATTACGGCTTTAATCTTGTCATTGTTTGGTTTTAAACCTTCATCTGTTAGTTCGTGTCCTAAGAAGTTAACCTGTTTTTGCAGAAATTGTGATTTATCTAACTGGATCTTTAGATTATGTTGTTTGAATCTATCGAATACCTGTTTTAATTTTTCCATGTGTTGCTGTAGGGACGTAGATGTTATTATTACGTCGTCTAGGTATGTATAAACGTTATCTATACCTCTTAATATATGGTCCATAAGTCTTTGAAATGTACTTGGGGCATTTTTGAGACCAAAGGGCATTCTAAGAAACTCATAATGTCCTCTTTCTGTGGTAAATGCAGTTTTTTCAATATCATTTGGATGCATTTCCACTTGGTGGTAACCACTAGCAAGGTCTAGGGTAGTAAAGTATTGTGCTCGTCCTAATCTATCTAAAATATCATGGATGTTTGGTAGGGGGTATTTATCTTCGACGATACGATCGTTGAGACGTCTATAATCTATTACAAGCCTCCATTTGACGTTGCCTGAGGAGTCGGGCTTCTTAGGTACAATATGTACGGGACATGACCAAGGAGATATGCTCTCGCGCACGATACCTTGCTGAAGGAGCTTGTCTACTTGTTTGCGAATTTCTTCGCGTTGTTGAGGAGCCTGTCTGTAACTACGTACGAAAACTGGTGTATTGTCACTTAATCTAAGCTCGTGTTTAACGGCATGTGTAAAAGTAAGTGGTATTTCTTCTGCATAAAACAAATCCCTGTACTGATAGCATAACCGGGTTATCTCGCGCTTTTCTTCTTCATTTAGATGATCTATACGGATTTTTTTTAGGTTTTCGTTTAATGTTTGGTCTATGTTAGTTTTAACCTGTATGGTATTAATATCATGATTATCATTTTCGTTAATTTTGGGAAATTCTTCTAATTGAATTGACGGCTTAAATGGAATGCATTTCTTCTGGTCACTATGATTAATTACTGAAGTTTTAAAAGAGCCGTTTGTAACGTTTATTATAGCTGCTGGGGACATTAGACCATCCGACCAGATTAAATCGTCGTGAAAGTATTGTCCATCTAGGTAGTTAGTTTTTACTTTTACTATCTTTTCGCATCTAGGTTCTATATTTATCTTTTGGGGTGGGGAACTAAAGTGTATTGGTATTTCCGCTGTAGATGTACGTAAAACATTATTATTTAGATCGATGTTACTCTTTAATTTTTGCAGAAGGTCAATTCCGATAAGACCTTTATATTTAGGATCAAAGTCAAATATTAGGAATTTATGTGTTAAATCGCTATTAAACGCGGGAGGTAAAGGAAGATAAACTACCTTGTCGTGAACTGATGAGCTGTGTGCTGTATTAATTTGGAAGGGTTCTGTTTCTACGCAGTACTCAAATATAGTGCCTGCAACTACGTCAGTTGCTATAGTTGAATGGCTGGCCCCTGTATCTAAAAGAAACTTACCGTCAAACTCTGGTAGTATTATGTACGGTAAATATTTCTTGGTCTGGAAATTTATAGAAACTAGGTCTGGCTGTCTCGGTTGGTGTCCTGGGTAAAATCCTGGTTAACACCTACCTCTTGTTCGTTCACGGTTGCATTCGGTTCGAACGATATGCCGTTACCGTCTGGTATATTGTCATAGAGCCCCATGTCGCTGGGTCCTGGTTGATCTTGGGTGGCCATCTGAATTGGAATGTAGTACAACTGCTGAGCGAACTGTGGGTTTTCTGGCTTACCTGCCGTGCGCATTGTGACGTCCGATGATACTGGCGTGGGAACCGGTGGTTTCGGAACGTTGGGTTGATTCCTAAAGTTATTTGAACCATTTGGTCTAGAGTTACCTGATGCTGGTCTGGCCTTCCAGGGTAATACGGATTGTACCCATTGTTGCCGCTGTTCGCGGGTCATGTTATTTTGTTGCGGTACAAAATTTTGTGGCGGAATAATAAAGCCAGGTACAAATGGGTTAGGTGTATTACGGATGGGATAATTATTGCCTGGTTGTTTAGATAACTCCTTTGGCTTTGCTTGTGACGTTGAAGGATTATTATTATTGTAGTTGCCTCTATTATATGAAAGCCTAGCCTCTTCTTGTCTAGCCGCTATGATGGCTTCTTCAAAGGTGTCTGGTTTGGCGATTCGAACGCCCAACGAGACGTGGAAGTCTAACTGGTTTATATACTGTTCAATAACCATCTTTTCGTAATAAGATTTATTACCGTGCTCTCCTACGGAATACAGAGTATCTAACAGCTCACGGAGGCGCTTGCCGAAGCTTTCAGCGTCGTCTCCCTTAGACTTACGCACTCGCGTTAGCTCCTGCATAACTTGTATTTCATTTCGTGGTTCGCCAAGTCGCCTAATTAACGCGTTCTTAATTAATGGCCATGAGTTTATGTAGCCTTCATAAGCTATTGCGTCTATGGCTGGACCACTGAGCCTACTTTTAATTAAACATATAAATGCTGGATGTGCACGATCTGCCTCGGAAGTTAACTGTAGTAAGTTTTCTACCTCCCTAATATAATAATTAAGTAATTTAGGGTTTCCATCATATCGTGGCATTAAATCTGCTATTAGTTTGTAAGGTTTATAGTTAGCATCATAATCCCTGAGCGACATTGTTTTACTGTAGCTTTACTGCCTAGTGGCGCTTAACGCAAAACAATAGAGGTGTCGAATTAACCACTTGGAATTTACTCGTGGAATATTTATGCTACTTATTATAATTATGTGGATGCCTACTGCGATTTTAGCTTAGAGACAGACACACAAATTAACACAAAATACACAAATTAAAAATAAGACAGGAAATAGAGCAAGGACACTTGGTAAATAAGAGCACTTACCAAAACAGCCACTGCATCTCCCGTCGAGTCGAGTCCCGGCCAGCACAGCTTCCTCCAATTCTCCGGAGAATTATCCCGATGACCGTAGAGGTGTCCGACCGCGCGATAGGTTCTTTGTAGATCACGAAAGAACGATTTGAGAACCGTCGCTCATAAGATGAAGAGTTGGATTCGATCTTAGAACGTCGCGATCCTACCGACTGCGCCAGTTATGTTTCGGCGGTCGGGATTTAAGTTAAAAAAATATTTATTTAATACAATATTAATTTAATTACTAATACAGGATATTGGGCTGGTGGCTAGTATAAGACTGAATATAATACAACAGAAAAACAAGTATCTCTGATTTCCGGTAAATGCATAGTTGCAATACGATGCATGCTGACGGTGGCTGTATACTCGGCGTAAACGCATGTTACGAGGAGTTAACTCCAGGTAGGAGATTTTCTGCAAGTGGCACAAATGGGTTGGATAGGGAATCACTTTCTAGCCACAGCTTGAGTCTTTATGTATGTGCTGCTCTTTCGTGTTGCTGCTGTCCATTAACGAATAAATACATATTCTATTCTATTCTTTCTTTAGTGCGTTCACCAGAGATCGAGGAGACACTATAAAAAAACTGTTTTTATTGTTTAGTACTGGAGAAAAGATTCTACTAAAGGCACTATAAGAAAATAATTCAATTAATTTGTTATAGAGCACAAACGGGATGCACCAAAGTAAGACAGTTCTTTCACGAATATTATTTCAAAAAATATTCCAAGAAAATTATATTTATAAAAGTAACTTCTGAATCTGGCCACCCATAATGTTTATATTATATTTATAAAATTTTATTACACACATTTTGTCCGTCCGTCTGTCCCGTGCAAGCTATAAAACATGAACATATAAACGTGTTGGACATATGTGTCTGTTTGTGTGTTCTATCTGTTATAAGAAACATAACTTTATTTCATTATTTGGATTTTATTTCCTGTGATATTTTGGTTGGCAGTAACGTGTAACTACTAATTTTTAGAGAAGCTGTGGTGATCATTGATATAGGCCTCGATGAGTACAAGCCACTTTTTACCCACGACGGAACGGAGCAGGTATATGCGTTTAGGGTGAGAGATGTGTGTGCACTCTTTTTAAGTTCCCACCTATCTTCTAAACTAATGATCCGATTTTGATGCGGTTTTCAGTAACGGGTTTGTGCTCGATGAGTTCATGTGCATGCTGCCATTAAACCAGGTTTTGTAGTGACGTGAATAAATAAAATACAATCATGAATATGATTTTGTTGAAATTTCATATAGAAAAGGCAGCCCCCGACGGATATTCCTTAGTTATGTTTATTTTGAGTTATTTTATTCTCTTTCAATTAGATTTTTACCGTCGTGGGTTTTTTTTTCAAAAATTTTAATTTTGCTTAATTTTTATTTATTTGATTGCCACTAGACAGTGGTCGTAGGCGCAAATGCTAAGCATGGGGTTCTGAATTCTATTCTCGGGTCGGGCGAAGTGTTACTGAGTTTTTCCATCAGGTATTTCTCAGTAGCAGCCACAGAGCCTAGATTTGTGCCTGATTGATGGCAATAGGGTTGCCCCTTTTTACATGGGACCTAAACATTATTGGCAAAATATGGGTGTACTGTGTGTGCACCTCTGCCAAACCCTTTGGGGATTACATGCGTGATTTTATGAAGTTCATTAATTTCAGACATAGTACAAACATTATAAAAAAAAAACAAATAAAACACTTGTAAATTGAATTAATCAATATAAAATTACACACACTCACTCACACATTATAAAACACAATTGATAATAATTTAAAACTCAGAAGTGTTAAATGAAACAACTATCAATAAGCCGTTTTAGAAAACAGCGGGAACCTAGTTAAATATATTGCTAAGAACACGCACACAATTAATCGTGTCTAGATAAAAAGTCGTGGGTGACATCATCTTCAACATCAATAATTCATCTAATCAGCATGCCGTCTTCGACCATCATCATCATCAGCCTATAATGTTCCCACTGCAGGGACTCAGGCCGACCCCAACATACTTGGGAAAAAGGCTAGGCAGGTGATGATGAAATACTAAGGTTTCACTGTCTGTTCGTCGGTCAAAGGACTGTACCTTTTGAACTGTAATAGGAAGAGACTTGCAATTTCCACAGAGTATGTATTACTAATACCCCCTTACAATAACCCTTTTTTTTTTTGGTGGGTGGAAAATCGTCGAATAACCCCCCGCTCTTGGGCAGAGCGAAGGGGAGTGTCAGACTTCTACTGACTAAAAACGAAACCCATGTTCCTTCTTCGCCCTTGTGTCGGAGCCGCGTTATCCTTTCGATAATCCACAGCCCTTACAATAAACTAAAATACCTGCCTTTTCCACATATTTTTAAGTATTTTTTTATGTACAAGTCTAACTCGCATTTAACTAGTTATCATACTCCATTTACAAAACAAAATAAATACAGTTCTAAACTGTTTAATTAAAATGAGTATCTAGGGTGGTATTAGTAACAAATACAAGCCCAGGGAACTCAACCTATCACGATTCAACAGCTTAACTAATAAATAAATATAAGTTAACCAATTCAGTGCAAAGGTTGACGTTTGATTTCCCCACCTCGTTAGGTAAATAGTGTGATGGTACTGTGGAGCTTTCTCACTTTTAGGTATCGAGAATGTTTTTTAACCGACTTCCCAAAAAGGAGGAGGTTCTCAATTCGATTGGCGTGTTTTTTTTTTTAATTCTATTTATGTACACCGATTACGCTGCGATTTATGATCCGATTTACGTGATTCTTTTTTGATTGGTTTACGCCCGAATACTCGAACGTCACTCAATTATAAGTAGCCCTCAAAACTCGTGAAGTAACAAAGACAGCACGAGATTTAAGTGCAACTTAAAATTGAGTGACGTTCGAGTATTCGGGCGTTAGTGGCCACAAACGCTACTGCTGAGCTTGAAGTTCTGGGTTCATTGGTCGAGTCGGGTTAAGTTACCTATATTTCGGTTTTTCTATCAGTCATTTTTTTTTAGCAACCAGTGTCTGGATTTGTGCCCGGTTCATGACAATAGGCTCGCCCCTATTACATAGGACCTAAACACCCACACTTTTAAGTGCCATTAGGTAAAGGAACCTCTGCCCAACCCTTTGGGAATTACAGGCGTGATGTTATGTTTTATTCAATAAGATCTGCTTTCAACGTTTCCTGTTTTATCCTATCTTTTCCCATTAAGTATGGGGTTAAGATTTCCCCCAGTCAATGAGTTTTCTATATCTCTTGCCAGATTCGACCGAGTTCTATCTTCGTTACCACGTCACTTTTCATCAACAAATGCCCTAAATACAAAAAGTTAAACCGTCAATAAATTAAAACATTCTAAACTAAACTCGAATTCCAAATTCAAAAACCCACAAAGCAATAAACAAAAAAAGTTACAAAACATTTAACGCTTCAAAAAGTACAAATTCAAAAAAGAACTCGCTAGGTCAAGGACCAAACGACCGGTAGCCGGGAACAGGTTGTAAGCCGAAGGTTGTCGAAGTTACCCGAAGCTGCCCGAATGGTGGCGACGCGTGCCTCGAACGTGGGGCGAAGAAAGCCGAGCGTTGACGTACACTTCGACCAACTTATCTGTGCAGGCGGGAAAACACGGAACTAAAACAAATGTACCTACTAAGTATAACGTAGCGATGCATTTTTTCTTCACCAGTGGTGACACCTTGAACTGCACATTTAAAATGGTAACACTGTAAACCGAACGGTAGGAGCGTGGGATTCTTATACATTTGCAGCTTTGTCTATGGAGTATTCATGCATTTTATGGGGTACCATAAAGTAGAGAAAGGGGAGCAAATGAGTGATAAGAAGACACACGCTGTGTTTTGTTTGTATTTGTGAGTTAATTGATTATTTTAATAGGTTAATAGGTCTCGAATATGTAGTGGTTGCAAGTGCGGCTTCTGAGAATGAGGTCCTGGATTTGATTCCCGGTTCGGACTAAGTATTACTGGGTTTTTCAGTCTGGATTTAGGCTCGAGATGTTATGTAGGTAATAATGTAGGAAATATAGACCTCACCTAGAAAATTTCATTCGTATTATTTATTTCATCCTTGAGGCTCTAAAAACGGTGAAGGGAACATCGTGACCCAAGTAACACATTTTGTGACAAAAGGCTTGCATATAGAATATTTTTGGAAACTTTAGTAATAAAATCCACCGTGATTAAGTTCTATAAAGGTGGTTAGAACCGATAAGCAACCTGTATGTTACCAAAGGGAGAAAAATTGCAACTTATTTATAGATGCAAAAGCGATGCATAGGAGTTCGAATTGTTATCCTGAGTGGCACTAGGAACTAACGGTGCAAATTGCGCGCCGTAAATGAATGATTGAACGATAAAGCGATACAGTTCATTCGTTGAGTGACAAATAAGATCCTAACAAGTTCTTATTTTCGGTGGAGATAAACAACAACGGCTTTGTGTTATGGCAGCTTTTATTTGTGAACTATTTTGCGAGTATTCAAAAATTATGTGTTTAACGCAGGATATCCATCATGAGCCCTTGCAAATGGTTTTTTTATTGTGAAACCATGGTATATTTACTAAGTAAATTTTGATGCGCCTTCGATCTAATCAAGAATTAGCAAAAAATATGCGGTGATCAAATAAATAAGATAATACTTCATAAAAATTTGGTTGTTAAAAACCTAACATTATGGTTTAACAATAATTATAATGTCAAACTACATCAGAAACAGTTATCAAAACTCATTTCATTGTATGTTATTGTAATAAAATACCATTCAACAAGATACTTTTCAAGGACTCCATTTTTAAAAATGGCGATTTGAAATAGAACTTGCAGGTCATTTTTACACTCATTTGTTACCATAATAGAGCTCCTAGGTCCAAAAATCTCTTATTAGTACCTAGTAGTGATTATTTTCACTTAACAGGTCTCGTTGCCTTTGCGTTGAATTGGGGATCCTCAAGACGGGTACAAAACCCATTTAGGAAGGTAAATAAAGTAAAATTTAATTTAATTGTAAATGTTGGCTGGAATCCTCGACTTTTATTTCGATGCCTGATTTCCTACTGATAGTTTGCAAATTTTCATTTTTCATTTATACAAGAGACATTCAGAAGGGTAGCTGATCATGCCTTGCCTACCAATCTGTTATTTACACCGTGTATAACGTAAGTAGATTAAAAAAAATACAAAGTGAACTTGTGATTTCATAACTGTTTCATAAACTATTCAATTAAGTACCTAAAATGTAGGAAATTTACATAAATACAAATCATACTCTATTTAAATTTATTAATATGTACGGAACCTGCGATAGTGTTAGAACTGTAAGATCTTAATTGGTTCTAAATGAGAGAAAATTGTTGCTTAAGGTTTTCAAGAACCATCTTTTGGAATCGATCTACGCGTTACAGTGGCATATTAGAGTATATTAGACCTTACAAAGGCAAATTACACTAGGTTCCAAATGAGCTGCAATGATAACTCTTGAGTCACTACAGGTGATAAGTAACTTATATATACTACTTATTTAGTACTAAAGGTGCCAAATAAGGAAAAATTACCACCTATTAAGGTACGGTTCTTAATGGGAGATTTTAAGATGTCTTAAGCTTCTTTGAGTTCTAAAAGATTGAAAATTGAAACCTATATGCGTCTATAACTAATAAATTCGGCCTAGTGCCACCATAAGTTATAAAGCAGGAACAAAAATCACTAAAAAGCAACTGTTAGTGATAAGAGTTACTCATATGCAAATTCGAGCGCTGTTTGCATCTATAAGTAATACCGTACACTCTTGCATCACTTAAATGCTACCTACAGTTGCAGAATAAGTTCCAAAATACACTAACGTGCTACTTGGGGAGGACCATAACTTCGAAGACATCAGACACAGAAAGGGACTCCTCCTGCTCTGGGGAGAGCGGAAGGGTGTCGAACTTCTACTGACTAAAACCACCCATGTTCCTTCTTAGCCGATGCCGCGGTATCTCTTTCGAACAATCAGTAGCCCCGACGGGAAGGTAATATAGGCCTCACTTAGGAAATTTCATTCGTATTATTTATTTCATCCCTACTGGTCTCAAAACAGTGAAGAGAACATCGTGAAGACCACAATTTCGAAGACACACAGAAAAGGACTGTGAGCCCAGCTGTGAGAACATTCATCATCATCATCATCATTTCAGCCAAAAGATGTCCACTGCTGGACATAGGCCTCCCCCAGGCGTCGCCACATTGACCGGTCCCGTGCGTCTCTCATCCAGCGGGTTCCTGCAACCTTGACCAGGTCATCGGTCCACCTAGTGGGAGGCCTTCCAACGCAACGTCTTCCGGTTCGCGGTCGCCATTCCAGAACTTTTCGGCCCCATCGGCCAACCGTTCTGCGAGCAATGTGCCCTGCCCATTGCCACTTAAGTCTGGCGATTCTTCGGGCTACGTCGTTAACCTTTTTGAGAACATTGTGACCTGGTTACTAACAAACTATGTAAAATGCCTACGGAACATTTTGCTTTTTTTTTGGGTGTTGGGAAATCATCAAAATAATGACTCCTCCCGCTCTGGGAGAGTGTCAGACTTCTACTGCCTAAGAACCACCCATGTTCCTTCTTAGCCCTTTGTGTCGACGCCGCGGAATCTCTTTCGAACAACCCGCAGCCCCAACGGGAACGTATTCCACCTAAAAGCTCTACCAGAATTTTTGCCATCCTTAACGCTTTAAAGAACACAAATTACTTGTCTTTTATTTCTTGTTCCCTCTAACGCGACATGAAAACCGTCACAAGACTGTCGCCACAATCAATAAATAACAAACTTTATTATATTAATCTTTTAAACATCAGAATTAGTACTTAGGGCCGGTTTCACCACTTGCTGATAAGTCCCTGATAGCCTATCCGGAACTTATCTGCCAGATAAACTACAACTTTTGATAGCATTATCTGTCAGATAACTGTCAGATAACTATCTGACACTTTATCCGTAACCGGTGAAACTGGCCCTTAGTCTTTTTAGCCAGTACCGTGAGAACTTCGCACTAAGCTTTACCAAATAAACTCATGCACTTGTGTTGTACCTTAAACCTTTTAAAACAAGGTTTGGTGTTGTTTGGTTTTGAGTGTAAATAAGTTGGTAAAAGGTTTAAAAGGGCAGTTTTGAATGAGTACGATTTATAAACAGCTTTGCAAAGAAAATTAAAAATGAGATTTGTGCACATGTGTGGTTTATCAAGTCAGTAGTTAAGAGTATTAACATGACATAATATCACACTAATTGTAATGCTGAAGAGTTAGGCAGATATACCTACATTATAGTAATTACCTTTTTTTTTGGGACAAGCCCGCCACAGTATTCCCAAACCACTGTAACTCCTGTTAGCCAGATTCAACAGTGGCGACCACAAGAAAAGCGAAGAAGTGGAAATTATGCTTTTTCCTACTCATCCGCTATTCTTTTCTGATTAATTTCGTTGCGGGATCCAAGACAGTTAAATTATTTCTCTGGGACTTTGTTTTCACTTTCACTGTTGATTCAAATTCAAATATTTTTATTTGTAGAACATAGGTAAAAAGAAAGTACAGATGTCAATATTAATAATGAACGCTATGTCCTGCCGTCAACGGCGTACAAATATTCTAATAAAATTACAATTGCATATAAATAATTGTTAAAAATAGTCAAACATTCAAAATTAATAACTCAAATAAGTAAAAACTATAAAAAAAGAAATAATAATAATAATGTCCAACTCAAAATTAAAATAACAATAAATTAAGGAAACAGCAAAAACATTGAAATATTAAAATACAAATAGTTTAAATCATACAATTAAATAAAATTACAATAAATGAAAAATAAATCATTCAGAATTTAATTTCAAATTACGTCTATAATAAAATGTCAGTAGATTATAATAAATATCATTATTAAAATTAGTCAATTTTTTTCTCCGTTAGGAACTCAGTTACATTGTAGTACGTTTTGTCTATAAAATTACGCAGTCTACTTTTAAATTGAGCCGTATTTAAATCCTTCCAACTTCTTGGTAATTTGTTGAAAATTATTGGGGCCATGCAGTAAACACTCTTGCGCATCAATGTGGTTTGGCATGATACTTGACAGAGCTTACTATTGTCGCGCCTATTCCTTGGGAATACATCAGCAAGGCGTTCAAAACGGTTTGGATTTTGCTTTACAAACATCGCTACTTCTAAAATATAAATACACGGAAGTGTCAAGACATTGTATTGCTTAAAATAGGGCCTGCAGCTGTCTGTGGTTTTAAGTTTAAATAATGACCTGAGACATCTTTTTTGGGCCTTAAATGCTATGTCTCTGTCAGTTGAGTTCCCCCAAAAAATGATGCCGTAGCGCAGGTGAGATTCCACTATGCCGTAGTACGCTGTGAGACGTGTTTTGGTATCCACTATGGAGGATAATCTATATAAAACATATGCAGATGAACTCAGTTTTTTACACATCATCTCTATGTGTGCTTTCCAATTTAAGCTGGAATCTATTTGTAATCCCAAAAATTTTGTGACACTCGCTTCCTTTATATCGTCATTTTTATAATGAACATGAAGATTAGTTACGACGGGAGTACGCTGTCTAAAGTGCATTATCTTTGTCTTATCTAAATTTATAATTAAATTATTCATGTCAAGCCATTTAATTAGTGAGTCAAGAGAATTATTAATGTCATCTTCATATGTTATTGCGCTTTTACAAGGGATCGTCACTGTGCTATCATCTGCAAACATGGTCATAGGTTGTTCAAGGGACTTGGGCATGTCATTAACATACAATATAAACAAAAACGGGCCCATAACAGTCCCTTTGTGGCACACCGTATGAGATTTTACGCTCTCGTGATCGTGCTATCTCTTCATGTTTTTTGGCTATATTGATGCGGCTAACTTCGGTTATTTGTGTTCTATTTCCTAAATACGATTTTATAAGTTCAAGCACGTTACCTCTAATACCGTAGGTTTCTAATTTGTTTAATAATGTATTGTAATGGACATAATCAAACGCCTGCGTCATGTCACAGAATATAGCACATATGCGGGATCGTTTATCCATGTTTTTAATAATAGTAAGCAAAAAGTCAAAAATTGCCATATTAATTTAGGTTCTGTGCTGTCTGAATCCTTTTTGTTCTTCACAGAGTATATTATTTTTTTCCATAAAATTATACATTTCTCTGTAGATATATTTCTCAAATATCTTTGAAATAACCGGTATGAGGGAAACTGGCCTATAATATTCCATCAACTCTCTATCTTCTTTTTTAAATAAAGGTTTAATTATAGATGTTTTTAAACTATCTGGATAGATACCAGTACAAACAATGAGGTTGAGTATGTGACTTATATTTGACTTGATTCTGGCTAACATTATAGTACCTATTTATACAACACCCACATTTAGCCAGTTACCTATATTTAAGTTACTTATAAAAGGGACGAACCTATTGCCATCAACCTGACACTTATCCAACCTCCGTACCTGCTATTGAGAAAATCTTGTCGGAAAACCCAATTACACTTGGCCCATTATTTTGTAATTAATAAGTATTGTGCGCCTGCACACCATGTCAAAAATACAGGCTCCTACCTTTATACTTATAAGCTTATACTACCTCAAACGCGAGTTTTCTACTGCGTAAAAGTATATGATTCACTGCAGTAATCAAAATCAGAAAAATATGTGATATTCTTCAGGATATATGCTAGTGACATAGTGTTGTAAAAACATAATTAATACAACTAACTTTGCTCGATAGAAAAAAATCGCGAAGATACCTTTATAAATTTCTTTTAAAGAGTAAAAACCATACTAAAATACATGTCATCATTCTGATTTTTTTGCCAAATAATTCTACAAGCAACATACTAAAATCATAGTGTTTTACTTTTTTAGTCCAATCAATAGTTTTTTTGTAAATCTCAAAATACCACTAATTTCGCACTATTCGGCCGCAGCGAAAGACGTAACAACCGCTTTGTAGTGCAAGCTGATTAGAACTTTTATTCTTACAGTTATTCAAGCGAAGTTTGAACCACCACAAATAGGGTTGCTAATCTGAGGTAGCATACGCTCTTATTCTGTTTCCGTAATTTTCTAGACACCTTTACCTAACCCTTTAGGGATTGCAGGCATGATGTTATGGCTGCGGGTTGTTCGAAACAGACACCGGGGCCTCGACACTAAGGGTTAAGGCGGGGTTGCAGTAATTTTAAGATTTTTGAACCTATAAAAATCGAACTAAATAAGAGTTTTTTAATAAATAAAAATCATTACATAAAAATTGAACATACTCTCTAATAAATCGTAAAGATAGAAACGCGATGTAGAATGATCGGCTCGATACTTTTTTTAACAAACATGACTCTAAATCACAATTTCAAACGTGTACTGCTAAGACATTTCATCATTCTTCTTCTTGTCGATTCGACAACTCAAATTTTGTCCGCCCAGTACGTAGCAACCTGGACAGCTCTTTCGTTTGCCTCGTTTAGGTCTTTGCGTGCAATAGGTTGGGCACGACGGGCAGGAGAGAAGGTGTGGCATGTCCTGTATTGGGGCTCCACACTCACATTCAATTAGAGATGGGTCGATTATACCCCATCTAGCCAGATTGGATCGGCAGCGGCCAACTTGGGCGCGTAGTCTATTTAAAGATTTCCATATTGGCCACTGCAGTTCGTGGCCAGGGGGTAATTTTTCTGCCGGTGTGATGTAGTGTGGAGGAGGGGGAAATTTGTTCTGCCACAGTGTGCTCCGTTCGTCTGCTGCGCTGTGCTCTGAAGAGATGGTGTGCCTGAGGAAGCTTTTACGGCTCTTCAAACGGGCTTGTGGTAACTCGTGTTCGTACAAAGGGTGTCGGTTGTCTGCTTCTTGTTTACCCTTTTCAATACGGGACGCTATTTCCCGGCGCACTACTGGAGGAGCTATTCCCGCCAATGGGTATAGCATCGTAAGAGGGGATGGTTTTAAACATCCCGTAACAATGCGGCAGGTTTCATTGAGCGCTATGTCGACCTCTCTAGCGTGGACGGAACGGTGCCACACTGGGCATGCAAATTCGCCAGCAGAGAAGGAAAGACATAGGCCAGTAGTACGAAGAACTTGCGGTGATGCTCCCCAGCTGGTGGTTGTAAGGCGGCGGAGTAAGTTATTACGGGAACTAACCTTTTTCTTTGTCTTCGTACAGTGGTGTCTAAATGTTAAAGACCTATCCAAGGTAATACCCAGGTAGCGTGGTTGAGGGCAGTGGTCTATGCTAACGCCTTGCCATGAGATGTTGAAAGTCCTTTTTGCTTGGCGATTACGAAGATGAAAAGCACATGATTGAGTTTTTGATGGATTAGGCCGTAGGGCGTTTCGGACATAGTATTTTCCAAGTGCTTCCAGGGCTTTTGTCAATATTTCTTCAGTCTCTTCAAAGCTAGGTGTCTGAGCGGCTAGAGCTAGGTCGTCTGCGTACAGAAAACTTTTTGTTTCTGTAGCGCGAGGCTGGTCGTTTGTGTAGATGTTAAATAACGTTGGAGCTAGTACACTGCCTTGAGGGAGCCCATTTTTTTGAATTCGCCACTGCTCTTGCTGTTTTTAAGATGCACTTGGAAACGGCGGTTGTTTAGTATGACGCTGAGAAGATGCACGAAGTCACTATCTTTCGTGAGGTCGTTGACCTTTAACAGAAGTCTTCGGATATTGACAGTGTCATACGCTGCTGACAGGTCAACGAAGACAACACCGGTGATGTTTTTCCCCTCAAAACCATCTTCTATGTGTTGCGTCAGTTTAAGAGTCTGGTTGGTACACGACTTGCCTGGCCTGAAGCCAGCTTGTTCAGCAATAAGGTGGGGTTCAATGACCAATTCCTGAGAGGCACCATCTGGGGTTTTACAGCTGATTCGATGCGGCATCCAACTGGCCTATGTTGAGTTCTTGGGATAGGCTGGTGAACAGTCTTTACGCACAAAGGCGCAACATTAGCACTAGCAAAGACTAGATCCGGGTTGTAACCCCGGCGCCATCGGCCGCTGTTGAAGGACGCTGGAAGTTTGGCATTGTGTATCAAGGCGAGGTTCTCTGCTTCTACCCATTCTTTCTTCCACGAAATCGCCATCGGAATTATTATGAGTGTAGCCCCAAGAGGTGCTGTGGCTATTGAAATCTCCAATGATGATTTTGATTGGTCTGTCGTTGAAATTACTGGTGTAGTTAAAGTTAAATGGTTGACTTGGAGGTTTGTAAATGGAAGTGACTGTGCAGCTGCCTGTATCTATAGTGATAATTTCTGTTGAGTTGAGCGATGTAATAGCTGTGGAGTGCACCGCGATATTAGGCCGTACGAAGACAGCGCTGCCGTACTTTGCATGCGGGATTTCGGCTGTGAGGATCATACCAGGTATCTGTGGCCTAAGTTGTTCATTATCGCGGTGTGTTTCTTGGATGCACAATATATCACAGCATGATTCCTGGCATAGGTTCGCCAGAATCTGGGCTTTGTTGCTTGAGAAGCCTTCTATATTTATAGAAATTACGGTCAAAGCAGGTTGGTTGATTGGCAAACCAGAGGTGGCAGATGGAATTGCCGTTGAGAATGGCGCTAGTAAGTGCCGTTGAGGTTGGGCTTTGAGGTTGAGTCATCGTGGTGAAAGGATTAGTCAGCTAGACTCTGCGTTACCGAGTGCTAGCTGTCCAGGGTGCGCCGGGCGTTTGGTATCGTAGTTCGATTAAGATTAACGCCACTCGGGGAGGCTCCTTTCTTGCACCCCATTTCATCATGAATTTATATAAAAGTTATATCAATAGATTGAACTTTTTATTTTGAAGTAAATGTTGAAAACATATTGTATAATTTCTTTAAAGTTTTTCTCCAAGAAGCAAAAAACAGTCAAAATTTAGGCATTATATCGCTCGCGCGGCAGTGCGGGGGGCGAGGTCGTGCATACATAAAAACAAAGTACTGCAACCTCGCCTTAAGAGGTGGTTTTTAGTCAGTAAAAGTCTGATACTCCCTTTCGCTCTGTCCAGAGCGGGAGGGGTTATTAATGATAATTTCCCAACCTCCAAAAAAAGGCATGTTGTTATGATACGGTAAATATAAAATCCTATTGAAAGTTGCAAATCAACATAAAACTAAACCTATCTCACAACATTTAATAAATGACGCGTTATATTATAATTAAAAGTCGTAGAGGACATTATATAAATTTCTCACAGAGCGTAATGTGCTGGCAACTCGTTCTACTCCTAAAGGAAACTAGACAGGACTGGTTTTATAAGAAAAATATAAATAAAAAGGTGTTTGTACTTCCACCATGTGCTGGTTTTATTTTCTAGGAAAAAAGTGGGTGAATACTAGTATAATGAATTTTTCTAGGTGGAAATCTGTCCCATACATAACTTTTCCTGTATTCGGTGAGGGGATGAGCAGAGTTGTCACCTACTATTGAAAGACTGAACTGACCTGCTGAACATGTGGTCCTGGGTCCGGTTCCCGTGTCGGCGAAAATTTTATTTATTTTTGTCATCCGGAACTTCTCAATAGCAGCTACAGAGATAGGATTTGTGCCCGGTTATTGGCAATAGGCTTGCTCCCTATTACTATGTACATAGTTAAACTCATTGTGTTTATTTTCCACGGCGGCGGTAGGCAGAAACCACAGAACGCCACCTACTACGATTCTTATAAATACTACTTTTACTTCGTCTTCGTTCAGAGTTATTCCGGTCTGATCCCCCAAACCGATCCACTGCCAATATTTTTCTTTTGTTTATTCCTTTCTGATCCCCTGAAATTTATCATTCCGTTCTGATCCCCTTTCTTTTTTTAATGGACACAATTACAAGTGAAGTACAGTCAATCGAAAAACAGTTGTAAATGAAAATATAATCAGTTTTTATCTCTATAACTTACAATCGTACGATCATCCCACAAACTACCAGGAGAACAGAAGTAGGAAGGAGGTATTGGAAGCTTTAAATCAAATCTATATTATTTATTTCTAATACCATGCACTTTTTTTTTGTTGGAGATAGGAAACCAGGATAGTATAACATACATAATTATGGTCATACACGCCCCCTATAAATGCAGAGCAGTGGCGGCCCGGTGGTGGCGGCCCCGACTTACGAACAGTAGGTCGTAGGTTCGAACCCAGGCAGGCGCATTACTTTGTGTAATTTATTTCATCACCACCGCTCTCAAAACGGTGAAGGAAAACATCGTGAGGAAACCGGCATGTCTTAGAACCAAAAAAATCGAAGACATGTGACATCTACCAATCCGCACTGGGCCCGCGTGGTAGATTATAGCCCATTCCCTCTCAAAGAGAGGAGGCCTGAGTCCCTGCAGTGGGAACATTAATAGGCTGATGATGATGATGACACGCCCCCTATTACAAGAGACTTAAACCTAACTCGCGAAATGTTATTGTGCTATTAGATACACCTCAGGGCCCCTACTATGACGTCTTAAAACATTCCTAACTTACTCTTAATCCATTGTGGAAACGTGACAGAACTATACAGGGTGTCTAGCGCCATCTCTTTTCCACACTGGATTAAGAATAAGTTAGGACTGTTTTAAGACGTCATAGTAGGGCCCCTGCTCACCCTTTCGGGATTACGGGCGTGATGTTATGATTTTTGTACAAACTGCAAAGTTCAATTGACCAAATTAATAGGTACCAGTATAATATTAACCACTTCAAACCATTCGCTTATTAGTTTTTAGATTAATAATAAATTAATGTTCCGCGTTTCAGTTCGGAAATATTATTTAAATGAAAATCTAAATTATTAGCGTACCTAGTTACACAGTGCGTCCGTTCATCCAGCCAATGATCATAGAGTAAGTTTTCACAAAATGTGTAGGTACAGAGGGACTATTCCACACTCTATTTCAATAAATAACTAACAGCGTATAAAATCATACATGGTCACACCGACGCCTCAGACTTGCATGCGGAGCTGTGTCAATTATTTGTTCCAAATAAATATAATCGCTCTAGAAAGCATAAATTATTTAATGTCCCATTTTGTCGCACTGTAGCTCGGTCCACCTCCCCTTTAACGCGTATGCTAACGATGCTCAACGCGCTCGTGGAGACCAACCCTGAATTGGATTTGTTTGCTGATGAATGGAAGACGATAATGTTAGAATGCTTGTGGTTTTGCGAGAAGACCGAATAAAAGAATTAGTTGATTTAGTGTTAATGGCTTTTGCTGTACTAAATGTAATAAATAAATAACTAACAATCACGATAAAACTGCCGATGCCTCGTTGATTCAGCAATCGAAAGCACAACTACTTCTGGGAGAAATCTGCATGTAATAATGGGCATAATTCTGATGATGCGCATAATTCTGATGATGGCGTGATGATACGCTATGTTAAGAATGATAAGATGATGATAAGAAAATAATTGATAAGAAGGATTTTAAAGATAATTCCCTAGATAATGCGTAATGACAATATTTGAAAAAATATAAGACACAAAGCTAGGGAAAAACCTAGGTGAGGTAGATACAACAGCAGTACTATAATTTATGGCAGTCCACAATCAGCCCATTCCAAAGCGTAGATTATTATGTAGAAGAATGGGCAAGAAACTACATGGACACTTTTTAATAAACATATTGTAACAAAATCGTGTTATATATAAGAATAAAACCCTTTCCGTATAATACAACCACACACACTTACACATACACACACACACACACACATAAAAACATGCACGCACGCACACATATACACACACACACCAACAGACTGAATAGAAATAATAAATTCATAAACCTTTAACTTTAACTTCTGTAATAACATGTTATTACACTAATAGTAAGATATAAAAGAGCGGCGCCTCCTGGCACAGGCTGCTATATGCTTAAAAGGAGACGCCACCAACTGTATATTATATGTACAACGTGTAATAAGAAATAAAACATTTTTGTATTTTGTATTTGTATTATATCATCACTAATGTTGAGGTTACGCCTCTAACATTATTTTTTACCTAAGTGAAGTCCCATATGTCCAGATTGCCAATCTGGACATATGGGACTGCACTTAGCAACTGTGGGGCTCGGCCAGTGACTCCAACATAATGATAATGCAAAGAGTGCAAAACTATATTCTAAAAAACAAATATCAAATGCCCCATGGTTTATCAGAACAACAGAGATCCATGAGAACCTAAACATGCCGATGGTCAAAGACGAGATAAGTACCTACGGCGGCAAATACAAAAAGCGACTTCAAACGTATCCCAATAAACTGGACAGCTCACAATCCCTGAAAGCATTCGTCGCTTAGGAACAGCGAGACATCTTTGACCAATAGAGTCAGCAGGATGTTACTGCGCTGGCAGTACCCCTCACCCGCTATATTACTTCATCACAATTGCTCATAGTCATAATGAATGATCGCATAATTATTATGAAAAAGAAAAGGAAAAAAACCTAAGTGAAGTTTCAGTGTGTTTTTTAGAAAACTAGTGAAGCGATTACATTTGGTTAACCTTATCTTTCAATATAGCTATCTATCATTTGACAAGGTGGATGAAGAAAAAACGAGCTGGGTTGACTCAAAGTAACATAAGACCGAGGCAATAAGATGTCCAGTCTCCTCACAACGTACTCATTGACGTTAGTGCGTTATGCAATCATCGGTGTGGCAGTAATTATCCAGGGGATGGGTGGGCTCATTAAATCTCATCTAATCGCACTTCATTATGGAGTGAAACTAGTAATATACTGGACGTGTCGCTGGGAGGCTTTCCATCAGTTTTGATGCATTTTCTAGATTATAGTAGTATGAGGAGGTCGTGGTCGTGGTGGTTTAATTTTTTGTCAATTTGTTTTGTCCTGTTGGGAAACCAATAAACACTTTTTCTTTCTTTCTTTCTTTGTTGGTCCATGGATGGTTGGCCACCCAATATATACCGTGTTTGCTCTGTGCCTCAGATTACACGTTAAACCTCGGTAAGACTGGTCGTCAGACTTTCGGACCACTGACTACCTGTAACATAAAAAAAAAACATTTAATTCGAGTGTCACCGACTCTTAATAGAAATAATACGTTCATACATGGTCACATTACATAGGTACATAACATTAAATTCAATTCACAAACAATTTCATTTACTTAATTCAATAATAAAAAAAGTAGTTAAAAAACTAAAAACCCGACTGAAAAAACTGAAAAGCAAAAAACAAGCACATTTTAAATTAAACAAAACTTGGAAGCAGGCGGGGTCCATTCTATTTTCATTAATAGGAGTATTGTATAGGTAATACAATACTCCTTGGTAAGTCTGGTTGTCACACTTGCAGGCCGTCACTCTTGCAGGCCGTCACACTTGCAGGCCGTCACTCTTGCAGGCTATCACACTTGCAGGCCGTCACTCTTGCAGGCCTGCAAACTTGCACATTCGGGCTTGCAGGCCTGCAAACTTGCACATTCGGGCTTGCAGGCCTGCAAACTAGCACATTCGGGATAATGACAGCCGAGACCAATTGCTTGCACTCCGAGAATCGGAGGAAACTTGGTATGTAATTAGGATCACCCATCTATGGACCAACCTCTTCAAACACCTTAACCTTGAAATATGGCTGTTATTATTAAGCCACGACTACTACAGAAACTACTTCAGAAAAAAACCCTCTAGATTATTATCCAATAACAAAATAAGTTTTAAATACTAGTCATTTTATTAGTTTAATCTACAGAGAGTTCGCAGAACCTAATAAAATCAAAAACGCATCATACTCAAAACTCCAATCAAGCGATAAAGTTCTAGTCTAAAATTCCTATAACACTTAGGTATCAGCTGCTCCTCTTATATAGACCATTATTCAACCTAGGCTACGAAAATAGATTAATATCTATCGTCTAGATGACAGGCAGGTCGTCAGTACTCTAACTACTCGGCCACGACCTACACATTCAAGCGGCATGCGTAGTGACCGCGAAGAAAATAAATTAAAGAAATTGTTAAGGCCGCAAATTCGAAGAGGCGGCGGGGCGTGCAGCGTGCACGCTCGAGTTGAATGGATTTTCAAAAAAAAACAAAAATTTCTGCCTTCCGAATTTGCGGCCTAAGAGCCAGCGCTCATCTCAAAATTTGCAGCGATGCAAACTCGAAACGACCGCGATACCGTAGCGATAGTATGCAACGAGTTACTAACATTTAATTATATTATGTACGACCGCCAGAAGACGTAGGTCGCCATCGCAAGCCGCATCGCCTGAAGTTGCGGACGAGGGGTTAGTGTTTCAAGTATTATTATACTGTTGGCTCAAAGTCACGCCATCAGCCAGTAGCCGTGCGGTTTGCATCCGGTCGACGTACGGCAACCGACAGAAGTTCATAAAACGAGGCGAGCGGCGGTGCAGCGGTCACTTTTTGCTTGGACGGCGCTCGGAAAGGACTTGCTACCCGACTATTATCGTGTGCTTCGCTAATTTTGGTTTATGTTTTTGCTCGTGTACTGATTATTCCATTTGCTAGTGCTATTTCTATTTGATTATTGTTTAAAATGTTTGTCTTGATATTTTTGTAAAAGTGTAATTCAAAAGATATTAAACATTGTTTATTTTGTTCACGTATTTCACTTCTGATTCCTAATATCAGAAGTGGGATAAAGATTCTTTTCGCCCACAAGTTAAAAACTAGTTTTCAGGCTTTTAATTTGAGATAAAAGCGGGTAGTAGTTAGCAATGGATAGATCGAGTTGTTCGCGTTCAAAAACTAGTGCCTTGCGTTCTAAGCGATCTCGTAGCCACCTTATGTGGAGTGGAAGGTCACGTATAGCAAGTTTCGGGATCCGATCGCCGTTCCAAGCGCGAACGAGATCGTCGTAGGAGCCGCGTGAGGACGCGAAGTCCTGTGTAACCGCTCTCGCGGTTGAGGCGACGCTCCGGACAGGATTGGTTTACTTTCGTTCCTGATACAAGTAAGATCGAACCATTTTAATATTTCGTTGGTTTAGTAGTCGTAAGCGCGACTATGAGCATGAAGGTTCTGGGTTCGATTCCCGGGTCGGGCAAAGTGCTATTTTCTGGATTTGTGCCCTGTTGGTGACAATGGGCTCACCCCTGTTACATGGTTAAGCTTATGTCTTAACATAACTGGCGAAATGTGGGTATACTGGGTACCTCTGCCTAACCCTTCGGGGATTGCAGGCGTGATGTTATGTGTGTGTTTATAAGGTCACTGGGGTGATTGGCAATGCCTCGGACGCATTGGTGGTTATTTACATGGTGGTGCTAATACGTCGCTTAACGATTGGTTGACCAATAACAGCACGTGGACTCATTTTAAACACGAATTTCGGTCATTGTGTCCGCGTGAAGTCGATATGGTCACTGTGCTATAATGACGTTATGAATACAAGTACCTGTATGACCTACAGATAGTTTTTTTTTTTAAGTTGGGTACTTGTGTATGTTAGTTTAAATATTTGTGAAGGTACCCACGACACAGGAGAAATTCCTGGTGAGGGGCAACGTTGTGATTTGTGATATCTGATGCTCAAATAAAAGCCGCAATTATGAACAAAACAAAATACAGTCAAAAGTCTCGTTTTCCGTATATTTGAAACCCAAAAGTGCAGTTGTTGGCACATCAAACTCAAATAATCATGGTCTGCGTAAACGCAAACCCCTACGTTAACTTTTTAATTATTACATTCAATGGTATGACTTAACGGGAAAGAAACCTGTATTTCTTCATCGATACAATGCGGTACGCCTTACGATCAGTTGACTTGTTTTTTCGTGTGAAGACGTAGGCCGTATAAAGGTGCACTGTAAAGTCTGATAAGTTTTGCTTTATTATAGAAGTTGCTTTATAATACACATGATAGGCTAAGAAAGATGACAATGAGTTACGTATCAGTTGATGTTTATAAGGATTTTGATGAAGTAAAGTTGTGGTTGCAAGCCAAGAGATTCTATCGGCTGTATTGTGTTAGACAGTACCAGTAATTATTGTGTAGTCGTAGTCTGATTAAAATTGAAGGTTTTTGAGGAAACTCGAGTAGACAGTGGGTGTGTTTCTTGTATGTTGTGCGTTTAGCTCTGGTTGAGGTCAGGGTCTGGAAAGACCGTAGTGTTAAGTCAAATAGTGATACACACGGGAGATAGACTTGTTTACTAGTCAGTTAGAGATCTGTGGTTTTACTCGATGATTTTTGTGAACCTGGCATTTTTTTGACGCAATAATGTTTTTAAGATTGATTTAAACGACAATGTAAGGGTGGTTGATTGTTGTATTTTCGATAATTTCCAGTTTAGCCGCGTTTGATTTTATCAACGAGAGTAGGACCTAATGGATGTTTGGTCAGGTTCTGTCGTAGATGTTTGGTCAGATTTGTCTCTTTGCATAGTAACCATTACATAAGAACGTGTGGTTTGGTCAAGCGCGTGGCCTCAGCTGCGTGTGTGAAAGTCTGTGTGAAAGTCTGTGTGATACGCTAACAATGTGCCTATGTCAACAGCCACTGAGGGGTATGCAAACTTGGAGCCTATGCCTACAGTGTGTGTGGAAGTCTGTGTGATATGCTAACAATGTGCCTATGTCAACAGCCACTGAGGGGTATGCAAACTTGGAGCCTATGCCTACAGTGTGTGTGGAAGTCTGTGATGTCAACAGCCACTGAGGGGTATGCAAACTTGGAGCCTATGCCTACAGTGTTGTGGAAGAAGTATGTGTGATATGCTAACAATGTGCTTATACTCGTACATCCCTATGTGCCTATTGGTATTCTTGTCTGACAAGTTTTGTTTGGTGAATGTTTCTTTGAATTTGATTCTCGACTTGAATGTTCTTTAATGAATGAGATTACTCTCTTGTTGTACTACTCGGTTAGAGAGCCTTGGTGTTAAAGGTTTTACTCGATGATTTCAGCAGTTTTTGTTGCAATAGAATTTTTAAGGTTGGTGTGAACGACTAGGTATATGACTCAAGGTAGTTGAGTGTTGTATTTTCGATAATTTCCAGTACATTTGATTTAATTAATGAGAGTCGAATTTGGTGCCACCCAATGGAACTAAAGTTTGGTCAGGAGTGATCGAGCGGAACAAAATTCTGATGTAAATTTGTTTGTTTACAGAGTAACCATTACACAAGGATGGACGAAACGCAACGCTGCTTGGCCTTAGCAGTGGTTGCCAGGGCTTTGCCATAATGACGCCGTGAACGTGCACGTCACTGCAGGGTGCCAGCGCGCCTTCTGGCGTTGCTGAGCGCGTCGCTGCAAGGCGACTGCGCGCCCTTCTGGCGTTGCTGAGCGCGTCGCTGCAAGGCGACTGCGCGCCCTTCTGGCGTTGCTGAGCGCGTCGCTGCAAGGCGACTGCGCGCCCTTCTGGCGTTGCTGAGCGCGTCGCTGCAAGGCGACTGCGCGCCCTTCTGGCGTTGCTGAGCGCGTCGCTGCAAGGCGACTGCGCGCCTTCTGACGTTGCCGAGCGCCTCGCTGCAGGCCGAGCGCCTCGCTGCAGGCCGAGCGCCTCGCTGCAGGCCGAGCGCCTCGCTGAAGGCCAGCGCCTCGCTGCAGGCCGAGCGCGTCGCTGCAGGCCGACTGCGCGCCCTACTGGCGTGTACAGCGCGTGGCTCCGGGCTGCCAGCGCGCTACTGTCGTGTTAAGCCCGTAGCTCCAGGCTGCCAGCGCGCTACTGTCGTGTTAAGCGCGTAGCTCCAGGCTGCCAGCGCGCTACTGTCGTGTTAAGCGCGTAGCTCCAGGCTGCCAGCGCGCTACTGACGTGTTAAGCGCGTCACTCCATGGTGCCAGCGCGCCCTACAGGCGCAGTTGTGTGCGGCACTCCACGGTGCTAGCGCGCCCTACAGGCTAGAGATGGGCTTAAGCGTTAAAAAATAATAACACTGCTAAATGCTAATGCTAAAAATAATTAACACTTAAAATTAACAGTTATTTTTAGCAACTGTTAAATTTAGTCACAGACAGATTTTTAACATAATTAATTCTCATTTCCTTCATATTTTTCACAGGCTTAGGACTGTTAACTTTTTCTGTTGGCGTATTTGTAATGAGAATCAATTTATTTACAACGATTTCTTTTTTTCATGTCTGTTATTTTTGTATTTGTAATTTTCTTCTAATCTTTTTATCTTATCCCGCGTAAACCTTCGTAACGAAGATCAGTCTTTATTTAACTCTCTTTAAATGTAATATTTCCGAATTCAGCAGTTAGCACTTAGCGGTGAGTTAAATCAACCCGCTCGCTAGTTGCTAAATAACTCGTGTTGAAACCAATTCAATAGAAACGGAACTTGTCACTGTCAGTTGTGACTGCTAGATTTAACAGCTATATCAGAACTTATTTAACAGGTGTTGACACTAAAAAAAAAAAAAATATTAGCAGTGTTAATTTAGCAGCTTATTAATTTAAGACCCATCCCTACTACAGGCGCAGTTGTGTGCGGCACTCCACAGTGCCAGCGCGCCCCACAGGCGCAGTTGTGTGCGGCACTCCACAGTGCCAGCGCGCCCCACAGGCGCAGTTGTGTGCGGCACTCCAGTGCCAGCGCGCCCCACAGGCGCAGTTGTGTGCGGCACTCCACGGTGCCAGCGCGCCCTATAGGCGCAGTTGTGCGTGGCACTCCACTGTGCCAGCACGCCCCACTGGCGTTGTGAGACACGCTATCAAGGAGACAGCGAAGACTCAGCCGCCTTGTTGGAAGCTGACGAGGACGTCAGAGCGTCAGGAGAGGCCGTGTTGGCTCAAAGTCACGCCATCAGCCAGTAGCCGTGCGGTTTGCATCCGGTCGACGTACGGCAACCGACAGAAGTTCATAAAACGAGGCGAGCGGCGGTGCAGCGGTCACTTTTTGCTTGGACGGCGCTCGGAAAGGACTTGCTACCCGACTATTATCGTGTGCTTCGCTAATTTTGGTTTATGTTTTTGCTCGTGTACTGATTATTCCATTTGCTAGTGCTATTTCTATTTGATTATTGTTTAAAATGTTTGTCTTGATATTTTTGTAAAAGTGTAATTCAAAAGATATTAAACATTGTTTATTTTGTTCACGTATTTCACTTCTGATTCCTAATAATACAATGTACCGTAACTTTGAATATGAACCTAAATGACGTCAGTGCCCACCCTGATTTCTATACAAATATTTCTGTCTATTCATTTACTGGTAGACAATGTACGGTCTAAATAAAAACATAATAAATAAAAACGGCCTGAAGACAAAAAGTCCAGAAAATCTTAGTCAATACGTAGCCTCTGGTCATAACTGTCACAGCTACTGTTACAGGTAGTCAATGGGCCGGAATTCTGATCACCAGTCTTACCAAAAGATATCGTATTCAGCTGCATCCGGTAAGACTGGAAGCCAACCGTAACACAGTTGGGAAAAAGCTTGTCAGCTGATGGTGATGAATTCTGTAAATACATCATCATCATCAGCCTATAATGTTCCCACTTCAGGGACTCAGGCCTCCTCTATATGAGAAGGGTGGGCTTATAATCTACCACGCGGGCCCAGTGCGGATTTGTAAATACATACATGTTGCGAATCATATTTTGTTCAACATTATAGCTAGCAAATTGCGAAAATCGTAAGTAAAAATTGAATATCCCGGTTTCTCTAGCGCTTTTAACTGGAGAAACGTTTTTATTCTTCCACTTAACCGTTTTAAACTCAGCTTTAGCCTTCAAAGCAATACTGTAAACATTTCGGAACTACTCGCGAACTCTTTTACCATAGTTTAAAACTTTAAGTTGAAGTATTTTTGGTTGTAAACTCAACATTTGTTAGCCTAGTTCAGTTTCTTGTTTCAAATTGCCTAGCAGGTTTGACTGCGTTTTAATGTTTTTTTGTTTTTGAGTGAAAAACTCCCCTGTACTAGTTTTTCTTATTTTCAGGTCATTCGTAATGTTCAAAGGAAAATAAGTTTTTTTTTCAATACTTTAAGATGGTATAAAGTTTAAATAAGGTAAAAAGGTAATAGGGTTAGGTGGCAGGAACCGGAAGACGTTGCGTTGGAACGCCTCCCGCTAAGTGGACCGACGACCTGGTCAAGGTTGCGGGGACCCGCTGGATGAGTGACGCACGGGACCGGTCAATGTGGCGACACCTGGGGGAGGCCTATGTCCAGCAGTGGACGTCTTTTGGCTGAAATGATGATGATGATGATGAAGGTTAAATAGTAATAGCTGCGGCTCGATCTTATGCTTACTTGCCTATAGTTTGCGTGACCACACGTTACATACCAAGTTTCTTCCGTGCCTCGGATAGTATGTTAAATCTCTAATGCCGACTGCCAAATTACGATCTACCAATGACTACCCTGTGGCAGTGGCCTGAAAATCAGACATCCAGTCTTATTAAACCAAGGGATATCTTATTACCCAGTATTAGCCGGGTGTTGAAGGTCTCACACAATCTACCCATCGCTTTCTTAAAGTTCTCTCCCTCTTCATCCATTAATGTCTATTTTCATATCTTCTACATGTAATTACCGACTGTTGTGTTCACTAGTTCACTAGAATCACTTGTGGGCTTTTGGGGTTTAGATTAAAACCTCTCAATATATCAGTAAGTAGTGTGCAACTCGAAGGGACCGTCTGCTTGCCTCAAGGGCTAGTTCAGTTCACTGTTCTACGACTTTACCGTCGAGCCGCTGTCTACGTTTATTTGTTTATATCACACCGACCCGAAATCATTAATTAAGAAAAATCCAGGAGGGTGTTGAAATAATGATCAAATATTACAAAATACATTCCTCTACTAACCAATCAAGTAGAATCACTAGTATAGAAAATAGTATTTATTCCTGTATTTCCTGTAATACGAGCCCGTCTTATGCAAACTCTTATCGTATGTTATTTTATAGCCTATTTATACGCAATAAATCAATCAATGCTTGTAACCGTTTATTGGCTCACAAACGACTTGATTGTTTCTTATTTTGTGATAAGATTAAACCTCGTTGGTTTAGTGCAAGCGCGACTGCCGAGCATGAGGTTCTAGGTTCGATTCCCGGGTCGGGCAGTGTTGTTGGGTTTTTTGTTAGGATTTTTTCAGTGGCACCCACGAAGGCTGAATTTGTGCCAGTTTGATGATAATAAAATAATAATTATTTTTACATGTCATCTAGTATACGGAGCTCGTGGCATAATAATAACTGCAGCTCGGGTCGATCTTTAGGTTAAGCCGTGCTTGCCTAGGTTGGTCTGTGGAGGGTGACCACCACGTCACCACGCACGTTAAACCGTTGATCTCGATTGTCATTTAAAGATCTTTGGCAGTCGTTACAGGTAGTCAGTGGCCTGAAAGTCTGGTAACCAGTCTTACCAAGGGCTATAGCACAGATTCATCATCATCATCAGCCTATAATGTTCCCACTGCAGGGACTCAGGCCTCCTCTCTAGGAGAGGGATGGGCTATAATCCACCACGCGGGCCCAGTGCGGATTGGCAAATGTCACATGCCTTGGATTTTTTTGGTTCTAAGACATGCCGGTTTCCTCACGATGTTTTCCTTCACCCCTAGTTCTAACTGGAATGTGGGGGTAAGACAAGCAGTCGCTCCAAGTAAAGTACTCAGCTGCATCTGGCTACACTAGTTTGGGAAAAGGCTAAGCAGATAATAATATTTTTTATCAATTTTTTGTCAACAGAAGTGCCTGTTTCTGCTGGAGGAGCTCGTGGCTTAATAAGAACTGCCACTCGGGTCGATCTTAAGGTAAAGCTGTCCTTGCCTAGGTCGGTCTGTGGATGGGTGACCGCCCGACATACCGAGTTTCCTTCGTGCCTCGGAAAGCACGTTAAGCTGTTGGTTCCGGCTGCCATAATTATATGGATCTTTGGTAGTCGTTACAGATAGTCAGTGACCTGAAATTCTGACATCCAGTCTTACCAAAGGGTATTTTATTACCTAGTATTAACTGGGTTGTGGAGGTCAGATAGGCAGTCGCTCCATGTAAAATACTGGTATTCAGCTGCATCCGGTTAGACTGGAAGCCGACCCCAATATACTTGGGAAAAGGCTAGGCAGATGATGGAAGTGCCTGTTTCTCTTACGGCATACTATTTTCAGCTCCATACAACATTTTCCCTTTTCCATAAGAATGCAAAACTTTTCACAAACAGAGAAAATATCCCGTACCTAATATAAAGTTAATAGTCGTAAATATCATAAATCAATCAAAGCCTATGATTGCTTTAATGTTTCCTTAATACCATGTTTTTATTGCCGACTGCGGCAGGCGACCGATAAAGCCTTAGGCCGGGAGTTGGCGTTTGTTTTCGAAGTTTTTAGGGTTCCGTAATAGGGAAAAATCGGAACCCTTATAGGATCACTCGTGTGTCTGTCTGTCGGTCTGTCCGACCATTGTCTTTGTCTCAACAGTGGGAAAATTATATGCATAAGTACATTATACCTCAATGGCTTATGCTAATCGATTATCGTGGAATGGACGATATTTTCCCAGTTCTTTATTTTAATACACGGTTTTAATGTTATAACTTTAAATACTTCCACGGGCCCGTACTATTCAATGCATCAGCACTATATATATTATGTTTTAAGTGCGTTCCATTGAATCCTACCGCAAGATGCAAATTTCACTCACAAAAAAAAATGACGCTTCCCATCAGCAACAATTTCTTGTTAATGAAGAAGAAGAACAATTTCTTAGACTAGAGTAACTAAGTTTGATGTAAGAATGATTGGTGGAGGATCCGTATGCATCTGTTCTTTTTTGGGGGGATGGAAAATCATCAAATGAGTCCGCCCGCTCTGGGCAGAGCGGAAGGGAGTGTCGGACTTCTACTGACTAAAAACCACTCATGTTCCTTCTTAGCCCTTTGTGCCCAGGGCCGCGGTATCTCTTTCGAACAACCCGCAGCCCCGACAGGGTTCGTACACACCTTGTATTATGATCCCAGCTCCCGCTTCATAGTCGACACACACACACACACATTACTCGGTATGTTAACGTCGATACCATTGTTCCAATTCTACTGCTAATCGGTTCTTGTAGCTCCTGAACGCTATTTGTTCAAAGATTACTTACTTTTATTCGTGGCTTCGCTTGTTTTTAAAGAACAGTGGCTATATTATAGCTGATGGAATTAATAAGCGTCTACTTAAGTCACCGTGATAGATACTGACGAAATAATTTACTTAGTTTTATCAAATCAAGCTTAAGGCCTATCAAAGGCTGGAAAAAAAATCATCATAATTATGAGCTCAATTGACTAGATTACAGGTGATAATGAATAATCATAGCTTAATTTATTTTGTCTATCTGACTTGACTTTACAACTTTTGACTTAGCTATGCTTTTAATATTGGCATGTAATAAACCTTTGTAAGTTAAAAGACATTTCAATTGTCAACTGTACTGAACTGACAGCTTGTCATAGTCTGCACGACTATCTCATTATATTATTTTCCATCGATTCACCGTGATTTTCTAAATCATCGACTAGTTCTGCTTATGAACTCTGATAATTATTTACTGTTCCCTGTGTGACTTGCCTAAGGATTTTGATTGTTTGCCTATACGACGGCATTTTCTTGTGACTCTGGATTCCGATTCTGCCTTACTATGGACTTTATTGTGTGTACATCGAATTGAATATCACGATGGGTAGCCGTGTAAGGCCTACAAGCATTATACAACGTGTTTGCCATGCGTGCTGGTTACGCACAAGAAGAGAACTCCTACGTATGAATAGTCAAGATGAAAGTATTCCTCAGCTAGACACAACTGACGATGTGCAACCACATGAAAATGTAATCCAGCCTGATGCTGATGCATCAACCCAACCTGAGCCAACACAAGTTGTGGAGTTAGCCAATTATAGACGAATAGCAAAGATGTTTAGTTTTCTAATACACATTTTATTTCTATAACTTTACGATGATATAGCTTTATTGTACTTAGGAGAGTTATGCAATTGATACCAGCCTGCATATTGTCATGAATGATTGTGAAATGTGCATACTATTGGTGTACACATGGCTACACATCAAGCTATACAAAACCAGTTAATCTTGGCCTCACTTTACTAGATCTTTTCGCACAATGAACGATCAGATTATACTGGTTTTGTATAGCTTGATGTGTAGCCGTGTGTAGGTACCTATTTTAAATAAATAAATTGTGTTAAACGTGTTTTTCTGTATCTACCAAAATGGTAAGGGTAGGTAAACCCTTTTTTTGGGGTGGTTGGGAAATCAACAAATAACCCCTCCCGCTCTTGGACAGCGAAAAGGAGTGTCAGACTTTTACTGACTAAAAACCATGGCACCCATGTTCCTTCTTAGCCCTTTATGTCGAGGCCGCGGTATCTTGCATCGGTTGGACTTAGTATTCTGAATACGGTAGTCCGTAGTTTATAATGTGTAAATGCATTTCTATCTATATTTAAAGGGTAAGTAGGGTGATTAGTCCGTTGTTTGTACGACATAACCTCTAAAACTTTAAACAGGAATATCTTTAATTCTGGCGTAGCAGAGCAAGCTCATTTTTACTCGTTTCCGCTCGACTCTTTGTTGGTGTTTCGTTGGTGTTTGTAGAAACACACATGTAAGCAGTTTTCTATTGCGAGGTAGGTAAAAGAAGTCAATAATGGATCCGCTCAGCTTGCGACCGACACCGGGCTTTAACATTCTGAAAACATCCGTAGTTTATTTTGTATTTCTATAGTTCTTTTTCGATTAGTCCATTGTTAATACAACATAACCTCTAAAACTTTAAACAGGAATATCTTTAATTCTGGCGTACCTATAAAAATATAACTGAAGACAAAACTGTTCAGGAATTCAAACTCTATACAAATATATTTTTTTCATAGGCTGACGCAAAAAAAAAATGTCAACAAAAATTTGTTCGAGCGTTTGCCACTATTCTTTCTCACAGAGCGTAATGTGCTGGCAACTGATCGTTCTACTCCTAAAGGAAACTAGACAGGGCTGGTTTTATAAGAAAAATATAATTATAAAGGTGTTTGTGCTTCCACCATGTGCTGGTTTTATTTTCTAGGAAAAAAGTTGGTAAGTACTACATAGTATACCTAATGAATTTTTCTAGGTGCAAATCTCTGTTAGTAAATTATCATGAAATAACATCACGCGATCCCTAAAGGTCAAAGTCAAAGTCAAAATTCTTTTATTGGGTTGGGTAGGCAGAGGTGTAGGTACCAAACTAGGGGTCTAAAACTGATCATAATATGAATTGCGTTAAAACCCGTAAAATTGACGTTTCACAATATTAACTGCGTCTTTGACCATTTTAAACATTTTAACGAAATCATTCAAAAACACCAAAAAAATAAAAACATTTTATTTTCCTAAATGGTCATTTTAGACCACCAGGGGCCCGGGCTACTATGACGTCTTAAAACAGTCCTAACTTATTCTTAATCCAGTGTGGAAAAGAGATGGCGCTAGACACCCTGTATAGTTCTGTCACTTTTCCACACTGGAATAATATTATTATTAAGTTAGGACTGATTTAAGACGTCATAGTAGGGCACCAGGACACGCACATTTCGCCAGGGGCCGTATTTTTTAATCAATAGAATTCCAAATCGTGTACGAAATCGCAGAATTCGATGATGTTATGTTTTGTACAACTGCAAAGTTCAATTGACCAAATTAATAGTACCAGTATACAACCACTTCAAACCATTCGCTTATTAGTTTTTAGATTAATAATAAATTAATGTTTCGCGTTTTAGTTCGGAAATATTATTTAAATGAAAATCTAAATTATTAGCGTATAGTTACACAGTGCGTCCGTTCATCCAGCCAATGATCATAGAGTAAGTTTTCACAAAATGTGTAGGTACAGAGGGTCGACTTAACTCCACACTCTATTTCAATAAATAACTAACAATCACGATAAAACTGCCGATGCCTCGTTGATTTAGTAATCGAAAGCACAACTACCATCATCATCTGTCTAGCCTTTTCCTAACTATGTTGGGGTCGGCTTCCAGTCTAACCGGATGCAGCTGAATACCAGTATTTTACATGGAGCGACTGCCTATCTGACCTCCACAACCCAGTCAATACTAGGTAATACGATACTCTTTTTGGTAAGAGTTAAGACTGGGTTTCAGAATTTCAAGTCACTGACTACCTGTAACGACTGCCAAAGATTTATATATGGCAGTGGGACCAACAGCTTAACGTGCTTTCCGAGGCACGGAGGAAACTCGGTATGACGGGCGGTCACCCATCCACAGACCGACCTAGGCAAGCACAGCTTTACCTCAAGATCGACCCGAGTGGCAGTTCTTATTAAGCCACGAGCTCTTCTACACACAACTACCATGTTATGGGCGAAATCTGCATGTAATAAAGGGCATACTTCAGCCTTCTCTCTCTCGGGGATTACAGGCGTGATGATACGCTATGTTAAGAATGATAAGATGATGATGAGAAAAGAATTGATAAGAAGGATTTTAAAGATAATTCCCTACATAATGCGTAATGACAATATTTGAAAAAATATAAGACACAAAGCTTGGGAAAAACCTAGGTGAGGTAGATACAACAGCAGTACTATAATTTATGGCAGTCCACAATCAGCCCATTCCAAAGCGTAGATTATTATGTAGAAGAATGGGCAAGAAACTACTTACATGGACACTTTTAAATAAACATATTGTAACAAAATCGTGTTATCATCACTAATGTTGAGGTTACGCCTCTAAACATTATTTTTTACCTAAGTGAAGTCCCATATGTCCAGATTGGCAATCTGGACATATGGAATGCAACTGTGGGGCTCGGCCAGTGACTCCAACATAATGATAATGCAAAGAGTGCAAAACTATATTCTAAAACAAATATCAAATGCCCCATGGTTTATCAGAACAACAGAGATCCATAAGAACCTAAACATGCCGATGGTCAAAGACGAGATAAGTACCTACGGCGGCAAATACAAAAAGCGACTTCAAACGCATCCCAATATACTTGCAGGACAGCTCACAATCCCTGAAAGCATTCGTCGCCTAAAGAAGCGACGAGACATCTTTGACCAATAGAGTCAGCAAGACGACTGGCTTTTTAACAAATAAAGGGATGTTACTGCGCTGGCAGTACCCCTCACCCGCTATATAACTTCATCACAATTGCTCATATAATGACTGATCGCATAATTATTATGAAAAAGAAAAAACCTAAGTGAAGTTTCAGTGTGTTTTTTAGAAAACTAGTGAAGCGATTACATTTGGTTAACCTTATCTTTCAATAGCTATCTATCATTTGACAAGGTGGATGAAGAAAAAACGAGCTGGGTTGACTCAAAGTAACATAAGACCGAGGCAATAAGATGTCCAGTCACCTCACAACGTACTCTTTGCAGCTAGTGCGTTATGCAATCAACGGTGCGGCAGTAATTATCCAGGGGATGGGTGGGCTCATTAAATCTCATCTAATCGCACTTCATTATGGACTAAAACAAGTAATATACTGGACGTGTCGCTGGGAGGCTTTCCATCAGTTTTGATGCATTTTCTAGATTATAGTAGTATGAGGAGGTCGTGGTCGTGGTGGTTTAATTTATTGTCGATTTGTTTTGTCCTGTTGGGAAACCAATAAAAACTTTTTCTTTCTTTCTTTCTTTGTTGGTCCATGGATGGTTCACCACCCAATACATACCGTGTTTGCTCTGTGCCTCAGAAAACACGTTAAACCCTGGTAAGACTGGTCGTCAGACTTTCGGACCACTGACTATCTGTAACATAAAAAAAAAACATTTATTTCGAGTGTCACAGACTCTAATTAGGGTGAATTGCCCAAGCAAAAAAAATACACGGCAAACCTGAGAACGGTAGTGCAATGTGCTAATTTTTAATTTTATATATTTTTTCTCAACAGCGTAAGTACTTCTCTACCTTGACAAAAAAAAAAATTGATTTCTACCCATTAATATACGAAAAAAAAAATTACAAAGTGTTATTCTATCATCACAGTGGCCTGTCCTGAACCCAATTCCGCTCATAAAATACCTTCCCCTGCAAATACATTCGTAATATGGGTTTAAATCGATTTTGTTATCATTACATTATAATACATTCGATTAAATAAAACTATTTTTGTTTGTTTATCTTCTTTCTCATGGATTTGACAGGCAGTTAACTTTTGTCTGGAAAAAAGTTATCATTTCAGAGGATAGTAAGTTTTAGTAGAATAGCCATGTCAACATTGCGTTGTTACGCCCCCCTCACCTTTCCTCACTTCGGATCAGTCCGGCTCAAGCTCTCGGCGCGAACGCACCGGTCCCAACGTCTTGCGGTTTCCCGCCAAAAAAGTAAGTTTATCATTTCAGTGATATGAGGACAAAAATAATTTCATTTCGGTGGCTGTTATAACTCGTGTTAGATTAGTATGCACAGTATATCATTTCGGTGGTAATTTTTATCATTTCGGTAAACACTTTTCATTTCAGTGGACTCTTAAAAATTCATCCTTAAATATATATGTTACTTTTGATGATATTTGATGTCCACTCACGCACAATGTTATAAAATAGGCTAAAGTTTTATTTGTCATTAAAAATATGTAGATAGCATTGAAATAAAAAAAATCCACCGAAATGACACATAAAAATCTCTTGTTGAAATTCACCCATTAATAGAAATAATTTAATACGTTCATACATGGTCACATTTTTTATTTATCTGCTTATAGCCCATCCCTCTCCTAGAGAGGAGGCCTGAGTCCCTGCAGTGGGAACATTATAGGCTGATGATGACATGGTCACATTACATAGGTACACACCATTAAATTCAATGGGGAAGAAAACTGTCAAATAGTTCCACGTAGAGGGCGCTGTACGTTGGCTACAAACAAACTGTCTAACTCCATAGAAATTGAACAATATCTTAATATTTTGTGACTTTTTTCAATATTATGGGTCGTTGTGTAGCCTTTGGATGCAAAGAATTAAGCGTTGTCAGATTTCCAAGAAATTTGCGCATGAAGAGAAAGTGGGAAAAAGCACTGAAACTAAAAAAAATCAAAACAAGTAATTTTTCGAGGTTATGTGGGAACATTTCAACGAAACAGACTACGAGACCACTTCTAAGGCGACAGGTTAGTACGATACCTATTATTAATTCGGACTTTTATTAATAATTTGAATGTGTGGGAGAAACAAGGGTCGAACGTTGACTCGGTTTCTCCCACTTCAAGTCAACGTTCGCTCATGGGGGATTTAAGCCGCACTGCTAAATGCCAAGTATTAACATCACCCAATATTGTTTCAGGCTTTCCACTCCAACGCAAAATTTTGAAGAAATCTGCTGTGCCCTCTATATTTTGTTGGAATGAATCACAGAGTGTCACCTCAGCTCGAACTGAGCGATTGCAACAGAGAAATGCAAGGCGTTGCTTATTATCAAGCCCTTTATTATCAAACGAACCACTGCCATGTAACAGCTTTGATCTTATTCCAGACGTATAGAAGAATTGGTACTTTTCAAATAACTATACATTTTGTAACATTTTAACAAATGATGTATTACCTTAGTTTGTTTAGTATTAGATCATTAAAAAGCAAAAAGTTAGTGAGTGAAGTTTACTTTACAACTTGTAGAACCATAATATTGCCCAGAAAACAGCTAAAAGTCAATAAAATGTTAAATCTATTGTAGCTTTCGACAAGCTCCGCTTTCTTTACTTGTTGCGTTGCTCCTCGTTTTTTCAATTCCTCCTTCAACTGGGTGATACGCCAGGTAGCATACACTGTGCAGCGACAAATTGAGTTAAAAAACCCGCGCAAATACTTAAAAAATCGTCCACACAATGCAAACGTTTATTTCAAAAAATTTGACATGTGTAGCCAAACACCAGCGCCATCTCGCGGCGAAGTTTCCAGGAAACAACCCCATTCACAAACAATTTCATTTACATAATTCAATAATAATAACAAGTCAGTCAAATCTATCTATCGTCTATATAAATAAAAAGAGAAGTCCTGACTGACTGACTGACTCATCAACGCCCAGCCCAAACCCTTGGCCCTAGAAAGCTGAAATTTTGCGCAGAGGTTCCATTTATAATGTAGACAAGGAATAAGGAAGGATTTTTCGAAATTCAACCCCTAAGGGAGTTAAATATGGGATGAAAGTTTGTATGGAAAATCGTGATTTTCAAGCCGCTGGCAAAAGCTAGTAAATCAATACCTACTACTTACTTATTTCTATTAAATTAAACGTAACGACTGTCAAAGATCTTCAAATGCAGCCGAGACCGCCTATGTGACCTCCACATCCCAATTAGTACCTACTGGGTAATACAATACTCCTTGGTAAGTCTGGTTGTCACACTTGCAGGCCGTCACTCTTGCAGGCCTGCAAACTTGCACATTCGGGCTAATGACAGCCGAGACCAATTGCTTGCACTCCGAGAATCGGAGGAAACTTGGTATGTAATTAGGATTTTGGGGGGTAGAGGAACAGGGTGTAAAGTTCCTCATCCCCCGTTGAAAAGGGAGGATCCTCCGACCGGACGGGTGTTGTGTCCGGCGGGCTAACTGCCCGACAGTTGTAAGTCGGGAACTCCTATATAGGCTCATGTCGCGGATAAAGTTGATAGCGCGATGTAGGATTTCTGTCAATCGTTGTTAGTACGCAGGTGTTGCGATAGATGTCGCTAGTCGCCACATCACTCCCCTCCGAGACCGGAGGTCGAAAGCAGGTTAAGTCTTGGCGCTTGTCAGCCAGTGGAAGGTTCCAGTGAGTCGGAACCGGATGCCGCATAGTTCACGGTGAGTCGGAACTGTCTGCGGTGATGCCCCAGTGAGTCGGGGTGATGCTACATATTAGCTCCAGTGAGTCGGAGTGATGCAGTGCTTGCCGTGATGCTGCGTATGCTCCATTGAGTCGGAGTGTGCAGTGCTGCGTAGTGGCTGGCTGCTGCGTCGACCAGGAGAGAAGGGCGTCTCTGTTTGCTGACCGGCCGAAGTGCAGTGTGCTGTGCCAAAGTCGCTGATGAGGCTGGGGGTGATGTCCAGGAATGCGCTTTCGCTGCATGCTGGTGGACAGGATACCCCATGAAGCCGTGGCTGCTGGCTGACGGTATGACTCGCTGCTCGAAGGCGAAGGGGAAGTGGTGACGACGCGCGACGTCTGAAGTAGTTGCACGAAGGCTGCGCTGACGTTCATGCTCGGGGTCACCAGTTTGGGGGGGATATGAGGAACAGGGTGTAAAGTTCCTCATCCCCCATAGAAAAGGGAGGATCCTCCGACCGGACGGGTGTTGTGTCCGGCGGGCTAACTGCCCGACAGTTGTAAGTCGGGAACTCCTATATAGGCTTATGTCGCGGATAAAGTTGATAGCGCGATGTAGGATTTCTGTCAATCGTTGTTAGTACGCAGGTGTTGCGATAGATGTCGCTAGTCGCCACAGGATCTATGGACCATCCTCGGCAAATTCTGCTTAACCTTGAAAGACGACCCGTATATGGCTGTTATTATTAAGCCACGACTACTACAGAAACTACTTTAGAAAAAAACCCTCTAGAATAATATCCAATAACAAAATAAGTTTCAAATACTAGTAATTTTATTAGTTTAATCTACAGAGAGGTTGCAGAACCTAATAAAATCAAAAACGCATCATACTCAAAACTCCAATCAAGCGATTAAGTTCTAGTCTAAAATTCCTATAACACTTAGGTATCAGCTGCTCCTCTTATATAGACCATTATTCAACCTAGGCTACGAAAATAGATTAATATCTATCGTCTAGATGACAGGCAGGTCGTCAGTACTCTAACTGCATGGCCACGACCTACACGTTTAAGCGGCATGCGTAGTGACCGCGAAGAAAATAAATTAAAGAAATTGTTAAGGCCGCAAATTCAGAGAGGCGGGGCGTGCAGCGTGCACGCTCGAGTTGAATGGATTTTTAAAAAAAATCATTTAATCCGAGCGTGCACGCTGCACGCCCCGCCTTCCGAATTTGCGGCCTAAGAGCCAGCGCTCATCTCAAAATTTGCAGCGTTGCAAACTCGAAACGACCGAGATACCGTAGCGATGCTGTCATTGGCTCTGACCTTTAACCACGTACCCAACATTCTGTATAGCTACTATAGAGATGCTGCCGCGATTAAGTCGCACAGTTACACCGCTTCTGTGGCGAAGACAAGCGCGTTTAGTCGAGCGGCATAGAAATGTTACTACCCCACAAAATTAACGCGTCGGTACGCGTCGGTATCGTACCTGAATCACTTGCTACGGAGACACTCATATAATATGGTGAAATCTATCAAGTCTTTATATGAGTACCCTAAACGCAAGATAGCAACGCAATGTACGATAGCAGCCACACGCATAGCGCGTTTCGCTACAAAAAAAAATAGAAGATGGCCGAGGCTCAGTATGCAACGAGTTACTAACATTTAATTATATTATGTACGACCGCACGTATCGGAAGACGTAGGTCGCCGTCGCAAGCCGCATCGCCTGAAGTTACGGACGAGGCGTTAGTGTTTCAAGTATTATTATGTACCTACCGTAAGTTTGAATATGAACCTAAATGACGTCAGTGCCCACCCTGACTTCTACAAATATTTCAGTCTATTCATTTACTGGTAGACAATGTACGGCCTAAATAAAAATTTGAGTCCAGAAAATTGTAGTCAATACGTAGCCTCTGGTCATAAACTGTCACAGCTACTGTTACAGGTAGTCAATGGGCCGAAATTCTGATCACCAGTCTTACCAAGAAACATCGTATTACCCAGTACTAGAACCCAGTCTGACTTGAGGCGGTCAGAGAGGCAGTTCCATATGAAATACAGACCGTATTCAGCTGCATCCGGTAAGACTGGAAGCCAACCGTAACACAATTGGGAAAAAGCTTGTCAGCTGATGGTGATGAATTCTGTAAATACATCATCATCATCAGCCTATAATGTTCCCACTGCAGGGACTCAGGCTTCCTCTCTAAGAGAAGGATGGGCTTATAATCTACCATGCGGGCCCAGTGCGGATTTGTAAATACATACATGTTACGAATCATATTTTGTTCAACATACAGCCAGCAAATTTCGAAAATCGTAAGTAAAAATATTAAACCCGGCTTCCCTAGCGCTTTCAACTGAAGAAACGTTTTTATTCTTCCACTTAACCGTTTTAAACTCAGCTTTAGCCTTCAAAGCAATACTGTAAACATTTCGGAACTACTCGCGAACTCTTTTACCATAGTTTAAAACTTTAAGTTGAAGTATTTTTGGTTGTAAACTCAACATTTGTTAGCCTAGTTCAGTTTCTTGTTTCAAATTGCCTTGCAGGTTTGACTGCGTTTTAATGTTTTTTTTTTGTTTTTGAGTGAAAAACTCCCCTGTACTAGTTTTTCTTTATTTTCAAGTCATTCGTAAAGTTCAAAGGAAAATTAGTTTTTTTTTCAATACCTACCTACTTTAAGATGGTATAAAGGTTAAAAATGTTTTATACCAAGTTTCTTCCGTGCCTCGGATGGTATGTCCGACTGCCAAATTACGATCTACCAATGACTACCCAGTCTTATTAAAACAAGGGATATCTTATTCCCGTCGGGGCTGCGGATTATGGAAAGGCATAACGCGGTCTCGGCACAAGGGCGAAGACGGAACATGGGTTTGTTTGTTTAATCAGTAGAAGTCTGACACTCCCCTTCGCTCTGCCCAAGAGCGCGGGGGGGGGGGGGGGGTGTCACTCGATGATTTTTAGGAAAAAGCCAGGAGGGTGTTGAAATAATGATCAAATATTACAAAATACATTCCTAGTATAGAAAATTGTATTTATTCCTGTATTTCCTGTAACACGAACCCGTCTAAAGCAAACTCTTATCGTAGGTTATTTTATAGCCTATTTATACGTAATAAATCAATCAATGCTTGTAACCGTTTATTGGTTCACAAACGACTTGATTGTTTCATATTTTGTGATAAGATTAAACCACGTTGGTGTAGTGGTTGCAAGTGTGACTGCCGAGCATGAGGTTCTAGGTTCGATTCCCGGGTCGGGCAGTGTTGTTTGGTTTTTCTGTCAGGATTTTTTCAGTAGCACCCACGGAGGCTGGTTTTGGACCCGGTTGATGGGATTAGGCTCGTCCAAGATTAAATATAATATATTGTAAAATTTTGCACATGACCTTTATCTGACTGATGAGGACAATTACATACTTACCGATTTTCATCAGTGCCTCGAAAAGTACGATAAACTGTTGATCTCAGCTGTTTTTTGTAGATTTTTAGATTCTTTGACAGTCGTGACCAGTAGTTAAAAACGGAACGTCTGACATTCAATCTTACCAAGGGATCATCCCAGTTACTAATTTGCCGAGCTCAGATAGGCATTCGTTTCATATAATAAAATACTGGTATTCAGCTGCAGCCGGACTACTTTGGGAAAAGGCTAAGCAGATAATGATATTTTTCTTTAAAGTTTTTCAACAGAAGCGCTTTTTTCTCATACGACATACATACTATTTCCAGCTCCCACAACATTTTCCATAAGAATGCAAAACTTTTCACAAACAGAGAAAATATCCCGTACCTAATATAAAGTTAATATAATAGTCGTAAATATCATATAAATCAATCAAAGCCTATGATTGCTTTAATGTTTCCTTAATACTGTGTTTTTATTGCCAACTGCGGCAGGCGACCGATAAAGCTTTAGGCCAGGAGTTGGGTATTATTTTCAAAGTATTTTTATTAGGGAGTAAAGTGTTTGTTTGTTTGTAGTCGTGTGTAGCGTCGGTAAAGTGGAAATTGTTGTTACTTTTTTTTATTCCAGCGTGATGATGGAAAAGTTGTGTGGGTAATCGATTATCGAGTAGCGGTGGTCCAGGGGTACTTGCTATGCTTCCGACTTACAAAGTTTCCACGCCACCTGTCAGCATGAGGGAATAACACTGGGCCGTGCGCGAAAACGGAGAAGAAAACATATCTTGAGGAATACGGCATGTCCTAGAACCAAAACTTCTAAGACATGTGACATCTACCAACCCGCACTGGGCCCACGTGTCGGATTATAAGCCCATTCCCTCTCATTGAGCGGTCTTTGTTCCAGCAGTGGGAAATTATATGCTTATGCTAATCGATTATCGTGGTATGGACGATTTGTTACAGTTCTTTTTTTAATACACGGTTTTTATGTTATAATTTTAATTTCCTCCACGGGCCCGTACTATTCAATGTACCTATTCGTCAGTACAATGTTTAAGTGCTTAACATTGAGACGGACTGTCGGGCTAGCCCATTATACTCACCGTCCACAGTCCCGCGTCTACGGTGGCCGGAAGCCATCTCGTGGCCCCCGACGCCCGGAGCGTCACCCGCGGTGGCTGCGTCGAGAAGTTCTCTCCCTCTCACGTTCTACCAACTCCTTCGCTAGCATCACTGCTTCGCAAAAGGAGGCGACGACGGCGTCCCATTCCGTCTCGCCCCGGACCATGGCTTCCACCAGAGACGGGTGCGAGAGGTCGCCGCCGCCGATCGCCGAGCAAGCGGTGGGTAGAGTACCTTGTTTTATGATCCCAGCTCCCGGTTCATAGTCCGACACACACACATTACTCGGTATGCCCACGTCAATACCATTGTTCCAATTCTGTTGCTAATCGTTCTTGTAGCTCCTGAATGCTATTTGTATACTCGTATACTCGTGGCTTCGCTTGTTTTAAATTATCGCTTGAATTAATGTCTTAGTTTTCCGTCTTGCTAAACATGAGGTACCGAGTTCGACTTTCAGTTTCCTCAAAGTGTATACTGGGTCTTTATCTCAATTTTTTTTTTGAAACTGTCAGAGTCGATGGCAATAGGCTCGCCACCTTTTACATGGGGCTGAAACATAATGGGCTAGCTCACCTTCTGTCCGTCCTATGACAATGACAGGCCGTGTCGATAGCGTTCGTGTTCCACATGAGCCTCAAAAAGATGTCAGCTTTATTGCAGGGGCCCTCAAGGGCCGATGCCTGTCGGTACCGGGCCCCGGATAAATAAATGTATTAGACAGTCGAGCGAATTGACAAGATCTCAGACAGACCCACACATTAACCCGAGCTACAACATTTTCCTAGATGTTCCTTCTTGGCGGACCAAGAAGGAACATCTAGGAATCTCGGCAATGGTGAGTTCGGAAACTCACCATTGCCGAGTAAAACCATTGTTCTAACTAAATCATAGGTAAATAACTTATGAAGTTTCGGTACCTCTATTGTGGAGAGCACAAAGCGAATAATAATACTTGCCTCGGGTCCAGTTTCATATTTCTATCTTCTACCCACATACGCGCGGTCGTTCGCCAACTAGATGGACCGACCAAATAAAGGAAAGGATGTCGTCTCGATTCCATGATATTGTGAGAGACGCGCTGGACAGAAACCGGTGGAGGCAGATCATCCGCTCCAGATGCAACCTACATGCTGACCACGATCCTCAGACATGAGGGACCGACCAGAGAGAGAGAGACCCACATACAATAGCTTGAGGGTTAATATATGGCTGCTCGTTATTCGAAAAAGATACCGCGACCTCGACACAATGGGCTAAGAAAGAACATGGGTGGTTTTTAGTCAGTAGAAGTCTGACACTCCCCGCTCCGCACAGAGCGGGAGAAGTGGTTTGATGGTTTCACACGAAAAGGGGTAAAGCTATTATGAGTAATACGTTCGGTGACAATAGAGGGGTTTGTAGCTAAACAAAAATAGCCTCACTGGTCCAATCATCAAGGTTAAGCAGCGTTTGCCTAAGACGGTGCATGGATGGGTGACCTTTCAGTTCCTACGTATCGGGTTTATCTGTGTCTGTCGTAATTTACGAGTCGTAAAGCACGTACGACTGCAGACCTTAGCTAGAGTAGTCCGACCTGTATTACTGTTTTTAGGGTTCCGTAGTCAACCAGGAACCCTTATAGTTTCGCCATGTCTGTCTGTCCGTCCGTCCTCGCTTAATCTATGTGACCGTTAGCACTAGAAAGCTGAAATTTGGTACCAATATGTGTATCAATCACGCCGACAAAGTGGTAAAATAAAAATTTGTAAAAAATGTTTTATTAGGGTAGCCCCCCTATATGTTATTTTTTTAATTTCAACCCTAACGTGTGATATATTGTTGGAAAGGTAGGTATTTAAAAATGAATAGGGGTTAACTAAAATCTTTTTTTTTATAATGTCAATAATTTCGGAAATTATCGCTCCAAAAGTAAAAAACAATGTGTCTCCCCCCCTCTCTAACTTTTGAATCATAAGTTTAGAAAATATGAAAAAAATCTGAAAAGTAGAACTTCGGACTTTCTAGGAAAATCATTTTGAAAAAAAAAAAAAAAACACCTTCAAACTCATAAGTGGGAACACTTATTGTGACGGACGGGAAACTACGGAACACTACTCTGGGCCGGTTTTTTTCATTAGATTGTTTACCCCTATATTTGCACGAACTTTCTACCGTTCATTATAAACTGCCCTGTCGATGGGTGGTCGCAACCGCGACTGCTGAGTGTGAGGTCCTGGTTTCGTTACCCGGGTCGGGCAAAGAGTAATTGGGTTTTCCCATCAGGAATTTCTCAGATAGCACTCACGGAGTCAGGATTTGTACCCGGTTAATGGCAATAGACTCACTCCCTGTTAAATGTGGGTAAGTGGTAGGTACACCTCTGTGAGCAGTGGTGGCCCAGTGGTGGCGACCCCGACTTACGAACCAGTGAGTCAGGCGCATTACTTTGTGTAATTTATTTCATCACCACTGCTCTCAAAACGGTGAAGGAAAACATTGTGAGGAAACCGGCATGTCTTAGAACCAAAATATTCGAAGACATGTGACATCTACCAATCCGCACTGGGCCCGCGTGGTGGATTATAACACATCCCTCTCCTAGAGAGGAGGCCTGAGTCCCTGCAGTGGGAACATTATAGGCTGATGATGATGACACCTCTGTCTAACCCTTCGGTGATTACATGCGTGATGTTATATAAACTGGTATTAAAATGAAAGCAGTGTTAAAGTTAAAAGAAAGCAACAAACGCTAAGTTGTGCAGTACTTGGTATTTATAGAGTGCGCGAGTCAGGGAGGTGAGGTGGCAGGAACTGTACTCGCTGCACCACGTGTAAGGGCTGTCCCATTGTATCCGTATAGTTCTACTGTTCAGTTCAACTAGTAGGACTAAACGGAGAAAAAAATCCATTTAGTTCTACTATCTGCTGTATGAATTTTAATTGAACTAAACGGACAAAAAAGTTCTTTTAGTACTACTAATTTCCGGAATTATGTCCAACTGGTTGGACCACGGGGATAGGATGATCGTGTAAAACAAACATACATGCAACGCATGTTGTACTCCATGACGCGCGCTCGCTTCGCTCGCATATTACATAACACTATTGTCTTCTGTCCCCGAAGTGCCGGGCCTCCGCCGGCCTCCTTCGTCGGCCTACGGCCCGGTGCCCATGCCGCCCATAAAGGATACTGTCGCGAGACGGTCGTATTATAATTTTGGTTAAAAGAGGAGGTAGTAATTGAATTGCACTTCAGCATTAATAGATAACCTTTTCCTGTTTATTACCAGTAGTTGTTCCATAGATCATACATTCAATTCCCAGAAGTACAACTAGTTGGACCAAGGAAAGAACAACTCACTGTAATTGAACCATTGGTAAAGATATTTCCCCATAGAACAACCAGTTGAACCATGGGTAAATTTACTTCTCCGTAGTACAACCCATTGTATCCGTATAGTTCTAATACAATGGAAATTAGTAGTACTAAAAGAACTTTTTTGTCCGTTTAGTTCAATTAAAATTCATACAGCAGATAGTAGAACTAAATGGATTTTTTTCTCCGTTTAGTCCTACTAGTTGAACTGAACAGTAGAACTATACGGATACAAGTGGCTATCCCTATAGGGGTTGGTTAAATTAGTACAGAAGTCAGTATATCGAGCTACATCATCATCATCACTATTTCAGCCCGGAATCTCCCACTGTTGGGTATAAAATAATAAAAAAATAAAAAAGCCTTATATTTCTCGAATGTTTACAATGGTTTGACAAATACTTAAGTTCTAAAAAATATATAAATTACTATTATTCGAGAACCCCTGAGGTGAAGGCCTCCTCCAGAAGATACTTATACTGCCCATCTGGTGATTGCCATGTCCATTTGCGTCTGGGTCTTTTCTTAAAAAAAGTGTTCATGATTGATAAATTATGTTCCAAGGCAAATTCAATCAGTTTTTCTCCCCGCGCGTTTCGTGTTCCGTATCCATTTGTTTTCATTATTCTGTATTCGTCGGCACGGGGGTGACCTATCTTAGCATTAAAATCACCCTGATAGGCCTAAAATGTCGAACTTTACGTTTTTTAGAGCTTCTGTTAATTCGATATAATCTTTCATATGACAATAGTGTTCTGACATTGTACGTAAGTACCCACTAAAATCGCAGTGGTAAGTTTGTTACGGGGCTGTTGGTGGTTTTTTGATTGATTTTTCTGGAGGGTTGTGGTCATAATCTTCCACGGTGACCAGCCGGCTTGGAAGATGTGTTTTACGTGCTTCGGTTTTTTCTAATTGAATATAGTTTTTAGCTGGGAGAGGCTGGTGTGTTCGTTGCTATTCGTTTTTAGTGTTGTGTTGAGTGTTGATCTTGTTGTCATCGTTTTTATTTATTAGGAAATTTAGTATTCCGGGTTTTACTACCCCTCCCGAGAAGCTAGCAGACCGTTGAGCTACTTTGGTGTCTAGAGTTTTATTCTTTTTGTTTGTCTGTGATCTCGGTTTGGTAAAAGTATCTGAGATATTCTCCGGTGACATTGAAAGGTTCCTTTTTTGGTTGCTCTTTTTATTCGCGGGTGCGGGTTTATTCTTTAGTATGACCAGCTTGTCATATTTGATTATGACTTTGTTACCCTTCTCTTTTTCGACTTGTACTTGTTCTTGTAGTTCTCTTCGTATTTGTAAAATTGACTGAGGATAGTCTTCCTTAATATAGTACGTAGAGTCTTTTAAAGCTCCTTTATTTTTGAGAATATCGATTTTTTTGCCGAGCGTTGTGAAGGTAACGACAACAGGTCGCGTTTTTTCGGTTTTCTTTCCTAGTCGCCTTATGGCCTGTAAGTCTCTGCAGTCAATTTTCACCGGAAAGTATTTATGCACGAAGTCTATTATGTTTTTTTCCATATCAGAGTAAGACTTTTCGTGCTCCTCCAAACCAAAAAATACAAGGTTGCGTTGCCTTGCTTGTTTTTCTAAGTAGTATAATCTTTGTTCTTGATTTTCCACTCTGGACTTGAGAATTTCATGTTTTTCTTCCAAGATTGTGAATTTTTCTTCTAAAATATTGTTTATGTTTAATGTTACTTTTTCTGTCACGTCTACTCCGCTTTTAAAAATCATTTTCTTTTGTTCTTCAAGCTCTTTTTGAATTGAACGAAGTGCTTCTATTACCTCCTCCATCTTTTTAGGGAATAAACAGAAAAAAAGTTTGTTATTGTTTATTTGAGATACAAGTGGTGACCTCTTGCGGAGTTTCTATCAGACTTCGACCGACTTGGTCTTGGTCTTGTTACAAGTAGTGACCTCTTTCTAAGCTTCTAAGAACTTCGATCGACTTGATCGACCAACGTTATGCTAGTGCAGCTATTCTCCGCTAGATGGCGTTTTTCAAAGCTTCCTTCTTAATTAGGCTTGATATAAGTAGATGGCGTTATTTTTACCGTGACTTGAAGTTATGATGGGATTGAGACTAAACTTTTCGATTGTATTTCACACACAGTTTTTTCACTGAATTGCTTGAAGCGAAGATTACTAGTTAATGATTATCTATTTCACTATCCTGCATGTGGCGCGTCACTGGCCTCACTCTTTGTTAAAAAAGTCACTGATAGCTTCCAGGATGTTAGCGCTGATTGTATTGCACTTTTTATTGTTTATTGTTGTGAACTTCAGTTTATCCTCCAAATTTAAGCACTTAGCTAACTTTTCGATGATAAATCGCACTTTAACTTCACGTATATTTATTTATTTTCACAAGTAAACACGGAGACGATGTTGACAGTGAGACACCAGTCTACCCTCTGTTGGGTATAGGTGTCCCCTTTCTTCTGCCATCCTTCTCTGTTCAGTGCGTCTCTCATCCATCCGCTTCCAGCGCTCCTGAGAATATATCGTCAACCCAAAGCGCATTTTGACGGCCCTGGTTTCTTGGGTCCAACTTTGGCAATCATTTGGCCTGAACTTTACTCCATCGGCACTTAACACTATTGACTCCATTAACACTATTAAGTACAACTCTATAAACCGGCATTAAAATTAAAGCAGTGTTAAAGTTAAAAGAAAGGAACGCTAAGTTGTGCAGTACTTGGTATTTGTAGAGTGCGCGAGTCAGGGAGGTGAGGTGGCAGGAACTGTACTCGCTGCACCACGATTAAGGGCTGTACCTATGGGGGTAATCATATAGCGCATAACAGAATAATCGCAGGACCTCTCGTTTGGTGACTCAGACCCTGAACCTGAACCGATTTTTAATTGACTTAAAAAAAAGATACAGTCGTGGGAAAAAACCGTGGGGCACGTCAATTGTAATTTCCGCAGCACGACAGTTCCGAATTGACGTGCCCCACGGTTTTTTCCCACGACTGTATCTTTTTTATTATTTTTTGGTTTTTAGTACATTTATCTTAAACATTGCAATGTATGTTTAACTTAAAAAGTTTTTTTACCTATTTTTATTTTCTAGTTTTTAGCCACCATCTTGGATTTTAATTTTATATAGTATATTGTATTCTGCTTGTTGAGCCCTTTCATTTGATACCCATATTGATGGGATTAATAAAACATAAATTATCCGCCATTTTGTAGCGGCGGCCATCTTGAATTTATAATGATAATGATTATACATAATTGTATTGTCACCAAAATCCAAAGTGTATACAAAATTTCAGATTAATCGGTTGACAGGAAGAGGGTGAAATTTGAATTACTAAATTTGATCCAAGAATAAAACAAACGGGGTGAGCTAAATAAAACCGTTTAAAAAAAGACGAGTTCTTCAATTAGGCTCTTATTTTTGTTCTTCGTCATTTTGTGAACCACTTTGAAAAACAGATTTTTTTAAGTGAAAGAATTTAGTCGTACTTTTCATATTGGTCGCTTGGTTTATCAAAATCGGTTCAGTATTTAGGTTTTTTTTACTTATCGGTCCTTACCAACTTCCGAAAGTAAAGTTATTTTAGCCTTTTTGTGTGTTTTTGGAAGTCCTATGACGAACTTTTAGAAATTCCTTTTTTTTTATCCCTCCCATACATTTTGATCAGCAATCAGCTGATCAAAATGTATGGGAGCGTCAATTCAACTCATATTGTATTGTTGTTGTTGTCATCATCATCATCATGCTGCTGGACATAGGCCTCCACCTAGTGTGATTCCTTCCTTATTGTATAACTAATTAATAACTAACTAACTAACTAATTATTAACTTGTTTAATTCATTCATTCTGTTATGTGTATTCTGCGAGTACCTTCTTTGCACTTTTATCTGCAAGTTACGAATTCACTCTAAAATCGTTTGTGATTTCTGTATATTTTAGCTAGTAAACCATTAAATGCCAAATAAATAAACATTTCCACCTTGCCAACCCTGCTCTCACCGGTGCATTTATCCCTCAAAGCGTAAGAGGGGTAGTTGCGGACAAACCAGGTAAATAACGACATGTATTATATAATATACACGGAGCTACATAAAGGGATACATTTCAAGGCGATGGTTCACTTAGATGTTATTCTGTTTTGTATATTTTTCTTTGTGGAGGAAGAAGAGATTTTTGCTTTGTAGGTTTTATAGGAATAATATTGCTGTGTAGGATGTCTGGATTTGTGTATGGTTGATGATAAAAAGCTTGCCCCCTTTTTAACCGACTTCTAAAAAAAGAAGGAGGTTCTCAATTCGAATGTTTGTTTGTTTTTTAGGGTTCCGTACCTCAAAAGGAAAAAACGGAACCCTTATAGGATCACTTTGTTGTCCGTCTGTCTGTCTGTCTGTCAAGACCTTTTTTCTCAGGAACGCGTGGAGGTATCAAGCTGAAATTCATATCAAATACTCAAGTCTATGGTCTCTTGGAGCTGTGAAAAAATCAAACTTCTAAGTCAACGCGATCAAAAGATACTCCCGTTTATGCCGCAAATTTTCGACACTCGCAAGGGAATCAAAACCTACAGGGTACTTCCCGTGAACTCAGAATCTTGAAATTTGGTACGAAGCAACGTCTTATAGCATAGATAAAGGAATAATTACGAAAACCATAAATTTTTAGTTACATCAAGATACTCCCGTTTATGCCGCAAATTTTCGACACTCGCAAGGGAATCAAAACCTACAGGGTACTTCCCGTGAACTCAGAATCTTGAAATTTGGTACGAAGCAACGTCTTATAGCATAGATAAAGGAATAATTACGAAAACCATAAATTTTTAGTTACATCACATAATATATTTTTTTTACGGAACCCTCGGTGCGCGAGTCCGACTCGCACTTGGCCGGTTTTTTTATGTTTGTTCGGGCATAACTCCTTATCGAAATCGGACAAACGGTTTTTCAAAAACCAAAAAAATTTAAAAAAAAAAAACTACTTTGTCCACATTATGACCCATGAACATGTGAATGTGAACCACTAAAAAGTGAAAAATAAAATCTTTTTAACAAAAAATAAGTTTTTGAAGTCGGTGACTTTTGTTTGTTTGATTTAATTTTTTTGCCACCGACTTCAAAAACTGATTTATTTTTGACTTTTTTGTTTTTTTTTTAAGTCGGTTTTATTTTTTGTTAAAAAGATTTTATATAAACATATCTGGCGAAATCATCATCATCTTGATTCTTCTGTCCTTCATCATCATCTGCCTAACCTTTTCCCAACTATATTGGGGTCGGCATCCAGTCTAACCGGATGCAGCTGAATACCAGTATTTTACATGGAGCGACTGCCTATCTGACCTCCACAACCCAGTTAATACTAGGTAATACAATACCCTTTTGTAAGACTGGATGTCAGAATGTCAGGTCACTGACTACCTGTAACGACTGCCAAAGATCTATATATATGGCAGCCGGGACCAACAGCTTAACGTGTTTTCCAAGGCACGGAGGAAACTCGATATGTTGGGCGGTCACCCATCCACAGACCGACCTAGGCAAGCACAGCTTTACCTAAAGATCGAAATGAGTGGCAGTTCTTATTAAGCCACGAGCTCCTCCTCCTTGATTCTTCTGTCCTTACCCCCATTTATTTGGGGTCGGCGCAGCTTATCATCTTCTTCCCTACTTTTCTATTGCCCTTTCGTCAACTCAGCAGTCACCTCCTTTCTAGACATATCATCGATTTGCACACAGTCCATCCATCGTTTCTGGATCTGGCGAAATGAGGGTATAATATTAGGTACACCTCTGCCTACCCCTTCGGGGATTACAGGCGTGATGTTATGAATGAGTCATGAAAGTAGAGAAAGAATTATAATAAAATATAAGGAAAATCATAATACAAACTTTTGCAATAGATGCAGTAATAACCATGAAAGCTATCATAGCTAATTATAAGCTTTTGTATAACTTGGCGTGTTAGTTTGTTATTTGAATACGAGTAAATGACTTTTGACTTTGAATTTGTGTTGGATTTATTGTTTGATTATTTTTAGTTTAGAAGGATATTAAATAGTTCGAGACTTTTTGTATTTACAAGACCTTTTCTATCAGATCATCATCATTTTAGTCGAAAGACGTCTACTTCTGAACAAAGATCTCCCCCAACTATCGCCACATTGACCAGTACCTTATGCGTCACGCATCCAGCGGATCGCCGTACCAAGTCATCGGTTAAATTGCGGCGTGCATTCGTTGTTCCGTGATTCGGGGTCTCGAGCATTCGTTGTTGCGGTTTGCGTCGCTGCGTGCTTTTGTGCTCGCAGTGTTCGTTGTTGCGGGCATTCGGTGGCGTGTGGTTCGGCGTGGTGACTTTCGGAATGACGCATTGCACTCGTAGTTTCGTTCTTCTTCCGTCTTTCTGACATTCAAAAGTGCCTGTAATGGCTTAATTGAAATAAACGATTTGAGTTTTGAGTTTTTTGAGTTCATCTAGTAGGATACCTCCTTTTTTCTATAGCATAACCATACGTAGAGTAATAGTCTTTGTAACCATAGCATAGCCAGCTTTTACATAATGTTTCCGCTGCAGGGACTTAGACCTCCTCTCTAGGAGAGAGATGGGCTATCATCCACCACGCGGGCCCAGTGCGGAATGCGGATTGGTAGATGTCATCATGTCTTCAATTGGTTCTAGGATATAATATATCTATTTCCTCTCGATTTTTCCTTAACCGTTTTGAGAGCAGTGGTGATGAAACAAATTACACAAAGTAATACTCCTGCCTGGGTTCGAACCTTCGAACACAGGGTCGCCGCTGCTCTCACTAGGCCACCTTTTTTTCCTTATCATATCTATAATACATCTACACTAATAAACAGCCCAACGATAACCCTTAACCAGTGTCCATTACATGAACTAAAGATATAATAATAGTTTTATATGCTGGACCCCCTTAATGGGGTCATTTGTGTCCCGTCTCGGGATAATCACGGTCAATTTGGTCACAATAATGTTGTGCGTTCGAACATGGCTGATAAAGGTGCCCCGTGGTGTTTTGTTAAATGATATGATGGTAGGTATGTAATTATGTGTTAATTTGTATCATGGGGTTTTTTTGTGATGTAATGCACTTTATTTTGAAAAACAGCAACGGCAAGGAAGGTAACATACGTCGGGATATGATAATATAGTTTGCGCAAGTGCGATTGGTGAGCGTGAGTTCTTGGGTTCGTTTGCCAGGTCGGGCAAATTGTTATTGTAGTTTTCCATCAGGATTTTTTCAGTAGCAGCCACGGATTCTGGAATTGTGTCCGGTTGATGAACTTCAACATAAAATACAAAAAAAAAATAAACAACTAACCTAAACTAAACAAAACATACTATTTAGACATACTATTACACTATACACTATTTATTATACTACATACTATTTATTTATTTCTAAACTAATTTTATGTTATATGACAGACGTATATTTATGCATGTAAAACTACGGATAATACTTGCATGGTTAATTTCCTGATGAAGTAGACTAAAGGTACAAGTTGGTAGCGGGCGACACGAAGCCGCAGCAGACGACGTGTCGCGGCGACACGACTGGTTTCTACGTATTTTTATGAAATTCCCTCCGTAGTTAGTGACATGAAGATTAGCTAGCGACGCGTCGTCGAGCGGAAGACGCACGTGTCGTCCGACCGCAGATCCAGGGCTATTGTCTATCTTTTCAAAAGTCAGTGGATAACAAGCACCAGTTGTCCACAGAACTTTGGTGTTAACTGCTAATGTCATAAAATTGGTATTGCGTATCTCATTGTGTGGGTATCACGTGACAGTGATTATAGGGTGACTAACATCCCAGCAATTGACACCTCTATTTTTTATCGACTATTATACGGCCAAGTTAAGCAGGTACTGCTTGAACGTTACAATACTTGATTGAGGATATATTTTAGATTTAGCCGCTTTATGGCACCTGACATGTCAAATGGCTATTGTCAAAGAGATTTATAAGTATTAGTTGAATGTCATTTTTGTTATCAGCCAGTAAGAAATTGCTGTTGTACGTAGTACTAATTACTTTCATGTTTTGCATGGAAGAAGTAAAGACAAAAGGTAAATAAAATAAAATATTTTGCTCGAGATTACTAAGTAATTAAGTTTTAAAAATTAATGTCTATTGCTTATGTAAGACGATTTTGATGAAATAAACCCTAATTATTACTCAGAACATTGCAGGGCACGACACAAAAGGCCACAATGTTCACATATTCACAAAACAATACGTGAAATGAATCTATACAAAGGTAGGAAAATATTATATTCCCCGAAGGGTTAGACAGAGGTGTACCCATTATTACACTTCACCAACTACCTAAAGAATATTACAGATTGTCTCAAAAAACCATCATTGTAAAAACAAAATCCAAATTCAAGAAAAGACAGGTTTCTATATTGTACATAGTATTCACACAATATGAGCTATGCAATTATATCAAGGAATATAAAATATAATAATATGGAGATTGAGTTTAGATAATGCAAATATAGTTATAAAATCTTTAGTAGCTCCAACAATACGGGACTTATAGAAACTAGTACCAGTATCAACCGTCATAAATCATCATAAAACACTACCCTTGAGAAGCGTCTTTCACGAAAGTCACTTTAAACTCTGTGTATAAACAATGTAATGTCAAATAAGCTTAGACAATCGCAATTTTAAAAATATCGATACAGAAACTTCTGTCAAAATGAGTTAAAGTGACCATCAACGACAATGGTCTCCGATGACGTCATACGCGTTGTATACTACTGGTCATAGCCGATACCAAATTAACCTTTTGACAGTTAATGAAATCACACAGAGCGAAAGTGATAATCAAAACAACTGTCAACAGAGATAGCCAATAGCCCTGCAGTAAGGCCCATAGTTTACACACGCAGAGCAGTAAAAACAATTGATATACGCACTCGGAACCAACTGGATGACATCTGCAGTTGTCGTCTGCAGTCGGGTTCGAAATCATGACTGCAGCGAGACATGACGCGACGACGTGTCGTGACGACATGAAGCGACGACATGTCGTCTGCTGCTGCTGCGTGCTGTCGGCTACCAACTTGTACACAAGGCTACACATCAAGCTATACATTTCCAGTATAAGCTGGTCTCGCATTGAATAGGATTTCCGTACAGTGCGAAATCAGCGTAAACTGGAAATGTAAAGCTTGATGTGTAGCCGTGTGTACCTTAAAGCTACCGAATAATATGACTATGGCTATCAGCAAAACATACAGGATAACGCGCAAAAACTCTGACAGACCCGCGTGCATGCTTACAAAGCATTATTATCACTATCACTACATATTATAAAACAAAGTCGCTTCCCGCTGTCTGTCCCTACGTATGCTTAGATCTTCAAAACTACGCAACGGATTTTGATGCGGGTTTTTTTATAGATAGAGTGGTTTAAGAGGAAGGTTTTAATATATTTTTTACACCCGTGCGAAGCCGGGGCGGGTCACTAGTTATTTCATGATCCGCCACTTAAGGTCAGGTATTAGGGAATCGTACAGTTCATGTTATAGTCGTCAGAATGGAGTTGGAAGTACAGCATTAAACTAATTTCCTATTCATCCTACTCAGACATTGGTCAGCTAGGAAGTGCTCACTGTAAGCACGGGTGATGTCAGGCGAGGTGGACAGCAGAGCAGTACATGTGTGTGTCACTAACATGGGAGTGCTCTTTACGTACCAGTTAGGGACGAGGGCATACGGGAGAATGTTCTAGCGAGCTTGTTAGATGGGAGAATTTTGGCTTTGAAGTTAAATAAAATCTGCACATTTGGAACAGAGTTAAGAGGGAACCGGGTTTGCGATTCTCCATACAACTGTTTTTCCTTTTTCATTCCTGTTTTTATTTCATAAATCAAGCTCTACAGTATTCATACGTTCCACCAAGAATTTCATAATATCACAAGCCCGGAGGAAGGACTTGTAGCTGGTTGACGACAATAGACTGAGACATCATGAGACCGCTGACAGAATCTAGGAATCACTGACAGTCCCCTGTGCAGGGCATGCATGGATGCGGAGGAAACTGTGGCGCATATGCTCCTTGAGTGCAAAGGCGTTACCAAGATTCGTGAGGAGACCCTGGGAACACCACGATCCCTTGCGGATGCCCTGAGGAGACCGGAAAGTCTGATCAGTTTCTGGAGAGAGGTGAGCCACCACGGCTCACGCGCAATGGTCCATTTCAAGGACTAAGTGCGGAAACCTAAACCTTATAAATAAGAAGACCGCTGACAGAGAAATAGATGGACAGTGGAGGCTTAGTTATAGGGTCCCGTTGGTTACCTTTCAGGTACAGAACCCTGAAAATGAGGAAATATGTTTACTTAAACAATTAAAACCAACATCCAACACGCTCTACCCAACGTCCTCCCGTATCGTCCTCAAATATCCCAGTATTCGGATTAAATAATAGTAAAATGCTTGCCAACTGGTAATCCAGCGCTTTGCCAAGAGCAAGCGTTGTGCAGTAACGTAATTAATTCGTGAGTTTCAGTGAGCTGAGCAAAACTTATCGTTTGTTAATTAAAAATTGTTTTAGTTTTAAATTGGTGACGGGTGGACACGGAGACAGGTTAAATAAATTACATGCAGAACTTCAGGAAACTCTCGTAGTGGCAAAATGATAACAGCTACTTGGTCAATCTTCAGGTTAAGCAGCGTTAATCTAGTTAGGTCCGTGGATGGGTGACCAAGAGAATTACATAACAAGTTTCCTCCGTGCTATTTAAAAGCACCATGATTTTTGAAGATCTTTGACAGTCATTACATTAGCTAGTCAATAGAACGAAAGTCTAACAACATGCCTTTTCAAGGGTTATCGTATAACCCAGTCTGACTGCCTATCTGAGTTCAGATAGGCAAACGTTCTTGGTAAAATGCTGGTATTCATCTGCATTCCGCAAGAAGCTTCCGAAAGAGTGGGTCTTAAAATGAACATGGACAAAACCAAGGTCATGTTGAATGCCTATGTTACACCCACTCCTATAAAGATCGGAGGCTCTACACTCGAAGTTGTAGACGAGTATGTCTACCTGGGACAAACAGTCCAGTTAGGTAGGTCCAACTTTGAAAAAGAGGTCAATCGTCGAATCCGACTCGGCTGGGCAGCGTTTGGGAAGTTGAGAAGTATCTTCTCGTCCAACTTACCCCAGTGTCTCAAGACGAAAGTCTATGACCAGTGTGTGTTGCCAGTGATTACATATGGGACCGAAACGTGGTCGCTCACAATGGGCCTCATCAGAAGGCTTAAGGTCACCCAAAGAGCAATGGAGAGGGCTATGCTCGGAGTTTCCTTGCGTGATCGAATCAGAAATGAGGACATCCGCATGAGAACCAAGGTTGCCGACATAGCCCGAAGAATTGCCAAGCTTAAGTGGCAGTGGGCAGGGCACATTGCTCGCAGGACGGATGGCCGATGGGGCCGGAAGGTTCTGGAGTGGCGACCGCGAACCGGAAGACGTTGCGTTGGAAGGCCTCCCACTAGGTGGACCGATGACCTGGTAAAGGTTGCGGGGATCCGCTGGATGCGAGACGCACGGGACCGGTCAATGTGGCGACACTTAGGGGAGGCCTATGTCCAGCAGTGGACGTCTTTCGGCTGAAATGATGATGATGATGATGATTCATCTGCATTCTGGAACAGTTGGGAAAAGTCTAGCAGATGATGACTATTAAAAATCTAGAAATATCAGCCGGGCACAACAACGGTATTTCGTGCTTTCCAAGGTCTAGAAGAACTCGGTATGCAATGGATGTATCCACAAACCAGTCTTATTATCAAATTAATAAAACACACCATCAATTCCAAACTCTCATAAACCCAGAACAATAAACAAACCAATAGAAAAACCAAACGCAACGAACTAAGAAACTCATTTTCATGAAAATTAGAACAATGTTCATCTTCCACCTATGTTCAAAGGACGAAAGAGATGAGAAAGGGGGATCTAATATCCTTCCTGCATACAGTTGTTCATTTGAAAGCCAACGGCTAAAGCTTTGTCGTAAGACTTCTTTTTAAAAATCTTGTTAAGTTAGAGTCAGACTTGCGTAGCGTTGGTTCTGTATTAAAATCCTAGTGCAGTTAAATACGTAATAGAGTTGCACGGAATGACAGCTAAAATATAAATTTTGCGCCCGTTTCTTCTGTCTAGAATCTAGATTATTCTATACCACTTGCTCTATAAATGGTAATATTATAGCGAGAGCCATTCAATTTTCCCAATTCAGTTGAATTCAGGCTGCCCCTTTTCCGTGTAGCTTAGTTTCGGCAAAATCCGGTTTATTCTTCCAATCTGGACGATGTTGCCCAGCAGTTGAACAGTAATAGGCTAGTATTATTATTATTTATGATAAAAATCATGTTCAGGCAGGTGACAGATAGAGTACTTACGTGCGTGCGGTGTCTGAGTTGTATGGTCAGGGTGGACCATTGCACACGGAACCCTAAAAAGGCAACTGCGTAGAGTGTACATTTTAAACTAGGTTATTTTTCCATCTCTTCTCTCTAGTTTGCCTAGGACGAGGGTGGATGTGCGTTTGTGATTTGAGGGACATTCTTAGGAAAATTATTTTTGCACTTTTCCTTCATTTTCCGTTTTTCTTCACAGTTTCTGAAAACGAGTTCTTTTATGCGTTATTTCAATGTTAGATTCGAGTGTTAAAAACTTGAAATAAAATTATTAATGTTAAAATTTTCTCACTGGTTCTTGGCATGAGGTTCTACATGTACGTGGTGGTACACGTGTTAGCAAGTTTTTTCATCAGGAAATTCTCAGTAGCAGCCACGAAGTCTGGTTTTGTCCGCGGTTGATGTCAATTATGATGACTGTGGGTGGTGTACTTTACGTGAACAGGCTGCCTTCATTATATACCACATCTAGAAAAGAAAACCTTAAAAGATTAATTATCAAATCACTCCACTCAACATCAAATAACTCCTCCCGCTCTGGGTGGACTGGAAGGAAGTGTCAGACTTCTACTGACTAAAAACCACCCATGTTCTATCTTAGCCCTTTGTGTGCGAGGCTGCGATATCTCTTTCGAACAGCCTGAAGCCCCGGCAGGGTCTTTTACACCCCGTATATTCCAAGACAGTCTCCCTAATCCTCGTTTACTGCTCACCCCACATCCCCACGGCAAACACAAAGTCTACGTCACCAATGCCCGCATGACCGTTGGTTAGTTATGTACTTACCTTTTTGTTTTGCATATACCACCGCTTTTGACGGCTATTTGTTGCTTCTCCATATGAGGGAAATTCATTAAACGTTTTTGGAGAAGAGGAATTCGTGGCTAAATAATAAAAGCATATCAATTAAGCTGTGTTTGCCTAGGCTAATCCGTGGATGGTTGACTAACCACTGCATAGAGAGTTTCTTCCGTGCCTCGAAAAACACCTGAAGCCGATATGGAACCCGACTGGCATTTGTAGATATTTGACCATTGTTACAGGGAATTATTCCGGTCTGATCCCCCAGACGGATCCACTGCCAAGGTGACCCAAAAAACTGATAATCAGTGTTACCAAAGGGTCATCGCATTTCCCAGCTAATGGTGGGAGGGGTTCCCATCGGCGTCGAGTGTACTTTGAAGTACCTAGGACTCGTCCTCGACAGCCGGTGGAACTTCGTGGAGCATTTCCGACGTTTGGCTCCCAGACTGGAGCGGGCTGCGGCTGCCTTTAGGTGGCTCTTGCCCAATCTGGGGGGGCCAAACGCCTCCTGCCGTAGGCTGTATGCGGGGATCGTGCGGTCCATGGCCCTTTACGGGGCCCCGGTGTGGGCGCGTGCCGTGAGGAAGCGGGCCGTCCACTACCTGAACGCGCCCCAAAAGGTCATGGCCGTAAGGCTTGTCCGCGGGTACCGCACGATCTCCCGCGAGGCGGCGATTCTCCTTGCCGGATTGCCGCCGTGGGATCTGGAGGCGATAGTCCTCGCGCGCCTACATGAGTGGCGCGCGGAGGCGCTACACCGGGGGGTCACTCTGCTGCCGCGGCACATTGCTGCGCGGCGGACAGACCTCCGGTGCGATCTCATGGCGGCATGGAGACAGCGACTGTCGCAACCTGGGTAAGTCCCCTCTTTGAGGAGTGGCTGGAGAGGCGCCACGGCGCCCTCACCTACCGTCTGACGCAGGTCCTCACCGGACACGGGTGTTTCGGGAGGTACCTGCACCGAATCAGGCGGGAGGAAACGCCCGGATGCTTCCACTGCGAGGATCGACCGGAGGACACGGTGGAGCACACTGTGGAGGTGTGTCCTGCTTGGGCGGAGCCCCGCCGTGTTCTCCTCTCGGACCTCTCGCGTCCGGCCCTGGTGCAAGCCATGGTCCGGAGCGAGGAGGAATGGGACGCCGTCGCCTCCTTCTGCGAAGCAGTGATGCTAGCGAAGGAGGTGGCGGAACGAGAGAGGGAGAGAACCTCTCAACGTCCCAGCCGCCGCGGAAGGCGCTCCGGGCGTCGGGGGTCACGCGATGACCTCCGGCCACCGTAGACGCGGGCCTGTGGACGGTGAGTAACGGGCTAGCTCGCCGTCCGGCCGTCGTCATGACGGCAACAGACCGTGTCGGCGGCGCGTACGTGTTCCACGCGCGCCTCAAAGAGATGTCAGCAAGGAGGGGCCCGCAAGGGCCGACGCCCGTCGGGGCTGTGGATATCGAAAGGTTACCGCGGCTCCGACACAAGGGCGAAGAAGAGGGAACATGGGTTGGTTTTTAGTCAGTAGAAGTCTGACACTCCCCTTCGCTCTGCCCAAGAGCGGGGGGGGTTATTCGATGATTTTCCACCCACCAAAAAAAAAAAAAAAAAAAAAGGGTCATCGCATTACCCAGTAGCCCTACCCAGTGGTAGTGGAGGTCAGATAGGCAATCGCTCCATGTGAAATACTGGTATTCAGGTGCAACCGGTTATCATTGCAGCCGACCGCAAGATGATGACAAATGAATATGAGTATGACTGGATGAGTATAGAGGAAGACCAAGGAAACTATGGATGGACTGTGTGAAGGATGATATGGCAAGAAATGAGTTGTCTGATGAGATGACGAGAAATAGAGAAGTATGGAAGAAGAAGACATGTTGCGCTGACCCCAAATAAATTGGGATAAGGGCAGGAGAATCATGATGATATTTACAGAGGAATAACTAGATTGTAGATCTTTTTGGATAATCGGCAGGAACAAGAACCTTTTTGTTTTTCGACGAATAAAATTGTTGGACTAAATGGATGTGCGAAACCATCAAATGAATTACTCCTCCAGCTCTGGGTGGAGCGGTCGGGAGTGTCAGGCTTCTACTGACTTAAAACCACCCATGTTCCTTCTTAACCCTTTGTCCGAGCCTGCGGTATCTCTTTCGAACAACCCGTAGCCCAGGATCAGAAATTAACCTTCGCCCTAGTTTGGGGTCGACTGATAGTCTAACCGGATGCTGACAAATAACTAGTATTCTGAATAAAGCGACTACATACGAATGACCTTCAAAACCCACTTAGTAGGTTAAGAGATAATAACTATTTATTACTACAAGTTTAATTTTATTGACATTCCATTTTTGTAATTTAAATTGTTTATTTTGTATGTCAGTAATGAAATGACAAAACATAGTAAGAACTTATAATATGAGAAAGGAAATATTTTTTAATAATAAAGACTATTAAATATCAAAGAATTCACTGGTATATTTATTTATTTATTTCATTATTATTTTTGTTTTTATGTTTCATACCAAATATTTCGGCAAAGTCACGATTATACAAACAAACAAACAACAACAAACTTACATGAAATAATATGACAACATCGTTTTTACTAAGCTTTAAATATGAATTTAAAAACTTAAAAAAATATAAACTTTTGCCCGCGACTTCATCCGTCTGAAATATAGCCTAAAGCCTTCCTCGATGGTGAAGGAAAAACGTCGTGAGGAAACCGACATGTCTTAGAACAAAAAATTGATTCTAAGACAAGGTTCTGAGGAAACCGACTTGTTTCCTCACGACCGACATGCTGGCTTCCTGGGTTTTGAGAGCAGTGGTGATGAAATAAACTACACATAGTAATGCGCCTGCCTGGGTTCGAACCCACGACTAACTGTTCGTAAGTCGGGGTCGCCACCTCTGGGGCACCACTGCTCGGCAAATAGTAAGGTAGATACTTATACAAAATAATGTCAAAAAAAAAAAACATAGACCTTAATTTTATGTATCTGAATTACCTACTTTTTTATTTAATTGTTCAAGTTTAATTCAGATAATGTATAAAAGAAAAGACATCAAATAATTTGGACTCATTTCTAGTTTATTTGTGGTGTTAGTTACAAAGGTGAATATCATTTAATTTTGTTGTTTTTGCCCTAGTTTCATAAACTTAATAAATATCATGTATTACTTATAATCATAGTTTAATAAAAAATATAATTACCTGACTACAATACAGACGGAAGTTCTGTGTTTTTTTTAAATCTGGTGTCTGGATTTAATGCTCGCACCCTATATCATATAGCAGTGATGGCCCAGTGCTTGCGGCCCTGACTTACGAACTTAGTCGTGGGTTCGAACTCAGGCGCATTAGTTTGTGTAATTTATTTCATCACTACTGCTCCTGTAAAAACGGTAAAGAAAAATATCGTGAGGAAACCGCCATTTCTTGGAACCAAAAAAATCGAAAACGTTTGACATCTACCAACCAGCATTGGGCCCGCGTGGTAGATTAAAGCCCATCCCTCTCCTAGAGAGGAAACCTGAGTCCCTGCAGTGGGAACATTATAAGCTGATGATGACCCTATAACATGGGACTTCAACATCATTTAATCTTAAGATATTTTTTTAAATTTCTGATAATTTTCGGGTTCTTCCTCTACCAATATTTATATGTGACATATATTATTATTTTTACAGACTAGATCATGGGGTCCAGCGTTTCAAGCGATTTGATATCGCTAGCTCAGGTCCCTTTTACAATAATAACAGCTCTGGGGCTCGATGGAAAATGTTGGCCTGACCAGGCCGTTATTGAAAGTAAGTTAAGTGTCTTTATACACGGTGTCACATACTAAATGCAAGATGTTTCGTGTAGAACATGATATTACTAAACAACTATTGTTCTATGACTTTTAAGAATACTTTTTTAGGGTTCCCTAGCTTTTGCATCTAAAAAGATGCGTAATATCTATCTGTCCGTTTTTCCATCTGTCCGTTTGCCTAGTTCGCGCCCATTCAATAATGAAACCTAGCTACATTCTAACACAGTGAAATTATGTGTGTTTCAGATAATGCGACATACGACTACATAGTGGTTGGAGGTGGTTCTGCTGGCTGTGTGGTGTCCAGAAGACTGGCAGAGTCACAGAATGATACAGTGTTAATGTTGGAAGATGGTGGGAATCCTCCTATATCTGCCATGGTAAGTGTATCAAGAGTAGCTGAACTGCTCATAATCACACTACAATGTTCCCACTGCAGGGACTCAGGCCTCCTCTCTATGAGAGGGATGGGCTATAATCCACCACGCGGGCCCAGTGCGGATTGGTAGATGTCACATCACATGTCTTCAATTTTTTTGGTTCTAAGACACGCCGGTTTCCTCACGATATTTTCCTTCACCGTTTTGAGAGCAGCGGTGATGAAATAAATTACACTAAATTGGGGTCACCACCACTGGGCCACCGCTGCTCCATGAAACTGCTCACCATTATAGAAAGCTACGTTTTGGTAGGGGCTTTCCTTATTATTACATAATCATAAACTCACGCCCTTTTCCTATGCTGCCCTCGTGAATGTTTTCACTTACGAGGGCAGTATGGGGGTAAGCAGAAACTATAGAACGTGAACGTGAAGGTGTTCAATGATATTTTACAAACCACTGACCAGCAGGGCTATTGCGTATATTGTGTATGTATGTATTAATGACAGTGGATAACTTATAATGTCTATCAAATAACTGTCAAATGGTGAGTTTTTAAGAAAAAAATGTACCAAACCATAACCAATTTACAGTTAATCTATGGACATTTCTGATAGCCACTGACATTAAAAAGATACGCAATAGGGGGCAGAACCAGTTACAATATTAGCGAGCTCCTCTTCTCACAATGATAACAAACTAACATTGCTATCTCTACCTATCACACACACAACTGACCAATTACGCGTCACGTCAGACCTGTGACGTCACACGGACATCAAATATCAACCCTGACGTCACTATGATTGACGCTTCATTAAGTTTCTATAGTCCAGCGTAGATTGGTTAATGGGACCTACGAAACGGGTATTGTATAGTCACTGCCCAGCATTACTTGACCTAAAAAATAGGACAAGTGGTGTGAGAAGAGAGGTCAAGTAATGCTGGGCTCCTCTGCATTGCCCTTCGGGGATAACAGGCGCGATGTTATATTTCAATATAATTTCAATGAGCTTTATGCTCTACTTTCAACTTTCCTGTTTTATCTTATTTTGTCCAATTGTTGGGTTAAGGTTTCCCTCTAGTCAACGAGAAGTTATCATGAATAACAATTTATAGAAGAAAAATCATCATCATCATTTCAGCCAAAAGACGTCCACTGCTGGACATACGTGCGTCTCTCATCCAGCGGGTCCCCGCAACCTTGTCCAGGTCGTCGGTCCACCTAGCGGGAGGACTTCCAACGCAACGTCTACCGGTTCGCAGTCACCATTCCAGAACTTTTCGGCCCCATCGGCCATTCGTTCTGCGAGCAATGTGCCCTGCCCATTGCCACTTAATTCTGGCGATTCTTCGGGCTACGTCGGTAACCTTGGTTCTCATGCGGATGTCCTCATTTCTGATTCGATCACGCAAGGAAACTCCGAGCATAGAAAAAAATATATTAAAAAATGAAAACTCATTTCAGGTAGCCTTTCTCTTCGACTTACCCCCGGGTTCTCCGATAGACCACAACTACACATCGACCAAAGACACCTATGCAGCAAGAGCCCAGAATAACTTCACAATGATAACAGCCGGCAAAATGCTTGGAGGCAGCGATTCACTCAACCATTTCGTACATTCAAGAGGAGTTCCAGCCGACTATGACTGCTGGGCCAAACTTGCTAAAGACACATCCTGGAAATATGAAAACGTGCTTCAATACTTCATTAGAAGTGAAAGACTCGTAGCTGAAGACATTCTCAAAGAATATCCCGACTATCATGGCACTGATGGACCTATGGGAATATCAACACAACCTGAAGAAGCAGTCATTCCTATATTGGAAGCTTTCGCTGACGTAGGCAACCCAACTGTCTTAGACCTAAACTCTGATACCCATTTGGGCTACTCCGAACCGCAGTTAATGTTTGCTGCTAAGAAAAGGCAAACGCCAGCTTACTCGTACCTGTACCCAATCAAAGATTATCCCAATTTTCATGTTTCTAAACAAACAAGGGTTACTAGAATCATTTTTGATGGAAATGTTGCTGTTGGTGTCGAAACTATTCGTAAAGGCAAAACTTACATATTTAGAGCCAAGAAAGAAGTCATACTTACTGCAGGAGTGTTTAATACTCCACAAATACTCATGCTCTCAGGTATTGGTCCTAAAGAACACTTAGAATCTTTTAATATAACAGTTTTAAAAGATGCACCAGTTGGAGACAATTTGGTTGATCACGTTACTGTAACGATGGTGCATAAGTTAAAGCAGTATAAAATACCAATTCCTAATTTAACGGGAATTGTACCTGATCTTGTAAGATTTCCTTTTCCGACCTTGCTAGGAGCAGTTGCTTTTAACAAAACTGAACCAGAAACATGCCCGGACTATAATACCTTCAATTTGTTCTTTGCACACGACTTGCCGTATCTGACATTTGCTTGTGCCGCAGTATTTGGGCTGCGATATGATATATGTGACCGATGGCAGAAACAAGTCAAGACCAGAGATTCTCTATACAGTCTTCTAGCTCTTCTCCAGCCAAAATCCAGAGGAACTGTCCGTTTAGAGAGCACCGATCCTTTTGCAAAGCCAGTAATTACAACTGGATACTATAAAGACAAAGATGATTTGAATCAAATGTTGAAAATTGTGAAGGATTTTGTAACTGTTAAAAACGCAAAATACTTTAAGCAAGTAGGAGCTGAATTAGTGGGACTAGATCTTCCTGAATGTGCGGGTATAGAGAAAGGTACTGATGAATTTTGGCTATGCTATATTTTTCAACATACTAGTAGCCCCTTTCATTTTATTGGTACATGTCCTATGGGTAAGGTGGTGGATGGGAAATTGAGGGTAAAAGGGGTGAAGAGGCTCCGGATAGCTGATGCCAGTGTGATGCCTAAGATACCTCGGGCTGCTCCTAATGCGGCAGTTATAATGGTGGCCGAGAAAGCTTCGGACATAATAATGAATGATAACAAATATTGTTAGTAAGACGATTCGTTTTTAAGACCTTTTTTTGCTCCACTCTTATATGTAACTAACGTTTATCCGTTGTATGCGTTCGTTCGTATAGTCGACCAAGAAATTGGTTTACCACTTTTGATGACATCTCCCAGTAACATAATTATTCGCTAAGGATGACAGATTGACAGATTCTGACGTGAAAATAGCACTTGATGTTTTGTACGTGCAAATGATATTCAACCTTAGAGTGGTAAACCAATTTTTTATTTTTATTATTATAAATGGGCTTGCTCTTGACTTCAATCTTGCCCTAAGGGCATAGATGATGTCGACGATGGAACGAGCTTACCCAGTAGAAGCCTGTTTACTCGCGACTTAAACAGATTAGGGTTATATGAATTTCTTGGTCGACTATACATTTGTGTGACTTCCATTGTAATTAAATAAAGGATATTATTACGAGTATATAAATATTTATGTTCTTTTTAATTAACCTTACCTTTCTTGTAATTCTCACTAGGTATTTCTTCTGTATCATGGGTGCAAAAAAACATTTGAACACACAAACACCCAGAGGTCATACAAAATATTTGATCCTTACGGGGATCGAACCCGCGACACACAGCATACCAGTCTATCGTTCAGTTTTTTGTTTTAATGTTTCGGTATCTGTGGAATTAGCTGCCGTATTCTTAGCCAGTGAACCCGCCCATAGGAGTCAGAAGCACACAGGTTGAACAATCTTACCAAGTATCATCTTACTTAGTATCTGGGTTATTCAAGTCGATAGATAGTCGCGTGTAAGGCAGTTGATCCAAATGAATAAAAAATCTTGAGGATTAAACTGAAATTTTATTAAAACACTGATGCTAACGAGTTGGATTTTACTTTTGTGGCATTCAGTAAGATTGGAAGCCACCAACTAAATTATAAAAAAGCTAGACAAGTAATAATGATAGAGCAATACTTAATAATAAAGTATAATTTTTTTTTAGTTAATTTATTTAAAAACTAGTGCTTAAAATACTAACAATTTTTATTGTCACTCTTAATCATATCCGATGCTTTCTCTGCCAACATTATAACAGCAGCATTAGGACCAGCCCGAGGTATCTGAGGCATCACACTGGCATCAACTATCCGTAGCCTCTTCACCCCTTTCACCCTCAATTTACCATCCACCACCTTTCCCATGGCACACGTACTAGTGAAATGAAAAGTACTGCTGGTAGTATGTTCCAGAATATAGCATTCCCAAAATTCGTCTGTGCCCTTTTCTTTTCCAACACATTCTGGTAGATCTAGCCCTGCTAATTCAGCTCCAATTTTTCTAAAGTATTCTGTATTCTCAACAGTAAGGAAGTCTTTTACGATTTTCACCATCTCTTTCAAATCATCTTTGTTTTTATAATATCCAGTAGTAATTACTGGGTTTGCACGAGGATCAGTGCTCTCTAGACGGACCGTTCCTCTAGATTTCGGTTGAAGAAGAGCTAGAATTGTGTAAAGAGAATCTCTGCCTTTAACCTGTTTCTGCCATCGGTCACATATTTCATGCCGCACTCCAAATACTTTGGCACAAGCCAATGTTAAGTACGGCAAGTCATGTCCAAAGAATAAATTAAAGGCCAGATACACTGGGCATGTTAGAGTCTTGTTTAAAGGTATTAATCCTATCAAGACCGGAAAAGGAATTCTCAAAATATCTGGTACTGCAGCAGCTACATTTGGAATCGGTATTAGATACTGCTTCAACTTATGCACCAACATTACAGAGACATGATCAACCAGATTGTCTCCTACTGGTGCATCTTTTAATACTGTTATATTTAAAGATTCTAAGTGGTCTTTGGGACCAATGCCTGAGAGCATGAGTAGTTGAGGAGTGTTGAACACTCCGGCGCTAAGTATTATCTCTTTCTTAGCTCTAAATATGTATTTTTTGCCTTTACGAACAGTTTCAACACCAACAGCAACATTTCCCTCAAAAATAATTCTAGTAACAGTTGTTTGTTTAGAAACATGAAAATTGGAATAATCTTTGATTGGGTGCAGGTATGAGTAAGCTGGTGTCTGCCTTTTCTTATCATCAATCGTGTACTGTGGTTCTGAGTAACCCACATGCGTATCAGCATTCAGATCTAAGACAGTCGGGTTGCCTACATCAGCTAAAGCTTCCAATATAGGAATGACTTCTTTCTCAAGTTGTCTTGAAATTCCTATAGGTCCATCAGTGCCATGATATTCGGAATATCGCCTAAGAATTTCATCATCATTGAGTTTTTCACTTTTTTTGAAATATTGAAGTACATTTTCGTATTTCCAGGATGTATCTTTTGCAAGTTTAGCCCAGCAGTCGTAGTCTGAAGGTGGTCCTCTTATATGAATGTAATGATTAAGAGAACCGGTGCCTCCTAACATTTTCCCTGCTGTAATCATTGTGTAGTTATTCTGACTTCTGGCTGCGTACTCATCTCGAGTTGGTGTGTAGTTGTAGTCAACGGAAGATCCAGGGAGTAAAAGGAAGAGAGGTAAGATCTGAAACAAGATATTTGGAAGATAGTTTGAATAATAAAAAGTAGTGAAAAGTGAGATCGATTTTAATCGATATTATGGTACGGTGTAAGAGACATCGTCATCTTGACATAGTTTACGAACTCGATTCTAAATAGCCTTAGCCTTGAATATTTTCAGTACAAAGATCTTTTTTTTTTTTTTTTTAAATAATCAAGATGGATTCAACATTTCCAAAACTTCATTGAAATGGGTAGGGTAAGTGGTATTCGGTAATTGGCGTATCAACTTTCTTACCATAGCAGACAAAGGAGGATTGCCACCACGTTCTAAAACTAGAACCGTTTCTTTCCTGGTTTCTGCCAGTCTTCTGGAGACCACGCAGCCAGCAGAACCGCCTCCAACCACTATGTAGTCGTATGTCGCATTATCTGAAACACCAAATGACTAAAAAAGAATGAACTAATAAATTAAATATTTAGTATTTGAATACCAGCTAATGAAATTAGATAATACTATTTTTAATGGTATCGATTTGCGATGAGGAAAATGTCGTAAAGAAAACCTTAAGTATGAATGTTCCTGTGGCTGTAAGAGTAGATGACGACGAAAGAACGTTCTAACGATAAATATCTAAACGATAGATGGACTGTGAGTGTGAAGGATGATATGTCTAGAAAGGAAGTTACTGCTGAGATGACGAGTAACAGAGAAGCTTTGAAGAAGATGACAATATGCTACACCGACCCCAAATAAACTAGGGCAGGAGAATAATGATGATGCAGCTGAATACCAGAATTTTAACACTGAAGGAAATGAACACGTACCTCTAAGAATAGCCTGTTTTGGCCACAATAGTCCACTGAGACCAGCCTTAGCCTCCAATGTGAATGGAATTTGAGCAGCTGATAAAAGATCTTTCGACACGCTGGAAGCCATCTTCTAAAAGACTAAAAAAACACGGTCACACTACTAGACTATCAATGAGTTGCTGGCCGATTGGTTTTTTTTTATTATGACTGTAATAACGAAGTGCTACAATTAAAAATAATGGTAACCCACCAAAATAGTACTTGCACTACTGTGTAGTCAAAAGAAAGTTAAGTCAACCTGACGTTTACTAACACAATATAAATATGTTTACCTGCTAAAGTAACTCCTTTTTATCTTTTTTTAAATACCTGCAGTACACTTTTGAAACGATATAATATACAAGGTGTTGCTTAACCTTTCGTGTGATAGTGACCATGATACATAATTGAGGAGGTTCTTTTCAAAACTTGACTATTCCACTTTTCAATTTTTTTCAGAATTTAAGAAAAACGTATTTTAGATATGCAGCAATGTAAATCGTTTTTTATTTTTTTTTTAATATTATAAACAAGCATAATACTCATTGTGTGGTACAGGTTTCAAAAGTTTAGGATTAATATATACTGAATAAATCGACAATTTAAAATGGAATAATCTAGTTCTGACGCGGCTGTGCTGGAATAATCAAGTTTTGTTGCAAGCTCTAGAGGAATCAATGACAATCATGACGTGACTTTTGTGTCAAACAAACGCCACAGTCTTCTATGTGTTGTACAATCGTTCAAAAACGATAATTTCAGCTTCATAACGAAAGAGTAAAGAGCATAAAGTTCTAACTGAATAATGGACGGATGAATGGACAAAACATGTTTTGTTGCAATTTAGATTAAAATAGTAAATTAACTTCAGGATTAATCATATTTTGTTCCAAAAATGAATATTGGAAGTGGTTAGTGCCATTTCGTAGTGGAATTAACTACTTTTGACCAAATCGTGTGTTTTGTTTATTTTTTTCCAGTGGATCTATCGCGTTTAGCTAAGCTCTTGTTTTTGCATCGTGTAGATTTCAATGTTACGAACCCAAAAAAAAATTAAAATCACTTTTTGTCAAAAGTGGAATAGTCAAGTTTTGAAAAGAACCTCCTCAATTAATCGCTTTCGTTCTATTTTGGAATTTTAAAACATTTCCTTTTGTTTTACTGTAGTTACATATTGGTCAGCTGATCGCGACAGTTCCAGACCTGACAGACCTGACATTAAAAAAAAATCATTTCACACAACTTTCCAATTTCTATAAGTGTATATGTTTGGTTTGTGTTTTTAGCGAATTTGTTCATCATCCGGGAGGTTATGTATTTAGTATGATTGTAACATCGTTTTTTTTTTATTCTTTTCTTAACTAAAGGGGGGTTTTATCCACACGGATATGCCAACTAGATCGTATTATGCATGTAACATCTTGTATTTAAGGACGTGCATTTTTTAACAATTTGTATGGTAATCTTCGTTATCGAAAACATTTCCTGTTGCTATTCTTTATTTTCGAGTTTTGAAACTCAATGTATTTATTTCAAATTTACCATTAGATCCATTTTAGAATGTCAATAAACCAATAAAACGAAGCTACAGGTCACAGTCACAAGGCATAATAACTTGTTAAAAAAAGTATTGTAGTGGAAGAATGGGCAAGAAACTCTATGGAGAAGTATGGGCTAGAAACTCCATGGACACTAGACAAACACACATTAAAAGTACATGAAGGCAAAGTCGCGGGTAGAATAAGCATAACATCACCCCTGTAATCCCTGAAGGGTTAGGTAGAGGTGTACCTAACATGTAGACCCACATTTCGCAAGTTAAGTACGTTCAGTCTCATTTAAGGGGTGTGCCTATTACAACCGTGTACAAACCCAAACTCCGTGGCTACTACTGAGAAATTCCTGATAGAAAAACTCAATAACTAAGGGTTATTTGGTTGGACACGACTCGGGAATCGATGCCATTCAAGAGGAAGGTTTATATGTATGTCGCAGATTCAACACCGAGACACAATATTTAGAGTTGACAAATTAGAATAACGCCATCTATCATCGTTTTTCGGATCTATCATCGTTAAAGTCGGAAACGTCAAGCAGTGAGCTTGGGTGAGGTCGATACAGAGCGTGGCAGGTCTGGTTTGACAGTTTTCGGTTGACAGATGACAGATGTCAGTTGTCATATGTCAAATGACAGTTGTGAGTGGTCGGTTGACGTTGACGTTAGACGCATTAGACTTGAGGGACGTTACTTTTTGGTGAGACACGAGCGCGAACGGTTGTGCTGCCCGCCTGTATCGAACTTACCGCGTTTCCGTACTTTAATCAATTTCCATCGGCTTGATCATTTGAGATTTTGTTAATTTGTTATCAGAAGTAAATAAATAGGCGGTTGTAATCAGTGTTGAGACTATTATTTCGTACATCCGCCATGCCGAACTTGGACTCTGACAACGATGAACCCGAAATAGTTGAGCTACCTTCGTCATGTATAATAATAATAATAATAATAATAATAATAATGTGCAATTATGGACGAAGTTATGATGACGAATAACTACCGGAGATTTATTGTGCAGGACGGTACGGTTGACATATGTCGGGCATGCCACCGCCACCGTCCGGGCGAATCAATCCGTCACATTATCTCCGGGTGTTCTCGTCTGGCTAACGGAGAATACTTGCATAGACACAACCTTGTAGCCAGGATTATCCATCAGCAACTTGCTCTGAAATACAACCTTGTGGAATCAGAAGTGCCGTACTACAGGTATGCACCCGACCCAGTTCTCGATAATGGCAGTATCACACTGTACGGGATCAATCCATCATCACTGACAGGACTATTATGGCTAATAAGCCTGATATAGTGGTGGTGGATCGATCAGAGCGGCGTGCAATGATTGTTGACAACCGTCCCGCATGACGAGAACCTCGTGAAAGCCGAGAAAGATAAACAAATCAAGTATCTTGACTTGGCTCGCGAGGTTGTCGACATGTGGGATGTGGACTCAGCGATCATTGTGCCGATAGTCGTTACAGCCAATGGCTTAATTGCCAAGAGCCTCGACCAACACCTGAGGAGGCTCTCGTTAGGCAGCTGGATCAAGGGCTTGATGCAGAAAGCGGTACTCCTGGACACGGCTCGCATTGTTAGGAGGTTCCTTTCTGTGGAGCCCTGACCGCCGGTAGCTTGGACCCTGTTCCCGATACCGGTGGGCTACAGTTTTTTTATATTTTTAAATGTTTTTTTTTGTTTTTATAGGAAATATTTAAAAATGTATAAAATTTGTTAATTTATGAATAAAGGGAATAATAATAATCAATTTATTTTCAGGCATCTATGGCCCATAGATAAATACCTTACAGACTAACATAAATATAATAAAATACAATTTGTGTTAGTTAATAGAGCCTTAAAACTATGTTAGTAGCACTTCACTAGCGCACTAGGTCACTGCGCGTTCTTGTGGCACTTGCCCGTGGAATAAACGGAACACCACTCCCTGCGGCCAAAAGTCCTCTACCAAGACGAGATGCAGAAAACAAGTTGGTATTCGCACCACGAACGCCTTAAAGTTGACGTTGCGGCGCGACTCAAGCAACTGCACTCTCGCCACGTACTTGGTCTTCTGGCGCACGTACTCCACGATGTCCCCCGCCGTAGTGGTGTATAGTGTAGACGGGAGATGTACACCGGAGTGTTCGGTTTTGCAGCACGAATGGTCACGTTGGGCTCCGATGGAGCCGTGCCGCAGCGGTTCTTGATGGTACGCGACGACGACGACGTCGACGTTTCCTCACCACCGTCACAAAACCATCATCAGCCTGGATCGGCGCCTTTTCAGGCACAGGCTTTCTAGCGGGAGCAGTTTTGTCCGCGACAATGCTTGCGAAATCTCTCGGTAGACAACAACAACAACAAAACAACAACAACAAAACAACATCCTTAACAACAACAAACAAACAACAACAAACATAACACGAAACGAACACACACACACGAATAACATCCATTTGCACTCGGGCGAAGCCGGGGCGGGTCGCTAGTGTAAAATAAAGTCAAACCAAATTTCAAATCTCCTGTCAAATCCTAATCTCAAAATGGCCACCGCTCCCAACTTGATGCCTCAAGGATTCCATCAATAAGTTCTGATGTGACAAAGCAATCCGGCTTCATCAAATTTCGGGAGTTCATTGTGAAAACTATAACCAGTTGAAATTACTTGAAGTTTCTCTTTAGATGTTTCGGTGTTATGTTTGAAATGGGACAAATTGGTTTTGTGTAATGATTCTGTAAGGGTTGACGGATTAGGTGAAGGGTTGATTTTGTGGTTTTGATTAATATTTACAAGTTCGCTTCAGGAGGAACTCGTGCCTTGAAGTCTTTGTTAAACTGGACCCGCTTGCAACTGGACCCACAATAAAACTATTAAAAGAAACAATTTAAAATGTATTCGACTGTATTGTAATAGTCATCATCATTATCCACAGCCCGAACTCACCCACTGCAGGCCTCTCTTTTCTTGAGCCATTCTCCACGGTCCTGTGCTAGCCTCATCCAGGTTTTGCCCCCGATGGCAATTATGTCGTCTGGCATCTCACCGCCGGACGACCCACATTTCATTTGCCAGTTCTTGGACGCCACTCGGTGACAGCCTTAGTCCACCTGTCATCACTGCGCCTTGCTAGGTGTCCTGCCCAACTCCATTTGAGTTCCGTAACGCGATTCCCAATATCGAAAACCTTTGTACGTCTTCGGATTTCGACGTTAGGAACTCGATCTACTAGTTTTATGCCGAGCATGGAACGCTCCATGGCTCGCTGTGCCACTCTCAATCTGTACACAATATTATTAATTAGACCAAAGACTCCTAGATAATATCTTCAGGTTAAGCTGCACTTGCTGCGGTTGGTCTATGGATGACCACTCAGTAAATACAGAGTTTCCTCCGTGCCTTTGACAGTCGTAACAGTGCCACTGTTTCAAACTCTTTTGACTTTACATATTTTTTTTTGCTTTTCAATTTATGTTTTGTTTTACAATAAAAGTCAGTCTGAAATATGTGCTGCGACAATAATCGAAAACCGGGACTTTTGGTTTCTTTGCTTTACAATCTATCGTGTTCTCAAGATTTCCTTTATGCAAAACAACTATGCCCACCCTTAGCAGTAAACACGCATGATGTTACGCCATGTTAAAACATTCTAATAACAATAATGTTGAAATTACCCTCAGCACTTCAGTTTACCCTCACCCTTAGTGAAAACTATGTGAAATTCCTTAAGATACTAAGTTTACGGGAGCCCTTTGATCCATGCCTCATAAGTACGACCCTTATTGTGGCCGCTAAGTCATTGTTACAGTTTCGAGGTTAAGCAACTTGGATTGAGGTCGGGGAATTGATGGGTCAAGTGTTTAAAACGATGTATTTGATTACAATAGCCCCTTGTCTTACCAAGGGGTATCGTACTGTCCTGAACTAACTGGGTTGTGGAGGTCAGATAGGCAGTCCCTTTTTGTAAAATACTGGTATTCAGCTGGATTCGGTTGGACTGGAAGCCGACGCCAACATAGTTGGGAAACGGCGAGGCAGATTTGTTTTTTTTTGTAACTTTTTGTTTAATACTTTGTTCACACTCGGCAAGCACCAAACAAAACTATTTTAAGCCTCACTAGATTCTAGATTTGAACCCCATTTAGGGCGATAATCACAGTGGGGGCCTGGTGATAATTACAGCCCCTTGCGTATAGTTACGTCTGACATAGATTGTAGTTTCGTACCCAAGGCGGCACTTCATTTCATAAAATTTATATCATCGTGAGGAAGCTGACAAATCCATAAGAATGATGTAACCGAGATTTTGTAACAATATTTTGATTTGAAAATGCGTCCATAGAGTTTCTTGACCATTATGTTCCACTAGCTTTTGCCAGCGGCTTCGCCCGCGTGAAAATGAAGATTTTCCATACAAACTTTCATCCCCTATTTAACACCCTTAGGGGTTGAATTTTGAAAAATCCTTCCTTATTCCTTGTCTACATTATAAAGGAAACCTCTGTGCAAAATTTCAGCTTTCTAGGTCCAAGGGTTTGGGCTGGGCGTTGATGAGTCAGTCAGTCAATGAGTCAGTCAGTCAGGACTTCTCTTTTTATTTATATAGATAATTAGAGATCGTTCGCTTTGAAATGATAAACTACAGTACTTTTATAATTTATTAAGCCGTATGACTGTGAATGTAGCTTTGCTTTTTTAAGCTATTGCATAGCTTCTATCGCGGGCCTTGAGCGTGGAGACCGAACCCAGAAATTCTGTAACGAAAATAACCTAAGCCTATGTTGCTAGGTTACGGAAAATAACAAGGTTGTCAAAAAATGCTATGCAATAGCTTTACCGCGGCAGTCTCCGAGTGCCACACGTTTTTTTCTGAAGTGCCTGTAGTAATCTAATTAAAATAAATGCTTTGAGGTTGAAGTAGATATTAAAATAACTGATTAAATTTGAGTCTACTTTAGGAATCCGGCTTTTATAGGTACTCAATCCATACTCCCACAAAGCTAATCCTTAATCATTTATTGTACACTTAGGGATCCCCAAAAAGTCAAGCCGGTGGTTCCGCAGTGTCAGATAAATAGCCACCATCGAGCCCCAAAGATTAGGGGATGTTAAAACGCTCTTAGGGGTAGCTTTGGTCCCAATTTGCATAATTACAGGAAAGTGGGATGCATTCGTACGAAAAATAAGATTGCTTTTAATTTAGGGTAGTTCTGGATTTGACAGTAGAGGTAAGCAGACTAGAGTTTATTATTTTGGAAATAGAGTATTTCACCAAAAAAAACTAATTAGTCCGTCAGATAGATTTCCAAAAAATAATAGAAACATAATTTTTATTTTTTCAAGAAGACGATACAGGTCTTCGAAAAGTCGTGTCAAGTCGTGTGACGTCACAAGGTTAGTACTTTTTGGTGAAATACCCTCTTCTAGTGTTTAAACTGCTGGTCCAGTAATCGCAAGAGCGACTGCTGAACAAGAAGTTTAGAGTTCTATTCCCGGATAGAGCAAAGTTCTATAGGGTTTTTCGCAGGAATTTCTCGGTAGCAGCCGGAGCCTATTCCATCCTAACTTCCTAACTAATATTATAAATGCGAAAGTAACTCTGTCTGTCTGTCTGTCTTTGCTTCACGCCTAAACTACTGAACCGATTTGTGTGAAATTTGGTACAGACATAGTTTGGAACTTGAGAAAGGACATAGGTTAGTTTTTTTTTTTTTTTTTCGCGAGATAAAACCAAAAATCTGCCGGAAGTCACTATTCCACGCGAACGAAGTCGCGGGCAAAAGCTAGTAACATATTATAACGCGTGTAATTCCCGAAGGATTAATCAGAGGTGTACCTAATAGTACATCAACAAGTCTGCCACAGCAAAGACAATCTCTTCAGACGGGGGTCCATAGACAGTTCAGATCTCAAGTGCGTATGCGGCGTATCTCCACAGACAATGGCCCACCTTCCATCTTGCGCTGTGTGCACCTGCACACTTGACGATCTTATGACTGCATCAGCTAGCGCAGTTCGCATAGCTGACTATTGGGGCAAATTTATTTAGTGAAGATTTGCCATCGACACGCTAAGAAAAAGATTCTGCGAGTTCTGTTAAAAACTGTTAAAAACTGTTCTGTTAAAAACTGGCCAAGTGCAAGTCGGATTCGCACATGAAGGGTTCCGTACCATGACTTCTCGTAGGTTTTCTTGTAATCTATTACGTGTTGAACTAATTTCTGTATTTTTTTCAGAATTTTAGGCTCAGTAGTTTTGGAGGTGAGGGGGGGGGGGAATGGTCGGACAGACAGACACACGAGTGATCATAAAAGGGTTCCTTTTTCCTTTTGAGGTACAGAACCCTAAAAAAGGTTTTCGTTACTTTTACCTGAGAAACGTCGCTAAAAGCTTAATATAATTTACTACTACGCTAACTTTCCGGCCCACTCCTACAAGTACACAACTTGTTTACCTTCCCTGCTCACCCTCAAACCCTCGCATTTAAAAGTTGAACTCTTTAATAATGCAGTGTAACAAATTTTGAACATGGATGCGGAATTCAAGAGTTTGTTTCCTTAGATTAGTATTTTCAATGTGTATCGGTTTTTCGGTTACTGGAAGAGCCAGACTGTTTTGGATTAAAGAGGGCTCACGAAAGAGAAGACAAGTAGTCTGGGTCGCTGTCGCCGGATACGGTGAAGAGGACTATTATTATTATATATTTTTGGATTAAACACTTTTATGCCTTTTATGCGCTCGGATCAATTTTCCGGTTAAGCCTGGGTTCGAAAGAGATACCGCGACCCCGAAACACAAAGGGCTAAGAAGGAACATGAGTGGGTTATAGTCAGTAGAAGGCTGACACTCTGTTCCACTCAGCCCAGAACCAGAGGGGTCAGTTGTCACTGCCTTTGGGATAGTTTTCCGCCGGTTTTAATTGGCCGCATGGCGAGCACATTTTGCTAGTGCGATCTTGCTGAAGGATTTGATGGAGCCAGTCCATCTGGTTGATGATCAACCAAGTGGTCTAGTGCCTTCGACTCTACTCTGAATAACCAAACGCTCCATGTACCTACTCATTGCGGGTAACGTGTCTAAAGAATCGAAATTGTAAACGTAGTCGCTTTATGTAAAATTCAGCTGCATGTGATTAGTTTGGGAGTCAACCCCAACATAGTTGGGAACAATCAAGCAGATGATGATGATGAACTGTTCTCTTCACTCTTGTTCTAAACACCAGAACCACGTTTAAAAGGTTCACTGTCCACAGACCACATACGGTCTGTAGAGAGTCCTCCATACCAGTCCGCAGACCGTATGTGGTATGTTCGTTCATACAATTTCTAAGCCATCTGATACTTTGGACGTACGAAGAAAGTTTCTTATTTAATGCGGACTTGGCAGGACACATCATAAGGATTTTAAAAAGTGCTAGGACCCAGGAAAACAAAAATTAAATTATTGACGTAACGGGAACATAACGGGACTTATGGACCATTCCCACTCTGAAGCCTGGACAGTGAACCTGTTAAGCCGCGTTTCCACTAGGCAACAATTGACGCGCAACATGTTGCCCAACATGTTGAAAGTCAGCGCGGAACTTTTGTTGAACAACGGTGTCTGTCTACGTATCTTCTAGTTTACAATGTTGCGCGCCAGCTGGCAACTTCGCGCGCTGTTGTGCTGTTGTGCAGCGTTGCCGTACATGTTGAGCATCACGTGTCAAGCGCCAAATGTTGCCTAGCGGAAACGCGGCTTTAAAGCAACATCCAGAAACATCCAGCATCTCTAGATCTGCAACGTTAGTAAGTTTATACTGCTCAAAGTTGTACAGGTGTAAAGTTTTACGGACTTCGACTTCAAACTCGGTTTCACTGGAAGCCGGTCATGCTTCATTTCACCTTAAGTTAAGGATTCGACTCCAAGTTGTGTAGTTTTTATTTTCTGTTTCGAAAATAGTTTATTCTGTTCCGTTTAGCTTGTTAGTACAGGGGTAGGTAGAGAGATGCTTTATTTTAGTCGCGAATATAGCTTGTTAGTTACTTACACCTATACTCTATAGAAATATTTCATTTAAGTAGTTGAACCAGCTGGTTTGAGGTGGATAAAGAAAACAACCAAAAAAGTCAAAAAGAAAATAATGTTACTTAAGATTTTTTTGCCACAAGCACGTTAAGCTTATTATGGTCCCTTTTTTTGGGAGGTGGGAAATCATCAAAATTAAGTGACGTAGAGTGGTAGGGTGTGTCAGACTTCTACTGGCTAAAAACCACCCATGTTCCTTCTTAGCCCTTTGTGTCGAGGCCGCGGTATCTCCTTCGAACTACCCGCAGCCCCGACGCGACGGGAAGCTTATGGTCCCTGCTGTCAAATTTCGTGTTTTAGTTGATTAAGTTGAAGATACATTTTTGCCCTGTCAGCAGCTTTGAGAGATAGTGTATCAGTCTAATAACGTAAGTCAATTTAGCTGGTCCAAAATAAAAGCCGGGCAACCTGCATTCTTAGGCTATGAGTAGTCTTGATTTAATAAACAATGAATGCCCACCCATCCGCCAACCAACCTCAGCAAACGCTGCTTAACCCATCTCATTAAACCCTTAAAATCAATCTGCGCAACCATTATTATTTTGTCAAAAGCTAACAGCTAGACCATTACAATGCCAGCGTATACCAACACAGTACGGTCAGCATATACATGATAGAGCAGCGCTAAATAATTTGCAGTACACTGCGGTCGCTGTCTGTACTGCGACGTGGATTGATGGCCCAGTGAACGGTAATAATAATTAATGCACAGAGCTCAAGCTAGCACTGTTGGTTTATGGGACTACACAAAACTGCCCCATCATTATTCTGCCCTATCCCAATCTATTTGTGGTTGGCCCAGTGGTGGCGGCCCCGACTTACGAACAGTTTGGTCGTGGGTTCGAACCCAGGCAGGCGCATTACTTTGTGTAATTTATTTCATCACCACTGCTCTCAAAACGGTGAAGGAAAACATCGTGAGGAAACCGGCATGTCTTAGAACCAAAAATTCGAAGACATGTGACATCTGCCAATCCGCACTGGGCCCGCGTGGTAGATTATAGCCCATCCCTCTCCTAGAGAGGAGGCCTGAGTCCCTGCAGTGGGAACAATTATAGGCTAATTATGATCCCAATCTATTTGGGGTCGGCGCAACATCTTCTTCTTCCATACTTCTCTATCTCTGTCGTCATCACAGCAGTCACCATCTTTCTAGCCATGTAAAGGTACAAGTTGGTAGCCGACTGCACGCAGCAGCAGACGACATGTCGTCACTTCATGTCGTCACGACACGTCGTCGCATCATGTCGCTGCAGTCATGATTTCGAACCCGACTGCAAATAACTATTAGTCAAGTCAAGGCCACGAAGGAGATGACAGGACGAGTTAGACAGGTTCCGCCAGAACTGGAAGGAGGACGCACGGGTTCGAGAGAAATGGAAGGAGTGGAGGGAGGCCTTTGCCCAGGAGTGGGAAAGAGTAGGCAAGAAAAAAAAAATATATAAAGCCAAGTCGCAGGTCCATAGGCGGTATAAAACTCTGACAACAGTTAGGCACAAACCGAGTAACTAAACGATAAAAAAACCGGCCAAGTGCGAGTCGGACTCGCGCACCGAGGGTTCCGTAAAAAAAATATATTTTGTGATGTAACTAAAAATTTATGGTTTTCGTAATTTTTCCTTTATCTATGCTATAAGACGTTGCTTCGTACCAAATTTCAAGATTCTGAGTTCACGGGAAGCACCCTGTAGGTTTTGATTCCCTTGCAAGTGTCGAAAATTTGCGGCATAAACGGCTGTATCTTTTGATTGCGCTGGCTTAGAAGTTTGATTTTTTCACAGCTTCAAGGGACAGTAGACCTGAGTAATTGATATAAATTTCAGCTTCATACCTCCACGCGTTCCTGAGAAAAAGGGTCTTGACAGACGGACGGACGGACGGACAGACGGACAACAAAGTGATCCTATAAGGGTTCCGTTTTTTCCTTTTGAGGTACGGAACCCTAAAAAGAAAAATTCAGACCTAACGTTACAAGTTCAGGGTAGAAGGGACGGCACGGGTATTCTGAATCATTCTGAAACCCGTCCCCCTCCTCTCTACAAAGAAAATTTTCATCAGTCATTTAATATTTTGACGACACGGTTGGCGCAGTGGCTAAGCGATTGGACTGCTGCGCTACGTGTCGCGGGTTCGATCCCCGCACGGAACAAGTATTTGTATGGCCTACAGATAGTTGTTTCGGGTCTGGGCGTGTTTGTGTATGTGAGTTTCAATTTGTTTGTAAACGCACCCACGATACAGGAGAAATTCCTAGTGTGGGGCAACGTTTAAAAAAAAAGTCTCCTGTTTCCTGCAAAAGTGTAAAAGGTACTTACGCGTCCAAAATGCATGAACCAATAAAAGAAACAATATAATAAGCTCAAACTTTCTCATAGCTTCAAACTATGATTTCAATATACTTCCAGCTAATTATTACAATATAATAAACTAAGAGATGACCAGTCACAACTAACAGCGCCCGTGCACATTATGAATATAACAAACAAATTAACCATTATTCCTCATCGATTGATATAGATTTTATAGTATCTCCTCCCCGATAATATAGTATCTCCTCCTATCTTTTATATTCAAAAACCTGCATTCACGAAACTTCGCCATCGAAAGGGTTAAAAAAAACAAACTTAATTTTGCAGCTCCGAAAACATTTTCCCAAACAAAATTCAAGTCTAAACTGTTTTCGCAAACGCACTCATAAGTTTGTTTTGCTCATTTTTTTACGAACATCCTTTCTTCTGGTTGAAAAGGCGTTTGCGTTACGCGAAATTAGACTTTGCTGAATTGGGATAAGCGTCACTGAATTTGGCACCTTTATGGAATGAAAACTCAACCCTGTTCGTTCTGGTCGATGGTACATTTTTGCATGTCACAAGTTAATATTGTTGTTTTTTTCTCCAGAAGTTTGTCCATTGTCTCCCAAAGTGTTAGCGTATACAAAATTGCCGGTAAGTCTATATTTGAAGTTTCAACTACTTTCCTGTTATTTTGTTGTTAAATTGGTTGGTAAAACAATTTTATCGGAGTGAAATAGCATTGAGTTTGCTTTAGCTCATTTCAGTGGAAAAATCCGTGAAAAATACTGATTTTTGTTTACGTGTTTGGTTATGGGGTATGCATGTCTTACGGGTTGTATAAAGCTTGAAAATCTGACAATGAGTTATCATTACAACAAGGAACGGCGTTCTGGAAATCATTTTTTTTTTAAACGTGGGCAACGTTTACTTAACTAGGAGACAGTAGCTAGAAGAAAATAACATAACATAACGCTTGAAGGGATAAGAAGAACTGCAGGGCTATTGCGTATCTTTTTAAATGTCAGTGGCTATCATAGTGTCCATCGATTAACTGTCAATTATATCAAACAATAGCGTTTGGTATACTAAACTAACCATTTGACAGTTAATTGATGGACACTATGATAGCCACTGACATTTAAAAAGATACGCAATTTATAGCCCTGCTGTACCCTAATAGTACGAGCGTATCGACGGCGAAGTGACAACAACTCCTAACTTACATTTTTTACGAAAACGACTTATGAATGCAGTTTGATAGAGAATGAAATTGCGCGTCTACTCTTATATGAATTAAGTTGAAATTCGCAAAATTGACGTAGCTAGGCACCGAAGAAACATCGCCTATGTTAAGGTCTAAAAGGTAATAAAAAGCGGTTTTTTTCGCCTCCTGTAAAATTTGGTTTTTGTAAGTTAGGAGTTGTTGTCACTTCGCCGTCGGTATGGTACCTCAAACGCAAGTTTTATAATGCGTAAAAGTATAAGATTCACTGCAGTAATCAACATCAGAAAAATATATGATATTCTTCAGGATATATTATGCTAGTGCCATAGTGTTGTGAAAACATAATACAACTAACTTTGCTCGATAGAATTTTTTTTCGAAAATACCTCTAAAAATTTCTTTTAACGAGTAAAAACCATACTAAAATACACGTCATCGTTCTGATTTTTTTGCCAAATAATTCTACAGGCAACATACTAAAGTCATAGTGTTTTACTTTTTTAGTCCAATCAATAGTTTTTTTGTAAATTGCAAAATATCACTAATTTCGCACTATTCGGCCGTAGCGAAAGACGTAACAACCGCTTTGTAGTGCAAGCTGATTAGAACTTTATTCTAACAGTATTTCAAGCGAAGTTTGAACCACCACAAATAGGGTTGCCAATCTGAGGTAGCATACGCTCTTAAGTCCCATGTAATAGGGGCCAAGTCTAATGCCATTAACGGGGCACAAATCTAGACTGTGGCTGCTACTAAGTAATTCCTTATAGTTTAAACCCAAAAACTCTTTGCACGACCCAAACATAAAACCTCCTGCTCATTCAAATACGGGTGTTTAGGTACATCTGCTTTTTGATTATTATTTCACTATCATCACTATCACTATCACTACATAATATTAGGTCTTTACCTATGAAATTGCCGTTCTGCAGTACTGGCCATTTCAAATCAAAATAATTTTTGTTAAAGAAGCTGATGATACACAATCTACGGCTGAATTAGCAGCAGCTTTCGACGTTAGCGTCAAAACAATATTGGTCCACTTGCGTCAAATTGGCAAGGTAAAAAAGCTTGACAAATGGTGCCCCACGAACTCAATGATCGCCAGCGCGAAGTACGCGTCGAGACGTGCCTTGCACTGCTCAACAGACACACAAATGAAGGAATTTTGAACCGCAATGTTACCTGCGATGAAAAATGGATCCTGTACGATAACCGTAAGCGCTCAGCAAGTTGGTTGGATCCTGGTTCAGCACCTAAACAATGCCCTAAACGAAAACTTACCCCTAGAAAAGTTATGGTCACTGTTTGGTGGTCTAGCGCCGGTGTGATTCATCACAGCTTCTTACCAAACGGGGTGAGCATTACTGCAGATGTGTACTGTGAAGAACTGAACACAATGATGGAGAAGCTGGCACATCTCCAACCAGCATTGGTCAATCGCTCGTCTCCACTGCTCCTGCACGACAACGCGCGACCTCATACTGCACAGCAGACGGTCTCCAAGTTGCAAGAACTGGGGTTGGAAGCTCTCCGTCATCCGCCCTACTCACCAGACCTTGCGCCTACAGACTACTACTTTTTCCAGAATTTGGATAACTTCTTGGCGAGAAAAAAATTCAATACCCGAGAGGCAGTATAAAATGCCTTTGAAGAATTTTTTGCCTCCCGACCAGCTGATTTCTTTAAGAAGGGCATCAATAAACTGCCACTGCGTTGGCAAAGATGCATTGATTGCATGGGTGATTACTTCGATTAATACAAATAAAAAATACATGATAAAAATTCGTTTCAATTTTTTCAAACAAAACGGCAATTTCATAGGTAAAGACCTATATTAAAACTTTTTTTACAAAAAATAAAACCGACTTCGACAAAAATAAAACACAAAAAAGTGAAAAATAAAAATCAGCTTCTGTAGTCGGTGACTTTTGTTTGTTTGATTTCATGTTTTGCCACCGACTTCAGAAGCTGATTTTTATTTTTCACTTTTTTGTGTTTTATTTTTGTCGAAGTCGGTTTTATTTTTTGTAAAAAAGTTTTTATTTTTCACTTTTTAGTGGTTCACATGTGCTTACCCCTTCACAACGTACCGGCGTGATGTTATGTTATGAACTGGTGTAAACAATAGACAGACATGAGATTTCAGCAATCCCAGTCCATTTGCTATCATTAATTGAGGAGTTCCGTTGTCTATCTCCGAAGTTCTTCATCAGAATATGTTCACCAAATAGTTTTTATAACCTTTGTAGTGAGTACAGGCGTGATATTATGTTGTGTGATGGCGTAAACAATGCTTAGATATGCTATAGCAACAATCGCGGTTAATCTGCTGTTATTTATTGAAGAGTTCCCCCGATTTCTACAAGATCCCATCATCAGATATTGAAATGGTGACAAGGGGACACCACGGGAAGCACCAGCTTTCAAATTAAAAAAGAATCATGAATCAGTTCACCCAGTCGCAAGTTATGAGCTAACAAACATAAAGAAAAAAATACAGTCGAATTGATAACCTCCTCCTTTTTTTGAAGTCGGTTAAACAAAGTCGCTTTCTCTGTCCCTATGTCCCTTTGTATGCTTAAATCTTTAAAACCACGCAACGGATTTTGATGCGGTTTTTTTTAATAGATAGAGTGATTCAAGAGGAAGGTTTTAATACCTTTTTTTGCACCCGTGCGAAGCCAAGGCGGGTCACTAGTAGTAGATAAACTGAAGTTATTATCCTAAGTGTCTATTAAAACTTTGTTGCCTTTATTCTTAACTTGTATTCTGTTAATTTTAATGCTGCTTTGTGCAATGTTGTCTTTGGTTGCAGTACTTTCACAGATAAGACAAGATCTTTTCCGAAAAACTCGAATCTTGCTTATATACGAACTCATCCTGAACTTATTAGTAACATTATCATAGCAGCGTATCTTCTTTAAGAAAAATGTATGTTACACATGTAAAAATCCAGTACATTTCCTATGGGAGGTAAACTCCCATTGTTTCCCATATCGTGGAGTGAGGTAGACTATAATTAAAAATGGACATTTAGCTAATAACACATATTTGTACTTTCCCAGTAACTACGGGCCTCTGGGAATTTTTGCCAATGGCCGACGTATTGTATTCTTTGGTAATATCGTAGAAATCAAAGTTGTGGGCACACGGAGAGATATAAGATAGTTGCTATGCAGGGTGAAAAGGACAGCACTCCGCCGGCTGATGGGGTGAATTCAATATAAATTATACTTCTAGCGGAAGTCACGGTTATACAGGGTTAGAAAGTAGCCGATGTCACCCGGGGACAATGTATAGCTTCCCAGAATTTTTCAAATCGGTTCCGTAGTTTTTAAGTATATTCGTTATGTACAAAAATACAAATCTTTCCTCTTTATAATATTTGTAGAAGTATAGAAGATGACCGGTACATGAAATTATTTCAGTTATGGTGTGGTAGTATTTCGTATTTTATTTTAGCCGTATTGCGTTTTCACCATATTCTGAACTATGTACTTGTCTTGAGTTTGAAATATATTTACAGTTTATTTATGTTGCAAATTCTGTACAAGAATAATACTCTTCCTCTTAAGCTAGGGTACCTGAATTTTATGAGGTAGGATTATATTGTATTGAGTGGAATTTCGAATGCAACAAGAAAAGCCTTTCCCTCAAACTTCCCACAAGTTAATCATTCTAATATATTATCATCTCAACATGAATGATGGAACCAAAGGTTTGTAACAATATTCTGATTTAAAAGAGTGTCCATGGAGTTTCTTGCCCGTTCTTCTCTAAAGAGATCTACGTTAGGGAATAGGGAACTACAGTATAGTCAGTTATTATGCCTTGTGACTGGGACTGCAGCTTCATTTTTATTTTTATTTTGTATTTACTTCGACTATTCAAAAGTCCCCCAGTGCCTATGTCCTATGGAGGCCTATGTCCAGCAGTGGACGTCTTTTGGCTGAAATGATGATGATGATTCAAAAGTGCTTGTAACTGATCTACTTGAAATAATTTATTATGCTTTGCTTTTATTTTTGACTCGCTTAGCGTAGCTCCAACTACACCCCAAGCCTTAATACTCTCTATTGTGCTCCGGACTTTTGTTTTGACATGAGAACCTTCCTAATGGGCAAGCCGCAACATTTCCTACCGTGGACAATAACACAGCTTTATTCTATAAATATATATGTTCAGTATATGTTCAGTGATATCATATAATATGTTACCGATATCATATAATATGTTTTAGAAATAATACGTAACAAACAATGTTTGTTTATTGGAATAACAAACAAACATGTTTGGGTGGAGTTTTTAGGAGAAATAATTTACGGGTACATTATTGTGGGTCGAGTTATGACGAATTTGAAATGTGATATGGGACTGCTAATTATTTTTGCGTGATCACTGTTCTTTCGAGTAGGTGTTCAGTTTCGTGGAAGATAGAAAGAAAAAGTATTTATTATTCTTACACAAGTCAAAGCAAAATGTCCAAGAGTGTCCCTGCAGTGGGAACATTATAGGCTGATGATGATGATGATGTAAATAATATAATAATTTTACTTTATTTGGACGGAATTGTAAACAGAATAGACTTTCATTTGTTAAATTTCTATGAAATATGAAAGCTCGTTATATTTAGGTCTATAGAAATGTTAGATAACTTAAGTACGACTATTTCAAATAATAAAAAACATTTCTCATAATATTATTTTTGTAGTACGATTTAGTTAATATCTCAGTAGTGAATGAATTCACATTTTCGGGTTCATTATAACGATTGCTCGAGTTGCTGCACAAAATCGGTTTGCGAGTCCCATCTGTGTTCCTACGTAGACCTCAGTTATTGCACACCTCAGTGGTAGCCACTACGTACAGAAGTAACTCGTACATGGTGAGAGCGAGTCGTATGTATAACGCAACCTGCCGGGAAGCTGAGATCGACATTTTCAATACTAGTGTAGCTAAATTGAAGAAAACCTTGTCAAATAGCTTCTTCGAGCGTATTTAGTATTTTTTCTGTTTGGTGTTATATGTTTCTTTTTGGTTTTATTATAGGTACTTTTCTTTTTCGTCATTTTGTTTATAAACTACATGTGGAAACTTGTAATTGGCCATATTTTGTTTAAATTATTACTCACTGTCTGTTTAGCTGTAAGTTTTCCTAAAAGTGTAATAAATAAATAAATAAATAAATTAGTTTTTAAATAATAATAACATACGATTACTATTCTAATATTTTAAGTCTTCAACTGACGTGGTCGCTAATATGGTAAATATTCCGTGAAAGCGGAATGTTTACTGTTTGTTTTGAGATCCCGATATTTTGGCGCGGATTTTTTTCGTGAGTATTTGAATTTCGGGGACAACCTCCGAAACCACTGATTCCTATTCCGAAAATTCTTTAACAAATGTGTAGCTTCAATACCCCCGAGTGTCGTAGGCTATATTATAACTTTCCCATGGAATAATACCCGATTATTACTGCACCAAAGCCACGGGCAAAGCAAGTACAATAAACATTTAAGAAACTGTCAATTTCCTTCATCTCTCCTTGTGAGATTTTCATAAAGTCTCATCTTTTGTCCTAAGCAGAGAAGCTGTAACAGTCATAATTAAACAAGAGACGGCTTCAAAGAAAACCTATTACCTCTAGCTATCCCTTTTGTGCAATAGCGTTAGTGTTGTGGATCATAGAAATGTGGATGAGAAAGACTAGAAAAGTCGTTTGTATTTGACATCATATTTGAAGTACCCTATAGGGTTTTTGTATCCTTGTGTTAGAGTTCTGTTAATAATAAATAAGATATAATTAATAATTTTGGCATGTCATGTATTTTCTGTTAGTGTAGGTTTATGATGACAGTCATTTTTGTAAGTTAATAATATGACTGTCATCCTAAACCACGAATTACAAGATGGCGTTACTTTTGATATGTTTCCGTTTCGTCAATTTAATTTAAAATAGAATGTATAATAGAATTTATGCTTTAGTTGATTCCTATAATTCTAAATAACGCCAAAATGATTATTTAAACTATATATAGAATTATTTGACATTGTATTACAGTTATAATGTTTTACCGACCGATGTTGGCGCGCACGCGCTACATCCGGTAAGAATGTTTTGCCGGTTGGCGGTGTGGCGCGTTAGCTCGAGTCAGTTGGTTGTTAACCGTTGAATAAGAAAGTGAGTGGAATAAAGCTATCAGTGTGATACCAAAGTGAGTTTCATTGAAGAAGTCCAACATTTCAGAAGTGGGATATAGTTAGTTGGTTATACCAGCCGACTATATCCAGGCCTAAGAGAAAAAAAAAAAAACCGTTATAAAATGAATCCGTACGGTGAACGCTGCTTGCGAACGCCAAGTTCTGAAGAAACCCGGCATTCTGTAGTGGTGGATAGGCAAATGCTGGTCCACCATAAACAACATAACGATGAAGAAAACTGCAGCAGACCAGAATCACCAGTGCTACCAAGTGGGCGTGCCTGCCAACTCAGGTGCAGTCGCAGCCGACGCAGACATAGCCAGCATACGAGCGGGCGTGCCAGCCAATGCGGGCACAGTCGTGATCGCAGTCGCAGTAACAGGCGTAGTGATTCGGTAGTGCGTACTAGTGAGCGTGCCAGCCAACGCGAGTGCAATCGCAGGCGTACCAGTCGCAATCGTAGCGGCAGTAACAGGCGTAGTGATTCGGTAGTGCGTACTAGTGGGCGTGCCAGCCAACGCGAGTGCTATCGCAGACGTACCAGTCGCCGTTGCGATCGTAGCGGCAATAACAGGCGTAGTGATTCGGTAGTGCGTACTAGTGGGCGTGCCAGCCAACGCGAGTGCAATCGCAGGCGTACCAGTCTCAATCGTAGCGGTAGTAACAGGCGTAGTGCTTCGGTAGTGCGTACTAGTGGGCGTGCTAGCCAACGCGAGTGCTATCGCAGACGTACCAGTCGCCGTTGCGATCGTAGCGCCAATAACAGGCGTAGTGGTTCGGTAGTGCGTACTAGTGGGCGTGTTAACCAACGCAAGTGCAGTCGCAGACGTACCAGTCGCAGTCGCAGTCGCAATCGCAGTCGCAATTGCAGTCGCAATCGCAGTCGCAATTGCAGTCGCAATCGCAGTCGCAATTGCAGTCGCAATCGCAGTCGCAGTCGCAATCGCAGTCGCAGTCGCAGTCGCAATCGCAGTCGCAGTCGCAATCGCAGTCGCAGAAACAGCCGGCGCAGTTGCGGTCACAGTCGTGGTCGCAGTCGCAGCTGCGGTCGGCGCAGTCGCAGATCTCTGAACTGGAACCCTGAAGAGCGCGGTGAGTCCAAACCAACAAATTTTGTCCCTGCTCCGAATGACGCGGTTTCAGTCTCACAGCTTGTCCAGGCGTTGCAGGCCGTAGGTAATAAGAATAACAGCTTAGAAAAACTATCTAATCATAACACCATTCCTGAATTCAACCCAGAACGCAAACAACAGACGATTGATATGTGGTTGCATAAAGTAAACGAATGTGCTGTAATATATAATTGGTCAGATCAACAAACAGCCCATTTTGCCTTACAAAAGTTACAGGGGATTGCTCAAAAATGGTACGAGGGCTTGCCAACCGTTTTATTTAGTTGGAATGAATGGCAAGAGAAACTGAAGTTAGCGTTCCCTAGTAATGAAAATTATGGTTGCTTACTCCAAATGATGTTATTCAAACGCGCAAAGTTTAACGATCCTCTTGAAGAATACTTTTATGAGAAAGTTGTGTTACTCAACCGATGTAGTATCGAAGGCAAACGCGCGGTAGATTGCATTGTTCACGGGATTGATGACCGTAGTGTAAGACTCGGGGCTGAAGCCGCTTGCTTTGATACTCCGGATAAACTGTTACCATATCTAAAGGCTGTTAAAACTAACGGTTACCAGAATGATAAAAAGAAGACCAGGGTTTTTAATAAGAATACGGAAAGTACAGAAAAGGGGGACAATAAAACCCGCATAATTAAATGTTATAACTGTTTACAAGAAGGACACTATAAGTCACAATGCACTAAACCACAGGTAAAGTGCACACGTTGTCATAAATTTGGTCATACCGTAGAGGGATGCAATCTGCCTGTTACATCTGCTTCAACCAATAGCAAACCAGCGAAATCAGTAATGTGCGTAGTCAGTTCCGACAGTGACTCTTCTAAGTATTATAAACAAGGTTTCGTTAACAACCATCCAGTCAATTCCTTTATTGATTTCGGTAGCTCTGCTACTATGATGAGCTTAGCTTGCGCTAAAGAAATATGTGTTGATTGGGTTCCTAGTCAAAATTTGCCCGTGCTTAAAGGCTTTGGAGAGGCTACAGTTCGACCCTTAGGAAAATGTATCGCATCAGTTGTCGTTGACGGGGTAGTCGCAACTGTCGAAATTCTTATTGTTCCTAACGAGGTAATGCGAATACCCCTTATTATAGGTCAGACGTATACAGAACAACCTCATGTTATTGTAGAGAAAGATAGTGCAAATTTATGTTTTTTTAGTAGCGATATCGATGAATCGGCGTGCAATAAGATTAAACTCTTCGGTACCATAGATACTATGATAAATGGGTTGACTCCTGTATACGTTCACACTAACACGGGTTATAATGGAGATGTGTATATTCCCGGAAATAATCGCTATCAGTTAGGCCGCGAACACCATCTGGTGCAAGGGCTATTCACTTGTGTAGATGGGCAAGGAGTTGTCTTCATAAAAGGCAAGTCCGGCCAACCCTTCCTTGTAAGAAAAGATATTGTAATAGCTAGGGGACTAAAGGCAGAAGAGGAAGTTTTAACAAATAATGTTGCTAATGTTTCTAATGTAGAGCATAATGAGCCTTTACGGTCAATAAACGAAGACGATATAGTTAGCGATATGACCCTGGCCGAAGATAAACGTAAACAACTTGTAGAGCTGTTAAATAAATATAGGGAATGCTTTGCGTTTAGCTTAAAAGAGTTGGGTAAAACTGAGCTTACCGAAATGTCCATAAATTTGAAAGACGACGAGCCTGTGGTGTACAGGCCCTATAGGCTTCCGATAACAGAACGTACCAAAGTACGAGAAATGATACAAGAGTTACTGGAGTGCGGTATTGTTCGTCCGTCTACCTCCTGCTATGCAAGCCCTATAGTACTCGTTAAAAAGAAGTCCGGTGAAACTCGATTGTGCATTGACTTCAGAGCGTTGAATCGTAAGACCATAAAAGAAAATTACCCACTGCCTAGAATAGACGACCAACTCGATGACCTTGCGGGATATAACTTTTATACTACTCTGGACCTCGCGTCCGGTTATTATCAAATTTCGATTTCTGAAACTGATCGTCATAAAACTTCATTTGTAACGCCCGAAGGGCAATATGAATTCAATAGAATGCCCTTTGGGCTTGTTAATGCACCATCGACGTTTATGCGTACAATGCACTTAGTTTTAAATAATAACCGAGGGTTCCCGTCGCGAGAAGAACAAAATGTCAATACTAAGAGGATCGCATCCGCTTATATGGACGATATAATTGTGCCTTCAGTAACGCTTGACGAGGGTTTTGACCGGTTAGAAAAGGTACTGTGTTTGATAAAACAAGCCAACTTAACCCTTAAACTGTCGAAGTGTTGCTTCTTTAAGACGACAGTCGATTATTTAGGGTTTGAATTAAATGCAGAGGGTATTAGGCCGGGAACTCGAAAAATTGAATCGCTTAGAGATTTTCCTCAACCAGTTAATCAGCACACGGTTAGGCAATTTATTGGATTGTGTAGTTTCTTCCGTCGGTTTGTCAAAAATTTCGCTATGATAGCCAAACCGCTTACTAGTCTTTTAAAGAAAACGGCCACGTGGGCTTGGGGCCAAGAACAAAGTAAAGCTTTTCATGAACTAAAGTCCGAATTAATGAAAAAACCAATTTTAACGTTATATGACCCTAATGCGTCAACTGAACTGCACACAGACGCTTGTAAAATAGGTATAGCCGGAATGCTTATGCAGCGTGATGACAATAAATTATTGAAACCGGTAGCGTACTTCAGCCGACAAACGACTTCCGAGGAACAGCATATGACGGCATATGAACTAGAAACTCTTGCCGTCGTGGCATCGCTTCAGCGGTTTCGCGTATATCTTATTGGCGTTGAGTTTAAAGTAATAACCGACTGCAATTCGTTAAGAGCAACTTTCCTTAAGCGCGATTTAATTCCACGTGTCGCTAGGTGGTGGATTGCTATGCAAGAATTTAATTTTACTGTAGAATATAAACCGGGGTCCTCGATGGCTCACGTGGACGCGTTAAGTCGAAATCCACCACCTAACAATATTTATGCTAATAGTGCCAGTGCCGACTGTCTGGTGATGGTAGTTGGTGAATCAGATTGGTTGGGTACCGTTCAACTGGCGGATTCAGAGATCCAAAGGAAAATTTCGGTTCTAAATGATCCCCAAGCCGATGATGTCATTGAGATTAAAAATAATTATACTGTACGCAATAGTAAATTATATAGGAAAACTTCTGACGGTGATAGATGGGTAGTCCCTAAGGGTGTACGATGGCAAATACTCAAACAGTGCCATGATGATTTGGGTCACTTTGGAGTTGATAAGACTTTGAGTAAAGTTAAAGAATCTTATTGGTTCGCTAAAATGAGACGCTTTGTTAAAAAGTATGTAGAATCATGCCTTGAATGTTCTTACTCAAAGTCGTCATCGAAGAAAAGGCCACCGTTACATCCTATACCAAAAGATGAAAAACCTTTTGTCACGGTTCATATTGACCATGTTGGCCCTTTTGTTAAGAGTTCAAAGGGAAACACACACTTGCTAGTCATTATAGATGCGTACACAAAATTTATCGTCCTAAAACCGGTTCGCAGTACTAAGTCTACAATAGTTATTGAGAAAATGCTAGACTATTTTAGTATATTCGGGCTACCAAAAAGGATTATATCTGACCGTGGCTCTTGCTTTACAAGTAGTAAATTTACCAGTTTTCTGGAAAGACTAGGTATCCGACACATTTTGAACGCGGTAGCAACCCCACGCGCTAACGGCCAAGTCGAGCGCTACAACCGTACTTTACTAGAAGCGCTGACCGCTAAGTGCGTGGGTTTGGACGAAAGAAAATGGGATGTTAAGGTGCCCGAGATTCAGTTGGGCCTGAATAACACATTTAACAAAGGCATAGATAAGACACCAGCCCAAGTCCTTTTTGGTACGAGCTTGATCGGAATGACGGAAGGTAGGGTAAAAGCATCTATTGATAATGGTGAACCGTATTCAGAAGATAAACTTAAAGAAATACGAGAAAAAACTAATGAATATATCACCGCTTATCAAGAGAAGCAGAAAACATATTATGACAAGAAGTCTACTAAACCTGTTCGTTTTCAAGTGGGTGACTTGGTTAGTGTTGAGCGTGAAGCTGCTGCTACAGGGCAGAGCAGAAAGTTAATTCCAAAATATCGTGGCCCATACAAAGTAGTTGAGGTTTTAGGTAATGACCGGTATCGCATTGAGGACACTCCGATCACTCAAAAGGGAAATCGGAAATATTCGGCGGTTATTGCCGTAGATAAAATGAAAGCGTGGGCCCACTATAATAGAACTGACTCAAGTTCATCTTCAGCTAATGAAGAGGGTGATATAGTTGATTAAATAAAAGTGCAATGTAATTAGTTATAGGGTTGTGAGACTGAAATTAATATAACGTTCATAGTAGAGGTGAAATTATGTCAAGCACGATTCTTGAATAAAATTGTCATGGTGGTGTCAAGGTAGTAGCGACTTGTACCGCCCTAGTGGTTTCAAGGTAGTAGCGACTTGTGCCACTAGTATTATTTAAAATTACAGTTTTGGAGGTTTCAAGGTAGTAGCGACTTGTACCGCCCTAGTGGTTTCAAGGTAGTAGCGACTTGTGCCACTAGTATTATTTAAAATTATAGTTTTGGAGGTTTCAAGGTAGTAGCGACTTGTACCACCCTTGTGATTTCAAGGTAGCAGCGACTTGTATCACTAGTACATAGTATGTATGGTATAACTACAGTTGTAATATGTATGGTTGATTAAAGCATTCGGTTATGCTTCGGTAACTACAGTTGTAGTTGTTATATATAATTGATTCGAATACTCTTGCTTTAAACTTATAAATAAAAACCATTCGGATATTTGCGCGAGGACGCGTAAGTTACGTGGATGGCCGAATGTTAGACTTGTATACTAGTAAAAAGTTATTTTGTATAATTAAAGTTGTAGTAATGATAGATTAAGACATCCATCCTTTGATAATTGTATTTGTGACTATAATATTTGATTTAGATATACAATCGTGGTTGATGTACATAACGCTATTCGTATACATACGCGAGGACGCGTAAGTTATGCGGATGGCCGAATGTTAGAGTTCTGTTAATAATAAATAATTAATTTAATTTAATTTAATTTATTTATTCAAAATAGACAACACTGATCCATATTTTTGTTAGTAGGTACTTAAAGAATAGTGTTAGTAAAAAAATAATCATAATAATTGAAGGCCAATACACAACACATACTACCAAAAAAAATGCATACTTAATCATAAAATAAATTATTCATAAAACAAAATTCATTTTTAAACTACAATTGAAATAAAAATAGACTACTTTTGTCAAAAAATAAAAATAATGTTATGTTCATGTCAAAGTGTAAAAAATGTCAAGATTTATAAATGTCAAAACGTAAAATGTCAAAAAGTTAAATGTCAAAATGTGAAATACGACATGTCCACAATCAAATATAAAAATGATGAAAATTTAAATAAATAATAAGCTAACAATGACATCTTAATTAAAAATTTACCAGCCCCACGCCCGGTATACAGGTGCATGTAAGGCCTGCCAATGCTGCATAAAAGGGCCGTCTAACCTGTTGGCAACAACGGTAAGAAGACTGTTGCCACTGTCCCGCACTCTGCTCGCTATCGAGGTCGCCCTCTTACGTATACTGGTATAAAAACAGTCAACGCAGACGCTCGCAAACATTCCTGATGCGCTGCAGTAGGGAGGCAGCCGCAGCAGTGCCCTCAACGCGTTATTATATTGAACGCGGAGAGCGCTGTAGGATTTCTGCAAATATGACACCCACAGACTACTCGTGTAAAAAGATGTGCAGTAGGCTCGAAACAAGGTGATCTTTACATCCTTGGAGCTACGAGAAAACCAAAAAAAAAAAGAAAAAAAAGATAAAGAGAAAAAAGAAAAAGAGAAATAAGATATAATTAATAATTTTGGCATGTCATGTATTTTCTGTTAGTGTAGGTTTATGATGACAGTCATTTTTGTAAGTTAATAATATGACTGTCATCCTAAACCACGAATTACAAGATGGCGTTACTTTTGATATGTTTCCGTTTCGTCAATTTAATTTAAAATAGAATGTATAATAGAATTTATGCTTTAGTTGATTCCTATAATTCTAAATAACGCCAAAATGATTATTTAAACTATATATAGAATTATTTGACATTGTATTACAGTTATAATGTTTTACCGACCGATGTTGGCGCGCACGCGCTACATCCGGTAAGAATGTTTTGCCGGTTGGCGGTGTGGCGCGTTAGCTCGAGTCAGTTGGTTGTTAACCGTTGAATAAGAAAGTGAGTGGAATAAAGCTATCAGTGTGATACCAAAGTGAGTTTCATTGAAGAAGTCCAACACTTGTTTGTGGATTTTAATCGGGGTGTACATATAGGTAACAACTGCTGCATGGGTAGATCTTCTTGCAACGGTAGTAGCTCAAAAGTAAATAAACAAGAAGGCTTTCGCAAAATACTTTTAATCTTAAATGCTATGAAATATATTTAGTTTTAATTCCGCGAGACATATATCCAGGTCTGAAAGCAGGACACAAATCCCACCGTCATGCATATGCACATGCACACATGGGCCCACCCTCCCGCCCTCATGCATATGCACACATACAAAACAAGTGAGAAATAATTAGCATGCCATGGTAATGGTGGGATTTGTGTCCTGCTTTCAGACCTGGATATATGTCTCGCGGAATTAAAACTAAATATATTTCATAGCATTTAATGTCATGGATTTCCGCAAAGTAACGCCTGATTCCATAGCTTACTTTTAATCTAGTAAACGATATCAAGGCAGAGGTCCATGGTTCTATTTTTGGGTGGGGTGTTAGGCTGTCATCATTTCCCTGTTTGTAAAAAGTTAATAAATTTTAATAACCTTTATTCATTGTTTATGGCATTTCAAATGCAACCTGCAAGTACGTTGAAACATTCAGAAGGAATTTATTCTTGTTACCATATCCAATATTTAAATAATCTTTGCAAGCTAAACCGGGGTGCACACATTTAATTATTCTCGGGGTAAAATTATTTGACGCTTAGCCCGGGAACAAACGGTGGCAGAATTTAGTTCTGGCCCTAAATTTGAAGATTTTTTTATAAAAAAGCTGTTGTTTCCTATGTGAGCTAGATGGGGCGTTAATTCGGGGAAATAAAGTCAACTCTTGCTTGGTCACACACTGCTACAGAATATAAATATGATAAGTTATTTAGGGCATGCCAGCTAAATAATTATGTTTGCCTAGGTCGGTCTGTGGATGGGTAACTAGTGTGACCCATAACGTACCGAGTTTCCTCTGTGCCTCGTAAAGCACGCTAAACCGTTGGTCCCAACTATTATTTTTGGATCTTCGACAATCGTCACAAGTAGTCAGCGGCCCAAAAGGTGACAACCAGTCTTACCTAGGGATATCAGGTCAGTTTGGCAGTCGCTCCGTGTAAAAAACTAGTATTCAGATGCATCTATTTAGGCTGGAAGCTGACTCCAACATTATTTTGGAAAAAAAAAACAAAAAAAAATCGGCTGTATGTTTATTATGAAGTCGGTTAACTTAGTTCGCGCTTGTCTATTGACGCAACTCGTATCGCCCGAGGTCGAGAACGGGGTCTTATATAAATGAAGCTGCATGGAAAATTTTATAAATTAGTTTTTGATTTTTCAACATTTTCGAGACAACAGCAGAACGTTGATGAAGCTGTTTGATAAAGTCTTGTTTCTAAAAACTTTTGACTATGTTGCAGATGTTCCATCTGATACTTAACACTGGTAGTAACATGGAAGTACATAACATAATACCTTAACCTAGTTTCATGTTAATGTGTATTTAACATAATTGCACTACATAAAGCTGTGAAAAAATAAAAAGAACTGCCAACAACTCAATTTACTTTACGAACACATCGTACAAATATATCAGGAATGCACCAGAAAATTGTCCAAAGGTATGGACACACAATAAAAAAGAAAATAAATAAAATACCGCACTGCGCGGACTTGCAATAAAATAATTGTAAATTCTTCGAAGTAACGTTTGCAAATACAACTGGGTATATTGACAAGAGGATACGGTTTTTGGCCTGTAGTATGTTATGTATTAAATAAATAATACCTATACGAATACCTCGTTGGTTTAGTGGTCATAATCGTGACTACTGAGAATGAGATTCTGGGTTCGATTCCCAGGTCAAGCAAAGTGATTTTTTTTCCTCAGGATATTTCTCAGTAGCGGTCACAGAGTTTGGATTTGTGCCTGGTTCCCGGTTGATGGCAATAGGCTCGCCTTCTATTACATAAGACTAACTTAAAAATAACTAGCGAAATGTGTGTGTGTGTGTACCTCTAACTCATCATTTTTTTTTTGGGTGTGGGGAAATCTTCAAATGACTCCTCCCGCTCTGGACAGAGCGGTAGGGATTGTCAGACTTCTACTGACTAAAAACCACTCATGTTCCTTCTTAGCCCTTTGAGTCGAGGCCGCGGTATCTCTTTCAAACCACCCCTCAGCCCCGACGGGCCGCTACCTAATCCTTCAGGGATAATTTTATGTAATGATTCGAATACACGTAGCTAAAATCATACTTGCATCAATTTTCCTAAATAGTTAGGCAGAACAACGTATAAATTAAAGGTACATACAAACTTACCTCGTGCCAGAAAAATCTGAGAACTATCATCAAAGAAAACTTTGATACTCATACGAAAAATAAAGAAAAAGGAACGCCTTAAAACATTTCCAGAGTCACAGAAAATGAAGAATTGCCATTCAAGAATAAAAGAGAGAGCTGTTCTGTTTTATATATTTTGTTCAAAAACTTTGAATTGAGCATTTCGCTTGTTTATTTTGCTGTCGGTACTCGCAAACACAGAGATATAAGGGGGAGGTTAGATGTGCGGTATAATATGTTGTGATTTTGTCACTTTGTTTTAATATAATGTGAGGAGTTTGTGGCTAAATAATAACAGTCACACAGGTCGATTTTTTGGTTAAGCATGACAAGGTTGGTTATTGAGTTCCTCCGTGCCTCTGAAAGTACGTTAAGTTTTAGGTTCCATCTGTTATTTGTGGAACTTTGACAGTCGTTACAGGTAGTCAGTTGCTCAAAAGTCTGATAACCAGTCTTACCAAGGGGTAACGTATTACCTAATACCAACTGCGTTGTGGAGGTCATTTAGGCAGTTTTCCCAGGTAAAATATTGGTATTCAGGTGCATCCGGTTAGGTTAGAAGCCGACCCTAACATAGTTGGGAAAAGGCTAGACAGGGTAATGACAGTTCATCTTGCAGTGTATCCAAACGTCAAAATATGCATGCAACAGTATTAAAATTATTTTTTCACACCACCTGCTCAAAAATGTCAAATTATATGTCAAGCAACCTTAACCTAAAGTGAGTCATTAGTGGCCGGGGGAACAGCCGGTCAATAATGTTGAACTGGATTTCATTATGACCCGCTGGTCAATAATGTGATTTGAATTTGGAATCTCACATGCTCAGCTAAATTAATGGCAGTATAGTACTAACAAACACCCTTTGGTGCCAGAAAGAGGAAAGCTATTCTCGTTATCCTTACTAAGCGTGGATGATATTCTCGATTTCCTACAAAATCATAATGACTGCTTCTTCATATCGTTGCCATGTTTTCGAAGACATAATATTGTAAGAATAATTAGATAACTACGAACCATTTTTTAAAAGGATTAGAATGACATTAAAACTGGCATTACGTAATAATAACAAATACCGTACCGCGCCGTAATACCGTAATAGTAATTGGCTGTAAAATTAATTTTATTTTTTTATTTTATCTTTGCACAACTGGACTAATGTCTCAAATGTTACCATTAACTTCAATTAATCTGTAAGTGCATATAACTAACTAGTTCTACCTACATAATTATGTTACTCTTACTGTTTGTTTATTTAATAAATACTTTGTTTTTCGTACTATGGCTAGTATTTTCTCACAGTAGGTGTAAAAAGTAGAGTATCCTCCTCTGGGCTAAAGGTGTCTTTGCCTTGGGCTAGCTTGAATCCCTCGCTGCATTCAGGATTCTTGTATTAACTCCCTCGCTTCGCTCGTGAGTTAAACTCTTAACTCCCTCCCTGCGCTCGGGAGTTAAATCCCGAATCCTTCATTGCGCTCGAGATTCAATATGACGCCCGTGACATAAGACACAACTTTAGCCCCTCGGTGCATAATCTACTATTAACCGACTTCTAAAAAAAGAAGGAGGTTCTCAATTCGAATGTTTATATATATATTTTTTTTATGTTTTTTCGGGCATAACTCCGTCACTTGCTAACCGATTTGAAAAAATCTTTTTTTGTTAGAAAGGGTGTACTTCCGAAATGGTCCCATATTTTTTTTATCGAAATCGGACAAGCGGTTTTTGAAAAATCAACAAAACTAAAAAAAAAATACATTATCCACATTATGACTCATGAACATGTGGACTTACATAATTATGAACCACTAAAAAGTGAAAAATAAAAACTTTTTAACAAAAAATAAAACCGACTTCAAAAAAAACATACTAAAAAGTGAAAAATAAACTTTAGAAGAAAAATCAGCTTCTGAAGTCGGTGGCAAAAACATGAAATCAAACAAACAAAAGTCACCGACTTCAGAAGCTGATTTTTCTAAAGTTTATTTTTCTCTTTTTCGTGTGCTTTTTAGAAGGCGGTTTTATTTTTTGTTAAAAAGTTTTTTTAAATGTATCATCAATCTCCTGTCCTCTGGGTCGATGCAGCATGTCTTTTTCTTCCATATTTCTCTTTTTATTTTATTATTATTATTATTTCTCTTTTTACCCGACTGGGGCGAAGCCCAAAAGGTTGCCTCGTCGTTTAGTTAGTAATTTAATTTTGGTCAAATTTTGCAACTGAATTTCAAACCAGTTCCCGCTGAAATTATTTTGCACACACTTTTGATTTTGGTGTCAAATTTTAAATACGAATTTCGATCAAAGTTGCAAAAGCAACACCATGAATTTACACATTTAATAAACAGAGTCGCGGGTTAAACTAGTATTAAAATTTACACCCGCTGTACACACCCTAAGCCCGAGTTACGGATTGCTCGTTCAAAGGATGAGATAATCATGTCAAAGTGAGCAAATTCCTCACATACTTGCTAGTATTTAGCTTAAGGTAGGCAGGTAGGTAGGCTCTGTTTACTGTAGCAACTACTTATTAATAGTTATGATTTTGGTTGCTATAAATATAGTGAGTAGCAAAATTCATCTTGGAATATTTTCGAAAAAACAACAAAAAGATATGGATCACAAACTCCAGGCCCCGACGAGATTCGAACTCGTGATCTCCTGTTTACTAGACAGGCGCTCTAACCAACTAGCAGTCATTGTGCCGATAGTTGTGTCAGCTAATGGCCTCGGCCAAATATGTGAGGAGGCTATCGCTTGGCAGCTGGGTGGTGGAGTTTGATTCACAAAACAGTAATTTTAGACACAGTGCGTATTGTTAGGAAGTTCTTCTCTCAAGAGCCCTGACCACTGATAGCTCGGACCCTATTCCCGATGCTAGTGAGGTATTATTTTTTAATATTTTAAATGCTATTTAAACATTTTAAATTGAGATATCTTTTTTTTTGTTAATTGTTGTGAAGAAATAAATAAAAGAATTAATAAAACGGAGGATTCTGCAATCGTTGTGCCGATAGTCGTTACGGTTAATGAACTAACCTCGACTTACCTTAGGAGACTCTGCGCGGTTGGGTCAAGGGCTTGATTCTGAAAGAAGTACTTCCCAAGTAACATTTTTGGTTTTAGAAAGGTTTTGAAAAGGTTCTAGAACCTTCATATGGAAATCTGATCGTAAGTCTTAACAGGCTCAATAACGTTATATTAACCTTATATTTACCTCCTGAGTGCAAAAAGGGCCCACGTTTTAGAACATTTCTGAGAGCTATAGCAAAACCTATAGGTCAAATCCAGAACCTTTCGAATTACTTACACAGTACCCAAATATAACCTTCACAACCTTAATTTAACGTAAATATAACCTTGCAAGGCAGCTTTTAAGTTCTAAATTATTCTTGTATGTAACCCTATGACAACTTAAAACCTTTTTGATGGACATGAAAAAATACCTTTCCAGGACTCGCAGGTTTTAAAATGTTTCTGTGTAAGATTTTTTTACACAGAAAGACCAATATAATGGCGCCACATTCGCTGACATTTTACCAAGTTTCAAAATGGCTAACTGAGTATGTAGTAAGTATTTATAAAATAAATATAAGTATCTTGCTGAAGTCAGGAAGAACAAAAATTGTGCGACTGGCACTTTATGGTGAAACTTTAGGATAATAGTGCTAAATACGAGACGGGCCTTGCGTTAGTATATAATTTTGAACATATTTTAATGAAATAAAAATTATAAATATACACGGTTGGTGGTACGTTGCATTAGAAATAAAACTTCTATTCAATTAAAAACATATATTTTAAATGCTATAGCGCAAGTTACTTATTTTAGCCTTATTGAATTAAAATATTGCCATTTGTTTTGATTTTGTTATTTAAAATTGATTTTTTATGTAAAAAAAATGGCTGGCGTTAATAAATTACTAGAAAGCATTAAAATTACCAATTTCAGAACTGGTACAGCTAAAAGCTCTTAATGTTTGCCAAAATAAGAGCTAAAAGTAATCTCGCGGAGCTACTTAAAACGCATAGGCTGTTTTCGCAGCTTTAAGGTTATCGCTAGGAGTAATTCAAGACTTGCTAGTCGCGAAAACAACCCCTGCGCACAATTAGTTGCTTTTAGGTTTTGGTTGAAACAGGACGTGCGATCGACGGTTTGACAAGAGTGCTGAACAAACAGCTACAGGGTGCTTTTTTTCATCAACTTTAAGATCATGCAAAAAATCTCGAAGACATACTTCAAGCCTATAGTGCCAGTATTGACCGCCTTTAATATTTTTTATTTGCATATTATCACCACTGGGAGTATGTAGTAAGGATCTAGGATCCTTCGGAAGTTTCAGGATCGTTCGTTTATTAAATATGTCTAAAAGATCTTTCAAAGCAACATGTTTAATTTTGTGGGGGCTTTTGATAACGCGTGGTGGCCGATGCTACTCCTTAAACTGAAAATTCGTGGTTGCCCTAAAAACATATACAATCTTGTTTACTCGTACTTCTTAAATTGTTCCGCGAATCTCAAACTCGGACATCATTCTATGTCAAAGTCCCTTACCATGGGATGCTCTCAGGGTTCGGTTATGGGTCCGTATGTATGGAACGTAGGCTTCGATGACTTCCTCGCGATTCCACTTCCATACGGCTGTTCATTAACCGGTTACGCGGACGACGGCCTGCTGCTCATTCAGTCAAGTACTCGGGCTGGACTCGAAAATTTGGCTGATACTTGCCTAAAATTAATATCCCAGTGGGGTTGATTCTGGCTAACAGGAGTTACAGTGGTTTGGGAATAGTGTGGCGGGCTTGTCCCAAAAAAAAAAAAATTCTAAAGACCAAATTGTTAAATCCTTTGCAGTATCAACACTTGTTTCTAATGTACGAGCTTCAAAATCTTCACTATCTTCAGATAAACTGCCATCATCACCATAATTTGATTGACTGTTTTGTGATTCCTCAAATATTTCAGACGATGTCGTGTTATCTGTGGTTGAAACTGATTCCTCAAATATTTCAGACGATGTCGTGTCATCTGTGGTTAAAACTGAAGGGGTTTCAGAAGGTCGTGCATCTTCAACGGTGTCAATGATCTGTAAAAATAGTCAATATCGAACAATCGAACAGCCTAATTTTAATCCACAATGGGGTCACCCATTGTCAAGATGAGCCGTACTTCTCCATCTTTTTAAATTTATAAGGGCTCTAACAAATCTGCGATCCGACGTTCGCCGACAGACGGTCGCCGACAGTCCCCTTGTCCTAGGTGAGCGACGGGACGCGACACGTAGCGACGCAACGCGACGCGACGTAATGCGACCAATACATCACGCGACGTGTGTCCTATTTTATAGTCATTCGTGAGCGACAAACGTAACATGTATACTACGTTGTTACTCGAAAATTCATAATGTTATAAATACTTTACCCTACAAAAACAACGTAAACAAAGAAGGAAGACAACAAATATCATGTATTTAGAAATAAATAAGTTCGGAGAGTTTTATCATTTATATCCGACATTAAGAAATAAGCCACGTTTGTTTAAGAGGTATTGTGGCTTATTACTAAGCACTTTCGCTTATATATATTGTTGCAGTTGTTAGACCTATTTTTCAACTGTCAATAAGCAACGCAAAAAACAAATCCGCACTTCGTCGCGTTTCATCGCACACTGATTAAGGCGACAACACAGGCCACAAGAGTACGTACAACGACTATTTTGCCGCGTTTGTCGTTCAACTAGGACAACGGGTGACGGTCGCCGACGATCGCTAACGGTCGCCGATCTGTAAGAGCCTTATGCAGTTTTTACCAGTCACCACACTTCGTACCTTAATAAATAATAAAAACTTACCGATGTATTTATTATTCGTAAGAAATTTTTACGCACTTTACGTTTAAAATTTCCACTCCGTTTTTTTGACATCACCCTGTGTTGATTCATCTTCAAGACAACGTAATGCTTTGAAGTAGCGGAGACAACTGATATTTTTTGAGGATGCCTTTATAGCTTTAAAATATTCTTGTAGGACGTTAATCATGCTTTCAGCTCATAAACAATAGCTTATTGGTTTGGGTTGTCACCACGCAGTCCTAATTTATTTGCCTAGACACTCTAAAACAACCTTAAGGTTTGAGGTAGGTTTTAAAAATTACTTATAAGCAATTTCAACATTCCATAACTTTATGGTCATATCAAAGTTAAAACTTAAACCTATAGATCTCAATTCAGCATAATGCTAGCCTTTTCAGAACTTAATCAGGAGTCTACGACAGCTTTAAGATCCTAGGACTATATGCTCTTGAAACACAAGTCAAAATAACGTTAATTTAAACTCTTGTCAGCGGCTCCAAGGTTGTAATATAAAACAACTAGTATTAGGACCTATTAATCATTCTCAAGTACTTAATATAACCAGATAGCAAAGCATTAACCTTTTTACGACCCTTAGAAAACCTAAAGGCATTTTTTACAACCTAGGCCCGAATGAAATGTTACTTGGGTTACCTACTACTGGAAACGACTCGCAAAGTGAGACTGACCCGCTCTGTGGAGCCTTGACAATATATATATCTTCTTGATTTACAACTGTCAGTCATCCCGCAATCATAGCGCTTGCTACGCTACATCCTCGAAATATCGAGAGCTCACAATAGTTAAAAATCACGGAATACAGGGTGTAAGCCTTTCGAGTGCTCACAGGTCCTAATTCTGAATCATAATAAACCGGAATTTTCGAGATTTCTGCAAGTTTTGTTTACAACTTACTAATCTTTACAACTTGTTTTAGTTGCAAACAAAATACTGTACATTTTTTTTAGCAAGTATAATGGAGATTATACTACGTTTTTTAACCTGTTAAACGAAAAACACGGAATCAAAACTGACAACCCGTCATAATTCCTCACGCAGCAGATATAACAAACCTTTTTGACGCATTTTTTAAGCCGCAAACTACGCGAGACAGCTAATATCCCTATTGTAAGGGCTGAAGGGGGTGTAGGGGGTGTAGGGGGTGAAGGGGCCAAGTCTATGTGTGGCTAAGTACCTGAAGTTTCGCGCATCTGCTTGGAGTATCAAAGCCGTCGCAAGTTATTTCATATAAGTATACTTAGGTAAGTAGAGGTGATGCAGTTGTGCATAGATCAAGCTTAACGTGAATTAAGTGTAGAGGGGTTAATTGTTTCATAAGGCGAGGTTGCATTACTTTGTTTTTATGAACGCACGACCTCACCCCCCGGACTGCCCGGCGAGCGATATAATGCTTAAGTTTTGACTGTTTTTTCTTCATGGAGAAAAATTATAAAGAAATTATACAATATGTCTATTACTGATATACTTTCATATAAATTCATGATGAAATGTCTTAGCAGTGCACGTTTTAAATTGCAGATTTAGAGTCATGTTTGATAAAAAAACCGGCCAAGAGCGTGTCGGGCCACGCTCAGTGTAGGGTTCCGTAGTAATAATTCTTTTTTTGTTTGAAATACGGGCCAATGAAACTTGACCTCTGGATTGTATAGGCGCTCATACGATTCAGGGACCAAATTATATTGGTTAACTGCAGTTTCCATCTGTTGTTTCCATCCAAGTTCAAAATAATTTTCCTAGAAAGTCCTTATAAAGTTCTGTATATGCGTTTGGGGTGAGAGGTTGTTTGTTTGTGTGTTTGTTTGTTTGTTTGTGTGTTTGTGCAAATACATGTTGCCATTTTTCTCCAAAACTACTAGTCCGATTTTGATGCAGTTTTCAGTTATGGGTTCGGGTTTGATTGGTGCATGTTCTTAGATAGGTGTTACGGTGACAACTCACCAGGGGGCGCTGCAGCAAAGATTTTTTGTGCAAATCAAAGTTGCCATTTTTCTCCAAAACTACAAGTCCGATTTTGATTCAGTTTTCAGTTATGGGTTAAGGTTTGATTGATGCATGTTCTTAGATAAAAAAATAAAAAAAAGTAAAAAGTTTAAAATAAAAAGCAAAATTAAAAATTTTGAAAAAACCCACGACTGTTAAAAATTAATTGAAAAAAGGATAAAATAACATAAAACACCCACCTTAAAAAAACCCAAGAATGTCCGTCGGGAGCTGAACATTGCAAAACTATAGTTCATTTATTGGCAGCCCCCGACGGACATTCTTGGGTTTTTTTAAGGTGGGTGTTTTATGTTATTTTATCCTTTTTTCAATTAATTTTTAACAGTCGTGGGTTTTTTCAAAATTTTTAATTTTGCTTTTAATAATTATTTTTTACTGATCTACACATTATAATTTATAGCTCCGTGCTTGTGGCACAACGTAGGTACTAATCTGTATTTAATTTTTACACTTACCTTAGATTCTGGTAGATAAATTACTTTAAATATTTACAGTGTAAACAACTGTTGGTTGGCCAATACAACAAAAATACAGGGAACATTCCTTAGTTCCTCACAGAGGCAAAACTAAAACCCCCTTTCTGTACACCCTACATAATCTATGCGACAGTTCTGCCGCACTCTCTCAAACAAAACGGAATTCCGTTGCAGACGGACGCTAGTTTAAGGAAGCAGCATACTAGTACAAAGGGGTGAAAATTAACCCCCACTGTTTGCCAAGTACCCACACAACCTGCACTCTACCTACACCCTGTATATACACTACACCCTGTATAGTGTAGATAGTGGAACATCCTGTGTAGTCTCAAGTGAAAATGTTTTGAGGGTAGGTGTTTTTGAATTGTGGGTGAAATTTAAACGTATATTAGGGCTTGTTTTATTTAAAGAGTTGGCAGAAAGGGTATTTTACGAGTTGTAGGTAATATAACTACATTTTTTTATTTAACACTTTTTAGTCAGTTTTCATTAACTTCGTTATAACTATTATAATACGGTAGATTTCGATTCGATTTTATATTCATTCCGTACACGTAAAAAAATCCGGCTAAAAGTCAGAAATGCGATATTGTTTGTTCTAATAACTTTAAACCGTTATATATCCTAAACGGTTTTATAAAATGAAAAATGATAAAGGAAACCTAATATTCATTTTCAAATACCTATTCAACGATACCCCACTTGACGTGGTGCGTCCAATATTTTTTTTTTCATTTTGACAATATGGCGACTAGTTGTTACTATAGTGAGTATTGTTTACTGTAATGTTTTTAGTGACACTCGCGAGGTCAAGACGAATCGATTGACGTACGGATCATCAAAATCGGCCAAGGCGTTTGGCCTCTACAATGCCACATAGGAACAAACATACATACATACATACATAGACTGATAAACACATAACCCTTCTTTGCTTTGCGCAGTCGGGTAAAAAGGGACACAACTATTATCTGCTCCAGCATCCTATTACCGTCAACCTAATACAAATCCATACGTCTTCATGCCGCTACAGATAATAATTGTAAAAAAATAATTTTAATAGATTTTTGTCTATTAAAATTATTTTTCATCTCCATTGGAAATGACGAACCGAAACCGTGCACCTTGTCTCAACATTTTTTAAGTGGCCAAGTAGACCTAAGTATGTAGGCTATGTCATCATCATTTAAATAATCTATGAACAGCGTTGTTGGCTGCAATATTGTTAATAAGTCTTGTATATTTAGATTTCTATGTTTTATATTATATTAGCCGTTTGTTTTTCCTTTTGAATAAACAAAAAAAAAACCTGCCCTTGTCCCATGATATTTGGGGTTGGAGCAACACGTTTTTTTCCATTTCCCCGTCTCAATTTTTCTTCAAACTCAAACTCAAATCTTTTATTTCAATTAAGCTATTATAGGCACTTTTGAATGTCAGAAGAACAATTCATAAAAACTAAAAAAGAAACTACGAGTGCAATACGTCATTCCGAAAGTCACCACGCCGAACCACACGCCACCGAATGCCCGCAACAACGAACACTGCGAGCACGAAAGCACGCAGCGACGCAAACCGCAACAACGAATGCTCGAGACATACTCCATCCATTTCTTCCTTGGTCTTCCTCTCCCTCTCCATTCATTAACATTTATATTAATCACTCTTTTAGTCCGTGGATGGGTGACCGCTCGACATACCGCGTTTCCTCCGTGCCTCGGAAAGCACGTTAAGCTGTTGGTCCCGGCTGCCATATATATAGATCTTTGGCAGTCGTTACAGGTAGTCAGTGACCTGAAATTCTGACATCCAGTCTTACCAAAGGGTATCGTATTACCTAGTATTAACTGGGTTGTGGAGGTCAGATAGGCAGTCGCTCCATGTAAAATACTGGTATTCAGCTGCATCCGGTTAGACTGGAAGCCGACCCCAATATATGTAGTTGGGAAAAGGCTAGGCAGATGATGACTCTTTTAGTCACATGGGATTCATCCTTATAGGTCTATGTAAAATAAAATATTTTCATTTGGTTTTGATTAACTAAAAATTTCTCAGCTTTTCTCACAAAAGATCTTTTTGACATTGTAATTTCCGGGTACTTATACCAATTAGAAGTTAATGAGACAAACATACTCATTAATTACTGTCATTAGCAGATTGTAAAAGATTAGCAGTTATCAATACAGAGTATCCTTCCTACTAATATTATAAATGCGAAAGTTTGTGAGGATGGATGGATGTTTGTTACTCTTTCACGCCAGAACGGCTGATCAGATCTGAATGAAATTTGGCACAGAGGTAGATTATAGTCTGGAATAACACATGGGCTATATATTATCCCCAAAATAACTTAAGGGGGTGAGCAGTATTGCATTATCCTTATTCCTCAACTGTTTTACAGCTTGATACTGGAAATAAGAAATAACGCAAGGGACATCGAGCGTGCTGTGCAATTTTTCACTTTAGGCGCTTGGTGCGAGCGTTGCAAATCCAAGAGAAAGCTGAAGTCCCTTACGGCATTTCAAATTTCCGGTATCGCCACAATCGAACTGTCAACTGTCATACTATATATTAAAATAGAAGGTCTATTTCAAACTATTTCTCAATGGTGTAGGTAGCCTAACGGTACAGAGACTTACCTGTAAACAAAGGTACGCAAGTTCAAATCACAGTCAGTATTATCCACTTTTTGTGATTTTTTATAATGTTGAAGGATTTCCAAAAATGTTAATCATGTTCGCGAGTTCGATCTCCAATCGGTTTTCACTTTTTGTAAGTTCCAGGTATTTGTTTTTATTTTGATGCTAAATGGTTTTCAAATCAATTCAGAGTAGATTAATGTAATCTACTTTTAATTTTAAATACAATATTTTAAATCTGTACACGTAGAGTTTCTGTCTATTGAACATATTATTTAGAAAAAAATAATGTTTTCTTTTATTGTACAATCATTTTTAGAATTTTTGTATGTAGTGTGTGTGTTTTGGATGTATTACTTTATTATTATAGTATTATCACGTGTACATTTTAAAACTAATATGATTAGGGTTTTAGTTTTTGTTTCATTGTAATAGGTGCTCTCTATCAAAAGATATACGAATTTAAAGTGTTTATGAAGAACTTATCATCGTTAGAAACATACATGTAACGACATCTATTGCACCATAACGGTACTAAATAATAAATGTGTTCACAAGAAAACTTTTAAATCGTCTTTTTCAAACAGTTACGATAAAAAAAGGTACTCTTGATTAGTTTAAATGACGCTGCTTCGAAAATCTACATAGGGTTTTTTTTCGGAGGGTGGGAAATCATCAAATTACTCCTCCCGTTCTGGGCAGAGCGGTAGGGAATGTCAGACTTCTACTGACTAAAACCACCCATGTTCCTTCTTTGCCCTTTGTGCTGGGGCCGCAATATCTCTTTCGAACAGCCCGCAGCCCCGGCCCTTGCGGGCCCCTTCCGTATTGCTGACATCTCTTTGAGGCGCGCGTGGAACACGAACGCGCCGTTGACAAGGCCTGTCGTCGTCATAAGACGGGCGGACGGCGAGCTAGCCCATTACTCACCGTCCACAGGCCCGCGTCTACGGTGGCCGGAAGCCATCACGTGGCCCCCGACACCCGGAGCGCCTCCCGCGGCAGCTGGGACGAGAGGTTCTCTCCCTCTCACGTTCCACCACCTCCTTCGCTAGCATCACTGCTTCGCAGAAGGAGGCGACGGCGTCCCATTTCCTCTCGCCCCGCACCATGGCTTGAACCAGGGCCGGACGCGAGAGGTCGCCGCCGCCGATCGCTGCTAAGAGAACACGACGGGGCTCAACCCAAGCGGGGCACCGCCCAAGCGGGGCAAGCCTCCGTGGTGTGCTCCACCGTGTCCTCCGGCTGATCCTTGCAAGTAGGTGTAAATTGGGGTTTCTGGATCAGATCAGATCCAGAAACACCCAATTTACATTATTATCTTCATTTTATTGATAAAAATGATCTAGTGGCTCCAATGTTTATCTTTTTTTATCTATTCAGATTATAAATATGAAAAGTTTCTGTCGAATTTGCAAATTCAGCCACTTTTTTTTAATTTAATAGATATCATGAGAAATTAGGATATTCAATATAAATATGCCACATTTATCTTAATTCAACATTCATAATTATATGCATTCTAATTTTTCATCGTTACATTATTACATTCATTCAACAATTCAATGATGCGTTCATGAAATTTGAGTAACAGTCAGTCTATTCAACACGACCGCCTGACGAAAATGGAATGCGCTCGCTCGTCCATCGCGCTGCCTTATATATTAATAATTATGTATGTAGTGTAGTGGCTATTTACTTTTTAATTTTATGAGCGGTCTTAGAAATAAAAAGCGAAACAATATTTGGAACGATTATATTTTATATGTCAATAACATGAAGTTGAACTTAACTTTTTAACTATTTTAGTAACTAAATGCTCAGTTTCACTCATGATTTCATCAAAATCACTTAGCACTAAATATTGTATATTCACGCTCGCACTATCCGGGTCATTGTCTATTTCTTCCATACGACGGCCATTCACATCATGTACAATTAAAATAAAAGTATTAAGTATTTGCTTACCTAGAAAGTAGAGTCTTTAAAAAACTCCATTCATCTATTCAAACCCATTTATCTATTCAATAAAAAACCCATTCATCTATTCAAACCCCTTCATCTATTCAATAAAAACGCCATTCATATATTCAAATAAAAAACTATATATAATGATATTATTCCGTTTATTCAAATACAAACTACTAACTATTACATTTCAATATATTCAGATAAGGTATCATTCATCCAGGAAAACCACAAATAATATAATTTCATGTATTCAAACACATGAATCAATAAACACTTAACAATAAGTAGGTAGGTACCTACGTTATAACTATTTATTCGCAATCTAAACTAAGTCTAAGCCAAGTCAGAATATAAAACTATTTATTCAATCTATGCTTTTGGTTCGATGTCATCCTGAATTTTGGCTATTAATTCTCTTGTACTGGAATATATGTCATCAAACAATATGGTTTTTACAACATGCTGAACACACACATCAGCTTCACAATTACACATTGGCTGTTCGGATTTTGGAAAATTGTCTGCATCGTAAATTTCAATCTTGATTATTTTTGCTCCGCGAGTGACAGGTTTCTTTATATATTGAAAAAACGTTTCATTTGATTTTTGTCTCTTACGAGCAAGACCCAGCGTTTTCTGTCCAGGTGTTTGTTGAACTGCTGGTTGATTCATAGGTACAAAATTGAAAAGATCTTCCGTGTCCTGAAAAAAAAAAGAAAAAATCAACTGCTATTAAATAAGTCTCAAATCAATAAAAATATACCTATTATGTTTGAAACAAAGCGTTATGTAGGTACAAATAAATACTGACTGGTGTACCAGATACCTATACTAATCTAAATAATGATTACCTGCTAATGGTGATAGTATTTTGTTGGATAATTTAATAGTGTTAAAAAAAAAAATATTAATAAAACTTACCGACATTACGTGATAATAAAGTTCTACCCAGTCAGGCCTCAGGTGCAGAAGTTGAATAATAGATTTTAAGTTTTTTTTTTTTCATTTATATACAATTTAATTTTAATCAATAGAGTTCAAAGTCGTACGTTTTTTGTTAGATGTTGGTATCAAAGACAAAAATGGTATGGTGAAATTGAAACCCCAGACATCACGGCGCCAAACATTCAATTGTTTATCGTAAGTATATATTGATAAAATAAGTACTACTGTACGTTTGCTCGCTATAATCTTTTCATACATTTTATTTGAGAAGATACAGCAGGCAAATTCATCGTATGTTAGTAGTATGTCATTGTTAGTGAATTTTGCAAAGTTGTAATTCTTTATATGGAGACGGATCAAATCGACTGATGGAAATAGGACGCTGCGACGGATCGGCGCCTGCATTGCTTTGTTTACATCAAATCAATACTAATATCAAAGATCTAAATGTATGAATGTTTCGTTGAAGGTGTTCTCATACATTTATCGTGATATTTAATCATAAGCAAATTCAGAGCATAAAACTAGTATTGTACTAAAATGTATTAGGTTGAAATCTTAACTGCATGTATTTTAAGATCGAAAGTTAAACTTAATTATGAGGGTGCTATGTAAGCGCTTTTCTTATTTGAGCGTAGATTTGACTCAGGATTTTTAGTCAAAACTTACTCTCCATTTATGTATTAAATGACGTGGATTTACTGGTATATAAATCGGGACGTGGGCATCTGGAACATCACTGCTATTTTCCCCGAGCTGCCATCAAGAACCAGGAACACCACAAAAAAATGTAAGTTGTACTATTAATAATATTAATATTTTAATAGCTTCAAAATCTAATTGTTTTTTATTTTGTTCTGGTTTTAAATAGTAGCATTTATTCATTCATTAGGCATCTAGTCATTCATTATTCATCTATTCATTTAGTAGATCATATCTAGCAGTTGCTTGTGTAGACCTTATTCAGGGGAAACAATATAATTTTGTCTTAATAAGTGTTCAGTTACAATGAGTTTTTATTTAAAATTGTTTTTTTTACTTATGTATCTTTTAAAATGAAAACATAATTATGTGTTTGAATTTCAGGTCACATCATAGAAATGCCGAATCATCGTCCTCGTCGGACGATGAACTTCAGCAGACCCGTGAGCCTGAACCTGAATTGAGAAAAACGAAAAAGAAAAAATCCTCATCGTTGGCCGCACCCAGTACATCAAGGGAGAGTCCAGTCAAAATGTAAGTTTGTATTAATAATAATTTACTTTAGTATGTGATCTAGTTGTTTTTGTTTTCAGTTTTTAAATAGTAGAATCTATTCATTAATTAATCATCTATTAATTCAGTAGCTTATATCCTGCAATTGCTACATCAAACTTTATTCAGTGAACCAATCAATTACATATTTATTTTTGTTTGTATTCATTTTATCTTAATAAGTGTTCAGTTGTAATGAAAGTTTTTATTCCAAAAATGTTTTTACATTATGTATCTTCCATTTTTTAAACGTTATTCACATTTGGAGTAGATATACCTACCTAGATCTGATAATGCATCGTAAACTTAGTATTTATAATCTATTAAATTTAAAATGAAACATAATTATGTGTTTTTGAATTACAGGCCACGTCATGGAAATTCAGAATCGTTGTTCCTGCCAGATGACGAACTTCAGCAGCCACGTGAGCCAGAAAAACACAAGCCAAAAAAGAAAAAACCATCGTCGCCGTCGGGGGCCGTACCTAGTACATCAAGGCCGAGTCAAACCAAGAAACCTGTCATCAAGCCTATCGCCGTGAAGAAAGCCACGGTCCGTGCCCCTGACATCTTCGATACTGATACCGACGATGATGCCTAGGATCAACCAATCGCGGGTAAACCAATTCATCCGTTACAGTCATACATAAGCCGAAGAGTTGCTAATGGACACTCTCGCCAAACGTTTGACTTCAAAAAAGGGACGCATTTTGTTGAGTTAAAGGTGTATAGTTGCGACGAAATTCAACATGTGGCGCCTATGAATAGGTGGCGCCACGCGATTATCTGTATTAAAAATAGAACTGATGAGAACACAGACTCGTGGCAACACCTCAGTAATTTTATAACTGCCACTAGAAAAGAATTTAAAGGTTGTCCTGTCAACTTTGTTAGTAATTATTATTCATTACCTATTTTGAAATAAGTACCTACTTATGAATTATCGTGTTACTAGCTTTTTTGTAGGTACTTCAATTAACGTAATAACTACTTATGTTTTTTTTTTCTTTACTCGTATTTACTCTCATATTCATTCTCGTATCTCTAAGTTACTCGTATTTACCTTTGAAACTGTTTATTATGAGAATGATATTAGTAATAATTAATTTAAGTAGGTATAAAAATGTTAATGTAATTTAGTATTAGTGCCGGTTGTTGTATTGAAAGTGGTATTTGAATAAAGTATCTTCAAAATCATGTTTTTTATTTCTATTATGACCTTGCACTTGTTTTCATTACTTACTGTTTGAAAACAGTTCTTCAGGTAATTTAGGTAAATAAAACACAGTTTATAGGATAAATTTCAACTACTTATATTTAACTTACTGTCATATTTAGTTACAATGAATAATTAAGTATACACAAAATGAATAACATATTAAAAACTGTGTGAAGCCGAACTTAACTTTTTAACTATTTTACCGACTAGATAGTCTGTTTCATCCATAATTTCGTCGTGATTGTCTTTAACTTGATACTGAACGCTCACACTTGCACTATCACAGTGGTCAATATTACTTATTACATTGCTGTCACTTAAATCATAAACACATATTTTTATTAAATGATGTGCTTTTCCTGGCTCCTTACGAAGAACGTAAGATGAAGAAGGCATGGTAAATAATTTGGATAACGTATTTTTAGACGTTGATTTGGACTTGTTCTTAGCCTTTGCTTTTGCTGGTTGCTCTTTTACTCTGTTTTCATTGTCCTGTTGGCGTTTATGGAACTCAGTTTCCTCTATATTGTTTCCAGGGTATTCTTGAGCAAAATAGAATGACTTAATAGCATCATCCACTATATCAAGGTCTTCCATAATCTGAAATAAAAAAAAATATTTTCTTTAGTTAATCATCAATTTGCATTTTATAAAATTTAAAATGATTTGCACTAAATATTAAATAATATAAATTAGTTAAGTACTTACAATTTAAATAAGCAAGTAATATTAAAATTTATAAAAAATCCAACCGATGACATCAAGTTGTAGACTTAGAATTAAGAATATTTAAACTGTAACTTCGCTTTATATTGACGTATGAAGCACTTACAAAGAATGAAATTGGAACCCATCACATTTGTTTCTATAATATAAATCTATGTAAGATTGAAATTGTATTAATATACAAAATGAAGTTGATCAAACAACACACATCACTTAATGTTAATCACATAAATCTTGGTGACTCTGATAATCATATTAGGCATAGCATTCTGTTACCAAATACGATTCGTTGTATTATATGCGGTCCCTCAAATTGTGGAAAAACAAACGTAGTGCTTAGTTTATTGTTACATGAGAATGGTCTGAAATTTCAAAATCTTTATCTGTACTCGAAAACTAACTTTCAACCAAAATACAGGTTCTTACGAGAAGTTATAAAGAGAGTGCATCAAGTTAAGTTTTATGAATTTAATGATAATAAAGAAGTCATACCCTCGGATGAAGCACTAACCAATTCTGTATTTATTTTCGATGATGTGGCATGTGAAAATCAAATAAACATTCGTAATTACTTCTCTATGGGTAGACATAAGCAAATCGATTGCTTTTATTTATGTCAAACATACTCTAAAATTCCGAAACAGTTGCTGCGTGATAATGCAAACTTTCTTATAGTATTTAAACAAGACGATGTAAACTTGAAACATATTTATGAAGAGCATGTCAGTTCTGATATGTCCTGGAATCAATTCAAGAATATTTGTAATACAGTTTGGAGAGAGCCTTATAACTTTGTTAGTATTTGCAAAGACTCCTCATTAAACAATGGAAGGTACAGACAGAATTTAGATAGTTTTTTTAAATTATGAGCGAAAAATGTGTAAATATATAAATCAATAATATATAAATCTAACTTAGTATTATATCTTCTTTGGCTGAGTACACTTGTTAGAATACAACATGGAAAAGAATATTAAAATAGAATTAATGAAGTCTGTAGACTCCATAAAGAATAAAATAAAGCAAATGAAGAACCAGGAACACTCTATGAACTTGTCACTTGATAAAATGCTAAAACCCGTCACAGATCCCCTTAAAGCATTAGTCGATTCGAACATATCAATGGAAAAATTAAAGCATTTACAAAATACAACACCTTCAAATTCTGACGACATTGAGTTGGATGACATTAATACTAGTTCATCCACAAAGTTTGAAGACTGCTACTATCCAAAACCGAATTCTGCACAAAAATCTCCTACAAAAGAAATACCGGATGATTTAGAAATCTCGCTAGAGGGTCATGATATCCATGATATTTATGATGGTGTGAATATACCGTTTGGAATAAGAAGTGTAAACAAAACATTGCTTATGGGTAATTCAGTAGTCTCATTTTCTAAAATCGATAGTTTGAAAGACAAAAGTGTTATTTTAATTAAAGTCGGTGACGAATCCTATAATTTAACACCCGGCTTGAAAGAACTTTTATTTCGAAGAAAACCTGATTTAAAATTAATATCGAGCAAAGATAGACTTGTCTATAAGGACATGCTGCATTATACAAATGCTCATAAGAGAGATTTTAATCCTGATGGGCAAATAAAAGGAGATAAGGGAATAAAATATCGTGAAGTAATCAAACCATTATTTTCCGAATCGATATATGAAAATTTTCACACTGGAGGAAGCTTACCAACCCTAAAGAAATATAAAAATAACACTGACTTGGTATATTGGGATGATCCTAACGAACTGGTTGAGAGATTGAAACTATTAGTTGCTTCCAGAGATGCTGGCAACACAAACCATGATAATGAAATTTTATCGATAGTTGAAGAATTGAAAGAAGCTGGCATAATAAAAGAATAAATACTCATCATGATACAATTTTCATTCAGTATTATACACGGATTCAAAACAAATGTACTGAATTGTTAACATGAGCAAAACGGACGTGGTAAACGAAATTCATAAAAATGCGAGGGTGAACTTTCCACGAAGATGTGTTATTATGAAAGATATAGATGACCTGTGGCAAGCAGATTTAATCGATATGCAATCAATTTCAAAGCAAAATAAAAATTACAGATTTATACTTGCTATTATTGACACATTCTCAAAATATGCTTGGACTTTTCCTCTAAAAAGTAAAACCAAAGATGATGTATGTAATTCTTTTAAGAAATTATTGGATAAAGGGCGTGTTCCTAAAAATCTGCAAACTGATAATGGAGCAGAATTTTACAATAATCAATTTCAAAAGCTTATGAAAACTTATCACATTAATCATTATTCAACCTTCTCAACAAAAAAGGCTTCTATAGTTGAGCGATTTATCAGGACATTGAAATCTAAAGTCTATAAGGAATTTAGTTTGAGAGGCAGCTACAATTGGATAGATAGCACGCTTAATAATGTTATTTACAAATACAATCACACTCATCATCGGACAATTGATGAAGTTCCCGCTAATGTGGATAACATTAATAAAAAACATATATTAGAAAGGTATTCAAGGTTGGTAAAAAGACATAGTATTAGAAACAAATATAAAGTTGGTGATTATGTGCGTATCAGTAAGTACAAAGGAACATTTGAAAAAGGTTACACTCCCAACTGGTCTACAGAAATATTTAAAATTCGAATGATACAAAATACAACTCCTATCACCTACTTAATAGCAGATACAATCAGTGGTCAGCCTATTTTAGGTGCATTTTATGCGCAAGAGCTTCAAAAAACAAAACATCCCAATGTGTATCTAGTGGAGAAAGTTCTTAGAAGAAAAGGTAACAGGGTTTTAGTAAAATGGTTAGGTTTGTCTTCAGCTGAAAATAGTTGGATTGATAAATCAAACATATTATCATAAATATTAAAACATTAAATAACGACAATTCAAATTATAAGTATTTAATAAAATGTTCAATCCAGATGCATCAGTCTGATAATGTGCATTGGAGAGAGTAGTCTGCTCAATTGGATTATAAATCACTTACCTTTTGAATTACACTTACCAGGATACAATTATTGTGGTCCTGGTACAAAATTAATTAAAAGGCTTACACGAGGAGATAACGGAATTAATAAATTAGACGAGTATTGTAAAGATCACGACATTGCCTATCATAAATCATCAAACTTAAAGGACCGACACGAAGCTGATTTAATTTTGTTAAATATGGCGAAAGAACGAGCAGTTGCTACGGATGCGAGTGTGGGTGAAAAAATTGCAGCACGCCTGGTAAGCCGTGCTATGTCGACAAAAATTAAAACTGGTTCTGGTCTGAAAAGTAGTATTGCAAAATGCTGTCGAAAAGTTACATCTGGAAAAGGGTTAAAAAGTAAATTAAAAAATGTTATTTCTAAAACCAAGAAACACATGAAAAAATTAAAACCAAAAAGTAAAAAAATGGCTATAGAATTGGCTATCGCCGCTGCCAGAGAATTAGCTGATGATTCATCTATTAAACTTCCTCGTGTTATTCCTATACCAAAAACTGGTGGAGTATTGCCGTTGATTCCAATTTTTGCGGGATTATCAGCGGCAGGGGCTTTAGCAGGTGGTGTAGCTGGTATTGCTAAAACCATTAACGAATTCAAGATGGCTAAAAAATTGTTTAATGAATCGAAGAGACACAATGAAAAAATGGAAGCTCTTTGCATTGGGAAAGGATTACACATTAAACCGCATAAAGATGGACTTGGAATTTTTGTATCGAAAGAAAAAAACTAAAATATCGGCTACCCAAACGAGCCTTAACTAACCTTGACATTTTGAAATATGGGAATAGTATTCCTTATTTTAGAGGTGTCTTTATGAGAGATGAGCTCCCTAAATGCCCTTTTTTAAAAGAATGCGGCGTTATTAATTTAGACAGTTCTAAAAACCCTGGTTCTCATTGGGTAGCCTATGCAAAATGTAATGATTATATTGAGTATTTCGACAGTTACGGAAATCTTAAACCTCCCAAGGAATTTATAAAATACGTAGGGCCTAAAGTCAGATATAATTATGAAAATATACAACGTAGTCACCCCTTTAATTGCGGACATCTATGTTTGGATTTCTTAAAGAGTTTTTGGTGTAGTCAAGGAATAAAATGAACAGGATCTTCTTTATGACTTCAGTATTAAAGCATGTCTACTACGGTTACCATCTCCGGAAATAAATCTGAATTGGTTTCGTATTTTCAACCACCTCTACATTTATCTGATCAATACGAGTGCGGTTTGCTATACTTTTCAGTATTAAATTCTATACCAAAGACCAATAATAACAATCTGTCTGTAATCAGAATCGAATGTGATCTTGTTCACGGTTCATACTGCAACGGATTGCCAACTCATTTTATCCACGAATTTGTATCTGATACTGCTCCAGGTCACCGGTACATAGAAATACCACAAAACGTTATTTACTTTCCAGTGAACAAAAATCTAATTTCATCTATATCTGTTAAAATTGTTGATCAACTTGGTAACTATATTAACTTTGGTGAAGAACATATTCAATTACGCCTTCATTTAAGAAAAATAAAATGATAGTGTATTATAAAAACACTCCAGTGAAAATCAAACGTCTTATTCCATCTACGACCATTAAGGTGCATAGACGTAAGAAAAAAGTGAAGAAATTGAGTGAAGAAAATAAAGATTTTCTTAAAGCTCTAGGTTTTAAAATATGAATATACTACAAATTACTGAATTACCCCACTTCGATAGTTCGATTGAAAGCTATGAAGTCCACTCATACAATCCCTACACTAACAGCTTTAGAGAAAACGATGAAATCAGAATTCCCATACACCAACAAGACATATACGTGTTACCGTCAGCCAGTTCAATTTACGTCGAGGGTCAAGCAAAGTTCTTCGACAAAGATGGAAAACCGATTAAGAAAAGTATTACGTTCAGTAACAACCCTGTTATGTTTTTGTTTCAAGATATCAGATACGAAATAAATGGTATTGAAATAGATCGCATTAAAAATTCTGGAATAACGTCGACAATAAAGTCATACGTTTCAATGAATGATGGAGAAAATAAAGTTGCTGCCTTATGGGGTTGGAACATAGATGGATTCAAAAACGATGGTAGTTTTAGTGCCATTGTACCTCTAAATAAGATTTTAGGATTTGCGGAGGATTACAATAAAATTGTAATAAATTGTAAACATGAACTTATTCTGAATAGAAGTAACTCTAACTTAAACAGTATCATAGCGACTGATGATATTGCACATTTTCAAATAGACATACAAAGATTGCAATGGCGTGTACCACATATAAAAGTGTCAGACCGCGAACGACTGACACTACTAAAACACTTGGAGAAAGATAAACCTATTCAGATAGCGTTTCGAAATTGGGATTTATATGAGTATCCTTTGCTTCCTAAAACTACAAAGCATTCTTGGTCAGTTAAAACTGCATCGCAATTAGAGAAACCTCGATATGTAATATTTTGCTTGCAAACCAACAGAAAAAACAATAAAACCAAAGACAGTTCTCTGTTTGATCACTGTGGGGTTACCAACGTAACACTATTTTTGAATTCACAGTATTATCCTTACGAGCCTTTAAGCTTAAACTTTTCTGAAAACAAATACAATATATTATATGAAATGTATGTGAAATTTCGTCAGTCGTATTACAACTGTCCTGCAGACCCCTTGCTTGATTTGGTCGATTTCAAGGACAAGGCTCCTCTCTTTATCATAGACTGTTCAAGACAAAACGACAGTTTGAAAACAGGCCCCGTAGATGTGCGGCTGGAGATTGAATGTTCAGCCCCAATACCAGATAACACAACTGGATATTGTTTAATTATTAACGATCGACTTGTGGAATATAAACCTTTGAGTAACATAGTGCGCAGGTTATCATGACTGCCATTGTAGATGTTCAAGGTTTTAAAACAGAAACAAATGAATTTATCATCAAAGAAATTGCTGTATTATGGAATAAAAAAATTCAAGTATTTTTAATTAAGCCACCATTTCCATTTTACGATTTGACGAAACCAGAAAAACGGCAAGTCAGTTGGATTGAACGTAATAGAAAGATATACTGGAGAGACGGATTTGTGCCTTATTCAAATCATCAGAATTTGATTGTAGATATTTTAAGTGATAAAATTGTTTATACCAAAGGTTTAGAAAAAGTGTTGTGGTTAAAAAATATTTTGAAAAATAATAATAATAATATAAATAATTTAGAAGATGAAGGTTGTCCTAATTTATTAAGCTTGTACAATAAATATGAAAATTCTCATGATGTGAATAGTTGTATTTATCATGATTCAATATGTGCTTTAAAAAATGTAATATGTTTAAATAAATGGTGTATAGATAATAAATTTTTGAAATAAATATTTTGTTGTTTAATTTTTCACAGTTGGATAATAGGTAACAGTTTTCTATCCCTACCAATACCATCCAATGTTAATCGTTATAAGTTGCTGGTAATAACTGTGCGATGTCATTATACATTTATAATTATCAGTATCAAGAACTAAGAAGTGAGTAAATAGAACATGTCTCAAGATAAATACAATCCTCGATATGACTTTTATAATTCATATAAAATGCGTGAATTTTCATTTGGTTATTATTGGGCAACATCTGATTCAAGGAGAAGATTGGTAAGAGAAATGGCTGACGCTGGATTTTTTTATTGTGGAAATGGTGTAAATGATAAAGCAGCATGTTTCTCATGTGGAGGTGTTATAGAAGATTGGGAGATTTACGATGATCCTTGGATGCAACATACTATACAATTTCCTCAATGTTGTTATTTGAACGCTGTGAAAGGAACGGATTATGTTGACAAATCAAAACGTCTATTTTAAAAGAAACAAAAATATAAAATTATTATAAAGTGGAGGAGGATAGATTCATTGTTGCGATGGAGCCTAAGTAACTATAAATTACATACAGTCATCTATGCAACAGTCGATTCCTAAAATTGTAGTTAAAACGTTGGAGCATAAAGAATTTAAGAATAAATTATATTAGCTACAATGCAGGATTCAATGGAACATAGTTCTGAAGGCATTTGTAAAATAATATTATTCAGAACGCTAATGGTGAGGCTATATTTATCCGTGAGATTCAGCCTGCTCGTAAAAAATCGAGCGCAGATTCATCAAAACCTCAGGTCAGAGATACATCGCAAGAAGATTTATTCTATCAAAACATGATAACTGATGTTGAATAGATACGGAGTTGGGCAGACACGTTTACATCTTCTTTACTATTTGAATAGATTTGTATGATTCAGACTTCAAATTTACTCCCCCCTGCTTTTAGTCTATACAAATAAATACCTGAATTTATAATGATGTTTTATTTTAAATTTGAATAATTATTTAAAGTGATCAAAGAAATATAATGATAAAATAGTAAAAAATGAAATAATAATATTTTGAATAGATGATCGATTAATAAAAAATGATGATGATGAAATTATTTGAATAGATGGATATTTTGGTATTCCTGGATAAATGATACCTTATCTGAATATATTGAAATGAAAACAGTATTGTGGGGTTTGAATAGATGAATGGGGTTTATAATGAATAGATAAATTGGGTTTGAATAGATGGAGTTTTTATTGAATAGATAAATGGGGTTTCTAGATCTCATCTGATCTAGAAAAGCAAAGTCTACTACTTTCTTTCTTTTGAATGTTGATGAAATGAGTAATAAAATTGGGATTGACTGGTTGTCTAGTTCACAAAATATTGATCGATCATTTTTATCAATAAAATGAAGATAATAATGTAAATTGGGTGTTTCTGGATCTGATCTGATCCAGAAACCCCAATTTACACCTACTCTTGCAATGGTAGCATCCGGGCGTTTCCTTCCGCCTGATTCGATGCAGGCCGAAACAACCGTGTCCGGTGAGGACCTGCGCCAGATGGAAGGTGAGGGCGCCGTGGCACCTCTCAAGCCAGTCCTCAAAAAGGGGACTTACCACCACTGTGCCCTGCACGGGGTTGCGACAGTCACTCTCTCCATGTCGCTATGAAATCACACCCAGGCGGTCTGTCCGCCAAGCAGCAATATGCCGCGGCAGTGGAGTTACCCCCCAGTGTAGTGCCTCCGCGAGCCATTCATGCAGGAAACTACATAGCATAAGCCCGGTGGTGTGTGTTTGCATTGCATGCATTAAATTTTGGCAGTTTAACTTCGCCTTCGACAACTGGCAGTGTTCATTTGACATCATTTTCTGAATTGCGGTGTTAATATTTGTCGTGAACAGTCAACAAATACAAATTGACCGGTACACACTACGAAAACAGCTGTAAAACTTTAAAATAAAAACCTAATTAAAATTAGATAAGACCCACGACGTAAATCTATTTGTTCAGTGCGGGAATCGAATACAGGACATGCATGGCAGCGCCATAGTCAAACGCCGAGGCACTGCGCCAACTGTGCCGTCTTATCGCTGTGGCTTCCTCGGGCATTGCTGCAACTTTGCTAAACAAACGGCCAGATTGCACTTTCCGTTTACAAATTGCCGCTGAATCTTACGGAATCTTACCCCAACTTGCAACATCAGCAAAAATCTGCGATTGGCCATGGAACAGATGTCTTTGCAAATAAGCTGCTTTAAACAGGAGAGAGTCGCCTGGAATTAGATGTAGATGCGAAAATTCCACTTTCCGATGAGTTTTCCCATCCAGTGCCAACAGAAGATGAACTTACCATGCACGATTTTCATAATTTGAGAGGTTAATATAAATGATTAAGAGTGGTTATGTAAGAGGGCTGTCACCAAAGAACAAGGCATTTGTTTGTACATTTTGAGAAATAAGTTAAGGTACGGTTACGGTTTTTAAGCCATCGTCGTCTCAACTCCATTTCATTTTGATTCAAGCCGCTGCCGCTCCTAATTACAGCGCCCATAAGGACGCCTTTTGTAATCATTACTCACATCATCACATTTTGATCAAGCCGTCAGGTCTCACATATAAAATAACATTACGCCTTAATCCCGAAAGAATTAGGCAGTGGTGTACCTAATCGTAAACCCACAGTAATGTTCAAGCGCCATGTAATAGAGGGCGTTTGATGTCTATAGATATAATATTGCCATCGATCGGGCACGAAAACCACGCTCCGTGGCCTCTACTACGAAAACACTTTGCAATCAAACCCCGGACCTCGTCCTCAGTAGTTGCACTTGAGGCCACTCGATCAACGAGACAGTCACACATCAAAATTTCCACGTGAACGAAGTCGCGGGCATCAGCTAGTTAATTATATAAATTCTAATGGGTGATAATATGCAAATCTTCAGTTCATGAAGGCATAAAATAGGTTGTGGTGCAAAGGAGGAGATATCGGCGGTAGTATGACATAACATCACGCTTGTAATCCCTGAAGGGTTAGGCAGAGATGTGTTTAATACACCCTCATTTTGCCAGTTAAGATTAAGTTCCATGTAGAAGAATGACGGTGAGTAATGAGCTTTTTCTTCGTCCGTCCGTCTTAATGTCGAAGACGCGACGGCGCGTTCGTGATCCACGCGCGCTTAAACGAGATGTCAGCAACACTGCAGGGGCCTGTCGGGCCTGCGGGTTGTTCGAAAGAGATACCGCCGCCTCGGACACAAAGCGCTAAGAAGGAAAATGGGTGATTTTTAGTCAGTAGAAGTCTGACTCCTTTCCGCTCTGCCCAGAGCGAGAAGAGTCATTTGATGATTTCTCACCCTCCAAAATAAAAAAAAAGCTATCACAGCAAACTGTTTTAGACCACTATATATTAAGATGCTCATGATCTTGTGGCACACTGCAAAGCCAGCTCGAACTCGCAGCTAATAGATAATTGAAATCCACTTCATAACGTATGAATAAATAATGAACATCTGAGAGGAATGTCTTCTGATGTCGTTCTAGGAAGAAGTGTTGAATGGCTGTTATCACTAAGGCTTTCATGAAGAAACATAGAATAATATAAGGTCCCATTAAAATAGGTGCACCAATTTTAACACAGCATTCAGTACATCTAACTAAAGATAATTATACTAGTAAAAAAAAAAAACATACCAATCGAATTTGAGAACCTCCTCCTTTTTGGGAAGTCGGTTAAAAAAACACTGATTACAGTGATTTTATTTTGCCCTAAAATTTTGGGTTTTAACCAACATTTTTAGTGTATTTTCGTTAGCTGTCTTATTTTCTTGTAAGTATCTAATGCGTTTTTCTTGTTTTCTTTTTGTACCATTGTATTTATTTTGGTGGTCTGAAAGATCTCTACAAGTTTGTCCACCTATTTTAATGGGACCTTATATAACGCCTGTTTTCCCTGAAGTGTAAGCAGAGAAGTACCTAATGCACGTTACGTCACCATCTCAGGGCCAGTTGAAAACCAGCGTCGGGCACTAGCTGCTCGGCAGTTTGCTGAACTGGTCCTATTTGGCGCAGCCGTGAGATGCACACACTGTTTTTTCTGTGATTTATTTTAGTTTGTTTGTTGTGTGCACTTGTGGTATGTGCTAAATAAATATGTTTTTTTTCTTTCTTTCTTAATACTACACCTCAAATTCGCCAGCTGTCCAAAAAAGGACTACCTATTGCAATCAACCATCCCAAATCTAAACACCGTGGCTGACTCTGAGAAATTCATACTTACAAACATACATAAACTGCCGGCACGGTTGGTGCAGTGGCTGAGCGATTGGACTGCTGCGATGCGTGTCGCGGGTTCGATCCCCGCACGGAACAAATATTTGTATGTCCTGCAGATAGTTGTTTCGGGTCTGGGTATTTGTGTATGTGAGTTTAAATGTTTGTGAACGCACCCACGATACAGGAGAAATTCCTAGTGTGGGGCAACGTTTTCTAAAAAAAAAACTCACGCCTTTAACCCACGTGGGTAAGCAGAAACCACAACGCCACCTCCTGCTACGATCCTTACACACTCATTTGGCCTCATCCACATTCATACATCCGTTCATCATACACACACACCTGTGAAAATCCTTATAGAAAAACCCAATAACACATTGCTCATCCTGAGAACTGAACCCAAGGCCTTAGCAGTCACACTTACAACCACTAGACCATCGTAGCACTCTACTATACTTAATAATGATTAAATTATGCAGATGCATACCATCTGAGCCTGTTTTAGTAAACGGAATGAAGATCGCCATGTTTTAAGACACTCGTAACAATTTTCTTGCCATCTGTCCTAAATGCCAAAGTACTACTTTAAACCACCCTGTACCCTTACTATGGGATTTTAAACCTTACTTTTAAGAGGTTAAGGTTGGAAGTGAGATGGAAATGGGCTCGCAGTAGTTGCAAGGTGTCAAATGAATGAAATAATAAGTTATTATCTTTGTTTCATCTGTTGTTTGTGAATTGTTGCAGAGTTTATTTGCGGAAAGAGGAAGGTAGAAATGTATTTGTTTATGGAGGATGCTAAGGTTACCCGTAGAAAAGAGAGGATGTGCTAAGGTAAATTAAAACAGAGCGAAGTTGTAAGTTCTAGTTTTCTCAGGTTTTTTTTTTTCGATTTCCGGGCCAGTTTCGTGTTTTGATTACAATGTGATCCGCGACCAAATGAAATCATCAATACTATCCACTAAATAAATTCGATGAATTTGAGGATAAAAAACAGTCACTCAATTGTGGTTGTTTATGTTTAAAATCCATATAATAGTCTAGGCAACAAGTGCCTTTTTGATGAACTTTTTTCAGCAGTCTCCGAAAATTATGATTGAGGTGTCATTCGATTCGGAATGGCATCCCGATGATTTTTGAAAAAATTGAAGTTCCGCTTGCAAAAATTGCAAAAGTTATTAACAATTAACTAAAAAATTTAAAATGGTTTTAGTTTTTTGCAAATATCTCAAAACCTAATTAAAATTTTTCAAATTTGAAATAAGATTCAAAAAGGGGAGGAAATTTCCTAAAGAATGTTCTAACTTTCGGAATTGTAGGACCAATATTAATAACTTTCCGATCGGGTTGAAAATACGCCCGAAAACTGGTACTCCGTCTTGCGCAAGCTACGCTCCATTCGGACCTTTAATGAATAAATGTTATTTAAACTTATTAAATATGAAAATTAAAAATTGAAAAAATTCAGGCGCCTGCAGGATAGATCAATACACAATAATCTGTGATCTAAAAATTTTTATCGCGAATTTTCAATAAGTTATCCATTAATTAATTAACAATTTTTTGTAGCACGAACACTGACATTGCAAGTGCGATAATTATAACACTATTCATCTGAGATTTTTTTCCTTTCGTGGAGCTATTTTTCAAAGGTCTTAGAATAGGCTCTCGTTGGAAAAATTAAAAAAAATGTTAATTTTCGTTTTTTTATTAACAATTTACTGAAATGAAAAATTTCAAACCTTCATTAGACATTAAAAAAATCTTTTTTTTTATTATATTATTATTGAACCGTTTTTGTATGATCAAAAGCTACTTAAAAATGATTTTTCATATTTTTTATATCCTGTTTTTTAAAATATTTTTATAAACAAATGCGTTGTTTATGAGATAATTTAATGTTTTTTTTTATATCGTAATCTTTGATAATAATCATGTTTTTTTTTTAAAAACCGTTGCTTAAAAAAAAAGTTTTATTGCTTAAAAACGCATTTGTTGATTAACAATTATTTTCTCCCACTTCTAATTAATATTAAGGTATCATTTTTTTTAAATCACCATTATTTGTTTTTTCTTTTCGATATATAAAAAAAAAATATTGTTTTATTAAAACCTTCATTGTTTATGTAATAAACAATTTGTAAAAAACAAATAAATTTTTACTTTATATTTTTTTTCTTGTTTTACTTATTGTCACAAAAACAGAATGATTCTTTTTTTTTCATTTAATTTTTTTTACAGTTTTTTTTTTTTAATTTGAAAAAAAACAAAATCATATCTGTTTTTGTGACAATATTTACTTACTGTCACAAAAACAGATATGATTTTGTTTTTTTTTCATTTAATTTTTTTTTAACTTTTTTTTTAATTTGAAAAAAAAAATCATATCTGTTTTTGTGACAATAAGTAAAACAAGAAAAAAAATATAAAGTAAAAATTTATTTGTTTTTAACAAATTGTTTATTACATAAACAATGAAAGTTTTACTAAAACAATATTTTTTTTTATATAACGAAAAGAAAAAACAAATAATGGTGATTTAAAAAAAATTATACCTTAATATTAATTAGAAGTGGGAGAAAATAATTGTTAATCAACAAATGCGTTTTTAAGCAATAAAACTTTTTTTTTTAGAAACGGTTTTTAAAAAAAAAACATGATTATTATCAAAGATTACGATATTAAAAAAAAAACATTAAATTATCTCATAAACAACGCATTTGTTTATAAAAATATTTTAAAAAACAGGATATAAAAAATATAAAAAATCATTTTTAAGTAGCTTCTGATTATACAAAAACGGTTCAATAATAATATAATAAAAAAAAATATTTTTTTAATGTCTAATGAAGGTTTGAAATTTTTCATTTCAGTAAATTGTTAATAAAAAAACGAAAATTAACATTTTTTTAATTTTTCCAACGAGAGCCTATTCTAAGACCTTTGAAAAATAGCTCCACGAAAGGAAAAAAATCTCAGATGAATAGTGTTATAATTATCGCACTTGCAATGTCAGTGTTCGTGCTACAAAAAATTTGTTAATTAATTAATGGATAACTTATTGCAAATTCGCGATAAAAATTTTTAGATCACAGATTATTGTGTATTGATCTATCCTGCAGGCGCCTGAATTTTTTCAATTTTTAATTTTCATATTTAATAAGTTTAAATAACATTTATTCATTAACCGCCTTATTCATAAAAATAGTTAAGAGTTGTTTAACTTAAGCTTGGTTTATCTCGCATGCCGTCTCACTTCAATAATATTCAAATGAAAGTGACGGCATGCGAGATAAACCAAGCTTAAGTTAAACAACTCTTAACTATTTTTATGAATAAGGCGGTAAAGGTCCGAATGGAGCGTAGCTTGCGCAAGACGGAGTAACCGTTTTCGGGCGTATTTTCAACCTGATCGGAAAAGTTATTAATATTGGGCCTACAATTCCGAAAGTTAGAATATTCTTTAGGAAATTTCCTCCCCTTTTTGAATCTTATCTCAAATTTGAAAAATTTTAATTCGGTTTTGAGATATTTGCAAAAAACTAAAACCATTTTAATTTTTTTAGTTAATTGTTAATAACTTTTGCAATTTTTGCAAGCGGAACTTCAATTTTTTCAAAAATCATCGGGATGCCATTCCGAATCGAATGACACCTCAATTATAATTTTCGGAGACTGCTGAAAAAAGTTGATCAAAAAAGCACTTGTTGACTAGACTATAATTGGCGGCGAGACAATTGCCATCAACTCGGGGTAGTCCCCGGGTTGTCCTGTGTCTGTATCACGGAGTCTGGATTAGTATCCAGACACCGGGATACAGATGAAATAATCCAGTCACACTTGGCTAGACCTAGAAATCGAATCAAAAACATTAGGTTCAGCAGTAACACTTGGGATCACTAAACCAACAGTCGGAGTAATTAGTTATCATAATAGTGACACAGGTACCACGCTTGCTTTTTTGTATCTTTATGATCAGGGTGTGCTGTAAAACTACCCCCTCCCTCCCTTCCGCGCCACCCAGAGGAGGAGGAGTCATTTGATGATTTCCCACCCTCCAAAAACAAAAAATGGTCAGGTGTATTTTTTTAAAATTTATTTATTTAATAACAATTTACACTTTTGCATAAATACATATCTGCCAAACTGCAAAGCAATTTGTCGGCAGTGTGCTTATTGGATTTTTCTATCAGAAATTGCTCAGTAGCAGCCACTTAGTCTGGAACTGTGCCCGGTTGATGGCAATAGACTCGGTTCCTATTACATGAGACTTCCATAACTGACGAAATGTGAGTGTAGGTAGGTAGGTAAGCCTTCGAAGCTGTGAGATGTCGAAAGAGATACCGCGGCTTCGGCACAAGGGCGAAGAAGGAACATGGGTGGTTTTTAGGTAGAAGTCTGACACTCCCTTCCGCTCTACCCAAGAGCGGGAGGAGTTATTTGATGATTTCCCACACACGAAAAAAAAAGGTGGGTAGGTGGGTAACACAACCGTGATGTTAAATAAAACAGGTATATCCAGCTATACAGTATAAAAAGCCGTTCTTCATTAGCGAAGAATGTTTACCGTCACAGGTAACCTCGCCCTATCGCAAGAATTACTTCCTGATCTAGTAAAATTACATCGTATGCAGTAATAGTAATTCTATGCATGTCGACTAATTTATGCCCACAGGTTAATTATTTAGCTAGAAATGAAGCTTGTGGTTATATACTTGCTGTAGCATCCTAGGTTCGATTCCCAGATCAGGCAAAGCGTTATTTCAAAATAGCCGCCAAATTCTAAATTTGTGCCTGGTTGATGTCAACAGCCTCTATTACTAATGTGTACGATCGAAGACAGTTCCGCCTGATCATTTAAAAAAAAATTCGCCTAAATCGTGCCGAGGCGCTGCCACGGGCTAGCGAGCGATTCTATTTCTTGAGTGCAAGCAAAAATGAGCTTAGTGGTGATCAGGCGCATATATAAGACCGCCATAGTACACCTCTGCCTACACCCATTAAAATTTCATCTACGCTGTGCTCGTCTGCACTTATCTCGCTCAGCTCAACCAGTACACAACTAGCTTTAACACAGTGAATTCCAGAGCATTTACTTGAAAATTAATTGGATTTTTACCACCCTTTGTTATTGTCAAGAGTCTATCTTTTTTCAGTTTAATTAAGTTCTCTAAGACAAGGGTGGGTCTGTATAGAGGGTGTTTTTTCAGCTGTTTCTTTATTTCTGACTCAGGAAGGATTCTCGTAAAGGCGACGAAGGAATTCTTCGTCTTGGATTCCGTTTTGTATTTTTGTTTTTTTTTTTGTATTCTATCTCTCTGTTATTATCTGGATAAAATGACATTTAAAACATCCACCTATTTAGATTTTATAATATTTCATCACCGCTATTCTCAAAACGGTGAAGGAAAACATCGTGAGGAAACGTCCCATGTCTTCAACCAACCATGTCCAACCATGTCTTAGAACCAAAAAATTCGATGACATGGTGACATCTACCCACTCGTACTGGGCCCGCGTGGTTTATAGCCCATCCCTCTTTTAGAGATGAGGTCTGAGTTACCTGCAGTGGGATCATTATAGGCTGATTATGATGACGATGATTTAGACAAAACGACTAAATAAACACTTTTTTTTTGTAGTTCCAAAGCAATAAAAATCCAAAAAGCCATGCAGTCAGTCCCAATTTCTACTATTTTAACTGGCAACAAAACAACCTTGAAAATAAGACGAACATCTTTAAAACACCTAAAAGGTCACCAAAACAAGTCTTACTCACAATTTTAACGAAACTACAAAACAATTGGCAAAAAAATCCTTCTTCATTTTGTCAACAACAGGTGTAATCGTCATACTTGTTATAGCCTAGGTCAGGGATGGTAAACCAATGGCACGCTACACTATATTTTAGGCACGCCACCGAATTTTTTAACCATATTTTCATCTAATTTTCAGAGATGATTATCATAAGATTCGATTAGGAATCCAATCCTAAAAGAAGGATTAGTCAAAAAAAAAAAAAAAAAAAGAAGAAGAAGACAAAAGAAGAAGAACAAAGGAAGATTAGGATTAGGATAAGGAGAAGGGAAAAGGAGGATTAGGAAGGATTAGTCCTAATCGAATCCTAAAAGATTGCATGTTGAAACATGCAATCTACTAAAAGTAACCTCTTACAACACTTATAATTTTTATACATGTAAGTTACCTACTAATTATCTAATCAGCAACAACAGAAATAACACTAATGTTACTTTAATTTGAATTACCTTATAGAATTAAAACATTTATTATGGTCGTCGTCGTAAGTAGGTAAAGTTTTTTATTTTGTTTGTAATTATAGTGTTTTGAGTTGAAAATATTTAGTTTAAAATTATCTGCCAATAATGACTAAGCAATATTATTGGACGGCATGTGTACGGTCTCAGAAACACTGGTACTTTGATCCATATAGGTTCCCCATCCCTGGCCTAGGTTAGGTATAGCTAGGTTTTGTCCTAGGTATAGTTAGGTATCCTAGAATACCTATCTCATCTTAGTACCAGGTGATGTTGTAGGAACTAATTACGTTTTTGCAGTGTTTAACGGTACTTTGGATGATAGTTGTGGTCTGGTATAAGGCGTGAGCTTAAGCGAAGGAAGACTTTTGGCCCCAGGACGTGGTGTTCCGTCTGTATCGTCACCGTATTTCGTAATTCAAATGGTACCTAATGTTTCGCGTATTTTCATTTCTAAGCGTTTGCAATTGTACATGTTCACTGATTAAGATATAAGCAAGCGCGATGATAAGCGCAAGCAGTCTTCCTGGGGTGGTAACAGGACCTCAAGAAACCTCAGACATCAAATCAACAGTTAGTCGATAATCAATAATCGATTTCACGCCCAACACTCGAGTGCTTGTGTTATCTATGGTAGAACGGAACGCAAGCGCATCCCTACGAGTCTGTTAAAAACTTTTGAAGATGGCTACGCTGCCGCTCTCGAACTAATGGAAAATAAATATTAATCCTGGGTCTAAAGTGTTGTGTCCCCTTATAAAAGGGCTGCAATTGTGCGTGGAAACTTGAACTGGTGGATCTAGCTGTGGGAATCAAGGTAAGGCTGCTTTGTGTTGTTTTATCTTGTCGGTGTCTAGTGCTCCCGCAAACGCTTGGAGGTTCAATTAGAATTTTCCATCCCTTATGTTATACGGGAACTAATCCTTCTTGTAACATTGTTTTGGTGCCGAAACCAGGGACTGCTAATAATGCAGTAATCGTAAAGTTTTAGCGAGAAAGATTTCATTAACTTTCGTAATTTGCACAAATGGTCGACCGCCATGTCACCATAATTTAATCGTAACAAATCTCGTTAGATATTGATTATTTCTCCAAAGTATATGAACAACACCTTAGAACAATTCCGTCAGGCATAATTCGCGTATTTATTTTAATCCAAAATCGTAATTTGATGAAGAAAGTAGCAAACATTCCAATCCGTCAGTCTAGGTAATTTACCTAACCGCCTTGTTGGCGCCGGTTATTTACTTGGGTATATTTTTCAATCCGTTGTTTGCGTATTGCTTCATCTTGGTAGGTAGCTCGTTTTCAAAAGTTCAACATATAATTTATTCAGTGATTTGTGTGATTATTTCGTTCAGAATTTTATTGTTGTTCCGTACCTCGTTACTACATGTAAATTAATCGTTCTGTTCAGTACATGCAGTAGCAACCACGTACATGTTCTCGTCACGACAATAAAAAGTAAAGACAAGTTAGGTAAACAAACCATATTACCCGACTATTCGTAATCGTATTTAACACAACATACAAATCAATTCAATTCGTAAACGTAGGTAGGTACCTAGTCATTGCTGTGTACCTATACATTAATTCAAGGTTATTTGTTAGTGAATAATCATAACAAAGTTCGTTAACGTTACAATTCTCATAGAAATTACGAATCGGAGTTTGGTAGGTAGAAAGGTATTCTGCAACAAATAATAGGCAGGGTAGTCTGAGAAATAGAGTTGTACCAACGTTCTGTCGAAACTATCGATTGTTATTTTAGTATCGATTTTAGTGAAAATAATTATTTCTGATAATCGATTATTTTTGTTTTGCTTATCGATTCAAGACTATGGCTTACGTACCGAGGCGTGGTGTAAAGAAAATGTCTAAATCTAAATCATTCGAAACAAGCGGTCTCACGTACGCTGACTTGCCCGTATTACGACGTAAACGGACTTTAGCATTGAATCGATTGCGGAAAACGTTGGAAGTTGCACGAATGGTAGAATCAGATTCTTCACGTTTGGATGAATTCATCGTACATTATTCGACAGTAACAAAACTGGTTAATAATTTCGAAGAAGCTCATTTGGATATTTTAGGTATTGTCGAAGATTCTGAAGTGGAGGAAGAAGATGAAATCCGTACCGAATTCGATGATATTTATTTTCAGGTGCTTGCTATACATCGTGCTCTTGTTCCTTCTGTCGTTGCAAAGGCTGCTACACAGATGTCGCCTGCTTCAGCAATTCGACTTCCAAAGATCGACTTGCCACGTTTTTCGGGATGCATAAAGGAGTTCAATATGTTTTTTGATGCGTTCAACTCGCTCATTCATCTGAATGAATCATTGTCGGACTCGGATCGCATGCAGTATCTCCGAGCGAGTCTAGTCGGAGACGCATTAGGACTAATTCGTACCTTTCCTATCCAGGGTGAATACTATCAAGAAGCATATAAGACATTGGTAGCTCGTTATCGTGATAAACGTGAACTCGCATTTACTTGTTGGCGAGAAATGCAAAACATTAATCTAAAAGTAAACTCACCTACCGAATTACGACGCGTATTGGACCTTTTCAACGAAAACCTCATTATTCTAACAAGTCTTAACTTACCTACGGCTCACTGGGACTTCGTATTGTGTTATCATTTACTATCAAAATTAGACTCAAAAACGCGGTGTGCTTTTGAACAAGCGCATCCTACCTCGGAAATACCCCGTTACAGTGCCCTTAAGGACTTTCTCGAAGCGCAGTGCGATGCACTCGTTCGTGATACTCACTTTTCTGGTAATCGTGATCCTCAACCGTCTACTAGTAAAAACTACAAAACCGATGTCAAGTCAAACAACAACAACAATAAGAAAGTTACGTCGTCGTTGTTATCCAATTCAGAGAAGAAAACAAACCAGGCAGAAGGTACCCAATCTTCTGCGCCTTCCACCACTGCGGGACGAGTTGCTTCGAAGTGCCCGTCATGTTCGGAACTTCATTCCATTTCGCAGTGTAAATCATTCACTGATAAGTCGATTCAAGAGAGACGTGACATCGCGAATAGAAATCGCTGGTGTTTCAATTGTTTGAAGCCGTCTCACATTGTCCGCGATTGCAAATCGACATTTACATGCCAGAAATGCCATCTGAAGCATCATACGCTCCTACATCAGGAAAATGATGCTAAAATTCCTGACCCGGAGCCTCCATCAGTCAGTGAGCCCCTTCGTGTGTTGACGAACGTGGGTGATAATTCGGTTGTTCTTCTATCTACTGCTGTTATAAATATTCGTGATTCGTCGGGCGACTACCAGCCTTTACGCTGTATTATCGATACCGGTAGTCAAGCTCATTTCATTTCAGAAAACGCAGTAAGCCGTCTAGGACTTGACAAACACATGACTTCACGCCAGGTTCGTGGTGTAGGTCAATCGTCAGCCTCCATTTCAGGAGCTGTTCAACTTCAGGTAGGTATTAACGGTCAAGTGGCGTTCAATCTTGAAGCATTGACCATACCTAACATATGCGGGAACATGCCGAGCGTCAGGCTCGACAAATCATCTTGGCTTCATATTCGCGGTCTCAATCTAGCGGATCCGGATTGTGATAAACCTGGTCCAGTTGACATTCTTATTGGTGCTGAAATCTTCCCATCTCTCATTCTGCCAGGATGCGTGAGAGGAGGACCGCAGCAGCCATCCGCGTTGAATTCTGTGTTCGGCTGGCTTCTTCTAGGAAGTGTTGGTGATCACCAGGCTGAACAAAGTGTCACCTCTTTCTTCGTTACAGACGACCAGCAGCTTTCTCAAGAAGTCAAGAAGTTCTGGGAATTAGACCAGCTTCCGTGCGTCACCAAGTTGAGTGAAGCAGATCAACGTTGCGAACAAATCTATTGCGATACGACTACTCGTGACCCAACTGGACGCTATAGTGTCGCTTTGCCTTTTGTAGAAGACAAGGAACCGTCATTCCCAGGATCGCGAGAGTCTGCTCTTCGACGTTTTCATTCGATGGAACGTAAACTTTCTGCTGATTCGGTTCTTCAAGAACAATACTCGAATTTCATGAATGAGTATATTCAGTGTGGCCACATGACTCTTGTGCCTGCAAAGGATGTGCAGAAGGGAAAGTATTACATACCTCATTTCTGTGTCCTTCGTCCTGACAGCGTCAGTACGAAGCTTCGTGCCGTCTTTGACGCATCAAATCGTGACGCCATCACTGGCGTATCGTTGAACGAAACCTTACTTATCGGTCCAAAGTTACAGGCTAACATTTTGGAAATTCTTTTGCGGTTTCGTACCCATTCTGTTGTATTTTCAGCGGACGTGTGCAAAATGTACCGTCAAATTCTTGTTCATGAAGAACATCGTGATTTCCAAAGAATCTTCTGGAGAGACCATCCATCCCAACCGCTGTTGGAATATCGCTTGAATACTGTCACCTACGGTGTGTCCTCATCACCCTTTCTTGCTTGTCGTACCGTCAAACAACTCGCCGAGGATGAAGGTAGTGACTTACCTCTCGGAAAATCCGTTTTATCGACTGACGTGTACATCGATGATGTCGTCACTGGGTGTTCTAATCTTAACCAGGCCATGCAAGCTAAGTCGGAAGTGACAGAGCTTCTAAAACGAGGTCACATGGAGCTGCGCAAGTGGGCTAGCAATAACCCTAGGTTGCTTTGTGATCTTCCTCCGGAGCATTGTCTCACAGATAACGTTTCGATGGACGTTGAGAAGTCCAACACTCTCAAAATATTAGGTTTGAAGTGGGAACCGAACTCTGATCATTTCGTTTTCGAAGTCAAGCCTCAAGATCGTGTTTGCAGCAAACGTAGCATTCTAAGCGAGTTAGCAAAAATCTATGACCCTCTTGGTTTTCTATCACCGTTGACCTTCTTCGCGAAGTATTTAGTGCAGAGATTGTGGGTTCTTGGAGTTTCCTGGGATGCAGATCCTCCTGAAGACATCAAACGACTGTGGAATCGCTACACCGAAGAACTTCCTTCCATTGAAAACCTTCGAATTCCGCGTCATCTATCCGTTTCTCATATCAAATCGTGCGAAATTCATGGGTTTGCAGACAGTTCTCAACGTGGATACGCTGGTGTGGTGTTTCTTCGAGTTATCGACCAGTGTGATAACATCAAGGTCTTTTTTGTGTTGTCAAAAGCAAGGGTAGCTCCTATCAAAGTTGTTTCCCTACCAAGACTTGAGCTGTGCGCTGCTGCTCTTCTGGCAGATCTACTGAAATTCGTCAGTGAGGTTTATCAACCTCTTCTTCCCGTTTCAGCCATGTTCGCGTGGTCAGATTCGACAGTCACGCTCTCATGGATTCGATCGCCTTCCTCCCGCTGGAAGACCTTCGTAGCAAATCGTGTCAGCCATATTCAGGATGCGGTCCCAGGCGCACTATGGCGCCATGTGAGATCAGAGGACAATCCCGCGGACATCGCCTCTCGTGGTCAGACACCTGCGGAACTTGTCATCAATTCTTTATGGTGGGCGGGGCCTAGTTGGCTTTCTCAAGACGTTCAGTTTTGGCCTTGCTCAGTTTCAGATCCTTCTGAGGATGAACTTCGTGCAGAAGAGAAGGTACAGGTTCTTCTGACAAGTGATATCCCTGCGCATCCTATCGATTATTTGCTGTCCCGATACTCGTCAATTCGCAAAATCCAAAGAATCGTCGGTCTATGGCTTCGCTATATCAGCAATCTCCGCAGTAAATTCAATCGCCGTTCTGATCTACCCTTAAATCGTGCAGAACTTCACAACGCGCTGTTGATGATAGTGAAACGTACTCAGTTTCTTCATTTTCATGAAGATTTCAAACGGTTGAAAGAACATAAGCTTCTTTCAAAGCAAATGCGTAAGCTGAACCCATTCATCGACCCCCTGGGTGTTCTCAGGGTGGGCGGTAGGTTATCCAGATCCGGACTAGAATACAGTCACAAACATCCCGCCTTGCTCCCGAGAGATTCTCCACTGACGAACATGGTCATAGACGCTCTCCATCGTGAAAATTGTCACCCAGGAATCAACACGTTACATTATTTGGTCACTCAGCAATTCTGGATTTTGTCAGCTAAACGTGCAATTCGAAGCCGAGTTTCAAAATGCTTACATTGTTTCAAAACGAATCCTTCTCCTCTCGAACCGTTTATGAGTGATTTGCCTGCAGTTCGTGTGAATCAGGTAAAACCGTTCAGTATCGTGGGCGTGGACTACGGTGGTCCTTTCCGAGTCAAATCAGGCAAACATCGCGGTGCTAAGATAAGCAAAGCTTATCTCTGCCTCTTCGTCTGCTTAACTACTAAAGCGGTTCATCTAGAAGTAGCTACCGATTTGACTTCGGAATCATTTATCGCCGCGCTTCGTCGCTTCGTCGGACGTCGTGGACGAGTCCAGACAATCTATTCAGACAGAGGAACCAACTTCGTTGGTGCTCATCGCGAGCTTTCGACGTTTATGCAAGATGCTGCTCATACCGAAACTATCGAATTCAAATTCAATCCCCCCTCCAGCCCACATTTCGGTGGCGTGTGGGAGATTCAGATTAAAGCTGCAAAATCAACGTTGTACCGCGTGGTCAACAATCAATCGCTGACTTTAGACGAACTTTTTACGTTATTCGTACAAATCGAAGCAATGCTTAATTCCAGACCCCTTTATCCGATAAGTACCTGCGCCAATGACTTCTCGGTACTTTCGCCAGGTATGTTTCTTACGTTAGAGCCCCTGACAGCTGTCCCCGATAAGGATTTGACGTCTGTCAATATCACTCGTTTAGGCCGGTGGCAACTCATCCAGCGTTTTCAACAAGATTTCTGGAAGCGTTGGAAGAATGAGTACCTGCATTCGTTAACTCAACGGGCAAAATGGACTAAGCACTCGCAACCACTGGAAATCGGTTCCGTGGTTGTCATCAAATCGGAAACTCCTCCACTTCATTGGCCTATAGCTCGTGTAGAACGGCTACACAGCGGACCAGATGGAGTAGTACGCATCGCGGACTTACGTCTACCCAACGGTTCTTTTCTTACGCGCCCATTAGCAAAGATCTGTCCTTTGCCAAACCAAACGGACTAGAATCGTAAACGTTGGTTTCTTCATTCGTTAATTATTCGTTATTCGTTAGTTAGTATTAGTTAAACGTAAGGTCTTCTTTAGTAGCGTATCGTTGTTCATATACTAGGATAATATTTCATGCCCTAAACAGGCTTTAAATTAGTATATCTCTTAAAATCACTCTTATGCATTGTAACATGTCTTCCAATGGTATTTCTGAAAATACAACTACCGTGTATTTTGGTGGGCGGTATGTATCGTCACCGTATTTCGTAATTCAAATGGTACCTAATGTTTCGCGTATTTTCATTTCTAAGCGTTTGCAATTGTACATGTTCACTGATTAAGATATAAGCAAGCGCGATGATAAGCGCAAGCAGTCTTCCTGGGGTGGTAACAGGACCTCAAGAAACCTCAGACATCAAATCAACAGTTAGTCGATAATCAATAATCGATTTCACGCCCAACACTCGAGTGCTTGTGTTATCTATGGTAGAACGGAACGCAAGCGCATCCCTACGAGTCTGTTAAAAACTTTTGAAGATGGCTACGCTGCCGCTCTCGAACTAATGGAAAATAAATATTAATCCTGGGTCTAAAGTGTTGTGTCCCCTTATAAAAGGGCTGCAATTGTGCGTGGAAACTTGAACTGGTGGATCTAGCTGTGGGAATCAAGGTAAGGCTGCTTTGTGTTGTTTTATCTTGTCGGTGTCTAGTGCTCCCGCAAACGCTTGGAGGTTCAATTAGAATTTTCCATCCCTTATGTTATACGGGAACTAATCCTTCTTGTAACACCGTCGCTTCCGCGGACAAATTCCACTGGACAGCCTGCACAAGTGATGTGGTTACAAGTGAAGTGCTACTAACATAGTCTTAAGTCTTATTTATTAACAAGAGTTTTTGTATTTAATTTATATGTGTTAGTTTATAAGGTATATATCTATGGGCCATTGTAGCCTGCAATAAAATGATTATTAATTAATATTAATATTAAGCGATTTTGTGTTTTGTACTTAGGTAATTAAACTGAATTAAACTATGTATGAGTAGTTTTCGGCTAAAAAATATTTGCCATTCAGGTAAGAAAGAAAAAAAAAGAAAATTGTGTAGCTATAAGTACAATCTATAGGCTAAAGCTTTCTGAGAATAAATGAATGTTATGTTTTAAAAAGTTAGGCAAATGATAATCTGCCAGGGTTCAAGAATTTGTTCGAAAGAGTTACCACGGCCTTGAAACGCAAATGGTATTAGAAGGAACACGGATGATTGTTAATCGGTAAGGGGAAAAAGAAGGAGGGAACCGTGGCGATATTATCGTCCTGACACAAATTTCTATACACTCTCTTAGGGGCCGAGAAGAATAATTAGAATCCGAAAGCTACGTAGGTATTTCTATACACTTTCACTCGCTGTGATTCTCTCACTCGGGGAGACGGCCCTTAGAGACACACACACACACCACACTCACACACACACTCACGACACTTCATTCTGCTTCACCCAGAGCGGTAATAGTCATTTGATGATTCTCCATCCTTAAAAAAAGGCAGAAGAAGTTATATTCAACAAACAGTACTACAATCTACCGTACAGCTCCTAGTAAACGAAGCCTTCTTTTAAAACGCTGTCCGCTAACACCTTACGTCGTACACAATATGAGCCTGTTGGGACGCAGCCTCCCGGCACGCGACGCGGCAGGTGCATGGCGCGTGCGTAGTTAAGGGGCAGCTCTTCATCATAGACCTAGTGATTCTTGTTAGATAGGGTGTTTTTAACCAGCAAACGCAATTTTTTAAGAATACTTATACTGAAAAGTTGCGTGGAAATCCATATCATGAGATGACGGGAAACAGAGAAGTATGGAAGAGGAAGACATGCAGCGCCGACTCCAAATGAATTGGGATAAGACAAGGCCAAGTGAATAATGAGACATTTGAGAGGCGTTCATTAGTCATCTGTTTCATTTGTCTGCTTATACAAATAAATAAAATTGAAGTGTCTTTTTGTAATATCAAAATAGCAGGTTTTACTGAACGCCTATGAAAGTAAGTGCGCCAAAAACAGACAAACAAAAATGTGTGGAAAATGTTGTACACATTTTCCACACATTTTTGTTTGTCTGTTTATTCCTGGTACTCCCGGAAATGGCTGGACTGATTTCGGACTTGCAGATATCTGATGTTATAAGAAGTAAATAAGGCTACTTTAATTTTAGAAAAATAATTAGGGTTCCTCGCAAAAAAAAAACCCTAGAAATTGGTAATAAAATCCGTAGTACCATAATCTTGGTCAACTCCCATAAGACCGTCTGTGATGGTCTTTTCAAGAATGAGTTCAGTTTATCACAAAGAAATCAGCTACCAATTTCAGTAATAATTATAATTGAGACTTATGTGTCACAACCCTTTCTTATCCATCAAGTATCCATGACTTAACCCTCCCTTAACCCTCCAGAAACTTATAGTAGTAATTATAAAGCTCAACAGGTGAAGAAATAAGAATGTATACGTTTTTACTGTTCGCACTCATAGGCGGCAGGTGTAGGACTGCAAGCTGGGGTAAGCACCTGCAGATGTATTTGTGTCATTTGAAGAAATGGGAGTCGGTCAGAGAATTAGGTTGGGTAGGTATGGGATGAATATTATGACGTCTGTAATATAAACAGGGTGTAAACAAAGTCGGGAACCAAGCATTATACAGTACTTCAAATTAAGTAACCTTACGCAAAAATTATTGCTGAGAAACAAATTTTTTTTGGGGTGAGAAATCACGTTTTGCTGTAAAACTCAATGTAGCACAGTCAAAACATTGTGCTAATGGATGGTTTGAATACTAAAAGGGAAATGGAGGTAATTAAATCAAAGTTTAAGTGGTGGTGTCTTGATACGTGTCACATGTCTTTAAATTTTTGGTCCTAGGACATTCATGTCGATTCTGAAGCAGAATTTAGATATAGATTGGGAGCGAAAAGAATGCTTTTCGCTCCCATTGATTCCCCACTGATTCGTAAACGTGATTTACGAATCAGTACGTTACATCTCACCGCTAATGAGCGGTGAGATGTAACGTACTGATTCGAAGGTTCTTACGCAGCGCGGGTGCAGTTATATTATAATCTTTTTGTTTGGTTGGTGGGTCAAAGTACCTACTCCTCCGCTCTGGGTGGAGCGGAAGGGAGCGTCAGGCTTCTACTGACCCCGTCGGGGCTGCGGGTTGTTCGCAAGAGATACCACGGCCTCGACACAAAGGGCTAAGAATGAACATGGGTGGTTTTTAGTCAGCCGAAGTCTGACACTCCCTACCGCTCTGCCCAGAGGAGTCATTTGAAGATTTCCCACCCAAAAAAAGGTTCTTATCTGCGCAGGTACAGTTAAAATAGGTAACAATTTTTAGGGTGATACGAGGGTGCGTTTTAACGCGTGGTATAACTTCAAAAGAAGCTGCTATACTTGTTTGGTGTTACGTAACGACTTTTTATAATTGCCTGACCATTTGTTCCTATTTCTTTTTCTATAACTTTCTGTCGGTCTAAACAATTGGGGTCTTCGAACTCAACAGCCCAACACCCTATAGACCAAATGTAGTGTGTCAAATTCACAATAGGTTCACAGTTCGATGCCTACCTGTGGCCTTATTGTTCTAAATGGGGAAAGTGACACAGCAAAATGGCATTTTTTTTTCTGTCATGGTTTCTTGAGTTGAGACTTAAGTTAAATGTTATGTAATTGTTACAGTGTCTTGTGTTTTTCCGTTGCTAGGATATTGCCAGTCTTTTGAATCAAAACTATTTTAGATAAATCTAAACTTACTATTCTTTTCTGTACCATCATCACCTGCCTAGCCGTTTCTCAACTATGCTGGTTTTGCCTTCGAGTCTGACCAGATGCTGACTAGTATATTACACTAGCGGACGTCCCACGGTTTCACCCGCGTAGATCCCGTTCCCGTGGGAATACGGGGATAAAAAGTAGCCTATGACACTCAACAATAATGTGGCTTTCTATTGGTGAAAAAATTTTTAAAATCGGTTCAGTAGATTCCGAGATTACCCCTTACAATTTAACAAATATACAAACACACAAACTTTACCTCTTTATAATATTAGAGAAGAGATTATTCATTTTTTAGGAATTCAAATGAAATCACTTTAGAACACAAAAGTTATCTATTAAAACACAAAATAATCTAATACATCGCAAAAGTAATGAGTTTACGTTACAAAACTAATGAAGTGAACAGAACAACAAAATAACAGAATCAAAGGGAAGAATTAGTAAGTGCGCGCGCGCCAGATTCGGGAATGAGCAGAATGAGCCCTTGGGCACGCTACACGTTGGCTTATATAGGCTTGATCACATGTTCCGGGCTTTCTGGAGGGGTATTGTTCGGAGACGCAGGGGTGTAGGTTTGAGACGCCACGCAGCTAACACGGCCTCTCCTGACGTGCCGGCGTCCTCGCAGGCCTCAGCAACCACTGAAGCATCGTCAGCCGCAGCAACCTCCGTCTCGGCCTTCCTGGGTGTAGCCAATGTGGGGCTCGACTGTCCATCTACTTCTTTCTCCTCATCATGAGAACCTGCATATCATAAACAAACAGTGAGCAACTAATTGTTAGATGTGACAGCAGACATTTCTTCTTTTTTTTGTTTTGTTTTGATCAATGCTATTTCCTTGATGAATGAGTGTATTCGATTAAATGCTACCGAGACATGAATTGCATCGTAATACTAATTCAGGTAAGGCAAAATCACAAATCATAAGAGCCAAATCCACCATGATAACGACCGGGCCCAGCAGCTGCACAAAACACATAGCCAACTCAAAACCTCATAAAGGCCACCAATGAGCATATTTATTTCCATAATACAAAACCAAAACCTTATGCAGATCACTGCAATGGGAAATGGCAAACCTACTGTCCTCGGGCTTTACACAGTGATTGCCATTCACGCCCCGACTGTCTCGAAAACATGGGTACTTCCTGGGTCACAACTGATACCAACTGGTAGGAACAAAGGCTAACGGTATCTATGGCAACCAAAACCTTATGCAGAGCACTGCAATGGGAAATGGCCAACTGTCCTCGGGCTTTACACAGCGATTGCCACGACTGATACCAACTGGACCGGCGTAGCGTTAAGTGTAGCCACAAGTCGATATGTAGGTGTTTGTAACACACTGTATTCACGTCTCAGAAACAAAACAAAGATCATACACTCAAGCAAAGTTTAGAACGTAATCTTGGATCAATAGCTCGGTTCATAAAAAAAAACAAAAACACAACAACAAAAGTTTAACAAGTATGTGAAGTTTGTTCAGTTAATATGAATTTATGGACACTTCAGTCCACTTGAATTTCAAAATAAACTCGGGAATTCTACTTTTACCCTTTGGCATGTACTTAATGCGTTCGAAAATAAATGTGAAGTGTCAAATGTGTGTTGAGAATTTGTTCAAGTTCTCTTTAAGTGGCTAAAAGGGCTTTCGCTCTCATAAATAATCTAATTTTTTTGTTGCCACGGAACGATGTTTCCTTCTTCATTCCTTTCTATTTTATTTGAAACTGTTATCGTAAAAACATATTTCATTAGTATGAAAACCGTAAAACAGCTTCAACCAAGCAAAAGCACGTAAAGCACGCTGCTTCAAACATACGTAAAGTACTACGACAAGTGGATGCAAAAATCAACAAGTTATCGCGCGTTATGAACAGTTTACTTTTAGAACACTAAAACTTGCATTCCAAGAATGAGACACAGTACTCAGGTGTCAATTCACCATGCCATGGCAGCATGTTTTCGGCGGCAGATTGTGTAGTTTTGCCAATCGATTGTGATATTTTTATTACTTAAGCTAGATCATCCACAGCGAATGTTTTTGGTGCTGAACTATTTTTATTTACACGCATATCTTGAGCTCGTTAACGATTCAAATTCATTTATTGTTTGTCACAGGTGAAATATTAGGTCTTATGATTACGATATATTGGATCGCTGCAACATACCCTATAAGGTGTACAATTTTTGATGCTGGTTCTACATTTAAAACATTCACTACATTTTACTAAATTCTTTAACTATATTATCCATTGATTTCATCATAATTACCTACATGAAACATTGATGTCATTCACATATTATTCATTAATATCATTCAAATTAAATTATTCATTTATGTCATACAAATTAAATTACTCATTCAGTCATTGTCTAAAGGTCAATCAAAATTATCAATATTTTTGTCATGAAAAAAGTCATTAATAAATTGAGTAGTAGGCCTTACATATCAAAAATTCCTATAGACTTTTTTTTAAACTTTTTAAGGTTACACTGCATTTTACATGTTTTGGAAGTTTGTTTTAAATTTTCACACCTATCCCAAATATACTCGTTTTAAACTTAACTGTTCTACACCTAATTCCACTTAATTCATGTTTATAACGTGCACTTCTCAATGTCCCATAATTATTTAAATCGCGTTTTATCATTACTGCTGCTTCATAAATGTATAATGATGGAAGAGTTAAAATGTGTAGTCTTGGAAACTCTTGTTTTACATGAATCGGTTTGTTTAAGCCCACATATACTCCTAATACACTTTTTCTGGGCCTTAAAAGCATAATATTCTCTGTTGTTGAATTGCCCCAAAAAAATTTGCACGACTCTGACCGCTGTTTAGCGAAACACTTTTCTTCCATATGTCCCGATTTTTTACAAAAGTTACACTTAGAGGTTTTATTTTCGGGGAATAAATTTGTGTTGGAATCAGTGCTCTGACTATCGCTTATGGTTTTTGTATTCGAACCGTTATTTCTATTTTTAGATCGGTTGGGACAAGTGTTGCTCTTAAGACCGTGAGCGTCGCACGAAAAAAATTTTTTTTTGATCACAAACTGTAAAACTTTGGGTCCTTTTATTACCGTTATCGTGACAGCTAGTTATTCGATTAGAATCAACATTGTTTTTGTTCATATTTGCAGTAATTTTACTTGGCATGACATAAATTGTTAAAAAAATCCATAATGGTTTCGGTATTTAATTTTGCATTCATAGCTACTGCACGAAACTGCGGATTTTTAATACCGCGCACTATGATTGCACACAAAAGGTCATTACTTAGTCCTACGCAACAGGATTTGCGCACATATTACGCGTACCTATGTGGAATATTTATCTAACTCAGTGTACATGACAGAGCTACGCTCAATGCCACAAGTAATACAGACAGAGGCACCCAGTTCGCATGTCTTACATGAACAGAGGCACCCAGTTAGCATGTTCTGGCTGAGACACATCTCAGTGCCACACAATATAACATGGACAGAGGCACCCAGTTAGCATATCCTACATGAACAGAGGCACCCAGTTAGCATGTTCCGGCGGATACACATCTCAGTGCCACACAATATAACATGGACAGAGGCACCCAGTTAGCATATCCCGGCAGACACATAAAAATGGTTTGATCTCACCGGGTTTCCAAAGCGAAGAAAGCTCCTTAACGCGTCGATGAGACGCACTGCGACGTCCAGTCCAGCTGACGTTGAAGGTGAGGGCCTCAGCGACAGCGCCAGTGCCAGCGACGGCGGCGGCACGGCGACAGCAACAGCACCCGGTGCCAGCGACGGCGGCGGCACGGCGACAGCAACAGCACCCGGTGCCAGCGACGGCGGCGGCACGGCGACAGCAACAGTGCCGGTGCCAGCGGCGGCGGCAGTACGGCGACAGCGCCGCGCCGGTGCCAGCGACGGCGGCGGCACGGCGACAGCAACAGTGCCGGTGCCAGCGGCGGCGGCAGTACGGCGACAGCGCCGCGCCGGTGCCAGCGACGGCGGCGGCACGGCGACAGGGCTGGCCGTGCTGGTGATGATAGGGCGCGTCTGCTGCTCCACACTCGATCGTGGTTCTGGAATTGAACTTCGCTCCAAGGCCTTATTAAGTTTTGCGTCTAAGGTGATACTAAGATGATTCAGCTCGGGCGGCGGTGGCGTGCACTCACGTTTACGTCTATTTCAGGGGCCAGTATTTTTCGACATTTTAACTTTAATTATGTGGGAAAACGAGAGAACGTCCCGCTTCTGATTTTAGGAATTGAAATGAAATCACTTTAGAACACAAAAGTTATCTATTAAAACACAAAATAATCTAATACATCGCAAAAGTAATGAGTTTACGTTACAAAACTAATGAAGTGAACAGAACAACAAAATAACAGAATCAAAGGGAAGAATTAGTAAGTGCGCGCGCGCCAGATTCGGGAATGAGCAGAATGAGCCCTTGGGCACGCTACACGTTGGCTTATATAGGCTTGATCACATGTTCCGGGCTTTCTGGAGGGGTATTGTTCGGAGACGCAGGGGTGTAGGTTTGAGACGCCACGCAGCTAACACATTATTAATTATAAGTAATAAGTAATTATAAGTACCTAATAAGTAATACAAGTAATAAGTATAAGTATCTAGGTATAAATATAGATATAGATGGAGCAACCTGTCCTCCACAGCCCATTTAGTACTGGGCAAAACTTGACCCTCGGTAAAAGTAGTTTTGTCAGACTATCGGTCAACTGACTGACTACCTGTAACGACTGCCAAAGATCTACAAACAACAGCCGTGGCCAACAGCTTAACGTGCTTTTCGAGGGACGGAGGTAACTTAGTACATCATCATCATCATCATCAGCCTATAATGTTAATGCCACTGCAGGGACTCAGGCCTCCTCTCTAGGAGAGGGATGGGCTATAATCTACCACGCGGGCCCAGTGCGGATTGGTAGATGTCACATGTCTCCGATTTTTTTGGTTCTAAGACATGCCGGTTTCCTCACGATGTTTTCCTTCACCGTTTTGAGAGCAGTGGTGATGAAATAAATTACACAAAATAATGCGCCTGACGGGGTTCGAACCCACGACTCACTGTTCGTAAGTCGGAGCCGCCACCACTGGGCCACCACTGCTCTCACTAATAAGTATACAGCCAGCTAACTTGTTTTTACTTTTATAAGATTATACAGATACATTTAGAGACAGCGTTTGACATCAGTCGCATAATGCGAAACACTCGATAAAACAAAATTACAATCAATATTTTCAGTGTTATAGAATTATAAAGATCTCTACCCTGTATACTTATTAGCTTGTTCGACTGTACGTTGTGGTCACCTATCCACAGACAAACCTAGGCAAACGCGGTTTTACCTGAAAATTAATCCGAGTGGCTGCTATTATCTAGCGATGAGCTCCTCACCAGTCATCATCACCTTCCTTCCCTTGTCCTATGTTATTTGGGGTCAGCGCAACACGTACCTATTTTTGTTCCATTCTCCCTTGTCAATCTTCACACTATTTATAGTACCTAGTAGTTTATAGTATTTAACTGCCTCGTTGGTCTAGTGGTCGCAAGCGCGACTGCAGAGCGTGAGGTCCTGGGTTCGATTCCCGGGTCGGCCAAAAAGTGCTATTGGGTTTTTCATTAGAAACTTCCAAACTCCGGGCTACTAAGCCCGGAGTTTGGAAGTTGGTGGTATAATACCCCCGTGCCTCGGAAAGCACGTTAAGCCGTTGGTCCTGCGCCTGATCTCTCTCCGGTCGTGTCGGATTGCCGTCCCATCGGACTATGAGAGAAAAGGGAACAGAGAGTGCACTTGTGCCTGCGCACACACTTGTGCACTATAATAAGAAGAAGAAGGCTAATCTCCGCTGAGATTGGCCGCTGTGGCCGGAAAACGGTCAGGAGGACTATATTTTTATAGTATTTGATGCCCACAAAACGGCACGGAAGTGACAAACATCGAGGGAGTAGAGTGCGCACCTTTAACGGAGACACCATGGCTTGTCTGCGTGGAGTTGCGCTAGCTCTGTGCCACTAGCAAATCTGCGTACAGCAGGTGTAGATCGTGATACAAGGGCAGCAGCATCCACCGCAGCAGCCACCGCAACATCCGCAGCCTCCGCACATTTTTATTTTATTGCAAGGTAAACGAGTATTAAAAAATCCTAAAATAGGTCGAAGTTAGAAGACTAAAGTTATCACAAAGTAATCACAATTTGTTAATACGTTTTTTTGGGAGTTTTATTATAATAGGGATGTTTACTAACTAAAAAGAATATGACTCTAATTAGTCCGTCTGTTAGATTATCGAAAAATATTGGATACGTATGTTTTGTTTTAACAAATCAATAAAAATTGACGAAGATAAAACGCGTCAAAGATTTGAGTGAGAGTGACGTCAGTGCTCGCTAAGAAATGTCATACTAATGTCTTAGAATATGACGTCACACGAGTTTTCAAAGCACTGTATCGTCTTCATTGTTTGTTTACGAGAAAAAAGAAAAAATATGTGTCCAATATTTTTTTGAAATCTATCTGACGGGCTAATTAGTATTTTTTTGTTAACATCATCCCTATTATAATACCACACAAGTGATTTGATTGTTATTATCATCTACTCTTTTGCCTGCCTTTGGTCTCTTCCTCACCCTCTTAATCAATCAACGAGCTCTTCACCTCACCAGTAAAGCTATATATTTTTTCCTAACTCAACATACACGAAAATCGGACATTTCCCAGGTTATATCCGGACTCAGGTAATAATGACGGCCCTACAATACGGGGTCACATTCCGGCAGTCCGGTACGACCGGGACGCTCCCGGCATTCGGTAGATTTTAAAAACTATGTCGAATTGGATCGTTGTTTGGAGCTACGAAATTTAGAATGAGCTAAAATATTGATAGACTTTACATCTGTCATCTTTAAAGATTAGGCAGAACTAGTATTTTAAAGTTTTTGGACGCATGATTGATGATGTGGTGTTCCTTCGCTTCCACGGATAAGACAAGAACGCACAAAACATTAGAGCAAGTGAAGTGCTACTATATTTGCTGCAAGTTAAGATTGCAATCAAATGGCAATTTATACACATACAAAATAAAAAAAGGATAAAAACACAACAAATAGGTACCTACTGCTTATTTCATAAGAAAATATATATATTCGATTAGAATTATATTATACTAGTTTGTGCCAGCGGCTTCGCCCGCGTGGAGTTCGATAAGTGTCCCACGGAATCTTACTACCGGGATAAGAAGTATCCTATGTGTTAATCCAGGTTATAAAGTATATGTGTTCTAAATTTCATTCATATCCGTTCAGAAGTTTTTGAGTGAAAGAGTAACAAACATCCATCCATCCATACATACATCCTTACAAACTTTCGCATTTATAATATTAGTAGGATCTTCCTAACGCAAGTCATTTATCTAAAGATCTAATCCTTCTTGGATTAGATATAATATATTTTCTTTCTTCCACAAATAATACGAAGACAAATAATTATTATTAAATCTACGATCATCCTTTTCCACCCATGTCATTTAGATCGTAGCTTCACGGAAACCGGATGCATTTACCAAAATCGCTGGAAATTGAAATTTTCAGAATTCCTTTTGACATCCACCGGATGTGTCGTAGCAAAAATAAAATGGAGGTTCTGTATAACATTATTTATCTGTGTATTTATTTATCTCCCTAGTTTCTTCAAGTGATCCTAAGTGCGACTGCTGAGCACGATGGCCCGGGTTCGATTTCCGGGTTTGCAAACTGTTATTGAGTATTTCCTTCAGGAGTTTCTCAGTAGTAGATTCGCGCCTTATTTTATTAAAAACCTCACAAAATTCTTGTGGATTTGAGTTGTTTAATGCACTCATGCACTTGAAACATGCATTAATTTCTTCAGCCTGCGTTCCTTGACGTATTACCTGTAATTAGTGTCTAAAAACACTACAGACGACCTTTTTGACGACACACAAGGGTCGATCATCTTGTCTAAAAAAAAAAAAATAGGTATCTTGAAAAAGTCTGTCCACCACTTTATGTGGTTTACGAGGTTCTCTATTGTGTCACCTAACTTTTTTATCCATAATTTAAAATGCCATAACTTTTTTTGTCCTAATCATCATTTGTCCGAATGATAACTTACCCGAACTAAATATCACATAATATCACATGCTATAAAATTGAAATCCCTAAATATAATATGTCCTAAATCCATTTGTCATAAATATTACAATCAATAATATACGTAAGACATAAAATCGTTTTCCATAAAAGTTTTAAGTCCTAAATTAAAATAACATAATGTTTATTTATCATAATAATATTATTAGAACAAAGTATAACAAAGCTTTTGGTCACGTCACTCATACATGCAACGCATGTTGTACTCCATGACGCGCGCTCGCTTCGCTCGCATATTACATAACACTATTGTCTTCTGTCCCCGAAGTGCCGGGCCTCCGCCGGCCTCCTTCGTCGGCCTACGGCCCGGTGCCCATGCCGCCCATGAAGGATACTGTCGCGAGACGGTGATTCATCCACTTAGCGGACGACTAGCAACAGCCTATAATTTTGGTTATTCATCCGGCTAATCGGACGACTAATTAATTTTATTCATCCGCTAATCGGACGACTAGACACTTCGAATTTTTTTTAGGACTATAAAATTTATTATAAACGAACATTCGGAATAATACACATTAGGTAAAGCAATAGTTAGGACACATTAATTTAGGTCATGTAAAATTAGGAGATTCAATTATTATAGTAATCGATATTATGACAGAATACTTTTAGAACTAAAGATAATTATGTTAAACAAAATTTCGGCAATTTGAACATTATGGTTAATGAAGTTTATGGCAAACGTGTTATGGATAATGATTTTCGGACAAACAATTTTAGGAGAAGTAAGGGAGTACCGGTTTACGAAGCAGCATTCGCGTTCAACTTTTGCTGTGTCACCGTTTTCAATAAATTTAAGGATGATTGTTGTTGCTCTTGTATAGTCTAATTTAATCGGCATTTCTAACAGTTTTTCTTCCAGGCAATCGTTGCATTGTTCTCATAAGTCTGCCGGTTTGGGTCCCAACCTTTTTTTTGTGGGTGGAAAATCATCGAATAACCCCCCCCCCCCCCCCCTTGGGCAGAGCGAAGGGGAGTGTCAGACTTCTACTGACTAAAAACCAAACCCATGTTCCTTCTTCGCCCTTGTGTCGGAGCCGCGTTAACCTTTCGATAATCCACAGCCCCGACGGGTTGGGTCCTTGGGTCCCTACCTTACCCCGCGCCATATGGCCCCGCTACACAATACTAATGGCCGTCGCAGCAACCAACGCAAGGCACACGGCTTGTAATCACGGGGTTTCACACCCATTAACACGTAGCTCCCGCTAAAGGGCAAGCAACAGAACAACGCGACGTTCAGTTGTCTTTTAGGCAAAGACTTGTGGTCTCGAATCGCGTACTGCAACGCGCGGCTATGTGTGTGGTTGTTATGATAATTTCTGTAGGCGCTGTCCGTTACTGTTGCTCAGCGCCGCTTTATTTATGAAACTCGGTTGGCGGGCGGTTGGTATTCGCCAAATGAGACACGGTAAGACTACGATTTTATTATAATATGTATGTGACTTCCCGCACTGGGCCCGCTTGATGGATTAAAGCACATCCTTCTCCTAGAGAGGAGGCCTTTTTTTTTGGTGGATGGAAAATCATCAAATGACCCCCACCCCCCGCTCTTGGGCAGAGCGAAGGGGAGTGTCTGACTTCTACTGACTAAAAACCAAACCCATCTTCCTTCTTCGCCCTTGTGTCGGAGCCGCGTTATCCTTTCGATAATCCACAGCCCCGACGAGGCCTTGTGATAATGATGATGATAGATAATAATTTAACAATGATTTTCAAACTTTAAAGCTACCTTAGACAATTTTGTAGTCTACGTGCCTTTTTCTTGCATACTTTTATTATATACTTTACCCGTCTTTTCTTGCCATATCACCCTTCATATCTATCGTTTTATGGTCTTTCTCTACTCTTACCAACCACAACCAACCACAACCAATCCAATTCCACACTCCACACCAATCCACACCATAACCAACAACAACCAATCCACATTCATAATCAACACTTTCCTCCGCATCACATGCCTATACGACTGCTGATTTCCACACAGCTTTTCAGTCACAGGTGCCACTTTCAGACTTCCTCTTATTTATGTATAGTCGACCAAGAAATTGGTTTACCACTCTAAGGTTGAATATCATTTGCACGTACAAAACATCAAGTGCTATTTTCACGTCAGAATCTGTCAATCTGTCATCCTTAGCGAATAATTATGTTACTGGGAGATGTCATCAAAAGTGGTAAACCAATTTCTTGGTCGACTATACAGTGCGATCAAATTATCTTGACAGGTCTGAACATAGGCTCTGAGAACTTTTACGCATGTAAACTTGTGAAGAAAACTGTTATTGCCAGATAAACCAATACTTAAACGATCTAATTTAAACAGTGAGAAATACAAATAAAATAAATATCATAACACTTAATATATACATTAGTTGTAACAAAATGACCTGCACGAAGTTCGGACCTGCCAAGATAATTTGATCGCATTGTACTCATTACTTGTTTTATCCATTCACGTAACACCACACATGCCCCATATCATTCTCATCACAGCCACATGCCCTGCTAGCTAATGTCAATTCAATACATTTTGACACGTTTTGTATGGGCAGGAAAATTATGACGATTGATGACACTATCGAAAAGTATTTTTAGAATAATCATTGTTTATCTTGTTGAACGTAGATTATAGATACATATTTATTCTACGTTTATATAAAAACGAATACACTGAAAAACAACAAATTCAATGAATTCTTTATTTAAAACAGAAAAGACATAGTTACAACAGTTCCATGTTTTGTTTAACAGAAATAAACCACATTCATAATAGTAGCCAACTTGACATGATGGGTACTCGTCAAAGTTAAAAAAAAAAAACATGTAATTCAGCAAGTTATTTCTCTTCATTTGTATTTTCAGAATTATCTGAGAATCATTACTAAGATAAGTACTAATTTAATAATAAAACTCCGAACTTAATGTTTCAGTGAACTTTTGAGCTCCCAGTTTGCAAAATAACGTAACTAATAAAATTGAAATTTCAAGAAATTTAACTAAAGGCATCAACAATATCGTGGATTTTATATTGTTAAACGGTATATGTACTGTGCAGTTATTTAAGCAGCCGCTATAATCTTCTCGGCCGCAATCTCTGCCAATCCTATAACAGCAGCATTGATTGCACCACGCATTGGTACAGGTAGTACACTGGCGTCCACAACACGAAGGTTTTCAATCCCATTCACTTTCAAATCACCATCTACAACTTTACCCATTGCACATGTACCCCAGTAAAGAAACGGAGTGATAGTCCTGTGTAAGATGTAACATTCCCAAAACTCATTGGTATCAAATTCTAAGTGAGCACATTCATCAAAATCTACGCCAACCACCTCTGCACCCAAATCTTCAAAATAGTCAGACGATACAAATCTAGTGTGATCTTTAACTGTTTTTACAAAGTTAGCCAAATCAGCATCATTGGTGTAGAAACCAGTTGTGATTAAAGGTGCGTCTGATATATTAGTGGTGTTCAGCCGAACTGTGCCTGTAGAAGTTGCTTCTAGGTTTACAACTACACTCATAATTGATTCTCTGTTTATCACCTCTTTTTGCCAATTGAGGCAAACTTCAGATTTATATCCATAGACTTTTAAACAAGCTACTGTCAATAGCGGTATGTCGGCGGGAAGTATTAAATTGTAAGTCTGATAATTGGGTACATTACTAGACTTATTCCAGGCTACTGATCCCTGAATAACGGGGAAGGGCAGCTTTGTAGGGATCAGTGCAGGCACTGCCTTTAGTAGATTTATATAACTATGTTTGGTCTTAGCAACAATCACGACAGCGGGTGGCATCAGTAAGTTATCTCCAACGGAAAGATTGGCAATTACCTCTATTCCTTTTGATTCAAGGTGTTCTTTAGGACCAATACCGGACAGCTGCAGTATCTGAGGTGAATTAAACACACCAGCACTTAATATTACTTCCTTCCTTGCTTTAATCGTATAAATTTGACCTTCGTAAATCACTTCAACACCAACAGCTTTTTTATCTTCGATAATGATTTTCTTTCCTACAGTATTTCTAGATACGTGTAAATTGGGGTTGTTTTTTACGTGTTTCAAGTATGAATAAGCTGGTGTTTGTCGTACACCTCCAACGGTGTTGTCCTTATCGTCGTCTGCGCTGGCGATGGTGTATTGTGGTTGTGCATAACCTGTGCGCGTATCACTGTTTAAATCGACTACTGTTGGATTGCCAACTTCACTTTGACCTTTAAGGAAGCCCTTTACAGCTTCATCATTACTGACTAATCTCGATATCCCTATGTTACCTTCGACACCGTGGTAGTCGGGAGATGTTTCAGCAATCTCCTCATCTTTCATAGTTTGACTATTTTTCATGGCTCGTAGAAAATTTGTGTAGTTCCATGAGTTATCTCCTGTGATGTCTACCAATTTGTCGAAAGTTTCTGGAACGTCATATATGTAGAGAAGGTGATTTAGCATACTACTACCTCCGAGACCTTTTCCAGCTGTTATAATTGTATGGTTGTCGTGGGCGCTAGCTGCATATACGTCGAGAGTAGATCTGTAGTTATAATCGAGACGTGTACCTGGTTCGGTAAAAAACAATCCTGGCGCCTGAAAGATAAAAATAGCTTTAAGACACAATAACGCTACGCTCATACCTCAAAAGGGAATTTCATGAAAATAACACAAACATTTTTATGACATGAGTGAGTTTTATGGATGCTGATGTGAATTATATTGAACGTGTTTCTTCATCTAACATTAATGAAATATCATCACACCTGTAATAAATGCCCGAAGGGTTAGGCAGAGGTGTATACCTAATAGTAATAAACACTATTCACAGCTAAAAATGTATGAAAAATAATACTATTGCGTCTAAAAGTGAGGAAGACTATTGAAGTGACCGACCCATAGTCACACTAAACTACCACACCAGTGTGACTATGGTTAATTTTATTTATCCGCAGTCACACTGGTGTGACTACGGATAATTTAACCTGATCCGTAGTCACACCCGGATGAATAACCAAAATTATAGGCTGTTGCTAGTCGTCCGCTAAGTAGATGAATCACCGTCTCGCGACAGTATCCTTTATGGGCGGCATGGGCACCGGGCCGTAGGCCGACGAAGGAGGCCGGCGGAGGCCCGGCACTTCGGGGACAGAAGATATTAGTGTTATTTAATACTAGCTGATGCCCGCGGCTTCACCCGCGTGGATGTCGTTCAAATTATATACTAAAACCTTCCTCTTGAATCACTCTATCCATTAAAAAAAACCGCATCAAAATCCGTTGCGTAGTTTTAAAGATTTAAGCATACAGACAAACAAACAAATAAACAAACAAACAGACACGACTTTGTTTTATACTATGTAAGGATGCGAGCGAAGCGAGCGCGCGTCATGGAGTACCTACATGCGTTGCATGTATGAGTGAAGTGACCAAAAGCTACGATACTGGTGTGACTACGGTTCAGCCGTAGTCACACCAGTGTGACTACGGATCAGGTTAAATTATCCATAGTCATACTAGTGTGACTACGGATCAGCCGTAGTCACACCAGTGTGACTACGGATAAATATAATTAACCATAGTCACACTGGTGTGGTAGTTTAGTGTGACTATGGGTCGGTCATGACTATTGAATGCCATCATCCTTTGTTTCATCTAAAATTTACGAAATTTATTTGTGGCGATAGGAAATTCGATCAATCACAGGGTTAAAGAAAAGTAATAAAAAATAAAAGAGAGTGGATGTCAACCAATTTCATTGGTCTACCTACACATCTCCTGCCTACTAAAATTATCTCCACTTTGTTAGAAACTGGGGCTTAGAGTTCACGGCGACTTGCATATGGCTTCAAGAGACACTACACAGATTCTCTCCATCAGATCTCCAGTGAGTCTTTGCCCCCCTCGAGATGAGAAGGTCATAAATGCAAGAATGGATTGCTGGATGTCTATTACTCTTTCACGCAAAAACTGCTAAACAGATTTGGATAAAATTTGGCACCCAGATTTAACCTCGATATTATTTAAGTACGTTATAAACACAACAAAAAAAAAAACAGTCAAATTTATCAATTACAGACAACAAACATGACAGTTTTTAGATTAAATCTTATAAATGTGATTCTAATAAATTGATTTTTATATTTTTCATGACAAAATTGTACCTTACGATACGCATTAAAGAATTGAACTCACCATTGCAATGAGGTTGGGATTATCTCCTGATTCCAATAATAGTACACTATAATTAGCCTCAACCAATTTGTAGGCGAGCACACATCCTGCTGTACCTCCTCCTATTATGGTGTAGTCATATACTGAGTTATCTGGAAAAGAAGAGGTTTTGTGGTATGAGGTATAGGGTAAAATGTATTTACACCAAAGATAATAGAGAATCTTATGGCCCGGTATCCACCAAAGCGGAGATGTGCCAAGCGGATAGGAGATGTGCCAAATTCGACCAATCATAGGAAGATCTGTTAGGTTGGTTCTTTTAACCAACCTAACAGACAGATGTGTGCTGGGGAGTTTGTTCCGCCACTTCTTCTTTCCAGCTAAACACTAGGAAGTGTCGATGGGTGGGCGTTTTGGGGGATTGTCTTATAAAAATGTAAATATTAAAGTAAAGTAAAGTATAACTTTGACGTTCGAAAAGAGCTGATTATCAGCCTAGTTTGAATAAATGACTTTTGATTTTGACTTTGAAGGGCGAAAGACCAGATGTAACTGTGATCGTTCGAATTTGGCACATCTTGAAAGTTGAGTCCCGCCCTAATGCACCTGCCTGGGTTTGAACCCACGATTTACTGTTCGTAAACCTGATTTTTAAATTAACAAATAAAATAAATATAATGTGGTACTTACTGACTAACTTCGTTTGAGAAGGGAACACATTTAGATCAAAGTTGAACAGAGTGAGCGCCAATGTGATAGCCGATTCTATGTCGAACATGTCTGTCTCTGCAACAAAAAATATAACATAACATCACGCCTTTAATATACAATAGGTTAGACAGAGATTTACGTATTAGAACACCCACATTTCATCAACTATGTAATTATTTTATGCAAAATAATACTACCACATTTATACACTTTTTCTAATATTAAAAACAGGTTTACAGGGTTACAAGGCCAAAGAAAAGATAAATGAATTGCATTAGGAACATCCATAAGTAAGTATGGATGGATTAATGGATGTTTGTCACTCTTTCACGCAAAAGCTACTTAACGGATTTGGATAAAATTTTGTACACATATAGTTTATAACCTGGATTAACACGTAAGATAGTTTATATCCCGATTTTATCTTCCCGTGGGATAATTTTCGAGTTGAAGCGGGCGAAGCCGCTGGCAACAGCTAGTATTGAATAAAAAGATGTAAATAAATGCGTGTTGATTGACAGGGATGTAAAAAGAAACTAAAAAACCTGAAGTAGAATGGAACAAAGGTCGGAAGATGACGGTGATTAAAAAGCAGCAAAATTCTTACCCTTTTTCTCTTAACTTGATATAAAAAAAACTTCTCAGGTAATACTATTACTCCGGCCACACTGCTAAATGATTTCGCAAAAAATCGCGGTATATATACCATTCCACACATATACGAATAAAACAAAGTTAAATAACGAATATATTAAAACTGAAAGTAAATACAAAACACACTTTTCGCTAATTTCCGAAATAAGGCTGAGTTTCGACAGAATCATGGGGTTACATTATCATCATAAGCATAGCCTTTTCCCAAGTATGTCAGCGTCGGCTTCCAGTCTGACCAGATGCAGCTGAATACCAGTATTTTATGTGGAGCGACTGCCTATCTAACCTCCACAACCCATTTAGTACTGGGGAAATGAGTACAACTGTAATTTAGCCATTTATGACGTGATTATCACAACGAATGCGAAGACATGGTAGACGTTATAATTGACGTCGAATCACTTAAGCTGTACACGTCATTAATGACGCACTAATTTGTGACATCCTCACGTCAAAATTGACGTCTATAATGACGTGATGCGACGTCTTTCGATGCCTTAAAATTCACGTCATTATTCACGTGAGCATGTTGCTTGGGGTGTTACCACCCCAAGCAACATGCTCACGTGTTGTTGTGTTGTTAGCTCTAATACAAGTGGATGCTACAGAAGCTATTGTTTGATATTGGTTGTATGATTGGCTAATCAAACATTTGTGCTGAAGAGCCATCAGAGAATTGACTTTACTTTTGATAGCTCTTATCTCGTAAAATGATACTTACTCGTGATACTTTAGAACATTATGTCTCATAGAAAACTTGTTTTTTAAACTCATACCAACTATCGAAATACTCGTATTAGCAATTTTTTTAATAAAATAAAATTTCGAAAAAACAGTGAGGAAAAAATGTTGAGCATAAATTAATGTAGATGGCTATAAGAGTAGAGGAAGACCAAAGAAACGATGGATGGACTTGTGTTCTCTTCCACAAACCGACCTTGCTAAACGTGGCTTAACCTTGGCTTGCAACGTGTTTAAAATACCATATTTTCGGAAGTTTAACTCAAAATTTGCATGACAATAACTGTATCAATTTAAACGTAATTTGTCAAAGTCGTAATCCAAAGATTGTCTGTATAAACAGCTGTTTTCGAGTTTTTCAATAATGAGTATCACACTTTTAACCACGTGCGACATATTAAGTGCGAGTTTGGCTTATTTACCTTGGGTTCCGCACCTTATGCCTGTCTGCTCAATAGAAGGCTCTCCTGTGAAGGCCGCGGAGAGTCACGCCAATCAAGCTCATAAGAGGATACCGCATCGTATCTGTGGAAGAGCCGTGCCCCCTTGCTGAAGTTTACCAGCGTAGCCCAGACCTGCAGGCGAAGAGTGGCAGTGGAGGTGGCGTATTCAAGCCCTATCTCAAACCCTGAAGCTATGTCATGTAAGATAAGGCTAGAAACGCCCAGTCCAGGTCACTTGGCTCTCGGAGCTTTCCAGCCGATCCTGGAAGAGTGCAGGACACGGAGACGACATGGGACGTTATCCTCCCTTCTGGTGCAGGTGTTGTCAGGGCATGACTGCTTTGGTAAGTACCTGCACAAAGTGGCTAGATGTATGTTACCAGTAGGTAGGTACGGCTGCGCCCAAGATAAGGCGCTTCACACATAACTTTAATTCGAACTGACTTTTTCTTCTTTTGATTATAGTATAGGACCAAATATAAAAACTACTAAATACTACTCTGTATTGTACTCTTCGACTAAGAAGAGAAATACTACTCTGCAATAAAAAAACTGGCCAAATGCGAGGCGGACTCGCACATTAAGGGTTCCGTAGCGTAGTCTTATAATAATAATATAATATAATAAATAAACATTTATTTCTCTTCCACAAAGGTGCCTTAAAAATATGTATACACTAAATCAGATAAAACCTTTGTGGGAGACTGGTATCTGCACTAGGAAAACCCTGTCACACAGATTACCAGGCCCCCCCCAAAAATAAGTTAAAAGTATTAAATATTTAATGGTAACAACTTATTTTAACCTTTGCTAGAAGAAACAGTAAACAAACAAAGGGGAAAACAAAATTTACAAACTTAAATTGTGGTTGAGTGTAGTATGGTGTGGTGTGATGTAGTGTGGTGTGATGTGGTGTGGTGTGATGTGATGTGGTGTGGTGTGATGTGGTGTAGTCTGATGTGGTGTGTTGTGGTGTGATGCGGTGTGGTGTGGTGTGATGTGATGTGGTGTGGTGTTGTGTGATGTGGTGTGATATGATGTGATGTGGTGTGGTGTTTTGAGATGTGTGATGTAGTGTGGTGTGGTGTACTGAGGTGTGGGCTAAAAACAAATTTATCTTAGAACAAGTAAGAGGCTTTCAGTGCTATCGTAATCAAGATCCAATAGATATGAGGTGAGTACTTCCTTACATTTCGCTTTGGTAAGAGGGTATATTTTTAGTGTAGAGTTTAGTTTATTTATATAAATAGCTTCCCAGGAAACAAAAATTTCGACGCGAGAGACTACTTTTACATATTTGAGTAGAACAAACATTTGTCTTAATGCGTTTATGAGCGTGCAAGGATGAGTTGTAGTTCAACGAAGAATGTTTGCGCAAGATTGTTTGGACGATAAACAGTTGTCGAACAGTAAGAACCTTGCACTTATCGTAAAGTTCAGTGGTAGGGTGAAAGAACGGTAAAGCATGGGCTACCTTAAGCACTGCTCTTTGTGCCCGCTCAATTTTAATCATGAACGATTTAGGGGCACCACCCCATACAGAAATACAATAACTTAGTACGGATTGACATAGTGCAAAGTATACTGATTTAAGCACTTTTGCATCTGCAACACGTCGCAGGCTTTTAAAAATGAAGATGAGCTTCCTAATTCTCTTGGACAACAGATCGATGTGGGATTTAAAGTTAAGGTTTTTATCAATAGTTACCCCGAGGTATCTGAGAGAGTCCACTTTCTCAAGTTTAGGGCATGAGCAGGAAGAGCTGTTTGTACATGAGTGGGCCGTGATGTCTAATGAGGCATCTTGAGTGAGGTGACTGTTTGTTAGTGTAAAAGTTATGTATTTTGTTTTGTCTGTATTTAGAGAGAGTAAGTTGTTGTGTAGCCATGCCATAACAAGTGAGAAACCCATTTGAGCAAAGTGGTATACTTCCTCCCATGTATCTCCAAAGAACAGCAGAGCTGTATCGTCCGCGAAAGTAATAATCTTGCCGTTTGTAAGGTTTAACTGGCAGAGGTCATTAATAAAAATTAAAAAGAGGGTAGGCCCAAGAATACTCCCCTGGGGAATACCGATATTTACTTCGGAGTCATCGCTCGACCACTCATCGACAACCACACGTTGAACTCTCCCATTCAGGTAACTTTCAAATAGTTTAAGTTGTTCGCCACGAATTCCGAGGTGTTCTAGCTTCCTCAGTAAGAGAGGAGCAGAGACTGTGTCAAAAGCCTTAGCCAGGTCGAGGAAAATTGTTAGAACCTTTTTCTTCTCGTCTAACCTAGAAACAATGGTATCAGTTAGTTGGTGAATGGCATCGCTTGTCGATCTACTTTTACGAAAACCATACTGATTGTCCGATAAAAGTTTATTTGTTTCTAAGTAATTGGTGAGTTGCTTATTAATAACCTTCTCAAGGATTTTGGATAGTGTAGGTAAAATGGATATTGGACGGTAGTTATTGACACAGTCCCTGCTACCTGACTTATGAATTGGATGAACTAGGGATTTCTTGAGAGCTGAGGGAAATTCTCCAGTGAAAAGGCAGAGGTTGCAAATAAACGTGATAGGATCCGACAATAAATTAACGTATCTTTTTATTAATTCACTGGGGACATCGTCACACTTTACGACATAAGTGGTTTTAAGAGATGCTATGATAGTTTTGATCTCATCCACATCAGTGGGCAGAAGGACAAAAGAGAAGGGACAAGACGGTAGAGAAGAAGTGTGGTCTAGAGTAGGGTCAAAACCTGTGGTAGATCCGGCTAAAGATTTACCGATTCCAATAAAAAAATTATTAATCTTATTCACAGAATGTTTGGGCTGATCTAGATCAATCAGATCCATAGGTGGACTATTCTGTTTAGTGGTGTAGGTGATTGTTTTTATGGTGTTCCATAATTTTTTGGTGTTGCCTTGACATTTCGACAGTTCAGCCTTATCGTACTCCTGCTTAACCTTTTTTAGAATGTCGTTACAAAAGTTACGATAACGTGTGTAGGTTATTTTTGCAACTGCGTCATTAGGATGCTTTTTAGACTTAAGATGAAGATTGTCTCGATTTCGCATGCATCGTAGTAGACCAGGAGTGATCCATGGCTTAATTAATCGCTTACGTCTCGGAACAGTGATCTTTTTAGTGAAGGTAGTCATCAAAGTGGTTAGGGTCTTAAGGAAGAAGGAAACAGCTTCATTAGCACTATCTAAAGAGTAAATACTGTCAAAGTCTGTAGTTTTAATTTTTTCGTCTAGAGATGGATAATGAATACGTTTTATTGTTTTCGTTAAATTGTGTGAGGAGCTCATGTGAGAAAGGCTTATAATGACACTGTAGTGGTCGGTTAGGGTTGTATGGACAACAAAACATTTTACCGAAAGTCTTGCTTTGACAATTACATGGTCAAGGCATGTATGAGAATGGGTAGGGATATAGTACGCAGGCAACATACCATGAGAGGCCAATAAATTAAGATATATTTCCGCTCTTGCATCTGAACTGGAAGGCGTTATGTCTATATTAATGTCACCAGTAAGGAAAATGTTATTGTATGATGACAATGTTAGTAAAATATCGTTTAGTGATTCAAGAAATTTAGAGATATTTCTTACTCCTGGGGGACGATAGATGCAGAGAACTGCAGTCTGGGAATTGATAATTACAATCAAACAATTCCCATCCACAAGCGACGGCTCCAATACCTTATAGGTAAGGGAAGATTTATAGTAAACAATAACGCCCTCGTTTTGGGTCCTGTTAGTTTGTGTGTTTGCGAATTGGTAACCATCCATGAGTGGAATATACGGTGTTCGAGAAATCCAACATTCCGTTAAAACTATCACATCCCAGTCAACTTGAGATCGATCGATGAGGGTTTGCAATCCTGAAAAATTTCGGCTAACACTTCTTATATTTTGTACAATAATATTCAAGGGGGAATTCTCACTATAAATTAAACTAGAACAGTTATCGATATCGCAAGAGCTGGAGTCAGCGACAGTCAACTCATCCAATTCACTATTTATTGATAGTTGTGAATTATGATCGAATTTTTAAGAAAATGTTTATGAGTTACTTTTATAAGTTTCTGGTGTAAATATATACGTTTTATGGGTACTGCTGCTAAGTGAGTATAAATGCCTTGTGATGCTACGTTAACATAAGCCTTGAGTGTAATATTATGTGTACAAAGAGATGAGTGAGTGTAGAGTTTGTTGATGTGTTTAGTGTAGTTTGCGTGGGTACAAACAAAAATCAATATAGTTTCAGAATAAAGTGGCTGTGACATACGGACGGACAGAAAGACATAACGAAGATCTATAAGGATTCTGTTTTTTGCCATTCGGCTACGGAACCCTATAAAAAACGTGTTGAAATTATTAAACCAACTGTGGTAATATCGTTTTAACTACCGAGCAGTATAATGAATAAAGCGATTCGGTTTAAGGAAGTAGGTGTTAAATAAGAAACTTCCAGATGTTTTACAGCATGGCAGTTCAAAACACCAGTTTGCGTATACAGGTTGATTGTGACCAGGAACTCTGTGCGGTAGGTACAAACCAGTCAAGATTTTCAAAGTAAAAGTCAACTTAGCAATAATACGGGGATCGGACTGACTCAAAAAAAATTGATTCTGTTTAGTCCGTCAGTTCTTCTTATCGTGTGGGCAGCAAGGTCTGACGACCCTACACACCCTAGTGTCAGAGTTTCTAAACCGCCGCAAGGGCCTCTGACATGGTTTGACGACCGCCATTTGGCGGCCGGGACCACCGGCTTATACGTGCCTTCCGAAGCACGGAACCATCTTTTTATCAGACAATCAGGTGATTCAAGCCTGCAATGTCCTAACCAAACTGGAAATAACTTTTACAAAGTAGGTATGTTTCCCGTGGGAATCGAACCAACGACCACCGGGTCACAAGGCAAACGCCTAAACCACTCGACCACGGAGGCAGTCCGTCAGTTAGATCATCAAAAAATATTGCATACGTGTTTTTGTTTACTCAAATTAATAAAAAAATACGAAGATTAAACGCGTCGTAGATCATGAGTGGGGACTTGTGAAGTCACTTGTAGGTTAAAAATGTACTGATATGTACGAGACACTACGTATACTACTACTACTATGTACTGGTATATTATACGAGTTTACGAAGCACTGTATCGTCTTCAGTTTTATTTTACGTGAAATAAGAAAAAAAATATTGTGTTCTATATTTGTGGAAATCTATGTGACGGACTAATTCGATTTTTTTTTCTCCGATCCCCAAATACATTACAATATAATATATGGTATGATATATATATATATAATATATATATATGGGTGTAATTTATCTATAATATGTATGTATTTAGAAATATATAAGTATGTTTATCAATTGTCTAGTACCCATAACACAAGCTCTGCTTAGCTTGGGACTAGATGGCGTTGTGTGATAGTTGTGGAATATTATTATTATTATTAATATGTAATCACCAAAGGTAAGCATTGGTAAATAGTACACCACTTACCGTCAGTTATGTTCAAGCCCCATGTAATAGGGAGCGAGCCTATTGCCACCAATCAGGCACAAATCCATATTTCAGCCTATGAGAAATTTCTGATGGATAAACATAATGTTATGTTAATAACATTTATTTATTTTCAACGTTGGCCCATATGATAGATAAATACCTTTTCAACACACTTGCTCATAAAGTGGCTATAATTTCACCGCAATTAGGCACGTAATGACACCTATAATCAAACTGTGACTTTTTCATTGCTATTATTCACTAGTGAGTTATAGGTTTTTTTTTTAAATTTTATTGGTTGAGTTGCTATGTTCTTAAAAAAGTTTCGATACAAAAAAGATCGTGTTCAATAGTAAAAATAAATTAATGTACCTACCTAGTGCTTCCCCATTTCATGCAACTTTGAATTTAAATAGATAATTTCAACTAATACGTTTTTAATAAATGAATCTTTCACTCAATTATTATAAATTTTGTTTTCTCTGTAATAAAGAAAAAAAAATCCACATTTTGTCCGTGGCTAAAACTCTATCCGCAAAAAGTCAAAAATAAAGAAACCACATTCTTTTAGTCTATGGCCGATCGTCATTGTTACAGTAGTGACGCCACTGGTCAAGAAAAAATGCATCGCTACGTCAAACTTAGTACATTTATTTTAGTTCCGTGTTTTCCCACCTGCATAGATAACTTGGTAGAACTGTAGATGCGCGCGCATTAATTTTTCCCACTATTGTAAAAAAAAAACAGAACTTGTTTTAGCTGTTGAAGTTGGTAGAACTGTAGATGCGCGCGCATAAATTTTTCCCGCTATTGTGAAAAAAAAAACAACTTGTTTTAACTGTTGAAGATCACTTTTTAGTATTATTTTCTTCACAAGTGTGTTGAAAAACGTCGTATGATACACGTGTGTATTGATGATTACCGTCCTCGGCTTTCTTAAGACCCTCACCTGACGGCTCGGGTCTCAATGGCGCCTCTGCGGTAATCACCAACGTTACACACTTGTACCATAATGTACTATTTTTTTTTGGTGGGTGGAAAATCATCAAATAAACCCATGTTCCTTCTTCGCCCTTGTGCCGAGGCCACGTCATCTCGTTCTATAATCCACGGCCCCGACGGGATAGATACCTTACAGACTAATATCATGCATAATATCATGCATAATATGCATGATAATTAGTCTGTAATAATATTATTATACAGCTTGTGTTAGTAAATACCGAACCAAGATGCACGATACCTGGCATAGTTTGGGGAAACCTATGCCCACCAATTGGGCATAGATGACATAAAATATTTTAATGAAAAACACTAGCAGCTATCTTGACAACCTGTGTAAATATCCGCCTCCTGTAGTAATAGAAGATAACTAGTAGGTAGGTAGGTAGGTAGGTACATCCATTCGGAATTCCTCGCAGTTATTCGGACTTTAGCTCAAAGATATTGCATTCCGGAGCGAATCGACTGTTACTGCTCGCTACTTCACGCTACCCCTGAACAGAGTAGGTAGGAGTCTACTACAGTTACAAAGATTTTTATTAATTTTCTTTCTGTTTGCAATTGAAGCAGAAAAATAGACATGTTTTTTCTTTTCATAGGGATGGTTTTTATTTTCAAATGAATTGGGATAAAGGCAATAGAATGATGATGGTCTTTATTTTTTCTACACTCATCATCTGCAATGGAGCGTAGTATCCTAAGCGTTAAACCAATAGACCGTATACGCAACACCACACTGCGCTCCAAAACACAAATCACTGACTTTGCTCAAAAAGCCGCTAAGCTGAAGTGGGACTGGGCTGGCCATGTCTGCCGTATGCCCAACGAGCTGTGGGCCAAAACAACCACGTTCTGGAACCCTGACACAGCCAAAAGGCGACGTGGTAGACCTCGAAGGAGATGGCGGGACGAGCTTGACAGAACAAACGACCAGTGGTCCACATTGGCCCTGGATCGCAAAATTTGGAAATCATGGGGGGAGGCCTTTGCCCTGCAGTGGGATGACACAGGCTAACAGTAACAGTAACATCATCTGCCTAGATTTTTCCAAACAATATCGTAATCGGCTATCAGTCTAACTGGATACAGCTGAATACCAGTATTTTACATGGAGCGACGGCCTATTTTGAGCTCATATGTTTCAGTATTAATTTAAAAACCGTGTCAAAGTCATTAACATAACAATTAATATCTCATTAATATTTATTCAACAACAATTCAAAGACTTAGTGTAATTGGATATAATAAAATCATGCATGAGTTTGCGATTTTAAAAGGTGTTTTTTATTTGGGAACCTTGGTAAGTGTGTAAAATTAACAGGTGATTTATGCGTAAGCATCATCATCTGCTTAGCCATTTCCTAGCTATGTTGGTATGAGTTTGCAGCCGAAAACCAGTAGTATGGTATGTACAGCCCTCGCCAAACTTTGTGACCGCCCTGTGTATAGTCGCGAGTCCGAACTTGCACATGGTACAGTCGAGTGGGAATACGTAATCAACCAAACAATTTTCGTTTTCTAACATTTTTAATACTTATTATTTATTATGGCCCTGCCCCCAAGCTCTTGTGCGTCCCGCTAATACCTACCTACCTGATTTTGTGTTTTGCGCAATGCAAGAGCCTAGTTTCGGGACGGTCACAAAGTTTGGCGCGAGCTGTACATGGAGCGACTGTCTATATGACCTCCATAACCCAGTTAGTACTAGGTAATATGATACCCTTTGGTAAGATTTGTTGTCAGACTTTCGGGCCTTTAATTGCTGTAACGACCGTCAAAGATCTACAAATATCAGCAGGGTCCAACGGGCCTCTGAAGCACGGAAGAAACTCTGTATGTGATGGATGGTCATACATACACGGACCGACGTCTCATGTAATAGAGGGCGAGCCTATCGTCATCAACCTGGCATAAATCAAGACTCCGTGACTACTACAGAAATTTCTGAAGGATAAACCCAATAACATCACTTTGCCCGACCCAGGAATCGAATCTCTGCAGTCGCGCTTGGGACCTCTAGACCAACGACTCATTTTCTCATCAAATCAGCCAAAATAAAGGTCTAATCTAGGGTCAAAACCCTAAATATCATTCGAAACATTAGACCCAAATTTTCAAAGTCAAAAACTTACAATACTGTCTAGCCCACAAAGTGAGAATGTCACAGTAAATATGTCAGCGGCTAGCACAACAAACAAACTAGTTGTTTGGCATTTCATAAATACATAGTTTTGCCGCCGCGCCGCTGAAACCTTCAGCTGTCATACTGTGCTACTAGTTGAACTCGAATGAAATTCTTTGGTTAGTTTGAAAGCGATTAAATTTTGTTCTATAATTCAAATGACCACTTTGTTACAAATATTGTTCTTGCAGTCATTATCTGCGTAGCCTTTACCCAACTATGCTGGGCAGTCGTCCCAACTCGACAGTCGTTGCAGGTAGCCAGAGTCCCGAAACGACTAAGTCTGACAAGCAGTACTAACCAGTATTATCATCGGCACGATTCTTGAGCGCTGACGCAAAAGTGAGTTATATGGGTCCCTTTGGTGGTATGAAGTGAGACGCGGGGCGGGGAAAGTGCAGTGATTGGCCCGTAGCGCATCGCGTCATAGCCGTCACTCGGGACTTGTTCCTTACTCCTGCTGCACTTACCTCACGACCAATAAATAATAAACGGGTGTGTGTTTTATTTGTCATAAAGTGTACGATGCGCACAGCGATCCCCACTCTTCCGCCGAGCGCTCAAGAACCGTGCCGGTATCTGTACTAGTAGTATTACCCAGTACTAATTTGGTTGTGGAGGTCAGATAGGCAGTCGATGTAAAATACTGATACTCAGTTGCATTCGAGTACCTACAAGGAAGCTGACCCCAACATAGTTGGGAAAAGGCTAGGCAGATTACGAAGATAATGTGCTGTAGTGCGTATGTACCGTCAATGTGTGTTGCACCTTCGTGTATGTACCCAATTCTATATAATCATGTGTAACCTGTCAACCCTTCTTCCATCGGGAGACTAGACATACTGCAGGTTATCAACGATACCTAGTCGACGTTCCACACATTCGAACGAAGTACTTTGCTAAGTCCTTTGCGCACAGCCAAGGAGTGGAATTCCCTGCTTGCGTCGGTTTTTACGAGTTCATATAACCCTAATCTATTTAAGTCGCGAGTAAACAGGCTTCTTCTGGGTAAGCTCGTTCCATCGTCGACATCATCTCTGCCCTTAGGGCAAGATTGAAGTCAAGAGCAAGCCCATTTATAATAAGAAAAAGAAAAAAAAAAGTAAGGAGAGTGCAGTTGAGTGTATCATTTCTCTCCACGAATACCCTCGATCTTACAGTGCCTAAAAGCATGATATAGTATCGCGGGTTACATGGATGTAGAGGTCTACAGCCAGCGACCGGATTGTGACTGTATCACGTATGAGTTCGAGAAACAATAGTTGTGTTAACATGACAATGTTGTTTAGTATTCAAATACCTACTTTGTGTTAATAATACGAAATAACACTTTTTGGGTTTATATTTGAATGTTATATAGATAGACTGCCTCTAGTGGTAGCAGGCGCGAGTGTGTGCGGCCAGCGGGTCCCCGCAACCTTGACCAGGTCGTCGGTCCACCTACTGGGAGGCCTTCCAACGCAACGTCTTCCGGTTCGCGGTCGCCATTCCAGAACTTTTCGGCCCCATCGGCCACCCGTTCTGCGAGCAATGTGCCCTGCCCATTGCCACTTAATGACACAGGCATTCTCTGACTCACTTCCTCAAACAGAAATTAGTTGTACTGGGAAAATGATTATTTTCCTGCTATTTCTGCCTATACCCAAGATAAGAAAGCGTGAGTTTATACTACTACTTGTAACCCTTTAAACTGAACGAAAAGCAGCCCATTCAATTAATTTAAAAGCCCAATAATGTTACAACCACATCATAAATTCATTCCCTAACATAATCCAACCGGAATTGCGTCACACGACACGTGACGTCACGGGAAATCCAACCGGAAGCTACGTCATAAAGGCTTAAGCGTCGGTGGAAAAAAATTACCCGCGTTTTTTGGCGGGAAACGAGTGACTTCCGGATCCGGGACGCCTTTATAAGGAAAGGTGTTGGATTGTTAGAGATTTGTGTTTCCGAGCTATGGTGAACAAAATAATACGCATACGAATGCATACGAATAGGCTTATTGTAGACTAGCTGTTGCCCGCGACCTCGTCCGCGTGAAAGTACATAATTATTATGAAAAGACTAGTAAAATCTATCTATCTATCTATATAAATAAAAAGAAAAGTCCTGACTGACTGACTGACAGACAGATTGACTGACTGACTCATCAACGCTCAGCCCAAACCCTTGGACCTAGAAATCTAAAATTTTGCACAGAGGTTCCCTTTATAATGTAGACAAGGATTTTTCGAAATTCAACCCCTAAGGGAGTTAAATTGGGGATGACAGTTTGTATGGAAAATCGTCGTTTTTACGCGGGCGAAGCCGCTGGCAAAAGCTAGTTTATAATAATGATAAAGTCTTTATTGACAAATAATTGTTCACAAGAGTCAGTGTAGCTCTGGCGCTTGTACTTGGAGTTCCTGTATCACAAGAGTCAAAAGAAAGTTTATACCTACCTATTATTACAACTTTAATTTTTACAAAAGTTTCTTTATTTGTAATATAATTCAATCATAAATCGAAAGACACGTGGTGCCATATACAGGTTGGTACCGACAATACGATAATAAATGAAACCACTGGTAGTTCTAGTTTCTAACATTTTTATACTATCAAATAAATTCTAACACCGAAATCGTTGTCGTGTCGTCGGCACCAACCTACCTACATGCCAAATTCGTTTGTTACATTTTATTTCTACACGTTAATCGGTGCAAATTATTCCTAAGGATAGTAAACTAATATTTGTTTGTAAATTATATTGTACTAGCTTTTGCCCGCGACTTCGTTCGCGTGGAATAGTGACTTCCGGCAGATTTTTGGTTTATCTCGCGAAAAAAAAAAAAAAAAAAAACTATCCTATGTCCTTTCTCAAGTTCCAAACTATGTCTGTACCAAATTTCATCAAAATCCGTTCAGCCGTTTAGGCGTGAAAGAGTAACAGACAGACAGACAGACAGAGTTACTTTCGCATTTATAATATTAGTATGGATAGTATGGATTAGTATGGATTTCGTTAACAGTTTTATGCTATTTCGTTTTTTAGATTTTTTTTCGGTTTTAGGATTTATTTGATAGCTCAAAAATGTTCCTATGAACTAGAACTACCAGTCATCATCTGCCTAGCCTTTTCCCAAGTATATTGGGGTCGGCTTCCAGTCTAACCGGATGCAGCTGAATACTAGTATTTTACATGGAGCGACTGCATATCTGACCTCCACAACCCAGTTAGTACTATAGTGCGCGCGGAACTAGTTGGCCGCTCCTTAGGTTGCGACAGGGGTGAGGGGGCGGGTTGCCTACAGCTTGCAATGCACAGGAGACTAGTAGGAGACAGTGATGACCAATCCCGAGATATCGTGAACAATAATTGTTCAATTTATTGAAAAGAATACTTAAATAAAAAACAAAAAACTTGCCTAAGGAGCGGCCAACTAGTTCCGCGTGCACTATAGGTAATACGATACCCTTTGGTAAGACTGGATGTCAGAATTTCAGGTCACTGACTATCTGTAACGACTACCAAAGATCTATATATGGCAGCCGGGACGTGCTTTCCGAGGCACGGAGGAAACCCGGTATGTCGTGCGGACACTACAACACAACTAGAACTACCAGTGATTTCATTTATTGTCGTATCGTTGGCACCACCCTGTATTTTATCCATCATACAAACAAACAATTTGATGTTGCCTAGTCTTAGTGAAAAGGGTTTAAATTCAAAAGGTTTTTATTAAAGGTATAGCCGTAATTTTCCGAAATTTTCTAATTATTATGCCAAATTCAGTTAAAGATTTCATAATAATATTCTAGGAAAAGTCTAGAATGATGCGCACTGAATTATATTATAATGAGGTATTTTAATTAATTCCTAGATTTTAATAATAAAGTTGCCCAACAAAGAGATCAGATACGTAAAATAAAACAGATAAATTCTGTGAATTATGTTTTTGAGCACTTATTAATTGAAAAGTATTTTTGGACATACTTAATTAGGCTACTTTATAATATCATGGCTATTTAATAATATATTTAAAAGTCCTCCTAAAGTTCCAAACTCGTCGCCAAATGGATGTTTCTTGATTAAAAAATATATGTTTCTGTTTAGTCCGTCAGTTAGGTTATCGAAAAATGTTGGATACGACCGTGTTTTGTTGTTTTATCAAATTAATAAAAATTGACGAAGATAAAACATGTCAAAGATTACGAGTGTCAAAGATCTTGTGGCGTTACATTCCGGTAATTAAATAAATATAAAATATAAAAGCCTTAACTTTTAAAAATTTAAATTACAAAAAATATTATCACTGTGTCATGCAAAATTAGGATTGATCATTTTAGTTTCAACCCGTTTAGTTTGTTAAATGATAAATAATGTTTATTTTGTTAATAGGTTTTTACACACTAGATGGGGTCAGTGTTTCGTAAAAGAAAGAAACAGCTGAAACAAACTCAGTGTAGTACTCAAAGATATTTAATGATTGATTACTTAACTCGTCACTTATATAGGTAAAGATTTGACATACTTTTGTAGGACAAAACTGTCAAAACCTTTACTAAGTGATGGTCATAAAAGCTCTCTGAGTGCGGCAGTCAGAGGCCGCAGTCTCTTAAGATCCAGACCAATTCTAATCTTGGTCTACTCACATGAGGAAAATACTTCAAAGTGTTGGGCAGTTCACACAGTCGTAACCTTCGGGCTTCTAACAACCTACTCCTTGAAATTCCTTCACACCGTACTGGTTTCATGTCATCTTCTTACGCTGTCTCAGCCATAAAACTCTGGAACGCGCTACCCCTTGGCATTAAAAAAGTGGAAAGCAAAATGGCTTTCAAAGGAGCTGTGCGGAAGCATTTCTTAAAATCGGACTGAATTACTCTTAATTAAGTGTGTTAGTCATGGTAATTATTGTTTGGTTCCTCGTTTTATGAACTATTTGTATGTATTATAATAATTATATATTAGTTTATTTAATTCCATATTTATGTATATGTAATAGTATGTACGATTTATGTAGGTATATTAATTTAATTTATGTTAACAAAATAGTGTTCTCCTGATTTATTTATTTTTGTACTCTACCACAATGATGTCCTATTTGACCCTAAGGTTGACTGGTAGAGAATGCCTTGTGGCATTAAGTCCGCCTATGTACCACGTTTGTGCATAAAGTTTAAATAAATAAATAAATGAGGACTATACAGATTTGTGTCTAAGATGGTATTTTCAAGAAAGAACCAACAAATGAAGTCAACTTCGTTTACTTTGGAGAAGAACCGGCAATGAACTCTATGGTTACAGCTCTTACGGCTTATGGCTCTTTTAAAATTATTTGGTTGGTAAGTAGGTATAGGTACTTACAATATCTTCATGTTACAGCATTAGTACGTACTTAGGTATGAGGGACAACGAAGATTAAAATACTATCGATCTGAACTAGGTATACCCTCAATGGGGAGACAAACCGGTGGGAGCAGATCGGAGTAAACTATCTAGTATCATGTATATTGTGTCACAATGTTCTTTACACCGAGTACTTTTTTTAAAATTTCCCATACGGTATTATAAACTAACACAAATGCTAACCGCCACTAAACACGAATACTTTAGCAACACGAAAAAAAAACAATAGAAAGTGCCTATTTATAAGTATGTAACGATAAACTGGTAGTTTGACAAGTCTGATAAGACTTGACATACTTCACGCGTAACAACCAGTTCTTTTGACATGTAGGCAAAATAATAGTAGGTACCTAATTATGGTAACTCTAGGGTTTTATTCATAATCATCGTTTTAGCCGAGAGACGTTCCCGGTTGGACAAAAGCCTTCCCCAAGTGTCCCGTGCGTCTCGCATCCAGTGGATCCCAGCAACCTTCACCAGCTCATCAGACCACCACCTAGTCGGAGGCCTTCCAGCGCAACGTCTACCGGTTCGCGGTCGCCACTCCAGAACTTTTCGGCCCCATCGGCCATCAATTCGGCGAGCAAATGTGCCCTGCCCATTGCCACTTGCACACATACAAGTGATGGCAATTCTTCGGGCTACGTCGGTAACTTTGGTTCTCATGCGGATGTCTGTGGGTTATATTCTTTATGTGAAAATAATGCACAATCCGCACTAGACAATGTTGGTCTGTGGATGGATGACCATCCATTACCTACCGAGGCATGGTGGAGACCATGCCTCCATGTTGGTCTCGGCAAAGATTTACAAATGACAATTTGTAAATCTTTGACAGAAAGGGGTTTGAACTTTTTTGTATGGGAGCTGGCATATCGAGCCACCGCTATTTTGTTTTTTTTTCGAAATCGCGGCCCACGATGAAAGTGGTATGTATGGATAGAGGACATATAGACGAACAAAAAATGTCCAGTAACACGGTACGCAACGTGTCACGATACCGAGATATTTGAAGGTAAAGATGGTCATATTAGTACAATGACCACATAAAAATAAGACCTTTTACGTGTCTTGTAACAAATCTACTGAATTTAGAGGAAATGAAAGAATTTAGACAGTAGACTTGAACATTATATACTCAATACTCAATACTCAATATATTTATTGCTTCCACAAGTTTACTTAGATGGTAGGTTTTACAAAGTTATGATCATTGTGGACCCTGTCGGGCACTGCAATAGTAGGAGAGAGGAAGAGGGCTTTTATTTGACTATACCTATATTAGAATTATCCTAAATTATAATCTAAATCATTTATAATGCAATCTAATTATCTATTAAAATATTTATTTATGTAATTTAAAATTTTTCATTAAAGTATTCATTCAGATTATAATAGCATTTAATTAATAGAAATTGTTTTAATTTATTTATGAATATATTTAAGGGAAAAGTAAAAAATACAAAACAAGTTATAAAAGAGGCACACTCTCAGAAGGGAGGAGGGAGGAGGTTTTAAAGAACTTTACGGTTGTGGTTATCCTTGGCTTTATGGTTCCACGGCAGTGCAGGTCACTCTGGTTGTATATGAGGAAGTTTGGAGACAGCGTAGCGTCTCGCTCGACACCGGTCACTCGGGTAGACGTATTGGAGGTCCTCTTGGCGTCAGTGTCACCTTGAGTAGGAGGACCGGCAGCAACAATGAACCAGTGTAGAGCTTAGAGTCCTTGGAGATGTTTCCTTGATCCAGATTCAGATTAGAAGTCCGCGCGTGTGAAATCATTTCAGTTTTTATAGATCCACAGCTTGTCATTTTCTTTTTCTTTTTCAGAAGTTTAAATTCGTGACTTCATAATGTCATAAAAATGCAACTTGCCAGTATTCAAAACAGCCAGTAATATTTAATCCAAAACCTTTACGTAGAATTCTGAGAGCGGGTTAATTAATTATTATAAAATACAATATTTATGCTAACATATTGATAAAAAGAATTTAAAATTATATAAATCAAAAGTAACCTTCATAGACTAAGCCAGTAAGAAACTATGACAGAAAAATTAAAAGAAAAAGTATTGACAGTTTGACAACCTGACGTATAGTGTCATAACAATGAAAAATATGAGAATTATTTACTTTATTTTAGATAAATAAACAAGAAAAACGAATCGTTTTAGACCGATTCGCAGAATAGTAATGTAAAAACCAATAAAGCGTATGATAGATGTGAAGTGTAAGTATATAATGTAAAATGTAAATGTAAGTATTAAAGTGTGGATTAGATGAGAACACTACAGCTCACTCAGTGAAATAAATAAAATACGTGGTTTAGAATAGCGAAATACCACAGTCTATAGGCGTTAATTTTTATTTTACTGGTTGTTGTGTCCTGTGATACCCGAGGTGGTAGCACTATTTACTTAGTTATTCACCGGCTCACCAGATCAGCAAGTCATCTGTACCGGTCGCTTCACAACACACTTACCGCCATTCGTAGTGACTGTCAAGTGTCCCTCGTGACAGCTCCCTGACACTTACGTCTGTGAGACGGTGTTGCTATATCAATTAAATAGATACAACTCCGATGTACACTACATCCCTTTCTTATTATATTTGTTTTAATCAAAATGCTTTACCCATAATGCTCACAATTACATTCAGTAATCAAGCAAATTCAACAACTATCGAATATAAAATGTTCAACTATACTTGCATGTTTTTGTTACCAGATTTACCTTGTCATCTTAGACTGACTGCCACTGGCCAACTATAAACCAACCAATTCTAAATGTACAATGAACCCTCTCAGGTTTTACGCAGTTACCCCATTTGAACATCTCCTCCAGTAGCCTCCACTAAGTGTGGAGTAGGATTAAAGTTATTAGACTTTATTAGACTATTTCTATGAACTTCATCGCCTATTCTAACATCTGGGGGTCTGCATGATTTCATCTTCCTATTTCCATATTCCTCTTCCTATTCCCATATTCCTTTCCATTCCATTGTTTTTTTTTTTTTTCAGACATTTTCTTTTTTTTCAATGACATTTTCATAAGAAAAGTTCTAATGGTCCCTGCCCCGTAACCGATCATGGGGTTTAACTTATCCACAACTTTGTGGTTTGATCGTTTTCTCTTTTTAAATTATTGATGACCCAGGGAAGGCTTCTCTCTTTCTATGTCTTGCTATTTCTTCGTACATATCTGGTGTAGAGAAATATTTTTACATTTTATTTATTCATTAAGATTCTTTTAATTATTCTTGACATCTGTACTTTTTTTTATTTTTATTTTTTGTCTTCCTATGTTTGTTCTTGGGGAATGTGAATTTGTTGTTGTTATTGTTAATGTTCGTTGTTTTTTTTTTTTTTCTTTGGCTGTTTACTAGGTAGCTGCTATTTTAAGTTTGAGTGGTTTGCCTAGTGCTATTCATGAATTCAAGGGCATTTAATTAGTTTTTTTCTAAATTGTAATACCTCTTTATGTAAATTCTTTGTAACATATTATGTTGACTCTTATTATCTGGTTGAGTTCCCACATCTCAAATTCTCGTATTCCACACCTTTTCCTTATGTAATTTAGGAATCCCACAACTAAATTCATGAGCTCAGTGTTATTTGTCTCTTGTTTCTTTGACCCATGTAGCTGAATATTGTTTCTTCGCATTTCTTTTTCTAGGTTCTCAACTTTGTTTGTCATTGTCATCACCTCGTTGTTAAGTTTGGGGTTTTCTTCAAGTAGTGGATTTAATTTCTCTTCTATTATGTTTACCATATTTCTCCAAGCCGGCTGGTCACCGTGGGGATTAATGACCGCTACCCTTCAGTAAACACGTCTAATTTAATTACTTCTCATCTGTCAATTTAATGGATATTTACCATCCAATTTAATGGATTATTATGAGCCAACGTAACAGTTGCTCCATCCAATTTAATGGATATCATGAGCCAACCCAATGGTTGCTCCATCCAATTTAATGGATTTCATGAGCCAACCTAATGGTTGCTCCATCCAATTTAATGGATTATCATGAGCCAATCAGCCAACCCAATGGTTGCTCCATCCAATTTAATGGATTTCATGAGCCAACCTAATGGTTGCTCCATCCAATTTAATGGATTATTATGAGCCAACGTAACAGTTGCTCCATCCAATTTAATGGATTATCATGAGCCAACCCAATGGTTGCTCCATCCAGAGCCAACCTAATGGTTGCTCCATCCAATTTCATTGCTTTTGTCCAGCCAATGTAATGGATAATTTTGAGCCAACTCAGCGGTTGCTCCATCCAATTTTATTGCTTGTTCAAAGCAAATGTTATGGATATTCGCATCCCAACTTAATGGTTGCCTTCAAAATCTTACCACGCGTAAATAGTGCGATGGTAAATGTCACATGCCTTAGAAGTATTGGTTCTAGGCCATGCCGGTTTCCTCACAGTGTTTTCCTTCACCGTACTAAGAGCGTTCCCTGGTGATGAGTGAATGAACACAAAAAACCTGCCTGGTTTCGAACCCACTACAAGTCGAGCAAGGCCATCACCGCTCTTACAACATTTAATATAAGAGCGTTCCCTGGTGATGAGTGAATGAACACAAAAAACCTGCCTGGTTTCGAACCCACGACCTAAGTAGAGCAAGGCCATCACCGCTCTTACAAAATTTAATTTACATGAGATACTTATATGTGTTATTGTATTGCTGCATATCATCTTTACTAAAACACATTATATTATATCGGGAAGCGATAATTTTTTAGCACTAGTCATTAGTTAACTGTGGGCCCCGGTGGGTAGAGTTGGATGAAGAAAACAGTCTTGTACCCCGATACACTCAAACAATAAGACGAATTAGAAACACAGTACATAGGTAGGCACGAATAACCCTGTAGGTACAATATTAATATTTAGACCGAATACGACTCGATGCCGACATTTATACATTAGCTTCATATTTAAGTTAAACCATTACACAACCACCATTACGATTCCCTAATCAGAACTTAGTGACCTGTGTAACTATATTTATTTATGAATTATTTCAACTTATTCCAATTCAAAACTATAATTTTGTCAAACAGTATTTTATTTATTCAAATTTCATGCCCAAGAGTACTTTCCATTATCCGCCTAACCTTTCCTCAACCATGTTTAAGTATATATATCACTTCATTTCTTCTTCTTTTTCTGTACAAGAAGAGACTTGCCCCTCAGTCATAGGCTGTTATTATTTGAATGTTCACTTTAAATTGTATTATTAATATTCTTGCATAGTAATAACATCCCTATGTAACACCAAGCTTGCATTACGGGGCAACCTTGTACCCTCAATCATACAGTAATCCCGATTCATTGGCTTCTAGGAGTTAAACCCAATAAGCTCTCCTCAACCTGGGAATCAAAACCAGGACCGCACAACAGGCTACTTTGCCTGAAACCAATGAGTCATAGTGTCAACATTCTCCTGCCCCTATCCCAATTCATTTGGGATCGCCACAGCTTGTTTTCCTTACATACTTCTCTATACTTGCATTTCATTCGACACACCAGGTGTATTTTGACAGAGGTGTATTTACAGACTGAACAATCCATTTTAATAGACTGGACATCACATTAATAAACAAAACAAACAAAACTGGATATTTCATCGACATAGCTATACCAAATACACACAATTTACAAAGTACAATAGCAGAAAAATTATCTAAGGGCGCGTACACATATAGGTCCGTTTTTACTGGATCCGTTTTAACGGATCAGAATTGGACCGGAGCGACATGATTACTGAATCCGGAATACTGTTTTGTGTGTGAACTCGCTCATGCAACTCCATACGCCATCAAATAACGGACCTGTAAAACGGATCGCTATGTGTACGAGCCCTAAGTATACCGAACTAAAAGATGAAATAATCCGACTTTGGCATCTTGAAAAAGTCACGATAACTCCCATAGTGTTGTCCACAACAGGAGTAATTCCAAAACAACTTCACTAGTCCCTTACTTCTCTGAATCTGCCCCCAACAACGTACTACCTCCTGCAGAAAGCAGTGCTGGTGAGGAAGTTCCTCCATGTGAATCGGACAACCCGCACCAAGAACATTTTCAATCAAACATCCCTTCATCTTTCATTCAACCAACAGCACAAAACCATGTTGTATCTCTTTCTACTGTTTCACTCTTAGCCCAGCTGATAACCACATGGCTTAAGCCCGTGCTATCTGTACTTTCCGGCTATCCGGATAGCCCAGCATAATAAAAGCTTAAATAATAAAGCCCTTTTATTCCAAACTACATACAATTTGTTTTTCTTTATTGCCTCTTGGCATTGACCTCTCCAGCTCTCTCCATTGAACTCGGTCTTCTGCAACTCTGGTCTAGTATGGGGATGGCCTAGGGTTAGACTGATATCGACAGTCCATCTTGTTGTCGGACACCCCTGTTTTCTAATGTCCGCTTTTGGATACTATAAGGTTATGAATAAACTCCAAAAACTCCATTATTTATTTTGCAACATAGCATATGACCTGTCCGACTCCATTTTAGATGTTCTATTTGCTATTATACCCGTTACTTTTGTCTTCCTTCTTATTTCCAAATTTCAGATTCCGTCACTAAACCTGATGTTCGACATGTTTCTTTCCATTGCTCTTTAGGTATACGTATCTACATACCTATATTTTTTCTTAGTACATGTTTAAATTGTAGGGCTTTAGTTATACTCCATACAATGTTTATTTTGTCTAATAAAACACATATCAATTTCCTAGGTGTACTTTTAATTAAATTAAGTTTGTACTTATTTTGTTTAGGAGAAGGTATCAACAAAATCAGCCTACTCAAAATCACTCAAATAACTTGAACAAATGTCGGTTCTCCCTTAATAGGACTGTTTGAGGTGACATGTCAAACAATAGACATTTTCAAAATAATAAGTACCTAGGTTACTTACTTCATACAATCAAGGTTGTTATTAGTCACTATAGGAAATGGTTTGTGATAAATCATCACTATAATAAACGGTCCTACTTACTATAAGTAAGTCAACATGTTCACAGCTATAGGAATTTAACCTATTGCTAGCGGTCTGCATATAACAGTTAAGTGAAGTTTATAACCCTAGAAATGTGTTATGAATTAAATCATTTGTCATCAACTTGTATTTATTCTATTGACATCCTAGCTAGTACCTAGTTTGATGTTCGGTACCTAAGTACTAAATAATTAAGGACATTAATAACTTACCAATGTGTCCTAAACATGTAACAAGTTAACATATTTATTTATTTTCTTCATGTTATTGAATATCCAAACGTCACGTGTGATCTATCTCTTCAAAACAGTGTAAAAGCAGCCCATTGTGGACAATTATGTAGGTAAAATGATAAAACAATAACATAACTCTTCCTTCACCTTGAAATACTTAGGTAATGCCAGTACGTATGGCATACAATAATCATTAATTAGTATCAATTACAGTCAAATAACTGTACTTACTTAGTAGTGAGACGACCCACTGACCGTGTTTTGTTTTTCAAATTGTTGACAGCTCCTTGCAAACTTTTCCTGAGTATTAATATGTAAATTTCAGACCTTAATCCTCGTCGCCACTTGTTGTGTCCTGTGATACCCGAGGTGGTAGCACTATTTACTTAGTTATTCACCGGCTCACCAGATCAGCAAGTCATCTGTACCGGTCGCTTCACAACACACTTACCGCCATTCGTAGTGACTGTCAAGTGTCCCTCGTGACAGCTCCCTGACACTTACGTCTGTGAGACGGTGTTGCTATATCAATTAAATAGATACAACTCCGATGTACACTACACTGGTTATTGAAAGAGAGTAGGTACATAACATACTACTAGGAGCACGAGAAAACTAATTTTTGACATAACAGCGTTTCATTGCGATGCGAAGCTATTTTATTGTGCGTATAATAAAAATCAACCTGGGAACTATTATTTGGATATAATTTAACGCATATACACGTAAAAAGGCTATTTAAAAAAATATTTAATGACTGTCGTTGTACTTATTTGTCGATCTTTAACTCAAATATCTCGGTAACGTGACACTTTGGGTATCGTGCTACTAGCCATTTTTTGTTTGTCTATATGTCCTCTATCCATAGATACCACTTTCATCGTGGGCCGCGATTTAGAAAAAAAATCAAAATGGCGGACAGGTTGATATGCCACATCGGTTCTATCCCCTTTATGGGTAGTCTGCAGTGGCCCAAAAGCCTGACATTCTACCAAGTGCAAAAAACACCTTTTTAAAATCGCATACTCATGATTTTCTTATATTCAAGGAGAAGTGAGCCTTCGAATTATTTGTTGAATAAATATTCATTATATTCTAATTTCCATGTAAATAACTTTTGATACGGTTTTTAAATAAAAATTTGAAACATGTTGTGAACAGCTGTTTTGTAATTACTTTTGTTAATGTCTTTTGTACACATTCCTCAATATAATATTTTAAAACAAATATTAAAATAATTGGAGTAAATGAGTGCAGGCTGCCAAGCTCAAATGGAACTGGGCTGGCCACATCTGCCGCATGCCGTAGGAGCTGTGGGCCAAAGCAACCACGCAATGGGTCCCAATCAGCAGCAAACGACAACGCGGCAGGCCCAGAAGGCGATGGCGGGACGAACTGGATTCTTTTTGCAGAGATTGGAAAACCCGGAGCACTGGATAGGGATAAGTGGAAAGAGGGAAGGGAGGCCTTTGCCCTGCAGTGGGACACAAATGGCTGATAATAATAATAAATGAGTGCAGGCAGCAGAGCAAAGACAACCACGAGACACGCTCCGGACGTCGGAAGTCACGTGATGATAATGGGCTTGCTCACCGTCCGTCCGTCTTATGACGACGACTGGCCGTCTCGATGGCGCGCGGCGTGGTCATGGTCCACGCACGCCTCAGAGGTGTCAGCGAAACAATGAAGGGACCGCAAGCATCAACGCCTGACGGGGCTGAGGTATTTCTTGCATACAACACGCAAACACAAAGGGGTAAGAAAGGACATTGGTGGTTTTTAGTCAGTAGAAGTCTGACACTCCGTTCCGCTCTACCCAGAGCGGGAGGAGCCGCATTTGATGATAACCAAAAAAATAAAGGCCTCCAGAGGCAGGAACCTCCTAACAATGCGAGCTGTATCAAGGAGTTTTTTTCATTATTTACATTATCATTTGTAAATATAGCCATCTTGCAGCGTCAACAAAACAAAATACTACGCACAATAGTCAATGTCTCATGGTTTACTACAAACGCTGAAGTCCACTAACAACTAGTCATTCTTTTTCTTGTGGCATATTGTGCTAAATAAATATGTTTTCTTTCTTTCTTCTTTTTCTTTCATTCCCACAGTAAATGAGGAGATTCGGAATGTAGCAGGGAAATATAAAGAACGACTAGCCATGCACCCAAATGAGCTAGCTCGTCAGTTGACGCAACGAGACTACGTGCTCCGCTTGAAGCGCCACAGTATCATGGCACTAGAAGACCGGCAGTAAGGCCGTAATACCTGCGAGTAGATGGCATCACTGGAAGCCACACTCTACACTACAAGCAACACGGAACTCATCCGCTTATAGTCCGAGGACTGATTGCAGATAAAAAAAGGAAAAAATTCAAAAAAAAATGTAAATCTTTAACAGTCATAACAGGTAGTAATTAGTGGCCTGCAAGTCTGACAACCAGTCTTATCAAACGTCTTATTACCCTGTCTTATCTGAATTATGGAGGCCAAATTATAAGCAGCCGCTCCATGTAAAATATTGGTATTCAGCTGCATCTGATAAGACAGAAAGCCGTCCCCAACGTAGTTGGGAAAAGGCTGGCTGACTGTTTACAAAAAACTTCATCAACATCGTAAAGAATTACGGAACCCTAAAACAAGATGGCGGAGAGAAACATCAATCTCTACGTTCTCCCCCTACCTACTAAACTTGAATGCCATCATCGCTTCATAAAAACTCATAAAGAACCAATTCACTCCAACTAAAAAAATAAGGTATGAAAAATTGGCCAAGTGAGAGTCGGACGACGCACAGGGAAATGTTCCGTAGGACGTCGGGATGAATATTTACGCATACCTACACATTGATTTTATCAAGAAGAAGACATACTGCACCGACTAAAAATAAAATTAATTGAGATAAGGACTAACAACCGCAAAATTAGTTTCTATATTTTTTGCTTTTTACTTGGAAAACCAATGATGTTTCTGCGATTGTAACCGAAAAAATTCCTTAGCTCATAAATATGGCTTCCCATCTGCTTGCTCTTTCCCGAGTATCCGTTCTTCCATCCAGCCTACGGAACCCTAAACAAAATGGCTGCCCCAGCCGCCCTTATAAATCAATTTCGAGATAAATTGTAGAATCAAAGTCAATAATCAGGAGTTATGCGATAACTTTACGATAGGCCTGAACATAAATAAAAAAATCAGACAAAAGTGGGTAGCTTTGAAAAGTTATGCGGTTTGTCATTGCGCCCTAGAGGGCAGTTGCCCGTCGATATGGAAAATAGTTGGGCTATGTGTGTTTTAGCGCTTTCTGATTTAGAAAAGTTAACCTTCATATACGGGATTTTTTGGATTCATGTGACGAACAGCTGATGATATAAAGGCTAACATAGGCTATTAATCGACCGCGAACCGGAAGACGTTGCGTTGGAAGGCCTCCCACTAGGTGGACCGATGACCTGGTCAAGGTTGCAGGAACCCGCTGGATGAGAGACGCACGGGACTGGTCAATGTGGCGACGCCTGGGGGAGGCCTATGTCCAGCAGTGGACGTCTTTTGGCTGAAATGATGAGAATAGAATAGAATAGAATAGAATATTCGTTTATTTGCTTATAATGTAGGTATTTACAATAAGGTGGTTACATCATTTTAGAGAATCCTTGTACATTCTACCATTTTGGCATGCAAATATTGATGCTGTTCATCATCAGCTATGAAACAGCTACAACTTATCAACTTGAAAGTGCGTTTCGGAGTAATAACATTTATTCATTAGTAAATTAGTTAGTTTCTTTACTAATACTACTAGTACTAGTTTTATTTTTTTATTTTTTTGTTTTTTTGTTTCTTTATTAATATTTTATTTTAGGAAAAAGATAAGGATTTCCTGCAAAAAAATAAAACCCTTGATATTATATAAGCAGAACACTGACTCTAAGTCACAGGATCTCCTAGTTTGGGAGTCAGGGTTACTCTATCTGTATGACCTTTAATGAATGAATGAATGAACATGAATGACATGAATTTCAGTGAATTAAATGCAGTTCAGTGAATTAAAGCAATGTTGCAGGTTTTTGTACAAATAAAGACTTATTGTTATTATTATTTGTTGACTAAAACCGATTTAAAAGAGAAGTAAAATTTTTCTCCTTTCGTTTTTCTGCCTAAAATGGTAACAAAGTTTTTTCACAGTTACTACATATTGTATACATTCACGTTTAAGCAAACCAAACCGTTATAAAATACCATCTTAACCCGGATAATTCCCCTCATGCCACCGCTGACCCTCAAAGAGACGAACAATATCAGCCTTCAACACTTGGCAGTGAGCCAGCTCACAAGAATCCAATCATTCGCTTCCTAACGCTTCGTAATCAATCGGTAATACATTCAGCTAAAGATGGCTACATACGATGCTGCAAGGTTGATGAGCCTTGCATGGAAAGGTCTATTATTAAAAGCTAGCTAATAGCTACACGGTAAAATTGACCTGTGTAGTTTGTGTATACCTATATTGTTTAGGTGTGCATTTCTCTAAATTAGCATTGAATCGTCAAATTGCTCAAAGGCTGCAGCCACGAAGGATTTTAGTCCGGGGGTAGGTCACCCCCTCGTGGGTGTGCTATTAGGTACACCACTGCCCCAACCCTTCGGAGTCTACAGGCTTGATATTATTATGTATCGTAATAAGAGATGATGGGCATTTTAGGAGATTTATTTTTGAATTTTGACGGGATGTCAAAATATTTGTTTTCATTGTATATGCATTTTCTTTCTTTTCTTTTTTTTTCTTTAGAAGGATAGTAAAAGAAAACTTATATATGTGGGATACTGTGTTAGTAAATAGTTATTTATCTATTTAGATACAAGCTTGAAGCTTTTTTTTTGAAATGCATCTACGAACAATAGCCTCAAATATCGGGGAGTCGTACCTCCCTGCTAAAAACCTCGGGATAGAGTTGGAGACTTCACCTTTATTATCCGACTGCGGCAAAGCCAAAAGGAGGGTTATTTTGGGTCTGATTCCCGTGTTATATTGCTTTTGACCAACATGGCCAAACTGCGGGCTACAACTAAGAAATGATAACAAAAACCTTTGACACAGAGAAACTAAACCCTTAACCCGGGGTTGTCAAACAAGTTTACACAAAAGGCTTGTCAGACTTGTTGCTAGTATGTAACACAAAGGACATCGGAAATAAGAAAAAGGACAAAAAAAATCTGTATACAATCCGGCAATTTAATTTCAATTAGCAAATGGCATTTCAGTAGAAAAGGTATAGATCGCTAATCCCGTCGCAGCCGAGCATTGGATTGGAATATTTTTCATTATACTTTGTTCCTGAAAGCATATTTACTACTGATAAACAGAGGTATGACGATTCTGACTCGCTTATTAAATTTAAGACTTGCTTTACTTATGCCATGTTTATTTATCTATAATTATTGTACTGTTTAATGTGTAATCTATTGACAGGCCACGTTAATTGAAATTGTTTATTTGTGTTAATTTTGAACGCCATAATTATATTATAATAATAGATAGTGCACATATCTTAAACAAAATACTATCTGTAACATGCATATTATACATATGTTTAACAAAGAACTAGTTTTTTTATTAGATAGACTGATTCAAGAGGAACGTTTCAGTGTCTTTTATGCACCGTGCGAAGCAGGGTTGGATAACTAACGAGTTTTTTCAAAAGTGTCCCTGTAAATTTTATACTCTAAAGCACAGACATATTTGACTGTATGATAAGTGTTAAAACTTGTATACTATTACTCTTGTCTTGTTATTCTTGTGAGTGTCAGTGACCATGTCAGTTTAAAAACTTATATTGTATACTATTGCATGCTATATATTGGCCAAATGTGTGTTACCAAATATTTTATGTAATAAGAACTTCATGTACCTACCATATTTGATGCAATAAATAAATTGAATTGAATTGAACTAGTTCATAATAATTTGCTAATTTTAAGTCATTCCATTCAACGAGACGGCCTCGTTAAAATCACTCGCAACCACTTGCAAGCGTGGTGTTGTCGGTTCGATTCCCGGATGGGGCAATATTATTAAGTTTTTCAATCAGGAAAGCAGCAGCAGCCACGAACTCTGGATTTGTGCCCAGTAGTCTCGCCCCCTATTACATAAGACTTTAAAAACAACTTGCGAAATGTGTTCTATTTTTGGTACCTACACCTCTGCCGTACCCGTTGAAGATTACAGGCGTGATGCTATATTATGAACTAGCTTTTGCCCACGACTTCGTTCGCGTAGAATAGTGACTTCCGGCAGATTTTTGGTTTAGCTCGCGAAAAAAAAAAAAAAAAAAGAACTATCCTATGTCCTTTTTCTAGTTCCAAACTATGTCTGTACCAAATTTCACACAAATCGGTTTAGTAGTTTAGGCGTGAAGCAAAGACAGACAGACAGAGTTACTTTCGCATTTATAATATTAGTTAGGATTGCTAGTTCCAAGTTATTCCATTTAACGACTTTATTTAAACAGAAGCAACAAAATTTCATCGTTTCATCGATACAACGGTAACTAGTAGTTAATGTATTCGATTTGAACCCGCAAGTTTATGCGCATAATAATCGATTTGTTTTCAATACCATTATCATCTGTTTTCCCTCTTTTAGAACTTGTAAGGGGTGATACATTTCTTTTGTTCCTAAGTAACTTTACCTCGTGACCTTCGCTAAAAAACTATTATGTTTAAAATTATTCCCTTACATTATGTATTTGAAGTGGGTTTCGTTAACAATTTCAAGGCATTTAATTTTTCATCCTTTTTCTAAAATATATATTTTATTATCCGTTTTATAAAATAAATCGTAGCTTATGTTACTCGTATCCTTATAACATCAGCTATCTGCCAGTAGAAGTCTAGTTAAAATCAGTCCAGCCGTTTCGGAGATATGAGAACAAACCAATTAACAGACAAAAATTGAAAAACATGTGTTTTTTGTTAAAAGCGCCTTATTTATTTTCATATTTTAAATGCATTCAGTACAAATCTAATATTTTGATTTTACAAACAGAGACTTTAATTTAATTTATTTTTATAGAATAGTAGGTAGTACACAGAATAATCCCAATTTTTCTCTCAAATCAGCATAATACCCTATGACATGACATACGGCGTAAGACGCAAGGCACAAGGCGCAAGGCAGATAACAATAATAATAATAATAATCATTAAATTTTTTTAATAATCATTAATTAAATCATTTCTGATATTACATAGCGTATTTAGCGTAGTAGGGTTGGCAGGAATAGTACATTGTTACCTTAGGGGTGAAAGGAACTTATTTAGTCCCCGAGACGGGGTTTGGCGCCTGAGCGCAGCGAGGGCGCTAATAGTTCGAGGGACTAAATAAGTCTTTAACCCGAGGTAAACACTGTGCTTTTCATTACGAATACAAGGAAAGTTGATGGGAATAAGCTTGCGCCCAATTACCTAAATCGAAAGAATGAAGAAAGAAAAGGTAATTGGTTTCACAAAGGACAAAAAACAAAAAGTAAACAAAAGAGAAACACTTCAAATCGGTTAAATCTAATCGGTGGATGGCAATAGGCTTGCTCCTAATTAGATTGGTTGATGGCAATAGGCGCACTCCTAATTAAATCGGTTGATGGCAATAGGCTTGCTACTAATTAAATTGTTTGATGGCAATAGGCTTGCCCCCAATTACATCAGTTGATGGCAATAGACTTGCTCCTAATTACATTGGTTGATGGCAATAGGCTTGCTCCTAATTACCCAAATCGGTGGATGACAATAGGCTTGCTCCTAATTATATCGGTTGATGGCAATAGGCTTGCTCCTAATTAGCTTGGTTGATGGCAATAGGTTTGCACTTAATTACATCGGTTGATGGCAATAGGCTTGCTCCTAATTAGCTTGGTTGATGGCAATAGGTTTGCACTTAATTACATCGGTTGATGGCAATAGGCTTGCTCCTAATTAGATTAGTTGATGGCAATAGGCTTGCCCCTAATTACATCAGTTTATGGCAATAGGTTTGCTCCTAATTACCCAAATCGGTGGATGACAATAGGCTTGCTCCTAATTATATCGGTTGATGCCAATAGGCTTGCTCCTAATTAGCTTGGTTGATGGCAATAGGCTTGCACTTAATTACATCGGTTGATGGCAATAGGCTTGCTCCTAATTAGATTGGTTGATGGCAATAGGCTTGCCCCTAATTACATCAGTTGATGGCAATAGGCTAGCTCCTGATTACATCGGTGGATGACAATAGGCTTGCTCCTAATTACATCGGTTGATGGCAATAGGCTTGCCCCCAATTACATCAGTTGATGGCAATAGGCTTGCTCCTAATTACATTGTTTGATGGCAATAGGCTTGGTCCCAATTACATCAGTTGATGGCAATAGGCTTGCTCCTAATTACATTTGTTGATGGTAATAGGCTTGCTCCTAATCACATCGGTTGGTGGCAACAGGTTTGCTCCCAATTACAACAAATAATTTGACAGCTGTCAGTAGAAAGCGATTCTCCCTAGGGCTGAAAAGTAGTACTTTCAACCCGCTCCGCAGGCATGTTCTGACCTACTTTCAGAGTATGAGTAATGAAAATAGTTTTTTTAGAAACATTGGCAAATTATAAGTAATTTCTGTTTCTTTTTCCTACTATATTGGGGTCGACTTCCAGTCTAACCATAGCCGACTCTGCCATATTCTTTTGCTTTGTGCACTATTACTGACAAAATACAAATAACAGTAATAAGTCACAGTATAAGTTTATTTATAATATAAGTATATATTACTCAAACTCAAACTCAAACTCAAATTCTTTATTTCAATTAAGCCATTACAGGCACTTTTGAATGTCAGAAGAACATTTCACAAAAAAAAAACGAAACTACGAGTGCAATACGTCATTCCGAAAGCCACCACGCCGAACCACACGCCACCGAATGCCCGCAACAACGAACACTGCGAGCACGAAAGCACGCAGCGACGCAAACCGCAACAACGAATGCTCGAGACCCCGAATCACGGAACAACGAATGCACGCCGCAACGTGCAACCGCCGCCCCGCGACCCGGAGCCCCGCACACCCGCCGCCACGGCCCACGCCACCGCGCGCCCCCGCTCCCACACCACTCGCCGCCGGTAACATCCGGCGCCGCGCAGCCCGACGCAGCAACTCCCGAAACGACGCATTGCACTCCTACGCTACAGTCACAATCACAAGGCATAATAACTTGTGAAAGTACTGTAGTTGCCAGTTCCCTAACGTAGATCTCATGAAGAAGAACGGGCAAGAAACTCCATGGACACTCTTTTAAATTAGAATTTGTTACAAAATCTTGGTACATTTTATCATTCATGTTGAGATGGTATATTATGTGAGAACTATGTAGCAAGACGTGCAAGTTAAGAGCGTCCAGAGTAAAAAGATATAATAAACAAATCAAAAAGAAAAATATATTTACACCATGGCAACTAAGGAATGACCAGTCTCCACTGACAGCGCCCGTTCACGAACATGACGCATGGATCAGCACCATCTAACTCAACCATTTTGAAGGGAACTAAATGATCCGACACACCCGCCACCATCAGCGAGACATTTGAGTAAGCATGACATTCTCTCAGCCACCAGGGCAACGTCACTAAAATATAACTAAATGTAAAATGTAAAAAGAGGCATATACATATATATATATATATATAATATAAGTATAAATATAAGCCGTGAAAGAGCGGGAGGAGTCATTTGATGATTTCCAACACCCAAAAAAAAAACTAGGTACTTTACCCGTATATTTACGTTGCCTCCTGCATCAGCCATCCTTGTCGAAATGTTGTTGTAATGGGGCGGATTGTAGGCATGTTAAATCTGGCTCAAGTTCAGTCCACGACTAGGTAGTGTATAACAGTGTTTAAAAACTACCAATTCAAAACCAATACATAATTATCTCAAAACCCATTCACAATATTACACGAGATTCGTCTGCCATATTGCAGCAATTTCACCATAATAGAGAGAGAGACATTCACAAATATTATTATTACAATTTGTTGTGTTTTTCTGCTACCTATGGCATTGCTATTAAAACAAAAACAATAGCTGAGAATAATGTGTTATACAAAAGAAAAAAAAGAAACGAGTCACTCATAAATTAAATAGTAAAGGCACAAAATATGTCCAACAACTATTTGAAAAATTATTAAAAAACAAAATTTATTTACAAGAAAATATACACTCACTCACTTTCTCTCTTTCTCACACGCTCACCACTAACTTTACACACACACATTTACACACTACACGCACTCACTCTTTTTGATGTTAAACCATTTTCATCAACCACTCTGCTGTCTACCAACCAAAAATATTAACAATTGACACAGCATAAATATCTCAAAAACCCCATTCACCTTGTTGCCAAATGCCAACCCTACACAAGATTCGTCTGCCATATTGCAGCAATTCCACCATATACTCGCATAGAGAGAGAGACATTCACAAATATTATTATTACAATTTGTTGTGTTTTTATGAATCTCGTCTCGCACCAGAGTCGCGTATAACGCTGCTTTCAATTACGCAAGAATTTTCCTATGTTTGCTTTTTAGGGGTCTGCAGTGTGTGTGTGTGTGTGTGTGTTTGTTTTATAAGTAGATGGTTTGTTTTTAGCATGGAAGGATGAGGAATTATGGGGGTTGTAACAATCAATTTGTATTAAAAAATCTCGATGAATGGTTTTAAGGGTTATGAGTTAACTATAAATCTCGGTTGGCCTCGTTGGTCTGCTGAGCATTAGGTCCTGGGCACGATTCCCGGGTTGGGCAAAGTGTTATTGGGTTTTCCTATCACGAATTTCTCAGTAGCAGCCACGAAGTTTGGATTTGTACCCGGTAGCTGGAAATAGGCTCGTCCTATTACAATAATTGGCGAAATGTGAAAATATTAGGTACAATTCTTTCTGCCCAACCCTTCGGAGATAACGTTCCACTTCCCCTAAAAGTGGTTACCTATTATTATTTTTCTGTGCCCGTACTAGTTCTCATTGCCAGCTAATGAACAGAAACGTTAGCCCAGAGCGTTACCGATCAGGTTACATAAAACACGTTGTGAGCATGATCCGAGGGATTGCCCTTTATTCGGCCTAAAGGACACTTCCCAAGGAGACAATAAATTAACATTGTGTAACATTATATTTTACTAAAGGTTTGTTTTGCCGGCAACTTAAGAGAAAACAGGTAGAGGAGGGGTTCTGAACCATGACTTCTTATAGGTTTTCCTGTAATCTATATGTGTTGAACTAATTTCTGTATTTTTTTCAGAATTTGAGGCTCAGTAGTTTCGGAGACAAGGGGGTGAGAATGGTCGGACAGACAGACAGACACACGAGTGATCCCACAAGGGTTCCGTTTTTGCCTTTTGAGGTACGGAACCCTAAAAATAAAATAAAAATCCAGTTCCTAGTTTTACATTGTTGTCACAAAATACACAGCTTCGCTACTTAGGAGATGAACCAATCAGCGAGATTGAACTTTAAGCACGGCTCACAAAGACCACTTCACAACACAAGCCTTCGAACCCTCACTACAGGTTTGAGACCCTTTGTTATTAGTTTATCTAGGCTAGGTTTAGGCAAGCCTTAGTTTGAGAACGACCGATATTAAGTTTGTCCTTTCGTGGTCACCGTTGAAAGGCTGGCTGTGTGTGCTTCTTTAAACACGGTGAGTGTAGCGTAAAATTTAATGTAATCATTGGCCCAAAAAACTGACAACCAGTTTTACCAAAGGGTAGTGGAGGAGGGCGGCCCGTCGGGGCTGCGGGTTTTTTGAAAGAGATACCGCGACCTCGACACAAAGGGCTAAGAAGGAACATGGGTGGTTTTTAGTCAGTAGGTGTCTGACACTCCCTTCCGCTCTGCCCAAAGCGGGCGGGGTTATTTGATAATTTCCCCCACGCCTCTACAGACGACAGCAGGACCAACAGCTTAATGTGCTTGCACGGAAGAAACGTAGCTCTTTGTAAAATAGGTACTGGTATTCAGCTGAAACCGAATAGACTGGAAGCCGGTCTTACCATAGTTGGGAAAAGGCTAGGCAGATAATGATGATACCCATCATCATCATCATCAACAGCCTATTAATGTTCCCACTGCTGGGACACAGGCCTCCTCTGTTTGAGAGGGAATGGGCTATAATCTACCACGCAGGCCCAGTGCGGATTGGTAGATGTCACATGTCTTCAAATTTTTTGGTTCTAATACATGCCGGTTTCCTCACGATGTTTTCCTTCACCGTTTTGAGAGCAGCGGTGATGAAATAAATTAGGTACGCAAAGTAATGTGAACCCACGACCCACTGTTCGTAAGTCGCAGGCGGCCACCGCAACAATCAGCAACACCAAAATCAAAGTCAAAGTCACTTTATTTGTAACACCAATTATCAAATCCTCTTTTTTTTTGAAATCGTCAAATAACTCCTCCCGCTCTTGGGCAGAGCGACAGGGAGTGTCAGACTTCTACTGACTTAAAACCACCCATGTTCCTTCTTAGCCCTTTGTGTCGAGGCCGCGGTATCTCTTGCGAACAACCCGCAGCCCCAACGGGACCTGCGAGCTGAATACCCTCTCATAGTACTCCAAAAACGAGCTACTATCAAATAAAAGCTACTAGAAGCAAACAGTAACCAGCTACTCGTCACATGACGTCATTCAGACAGCGTTCGTTTATTTTTGCAGTTTGCTGCGATCGCGAGCGTTTAATTGTGTCCGTGCGTAGGGCTGCCATCAGACGACATGTGTTTCATAATTCTTAATATTTTCCAGACCGTCTTTTTCTTAACGTTGCATTTTAAACTCACATACATAGGTGCTGCCGCACTCAGAGATGCTTGCAGGTTTGATTTTAGTTTTTTTTTATATATATTTTTTGTTGTGTGCACTTGTGGCGTGTGCTAAATAAATATATTTTCTGTCTTTCTTTCTTGACTAAGTGACGGCTTAAGTAATTATTAAACGACTCTGGGTACGGCAGATAGAAATATTATAGATATACCATTTATTCAGTGCACACAAAAGACATAAAATGACATAATAATATATACAAACACCCAGATCCGGAAAAACTACCTGTACAAATATTTGTCGTGCGGGATTTGAATACCGCAGCGCAGCAGCCAATCACTCAGCAACTGCGCCAACTGTGCTGATAATTCTTATGTTTATAATTACTACTAGCTGATGTCCGCGGCTTCACCCACTTGGATGTCGGTCAAATCCATTGGTGAATACAACATGAAAATCAGTGCTGTAGTTTTTGAGTTAATCGCGAATAAACAGACAGACGCGGCGGAGGACTTTGTTTTATAATATGTAGTGATAGTGATAACGCGTCTCCCTGGATTAAAGCTACAACCTACAATTTTGCCTATTAACCTACGCTATTCGTCAAGACTCTTCCTTCGACTGGTAACCCTAGGAGCGTGTGACGTCACGGCTAACGTAGTGTGGACCTGATGAATTTATAGTCAGCTGCGGCCTTTTTGGGGAAGAATGTGCGAATTTGTGGTTGTTTATGGTTGAAGGAGGGGGGCGTGATGTGCTAACTGTGTGACGTTTCTGTGGCATTAGTTTTTTTTTTTTATTGTTCTTAAATGTAGGTAGGTACATATTTTTGTTAATTAAATATTTACTCCCCAAACTTAACAGTTTGTTGGCGAGAAGCGCCTGTTTTTAAATACAGATTTTGACAAGTAATTTAATGAACAGATAACCTTCTAACTTTCAAATGTCAAGATGAAGACAACACAAGAGCGAGTGGAGCAAGCCGGCCCTCGAAAGGATTAGGTTCTGAGGCGGAAGCCTCTGAAACCGCGTTTGATAATAACAGAATACAGGAGCGAGAGAAGAGAGCTTCAAAATTTAAGCATCTCGCCTCCGACCCATATATTGGGTTCTTTTCGATAATTCATACAGAGATGACAACAAAAAAGAACGTCAATTTATAAAGACCTCAATAATAAAAAACTTTTTTGTAAAAAAAACAACCGACTTCAAAAACACCAAAAAGAGAAAAATAAACTTCAGAAGAAAAATCTGCTTCTGAAGTCGGTGGCAAAAAACGTTTTTTACAAAAAATAAAACCGACTTCGACAAAAATAAAACACAAAAAAGTGAAAAATAAAAAATCAGCTTCAGAAGTCGGTGGCAAAAACATGAAATCAAACAAACAAAAGTCACCGACTTCAGAAGCTGATTTTTTATTTTTCGCTTTTTTGTGTTTTATTTTTTGTAAAAAAGTTTTTATTTTTCACTTTTTAGTGGTTCACATGTGCTTACCCCTTCACAACGTACCGGCGTGATGTTATGTTATTAACTGTTCAATAGACAGTCATGAGATTTCAGCAATCCCAGTCCATTTGCTATCATTAATTGAGGAGTTCCGTTGCCTATCTCCGAAGTTCTTCATCACCTTTGTAGTGAGTACAGGCGTGACATTATGTTGTGTGATGGCGTAAACAATGCTTAGATATGCTATAGCAACAATCGCGGTTAATCTGCTGTTATTTATTGAAGAGTTCCCCCGATTTCGACAAGATCCCATCATCAGATATTGAAATGGTGACAATGGGACCACACGGGAAACACTAGCTTTCAAATGAAAAAAGAATCATGAAAATCAGTTCACCCAGTCGCAAGTTATGAGCTAACAAACAAAAAAAAAAAAAAAAAAAAAAACAGTCGAATTGATAACCTCCTCCTTTTTTTGAAGTCGGTTAAAAAGGGCAAAATGCGAGCGCAGCGAGCTTACAATATTTGGTTGCTTCCTTTGAATGGTTAGTTTCTGTTGTGCAGAAAGTTAATAATTTATCAAATTTCCAAAAAATATGCAACTGTCTGAAGTTCTTGGGGGGTTTATGACCTCTGTGCTGTGACCGTGAAAGTGTGACGTCACAAGTCTATTAGGGTTGTGGGCATGCCTATTTTTAACCGACTTCTAAAAAAGAAGGAGGTTCTCAATTCGGATGTTTGTTTTTTTTTTTTTTTTTTTTTGTTCGGGCATAACTCCGTCGCTTGCTGACCGATTTGAAAAATTCTTTTTTTGTTGGAAAGGGTATACTTCCCAAATGGTCCCATATTTTTTTTTTTATCGAAATCGGACAAGCGGTTTTTTATAGAATACTTTCGGCACTGTATTTAGAAGTTCTTTCCCCAAAGTAATTTGTTGCTTTTGGCTGGACAAGTTTCTTTTCTCTTACACTTCTAGTGTTAAAGCAAAAAAAAAAAAGTTTATTGTTGTTGTTGTTAAAGTAAAGTGCTAGGAAACGTTATGGCTTCCAGTCTAACCGGATGCAGCTGAATACCAGTATTTTACATGGATAGACCGCCTATCTGACCTCCATAACTCATTAAAAAAAGAAGAAAAGAAAATTGTGTTTATTTGGCATTGTTTACAAAAATACCTTATTTTTTTAAACGGTTTTATTTAGCTCACCCCGTTTGTTTTATTCTTGGATCAAATTTAGTAATTCAAATTTCACCCTCTTCCTGTCAACCGATTAATCTGAAATTTTGTATACACTTTGGATTTTGGTGACAATACAATTATGTTTATTCATTATCATTATAAATTCAAGATGGCCGCCGCTACAAAATGGCGGATAATTTATGTTTTATTAATCCCATCAATATGGGTATCAAATGAAAGGGCTCAACAAGCAGAATACAATATACTATATAAAATTAAAATCCAAGATGGCGGCTAAAAACTAGAAAATAAAAATAGGTAAAAAAACTTTTTAAGTTAAACGGTTTTATGTTAAACATACATTGCAATGTTTAAGATAAATGTACTAAAAACCAAAAAATAATAAAATAGATACATAGAGAGATAAATAGATACAGTCGTGGGAAAAAACCGTGGGGCACGTCAATTCGGAACTGTCGTGCTGCGAAAATTACGTGCCCCACGGTTTTTTCCCACGACTGTATCTATTTATCTCTCTATGTATCTATTTTATTATTTTTTGGTTTTTAGTACATTTATCTTAAACATTGCAATGTATGTTTAACATAAAACCGTTTAACTTAAAAAGTTTTTTTACCTATTTTTTTTACAAAAGAAACAAGCTGTCAATGCTAAAAGGGCCTCAGCTCAGCATAATGCCAGAAGGCAACACAGTGTGTGTGCCACCTGACGCTGATTTTCAGGTAATTAGGTAATGGGTAGAACGATACCTTGATAAGACTGGTTGTCAGATTTTCGAGTCACTGACTACCACACTACCACTACCACACCACTACCACACCACTACCACTACCACTACTACTGTTTTTTACGAATGTCGAAGATCTGCAAATGATAACCGGGTCCAACAGCGTAACGCGCTTTCCGAGGCACGTAGGAAACTCTGTGTGTAACGGGTGGTCACTGATCCAGTGAAAAACCTAGGCTCGGCTTAACCAGTATATATTTAGTAGTACTAGTAGACAGTTATTATGGTTACGTAAAATAAAGGCATAAAAAAATAATTGCCCCAATTTCCCAGCATATCCACTTCATCCTATCATACGTTCACCATAGGGAATTCAAATAATTTCGTGAAAACAATAGTCCGCACGCTATAGTAACAATGTTACTGTTTTTTTGCAGACTCGATGAAAATGCAATCAAAATGTATTTTCGGCACTGGCAATTATCTTGGTGACTCTAGTTTTTTATTCGATTTTTGTAATTGAAAAATACGGTTAGTGATGCGAGGGATAAAAGCGGGGATTAATTTTGAGTTTGTATCGTCTGAATTATTTGAATCATTATAGTGTTTTTAGGGTAGAAACTCGTCCGCGGAACGGGTAGGTACCTCTAGTTATTATTTAGAAAAGATCCTACAAATATTATAAATGCGAAAGTTTGTAAGGATGTATGAATGGATGGATGTTTGTTACTCTTTCACGCAAAAACTACTGAACGGATGTGGATGAAATTTAGAACACAGATAGTTTATAACCTGGATAAACACATAGGATAATTCTTATCCTGGTAGGTATGATTCCGTGGGACACTCATCGCGGGCGAAGCCACTGACACAAGCTAGTATTTTTCTGATTTTTTGACCTGTTCAATCTTTTCTCATATGTTTGTCTTAATGAAAAAACGCGTTGAAACGCTTTTCAATTTTTTTTTTTTTCAATTGCTATCATCATTTGCTGGCTGGTATGACGTAAACTGTGGAAGTTCGAGTGTATCCTCCAGTGAGGTCATCTCCTCATCAGTATGTAGATGTCCATAGCAGTGGATTATAATTATAGTCAATTTACCTTTCCGCTTTGGTCGTTTTTTGTATCTTCGAGTTGTTAGCTTTTCTAAATGGTTCCAGTACTCATTCTGATTTTGAAGCGTTTCTGGTATCGAGAGCAGCGTCTAAGCTATCAGTGGTTAGCGCTCCAGATACAGGAACTACCTTACAATGCGAGCCGCATTGAGGAGTACTACCGTGTCGAAGAGTCCTTCCGAGTCCGACCCTTGATCCAACCGCGTAAGGAGAGCCCCGAAAGATGATCGTCGAGGCTGTGGGTTAGTAAATATCATAAGTGTTATTCTATATTTAGCCGTGGTTACTACAAGGCTTAGATGAAAGAAATCCCGCTTATAATCTACTTAGGGTTCCGCATAAAACAAACGAAAATCGTACAGCAAACACTTTCACTTGCAAGGCAGTAAATTAAAATGTAAAAAATTCATATGAGATCTCTTTGCAAGGTGGAGGGCGATAGAAATTATTTATTTATGGCTACTGAACCCTGTGTATTTTTACTGTTACTTTTAAGATACTTAGTATTTTATTTTTAGTAGTTGTAAAGCTCGTTGTGGGCTCGTCTGGTAAAGTCCTAAAATCTTAAGAGGAAATGCGAGTGCTGTCTCTCTCTACTATCGCTGTCTCTCTCCGTCCTCCTGCCCTCAAATTCGTGCGATAAGGACAACTGCAGAAAAAAGTTATAATTCGAGGTTTGGCTCTCGCCTATTTCCTCCTCCAATATTGAACCAATTTAAAAGATATTTTAGACAATGAATAAGGAGGTTATATGCTACGCCGCTATGTTTTTCTTTTTTCGTTAATAGTTGTCAAATTTGTACACTAGGACTCTGTTAACAGCGATCTAAACAAGCAATTTGGAGCATTTTTTGAGGGTTCTAGTGCTTATAAAAATAATTTATCACCAAAAAGGAAAACATAGGGGCATAGAAATAGTTACTTAATATTTATTATTCTGTAAAAAATCATTGCTCTAGGGTCATTAACCGAAAAGAAAACAAGCGAGAGCGTTTGTATGGAGAAAAGACCACTCGCATTTCCTCTTAACTATTATATCAAACAGCACTCCTGTACCAGTTTAAAGGTTAATTATATGGTTGCAGGTCAGAGAGATTCTTCTTCTTATCGTATGGGCAGAAAGGTCTAACGACCGCACACCAGAGAGATTTAGACTATTATATAAACACAACAGCTTACTTCAAATTGAAAAAAACAACACAAATCGAACTGGACAGGTCACATTATAAGAACGGGAAAAAAACATGGACAGACGAGAGACGTGATGGAATTGTATCCTAAAGACTATAACCATGGCAAGGATTTGTGTGACACAACAACTAGGTAAAAAGGGTATAATAAAAACTTTTATTTAAAAACACCGACTTAACAAGAAGAACACAAAAAAGTGAAAAATAACTCTACTTTTGAAACTCGATGGCAAACAATTCAATAAAACAGACGAATTTTACCGAGTTTCAATTTTTTTCACTTTTTTCTGTTTTATTTTTTTGCAATAGGTTTTTTGAGTGTAATGCAGCAAAAACAACAACATACAATGTAAACAAATTGACTTTATAAAAGTCTCAACATAAACTTAAACTCTAAACAGACTATTAAATACTACAATGTAGTAAAGTAAGAAAATTTTAATACTTACTATTACAGAATGTTTAAATACAGTACTGCACGTGCACACTGTAACTTCTAAAAGTTTTACTAAAAAGTATTACCTATTCTTTGAAAGTCAGTAGCAGCCTAAAGGTTAGACATGTGGTTTAACTCTATCATATGGGATCCCATCATCTGCCTAGCGTTTTCATCACCTAACTGTTTTCATCGGCTGTTATACCTCTGTGGCACAGAAATTGGTTATTTTGGTTTGGGTTTAGCTAAAAAACATTATTAAAACTGGTATTTATAAGGTCCCATTAAAATAGGTGGACAAAATTTCAAAAATCATTCAGACCACCAAAATAAGGCCAATGGTAAAAAAAAAAAAAAACATTAATTACCTACTCATAAAGGACGAGTTTGTTAGAACAAACTCGTCCTTTATGAGTAGTTAATTCTGCGACTGCCGCCGGGCAATTTATTATTTTAAGTCAAAATAAAATCTATTTATTTAGTGTTTTTTTTTTGTTTGGATTTGTTTAGACGTAGGTACTGAATGCTGTGTTAAAATTGGTCCACCTATTTTAATAGGACCTTATATACTGCTTTAGAGCGACTATCTTCTCCCAAACCCTATCTTACCACCTCATCATCTGCCCAGCCTAGTTTTCGCAATCATGTTGTGGTTGGCTTCCAGTCTAACCGGACGCAGCTGAATACCAGTATTTCACATGGACTGACTGCCTATCTGACCTCCACAAATCAGTTACGACTGGGTAAGACTGATAAGACTGGTTGTCAGTCTTTTGACCCACTGACAACCTGTAACGACTGTCAAAGATCTAAATGACAGCCGGGAGCCAGACAGTAAATTTATTTCTTTGAGTCGAGCTTCATTGTCCTGGCGCTTTAATGTTGATTCTAAAGTTGCAGTGGTTTAGGAATAATGTGACAGAATAATCCCAAAAAAATACCGGGACCAATTTTTCGAGACACGGAAGAAACTCAGTGACTAAAACATGGTGATCCATCCATAGACCTACCTCGGCAAGCGCGGCTTATCAAAAAAATCACAAAGGGGTTAAAAATAAAAAAACTAATTTAAGTCAATATAACATTAAACCCCCTAATTTTGGGTGAAAGGAACCTTGTTCGGATACCATAGGAGTTGGGTGGGGGTGGACGTATTAGTGAAATTCCGCTGGGAGCGAGGTTGTCGACTTTCCGAAGGTTTAATGGGCTAAATATCTTGAGCCCAGATAATTCGGAGATTGGAGGGTGCGCAAAAAAGTGTAACAGTTTTATTTTTTAATAGGTCGTGTAGTTTATTTTATGTTAGAAACAAACAGATCTGGATTCATAGAGCACCTTTGGTATTTCAATAAAAATGTTCACAAAAGGATCAGAGATTTTATGAAAAGTACTACTAGTACTAAAAACACGTCAGGTCGACTTCCAGTGTAACTAAATGCAGTTGAAAATTTTAATTTGTAAACATTATTCTACATGGAGCGTTGGCCTATTTGACCTACACAACCCAGCTGTCTGTGACTGTCAATCATTCGGGTATATTATAAGGCACAGAAGAAACTCGGTATGTAGTGGGTGGTCACACATCCCCAGACCTACCTAGGCAAGCGATTGTTCTGAGCGAGAAACTAACTTACATCAACATGACGAGATGAGTGTTCCAACTAAGTGGATGAACTTATTAAGTGAATTAAGTCATTACATACGTAAGTTAGTATTTTTTTTACAAAAACAAAAAGCTCCTACTGTCTCTGCCAACCGTACATCGTTCGCTAAAGTATTAGTAAAGATTGTGCGTAAGCCGCGCCATTTGCCGGCGTCGCGCGCAATCGACGATACAGATACAAACCTACTGATTGTTCACTATTGTATGAGATGGTTGCTAGGTAACCAAGGTTACCTGTACGAGTATCAAATTATTGTGCAGCAAAAAATATGAACTTGCTAACAAACTTTCATTTCCATTTTTAGGGTTCCGTACCTCAAAAGGAAAAAACGGAACCCTTATAGGATCACTTTGTTGTCCGTCTGTCTGTCTGTCTGTCTGTCTGTCAAGACCTTTTTTCTCAGGAACGCGTGGAGGTATCAAGCTGAAATTCATATCAAATACTCAAGTCTATGGTCTCTTGGAGCTGTGAAAAAATCAAACTTCTAAGTCAACGCGATCAAAAGATACTCCCGTTTATGCCGCAAATTTTCGACACTCGCAAGGGAATCAAAACCTACAGGGTACTTCCCGTGAACTCAGAATCTTGAAATTTGGTACGAAGCAACGTCTTATAGCATAGATAAAGGAATAATTACGAAAACCATAAATTTTTAGTTACATCAAGATACTCCCGTTTATGCCGCAAATTTTCGACACTCGCAAGGGAATCAAAACCTACAGGGTACTTCCCGTGAACTCAGAATCTTGAAATTTGGTACGAAGCAACGTCTTATAGCATAGATAAAGGAATAATTACGAAAACCATAAATTTTTAGTTACATCACATAATATTTTTTTTTTACGGAACCCTCGGTGCGCGAGTCCGACTCGCACTTGGCCGGTTTTTAAAGAATCCATTAATATCACCATTCTACTGACCTGGCCAATTAATTTGGGGTCGGCGCAGCATGTCTTTTGTCTTCTTCTGCCATGGTTCTCTAATACTCGTCATCACAGCAGTCCACCTCCTTTCTAGCCAAAAAAGTCTCCTTTTTCTTTTATTTTATTTTACAGATATCCCGGCCCGGCCCGGAGAATTGGCAGACTTAGGTGCAATGCTCGCAGAACGAATGGCCGTTGGGGCTGAAAAGTTCTAGAGTGGCGACCGCGAACCGGAAGACGCAGTCGTTGCGTTGGAAGGCATCCCACTAGGTCGACCGATGACCAGGTGAAGGTGCGGGGATCCGCTGGATACGAGACGCTCGGGAGTGATCAATGTGGCGACACTTTAGGGAGGACAATGTCCACCAGTGGACGTCTTTCATCTGAAATGATAGTAATTATGACAAAGTTATCCATAAAATAAACTAGGAACAGTTGATAGTTGAAATAGGAACCTATCATTAGGAATTACCCAAGATTGGTCAACTTAATGGTATCCATGTTCCTTTTTGACTTCCGTACATTTTTTCACGAGTGTGGGCCGCCGGGCCCCCGATGTCACAGCATCATGCTATGCTGCTTGCCACACACAGTCCACAGTCCTGTTGTTTTTATAATTATAAATATTTGTTATTGTTTTATATGCCATTTTTTGTGTCCACGTCTTAATGCCTGCACCAAATTAGGTATTCCTATTATTATTCACTAGCTGATGCCCGCGACTTCGTTCACGTGGAAATTTTGATGAGTGACTGAATTAGTGACAGCTTTGATTTCCACATCAGCTGATCCAGATCTTCAAATTTTAAACGACAACAGAGAGTGCTTATCAGGCTGAACAACTCTTGCTAAGACGTCATTCCTATATATGTTATAGTGTAGCTGGGCTCTTGGACTTCCGCATCAGCTGTTCCAGATCTTCAAATTTTATACGACAACAGAGAGTGCTTATCAGGCTGAACAACTCTTGCTAAGACGTCATTCCTATATATGTTATAGTGTAGCTGGGCTCTTGGACTTCCGCATCAGCTGTTCCAGATCTTCAAATTTTATACGACAACAGAGAGTGCTCATCAGGCTGAACAATTCTTGCTAAGACGTCATTCCTATATATGTTATAGTGTAGCTGGGCTCTTGGAGTTCCACATCAGGTGTTCCAGATCTTCGAATTTATTCTCTTTGCAGAAAATGCTCATCACGTGGAACAATTTTTGCTATGGTACCATTTTTGTATCTCTTATAGTTAAGCTGGTCTGTTGCGGTTCTGCATCAGGTATTCAAGTTTCCAAGATAAATTATAGCCTATAATTATGTTGGCCAGACTTAATATCTTTACAACAAAAAAAAGACCATTCAAATCCGTCGAGTAGTTCCGAAGATTAGCGTGTACAAACAAACAGACAAACAGACAAACAGACACACAGACAAACAGACACACAGACAAACAGACAGACTTTTTTTTTCGATTCGTGCTCTATTACTGTTTCTAAACCCCCCTCAATTTTTTTTTTTAATATATTCAATGTACAGACACAGTTTTTTTACTGTTTTATTATATGTATATATAATATAATAAATATAATATATATATATAGAAGTTTTTTTACTGTTTTATTATATGTATATATAGATTTCCTATTAATAAAATTATTTATATAATTCCCTGCGATATATTTATAATTTCTTTCTTTTTAATATAAGTACAGAAGCCTTAGACATACACGGCCTTATTAATAAAAAAAAGTTAAGCCTGCTTAAACTTACGCTTAGTTTATCTCGCATGCCGTCTCACTTCAAAAATATTCAAAAGAAAGGGACGGCATGCGAGATAAACCAAGCGTAAGTTTAAGCAGGCTTAACTTTTTTTTATTAATAAGGGGGTATGAGAGCCGTAGGTCAGTATTATTCCCTAAAACCCATTGAAAGGGAAGTCAAAACAATAGTTAGGTCATAAACCCAAACTAATTCCCTCACAAAGGTTAACCGTCTTACAGCCATAAGTCCTGAAACAAAAGAGGTCTATAATAACTGAAAATCTACCTTCACATTTATACTAATTACCCACAATCTTCTTTACGTGAAATTATTATAAAACATTACTTCCCTATTTTAATCGGATTTTTTCACAATTTCGATGGTGTGGAATGTGGATGTAATTTAAATAAAACATTGACTATATATGCGGAAAACTCCGGTTGAAATTGGTCCAGCCGTTTCTGAAGAGAGATGCGCCTGGAACACTGCTCTTTTGGATCCTGTGTGATGGGGGGCGACGGATGTCCCCGAACTAACTGGGCTGGTACCTCGTCTGCCGACGCGTGGTACCTCGTTTCTCCGGCTCAACCTTCACCAAACCTTCAAACCATTTTTTTAGAAGGTGGGAAATCAAATGACTCCTCCTGCTCTAGAGGAAGGAAGTGTCAGACTTTTGCTGACTAAAAACCACCCATGTTCCTTCTTAGCCCTTTGTGTCCGGGGCCACGATATCTCTTTCGAAAAACTCACAATATTGTCCCCTTCAATGCGAGCGAAGTCGCTGTCCAAAGCTAGTCGGATATACAAACAAGATGGTGGAATATGAATAATTTATTAGAATAGACCTCATTAAGCTTCTGTTATTTGATTGGTCCGGTCGTTATGACTGGTTTGCTTCGATTGTTTATAGAGAGAGAATTAAGGAAGGATAACTAAACATTGATTTAATTGTTGGAGCGATCTTTGGGTAGGAGCTCTTTCTAGGAAAAACTGCGGCCATCTTACGATACTATGTATTATGGTAGTGATTGCCTAGTGGTGTGGCTATCGGATTGCCAAGTCATAGGTCTCGAGTACGAACCCAAAACACACACCCCTCCGTCGGGGCTGCGGGTTGTTCGAAAGAGATACCGTGGCCTCACGAAGGGCTTAGAAGGAACATGGGTGGTTTTTAGTCGGTAGAAGTTTGATACTCCCTACCGCTCCTCCCAGGGCGGGAGGAGTCACTTGATGATTCGTCCTCCAAAAAAAAAATTACATGCGCCTTGGGTTTTTCAAATTCATATAATTATTGTATAATTTGGCATTCTTTGGCAGTCGTTACAGGTAGTCAGTGACGTAAAAGTCTGACAACCAGTTTTACCAAAGAGTATCGTATTACCCAGTATTAACTGGGTTGTGGAGGTCAGATAGGCAGTCGCTCCATGTAAAATAGGTACTGGTATTCAGCTGCTTCCGGTTAGACTGGAAGCCGACCCCAGCATGGTTGGGAAAAGGCTAGGCAGATGATGATATTCTGCATCACTATCAATTTTAAAGGACTTCGAACTTCCAAAACTCCAAAGTGCACACACCACATCCCCGAACTATTTAAACTACATCACCGATTCCCAACAGACTACGAGATAAATCTACAGGACTACAGCATCCAAACATCTCGTATGCGAGCTCTCAGCGCGTTATGGAGGACTTTATAAAATTCCCTTTCAGGGGTCAAGTCAATTTGAACGGGTGCTGTTAAACCAATAAACTGGTTACATCCGGTTTCATGGATACCGCAGGTGGGACAAGTTGGGGCGAGTAGCGGAGTAGTTTTATAAGGTAAAGTAATTATTACACTAAAGAAAAAGAAATGGAATCTAAAATCGGTCGCCCCCGGACCGAATTTCCTGGCGCAATTTTTTTTTTACAACGATTTTTTTTTTCAGGTCGACGACAATTAAGACGTAAAACCATTTGCGGAGCTTTTTCCCAAAAGATGTTGGGGTCGGCTTTCTGTCTCCGGTCTGATGTTTTCGGTTAGACTACCGGAAGCAACTACATAGATATAGCAGTATTTTACATGGAGCTTTATACCGAGTTATATGATACCCTTTTTTTTGGTGGGTTGAAAATCATCTAATACCCCCCCCCCCCGCTCTTGGGCAGAGCGAAGGGGAGTGTCAGACTTCTACTGACTAAAAACCGAACCCATGTTCCTTCTTCGCCCTTGTGTCGGAGCCGCGTTATCCTTTCCATAATCCACAGCCCCGCGACGGGTTATATGATACCCTTTTTTTTTTTTGTGGGTGGAAAATCATTAAATGACCCCCTCCCCCCGCTCTTGCGCAGAGCGAAGGTGAGTGTCAGACTTCTACTGACTAAAAACCAAACCCATGTTCCTTCTTCGCCCTTGTGCCAAGGCCACGTCATCTCTTTCGATAATCCGCAGCCCCGACGGGGTTATAATAATATGATACCCTTTTTTTATTTTTTGGTGGGTGGAAATTCATGGAATAACCCCCCCCCCCCCCCGCTTTTGGGCAGAGCGAAGGGGAGTGTCAGACTTCTACTGACTAAAAACCGAACCCATGTTCCTTCTTCGCCCATGTGCCGAGGCCACGTCATCTCTTTCGATAATCCGCAGCCCCGACGCTTAGATGGGACTTGATCAGTATATTATGGCAACCAGGACCAACAGCTTATTTTGTTTTCCGAGGCACGGAGGAAACTCGGTATTTAAGGGTCTTCACCATTCCTTGACCAACCTAGGCAAGCACGGCTTAACAAATAGATCGATCCAAGAGGCAGTTATAATTAAGTTTTTTGGAACTGATAGTCTGTAGTACAAAATTAAACCGCTTCCCGCTCCCGCTCACAACTCAACCCACAGCCGAACCGCACAGCGAGTGATTGGATATGAAAGTTTAATGCTTTTGTAGTGCAGCCGCCCAATCACTTACACCGGATAACCAACTGATTAATATATCAATCGTTAACTACGCGACCGTCATGTAGTCGCGGGGTAGGTAGGAAGGTGGGTTTTCGTGATTGGATTTGAGCAAGGATTATATTTTTATGCGTGAGGCCGTCTAAAAGCGCGTTGGTATGACGATATCTTCAGGAGTGCGGAAAACGGATGAATATACGCACATAACAGAGAAAGAAGAATGGCAAAGAGTGGCAGAAGAAAGCGGTGATTCCCGGCTTAAATGATGATGATGATGATGAGTGACGAAAAATGTGTTTTTTATTTACATGCGATTCGTCCCTCCGTCCCAAAAATTAAAATGTTAAGAGGTATGGAAATGTTACGAGGAGGGACGAATCGCATGTGCCATAAAGAGTGACGAATATGAATGTTGATACATGGAGAAGGAGAGGAAGACCAAGAAAACGATAGATGGATTGTGTGAAGAATGATAATTATGAAAAAAAATATGTAAGAATGTACAGTATGGAAGAAAAAGCGTGTTAAAAAACGTGTTGCACCGACCAAGTAACACAGGATAAGGGCAAGAATACTACTTACACCGGATAACCAACTGATTAATAAATCAATCGTTATCTACGCGACCGTTATGTAGTCGCGGGGTATGTAGGAAGGTGGGTATTTGTGATTGGATTTGGGCAAGGATTATATTTTTATGCGTGAGGCAGTCCAAAAGCGCGTTGGATTGACGATATTTTCAGGAGTGCGAGACGTTACACGGATGGACCTATCTCAGAAATATGTGATGGGTTTTGCGTTGGCCGTATCATGTTGTTGCAGCAAAAGTAAGTTTGAGTCATAGTGGTGAAAGGATTATAGTCAGTAGACTCTGCGTTACCGAGTGATAGCTGCCCAGGGTGTGCCGGGCGTTTTGAATCGAAATGGGAATTTTTTTAACGGCGCTCGGGGCGGCTTCTTTCTTGCACCCAGGTTGGCCATTGTAGTTATAATCTGACTAAATGGGGGTATGGGGGGGGGGTAATGGGGGTATCCTTGATCCATTCCAAACAAATTGCTAGTATGGAGGATATGCGCCACCTTTCAGGGCTGACTCAAAGCAAATTATAAAGTGGTGCACGTGGCTACTTACTGGTCTAATAACGGCACGGTTGGCGCAGTGGCTGAGCGATTGGACTGCTGCGATGCGTGTCGCGGGTTCGATCCCCGCACGGAACAAATATTTGTATGGCCTACATTATAGTTGTTTCGGGTCTGGGTGTGTTTGTGTATGTGAGTTTAAATGTTTGTAAACGCACCCACGATACAGGAGAAATTCCTAGTGCGGGGCAAAGTTTAAAAATAAAAAAAAATAAAAGATTTGAGCTCAACGACACGTTAAAAAGAAGAGTAAAAGTAAGTTATTTTTTTTGTCTGCCCCGTTGGTCATGTGGTCGTAACTGCTTAGTGTGAGGTCCTGGTTTCGATTTCCTGGTCTGGCAAATTGATTATCGAGTTTTTGCATCAGGAATTTCACAGTAGCAGTGGTCTACGGCAAAAGGCTTTCCACCTATTTATTTACACACATTTTTTTTGGAGTCTTGGTTATCCTTAAATGACTCCTCCCGCTCTGGGAAGAGCGGTAGGGGAGTGTCAGACTTCTACTCACTAAAAACCACCCATGTTTCTTTAGCGCTTTGTGTCGAGGCCGCGGTATCTCTTTCGAATAACTCACAGCACTTAGGTATTTATACCCTAATTTTGACAATCTTACAATGGTTTCACTTCTTCTATTACAATAAATTATTTAATTTGACACTGATATCTAAACATTGTCTTCTTTCTATAGGCCTCCCTATTAATTTTCTGTTTCCCCCTATTATATGGGACCTAATAATTACTGGAGAAATGTAGGTATACGATTAGATACACCTCTGCCGTACCCCTCTGGGATTACGTGATGTGTGTTGTACTCCTGTCCTCCTGAAATATTAATTGATGTTAATGAATGAGGATGGTGGCCCAGTGGTATCGGCCCCTAGAAAAAGGATTCGAACGCACGCTGGGACATTATTTTGGGTTATGTATTTGATTACCCCTGCTTTTATAACAGTGAAGGGCAATATCATTCATCAGATCGTCCCAATCATAGAGAGGAGTAGTAGATAATACGATACACCTTCCTTGGTAAGGATAATACGATACACTGGTTGTCAGAATTTCAGGTCACTGACTATACGCCTGTAACGACTGTCAAAAATAAAGCATATAATTTATAATAAACTAGCTTTTGCCAGCGGCTTCGCCCGCGTGGGCCGCGTGAAAATGACGATTTTCCATACAAACTTTCATCCCCTATTTAACTCCCTTAGGGGTTGAATTTCGAAAAATCCTTCCTTATTCCTTGTCTACATTATAAAAGGAACCTCTATGCAAAATTACAGCTTTCTAGGTCCAAGGGTTTGGGCTGGGCATTGATGAGTCAGTCAGTCAGTCAGTCAGGACTTCTCTTTTTATTTAGATAGATAGATTTAGATAGATAGATTGGTCATGTCTATCTCAGCATGGTTATGGTATGGTGATATTGAAATTGTAATTAAAACATGTATCTTCTGATACTTTCCACCTCTAAAATGCCCTTATCCCATTCATCTACCTTTTTTATTCCCACTCCACTATTAAACAATAATAATTCGTTTAATAAACCTTTGATTACACCATAAAACATTGCAGGGGAACGTTGAAATATTCGTATAATTCCGCAACCGTGATCAGGACGATCTCCATTCAATCGCTAAGCATATGGAATTCAGTCGCCGCTTCGGAAATGAAAATCTTTTGTTGATTCTATTACGTGTCATATTAACTAATTACAGTTGCTATGAGATTCTTTTGTCGGGGTTTTTTTTAGTTTTAGAGCTTATTTTACGACGGAGAAGCTCGTGGCTAGATAATTTGACAGCTGCGCGAATCAATGGCGATTGCCTAGGCTGATCTCTGGATGGGTGACCACCCATTACGTACCGAGTTTCCTCCGTGCCTCGGAAGGGGCCGGTGAACGAACATTCTCCATACAAACGTAATACCAAAATCATTCGCGATACGAACATATTACCAACTTAAAATTATGTTATTCGGATACAGACGATATTTATCTAGGTTCCTATTATTATTATTTTTTTTAACATTTACTATTTACGAAATGCAAGCGAATTGCTATTTACTATTGACGAAATGCAATTCGCTTGCATTTCGTAAATAGTAAATGTAAAAAAAAAAGATTAATAGGAACCTAGATAAATATCGTCTATAGCCGAATAGCATAATTTTAAGTTGGTAATATGTTCGTATCGCGAATGATTTTGGTATTACGTTTGTATGAAGAAATGTTCGTTCACCGTCCCCTTAGGCTGTTGGTCCCGGCTGTCATTTGTAGGAGATCTTTGACAGTCGTAATGCAGTCGGTGGCTCGAAAGTCTGACAACTATAGCCTTACCAAAGGGTTATACTACCCCTTGTAGTATCCAGTACCAAGTGGGTGTGGAGATCAGATGGGCAGTTGCTTCATGTAAAATACTGGTATTCAGCTGCATTCGGTTAGACTGGAAGCCTAGTAGGGAAAAGGCTAGGGCCGATTTATCGATTTCCAAATAGCCACAACTTACTAAATAAACTCAAAAAAACTTTTTAATAAAAAATAAAACCGAATTCAAAAAAAAAAACAAGAAGTCAAAAATAAATCAGTTTCTGAAGTCGGTGACTTTTGTTTGTTTGATTTCATTTTTTTGCCACCGACTTCAGAAACTGATTTATTTTTGACTTTTTTGTTTTTTTTTTTTTTTTGAAGTCGGTTTTATTTTTTGTTAAAAAGTTTTTATTTTGCACTTTTTAGTGGTTCACATGTTCATGGGTCATAATGTGAACTAGTTTTTTTTTGAGTTTTATCCATTTGTCAAAAACCGCTTGTCCGATTTCGATAAAAAAATTATGGGATCATTTCGAAAGTATACCCTTTCCAACAAAAAAAGAATTTTTCAAATCGGTAAGCAAGTGACGGAGTTATGCCCGAACAAACATAAAAAAAAACAAACATCCGAATTGAGTACCTCCTTCTTTTTTTAGAAGTCGGTTAAAAATCGGACAGAATTTGTATTTTTTTTTTATTTATTGTTCACAAATGTAGGTACATATTTTTGTTAATTAACAATTTACTCGCCAAACTTAACAGTTTGTTGGCGAGAAGCGCCTGTTTTTAAATACAGATTTTTACAATTAATCTAGTGAACAGATAACCTTATAACATAACTAATAAATAACTGTAAAAATAAATAAACGAAGACGGGAATTAAGAAAGAGAAGAGAAAGTTAAAAAGAAAGAAAGAAAGAATGAAAAAAGAAAGAAAGAAAAAGAGAGAAAGTTATCTGTCAAGTAAGTTAACGACTGGTGGATTAAACGGGCACATATCCAGACTCCTTAATAGCTACGGAGTCTGGATATGTGCCCGTTTACCGAGAAATTTCAAAAGGAAGAACCAATAACACTTTGCCTGATCTGAGAATCCAACCCAGGACCTCATGCTCGGCAGTAGCGCTTGACGACCAACGAGACAGTATTGGTAACAAAATAATCTAAATAGAAACTGGGAACAAAAACGCAAACGCTAGAAAATATTTTCAAACGTACATTTCCACAATAGGCATTTGTCAAAGCGAGTTTGCACACACATCAAAGGGTAAACCGCGCGTGCATACAACATACCGCTCTGTTTGACCGCTGATATTTTACATACTCTTTTATTTTTTGTTTGTCATGAGGAAAATCAATGAGTAATATGATGTCAGGTCATGGACACAATTAGGTTTTTAGATAATATGTCCATGCTTTTTTCCGCGGAAGAAGGCAGAAACCATAGAAATTGGAATTTTAGTCATGGAAAGAATAGAGAAAGAAAGAAAACTCATTTATTTGCCACATGTCAAATAAGTTTTTGTACTTCTTGGAAGTTAAACCTAGGACTCCACGTTCAGCAGTCGCTTTTTTTTTAAAAATCGTTGCCCCACACTAGGAATTTCTCCTGTATCGTGGGTGCGTTCACAAACATTTAAACTCACATACACAATACCCAGACCCGGAACAACTATCTGTAGGTCTTACAAATATTTGTTCCGTGCGGGGATCGAACCCGCGACACGCAGCGCGGCAGTCCATTGCTTGAACCACTGCGCCAACCGTGCCGTGCCGTGTCGTCGTGCTTTTGCTATTAATACGAGATCAATGGGCAGTCACATAGTAATTAAGTTCATCATCTATCTAGCCTTTCTCCAAATATGTTGGTGTCGGCCTCCAGTATAACAGGATGCAGCTGAACACCACTATTTTACATGGAGCTACTGCCTACCTAAGTTCCACAATCACTATGACTGATTAATTATCAGACTATCGTGTCACTGACTACCTGTAACGACTGCCATAGACGAAACAATAACAGCTTATATATATGGCAGCCAGTAAACTCGGTATGAAATAATGGTCACCCATCCATAGACTGACCTTGACCTACGCCACTTAACCTTAAAGATCGTCATACTATCATTATTATAGCCACGACTTCCTCATACTAATAAAATTATCACCAAAAATATAAGTCCTCCATTTCTCATACCACCACCTTCTAACATCACAAATCACAAACACCACGAAAAAGATTAACTTCCCATATCTCTTGCCATCACCTCTGCTGTCCCCATGACACGTAATGAACGTGATAGCCCGCCACCCCAGGTGGGAACTAATATCGCGCCAATTTTAATTACGCACACTTCAAACAATGGAACTGAAGAAGGGGTGGAGATGTCACTGTGGGTAAAGTTTTTGGTATCATTTTTTCTGATTTTTTTATTTGATCTGATTTTATTTCTGTTTAGGGCCATACTTGAAGGATTTCAGGCTAAGTGTAGTGATTAACAGTTTGACTGGTTAAGAGACGCCGAATATCATTCAAAGTTAAATGACGGACGTCTCAGATAGCAGTGCAGTTGTGTATAAGTTGAAGTTCACTTCCAGTCTAATCGATTGACTGCCTCGTTGGTCTCGTGGTCGTAAGCGCGCCTGCTGGACGTGGGGTCCTGGGGTTGATTCACAGGACCGACAAAAAGTGCGATTGGATTTTCCAGTAGTAGCCCGAAGTTTGGAGATTGGCGGTGGCCCCCGTATCTTGAAAAGCATGTTAAGCCGTTCGTCCTGCGCCTGATCTCTCTGCGATCTTGTCAGATTGCCGCCTCATCGGAACATGAGAGAAAAAAGAACAGAGTGTGCACCTGTGCCTGCGCACACACTTAAGTGCAGTATAATTTATATCTCACACGCCTATGACTACTTAATCTCTGCTATGATTGGCCACCGTGACCGAAATTGGTCTCCTGTCCTCCTGGACTAAATAATCGAATGCATCTTCAAATTACTAGTTAGATCCATATATCCTTCCAATAAATTCATGACAATTTCAAGTAAAAAAAACCATTACCAAAGGCGACTCCACCACTCTGTTCAACCACCGAATGTCTATCGGATCCGGGCTATAATTTGAGCTGAAAATTCACCCAGGCCAATAAAACTCAGAGCCCGTTGGCCTGTAGCCAGCTAACTAATAGCCCAGGAGCCGGCTATTGTAGCCTATAATGAGATTTCAAACAATCTATAGCCCTTTGATTGTGAACGGTGAGAACTTATATGGATTTAAAGTTTTGTCGACTATAATTCTATTATCTGCGGTCTCTTTATGTATAGATTGGTTGGAGTTTATTATCTTTTTGGCTGATTGTGATAACTTAGTTTGTGGAAATATTTCTTCTCGGAGAAGTGTTAACCTTCAAAATATGTTTTTTTTTTAATTTAAAGGGCTTACTCTTGACCTCAATCTTGCCCTAAGGGCAGAGATGAGGTCGACGATGGAACGAGCTTACTCAGAAGAAGCCTGTTTACTCGCGACTTAAATAGATGTTTCATCTAAACGTGTTTTTAAAAGACCTCCTGTGTCAGTAAAATAGAGTTCTTAGTAATATAATTAAGACCTCTATTTTTCTGACACGGGAAGCGAACTAGACAGGTCAATTAATGAGGTTTTCTTGTAATTAGGTTTTTAGAAATACTTTAACATCATACTTTTATTAAACAAGATGGAGCCGTTGTTTTGTATATGAATAACTGAGAAGAAACAGCCGCATCAAGCCTGTAAGGTTCAAAACTATGCTAGTGTTAAAATAGCTATGGACTAAAGTTGCCTGAAAATAAATTTTAATAAATTTTATGTTAATCTTGGTCAACTCACATAATATGGTCTATGCAGATCTCAGTGTCTGAGATCATTTTTTGAAGACAGAACTAAGCAGATTTGACTGGACCTGAAAATCGAAAACCTTTTTATATATCATCACTATTATACCACTACATAGTATAAAACAAAGTCACTTCCCGCTGTCTGTCCCTATGTATGCTTATATCTTTAAAACTACGCAACGGATTTTGGTGCGGGTTTTTTAATAGATAGAGTGATTCAAGAGGAAGGTTTTAATACCTTTTTTGCACTCGTGCGAAGCCGGGGCGCGTCACTAGTAAACAATAAAAGTAATCGTTTCTTACAGAAATATAATCTCAATTCAATAACAGACTATATCAATCTAAAAATACCAGTTCATCATTGGTCCTTCCCGCAGGACCTGAAGAGAGGTTCATTTGAGGAGTCTGGCTGAAAAGAGGCGAAACAATATGCAATTACACGGGAATGGCCAAGATTAATACTCCTTCAAGACAACTGATTTCATAATAGCCAGATGTGGGAACGTTTGGAGGTGGTAACATTTTAACTTAGAGAGGCTTCTAGAACTAATAACATCATAATATATTTATCTGTAACCCCGATGGGTTAGTCAGCGATGTTCAAAATAGTACCCTTTTTTTTGGTGCGTGGAAAATCAAGAGTGGGAGGGGTTACCCTCCCACTCTTGGGCAGAGCGAAAGGGAGTGTCAGACTTCTACTGACTAAAAACCACCCGTGTTCCTTCTCAGCCCTTTATGTTGAGACCGCGGTATCTTTGTGACCAACCCGCAGCCCCGACGAGCGTCGGCCCTTGCGGGCCCCTCCCATGTTGCTGACATCTCTTTGAGGCGTGGAACACGAACACGCCGTCGACATGGCCTGTCGTCTTCATAAAACGGACGGACGGCGAGCTAGCCCATCACTCACCGTCCACAGGCCCGCGTTTACGGTGGCCGGAAGCCATCACGTGGCCCCCGACGCCCGGAGCGTATCCCGCGGCGGCTGGGACGAGAGGTTCTCTCCCTCTTACGTTCCGCCACCTCCTTCGCTAGCATCACTGCTTTGCAGAAGGAGGCGACGGCGTCCCATTCCTTTTCGCCCCGGACCATGGCTTGCACCCTGGGCAGGACGCGAGAGGTCGCTGCCGATGATCGCCGCTACGAGGACACGGCGAGGCTCCACCCAAGCGGGGCAGACCTCCACGGTGTGCTCCACCATGTCCTCCGGCCGATCCTCACAATGGTGACATCCTACTGAAACAACCGTGTCCGGTGAGGACCTGCGTCAGACGAAAGGTGAGGGCGCCGTGCGCCTCTCAAGTCACTCCTCAAAGAGGGGACTTTCCGCCACTATCGTGACGTGCCCTGCACGGGGTTGCGACTCTCTCTCCATGCCGCCATGAGATCGCACCGGAGGTCCCTCCGCTGAGCGGCAATTTCTTTTCGCTGCATGCATGGCTTTCGCGCGCCATTCATGCAAGCGCGCGAGGACTATCGCCTCCAGATCCCATGGCGGCAATCCGGCAAGGAGGTTCGCCGCCTCGCGTGTGATCGTGCGGTACCCGCACGGACTAACCTTACAGCAATGACCTTTTGGGGCGCGTTCAGGTAGTGGGCGAAAATAGTACCCCCTCACATTACACTAGTTATGTTTAAGTCCCACGTAATGGGCGAGCCTAATACTATCAGACTCCTTGCCCGCTATTAAGAAATACCTCATGGAAAAACCCTAAAGTATAGCTCTGGAACAGTGATGATAAGAGATGGCGGGATGAACTGAATGAATTGACTGGCCTGTTGGTCTAGTGGTTAGTGACCCTAACTGCTATGCCGGAGGTCGTGGGTTCGATTCCCACCCAGGACAAATGTTTGTGTGATGAGCACGATCATTTGTCCTGTGTCTGGGTGTAATTTATCTATAATATGTATGTATTTAGAAATATATAAGTATGTTTATCAGTTGTCTAGTACCCATAACACAAGCTCTGCTTAGCTTGGGACTAGATGGCGTTGTGTGATAGTTGTGGAATATTATTATTATATTATTATTATTATATAAAAAAAAATTTCATCAAAGCTGAAAAGTCGACAACCAGGTTTGATAAAACTTAAAGACTTACTTAAAGGTTGGGCCCCGAGCTGGGCACATTTCTTTTTCAGAATTTGTGTTTTTTTCTGACGATATTTTCTTTCACTGTTTAAACGTTGCTCTTTCTATTTGAATAGGTAGACAGGTGTAATTTTCTGTGGAACTGGAAGGTGGACAATAACTTAATTTTTTTTATTAAATTAAAATAATCCATGACATCATAAATTACCACCTCCACTCCTTCCACCATCCACCACAAACTTCCCCAAAAGATCTCGCACAATTCCGGCCGTCATTTGCAGCCGTCCCTATGCCAACACAATAAGGTCCACAATCGCGTAATTTCACCCCATTGTTGTGCGACTAAGTTATTTATGTTCTTAGTTAATAGGTGCCTCTGTTCAGTTTTCCTTTTGTCTTAAAACACTGCTTTTGGCTTGATGGATGCTGTTTCTTTAATCTTGAGTTTTACTTGAGATACATGTTAGGTTGGAGTGTAGTTGATTTGGTGGCTTGACGTGTCGTTTTTTATGTTATTTAAACTTTAGGCACAAGACGCCAGCACATCAAGTTACCCGAAATCAGCAATCCTAATATGTATTCGTTTTTAGAGAGCAGTGGTGGCCCAGTGGTGGCGGCCCCGACTTACGAACAGTTGGTCGTGGGTTCGAACCCAGGCAGGCGCATTACTTTGTGTAATTTATTTCACCACCACTGCTCTCAAAACGGTGAAGGAAAACATCGTGAGGAAACCGGCATGTCTTAGAACCAAAAATTCGAAGATATGCGACATCTACCAATCCGCACTGGGCCCGCGTGGTGGATTATAGCCCATCCCTCTCCTAGAGAGGAGGCCTGAGTCCCTGCAGTGGGAACATTATAGGCTGATGATGATGATTCGTTTTTAGAGTTCCGTAGTCAACAAGAAGCCCTAATATTTTCGCCATGTCCGTCTGTCTATCTCGCAAGACGTGAGCTCTGGCTGCAGGAGCTGCTTAAGCCCCCTGACGGCTTCATCGAGCCGTCTGAAATCCTTCCACCTGGACATGCTTTGCCGTGGCTGACTTGGATATCCCTAAATAGACTCCGAACCCAGGTCGGCCGTAGCAAAGACAATCTCTTCAGATGGGGGTTCATAGACGGCTCAGACCTCAAGTGTTTATGCGGCGTATCTCCGCAGATAATGTCCCACCTTCCATCTTGCGCTGCATGTCCTGACACCTGTACACTTGACGACCTTATGACTGCATCAGCGAGTGGAGTTCGCATGTAGCTGAATTTTGGGCCAAAACGATTTAACTGAAATCTCAAAGACTCTTACTACCAGAAAGCTGTAATTAGGCATGAATATATAAATAAGTTACGCCGACAAAGTGGTCAAATAAAATCTCCTATTACTATTATTTTGATGACTGCTTGAAGCGACTGTCAATGAACTCCAATTATTGACAACCGTGACCAAAGGCTTGACGTGCTTTCCGAGGTACAGATGAAACTCTGGATGTAATAAATAGTCACCCATTCTCAGACAGACTTAGGCAAACGCGACTGAACACACAACAGTACAAAATGTAATACAGTTCGACCCTATAATTACATATCATTTACCTCTTGTGGTATGAAGGGCTAGGGGACCCGAAGAGGGAAGTCAATGTGACGTCACTTGGGGGAGGCCTATAGCAGTGATGATGATGATCATGATGAATAGCACTATTCTTAAATACTCGAAGCATGTCTAGTATAAATACTAGGTAAAACAGTTACATGATACAGACTTGAAACGCTACGTTTATCTTTCATTCGAGTAACATAAAGAAAGAAAACATGACTTCCTCGCCGTTGCAGAGAAAACTTTATTGTTTCAAATGAATGTAATGTAATGAAAACTTAAAATCAAGACCTACTTGAAATCACAAGAAATTATATTATATTATATCTGAAATGGATTAATCACAACTTACTTTTTGTAAGCTCGTTCTGGATTTTATTATTAATCAATAATCGTCGTTAATTTAGTTTATTTTTCGCTTACTCAAATTCATACCGCTCAAGTTATAAAAACAGTATAACATCATCAGTTGCTTTGTTATTTTTTATTCGCTCATTTTATAATTCCCCGTTTTTTTTTTAGTAACAAACAGTCAGTCTGTATTTGTGCCCGGTTGATGGCAATGGGCTCATTCCTATTACATGGGACTTAAAAAACATAACTGGCGAAATGTGGGTGTACACTTTAAAGACACAATTAATTCCGCTAAGATCAATAAAAGAGTTGAGCAAGAGTAATGAGCAAACTCGCAATATTTTTTATAAATAGACCTATCCAACGACATCCCACGCAATGGCTTCGCGAGAAAAACAATCACCCCCACTCCCCCCACCACCACAAAAGAAATATTCTAAATTTTTAACCGACTTCTAAAAAAAGAAGGAGGTTCTCAATTCGGATGTTTTTTTTTTTCGTTTTGTTTTTATGTTTGTTCGGGCATAACTCCGTCACTTGCTAACCGATTTGAAAAATTCTTTCTTTGTTGGAAATTGTATACTTCCGAAATGGTCCCATAATTTTTTTTTCGAAATCGGACAAGCGGTTTTTGAAAAATCAACAAAACTCAAAAAAAAAACTACATTGTCCATATTGACCCATGAACATGTGAACCACTAAAAAGTGAAAAAATCAAAACGTTTTAATAAAAAATAAAATCGACTTCAAAAAAAACCACAAAAAAGTGAAAAATAAACTTTAGAAGAAAAACCAGTTTCTGAAGTCGGTGACTTTTGTTTGTTTAATTTCATTTTTTTAAACACTTTGTCGACGTAACTCATATCATTTGTATATTCATGCCAAATTACAGCTTTCTAGTAACGAGAGTCTGAGCTATAGTGCGGACAGACAGATAAGCAAACGGACATAGTGAAACAATATAAAGGGTTCCTTGTTGACTACGGAGACCTAAAAAGGTGTCTGATGAGATGAAAAGATAGTAATAGAGAAGTATAGACAGACGCGGCATGTAGAAGCAGACATGCTGCGTCGATCTCAAATATACTACACTAGCTTTTGCCAGCGGCTTCGCCCGCGTGGATGTCGAAAAATATCAAAAATGACGAATTTTCATACAAACTTTCATCCCCTATTTAAAAAAATTTATTTTCCCCTTAGGGGTTGAATTTCGAAAAATCCTTCCTTATTCCTTGTCTACATTATAAAAGGAACCTCTGTGCAAAATTTCAGCTTTCTAGGTCCAAGGGTTTGGGCTGGGCGTTGGGTAGTCAGTCAATCAGTCAGTCAGGACTTCTCTTTTTATTTTTATAGAAAAAAGATAGATTCAAAGCTGACAAGATTTTCGGTAGTTTATATTATTTCAATACACATTTGGCTTACCCATCATCGTTAAAGCAACTAGAATAAAAGTTTGTAAAGACCTTCTTGTCTTTTAATTAAAATGAACTCCTTAGTACACCCGTAAACTGTTAACAAACACTACTAGTGTGACTTGAAGCTGTTACAAAGAAACAAAGAAACGTCGACTCGTTACAACGCAAAACTAACTTTAACTAAGGAGTAATACAGACTTGTTCGGGTTGGCGGGTTGTTTCGAGAGATACCGCGGCCTCGGACACAAAGGGCTAAGAAGGAACATGGGTGGTCTTTAGTCAGTAGAAGTCTGATACGGGAGTATCAGACTTCCGCTTCGCCCAGAGCGGGTAAAGTCATTTAATGATTTCCCACCATTTGAAAAAAATGCTTCTTCTTCTTTTCTACTTTATTGAAACTTTCTTCACCAACTCAATCCATTCTTGGCAAGGAGCTACGGATCGCAGTTTGAGCACTCTTTTTACTCACATCATATCAGGTCCATTCAAAAACCAGCGCCGATCACTTATCGCTCAGTTTGCTGAGCTGGGCCTATTTGGTGCAGCAGTGAGACACACAATGTTTTCTGTTTTTGTGTACACTTTTGGCATGGCATTATGATAATAAGCCTGTATTGTCCCACTGCAGGGGTCTCTTCATAGGCCAATCCTTTGAGAAGGAGTCCAGCTCATCCCGCCATCTCCTAATGGGCCTGCCGCGTTGTCGTTTCCTGCTTGTTGGTATCCACTGAGTGGTAATTTTTGCCCATTGCTTCTACGCCGTGCGGCAGATGTGACCAGCCCAGTTCCATTTCAACCTAGCAGCCGTATTGCCAGCATGTAATGCCAATTAAAAACATTTTCTTTTTTTCTTACCCCTATTTCGGCATATCACTAAGTCATGCCGACCACGGATATGTGTATAATCCCCCTTACCAAAGCAGAACTAACTCCATCTAACATAAACCTGTACAAAGTAAAACTGCATGGACTCAATCAGAATAAAACAGAACTCATTTCGACCAATGACGGCAAAGTTCTGGGTAAACTTCGAAATCGGACTATTTGTAAAATTACTAGCCCGAGGCTAAGAGATAAGGACCGGGTTTTTGTTAAAACTTTCTTATTTTAAGTTCGATTTTAAACGCGATTTAGATTGGTTTAATTATTTTTTGGAGAAGATTAGTTTAAAGGGAACTGATGGAGTTTGGATTGAGAAATGAAGATAATCTGACTGACTCGTTGGTCTAGTGGTTGCAAGCGCGGTTGCACAGCATTTGGTCCTGAGTTCGATTCCCTGGTCGGGCTAAGTGATGATGGATTTTTCAATCTGGAATTTCCCAGTAGTAGCCCGGAGTTTAGAAGTTGGCGGTATGATACCCTCAGTGCCTTGGAAAGCACGTTAAGCCGTTGGTCCTGCGCCTGATCTCTCTCCGGTCAAGTCAGATTGCCGTCCCATAATGGGACTATGAGAGGAAAAAGGAACAGCGAGTGCATCTGTGCCTGCGCACATACTTGAGCAATATCTGCCGTGACCCGAAACGGTTAGGAGGACTATTACTATTATTATTAGTAGATGCTTTTATTAAGTTCGGCGAGTTGCTTTGTAATTAATTTTAACATGAACAAAGAACCGGTACAATTTTACAAAACAATTTATACTGGATAAACACGTGTGTATACTGTGTGTGTGGAGATCGGGCGGGTGTGGCCCAAGTGGCGTCGGAGCATGACGTTTATTTTATTTGAAAGTTACTTGAATAAGCTTACTTTTTTTGTATGGGTACAAAAAAATCTATCCTGGGAGAAAAAAGTTATAGAGCATATAAAGAAATACGCATTTATAGAGCTATTTTCAACTATTTATTCAATTAAATCTAGTTATTTGAACTTAATATGTTATGTTAGCTATTATCTAACATTCATGATGACTCATTCCATTGTTGTATGGACTCTCGTTCAAGTGGCGTTTGAAGACGAGGCTAAGTTAAAATTCTTTTTTTGAGAAATGGTTAAAAAGTCTTTAACCAACTTTATAATATATGTCATCGTAAGTACTTTAACAAAAAACTTTTATTTTAATAATGTATGGTTGTACTCTTGACCTCAAACTTGCCCCAGGGGCAGAGAGATGAGGTCGATTATGTAACGAGCTAACCCAGAAGAAGCCTATTTACTCGCGACTTAAATAGATTGGGGTTATAAAAATGCGGGAAACCAACGCAGGCAGGGAGTTCCACTCTTAAATTTGGCTGTGCGCATAAACGATAAGCTGGTTATTAAGCTACATAGCCTGACCCACCGTCGCAAAGTCGCATGTCTGTCGGTCTTCTACAGACTGTACTTCGGAGAGTGTGCGCAAGAGCTGCAAGAGCTGATCCCACGAACTCCCTTCTTCCATCGGGAGACTAGACGTACTGCAGGGTACCACCGATACCTAGTCGACATTTCACACATTCGAACGAAGCGCTTTGCTGGGTCCTTTAGTATGCGCACAGCCAAGGAGTGGAATTCCCTGCCTGCGTCGGTTTTTCCGAGTTCATATAACCCTAATCTGTTTAAGTCGCGAGTAAACAGGCTTCTTCTAGGTAAGCTCGTTCCATCGTCGACGTCATCTCTGCCCTTAGGGCAAGATTGAAGTCAAGAGCAAGCAAATTTATAATATAAAAAAAAAAACAAAGATTGAGCAAAGCGTTTCGTACGAATCTTGTGTTTCCTGAGAACCAACAACAACGAAAATGAACTAAACTGGCATAGTGTGTCAAAATAAAAAAAAAAAAAAATCATATTTTATTTTTACCGAAAACATTATAATTATTAAGACTAATCACAATTATATTGTCCAAAAACGCTGCAGGATGTTCGATGTCCTCGTAACGAGCCCACCCTAGATACCACACTACGCTCATGATGTGGGCGCAACATCCGACTGCTGACTGAATAAGACTTCGCAATAATATCAAGCCATTTTGCTCTATTCCAAAACGCTCAAGTTCTGCAGGTGGTTGTGCATCTCTAAAGACTTCAACACTGTCGGATGACGGTATTTACGGAATTTTTCAACCATAGACAAAACTGGATGATATTCTCGTTATGCTCATTATGAATGTTGGTACGATTCACATTCATCAGTTTGATCTCTTCATCCACCCTATAAGCGATATAGGTATCACTCCTCCTATGACTGCGTAGTGCGTTGCTACTGGCGCTACTGCTACTACTTTCTGTTGGGCCACGAGCGCTGTAACGTATCTTGTTTGTGTCTGTATTTATTATATATTGTGTGGTATTTTAATTTCTAATATATAAAATTCTCGTGTCACAGTTTTCGATGCCAAACTCCTCCGAAACGGCTTGACCGATTTTGATGAAATTTTTTGTGCGTATCGGGTATCTATGAGAATCGGCCAACATCTATTTTTCATCTTTTTTTTTTTTTTTCTGAAATTTTTTATATGGCAAAACAACGTTTGCCGGGGTCAGCTAGTTAATTTATATAAAAATGAATTGCTGTTCGTTAGTCTCGCTAAAACTCGAGAACGGCTGAACCGATTTGGATAGTTTTAGTGTTGAAATATTCGTGGAAGTCCAGGGAAGGTTTAAAAGGTGAGAAAGTGGTTGGTAGGTAGGTAGGGTAGTAAGTAGGGTAGTAGGTAGGTAGGTAGGGTAGTAGGTAGGTAAGGTAGTAGGTAGGTAGGGTAGTAGGTAGGTAGGGTAGTAGGTAGGTAGGGTAGTAGGCAGGGTAGTAGGCATGGTAGTAGGCAGGGTAGTAGGCAGGGTAGTAGGCAGGGTAGTAGGCAGGGTAGTAGGCAGGGTAGTAGGCAGGGTAGTGGTAGTAGGCAGGGTAGTAGGCAGGGTAGTAGGCAGGGTAGTAGGCAGGGTAGTAGGCAGGGTAGTAGGCAGGGTAGTAGGCAGGCTAGTAGGCAGGGTAGTAGGCAGGGTAGTAGGCAGGGTAGTAGGCAGGGTAATAGGCAGGGTAGTAGGTAGGTAGGAAAAAAACATTGCAACGCATGCGCGGATTCAGCTGAAGAAAAATTGTTATCGAGAAAAATCGGACAGTTCAAGTAAACACGCCAAGGTCGTCAGGAAGAAATCAAAAACATCAATTCAGCACAGCCGGTAAACAGTCGACGAATAACTTAATAGATAACGAAGTTATAACACAACACACTCATCACCAAACAGCAGCGAGCGGAGAGAGTGAGTCAGCTGTCAAATAACAGAACTGCCATGTATGTTTTTTTTTCCTGCACCGTATGCTCCACTGTGTCCTCCGGCCGATCCTGGCAGTGGTGACAACAAGGCGTTTCTTCCCTCCTTATCCGACACAGGTACCTCCCGAAACTTCCGTGTCCAGTGAGGACCTGCGTCAGGCGGTAGGTCAGGACGCCGTGATGCCTATCCAGTCACTCCTCAAAGAGGGGTCTTACCACCGCGATTGCGGCGTGCCCGATCTGTCATGTATGTTGCGATAACTGTTGAAGTATATGAATACACAGTAACTTCTTTTTCCCAGGATAGATTTTTTGTACTCGTACAAAAAAGTAAGCTTATCTAATGAACTTTCAAACAATATAAGTATTGCTCCGACGCCACTTGGGCCAGAGCCCATACAAAAATGTCCGATCTCCTTTAATACTGGCTGACTGCCCACGGCTTCGTCTGCGGGGATGTCAGTTATCGCGACCAAAAGTAATCTTTCATCTCCCCTTTCAATCTCTTAAAACCCTTTTTTCAATGTCCTTTCTCTGACTTTAGACTATACTATAGTGTACAAAATTTCATTTAAATCGGTTCCGTAGTTTTGGCGTGAAAGCGCGACAGACAGACAGAGTTACTTTCGCATTCATAATATTAAGTAAGAACGTATGTACACAGTCACGAACACCAATACGTAAAGCAAAGCAACTTTCGAAACTTTAGATTATCTCCTACTGTATTGATCACGTAATAACGTTTTTACGAAATACAAGTAGGTTGTCTCATATATAGCAATCTCTTAACTGCAGTCCCTGCAATTTTCATTTGAATACACAAACTCCGAGTACTATTTACGACAACATTATTTTAATAAAACCTCCAAATCCCTCATCTTATATTTCTACAACAATAAAATCGCTAAATCGTTTTCCGCCACCCTTTTCCTTTCGCCCGGTCGCCTCAACGCCCTTTAAAAGAAAAACAAGCAAAGCGGATAGAACACCCAGTAATTTGCCAAGTTTCCCGATTTCGCGCGCTATCTGCTACTCGACTCGTCGACTCAGCGATAGGTAAAGAGGAAAAAGGGAATGCCATGAAATATAATCAAACTTTTTGGTAGAATTAGTTTCCTTAACTTATGATTTGATATACTTACCTTTCTATGAGGTTGAGGAGAAATGTGTGTAAGCATATTTGGTTTCAGTAAGATTTTTTTGTGTTTTATAGATATACTTTTTTAGACTTCGCGCCTATAGAGTAGTGGTATACAAACCTAAGAATAGATTAGACAGAGGCGTACAAACCTAAAGGATTTTTAATAGAGTAATTCTAGATGGAAAAACCTAGGGAAACTTTATCCGATCAGAAATTCGAACCCATCTTCTTGCTCAACAATGGCCCTTCGTTCGCGTGAAATTATTATAAAAATATTACTTACCTGTTTAAATCGGATTTTGATACTTTTATGGTTTCTTTTGCACGGAACCCTAATTCTTTTTTTTTTAAGTAGTCTGAATTACTCCTTATAACATAAGCTAAGTTCCGCCAAAATCGATCCAGCCAGCAGCAAACAGACAAGTGACAGGAAGACCAACAGACAAGAATTTAAAAAAGAAAATTCAATAATTTCTGCGTCGGCAAAGGTACTTAGTACAGCATGCTTGATTGACGCCTTCATTTACACCCTGTATACTTTCATTTGCATTCAGTAAAAAGCTGTCATCTTGAAATTACAAATAGACACTTCTATTTAACTTACTTGCACAGATTTATTCAAACTCAAACTCAAATATTTTATTTCAATTAAGCCATTACAGGCACTTTTGAATGTCAGAAGGACGGAAGAAGAACGAAACTACGAGTGCAATACGTCATTCCGAAAGTCACCACGCCGAACCACACGCCACCGAATGCCCGCAACAACGAACACTGCGAGCACGAAAGCACGCAGCGACGCAAACCGCAACAACGAATTCCCGAGAACCCGAATCACGGAACAACGAATGCACGCCGCAACGTGCAACCGCCGCCTTGCGAGCTATTCAAGCTATTCAAGAATTACACGCGAGATTTTATAAAGTTCAACTTCAAAATAATAATCTGTCCTAAACTGCACACCATTAAGTCCAAACCATTCAAAGGTTCATTCAAATTCATTCGTTCTTTCATTCGCGACCGATATACCCGTGCATGGTCTTGAATAGATGCCAGGCAAACATTGATATAGAACTAAAGATAGGGTCGTCCGAACATTTTGCTCGATGCGTTCCCCATACAGAGAAACACCGACGCCATCTTTAAGAACTACTCAGGCTGCTCGTAAACGTAACCTTGTATGAGCGGCGTGGCGTGGTATTATCGAGGTATAAAGAAATTAAATAAAGCTTTCAATTTAAAAAAAAAGTATGTTTATTGCAGTTTTTTATACATATTAATAATAATAATAACATTTTTATTGGCCTTCAAATAAAACTATTTTTTTAAACTTTTGCTTTTTTGTTATTTTTGACATATTTTCTATTTTGGATTCATTCACATTATAATTTGCTTCTAATAAACAAAAACAATAATAATTGGTTTTGTTTGTAATTAAATATTATTGTAATTAATTAAATCTTTTCATTTCATCGGCTACAAGCCTACAACGCACGCCGCTGCAAAGTTATGTCGTATAGCCGTACGGCGCGTGGGGGCGGGGCCTCGCGTCGTCTTTGCCAAACGTCAAGACAAATAAGTTGGGAAGAAAACTGTTTTATTTAATGTTAAAAGTTGATTTACTGACATATTTTTGACATACGGTGGTATGAAATGTTATATTTTTTTTGTTGTGCTTTGCGTGGTAGTTCACGCAACCTTTCACTACACAACTTGGCATTTTCACTTTACGGACGCACCCGAAGATAGCCGATCGTGAACTAGATCACGTTTGGAACCATGGAACCATTTTGGAACCATGTTCGAGGCGTCATTTTATCATGCGGTCCGCCCAGTCCTTACGCAGTAATATATAAGTCTATGCAGGCAAATCACTTTTTGATAAAATCCTCGGCCCGTGTTCTCACATAGACTGGATGCGTTTTCATACCCTTTACGGATCGCTAAAACACGGGTTCCGTTAGTCTTTCTGTTTGAGCTACAATAGGTGGGATTATTTTAAAAGGTGTACGTATGAAATGGTGAGCGGAAAACAGGAATTGTAGGTAGTACAAAAGATATTTGTTCTGTAGTGATATACTAGCTGATGCCCGTGGCTTCGTCCCCGTGGATGTCGGTTTTCACGAACGATTTTGGTTATCGCGACGAAAAGAAATCTTTCAACCCTCCCCACCCCCTTTCAATCCCTTACAACCCTTTTTTCGCAAGAGTAGCCTATGCCCTTTCTCAGGCTCTACGCTATCTGTGATTCAAATTTCATTTAAATCGGTTCAGTAGTTTTGACGTGAAAGCGCGATAGACAGACAGAGTTACTTTCGTATTAAGTTTTTAGGTGAGAAGGCTAGATAAAATTAGCCACTCGGATCAGTCGTGAGACTATACGTACTGCAAGTTATCACCGATACCTAGTCGACGTTCCACACATTCAAACGAAGCGCTTTGCTAAGTCCTTTATTATGCGCACAGCCAAGGAGTGAAACTCCCTGCCTGCGTCGGTTTTTCCGAGTTCATATAACCCTAATCCAATTTATTATAGTCGCGAGTAAACAGTCTTCTTCTGGGTAAGCTCGTTCCATCGTCGACCTCATCTCTGCCCTTAGGGCAAGATTGAGGTCAAGAGCAAGCCCATTTATAATAATTAAAAAAAGAGAAAAAAATCAGGTTAAGCTACATTCACATAGGTTGATCCGTTCATGTCTTGTCGAGTTTTCTCCGTGCTTCGGAAAGCACGTTAAGCCGTTGGTCCGGGCTGCTGTTTGTAGATCATTGGCAGTCGTAACAGGTAGTCAGTCTCCCGAAAGCCACTCTTACCAACATTTTCTTCATTCTTAATTCTCATTCTCTTGTGCTGATCCCAATTTATTTGGGGTCAGCGCAGCGTTTCTTCTCCTTCCATACTTCTCTATAATCATCATGTCATCAGAAACCTCTTTTCTTGCCATGTCATTTTTCACACAGTCCATCCATCGTTGCTTTGGCCTTCCTCTACTATAAACCCATATTATCCTATTCATACTTAAAACATTCCTCGCGACGTTTTCCTCATTCCTTCGTATAAACTAAACTATCTAATCAAAACATTACTTTGAATGTTTCATGTCACTGTGAATCATCATCATCTGCCTAGCCTTTTCCCAACTATATTGGGGTCGGCTTCCAGTCTAACCGGATGCAGCTGAATACCAGTATTTTACATGGAGCGACTGCCTATCAGACCTCCACAACCCAGTTAATACTAAGTAATACGATACCCTTTGGTAAGACTGGATGTCAGAATTTCAGGTCACTGACTACCTGTAACGACTGCCAAAATCTATATATGGCAGCCGGGACCAACAGCTTAACGTGCTTTCTGAGGCACGGAGGAAACTCGGTATGTCAGGCAGTCACCCATCCACAGACCGACCTAGGCAATCACAGCTTTACTTATCTAAAGATCGACCCGATTGGTAGTTCGTATTAAGCCACGAGCTCCTCCTCGTTGTTCTTCTTGTCACTGTGAATGAGATGTCAACAGTGAACGGGATGTCAATTAGTGTTAAAAGTAATTACAGAAATAGGTTTAAGTGGAAAACAAAAGCGAACTCATCCTTCAAACGTTCTACTATTAACAAAATCTATTACCAACTTTATCTACAAAACTATAACAGTCATTTTCCCGTACACAATTTTCCACCTACAACTTTATAAACCTACCTACATACTCATACGTCAAAAGAGGGACAACACACTACCCTACAATATTGCAGAGACAAGTTACAACCTACGTCACAGCCGGCCGGTTATCGGTGACCGGAAATGACCGGTCAAGCCATAGAGTATGTATACCATGATGTATATTGTTTATGGTGGAACCAATTTATTTATTATCTGTGCTGGGGTCAAGTGGGGGTGAGTTATGGGGTCGAGTTCAAGTGTTTCGTTGGGTACGTTGTACTTTTGTTGTCAATTGGAATATGAGACGTTAATGTTACAGTTTTGAGAGTAAATAATTGTCGCATGGAAATATATTATCTATGTCAGCTGTGAGACTGAAATGGGACTGGGCAGGCCACGTCTGCCAGCGAAGTTGTGGGCCTGAATATCGCAAGACTGGAGCTCTGACACAACTAGACGGGGTCGCGGCAGACCGAGAAGAAGATGGCGCGAAGTCTCTTGGCGAGAAGCATACCATCGTGAGAAATCAAAGGAATGGGGCGAGGTCTTTGTCCAGGGGTGGGAAAATACAAGCTAAATAAAAACGAGGGTTCCGTAAAAAAAATATATTATGTGATGTAACTAAAAATTTATGGTTTTCGTAATTATTCCTTTATCTATGCTATAAGACGTTGCTTCGTACCAAATTTCAAGATTCTGAGTTCACGGGAAGTACCCTGTAGGTTTTGATTCCCTTGCGAGTGTCGAAAATTTGCGGCATAAACGGGAGTATCTTGATGTAACTAAAAATTTATGGTTTTCGTAATTATTCCTTTGTCTATGCTATAAGACGTTGCTTCGTACCAAATTTCAAGATTCTGAGTTCACGGGAAGTACCCTGTAGGTTTTGATTCCCTTGCGAGTGTCGAAAATTTGCGGCATAAACGGGAGTATCTTTTGATCGCGTTGACTTAGAAGTTTGATTTTTTCACAGCTCCAAGAGACCATAGACTTGAGTATTTGATATGAATTTCAGCTTGATACCTCCACGCGTTCCTGAGAAAAAAGGTCTTGACAGACAGACAGACAGACGGACAACAAAGTGATCCTATAAGGGTTCCGTTTTTTCCTTTTGAGGTACGGAACCCTAAAAATGGACAAGTGCAAGTCAGACTTGGACATGAAGGGTTCCGTACCATTGTAGTAGATCTTGAGAGATTTTCCATGTTATTTTAGCACCATACAATTCTTATAGATTTTCCTGCAATCTATAAGTGATGAACTAATTTCTGTGCTTTTTTCAAAAATTTAGGCTCAGTAGTTTCGGAGAAATGGCCGGACAGACAGACAAAGAGACTCACGAGTGATCCTATAAGGGTTTCGTATTTAAACCGACTTCTAAAAAAGAAGGAGGTTCTCAATTCGATGTTTGTTTTTTTTTTATGTTTGTTCGGGATAACTCCGTCACTTGCTAAACGATTTGAAAAATTCTTTTTTTGTTGGAAAGGGTATACTTCCCAAATGGTCCCATAATTTTTTTTATTGAAAACGGACAAGCGGTTTTTGAAAAATCAACAAAACTAAAAAAAATACTACATTGTCCATATTATGACCCATGAACATGATGTGAATCACTAAAAAGTGAAAAATAAAAACTATTTAACAAAAAATAAAACCGACTTCAAAAAAAAAACAAAAAAGTCAAAAATAAATCAGTTTCTGAAGTCGGTGGCAAAAAAATGAAATCAAACAAACAAAAGTCACCGACTTCAGAAACTGATTTATTTTTGAGTTTTTAGTTTTTTTTTTTTGAAGTCGGTTTTATTTTTTGTTAAAAAGTTTTTTTTCTTTTGAAGTACGGAATCCTAAAAAGAAAGGACTACGGTTCGGTCAGATATGTATATAGGTACCTAGTTTTAACGAAATACTAAAACAAACTACTACATATAAATAATATAACGACCACAAATCAAAAACATTCACAAAAGCACTCAACAAGTTGTAACAAACGCCATCAATTCAAACGCATTTGTATTTCCACTTCAGTTTCGACTGCTATGGCGGATCACGTCGCGTATAATTGAAGAGGTACCCAAGCGTGTTATAGATAAATAGGTAACTTGTAAAGTTTATTAGTTTAAGTCTGTATTATTTTTATACTATTACGTGATTGTTGTCGCTGCGAAAGGGGGTAACAAAAAGCACAGACTCAAGGATATTATTTAAAAGATATCAGAAGGCTAACTTATCAACAACAAACGTTTCATCTTTATAATTCCAGCCCGGAACAACATTGCTGGATATAAGCCTCCCATTTATTCTGCAATACTTCCTTTCCTTGTCCATCCAGGTGGTTTAGTTCAACCCTACGTGCTTTTGGAAGGCCACTTACAAAAGCTAGACTAAGTTGTCAAATGTCTAAACATAACGGGAGCAAAACATATCCTTATAACAAAGCCGGAAGGTACTTGTTCCTACCGTCATCGTCATTGCGATAATTTTTTTTTTCTAGACTATACCTCAAAGTCAAAGTGCCACCTTTTTCATAAGTATTTTTTTTTAAACTAGACCCCTGAAGAAACTAATTGATGATCCCTGCTATAGAAACATTTACAGGCACGTAAACAGTCTCATTCATTGGCATTCGCGTCACAGTCGAGCGAACAAGCGAAACAATTATTTCTCTCGCATCACCCACTGTTGTATGACCGCTGTATGGACGAGTAAAGTCTCGTGCACACTGCTGTTTTACTGACTGGTTGGTAATATTATGATTTAAGACTGATTTTTTTTAAGAGTGAGCAGATATCGGTTAAAAATGGTAGTCGCTCCACGGAATATACCTACTGGTTTTTAGCGGTTCTGCTGGAACTAGTCTTGGACTAAAATAGTCAATTGACTCTTCGATTGTGCATTTCAGCATTTTAGACAAATCAAATAACTTAGTAATTTTACCTAATACAATAGTGTGAATTAAAAATATACTGTAAATATCTTAGAACTACAAATACTAATTTAAATAAATACTTACAATATTAAAAAATAAATAAATATTAACATAATAATTATGTGAAATGACCTCACTTCGACTATCTAAAAGCGGGAAATAGGTTCCGATATCCTAAGGCTAGACTTGTTATACGTTTTTAAACTGACTTTCGGGATTCCGGCTACAAATAACCGCAGCAGCAGAGGTTTGATATGCTCTCCGAAGCATATATAGGTTTGTGAAGTTACAAATGTATATCGAAGCCAGATTGCAGGTTTTAGTGTGTACGATACAGCTGCTCATCAGCCGCTCCGATCAACCCCCAGGGTAAGCCGAGCTTGCCTAGGGTGGAATGTGGGTGGGTGACCACCCTTTACATGTCGAATTTCCTCCGTGCTTTAGAAAGCATTGTAAGCCGTTGGTCCAGGCTGTTATTTGAAAATCTTTGACAGTCGTTACAGGTAGTCAGTAACCCGAAAGTCTGTCTGTCAATCTTACTAAAGGATATCAGTATCGGCTCCTATTTTTACCCAATACTAACTTGGTTGTGGTCATTACCCTTCTTTTTGGCTTCGCCGTAGTCGGTTAAAATACTGATACTCAGCTGAATTTGGAAGACTACGCAGATGATGACACTTCGTTATCACGCATTTTTAAGAGGCAACAAGAAGATTTAGCTTACTTTCCAGAATTCCATACACAAAGTACCTCTGATAACTAACAAAATACATTATTCAAAGCTCTTATGACATCTACAGTAATAATAAAACCCTCTAAACCACAAGCCCAGTTATTCAAAGCACCATTAAATGCGAAATGTTCAAAGTTGAATCATGTAGCCCCGCCCTTACACTGTACATGTATACATTAATACATGTTGTACAACATGTATCCAACATGTATAGAACATTGTTTTCTGTGAAGCGCTGTCTGTATAATTGTTTATTGGCTGTATGCTTCGTAATTGTCGCGTGTATGGAAATTTTCGAGGGTATTCGAGCGAATAGCTTGAATATGAAATCTATTTGTATGTACAAAACGGGATGTATATCACGAGACTGCAGTCACGTTATAAAAAAGAAGTGTATGTTGACTTTTTAGGGAAAGCAATGCTTGTCGTCATTGGTCAGTGGATTACTGTCTCCTTTATATTTTATGGGTCGTAATCATTCTTTTTTTTTTTAAACATTGCCCCACACTAGGAATTTCTCCTGTATCGTGGGTGCGTTTACAAACATTTAAACTCACATACACAAACACACCCAGACCCGAAACAATTATCTGTAGGCCATACAAATATTTGTTCCGTGCGGGGATCGAACCCGCGACACGCAGCGCAGTAGCTCCAATCGCTCAGCCACTGCGCCAACCGTGCCGTCGTCATTTTTGTGTACGTCTCTGCCTAATCATTTGGCTTCATGGTAAGCCATGTTTTCTGAAACTAATCTTTCATTTCAATGTATGTCAGCCTCATTGGTCCATTGCTCGCAAGCGCGACTGCTGAGCAAGACGTCTTTAGTTCGATTCTCGGGTCGGCAAAATGTTAATGGCTTTCCCATCAGGATTTTTTCAGTGTCAGCCACGGAGTCTGGAACTGTGCCCGATTGATGTCAATACTCGCCCCCCTATTACACGTAGATGGGCGAGAAGTAGTAACTTGTTATTATAGGTTTATTAACTACGAATTAGTCCATTCCTTCTCTTTGATCAAAAGGCCCATATTCGAGCACTGATAGCATTAAAGTCTGATGATGCTTACAACACTAAATTGCCATAAATCCAAATGAACCATACCACAACTGTGCTACACCGTGCCTACCTGTGTCCTACACTACACGTCGTAGTCAACGAGTTCGGTGACGTCACACCACTAAATTATCGGTTACGATTCATTCGGGCGACGCCGAAATTTACGGGTTGCGAGGTAACCTGTTCGTCATTTTGTGGGGGAGGTTACGGGAGGGAATTGTGGACGGGAAAGCTTGAATTTTTATGTAGTTAAAGAAGTACTTAGCTTAGATCAAAATTTCGCGAATCTCCACCTGAACAAGTTTCCCTTGCTTCGGCCAACCTGCGTCGGGACTCTATTTAAAGATTTCCAGGTCAGCCAAGGCAACTCGTGTCCAGGTGGGTCGGAAAGTGGTACAAATGGGCTGGGTAGGCAAATTTCTCGACACAGCATTGTGTTTAAGTAAGTCTCTCCTTAGAGTGTCAGTGAGTGGGGGCTAACACTTGAGAAAACTGTTACGGCTTTTCAGCCTTGTACTTACCTTGTATAACGGTACCAGACACAACACCCGAGGATAAAAAACCTTTACAACCCGTTTCTACATTCAACTAAATCTATCTATATATATATATATATATATAAATAAAGAGAGAAGTCCTGACTGACTGACTGACTGACTGATTGACTGACTGACTCATCAACGCCCAGCCCAAACCCTTGGACCTAGAAAGCTGAAATTTTGCACAGAGGTTCCCTTTATAATGTAGACAAGGAATAAGGAAGGATTTTTCGAAATTCAAACCCTAAGGGAGTTATTATAGGGGATGAAAGTTTGTATGGAAAATCGTCATTTTCACGCGGGCGAAGCCGCTGGCAAAGCTAGTTTTAAATAAGATACTCATATCACCCGCGCTCAATTCTCGCCCGTATCCACTCTCATTGTTTCCGAACAATTTTGTGCCACATAAGCGGATTTGCCGATAGCTCATGTTGCCGGCTCTAATATAAGTAATTGCTTTTCACTATCGATCCGACTTCGTACAATACTTGTACGTTATTATATTGTGTGCTAGTACATTAGTTATTTGTACGTACAAAGATGACGGATGGCCGATGGGGCAGAAAAGTTCTGGAATGGCGACCGCGAACCGGAAGACGTTGCGTTGGAAGGCCTCCCACTAGGTGGACCGATGACCTGGTCAAGGTTGCAGGAACCCGCTGGATGAGAGACGCACGGGACCGGTCAATGTGGCGACACCTGGGGATTTTTTCTTAGAATTGTATCACCTGCCTAGACTTTTCCTAACTATGTCGAGGTCGGCTTCCAGTCTCATGCCTTATCCCAATTAATTAGGGATCGGCGCAGCATGTCTTCTTCTTCTGTTCTGTTTTGTTCTTCTGTTTTGTCTCTATTAATCGTCATCTCAACACACACCTTGTTTCTAGCCATGTCATCCATTACACAGTCGATTCGTCGTTTCTTCGGATGTATCTGAATACCAGTATTTTACATACAGCGTCTGTCAATCCAACCCAGTAAGTACCTACTGGGTAATACGATAGCCCTTGGTAAGACTGATTATTAGGCTTTTAAGCCTGGCACTACCTGTAACGATTTAATCTCTCAGCAAATGCCGGGCGGGGTCAACGGCTGAAAATTTTTCAGAGGCACGAGGCACTCCCAAATTAGGACTGCGTCTGTTTTAGAGGCCCAATGATTTATCCATGATATTATTATAAAAATACATTGCTAGAGTGTTGTTAATTGTCGATATTTTTTTTGATAAATGCCTTCCATTTTTTTTTCAGGATGCCTTGTAAATGAACGCGACCAGCAGGGTTATTGCGTATCTTTTTATGACAGTGGCTAACATATGGTGTCTATCAAGTAACTGTCAAATGGTTAGTTAAAAAAAAATGTACCAAACCATAACCAATTTACAGGTAATTTATGGACACTTATAATAGCCGCTGACATGAAAAGATACGCAATAGCCCTGCTGATCGCAACTACTCGCAAGTGGGTAATAAACAATTCATGAACTTGAGTTATAAAACACGAACAATAAATAAATATACAAGTTACTACTTTACGCAAGAAACAAGCGTATAATTTATCAATAGAGACAATAAAAACATTATTCAAATACTTAAAACACAAAAACGATATAATTCGTCATAAACCCAAAACTATAAATATTTAACCTCCTTATACACAAACATGAATAAAACAATATGCCAGCTGGTAACCCTGTAAAAGCGAGTAGTTTTAAATCACAGAATACCATTTTTAAATTTCATTTTTATACGGCAACACTCGCTTTAGCCGTGTTCAAATTTGTAATTCGAATTTGCAACGAATCGCAAACAGTTTTTAACGGTTTTTCTTTTAATCCATGTTCTTTATTTAAAATTATTTTCTGTTTGTTTTGATAATGAAGTTGCTGCAATCTTTGAGTTAAATTGTTTTTCTTTATGTAAGTAATTAGATTTTGTTCTTTTTTGTTTGTTTATTTACATTTGACGTTTTTCCTTTGTTCTGTATTCTGACATTAAAATGTAGTGTAGCCATGTAGTTTCTTGCCCATTATTCTCCATAGAGTTATATGCTTTTGAATGGGTAACTGCCGTAATTTCGAAGTTATTATGCCTTTTTTTTTCGTTTCGTTCCAAAAGTGCCTGTAAGTGGCCAACTTGAAATAAAGTAAAATTCATAATTGTGTATTTTATTATTAAGATTTTTTTATATTTTGTTGTCATTGTGGTGAATGCTGTGTATACCTACCTATTATGGTCTTACATACCAGCACTTTTGTATTGTTATATTTTATATGTAACTTTTTAGTATGTATTGCTGTTGATGTACCAAATAAATAAATAAATTAGATAGGCTGTCGCTACATGTGAAATACTGATACTGAGCTGCATCCAGAACATGACGTAACAGCAGAATTTGATGTAAAAAAAAAAATGTTAAAAGGTGAATGTGTTTATGATTTGCTTAGCCTTATCCCAACTACATATTTATTAAGGCTAAGCAAATCATGAACACATTCACCTTTTACCAGCTGTTATATCAAATTCTGAATTTTGAAACAAGTTTATACCAACCTCTGATCCACTGACCAACAGAAAAATCTAAGGTTTTACCACAGTTTTCATGTCTTTCGTTTAACCAAAACATTGTACCGTACATACAAGTGGCATAAGTGCGAGGGGGCGAAAGTTGAATCATTTCGTCCCGCGGGTCGCGCCCGTCAAAGTAGTCGCTCGTAAACGTACGGAATATCCTGCACATGTCAAATACTGTCAGTTGTGGTGTTGTGTCCATTGTCAAACGAGAAAAAAAAAACGTGTGGCACTCGGAGACTGCCGCGGTAAAGCTATTGCATATAGCATTTTTTATCAATTATTTAATTTGACAACCTTGTTATTTTCCGTAACCATAGCAACCTGGTTGATCACAATATTTTCGTTACGGAATTTCTGGATTCGCTCTCCACGCTCAAGGCCCGCGATAGAAGCTATGCAATAGCTAAAAATTTACGTCTTTTCATGTAGGTAACGTGACGTCACGCTTGTAATACTCGATGGGTTAGACTGAGTTATCTTAGGGTGAGGTTTTAGAATCTATAGAATAATAAAAATAGATGACATTACACAAGATGAACTGTTATGGTTTGTATGCCTTTATCATTAACCGACTTCTTTAGAAATTACATTTTAAAGGCAGTTTCTTATGAGATCACGTTTGCGCAGTCTTAGACCACCCTGCCTGAAGATAGTAAACCCACGATCCACTAGATAGAGTACTCACATAGGTGATAGGGGAGGGGACGAACCTTTGACCATTAAATGGACAGATATATAGACTACGGGCTACCTAGACATTCATAGTAGAAAGACCCAGAAACACTTTCCATGCTCACCAGTGGCACTTGTAGGCACTAGATCAGACCGCCATGTAGCCTCAAAGTACAAACTATAATGACTTTTTATGTTCAGCCTGGTGACAAGGTGATCCGAATTCACTTACTACCAGAAAGAAAAGACGTCCTTCATAGGAAAAACGTAAAAACGTATTCAGTTATAAAAAAAAGTAATTTTAAACCTTCATAAAGTCTATCTAGAAAACCTGACATACCGTACAAACAATGGAAACAAACGCAACCCAAAAGAAAGCGAATCTCATGAAAATAAAAGGTCGCGGTGGCAGTTTTATGTAAGTTTTACTTCACCCCCATTACGTTGGGGTTGTTTCACCACGTTCAACCCCCAGGCGGGCGTCAAGTGTGTTTGATTTTATTATTGACCCCATGATTTTTTGGTACATTTGATAGATTTTGTGGGCTAGAAGTCGATGGAGCTATTTGTTATAGTGATCGGTACAAGATTCGGCGATATGGTTTTAGAAAAATGACTTATAATGAAACTAGTGATCCGTCTATTTTTCTCAAGATTTTTACGACTTGAAATACATAAACCTCGTTAGTGTAGAGCAGAAACCCATTTGGTGTCTGTTTTTAGGGTTCCGTACCTCAAAAGGAAAAAACGGAACCCTTAAAGGATCACTCGTGTGTCTGTCTGTCTGTCCGACCATTCCCCTCCCTTATTTCCGAAACTACTGAACATAAAATTCTGAAAAAAATACAGAAATTAGTTCAACACGCATAGATTACAAGAAAACCTATAGGAAGTCATGGTACGGAACCCTTCATGTGCAAGTCCGACTTGCACTTGGCCAGTTTTTTTTTTAACCGTTTTCTAAAAATGAGGAGGTTCTCTAGTCGTGTGTCTTATTTTGCAGACGTAGTTCAATCAACAATCAGAAATAACAATAATATCTTTGAGCGCGTAGCAAAAATGTAAATGTCGTAGCGATAATTGCTACGCCGTAGCACCGGTGTCTACGGCGGCGTAGCTACCTTCGTTCTAATCGCGCATAATCGAACGGTTTTAGACGTAAAATCAGTAAAATTATTAAATTAAAATTCTTCATTATCATAACGTTATGCCTGTAGTCCCCAAAGGGTTAGGCAGAGGTGTTCATTAGTACACCCACATTTCGCCAGTTATGTTAAAGTTCCATATAATAAGGGGCGAGCCTATTGCCATAAACCAAGCACAAATCAACACATCATCGTGTCTGCTACTGAAAAATTCTTAAAAGAAAAACCCAATAACACTTTCACCGACCCGAGAATCGAACCCAACTACCTCATGCTTAGCAGTCGCGCTTTCGACCACTAGACCAACGAGATAGTCTATGTCTATTCTAGTCTATTTCCCCACTATATTAAAACGATAGATAACCAGACAAAACAAGAAAAGCTACTACACTATCGTCCAACAGGAACTCTTTATGATAAATTAGCTTCGCAATTAAGAAAAAATTTAAAACTTCGCTCTCCCTCCTATCATTAATCTTGAATAAGAAAAGGGGGGGTGTTGTTGAGAAAATATGAATTTATGAGTTCCCTCCTCCCCCCTTAATGAGTTAAACATTTTTGGAAAGATTTTTAATCGTAAGTTTGATATTTTGATGGAGTTATAATTGTTTTAAATAAACAACAGTAGACAGGGTGAATGATGACCTGAGAATTGTTACTTAGGTTGCTATTTCTATGTTTAGGACCTTAATTGGGTGTATTTAGGGGCAATTATCCGGGTACCGGTTATATTTAGATGGTCATTAGTTATTGGATCATTAGAAGTTAAAGTGATGAGATGACCTTAAAGCTAGACCACCTACAGCTAAACCCTATAATATCAATGGTGTTCTGATATGTCCGCTTTGTGCTCGTAGTTTTTCGGCCAAAGTTGGATATGTTAGCCGCTTAAGAGCACACGAGAGAGCAGCTCAATAAGCTTGACAATCTGTAGAAAGTCAGCTAATGCAGTCGCTGTGGCCGAAATCGGCTAGATGGCATCATCATCATCACAAGTTAGGAGGCATCGGTTTTAAGTTAATAGTGGGTTAGGTTATAGTGTATCTATTTTCATGCAATACTAGCTCGGCAGCTTAGAAAACGTGTTACGCTAACCCCGAATAGAATGATACAAGGGTTGGAAGAAAATGACTAGCCCTGCAGATTCACTTGCTTTTAGTTCATAGCCATTGTTCTACGAGATCGTACTTCGGGGATAAAAAGTACCATATGCGTTAAACTGGGTTATATTTTTATAACCTATCTGTGAGTCAAATACTCTCTGACGCTGTAGACTGAGTTCCAAACGTCAAAATCCGAAGACATACAAAGGTATTCGATATTGAGAATCACGTTTGAACTCAGATGGAATTGGGCACGGACACGTATTAAAGCGCGGTGATGGCAGGTGGAGTAAAGTCGTGACAGTAAAAAGAAGTGTTGTTCATACGGTGGCGAGGTGGGCAGACGATATTGTGGCCATTGCGGAATGAGGCTGGCACAAGAACGTGAAGTTTGTAACAAGCAAAAAGAGGCCAATATCCAGCAGTTGATGAAGTCGAGCTGTGAATGATAATGATTATGTGTGTTAAAATATATCCAACAAAAAAAGCATTCATCAACGCATTGTCACAAACTTTCGCAACACCTTTCACAAACCAATTCAAATATTCAAAAACATCACACCAAAACAGATTTCAGAACAACCTAAACATCCCTAAAAGCGAATATCGCTGACAGCCCTGCTAACCCCCCGAGGAAATAAGCGCGAGGATCGAGATAAGCATTCCCTGATCACCAGAGTGTAAGGTATCCAATATTGAACTTATTGGACTATCTACCCTTTGTTATTTCGCTTAAAATCGCTTGCGATCAAATATTTAAAGTATTTAACCTTTGTGAAGAGAATGGGTTGGGATCGAGGTGTACTGATTTTTAACCGACTTCAAAAGAGGAGGAGGTACCCAATCCGACGGTTTGTTTTTCTTTTTGGTGTGTATGTTGCGCGATCATTACGCCATTTATGAACCTACTATAATGCCTGTAGCACACCTCCGCTGCGAAACAACAATTGCGAAACCGCTGCGCGAGTTTCGCTGTACAACAGTACTACGGTCAACGGGCGGAGACGTAGACGGCTCCTGAGCAAATGAGCGAAATCGTGTTAGAAAGAGACAACATCATAGTCAGTTTTGTACGTTAGAGTAGGGAATTTCGCTCCTGTTTCGCCGCCAAAGAACTTACAACTCACAGCGAAACCATTGCGGTTTTGCCCTTTGAGTTTCGCAGCGGAGGTGTACTACAGGCATAAATGTTGACGAGTGGAGTGGGAGAGGAGGACCAACTAAACGATAGAGGCATTGTGTGAGGAATAATAAGGCAGAGGAGAATGGAAGTATAAAACGTGTTGCGGCGATCCCAAATAACATCAGACAAGGGTAGGAATATTAGCTCACCGTCCGTCCGTCTTATGACGACGACAGGCCGTGTCGGGGGCGCGTTCGTGTTCCACGCGCGCCTCAAAATCAAAAGTCAATTATATAAACTAGGCTGATAATCAGCACTTTTAGAACGTCAAAAATTTACTTTACTCTACTATAAATTTAATTTTTTATAAGACAGTCCCCCAAAACGCCCACCCATAGACACTTCCTAGTGTTTAGCTGGAAAGAAGAAGTGGCGGAACAACTTCCCAGCACACATCTGTCTGTTAGGTTGGTTAGAAGAACCAGACTCAATACAATAGCAAGGTGTCAGTTAAATTTAAGATTTACTACAGACACAATCAGTAATAAACAAAAGTATCTAACAATAAACAATGTAAAATAAAATAATAAACACAACATAACATAACAGTAAACCAATTTTGGAGAAAGAACATAAAGATATAATGTCAGTCTCAAAAATAAAACCTGGGTGATTTTTAGTCAGAATAAGTCTGACACTCCCTACCGCTCTGCCCAGAGCGGAAGGAGTCATTTGATGATTTCCCACCCTCCAAAAAAAAGGGCAGGTAGATGTTGGCATTGTTTACGACTTGTTAAGTTTTTACCATGGTTTCGATTCCCAATTCGGGCAAAGCGTCATTGACTTTTTTCGTCAGGAATTTCTCAGTAGCAGCCATGGAGTCTGGATTTGTGCCCGGTTGATGGCTATAGGCTGGTCCCTTATTACATGGGACTGAACCACACTACAATTTATACTCAATACTCAAACTTTATTTGCATTCCACAATGTGTACTTCGGTGGTAAATTAAAAAAATAGGTCATTATGGACCCTGTCGGGCACAGCAAAAAGCAAAGAATAGTAGGAGAGAGGAAGCTTTAAAAACACAAAAAAAAACTATATCTAAATAAATCAATTTTATAAGGAACCATCGCCCAAACTTCGGCTTCTAAATTAAAATCACATAAATCGGACCAGTAATCTCGGAGTAATGAAGTAACAAACATTTAAAAAAACACAGCCAAGTCGAGAACCTCCTTATATTAGAAGTCGGTTAAAAACTACACAAGAATTTATTGACGGGACTTTAAACAAACAAGACATTCTTTAACAAAGTGAAGAGTTAAAGTTAAAAGAATAGTTTCGTTGGATATACTCGTAAGATCCCGTTCAGATGTGATCGCGTTTATACTGGTCATAGTCGTAAAGCAGACGCAACGACACACGATCGTCTATAAAGTGCGCTGCGCACTGTGGAAGGAGAGACAGCAGTGTATAAAGTGGGTACTGCTTTGAGTTTTTTTTTTTTGTTAGCCTGTAACGTCCCAGTGATGGGCAAAGGGCGCCGCCATAGCCTTCTACTCTTGTCTCTGTGCGGTTTCACCGGTCAATCTATAAAGAGAAAGAAAGAAAAAGCCGCTAAGTCCTAACGACAGCGCTTTCAGACTCTCGGAAACGACGCTCGCCTTCTGGCACCCACTGCGAGGCTATAATAAATACCTACTTAATAATATTATGCTAGGCTACAGCAGGCTGGTATAGTAATAATAGTCCTCGACGCTTTCTGACCATCTTCGACCATTGTAGCCAATCTTAACAGGGATAAGTCTTCGGAGCGTGAGATTTTATCATACTACACAATGGTGTGTGCAGACACAGGTGCACATTCTTTTTCGTCACTCTCATAGTCCAATGGGAAGGCAATGCGACATAGCCGGAGGGTGATTAGCTGCAGCACCCAGTGTGCTTACTCTCGAATATAATTCCGATAGATCGACATTGGAATTGGCAGTCAAACGTCAGCAATTGGCTGGACTCACTGAGTCTAGCCAATCCCTGACGTTTAACTCAACCAACTGACGTTTGACCAATGTCGATCTATCGGAATTATATTCCAGAGTAAGCACCCTGATGCTACTTAACGAACTTTGCAAGATACGGGGTACCATACCTCCAACTTCCTAATTCCTGGCTGCTATTGAATTGGAAAAACTCAAAAAACATTCTACCTGACCTGGAATTCGAACCCTTTATTTCATGCTCAGCAGTACTAGACCAACAAGACGGTCGAAGGTCCAAAATTCCAAACCTAAACAATCTGCTAAAATCAAATTATTATATTTGTCTCACCGTATCCCAAGGGACTGTGTCTCAAGACCATCAGAACATGAAAATTTGATGATCACCCACGGCGACCATAATACCTTTTGTAATAAAAGCGGGTGATGTCAGCCCTTTTGTCTTTTTACATTTGAGGATATCTGCAGTTTTGCTTACCGTTTAGCGATCTGGGACTTTGAGACTAAAAGGTAAAGACTCAATTTGGACTATTACATTATTTAAGCAATGGACAATAGGCTCGCCCTTATTACATGGGACTTAACATAACCAGAAAGATGGGATTGTATATAGAGTGGTGTCGATAATACGACAATTAATGAAAACACGGGTAATATTAGATGAAAATATGAGTTACTGATGCTGATATATTATATGCATACTGAAAATGTTGAGTATGAATGAAGATGCTGAAAACGGGATATTTACCATGTACCTACGAACAAGAAAGAGTGTAGACCGATTTGTCTACACATAAACATCCACCCGCAATGACTTCAGTTTATCCGTGATCATGGTGCTTGTAACAGCGCCGAAATATTAAGAACTCGAAACAATAAGTAAACATGGTACCCGTTTTCAGTATTAATAGTAGTGTCAGAGACCATGATAGTATAAAAACTTATATGGCTAATAGCGGACCTGGCAGACGTCGTCCTGCCCGGACAGCAGCGCCACCTACTGAAACACATAGGTACAAAAAATTTCATCCAGATCGGTCCAGCAGTTTAGAAGGAGTTCAGTGACAACACGTACAGAAGGAATATATATTTAAAAGAAACGATGGGTGAACTGTGTGAAGGATAAGTATATGATGGCTAGAAAGGAGGTGACAACTAAAGCCGCATTGCCCGCATTCACATTTGTCTGAGGTGTTGTGTTGTGATGCTCTCTGTCGTGATGGCTACTGTTCACATCTACATATTATATGACGCGTTATGACGATTTTTTAATCAGTTCTGTCTTGGCTCTCAGACCGTTTACACATTCGCAATGTTTTTTCCGCGTATATGACGCGTCACAACACAACACTGACACGTGCACACTAGTCCGACCCGTTGTGACGTGTTACTGCGCGCCCCCCGCACCTCAGACATTCTGACGCAGACCGGGATCGCTTCTGATGCGACAAAACACAAGCCATCATAACACACTGCGTCAGAGAAATGTGAACGCAACCATATTAATTGTATGGAACCGATACCTTTCTGATGCATCACAACACAACACGTCAGACAAATGTGAATGCGGCTTTAAGATGGCATTGAAATTGGAATAAGGGCAGAAGAACGATGTTGGATTGCTGATTTAGCCACTCCTCAGTAAGCAAGCCTGATCAAAGCCCGTTCCTCCACTGTCATCATCATCATCAGCATAAAATGTTCCCACTGCAGGGACTCAGGTCTTCTCTCTAAGAGAGGAATGGGCAATGATCTACCACGGGGGCCCAGTTCGGATTGGTAGATGTCACATGTCTTCGAATTTTTGGTTCTAAGACATGCCGATTTCCTCACGATGTTTTCCTTCACCGTTTTGAGAGCAGTGGTGATGAAATAAATTACACAAAGTAATGCGCCTGACTGGGTTCGAACCCACTTCTCACTTCGTAAGTCGGGGCCGCTACCACTGAGCCACCACTGCTACACTGTATGAATAGGCACTGCAGTGGAATATTATACAAACTTGGATAACATAGAAGAAGCAAGAAATCCCCTCACTAATTCATGTGAGTTCGGAGGCCGGAGTTTAGTTTACATGTGAATTTCATGGCTGTAATGAATGGGGGACCCATAAATTAGGACGGTAGACCTCTGCAGTGTAGGTGGGAAGGAAAGCTGGTTGTTGTGTGGAAGCTATGCTATGGCGTTGAGATTGCTATACATACATAAGGTACTTCAAAAAAAACTCAGTAAGTATGTTGTATTTCTTTCGATTAAACTTTAAACCGGCTGGACCGATATTAACGGGACTCATAGCAGCAGATAGCCTATGTTATTAGGTCTAATTTAGGCTTCATTAATTTAAGAAAAATAATTAGGTTTCCGTGCTAAATTAACAAAATCCGATTGAAAAACGAAAGTTTTAATTTTTTTATAATTTTACCCGAACGCAGCTCGTGTGTTAATTAGCCTATAATGTTCCTACTCCTGGGACACAGGCCTAAAACAAGAAGTAATGTTATTAAACCATTTTTCATATCTTGCAGTGTATTTAGTCAACTCATTTAGCAACATTACCATCTAACTAGCTTAATCGATTCGAAAACAAGAAGAAAGTAAACGGAAAGTTGTGTAAGAAAATGTGGTAACAAATGGTATAAAATTATATTTTACCGGTTTGCTAGTAGCTCATAGCTCACACTGGATAACATACCCAAACCACACATCGAACAGCAGAGTGCGGGCGTTAGACGGTTTTAGTCAAATCTATAGAGAGCCCACGAGTGCTCAGTTTTTGTGCAGCAACGGGATGTGAGTCAGATAGGTACGCTGTTTTAATACCTGGACTGCATTTTGGATGGATTACGTTTTAGATTGAGTTCCAGGTTTAGAATTTGGCTATGAATAGGATTTAATGTAATTGCGAATTGCGTGTTTTTGACTTGATTAAGGGTCGTTAATCCGACCACGAGTAACTCTTTGGAGGTTGCACTCTCGACTGATGTGCATAAGGTCCTGAGTTCGATTCCCGGTTGGGGCTTTTTCGAGTAGAAATTTCTCAGTAGCAAACGCAGTGTCTGGATTTGTGTAGTGGAAAATAGGTGTACAATAGGGGATCGGACTACTGACTCAAAAATATATGATTCTGTTTAGTCCGTCAGTTAGATTATCGAAAAATATTGGTGTAATAATACGTGTTTTTTGCTTTATCAAATTAATAAAAGTTTACGAAGATAAAAAGTGTCAAAGATCATGGAGTGGGGCTTGGAACGTCACTTCTAGGTACAAAATGTACTACCATATGACGTCACACGAGTTTTCGAAGCACTGTATCGTCTTCATTTTTTTTTTTTACGTGAAAAAAGAAAAAATAAGTGTCCAATATTTTTTGAAAATCTATCTGATGGACTAATTACTTTTTTTTTGTCCGATCCCCTATTAGGGAACACTTCTGTCTAACTTCAGGGATTCGTAAGAGAGAGGTATCGTGAGACTGGTATTGTCAAACTTTAGAACCACGGACTATCTATTACGGTTAGCTGTCAAAGATCTTTTAATAACAGCCGGTACTAAAAGCTTAATTTGCTTCCTGAGGCACGGAGGAAACAAAGAATAATGTAGGGTATTCACAGACCGTCCTCAAAAAACGCAGTTTATCCTTGAAGATGAAATGAAAAATGCCTCATGCAGCTGCTATTATTTAGCCAAAAGCTCCTCAGAGGCAAACGTTCCTGCAAGCTGATTGTAGACCCACTACCTGTATGGCTGTACCTGCTAGCCTATTCTACTATTCGCAAGTAATTTAGTGACAGCAATATTGCGTGAGTCTTGAAGTTAAATCGACATACGGAGACAGTTAGTTAGGCGGGGCCTAATGTCCGTTTTATTGGTGTCCACTACGTGCCAGGTTGTGGGATAGAGAGCGGCGTGGAGCGGCTTGGGTATACATATTTTGGCAATTATTATATAAGTATTTACTAAAACCTTATTGAATTATAATTATGATGATAAGGACAGGCGAATGATACAAGAGTACGCTACAGAAAGCGTCAAAATATAGTTGCTGCCAATTAAGATTGCAATAGCGGTCATTGCCCTTTCCCTAATATCTCTTCGTACGAACCAAAACCAATGAACTAAGATGTATAATTTTTCATTAGTAAAACTTTGAAGATAACGATAGAAGATGGCGATTCAAGACATGAACATGTTTAGTTTTGGATTACAAAGTTAAGAACTTTAATAAATGAAGGTGGGTCAACGATCGCTATTGCGATCTTCTCTGGCAGCAACTATAGTAGCTCAGTTCTGAACCGACACAATTTAGATTGCCATCAACGCGGTAAGACAAAGATGATGATCTCTTGACTATTTACCAATATATTTTATTTCTTATTATGATTTTAATTGTTGATTTATTTATATTACTAGCGGACGTCCCGCGGTTTCACCCGCGTAGATCCTGTTCCCGTGGGAATACAGGGATAAAAAGTAGCCTATGACACTCAGCAATAATGTGGCTTTCTATTGGTGAAAGAATTTTTAAAATCGGTGCAGTAGATGCCGAGATTACCCCTTACAATTTAACAAATACACAAACTTTACCTCTTTATAATATTATTATATAAGTATATAGATTATTCTTTGTATCATAATTAAATCTTATGGTCTTTCGACCTAATTTGTACACCAGCCATGGTCAAACATGTTGAGCCAAAGACATATCTTAACACCTATAATGAGCATACCATGTAAATTATCTACACGTGTTTTTGCAAATAAATTAATTTGAATTTGATATACTTGGAATCACTACATATTATTAAATAAAGTCCACCGCCGCGTCTGTCTGTCTGTTCGCAATAAACTCAAAAACTTCTGCATCGATTTTGATGCTGTTTTCACCAATGAATAGAGTGGTTCTTGGGGAAGGTTTTAGTACATCATTTTTCAAATTTTTGTCATCCACGCGGGCGAAGCCGCAGCTAAAATCTAGTCATTGGAAAAAAAGTAATTCATAATATTTGTAAATGTATTTCACAGATCAAAGATATCATCCACACAGCGGCTCCACACGCATCTCTATTCGTGTAGGCGTGAGACGTAGCTACGGCCGCCGTGAGATATTGAGTGTAACACATCACCTGGCAATACTTTATGTCGTAACTACTGTTATGTGCCTTTATTTACTTTCTCTCTCTCTCTCGTGTCGACACGAGTTGTACGAGAATAGATGATGTGGAGATATGTAAGGATATCAATAACTAGGACATTAAACAATCATCATATGCCTAAACTTTTTTCAATTTGGGGGTCGACTTCCAGTCTAAGTGGATGCAGCTGACTAGCAGAATGAAATAAGCAAGAAGTCTGCTTCCAATCTAACTGTAGGCAGCTGACCACCAGTATTTTACACTAGCTTTTACCAGCGGCTTCGCCCGCGTGAAAATGACGATTTTCCATACAAACTTTCATCCCCTATTTAACTCCCTTAGGGGTTGAATTTCGAAAAATCCTTCCTTATTCCTTGTCTACAGTATAAAGGAAACCTCTTTGCAAAATTTCAGCTTTCTAGGTCCAAGGGTTTGGGCTGGGCTTTGATGAGTCAGTCAGTCAGTCAGGACTTCTCTTTTTATTTATATAGATGATGAATGGCTAAATGTTGTAGTGCTAAATGGGTTATGGAGGTCCGATACCCTTGTATCGGACCTCCATAACCCATTTAGCACTGAGTAATACGATACCCCTCGGTAAGACTGGTTGTCAGACTACCTGTTACGACTGTCAAAGATGTACAAATGGCAGCCGGGACCGACTATCTATCGTGCCTTCCGAGACATGGAAGAAACTCGGTATGTAGGTAATAGGTGGCAACTACAGTACTTTCACAAGTTATTATGCCGTGTGATTGTGACTGTAGCGTAGGAGTGCAATGCGTCGTTTCGCGAGTTGCTGCGTCAGACTGCGCGGTGCCGGATGTTACCGGCGGCGAGTGCTGTGGGTGCGGGGGCGCGCGGCGGCGCGTGCCGTGGCGGCGGGTGTGCGGGGCTCCAGGTCGCGGGGCGGCGGTTGCTCGAGCATTCGTTGTTGCGGTTTGCGTCGCTGCGTGCTTTCGTGCTCGCAGTGTTCGTTGTTGCGGGCATTCGGTGGAGTGTGGTTCGGCGTGGTGGCTTTCGGAATGACGCAATTGCACTCGTAGTTTCGTTTTTTTTTTAAATGAATTGTTTTCTGACATTCAAAAGTGCCTGTAATGGTTTAATTGAAATAAATTATTTGAGTTTGAATTTGAGTTTAGAGTTTGTGGTCACCTATCCACAAACCAACTTAGACAAGTGCGGCTGCGGCTTCATTTAGTGTTGGAAACAATACAACTGAACTGCCTCGTGTTTAGTGGTCGCAAGCGCGACTGCTGAACATGAGGTCCTGAGGGTAAAGGTTCTTGGATTTACCCATCAAGAATTGCTCAGTAGCAGCCATAGTAGCAGCCGTGTAGTCTGAATGTATGTCCAGTTGATGACAATAGCCTCGCCCCCTATTACATGGGACCTGAACATAACTAGCGAAATTTGGGTTTACTATAAGTACACCTCTGCCTACCCTTCGGAGATTACCTACAGGCGTGATGTTACAATACACCTCACTGCATATCCTCATTGTAATAACTCGTATATTAATTACCATTACACTTAAAATACTAATCAAATTAATGATCAAACATTCACATTTGTGATCCCCTTATATTATCTGCAATCATTCGTTTTTTACGGAAGCTATTCTTGTTTTCTCAATAATGCCATGATTTCTCGAGAACACAATATAGACAGTCGCTTTGTATTGGTTATAATAACTAGGGATGGAACATGGATATCGATATCGAAACAAAAAATGTTGGAAAAATGATCTGCATTTAATAAATATTAACAAAAATCTTTGAATAAGACTAAAACTAAGTACAAATAAAAGAAAAAAAAAAAACTACGGAGCAAGAATTTGACATGTCACTCGGGTAGTTTTGCCACTTGCGCCAATAGGACACATTAACATCAAATTACGCTATTTATCGATTTTATGGAAAGTTAAGAGGGAGGTGAGAGGGCTGTATTGATCTTCTTCTTCTTATCGTGTGGGCAGTAAGGTCTAACGACCCCACACACCCTGGAGTTTCTAAAAAGGGAAAAAATCCCCACATCACTGTCAATAAAAATAATAGGAGCTCGTGGCTTAATAAGAACTGCCACTCGGGTCGATCTTGAGGTAAAGCTGTGCTTGCCTAGGTCGGTCTGTGGATGGGTGACCGCCCGACATACCGAGTTTCCTCCGTGCCTCGGAAAGCACGTTAAGCTGTTGGTCCCGGCTGCCATATATAGATGGATTGGCAGTCGTTACAGGTAGTCAGTGACTTGAAATTCTGACACCCAGTCTTACCAAAAAGAGTATCGTATTACCTAGTATTAACTGGGTTGTGGAGGTCAGATAGGCAGTCGCTCCATATAAAATACTGGTATTCAGCTGCATCCGGTTAGACTGGAAGCCGACATAGTTGGGAAAAGGCTATACAGATGATGATGATCATGATGATCACTGTCAATAAAAAATGTGCCTAGCTGACTAATGCTGATTCATCGGCCAAAAAATAGGCCGGATTGATTCATATTGAACGATAAATAATTTTACCGTAATGGGTTATTATAGCTTTGATTCTGATTGTGCATTACAAATGGGCGTTACAAACGCTTATTTAATCATTCTAATATGCATACTGATATGGCATTAAGTAATAATCTGCTATCACGTAATCCGTTCGTTACACATCAACACGTAAAAGCTTAACTGCTAAACAGTTTTTGGTGTATCATCAATTCATCGCGGGCAAAATATTATAGATGTTCCTGATTCGTGTTTCTCAAATAAAAAAAAGCCAAATATTATGGAACCAAGGTTTTCAAAACGAAAAAAAAAAAATGTTTTTGTTTGTCTTGATTTAGAATTTTAGTTTTTTTGTTTTTTTTTTTTGATTTTTTTTATTTTTTTTTCCTGTGTTTTTGATCCTCGTGAAATTAATGTAAAAAAAATATAGCTATGGAGGACGGGGAGAACAAGTTCCGTACGGCACCGTTAATTGTATTTTAAGACCATAATATTGGCCCACCGGATGGTGGTTGATGAGATGTCGAAAAAACGCTGAAGATGCTGCGCCAATCCCAAATGAATTGGGATAAGGGAAACCCCCATATTCACTCTACTATCAATTCCAATATATCGATACTTCTGAACACAAACCAAAAAAGAAAAAATCGACAGTTCCGCATCCCTAGCTACGCTAGAGGCAGAGAATACAGGATTAAAAAGGAAAACCTTAGTACAATAAAGAATGGTGGTTGACTGTTAAAGATAGTGGTACAGTAGGGGCGAAGTTTTTGTTATTAGCCGACTGTGAGAAGGGGGTGTATGTGTGTGTGTTATGTGTTAGTCTGCGTGCGTCAGGTATTGGGCTGCATCTGGTTTGACTAAACCATCTATATCTATCTATATATACATAAAAAGAGACGTCCTGACTGACTGACTGACTCATCAACGCCCAGCCCAAACCCTTGGACCCTCTCGGCGCGCGCTCTTGTTGTTGTCGCACGTCTTTCAAACCATTCTCCTTGCTACGTCATTTTTGTCACTAGTGATGGGAGCACTCACTATCGATAGAAAAGTATCGACTGTCTTATTGTCAATATGGACAGATTCATAACAAGAAGTGTCTCAAATCCATCTCTTGCCGCGAAGCGGCCAATTGAAAGTGACGAAGCCGATCCTAGTGCATGGAATATACCGAAACGACCTGCGCGCCCAACAAGACTCCAACCTGAAGTACCAGTTAACACCACAAACAGATTCGGTAACTTATCTACTGAACATGAAGCATCCACCAATCCAATACAAATGCAAATCCATAGTGCAGCAGCTAAAACTATAAAATCGGGTAAGATACCTCCTCTTTTTATTATTCTGAAACCTGAATGGACCCATGGATACATAAAGACTGTGATTACCCGCTACACCAAAGGGTTTCATCTGGAGTACAAGGGTAATAATAAAATGTCCATATACCCTCACACATCAGAAGGTCATCAATCACTAAAAGAGGGTCTCCGCTCAGAAAATATTCCCTATCATACTTTCTCTCGGAAAGATGAAAGGATACCTAGGGCTGTAGTTTTCGGCCTGCCCGAGTTTGTCGAAGAACACCTTTCTGAAGAACTATCATCGATTGGATTCCCAAACACTAAGGTTCGCAAAATGAAAGTTGCTGAGGGCAGAGATGCATCATGCCCACCATATCTCGTTCAACTTCAGGCAGGTGCCAACGTCTCCAAGTTCAAATCTATAAAGTACTTGAGCAATTGTGCTGTTCGCATCGTCAAGTTTCGTAATAAAAATATGTATGGAACCCAGTGCTATCGATGTCAAGCATTTGGCCACTCATCTAATAACTGCAACTTAACACCGAGGTGCGTCAAGTGTCCCGAAGCCCATCTCACTACTGAATGCCCAAAGAGTAATCGCACGGAGCCTGCTAAATGCTGCAATTGTGGCGAAGATCACCCGGCTAACTTCCGGCATTGTAAAGAGCGTCAGAACTATCTTCAACTTTTACAAAAACGTCAAGAAAACATCAAAGTAGCACAAGAACAGCGCCAAACCAAAATTTACTCCAAAGTCGACGGTCGCTCCTGGGCTACAATCGTGTCTACAAACGACAAGTCAAGTCAAAAAGTTCAACCCTTGCATGAAGGTCCCCTTGATCACACTACTTCTGAAATGCTCGGTATCCTTAAAACTATAAAATCTATAAAAGACCAATTTAGCGTCTGTGATAACATGATGGATAAAGTTATACTTATACTTACTCATCTTGGTCAATATGTTTAATAACGCAAATGAGCTTCGTTTTCTATACTGGAACGCTGATGGGATTCGTTCTAAACTGTCTGAATTATTAAATTTGACTAGCGAAAATTGTGTTGACGTTATCTCACTATGTGAAACAAGATTAGGTGAAAACTATTCGTTAAATACGCCTGGATATACCTGTTACCGATGCGATAAGAAATCGAATGGTACTGGTCAGGGAGTCGCAATTTTAGTTAAGAACGATATTCCTCATACATCAATTTTTATTCCCCCTACGTATAATCTCGAATGCGTAGGAATTCGCTTAACTTCACCTGAGAGCAATATCATTGTCATATCCGCGTATAATTCACCAAACCTTCCATTAGCTACAAATGATTTGGATATCTTATTTGATTTAGGACCAAAAGTATTAATTATGGGTGACCTCAATGCCAAGCATGAGTATTGGCATTGTTATCAAAACAACTCTCGTGGCATGGTATTGTTTGATCATATGGTACTCCATGATTATCAAGTCTTTGGGCCCACATCTCCAACATTGGTACATTATAATAACGCACATGCTCCTTCCACGCCAGATATACTTCTCAGCCGTAGTGTTGATTGCGTGTCTGAACTTCAGACTCTGCCAGCTTTGTCATCCAATCACTTTCCAGTCCGTTTTACAGTAGGTGGTAATTTTGTCCGTCAAAGCTTTAAACAATATCGGTACTCGGAAGCTAAATGGTCTGAGTACAGAGCTTGCTTGGATATGAATATAACTTTAGGAACATCAACTTATAATACTAAAATTAGTATTGATACTGCAGTTGACCAGCTTCAAAATGCCATCATCATGAGTCGCGAAGTAAACGTTCCATCAGGGCCATCCTCGGTTAAGCTTTACACCTTGCCGAGACGCATCAAAGACCTAATTTCTAGTAAAAACAAGCTAAGGAAGATGGTTTTAAAAGAAAATAATCCTGCATTTAAGCGAATAATTAACAAAGATATTAACAACCTTACCACTAAAATTAAATACCTTATTCAGATTCATAATGACAAAGTATGGAACGACAAACTGGCAAAAATTGATAATCCATCTACAGACATCTGGAGAATTGTTAAATCTCTGACTTATAAGCCTTCAGTAATTCCACCTTTGAAGTGTGAAAGTGGTCAATTAACTACGTCCCCCGCTGAACAGTGCGAAGTGCTTGCTGATACTTTTCACGAGAATATGAGTTTGACTATGAACTGGACTAGTGATAACTTTACAGAGACTGCCGTCGACGAATCAATAAACAAACTTAATAATACAAATGACTATATTCCACCTAAACTTGTACGTCCTAGAGAAGTGTCAAAATTATTAAGAAATCTCAAAAGTCGTAAGTCTCCGGGCGATGATGGAATTCACAACTGCTTACTTAAAAACTTATCACGTAAATGCATAGTATTTATAACCAAAATTTTTAATGGTTGTCTGCAAATTGGCTACTTTCCGTCCGCTTGGAAAATAGCAAAAATTATAACGTTTAAGAAACCAGGTAAAGATGAAAGCTTACCAACTAGCTATCGGCCTATAAGTCTCTTACCCTCTTTGGGAAAATTACTTGAAGGAATAATCTCAGCTCGCTTGGCTAACGCTACAAACCACCTTTTATTGCCTGAGCAGTTCGGATTCAGAAAGGCTCATTCTACCGCACAGCAACTGGCCAGGGTCGCAGAGCATGTGACGCACCATTTAAACATGGGTGAATCTACAGGCATGATGTTGCTTGACGTAGAGAAAGCTTTTGATGCCGTCTGGCACGCAGGCCTTTTACACAAGCTTTCTAAATGTGGTGTACCGATTGGGCTAGTAAAAATTATCCAGGCGTATTTGACGAATAGGTCATTCCGTGTTCATATTGGCAACAGTGTGTCCAGATCAAGATCTATTCCAGCAGGTGTACCACAGGGCTCCTTGCTGGGACCACATTTATTTATACTCTTTATAAATGACATCCCCAAGCAAGCCCATACTCACCTTGCGTGTTTTGCTGATGACACAGCATCATTTACTTCAAATAAAGATACCGATTTAATAGTTGAACGGCTTCAGTTATCATTACAGCTTCTTATTTCATATTTTACCCAATGGAAACTAAAATTAAATTCTACAAAAACTGAAGTAATAATGTTCACACGGAAGCGTTCATTCCCCAAAAAACGCATAAAAGTGGATGATTATACTTTGCCATGGCGTGTATCGACTAAGTACCTTGGACTATTGCTGGACAATAAAATGAACTGGACCAAAAACACCGAGTACTTCCGCGTGAAAGGAATAAAAGCCTTAAATTGCCTGCATCCAATCTTAAAACGGCGATCTAAAGTCAGCTCAAAGACCAAATTGAAAATCTACGCAAGCCTTGTAAGACCCTGCATTACGTATGCGGCACCGGTCTGGAGTAGTACATGCGAAAGTAATTACTCTAAACTACAAGTAGTTCAAAACAAAGCCATAAAAACCTCATTCAATACACCCTTTCGGACAAATCTCAAAAAGTTACACAGTCAATTAAATTTCCCAACATTAAAACAATTCATTATAAAATTAACAAAAAAGTTTTATTTAGTAACTAACCCTAAACACCATAACCCACTTATATCTACCATTGGCCGAACCCGATCTAAAAACTTAAAATATATCGACAAATATCATCGGTATCGTCTCCCACATCACTTACTACTTTACGAATAACACGGTGACTGTCGTCGACTTGACTATTTTGTTACGGAATGCAGGGTAGATTTTCAACGAATCACACAGAGTACCCGAAGCTCATTTGCTTTTTAGATACTTATTATTATAATACTGTCAAAGTAAAACTTAATGTTATGAATGTTTGTGTTACAATCTTTTATTAAATAACGTAGTTTTTAGTTTTATAAAGTGTGTTTGTGTCTATTCAACGCGCTGTGTATATTTCGACATTATGTTTAACGTAAGTAGTATGATATTGCTGATTTACAACAACCAATAAGTTTTATACCTTACATATAAAATGTATTCTTAAATGTTTTAAATAGGCGCCATAGTCTGCAAAAAACACCCTAACCTAATGTTAAATGCTTCTAGAATAAGATCTAAATGTCATTTATCTGTTTGTTTATGTTAAAATAAAGAAATTTCAAAATTCAAATTCAAACCCTTGGACCTAGAAAGCTGAAATTTTGCACAGAGGTTCCCTTTATAATGTAGACAAGGAATAAGGAAGGATTTTTCGAAATTCAACCCCTAAGGGAGTTAAATAGGGGATGAAAGTTTGTATGGAAAATCGTCATTTTCACGCGGGCGAAGCCGCTGGCAAAAGCTAGTAAATCATAATCGCGTGTACCAAGATATTGTCTGGACCTTAAAAACGACAAGTTATTCTGGTTTGATTGCCCAAACCGATCCACAGCCAATTTTTCTGATCCACTGTTATTTATGGTTATTTATCATTCCGTTCTGATCCCCTTTCTTTTTTTAATGAACACAAGTACAAGTGAAGTACAGTCAATCGAAAAACTTAACCTGCGAGTTGGTTTCTGCTGTTTCTTCTCGCAGTAGTCAGGTACGAAACACCGGCCTCATCTAGTTTTGAAAACCGATGTATTTACAAAAAAAATATTTATTGTAAATTGGTTTTACCAAACTTACTCGTCTCGTTTTAAAACCAGATGGGATAGCAAACCTGACTACTCTGTGAAGAAACAGCTGAAACACACTCAGAGGGCACAGCCTCTTTTACAGTCCAGACATTGGTCAAGTCACATGAGGACCATGCAGATTAGTATGTCTTTTGAAGAAAGAACCACACAGATTTGAGTAGACTAGTGGACCTGTCCAGTCAGTGACCGAAGAATTAAAAGAAACTTCGCGATTGTGAGAGACGCGCTGGCAAAAACCGGTGGAGGCAGATCATTCGCTCCAGATGCAACCCACATACCACGATCTTCAGACATGAGGGACCGACCAAAGAGAGAGACCAGTCAGTGAAAGCATTTGTCAGTGATTTAGGGACATGGGACACCGTCACCCCCTTCTGCGAAGTAGTAATGTTAGCGAAGGACGTGGCGGAACGTGAGAGGTAGAGAATTAAGGCGACATTAGCTGCCCGCGACCTTGAGCGCGCGTTTAACTCATCGCCTAAACAAATAAGGTTGAAAATGGCGATGCGTTTGATGCTCGTGACTGCCAAAATGAACGATAGTTCGCAGATTTAATTTATTAAAAAAAAAAATACGCTGTAATGTTAAAATATTTTTACATATGTCTTTAGTTGGTTAAATTTCCTTTCTGATAGTAAAAAAATAAATAACAGTTGTCACTCAAAATATTGAGCATTTCGAGACGAAAAAGTTTTTTCGTGTGATTTTTTTGTGATTTTGTGATTTTTTTTTTCGAGGTTCTTGATTACTTTTAGAAAATATTTTTGCATAAGTCTTTTACCTATACATTTGACTATACACTGTATTTTTTTTGGAATTGTAATAAGTAGCAATACGGCTAACTCTGCGACGAAAAACAGGTCGTTTTTACGGTTCCCCCGTTAACTGCGTCTTAACCTCTCGTCCCAGCCACCGCGCCGTGGAGACGCGAGCTCACCGTCCGTCCATCCTATGACGATGACAGGCCGTGTCGACAGCGCGTTCGTGTTCCACGCGCGCAAGAGCCGACGCCTGTCGGGGCTGCGGATTGATCGAAAGAGATAGCGCGGCCCCGGACACAAAGGCAAAGGGCTAAGAAGGAACATGGGTGCTTTTTAGTCGGTAGAAGCCTTACACTCCCTACCGCTCCGCCCAAGCGGGAGGAGTCATTGAATTTGATGAATTCCCAACCGCCATTAAAAAAGAAATACCTAGTGGTCTTTTGTAAAAAAAACCACACATATTTAAGTGGACCTATCCAGTCAGTGAAAGCATTTGTCAGTGACGTAGCTCGACTTATAACCAAAGAACTGCAAGCCAACCCCAATGTAGTTTGGGAGAACGCTAGACAGTGACAATGTATGTCTGTCTGTGTTGTTTCAAGTGATGTGGGGAGGTACCATCGCCTACAATAATGCATGGGAAGTTCAGAAAAAATACCGTGTGAAGCAAGAAATGACGCCACCTGGCGTAAATAAGTACGCGATTAGCAACATTGATTATATTGTTGATGCTACACTAACTAGAGGGCGCTCACGCTGTATAAAATGTTCATGTAGTTTCTTTTAAGCGATAAGACCGCCCATTGTGTCACCCCTTGTAAAATGTTTTACTATTGTTTTTTTTTGTTATTTGGTGTACATAATAAAGAGTATTCTATCTATCTATCTATCTATCTTTTTCTGTATTTTACATTCAAATAATTTATAATCAATTATTTCTATTATATAAATTTATTCCTAACTACCTACTATGTTTGTTTAAATTGAATATTATTATCATTTTATAACTAGGTATCTGATTTTAATTATCTATGTTTTAGTTTTCAAACTTGAGGGTAGGTCGAATATGAATTCATAAATAAATTTGTAGGTAGTAGAAATAATTAGATTGAAGATTTAGATGAGTTAAGACTAAGCTCAATTGATTGTTCGTTATGTTTGTTTCGATTACCTCATTCGAGTGTGTTTAGCTCAGTTTTATTTTAATTTAGGTGAATTAACTTATTTCATCAAAATGAGTATGCGTTGTAATATTGTTTTCTTTACAAGAGCTCAAATAACTGATTTGCAAAATCAAGGCAAAAACTTATCGACACTCGAAACTTGTCGACTTTGTTAACGTAAGTAGTTTAGATTTCAAAATTTTTATAAGAAAAAAGAAATGTTTTAGTTACGTCTATACTACTTAATAAATAATCATTATTGCGTGTTATTATATTTCTGTCATAATTATTGTTGCAGAGAAAAACAGTTGTTCTATTGGTACGACGATTTGAAGACGAGGGATCTTTGCAACACCATCAAAGAACTAGTAGACCACGGCTCATAAACACATTACAGCGTCAAATCGTGTTATGAGAGTATGAAGAAAATGGATTCCTGCCGATGACCGACTATGCTGCTTTATATGACTCAAGTGTTGACAATGCCCGTCGTGCTCTTATAAGTGAAGAGCTGCATTATAGGAGGCATGTTGTGAAACCCTGGTTCACAGAAAACCATTAAAGGACAAGATTACAGTTCGCTTTGGATCATGTTAACTTTGATTTGAGTAACTTTTAAGTCCAGTGAACACGGACGCTTATGTTTGTGGTGTAGAAATATTACGTGATAAACAAGTGGTTATGTGTGTCCAATATGCTGGTCATATTGCAGTGAACGTGTGGGGATAGATAAGTGTTGCCGATCCAGGATTTATATTTCATAATACTTAAAAATAATATTACTTAACTTTAGTACTTATTTTTTATATTAACTGGAGACCGGGTTATTATAACCTATTACGACTGACTGTTATTATAACCTATGACTTACGTATTTTTAATAACTAAAAAAAGATAACAATTTTTTTTTTTTACATTACATAAGAACCTTTTCGTATGTTTTTGTGCAATTGTATAGCTGTTATCCTACCTATTTAATTCATTTAATTTAACTTTTCACTTTTGTGATAAAATAATCCGGTCTCCGGTTTGTCTTTGTTGAGGTTACAAAAGCTTCAATCCTCTTTCCGATTTTGGAAACGAATACTTAAGCTATGGCCTCAATAAGAAGTTTTATATAATATAATAATGTTGAACGATAATAAATGTCTGTTTTTGAATAATAAACTGTAAGAAATAAACCTCTAAAATTTGTGTGTTTTTTTGTTTGTCTCCGTTCATCCCTGTTGCTAACTACTACTAACTCGAATATTATATTTTTGAATGCTATGCGCACTTATTAGCTTAATGAAAACATTCCTTATGGTTTCTTTCGTATTTTTTTTTATCATTTAACTTCTCACATCCAACCTAATACGTGTTTCCTAACTTCTTACTTACCTAACCTATTCTCAAGTCAAAGTTCATTTTTTTCTATATCTCAACAGAATAGTTTACATTTAGTTAAGACTAAGTTATAAAAATCTACCTCCATTTTATTTCACCTACAGGTGACACCGGGTAATCCGGATATTGTCATTGCGGAAAGTAAAAACTTTAAAGGTTTAATTTCTTATTATTATATAAGTAGGAATTACAAATAAAATTTCTGTGAGGTAGAAACAGAAATAAAACTTATGCCACCTACAAGTGACACTGGGGATTGAAGAGTTTAAATATCACAGTTGTGCAGAAACCAAACGCCATCTATTAATTATTTTCGAAAATTTGATTTCTACCTTCACAGAAAAATAGGCCCTAAGGTATCCATGCACTTTTGTGGGTGACTGTACAAAGAAGTGTCTGGCTTGTGGATTATTGTTTTCAGTTTTGCGTAAGTGCTTTGGAAAAGTGTGACCAGTTTTACGTGGAGGAAATTCAATGGCTATTTGATGTTTTTAATCTAGTTTTTGCAAGTGAAATTTCCATTACACATTATATCAATATAGTCAAAACTACTCCACTGCCTCGATGGTCGAGTGATCGCAAGTACGACTACTGAAGCTACTGAACATGAGGTTCTGGATACAATTCCCGGGACGGGCAAAGTGCTATTGAAATTTTTCATCGGGTTATTCTCAGTAGCAGCCACGGAGTCTAGATCTGTCCCCGGTTAACGTCAATAGGCTTGGACCCTATTACATGGGACTAAACCATAAGTGGCGAAATTAGGTACGACCTACAAATTGCACAGAAAAATTTGATTGAATTTTGTGGGCTACACAGACTTTTCCAATTAATTTTGACTGAAATCTGTCAGTGTCTGTCTCTGGAGCTACATCAGTATTTTTTCTGTTGAATCAATCCTGAATGGAGCCTATTTTAAACGGGTACCATCTATCTGGCAGAAACTTGATGCTCCGAAAATAACACACTTGGCATGTTCTTCTTTGAACGAATGTGTTTAAGGCAAAACAATTATTTAATAGTATTATCGTTTGGCCGAATGTTTAACTGGCCGAATTTTCAATGGCATTCTTTTAAGATGGCAGTATTTTATTTGATAGAATTTTATAAGGCACTTTGCCAATTCTATTACAATATTTTTGAACTAATTTAAAATTAAAAGTCAATAGGTACCTTGTGCTACAAAACTTAGTGACAGAAACGAATCGCTGCGAAACCGACTCCACGTAGTCTCTTCTGCCCTACGGCGCCCTAGGCGGCCCGCAAGTTGACGAGCAAGCCGAAGCTGCGGTGGTGTGTGTTAAAACCATCTGCGACGATAAACTTGCGTGGGACCACCGGAGCACCGCAGCGCCGGAGCCGTGACAGAAGCAATGCCTTCTGCATGTTACACATATTATGTATGAAATGAAAACTGTATGCCAAAAGACGATTCTGATTGTGTATGTACTTTCGGCAATATGATGGTTCTAGAAATGAAGTTTATGCTCAATGATGATTCTGACTTACAAAATTATTCGTTTTGAATTTATGGTAAATGAGTGTACGCCAAATGATTTTCGGCGAAATGAAGTTTCTGCCATCCCCTGCTATGCAAAATATAATTTTGATATAAAAAGTTCTACTAAAAAAGGTAGACCCATTTTAAAGCTACCCAGAAAGCTCATTGTACACCAATCTGAACTAAAGTTCACATGTGAAGCACACTGTTGATTGTAACTACAACTCTTAACTGTTTGTGTAACACAATAGTATCTGATTATTGACTACATATTATCGCATTGTGTTAACGAAATGTGGACAAACAAAACATATTTGTTGAGGGGATATTTGTTAAGAGTAAGTTAGGATTAATTAATACGTAACAACTAGTGCTAAAATTAAGGGTCTTTAAATTAAGTAATTTACCATCTACATAAGGTGCTGCCCCGTAAGCACGGCGCGTTCGTGTTCCACGCGCGCCTCAGATGTCAGCAACATTAAAGAGGAGGGACCCTTCCAATGTTTAAAGAGATACCGCGGCCTCGACACAAAGGGCTAAGAAGGAACATGGGTGATTTTTAGTCAGTAGAAGTCTGACACTTTTTACCTCTCTGCCCACAGCGGGAGGAGTCATTTGATGATTTCCTACCGAACAAAAAAGAAAAAAGGTGCTGCCCCGTCGGTTTTGTGGTTGCAAGGGTCCTGGAGCTGATTCCCGGATCGGGCAAATTACTATTGAATTTTGGTGAGGCGTGTAAATAGCCTGCACCTTTGTGAAGAATGTAAGAAAATTTGAAATTAGAATCTATGGCGGATGTGTAAAAAAAATAAATTAATTTCCCTTCTGATGAATCCTCGACAAACCAATACAAGAGAATTATTCGCAGCAAACATGCCCACGTACCTTGACAATCCAGAGATCCCACTCAGACCCAGGGAGATGGGAAGATACTTCGTTCATGCGCACTTGCAAGTATGGGCTGCCGGCCGGCGAGCTAAATCTTCGTGGATCCGCCGGTGGAATGGTGAAAACTCCAAAAATCAACACTGCACTATAAGTTCTCAATAAAGCACAGATGCAGGTCCATTTATTTTACGAGTATCGTCCAGATTTCAACAAAAAGGGATTTTTTTTAGCGGAGCGCGTAGGAGCACACACCGTCTTGTTCAAACGGTCAAGGGGAGCTGTCAGCTCGCTAGTGCCATCTATATGTGTGCCCTTGCGGAAAAAACTCAAGAAAGTCTCGGTATATGGGCGCTGCATTACAGATGGCGTGAGGATTCATCAATTGAGAAGTTAAAATATTTAATTTGAAATACTAACATATTTTATGATAAGGAGAAATCCTAAATTATTATTATTTTATTTTTTATATTAAAAAAGGCATTGACGCTTCACCATGCTCGGGGGCTTTGGAAGGACGCAAGTGCTTTCAGAAAGGAAGTGAAAAAATTATAAGTATTTACTAACCTAGATTATGATCAGAAAAACTTTAAGCTTTACGACTGAATGCGAGAAACAAACGATATAAGTTATTTAAATATAATATTTCCTAAACCTTAAGACTATGAATTTCGTATAAGAGTTAAACTTTATTGCGTTGGAATAGGATATAATTTAACGACGGCACGTTTAAAGTTACCGAACTTCGTTTTTACCATTGCAACACGAATGACATTATCCGTGCCTTTATAAACCTCAGTTATAACTCCTAATGGCCAACTTAGAGGAGCTGAATTATCCTGTCCCACGAGTACGACAGTCCCAACTTCTACGGGTTTGTCCGGAGTTGCCCATTTCTGCCTGACTTGCAGCGTATGCAGATACTCTAGGTGCCATTTCTTCCAGAAGGATTGGACCATACTATCTAACAACTGTTTGCGCTGTGATAAATTAATGCGCTGACCAGACAAATCGGCTGCCGGCAAGTACTGCAGTGGAGTCGACATCAAAAAGTGAGCGGGAGTAATAACTTCGGGATGGGGATCGGAAGACAAAACGCTCAGAGGGCGCGAGTTCATAATGCACTCTATTTGAATGAGTACAGTTTGTAACTCCTCATAAGTGAGAAGCTGACTTCCGATCACGCGATAAAGATGCGTTTTTAATGTTTTAATATTCGCTTCCCACATGGAACCAAAATGTGGGGAGCGAGGTGGAATCATTTTCCACATTATGCGGCGGGTTGATAACTCATGTAAAAGAGACGAATTGAAACTTGAATTTAATAAGAATCTATAAAGCTCATCTAGTTGGGCCTTAGCACCAACGAAATTAGTGGCGTTGTCCGAATAAAGACAAGATACTGGCCCTCGACGCGAGATAAAGCGTTTAAACGCGGCTAAAAAGGCATCAGAGGTTAAATCAGAGACTAACTCTACATGGACGGCCTTGGTTACTAAGCACACGAATAAACAGATATACGCCTTCTGGCCTCTGCGCCGAGTGAGGGTTATGCGTATGGGACCAGCATAATCCACTCCAGTGTGGACAAACGCCTTCGCTTCCGATACTCGGTACTCAGGCAGGTCTGCCATCACTGGAATGGGATGCGTCGGATTTACCCGAAAACATGTGTTGCATTGTCGCAACTTGGACCTAATGACAGTCCTGGCATCTAGTATCCAAAATCGCTGTCTTAGAATAGACATGAGTAGTCCCGGTCCAGTGTGACAATTCATCACATGGTAATGACGGATTATTAGATCCACGATATGATCATGTTTGGGAAGTAAAAAAGGATGCTTAGCGTCAAATGGAAGGTGCGACTTCGAAAGCCTTCCTCCAATGCGTAGTATTCCCTCTTCATCCAAAAAAACAGCTAAACTTTGGAGTCTCTTTGAAAGCAATTTCCCAGATTTAATGAGCTTAATGTCATTTGCAAAGTACACAGATTGCACAGCACATACTATCGCTCGTTCCGCAGCTGACAAGCCCTGTATAGAACGAGGTTCACAATGAACCTTTGGTCTAGCAAATTTCAATATAATATAGGAAACAATGCGCAACAATTTATCCCATGATGAGGTACGTTGAGCAAGTTGATATAGAAGGGGTTGTTCTACTTGCGTGGTCACTGTTAAGACATTTACCTTGTGCTCGGGAAGTTCCCCACAATTAATAGGAGAAAACGGTTTAACGGGCCAATCCTCAGGAACACAACGAAGCCAAGAGGGGCCGTCCCACCAAAGTTCATGTGACATTAACTGGGAAGGAAGGATGCCACGAGATAGACAGTCGCTTGGATTCTCAACACCTGCCACATGGTAAAAATGTTGAGAACCCAAGTTCTCCTGACATTGAGCGACTCTATTGCTGACAAAGACTGACCAGCGGTGCGGAGAAGAGTGTATCCAAGATAAGGCTATCATGGAATCCGAAAAGGCGTAAATTCCTGCAATAGGAACACGTAAAGCGTAAGTATCGCGAACAGTTTTTACCAATTTTGACATGAGCACGGCGGCAGGTGAAACCTTTGATTTCGCACAAATTAAGCGGACTATGACACCAGATGGACTAGTAGAGTGTATATAAATCACACACCCGTACCCACCCATACTAGCATCAGCAAACGCGACTATACGAACAGAACAATCATCGGTAACACCCACATGGCGTGGTATGCGTAATGTATCTAGCAATGGAAACTCTTGCATGAGAATCGAGAAACGTTTAAAAATGTCGTCAGGAGCGGGATCATCCCAGCCAATATTGCTCAGCCATAACTTTTTGATGAGCAACTTGGCATAGAAGATCACTGGGGCAACCAAACCGAGAACATCAAATAAGCGTGCGACTATCGAGAGTATATTTCTCTTAGTACATTTCTCAGCCACTCGAGCGGAAGTGAAGAAGAAATTATCCTGAGAAGGTTCCCACGAAAGGCCTAGAACCTTAGAAACATCACTCCCAGCGTGAAAATCGAGTGACTTGCGATGCGAGTCAGGAAGACTGTTTAAAAGAACGGGTGAATTGCTACACCATTTAATAAGGTCAAAATCGCCCGATTTAAACATCTTTATAAGATCATGCGATAGCTGCATGGCGGTATCTTCATTATTCACAGAATACACCAGATCGTCCATATAGAGACTGGTCTCTGCTACTTTAGCAGCTTTGGGATAATGCGGACTGTCAGAGGCCAGCTGTCGCACAGTGCGCATAGCTATGTATGGACTCGACTTAAGTCCGAAAGGTAAGCGATTAAAAGCAAAGGTTAGCACAGGTTCGTTCTCATTGAATCGAAACAAAATGCGTAGGTATTTACGCTGGTCAACGGGTACACCAACGCGTAAATACATTTGTTTAATATCCGCATTTATAGCGATGGGAAATAATCTAAAATTTATTAAAAGAATAAACAAATCTGTTTGTAAATTGGGACCAATATGGAGTACATCATTTAAAGATAATCCTGTATGAGTCCTAGCGCTAGCATCCAATACAATGCGCGGCATCGGTTTGTCTGGCCGAACGACAGCGTGATGAGGGATATAATACCCGTCATCGGAAATGGCAGATTCGTCGACTTGACTTAGGTACCCACTGTCAATATAATCTTTGAGCACTGCATTATAATTTTCCCGCAACATCGGCAATTGGCGTAGTTTCCTTTCAAGCGCAATAAGTCGACGGTACGCGGCGGTGCGGGAGTTACCCAACTCGGCGGGATCCTTACTAAAAGGTAACGCGACGGTATAACGTCCCACATCGTCCCGTGACACGGTCGAGGAAAAAATATTCTCACATTCGGTTTCCTCAGGAGATAAAAAACGTTTATTCTCAACTTCTTCCAATTCCCAGAACTTTTGTAATAAATCATTGAGAGCCAATGCCGTGAAAGGAGAGGAGTTAAGTAAATTTAAATTATCACTATTATGCGGAAAATCACCCATAAAGACATACCCGAATGTGGTCAATAATGCAGGTGGGGCGCGTGAACCAAAATCGACCCTATTCCCCAAGTAAATGTACGGAAACAGTTGAGCGCCCAACACTAGGTCAATATCCCCTGGAATATTCCAGCTTAAATCAGCGAGCGGAAGCGCGTGGAAGTCTACATGGCTCTCCCAATTAACATGGTGCGATGGTAGCTGGTCCGTAATGCACTCAACTACTAACGCGTGAATAGTATATTTTTGATCCGGATATACACGAGACTCGATATCTAAATGTACGTATCCTATTATCGGTCGCGATACAGAACCAACTCCTTTAACAAAAGAATTACTCAAAGGAATTATCAGTAAATTAAGTTTTCTACAACAAGCTGTAGTTATTAAATTATTCTGCGAGCCATTATCAATTAAGCTCCTCACTATTGTTTTGTGACCCGCACTGTCACTTTTAGCTCGCGCATAAACCTGAGCTGTCGATAACAGCACTATCGCCTTAGCCCTCGCTGCATCAGCTGCCAATAACACGGCCGAGTTGTGAGCCGAAGACGCTGGCGTCACATCACACGAATCAGACGCAATCATCTGTTCGGGAATATCGACCTTATTACTATGAGCATAAGCGCGCGGCACCGCGACGGAAACCGGGGCAGGCAAAGACGCACCGGGGGACGAGAGGGGCGAGGGAGGCGCGACGGACAGCGGCGCAGGAGGCGACGCGACGACTACATTGCAATTCGTAGCTAAAACGTCAGCTGTTTGCGGTTTATTTTCTTTATCAAAATGCAATAGTGTATGATGGCGTTTTTTACATAAATCACAGACTGACGTTGACTTGCAGTTACTCAATCCGTGCAATGTGCTCAGACAATTCGCACACCCACGTTTGGATTTAATAAACTCGAACCTTGCTCTAGGAGTCAACGCGGATTTAAACTTAGCGCAGTTGTACAAATGAACATGAGCGTTATCATTACAATACGCGCAGCATGGAACCGTCATCGCAGGTAAACAAGCGGACGAGTCAGCTGACTCGCTCACAACAAACGCTTTTGTCTGTGTGCGTGACTCGCGTGGCGCGGAAGCGGGGTTTCTACTAAAGTTTCTCGCGTTCGATTGAGACAAATTCGAACGTGCCAATATCTTTGCCTGATCTTGAACGAAGCTTATCAATAATTTCGTTGTGGGAATTTCAATATCTCGAATGGAAAGTTCAAACGATTGAATAGTCTGTGAATCGATTTTTCTCATTGCGCAGTGCAAAAGAATAAAATCAGCAAGATCCGTAATCCCAAGTTGTTTCAAGGCAGAAATAGATGCACTAAATGTTTCTATGAAAGAATCGAGACTGTTAGCGTTAAATGAACAACTTTTTAAATCCAATATATTATTTAAATAATGCGTACCTAGTGAGCGTTTCTCTTGATATTTTTTAACTAAACTGTCCCATAAGAACTTGTAAGTATCACCCGTAGGCACAATTCCAGCAGTAATCTTCAATGCGTTGTGCGTAAGTCTACCTACCAAGTACTGCACACGCTGTGAGTCAGTCAGCTGATCATTCTCATGAATATTCGACTTGAACGACTCGTAGAAAACAGGCCAATTCTCAGTTTTCCCGTCGAAAGACGGCAGCGCGATAGGAGGCAACTTTATTTTAAGCGGTTCAAAAAGAGTCTTATAGTTACTACTGGGTGTTGATGGTGATTGATTACTGTTTATTTTGTTCCTAACACGTTTAATATGAATGTACAAATCTTCAAAGGACTCTAAACAAGCATAATCGACACTTGTACCAGGTTTTATACTAATGTTTATTTGATTAATTTGATCAACAAAAGATTCAAATTTATCTCGAATGTCATCAATTGTCTCTGACTCAGTCATAAAACTTTCATTTTTTCTTGAATCGAACGACGATATATTTTTTGTTAAATCATACAACCGAGTAATGCGTTTAAATAACAATCCTTTCTTTTCATGGAGAATAGTTAGTAAATCTTCCGGCTTCAGTTGTTTATCCGTCATTTCGTTAGATAACAAACGACAACAATAACAGAAAAATACCTTACAGGCGGTTTGCAATATTATCGCACCTACCAACTATGAGTGGGTATCTATCTAATTACAATTATTGTATTAAAACGCTCAAAGCCGAGATGCGTTGGTAACTACCTACTTATTTTCATAATATCAAAGCGAATTTTTAAATACGGATACCTACATAGAATGAACTTTACCAATAAATACGTAATGTCGTTCCATGTAAATTATGTACTAAAATAATTGAACAGATTTACCAACAACTACGTAAATTCTATTGTCAATTATGATGCGTTTTATAGGCAATGGTTTACCAAAAGTTTACGTAAACTAAATACCTATTGTGCGTTATTGAACCTATATGATTTTTACCAAACAATTACGCAAAAATCTAGGTAACGGTTTTTAACCCGGTTAGAAGGACCAAATAATATGGTGAGGCGTGTAAATAGCCTGCACCTTTGTGAAGAATGTAAGAAAATTTGAAATTAGAATCTATGGCGGATGTGTAAAAAAAATAAATTAATTTCCCTTCTGATGAATCCTCGACAAACCAATACAAGAGAATTATTCGCAGCAAACATGCCCACGTACCTTGACAATCCAGAGATCCCACTCAGACCCAGGGAGATGGGAAGATACTTCGTTCATGCGCACTTGCAAGTATGGGCTGCCGGCCGGCGAGCTAAATCTTCGTGGATCCGCCGGTGGAATGGTGAAAACTCCAAAAATCAACACTGCACTATAAGTTCTCAATAAAGCACAGATGCAGGTCCATTTATTTTACGAGTATCGTCCAGATTTCAACAAAAAGGGATTTTTTTTAGCGGAGCGCGTAGGAGCACACACCGTCTTGTTCAAACGGTCAAGGGGAGCTGTCAGCTCGCTAGTGCCATCTATATGTGTGCCCTTGCGGAAAAAACTCAAGAAAGTCTCGGTATATGGGCGCTGCATTACAGATGGCGTGAGGATTCATCAATTGAGAAGTTAAAATATTTAATTTGAAATACTAACATATTTTATGATATGGAGAAATCCTAAATTATTATTATTTTATTTTTTATATTAAAAAAGGCATTGACGCTTCACCAAATTTTTCATTAAAGTAGCATAAAAGTAGCAAAAATTTTTAAAGTAGCAGCCACGGAATCTGGATGTGGGTCCTCTTGATGGCAATAGGCTCACCTTCTATTATATGGGACTTAAACATAACTGGTAAAATATAGGTGTACTATTAGGTACAACCTGATATTGACCTTCAAATTGCAAACAGATTGTTCCTTCTCAAATTAGTCAGGTACGAATTAATGATTTACTCCATAGTAGTTAATTAATAAATTAATTACTTACTATAATAACATAACGCGCCCAATAACTATTCATAGCACACAAGCAATATCCTAGTGATGTGACAAACGAGCAGTAATTTGTAAGTATCGATACATCGTAGTGCGGCGCTCATATCGATTTATGAGCTGTCATTAATCGATACTCTGATACTGATTTGTCGATGTTTGAGATTGCGGAATTAATATCGATGGTGGGAATATGTTATATGTCGTGGTATAGCTGTCTATGGTGTCGCCTAAGGATATTGGTGTTTCAATTCAATGAGATATTGTGTTAATCTATGTTATAATTAATGACTTAGAGATCATCTTACGTACGTAACTACCTACAATAAGTTACACGTATACAACGTGTAAATGGAGCCGCCACGAAGCCGTCAACCAACTATTCTGTGCGTCAACCAACTATTCTGTGCGTCAAACCAAGTAATCGCAAAAATTGTTGCTGAAACGCTTTTATTTGGGAACGTAAAGGAGATATTGGAAGTAAAGATAATAACATTTAATGCTTGTATTTAAAAAATACTTGTGAAATAAAATGGAACCCTGGACGATTCACGGTCTCCCGGGTTACAAACATTTAAAGTCACTTATTACACAAATATCCCGACCCGGAACAACTATCTGTAGGCCATACATTAAGTATTAATTCCTGCAGGGATCGAATCCGCGACAGTCGACGCGCAGCAGTCAATATTACGCTCAGCCATCAGGAAGACTTTTGGCCGAAAGGTGTCCTTTTCCGTCGTTTCCGAGGACGGCTACGCGACACCTCGCAGCGGAACACGACGCCGACGTCACGTGTTTAGTGTTTTATATTTAGTTTGATAATATTATTTTCAATTATTGTGTGTATTTTATGTATGGGCTTTAGATGCCTGAAATAAAATGATTATTATTATTATTGCGCCAACCGTGCCGTCTGAATATGTTAGTGACACATTTCATCATGAAAATTAAAACATTAATAAACAAAATGCTAATTTCAAAACACAATACCTACAAATAAACACAAACGATAAATTAGGTACAATGATCATGATTTCAATCCTTACATGTATACATTTAAATGCGAAAGTAACTCTGTCTGTCTATCTACCGCGCTTTCACGCCAAAACTACTGAACCCATTTAAATGAATTCGTATTTGGTACACAGATAGTCTAGAGCCTGAGAAAGGACATAGGTTACTTTTTAATGCGAAAAAATGGTTTAAGGGGTTGATAGGGCCCGTCGTCGGGACTGTGGATTATCGAAAGGTTAACGCGGCTCCGACACAAGGGCAAAGAAGGAACATGGGTTTTGTTTTTAGTCAGTAGAAGTCTGACACTCCCCTTCGCTCTGCCCAAGAGCGGCGGGGGTTATTCGATGATTTTCCACCCACCAAAAAAAAAAGGGGTTGAAAGGGGAACCCCGTCGGTGCTGCTAATCCCGTCGGGGCGGTAAAGAAAGAGATAACGCCGCGCGCCGCCTCGGCACAAGGGCGAAGAAGGAACATGGGTGGTTTTTAGTCAGTAAAAGTCTGACACTCTTTTCTTGTTGTTCCCACCCCCTAAAAAAAAAGGGGTTGAAAGGGGCTGCGGGTTGGTCACAAAGATACCGCGGCCTCGACATAAAGGGCTAAGAAGGAACATGGGTGGTTTAGTAGTTTAGTTTAGTAGTAGTTTTGTAGAAGTCTGACACTCCCTTTCGCTCTGCCAAAGAGCGGCAGGGGTTATTTGATGACTTTACCACCCATGTTCCTTCTTAGGCCTTTCCTCGAGATATCTCTTTCAAACAACCCGCAGCCCAGGATTCGGTGACAGCCTTAGTCCACCAGTCATCACTGCGCCTTGTTAGGTCCTGCCCAACTCCATTTGAGTTCTTTCTTTTATTTATTTATTTATTTAAGCAGGTACTTGCCACACTTACAGTTTGCACAGACGCGTGCAGCAAGTCAACATCACACACTAACTTAAAAATCGTATGCAACTATTAAGCATAGCTTTATTGCTACTCATAAAAATATCTAGATCCGGCTCCTGAGCAATCAGGGCGTTTAGCAGATTCATCGCCTGGGTTGTGGGCGCATATCGAGCAGTTTGGGTACGCACAATGGGAGCCGCGAACAAGCCTTCTTTTTTTTCTTTGCCCCACACTATGAATTTCTCCTGTATCGTGGGTGCGTTTACAAACATTGAAACTCACAGTTCCGTAACACGATTTCCAATATCGAGAACCTTTGTACGCCGTCGGGTGATTAAACGTCGGGCAATTTTATGAATATTCCCCCGCTAAAATATACAGGTTTATTTAAAAAAATCACAATAAAAACATGTCTGGAACAATTAAGCGTAGAGTTTACGGAGCGCTGAAATATTGCGCTCAAACTTTGGGAGCATTAAAAAGTTTTCGTTAAAGGTTACCCCTACCAATGATTATTTTGTTACGATATTGTGGTCATTGAATTGAAACGTATTTATTGATGAAACGTGTTAAATAAATACATATTACAAGAATAACCGATTTCATTATTTACAAAAAGAAGGTTGTACCTATGCTATCAGAAGGAACTGATGGACGCTACCGAAAGTGCCAAACCAGAAGCAAAATTCTGGGAAAAATTTAGATTGCCATCGACACGCTAAGAAGAAGAAGACCTATCAGAAGAATAACTCTCAAATGGCCAACCTTGACCAACGTAATTGATGAAGTGATATTTTGACAGTTAGGCGGCGTCCTAATTGGCAACGATCGTACGATCGAAAGATGCGTTCTCGTCGCACGACGAGATTAAACACTCTAATTTCCCATTTAAAATATGTATTTTCGCTTAAAAACGATAGTTTTTAAACATTTCACTGTTTTCGTGCGATTACTTGTAAGATCTATTAGGACACACTAAAGAAATTGTGTTTTTAATCTCGTCGTGCGACGAGAACGCATCGTTCGCCAATTAGGACGTCGCCTAAGGCTGAATAAACAACTTAATCCATCGGGTCGAACTCGAAAGTTATCTCTTCAGTGTAACCATCCATTACTTAGCGTTTCCTCTGTGCCTCAAAAGCCATGATGAGCTGTTGGTCCTGACTGTCAGGACCAACTGGGTTGTGGAGGCCAGATGGGCAGATACCATGAATAAAACTGTTTGGTGTTCAGCTGCAACCGCTTAGACTAGAATCCAATCCCAACATAGTGGACTGCGGGTGGTTCGAAAGAGATACCGCGGCCCCAGACACAAAGGGCTAAGAAGGAACATGAAAGAAAGAAAGAAAAGAAAGAAAGAAAAAGTATTTATTGGTTTCACACCAGGACAAACCAAATTGACAAAAAAATAAAAGCTAACAAGGTAAACATAACACACACCACACACACACACACATACACACACATATACACACACACACACACATACGTGCACATGGTGCATGTGTACGTCACACGTACACATGGGTGGTTTTTACTTACTATAAGTTAGACACTCCCTTCCGCTCCACCCAGCGTGGGATGGATTAGATGATTTACCACACTCCAAAAAAAAGCCCAACATAGTTGGGAAAAAGCTAGGCAGTTGATGATGACGTAGGAAAAGGCTAGTCAAACAGATTCTCGATCAAATCTCACAGCGACCCCTAGTACGGCCCCCCACATTAAAGCCCAACCGCGGGTGTTATGAGCCCCCAATATGGTTTAACAAATCGCACGACTGTCTGTCTGTCTGTCTGCACAACAAGTTAATCCTTGTTTAACGACGAGTTTTATTACAAGTTTTTTAACAATTTTGTTTTGATACATTGGCGCATTCTGTGGAATTAATGTTTGGGGTACGATGAGACCGGTAGAAAGATTTGAGTGGGGGTGCAAAGTTGGTTCGGTTGTTTTATGTTGAAGGGTTTGTACGCTTTATAATATTAATAGCATGTGGTATAATCGGGCTGTTGTAGTAGTCGCCATAAAGACTTCTTTATGGGAGGAATCAGAATCAGAATTCTGATTCTGATTCTGATTTTATGGGAGGGGTGGAAAATAAAAGAAAGAAAGAAAGAAAAAATATTTATTTGGGACAAGCACAGGAACTACAAAAAATAATAATAACAAAAAAGAATATAAAACTAAATAAGAGAAAACCTGTGCGAGGCCAAAAAGGCTCCTATCTCAGCATGATGCTGCGATAAATGAAAACAAATACCGCAGCGCTGAAAATCATCAAATTACTCCTAACGCTCTGGACAGAGCGGTAGGGAGACTGAAAACCACCCATGTTCCTTCTTAGCCCTTTGTGACGAGGCCGCGGTATCTCTTTCGAACAACCTGCAGCCCCGACGGGGAGCATGAAGCCCTGGGTTCGATTTCCGGGTCGGACAAAGTGTATTTCGGGAATTTCTCTGTAACAGCCACGGCTTAGGGCAATAGGCTCGCCCCCTATTACATGGGACTTAAAAAACAACATCATCATCTGCCTAGCCTTTTCCCAACTACGTTGGGGTCAGCTTCCAGTCTAACCGGATGCAGCTGAATATCAGTATTTTACATGGAGCGACTTAGAAAACGTAACTAGCAAAATGTAACTGTAGTATTAGGTACACCTCTGCCTATCTCTTCGGAGATTACAGGCGTGATGTTTTGATTTATTTGGGGGACGACGGTGGAACCAAGAGATTTGAGTGGGAGTGGAAAGTTTGATGTTCTAGTTGGTCTGTTGTTTTATGGGATGGGTCATGGGTGTGATGATTTAAGTAGGTGTTATGTTGAAGGGTTTCGTGGCTTTTTAATTGGGTCAGTCTAGTGGTCGCAAGCGCAACCTCTGAGGATGGGGTAGGATTCCCAGTTCGGACAAAGTATAAGGGCTCCCACACATAAACACGCTAGACGTCGCGTCGTGGAAATCTACGATGAGCATCGTAAAAAAAACACGACATCGTAACGTAATGTGCCACGCACGATACACGGTACGGTGCCGTCGATACAGAGGGGTGGTGTTTTAGTTCATTCCGAAAAATGGACCGCTCATCTAGACGCATTCTGAAATGAATATTTAAATGTTTTTGAAATTAGAACCCAAATAAATGTTAATTTGTTAATTATAGTAACAAGACAACTGCGAAGGATTGCATCGTGAGTTTCTAACGTCACGACGTCGTATCGTGCATCGACACGTTACGACGTCGTGTCGTAGATTTCCACGACGCGACGTCGTATCATGAAACGACGCCGCATCGTTGTACGACGCGACGTCGTATCGTGTTTATGTGTGGGAGCCCTAATTCGGTTTTTTTTTTTGTAGCAACCACGAAGTCTGGATTTTTGTTCCGTTGATGGCAAAAAGGTCGTCCCCTATTACTCCGAGGCTCCTACTGAAAAATTCCTGATGGTAAAACACAAAATATCAATTTTTCTGACCTGGGAATCGAGCCCAATACCTCATGCTCAGTCACACCGGCAACCACTATACTATTGAGAGTCTCTGTAATGCTTGCCGAAAATAGAACGAAATAATTCTTCTTTAAGAACTAAATAAATAAATATAGGTACCCATTTTACATCAATCAAACAAACTAAATTAATCTGGAATTCGGGTATTTTTCTTAGAAATCTAAAACGGTTTAATGAAGAAATGTTGATTAATAACTAAAGTTTGTTTCAACAGATATCGAAACTGTCAGACTAAAGTAATTAAATGATAGATATGATTAACTTAGTTAATATAATTAAATTATTTATCTGAATATTAAAATATTATTATGACTGAAGTTTATAATATAAATAATAGCTGTCAGTGGAGACTGGTCATCTCTTAGCTACCATGGTTTATATATTTTTCTTTGATTTATTGTTTATATCTTTTTACTCTGGACGCTCTTAACTTGCACGTCTTGCTACATAGTTCTCACATAATATACCATCTCAACATGAATGATATAATGTACCAAGATTTTGTAACAAATTCTGATTTAAAAGAGTGTCCATGGAGTTTCTTGCCCGTTCTTCTTCATGAGATCTACGTTAGGGAACTGGCAACTGCGGTACTTTCACAAGTTATTGTGCCTTGTGATTGTGACTGTAGCGTAGGAGTGCAATACGTCGTTTCGGGAGTTGCTGCGTCGGGCTGCGCGGCGCCGGATGTTACCAGCGGCGAGTGCTGTGGGTGCGGGGGCGCGCGGCGGCGTGTGCCGTGGCGGCGGGTGTGCGGGGCTCCGGGTCGCGGGGCGGCGGTTGCACGTTGCGGCGTGCATTCGTTGTTCCGTGATTCGGGGACTCGAGCATTCGTTGTTGCGGTTTGCGTCGCTGCGTGCTTTTGTGCTCGCAGTGTTCGTTGTTGCGGGCATTCGGTGGCGTGTGGTTCGGCGTGGTGACTTTCGGAATGACGTATTGCACTCGTAGTTTCGTTCTTCTTCCGTCCTTCTGACATTCAAAAGTGCCTGTAATGGCTTAATTGAAATAAAATATTTGAGTTTGAGTTTTTGAGTAATCAGACAGATAAGATTCTTAATGGTGTGTGTTCCATTGTACATCGCCACAGCATAGCTTTAGATCTTTACCACATTCAAACGGGACCATTGCGAAATAATATTAAATCGATTCACATTTGCCGAAGATCCTAAAGAACTTACAAAATAAAACCCGCCGGAAAAATAAGTTTCTCCGTTTAGAAGTTGGTTAAAAAGCCTAGGGATGTCGATTTTCATCATTGTCATCATTTCAGCCGAAAGACGTCTTCTACTGGACATACAACAACAACCTCCCCAAGTGTCGCGGTACCGTGCGTCTCGTATCCGGCGGATCCCCGAAAACTTCACCAGGTCATCGGTCTACCTAGTGATGTCGATTTTGCTGAAATTCAACAGAATCAACACTTTCCATTACCTACCGCTACTAAAATAATCACACTTAATTCAGGACTACTGCAAGCAAAACATAGTCCAATTCAGAACATCCTCTTGTCTGTTAGTTGATCAGATACGTACCCTTATTCTCCCTTAAAAACTGGTTTATTCTCACAATAATACACTAATGAATACCAAAACAAAAATACGGTTTCAAAAGCACAGAAAAATTTCCACATTAAAATTCATTTTCCATTGTCAAAGTAACAAACTGAACAACGAACACAATTGACAAGAGACAAAACAAAAAACACCATTCGGAACTGTTCAGATATTTTAGATGTTACAACACACATACAAACCTACTAGATACAATAATTATTCGTCTACCCTCTAACAACGTATTCCGAAGGGGAGAAAGAGATACCAAGATATGGAATGATGGAGGGTAGAAAGAGAGAAAAGATGTCGTAGTTTCATATTGTACTCATCTCAATATTGAGATTAAAAGTGACGCTTGGCTTGGTGCAAATTATTTGACGTAGGGTCAGCAAAAAAGGGGGGTGTAAATTTTATCGTGTTAATATGTGGGTAGTTTTGTTTTGGGGGCAAAAAGAGGGTTGTGGGTAGTTTGTTATTAGGAGGGGTGTAATCGGAGCTAATGAGATTTGTTAGACACGCCTTTTAAGTGAGTTATTTGTTTGAACTAAGCGAAGTTTAATTATTCTGTAATTTAGGTTGTTTTTCTCCTCAGTTGGAGACGAAGCAAAAAGATCGGGGTTGATGGCGTTCTGTACTCGTAGCTTCTCTGGAAAATCCAAAAACATTTTGACCGACCCGGAAATCGGACTCAGGAGCTCATAACCAGCAGTCGCGATTGTGACCATTGGACTAACGAGACGGTATTGTTCAGAACATACTGAAAAACTTCAGAGAAGACATCTTCCACATGATTTTTCACAAAAGCTGTCGCATAACCCGTGCTATTTGAGTACCTACTTGAAGCCAAGTGGGTAAAAGTTACGCCCCACCTATTATAAGCAAACCAAACGTTACACACATGAAAACACCGCTTTATACCGAACCATTCTCCTGGGGATCCGTCACACAGGGTATCCTAGTATGGACGCCAGTCTCTCACAAGGGAACATATAACATAAATTTTGTCAATATGTTATTCTTACAATTTAATTTTTTATAACTGCATAATTATGTATGTGAACCTTTGTGAAGAGAGAAAATAAAAATATTGTATATTGTATTGTATTGTATTCTCTAATTATGACAGCTTCCAGAAACCAGTATTTGACATGGAGCGAGAGCAGCGGTGGCCCAGTGGTGGCGGTTCCGACGTACGAACAGCTAGTCTAGGGATCGATCCCAAGCAGGCACATTACTTTGAGTAATTTATTTCATCACCACTGCTCTCAAAAACTGTATAGGTAAACATCGTGAGGAAACCGACATGTCCTAGAACCCAAAAATTCGAAGACTTGTGACAACTACTAATCTGCACTGGGCCGTGTGGTAGATTATAGCCCATTCCCTCTCAAACAGAGGAGGCCTGTGTCCCAGCAGTGAGAACATTAATAGGCTGATGATGACTGCCTGGGCTGCGGGATGTTCAAAGGATATCGCGACCTCGACATAAAGGGCTAAGAAGGATCATGGTTGGTTTTTAGTCAGTAGAAGTCTTACACTCCCTTTCGCTTTATTTGATGATTTATCAGCCACGAAAAAAAAAATATGTCGACTGCCTATGAAACCTCCACAACTCAGTGGAGTAATACTCTACTACCGTTGATAAGACTGGTTATCAAACTTTAGTGTCACTAACCCGAAACGACTGCCAAAGATTTACAGAAGACAGCTGAGCCCAACGTCTAAAAATGCTTTCCAACGCCAAGTAGCACTCAATAATATTTAAAAATTAATTCACTCCTTTTCTACTGGCGCTACCGAGTCAGGGCTCACTTCACTGAAACGTAGCACTGCAGGCGACGTTTTTGCGCACCGTACCTCTGACACAGACACCTTTTTATGTGTGTGTTACAGGTGGTCAGTGACCTGAAAATCTGACAACCAGTCTTACCAAAGAGTATCGTATTACCCAGTATTAACTGGGTTGTGGAGGTCAGATAGGCACTCCATGTAAAATACTGATATTCAACTGCATCTACTTAGACTGGAAGACTGACTGACTGACTGACTCATCAACGCCCAGCCCAAACCTTTGTCTATCTATATAAATAAAAAGAGAAGTCCTGACTGACTGACTCATCAACGCCCAGCCCAAACCCTTGGACCTAGAAAGCTGAAATTTTGCAGAGAGGTTTCCTTTATAATGTAGACAAGGAATAAGGAAGGATTTTTCGAAATTCAACCCCTAAAGGAGTTAAATAGGGGATGAAAGTTTGTGTGGAAAATCTTTTCACGCGGGCGTAGCCGCCGGCAAAAGCTAGTTATTTGATATTTTTAAAAAAGGGAGGATCCTTCGACCAGACGAATTTAGATGTTAGTTCTTCATTTGTGGCATGGTTGGCGCTGTAATACTTTTTTGTACTGCCGCTACAAGTTCGTTCTCTAAAGACGCGTATCCATACAATTTAGAAAATTAATTCATCAACACTGCGCTCTAAAACGTTGACTTGGCTGAAAAGGCTGCCCAATTTAAATGGACTGGGCAGGACATGTCTGTGAGTCTGTCGCATGCTGAACGAGCTACGTGTGTGTGTGTGTGTGAGCCCAAGATTGTTGCATGCAACTGTGACACGGGGTTGCAGCAGGCCACAAAGGAGATAGCGGAACGAACTGAATGACGTCCTTGAAAATTGGAAAGAAGTTGCACATAATCCTGACCGTTGGAAGGAATGGAGAGAAGCCTTTGCCCAACAGTGGGACAATATAGGCTAGGTGTAATAATAATAAAGGTCTCATCCAGTCTAGACTACATCTATCCAGCATCGGAACACCGAGAATACGTCTTTCTTTGCCTCTCTTTGACTATTTACTAGCTTTGAATACGACTGTTGTTAATATCATTCCCAGTACTCTATATACAGCGAAAATATTATTTTCTATAGAACTTGTAATATAAAGGGCAGGTTCGCTTGTATAGAAAGGACATTATTTGTTATTAATATTACAGGTAAATATAACCAAAACAAGTTACTTCTTAGGAAATTATTAACGTATTTATTTTTGTACCGTAACACAATTTTGTCCTATTTTTGTTGTTGTTGTTATATTTTTAGATCTTTGACAGTCGTGACAAGTAGTCAGTAGCCATAAAGTCTGATAACCAGTCTTACAAAGGGATATCGTATTACAAACACGTGTACTAACTCGGTTGTGGAGCCCATTAGACAATTGTTGAAAAACTATAGTATTATAATAATAATAATAATAATATTCCACAACTATCACACAACGCCATCTAGTCCCAAGCTAAGCAGAGCTTGTGTTATGGGTACTAGACAACTGATAAACATACTTATATGTTTCTAAATACATACATATTATAGATAAATTACACCCAGACACAGAACAAATGATCGTGCTCATCACACAAACATTTGTCCTGGGTGGGAATCGAACCCACGACCTCCGGCATAGCAGTTAGGGTCACTAACCACTAGACCAACAGGCCAGTCAAAAAAATATTCAGCTGCAAATCTTACAGGAAGAGAAACATATCTAGACCTAAATAAAAACATAAAATCATAACACATTTGGTAACATTTGAAAAAAAAATAAAACACAAAAAAGTGAAAAATAAAAATCAGCTTCTGAAGTCGGTGACTTTTTAACCGACTTCTGTTTGTTTGATTTCATATTTTTGCCACCGACTTCAGAAGCTGATTTTTATTTTTCACTTTTTTGTGTTTTATTTTTGTCGAAGTCGGTTGTATTTTTTTTGTAAAAAAGTTTTTATTTTTCACTTTTTAGTGGTTCACATGTGCTTACCCCTTCACAACGTACCGGCGTAATGTTATGTTATGAACTGGTGTAAACAATAGACAGACATGAGATTTCAGCAATCCCAGTCCATTTGCTATCATTTATTGAGGAGTTCCGTTGTCTATCTCCGAAGTTCTTCATCAGAATATGTTCACCAAATAGTTTTTCTAACCTTTGTAGTGAGTACAGGCGTGATATTATGTTGTGTGATGGCGTAAACAATGCTTAGATATGCCATAGCAACAATCGCGGTTAATCTGCTGTTATTTATTGAAGAGTTCCCCCGATTTCTACAAGATCCCATCATCAGATATTGAAATGGTGACAACGGGACCACACAGGAAGCACCAGCTTTCAAATGAAAAAAGAATCATGAAAATCAGTTCACCCAGTCGCAACTCGCAAGTGATGAGCTAACAAACATAAAAAAAAAAAAACTAGCATAGCATTTTTTATCAACTTATGCAATAATAGGTATAAATAATTAGGTATTAATAGTGTAATTACACACCAAAATAATTATTCATTCAAAATATTTGAACAAAAATAACGATATTAAGAGTTTGATCTTCGAATTTCGCGCGATGTACATTAAATAAATCAAAACTAACCTTCATAGACTAAGCTAGTAAGAAACTCTATGACAGAAAAATTAAAAGAAAAAATAATGACAGCCTGACGTAAGTGTCATAACTAGTGGTGTGCAATTCTGCTATAAATCATTATCATGCTACATAGACTATTGAATATATTTTTATAACATGTTATTTTATACGTTATCATAATAACGAGTTGTAACAAAACGCGACAGTAATCTGAACGCGGAGACGTTATCGTTTTATTCGGCAACAACACGCTAAACGTGCGCAATGATTATTGATGCGCAGTTAATGTTATATTCTAGTGGACTGTAGAGGTATACGAACGATTATAATAATATCGTTATTATTGTTACGATTTTAAGTGAAAAAAGACTTTTGATTAATTATTAATGCCTTTTTATTGTTAATAAACAGCTCGTATTTGCACACACAGTATTTTATATTTCAGAGAGTAACAGAGTAGTGTTGCCACAGATTAAGCCTAAAACCTTTTATTATGAAATTAACCACAGACAATTTATTACTACTTAACACCCTCCTTTAATTTCTTAATTTTTTTAAACATATCAACAAATCTTATTAATGAAAGAAACAAAATTTCACATAATAGTACTTGAAGTATTGTTATACAAACAATCTTTCTAAGTAGGTAACTTAGTACCTAAGTCTTTAAATTTCTAAGCAAACTTATATTTAACAACATATTTTATTTAGCAACAATACAAATGGAATATGTAGGTATGCTTACTTACATCTTCACAACTTTAATTAGGTATATTAGGTACATCCAACAGTTATGTCTTAATAACATAATATACATAAATATAAATACCTACATATTTTAAACTGAATACAATCACAAAATAGTATTAAGTACTAACAAAATCTAGCCTTCATATTATGAGATACACAATGTTGCATTAGAGTTGAGACTAATGTCTATCAACAAAACAAATAAAACATAGCTCCCAAATCTAGTTATCTAATGTTACCAAATACACAGTATATCTAACACATTATAGTATTCTTATGTTTTACAAACTTATGTTTGTTCAAAGCTTTTGTCATTACATCAGCAGGTTGTAAATCAGTTGGACAATATGTAATACAAAGCTCATTATTCATGTATAGTTCATGAATGTAATGAAACCTGACGTCTATATGTTTGGACCTTTTGTTAAATATACCTGTTTTAATCAATTGAATAGCACTTTGATTATCTATATAGAATTGAAGCATCTGAATATTAATATTGAGTTCTTTTAACATTGATTTTATGAATATTGCATCTTTACAACACTCTGCAGCTGATATGAATTCTGCCTCTGTGGAGGAAAGTGCAATTATAGATTGCCTTCTTGAGCACCAGGCAATAGGACACCCAGCCAACATGATAATATACCCTGTGGTACTTCTACGAGTGTCACAATCACCAGCATAATCAGCATCACAGTACAAGTCTAAATCTTTTATGTTACCTCTTTTCCTAAAGAACAAACCATCACCAATAGTACCTTTTAAATATTTGAAAATCCGTTTTATTAAAACAACATCCTGCTTAGTAGGTTTTTCTACTTTGCGACTAGCTAACCCCACTGCATAAGCTATATCAGGTCTTGTCCTAGTTGAAAGATACAGCAGGCTCCCAACAGCCTCTCTATAAGGAAAAAGATTCTTGCCCTCCTCATTCAGGACTATTCCCTCTTGAACTACACAAGGTGTGTCAGTGGCTTTGCAGTCCAACATATTATATTTTTCTAGTATATTTCTGGTGTAGTTTTCCTGAGACAGCAGAACTCCATCATCTTTATATGTAAGTTGTAAGCCTAAAAATGTTTTAGGTTTTTCATATATTTTTAATTCTATTATTTTATTTATCTCATTAAGTACCTTACAGCCATCTTCTTTATTTTTAGAAATTATTATTCCGTCATCAACATAAATACCAATAATAACAGTAGTTTCTTTGTTTCTTAGTACACATGGCTCATTTTTAACTTGTTCAAAGTCTAAACTCTTCATTATTTTAATAAATTCTTCATTCCATCTTTTTGGAGCCTGTTTTAACCCATATAGGGATTTTTTAAGTTTACATACTTTCCCAAAACATTCTTCAAAACCTTGAGGTACTTTCATATAGATTACTTCCCCTTCTTTAAGATTTCCATTTAGAAATGCGGTCTTGACATCAAATGTCATAAGATGGAAGTTATTAATCACAGCAATAGAGAATATAATCCTTAATGCAGATTGACATGCAACGGGGCTGAAGATTTCATCATAGTCTATATCTCTTTGTTCAAAACCCCTTACAACAATCCTGGCTTTATATGATCCATCTTCTTTAACTCGAAATACCCATTTGTTGGTTAGAATTTTAGCATCTTTAACATCTTTTTCATCCACTAGTTCCCATACTTGATATTTCTCTAAGGATTTTATTTCTTCACTTATTGCTTTTTTCCAATTTTCTTTTTCAGTTGACTCCATATGGCTTCTTGGTATGTGAGTAGAACATAATCATTAAATCTTTGTGGAACTCTTCTTGTCCTTTTATCTATTACCTGCTCATCCTTTTTATTTATATCCTCTTCTATTTCTGTGTTTTCCTGTACTAATGTTTCTTTTTCTTTTTCAGGTACTATGCTGCTTTCTTCAGAACATATTGAGTCTGTAAGCAGATGTCCACCATAATCTCCAACATTTACATCCAATTTTATGCTCTGTAACTGCTGCTGTCCATCTTCTTTTATTATGTTATTAGTTATTGTATTAAAGACAACGTCTCGAGCAAGTACAATTTTCTTTTTATTTTCATCATATAACCTATATCCATTTTTAGAGTAACCTACCAATATTAATTTCTGTGACCTTGAACTTAGCTTTTTTATAGGTGTTAAATCTTTTGCTAATGCTTCACAACCAAATACTTTTATGTTAGAAATATCCGGTTTCTTATTATTCCATACTTCATATGGACTTTTAAAATCGATCACTGAACATGGCAACCTATTGAGTAAATATGTAGCTGAGTACATAGCTTCTCCCCATAGTTCTTTACTAAGGTTTGAATTTAATAATAATGCCCTAGCTTTCTCCATCAAGCTTCTATTTAGACGCTCGGCTTTGCCATTAAGTTGTGGGCTATACGGAATACTGTAATCTAATTTTATACCAATTTTATAACACCATGCTTTAAATTCACTGCTAGAGTACTCACCTCCATTATCACAGCGCAACACAGAAACTTTTGCATTAACTTCTCTCTCAGTTTCCCTAATGTAATGTTTTAAGCAGTCACTTACTTCACTTTTATTTGATAACAGATAGATTTTTGTATAATGACTAAAATCATCTAACACTGTGAGTATGTACTTTTTTCCATCAAAACTTGTGGTTTCTACAGGACCACAAACATCACTATGTATTATTTCAAGCATCCTAGTAGCACGTTCTCTAGTCTTATTAAACGGTTTCCTTACCTGCTTAGCTTTGACACAAATTTCACATAATATGTCCTGCAATTGTTTTATATCAGCCTTGCTGTATGTGGCACCCGTAGCAGCGTCCACCAATTTTCCCAGTACCTCATTACTTGGGTGACCCATTTTAATGTGCCAGTCATAGACACTCTCCTTTTTATTTGCTAACAGAGACACTTCACTACTACCTTGTTTTAAACTTAAATGATACAGTCCTGTTGACTGTTCCTTTTTACCAAATATTTTAGTGCCACACTTAGCAGTAATCTCAACATTGTTATTTTTAAAAGTTACAACAGCACCATTTTCTGTAGCTGCTGAGACTGAAAACAGATTTTTACATAGATCTGGAACGCACAGAGTATTAATTAAGACACAATTTTCACCTTCAAAAGTGCCACTTTGTACAGACAACATTTTTTCATCTTTCTTTGCCAGACATATAGACGTCTCTTGGCATTCCAAATTACTTAACAAGTTTATATTATTTACCATATGTGATGTACAACCTGAGTCTACAACAAAGTCATAACAACAATTATTTACTGCATTGTTACTTTTGTAACCTAAAAATGAAACAGAACTTTTATTGTTGCGAAAAAAACAGTTACTTTCTTTATGATTGTTTTTCTTACAAATAGAGCATACTTTCTTACAATCTTTTTTTACATGGCCTATTTTATTGCAACCAAAACAACGTATCTTATTATTATAATCAGAATGGTTACCCACTTTATTAGACGACTGTGAATCCTGTTTCTCCGCTCTCTTGAATGACTTAGATGCTCGAAATGCAACCTCATTATCTTGTGAACTTGTATGTTTTTCTTGTTCCTTAATTAATCTTAGTTTTAAATTAGCAAGGGTTTTTTCTTCTTTAGAGGTCGAGTCCCATGCCGTTACAAAATGTTCATACTCAGTAGATAAAAATGTTAGAATTTTTGATTCCACTAAGCTATCGTCCAAGGAGATGTTTAACTGTCGCAGTCTATAAACCAGGTTATCCAGATGAGATCAATTTTGCACCATAACTTTATTTTTGTCAAACTTGTAGTTAAAGAAATCTTGCATGATTTTATTTTTGTGTCTTTCTTCAGTGCCGCTGAACATTTCACATAACTTTTTGTACATAGCACTTGCAGATGTGCATTGGAACAACATTGTTATTAACTTTTTGTCCACAGTTTGCAATAAAATGTATTTAGCTTGTGCGTCCTTTTTACAAAATTCAGCTTTCTCTTTATCTTCGGTTTTAATACTTCCTTCAATTATATCTTGCAGCCCTTTGGCTTGGAAGATAATATCTACCTGGAATCGCCAGAGTTGATATGTCTCAACATCGCTGAGCTTTTCAATATTTTTAAGTTCTTCAGTCGTCGCCATATTTTTATTACAAAACACGTCGCCGTGCTTTTAGAAATCGGACCGAATCACAAATAAGCTCACTAGCCTTTTTTATTTTAAACGAGCTGTTAATAACACAGGCCAGCTGGGCCCATAACCTGTTACGATTTTAAGTGCAAAAGACTTTTGATTAATTATTAATGCCTTTTTATTGTTAATAAACAGCTCGTATTTGCACACACAGTATTTTATATTTCAGAGAGTAACAGAGTAGTGTTGTCACAGATTAAGCCTAAAACCTTTTATTATGAAATTAACCACAGACAATTTATTACTACTTAACAATTATTAATATTAAAAACGAATATAAATGTATTAAAATTATGGTTTTAAATTATCAATGAACTTTCCTTCATTCTGCGCAGTTTTAGGACTAATAAAATATTATTAAATGTTATGATTAAGTAAAGTTGCATCAGTGTATGTTTTTTCGTGTTATGTGAATCTCACTTACATATCACGGGGGTGGCAGAGGGGGGTCAAAATGTTGGTCCTTTTTTGCCTAGGACGCTCCGTTTTTGAGATATTTCAATTTCATTTTTTTTTTAACAGAAACTTTGAACGCCCATAACTCGGAAACGGTGCATCGTAGGACCGCCGCCACCGCTTGCTACGTTATTCGTTGAGCGTGTTGTTGAGTTAGACATTATAATGATAACACGTAGGCAGCGTCGGTATAACAAACGTTATTCGTTATGAATCAATAACATGTTATGTTTTGGTGTTATTCGTTCTATTAACCACCACTAGTCATAACATTGAAAAATATGAAGATTAATTTTATTTTATTTTAGATATTTTATAAGAAAACGAATCGTTTTAGACCGATTCGCAGAATAGTAATGCAAAAACCAATAAAACTTATGATAGATGCGTACTAATAATAAAATGAATGTTTATAGAGTACTCACTCCTCACTAATTTTCTAAACACAGTCGAAAACATAAAAAACAGTCGAATTGATAACCTCCTCCTTTTTTTGAAGTCGGTTAAAAATGAATAACAAATACATAGACAAAAAGAAAACCTGTTCAGCTGGAGATTCATAGATGACTCTTCTCTGGACTGTAAATGTGGTTTTGCCCCATATACTATGGGACGCTGTTGCTTGCACATCACAGGATCTGATGGACGCCACTGTAAGTGCCAAACTCATCGCCTTTAGGGCAGAATTAATTTTATTTCTCATCGACACATTAAGAAGAAGAATATATAAATCTTTAAAACATTTCTAGAATTTGCAAGAAATTCACATTTATATCAAAATTTGTAGTTTTAGCCATCGTATTATCCTACAAAGGCCCAGTTAATCCAATCATACTCGTAATAATTATCAGGAAACATCACTTGCAGCGGACAAGACCTATCTATACGTCCTTCAAACTAGTTACCGGTAGTCAATGGCGCGTAATCCGGTAGGTAACTAATGCATAGTTTATACACTAAAGCCCAGTTAGTCTAATTGGCTTCCAATCGGGCCTCAACGTCCAATAATCTAGACTCTGAGCCTGTCCTAATTACTTAAGAGGATGACAACAGCTACTGAGTTCTGACGTTTCAGTATTTTTGGTCACGCCCACAATTTTTCCGATACCCTAGCGCCATACTACCAAGTACGAAACAAATAGTCCAGGATCCGCGGTCCATTTTTGCACTTGATTACTATCATTGACGCCCAACAATTTCCAGCACGAAAACTCTCGAATTCTCGATTGTGGTAGGTAATAGGGGTAGCAGGGATAAAATATGTTGGTTTGATGATTCTCAAAAGTGTTTGTACTAGCTGGCTTTTTTTTGTTAAATCTGATGATAATTATCTAAACTATTTGAAAAAATATTTGTCCTACAAAATGTATGGTTTGATCAAAAATCGTCCTTCCTTCCAATATGTATCGATAACGAAGTCCTTAAAAATGATTACTAACTGGGTTTTGGGGATTGGATATTTTCTATTAAACCCATTCTTTACAAGTTACCTACAAGATTCTAAAAATTATAATAAGTGTTTGGCACTTACTCCAAGCATCATAAATACTCCTGTACGTCATAAACAACAGGCTAATACACTTACTGGAGCCACAAATTCCAGAAGAGCAAGCAGGTTTTGTTAAAGGCAAAGGCACGCGGGAACAAATCCTGAACGTTAGCCAAATTATAGAGAAAAGCCGGGAATTTAACAGCCCTATTGATATGTTTCATAGATTACCTACACCTAAGCATTTGATTGCGTGGAGTGGGGCAAGCTGTGGGAGGTTCTAAAAGACATGGGAACGCCTCAACATCTTATTGACCCAGTCCGATGCCTGTACAATAACAACCGCTCTTTCGTCAAAATAGACACCGACTGTTCAAATGCGTTAGGCAGGGATGCATCCTCTCACCTCTGCTCTTCAATGTGTATGAAGAGTATATCATTCACAAGACTCTTGAGGGCTGGGACAAAGGGTTTACTGTTGGTGGAAAGTGGATTTCCAATCTGAGGTACGCTGACGACACCGTTCTCCTTGCTACAACATTTGGCAACATGATAGAGATACTGCACAGATTGGAAGTGGAAAGTGGCAAATTAGGGTTTGCAATAAATAGGCAGAAAACCAAGCTTATGGTGGTAGATCGTGCGGGAAAGCTATCGGGCGCCTATAACATCTAAGGCATCTATACTGTGGACAGCTTCGATTATCTGGGCTCCAATATAGGTAATGAAGGTAGCTGCGTCCCAGAAATAAAACGGCGGATAGCAATGGCTAAAGATGCTATATCATGCCAGAACATCTGGGAAAAACGTGATATAAGTTTTAAAACGAAGGCCCGTTTGGTCAGAGCACTAGTTTTCCTGATTTTCCTTCATAGAGTAATTGAGACATGGACAATCCAAACAAGAGTAAGACAGAGGGTAGACGCATTCGAAATGTGGTGTTTTAGGCGGATTCTCCGAATTCCATGGACGGCTACACGCACAAATGACTTTACCAACTCGATATCAAGACTCGATTGTCAACAGTTTGCCTACAGCGTATTTTGTCTTATTTCGGCCACATAATGCAAAGAGGAGATAGCAGCCTTGAAAAGCTGGTCATTGTTGGCAATACCGAAGGCAAGCGACCGCGAGGCCGGTCGCCATTTTACCAATTTGGAAGTGTCTGTCTTCCAAACGATTGGCTTTGAGAAAAAATTGTTTGTGGAACTTCACTGTCATTTTTAAAGACCTGTCTAATGTCTATAGACACCCCACATGTAGGTATAGGTTTGATGAAATTTTTTTTTTTTAGTTTCAGTTCCATGTATGTGGAGACCCCCTAAATCCTTTCTTTTATTTTTGTATAAAAATCGTAAAGCGGTTCACAGAATACATCTACCTACCGAGTTTCAACGGTGTAGTCTCAATAGTTTCCGAATAAAGTGGCTGTGACATACGGGTGGACAGACGGACAAACAGACATGACGAATCTATAAGGGTTCCGTTTTTTTGCCATTCGGCTACGGACCCCTAAAAAACCGCTGGTTTGTAATAATTTTTGATGAGCTCGTTATCAACACATGTTGGATTTAGATTTAGATAATGATCATCAGATCTAACAAAAAAAAAATAGTTAATAATAATAATAAAAAAAAAAAATATTCCACAACCATCACACAACGGCATCTAGTCCCAAGCTAAGCAGAGCTTGTGTTATGGGTACTAAACAACTGATAAACATACTTATATATTTCTAAATACATACATATTATAGATAAATTATTAATAGATTTTTGAAAATCATCAAATCAACATATTTTATCCCTGCTCCCCTATTACCTACCACAATCGAGAGTTTTCATAAAGGAATATGGCGTCTCATAAACTGCAATTGCTCACGGAAAATTAGCTTATTAGTAATCAAGTGCCAAAATGTACCGTGGATCCTGGACTAACAGTGTGACGTAGTCTATAATAATTTATAGATGAACGGATAGCTGTCAGTGGGGCGCAAAGTGACATACGTCCGTCTAGCACCGCGCCTAAGCGCTCACTGTCGGATTGCATACGTAAGAAAGAGATCGCGATGACGCAACGCTCGAACTTCTTACAAACCATATAAAGATTAATTACATAAAAATAATTTATTAAATAATCAAAAATTAAAAACAACCAAGTTTTGTATTTAAATATGATACGTTATTGTTATAAATTTTACGAACGTACGTTGATAAGTAATTCAGATATTTTTGTTGGAAGATCATTTTAAGAGGTAAGTTTACCATTTTTTTGTATCGAGAAAACTTTTCAGAAACGTGTTTTGAAAACAACGAAATATGTTCAAAATTAACATATATTTTTTCCGCTATGTCAAACTGTATAGATTTGGCTAAAAAGTTGTTCGAGTCAAGCCTATTTGGCTCTTGTCAGCGTCTTAAGTACTGGCCGATTCGGCGATTGTGGGCAGAAGGTCCAATTAAATTATAGTGCTTTTTTGATTACAAAAACACAAACACACGCTTATAATGGCAGTTCTTTTCATTTTACAGTTTAATTTTTTTTTTTTCAATATTTGAGCAAACTTTATTTTCGAGCTGTAAGGGGTTGAAACTCCCGGGGGCCGTGGGGTCTGAGTTTCTTTAACCTGCTTAAGGAACACTTCCCGTGATCCAAAGGATTGCGTTTTCCTTTACCAGAGGCTAATTAAATGTTGCCAATGCCGCCAGTGTCTTGGGCACATTACCAGCTGAAAGCGTTGAGGAGTAGTTTTTTGGTGCCCTTTTACACATGCATGTCCATGGATAAAAATCGATGAAATTTGACATCTACCAACATGGATTCCCATTTCCTCTTATATAGAGAGGAGTCCTCAGGAGGAGTAATTATTAATAATAATAATAATAATAATAGTTTATTTTCCAACAACTTAATACTATTTTACAATGCAATGTGGCAACAATTTCAGTGAGAGCAAAGAGATTAGCGTCTGTAGCCGAACTAGGCATAGCCTGTATTTCAGCTATCAGCACCATTCCCCTCGAGTATTTAAAATACAAGAATAGGTGCCAAGTAATAGAGACTATTATAAATTAAGCAAAAAAGTTAATACTTATTACATAAAAAATGAAAATAGGTAAGTACATAATCTTAATCTATTTATTAAATGGGCTGTGTGTGTGTGTGTTCGTGTGTATGTGTGTGTGTGTATGTGTGTGTGTGTATGTGTGTGTTCGTGTGTATGTGTGTGTGGTGTGTCTATGAGTATACGGAGGTGTATGAATGTGTTTGTGGGTGTGAGTATGCGGGAGTGTATGTGTGTGTCTGTGTAGGTGAGCTATTCAGAAAGTGCATCTATTGTTTACTGTGGTCGTGGCTGTATTTTTAGTGTGGTATGAATAAGAGTTGTTCAGTTTCCTCATAGCTTAATCTCTGCAAATATTGGCATACTTTTAATTTGCAATGTTTTCCAGTCAAGGGGTATATATGAATTGCTTTGTTAATCTTATTATAAAGGTACGGGCCTAGAAAACTTACAAATGTTTTGCCAAAGGTTGTTCTAAATGTGGTTGGATAGTCACATACATGGTGCTTACGACGCCTTTGTAATAATATAGGGTTGTAGGGCTGTTTTTTATGTTCGTGCAGGATACTTTTAAGTATAAATAACTGTCTCACTGTCAAAACCTGGCACAACTGGAACAGTGTAATAGTGGGAAAACGCATCGGTTTAAACGTGCTAACCTTCAGTATGGCTCTCTGAGCGACCTCAACTGCCTTTAGCGTGGTTTTGCAGATACCTCCCCAGGATAAGATGCAGTATGTAAGGAGCGACTGGCACAGGGCCTGATATATTCGTTTCAGCAGTGGAGGGTCCGCGACATGACGCATGTTTTTAAAAACATAAATTAATTTGCGTACTCTATTACAAAGAGTTTTGACATGTTCTTTAAAGTTGAGCTTATTGTCTAAAGTAATACCAAGATACTTTAGAGTGTTAACACGTTCCAGAGGTGAACATGCGCAGCCATCCACAGAATTGCATTCATGTGACACAACTTGTAGGTCGCTGCGAATACCCACCACCTGTCTAATACTGAAACAAATATATTTAGTCTTATCAACGTTTAACGTAAGTATATTTTTCTGCAGCCATCCCTTAGTCGTATCAAAGCCCTTTTGTGCGACACTGAAGACCTCCTCCCAACTATCACCCGCAAACACCAAAGCGGTGTCATCCGCAAAAGATATAATTTGACCTTTGGTAAGTTTGAGACAAGTAAGCTCATCTATGTATACGAGAAATAAGGTGGGCCCCAGTACACTTCCCTGAGGTACCCCATGTGTAATTGGAAGGTATGCACTTTTGTGATTACCCACTCGGACACACTGAGTTCGCCCAGAGAGATAGCTCTTGAAAAGATCGAGCTGGGTGCCCCTAATTCCCAGTGCCTCCAATTTGTTGAGTAAGAGAGAGACAGAAATCGTATCAAATGCCTTTGCCAAGTCAAGAAAAATAGAAAGACATTTTTTTCCTTTGTCCAGATTAGAACTAATAAATTCTGTGAGTTTATTTACTGCCTGTTCTGTAGATTTTCCCTGCCTAAACCCGAATTGGTTTACTGAAAGTAGTTTATTTTTCTCAAGATATTTTACTAGACGGAGGTTTATAATTTTTTCCAGAATTTTGGATATTGCGGGTAGTATGGATATCGGTCTATAGTTGTTAATACGATTTCTGTCTCCATTCTTAAAGATTGGGCATACTTCAGATCGTTTTAGGGAACAGGGAAACACACCTGTTTTTAAACACTCATTGAAGATTTTTTCGAGGGGATGGACGAGAACATTTTTATGTTGTTTTAGGAATCTACTGCTGATATTATCACATCCTGGTGCACTATCTGTTTTCAGACCCATGATAAGATGTCCAATCTCGTATGTGTCTGTCTCAGTTAAAACGAAAGAGTTGGGGACATTTCGTACTTTATTTTGGGTATTTCTCAGTAAAGGTAGATTCCGGGAATTATTATTCAGTTGACAGATTTTATCTGCCAGTGAGCTGCCCACATTAATAAAGTAGTTGTTTGCTTCGTGAAGAGATTGTTCAGGAGAAGACGAGAGAGTTAGTAGCTCTTTATGATGTTGTGTAGTTTTTGATGTGTGTGTGATGTTTTTAATGATTTTCCATAATTTTTTGTTATCATTCTGTGCTTCCAGGATTTTGGTTTTTTCGTATGCTCTTTTTAACCTTCGTAAAAGATTATTACAAAAATTTCTGTATCTTTTGTAAGTAATTTTCAAGACTTCGTTATCCGGCTCTATGGTTGCCTTTTTGTGTAGATGATCTCTGTTTAACATGCAACGTAGTAGTCCTGGAGTTATCCAGGGCTTAATGATCTTTTGGCGTCTAGGAAGTGTTACGATTTTTGTATTTTTTTCTATTACTTTTTGTAAGCATTCTGTTAGATAATTTAAATTAAAATTAAAATTAAAATTCATTTAATTCAGGTAATATAACCCATATTAGACAACACGATTTAAACATCACACAAAACAAATACACTAATTCCAAAACACACACAATTTAATTCATCATTTATCATAATTCAAAATAACCATACAATAAAAATACTAAATCATTCAGAATAATAAAAATAAATAAATAAATTCAATATTTATCGTATAATAGTAGTCTCTTACATGCGTCACCATATGTAACTTGTCTGTCACAGCAGTGACGCACATAAGGACAGTCCAACCTATTTGCTATCATATTCAGAACAGTGTTGGAGCTGGCTCGCACTCTGCGCACAAGAGACGCGCAGCGCTTCCGCATGGTCGCATGGAAGCAGTCCGTGCGCGCCCATGCGAACATACCTGAAGCGCTGCAGTAGCGAGGCAGACCCAACACCGCTCTGAACGCGTTGTTAAACTGAACGCGGAGGGCGTTGTAGCTTTTCTGCGTGTAACTAATCCACAGGCTGCACGTGTACATGGACGTGCAATACGCCCGGAAAAGAGTTACTTTCACGCCATCTGAACAACGTGCGAACCTGCGGGCCAACATATTAGCTCTTTTAGACAGCGCCCTCCGCTCACGTTCCAAGTCAGCATGATCCCTGAGGTCGGCCGTGACTATATGCCCTAGGTACTTAAACTGGTACACCCTGTCTAATGGTACACCATTTAGACGAATAGGCGGTACATAGTCCGGGCATCTAGCACCGCCGGCCTCAAAGACCATGTACTGGCTTTTCTTAATGTTATATACAAGTCCATGTCTAACAGCGTAATCCTCACACGTCACCATCAACCTCCTCAGGCCACAGATCGACGCGCTCAGCAGAACCATGTCGTCAGCATAGCTTAAGTTATTGACACATACGTCGTCTACATGACAGCCGACGTGCTGTCTGCTCAGCGCGACGATCAGCGCGTCCATGTAGAGATTGAATAACGTGGGTGAGGTCAGTCCGCCCTGCCTAACACCGCACTGCAATCGATATGGCTCCGACATTGCCCCCGACCACCTGACGCTGTTGACCTGGTGCGTATACCAATACTTGAAGATGGAAACAAGTTCTGGTGGTAGATTGACACTCTCAAGTTTTTTCCACAAGAGATCGTACGCCACCAAATCAAAGGCCTTGGACAGGTCGAGAAAACATGCATAAATTGGGGTTTTACGATCATTATAGTACTTGACGGTATGCTTAAGACACAGTATAGCACTTTCCGTTGATAATTGTGGTCTAAATCCAAACTGATTGTCGTGCAGAGATATATATTTACTTAACTGTGTATTAAGCAAACCGTCAAACACCTTCGCTGTCACGGTAGCTAGAGAAATGGGCCTATAGTTGCTTTTATCAGCCAAGTCACCGGTTTTATCCTTAACTACAGGCACAACCACAGTCTTCATGAGATCCGACGGAAGATAAGAGTGGCTCACGCACAGCGAGTAGAACATTGCCAATACACGGTTTATATGAGGGCCAGCGTGAACCAGGTGTTCAATGGATAAAGAATCATGACCTGGACTCTTGCCTTTGTGCATATTTCTAAGAGTTGTAGCTACATCTTTGGCACTAAACCTCACCCCTACTATCCCTTGAGGTACCTTACCATTGATAACCTGACACGCCGGACCCAACGGCGACTGTACAGAAAATTGGCTCTTAAAGATTTCAGCTATGCCCTTACAATCATTCACTCCCTCGACGCTCACCGGAAGTCCAGGTTTGGCGGTAACTTTGTTGGTGTTTTTCCAAAAACCCTGAAAATCACCTTTGGCGTGCTTTTCCGCAAGCCTATCCATTTTAATCTGGGTTTGATGATCTTGACACCATTTTAAATGTGCCTTAAAAACCCTTCTGCTCGCACACATGTCATCGTACATAGGGCCATCGTTCGGTTTACCGCACGATACCCACTCTGTAAACTTTATTCTAGCCTTCCGGTGAGCCTCGCTGACGTGTTTATTCCAACCCGCTATGCGCGGCCCACTCCCACTCCTCGTACCGACCTCTCTCCCTGCCAAGGACGCAGCACGAAGGGCGGACACAATGTCGGAGTACATAACATCAAGAATGCGATGATGAGAGGGGTCATTACAGTAATAATCAGCACAATTTGCACACTCGGTGGGGAAGTTCAGTCGACTTAAACGTTTATGACACTCTGTGGTATATTTAGCGACCTGTTCCTTACTTCTAGTGCCCCACGATACTGTGTTATCGTTCAACGACATTTTATGCTGTAACTTAGGTGTTAGTAAATCAAGGTCACACTCCATAATTAAGGGAAAATGATCAGACCACAGAGTATCATAATTAACGTAAACATTGGTGACAGATCGTTTTGCCGATTGCGTAACTATACAATGGTCTAACCAGCTGCACGTACCGTGAGCATCACTTATGAATGTGTATGTACCCGAGTCCACACCGAGAATGTCAATATCAACACACGACCAATATTGTTCACTACAGAAACTTACAAGCTCGTCATAAAACAGTTCGTATAAGTCAGCATTAAAATCGCCTAACATAAAAACCGATTGAATGTCATGTTCGTCTATAATAGCACTTACCGCACTTAAACAGTCCGTAAAGTCTGGTAGGTTATCCGCACTATTAGTAGGCATGTATATACTCATCACAAGCACAGGTCGGTCTTTTGTCGTCACTTTCAACGCGCTAATACGGGCGTTATTGCACTGCAACACTGACACTTGTTGGAACACACTGCTTCTCCATAGTAATGCGACGCCGCCAAACGGCCTCCCACGCAGTATGCCAGTGGACGTGTCCACCGCCGACGTGCCCGTGTAACCGAAGCCGCTGTCTATCGTGCCTAGATACGTTATTTCCTCAGGCAGTAACCATGTTTCTTGCAGTGCAATAAGGTCACAGGTGCGACACAGCTCCCGCACACTATCCACTGATCGCTTGACGTTCTTACAGTTAAAACTAGCAAATCGGTATCCATGTCTATCCATTGTTTTGTTGCTTATCGCCGCTCACACAGAAGGATCTGGTCGTATTTCGGTAGGTAAAACTCACAAAGCGCCTAAATATGATACCAGCAGGCCACATATTTTCATCCAGGTATAATGGTACTTTGGATTCAGACACAAAAAATTTGAAAGCACTGTGGCCCTTGTCTTTTCTCATTCTAATTTTCTCAAGACACACAGTTTCCTGAGTTTTACGGTAGATGTATGTAATTATGTCATTCTCCGTTGTCTCGCCATGAATATTCGTGATTAGTATCGGAATTTTCCTATCAGCTGCTTTAAAGTTACAATTTAAATCCTTCGCAATTCCAGACTTGCCCGCAAAGCGGTACTTTGTGCGTTTTTTGTACGAGACTTGTTGCCATTCTTCGTCATTATTATGAAGTTTCGGTGAGATTTCATTAGCAGCCGCTCGCTGTTGGTTCGCCTCTAAAGCCATAGTATTCTCAGTACCGATCAGCTGACTCGCTATCGCGCCCCGCGTCGGTGAAGCCGCAGCTTGCCGGTGCGACTGTACGCGATAGTGATGATTCGTTCGTTGTGAGTGTTGTGACGTACCCGCAGCGGTCGATGCTTCGTTTTCATGCGTCATCGCAATGTTGACACTGCCAGCCGGTACCGACCGTTGTTGTCGGGCTCCCTTCAATTTTGAACACTCACTTTCTCGCTGTAGTTTTTCATCTACCGTCATAATTTGTCTGTATCGAGGTGGTGTTTTCTGGTTGCTATCACTCTCTAGGCCACTATTATTGATAATGCATTCTTCATTCATCGAAGAATTATGCACATTCGACAGTCCCATAGGGCCACTGTCGAGTAACCATGCACCCCGCCTTGTGTTTACTTTAAATGCGGACGTTGGTGGTAATGAGTCACATTTAATTTTACACATTTCTTCCTTTATGTCCTTCAAATCTTCTAAGGTTGCATATGTGGTCTTCATCTCGTCGATTGTAGCTTGCATTCGCACAATGTCCTTAAGAAGTTTCGTGCAGTCTAGGTGATCAAACGTGATCGGTGGTAGCTTTTCAAGCTGCCGCGCAACAAACACTGGGATTTCGGTTGGTTCCGCAGATTTAAACACCCTGATGATGTCTGCCATATCTCGTTCTTCTTTCCCTTTGTTTTTCCGGACAACTTTGCGTAACTCCGTGGGAATGGAGTCAAACAGAAGCGATTTCGACGTCTTAATTTCCTCACTCTTAAATGATGAAGTACAGATCCGCACTAAGGTTACTTCGTCAATCACGGACACCTTGTTTTGGATGTACGATAACATCTCGTCTATAACTATATTACACGTACTGCACTTTACAACGTTCGTCATTTTTACAATTTTGCGACATCGATTAGCGTGACCGTCCCGAATGGTTGCGCGGGCGCGACTAGTTTAGACTAGTGTTAGGGTTTTCTATTTGGTAAATGGGATCAAAATTAATATTTAAAATGTCTTGTGCTAATGATTTATCATTAATTATGGCCTTTGTTGTAGTTGCATGTTGCCTTGGTTTTCTTAAATTTAAACAAAATAAAACGGGATGATGGTCGGTTAATGTTGCATTAGGGACTATAGTGATGGAAGAGGCTTTAGATTTTATAAGGACATGGTCTATGCATGTTTGGCGAGCGCTACGTGTAACTAAGGTGTGTGCTGGTAGTAGGCCGTGCGAAGCAGCTAGGGTTAGATAGCGTTCCCCTTCAGATTTTATTTTATTAGGGTTTATTGCTAGATTCATGTCACCTATAACAACGATGTGCTCGAAAGAAGATACTGACTGTAACACACTATCCAACGACAAGATGAACGGATCCACTTTAGTGTAGGAAGGCGATCTGTATAGGGCAACCATAGCAACTTGGTTTCCAACAGTGGCTAGTAGGCAATTACATTCATGAAATTCAGGTTCTATTATAGTTACATTAATGTTCTCTTTGTAGTAGATAATTACTCCGTCATTTTGAATGGGATTTATATTGGTTGCTACATGAGAATAGCCAGTTAAATGAGGGATTATCGTTACACTTTTTAGCCAACATTCTGTTAAAATCAGTATATCGCATTTAAGTTTAAGTCTATGTAGCAAAACCTCTAATCCGGGGAGATTTCGGTTTATGCTTCTTATATTTTGTGTCAATATAATTAGGTTATCCGTGGAAGAAGTAATAATATTTTGGCACTCCTCTAGGTCCGCGGTTTGTGAGTGAGATACGGATAACTGGTCAATATTTTCGGATAAATTAGCTATGTTATCGAATGATTATAAATAGGGTAGGTATAGACAAGAGTTGTGGTCAATGTAAGTAAACCGATTATGGAAAGAATTTGTATGGAAATAGTGACACAGTGTTTGAGAGTGTGTTTTAGGTGTTGAGTATTTGAGGTTGTAATTTGATGAGTGAGTGAGTTGTGTAATTGTAGTATCTTGTGTACTTTGTGAGTGTAACAATAATCAATAGTTTTAAACTTAAAATTAGCATGCAATCTTATAGTTAAAAAAATAATGAAATAAAACATGAATCTAAGAGCAACAATTAGTCACAGCGGTTTAACATTATTGCGTAACTTTTCTAAATCAGCGTCATTATTTATCCGAATATGTGAGGCGTCTTCGTTGTTTTTTAGGTAAACAATACCGTTTGCTGTCCAGCAGAAACTGTACCCATGACTTTTCCGGAATTGTCGGGCTAAATAATACAGTCTCTGGGTTTTATGAGTGAGGGCTTCAGATATGTATATCGGTTTTTGACTATAACTTGGGTTTAGATGGGTCGTGTTTAACTTTGTGCCCTTTTGTTTAATTTTATTGAAAGTTTTTACACATTTGAGGACCTTTTCTTTCAAGAGTACGGTGGTAAAATCGACTACAATGGGGTCTGAACTATCTTTTGATTTTAACCTGTATATGTCCTTAATATTAGTAGTGTTAATATCCACACTTAATATTTTTCCCAATTTAGAAATTTCACTAACAAGAGTATCCTTGGTTTCTCCATTTTGTTTTGGTATGTTGCGAATTTCTATCCCAACCCCACGCGTTTTCCGTTCTAAAGTTTCCAGCTTGTCCTCCAGATCTTTGATGATTACTTTGTCTGACTGTCTTTCTTTCTCAAGAAACGCTATTTTCGATAAGAACTCGTCATATTTATTTGACATCAGGTCTATACTTGCTTGCAAGTCGTGGAAACGTTTTTCTTGTTCAATGGAGAAAGAAGAGAACATTTTTTTTATTATTTCCAAAAGATCGGAATTTTCGCCGTCAAATTTCCGCTTTTTCCTCTCGGTTATGTTTGCCGCTAGGGTATGAAGATCGGGTTCAGACTCGCAGTGTTGTAGGGATAACGCACTTTGTTCCTTGGTCGAAGCAAACATTATTGTACTCCGAGTACTATCTGTTGGCGTTAACGGGACGGGTGAAACTGGTGGAGTGCGATTCATACTTCTTCTTGTATAGTACTAGGGCAACAAGCTGATGCAGGAGTACAAACTATGTGTAGATCCAAGGCTCTAGTCGATCGCGTATCCGAATGCTCCCGCTCTTTAATGCTCTTATTCAAATATATTTTATGCAGCGATGATGTGAAGGGTATGAATTGCAAACCTTTAAGTACTAGGTACTAGGCGTCCATACAATGTAGATGGTGATGGTTCTTACCGGTGTAACACGCGGAACACACCCCAATAGTATAAATATAAGCAGTGCGCACGCGCCGACGCCGATGGCTTGAAGCAGCGAGTACCAGGAGTGTAGCACCAAGCGGAGTGATCGGAACGTCAAAGCGGAGCGTCACGTGCGTAAGACAGAGATAGTAGTATAGTACTATACCTCTGAGCTGCTCTGAAGGTGGGTGTGGCTTCTCTGTTCGCGCGGTCGCGCCTGGTACTTGTTCAATACAGTTGATTTCGTTGACTTCTTGGGTATTTGTGCTCTCCTATTTTCTTCGTAGATATTAAATTTTGAATTTTGAATTTAAATGATAATTAGAATAAAACTGCGTAGGTCTACGGCACGTCTGCTCGTGTTCGAGGTCCGGAGGGAAGGTATTATAGGCTGATTATTTATGTTTAAGGTAAATAGTTTGTAAAGTGGGATTTCCGAAGTGGGAATTCTGCACTTTTCTGTCTATTTCATATCCCCGAATCCCGATTCCCGATAGGCCGGAATTTAATTTCTTATCGGAGCTTATAAGTGGTAATTACGTTATCGTGAAATCTATCCCCAGTCTTAAAAAATACGACCTTTTCTTTTACTACGAAAGCTGGAAAAGTGTCTGATACAAGATAATTTAGGTATTAAACTTTTGTGAAGTTACAAATTAGATATCAGCTAAGTATTAGGATTTACGAAGAAATTACAAAACGATATTGTTCCTATACGTCACGTCATCGTCATGATATCATCATCTGTCTTTTTCCGAATACGGTGGAGTCGGCTTCCAGTCTAACTGAATTCAGCTCAATACCAGTATTTTACATGGAGTGACTGCATATGACCTCTACAACCATACAATACTATGTTGTGGAGGTGGCAGCCCCGACTTACGAAAAGTGAGTCGTGGGTTCGGACTCTGGCAGGCGCGTAACTTCGTGTAATTTATTTAATCACCACTGCTCTCAAAAACGGTAAAGGAAAACCTCGTGAGGAACCTTTCTATAAAAAATTCGAAAACCTGGACATCATCTGGAATTCTGGACCAACTCGCACTGGGTCCGCGTAGTTGATATATATATGGCTGGGCTATAGCCCAGTCCCTCTCATAGAGAGGAGACCTGTGTCCCAGCAGTGAGCACATTATAATATGACAGGCTGATGATGATGACGTTGACTTCTCATTTTTAACCGACTTCTAAAAAAAGAAGGATGTTCTCAATTCGGATGTTTATTTAACTATATATTTTTTTATGTTTGTTCGGGCATAACTCCGTCACTTGCTAATAACCGATTTAAAAATTCTTTTTTTGTTGGAAAGGGTATACTTCATAAATGGTCCCTTAATTTTTATCGAAATCGGACAAGCGGTTTTTGAAAAATCAACAAAACTCGAAAAAAAAACACTTTATTGTCCACATTATGACCCATGAACATGTGAACTTAATTACATGTGAACCACTAAATAGTGAAAAATAAAAACTTTTTAACAAAAATAAAACCGCCTTCTTCCAGAAAAATCAGTTTCTGAAGTCGGTGACTTTTGTTTCTTTGATTTCATTTTTTTGCCACCGACTTCAGAAACTGATTTTTCTTCTAAAGTTTATTTTTCACTTTTTTGTGTTTTTTGGCGGTTTTATATTTTTTGCATTTCTCATTCAAGGTACTTTTTGTCAAAACGCGTTTATGGATGACACTGTATCCACTGTAGTAAGGGGTAGCTAAGGCTAGATATATAAATATAGATGGGCCACTCCAATAAACTCTGTGCGAAGGAATTAAAAGAGGTTTAAAACAATTTACGGCTAAAGTTAGGGGAGGCGGATTTATATTTTTTTGGTTGAGGGAAGCTGGATAAAAACGCGAGTCTGACGACTAAACACAGTCAGTCCTGGGTTCGATTTCCGATTCGGATAGTGTAGAAAAACCTACTAAGGTTTTTCTTTCTCAGTAGCAGATCGGACTCAAGATTTATTTGGATTTACTTTGTTGATGATGACAATATTCTCTCCCCTACATAGAACTTAATATAACATATTTGCGTAAATCTATATAAATAAAAAGAGAGAAGTCCTGACTGACTGACTGCCTGACTCATCAATGCCCAGCCCAAACCCTTGAACCTAGAAAGCTGAAATTTTGCACAGAGATTCCCTTTATAATGTAGACAAGGAATAAGGAAGAATTTTTCGAAATTCAACCCCTAAGGGAGTTAAATAGGGGATGAAAGTTTGTATGGAAAATCATCATTTTCACGCGGGCGAAGCCGCTGGCAAGCAGCGGTGGCCCAGTGGTGTCGGCCCCGACTTAAGAACAGTAGGTCGTGGGTTCAAACCCAGGCAGGCGCATTACTTTGTGTAATTTATTTCATCACCGCTGCTCTCAAAACGGTGAAGGAAAACATCGTGAGGAAACCGGCATGTCTTAGAACCAAAAAATTTGAAGACATGTGCCATCCGCCAATCCGCACTGGGCCCGCGTGGTGGATTATAGCCCATCCCTCTCCTAGAGAGGAGGCCTGAGTCCCTGCAGTGGGAACATTATAGGCTGATGATGAAGCCGCTGGCAAAAGCTAGTGAGAATATAATACGGAACCTACACCAGCCTTCCGAGTATTGCAAGTGTGTTATTCTTATTGTGTTAATTATATCGACACCTATCGTAGACTCAACCGACTGCCTCGTTGGTTTAGTGGTTGTAAACGCAGATGCTGTACATGAGCTCCTGGGTTCAATCCCCAGCTTGTGAATTCGGGTTTTTCCATCTGGAATTTCTCAACAGGAGCCTCGGAGTATGAATTTGTGCTCGGTCGATGCCAATAGGCTCGCTATAACTGGCGCAACTGTAGGTGTCCTAACAGATACACCTTTGCCTAACCCTTCGCGGATTACAAGCGTAATGTTATGTTTACTTCTCGAAGAGTTTCTCTAGTTTATTTACCTTGACCCTGTATATAAATATCTGGCGAACATTAAAGGTATTGCTTCGTTAATATTGTATAGCGCGTAGTGTGGTGTAGTTCGCTGGTCACGTGCTAGCCGTTAGAGGAAAATAGTTCTAGCGACATTGCGTGGGTGGCTTAAAGGTGTATAGAATGTACATAGACACTGGTATTCTATGTCATATTATAAAGATGGTCCTCTAAAGGTGTAGGCAGAGGTGGGTTAGAATACCCACACTTAAATTTCGAAAAGGAGGTCAGCCTATTGCTTCCAATTGGGCACAATACCAATTCTACTATAATACTACTCTTGTGACAATACTGAATGTTTTCGAGTCATACGCTGTGTGTGTGACTCATGGATTAATTTTTAACAGCAATAAGACAAATAATAATAATAATGATGGATCCCAATGTAAAAACCTGATATCACTTTGCTTGATCTGAGAATCGCATCCAGAACCTCGATTCACGAGCCCGGAGATGGTTTTTTGCCCAGTAGAAGATAGCAATAGTCCCTATTAAATGGGACTTAACACGCTCAGCGCCGGTGTATCCTTAATGATACACCACACTGCCCCATCTTCGAAGGCTATCTCTCAGTATACACCGTTTCATACATTTTAGCAGGGCGTTCAAAAGCGTTGACCCTGGAGAATTATGCCTGTGTTATAAAATGTTAAAATTCTCTTGGCGCTGAGTGTGTTAACTATAACCAGCCAAAATGTGGGAGTCCCAAGAAGCAACTCTGCCTAACCTTTCGGGGAAATATAGCTGTAAAGTTACACCCACCACAAAAAGTGATGATGATGATGAACACCAACAGCTCCCAACAGTGTTCAGTCATCATCATCACCTATAGCTAAGCTCGTTCAGCAAATATCGTCAATTACTTATTGTAGAACTAGACAATGGTTGCGAACCTAATGAGTCGGAACTGTGGACCGCGCAACGGGCGTGATTTATAGAGTCGCGGTGCAACTGGGAATGCTGGACGTTTTCAGAAATGCCTAGTTTTAGAAGAGAATTATACTGTGGAAGTAATTATACAGTCCACAAACTGACAGGGTGCATTCGGCACCTTATTTTAAATCATATTCCAATGGTTTTTTTTTAAATTAATTGCTGATAAAAAGTAGTTCTTAAAGGCAAAGTATTAGAAAAGAACTCATTAACTACCCAAGCAAGTATAGTAAGTTTATACAATTTTTATGGAACTTTCTTTCTTTCTTTCACAAACATAAGGGTAAGGCAGAGGTGTATCTATTAGTACACTCACATTTTGCCAGTTATGTTTAAGTCCCATGTTATAGCAGGTGAGCCTATTGTCATAGAAATCGGTTACTGGGTAAGCTCGTTCCATCGTCGACGTCATCTCTGCCCTTAGAATCCTATTATGAATTCCAGGAATCTAAACAATGAATGTAATTTCAAAAACAATATCTCAAAAAGAAGATTTTGTAATTATTCTTGCATCCTTCGAAGAAGTCGGTGAAAAACAGGCCTTGATATACGTGTAGAGTCCTTTAAATACACTGCCTCGCTCACCTACTTCGACAAAGATAAATATTTGTATCTATCCACCCATGTCGTGTGAAGTCCCACGTAATGTGACCTGAAAGGGGAGACCTTACCGAGAATTGCTTATTTCTATTTAATCATAAAGGTGTAAAATTCGCAGAAATCCATTTCAAAATAACTGGATATTCCGTATTGGAAATACGTATGTCGTACACAACGTTTTGGATGTTTTATCTAAGCCGCTAAAGAAAGTATTAAACCTAGTGCTGGCTATTTTAACACGTTTTTTGCTTTACATGTCCGTGTACAAATTGAACTGAATGAGCTGAAATCTTGCGTACACGTTTAGTTTGAATGATTGCAATCCAAACTAAACGTATACGCAAGAATTCAGCATGGTTAGCTAAGTGACGTCATCCTAAAATTACACATAACAGACGAAACGTGGGTGTACTATTAGTTAAGGTTCACTGACCTATGCCTGACTCTTCGAGAATTACAAACGTGATGTGTTATTAAGAAAAATAATCGAATCTAGTAATTCACAAAACAGTCTAATTTCAAACTTGCACGGCAACACAAAAGCTTATTAAGTGGAAGTGCTATACGCGCACAATTGCGATCTGTTTGACTGCAACACGGGTTGTTTGTGCTTTATCCGAATTTGCATCTTACTCATACTTTAATTAAGTTTTGAAAATACGAAGAACCGTCTGTAATCCGTTGAAAAGATTTTCCATGTTGTTTTTAGTTTTATTATAAAAACTAGCGATCCGTTCCTACTTCACAGTCACACGGGTTTAAGACTTTTCAAAACATCGAAACTTAATCACTACATTCTATATAAAACAAAGTCGCTTTCTCAGTCCCTATGTCCCTTTGTATGCTTAAATCTTTAAAACTACGCAACGAATTTTGATGCAGTTTTTTTTAATAGATAGAGTGATTCAAGGAAAAGGTTTTAATACCATTTTTGCACCCGTGCGAAGCCGTGGCGGGTCACTAGTTAGGTATAAAATGTTGACTAAAAGAAAAAGTTGATGATTGTCTCGCTGTCCTAGTAGTGGGAAGCACGTCTGCTGGGTGTGAAAAAATGTTGGGTTTTCTTATCAGGTATTTCTCAATAGCAGCCACGGAGTCTGGGTTTGTGCCCGGTTGATGGCAATAGGCTCGCTCTTTAGTACATGGAAATTGAAAAAAAAAAAAAAACTAACCCGATTACGGCTTTTCTTTTTGTTCTATCCGGAAAATCTTGTTTAATACTTTTTCAGCATCGTTTTTTTTTGTCGTAGTCGGGTTTTAGCTTTTTACTTTTTTTTTTAAACAATTATGGAGTTTTTTTTTTTTTTACACATGACTTTTTGTCCGCTAGAGGGTGTCACTTTAAATTTTAGTAACATTTTGGAAATGTACAAGTGAGGCCCTTTCAAATGATACCAAACACGGCGTACCTATTTATCTCCATTTTTATTTTTGAACACTTACTTTTTGTCCGCTAGAGGGCGCCGTATCAAATTTTTTGACACGTCACGTAGCCTATGTTCAGCGGACAATTAAGACGGCTCTAACGATACCTCATATGTCGAGTTCCGATAAGAAGATATTAGGAGCTATGAGGGAACAGATGAAGATACTCACATACATACAAACATACAATATACATACATAGCCAGTCAAAATCATAACCCTCCTTTGGCTTTACCGTAGTCGGGTAAAAACACAACTGTCGAAATGTCGGTGTAGTAGGTACGCACCTGTCTAACCCTTTTCTTTTTTTTTGGAGGGGTGGTAAATCATTAAATGACACCTCCCACTCTGGGCAGAGCGGTAGGGAGTGTCAGACTTCTACTGACTAAAAACCACCCATTTTCCTTCTTAGCCCTTTGTACCGAGGCCGCGGCATCTCTTTCGAACAACCCGCAGCCCCCGACGGGGTCTGTCTAACCCTTCAGGGATTACAAACGTGCGTTTGCTTTATTTTCTGTAATATATTTTGGTGAAAATTGCAATTTTCGGGTTTACGGGGGACTAAAATCGATCTAGCTAGGTCTCATATCGGTGTCTTTACTTCATTCAGCTACTTTCAGCAAACAGTAGTGTTTGAAAAATACACTATCAAAAATGGCATGAACTGTTTCGAGAAAACACAAAAACAGACTTGGCTGGGGCATTGCCGTGCCCCCAGATTTTGGTGATCCAGTCACAATTCCCAACACACGAACACAAGGTTGGTTGCTAGCATATAAAATATACGAAGAGCCAACCTTTGAGAAACTTCAGGTTTCAAAACCCGGAACCTTGCACACCACCGCTGCAATCGCTATTAATCAAAAATTGAAAACAATGGCAGACGATCGCTATAACAAACGACGTGATAGGAGGCGAGCAAGGGGTCTAAAATGACCACTTTAGCAAATCATAATATGAATTGCGTTAAAAAGCGTAAAATGGACCTTTCATAATAGTAAGTAGTAATTGCGTCTGTTACCATTTAGGAAAATCTTACTTCTAATGTGAAAGTTTATTTGGTTGGATGGATGTTTGTTACCAATTTGGTACGCAGATAGTTTATAACCTTGATTAACACATAGGATAGTTTTTATCCCGATTTTATCTTCCCGTGGGATAATTTTCGAGTTGTAGCGGAGGAAGCCGCTGGCAACGGCTATCAGTAGATCAAAATAGGAAAATAACAATAAGTACCTACATGAATTGCGTTGAAATTCGAAAAATGATCACAGACGCAGTTACTATTACGAAGGTCCATTTTACGCTTTTAGACGCAATTCATATTATGATCTGCTAAAGCGGCCATTTTAGACGTCCAGGCGAGCGGGCAAGTCGAACCACTGGCGCTAGTTGTATCACCGTGCTATATAGTGCCAGTGCTGAGTTATCGTAGCTGGCAGGAGTTCTCTTCGCACCATTTATATTGCAAGCCGAGTGCTACTATCGGTTTTCGAAGATATTGATATTTTGTTTCTTGTAAGTTCAGCTGTTCAGTCGTATTCCTGTGTTGATAATGAAAGAACAAGCCTTGCAAAGTTACCATTGCTGAATTTTATCTATATAAGGTGTGTTCACTTCAGCGCCAATACCTAAAACAAAACTGAGAATCCTACAGAACTTCAAAGTTTAAAAATTAATAAAAACAAGGTTCCGACGAATTGAGAAACTCGTCCTTTTTTAAGTCGGTGGATTTACTTGAATCAAAACAAACAAACGACACTTAATTAATATTTTAAAAACCTGTTGTTCCTGATAACTTATGACAGATAAAATTCATCATTTATATTCTAATAGTATTTGAATATTTTGTTCAGAAAGCAGTGACTATTCGGACATCGTAAAATAGGCCGTTTAAAATTTTAAATTGATCGAGTCCCAACTAGGGAATGCAATCTCGAGACGAGATCGCTAAGTCGAGATCTCGAAGAATCAGAAATTCAATCTCGGCGAGGTCTCGGTATTTTCGGGATCTCGAATGGATTTCAAAAAGTATTTTTTAATTAGATACCTGACACAATTGAAACTGCTTAGTAGTTAGCTGCTTAGTTGAAACATGAATTATTGAAAAAAAAAATTACTGATGTTACCTATGTTAACACAAAACAGACCCGTAAAATCTCTTATAAAGAAAGTAGTAATTATAACAAAAATAATAATAGTAAAAACCAAAATTACTATTTCTAAAATCACTCCTAACTAGGAGTTATTTTGGACATATACGCTCACTTACTCTAGTCAGAACTTATGACTTATTCTTTTCTATTCCGCTCGCCCAATATCGTGAATACTCGGGATAGTTTGCGTATGCAGTCCGACACAGTGCTGCCAATCGCGGGGAACCCCTGATTTGCGGTTTAGCGAGAGCCCGGGAAATAAAATAAATCAGAGAATTTCGGGGAATCCCGACTCGCTCGCTCACAGAGAACACGCGCCATGCCTCGCTGACTACTGCCGCTCGATCCCGTCAATCTCGGCCGAGATCTCGTCATTTTATGCTTCGAGATTGATCTCGAAAAATTAGGCGAGATCTCGGGTGATCGGGATCTCGCGAAATCGAGATTGCATTCCCTAGTCCCAACAGAAGCAATTTTTCGATGTGATTCAATGAATGTTATTCTGGTGTATGTACCTACATAATAATATAAATACTTAGCTTCATCGACATCCGCAGTTTGCGTACAAGGGTAACAAACATCCATCCATCAATTCTACACAGCTTATATCTGTCTTCAAAAAAATCAAAGACTTATACTGCCAAGCACTTAATACCATTAAAATAAAGCTGAAAAATGCTTCCATCCTTCACTTTCAAGCGAGCAAATAGTAAAATCAAAATCAGATTGTAAAGTTTTCCCCACTTTTAACTCTTCGGACGTTGAATCGATTTATTTTGACGTAATCGAACGATATCTTTCGTTGATATTATACTTTTTGATCAAACTGGTAAGTCTTGCTTATTACCTACAACTGTGTGAAACTATTGTCTTTCGATAAGCTTGTTTTCGAGCGTGTGGCACTGTGAGCGGTAGCTGAAAATCAGTATCAAATAATGCCTGTGGTCATCCTGTGTTGCCATCTGGCATGATACTGAGCTGAGGGCTGTGCTGAGGGGCTTTGGCACCCCGTCGGGGCTGAGGGTAGTTCGAAAGAGATACCGCGGCCTCGACACAAAGGGCTAAGAAGGAACATGGGTGGTTATCAGTCAATAGAAGTCTGGCACTACCTATCGCTCTGCCCAGAGCGGGCGGAGTCATTTGATGATTATATTAATTTTCCTATTGAATCTTACAAAGGAACTAAACTTATTTATAAAAACAGTTTCACTTATTATAGAAAATTATAAACTTCGGACTTCCCGCAACGGCTTGCTTAATAATAATTAGAAAATTATCGAAATACCGTATTTGGTTACGTAAATTGCCGGCCATGTTGCTAAACAGTTTAAATTGCAATAATTTTAGGTAGATAAGTACGTCAAAATTCATCAAATGGAAACTAATTAACTGATTTTTGATTAGATTCAATTACGTCATATTATTGCCTCATTCATCATCATCATTTCAGCCAAAAGACGTCCACTGCTGGACATAGGCCTCCCCCAGGCGTCGTCACATTGACCGGTCCCGTGCGTCTCTCATTCAGCGGGTTCCTGCAACCTTGACCAGGTCATCGGTCCACCTAGTGGGAGGCCTTCCAACGCAACGTCTTCCGGTTCGCGGTCGCCATTCCAGAACTTTTCGGCCCCATCGGCCATCCGTTCTGCGAGCAATGTGCCCTGCCCATTGCCACTTAAGTCTGGCGATTCTTCGGGCTACGTCGGTAACCTTGGTTCTCATGCGGATGTCCTCATTTCTGATTCGATCACGCAAGGAAACTCTTATTATTCTCTCTCATATTATTGCCTGCTGTTTAGAAAACAACATAGCTTTTAAATATTATGAAATTATATTAAATATATTAAATATCTTTTATCTGGTTTTACTAACTGTACTAGTACCTACTGGTGGAATACTAACTGGGTTGTGGAGGTCAGATAGGCAGTCGTTCCATGTATAATACTGGTATTCAGCTGCATTTGGTAAGACTGGAAGTCGGCTCCCATGAATTTGGGAAAAGACTAGGCAGATGATGAAGACCTGTTACTGGTAAAAAAATTAACTATCCTTTTGAGCGCCACAGTCGCGTATAGACGACAAGCCGAACAAGCAAAGAAGTGCCTTAAGTCTGGCGACTTAAGGTACTTTTTGGCTTGTCGTTTTGCTTGGCTGTGGCGGTAAAAGAGCTATGCTTCACCTTCTATCCTGCGATAATGCAATACATGCAGCCAAAGACCCTGCCACCGATTACGCCTCGCTGAGGATGCGACGATTTTGGCCAACAAGATACAACAAGAGACTGCCACATCAGATATACGAAGAAGAAGACTGGTTTTAATAGAGTATCACCAGAGTTCAGTATGACCAATTTAGATGTGCAGATCAAGGCGCGGGGTTTTGGTTCTGTGTTTTCCTGCAGCTCAGAATAGCAGTGGTAGTCTGGTGGTGTGACCGTCAAACTGTTAAATCAGAGGTCTTGAATTCGAATTCAAGAGACGTATATTATTTTTATAAAACGGGTTTTTTTAGTATTTATAAACTGAAGTCGTTGCGGGTGGATGTTTATGATAGTTTATCCGTGATCATGGTGCTTGTAACAGCGCCAAAATATCGGGAACTCGAAACAATAAATAAACATGGTAAATATCCCGTTTTCAGTATAAATAATAGTGGTGTAAATAATACTGGAATTCCCTGCCTGCGTCGGTTTTTCCGAGTTCATATAACCCTAATCTATTTAAGTCGCGAGTAAACAGGCTTCTTCTGGGTAAGCTCGTTCCATCGTCGACATCATCTCTGCCCTTAGGGCAAGATTGAGGTCAACAGCAAGCCCATTTATAATTTAAAAAAAAAAGTCAAATTTAATATCTTATATCATGTATTCATGTGCGTATTGATAGTTATAAATTATGACTTGCTCCGGTGAAGGAAAACATCGTGAACAGCATACACTATTCACACGATAAAGAAGAGGTTTAAGTGTAGTCCATCCTGCAGTAAGTCCGCCGTCGTCTATGAACAGATACAAAAACCAGAAACATCGCAGATGCGTTACCATTCCGGAAACAAAAATCCTCTGAGACAAAATTATTCAATTATGCCATGCGATTGAAGGAAATAGCTCTGAAAACCTGAGAGTTCCATTTTACTATAAAGAACTGCTATATATCTTGTGAAGACAAAAAATCTAGTTGACCGACTATCACACCGTAGTGTAATACCTACTTTGCAACGAGTTCACTTGAAAATAATTATGAATGAGTGGAGAGGTGCTCGTGCCTCAATAATAAGTGCCGCTTGGATCGATTTTCAGGCTAAGCTGTTGCCTAGGTTGGTCCGTCAGTCCGTGAACCAAGTATATACCGAGTTTCCGCCATGCCTCGGAAAGTACATGAAGTTGTTGGTCCCAGCTGTCATTTTGTAGATCTTTGAGAGTCGCTACAGGTAGTCGGTGGCCTGAATGTCTGACAACCAGTCTTCCAATGGGATGATAACCAGTACTAAGTTGTGGAGATCAGATACATAGTCGCTCCATGTAAAATACTGGTATTCAGCCGGTGATGGTTAGGCTGGAAGCCGACCCCAAATAGGTAGTTGGGAAAAGGGTAGGCAGATGATGAGTGGTCGAAGAGAACGATATCTTGAGGCCAAAATTGTTTTTAGAATTCCATTTAGCAAAATAATTTCTCCGCCAATATCAATATTATGTCAATGTAACGTGTAGTAGGTAGTAGCACTGTACTTCACTACATAGTATAAAACAAAGTCGCTTTCTCTGTCCCTATGTCCCTTTGTATGCTTAAATCTTTAAAACTACGCAACGGATTTTGATGCGGTTTTTTTAATAGATAGAGTGATTCAAGAGGAAGGTTTTAGTATATAATTTGACCGACATCCACGTGGGCGAAGCCGCGGGCATCAGCTAGTACAAAATAAATCAACGTCACGTCAGTCAAATAAAAATTATGTTATGCAATCGTGCAGATTCTTTCCGGGGTTGGAACGATCCCCAAAGATTTGAATTATGAAGGGCTATGAAAGAAATATGCAGTAATACGTAATGTTTCGTGTAAGATGAACAACGCTTTGCCATGAAATTTCAGCAGGGGGTTAGACAAAGTAACCGCAACTCTGATAGGTCAGCGATAATGATAGAAGGTTTTTTTAGACAACCTTGTTGGTGTAGTGGTCGTAAGCGCAACTGCTGGGTATGAGGTCGTGGGTTCGATTCAAAGGTCGGTTCTATTAAGTTTTTCCATCAGGCATGTCTCAGTAGTCAGCCACGAAATCTTAACTTTTCGCCGGTTGACGACAATAGACTATTTTATTTTTGTGTGTGTTTTTTTTTTTATTATAAATGGGCTTGCTCTTGACTTCAATCTTGCCCTAAGGGCAGAGATGATGTCGACGATGGAACGAGCTTACCCAGTAGAAGCCTGTTTACTCGCGACTTAAACAGAATGTAAATGTAATGTAGGTATGTGTGTGTAAAAAACTACGATCCCATTACACGACCTCCTAAACCCAGTCGAACACCGTCAAAAAACCCAATACATCTCCACGATATGACGAGCATGCAAATGTGACGTCTATCATACGTCACACGCCACACAGCTCCCCAATATGTACGCCAACAAAAAACATTGCGTTGTATATTAAATCAAGTAAATCGCGTTACAGGTACGGATTTATATCGTGCGAGCATCGCCTGCTAAATTGCTGTTATACGCCTGCGTGGACTGTGGTACACGGCGGTGTGATTGAGGACAAAGTTGAAGGTTTTAGGTTATTCATTTTTTGGTCTATGTGTTTATTCTTTTGTTGATAGAAATTAACTCCTTCCTCTCACCTCCTTAAACTGCCTCGTAAGTCTAGCTAGTGGTTGCAATAAATATTTTTATTCTTTCTTTTCTTCCTTACAATCGCGACTGCTGAGCATGAGGTCCTGGGTTCCATTCCTTAGTCGAAGAAAGCGTTATTGGGTTTTTAATAAGGGATTTCTCAGTATCACCCACGGAGTCCTGATTTTTGCCGGATTTATGGCAATAGGATTTCAGACGGGACCTTAGTCCCGTCTTTATAGTAGTCTTTAAAACAGACTACATGTCTGCTGCGTAAGTTTGATGTCTTTTTACTCTGTTCTAAGTATTTCGTAGCAAATGGTTACTTGATCATAAACCAGTACCAGATTGAGAAATATATACAATGTAACATTGTTACACTAATAACAAACGCACTGAAAAAAATTAAACCAAACATTTTTGTCCACTTCACTCCTCATACAAACCCACTGTGCATCAGTAATACTACACATTTGTCAGAGGGCGAAATTCCCTGAAAAAATGGCGACCCACCGAATGAAAGCGATGTGAAAAGTGCTCCTATTACGCAGAAAAAAAATAAACAGGCCATAGAGTTATGAGATTATTTTTAATAAAATATTAATACCGTGCTCTCTGGATTTTTGTTCAGAATAAAATAATATAAAAGCTGGAATGAAGGCTAATATTATAGGAGTACACTTGGGTAATACTTAAGAGCGTATGCTACCTCAGATTAGCAACCCTATTTGTGGTGGTTCAAACTTCGCTTGTAACACTGTTAGAATAAAGTTCTAATCAGCTTGCACTACAAAGCGGTTGTTACGTCTTTCGCTGCGGCCGAATAGTGCGAAATTAGTGGTATTTTGCGATTTACAAAAAAACTATTGATTGGACTAAAAAAGTAAAACACTATCCGCCTTATTCATAAAAATAGTTAAGAGTTGTTTAACTTAAGCATGGTTTATCTCGCATGCCGTCACTTTCATTTGAATATTATTGAAGTGAGACGGCATGCGAGATAAACCATGCTTAAGTTAAACAACTCTTAACTATTTTTATGAATAAGGCGGTTAGACTTTAGTTTGTTGCTTGTAGAATTATTTGGCAAAAAAATCAGAACGATGACATGTATTTTAGTATGGTTTTTACTCGTTAAAAGAATTTTTTAGAGGTGTCTTCGCGATTTTTTTCTATCGAGCAAAGTTAGTTGTATTATGTTTTCACAACACTATGGCACTAGCATATATCCTTAAGAATATCATAAATTTTTCTGATGTTGATTACTGCAGTGAATCATATACTTTTACGCATTATAAAACTCGCGTTTGAGGTACCATACGCTCTTAACCTATTTTTCGCCAACAAAAAGGCTACGGTAACACAAGGAAGAGAACACTTGACCTTTGGTAGAACCCCCTGATTCTGTGTAGGGGAAAACAAAAGAGAATTCTCTACAGCTCGTACTTACTCCCGGATTGGCTGGGAGGAAATATAAATGATCGAGGAATTGATAGTTACAATTATTACTTTTATCAGTGTTAATTCGTTAAGTCATGATTGAGGTGCTTTCTTATGTGCTTTGTTACAATTTTTATAAACGCGTTGTTTTTTGTGTTTACTATAAAGAATGAAAATAGTTATTTTACCTCAGAATGCTGCACTCCAGTCCTGAAACACACTATTTTTACGTCAAATAAAAAGAAAACCGCAGGTAAAACTAAATACATTTTGGAAAAAAATTCGAAAATAACTTTACTATCGGAAATCGGTGGCTTTGTTTGTTATCCAGAAAAGCAATTTAATTACAACATCGTGCGTCCTCTCACCTTTACTTCCTGAAAAAAACATGTATAACCCGGTTCATTAAAGAAAGGAATCTAAAATGGCGGTTTTTATCATGTCCTCACGCTCGCACACTATAGTGAGCGAGCGAGAGGACATGCCATGTGTTGCCATTTTAGATTCCTTTCTTTAATGAACCGGGTTATAACTACATTTTCCACCCACTACAGCGCCATTAGAACGAACTTTTACTCAAAGCACACTAGCGCCACAGTTTCTAAGCAAACTGTCAACACAAAGGAACTACCTAACAAAAAACTCTAATTACAATCCTTAGTCGTGCGACAAAAAATACACCAGAGACAACCAGGTAGGTAATACTTTACCTTTTGATAAAACTCCACAAACAAAACAGAAAAAAAACAACTTTCAAAGACATAACAATCAACGGACGAGGCTGCCTAGTTGATTGCCTGTGCCTTCACTTTAACGAACTTAAAAAAAAGAAGAAAAAAACAAAACAGTGAGGCAAAGGCATCGCAACTTCTGCCTCTTGATTGTTGGACAACAAGTGAGACAAAATGGCGACCAGTCCTAAAATGAGTCCCGAATTATACATGCGTAACGTCTGTTGAATTGAAACTGTGTACAAAAGTTGTCAAAAAAAGCGGGAAAAAAATTCTTGCTTTGTTTAAGCGGCGATCATATTTAAGTATGATAAACAGTTTTTTTACAAAAGATTTTCACGAATTGGGATAAAAGAGAAATGTAGATAGTGTATTAGCGCTTGTTAGTCCGAAGTTGCGAATTCATGTTTTATTTTTGCATTTTTATTGCCTTCGTTATGTTGGTGGACTGTTTTGTAAGTTGTACCAACATTACGACGGTAAATAATGATGGACTGCCGAGTGCCGCGTTGATAGGGTCGCATCCTGTTTTTTGTGGTCGCATCGCAAGAGCGATTTTTCGTAAGTTCGATTCAGAGTTCGAAAAAGTGGGTTAGTAGTCGATTCGCACGAAAATTATTCGCACTATCGTGCGAATCGTCCCCTTTCAATAAAAATATTTTTTTAGTAGGCGATTCGCACGGAAGTATTTAAATTGCGTGCGAATCGACCCCTTCAAGAATTAGTAGTATGCGATTCGCACACTTAACAAAATGTGCGAATAATAAATCTAAGTACAGTCATGTACAATATTCTAGAATATTAATATTAAAATTCAATAATTCTCTATTCGCATCGCAGTCAGGCACAAAATACTAGTTAAGAGGTAAGATGAAAAGTTTTGTCAGTATTTAATATGAAAATATAAATATATATATATATATATATAAATAAAAAAATAAAAAAAAAGTAAATAAATAAATAAAAAAAATAAAAATAATAATAATAAAAAATAATAATAAATATATATATATATATATTTATTTTTATATTTATAGTTTCGTTATATTTTTCGTTGTTTTTAAAATTAGCTTTTAGACCATTATAACGTTAATTATTTAATTTTGACTTACCTTTTTTAAACAACATTATTTTTAACAAGACTCAGGGGTTCATAAAAAGTTGATTTCGGTAAAAACTCTAATAAGTAGTAATTTGTGATGATTTAAGGTAAATGCAAGTGTACGGAAAAAGAGTACTTACTTACTTGTAAAAATGCAAAACCAAATATTTGATTATAAATCGTACCTACTAACTGTGATTTTATTTGTAATCTTGGTTATAATTATGGTTTTAAGTTATTTAAACTGTGAATGATGTAAAATCACTTTCTGATAGATACAAAGTAAAATATAAAAACTTGATTTCCTTAAAAATCGTTTTATTTGTGTCCTGTATTAAAAGAAAGCATTTTGTACGTGATAGTACTTTTTTCTTGAAACTTTTCGATAAAGTATAGGTGTGTGCGAATCGCATACTACTAATTCTTGAAGGGGTCGATTCGCACGCAATTTAAATACTTCCGTGCGAATCGCCTACTAAAAAAATATTTTTATTGAAAGGGGACGATTCGCACGATAGTGCGAATAATTTTCGTGCGAATCGACTACTAACCCGAAAAAGTGAGTAATAACTACTTTTCGTGAGTGGTAAATGACCACATTTATTTATACGTTTTACTAAGTCCAAATCGATTAAAAAATAAATTGATTAGTATGCAAGGTATGTGTTTGGTCTAGTGGTTGCAAGCGCGACTGCTGAGCATGAGGTCCCGGGTTTGATTCCCGGGTCGGGCAAATTGCTTTGGGTTTTTCCAACAGGAATTTCTCAGTAGTAGACACGGAGTCTGCAGCCCGTGTGCCCGGTTGATGGCAATAGGTTCGCCCCTATTACATGGAACTTAAAACATAACTGGGGAAATGAGAGTGTACCATGAGGTACACCTACACCTCTGCCTAACCCTTCGGCGATTTTGTTTTTTAATAAATACCTAAGAACGAAAATTATCACAGATACCTAAGGGTATTTATTTATTCATGAAAGGTATTTGTGATAATTTTCGTTCTTTCTGGCTGGCTGGCTTCTTTTCCGCCCTTGGTTGCGGAAAAATAAGAAAAATGCACTAGTGCGAAATACATTGCATGACCCTAATCGTAACGCATTAAATTAAGAGCAACTTTTCGAGTTAGGTAAACCGCAATGCCCTTGCTAGGGTTTATCTCTATAATCAACTTGCATAGAGCATAATAATATAAGCGATCCGTAGGTCATCACCATCTCATCATCAGCCTAAAATGTTCCCACTGCAGGGACTCAGGCCTCTTCTCCAAGAGAGGGATGAGCTACAATCCACCACGCGGGCCCAGTGCGGGTTGTAATATATCTGCTCGTGTTAAAATAAAAGTCCAGATATCCACAACTTTTAACTTCGGAGAAAGAGAAATGCGGAAAATATTAAAAGAAAGTTATCCAAGTTACAAGAATGTTCGAAGTTAAAAAGTTCTCACACCTGCATTCCATAATAAAAACGCGGGAAAATCCGCCATTTTGTTGTAAATAAAATACCTAGACTGTATTGTTGGCCAAGTGGTAGCAACTGACTGCTGTGCATGGAGTTCTTGGTTCGATACCAAGGTCAGGCAAAATATGTACAAGTCAAGTCAAGTGAAATGTGGGTGTACTAATGGATACACCTATGCTTAAGTCATTGATATAATGCATAGGTGCATGTTTACGTACAGGCGGGGCGTCGCGCGGCGCGTGCTGCGTTTTTAATTCAAACACATGGCGATGTATGAAAAAGTTAACGATTTCAATCGTCGATTTTACGAGTAGCTATTTTCGCACGTTAGTTTAAAATGCAGCGTTTGTTGTGGCGGACCCGTCTCTCAGTAAATTAATAATAAAACACGATACGAGCCTTCTGCACGCGCCGCGCGGCGCCCCGCGTCTCCGTAAACGAGCCCTAACCCTTCGGGGAATACACCCATATATCGCCAGTTATGTTAACAATCCATATAATAGTTAGGAAAAGGCTAAGCCGATAATGATAAATAGGGGGCGAGTCTATTCCCATCAACCAAGCACAAATCCAGATTTCATGGCTGCTACTGAGAAATTCCTGATGGAAAACACCAATAACACCCGGAAATCGAACCCAGGACCTCATGATCAGCTGTCGCGCTTGCAACCACTAAACCAGCGAGGTAGTCCTATCAGGTTATAAAGTAGGTAATGGTGCCGATTCTCTTGTCACAAATTTCTCTAAACTAGACTAAAAATCATTAAAATTTAGTTTAATCCTGTCAAACGACGTTTTCCATTCTGAAATTGACTAAAGTGACTTAGCTTATATAGATTATAGTCTGACAGCACTAAGCTATTCAATTTAGTGAAAATGGCAATTTTGCTATTCTGAAATTGACGTTTTTCACCTAAAATTCCCTAAAAGTCCCAAACTAGGCAGTCTTCTTCTTCTTATCGTTTGAGAAGTACCTAAGGTCTAACGTCAAGAGTTTCTAAACCACCTCAAGGGCCTCTGACATGGTTTGACGAACGCCATTTGGAGGCCGGGACCACCGGATTAAACGTGTCTTTCGAAGCACGGAATCATCTTTTTGTCAGACAATCAGGTGATTCAAGCCTGCTATGTCCTAGCCAGACTGGAAACAACTTTACAAAGTATGCTTCCCGTGGAAATCAAACCCACGACCACCGGTCACAAGGCAAACGCCTAAACTACTCGGACACGGAGACATCTCGTCTGCATCATAACGCTCGAAAGTATGAGTTCCTTAATGAAGACTAATATCATTTAGGATTTTTTATGGAAAAGTGTTTTTATTTTTAGTTTGTTATTCGTGTTTTATTTCTTAGGTATGTTGTAGCGATTTTGTAATTAATAAGAATACTGTTTAAGTATTAGCTGTAAATTTCCCGAAAAATATAAAATACCTAAATAAAATAAAATAGCCACACTTTTATCTTCGAAAAAAAAAACAATTAATAGAATAACAAAACTTGACGAGTATTTCAGCGTTTTCAGCAGAGTGGTTTCGGAAATAGGGGAGGACAGTTATAAACAAAAAAATAATGAAAGCCAAGGGAAGCTCGACAAATAAATAGGTGGGGGGAATAAAGTAATTTGTCTTTGCCGGCCCCACTTGTGTGATTTAGGTGACTGTGGACTTGGAGAAAAAGAGCCTGAAAATCGTTCTTGTTGGAACGATTTAAAAAGAAAGTTAAATTTACAGGATCGAACGCACGGGACCGGCTAATGTGGTGACACTTGGGGAAGGCCTATGTCCAGCAGTGAGTTTGGCTGAAAATGATGATGATGAAGTTTACAGGAGAGTGAAAAAGTTGCATAATTTTACATCGGTAGTAATAGGTAGGTACGGTCAGCAACAGAAGTAGCTTAACTTAACTTAACTACTTTACTTCTTTAAGTTTCAAAGCATGTTTTTTAATAAAAACTTGTTAAATATAACTTGTTTGTTACTGACAAGTTATTGAAGAGTGAGGAATATTTTAAAGAATAATCTTCTGAATTATTTAAAAAATTGCTGGAGTCTGGCTGGCCGCCGTACATCAAATAATTCAAATTCCGAAATGTTATGCTACTTCTATTGCTGACCGTACACAGCTCCATTAAGTGGTTACCCCCCAAAAGACATGTGCCTCCGTGAAGATTGGCACAATAAAAGAGAAGCCTATACTCAGCAGTGGGTCATCATCATCAGGTCATCATCATCATTCAGGCTGTGCATGATGATGATGATGATTTTATTTATTAATCTATGATGATTTTATTTGACGGCACGGTTGGCGCAGTGATTGGACTGCTGCGCTGCGTGTCGCGAGTTCCATCCCCGCACGGAACAAATATTTGTATGGCCTGCTGATAGTTATTTCGGGTCTGAGTATTTCGCTGGGCCCGGGCAATAAAGCGGTAATATCAAAAATCGAATTTTACAGGAGAAATAAAAGAAGCTAATTTGTTTATAGCGCAGCGTACACTGATCCAAAATAGACGTTCAAAATTTCAAATGAAAGCTAATTTTTTACCAATCTAACCTTTTAAAAATAATTGTAATAGTATAAATATTTAATTAAGTAATTGTAAAAATATATAATACAAATTATAGACGATAATGTTTCAATTGCAACATCATTAATGACTTTATAAACACACCGACCACTGAGATTTAGGAATGTAAGAATACAATACGACGTAATTTCCGCTTTAGATCCAGAGCGTACCAGCCGATTACCACCTTCTTCAGGGAAATTTTATAGTCAAAGCTTAGCTGTATCATCCACTAATCGCTATTTTAGAATCCTATCCATGAAACATATTTTTATGTAACCATTGTAACAGACCGACCTTATAATGTTATTTATTTTTATTTTTTACTATTTTAGACAGTATTTTATGAAATTTATACATAACCTAATTTTTGTTTAGTTAAATTTTAAATGATAATAACTTTGTATAAAAAAATCCTTTCAAATCACATAATTTTTATTGAATACTAAACTTTGGAAACAAACACACAAAAAACTCTTAAAAAATATAAAATACTATGCTACCATCAAAATCACATTTTTTTAGTAAAGGTTAAACTTTGGAAACAAACACACAAAAACTCTTAAAAAAGAAAAAATACTATGCCTTAATTTGAATAAAATCACATATTTTTGTATTAAATATTATACTTTGGAAACAAACACAAAAAACACCAAAAAATACTATGCTACCTTAATTTGAAGAAATACACATATTTTTTAGGAACTGTTTTATTAGGGAAACAAAAATAAAATGGTCAAAACCAATGGTAAAAGGAAAAAAAAAATATGCTGCTTTAATCTGAATCTTCGCTTTCAATATCGATTTCTGCTTCAGAGTTCCCAACACAATGCAAATTGTTATAAAATGTATGATAATGTTTCGGGATTGCTTCGGTTTTGCAGAGACTCATCAAATCATCGTAAAGTGGTTTTGGTAAGGCGATTGGCTCTTACAGATTTCTCAGTTCATCTCCTGATACATCAGTCACTGGCGCCTTTTTGGGTCTTCCTCTTGAAGATCTGGTGTTTGATGCAGTATTTAAAGAAATATACTCATCGTCAAAGTTATACTTTATATCATTAATGTAATCAATGTGAGGTAGATACGGTACTAAGTCACAGCAAATGGTCCTACTAAACTAAGGGATTTCCTTTATGTGGCACGCAGTCGCAGCTAACGCGATTTCGCTCGCACAACAGCGTCGGCTCTTATGTCTGTCCTTGTCTATCATGTGTGAGTTTCGGTGCATGTTTTTCTGATTGCGATGTTAGCGCGTACCGTATCTTCCTCCTTTTAATTAAATCAATGCTTTATATAAATAACATCTGGATGAGCTAGAGTAATCTTGATTTCGTGAATCTTTGTCCACATAACTTTTTCATTAGTTTGGACTGCCCGCAACCAGTGTCTTTTGTCCAATAACTCGTTCAAATTTAAGAAATTATGTTGTTCCATTTTGATGAAATTTTTCACCATTGATCTTAGCATTCATGATTATGCCATACATTTGAGCAGAAGTATAAATCGTGTGGTTCTTTTTTGCGCGTTCGATAAGAGAATGCATCGAATCTCCTTCAGACTGGCTATGGCCAGTTTCAAAGTACCTATGTATTATGTTAACTTCATTCTCTATTCTCTATTTATCTTCGGGGACGCTGGCAGACACCAGACGGGCGATCAGTCCTTTCGTTGAGGATTATTTCGCCCAGTTCCCCATTTTGGTGGATCCCCTTCATGGGTTACTGGTGGTCGGCATCGCGAATCTTCCTGTTGCCTTGCAGAAGCTCACCAGTTGTGCGGTAGAGATTTCTGCAAGCTTCTCTTCATTAATCTCATCTGTTCCTATAGGATTTCCCATCTGAGTAGCTCATACATTGTGCATTCCGCCACAAGGTGGAAACTTGTTTCTTCTGCTTCTCCACATACTGGGCATATGGGATCTTCCTTTACTTTCATAATCGTCAGGTTTCTATTGAGTCCACAGTGTCCTGTTGCGATCCCTACTACTAATCTTATGATTCCCCTGCTTATTTTGAGTAGCTTGTGGGATTTCTTTTCATCATATTATGACTTTAAGAAGATTTTCGATTGTCGACAACCTTCTATTGCATTTCACCTTTTATTTGACCCTCTTGTAGTTATTCTATGGACGATTCCTTTTGTTATATTATGTGGGATCGGTAACCTGGGCTCTGGTCCCACAAAGGTTTCATCTGCTCCTTTTCTGGCTAATTCATCTGCTATCTCATTCCCTTTGTGTCATTGATGACCAGGGACCCATGCGACTGTTACTTAAAGAGTGTAAGGAAGCACTCAACCAACTAGCGGAAAGAGCAGTCTTTCCGCTAGTTGGTTGAGTGCTTCCTTACACTCTTTAACCAGTGCAGATGTGACTTCCACTTTGTTCAGTGCTTTGAGTGCTGCTTGACTATCACTGTATACTAGCCAGCTAGCTGTCTACTAGATTTTGCCAGCGGCTTCGCCCGCGTGGAAATGACGATTTTCCGTACAAACTTTCATCCCCTATTTAACTCCCTTAGGAATTGAATTTCGAAAAATCCTTCCTTATTCCTTGTCTACATTATAAAGGGAACCTCTGTGCAAAATTTCAGCTTTCTAGGGCCAAGGGTTTGGGCTGGGCGTTGATGAGTCAGTCAGTCTGTCAGTCAGTCAGTCAGGACTTCTCTTTTTATTTATATAGATAGATAGATTTTGAAAAAACCACCTGTAAGGACGTTTCCAATTATTCTGGTACATTCCATAATGGCATGTATTTCTGTCTGGAACACACTAGCGCCTGTTCCTAGTGAGAATGATCTATTTATTTAAAGTCTTGGTATGTGTATCCCAGAGCCGGATAGCTTAGTTTATTCTTTCCTTGATCCATCTGTATAGCAGACCGCCATAGATGGATCACTCTCGATTGTCCATTCTTCTCTTGTGCCTATATGTATTCTATACTTTTTGTCGAAGATCTTGTTTTTTTTGATTAAGTCATTGTTGGCCATAATCATTGATAGATTGTCTTCGTACAGATTTGCTATCTCCGAGTGACCTTTGTCCATAAAATTGCCTTTCCAGAGGTTTAAGCTTTTCAGTTTGAACCACTGCTCCAAGGCTCTTTTCTTGACTTGTAAACTAAGCGGTATCATTTCTAGTATGACATCCAGGGCCGCTGAGGGATTCGTCCTCATTGCCCTAGAGATCATTAACCCGGCCATTCTTTGAACTTTTGCTAGCTCTGTGCTAGTAGTCTTGATTTGTGTTCTGTGCCACCATACTATTGCTCCGTGTATAACTCTGGGTATGATGATTAATCACTTACCGCCAACCATGGATAACATTCTTCTTGCTCGAGATTTAGCTGGTAATAATTGTCTTGCCATTTAAAAAAAAACACACAGTTTATAGATCTAAGGATTATTATGTTTAATAGACTCGTAATTCAAAACCATTTAATCGCAATAAAAGAACATTATTAGCGCAAAACGTCACACACTGCACTGACACCGCCCTCCGAATTGAGTTATTATTAATTGTATCAATTGTTTACCTAAACATGATGCTAGAAAGCATGCGGTAATCATTTATGCGTAGGAGTGAAAGGGATGGCGTTCAGCGTAACACAACAGAATGGCGCCGGGGTTACAACACATTTCCGGGAAGAAAGGCGTAATAGCTTGTACAGAATAAAATCTCTTGTGATTACTTCGTATTAAGTGTTTACAGTTTATTGATATAATACGTTTAATTCCAAAAAGGCGGTTAAATTTATTACTGTTACCCTTTGTTTAGAAATTTAGTGTAAAGATGTTCACCGTTTTTTTGTGTTATGTTTTTTAGAGTATTGCAATAATACATTTTTAGTCGAAATAGAATTTTCCATGCAATAAAGCTGTTATTGTCATTTATTCTAAAGGAATATTAATTTAAAAAATTGAAAAAAATCAGAGTGATAGATTGATACTCCGAGAAGCCAAAAATCAAATAACATTAAAAAGGGCGTAACCGACGTTTACCGCTATATTGCCCGGGGCCAGCGATTTGTGTACGTGACTTTAGGTATGATAATGTTTGTGAACGCACCCACGATACAGGAGAAATTCCTAGTGTCGTAGGAAAAACTCACCAAAAATTTTGCTTTTTTTGCTGTAAGTAGCAAAAAAAATACTTATAGTGTAAGTACCTAATTAAAAGTAAAAAGATAGTTAGGCCAGAGCCCACCAACGCGACAGCTAGATAAAATATTCTCCAGAAAAAATATCAACCGCCATAATTCATCCAAAAAAATGTGCCAAGTCCAGAGTCCCCTACCCAACCGACACCGGTAACAAATGATTCCATCCATTGTGAAATTATTAATTAATTCCTTTGGACAAAAATACAAAACTTCGTCACAGAAGGAAAGCCGACAGAACGATCACATCCCGTCGTCTGTCGCGAATTAACTCGATTTTAATAAACAATTGATTAATGTAGCCGTTTCTGCTGCTTTGTTCGTAATTTTTGGCTTACAATCTATACTAATATTATAAAGCTGAAGAGTTTGTTTGTTTGTTTGTTTGTTTGAACGCGATAAACTCTGGAACTACTGGTTGGATTTGAAAAATTCTTTTTGTGTTGGATAGTTCATTTATCGAGGAAGGTTATTAAATAGGCTATATAACATCACGCTACTACCAATAGGAGCGGAGCATAAATGAGAAATGATGCAAAAACGGGAAAAGAAAATTCCTTTCTGAGAGCTTCCGTTGCGTGCGCTGCGAAAACGGTTTAAGTTACCAGAATATCATGTATGAAGTAATTATTCGTCTTTAAAAGTTCTAAAAAAAAGTCCGCGACAGCATCTGTCTATCTTTTAAGATTGACTCACTGTAACCATTTTTTATTATTAAAATGTTAGGTTAAAAAGAATTATTTTTTGCGAAGCTTATTCAACCCATATGGTATTAATCTATATCTAAATAAATGTGTTCGTTAGAACGGAAATTTAATATAGAATATTTGTGCTCTTTACTCTATACAGTTTAAAGAAATATCTTAGAAGATATCGCAATGTAAAAATACCCGCGCGGAAAAATAATTACGCGGGTTGCGTCGCAATGTAGGTACGGGGGATTCTGGCTGGCCTCCGGGAAATTCAAATTCAAAATATTTACTGCATCATAATGTTTACAAGTACAGAGTGTTATAGTATATTTAACAGTAAGAGATAGATTTTATAGTAATTCACACTTTAATATAATCTAAGCTAATCTAAACCATCTAAACTATTGTAATAAAGAGGAAAGATAAGATTTTTTGTTTGTTACGATTTAGCTTAATTAATGTCGGATAGTCGATATATCGAGAAAGGTTATAGCTATATTTATGTGACGCAGACGAAGTTGCGCGGGTCAGCTAGTTGAAGATAATTATGTTGAAGGGAAACATCGTGAGGAAACCGACATACAGTCTGAACCAAAACATTGAAGATTTGTGACATCTACCAACCCGCACTGGGCCGTAGTGGATGGCCTATGCACTCATGAGAGTGGCCCAGCATTGGGGACATTATGGGAGAATATGCTGTGCTTTAAAGCTACGTGGAGTTAGTGAATAACAGCCGCTTGGGTCGATCTTCTGTTTAAGCCACACAGTACACTTCCCCAGGTTAATCCATGGATGGAACAACAACACGTTAAGCCATCGATCACGGTTTTCATTAGTACCTAGATCTTTGACAGTCGTTAATGGTAGTGGCTCGAAAAACTGTTGTGGATGACTAATACGTGACTAATACCTACTGATATTTAGCTACATCCGAATAGACAACGCCAACCGTATGAACGTGGCCGAGGCAAAAGAGTACCTAGGTAAGTAAAGATCGTAGCAGTTGGCGTTCTGTGGTTTCTGCCTATCCCCATGGGAAAAAGGCGTGAACATGTACATTGTATACAGAAATCTTGATTGATTGACTCAGTCCGCCTATAAACTAGTCTACACAATATCGAGCGTGCTATCTGAGCTCGTAATTAACCATCGGCCGCTGTGGTTCAACTCGTTAGCACAATCAAGTGGCCTAAACTTCGCAGTTTGCCAGTCGAGGGTTGACGGCTGACGGGTGCTGGCATGCCAATTAGAATAGGATGATCGATTGGGTATGAAGGGATGTGTGTTTGTATTTAGACAAGATGTTAGTAAGTATGGGTACGCTAGTATTATATTGTCTGTGGTATCATGGTGGTATGGGTTTTTTAATTGAATCTATGGATGACCACATCATACCTACTTAGGACGGCGAAATGTGGGTGTAGATTGTGTAGATACTATTAGTTACCTCTGCCTAACCCTTCGGGAATTATAGTCGTAATTTTATGTTATCTGTGGATGAGTGACCACCGGCCATTATAACCCGGTTCATTATAGAAAGGAATCTAAAATGGCAACACATGGCATGTCCTCTCGCTCGCTCACTATAGTGTGCGAGCGTGAGGACATGATAAAAACCGCCATTTTAGATTCCTTTCTTTAATGAACCGGGTTATACATAATCATAGTTTACCCCGTGCCTCGGATAGCACGTTTAGCTGTTGGTCCCGCTCCCGGCTGCCATCGCGTAGATCTTTGATAGCTGTCGTTACAGGCAGTCAGTGGTCTGAGAGTCTGAAGTTCTGAATACCTATATTACCAAGGGGTATTGTATTGCCCAGTACTAACAGAGTTGTGCAGGTCAGATAGGCAGTCGCTCAGTGTAAATTACTACCTACTATTCAGCTGCATTAGATTTGACTGGGAGCCGCCGACCCCATATAGGTGATAACTTCGTGCGAAACGGCAGGAATGATATATTAATATCTAAATAACACACCACTGCAGCAGTGGAGCAGCGGTGGCCCAGTGGTGGCGGCCCCGATCTACAAACAGTAAGTACCTAGTGGGTTCGAACCCAGGTAGGCTCATTAATTGTGTAATTTATTTCCTCACCGCTGCTCTCAAAACGGTGAAAGAAAACATCGTGAGGAAACCGTCATGTCTTACAACCAAAAATATCGAAGACATCTGACATCTACCCGCACTGGGCCCGCGTGGTGGATTATAGCCCATCCCTCTCCTAGAGAGGAGGCTTGAGTCCCTGCAGTGGGAACATTATCGACTGATGATGATGATGAACACACCACTGGCAATAAACGGGTAATAAGTACCTGCCTATTGTATTAGATTACTTAAATAGGTAAGTACTTACTTTTCAACCGCAACAGGAAAATCCCTCAAGAAAACATCCAATCCCCCATTACGAAGGCCGATCTTCTCCAAAAGATGAAACGCTCTATAAAAAGTAAATAACCCCACACTACAAATCATTAGCTTCGAGAAAATTTCCTTTTAATAACTTACTTGAACAAATAGTAGAAAGGTACGTTCGTATCTTTCAAACGTTTTTTCCTCCAAAAACTCTATCGTAAATGTAATTATTGACTCTGAGTGGCTGGGGTTCCGTCACAATAACGTTAGGTTTTAAGAAGGTCTACTGTTTGAATTTTCGGTGAAAAATCGCTGGAAAATACTAGGCTCGCCACAAGCAGTGGTAGTAGAATACACTTGTCTATGTCAAAATTATTACCTAAGTATATAACCGCTGCTCTCAAAACGGTGAAGGAAAACATCATCATCAGCATAGACTTTTCTCAACTATGTTGGGGTTGGCTTCCAGTCTAACCGGGTGCAACCGAATACCAGAATGCTTTGGCGATGTATGTGACCGTGACCGCTTCCCATCTCCTCGCTCAAGACCATGGGTTGAGCCAGGGCCGGACACGAGAGGTCGCCGCCTCCGATCGCCTCGAAGAGGACACGGAAGTGGAAGTGCTCCACCCAAGCAGGTCAGACCTCCACCGTATTCTCTGGGCGTGCCCTTCCGCCAAATCAGAAACAGGTAGGTACCTACCTCCCAAAAGAAGACCGTTTTGCCTACAGCAATCTAGTATTTGTTTACCAAAGTCCACAGGCAATCGAAATGCCTCTTCGACAACTTTGTAGCAAATGGCACTTCTGTTCTCTCCTGGCAACTGGTCATCAACCCAGGTTCCCTGCTCTTAGCAGTAGGTACGGTACCTGAGTGCCTCAATAAAATATTTATTGGAATTAAATATGGCGTCCTCGGCCAAATTAGAGGTCCCTTATTATGTAAGGAGCCAGTTAGGGAAGATTCTCTCGATGAAGGTCAGCCGTGATTGATTTTTTATGTGAACGGAAACTAAGGGATTTACCGTTTTGGTAAAGGTATTCAGATAATTTCTTTAACATGTTTCTAAAAATAGGACGAGTTAGGTAGGTACTGGGATTTTCGTATGGTTTGTTTTCCCAAACGTTTAGCGAGGATGTTTCTGTTACAGTTAGCCTGTATCATACCACTGCAGAGCAAAGGCCTCCTTCCATGACCACAATTTTTTTCCCAATGTGGACCACAGGTCGTTGGTTCTGTCCAGCTCGTCCCGCCATCTCCTGCTACGTCGCCTTCTGGCTGCAACTCGTCGGGCAGCCATGGCCAGTCCAGTCCCACTTGAATTTAGCGGCTTTTTGAGCCACATCAATATAATTTTTATTTTGGAGCGCAATGTGGTGACGCGTATATACACACACATCAACACGGTCTAGGGATATTTTTAAAAAAGCGAATTACTATCAATGTGTTAATTATTTATAGACATGTATATATTTAAAATATGCGTTATTTAATATTCTACCATTTTTTAATAATGGTTAAGGTACTGATTAAAATTTCAGGATTTTATGGAAAAAAAATGAAGCATAGACGGAAACCGTATATGAATTAACTTTTAATTTGTGAGTAAAAACTGAAAAAAATAGAATAGTCATTTAATTTGTGTTTATAAACTTTAAGTTAGTAGTCTGAGAAAGCGCCCATGATGTTCATAACACATCGGCAACGATTCGGCATGCTCAGAACAAGGTTGTCAATGTCTTGCTGCGGAATATCCCCATCCCGTCCCATGTCCTTCTGAGGTGCGCAAAAAGTTGATCTTCTGTAGCCAAATTTTCAGGAACTTCCTTCAGAGTTCTTCTTTGCAGCATATCCCACGCATGCTCAATGGGATTTAGATCTGGCGATTGAGCAGGCCAGTCTAAGGCCCTAACATTATGTGTATGTAACCAAGCTGCTACCGTTCTCGCCGTGTGTGCCCGGGCATTGTCGTGCATGAACAGGAAATCTTGCCCCATTTGTGTTCTGTGGGGCAAGATTACGGGCCCCAGCACCTGTTGGACATATCGTTCTGCCGTCATATTGCCCCGCACCCAAACGTGATCCGTCCGTCCTCCAAGACGAATTCCTGCCCAAACCATAATTGTTCCTCCTTGGTATGGGTGAACTTCCTGAGGGTTCTGGAGACGGCTCCATCGTCCAGGAACTCGCCAAACACGCGTCCTTCGTGAATCTGGATGGAAGCCGAACCTGGATTCATCCGTGAACAGCACATTGGACCATTGCTCACGGCCCCAGTCCACGTGGTTCTGAACCCATTCTAATCGTCGTCCACGATTGCCTCTCCGTAAAGGTGGGACCCGGAGTGGTCTACGAGAGCGTAGATTGCTTTCATGCAGTCGCCTTCTTACAGTTTGGTCACTCACTTGACAAGCACTTGGTGTTCCACTCGCAGCCTTTGGACCAATTGAGTCGCCGTTGCATTTGGTTGAGCTCGCGCAGTAATTTGCAAAAATCGGTCTTGTCTGGGGGTAATGATGCGACTTGGCCCCCGGTGCCTCTCCGCTACTTCACCTGTGGCACGATAGCGTGTCCACAATCTTGAAATTACATTTTGATGGGTCCCTATGGCCTCAGCAACATTACGCTGAACAGATCCAGCTTCCAGCATTCCCACAGCTCGTGACATCTCCGCCCTCGTCAAATGCCGGCGTTGCATGGCTACAATATACCTCAATTTTAACTTTATCTTTCGTTTAAAAATGAAAAAAAACTGTAACTAAACGTAATTCGTATTGTTTTCTAAATTTCGCACAAATGAAAATTCCCTCTCCTATACATCAAGACATTTTTATGCCACCGAAACAAAAGAATTTTCAAAAATTTGAATTTGGAATTAGTCTGAGATAAATTACAAACAAATCGGTGTATTAAAGATTCCAATGCGGCCAGTACTTTTCGAGTTATTTAATTGAGTATGAAATATCCCTAGACCGTGTTGAGGTGTGTATTGTCTGTTAGTAAAGCCTAAGATACTGCACTATCTATTTTTTATTGATTACATTGTAATCAATCAAAAAATAAATATGTATCATCATTCTACTGGCGAATTTATTTCGGATCGGTGCTTTATACCTTCTTCCATTCTTCTCTATAGTCGTCATCTCAGATCTCATCAGACACCTTCTTTCTTGCCATAATTAACATCCTTCACACAGACCCCTATCGTCTTAAACTTTCTTAAAGACATTTTTCCCACGACTACCGATAACCACACAACTTTTCAGCCAAAGGCGCGCGGCGCTTCCATGAAACATGATTCTTAGGTTTGCACCACATCTAGCAGCACGGAATCAGATATCTAGCAGCATGGTGATGCGCTGGCAGCAACTTCTGATTCTCGCTCTAGTAAATAAACGGGTCTAACTAAGCGTCAGGCACGTATCAGCTGGTGGTCCCGACCGCCATGGCGGTCGTCAAACCATGTCAGAAGCCCTTGAGCCGGTTTAGAAACTCTGACACCAGAGTGTTTGGGGTCGTTAGACCTTACTGCCGCGATAAGAAGAGCGTCATAAAAGGAGAGGATTTCATCTAGCAGCATAGAGAATGGCGATTCTGTACTATTAGATGAGAGAAAATTTGTTGGTAATCAATAGAGATTACCAAAAAAGCGAGAACAAAATAACGTGTGGGGTAAGTAAATAATAAACACGCATAACTACTTAAAAATATTTTTATTGAGGTATAAATAAATGTTTTCTTGTATATTATTGGGTATAATTATACTCTTACAACTAAATTAAATTAAAGGTGTGCCTGTATCGATTTACATTCAGGTAACTAACAGTAAAGAGGTTGGATGTAACCAGGCTTTAACAGATTTTATACATCTCTATGGTTTGTTCAGTGTCAAGGCATAGACAAATATACCTCTGGAATAGGCGAAAATGGACCTAGTATGGCATCACGCCTGAAATGTAAGGCCGTATACAGAAAGAAAGCTGTCAGCCTACCAGCGCATATAGGACCCGGTCCATGCAGGTAATCGGCGCAGGCATTTAAATGAACAAGCGCCGATAAAAGCGCTAGTAGATCGGCGCCGACTACCAGCTTTCTATCTGGATACGGCCTAAATGAGTACAGCCACATTCCACCAGTTATGTGTCTGACGCTCAAATACTCAAACGTCACTCAATTTTAAGTTGCACTTAAATCTCGTGCTGTCTTTGTTACTTTAACGCAGAGTGACAGAGATAGCAGGAGTTTTGAGAGTTACTTATAATTGAGTGACGTTTGAGTATTTGGGCGTGAGTGCCATGTAACATTCCAAACTACGTGGCTGCTCCTGAGAAATTCCTGATGGAAAAATTCAATAACACAACACAAAAATACATCTTGGATCAAGTGTTCTGAAAAGCCCAAAATACAATTTCGAGCCTTAAAGATCTCTTTTTATCTCTTATGTGTAATCCAATTATTCTCTTACCAATGTAATCGTACCTTAAAATACCTTTTAAAACTTATTCTATAATATTCTATCTTATTTCTATTAACTTAAGGCTGTATCTCTAGTTCAGGCGGTAACGGAATGTTCTTCATAATGGCAAATCGTTTCAGAGCGTCGTATTTCCCTCTTAAAGCTTCTACTTCATCGCGAATCCTGTTGTTTTCGTCCTGCATTAGTTCCATGTCGTGCCATTCCTGAAAGTTAAGGGACAAGATAAGAGATGGCGCTAGTTGTATGTTGGGTTGTGATGATAGATGGCGTTGATATGGTTTTAGAAAGTGGGGGTAGATGGCGTTCACAATAACACAGCAAGGTTGATTGAGAAGACCTCTATTTAATCGCCCCAGGAGGGATGTGCCAGCCCCAGGGATGTGCTTCAACAGGGTTGCATAGAGGGGGCTCCGGGCAGATTTTTTTAAGAGGAATTGGTGCCTCCATCATATCATGTGCAGATTCTGACCACAGGTGTAGTTTTAGCGAGGTAAAAATCAAGCATTCCCCGGTATTCTCCCCTACGACCGGTCGCCTTTGAAGGATTCCCCCATGGAAAAAAAAAAGATAGTTGCAATAAAATTTGAATTTCTCTGGGGAAATTCCGCTTCCGCTGGAGAATCGATCCTAGGACCTCATGCTCAGGTAGTCGCATACCGAAGTGTACCATAACTCGATGAAAATATAAACTACTAGCTGAACCCGCGCATGCGTTGCAATGCGTTTTTCCTACCTACCTATCTACTACCCTACCTACTACCCTACCTACCCTACCTACCCTACCTACCCTACCTACCCTACCTACCCTACCTACCCTACCTACCCTACCTACCCTACCTACTACCCTACCTAAAAAAAAAAAAAAAAAAAAAAAAAGTATCCTATGTCCTTCTCCTGGTTCTTAGCTACCTCCCTACCAATTTTCATCTAAATCCGGCCAGCCGTTCTTGAGTTATAAATGGTGTAACTAACACGACTTTCTTTTATATATATAGATAGGTCAGGATATTGTTGAACTGCTTACCTGACTCTTCTCAGTTTCCAGCTCATCTTTCTGCTCTATTCGTTTGATGCGGCACGAGGCCGCGTATCCGCGATTCTTTAGTGTCCGACGACGCTGTTTCATCCTGTAATATTAACCAATATTGTTTTGTAAATAATCACCAACCAATATTTGTTAAGTTTGACATTTTTGATGAGTATTTGAATTTTAATAATTTTATTTAATGGCAGTGACATAACTAAATAATTTAATGATCCAATTATATTTTTTTGATAATTTTATGTAATGAAATGTTTGCATGCCGAATGGTGAAATATGGCAGAACTGTGATAAAAACATACTACTACCTACTTATAAAGAGATACCGGAGATGCCCTAGTACACACAGAGGGCTAAGAAGGAACATGGGTGGATTTTAGTTGGTACAAGTCTAACACTCTCTCCGCCCGGAGCAGGAGGGTTTGATATTTCCCATCCCCCCAAAAAAAGGCGTGATGTTTTTATGTATCTATATATATAAAAGAAAGTCGTGTTAGTTACACCATTTATAACTCAAGAACGGCTGGACGGATTTAGATGAAAATTGGTAGGGAGGTAGCTAAGAACCAGGAGAAGGACATAGGATACTTAAAAAAAAAAAAAAAAAGGCAATTGGTAGTAGGTAGGTAGGGTAGGTAGGGTAGGTAGGGTAGGTAGGGTAGGTAGGGTAGGTAGGGTAGGTAGGGTAGGTAGGGTAGGTAGGGTAGGTAGGGTAGGTAGGGTAGGTAGGGTAGGTAGGGTAGGTAGGGTAGGTAGGGTAGGTAGGGTAGGTAGGGTAGGTAGGGTAGGTAGGGTAGGTAGGGTAGGTAGGGTAGGTAGGGTAGGTAGGGTAGGTAGGGTAGGTAGGGTAGGTAGGGTAGGTAGGGTAGGTAGGGTAGGTAGGGTAGGTAGGGTAGGTAGGGTAGGTAGGGTAGGTAGGGTAGGTAGGGTAGGTAGGGTAGGTAGGGTAGGTAGGGTAGGTAGGGTAGGTAGGGTAGGTAGGGTAGGTAGGGTAGGTAGGGTAGGTAGGGTAGGTAGGGTAGGTAGGGTAGGTAGGGTAGGTAGGGTAGGTAGGGTAGGTAGGGTAGGTAGGGTAGGTAGGGTAGGTAGGGTAGGTAGGGTAGGTAGGGTAGGTAGGGTAGGTAGGGTAGGTAGGGTAGGTAGGGTAGGTAGGGTAGGTAGGGTAGGTAGGGTAGGTAGGGTAGGTAGGGTAGGTAGGGTAGGTAGGGTAGGTAGGGTAGGTAGGGTAGGTAGGGTAGGTAGGGTAGGTAGGGTAGGTAGGGTAGGTAGGGTAGGTAGGGTAGTAGGTAGGGTAGTAGATAGGTAGGTAGGATAAAACGCATTGCAACGCATGCGCGGGTTCAGCTAGTTTGTTTATAAAGTAGTCCGCATTTATTTACCAAGAGATTACAATTGAACCCATACCGCCTTATTAATAAAAATAGTTAAACCTGGTTTAACTTACGCTTGGTTTATCTCGCATGACATCACTTTCTTTTGAATATTTTTGAAGTGAGACGGCATGCGAGATAAACCAAGCGTAAGTTAAACCAGGTTTAACTATTTTTATTAATAAGGCGGATAGAGATTGATAATAATACCATCCCTGTAACTTTATATCCTTACTAATTATTTCGGGTCACTGACTACCTGTAACGACTGTCAAAGATCTATAAATGACAGCCAGGAAACGTCCTCTCAGACGCACAGAGGAAGTTCGGTATGTAACGGGTATTCACCCATCCACAGACCAACCTAGGCAAGAACGGTATAACCTGAAGATTGACTGGAGTGGCTGTTGTTATTTAGCTACAAGCTTTACTATACGGACCTTGTAGAAACTAGAACAAATTTCCGTGCGTTCAAGCAATTTTGTCATACCTATTATTGGAATCAAATATAACAGCTCACAACTTAGGACCCAGTAATATTAATGACAATAATATCCGTGGTGCTAGGCAACTGGGCTTATCTCAGTTGTATACGTCCCTGTGTGCCTATTGGCCTTGTTCTGTTCTGTCTCCTGCTGATATGGAGGGAAGTGGAAACTATGTTTTTAGGGTTCCGTACCTCAAAAGGAAAAAACGGAACCCTTATAGGATCACTTTGTTGTCCGTCTGTCTGTCTGTCAAGACCTTTTTTCTCAGGAACGCGTGGAGGTATCAAGCTGAAATTCATATCAAATACTCAAGTCTATGGTCTCTTGGAGCTGTGAAAAAATCAAACTTCTAAGTCAACGCGATCAAAAGATACTCCCGTTTATGCCGCAAATTTTCGACACTCGCAAGGGAATCAAAACCTACAGGGTACTTCCCGTGAACTCAGAATCTTGAAATTTGGTACGAAGCAACGTCTTATAGCATAGATAAAGGAATAATTACGAAAACCATAAATTTTTAGTTACATCAAGATACTCCCGTTTATGCCGCAAATTTTCGACACTCGCAAGGGAATCAAAACCTACAGGGTACTTCCCGTGAACTCAGAATCTTGAAATTTGGTACGAAGCAACGTCTTATAGCATAGATAAAGGAATAATTACGAAAACCATAAATTTTTAGTTACATCACATAATAATTTTTTTTTACGGAACCCTCGGTGCGCGAGTCCGACTCGCACTTGGCCGGTTTTTTCTACTCCTCCGCTATTTTTTTCTGATTAATTTCGTTGCGGGATCCAAGACAGTTAAATCATTTCTCTGGGACTTCGTCGAGCTTCATTGTCTCGGCGCTTTTCTTGTGGTCGCCACTGTTGATTCTGGCTAACAAGAGTTACAGTGGTTTGGGAATAGTGTGGCGGGCTTGTCCCATTTAAAAAAAAATAGCTACAAGCTTTTCCCACACCACACTCCCATACAGTCACTATTCTGATTCTGATACATGCTGTATAATAAAGTCTGTATAATAAAGTAACTGCCTCGTTGGTCTAGTTGTCGCAAGCGCGACAGCAGAGCGTGAGGTCCTGGGTTCGATTCCCGGGTCGGCCAAAAAGTGCTATTGGGTTTTTCATTAGAAATTTCCCAGTAGTAGCCCGGAGTTTGGAAGTTGGTGGTATAATGCCCCCGTGCCTCGGAAAGCACGTTAAGCCGTTGGTCCTGCGCCTGATCTCTCTCCGGTCGTGTCGGATTGCCGTCCCGCCGGACTATGAGAGAAAAAGAAACAGAGAGTGCACTTGTGCCTGCACACACACTTGTGCACTATAATATCTCCCGCGCAGACGGCTAATCTCCGCTGGGATTGGCCGCCGTGGCCGAAAAACGGTCAGGAGGACTAATATAATAAAGTCAAAGTAAGCTCACCTGACAATCTGATCCCTGGTCAATCCCCTCATCTTCAGCTGCCTGTTGAGGTCTCTGACAGAGATGGAGACCAGCTCGTCATCGCTGATCTCCGCGCAAGGGGTCGGCGATAAGGGAGCCTGTAACAAAAAACGTGGTTATCAAGCAAAGCGTTAGGGGTGAAAAATATGGAACACTAGCTTTTGCCAGCGGCTTTGCCCGGGTGAATATGCATACAAACTTTCATCCCCTATTTAACTACCTTAGGGGTTGAATTTCGAAAAATCCTTCCTTATTCCTTGTCTACATTATAAAGGGAACCTCTGTGCAAAATTTCAGCTTTCTAGGTCCAAGGGTTTGGGCTGGGCGTTGATGAGTCAGTCAGTCAGGACTTCTCTCTTTATTTATATAGATATAGATAGATGGCTGGGTTTTAGTCAATACAAGTCTCACACTCCCTTCCGCTACACCCAGAGCGGGAGGGGTAATTAAAAAAGGGTGAAAAATATCGTTGTTTTGCCTTTTCCATACTGTAAGAACATTTCTCCTAATTTCGAAAAGGTAGGTACACCCGTTGGCAAGTCATAGGCCCCGAGTTCGATTTTTTTTTTTGTTAAGTAACAATAAAAGTTGTTTTCATTTGAAAAGTGGTTAATCTTTAGATTTAGTTAGTAGTGTTTAACAATGCCTAAATCAGTTTTGTCGACGAATCCTTATTTGGTGAAAGATTCTGTCGTCGATTCACTCATGAATTAATGGTTTTGTCGGCGAAACGTTCGTAGAGGAACGGTTCTGTTGTTGCAAAACTTACAAACGAAACATTCTGTCGGCGGCTCATCCTGCGGAGAAACGTTTGGCGGAGTTATGTTTCAGACTCTATTTTATAGCATAATTAATCCAAAACGGAGCCAAAAGGCTCAGAGAAAATGATAAACACGCACATCGAACTACGTGTGATGCCCTACCTAAAGTGATATCATTCATAGCTTTAGTTTTAGCTCCTTATTATAAAAGCACACTTGAAGACGATGCACCTGGAAAAATCATCACCAGACTCAACAATTAACTTTCCAAAGTAATTAAAAATAAAGCTCACCTCATCATCCCAATTAATATCCATGGCTCTTCCCTATCAACGAAAAAATTATATATTACAATAAAATTAACAGTAAAACTCCAGTAAAATCACTCTGTTCAAGTCAAGTAACGACTGAGGTATGAGCCAAAGAATCATTTGTTGCCATCATGACGAGAATTTTGCAAGTCATCATGATAAATCTAAAAGTAAGTATGTTATAAAATTATCTTGTTTTCGTGACCATTGGGAAAGTCACCGATTGAATCAAATTATCATTGATTTGTAAATGGGAGATAAACAAGGAAAGGTGATATTTTTATCATTGAATGGCTATTTTAAGAAAAAGTGATAAATTGATGATGATGATTGTAATGGTGATTATAACTCTGTAAAGCCAGTTTTGTTACGACAGGCGATAATAGCCGTAGAGCCGATGGCCGTTGGGGTAGATGTGAGCACAAAACGGACAGCATAAGGAGGGTGGCCGTCAGGCTCAGTGGAGCGACAATCTTCGCAGGGCAGCTGGTAGGAGCTGGATGAGAGTTGCTGCGAATCGAATTGGGTGGCGTGCGATTGAGGACTATGTCCAGCAGTGGACTACTGAAGGCTAAGGTAGATGACATGGGTCTTTTACACAATTTTCGATATGTGGGAAGTCCAGTAGTGAGATGGGCAGACGAAATTGTTGCCATCGCAGGAATATTCTGGATGAGGCTGGGGCAAAAACGTGGAGCTTGACGCAAACAAAGTGAGGTATACCCCAGCAGTGTGGGTGAAGTCAGTGCATGTTTACGTACAGGCGGGGCGTCGCGCGGCGCGTGCTGCGTTTTTAGGGTTCCGTAGTCAACTAGGAACCCTTATTAATTCAAACATGGCGATGTATGAAAGAGTTAACGATTTCAATCGTCGATTTTACTAGAAGCTATTTTTACACGTTAGTTTAAAATGCAGCGATTGTTGCGGTGGACCCGTCTCTAAGTAAATTAATAAAAAAGCACGAAACGAGCCTTCTGCACGCGCCGCGCGACGCCCCGCGTCTCCGTAAACGAGCCCTCAGGATGTGGATGATGATGATGATGATGGGTGAACTGCTTAACCCTTTGAGAATTACAGACATGAAGTTATGTCATATTATAACATCGTCACTATGACTATTATAATCATAGATGAAACCTGATTTTGTTTCTTTTTCTGATAAGTTGTTTTTCTAGCTAAAAATGTAATGATTTGGCAAGATTACTATTTTTTGTTCAAGATAAAGTTGCTATTTATCTATTACCATTAATGATTATTACAAAAGTTTTTAGTTTATTTGTTTGGACTGCAGTGCCCAAGTAATGTTGAATGTGTAAACCCAAACAAAGCAATTACACTTGACGGCACGGTTGGCGCAGTGACTGAGCGATTGGACTGCTGCGCGTCGCGGGTTCGATCCCCACACAGAACAAATATTTCTATGACCTACAGATAGTTGTTCAGGATCTGGATACACAAATATATGTGAGTTTAAATGTCTGTGAATGCACCCACGATACAGGAGAAATTCCTAGTGCGGGGCAATGTTTAAAAAAAAAACACTGAACCCAACTTAAAGGTAGAGTGGTTGATCACAGTTCTAACCTAACCCATTGAAACGGTTTGCTCAATGATCGTTATTTTGTGATGAGTCCTAGTTTGGCCTGAAATCGGGTTTGGCCTACTGGCCAATCCACACATAAGAGTAAGTAGGTTTAAAAGTTGCACCAGTTACAGAAAAATTTAAAGGAAATTGACTGTTTGTGTGTGGACATGTGATGAGGAGAAACGAATCACAGGTGACTAAAAAAAATGATGAATTGTTGACAGTGTTGAGCCGACCACAAGTACAGGGGTCGAAACAGGTTCAGTGTTCAAAAATACTGATTTTACTGACCAGAAATCTAAAAAAACTGACTTTTACTGACCATCTGAACTAACTTAAAATAAGTTTCATGTGGAATTGAAAAAAAATTCATGCACACAACAAAAAACCGCATTTTCACCATTCCTTTTTCCCCATTCAGATATAAAGTGTCCATTTTTATCTTTTTTATTAAGCCAGTCCTCATTAAATTTACATTTCCCCATATTAGTTAGTTGGTTAGTAGCCACAAACAAATCACACAGCAGTCAAATTAAATCACATACAATGCAGGTTAAAAAGCTGAAGCTGTAACAAATATGCAAAGTTAAACATACAATAATAAAATATGTATTTATTTCGAGAAAAAAAGTAGGATTGGACTTTTTTCCTCGAAATAATGATGCATCAGCTGTTAGTTGCCCTCAAACCATCACTGGGCCTGGCTAAGAAAATTAGAAATGACTAGAAATTTGTTTTTTGTTGACACAATCTAAATGTATATTTAAAATGCTAATGTTAGGACGGGAAGACAGGGTTTTCTCTATGACCACCAACTCCAATCATCTCCCCTTTGGTCTCCTGGTGAAAGTAAGGAAGTTTGGTCGCGGTTGTGGGTGGCGAAAATGTGAAAAAGTGTTGCAACTGATGAAATGAATGGACTTGAAAGGTGAAACCCGAGCAACGCCGGGTTTGGCTGCTAGTAGGTATACTATAAGATATATATTTCTTAAGCAAAATCTAGAATGAAGAAGGTAGGCGTAAAAAGGAACGACACAGACAGGCAAAATTATGGAGCAATATATGTGTTGATCTCAAAAAACTGATAAAACTGACCATTTTCTCAAAAAACTGACTTTTACTGACCATGCTAAAAAAAACTGACTTTTACTGATTTTACTGACTAGTTTCGACCCCTGCAAGTAACATAGGAAAATGACAAGATGATGAGTACGTCCCCTTGGGACAATTACCAAACTGCAAGCACACAAAGCCACAGGTTTCAAGCTAGTAATTCATAAAATTGCTGATAATGCTTACTATCAAACTTTAAGAATTTATATCAATTAAACCAGTTATTGGCATTTTAGAACTGTCAAAAATCAAAAGATGAAGTCACAGTCCATCTGCAAGCCCCATAACTGGGAAAGAACTGTAGTTCTTCTCTTATAACATTCCTAGCCCGCAGGTTAACTGAGACTGAGGCCTATACCCAATAGTGGGTGATTCCGGACTGAAATGATGATGAAGTGGTTAGTGTCTAACCTGCCGGCTTAGCATGACCACCGAAGAAACGGGTTTTGTCGACGGAAGAATCGTCGACATGCAAATTGTAGCAAGGTTTCATGTCAAATTGTATGGAAAAATCTTTGTCTATTCTTGGTAGAATAGAGATAGAATCGCCATGCTACGGGGGCAGGTCAGTGGAACGTCTTACAGGGGAGTTAACCTGCTGTCAGTTTTTATGCCACCCATGGGCCTCAGACTTTACATACAAAGTGGACTAAAAGCAAGAGAAACACTATCATCTGTGGCATCAAACATGAAATGTTTTGGGGATTTAAAAAATGCTGTACTTCTCCAAAACTGTGAGGCAAATGACAATGTATTTAAATTTTGCAAATTGAACAACTAAATAGGATACAATGAACTTCCTCTACGACGTGTGAAATACGAAGGCCAAGGACATAATTTACCTCAACAAGATAACAACTACGTAACACCAAAACATAGGTTTTAAGATAAATAACTAATGAAACTACTCATCTACATATTAAATAGGCCTTGAACTCACCATTACTACTGGTTTCCTTCCACCTAACTCCTTTAAATCATGAGGCATAGTTAGTTTTTGATGAAATTGTTAGAATAACGGGAGACACCGTTACAGCCTAGTTTACACAATGATTTGCACTTTCGCCCTTTAGAATTGCTTTAGCTGTTGATGCAATATTGATTAAATTACGGGTTTATCAACAGGATACAGGTAATTTCTAGAATATTTACGATAAAAAATAAACAATGGCACAATCCTCGCTTCGCAGAAAAATATGGCAATAGTGATGTACCATGTGCATTGTGAAATCGAAAAACAAACTAACGTAGGCATAGCATAGTTTGTTTTTCGATGTCAATATTCCTTACTATTAGTACAGCACTACTGTAGTTTTGTTTTGTAATAGAAATTCTTTGACTAAAAAAATGTTGAATCCATTACAAACTAGGGAATTAGTTACTATTTTACAACATAAATTCAGTTGTGTGATATTTTGTGTGATAAAATTATTATATTCTAGAACTTTCATAATTTTTGCTTTTACTTTTTTTTAGTTACGGGTATCCTGTGGTCAAAAGTTACAAGTAAAAAATCGTTTTTTTTCTTTTTAGTCTGTGGTCAGCGTTGCCGGCGCGGAACTTTTGTTCCGAATTCGGAACTTTGAAGCCCTTGGCGGAACTTTTGCGGAACCTCAGCTTTGGCGGAACTTTTCGGAACTTTGGCTTAGACCAACCAACAAACAAGCGACATTGAAATGAAATTGACATAATTTTATTACAATAATTATTACCCATAATCAATCGCGATTAGAGGATATTTTTATCGTAGTCTTGGCTTTATGGACTAAAAATAATAAATAAAATAAACTCGACTGACAGGATTAGCGATAGATTATTTTCGTTCACTGAACTGCACCAACCAGCCCGCGAAATTTAAATTTTCTTACGTTTTTTTTGCAATTTGCAGGCCAGTGCTAGGTTGTATGTTGATGAACATTTGATTTGCGGCTGTAAGACGTATGTGGTTACAGAATTATAATCATCAATACAACCCTCCGAGCTCATAAAGGTGTAAAAATGACTTTTTTCAAGGTCAAAGTCATTTCTGCACCTTTATGAACTTGATGATTGTGATGAATAAAATTCTGTAACAACGTACGTTTTCAATTAATATTTTAATCAACATAATATAACCTAGCACTGGCCTACAAATTGCAAAAAAACGTAAAAAAAATGAATTTCGCAGGCTGGTTGAAGCATTCACCTTATGGTGAATGCTTAAACCAGCCCGTGAAATTCAAATTTTCTTTACACAAATGTTTTAGAGCATTTTATTTTATTTTTTTCAGTTCGTCTGGACTAAATTGGTGGTTGTAATGAATTAATGTATCATGGTAAAAAATATATATAGGTATATATAATTATGTATGTATGTTTACAGAAAAATTTTACTCGGCGGAACTTTTCGGAACTTTTCAGATGAGGAATCGGAATAAATCGAAACTTGCTGCCGGCAACACTGTCTGTGGTTGATTGACGACTTCGTGAAGAAGGAAAAAGCAAGCAGACGCATTTAATTATCGTTTTCAAGTTTAATATTAGTGCAAAATGGCTAAAAGGAAGAATAAACCGTTGATAGACTCGGACTCCAGCAGCGAGTGCTCAGATTTGGACTCGGTGAGTTAATTTTCTTTAAAAACCTTAGGTTATAAGTTCACGTCTGTACGTAACGATTTTGACGGCATTCTTCATTAATTTGACTGCGTAAATAGGCCAAGATCAATGTTCCTTCGGTCTAAATTGATCTTTTGCGCATTACATGAAAAACAAGTGTATGTAACATGTTTTAGTATCCAAAATATCTCGACAAAATTGTCGCTTATCTTTTTCTTAGAAAACGTCGTTGTTTACGTTACAGCTTTATTAAATGGCTTCTGTTGCGTGAGTCATGTAAAAATGAATGAAAGACAACATTCCCGCCTTTATTTTTGCCAAAAATTACTGCAGAATTTAATTTAAACTGCATCCAAATGTTTGGAACTTATTTCAAAGTTCATGGGTATTTAAAAAAAGTTTTGATCTCGTCATGGTACTGATAAGTGCTAAGTTATTCAGCCAAGAAAATGTCCAATAGTTATATAATTTTGAGTCTAGACTTTCTCTTTTAGTCATTCAACTGAAGTATTAATCAATTTTATAGCTTAACCATTATTTAGTGTTTAATTTGCATGCATATTATTAGCTTAACACAGATAAATATTGACAACTCATTTTATTTATATTATTACCTAGTCATTCAAAACTTATCAATAAAATATTTGTGCTAAGAGAATTTACTTCCATTTTTTCTTTATGTAGTCATAGGACATACAGAGGTATGACCTGACTGACCTGAATAACCACACCTCTATATCCTGAAAATCCATAGACTATAAAAGCTGTAAAAAATTGTTGTGAAATTAAAACGAATAGTGATAGTAGGAGATGAGTCATGATAACAAATAAGAAGATAAAAAATTAATATAAGAATGATGCACTATAAAATTATTTAGACAAACCATGGTTAAAACCAATACTATGATTGTATTTTAAATTTTTGTGGCGTATTTGATTCAGGCTAGACGTGGTGATGTCCGATGGAGTAAGGTTTTGACCGAATGGTGGCCACAGAAACCACGGCCATCCAAAAGTGCATTGGGTCGACTTAATAGTCAGGAGCGTGAGAAACGGATGAATGAGGGATGCACAGAACAGAATAAAATGGAGGCCTAGTCCTGTATGATGTATTAATGCAAGGATTCTAATAGAGATCTATGTTTTGATAAATTGACAATTCAAAAGTGCTTGTAAATCATCATCATCATCATATCAGCCTGGAATCACCTACTGCTGGGTTTAATTTAGATCTCCCTTTTTATCCACAATTTCCAACTCTGTGTGTCCTTTTTTTTTCCGCAACTTTCACGATATTGTCAAACCAGGGATCTTTAGGAATGCCTTAGTTTCTTTGACCTTACCTTGGCCACCACTATGTCAAACCCTGGCTCATCAACCATTTCTTGTTCTAGTCAGATGTCCTGTCCAAGTCCAATTGAGGCACCGTACACAGTCCCCGGCATCGTAGACTTACGTCTGATGTTGGATTTTAATTCAAACAAATACTTTAAGTAGTTCTAATATTGTCATAAAACAATAACTACAAACCGCACTCCTATTTTGCAACCATGTTATATCTTGTTGATGATATTTTGTTACAGCAATTCCTGAACTTAGCTAAGAAAAAGAAGAAAACCGGAGACTCTCCTCCTCCGTCTAAATCTAAAAGATCTGGATCAGGATCTGATAGTGAATCAGATTGGGATGACGATGATAATAAGAAGAATAACTGTAAGTATTTCATTCACTGATAACTGCGTACCAAATAATAATGACTTATTATTTGGTACGCATAATACGCACTTTAGACGTGGAGTTGCAGACACTAGCCCTATGTATCTATATAACTTGACTTACTCAATGGCCTAGCCGTAGTGAGTGTCTGCTGAGTGGGGGTCCTACCTCCTGATTTTGATTCCCAAGTTCGACAAAGCAATATTGGGTTTCCCATCAGAAATTTATACATGAGACTAAAAAGTAACTGGTGAAAAGTGAGTGTGGGTGGTAGTAACTCTTTAAGCGACCCTATCAGAACATGGAGCTGCAATCAAAAAACGGGTAGCATATACTGATTTTAGTACTATGGATGCACAACCTAGTGTACTTTTGAAAAAGAACTGGATATTTCTCTCCCAAATTCAGATGGTCTGCTAAAGATACCACAAGATTGTCAGCTTGTGAGCTAGCATAATAATATTCTTATTCCACCTAAGCCTGGAACTTTTGTAAAGAGGATTAATACGCAGCTAAGATATCTACAAGTGGTAAAAACTTGTTTTCTTTAGCAACGCTCATTGCCTTTACTAGGGTGAAAGGTTATCTAAAAGAGACTTTTCCATGAATATAGAATCTCACGCTATAAATCTTAAAACAAAAAACTAAAAAAAACCTTTGTTCTTCCAGCAAAATCCTCATCATCATCAGGCTCAGATTCAGAAAGCGATGCCAGAAGCGATACTTCTAAAAAGAAAGAGCCGGCCCGAGCAAGTAGAAAGACTTCTTCAGAACACTCGGACGACAACCGGAAAAGACCAGAACCTAAAAAGACAGAAAGTAGAAGAAGTACTGACAGTGCGGGGTCTGGAAAGAAGAAAGAGACTTATAGTGAACCTGAAGAAGGTATGTTGAACCGAACTTGTGATATTCAATGTTTTTTTACTTTCTACTTTACTTTCTTCAAATGATACCCGCTTTTTGACAGTAACAGTTTCTCAATAACCCCTATTGAGAAACTGTTACTGTCAAAAAGCGGGTATCATTTAATCACGTTAGGTCAGGTCCCTTTTATAACCCTCCTCCCACTCTGTGGTACATTGTAGGGTCTTTAGCTATCTCCCTCCCCTTCTAAGTATCACGTGTATTTTCGCTATTGAATTCGTTTTAAATTTTCTATCTAATTCGTGATCGCACAATTCAATTCAAATTCATATTTTATACGAAACGACGAAAACATTAATATGAGACCAATGTTTTTACTTTTTATGTTTTTCGCCTTATGAACTCTTGTTTTTCACTTTCGATTTAAAAGGCCAAAGGCAGAATTCGTACCACCTATTTTTTTTTTGTTAAGTGATAGAATTTGTACCACTTATTAAGTCAATTAAACCATTCATTTTCATGTAACATTAGTATTTTTAGAAGTTCGGATTCATTAATTATATCAATCAAAAGATTTAAGTAGTTAAACGTAATTAATCTTAAACTAAACGTAGTTATGTTTTTAGAAGTTGCCATTTGTAAAATATCACGAGGCTCACAATGATAAATAATTATTTAAAAATAGAAATAACAGTAAATATAATTAACCAATTACACATTATACCTTAAAATGAATAATTATTGCATACAATCTTAATAATTAACTATTTAATGATAGGAATTATTTTCGACATCAATGTTTTTTTTTGTATTGGCAATTATTTTATTGACAGGACAGGAAAATCTTTCCGAGTCTCTGTTCGGTTCTTTAATGTTGTTTTGGATTGTTGTTTGTAACTGCATCTGAGCAATTTAGCAAATTATCTGGCCATTTTTACGTTGAGTCGAGCTACTGCTCCTCCGTACTCTATCTGTTGATAGTTTTTTCGCGAAAGGACGCTTTATTAATTGTGCTGTGTGTGTACGTGCTTCTAATTAAAATGACGAGTTTGCAATGCATAAATTGCAACGTTCGCTTGTCCCGAATAAGAAGGCACGCTTTATCGGATGAGAGTGAAGATCTCGTCAATACTATTCGGCTGTGGACATAATTATCCTAGAGATGTAAGTAGTTTCAAACATAACATTTTGCGTACGAGTGTGTCAGTTACGAAGTGATAACTTTTACGTGTTAAAAAGTAGTCCTTATCATTTAAACTACACGATATCATACTAAAATAATATATTGTGTGTACAAAAACTAATCTAAACATTATTTGAAAAAATAACAAACACCATTGTGGTTGTATATGTACTTACTTAAATATTTACAGTTTGTCCTATTTAATGTACAAACACATAAGAGCTCATACGCCTTTATAGACAATTAAAAAGCCATTGTTATAAATCTCCTGGAGATTTACTATCAGACGGGAGGCCAACCGCTTGCCGGCTCTTCACCCAACGTATGGGTGAAACATTTCTAAGTGATCGTTTTGCATGTATTGTTTACTTGCCTAACACTTGGTTGCCTAACACTGTTATAATAGTTATTACTCGGTTAGTATGACTGTTATAGTGTCATAGTCATATAAAGCAATGTTGAGCCGTACTCAAAATCACTTCTTTATTTCCAGATAACACCTGCTGACCATGTTTGCCATGCATGCTAGTCATCCCCGTTCTTCTGACAATATGCCGAGGAGACGCACAGGCCATCAAAGTGTTTGTGTTGTATGTGGACGACCCGTACTACGAATCAGTCGACGCAGGATTTTGATTGAAGGTGCAAATGAAGACGAACAAAGAATGGCTAACACAGTTGCTACTTGGATCCAACCACGAGAGGTATAACAACTCATACCTATTATAACTTTTATCAATTAGGTGTCTTGATTTGATGTATGATTGTGTTAAAACAATGTAAATTATTTCCCACTAATACCATGCAGTTTTAAATGCAACCTTTTCTTTATTTATATTTTTTTATTTCAGCTTCGTTCTGAGGATGAAGCTTGTGTGCCGTGTTGGCTAAGAGCTAGCAGAACTAGGGTTGTTTCACCAAATGAACATATTCAACCCATTGTACCTGATCATCTAGAGGGTGATCATTCTGATTTGGCATGGTAGAGCATAGCTCAATCTTGCACGCTGATTATGTTAGAATCATACATCATTATACAGCCTTCGTCTCCTGGTTGCATGGCAAGGTTTATCATGTACCTATTAATATGTATAACGTAGATTACATTCATCATGTAATCGTTAACAGAGCGATTCAGTAAGAAACCCGAGCATACAGTTTGGGCGGAATACTGAAACGTTCATACGATGTTCTGTCGTCCAAGATTCATCTGTACTAAACCCAGGCCTACAGCTCACGTAAGGTACGGAAGGTGCGACAAATATAAGAACAATAAAATAAATGTTAGATCCTACAAAAACAAAGTTGTTTTATTTAACCACACTCAAAACTCCATCAGCACTTCATCATTTAACATCAAACTATTGCAGACCGCTGCTGGACGCAGGTCTTTCCTAAAGCACCCTACTGAATAGGTACAATATTCTCATGTCAATTTGCCAACTTATTGATAAAAACACTACAAAGATAACACCAGCTATCTAGAACATATTATTATCCTTTTTCACCAAAAAAATGTTTATACTACTACACGTAATCCATACTAAGTAATATTATTGTTGAAGCAGGTGTTGTGATTTGGCAATGGAATGGCGTGTCAGGCCGTGATCAACCAAATTAACTCTTCGATAGTATATATCCAGACTTTTATTTGTCGAAATACAAGCAGATATTACACGTCCATTGTATAGTATAATTATGATGAATTAAGATTAATTAAATTGGACAATATTGGAGACGACACAAAACGTACACAGAGCCGTGAGCAGGAAGTAGTTGTCAAAAACAGGTGACAGCTTCAAATGTCATATAAATATGGCTGCGTTTAAGCTGCGTTCATGTAGAGCTTACATAATTCCTAATAATTATAAATGCGAAAGTAACTCTGTCTGTCTGTTACTCTTTCACGCCTAAACGGCTGAACGGATTTTGATGAAAGGAGAAAACCAAACTCCATAGAAACTTGGGCCTGGCGTTAAAGGGCTGAATTTTGGCCATTCATTAAAGAATCTAGGTAGGTTCCATGAGCCCAATTTTCACGTCTCCCAGTGATGGCCAAATTGATAATATCAGACAATGACATTTTAGGTTATTTAAATTATTTGAGTTAATTAAGTTAAATAACATGATATTTTCGAGGCTTTGTTTCCTACGCAAGTCTAAAACCCCCATGCGCTGTGCTGTAACATAGCACTATGAGGTTTCAGGTAAGTAGATACCTACTTTCCTTAAAAAGTGCTTACGGGGGTGACTTCAGATTTATATTATTGATATCACTGAAAACATCAGCTGAAAACTATGTTTATTAGACAAGGCCCACTTACATAACTACTGGCTGATATTTGTTAGGATTATATCTGCTGGGGGATTTTTAATAGATTGTGATACCCAATAAATTAAAATGTAAATAAAACACATATTTATGTTAAATGGTTTTTTAATCATCTTCTTCATTAGGATTATCATAGTATAATAATACAGTATCCAGAAACTGTGCAGGAGGCAATTGATTACCTTGGTGCCATGCCCAACTAAGATACCATATTATGCTCATGGTATGGGCACAGCAACCAACCGTTCTTTTCCTATGATACAGGTGCAGTAATATTGAATTATAGCATCTCTTCCACTTAGAGAGCTGTAGATTCATCCTACTACTAATATGCCTGGATTTCATCCTTCTCTTAACATCCAGGTTAAGTCCGATGTAGATAGCTCTTGCTGTAGGTCACCATCCACCTCCCTACACACTTCTATGACATATGAGCCATTTTCTTTTCCTTTTCCTGAATGAAAATGCCGGGATGCTCTATTTGCTCATACCCAACACGAGTGACAGACAACACTTGAAGCGCCCACCTGAAAATAATTTATCTACATTAAAGTGTGCTTTTACACATGCGATGTGTTGTGTGTGTCCACTTTAAAAATACTGATCTAAAGAAATCCTGAGGAGCTCGGAGCTTGACCATTATCACACCATTATCAATGTTTTAGCATACCAAATAACATTTTTAATGACCTTTCAAAACCAAAAGCTAAACTAAAGAATGTTAATAAAGCATCAATAAAGCAAATATACTGACCGTGCGTGGTAGGATCAATTCTCTTATAACTTCGTGTATTCTGCGTTCTTGCACGGTACTAATCCTAAGTGTATGACAACAAACTCTTCTCAGAAGAGAATGTCCACAGTGAATACACACCCGTCGGTGTCCCATAGGTGTCTGTTCACTTTGTTCTGGTATATTTCGATCACTAGATATAGCATTGGCATGATTCCAGCAAGCCAGGCATATAAAGTCATTTTCATTTACCTGAAACAAACATTTGACTATTAGGGTCTAGCAAGACTAGCATTAGCATTTAGCAATAAACATCTGGGTATATTTGGGTAGACCTATGCCCCTCATTACAATCCCACTGCAGGGACACAGACCTCCACTCTGAGAGAGGGAATAATAGGTTGTAATTAACCATGAAGGTTCAGTCCGGTTTAGCGATGTGATGTCTTCAAATATGAATTTATTGCACATTATGCTATCATTAAAATACAACTATAAACAGACAACTGAACATGAGCGATAACACTACTTAGTTTGTTTACATTAAATAATTACATATGATTACAAAAACGTTATGTTAAATAGAAATATCGGATACTAACCGTTTGAGGCGCTACCCATTCTTGAACAATTGAAAGAATAATCTTCCAATCTTCGCCTTCCACATCATGAGGACCGCAACAATGCAATGTTGCGGTCCTCATGATGTTGAACCCAGTCGTCAAATGAGCAAAGTACAAATACGGTTTTCTAGCAAATGTCAGCAGGGGTGGCAGTTTAGAAACGGTGTCCAATGTTCAAGCGAGGGTCAGTCAAAAGGCAATCAATTTCGGAGTCCAGTATTCGATCAAAGGTCTTAGAATAATAAAATCTCGAGAGATCTGGAAAAACACATTCACTTGCACACCAAACGAAAAGCGAATGACATGACAATTGACTTGACATTGACAGCCGTTGACATTGACACTTGCGTTTACTAGTGCATTCCGTGGTGCAGCCGATTTTATCGATTATTTATTTGGTTTTTTTACAGGTTCCGTTAAAAATCAATTATATGACAGATTTTGAATAAACATCTATTTTAATAAGTAAAAAAGTGATAATACATAATGATAATGAATAATAAAGATAATGCAATAAAGTATTATTTAATTATTTGTAAGAATATCGATATCCACTAAGTCGATCTTATTCTTAGGGTACGCTCTATTGATATAATAACAGCGTTCGTGAAGTTAGTGACAAAAAATGAAACAAGTGTTGTAACGGTTTAAAAAGACACAACCTCAAAAATAAAACTGGTTATAACTTTAAGGTCCTAACTTCTAAAAATCTATGAATTTTAAAAGGGCTTGCCTATTGTATTGACTACCAATTAAAACAAAAAGTATCCCAAAACACGACATTTTATTAGCGGTACGAAACTCCCATACAAGGCTGCCTTTCACCTTTATTAATAGAAATAATTAAATTACAAAAATATTTACATTTTATGAGCTTTAAAACTACAGGTAATTCAATCCTACCTGCTAGGTAACTGAAGGAACCATAATATTTAACTAAAGTTTTAAAGCGTGATTAGCAGTGCCATGTCTAAGATATTTGGGTGCTCTATTCTCCCAACAACCGGGCCTTGCCTTAGGCAAGTCTACGTTACTCAGACTGAACCAGCGCTATTTATTTCTTTTTTTTTCCAGGCGAGGTATCATCACATTCATCAGACAATGATTCAATTGATTCTGAGGAAGAATTTAATGATGGGTGAGTACGTTATCGCCAATTCTCCTGATGATCACACCAGCATGGGAAGACTCACAGAATAAAATAAATAATAGATAGGAATTTTTCTGTAGCAGTTACGGAGACTGAATTTGTGCTTGGCTGATGGCAAAAGGCTCGCCCCTATTACATGGGACTGAAACATAAATGGCGAAATATGGGTGTACAATAAGGTATACCTCTGCCTCACGCTTCTGAGATTACAAGGCGTGATATGTTAAATAACTATGTGATTCATCATCATTGAACAATTTTAGACGGAAATGGATGTTGATATCCTAGTTTTGGGCGCCTGATCTGCGTGCATGCAAAGATCTTTGAAGGCAGTGAAAATTTACCGTTAAATCAATACTATGTCTGTATATTTAATACCTGTGTTTGTCTATAAATTCTAACTTTCAATAACTGGATCTAGCTCTTTACTGGAAGTTCCTAGGTTTGGCAGAAACCATGCCATTTACCAGTTCCCATCTCTTTATGAAAAACATCAATTACCCAAAACTAACTTGTGGTTGTGGAGGTCAGATAGGTAGTCGCTCCATGTAAAATACTGGTATTCAGCTGAATCCGATTAGACTGGAAGCCGACCCCAACATAGTTGGAAAAGTCTAGCCAGATGATATAATCAATTCAAATCCAAAATCCATTACACATCTAAAGAAAGAAAACATATTTATTTAGTACATGCCACAAGTGCACACAACAAACAATAAAAAAGAAATTGAAAATATAACAGAACAAAACAAAAGCGTGTGTGTATCTCACGGCTGCACCAAATAGGACCAGTTCAGCAAACTGCCGAGCAGCTAGTGCCCGACGCTGGTTTTCAACTGGCCCTGAGATGGTGACGTAACGAACGTTATTTTTCATAGTCATCTCTTCAATTCACATTCATCTCCGCAACATCTCTTTTCCTCCAGATACGATGAGAACCTCATGGGCGATGAAGAGGACAGAGCTCGTCTGGCTGCCATGTCCGAGAAAGAGAGGGAACAAGAGATCTTCAAACGTATTGAGAGGAGGGATCTTATGAAAACCAGGTTAGTACCCAATTGCGGTCATAGAACGAGCGAGCAAGACAGTGAATACTGAAACTCGTGTCGTCTCGTTCTCACATTTTATGACCGTGTTTGTAAACATTGACAAAGTATAGGTAAGGAATCTTAATTATGTATGTTCCAAGTTAGTAAGGCCAAGCTTTAGGCAAATGTTTGATACTCCCATAGTCCCATCATCATCCACAGCCTGACTTCACCCACGGCTGGGCATAGACCCCACTTTGGTTGTGCCAAGCTCAACACTTGAACCAGGCTCATCCATCTGCCGTTTCTCTTTCCTTCCCTTGGATGCCACTCGTCACAGCTTACTATACTCCCAATATCCAGAAATATTACGAATTAAAACTTAAAGGGTAGTTGAGAAAAAAGTCTAATTAGTCCGTCAGACAGATAGATTTCCAAAAAAATATTGGACACATATTTTTTCCTTTTTTCACGTAAACAAAAAATGAAGACGATACAGTACTTTGAAAACTCGTGTGACGTCACAGTTTGGTACATTTTTTACCATGCAAGCCTAACACCTTTCTACATAACACAGATGGGAAATAGAACGCAAACTCCGTTTAGCGCGACGTTCAGCCGCCGAACGTTCCGCGTCACCCGGAGAAATACAGAGGAGAAGAGAAGCCAGACGGAGGAGACGAGCCTTGCGGGAGCAGAGGCAGAGAGAGAGGGAGAGGGAGCGACAGGAAAAGAAAGGTGAGTGTTAGAGATAGATAGATTCACTTAAACATCATGTACAGGAGTGGTACATAGATTTATTGCCACAAGGCATTTTCTACCAGTCAAACATTTTTTTTTTTTGGTGGGTGGAAAATCGTCAAATGACCCCCCCCCCCCCCCTCTTGAATCAAATCAAATCAAATCAATTTATTTCTTTGCAAACATGGGTAAATGTACATAGATGTTATTTTTTATAATTAAGTTCTCCATATTTTACCTTCACATAGGCATGCAAATATCAGGTTTACAAGTTATATTGGAAATAAGTGGCATGGTATTGGAATCACATACAATAAAAATATAAAAATGTCAATTTGGCCAAAGTAGTACAGGATTAAAATATTATCAATAATGTCACAGAATATAAAATATGCCAATGAAAAAATAAGTACTTCAATTTGTCAGCAGTCAGTTAAATACAAAAAAATAAAAAATAATTAGACAATGTCAATCTGGTCAAAGTAATATAAATTAAAATATTTCATGTCAAATGGATTAAAATGTGCCAACTAGAATAACAATATGTCAATTAAAGTAACTACTATAGATTTATAAATCAGTCAACAACAGTGGCGTAACAGTAAGTTTAACAACAGTAAGTCAACATCAAACCCCATCACTAAAATCTTTTTCAGCTAAAAATTCTGAGACACTATAATAAGTTTTTTGCAAAAGAAAATTATTAAGATGCCGCTTGAATGCCCTACTGTCCAGCTCCTTCCAAGTTTTTGGCATTTTATTAAATATAGTCGGCGCCATACAGACGATACTTTTGCGCATGAGTGCCGTTTTTGCTGGATAAACTCTCAGAATTGTCATATCCCGTCTGTTACGCGGTACCACGTCCTGTAGACGCGGAAACAAATTGGGGTTTGTTTTAACAAACATTGCGACTTCGAGTATATATAAACAAGGGAGAGTCAATAGATTGTACCTTTTAAAATATGGCTTACATGTTTCGATCGTTTTTAGCCCAAACATAGATCTAATGCATCTCTTTTGGGCCTTAAACGCCGTGTTAGCGTCGGTAGAATTTCCCCAAAATATGATGCCGTATCTTAGGTGAGACGCAGCTAAGCCATGGTAGGCCACAATCAGGGTGTCTACATTCACAACTGCAGCTAGAGAGTGCAATGCAAATGCAGAACTACAAATTTTTTTTGAAAGGAACTCGATTTGAGATTTCCAGTCTAGCCTTTTATCAATTGATAGTCCAAGGAATTTAGTGGTATTTACAATTTCAACAATTTTATTATTAATATTTATGTCCATATTTTCTATAGTCAGTCGTTGGTTAAAGTGTATAATTTTAGTTTTATCTAAGTTAATCTTTAAATTATTATTGTTTAACCATTCTATTATCGATGTCAAGGTGTTGTGGATGTCAAGTTTATATTAGATCATGTCATTGCTATTATTAGAAATTGTAACCGTGCTGTCATCTGCAAATAAAGTCATAGGGTGTGGAATTGATTTTGGCAAGTCATTAATATACAGTGTAAAAAGTGGAGGTCCCAATACACTGCCTTGGGCAGAGCGAAGGGGACTGTCAGACTTCTACTGACTAAAAACCGAACCCATGTTCCTTCTTTGCCCTTGTGCCGAGGCCACGTCATCTAGTACTAAAATCCGCGGCCCCGACGGATCTACCACTTACCAGTCAACCTTAGTGCATGTTTACGTACGCGCGGCGCGGCGCGCGGCGCGGCCGGCGACGCGATCCGCACTAAATTCAAACGTATGGCGGTGTATGAGTGCGTTCACGGAGAAGCGAATTTATACGCGATTGCTTGAATTTGAGGCGGCGGCCGCGGCGGCGAACGCGGCGGCGGCCGCGGCGACGGACGCGGCGATGCACGCGGCGGTTTATTCTCGACTAGCTTTTGCCCGCGACTTCGTTCGCGTGGAATAGTGACTTCCGGCAGATTTTTGGTTAATCTCGCGAAAAAAAAAAAAAAACTATCCTATGTCCTTTCTCAAGTTCCAATCTATGTCTGTACCAAATTTCACACAAATCGGTTCAGTAGTTTAGGCGTGAAGCAAAGACAGACAGACAGAAAGACAGACAGACAGACAGAGTTACTTTCGCATTTATAATATTAGTTAGGATTAGGATGAAGCGATGCCCGCGACGGAACTTGGCCTTGAAAATTCGCGGCGGCCGCCGCCGCGGCCGCCGCGCCGCGTCTCTATGAACACCGTCGTACATTGCCATACGTTTGTGTTTGCGCGAACGATGATATCTGCCGCTGCACGCATCGCCTGTCCGTGAACACAAAATTCGCTCGACGCGTCGCTCGACGCGTCGCCGGCCGCGCCGCACGCCGCGCCGCGCGTACGTAAACATGCACTTAGGGTTAAATACGACAGCATTTTCTGCCGTATATCGTTGCTAGTTTTGTGGTTTTTAGCCGCGAAAATTGCCCATAGCAGTCTTATATAGTTGAGCGGCTTTATCATTTTTAGAATAACCGTTGAATTAGCTGAAGTACTATGCTGAAAGTCGACCCTTCTCGGAGCATTGTGGCTTTCTTCTTCTTCTTAGCGTGTCGATAGCAATCTAAATTGTGTCGGCCCAGAATTGGGCTACTAGTTTGGCGCTTTCGGTAGCGTCCATCAGTTCCTGTAGTGAACAGTCAGCAGGACCCGCAGGGCACGATATTGAATGCCCCATTGTTTGAGGAACAGTACCACATTTACACTTCAGTGCAGAGTCATTTACGTGCCCTTAATTATTTGGAGTCTTTTCTTCCTCCGTGGTTATCTTCCACCTGGTACACAGAAACAGGAATAAAAAGTTTCTGGATCCATCATGGTCTACCTATTTTTAATATTTCAGCCATTAACGCGATCGGCAAAATAGAAGCAACTCGATCTTCTTTTGCATTTACTTTACATGAATTCTTTTGATGCATATATGTTTTTATTTACTTAACAGAAGCGGAAGCAGAACGGCCTGAACCTAAAGAACCAGAAAAGGAGAAAGAACAAACACCCCCAAGTCCTGGCGAGATCCTGGATGATCCTAAGGATCCAGGTGAGGAGGATCTAGGTAGTATCGGTTCTTTTTTGTTTTTATAATTTTTTTCTTATACTATCATCACCATTTTCCTTAATCCCAATTTATTAGTTCTCATCTCATGAGTTTTGTTTTATTTCTTTAAACAGTTTTTTTTTATGAATGCTTACGTAGATCTATATGACAAAATAAATATAAGCTCGATGTCTACAGCACGTCCCCTTAGTAAAATACCGTACGACATAATACTATGAAAATAATTCCAAAATAGACTATCCTCGCAGGAGTATTAAAATAGACTAGGAACTAATATCGAACCTTGTGGTACACCCATCTTTACTTTTAAACCCATTAAATTCACACCAGTTATTTGTACTTGCTGCTGCCTATTGTTCAAATTGGATTTTATTAAACTGAGCAAAAGTTTTCCTTAACCGCAATTCTCAAGTTTTAAGAACAAACTTTTGTGAGTTACGTAATCAAACGATTGCGTAAAAACGAAAACCCTGGGGTTGCTCGTGTGCCTTCGAAAGGTCACAGAAGATTTCTATGGCATCTTGTGCCTTTTCAAACGCAGAATATATTTTTTAAATAAGGGATACGGTCAGTTATAGAACAACCCTTGGTGAAACCATACCAGTCTTTGAAGATTTATTTATTGGTGTTAAAATGAGTAAGCATTGCCTTTTCAAACCTTTTTTGTGTTTTTAATCTTTATTTTAATCTTTATTTTAATTTTAATTCGTGTTGTTACAACTGTTTTTATTATTGTAACTCTCTAACGTTATTTTTTTTTTAATTCTCGAATTGTATTTAATGTAAAATTATGTTATTTTTTATTAAGGAATAAACAAGGCTTTATTATTATTACCTTTTCAAACGCCTTACTGAAATCCGTCAACACGGATACGGGCCAATAGTTCAATACCCAATACTTATTGCATTCCACATGTAAACTTCAGTGTTAAAACTTATAATTAGATCAGATGGACTGGTGTATTTACTGTTCTCTGATTTAAAAGCGGGCAAGCGTGTGTTGTCCATCCCATTTAAAAAAAAAATCCTGTACCATCGAGTAATGTATCAAAATGAGAGATTTTAAAAGGAGATTACAAAAATATATACTTAACACTTATATGTTTAAAAGAAATTCAAAGTGAAAAATCCTATAAACAAGCACAAAAGTTAAATCATCTACGAAGACTGACTGGCCTGTTGGTCTAGTGGTTAGTGACCCTAACTGCTATGCCGGAGGTCGTGGGTTCGATTCCCACCCAGGACAAATGTTTGTGTGATGAGCACGATCATTTGTTCTGTGTCTGGGTGTAATTTATCTATAATATGTATGTATTTAGAAATATATAAGTATGTTTATCAGTTGTCTAGTACCCATAACACAAGCTCTGCTTAGCTTGGGACTAGATGGCGTTGTGTGATAGTTGTGGAATATTATTATTATTATTAAGAATTTTACGCGACCAACGAAAGAACAAACACAAAAAAAATCTGAATATTAAATTATGAAATGAAAATAGAATGGACCCCGCCTGCTTCCAAGTTTTGTTTGATTTAAAATGTGCTTGTTTTTCAGTCGAGTTTTTTAGTTTTTTAACTAGGTACTTTTTTTTGTTAACGTGATATAAGAAAAAATAAGTACGTGGTTAATATTTTTTGGAAATCTATCTGACGGACTAATTAGTTTTTTTTTTGACCGATCCCCTATTGCAAAAAACGTAAAAAAAAACGAATTTCGCGGGCTACCTTATCGCCTTCACCATAAATAGAAATTATTTCTAACGTTAGTCGACTCACCTTCATAAAAAGGATTCATTTGCTTACCTTGGGAACTGCATCGCCACTACATCTTTTCACAGTCGCCCTTAGACCAGGGGTCTTAAATGGCTACTTTAGCAGATCATAAAAAAAGCGTAAAATGGACCTTTCATAATAGTAATTGCGCCTATGACCATTTTACGAATTTTTGCAATTCATATTAATTTCCTCATCATCAGCCTATAATGTTCTCACTGCAGGGACTCAGACCTCCTCTCTAGGAGAGGGATGGGCTATAATCTATTGCCGAGTCCGGATTGGTAGATGTCACATGTCTTCGAATTTTTTGGTTCTAAGACATGCCGGTTTCCTCACGATGTTTTCCTTCACCGTTTTGAGAGCAGCGGTGATGAAATAAATTAAACAAAGTAATGCGCCTGCCTGGGTTCGAACCCACGACCTACTGTTCGTAAGTCGGGGCCGACACACCTGGGCCACCGCTGCTCTTATGATTATTTTCCTATTATGATCTATTTTCCTGAATGGTCACAGACACAGTTGGTTTACCGGTCGCGGTCCATTTTACATACACTTTTTAACACAATTAATATTATGATCTGTTAAAATGCCCATTTTAAACCCCCAGTACTTACCGACAATCCCTCAATTCTTTCCAGACCCATCAGAACGTTCAGCCTCCCCACTATTCGGCGCCAAGACGGAAGGACGCAAACGCAATGTGGACGACAAACGACAGAACGCAATGGCGTTGTTGCGCGCACAGAGGGACGCTAAGGCCAGTCGTGTTGAACAACACAAGCAGAAGAGACGTCTTGAAGAGGAGACGAAAGATAAAGATGATGATGATGTAAGTAATGCATGTGTGTAATAGTCGTTCATCATCTGTAATGTCCTATCACTAGAAAGCCGTTAAACCTCTTTTTTTTACCGACTTCTTAAAAAAGAAGGAGGTTCTTAATACGGATGTTTTTTTTTATGTTTGTTCGGGACGAACTGGATGTCTTTCTTGAGAATTGGATAGAAGTTGCTCGGAATCGTGATCGTTGAAAGGAATGGGGGAGGCCTTTGTGCAGTGGGACAGTATGGGCTAGGTATAATAATAATTGTTTGGGCATAACTCCGTCACTTGCTAACCGATTTGAAAAAAATCTTTTTTTGTTGGAAAGGGTATACTTCCCAAATGGTCCCATATTTTTTTACCGAAAACGGACAAGCGGTTTTTGAAAAATCAACAAAACTCATAAAAAAACTACATTGTCCACATTATGACCCTTGAACATGTGAACCACTAAAAAGTGAAAAATAAAAACTTTTTTAACAAAAAATAAAACCGACTTCTTAGAAAAAACACAAAAAAGTGAAAAATAAACTTTAGAAGAAACAGTTTCTGAAGTCGGTGGCAAAAAAATGAAATCAAACAAACAAAAGTCACCTTTTTTTAAGTGAAACTTCTATAAAGACGGGGGTATTTTAATTTTTTGGTCACAATTTGTGACAATAAATAGTGTCACGGGCGTGTCACACGGGAGGAGATATTCTTTTTGTGTTTGATAGTCCATTTATCGAGGAAGGTTAAAAGTTATATAATATCACGCTGCGACCAAAAGGCGCAGAGCATAATTGAAAAATGTTGCAAAAACGGGAAACAATATCTAGCTCTTGGGCAGAGCGAAAGGGAGTGTCAGACTTCTACTGACTAAAAACCAACCCATGTTCCTTCTTCGCCCATGTGCCGAGGCCACCTCATGATGATGATTTCAGCTCTTGAAAGTGTCTAACTCACACTTCTTTAAAATACCATAACTGCCTAATTAGTCGATTATTTTTGGTCTTTTACTTGACTACAAATAAGTTATCTGATTTTTTAGAAACAACAATTCGCGCATTTTCCCCCAATATCTCGAAAACTACTTTTTGCACTTAACGGCTTTCTAGGGAAAGAACGACAGAATGCATATTCATCACATAATAGGTGCCAAGACACATCACATACCATCACAAAAAGCACTTATGTATTTATAACCCTTCCTGTAAAGTCCAAGCTCAAGGTCACTGCTTGTTTTACGGATGCGGCACCGAGAAAATTGGCGGCAGTCTAATTTTGGACTAAAAGCCGTCAATCATCAAAAAACGATGGCAAAAAACACCATACACCCATCAAAGGTCATCCTCTAGAAATCTTTCCCATAAACTCGGAAGGTCAAGGTCACAATATTTCATATGTTTGAGGATAATTTCAAGGGTCTGAGTAATCTCCATCTCAAACAGAGCCTTCATTCATCAACATTCATCAACGATGGAAAAAAAAACACCATACACCCATCAAAGATCACCTTGTAGAAATCAACACTTATTATTGTTCTACCCTTCCCGTAACCTCGAAGGTCAAGGTCAAGGTCACCAATTTTTCTCAGGACGCGGACGCTGAGCTCATCGGCGGTACAAGCAAACAGAGCGTCAAGCTGAAAGCGTCAGATATCTACTCTGATGATTCGGGCTCCGATTCTGATGATAATAAGTCTCAAGGTAAGTGCAGTTTTCGGCTTTATTTTGTAAGTGAAAGAGAGTTATTTTCGCTTGAAGAAATTTAGAAAGATGTACGACACATTCCTGGCAGAATTTTGGAAGTTTTGCTGGGAAAAATAATTATATACTATAGTTACTATTAATATCATAAACGGGATATTTACCATGTTTGATTTTTGTTTCGAGTTCCCGATATTTCGGCGCTGTTACAAGCACCAATTAGTTATTATATATATCGACTGGCCTGTTGGTCTAGTGGTTAGTGACCCTAACTGCTATGCCGGAGGTCGTGGGTTCGATTCCCACCCAGGACAAATGTTTGTGTGATGAGCACGATCATTTGTTCTGTGTCTGGGTGTAATTTTTCTATAATATGTATGTATTTAGAAATATATAAGTATGTTTATCAGTTGTCTAGTTACCCATAACACAAGCTCTGCTTAGCTTGGGACTAGATGGCGTTGTGTGATAGTTGTGGAATATTATTATTATTATCTCCTTTATTCATTTTCTTACATATAGATTGCATTTTTAAATATTTCATACAAAATTTATAAAAAAACATTTAAAAATGTAAAATATAGTGGTCCACCGATAGCGGGAGCAGGGTCCAAGCTACCGGTAGTTAGGGCTCCAGAGACAGGAACCTCCTCACAATGCGGGCCGTATCGAGGAGTACTGCCTTCTGAATCAGGCCCTTGATCCAACCACCAAGTGAGAGTTTGGACAGGTTGTCGTCCAGACTCTTCGCTATAAGACCATTGGCCGTTACGACTATCGGCACAATGATAGCCGAGCCCACATGCCACATATCGACAACCTCGTGTGCTAAATCCAGATATTTTATTTGTTTCTCTTTTTCAGCTTTCACGAGGTTCTCGTCATGTGGAATGGTAACATCGATTATCATTGCGCGGCGCGCTGATCGGTCTATCACCACTATGTCAGGCTTATTGGCAACAATAGTCCTATCAGTGATGATAGACTGATCCCAGTACAACGTAACATGGTCTTTTTCGAGAACTGGGTCGGGCACATACTTGTAGTACGGTAACTCAGACTCCACAAGTTTATATTTCAAAGCAAGTTGCTGGTGAATAATCCTGGCTACTTGATTGTGCCTGTGCAAGTACTCGCCGTTAGCCAGACGAGAACAACCAGAAATAATATGTCTGATGGACTCACCCGGACGGTGGCATGCCCGACACACGTCAACCGTCCCATCCTTCATAATATATTTCCGGTAGTTATTCGTCAACATAACTTCGTCCATAATTGCACAGACAAAACCTTCAGTTTCCCCAAAGAGGTCGCCGAAACGTAGCCAGGACACGGACGCTAGAAAATCTACATCGGGCCCATGAAGAGCCCGGTAGAAGCGCCCGTGAAGCTCCTTGCTTTGCCATATTTCCTTGCGGTCATCAGCAGTAAGTACTACAGGTTTGCGCCAGTTCTCGTTAGCCATGGACAGCGGGGTGAGTCCCTTGTCCACTGCGACCACATCTCGGTGCATACCCACATCGGCTTTTAAAAAATATTCTCTGAGACTGCACACCTCGCGGTTGTGGAGGGTCTTCGCGTTTAAAAAGCCTCGACCCCCGCATTTCCGCGGGATGTACAGTCTCATGACCGATGATCGTGGGTGATGCATCCGATTTGCGGTCAGCAATGTACGGACTCTCCTATCCAAGGTATCGAGTTCAGTCTGAGTCCATTTGAGTATGCCGAAAGAGTACATTAAAACTGGCATGACCCAACCGTTGAAGGCGCGCACCTTATTCCCACCCGAAAGAAGGCTATTTAAAACCTTCTTCAGGCGTCCGAAGAAGCGCTCCTTCAACGATTCCTTCATGTCAGCTACGTTAATGCCTAACGCTTCCGACATACCCAAATATTTATAGCTTTCGGATGAGGAGAGGGATCTGAGGTGTATGGAATCCGAGAGCTGAATTCCCTCGGATTCCATAATCTCTCCTCTCTTTACATGCATGACTGCACATTTGTCCACACCAAATTCCATCCTGATGGCGCTACTAAAACATTCAGTTAGTTTCAGTAACTCCATCAGTCGCAATTTGTTGGGGGCAAACAGTTTCAGATCATCCATGTAAAGAAGGTGAGATATGACCTGACCATCTCTCCTCAACCGGCAGCCTAGACCTGAATCCTCCAGCAATGTGCTAAGAGGATTCAGGGCTAGACAGAACCAAAGCGGGCTCAGACTGTCGCCCTGGAATATTCCCCGTTTAATCCATACAGGTTCATCGTTCCCCTGAATCCGTCGACATCCTGGATATCGAAGGACCGTCTTCCATTGCCCCATACACGACTCAAGGAAGGCGCGTAGAGTTGCATCTATCTTGTACAACTCCAGCACCCTCATCAGCCATGTATGTGGCACCGAGTCGTAGGCCTTCTTATAATCTATCCAGCATGTCGACAGATCCTTGCGGGCTCGACGAACCCGTTGGCTAATGGCCATGTCGATGAGGAGTAGCTCCTTAGTACCGCGGGATCCGTTCCTACATCCATTCTGAGAAGCAGACATAATACAGTTTTGCTCAATGTGTTTATTAATTTTTGCCCTCAAAATGGATGTAAGAAGTTTATAGACCGTTGACAAACACGTAATCGGTCTATAATTCTTGGGTTCCGCGGGACTACCTGACTTATGGAGCAGGTGGGTAACGCCTGTGGTTAAAAACTGCGGAAGCGACGCAGACTCTAAGGCCGACTGGAATTGAGATGCCAGGCAAGTGTGTGAACTTCTGAGCCATTTGAGCCAGAAATTGTGCAGTCCGTCCGGACCTGGTGATTTCCAGTTCGGTAACGGACGAACTGCACTGGCTATATCTAGTGGTGTTATTAGAATAGTTTCCATTTCTGGAATAGGTTCACACACTCGCTCGACATCACGCAACCAGTCAGCCTCAGTATGACAGACGGGTACCGACCAGATGCTGCGCCAGAATGAACTCGTAGCAGCATCATCTGGGTGACACACGTCCGTCATATTTTGCTCAGGTCGCTCCCAAGTTCTGTATACCCACCTTTCATCGCTCTGGAACATGCGATTCTGCGAGTAACGATCAACCCGCCTCTTATACCGCCGAATACGGTTGGCCCATGCATAAATCTTCTGCTTCAGGAAGTCGATGCGCTCTGTGACACGGGACATGTAATCTTGGGGACTGATTTCAGTTCCCGAGAATGCCCGCCTCACAAAGCGCATCACACGTGGTCGTGTATTGCCCTCCCTGAAGCAGTATAGTTTGCCAATGAGTACCCTGGCCCCGTCGATACGACGCTCGATCCTGCGCTGCCAGGCCGGTACGGCTGGTTTTGGTCGACTAGCTAAGTCACAATTTGGGAATTTAACATTAGCTAGTCGACATGCCGCAACAGCCCCACAGTACAAGATCGAGTGTGTATCAACGAGGTCCTCGCTACTCTCGAATATATTCTTGAGTTGCGAGTCCAGGGCACACACCAACGCCCTATTTCGCTTATGCATGGGTAACCGTGGTAATCGGGGTCTAAGTTCGGTAGGAATGGATCGATACTCGCGAAGCGCATCCTCCAGCGCGCTCCTCAATCGGTCGTTGCACTGGCTACTTACCGTAGCAACCCTATCATTATTATTATTATTATTAGTTAGTTAATTATATAGTTTTCGCCAACTAAGCATTTCGGTGAAAAAATAACAGTGCGTTTTTGTCTGAGATGCGTTCTATTCTATTTTCAATGCTCGGGTTAACGTCGAGAGTTGAAAATCCAAACCACATTAACAATTCAGTACTAATATGTATTCTCATACAGGTCGGCGTAGTTCTTCAAGTTCTTCTTCATCGGGTGGGGAAGAAGAGGTGAAGAAGCGCGAACGTGAGGAAGTGGAGATTAAATACGCAGACACTAAGGAGCAGATTAACAAACTTAGACTTAGCAGGTAAGTCATGATAGTGAAACTCGGGACTTTTTACTAAAGTTATTTCATACGTAAGTGAACCTTATTTCTGTGAAGTTATGTTACATGTTCCTGAAACGCTGTGTACAACGCTGTGTGTGTGTGCTGTGTGTGTGTGTATTCTAACGCTGTGTATTTTTGTGTAACTCTTACGCTGTTTATATTTTACCGTATCTGTTTAATCTAAGTTTTAAGTTTATGTGTGGAAACTTGTAATTGGCCTTCTTCTACATGGTAATTCGACTAGAAATGTTTTAGCTTTAAGTTTTCTTAAAATTAATAAAAAATAAAATAAAGTTACGAATAACAGCTCACAAGTTAGGACCCATTAATATGAATGATATTATTTATCCGTGGGGCTAGGCAACTGGGCTTTTCCGAGAGTTAAATACGTCCCTTTGGCCTTGTTTTGTTCTGTCTCCTGCTGATATGGAGGCAAGTGGAAATTATGTTTATACTACACCTGCTTGGAAAGTACCTTGATACTTTATCAAATTTACGGTAGAAAGTACGTCATTGCATATCGAACAAATATGCGGGGAGAAAACGCATCTGAGCGGGAGAGAATGGATTTTCATACACTTTTCTCACCCGCTCATATTCGCTAACTGCAACAATTTTAAAAAAGAACATGTGAAAATTGCAGACGCCATTGGCGCCATTTTCAATTTGAATTAGAATTTAAATGTAGTTTTTTATTTTCCTCGTAGGTGTAGTATAAAGCACTATGTATCACTCGAGAGAAAGTGCGATTCCCGATCTCGGGTGTTTTAAAGCCCTCGCCTACAGCTCCGGGCTTTAAACGACACCCTCGACGGTAATCGGTCACTTTCTCCTCTCGGTGAACAATGTACTATTTTCCTACTCTGATTAATTTCGTTGCGGGATCCAAGACAGTATAAATTTTTCTCTGGGACTCTGTCTCGGCGCTTTTTTGGTGGTCGCCACTGTTGTTTCTGGCGCAAAGAAGTTGCAGTGGTTTGGGAATAGTGTGGCTGGCTTGTCCCAAAATATATATATATTTTTTTTAAACCTTGCCCCACACTAGGAATTTCTCCTGTATCGTGGGTGCGTTTACAAACATTGAAACTCACATACACAAACACGCCCTCACACACTCATTATTGTCTGTGTATGTCAGGTTTAAACTGGAACGTCTGGTGCACCTTCCGTTCTTCGCGCGCGTCGTCAACGGCTGCTTCGTAAGGATCGGTATCGGGAACAATAACGGGAATCCTGTATATAGGGTGAGTTGTAACAGTTTATTACAAGATTAGAAGATTATCAGTCAGTTTCATGCTATTTTAATTTAAAATATTTTGTGTCTTCGAAAATAACTGTGGATTCTTCCCAATGTATTTTACTTTTTAGATAAATGTGTGGAATTAAGAAAAACACAAAATATATACAACATGTATTAGAGATTTACTGTACCACTTTCTCTATACTATTAACTTGGCGAAAATAGACACTTGACATCTATATATATAAAAGAAAGTCGTGTTAGTTACTCCATTTATAACTCAAGAACGGCTGGACGGATTTAGCTGAAAATTGGTAGGGAGGTAGCTAAGAACCAGGAGAAGGACATAGGATCCTTTTTTTTTTAAATATGTTCCAATATATTAGGTAGGGTAGTAGGTAGGTAGGTAAGGTAGGGTAGTCGTAGGGTAGTAGGTAGTGTAGTAGGTAGGGTAGTACGTAGGGTAGTAGGTAGGGTAGTACGTAGGGTAGGTAGGAAAAACGCATTGCAACGCATGCGCGGGTTCAGCTAGTAATATATATTTACATACACCTGACTACATTTAGATTGAATTATTTTTTTTGAAATTCCGACGCGGTCCTATCTATAGTCGGTCTCGCCACCCTTAAATATACCTACTATTTGTCTTTACTAACATGACGTTTTTAAGTTTATTTTAATTTTGCTGAGAAATTTTTGAAAACTACTTATGACAGCACTGTGTAAAAATATTCTTTGAAAGCAGTTTTTTACTCATCTGTTTCTTTTGGGATTACCCGACAGTAAATGTATAAACCAGTAATTATAAACTACTTTTATTTTATCCACAGGTAGCAGAAATCATAGACGTATTTGAGACGGCGAAAGTATATAATTTAGGCAACACTAGGACGAATAAGGGACTTAAATTAAGGCACGGGACGCAAGACAGAGTGTTCCGGTTGGAGTTTGTTAGTAATCAGGTAAGTTCTTACATGATCACATAACATCACACCTATAATCCCTCGACGGGTTTGGCAGAGATGGCCTTTAAGGGTAAACAAGCCAGCGGCACGAACTAGTTGGTGGGCGGGGCTAAAATGCATGCTATTTCACCCGACATCACGAGCGAAATGCATAGAGCGAAAGAGACACAACTAAAACGGGCGCGCGATTGTTTCTATGCAGACCTTTGGTATCCATTGAATGTATCTGTTCAAAATAAAATTATTTGAATTCTTTAATAACTAATCTATGTCTGTATGGTTTCACTTTTTTCATTTTCGTACTATATACGTAACTTATTTACGCCCAAAGATGGTTAAAATGAGTGCTAAAATATGAAAGTTTCGACGCTCATAACTTCCAAACCAATATTTTTTTTTCCAATTCTGCTTCCATAGAGACCTAGATAATGACAAGACCAGTTGATACAATTATTAATTTTGAACCTACACCGTCAACCAGAGGAGTAATCACCATACTACGTTTGTATGGAAGAATGACTGGCTTGTGCAACCTTAAAGGCACATCATGATGTTTAAATAATGTATTTGGAAATGAACCTATTGGATTTGGTTTGAGTGGAAACCTGCATGTCCTAGAACCGAAAATTCGGAGACTTGTGACATCTACCAATCCGCGGTGGGCCCACGTGGTAGATTATAGCCCTCTCAAAGAGAGGATGCCTGTGTCCCAGCAGTGGGCATATTAATAGGCTGATGATGATGAATGTAAAACAATTTCGATCCATCTCTAAAATACTACATTATTAATTTTCTCTGCTAGGACCTTATCTAAATCGATGTTATATTTTCTCAGGAATTCACCGAAAGCGAATTCCAGAAATGGAATAAAGCGATAAAGGACGCGGGTAAGAAACCACCCACCATGGAGTTTGTTAGGAATAAGATACAAGAAGTTAAAGAGGCGCTTATGTATGAGTTTAAGGTAAGCACGAACTTTTTATCTAAATATATGTCTATATTTTAGTTTAGTACAGTTTCGCAGCCTCGTCAAAGTTCAGGAGATTGTTATAAAATACATTAATTTAAATACCTGGTCAATAATTTGTATACGCTGTTTTTTAGAACCCCACGCCCTGGTTTTATGGAGATAAAAAAAGATCGAATAAAGGTCGGCGTTTTTTTGTGTGTATGTGTGAAAACTAGGTTATACGACGAGAATCAGACGGGCCGCGTTTTGCAAAGGGGTGGTACACACTAAAAAAAACTACCCACGCGTTTTTTATTATTGATTCGAGGCGAAAATCATTAGTAATAGTTATCTTGAATGGGGAACTGGGCGAAATAATCCACAACGAAAGGACTGATCGCCCGCCTGGTGCCTGCCGGCGTCCCCGAAGATAAATAGAATAGAATATTTTATTGAATTTAACGAGGATGTAAAATGAAAACCTGTATATCTATTCATATAATTATTTTCAGAGATGCATGCGCCTTTTTAATAGGGTAGTTGACTGACTCAAAAAAATAGAATTCTGTTTAATTCGTCTTTTAGATTATCGAAAACTGTTGGACACGTGTTTTTTGTTTTATCAACTTACTCAAAATTGACGCAAATAAAACGTGTCAAAGATTTTGGTGACGTGACTGGTGACGTCACTTTCTGGTAAAAAATGTACCAAACTATGACGTCGCGCGATTTTTCGAAGCACTGTATCGTCTTCATTTATTGTTTACGTGAAAAAATTAAAAAATACGTGGTCAGTAGTTTTTGGAAATCTATCTGACGGACTAATTAGTTTTATTTTTGTCAACTACCCTATTATGATAAATATTCTATCGCATTTCCTGGCCATATAACTAACCTAAAATACACACCAAAATTAACACAATATTATCTAATCTATACCCTGCATGCAACTATCTAATAAAAATAATTGAACACGTCAAGACGACCGTTTTCAGGAGGAAGACGTGGAGAAGATAGTCGCGGAGAAGGATCGGTTCAGGTCTCATCCGACCAACTACGCGATGAAGAAGACTCAGCTCATGAAGGAAAGGGATGTCGCGCAGTTGAGGTGAATATGCTCACGTACTTACGTAGTTTTTAGTGCGAGTGCGGCACTCCTCAAACAATGCCGCACCTGCTGGAGTGTCCCAGATGTCTTCATACATGCACCCTTGACGACCTGGGCCCCGAGTCTGCTATTCAATCATAAATGTTGATTTTGACACGACCTAACTTGTCAAAATCAACAATTATGAGATCAACTAGCACTTTGCCCACGGCTTCGCCCGCGTGGATGTCGGTTCAACTACAAAAGTGACGATTTTCCATACAAACTTTCATCCCCCTTTTCACCCCCTTAAATGTTAAATTTCCAAAACCCCTTCTTAGTGCTCCCCTACATTATAATAGGAAGCCGTGTGCAAAATTTCACATTCCTAAACACAAGTAATAAGATTTTCCATTCAAACTTTCATCCCCCTTTTCACCCCCTTAAAGGTTAAATTTCCAAAAACCCCTTCTTAGTGCTCCCCTACATTATAATAGGAAGCCGTGTGCAAAATTTCACATTCCTAAACACAAGTAATAAGATTTTCCATTCAAACTTTCATCCCCCTTTTCACCCCCTTAAAGGTTAAATTTCCAAAAACCCCTTCTTAGTGCTCCCTTACATTATAATAGGAAGCCGTGTGCAAAATTTCACATTCCTAAACACAAGTAATAAGATTTTCCATTCAAACTTTCATCCCCCTTTTCACCCCCTTAAAGGTTAAATTTCCAAAAACCCCTTAGTGCTCCCCTACATTATAATAGGAAGCCGTGTGCAAAATTTCACATTCCTAAACACAAGTAATAATAATAATAATAATATTCCACAACTATCACACAACGCCATCTAGTCCCAAGCTAAGCAGAGCTTGTGTTATGGGTACTAGACAACTGATAAACATACTTATATATTTCTAAATACATACATATTATAGATAAATTACACCCAGACACAGAACAAATGATCGTGCTCATCACACAAACATTTGTCCTGAGTGGGAATCGAACCCACGACCTCCGGCATAGCAGTTAGGGTCACTAACCACTAGACCAACAGGCCAGTCAAAGTAATAAGATTTTCCATTCAAACTTTCATCCCCCTTTTCACCCCCTTAAAGGTTAAATTTCCAAAAACCCCTTCTTAGTGCTCCCCTACATTATAATAGGAAGCCGTGTGCAAAATTTCACATTCCTAAACACAAGTAATAAGATTTTCCATTCAAACTTTCATCCCCCTTTTCACCCCCTTAAGGCTGCCTGTCCACCGGAGCGGAGCGAGGCAGCGGAGCGGAGAAACGGGGAAATATTAACCAATAGGACTGCACAAAATCTCCGCTCCGGTCCCAGTGTGCAATCCTATTGGTTAATATTTGTGCGTTTCTCCGCTCCGCAGCCTCGCTCCGCTTCGGTGGACAGGCAGCCTAAAGGTTAAATTTCCAAAAACCCCTTCTTAGTGCTCCCCTACATTATAATAGGAAGCCGTGTGCAAAATTTCACATTCCTAAACACAAGTAATAAGATTTTCCATTCAAACTTTCATCCCCCTTTTCACCCCCTTAAAGGTAAAATTTCCAAAAACCCCTTAGTGCTCCCCTACATTATAATAGGAAGCCGTGTGCAAAATTTCACATTCCTAAACACAAGTAATAATAATAATAATAGTATTCCACAACTATCACACAACGCCATCTAGTCCCAAGCTAAGCAGAGCTTGTGTTATGGGTACTAGACAACTGATAAACATACATAAATATTTCTAAATACATACATATTATAGATAAATTACACCCAGACACAGAACAAATGATCGTGCTCATCACACAAACATTTGTCCTGAGTGGGAATCGAACCCACGACCTCCGGCATAGCAGTTAGGGTCACTAACCACTAGACCAACAGGCCAGTCAAAGTAATAAGATTTTCCATTCAAACTTTCATCCCCCTTTTCACCCCCTTAAAGGTTAAATTTCCAAAAACCCCTTCTTAGTGCTCCCCTACATTATAATAGGAAGCCGTGTGCAAAATTTCACATTCCTAAACACAAGTAATAAGATTTTCCATTCAAACTTTCATCCCCCTTTTCACCCCCTTAAAGGTTAAATTTCCAAAAACCCCTTCTTAGTGCTCCCCTACATTATAATAGGAAGCCGTGTGCAAAATTTCACATTCCTAAACACAAGTAATAAGATTTTCCCTTCAAACTTTCATCCCCCTTTTCACCCCCTTAAAGGTTAAATTTCCAAAAACCCCTTCTTAGTGCTCCCCTACATTATAATAGGAAGCCGTGTGCAAAATTTCACATTCCTAAACACAAGTAATAATAATAATAATAATATTCCACAACTATCACACAACGCCATCTAGTCCCAAGCTAAGCAGAGCTTGTCTTATGGGTACTAGACAACTGATAAACTTACTTATATATTTCTAAATACATACATATTATAGATAAATTACACCCAGACACAGAACAAATGATCGTGCTCATCACACAAACATTTGTCCTGAGTGGGAATCGAACCCACGACCTCCGGCATAGCAGTTAGGGTCACTAACCACTAGACCAACAGGCCAGTCAAAGTAATAAGATTTTCCATTCAAACTTTCATCCCCCTTTTCACCCCCTTAAAGGTTAAATTTCCAAAAACCCCTTCTTAGTGCTCCCCTACATTATAATAGGAAGCCGTGTGCAAAATGTCACATTCCTAAACACAAGTAATAAGATTTTCCATTCAAACTTTCATCCCCCTTTTCACCCCCTTAAAGGTTAAATTTCCAAAAACCCCTTCTTAGTGCTCCCCTACATTATAATAGGAAGCCGTGTGCAAAATGTCACATTCCTAAACACAAGTAATAAGATTTTCCATTCAAACTTTCATCCCCCTTTTCACCCCCTTAAAGGTTAAATTTCCAAAAACCCCTTCTTAGTGCTCCCCTACATTATAATAGGAAGCCGTGCATGCAATTTAACGCCCTGATGGCAGGGCGTTTTATGTGTATGCCCACATTTTCCGCTTCGTCTTCAAGGACCCACCAAGCAGACCCACTGGTGGGTCTCCGAATACTGATGTGTCTCCCAAGACCTACTAGTGGGTCCTCTGAGATTTTATTGTCTTTGAAGACCCACTGTACGCCAAATGGCAAAACATAGAGCGCATATGAAAATGTAACGCCTGTTTAACTACCAGGAGAACAGAAGTAGGATGGAGGTATTGAAAACATTTTTTTCCCTCTACTATGATTAATGAGAATTATTTTCCTACCACATCCTTATTTATCAATAACAACATTTTCAGAGGCGACGACGAGATAGTACTAGACCTAAACACTAAGATCCAAGAGTTGGAGGAGAGAGCCAATCAGCTGGACAAGACGCGCACGTCTTCTATACAGAGTATCTCTTATATCAACAACAGGAACCGGAAACTTAATGTTGAGACTGCTGAGAAGGCTATCATGGAGGAGGTGAGCTAATTTACAAATCATATCAAAATCAAAGAAACAAAATATATGCATCCATACTAATATTATAAATGCGAAAGTAACTGTCTGTTTGTTACTCAATCACGCCTAAACTACTGAACCAATTTGCATGAAATTTGGTATGGAGATATTTTGATATGGCTACTTTTTAATTAAAAAAAAAACTTTATTCAAGGGGTTGAAAGGGGGGTACGAAAATATTACTTTTGGTCGCGATAACCGGCATCGGTAGCGATAACCGACATCCGTGCGGTATAGACTACTGGCCCGTGTTGAAAAAATTATGGGTCATGTGAACCACCAGGTGACCTATCTAGAACGATATAGGAGCATAAAATAATAAGATTCAGCACTATGCCGTCACTTGTAAGCTGTCCAACCGAGTGCAGGTAAGAATTCAAAAGTACAGGTAGACTGGGTACATTTTGGTCATATATTTTTGTACGGCATTCTTACCATTGATAGATCCATGAAAAATAATAAGAAAACGCGTAGTGCCGTAAAAAAATGTTGCGCCACAAAGTCGGAATTTTTATTTTATTTTCCGACAATTTCGAGGGCAAATTTGGTCATTTGATTTTGTACGGCATCAGTTTCATACTATTTCAATACTGCTTCTAATCCATTATTCCGCAACGCCGTACAAAAATCATGCGACAAGGGGAAATAATCGAGGGTTGTGACCCCTCTCTTTCCGCTGGTCCAGGGGGTGATTTGACACAACATAAAATTAATTTATTTTGGAAGTATTTCATGCATAGATAATATTTTTTCATATGCCGTACATTTTCGTTGGTCCAAAGGGGAAAAAACTGAAAATTAAAAACGTAAAAAAGAAAAAATCCATATAACGAAATGTAAGGTGAAATTCATCACGATATTTTTTATACGGCATTTAGATAGTTTATTTGAACTAATTTTCATACTCTTTTCGTGATTCTAGGTTCCTAGTTAGAAACTATGTTAAATATTGGTTTGTATACTATCGATTTATACCAAAATATAGACATGTTGTCACTAATAATTCCAAAATACAACATATTTTTGAGAAGTACTCGCACATTTTCGGTTGAGGCAACTATAAGTCTGTAAGTCTTAAAATAATTAACAAGGAACAGTTGACGTCAACTGTTCCTAGTCGTGTAGCTCATTTCAATCCCTAGGTAGATCAGTAATTGTTTAGAAAGTAAATCTAATGTGGGAGCTGTAAAATTGAATTTCCTACAAGTCGGCGCACCGTCTAGTAAAGGTGCAATCGTGGCGACACCTGGGAGTCCGGTATTAGCATTTTTTTTTTCTTTACAAGCAACAAAACATATTTTTACAAATCTTATTTTAGCGTTGACTTAACTTATTGATTTACATCGGTTAGTAACTAGGTATGTGCAGTAGGGCTATTGCGTATCTTTTTAATGTCAGTGGCTATCATAAATCTGTAAATTGGTTATGGTTTGGTACATTATTTTCTTAAAAACTCACCATTTGGCAGTTATTTGATAGACACTTTCCACTGTCAAAATAAAAGCAATAATTAATTAAAAATATTTAAAAAAAAACCATGTTTTTTATTATCATCACTAAATATATCGATTTTTTTCTAAAAAATGATTGTTTTATTTATTCACATCATTACAATGAAACAAATCAATTATATATTTATGTATCAATAATGTTTGAAGTATATTAAACCAAAAAGTATACAAAACTGTTGATACTGGGATTGGCAGTTTCAATTCTTGGATATAATATACACATCCTGTTGAGTTCAGTTAGACGTCATAGTGATTTTTTCATATTATCAATTGTTCTCTTAAAAAAACTTTTTTGCAAAAAAAACAACCGACTTCAAAAACACCAAAAAGAGAAAAATAAACTTAAGAAGAAAAATCAGCTTCTGAAGTCGGTGACTTTTGTTTGTTTGACTTCATGTTTTCAAGTTTTTTTTTATTTTTTAATTTTTTGTTGTAATAAGTACTTACCTATATAATTATATATATATATATCCTACACAAATATTTACTATGCATTTAACATTCAACCAAGAAACCTAACCCTTAACCTTCAAGATTCAACTATTTTTGCTTTCAACTCTTAACCGTTGAGGAGTGGTACTACTCCTCAACGGTTAAGAGCATGAAGACAAGTGATGACTGCTAGATGCGAATACTTGAATAGCGTTAGAAATTAAAAAAAGCACGAGGCACGTCATACGTGTCTATGTAATTAATTTAAAATAACTAAAAAACTGTGTATTATACACATCTGCATACCCCCTCAGAGCATACAGGCGTGATGTTACGTCATGATAATGTATATTCAATAAACATCCAAGCGATTCCAGCAATTACGACAGATTTGCCGTCTATTTTTGAAGAGTTCCATTGTATATCTCCGAAGATCAGCACCAGATCTTCACCGAATTAAAATGGGACCACCTCAGGAGTATACTCTTTCAAATAAAAAAAGAATTTTGAGAATCGGTCCACAAATGGGGGAGAAATCAGGTAACATACATAAAAAAAAATATACATACATACACACGAACATTATAACCTCCTCCTTTTTCGAAGTCGGTTAAAAATATGTTAATGCCGTACTCGTACTGTATCAGATTGATAATATCAGGAGTAATCACCATACTACGTTTGTATGGAGGAATGACTGGCTTGTGCAACCTTAAAATGGTAGCGTCATTTTCATCAGCCTAAAAGATAATGGTCTGCATTAAAATGTACGGCATCATTTTTTCCTAATTTATTTATGTTAATACTATTTAAAACAAGGGATAAAATTTAGAAAACTGCTATATTTCATTAATCTATGATATTTAAACTTTTGCAATAATTTGCAAAATTTCAGTTTTTGTATTTCTCTATAACTTTTTTTTGAACAGTTTCTTTTGAACGGCAATACGATATAACAATTGTATTTTACAATATCATGTTTAAAAAAAAGTTCCCGTACAGGATCAAATGACTTTACAGCTTAGAAATCAAGGATACGATGAAATTAAGATAATTATTGATATACATTTATGTTTATAATCTACCTTCAGATTTTTGATTTTCTCCGCCTCGGTGCGACAGAGGCGAAGGGGCGGAGGTAGAGGTCGAGCGCTGGGCTCGGCGTGAATAGTAGTTCGTATTGAGTCGCGCTGGGCGTCGAACGATTATTATAGTAGCCATAGAATCACGGGTGAAAGCGTACGCGCATTGATTAAATCGACTTGTGGAGTCATTTCGCGGCACCCAATTATACTAGTTAAGCAGTACGGTTAGCGACGCTGTGAATGTCGAACGGGTTATTGATAATATCATTGGTTTGCCTTGTCACGGGAGTGCTATTGGGAAAGCACCGAGGCTTGTGTGGTTAGACTAATACGGAGTGAGTGTGGTGGCTCGCGTTAACGGCGTGGCTTGCAGCGACGTGGAAGAATCGTCCGGAACTACCAGCAAACCATCGCAAGGTCATATACACTCATTATACACATACACAGTAACACAACTTGCGAGGGGTCAAGGAAGTGAGACCGGCTCGAAGAAATGAGGTAAGGGTAGCTGTAAGTTCAGAAATTGTAATATTGTTCGGAGGCGCGTATCGCGTCTATTTGATCACGTTAGGACGGCGGCTGTTCTGAGACCTGTCTCCCATGGGCCCGAGATAAGGTTCGGCTGAGTCCTGGCGCGATCAAAATCTGGTAGCAGAGCTTGGTTTATTTAAACCCACTTTGTAAAAATTAGTAGGTACTTGGTACCAATTTACTTTGTAAAAATTGTGTTCATGTACAAATTCAACTTGTAGGTAGTAGTACATTGACCTACATACCAGTGTACGCCTCAAGTTGAGTTTGGCGTTATTAATAATAAGTACATGGAATGTGAATATTCGTTGATAAAATAATTTGTTATTTACGTTCGGTTACGCACAAATATAACCTCATCACAAATCGTGTTATGATTGTCAACATTTGAGACATAGAGGAATAACCTCTAGAGCACGTAGAGGAATAAGTTCAAGAGTTGGCATAGCGTCGTAGATTTATTCACTCAACGAATATATTATTAATGTTAGTTCCGGATACAATAATTGTTATTTTTTTTGGTTATTGTTATTTATTATTGCATAATCGCGTATTGAAGTTGGTACTATGGCTCCGTCAGTAACGAAAACTATCGCAGCCAGAATCGAAGCTGAATTGAGATGGTTTTCATCGGTTGTTACGTTGGTAGGTCGCACCGATCGTGAAGATGCGTTATTGTCACGCGCTCGGCAAGTTGACGAACGATATGACGCCGTGTTAAAGTGTCACGCTGAGTATTTAGCATGTCTCGAATCGACGGATCTGTCGTCGGTGGACAAGGATGCTCAGGTGGTACGGGGCAATGTGGACCAGTGTGGGGAAATGTCCATGAGCATAATCCAGGCGGCGGCCGACATTGAGCGATCGCGCATGGGTGACGTCAGGGAATCATGTCGGCCAGCAGGCGTAGGAATTCAGGCGCCGTTGCCACCAGTACATGTACCCGAGTTTAGCGGCGAGTATGCCGATTGGCCGCGATTCCGCGATATTTTTAATAGTGTCGTGCATTCGCGTACGGATCTCTCGCCCGCCTACAAGATGGCTCAATTAATGGGTAGGCTTAACGGTGAGCCGCACGACATCTTGACCCACCTGGAGATTACGGACGCCAGTTATGAGACGGCATGGGGCCTATTAATCGACCGATATGATAATCGGCGATTAATAGTTGATGGCCTCATTGATAAGATTTTTGAAATCCCGAAGGTGTCTAACGTGTACGAAATAAGGTCGAAAATCCTTAATCCGGTCACGGTTGCGGTGAACACGTTAGATCGACTTAAGTTGTCGTTAGGGGACAATAAATATATCATCGTCAATAGGGTTTTACGGAAGTTGCCGATCGACGTGGTGGCGCGCTTTGAGCAGTCACATGGTGGCGAATCGACGGACCACCTCCCAAGTTACGATGACTTGAGGGTGTTTTTAGGAGGCGAGTGCCGGCGGGCGGATTGCCAAGGGGCATCCACGTCGCACCCTCCTCCGTCAACCCGACGTACGAGCGGGCCCAAGCCGGTTGAGCCCCGTCGGGGGGGGAAGAAATACCACGCCCTCCAATCGGAAGTGTGCGCCTTCTGTCGGAAGGAAGGGCACGGTCTCGCCGCATGCGCGGACTTTAAGGCGCAGCGGGTGCATAGACGAAGAGGGGTGGTCAAGCAGCGCTATTTGTGCTTCCGCTGCTTGGGGACTCACTTTGTACGTGAGTGCCACAGGACCACTAACTGTGGAACCTGCGGAGGAGCCCATCACGAGTTGCTATGCCTGGCGGAGAGTAGGGAGGTGCACGGAGCCTCGCCGGGAGGTCACCCCCCCTCTCCTAAGCCAGATTCGGGTGGTCGGTCACCCCCCCCTAGGGGGGGTGGGTCGGCCAGGAATCAGCGGTCGCCGCCCCCTCGGGGGGGTGGGCCAAGGGCTGATCCAGAGCACAACCCGATACCGTCGTCTTCCCCGCGGGGGGGGGATAGGCACCGAGACTCGGGCAGGGGCCCGGAGGTAGTACAGACGGGTTACGCGGCGTACTCGAATGCGTTGGGGGGCATGTTGCCACCCCCGAGTAGTCGCTTCTCCCCGCCTCTCGCAGAACGCCCTCGGCTGACGGCGCGCCCGCCACCGTTCGGAAGGATGCCAGTAGGCTACTTCCGACCGGCACGGATGTCATCGATGGGTCGGGAGGGTTACTACCCGGGTTGGGACCCGTATACTGGGACAGTATTTACTCCCCCTCCGGCAGGGGAGGAGGGAGGTGCCTCCTATTAGCAACTAGCAGCCTGTTCGTCAGTGGTGCCCACCCCGACAGTAACGGTATTATTACCGACGGCTAGGATTACTGTCAGGGGTACTGACGGACAGCCGGTGCACGTGCGAGCACTGTTAGATTCAGGGGCACAAGGTTGTATTGTGTCCAGCTGTTTAGTGAAAAAGCTGGGCCTTACATTAGAGCCATCACGGGATGGCGCCGTAGGTATAGGTGGCAATCGGGTGCCTCACCTCAGGGGTCAGACGACATTCCTGTTCGAGATGGGTGACACGGCATCGGTCACGCGGGTGAATGCCACGGCGATCGTTTTGGACGAAGTGGTTGGGGTCCTCCCTCAGACTCGGTTACCGTCTGCGGTAAAAGGGTTGACCAATGGATTGGAGTTAGCCGATCCCCACTTCGCGATCCCCGGACGGGTGGACGTCTTGCTTGGGTCTGACGTCCTCGGGAAGCTGCTCCGAAGCGGCAAACGGGAGCTGCAACCAAACGGGGTTGTGGCCATGCGTACCGCAGGTGGTTACGCGTTATTGGGCCCAGTACGGGAACCACAGCACTCAACGGATTATAGCCCCATATATTATGGCAGCGTGTTATCCGACGTCCTGCAACGGTTCTGGGCAACGGAAGAGCCACCCACCGCTCTTAGAAATAACCCACGTGATGAGGAGTGCGAAACATTCTATCGATTTAACACGGTGCGCCTCCCATCGGGTAGATTTATGACAAGGTTGCCATTTCTGTCAATTCGACCTCCGCTGGGGAGCTCATGGAGTCTGGCAGAAAAGCGGTTAGTGGCAATGGAAAGGCGCATGAAGCGGGACTCCAACTTCCGACAGAAGTATGTGGAGTTCATGCGCGAATACCTGACGTTGGGTCACATGTCGGTGTCCAGGGTTGACTATCGTCATGAGGAGCATTATGTGTTGCCTCATCATGCTGTTTTGAAGACACCTGACTCAAAGATTAGGGTCGTGTTCGACGGGAGCGCGGAGACGTCTAGCGGGGTGTCCCTGAATCAATGTCTCCATGCTGGTCCTAAGCTGACCAGAGACATTGCAGACATTCTCACGGACTTCAGGAGACACCAGGTTGTCTTCGTTACGGACGTACGGATGATGTTTCGTCAAACTGAGATTCATCCAGACGACCGTCGGTTCCAGCTGATATTGTGGCGAGAGAGCCCAGAAGAACCGATGGTCACGTACGAGCTCAACACAAACACGTACGGATTAAAGCCCAGCCCATATGTAGCCATGCGTACGCTACGAGAACTGGCTGATCAAGAACGGCTCCGCTTTCCCCGCGCGGCTGCTGTCATTGATAGGGACGTCTATGTAGACGACATTTGTACGGGCTCAGACAGTATTGAGCAGGCGCTCATCTTAAGGGATGAATTGGTGGCGCTCATGGCCTCCGGTGGCTATGAACTCAGGAAATGGCTGTCGAACTGCCCAGAGGTACTGGCAGGACTGCCAACTGAGTATCAACAAGACCCGCATTTGTTTGAGGATTCGGAGAATCTTCATGCGTTGGCCATTTTAGGGGTCCAGTATCGACCGAGTCAGGATGCCTTCACATACAGTTGTGAGGCCGAGTTGCTGTCGAAGACCTGGACCAAGCGATCGGTCCTTTCGACTATCGCACGAACGTTCGACCCAACCGGTTGGATCGCGCCGGTCACGTTCATGGGAAAGTGCTTCATTCAGAAGCTTTGGTTGGCTCAACTAGGTTGGGATGATCAGCTCACGGAGGAGCTGGCTCGGGAGTGGTCGGCATTCGTCACCACCTTACCACAGATCTCAGAGATTGAGATCCCGCGTAAACTGCTCCCGCAGGCAGGAGTCAAGGTCACCCTGCACGGGTTTTGTGATGCGTCGGAGAAGGGGTACGCGGCCGCGGTCTACCTGAGAACAGGTGAGACCGCTGGTAGGGGAACGGTACGCTTGGTACTGGCCAAGAGCAAGGTTGCACCTGTTCGGACTCGTTGGACGATTCCGAAGATGGAACTGGCAGGTGCAGCCCTTCTGACGCGGCTCTTGAACCATGTGGTGCGGAATTTGCGTGGTACGGTGGCTCTGAACGAGACGGTCTATGCATGGACTGACAGCCGAATCGTGTTATGCTGGTTGCAGACTTCGGTCCACACGCTCGAGGTATTTGTGGCCAACCGAGTCTCACAAATAAATAGCTCAGAGACTCCTCTGGTCTGGAGACATGTTCCAGGTGAGATTAATCCGGCTGACTGCGCTTCACGCGGCTGTCCGGCGCCTGCTTTGGTTGAACATTCTCTTTGGTGGGGGCCACAATGGCTGGAACAGCCACATGCGGAGTGGCCATTTAATGAGTGCGGTCGACATTCATTACCCCCAGACCAAGGCTTGAGGCTGAATGTGACTACAGTGGAACCCGCCACCGTAGACCACACCCTCTTGGAACGATATAGTTCGTTAGGGAAGTTACTTAGAGTAACGGGATGGGTAATGAGATTTTGTCAAAATTGTCGTTGTCCTGTCGCGCAGCGAAACATGTCGCCTATAATGGGACCTGAAGAACAGCGAAAGGCTCTCTCACTCTGGGTGAGAGTCGTTCAGCGGAATGAGTTCCAGGACGAAATTAGGGTCTTGAAGACTGGCGCAGGTCGATTGAAAAAGGGTCTTGTCCGCCTCAACCCGTTCATTGATGAGCATGGAATGCTCCGGGTGGGAGGACGATTACGGAATGCCGACTTGCCCTATGCAGCGCGACATCCTCTAATTCTCCCCAAGAAGGGAGCTTTGGTGGAGTTGTTGGTTAGGGACCGTCACACCAAGAATTCACACGCAGGCTGTAACACCCTTCTGGGCATTTTGCAGCGTGAATTTTGGATTTTATCGGCCCGCAGAATCATACGGAGCGTTGTGTTTCGTTGCTTGCCCTGTTACCGACTCAAGGCAGCCACAATGCAGCCACAAATGGGAGATCTCCCGGCCGATCGAGTCACGGAGGCTCGGCCATTTGCTGGCGTAGGGACAGATTTCGCGGGGCCTTTCATGGTCAAGACATCGCACCTTCGCAACGCGAAGTCGGTTAAGGCATATCTGTGTGTCTTCGTGTGTCTGGCGACCAAGGCCGTTCATTTGGAATTGGTGGCCGATCTCTCTACGGAGGCCTTTCTGGCGGCGTTAGATCGATTTGTTTCTAGACGGGGAGTACCGTCACTGATTCGGTCGGACTGTGGTACCAACTTCAAGGGCGCCGACCGGTGCTTAAAGGAAATTGTATTGTTTTTAAGTCAGAATGAGCGAGAGATTGGCACGGGCCTCGCCAGTCGGGGCATTTCGTGGTATTTTAGTCCACCTGGATGCCCCCACTGGGGTGGAATTTTCGAGGCAGTAGTCAAGTCTTCCAAGACTCACTTGTATCGGGTCATCGGCTCAACGATTCTCACCTTTGAGGAGTTGTCAACGGTGTTTTGCAGAATTGAGGCGGTCTTAAACTCGCGACCTTTGTGCCCGTTGAGCGCTGACCCGAATGACCTTGAGGCCATGACCCCAGGTCATTTTTTGATTGGCCAACCACTTAACGCCTTGCCGGAATATCCGTATACTGATGTCAAGTTGTACCGGTTGTCACGGTATCAGATGTTACGGCAAATGAGCCAAAATTTTTGGAAGCGATGGTCGCTGGAGTATTTGCATATTCTACAGCAACGCGTTAAGTGGACGGACAGGACGACCCCACCCTGCGTTGGAGACCTCGTTCTGGTTAAGGATGCTAACCTATCACCGTTGTGTTGGCGACGGGGGCGCATTGTTAACCTGATTACGGGCAAGGATGGGTTTCCAAGGATCGCAGACGTCCAGGTGAGGGACTCGATCCTTAGACGGGCAGTTTCAACTTTATCTCGACTCCCGGGAGTTTGAGCGGACCGACAACGGGTCGGTCCGGGGGGGGTGATTGTTTATAATCTACCTTCAGATTTTTGATTTTCTCCGCCTCGGTGCGACAGAGGCGAAGGGGCGGAGGTAGAGGTCGAGCGCTGGGCTCGGCGTGAATAGTAGTTCGTATTGAGTCGCGCTGGGCGTCGAACGATTATTATAGTAGCCATAGAATCACGGGTGAAAGCGTACGCGCATTGATTAAATCGACTTGTGGAGTCATTTCGCGGCACCCAATTATACTAGTTAAGCAGTACGGTTAGCGACGCTGTGAATGTCGAACGGGTTATTGATAATATCATTGGTTTGCCTTGTCACGGGAGTGCTATTGGGAAAGCACCGAGGCTTGTGTGGTTAGACTAATACGGAGTGAGTGTGGTGGCTCGCGTTAACGGCGTGGCTTGCAGCGACGTGGAAGAATCGTCCGGAACTACCAGCAAACCATCGCAAGGTCATATACACTCATTATACACATACACAGTAACACAACTTGCGAGGGGTCAAGGAAGTGAGACCGGCTCGAAGAAATGAGGTAAGGGTAGCTGTAAGTTCAGAAATTGTAATATTGTTCGGAGGCGCGTATCGCGTCTATTTGATCCCGTTAGGACGGCAGCTGTTCTGAGACCTGTCTCCCATGGGCCCGAGATAAGGTTCGGCTGAGTCCTGGCGCGATCATTTAAAATGAACAATAATTTTTTGACGGCATTATTTTTAATAGTACTTTTGAGTGCTAGATAATGTTTTGGAACCGAAGCCGTACTTTTTCAAATCACCCCCTGGACCAGCGGAAAGAGAGGGGGTTACAACCCTCGATTATTTCCCCTTGTCGCATGATTTTTGTACGGCGTTGCGGAATAATGGATTAGAAGCAGTATTGAAATAGTATGAAACTGATGCCGTACAAAATCAAATGACCAAATTTACCCTCGAAATTGTCGGAAAATAAAATAAAAATTCCGACTTTGTGGCGCAACATTTTTTTACGGCACTACGCGTTTTCTTATTATTTTTCATAGATCTATCAATGGTAAGAATGCCGTACAAAAATATATGACCAAAATGTACCCAGTCTACCTGTACTTTTGAATTCTTACCTGCACTCGGTTGGACAGCTTACAAGTGACGGCATAGTGCTGAATCTTATTATTTTATGCTCCTATATCGTTCTAGATAGGTCACCTGGTGGTTCACATGACCCATAATTTTTTCAACACGGGCCAGTAGTCTAGTAGAAACCGCGGGCATCAGCTAGTATGCAATAAATACACAAAAATTTCAATGATCCAAAAATGTAACTGTATTCTGTCTGCAAGCAAGCATGCAAATTATTAGTTACATCTATTTATGTTTCAATTCATCATGCAATTAATATTATTATTATATACCTACTAAAAGAAACCTCATTGAGGTTCAATTCCGCTGGGGCGAAGTTGAATGTATTTTTTTTTAGCATCAATTTTATGTTACTTACTTATATAATATGACCCTAGTTTTTACTTGACCAAAGAATTAATTTCTTACATCCGAATTTATAGTTAAGTCAAAGTAATTACTTGGACTTAAGTAATTACTTATGCAAATATTTTTATGCAATGTGCAAGAATTTAAACGAAGTTAGAACCGTCAATGAAAGCAAAACTAAGAATTCTAACGTTTGATAGTTCTAACGTTAAGGAATTACTAAACTACAGAGAAAAAATCGTATCTTAAACAATGCCATTTACTCAAGTAATAGTAATGACTTGTTTATAAATACGGGTGTTAGACTTTCTCGGTATCACATCACATATTATTATACTTATAGATTTAAATTGCCCCATAATCATACAATCCCAGTTTAAAAGTAAAATATATAATGTTCTAGGTGAAAGCAATGAAGGGCAAGAAAACAGACGACCCGTTCACGAGGCGGCATACCAAACCTGTCATGAACTTCAAATCTGGATCAAGTAAAGTTCCGGTAAGTTATTATCCTAATAATATGATAAATGCGAAAGTTTGTGAGTGTGTATGTTTGTTACTTCTTCACGGAAAAACTACTGAACGAAAATTTGGTACACAGTTTATAACCTGGATTAAGGACGCATTTACGATTGATAACAAAGCATTGTATTTAATAAACATACTTTTGTTTAAAAAAGTAATGATTTGACTTATCAATCGGGAATGCGTCCTTAACACATAGGATAGTGTTTATCCCGATTTTATCTTCCCGTGGGATAATTTTCGAGTTGTAGCGTGTAAAACCGCTGACAACAGCTAGTTATTTTTATAACCATGAAGACGGAAGGATTATGCAGGCTTACAATTTTAGTATTACGAAGTTAACCGTCAATTTCTTATTTTTCAGGAAATTGTTAGAACTGAAGAAGAAATAGCGGAAATGCTTAAAATTAGGGAGGAAGAAGAGAAAGCAGCTGTAGAACTTAAAGAAAAGGAAAGACTTGTAAGTATACTTGCTTAGAATATATGGGGGTATGAAGGACAGAGCAGTGGTGGCCCAGTGGTGGGGGCCCGACTTACGAACAGTGAGTCGTGGGTTCGAACCCCGCCAGGCGCATTACTTTGTGTAATTTATTTCATTACCACTGCTCTCAAAACGGTGAAGGAAAACATCGTGAGGAAACCGGCATGTCTTAGAACCAAAATATTCGAAGACATGTGACATCTACCAATCCGCACTGGGCCCGCGTGGTGGATTATAGCCCATCCCTCTCCTAGAGAGGAGGCCTGAGTCCCTGCAGTGGGAACATTATAGGCTGATGATGATGATGAAGAACAGTGTAAAGTTCATCCCTCATTGAAAAGGGAGGATCCTCCAATGAAATGGGCGTTATGTCTATCCCACTGGCTATTAACCGACAGTTTTTATCGGGTTCGGTCTTTGTGCTCTTAAGTCGCAGGAGAACTTAAGGTAGCCCTCAAAATTCGATATTTTTACGTTTCTTCCTTGAAGGCCTTTGTCATCAAATAGTCATTCAAGGAAGTAATATGAACTGAGAGGGTTGTATTGGTTATTTTAATCATTATTACTCACTAAAGTCACATTCGTTACGGTCGCGAATCCTATTTTATTTAACAAACAACCTAACACTGACCGGTAAATTGCAGAAAATGTAAGAAAAATAAATTTTCGCGGTTTACCTTGGATTTTCCGCCTTAAACACCTCGGTCATTGAGGATTACAGCTGCTTTATAATATCTCGTATCGTTTTCCAGCAACAAATCAAAGACGCAGAGCAGGCGATGCAAAATAAGCCGACTGGTAACGACACGAGCTTGTACTCGCTACACGACTTCGATATCAACATCGAGTTGGATCTGCCTATAGCTAGTAAGTACCTTTCCTTTACTAACTACTAAACAGTGTACATGTCACTCTTGTTATGTCTAGCTACTTAGACAATATTATTATAGGTGATTATAGGTAGAGTAAAAATCAAAGGATTTTATTCAAATAAGAAAGATGACTAAATATTTAACAAATAAATAAGTCCCTTAAACGCCCCGCCCTTCACCGCTTCCTTGTTTAGGTGAGGAAAAGCACTGGGAACCACAAACACTCCTGCCGGCTTAGCATGACCACCGAAGAAACGGGTTTTGTCATGACAGATTGTATGGAAAAATCTTGTCTATTCTTGGTAGAATAGAGATAGAATCGCCAAGCTACGGGGGCTGCTAGGTTTGAGTGACACGAGAGTTCACGAGACCCATTTTAGAATGCATGTACTAAATGCTACATGACAGCACAAGAATTTGACAAATTATCTGAAGGGACTACTTACGACTGTAATCAATGCACTGATTTTCTTATTGGCGATTCCAGTTCTTAAGTATGATGATGGTGACGAAGTATTAAATAATACTGCAATGCTGTCCTAAATACTTTAAATTGCATTGTCCAAGCCTGCAGTTTTGATCTATCCATCACTATATACCCACACTAGCTTTTGCCAGCGGCTTCGCCCGCGTGAAAATGACGATTTTCCATACAAACTTTCATCCCCTATTTAACTCCCTTTGGGGTGAATTTCGAAAAATCTTTCCTTATTCCTTGTCTACATTATAAAGGGAACCTCTGTGCAAAATTTCAGCTTTCTAGGTCCAAGGGTTTGGGCTGGGCGTTGATGAGTCAGTCAGTCAGGACTTCTCTTTTTATTAATATAGATAAACTCGCACCCTACATACCTATCTACTCCGTTTGCTAATTTACACACACCGCTAACAAGTATTAAAATAATAATAATAATAAAGCCGTTTATTCCAACTAGTTAACTTATTTTACAATTCAAATGTCGTTAGTAAGATTGTTAGTGGTCTTTTTATAGGCTAGTTGTTAGTAATGTTAGTCAAGTTAATCTTTAAGTTGGACCCCCCTTAGGGTGAAGGCCTCCTCCAGCTTGTCCCATTTTCCTCTGTCCTTTGCCTTGAGCAGCCAGTCTTTCCCTGCTGTTTCAACTATGTCGTCCTTCCATCTCTTAAACGGTCTTCCTACATTTCTTTTCCCTGTGGGACCTCTCCACCTGGTTGCTATTAGTGTCCATCTTTTATCATTGTAGCGTGCCACATGTCCAGCCCATTTCCATTTTAGTTTAAGGGCCTTGGTAAGTGCATCTCGAACTTTATCTGCTCTCTTATGGTTTCACTTCTTATTTTTTGTACTTTTTTTATTTTAAGAATGCTTCTTTCCATGGCTCTTTGGGTGGTTCTTATTTTCCTTTTTATTTTGTCTGTGAGGGTCCACGTTTGACAGCCATAGAGTAAGCTGGGCAGAAGGCACGTATCAAGAACTATCTTTTTTAAGTTTATGTTGTAGTTTCCTTTCAGGATTTCTTTCAGTGACCAGAATCTTCTCCATGTTAAGCCCACTCGTCTCTCTACCTCTTCCTCATTGTTCGACTTTGAAAAAGACATTTGCTTTCCCAAGTATATGTATTGGTTGACATAGTCTATATTTTTTCCTGCTATCATGATTGGTACTTGGTGGCTGTTGGTCATGACTTTTGTTTTTGAGGCGTTCATATGTAGGCCAACCTTTGTTTTTTCATTGTTTAATTGTCGTATAAGCTCCTCAAGTTCTTTGGCAGTTTCGGCCACTAGGACTATGTCATCCGCAAAACGTAAATGATTGAGATTACAGCCTTCTAGGCTTATGCCCTTTCTTTCCCAGTTAAGATTTCGGAATATGCATTCTAGGACAGCAATAAAGATTTTGGGTGATAGGGGATCGCCCTGTCGGACCCCTCTCTCGATTTTTATTTCGTCGCCTCTTGTTTCCAGTTTTACTCGACTCGTACTTTTTGCGTATATGTTTTTTATGATGTTGATGTATTTTTGTTCAACATTTAGTTGTGATAGGGCGTTCCATATTGCGCTGTGGCTGATGCTATCAAATGCCTTGCTGTAGTCGATGAAGGCGACATATAGGTTCCTGTTGAATTCTTTATATTTTTCCATAATTTGGTCCAATGTTTGAATGTGGTCGGTTGTGCTGAAACCTGCCCTGAATCCAGCCTGCTCTTTCGGTTGTGATTCATCTATTGTTTTAGCTATTCTATTTAATAGTATTGAAGAAAAGAGTTTGTAGATGCTCGCCAGTAGACTAATTGGTCTGTAGTTTCCGATGTCCATAGGATTGCCTTTTTTATAGAGCAGTATGATGTCTGATGTACACCATTGTTCTGGTACAGTTTCTGAGTCTAGTATCATATTGAATAAGTGAGTTAGGTGGTGAAGTAGAATTGGTGCACCTAATTTGAGGGTTTCATTAGACAAACCGTCTGGGCCAGGGCTTTTTTCGGCTTTTAGCTGTCTTATATGTTCAAATACTTCTCTTTCTTCAATTGGCTTCGCTGTTGAGCTTGTGTTAAACGTCTCGTCTATTGCTTCTACTATATTGTTTTCATTTTTACTATATAATTCCTTGTAAAATTTGGTTGCGTGGTCTATTACGTTTTTTCTTGACTTTGTTTCTTCTTTGTTGATTTCTAGTTTTTGTATCCATGATTTGCTTAGACTTAGTTCCTTTATGGCTCTTTTGGTGCTTCTATATTTTCTTAAATTTCTTGTTATTATTTCATGTCTATGTTTGCTGTAGTCTTTTTTAATAGAATTCCTTGTTTCTTTAAACAGGTTGCTAAGCTTCTTTTTCATTCCAGGGTCTTTTTTCTTTGTAAACATTAGTTCGGTACGTTCTTTGATTAGTCGTATTGTATTTTCACTGAAGATTTTGTTAGTTTTTTTTTTGTGTTGCGACTCGGTTCTTTGTTTTATGCTGTTTTGTATTGATTCCTCTATTATGTTGTAATATTCCTGAACATTTGATTCTTCTGATATACTTTCTAATTTCCTTGTCAAGCATCTGAGGTAGTTTTGAGCCTCTTCTTCGGACTTGATAGTTCTCGGCAGTGAAGTAATAACAAGTATTACCCACCCATAACCCCGTGTACCACCCCAAATACTAGTAAACCTGCATTTATTTCCAGAATCAGTCTCAAGCCAACCAAAGCAGGTGACAACTAAAGTGAAAGAGACGGGCCCCAAGCGCTCGCTCAACTTAGACGAGTACAAGAAACGCCACGGACTTATTTGAGTGTGGTGCTACCGTGGAGTCCAAGGACTGACTGAGTGTATGTGATTTTGTGTCCGGAGTATTAGTGTTACAGTGATTTAAGTGTTTCTGGTGAATTGCAATGGAAAACTGATAGTTTTGGAATCAAGTGTTTTTTTTTTGTGAAAACACATGATTTATCATGTCAATGGTATCTTATCTGGCGAAATGTGGGTCTACTAAAGGGCACACCTCTGTTTAACTCTTCTGGGATAGCAAGCGTGATGTTATTTAATGTATTACATGACATTAACTGCTATTTTTATTTAACAACTTTGTGCCTACCTACCAACCACATGTATGATTTGTATTTAAATATTGTGAAAATGTAAGTTTTCGTAGTAAAATGTTTGTAACCAACATTCTGTAATTATTTCTTGTAATTATAAAATTGACAAATAATGTATTGGTAAATGAACAAAAATCACAAAAGTTAAGCAATAAATATGTTATAATAAACATCTGCCTCAATGATGATGTTTAAAACTAGTAATATTATAATGGTAATAGGCTCACCCCCTATTACATGTAATTTAAATGTAATTGGCAAAATGTGAAAGTACTATAGAATGATACGCTTCTACCTGACCCTTTGTGGGTTACAGGTGTGATGTTAAGTTGTGTATTAATATATGTAGCTAAATTGTGAAAATCTGTAGATTTTCTATAGAAAAAGAAAGAAAGAAATAAAATGTATTTATTAGTCTCACACAGGACAACACAATTTGATAAAAAACAATAACACAGAAAACACAATTGACAATAAGCCTTAAAACATAATAAATTAATTCCGAACTTAGTCCTGTACGAGGCTAAAGGGCCACTACCTCAGCATGGTGCTGTGACATTTATGACAGATGTCAATGTCACAGCTATGGTATTCTGATAGGGCCCAAAGTGACGCCACAATCACGGACAATCAAACACAAAAACAAGAAACAACATAATGAAAAACATACTATGTTATTGTTGCACATTAAAATATAGTACCCGGTAATAAAATGGCAAATAAAAATTAGAAACTCAGTATGTAATGGATGGCCATCCATCTACGGACCTACATTGGCAAGTGTGGCTTAACCTGAAGATTGATCCGAGCGACTGTTATTATCTGGCCACAGGCACAGTCATGTTATATGGCAACATTGCTTCAACTCAAATAAAATAATATTGCAATCATCGGTAAACACAAACAAAATAAAAACACTGTGAAACCAATACTCCCGGACAAATATGTAGTAAGTAATAAATAATTAATGTATAAATAATATTAATAATACTGTTTTTCAATATACAAAACGTTATGCTGTTCTTAATTTTACCCAGAAAGTACAGTCAAGTTACTAAAATAGTTATAAATAAATAAAATATACACAGTCACTGACATACAGGTTGCAACTTCCTGCGTATACAACTCTGAAAGCCACCACAGACTGTTGCGGCAACGTATCGCATTGACGGGACGCTGCAACACAACTGGTTTCTATGTAATGCTTCGTGTATACAAGCAGCACTTTGCGACCGCTGAAGTTGGCTATGTCGATACCAAAAGTTGGCTATGTCGACAACTGAAATTGTCTATTTTGACAGCTAATTGGTTATGTCGACGGCTAAAATTGGCTATGTCGACAGCTGAACATGGCTATGTCGACAGCTGAACATGGTTATGTCGACAGCTAAATTTGGCTATGTCGACAGCTGAAATTAGCTATTTTGACAGCTGAAATTGATCCAACTATCAAGAGTTGAAGCGACGAAAATGGGACGTAGATTTCAATAAATAGCCATTTATGTCTAAATCATAGTATCAAATTAATATCATGACAGCCATCTTTCGCACACAGCTTCAAAAAGTAGCGTTGTCCCTTTCTCGCGATGTAACATTTGTGGCGTCAAACGACAATAGTTCATCCGACAAAAGTAATTAGAAGTTGTTTTTCTACAAAACATTGCCTTACAGTTTTATGCCTTCACAAATCGGTAGTCAAACGCTAGATCCCTGTATAAATACGGCTAAAATAATTAACTATTTTGACTCTATAATCGGGTAAAAATTAAGTGTCGCGTATAGAAAGTACCTAAATGAAATATAGAGTGTAAAAAAACTTAAAGGACATTCTTTCGATAAATCTTGAATGTGATAATCTGCCTCAAAGATTTCATCATCATTATGATGAAATCTTAAAAAGAAAATACAAAAACCTCATGTTTATTTTTCATGGACAATCCCTTCTGAATAATACTGTGTTACTCATAAATATTTGTTTATCTTCATTTTAATTCTGTAACATCTACCTTATTGCTAATATATATTTTTTTATTCTAAGTAAGTACTTGTTTCATCATCATCAAGAGCCATTAGACGTCCACTGCTGGACAAAGGCCTCCCCCATAGAACGCCATAAAGATCGGCAACCTTCCGTTTGCATCCACCGGTTGCCCGCGACTCTCACGATGTCGTCGGTTCACCTGGTGGGAGGCCTGCCAACGCTGCGTCTTCCGGTTCGTGGTCGCCACTCGAGAACCTTTCTTCCCCATCGGTTGTCCGTTCTTCGAGCGATGTGGCCTGCCCATTGCCACTTCAACTTGCATATTCTGCGAGCCATGTCGGTGACCCTGGTTCTTCGGCGAATTTCCTCATTCCGGATTCTGTCGCACAAAGAAACTCCGAGCATAGCCCTCTCCATGGCTCGTTGCGTGACTCTGAGCTTCTCTAAGAGGCCAGCAGTTAGGGACCATGTCTCTGTGCCATAAGTCATCACTGGCAACACACACTGGTTATACACCCTCGTCTTGAGACACTGCGGAATTTTGGACGAAAAGATGTCGCGTAGTTTCCCGAACGCTGCCCATCCGAGTTGGATTCTTCGGACGACCTCTTTGTCGAAGTTCGAGTACTTGTTTATGTTCAACTAATATCATCTTTGGTTCATAAGTTCGTTATATATAAATTAAACTCCAGTGTAGTATTGTGCCGAGCGACCTAACTTCGGGTGATATCTTAATATTATATCTTTGGCTCCTTTCATAACCTCTCATCCACATCAACTATACTAGTGTAGGTAGGTTATACCGTAGTTCTATTTATGCCAGCAGTATTATAACATTCTTATACTGAAGAAGAAAAAATGTCCTACACAACTTATACACTCTATATTTTTAACCACAGATGATTAACAAGTGGAGTGACAACACCAATATTGGAGAATCACTTCTCCGTGATAAAAGTGTCATGTACACAATGTTCGAAACGTACATCGCTGGGCCAGCGGTAGCGACTTTAAACACTTCATATTGTGTAAATTACATACTAGATAGTATGTTCCATTTGTTACTCATCAATGTCTAAGTACCTGGTAATAAATATGATATGTCGAGTTACAAGAATCTGTAAAGAACGTCGTCTCTGTCACTCATACCTCTCTGTCTCATTCTAATACTCCATGTGTCATATTAATGCCTTGTACTTTACAGTCTTTCACAGTTATTTTACCCCTGACTTTGCATCAAAAAGTGAACCTTATTTTCGTTGCAATAAGGCTGCTGTTAAATAGACGCTACTGACAAGATGGTCAAAGTAACTGTGACCTTTATATGGTTATAATATGGTTACTATTTTGATGGTCTCTGGCAAAATGGTCAAAATAACGGTGATCCTTATTTTCGATGGGGTAAGGTTGCCTTTGTCATAGGTAAAATATCTGTGAAATGACTGTACCTCATAGTTTTAGGAATTAAATTAATTAATTACCTCCAATATGGCGGATGCCTGTTAGCCTTAATTAGTGTATAAGTAGTTTGTTACGACCTATTTATTATTTGTTCCTGTTTTTGTTAGAACGCTGGGATGAAGTGCAACAGATCATTTATCTGTTCTTACTATTAATTACTAGCTTTTGCCAGCGGCTTCGCCCGCGTGAAAATGACGATTTTCCATACAAACTTTCATCCCCTATTTAAATCCCTTAGGGGTTGAATTTCGAAAAATCCTTCCTTATTCCTTGTCTACATTATAAAGGGAACCTCTGTGCAAAATTTCAGCTTTCTAGGTCCAAGGGTTTGGGCTGGGCGTTGATGAGTCAGTCAGTCAATCAGTCAGTCAGGACTTCTCTCTTTATTTATATAGATATAGATAGTTTTTTCTATATAACTGCTTGTAAAAGCGAGCTTAACCCATAATTGGGTTTTATAACAGCTGGCCTCATTTACCCATGACAAAATAAAACTTAAAATAACTTGTACCTAAATGAGAGCTACCTCTAGAAGGTACATAACCGGCCAAATCGAATATACGTAAATATAGTACATTCGACAAATGCTGGTTGAATTCAACTTGCGCTAGCTTAGCCCAAACATAAATCAGTGACAGCAGATGCCGAACGGAATTTGCCGATCGGTAAAAATCGAATGAAGGCAAATACTTGTAGTATTTTTTTACATGTCGGGTTTATTGTTCAATACACACTGTCTGAGGTCCCCAATACGTTTTTACCAAGCGTAAGTAAGATTCTTAGGAAAATGACCTAATACTTGTACGAAAAGTCCAGCGAACTAATTAAAAAACAGTGTTTTAGTATTCCTTTTTACTGTATATCATTAAAATTCAAGTTGCAAGAAGCAATAAAAATGTATTTAATTTAATGATAAAAATGAGACTCGTTTTAAGCCCACTTATTATATAATGTACGCCATTTGCAGCAAATGTTACAAAAACGAACTAAACATATACTTAGTTCTCGAATAGATTATGTCGGGTTTATTCGTAAGCGTGTATTTTGCCCCTAAATTAGATTAATATCCAATAGGCAAAATAGTTTTCATACCTTTTTTAAACTACGCCATCTCGCGATACGCAGATTCGCAATTTTAAACATAACACTATTTTTTTATATGTTCACCACCACAACTTTTAAATTATATGCTTAATTTATGTGTATGTGTCGACACTGCGTAGTGTCGAGACTGCGTAATGCGAGTTGGCGTAGTGGACAGTTCCTTGAAAATACGACGACTCGTATTATAGATTTGTACCGTTGTAATAGTAGTTTTAATTTATTTGACTATGAACAAAATGATAATGGTTAATACTTAATTCATTGTAAATGAGAAAGCTCAAAGGCTTGAATAAAATTTGATAAAGCGATTACTTGTGTTTTTATTCTTACAACTTCACGTTTGTCACATGTTCACATGGGTGTGACCAGAAACTATAAAAGTACTAGAGGGCCTACCTTTCACTGTTACTCTGCAGGCAGTTTTTTTTTTAAATGTAGGTACATTTTTAGGTCGTTGACTATCCCTTAAGGTTTCCCAACGAGCAATAAAATGCAGTTCTTAAATTAACGGATCATGTTCGAAACACAATACTATGGTCGAAAACAAAAATACCTGACGTGGCTCAAAAGGCGGCCCACTAAAATCGGAACTGGGCAGGACATGTTGTAATGCCGCATCAAACTGGGCCAAAATAGAAGGAAACTGGGGCCCTAGCCCTACTATGATGTCTTAAAACAGAGTCATCTTATTCTTAATCCGGTGTGGAAAAGAGATGGCGCTAGGCAGCCTGTATAGTTACATACTGGATTGGACCTGGTGCTCTGACGCAGTGAAGCGGGTCCTCGTCAGGTTACGAAGGAGATGGTGGGATGAACTGGATAGTGGAGGGAAGAGGGACAGAGCAGGCTAGCAGAAAAAAGAGGTACATTTTATGAATATTCTTTTATTATACTAGTATTTAATTCTTATAATATTACATCATTATGTTATATACATACTTACATCATTTAATATTGGTATGTTTAGGTAAGTACACTATTTCATAACTTATTTTAATGTTTTACAAAAATATTCCGTTTTTTATGAATAAAATTAAGTAGGTAAAATAGCAATGTGTTAAATTATATTGTATATTATTATATATTTTATAATTATTAAATTCATCCTTACATAGTATAAAACAAAGTCGCTTTTTTGTCTGTTTATTTGTTTGTATGCTTAAATCTTTAAAACTACGCAACGGATTTTGATGCGGTTTTTTTTAACAGATAGAGTGATTCAAGAGGAAGGTTTTAGTATATAATTTGAACGACATCCACGCGGGTGAAGCCGCGGGCATCAGCTAGTAAGTATTTAATACAATAATAATTAATGAATATACAATTATGCTTTTCTAGAATTATAGACATTAATTTGATGATTCAAAAAATATTAATTAAAAAATAAACATTCAACCTGGAGCCTTTTAACAAATTATACAAATCAAGTTAGGTATTATAAAACACATTAACTGCTAACAAAATTATAAAAAAACAAAGTTTTCAGAATGTTCTTGACTGTTTGTTTTGCACAATATTGCCAGCCAATTTTAAATATATTTTAATACGGCTAGGACATTCTTAAAAAAAAAATGAATTTCTATGTGACTGCCTAAAACTAATTTAAATAATACACGATGTATCGGTCACAAAAAAATATTACTGTAGATTCAGTACAAAGTTCAAAAAAAAAACTATTACCCCCTTATTAATAAAAAAAAGTTAAGCCTGCTTAAACTTACGCTTGGTTTATCTCGCATGCCGTCCCTTTCATTTGAATATTTTTGAAGTGAGACGGCAGGTTCTCTATTGTGTCACCTAACTTTTTTATCCATAATTTAAAATGCCATAACTTTTTTTGTCCTAATCATCATTTGTCCGAATGATAACTTACCCGAACTAAATATCACATAATATCACATGCTATAAAATTGAAATCCCTAAATATAATATGTCCTAAATCCATTTGTCATAAATATTACAATCAATAATATACGTAAGACATAAAATCGTTTTCCATAAAAGTTTTAAGTCCTAAATTAAAATAACATAATGTTTATTTATCATAATAATATTATTAGAACAAAGTATAACAAAGCTTTTGGTCACGTCACTCATACATGCAACGCATGTTGTACTCCATGACGCGCGCTCGCTTCGCTCGCATATTACATAACACTATTGTCTTCTGTCCCCGAAGTGCCGGGCCTCCGCCGGCCTCCTTCGTCGGCCTACGGCCCGGTGCCCATGCCGCCCATGAAGGATACTGTCGCGAGACGGTGATTCATCCACTTAGCGGACGACTAGCAACAGCCTATAATTTTGGTTATTCATCCGGCTAATCGGACGACTAATTAATTTTATTCATCCGCTAATCGGACGACTAGACACTTCGAATTTTTTTTAGGACTATAAAATTTATTATATACGAACATTCGGAATAATACACATTAGGTAAAGCAATAGTTAGGACATATTAATTTAGGTCATGTAAAATTAGGAGATTCAATTATTATAGTAATCGATATTATGACAGAATACTTTTAGAACTAAAGATAATTATGTTAAACAAAATTTCGGCAATTTGAACATTATGGTTAATGAAGTTTATGGCAAACGTGTTATGGATAATGATTTTCGGACAAACAATTTTAGGAGAAGTAAGGGAGTACCGAGACGGCATGCGTAAGTTTAAGCAGGCTTGACTTTTTTTTATTAATAAGGCCGTTAGACTCTATCAAAATGCCGTTCCATACAAAATGCCTTACCTACGAAAAGTTTTAATACTTGTGACTCTAAAAACAATCTACTTAATGTATGGTAATAGTTTGTGTCACTGATATTTTATCGCAGGTATATAAAAAAAAATTGCATGGCAAAATTCTAAAAATAAAACAATATCCAAAAACATTTTTTTTTTGTGATTTCGCTGTCACACATTATGCTTAGCAAAAATAATAACTCTTAGTAGTGCCTACGCTTAAATTAAAATTATATTCAACAAAAAAAACTATTTACTAAATTATACAGTACCTAGGTAAGTATAGGTAGGTTTTGTGAGGTTTTTAAACTAATATGAGTTTTTGGTATGGGAATGCAAGACGACAACTTAAATTATGTGAAGTATAAATAGAGAAAACTAGCATTAAAGCCATTATTTTCTAGAAAAATAAAACAGCATAAAACAGTTTAGAAAAACACTAAATTTCATGCTAGAAATAGAACCCGATATTTTGTGAAATAAAATACCATTATTTGTCAAGGATTGATAATATTGCTGTTGAATCAAAATCCGCTAAGTAGTTTTTTTTTGTAGAATTTCCATACAAATTTGCAATGTCATGAAATTATTGAAAGAAAGAATCCTTCAGTTTAGCTGATTTCAAAATAACAATTATTTCTAGTTAGCTAAAAAGTATTGGTAAGTATGTAAATTGTAAAAAAAAATCTTTGTAATAGGCTAGTTGACAAAATTTAAAAAAACTAATTACTCCGTCACATAGATTTCCAAAAAATATTGAACACGTATTTTTTCTTTTTTCACGTAAACAAAAAATGAAGACGATACAGTGCTTCGAAAAGTCGTGTAACGTCACAGTTTGGTCCATTTTTACCAGACTATGACGTCAAAAACCACATCTTCCTGATCTTTTACAAGCTTTATTTTCGTAAATTTTTATTAAGTAAGTAGGTACTTACTTAATTTGATAAAAACAAAAAACACGGATCCATTATTTTTCGATAATCTAACTGAGGGACTAACCAGAACCATATTTTTTTTAGTCGGTCAACTACCCTATTCCTCAGAAAATATCCCTGCAGGATTTTGTCCCTATCAGCGTAACTATTACAATACAAGATGATACTTTATTTTAGAAAATGTGGGGTTCGAATCCTAATAATTATCAAGGTGGTTTTTTAAACCAAACAAATACCGTATGTTTTTCCATTAATTTTTACAGGTTTATAGGCATTAGTATTTTTCAGGGGCAAACTAGGTACCTACTCAAAAACATGAACAAGTTTCCTTAAAAAACCTCATACAAAAAATAGCGAAAAAGAAACCAACAGTTTCATACATAAATACAATCACGATTGGGCCATTATTTTTTTCCAGGGCCCAAATTGACTAACGATGTCGTAAAAAATATTTTAAAACAAATTAGTTTTTTTTTAATTTTTTAGGTTAATTTAGTTTTATCAATATTTAAAGTATACAGTACAGGCATTAGCAGTGATGTTTTTTTACTATTTATTGTTTTGTTTGATATTTATACAAGGAAAGGAGTAGAAAAACAACAACTGTGTTACTTACTTAGAATAATCAATTTTATTATAGGAACCTTTACCTCAATTTTAAAAACCTATCAAACATAAACTTAGACAAGAATTACAATAATCTTATAATGTAAAATCACAATCATCTCAGTCAATTAATTTAATTAATCTTATTTTCTAATTAAGTTTACCACTGCGTTACGTTATTTTAATTTAAGCTACTGTAATTTCTCAAAATATGCCTTAATAATAGCAATTTAATCTCAATCTTTATAGTATAGGTTGAAATATGGTAGATAAACAAAAAAATATAAAATTTGTGCTGGTTCAAAATTAAATTAAAATCTTTATAGCTCCTAACGTATTCAGAAAAAGAGGGACAAAAAGTAACGCAGTAGCTGGATAAGTAACACAGTGGTAATCTTATTACAGCACTAGGTGTTTTTTTTCGCTTTAAATAATAGAAACGCTCTAAAAACAATAATAAAGTATTTGAAATAAAATAAAACCTTCTTAAATACAAAAACAAAACAAAATCCTCTCAAATTAACATTTTTAAACATAAACCACCTTATTACAAAAGATAGTTAAACCTGGTTTAACTTAGACTTGGTTTATCTCGCATGCCGTCACTTTCTTTTGAATATTTTTGAAGTGAGACGTCATGCGAGATAAACCAAGTCTAAGTTAAACCAGGTTTAACTACTTTTTGTAATAAGGCGGAAAATCTTTGTCTCATCAGTCTTATTTTTCAAATATATTTAATGGAACATCAAATTCGTAATATACACGTTTACCCTTCTTTATTATTTTAGGGTTACAAGTTTTTTAGTAGCATGATATCTCTGAAGATGTTTTCTTTTAGCCTCAGCATTTTTCACAGGGTCCTGTTTCAATTTTTCCCTATACCGCCGTTGTTTTTCTGCCGGTGTTAACGCCATTATATTGAAAATAATACGCTGTAACAAAATAACCCAATATTATTAATTAAGTGAACTGTAAAATAGATAAATACACTTCGAAAACTGTTTACTTTGCAACTGCGTTACTGCACCTACAACTGCGTTACTCTCGTGGTAACGCAGTGTAGTGGTAACGCAGTTGTAAAAATAACGTGTATTCTAACATTTGGGTCATATGATAATAAATACCTAATTATTTTTGAGTGCATGCAAATGTTTACTTATTCTATTACAAAACGCAAAAGAAAAACAATCAAATATCTAAAAAACTCACCGTTTTTCGTCGGTAACTCAGCGGCCACACAATTAACACACGCGCCTCTCCGGACGACTCGAGCTCGACTGACACGGCCAGCGTCAAGGCCACGAACACCCGCCTCACCCCGCCAGCAATTCACATTAAATCAAACGAACTTAGTCGAAAATGCACGAAAAAAGCCGAATGTAAGACTCATTTTTGCTTGGTAACATAGCGTACTTACGTTTTCTTACTTCAACAGGGACGAGACAAGAAATATTTCGTAAATAATATACGGTTAAAGAAAAGATAAACTTATTAGCCTGTTATTAAAGTTCATACTTACCTTAATTTCTGTAGATATTTTAATTTAATAGTGCCGTGAAGAGTTTTAATGTAATGTCAATGTATTTGAAGCGAGTTGCTTGCTGGGACAGCCGGATTTTGTATGAGATACGACTGCGTTACCGAGAAAAGCGACTGAGTTACCGTCATTTACGTAAAATTATAACATTTTTCACTAATGTTTATGTCTTGTTAGAGGGATATTATTATTACGTTTCTACCAATAGCGATTTTATTTTACTAATCATAGTTTTTTTTTAATTTTTTAGGCTCTATTCTTGAGAGACCGCTTACGGGCCCTGGAAAAAAATAATGGCCCGATTGCATTTTTGTATGAAACAGACAATATTTTTTTTTATAAGTATTTCAAAGTTAGTTTGATAGTAAAACTTGTAAATTCTATTTCTACTGTAACTATTTCTGTAATGGCAAAGAAAACATTGTGATAATAATAATAATAAATAAATATTCATGAATGTTTACACTCCCTGAAATAATGCAAATGATTATAATAACTACCACTTAGAGCAAAATTCGCAGATCGTACTTGGACTTTACTTGAGCTAATGTAAAAAGTCCAAAATCTATAAAGATAACTTAACTCGTGCTTAAACTTACCTACACCCGTACAGGACCTATACCATTTTTTATGCAATAGACCATTTCGACCATTTTTATGCAATAGACACGAATTTGAACGAAATAAGTACCGTCAAAGAAAGCAAAACTAAGAATTTTATTCTTACTTTTGACAGTTCTAACTTTAAGTATTATTAGACTACAGAATAAAAATCGTTTTCATTTCTCATACTCGGAAAGTAGTGTTGGTTAAGGGCCGGTTTCACCACTTGCTGATAAAGTCCCTGATAGCCTATCAGGAACTTATCTGCCAGATAAACTACAACTTTTGATAGCATTATCTGTCAGATAACTATCTGACACTTTATCCGTAACCGGTGAAACCGGCCCTTAATCCGAGTAGCGGGTGGCAAACATGCTACTTCCCACCTTAGGGCGGGAAAGACTCATAGTAATTGCTTCCCTCCCTAGGGAGGGAAGCAATTTTAAAAATAGAACTAAATTTGGTGCAGCGGTCGGCCGCAAAAAAATGCTGCGGTGTTGTGAGTGTTTAAACAGCCAGTATGAATTAAAAAAAAAAAACTAAGCGAATCCGCCCGCGGCAGGGACGCGGTGTGTTCCATATTTAAAATTTTAAATAGACATCGCCCGAATACTCGAACGTCACTCAATTTTAAGTTGCACTTAAATCTCGTGCTGTCTTTGTTACTTTAACGCAGAGTGACAGAGATAGCACGAGTTTTGAGGGCTACTTATAATTGAGTGACGTTCGAGTATTCGGGCGTATATAATTTGGCGGGATACACTCTTTAAGCGTTAACGAAATCTCGGTAATAGAACAGAGTACGTAGTTATAGCTTAATAAAAATGAGTTCAAGTGATTCTGAAATGTTGACCCCAGATTCTGTTAGAGACGAAGCCAATACAGTTATCGAAAATCTTTTGCCAGAAATTTAAAAGGAAAGATAGGTACTTAAATACATACAATGACTTTATGAAGTGGCAAACATAAGAAAATAAAATCATTTTTACTTTCCTTATATTCGAAATGAAAAGTAGAGTGCTTAACACGGGTGAAAGACATCAATTCCTTTCGACCCTAGTATAACAATCTACTATTCTCAAGTTAAAATTCAAAAATTCAAAATTCAAAGCATTTATTTCAAGTAGGCCGTTACAGGCACTTTTGAATAGTCGAATTAAACTAACTGCGGCACTCAGAGATATCCAACGATTACTCAAGCCGCCACCCAGCAAAGGCTTGACATACTTTTGTATGACAAAACTGCCAAAAACCTTTACCAAGCGACGTCCCAAGCAACCACTGAAGCTCTCCGAGTGCGGCAGTAAACTACTGAAGCTAAATAAACTGAGCTACAGTCCCAGTCACAAGGCATAATAACTCGTGATTGTACTGTAGTTGCCCATTCCAAAGCGTTGGTCTCATGAGAAGAATGGCAAGAAACTTCATGGACACTCTTTTAAAATCATTTGGGTTTACAATATGTTGAAGGTACAGACATAATCTTGGTATAATACACACATGAAGACTATGCAAATTAGCGTCTGAGATGGTCTTTTGAAGAAAGCACCACACAGATTTGAGTGGACCCGTCCAGTCAGTGCAAGCTTTTGTCAGTTATCGTGGAGCTCGACTTATAACTCAAGGAGCTCAACGTCACGACGAACAATACCAAAGAAAGGACATTTGGGTGGGTCGCATAGAATACTCAAACTGCCAGACAATCGTTAAAATTACATAAAAACCCACACGGTCCTCACATTCACAATATAAAAATAATAAAATACATGAAGACTATGCAGATTAGTGTCTGAGATGGTCTTTTGAAGAAATCACCACACAGATTTGAGTGGACCCGTCCAGTCAGTGCAAGCATTTGTCAGTTACTTGACTAAAGATACAGGTGTTATGTTAGACACGTTCCCGTCTCTGTTTGGAACATGTCGCATGACAGATGTGCGAAAGTGATAGGAGTTCTAAGTCAAAATACAAGTTAAGTTACGTTTAAAGATCTTAGCATACGAGTTCAAACTAATACAAACCTTATTCTATTACGAGTAATGTTAGTATTTGTTTGAAACGCTTACTGTAGTTGGCTAAGTAAAATCGAAGTCCGATCTGACAATTTTGCGCCTAAAATTAAAAATAACTTCTACTTACGTATATTTAGTGAATTTTCTCTATTTCTTTCAAGTTCAAGTTTTCGTTTTGCAGTTCAATCTCAAAAACTAATAAGTAAGTTATATTGCCATAGATATTAAATTTTAATACTGCCGCAGTAAACAAAAGGGGCAAAAATGTAAAAAAAAAGGTTTATTAGATGTTGCTTTTCTGTCTACTTAGTAGGTACGACTTAAGTTTCTTCTCTTCAGGGTTTTTCACAAAGAAGAAATAAATCCTCTCCCACTTCTTTGATGTCACATTTTGTGGTCAAATACAAGTCTATTTAGAATAAAAAATAATAAATGACTGTACCTATCAGTATTGCATTTAAGGTGGAAACGCTAGGTTATCCTGTAAAATTCATTTTTTTGCAATTTGCAGGTCACTGTCAGATTGTAGGTATGTTGATTAAAATATGATTCGAGCAAATAATTAGGTATGGTTTTACTAAGTTATAATATAATCATTAACATTAGGTATTAACACAACCCTCTAAGTTAATTTAACCCCGTTGAATGACTACTTCATCAAATAGTCTTTCAATGGAATTAAACGAACTCAAAAAGGTTGTATTCATAATTTTAATTATAATTCATGTAAATACATACGTACCTATTATAGCCGCGATTCACATTTTAGACTCGCAGCAATGACCGGTAAATTGCGAAAACGTAAGAAAACATGAATTTCACCGTCTACCTTAGCGTTATCACCGTAATTTCTGTGTCGAATTTAAAAGTATTTTAAGTGTATAGGTAGGTACCTACTAACACAGTTCTGTATTCAGTGACATCAAAAAAAGGCACTAGAATTTTTCCGGTAGTATTATAAACTGACCCCCAGACAAACCCCTTTTGCTTATAGCAGCAGAATTGATCACTTACATTAAGTAGGTACAATGTGTGCAATATTCCATAATGCATAATCTAATCTTTTATATTTACAGCATTTCGATTGTTTGTGAATAGCTATCTATTCACAAACAATCGAATCGAAACCAAAATCGAATATTTCGCTCTCGTAATGACAAAAAAGATAGGTACACACGGCTACACATCAAGCTATACAACACCAGTTAATCTTGGCCTCACTTTACTAGATCTTTTCGCACAATGAACGATCAGATTATACTGGTTTTGTATAGCTTGATGTGTAGCCGTGTGTACGACATTTATTCGATTCGGTTTCGATTCGATGGTTTGTGATAGCTATGCTGTAAATATAAAAATTTAAATTATGCATTATTATGGATTATATTAAGATGCAGAACCATTTACAAAGAGCAATCGAATTGTCCTCATTATCATCATAAGTCAAGATTTTAGCCCGTACTTTGACATTACTAAGCGTTCGTTCTGTACGAATATGAACCTTAATTTTCTATTTTTAATGTTTATATACGAATATGCGATGCCAACTTATTAACCCAAAGTGTGACAAGAGAAATTAATTGAAAAACAAATTGACTCCCTAATTTTATAAAAGGTATACAGATGGACACCGAAGCCAAAGCGTAATAAGTACCACGTATTGAGTGCATCATTTTGAGCCCCCCACATAGAACCTTCTCATCGGTTATTAAAAAAACAGTTGCTTTCCTACAATAGTACAATTACAATACCTGCACCGTCTAAATGTATGGAACAAACAGCAGTTACTTTTATTAATCGATGAAAAATTTTGATATGTATGTGGGCTCAAAATGATGAACTGAGTACGTCGTATTTTTCGCATCAGTGTCCCTTCCACTGTTTATTAAAATTACAACTGTCAACGAATGACACTTATGATTTCAATACACGACCCATTGAAATTGGTAGCCAATTTAATAAACAATTATTTTCCTTTCTTAACTTAACTAAAGCAATAGGTAGGTACTAAAAGTTACAAAATCTATATACCTACTGCTTCTGCCTATGGATATACTTCACTTGGCGTATTTGCCCAAATATTTGCATTATTTAGTCAAAACAAAATACACTCTAAGTATATTTTTGAATAAAGTAAGTATATTTAGTATTTGGTAATAAAAACTAGTATTTGTACAAATAAACCAAGTAGAGTATAACTATACTACTATACATTTAGATAATGTATCTTTTACTATTGCATTAAAGAAGCAATTCCATTGCTGTCTATAGATTCACATTATCACGAAATAATTTGATAGCCCGCTGAATAAAATAAGTGAAAAATAAGACGATGATAAAGACGCCAGGAAGCTACCCGAAACTGTATTTCCCAATCAACTTTGAACCTAATTCTTTTGCAATTAAATTGAAAATCTTTTACAAAATTTTGATAGATTGTAGTAGCTTGATGTCCTGGCGTATGTACACACGGCTACACATCAAGCTATACAAAACCAGTTAATCTTGGCCTCACTTTAATAGATCTTTTCGCACAATGAACGATCAGATTATACTGGTTTTGTATAGCTTGATGTGTAGCCGCGTGTACCATCAAAATACTTAAGTATTTAGACGCTACAATTTTTATTATTGCTACAACGTATTGCATTTACCAGCCAATGTATATTGTTTTAAATGTGATTTTATTGCCCATTGAATCTAATCTTTGTAAGTTATTTAAAAAATTGTACCACTAACGGTACAACTTTTATAATTGCTTCATTTAACTAAGTACATTAAAAAAACAGTAAAATTACTTATTAATTCCCCGATAAATGAAATACACGTAGTAAGCTATTTTAAAAGGGTTTTTATTTATTTCTCCTGCATAACTTCCGCTATTGTATTTTATTATTAAAATATCAGCCACGCATTAATCTGGTATTAATCAATAGCAGGCATCAATACAGACCCAGTTTTGTATGACAGAAAACCTTCTAAAGTGTCACGTTTCCGTAAACGATTGAAGTTTAAGCTCTTGATGGGTAGTCCACGAAATTAGAATTTCAATACGTTTTTTTTTGCCATTTTGTAAGTTAAAGAAAATAGGATTCGAGACCGTAACAAATGTGACTTTACTGAGTAATAATGATTAAAATCACCAACACAACCCAGTTCATTCAACTTCCTTGAATGCCTTTTTCATAAAATAGTCACTCAATGAAATTAAGTCAACTCAAGAGGATTGCATACATGATTTTAATGATTATATCTCTATACATGCGCATTACGTGCGCGAGTTATATTTTATTCAACATAAAACCTTGCACTAACCTGCAAATTGCAAATAAACGTAAGAAAATTTGAATTTGGTGGACTACCTTAGCGCTTCCACCCCTAATTTAGGGGTGGAAGACTGTGACTTAAGGGGCCCTAAGTCACAGTCTTATAAGCTTGCTTGCTTTGTCTTATAAGATTAAACCTTAGAAAAATGGCGGTTTGGAAAATTTAGCCTTACCTATACAAAAATTGTTTGTATTTATATCAGCTAATAATTAATGCAAGTTTTATAAGTGGCCGTTATTTTTTAAATGAAATAAAATGGTTAGTTATGCCAGACGCCCTTAATGCAGAAATTTTCAAACCTCTTTTATAATTGCTTAAGCGATAAAGCATTCAAAAATCAATTAAATTACTCCGTGTCTTTTAAACTTAACTTAGTCTAATTTTCAGTCTCTCTTTAAATAACTTAGCCTAAATTCAGTCTTAACTCTCTTTAAATTAAAAAATATACAAATACATACTTGGTGCTCTTCAAATCCTTCAAATGAAGAACTCTCCTTTGTCTTAATACCCATGATTGGAACAGAATCACACTTCACACAGTTTTCATGTAACTATAGAAATGTTCATGTATGGAGCATCTTCACGTTCACCGTTTGACTCCGAATCAGATACAAGGTCAATTTAAAGTAGCTAGCAAAACTTTTCACACGTGATGTGTAAACTTTTCACACGTGATGTGTGTGTCTAAATACAACTTAAACGATAAAAAAAAATCGATGAATTTACAACCACAAGATACTTATCTTGAAATATGAGGTTAAAAACCTTTGTTCGAAATCAATCTCAACAAATATGATACAAAAATACCAAAAAAAAAAAAATGTTAAGATATCACATTTGCAAAGATTACGCGCTACGAAACAACTGTCTAACTAAACTAATATTTCAAGCAACAAATGGCTTTGAATTATTTGGCCCGGCTAACTTCTACAATTTTATTTTGTTTTGCTCCTGGGTAACCCACGAAAATCGAATTTTCTTATTTTTTTGCAATTTTCAGATCAGTGTCAGTTTTTATGTTGATTAAAATATGATTCGCGCACGTAATACGTATGTATTTATAGAGACAATCATTAAAATCATGAATATAATCCTGTTGAGTTGATTTAATTCCATTGAGTGACTATTTGATGAAGCAGGCATTCAAGAGTGTTAAAAAAACTGAGAGGGTTGTATTGGTGATTTTTATCATTATTACTCAGATAAGTCACATTTTTTACTGTCGCGAATCCTATTTAATTTAACATACAATCTGACACTGACCTTCAAAAAACGTAAGGAAATTCGAATTTTGCCTAAACCTATATGAATCCATAGCAGGGCCCCTACTATGACGTCTTAAAACAGTCCTAACTTAATGTTATTCCAGTGTGGAAACGTGACAGAACTATACAGAGTGTCTAGCGCCGTCTCTCTTCCACACTGGATTAAGAATAAGTTAGGATTGTTTTAAGACGTCATAGTAGGGCCCCTGACATCAATACGCGTTTAGTATGAGACCAAATCTTCTAGAGCGTCACGTTTTTGAGATGTATTCTCTATCAAAGTTACCATCAAGAAGGCTTACCATGACGTCTTAAAACAGTCTTATTCTTAATCCAGTGTGGAAAAGAGATGGCGCTACACACCCTGTATAGTTCTGTCACGTTTCCACACTGAAATAAGATTAAGTTGGGACTGTTTTAAGACGTCATAGTAGATAGTTCAACTTTGATAGCTTATATTTCGGAAATGTGACACTAGAAGATTTTGTCACATTAAAAACTTTATAGTAATTATACCAGCTTTTAATTTTATGCGTGGGCGCTTTTTTTAAATAAAATAAAATTGCGTAAATTAGACAGGCCACGTTTCATCAAATAATTCTTATTTCTTTTATCATATTTAAATATCTTACCCATCCCGTTTGAGGAGTTTCGTCACCAGCTAATTTCACTTAACCTCGCATGAGTGTCAAAATTACGTCAAAATATAATCGCGCATTCACCACTCACAATATTCAATATGGCTGCCATCAATTTGACAGAACGCCTGCTTCTACTCCTTCTTTTGCATCTAATATAACCCTATCTTCTTTAATCTAGGGTTATTCTTCTTTCTTCTCGAAAATCTCTCTCTCTTCTCTTGGGTTTTCAAAGAGTTGTTTGACATTCAAGTCATCATAAAATGATCTCAATACAACTGGTTCTTATCCAGCTGAATAGAACACTCCTAACCTGGTAAAATATCAGGATAGTATGCAGTCATCTTCCAATTCTGGTCTTGCAAATAATATGGCCTTCTTGCTTTCCTTGGGATAGCCATAGTAATTTGGTCTTCATTATTGTGAAGCTCCTTCATTTTCTGAAGTTTCAGTTGACTGGTGTGAACAGCCATCTCGTTCAGGTCTTCATCAAGCAGGTAATAATCCAACATAATCAGATCTTCGACTACGTTATGCTTCCTTTCAACAATGAGTCTTGAATCTTTGGTTTCATCAAGACAGTGTTCGTCTGATATACCATCTACCATTTCGTTATTAGAATCGTTGTTTACCATTGGAAAGATCCCACCATCCTTACAGGTACACTCTCCAGATTCAACGGAACAGTTTTGACAGCTTTCAAAAGCCGCCATCTTGGATTTGCAGTTTCATATAGGAACCGAGTCGAACACAGGTCCAGCGGCCATTTTACTTCTTCTTTAGTGAAGTTGAGCTGAAACAACAAGGAGATTATTTTAACGATAACGAAATAAATTAATGTGTAGAGTTCGGCAGTGGTCAGATCCACAATATTCGCCAAAAGTCGATGTCTTGACTTAGATCCAACTGTGGAAATATTTTGGCAAAAAATGAGTTGGAATTGAATTGAGTGGGAGATTATACAACCAGGGGGTTTATAACGGCCACTTTAGCAGATCATAATAGGAATTGCGTCAAAAAGCGTAAAATGACCTTTCATAATACTTAGTAACAGCGTCTGGGACCATTATGGAAAATAATCATAGGTTAGTAATAATAGGAAAACAATATGAATTGCGTTAAATTCGTAAAATGGTCACAGACGCAGTTACTATTTTGAAAGGTCAATTCATATTATGATCTGCTAAAGTGGCTATTTTAGACCCCCTGAACTTGGAGTGTGGTGGGGTCCCACAAATAATGGGATACTTATTAATAGTGTCCGACCGAAACAGGATTTTCAGCCGAAACCGAAACCGTAACCGAACCTTCGGTCTTGGACCCAGTTTCGGCCGAAACCGAAACCGAAACTTATATTTTTTTATAGAATGTTAAATCTATTGTGTTTTTACGCATTTACAGACAGTTAACACGTGGTAAAAAAATCCAATAATTAAAGTAGGGTATGCATAACAAAAATAGCACTTGATTTGTAAAATTAATAAAGTAAATTAAAAAATAATAATAATACAGTCAACATACTTGTCAAACTTTTTAAAAAATAAGCACCAAAACTTTAATATTATAGTAGGTACTATTTTTGTTTGTAATTTCCAAAAAAAAAACTAAGCACCTCGCGTACTAAAGGGAAAAAATGAGACATGACTAATAGTACTCAAGGTCATTCACGGTAATATTTAAATTATATATCGGAACTACGGGGCGGTTCGAATACGGGTACAAAATTTAATCCATCAACAATTACAATGTTTGAATTAAACATCACAGGTATCTTCACTCACACATCTTTTATGTGTTACATTAATCTACACTAATATTATAAAGAGGAAAGATTTGTATGTTTGTGTGTATGTTTGTAATGAATAAACTGAAAAACTTCTGCGTCGATTTCAAAAATTTTTGCACCATTAGAAAGTTACATTCACCCTGAGTAGCATAGACTACTTTTTATCCCTGTATTCCCAGGAACGGGATCTATGCGGGTAAAACCGCGGGACGTCTGCTAGTTTCTACATAAATTCATATTGTACAAGTTCTAGGGAATAACTTAACAGAACCAAGTAAAATATCTCATGAATTCTTTTCTATAGGTACACACGTACTTACAACCTATTTATTTTCCACTGTGGCACAAGACCCTAATGAATGCCATAAAAATACATCATCATTAATTTATTTATTTATTTCACTTTTAGGAAAACTTACAGCTAAACAGACAGTGAGTAATAATTTAAACAAAATATGGCCAATTACAAGTTTCCACATGTAGTTTATAAACAATAAGACGAGAAAGAAAAGTACCTATAATAAAACCAAAAAAGAAACATAACACCAAACAGAAAAATGACTAAATACGCTCGAAGAAGCTATTTGATAGAGTTTTCTTCAATTTAGCTAGACTAATCATAATCATATCAATCATATGTAAAAACAAATACCTAATTCTTGCGCGAAAATAATCACATAACCTCAAATCATCACGATCGCGCCGACTTGCGAACTCAACTGGCACTCGAAGTTACCTGAATGATGCGTGACAATTCACGTATAACTTGTTTCGGCGGGGCCGAAAGGTTCGGCCAATTATTGGCCGAAACCGAAACTATGGCCGAAACTACATTTTTTGGCCGAAACTAGCCGAAACCGAAACCGAAACCGAACCTTCGGTCGGTCCTTACTTATTATCGTATCCTGTTGTCAACAAAACGTTAAAAAATCTTATACAATAAACAATAAACTATGTATATATTAAATTTAGTCCGTCGATAACAGCTTAGATTGAAATGTTACAAAACAAACCATGCTAACAAATTCATATCATGGTTTGTTTTGAAATATTATGGTTTAGTTATTCATATTATTAATTAAGTACTTAACCGTAATATTTTTAGATGACATTTGCGTACTTATTAAAATATCAATTAAATGTTTAGAAATATAACTCCAATCTGTAGAGTTATTTTTATCTAAAGTTAACACCAAATTTTCCTTGTATACAGTATCGTAATGTTATAAACTAAATTAATAGTTCTAAGTAATAAAATAAAATAAATACTTACACAATACCCCCTATTATCTAAGACTGCTTCCAAACTTTTCACTCAAAAACTTTTAAATAAAATTAATCACAAAGCACTTTTTAAAACTCAAAACTGAATAACTGTTTTCACGGTTACTCTGTCAAGTTTCAAGAAAGAACTGAATGATTTACCAAAAGCCCGTTCCCTTTTTATTCAGCCTGAATTGTAGTGAAGTTAGCTGCTGAATAACTAGTGTAACCACGTCTAAGCTTTCAGGAGACTTGTCCTGATTTCATAAATGTAGGTAATAGAGCCTGGTGTGAAGGAACTCGGGAATTCTATTGACCAAGAATTTAGGTACCCACGGGTACACCTTTAATAGCATCCATTAGCTGAACAGGTCTCCTTTCCTTAGGTCAACCTTTTTCCCGAGTCTGTTTAAAGAGATCAGCGGGAATTCGGAGGGGGAAAAATTTCAGCAGACGGAACGAATGTGTATTTTTGTATTTATGTTCACGCGATTTCTGATATCCAAAGAAAGAGCAACCTTTACATAGGTCGTTAAAATCTAATCGACTTTGCCTTTGACAAATAAAATGTTCTAATACATCATAAAATAAACGAAACATCATAAAATGATATTAATCAAAATTTCATAAGTCGTCTTGACAAAATTAAAGCTTTTAAACAGTCACTAAATGCATCAAACAATATAAAGAATATAAACAATTTAAGAAGTAAACTTGATTTTGTATGCCTTGCAAATTGCTTCTAAAACCTAATGAATGATACATATCCTGAACGAAGTTTAAAATATGGTGACAATACTAATGCGGACAACTTCATGCCAAAACCATCACAGTCAACAAAAATGATGCAATTTCATATAACATTTTCCTCTAATTCGATTGAAAGTGATTTAAAAATTAAATAATTTTCATCAAAATATTATGTCAGTCAGTACCTAAATGGATTGTACGTTGTCTTATGCAATTTCTTTGCGTAAGTAACACTTTTCTAAAGTGATGTAATTTATTGTCTAGTTTTTCCCAAAAATCTTTTATACGTGGATGGAAAAGTAATATATGTTTGTAGTACTACATATCTACAAACATAAACTCACGCCTTTTCCCATGGGGGTAAGCAGAAACCACAGAGTCACTTACCACTCTACATGCATGCTACTTTGCTCTTCCACGTTCCTGCCCTTCTAGCTAGGGCATCCCGGCGTTGCCATTGCCATCTACCTTGAGGGCCTTGTTGAGTTTCGACAGCTATGCTAAGAGTTCCTCTCTAAGTTTCCCTTAGTGATCAAATAAAAATGATAAATCAAACTGGCATAGCCCGAAGAATGGTCCAACTTAAGTCACAGGGCACATTGCACGCAGAACGGATTACCAATTAAGCAGAAATATCCTGGAACTTCTGAAGGGGTGAGTGACCTCTGAAGGGGTGAGTGACCAACTGCGAGAAAGCGCGAATTCGAAGATGACCCTGGCCTAGGCTACTGAAATTTGCTGAAGCGAGATCTACGACGGTGAGTTTCTGGCCCATTGTTCTCCATAGACATTTACGCTTCGGAATGGGCAACTACAGGCCTTGCACAAGTTATTATCCCTTGTCACCTTATTACCTCTCTATGTCTAGCAGTAGAGGTCTATCGGCTGATACTCGAATGACGTTGTTGGTGATGGTAATAGGCGCATCCCCATTACGACAAAGTTATGTAGATATCGGTACTATACCTTGTCCCTACTAATGAAGGCGTGTCCCGTGACGCAGTATGTTACATAACGTGGTATGTAAACAAATATTATGTGTTATTTGTTATACATTATTTATTACACTGTCATGTGCCTAGGGGATTCCCCATGCTCGCAACACTCGGCAAAAGGGTGCGGTCTATCTATAAGATAACTTTCACACGATAATAGTGGAATGTATTTCAGGGGTATCTTCATTAATAACATAACATCACGCCTATATTCTCCAAAGGGTTAGGCAGAGATGTGCCTTATATTAATGCCTCTACGTGGGGGCCCACATTTCGCCAGTTATATCTAAATAGGGGGCAATAGCTATTGCCATCAACCAGGCCCAAAGAACTCCAGACTCCAAGGCTGCTACTGATAAATTCACACTTTGCTCGACCCGGGAATTGAACCCAGGAACTCAGCAGTCGCGCTTACGAGTCATCATTATCCACAGCCTGAATTCACCCATTGCTGGGTATAGACCTCCCTCTTCTTGTGCCATTCTCCACGGTCCTATGCTCATCCAGGTTTTTCCCATGGTGACTCCTATGGTGACTATGTCGTCTGCCCATCTCGCCGCTGGACGACCAACACTTCTTTTTCCAGTTCTTGGACGCCATTCGGTAGCAGTTTTAGTCTACCTGTCATCACTGCGCCTTGCTAGGTGTCCTGCCCAACTCCATTTGAGTTCCGTAATGCGCTTGCGAGTGCTACTAGATAAACGTGGCAGTCTCTACATTAATAAAAATAAGCGACTGTTATAATGAAGAAGATAACAAAATTGTTCAGGTATTGCAGGACACAGACTGTACCCAAATCATCAGCTGCCTAACCTTTTCCCAACTATGTTGGGGTCGGCTTCCACTCTAACCGGATGCAGCTGAATACCAGTATTTTACATGGAGCGACTGCCTATCTGACCTCCATAACCCAGTTAGTACTACGTAATAACTCTTGGTAGGACTGGTTGTCAGACTTTCGGGCCCTGACTGACTACACGACTGTTACTATAAACGACTGTCAAAGGCAGATTGTATATCCTTGCGTAAATTATTCATCATGATCATCATCAGCCTAAATTCTATAATATTCCCACTGCAGGGACTCACGCCTCCTCTCTAGGAGAGGGATGGGCTATAATCCACCACGCGGGCCCAGTGCGGATTCATCATCATCATCATTTCAGCCGAAAGACGTCCACTGCTGGACATAGGCCTCCCCTAAGTGTCGCCACATTGACCGGTCCCGTGCGTCTCGCATCCAGCGGATCCCCACAACCTTCACCAGGTCAGTGCGGATTGGTAGATCGTAAATGATTTGTTTTTAGGATAATTATTGATGGATCTGGATGGATCTGCCCCACTGCTGTAGCAGTAGGGCAGACTGGGGCAACATGTATTCTTGAACCCGCAAGACTGACCTCGTCGTAAACCGAAAACTGTCATTTTTCATCAAGCAATATTTGCCAACATAACAAATTATGATGTAAACCATAAATTCATAATACGCATGATATTAAAATTAGATTAAATTGATATCGATTAACAAAACAAAATGATGTAGGTAAATAGCATTATTGTGTACCTAATGATGAGCTCGAAATTGTTAATAAGTATTGTTATCCAAATTGCGTCACTTAAATGATAGAAAGGTACTACTGCCGCTGGACGGTGAGCACGAGTTCTTTGATGCGATCCTAATATCAGGCAATGCCATTGAGGTATAATGTACTAGTTAGTACTTATATCTCGATGGGCAATGCCAAGAATTTTCTTTAATAAGTATATTTAGACATTTCTCAGAAGTAGCCCTGAATCTGGATTCGTGCTCGATAACATACGTCTTCCTAGACATAACTAACGAAATGTAGTTGTATGTACTTGTAATAAGTAGATAGGGTGAAATTTTCTGTGTGAGGACCTTTTGTGCGTCGATGTACCTTCTACATTGTATCTTTTATTCTACAGTTAAGACGTACGTTCATCCCTTTATTTTATTTTTTGTGGGTGGATATCATCAAATGACCCCCTCCCCCCCCCCCCCCGCTCTTGGGCAGAGCGAAGAGGAGTGTCAGATTTCTACTGACTAAAAACCGAACCCATGTTCCTTCTTTGCCCTTGTGCCGAGGCCACGCCATCTCGTTCTAAAATCCGCGGCCCCGGCGGGTTCTAAAATCCGCGGCCCCGGCGGGTTCTAAAATCCGCGGCCCCGGCGGGGTACGTTCATCCCTGCCTTACCCTTTGGGATTACAGGCATGATGTTATGTTATGAAGGTACCCAACGACTGTACCTAAAATCTAGCATAATAAATACGTAATTTGTTATTAGTTAAATGAGGATAAAATGAAGGAAAAACACACCTCCATAAAAGGTTAACCACATTTCATTAATTGTTTTCAATAAATAATATATTTTATGTAGGTTTAATAAATATTAAATAAGCTATCAGTTGAAGTCTGAAACGTATTCTGTGAAACTTGTCTGATGTAATTCTATTGTCTGTACAATTTCTTCATTTTCAGGGAAAATAATATGATGCAACTGGATAGTATATTTACGTAGATATTGTTTAGATTACCAGGAATCCACTAGCTGACCCGCGCAATTTCGTCTTCATCACCTAAGAGAGGGAGTGGTTTGAGGAATAATCCCGTTTTTGCAACATTTTTCATTTATGCTTCGCTCCTATTTGTCGTAGCGTGATGTTATATAGCCTATAACCTTTCTCGATAAATTAACTAACCAACACAAAAATATTTTTTCAATTCCAACCAGTACTTTCTGAGATTAGCGCGTTCAAACAAACAAACTCTTCAGCTTTAGAATATTTATAGTATAGATGATATCATTGGAGAAGGGTCGCTAGAGATAGAAACCAATGGAAAATGTTAAAGGTTATATAGCCTTTGGCAACAGGCACACTGAGCTCAGAGAAATACTCTAAACTTTATTTTAACTAATTATATCAATTGTTTGATAGGCTCTGGGGATCTAAAATGGTCACTTTAGCAGAACATAATAGGAAAATGATATGAATTGCGTTAAAATTCGTTATAATTATTATGGTTACAGACGCAGTTACCTACTAAATGAATGGTCCATTTTGCTACACCTACACAGACCTAACCTCTCCTCATTTCTGCATCAAAACAATTCTTGATTGACAAGTAGATAGAAATAAATGTCTGTCTAATAGTTTCACACATTAGCGGTTCATTAAATACGATTTTAATTAAGTATTGTAACATTTTTGTTGTGATAACATGAAGTACAAAGTTATATATTTTAGTTTGTGCGTAGAAATGTTATTTGGACATAGCCTTTTGGGTAAGTACTGTTTTTTATTTAAGACTGTGAAAACTTGTGAAATGTTGCATTTCCTTTTTACCCAAGTTTTCTTTGTTACCCAAGATATTTGCAGGCCATGAGAAATGACAGACATGTCGTAACCCATTTTTATTTATTATCTTGTATGCATCTATTAACACATGTTTAAGCAAATAAAATTTCTTATTCTTATTCTATCCTTATCTAAAGAAAGTCATCATAATCATCTGCCTAGCCTTTTCCTTCCTTTTTTCTGTTGGGGTCCGCTTCCAGTCTAACCGGATTACCGGATGCAGCTGAATACCAGTATTTTACATGGAGCGACTGCCTATCTGACCTCCACAGACTTTCTGGTCACTGAGTACCTGTAAGTACCGACTCCCAAAGATCTATATATGGCAGCCGGGACCAACGGCTGAACGTGCTATCCGTGGCACATACCTAGTATTAGTAAGAAATCACCCAACGCTGGGTATAAGCCTCCCCTTCCTTCTGCCACAGTTCCAGGTTCTGTGCGTACCTCATCCAGGTGTTTGTCGCGACTTTGACGACATCGTCGACCCAACGAGCTTTAGGCCTTGGTTTCTTTGGCCTAACCTTGGAAGCTGCGCTACAGTTTATACTTTTGCAGCTTCCATCGTTGTATTTGTTTTATTATGTCGTGTTGTGTACTATTCCTAAATAAACTTTTTATTTTTATAACCATGGCCCAACCTTGGTCACCACTCGGTCAAAGCCTTGCTCCATCAGTCTACTCCGCGTTTAGCCAGATGTCCTGCCCAGGCACTTGAGGCGCACCGCTGGTATTGCTTCAAACCCATGTACATACCTACGTTCTAAATAAATTTAGATAACAGCACACTGTAAAATCAGTCTGATGCAATATTTATTATCAGTATCACCTAATTTCGCATTCCAAATTCAGTGCAATATAGGTAAATGTTGCGCAATTAAAACGTTTTAGAAATGTTCCTGTAATCCCTGAAGGATCTGGCAGAAGTTTACCTATTGGGCTACTCACATTTCTTCTGTGATATTTAAGCCCCATGTCATAGGGAGCACTGCTGCTACTGAGAAATGGATGGAGAAATCTTCCCGATGGAGAAATCCAATAACACTTTACCTGCCAATGAATCGGAATCGAACCATTACCTAATGCACAGCAGAACCACTTGCAACTACATATACAAACGTAGCTAATATAACAATCTTCTTAGTGGATGGCCTTAATTTTGCCCATAATTATGTTAAGTAGTTCCCAAGCTGTACTTAGATACAAAAAATATCCAAATTATCAATAATTCAATCACTGCTAATCCTCTAAACGTTCTCACAGGTCACGATGATGTCCATATACCTCCTCCTGCTCTTCATCCCAGCGATCTACGGCCGCATAGCAGTCCAGATAAAAGCAGCTAAAACAGCAGAGGAAGCATCCGTCCAGTTTACTGGCGAGAATGTAGCCATCATCACTGATAAAGAACGGAAGACCTTCAACATCGAAGACCGACGTCTCAAAGAAGCCTGCGACACTTACTCCGGTCGAAGACCCACAGACGTCTTCGTCAAAAGGCCAACACCCTGGGAAGATGTCTACATCAAATTCAACTGGGCCCAAGTACAGAGAGTACTAAAACCTGTTAGAGCTAGAGTCATAGGTGTCCATACGAAACCTACTATAGTATCTACCAGAGAATTCGAAAATTACTCTCAAGTAAAGACTAAGTTTAATGCTGCTATTTCTCATCAAATTGAAGAGACGGTTTCTAATAGTTGGTCTGTTGGCGGAGAACTTACTGTTGGCCAGGAGATCACTTACAATGTCAATTATGCAACTGGAAGTGTTGGAGGGAAAACCAGCGTATCTTTCACTGGTAACTGGGCTAACGAAACAAGCAAAGCTAAAGCAGTTACCCTAGGATCTACAACTGGTATGGAAGTCGAGCTACCACCAGGTCGAGCAGTAGTAGCTACATTAACTGCCACACACGGTACCCTAGAAATTGAGGTAGACTATGAAGCTTACTTAATAGGCAGAGTATTTGCAAACTACCATCAGAAGTTTGATAATCACAATTGGTGGAGTTATCCGATTAAATACGTGATGATAGTAGCAGATTTACCTAATAATGTGACGTCTACTGAGAAGATTACCATCGGGTTCTATACGAGTGCTAGTGTGCAGGTTAGGGATAAAAGGACGAGCGAAAATGTAAAAGAAGGTGCGGCGGGCATTATTTATGAAGGGAACTTTGTATAAAATAATGATTTTTGCGAAAAGAAAATTGTATTTTTATTGGTACTGTCCTTTCTCAGGTATTTTATCTCTGACTTTTTGTGAATGCCTCGTTGATCTAGTGGTGAACGCGACTGCTCTGCATGAAGTCCTGGGTTCGTTTCGCTGGTCGAGTAAATTGTTATTGAGTTTTATCGTCAAGAATATCTCAGTAGCAAGCACGGAGTCTGCTGTATTGTATTTGTGCCTTTGGCCTTAAATATCCTTAAGGTCCCATTAAAATAGGTGGACAAATTTTCAGAAATCATTCAGACCACCAAAATAAGGACAAAGTAAATAAAAATATAAGAAAAACGCATTTAAGTACCTAATACTCATAAAGGATGAGCTTGTTCTAGAGTGCCGGCAATTTATTACTTGTAAAAAATAGATCACTTAATTTAATGTTTTTTGTTTAGATATATTCTATTATCTTTATTCATATTCTTATCTTTGGTTAGACCTACTGAACGCTCTGTTAAAATTTGTCCACCTAATTTAATGGGACCTTATATAACTGGTGAAATGTGGCTATATTATTAGGTAGTACCTAAACCTACGCCTAACCCTTCGGAGATATCAGAAATGATGTTATGTGATGCTTTGTGTCATTACACACTACAGTAATCTTTGTTTTCGTTTACAAAGGTTGCTTTTAGAGGTTCTACGGTGAGCGCCCCGTCAGTCTCTCTTTGAACATGCACAGTGTTAGCGCCTGAAATAAAACTACTAGTACAAATCATAAATACATGTATAAGAAAATTATTTTTTACCTCGCACAAGTCATCATCAGCCTATAATGTTCCCACTGCAGGGACTCAGACCTCCTCTCTAGGAGAGGGATGGGCTATAATCCACCACGCGGGCCCAGTGTGGATTGGCGGATGTCTACGAATTTTTTGGTTCTAAGACATGCCGGTTTCCTCACGATGTTTTCCTTCACCGTTTTGAGAGCAGCGGCGCGGTGATGAAATAAATTACACAAAGTAATGCGCCTGCCTGTTCGAGTTGGGTTCGAACCCACGACTGTTCGTAAGTCGGGGCCGACACCACTGGGCCACGCTGCTCCTGGGCACCGCACAAGTATGTGGAAAAAAATATTACTTATAAAATATATTATGTTTATAAGTTTTATCCACACGATTGACTCTGAAATTTATAAAACCATCATCATCATCATCATTCTCTTTCTTTTCTCAATTCATTTGGGGTCAACGCAGGGTGTCTTCTTCTTCCATATGAATTTCTCTATTACTCGGCATCTCATCAGATACTTCCTAATTCCTTGTTATCATATTATGATGATATACATCCTGTACTCAGTCCATTCATCGTGTTTTTTTCCTCTTCCGCTACTCTTATATCCATCTCATTCATGCTCATAATTTTCCTCACGACACTTTCCTAATATCTCCACATCACTTGCCCATACCACGACAACCGATTACCACACAATTTTTCAATCAGTGGCGCGCCAGTCTGACTTCCTCTTATTACTAACTCATTTCTTATTTTATCCAATCTTGCACACATTCTCACCTCAGTCACCTGAGTCAGTCACATGCAAATTCAATATTTTGACCATTAACTTTTTTCTAAACAACTGCAGTTGCATCATAGATAACAGAAACAACAGAGTTGCACGAATATGCAACTGTAAGTTGTTTTGCAACAATTCAAGTTAGTAGTTTTAAAAATAAAACAAAAACACTTAATATCAAACGTTTTATTATTAACATGTTTATAAAATAAAAGTCTTATAAAATATGGCATTGGTAGTTATCGTGCAAAATGCATAACACACTACAGATTATAATATCCTACATTACAATAAGTGTGCATTTTTTGTGAAGAAGACACGTTTGTTCGTTTCCACTAAATAATACAAGTTGTGAACATTTCAAGAAGCCTCTAATCAACCAAGCAATACGTTTTACCAACTAAGTAACCCTACGCAAAAAATACTGCTGGGTAGCAACATCTTTTGTTGGCGTGAAAAATCACGTTTTACAATAAAACTCAATGTAACCCGCTCAACATATTGTGTTGGTGAATGCTTGTATAGTAAACGGGTCAAGGAGGTATTAAAAGTAAAATTGAAACCTTAAAAACAAGTATTTAACAATAAAAATCTCGTAAAAAGTTGGAACTTTGGCCTCCAATATATCCGTGCCTCGAAGGTTCCCTCCCAGGCATACCTAAGATGGGAACCACAGAACGAAAAAACAAGGGGAGAACAAGGGAACAAGGTCAAGGGTCCATTTACACGTTTTATATTGTGACCCTTGCACCAATCACGTATTTATGTTACGTTTACACCCGCACGTTCGTGGTAGGGCCTTTACTGTTAGGCTACGTCACCCCATAGTGGGGAAAAGATCTCTCCCCTGCGGTAAGATGACGCAGGCTGACGGTAACAAATACGTACGGTCAGTTCGGTGTGTAGAACAACTAGCGAAACTCTGCAGTCGTAAACAGGATTTCGGTAACGGCGACCCTTACAAGCTATTTCCTAGCGTGTGCCCTTATATGGCTGGCCAGACCGAATTTAGTTTTAAATACCCAGTCACAGCTTAGCAGTAAAGTTGACCGGCTGAGTTGTAGGTATGGTGTAGGAGGGCTTAGGTCTCTCTATACGTAAATTTGGCGCTTTTCTTTCAGTGTTTCGATTAGCTGTTTTTCGAAGGATTTTGTGTTTTTGTAAATACCTAAGCGCCAAGAAAAAAAATTGAATCGCATTGTCTGTCGACCCTTTTTTTTAATCCGAATACGCGTACACAGGGGCTAATATCATTTTGCCATTTTTTTTTAATCGCGCCAGGACTCAGCCGAACCTTATCTCGGGCCCATGGGAGACAGGTCTCAGAACAGCTGCCGTCCTAACGGGATCAAATAGACGCGATACGCGCCTCCGAACAATATTACAATTTCTGAACTTACAGCTACCCTTACCTCATTTCTTCGAGCCGGTCTCACTTCCTTGACCCCTCGCAAGTTGTGTAACTGTGTATGTGTATAATGAGTGTATATGACCTTGCGATGGTTTGCTGGTAGTTCCGGACGATTCTTCCACGTCGCTGCAAGCCACGCCGTTAACGCGAGCCACCACACTCACTCCGTATTAGTCTAACCACAAAAGCCTCGGTGCTTTCCCAATAGCACTCCCGTGACAAGGCAAACCAATGATATTATCAATAACCCGTTCGACATTCACAGCGTCGCTAACCGTACTGCTTAACTAGTATAATTGGGTGCCGCGAAATGACTCCACAAGTCGATTTAATCAATGCGCGTGCGCTTTCACCCGTGATTCTATGGCTACTATAATATTCGTTCGACGCCCAGCGCGTCTCAATACGAACTACATCACGCCGAGCCCAGCGCTCGACCTCTCTCCCTCCGCCCCTGTCGCCCCGAGGCGGAGAAAATCAAAAATCTGAAGGTAGATTATAAACAATCACCCCCCCCGGACCGACCCGTTGTCGGTCCGCTCAAACTCCCGGGAGTCGAGATAAAGTTGAAACTGCCCGTCTAAGGATCGAGTCCCTCACCTGGACGTCTGCGATCCTTGGAAACCCATCCTTGCCCGTAATCAGGTTAACAATGCGCCCCCGTCGCCAACACAACGGTGATAGGTTAGCATCCTTAACCAGAACGAGGTCTCCAACGCAGGGTGGGGTCGTCCTGTCCGTCCACTTAACGCGTTGCTGTAGAATATGCAAATACTCCAGCGACCATCGCTTCCAAAAATTTTGGCTCATTTGCCGTAACATCTGATACCGTGACAACCGGTACAACTTGACATCAGTATACGGATATTCCGGCAAGGCGTTAAGTGGTTGGCCAATCAAAAAATGACCTGGGGTCATGGCCTCAAGGTCATTCGGGTCAGCGCTCAACGGGCACAAAGGTCGCGAGTTTAAGACCGCCTCAATTCTGCAAAACACCGTTGACAACTCCTCAAAGGTGAGAATCGTTGAGCCGATGACCCGATACAAGTGAGTCTTGGAAGACTTGACTACTGCCTCGAAAATTCCACCCCAGTGGGGGCATCCAGGTGGACTAAAATACCACGAAATGCCCCGACTGGCGAGGCCCGTGCCAATCTCTCGCTCATTCTGACTTAAAAACAATACAATTTCCTTTAAGCACCGGTCGGCGCCCTTGAAGTTGGTACCACAGTCCGACCGAATCAGTGACGGTACTCCCCGTCTAGAAACAAATCGATCTAACGCCGCCAGAAAGGCCTCCGTAGAGAGATCGGCCACCAATTCCAAATGAACGGCCTTGGTCGCCAGACACACGAAGACACACAGATATGCCTTAACCGACTTCGCGTTGCGAAGGTGCGATGTCTTGACCATGAAAGGCCCCGCGAAATCTGTCCCTACGCCAGCAAATGGCCGAGCCTCCGTGACTCGATCGGCCGGGAGATCTCCCATTTGTGGCTGCATTGTGGCTGCCTTGAGTCGGTAACAAGGCAAGCAACGAAACACAACGCTCCGTATGATTCTGCGGGCCGATAAAATCCAAAATTCACGCTGCAAAATGCCCAGAAGGGTGTTACAGCCTGCGTGTGAATTCTTGGTGTGACGGTCCCTAACCAACAACTCCACCAAAGCTCCCTTCTTGGGGAGAATTAGAGGATGTCGCGCTGCATAGGGCAAGTCGGCATTCCGTAATCGTCCTCCCACCCGGAGCATTCCATGCTCATCAATGAACGGGTTGAGGCGGACAAGACCCTTTTTCAATCGACCTGCGCCAGTCTTCAAGACCCTAATTTCGTCCTGGAACTCATTCCTCTGAACGACTCTCACCCAGAGTGAGAGAGCCTTTCGCTGTTCTTCAGGTCCCATTATAGGCGACATGTTTCGCTGCGCGACAGGACAACGACAATTTTGACAAAATCTCATTACCCATCCCGTTACTCTAAGTAACTTCCCTAACGAACTATATCGTTCCAAGAGGGTGTGGTCTACGGTGGCGGGTTCCACTGTAGTCACATTCAGCCTCAAGCCTTGGTCTGGGGGTAATGAATGTCGACCGCACTCATTAAATGGCCACTCCGCATGTGGCTGTTCCAGCCATTGTGGCCCCCACCAAAGAGAATGTTCAACCAAAGCAGGCGCCGGACAGCCGCGTGAAGCGCAGTCAGCCGGATTAATCTCACCTGGAACATGTCTCCAGACCAGAGGAGTCTCTGAGCTATTTATTTGTGAGACTCGGTTGGCCACAAATACCTCGAGCGTGTGGACCGAAGTCTGCAACCAGCATAACACGATTCGGCTGTCAGTCCATGCATAGACCGTCTCGTTCAGAGCCACCGTACCACGCAAATTCCGCACCACATGGTTCAAGAGCCGCGTCAGAAGGGCTGCACCTGCCAGTTCCATCTTCGGAATCGTCCAACGAGTCCGAACAGGTGCAACCTTGCTCTTGGCCAGTACCAAGCGTACCGTTCCCCTACCAGCGGTCTCACCTGTTCTCAGGTAGACTGCGGCCGCGTACCCCTTCTCCGACGCATCACAAAACCCGTGCAGGGTGACCTTGACTCCTGCCTGCGGGAGCAGTTTACGCGGGATCTCAATCTCTGAGATCTGTGGTAAGGTGGTGACGAATGCCGACCACTCCCGAGCCAGCTCCTCCGTGAGCTGATCATCCCAACCTAGTTGAGCCAACCAAAGCTTCTGAATGAAGCACTTTCCCATGAACGTGACCGGCGCGATCCAACCGGTTGGGTCGAACGTTCGTGCGATAGTCGAAAGGACCGATCGCTTGGTCCAGGTCTTCGACAGCAACTCGGCCTCACAACTGTATGTGAAGGCATCCTGACTCGGTCGATACTGGACCCCTAAAATGGCCAACGCATGAAGATTCTCCGAATCCTCAAACAAATGCGGGTCTTGTTGATACTCAGTTGGCAGTCCTGCCAGTACCTCTGGGCAGTTCGACAGCCATTTCCTGAGTTCATAGCCACCGGAGGCCATGAGCGCCACCAATTCATCCCTTAAGATGAGCGCCTGCTCAATACTGTCTGAGCCCGTACAAATGTCGTCTACATAGACGTCCCTATCAATGACAGCAGCCGCGCGGGGAAAGCGGAGCCGTTCTTGATCAGCCAGTTCTCGTAGCGTACGCATGGCTACATATGGGCTGGGCTTTAATCCGTACGTGTTTGTGTTGAGCTCGTACGTGACCATCGGTTCTTCTGGGCTCTCTCGCCACAATATCAGCTGGAACCGACGGTCGTCTGGATGAATCTCAGTTTGACGAAACATCATCCGTACGTCCGTAACGAAGACAACCTGGTGTCTCCTGAAGTCCGTGAGAATGTCTGCAATGTCTCTGGTCAGCTTAGGACCAGCATGGAGACATTGATTCAGGGACACCCCGCTAGACGTCTCCGCGCTCCCGTCGAACACGACCCTAATCTTTGAGTCAGGTGTCTTCAAAACAGCATGATGAGGCAACACATAATGCTCCTCATGACGATAGTCAACCCTGGACACCGACATGTGACCCAACGTCAGGTATTCGCGCATGAACTCCACATACTTCTGTCGGAAGTTGGAGTCCCGCTTCATGCGCCTTTCCATTGCCACTAACCGCTTTTCTGCCAGACTCCATGAGCTCCCCAGCGGAGGTCGAGTTGACAGAAATGGCAACCTTGTCATAAATCTACCCGATGGGAGGCGCACCGTGTTACATCGATAGAATGTTTCGCACTCCTCATCACGTGGGTTATTTCTAAGAGCGGTGGGTGGCTCTTCCGTTGCCCAGAACCGTTGCAGGACGTCGGATAACACGCTGCCATAATATATGGAGCTATAATCCGTTGAGTGCTGTGGTTCCCGTACTGGGCCCAATAACGCGTAACCACCTGCGGTACGCATGGCCACAACCCCGTTTGGTTGCAGCTCCCGTTTGCCGCTTCGGAGCAGCTTCCCGAGGACGTCAGACCCAAGCAAGACGTCCACCCGTCCGGGGATCGCGAAGTGGGGATCGGCTAACTCCAATCCATTGGTCAACCCTTTTACCGCAGACGGTAACCGAGTCTGAGGGAGGACCCCAACCACTTCGTCCAAAACGATCGCCGTGGCATTCACCCGCGTGACCGATGCCGTGTCACCCATCTCGAACAGGAATGTCGTCTGACCCCTGAGGTGAGGCACCCGATTGCCACCTATACCTACGGCGCCATCCCGTGATGGCTCTAATGTAAGGCCCAGCTTTTTCACTAAACAGCTGGACACAATACAACCTTGTGCCCCTGAATCTAACAGTGCTCGCACGTGCACCGGCTGTCCGTCAGTACCCCCGACAGTAATCCTAGCCGTCGGTAATAATACCGTTACTGTCGGGGTGGGCACCACTGACGAACAGGCTGCTAGTTGCTAATAGGAGGCACCTCCCTCCTCCCCTGCCGGAGGGGGGGTAAATACTGTCCCAGTATACGGGTCCCAACCCGGGTAGTAACCCTCCCGACCCATCGGTGACATCCGTGCCGGTCGGAAGTAGCCTACTGGCATCCTTCCGAACGGTGGCGGGCGCGCCGTCAGCCGAGGGCGTTCTGCGAGAGGCGGGGAGAAGCGACTACTCGGGGGTGGCAACATGCCCCCCAACGCATTCGAGTACGCCGCGTAACCCGTCTGTACTACCTCCGGGCCCCTGCCCGAGTCTCGGTGCCTATCCCCCCCCCGCGGGGAAGACGACGGTATCGGGTTGTGCTCTGGATCAGCCCTTGGCCCACCCCCCCGAGGGGGCGGCGACCGCTGATTCCTGGCCGACCCACCCCCCCTAGGGGGGGGTGACCGACCACCCGAATCTGGCTTAGGAGAGGGGGGGTGACCTCCCGGCGAGGCTCCGTGCACCTCCCTACTCTCCGCCAGGCATAGCAACTCGTGATGGGCTCCTCCGCAGGTTCCACAGTTAGTGGTCCTGTGGCACTCACGTACAAAGTGAGTCCCCAAGCAGCGGAAGCACAAATAGCGCTGCTTGACCACCCCTCTTCGTCTATGCACCCGCTGCGCCTTAAAGTCCGCGCATGCGGCGAGACCGTGCCCTTCCTTCCGACAGAAGGCGCACACTTCCGATTGGAGGGCGTGGTATTTCTTCCCCCCCCGACGGGGCTCAACCGGCTTGGGCCCGCTCGTACGTCGGGTTGACGGAGGAGGGTGCGACGTGGATGCCCCTTGGCAATCCGCCCGCCGGCACTCGCCTTCTAAAAACACCCTCAAGTCATCGTAACTTGGGAGGTGGTCCGTCGATTCGCCACCATGTGACTGCTCAAAGCGCGCCACCACGTCGATCGGCAACTTCCGTAAAACCCTATTGACGATGATATATTTATTGTCCCCTAACGACAACTTAAGTCGATCTAACGTGTTCACCGCAACCGTGACCGGATTAAGGATTTTCGCCCTTATTTCGTACACGTTAGACACCTTCGGGATTTCAAAAATCTTATCGATGAGGCCATCAACTATTAATCGCCGATTATCATATCGGTCGATTAATAGGCCCCATGCCGTCTCATAACTGGCGTCCGTAATCTCCAGGTGGGTCAAGATGTCGTGCGGCTCACCGTTAAGCCTACCCATTAATTGAGCCATCTTGTAGGCGGGCGAGAGATCCGTACGCGAATGCACGACACTATTAAAAATATCGCGGAATCGCGGCCAATCGGCATACTCGCCGCTAAACTCGGGTACATGTACTGGTGGCAACGGCGCCTGAATTCCTACGCCTGCTGGCCGACATGATTCCCTGACGTCACCCATGCGCGATCGCTCAATGTCGGCCGCCGCCTGGATTATGCTCATGGACATTTCCCCACACTGGTCCACATTGCCCCGTACCACCTGAGCATCCTTGTCCACCGACGACAGATCCGTCGATTCGAGACATGCTAAATACTCAGCGTGACACTTTAACACGGCGTCATATCGTTCGTCAACTTGCCGAGCGCGTGACAATAACGCATCTTCACGATCGGTGCGACCTACCAACGTAACAACCGATGAAAACCATCTCAATTCAGCTTCGATTCTGGCTGCGATAGTTTTCGTTACTGACGGAGCCATAGTACCAACTTCAATACGCGATTATGCAATAATAAATAACAATAACCAAAAAAAAATAACAATTATTGTATCCGGAATTAACAATAATAATATATTCGTTGAGTGAATAAATCTACGACGCTATGCCAACTCTTGAACTTATTCCTCTACGTGCTCTAGAGGTTATTCCTCTATGTCTCAAATGTTGACAATCATAACACGATTTGTGATGAGGTTATATTTGTGCGTAACCGAACGTAAATGGGCGTTTTCGTAAAAAAATGTCCCGGTTACAAAACGGAATATTACAAATAAAAATGGAACTTATATGAAAAAAAGGAACAAAATGGAAGTAACGATTCTTTCATCACCGACATTAATCTATTTATAATTCAAGTTTATTATTGGTAATTATAAAAATAAACTAATGAATCGTTTTAAATTCTATTCAAGTTATGATGTGGCGCAATAATAATTAAAAAAAACACAAAGTTACCAGCACAAATCACATAACAAAATGGATAAAAAAAAATGCGAGGTAACGCCGGTACATGTTTCGACACGATTATTGTGACGTGACTGCTAATGTCACCCTTTACAAAATGGCGGAAACGACGAATAAGTTGCCAGGAAACAAATTTGCAGTCATAATGGTAGTTTCTTATGCTATTTTAATTAATATCACGGTTACAAAATGGATTTTCCACATAGTAACGAAATCGTAGGACATATTTTAAATGGCAAAACTATGATTATTTAATATGAATACAACACTTTTTTATGTTTGTTTATTACAGAACTCACCCATGTAAGTATATTTAAACCTTCTTTGCTTTTGCCATGAATTGAATTGATCGATAAAAACGAATTCAAAATCAGGTTGGACACTGTAGGACAAGCATAAAAATGAGGAAGTTTACACTAAAATTTCATATTTTTTAATAAATTTGTTAAAACTATGCGTAATAACAGTTCTTTATCAAATATATATATATTAAAGATATTAAAAAACCAGGACACTTCATGGTACTTTTTTCTGTTTAAAAATAAATTATGTGAAAAGTGGTAGGACACAATAAAACTGGCATGGACATATTTAAAAAAAAACGCCCAAATAACAAATTATTTTATCAACGAATATTCACATTCCATGTACTTATTATTAATAACGCCAAACTCAACTTGAGGCGTACACTGGTATGTAGGTCAATGTACCACTACCTACAAGTTGAATTTGTACATGAACACAATTTTTACAAAGTAAATTGGTACCAAGTACCTACTAATTTTTACAAGTGGGTATAACCACTGCTCTGCTACCAGATTTTGATCGCGCCAGGACTCAGCCGAACCTTATCTCGGGCCCATGGGAGACAGGTCTCAGAACAGCTGCCGTCCTAACGGGATCAAATAGACGCGATACGCGCCTCCGAACAATATTACAATTTCTGAACTTACAGCTACCCTTACCTCATTTCTTCGAGCCGGTCTCACTTCCTTGACCCCTCGCAAGTTGTGTAACTGTGTATGTGTATAATGAGTGTATATGACCTTGCGATGGTTTGCTGGTAGTTCCGGACGATTCTTCCACGTCGCTGCAAGCCACGCCGTTAACGCGAGCCACCACACTCACTCCGTATTAGTCTAACCACAAAAGCCTCGGTGCTTTCCCAATAGCACTCCCGTGACAAGGCAAACCAATGATATTATCAATAACCCGTTCGACATTCACAGCGTCGCTAACCGTACTGCTTAACTAGTATAATTGGGTGCCGCGAAATGACTCCACAAGTCGATTTAATCAATGCGCGTGCGCTTTCACCCGTGATTCTATGGCTACTATAATATTCGTTCGACGCCCAGCGCGTCTCAATACGAACTACATCACGCCGAGCCCAGCGCTCGACCTCTCTCCCTCCGCCCCTGTCGCCCCGAGGCGGAGAAAATCAAAAATCTGAAGGTAGATTATAAACAGACAAATTATTGTTTCTTTTAAAACAGATAATTACCCGCCCTTTGCCTACTTGAAAACATTGTATTTTTTTATTTTGTGTTCTTTTTTATCCACAAAATTTTTATGTATTTCTTTTATTTATTTCTTTCCTTAAATTATACATTTATTTAGCGGAAAAGTGTTTTCTTTGAAGTTTTCACGCTACATATGGAAAAAACGTAGCGTGAAAACTTCAAAGAAAACACTTTTCCGCTAAATAAATGTATAATTTAAGGAAAGAAATAAATAAAAGAAATACATTCAAATTTTTCTATGCAGAGCGAGTATAGCATCGTACCTGCTTAATACAGTAGATTGGTTTTAAGTTTAATAAAGTAACTCAAATGTTACACTCTGTTTACTTAGATTATGATCTATGGACTAACAGGAAAATAAACAGATTATTATTATTTCAATTCCTTCCTCTGTAGAACACTATTTTACCTCAGTTTCCCCAACTCTATACTTCCCGGTAAATAAACCGTGAAAGGACAGTAATCATTGTGCAATACAAAATTAATCACCACCAGCGTTGCCTCCAGGGCTCGCCTTAGGTGAATCAACCTCGTAAATACCATCCTTATAGTGAACATCAGCTGAGTCTTCAAACATTTCAATCAATTGATCAGTACTCCGAGTTGAGATTCTTGCAGGAGTCTCCGGATAATCCGGCCTCTTTTCATACCCTTCAGACTTCTGCTTATGTCTAGAAGGAAGAATAAACACGCCTACAGACAAATCTTTCTTGGTAGACTCTTTTTCAGGGGCCTCTTCTTCAGTCTGGTCTAGTATGTCCTTTCTGCGTTGGATGTCGGCGATGTTGTGATGGTAGAACTCTGATTTGTGGCGTTCGCGAACGAACATGCAGTAGGCTATCCATATGACGACTAGTGCTGCCTGTAAAAGAAAAATATGTGTCAAAAATCGGAACTACTACCAACGATAGAATCTTAGTAGGGTTCCGTACCTCAAAAGGTAAAAAAGGAACCCTTATAAGATTACTCTCTTTTCCGTCTGCCTGTCCATGTGTCACCATCGATTTTCTCAAGAACGGGTGGACTTAGCAAGTTGAAATTTATACCAGATACTGAGGTCTACAGTCCCTATTAGGTTAGGTGTATAAAAATTAAGGTCCTGGGTCAACACGATAAAAAGGTATTGTAGGGGATCCCTGCACTTAGTGATGATACCGGGGCGATTCTATAGGGATGATGAAATAAAACCGACCACAGCGAATGTCCGTTGAACACTGATTTATTGATTTATTGTACTTACACAAATTAACTAAGTAATAGGTACAAAATGCTGAGTGCACAGAATGCACGGCGCGTGAATATGAAAAGTAATGTGCGGTTCCGTACATCCTGCCCGCCCAAACGAGACAACTGACATGATAGATTGATTAACAGATAATTAAAGTAAGATACAAGCTAAAGTTTACAATGATATAGAATAGTAAAATGATAAGTTACACAAATTGCTAATAACACAAATGTGATAAAACTAACTAACACGATTATTCTACGATACACATGGGCGAGGTAGCCCTGTCTACACCACTGATCGTGAACACTTCACTACACTTTTGCACTGACGCCGCTGCACTCGACGCCGGTGTGACCGTCGCCGGCCCCGCCCCGAGAGCCTCCTGGCCCTGGGGGGCCGGCGACGGTGGTGCCCTGCCCTTACTGCGTTGTCTTCTGATGAGGTACACGACGACGCCACACAAGATGATTACCGATGCTACACTGATGTACGACACAGTGTAGTGATGAATATCGTGAATACTCAGATCTGTAGATGACTGTTCCTTTACCTCGTCAATCTGAGCCCTTAATTGATTCCAAATGAGATGATGATCTTCAGCCTCACTGAAGTTCTCTGGCGCAGACGTTTTCATGATTTTGTTTAGTACGGACACCTCTGGGACTTCGATGTGATGATGAATATTTACGTGATTGATGAAATTGTTATGAGCATAAATACTAAAGGTCTCTCCTTTCAATGTGCAACCTTGACCTAGGGTAATAATCCCGTTGCCGACAAGGTTCACCATTGTGATTCCGTTGGCGCAAATAATGCGAGTTTGGCATTCCGAACAACATGTATACAACCAGCTGTTCGGCCTGTGCAATTTGATCCATTGCTCGTTACATGGCGATTTTACGGAGTGGCATAATTGTTTTTTATTTAATATTTTCATCTCGCAGATTGATTGCTGCATGTTTAGATTGTAGATGGGCAAGTTTAGTGAGCATAACAAGATATCGTTAGGGACGTGGGTACATGATTGTAGGTCTTCTTCTGATAGTAGAAATGCTGTATCCTTGCGCAAATTGTAGGCTATGAGCGGTCGGTACTGATGGAATGAGTTGATAATATTGTTCTTCTCTCTTTTGCGAAATAGATATGATTTTGTTCAACTCAAATAATTCGTTGCTTAGGAGTGGAACCTTGATCTCGATGATTAAGTAATTAGAGAAGACTCTAGCCGACACCTTTAGCAAACGGTACAAATCCTTGACATTCCTCAAGTCCACAGGTATCGTAAGTTTACCATTCAGTCGACTGGAGATAGTGCTCAGCTGATACGATAGTTGCTCCGGTGATAGCAAATGGCTGTCAATGCGTCCGTGTGAGATATCTGTAACAGTACCGATTAGCGTTTGCTGAATCCAATGAATATTTGAAAGAATGATTGATGCTGCTAGTGATGATGAGGTGATGTAAAGGCCATCTTCATTTGCGAAACGTACCTTGTTCACCTCAGATGTTATATTTTGTAGATGTTGTTTGATAAATGAAAATTGTTTATTCATGATATCCTCGTTACGGCGTACGATGTTGAACTCTGATTCTAAGATGCTTGTTTGATTTTTTATAAGGTTCTGTAGATGTGCTTCATTATGGCTGATTTTTTCGATGTCACCCTTATATTGCTCTGCGAACCTTTCGTCTAGTACACCGAATAACGAGCTGGCAATATAACCCACACCGTTTACTAGGCCTCTTTTCAGCCTCTTCGGGCTTTGATATTTAAGTAACATATCATAATGTTCAATGTCGCTTATTTCGTGCTCTAATTGATAAATGATGCTCCGATATTGTTTACTTGACTGTGTTATGCACAATGACTTGATATGATTGACGTAACTCTTGATGTCAGCTAAGCCTTTCCAGTAGGTCGTCATATTGTAGTAGACAACTAGACGCCATTCGTCCTGGATGTACTGAAGATTGGATATTCTGTCGAAGTAAATGGCTTGACTCTGATCTAATGATGTCAGATTATACGATTCTGGATTGGGTATATTTTCCGCTGAAGTAGATGATAATAACATGAAAAATAGTAATAGGAAGCTGGTGAATAGATTCTTCAATGAAACGTTGTTGCGAGGAAGTCTCTTTCTCTTGCTTTGCGCGTCAGATTTGTTTTGATGATAAACATTTTGATCTTGTGTTGTATCCTCGTTTACTGGTAACAACACAAGTCTGGTGACAGGACGTTGAATGATGTGATTTTTGGTTTTTAAGCTGACTACCCTTACATAGCCATCCCTTCCAGGATGAACTGCTTCAATACGTCCTAGCGCCCACTTGCCGGGTGGCAAGTTTTCTTCCTTGATAAGAACGACATCATCGACTTCGAAATTCCTACTTGGCTTACGCCATTTTGATCTGGCCTGCAGTTGCTGTAGATACTCGCTTGACCACCTTTTCCAAAGTTGTTTGTTCATTGATTGAATGAGTTGCCACCGTGTTGTGTGGCTTATGTGATCTGGATCAGTCTGTGGTCTAGATATCCGATCCGATATCCGGCTCGAAGGACCAGTCAGTTGTCTCATTTGGGCGGGCAGGATGTACGGAACCGCACATTACTTTTCATATTCACGCGCCGTGCATTCTGTGCACTCAGCATTTTGTACCTATTACTTAGTTAATTTGTGTAAGTACAATAAATCAATAAATCAGTGTTCAACGGACATTCGCTGTGGTCGGTTTTATTTCATCATCCCTATAGAATCGCCCCGGCATCATCACTAAGTGCAGGGATCCCCTACATTTATTTTTGGTCCTTCGAGATTAGCATCAGGACCTCGTCGCGGCACTTTGAGCTATCGCGCGCCCAGTTCGGTGGCAATCTCCCGCGAACGTCGTTCTGAGATCAAACCAGTGAGAAACTCTTTTCACGCAATCATCCTAGACTTGAGTCACGTTTGGCTTAAGCATAGGCCAACAGCACGGTCGTGGTAATCAAATTACGACGGGACATCATCATCATCAGGCTCCGTGGAGCTCATCATCAGGCGGCGCGTGGCTTCAGCGTCCGCAATCAGCATCGTCAGCACGTGGATCATCAGATTTCCAAGTAAGACTGTTCCTTTTACCTACCAACATCATGGCAGATATTATTGCCCGTCAATCTGAAATCATCGCCAATTTCACTACCATCAAGGTTAACTTCAGCAAGGACTCGGATTCCCATAAAACATCCGAGTACCTTAGGAAACGTTTAGACGCGATAGACAACCTCTGGGGAGAGTTCGAACAAAATCATAGGAAAATATCGGAGCATAAAGATGCGGCGGTCGACTATTTTCTTGACAACACGTTTCAAAACGGCAAAGATCTATATCAAACTTTACGAAATCTCTTTTCGTCTTACGGCAAGGCAAACAAATCAACTCAACCTGATGGCAAATTAGACGAACTAATATCACTGCAACGCACAAACTTTAGGGCATTTACTCGACTGGTCAAAGGTATCAAGATTGATCAGATATCGGACAAATGGGAACTTGAGGATGAGCTCAGAAACATCCAAGCAAAGTGGGCAATGATCGATACGCAACATTTGCAAATCGATCATATCTTAGTAGGAGGTGACATATCATACGACGAGGAGTTCAACAGTCATGAATTGGCGTATAAAAACATCAAAAGAGAGCTTCATAAGAAAATCTCATCAACATCTCATTTGGAAAGATCAACCCCGCACATTGACATACCGTCATTTAGCGGAAACTACACTCAATGGCCAACATTTTATGACTTGTTCACCGAGACAATTCATAACAACAACTCAATCACGAAAGCTCAGAAGATGCAGCACCTTAAGGGAAAACTTAAGGGCGAGGCAGAGCGTCTCATTCATCATCTCCATATATCATCGGATAACTACGACACAGCGTGGGATATCTTATTACATCGGTACAATAACACTCAACTTATTTTCACCAATCACATCGAAATCCTCCTAAATCAACCAAACATCCAAAAGCAAACATCATCAGACATCAAAAGTTTATATGATACCTCAACCGAATGTATTCACGCGATACACAATCTTGGTGTTGATACGAATACATGGGACCCGTTGTTGGTTCACCTGCTCTGCAAAAAACTGGACCCAGAAACATATGCTGGGTACAAAGAAGCACGCAAGAATCCTCGTGACCTACCAAAGTTGGAGGAGTTAATGTCATATCTTGAGAGCAAATTCACTGCTCTTGAGCCCATTAAAACCAATAAGGAATCCTCATCATCAAGCAAACGGAACCCTAATCAATCGCATAATAAGCAAAACTATATTAAAGGTTTCGCAAATAAAAATTATCAGGCCATCATTACGCAAACTTCGAAATGCACCGTATGCAATTCAAATCATGCTCGCAATTTGCTATCGTGTCAAAAATTTATAAAAATGTCATCAGAGGTACAATTGAAAACATTGTCGAAATCAAATATATGTCGAAATTGTTTATTTAGTCACGATGGAAAAAAATGCACATCAACGAAACGTTGCAAAACCTGCCAAGGTGATCATCATACGGTACTCCACGAAGCGTGTGTCCCATCATCAAAATCAACTTCTCAAGCCACTTCATCATCATCATCGTCTTCAATGACCGCTTCGTCATCAAACGACCACCCTAACGTTAATCATGTCGCAGGGGATGACGAAGAGTTATTGCTAACCACGCTGTCAATCTGTGTCAGGTGTACTGACGGCAGCTACGTGACCCTTAGAGCACTTCTAGACCAGGGCTCACAAATATCATTAATATCGGAAAACACTGTTCAGCGACTAGGGTTGCAGCGTCAACGTTACAACGCATCAGTATCAGGAATAGGTGCCGGTACTAAGCAAAGCAAAGGACGGGTATCAATCGACTGTCAATCAATCTATGGTGACTATCATTTTACTACAGAAGCACTGGTTCTGTCTAAAGTCGCTAACTGCTTGCCAGGTGCACCATTCAAAAAACAATCATGGCCTCATATTCAGCATCTTCAATTGGCAGATCCGGAATACAACGTGTCTAGACCAATAGATATTCTCTTGGATGTCAGTATCTATTCTCAAATCATCATGGAAGGTCTCATCAAAGGACCAGCGCAGGCTCCGATTGCACAACAGACCGCACTGGGATGGATCGTGTCTGGTAATGTTCGCACATTTAACTGTCATATCGCAACAAATGATATCTCAGATTTTTCAAAATATTGGGAGATAGAGGACGTTGCAACATCATCATCATCAACCCTAACCAGCGAGGAGCAGTACTGTGAAGAGTTTTATCAGCAGGCTACTCGTCGTTTGGCTTCTGGTAGATACGAGGTTGGCATACCTATGAAACCCGAATATGAAAATCAGCTGGGGACATCTAAATCAAAGGCTATTGCACAATTCAAGCAGTTAGAAAGAAAAATGTGTAATAACGAATCATTTGCACAAAATTATAAAACATTTATGTGTGAATATCAACAACTAGGTCACATGTGTACAGCAAATAATGTCGACGAATCAAACCGTGCCTTCTTTTTACCACATCATGGCGTAATGAAATTAGACTCGACAACAACAAAACTTAGAGTCGTTTTCAATGCGTCGGCGAAATCATCATCAGGAAAAAGCTTAAATGACCTCATGTGCTGCGGACCAAATCTTCAAAAAGACCTCATGACACTCATTTTATCCTGGAGAACATATACTTACGTTATCACGGCAGACATAGAGAAAATGTTTCGCCAAATCTTTATCAGGCAATCTGACCGCCATCTTCAATCAATCATTTGGCGGCAATCATCTCAAGAAGTACTCAACGAATATCATCTTACAACTATAACGTACGGTACTAAGGCCGCTCCTTACTTAGCGATGCGAACGCTAAAACAGTTGGCAATAGACGATGCCAACAAGTATCCTTTAGCAGCGTCAGCCTTAAGTCAATCATTTTATATGGACGATCTGTTTAGTGGAGCAAATACCATTCATCAAGCGAAGGAGCTTCAGCATCAACTCATTGAGATGCTGAAGGGAGCTGGTATGAACCTCCGGAAATGGTCTAGTAACGTACCGGACCTACTGGTGGACTTATCACCAGATCAACTCAACAACCCCTTAGACTTCAAGTGCTCGGAAACAAGAAAAACACTTGGACTAAGATGGACCTCATCAACAGATAGCTTTAGCTTTCAAAATCAATTCAATACTCACGACAAACGCGTCACAAAGAGACAGCTACTTTCGGAAATCTCAAAGATATTCGACCCATTAGGCTGGCTGTCACCATTATCAATCAGAGCAAAACTGCTTTTTCAAAATGCATGGTCATTACATTTATCATGGGACGAAGAAGTTCCACAACCGATTCAAGATGACTGGGCTCAAATCAAGAATGATTTCAATATCATAGATCAATTTATTATACCACGTTATCTCGGCAACACAAACCAATCATATCAACTTCATGGATTTTGTGACGCATCCGACAAAGCATACGCATGTGTTGTGTATGTAGTAGCAAACGACAATAAGGGCGAACGCAAATCAACGCTCGCTGTAGCAAAAACAAAGTTGGCACCTCTGGCAAAGAAGGTATCATTGCCACGGCTAGAGCTATGCGGTGCGCTACTACTATCTGAACTTATCAAGAAAGTCAGGGAATCTTTATCAAATCAAGATGTGGAGACTTTCGCCTGGACCGACTCGATGATAGTTTTAGGGTGGATTCAAGGCGACGTGAAAAGGTGGAAACAATTTGTGGCAAACAGAATCAACAAAATCACTAATATCATTCCATCATCAAGTTGGCATCATGTGAGATCCGAAGAGAATGCAGCTGATTGCGCTACTCGGGGTCTGACTTCACGGAAGTTATCAAGCCATCCGTTGTGGTGGCAGGGTCCGAAATGGATAACCAATTTCGAACAAAGCACCCTTACTATCACCTCATATCAATCACCAGATTTGGAGACTAAGAAGCCTTGTATTATTATTTCATTAGTTCACGAGTTATTACAGAACTACAGCTCCTTAACTCGCATTGTAAGAATCGTCGCTTGGATATCACGTTTCATTACGCAATCACGTGGTAAACACACGTCCAAATCATATGTTTTAACGTCATCAGAAATGGACAATGCATTGAATAATATTATAAAAGATGACCAATTAAAACAATTTCATGAAGATATTTTGTTTATCAATCAAAAGGGACATGTGCATCCTAGAAGCAAAATATCATGTCTTAACCCGTTCATAGATAAGCACGGTATCCTTAGAGTGGGTGGACGACTGAAAAACGCACGCATCAACGAATCATCAAAGCATCCTATCATATTATCAAGCCATAGTCGTCTCACAGATTTAATCATTGATCAAGCTCATATTACCACGTTACATGGAGGCCCGCGACTGACACTTTCATACATCAGAGACAAGTATTGGATCATCAGTGGAATCCGTACCGTCAAAAGGAAGCTGAGATCATGCGTTAAGTGTCAGCGTTTTACTCAAACACAGTATCAACAAATCATGGCTGATCTTCCACAACCACGAGTCACCCCATCACGACCCTTCTCTCACACGGGTGTCGATTTTACCGGACACGTCGAGTTGAAGGCTAATAAGGGACGTGGAATCAAAACTGTTAAGGGCTATATTGCTGTGTTTGTTTGTTTATCTACCAGGGCTGTTCATCTGGAGCTAGTGTCTGATCTCAGTACGCCAGCATTTCTAGCAGCCTTTCGTAGGTTTTCGGCCCGACGTGGAACACCAAGTCACGTTTACAGTGACAATGGCACGAATTTCGTAGGTGCCAACCGTATCATAAAGAAGGAGTATCAAGATATAATAGCCACAATCAACACCGATTTCTTCAATAACATCAGGGTGAATTGCCCAAGCAAAAAAAATACACGGCAAACCTGAGAACGGTAGTGCAATGTGCTAATTTTTAATTTTATATATTTTTTCTCAACAGCGTAAGTACTTCTCTACCTTGACAAAAAAAAAAATTGATTTCTACCCATTAATATACGAAAAAAAAAATTACAAAGTGTTATTCTATCATCACAGTGGCCTGTCCTGAACCCAATTCCGCTCATAAAATACCTTCCCCTGCAAATACATTCGTAATATGGATTTAAATCGATTTTGTAATCATTAAATTATAATACATTCGATCAAATAAAACTATTTTTGTTTGTTTATCTTCTTTCTCATGGATTTGACAGGCAGTTAACTTTTGTCTGGAAAAAAGTTATCATTTCAGAGGATAGTAAGTTTTAGTAGAATAGCCATGTCAACATTGCGTTGTTACGCCCCCCTCACCTTTCCTCACTTCGGATCAGTCCGGCTCAAGCTCTCGGCGCGAACGCACCGGTCCCAACGTCTTGCGGTTTCCCGCCAAAAAAGTAAGTTTATCATTTCAGTGATATGAGGACAAAAATAATTTCATTTCGGTGGCTGTTATATCTCGTGTTAGATTTGTATGCACAGTATATCATTTCGGTGGTATTTTTTATCATTTCGGTAGACACTTTTCATTTCAGTGGACTCTTAAAAATTCATCCTTAAATATATATGTAACTTTTGATGATATTTGATGTCCACTCACGCACAATGTTATAAAATAGGCTAAAGTTTTATTTGTCATTAAAAATATGTTCAGTTGTTGTCTACCTAGTATAGTGCACGGACGTACGATCGCGCGCGCGAGCTCTTTCGCGAGAGTTTTCTGCTGACGGATCACAACAACGTCGCGTCGCGGCGTACCTACGTCAATATATCGGGGTCAGTGTCATGACCTAGTTACAAGTGCGGAAATCATGAATTGTTTACAATAACTTATTGTATAGGTGTTAAACTCGCCTTACAACTTAATAATGGCTACAAAAAAGTCTATTACTATTAAAACTGACCTAGAAAGGCAGTTATATGACTGTTATCTCCAAGAGAAAACAGATAGAGAAAACCTGCAAGTCATGGTACGTAAATTGAATGTACAAATTGATGCCCTGCAGGAACAAGTTCAGACACTTCAAGGAGAATTGAACTGCATCAAAGAAACAAAAGGGACTACAGAACCTGCTCAGACTACAAAAAACGACGTGGAATACTGTACAGACGAGGATGACCTTGCTAAAGAGACTGAGTGGATTAGGGCCAAGAGCAGGAAGAAAAGGAAGCTTAACACCTCCCTCTCTCCAAAACAACAACCCGGAAGCGCCCAACAAGACAATCATCAAAAAAATGAGAAAGTGACTTCGGTCAAAAAAGTGCCCTTACCACCGCCAATCATAATAGACGGAATCAAGAACTATCAAACGTTCTACGATTCGTTAATTGAAAGCCAACCAGCGGAATCATTTACAGCAAAAATGATGAATGGGGATTGTGTGAAGGTTAACGCCAAATCAGAAGACTCATATAGAGTAATTGCCAGGTTCTTGTCTGAAAAAGACTACCACTGGCATTCATACGAAAACAAGCAGGCTAGACCAATTAGAGTTGTGGTAAAGAAACTACACTCTTCTTGCCAACCAGATCGAATTAAGGAAGATTTAACAACCCAAGGCCTAAAAATAGAAAAGGTAGATAGTAAATTGAGCTGGAAGACCAAAGAACCACTCAACATGTTCGTTTTATCATTTTATAACGATGAAGATGTCAACAAAATCTACGGCATTAAGTACATATTAGGGTGTAAAATTGAAATACATCCACTCAAAAATCCAGCACTCATTCCCCAATGCAAGAGATGCCAAGCTTATGGGCATACACATAAATATTGTCAAAAAGAGCCAAGGTGTGTGAAATGCACTGGCAAGCATCTTACAGCCAATTGTACCAAATCTCCGCAAGAGAAACCAAAATGTATCCACTGCGGCCTACCTCACCCTGCCAATTATAGAGGGTGTGAAGTAGCCAAACAGATGCAAATTATGAAAAATAAAGTTTTAAAAAAGAAACCTACGGTGCCTAATACCCAACAGTTTCCTCCTATAACACACCCTGGTAAACAGGCGCAGAAAGCAAGTGTCCAGTCAACTGCAAAACAACCAGCCATGCAAGTAACCAACATTGGTACTTACGCACAAGCTGCAAAACAAGGATCTCAACCTCTGAACTTAGAGGATAAGATTAACCAGATCTTGAAGTGCATTACCTCATTTGATAAGAGATTAGAGAAGCTAGAATCCAGCACTAAAACAGCTGTCTTGAATAATCAAAAATGAATAACACACTCAAAATAATGGCGTGGAACTCCAATGGACTCCTCAAACATCAGCATGAGTTGCAGGCGGTCCTAGATACAGAAAATATAGACGTGTGTTTAATCTCCGAAACGCATTTCACAAAGCAATCTTTTATCAAATTTAGAGGATACATGATATATAATTCCCTCCACCCTAGCAACTCTGCCAGGGGGGGTAGTGCGGTTATAATTAAAGAAAACATTAGTCACTACGTGCAGTGTAAATATGAAGAAGAAGACATTCAAGCAGTGGCAGTATCTGTTAAAACTAAGTTTTGTCAAGTGTCCATTGCAGCCATATACTCGCCTCCTAGGCACATGATAAGAAAAGAGCGATACTTACATCTTTTTGAATTATTAGGCCAGCGATTTATCCTAGGCGGCGATTTTAATGCTAAGCATACGCATTGGGGTTCAAGACTTACTACAACTAAAGGAAGACAGCTCTTAAGTGCAGTTAAAGAAACACATTGTGAAGTAATGAGTACAGGCAAACCTACATACTGGCCCACTGACCACCAGAAAATACCGGATCTTATAGATTTTTTCATCTGCAAAAATATATCCACCAATTACATCAGTTTGGAGGAAAGTTTTACTATGAACTCTGACCATTCTCCGATTATACTAATGCTAAGTCAAAAAATCCTATTAAAAGAAAGCCACTTAACCTTGGTTAATAAGTCCACAGATTGGGACAGTTTTGCTCTTGATCTAGATAATATTATCGACCTTAAAACTCCGATAAAAACGCAAGATCAGCTTGACTCAGAAGTAAACAAATTTATTATTAATATTCAACAATGTGCGTGGAGCAATACACCTCAGCTAAAACGCAAATATAAGGGATTTATCTATCCTAAAGAAATTGTGGATTTACTATCAGAGAAAAGAAAACAAAGGAAGTTGTGGCAGCAAACAAGGTTCCCGCGTCATAAAACAACACTAAATAACCTAACTAAACGACTAAAGAGAAAAATTCTTCAATTTGAGGATGAATCTCTGAATACCAACCTTCTTCAGCTTACCAATGACAAATCAACGGATTACTCACTTTGGAAAGCAACGAGAAATCTAAAAAGGCAGATTATACAAATACCGCCCATCAGAGATAGCAACGGAAAATGGGCAATAAGCAATGACCAAAAGGCGTTCCGATTTGCTCAACATTTAGAAGAAACCTTTCAACCCAACGAAAGCTCTGTAGAAATACATGAGAGCGTAAATTTATCACAAAACCAAAGAATCAAGCTTGTGACTCCTAAGGAAGTAATGAGAGAAATTCAAAACAACATTAGCTCAAAAAAGTCTCCCGGTTACGACCTCATCACAGGGGAAATTCTAAAACGCCTCCCACGCAAAGCCATAGTAAAGCTGACCAAACTAATAAATGCTTCATTTATCTTAAAATATGTACCTGAGCCATGGAAGGTTGCTGAAGTCATTATGATTGCGAAGCCTGGGAAACCTCCCCACGAAGCATCATCATACAGACCCATTTCTCTGTTACCCGTACTATCAAAGTTATTTGAAAAACTGTTATTAAAACGGATAAAACCAGTAATAGAAGATAAAAACCTAGTTCCAGATCACCAGTTTGGCTTCAGAGAAAAACACTCAACGTTAGACCAGGTACATAGAATAACTAATGTTATTGAAAAAACGCTAGAAAATAAAGAAGTCTGTGCTACCGTGTTCTTAGACGTCGCGCAAGCTTTTGACAAAGTTTGGCATGAGGGTCTCATATTTAAGCTCAGACGCATGCTACCAGAATTTGTAGATATCCTAGAGTCGTATTTAACTAAAAGAATGTTTAGAATACGCCAAGAGGACGCATATTCCGAGCTAAAAACCATAAAAGCTGGGGTGCCTCAAGGAAGTGTGCTTGGCCCAATTTTGTACTTGTTATACACTTGTGACATCCCAGAGCTGGAAAACAGCACCATAGCGACCTTTGCAGATGATACTGCTATTATGGCCACCGGATCAAGCCACAGAGAAGCAGTAGAGAAAGTTCAACTAGCTGTGAACAAAGTTTACGACTGGACACAAAAGTGGAAGATCAATCTGAATGAGTCAAAATCAGTTCACATTAACTTCACAAACAAACACAGTGACTACCACCCACTCTACATAAATGGTATGCAAATACCTTATGCTAATACAGCCAAATACCTTGGCATAACTCTCGACGCCAAGCTGCGTTGGAAAGCCCATATCAAAAAGAAAAAACAGGAACTCGATATTCGTTATAAACGTTTGTATTGGTTACTGGGAAGGAAATCCTGTTTATCAATACATAATAAGTTGATAATATACAAGCATATTCTGATGCCAATTTGGACGTATGGTATCCAACTTTGGGGCTGTACTAAGCCAACCAACGTCAAAATAATTCAACAGTTCCAAAATAAAGTACTCAGGGCTGCTGTAAATGCACCCTGGTACATAAGAAACGATGACCTCCACCGTGACCTCGACATGGAATTCGTCACCACCATCACACAAAAATTTGCTGAAGCCCGCGAACACAGACTCCATCGACACGTGAATGTTGAGGCAATCCAGCTGTTAGACAACACAGGCATAGTGCGTAGACTAAAGAGAACTAAACCATTTGAATTAGTGTAGTGTAAGTGAATCAATAATAGTAACAATGTTGTGCTATTTATATAACACATGAACAAAGTGTTTTATCAATTTTACCAGACTCTAAGGAAGTGTTACGAACGTGTGTAAAAGTGCATACCTAATTATGGACACTATTCTTAGCATTAACATAATTTATAACGTAGCATAATAAGTTAGATTTAAATTGTTTATTAGTCTTCTTAGGCTAGATTGCAATTAACTAGTAAGAACTTGGTTCTTACTAATAAGGAAAAAAAAAAAAAAAAATTAAAAATATGTAGATAGCATTGAAATAAAAAAAATCCACCGAAATGACACATAAAAATCTCTTGTTGAAATTCACCCATCAATGAGATGAACATAAAGTGGCACTTCAACGCTCCTGCATGGCCAAGTGCAGGTGGTCTTTGGGAGGCTGCGGTGAAAAGCCTCAAGTATCATCTGAAGCGCATCATCGGAGATCAGAAACTCACTTATGAGGAGTTTACTACCCTCCTATATCAAATCGAGGCATGTCTGAACTCAAGACCTCTCTGTCAGTTGACGGAGAGCCCTGAAGACGACGTTCTTACGCCAGGTCACTTCTTGATTGGCGGCCCGCTTCTATCTAGACCACAGACTGATGTCCGTTGAACACTGATTTATTGATTTATTGTACTTACACAAATTAGCTAAGTAATAGGTACAAAATGCTGAGTGCACAGGATGCACGGCGCGTGAGTATGAAAAGTAATGTGCGGTTCCGTACAGATATACATAGGTAGGTACCATAATTATCAATTTTTTTTTTAATTTTTCTTTAATTCCCTTCGTGCGAGAGTCCGACTCGCACTTGGCCCATTTTTTTTTAATATGTACTAAATTGAAACTGACAGCAGTGCCTACATTCGAGTACCACAAGATAGTTAAGCAGTTCTACACACAGTGAAATATCAAGCTTCTAGTACCTACATGATACAGTATGTTAGGTTAGACGCGAGGGACTTATTGCGGGAACGTATTCAGTACCTATTCAAATTTTCAAATGTCGTCCCAATGTAAAAATAACTATAGCCTTAATTTGTGACCTAATTGGGCCATGGCCGCTCTCCAGATCTCACTTTATTAAATGTTTCTTTTTCGCCATTGTCCAGTTTTTTCAATATGAAGGGAAAATGGATTATACCAAAAAAGTCACAAGTCACAGCACATTTTCTGTGATTAACGCAAGGGTTGCGAGACTTTTCCGAAACATTTGGTATGGTTCCGTTTGTTATTATCAGTATTTTTTTTGTTGTTCATATTTTTTTATTAGTATCATTGTGGTTTTTATTGTCACTCGTTTAAATAAACTACATACTGTATTGGTCCAGTATAATCTAGCCTGTCTTTGTACGAACTATCTCAGTATCTCAACAATGAGAGATCAGCGTGGACTAGTATAGCATAGTTTGGTTGTAAGTTGTGTTGTGTGAACTTGTGTGTACAGTCACGATTTCACGAATTTCTCCTACTGTATTGATTAACGTTATCACGAACATAGTATTTTGGAAGTAACAACCGTTATTTCATGAGAAAATCACTTCTAGCTTTTGCCAGCGGCTTCGCCCGCGTGAAAATGACGATTTTCCATACAAACTTTCATCCCCTATTTAACTCCCTTAGGGGTTGAATTTCGAAAAATCCTTCCTTATTCCTTGTTTTTATATAAAGGGAACCTGTATGCAAAATTTCAGCTTTCTAGGTCCAAGGGTTTGGGCTGGGCGTTGATGAGTCAGTCAGTCAGTCAGTCAGGACTTCTCTTTTTATTTATATATATAGATATATTTACATTTGATTGCTTGTGCCCTTGTGCCTATGGATCTTCTGGTGCATGGTCAAACTAACTAATTTACAAGACAGTTTCACAAAAAAACACATCCGTTTACAAACACGGGCCCCGACAATATTTATATTGTCGGGGCCCGTGTTTGTAAACGGTCATAATCGGTTTGTAATCCTACACATCTAACTACCCACCTACAGCTCTATAGGGCAACATCATCTACGCAATTTCACAATGTTTACCAACACCACGGTAACGCCAAAAAAACCATGACTCATAAAAATCTAAATAAAATCTTCTAAAATGACATTTAAATTCCGCCATATTAAATACTTATCATTAACAACCAGTATTTATCGACTAATCGACGTAAACACACGATAATCAATAAACATTTTAATATCTTATTAATTTAATAGACTTAGAAATCAATACAAAAACTAGACTTAGACTAGGAAATAAAGAAAATATTATTTTATCACTCACCAGAACCAATGCGACGACAAATCCCAATATATACAGGCTCATTTTAAAAAGAATTTCGCTTAATTCTGCGTTGTAAATAAGAGGCGTCTGGACCAAACGAGTTTAAATTGGACTATTGGAACACTCGCACTGAACGTCCACAATGTCACACTCAATTGATTCCACTTTGAACTTGTGATCTCGTCTCCGATGATGTCACTACTTAGTACTCACTAGGAACTTATTGAAAGATCACGAACAGAACCGCTATTTTATTCACCAGAAGAAACACGACTGTCTTGTAGAAAAGATTGAGGTAAACAGCGTGTTTAAGGTGAGTCGTGAGTCGTTCGGAATTACCGAAATGATATTTTTCTCATTTTTCCCTGTTCTCTCCGATGACGCTGCGATAGGTACCTATAAACTTATGTAAATGAATGAGCATTCAATATCTATAATGGTTTTGTTTGTGAAGGATATGCTTAGTTAATATAATGGTGTTGCCCCACAAACGATGAGACACTTTGTTTTCGTGTCCTTCCTGACGTGTCTTGCACATCACAGGAGCTGATGGGTGCTGAAAGGGTTAAACTCGTCACCTTATTTTGGGTTAACTCAATTTAAATTGTCATCGACACGCTGAAAAAATAATTAAATTAAAATATTTTTTTATTACTATTTTACAATGTTTCGAATACCTACACATATTTATCCTACACGATCGGTTTTAATTAACAGTTTATCCTTCGACAAAGGCCTACTGTAAAGCATTCCATTTCTGCCTGTCTCTCGCTGTTCTCATCCACTCTCGCCTAGCTGCCTTTTTGAGGTCATCTTCTCATCTTTTTGTTTGCCGCCCTTTATTTCATTTCATTAACATCGACACGCTAAGAAGAAGTAAATAGACCAACACATTACGTATGCATAAAATATGTGAAAGTGATTCCGTCTATTTGTAACCTTTTCACAACTTAACGGTTGAACGGAGCATACTCGTAGGTAGACTATGACGTAGGACATAAAATACATATTTTTTATCCGGGTTACGTTCCCATGGAATCATCATCATCATCATTTAAGCCTGGAATCACCCGCTGTTGGACATAAGCCTCCCCTTTTTTCTGCCACTCTTTTCTGTTCTGTGTGTCCCTCATCCATACATTTCCCGCGCTCTTGACAATATCTTCAGAATAGAATAGAAAAGTCATGGAATAGTTTCCGAGATCCTGGTGGGCGGAAATGCGCGAAAGAGTTATCGATAAAAGCGAAAGTAACTGTGACGTCTGTTATCTCGCCTTAACGTTTGAACGGAATTTAGGTAGTAATCGCTAAAGGCTAAAGCTAGTTTAGTCTTAGTTCTTCATAAGGAGTGGTACCTACGTACTATTAACCTAATGCGCAATTCAGTGGAGGGCGCGGTCTGACGTCAGAATATACGGTAGGTCGTACGTCAGTCGAACCAAAACCAGTCTTTTTATGCATACAAAAAAATAAAACTGGTTTGCATATCGCAGTCGCAGATCAACCTCATTGGTTGACGTCTGCTAAACTGGGGATTCCTATGGATGCCTCGAGAGTAAAGCCTCCAGTCAGGACAAAACCTGGCCAAGTGCAAGTCGGACTTGCACATGAAGGGTTCCGTACCATGACTTCTTATAGGTTTTCCTGTAATCGATACGTGTTGAACTACTTTCTGTATTTTTTTCAGAATTTTAGGCTCAGTAGTTTCCGAGATAAGGGGGGAGGGGGAATGGTCGGACAGACAGACAGACACACGAGTGATCCTAAAAGGGTTCCGTTTTTTCCTTTGAGGTACGGAACCCTAAAAAGCAAGGGACAGGCTAGGTCTAAATATTATTATTTAGAGAATTTAAAGCTACTGGCTCAACGCTTTTCGGCGAGCCAGGCCAGCGGTGTCCCCGGCATACTCTAAAGTCTAAACAACTTCTTTTCCAGTGCCGCTGAAAACTCACATGTGCCGCTTCAGCGTTTCGGTCGTGGCCGGCGCCGGCGTCGTACTGCCTGAGGTCGTGAGCAAGTCGATACAATCGTGCGGTCTTTACGTACATAACGGATACATTGTAACTGATGACAATGTAATGCGCTGGCTGACAAAAGACCGCGCCTGCTTCCGAGTTGTTCTGAATGGCACGTAAATATACAACAACAAATGGACAAGTTTATTACATAGACATCACGCCTGGAATCATCGGAGTGCTAGGCAGAGCCCGTTATATCAGTTACAGACGTTACAAGTACCTAGTTACAACTTTATACAGTTCAAGTATTTGCGATAGATGCGACAGATGACCTGGGCCGGCAGTCTCTACAGAGATAACGACAAAATCGCTAACTTTCGATTGCTAATCCAAGATCTATGCGTTTCTCGCAAGCATCATTATTGCAAGTATTGCAACCGAATTTATTCGTTAGTAATTATGGATTAAAAGTTAGCGATTTTGTCGTTATCTCTGTAGAGACTCCCTGGAGAGGTTTGCCGGAAGCCGCTGAATGCAAAACGCACGGGGCCGTTCAATGTGGCGATACTTAGAGGAAGCCTATGTCCAGCAGTGGATGTCTTTCGGCTGACATGACGACAATCGAAGTAGAAAGATCGAATAAGAATAGAATTAATTTATTTTTAAATAACAAAGAGCCACAGATAAATACCTTAACCTAAATATACATAATAATAACATGTGTTAGTGAATTTGACCTTCTAATATAGAAACATATGGACCAATACATTATAAGACTACGTTATCGTTGTTTAGAGGTCACACTGCATTGTACGTATAGGTGATAAAAATAGCAACCAGTACTAATGAAATAAGCTCTAAACGAAGATCAAGTAAGTATTATTATGATGACCTATAGTGTGGCCTCGTGTCCTAACCGAAAGCGATCGTCGCGCGAATATACACACATCAACACGGTCTAGGGATATTTCATACTCAATTAAATATCTCGAAAAGTACTGGCCGCATCCGATTTGTTTGTAATTTATCTCAGACTAATTCCAAATTCAAATTTTTGAAAATTCTTTTGTTTCCGTGGCATAAAAATGGCTTGATGTATAGGAGAGGAAATTTTCATTTGTGCGAAATTTAAAAAACAATACGAATTACGTTTAGTTACAGTTTTTTTTCATTTTTAAACGTAAGATAAAGTTAAAATTGAGGTATTGTAGCCATGCAACGCCGACATTTGAAGAGGGCGGAGGTGTTACGAGCTGTGGGAATGCTGGAAGCTGGATCTGTTCAGCGTAATGTTGCTGAGGCCATAGGAACCCATCAAAATGTAATTTCAAGATTGTGGACACGCTATCGTGCCACAGGTGAAGTAGCGGAGAGGCACCGGGGGCCAAGTCGCATCACTACCCCCAGACAAGACCGATTTTTGCAAATTACTGCGCGAGCTCAACCAAATGCAACGGCGACTCAATTGGTCCAAAGGCTGCGAGTGGAACACCAAGTGCTTGTGAGTGACCAAACTGTAAGAAGGCGACTGCATGAAAGCAATCTACGCTCTCGTAGACCACTCCGGGTCCCACCTTTACGGAGAGGCAATCGTGGACGACGATTAGAATGGGTTCGGAACCACGTGGACTGGGGCCGTGAGCAATGGTCCAATGTGCTGTTCACGGATGAATCCAGGTTCGGCTTCCATCCAGATTCACGAAGAACGCGTGTTTGGCGAGTTCCTGGACGATGGAGCCGTCTCCAGAACCCTCAGGAAGTTCACCCATACCAAGGAAAAACAATTATGGTTTGGGCAGGAATTCGTCTTGGAGGACGGACGGATCTCGTTTGGGTGCGGGGCAATATGACGGCAGAACGATACGTCCAACAGGTGCTGGGGCCCGTAATCTTGCCCCACAGAACACAAATGGGGCAAGATTTCCTGCTCATGCACGACAATGCCCGGGCACACACGGCGAGAACGGTAGCAGCTTGGTTACATACACATAATGTTAGGGCCTTAGACTGGCCTGCTCAATCGCCAGATCTAAATCCCATTGAGCATGCGTGGGATATGCTGCAAAGAAGAGCTCTGAAGGAAGTTCCTGAAAATTTGGCTACAGAAGATCAACTTTTTGCGCACCTCAGAAGGACATGGGACAATATTCCGCAGCAAGACATTGACAACCTTGTTCTGAGCATGCCGAATCGTTGCCGATGTGATAAGAACATCATGGGCGCTTTCTCAGACTACTAACTTCAAGTTTATAAACACAAATTAAATGATTTTTCTATTTTTTTCAGTTTTTACTCACAAATTAAAAGTTAATTCATATACGGTTTCCGTCCATGCTTCATTTTTTTTCCATAAAATCCTGAAACTTTAATCAGTACCTTAACCATTATTAAAAAATGGTAGAATATTAAATAACGTACTTATATTTTAAATATATACATGTCATATAAATAATTAACACATTGATAGTAATTCGCTTTTTTAAAAATATCCCTAGACCGTGTTGATGTGTGTATTATAATTATTAATTACTAGCTGATGCCCGCGACTTCGTTCACGTGGAAATTTTGATGTGTGACTGTCTCGTTGATCGAGTGGTCTCAAGTGCAACTACTGAGGATGAGGTCCGGGGTTTGATTGCAAAGTGTTTTCGCAGTAGAGGCCACGGAGCGTGGTTTTCGTGCTCGGTCGAAGGCAATATTATATATTCTATAGACATCAAACGCCCCCTATTACATCGCGCTTGAACATTACTGGCGAAATGTGGGTTTAGGATTAGGTACACCACTGCCTAACTCTTTCGGGATTAATGCGTAATGTTGTTTTATATGTGAGACCTGACGGCTTGATCAAAATGTGATGATGTGGGTAATGATTACAAAAGGTGTCCTTATGAGCGCTGTCATGTGAGCGGCAGCGGCTTGAATCAAAATGAAATGGAGTTGAGACGACGATGGCTCAAAATGTACAAACAAATTCCTTGTTCCTTGGTGATAGCACAACCACTCTTCGTCCATATATTAACCTCTCAAATTAGGAAAACCGTGCATGGTAAGTTCATCTTCTGTTGGCACTGGATGTGAAAACTCTTTGGCAAGTGGAATTTTCGCATCTTCATCTATTTCCAGGCGACTCTCTCCTGATTCAAGCCGCTTATTTGCAAAGGCATCTGTTCCATGGCCAGTCGCAGATTTTTGGTGATGTTGCAAGTTGGGGTAAGATTCAGCGGCAATTCGTAAGCGGAAAGTGCAATCTGGTCATTGTTAAGCAAAGTTGCAGCAATGCCCGATGCAGCCACAGCGATAAGACGGCATGGTTAGCGGAGTGCCTCGGCGTTTGACTGTGGCGCTGCATGTCCTGTATTCGATTTCCACACTGAACAAATAAAATTTACGTCGTGGGTCTTATCTAATTTTAATTAGGTTTTTAAAAGTTTTTACAGCTGTTTTTCTTACTGTGAATGTGAACCGGTCAATTTGTATTTGTTGACTATTCACGACAAATATTAACACCGCAATTCTGAAAATGGTGTGTCAAATGAACAATGCCATCTGTCGAAGACGAAGTTAAACTGGAAACAAACACACACTATAGGGCTTAGGCGATGTAGTTTCCTGCACGAATGGCACGCGGAGGCACTACACTGGGGCCCTGGGGGGTAACTCCGCTGCCGCGGCATATTGCCGCTTGGCGGATAGACCCCCGGTGTGATTTCATGGCGACATGGAGAGAGCGACTGTCGCAATCCCGTGCAGGGCACAGTGGTGGTAAATCCCCTCTTTGAGGAGTGGCTTGAGAGGCGTCACGGTGCCCTCACCTTCCGTCTGGCTCAGGTCCTCACTGGACACGGTTATTTCGTGAGGTACCTGAATCGAATCAGGCGGAACGAAACGCCCGGATGCTACCATTGCAAGAATCAGCCGGAGGACACGGTGGAGGTCTGCCCCGCTTGGGCGAAGCCCCGGTTGGGTTGAGCCCCGTCGTGTTCTCTTAGCGGCGATCGGCGGCAGCGACCTCTCGCGTCCTGCCCTGGTTCAAGCCATGGTGCGGGGTGAGAGGGAATGGGACGCCGTCGCCTCCTTCGGCGAAGCAGTGATGCTAGGAAGGAGGTGGCGTAATGTGAGAAAGAGAACCTCTCGTCCCAGCCGCAACAGGAGACGCTCCGGGCGTCGGGGGCCATGTGATGGCTTCCGGCCATCTACTCTGTATTGATTTGAAAACCATATAGCATCAAAATAAAAACAAATACCTGGAACTTACAAAAAGTATAAACCGATTGGGGATCGAACTCGCGAACTTGTTTAACATTTTTGGAAATCTTTCAAAATTATAAAAAATCGCAAAAAGTGGATACTGACTGTGATTTGAAATTGCGTACCTTTATTTACAGCTAAGTCTCTGTACCGTTAGGCCACGTACACCAGTCACAAATAGTTTGAAATAGACCTTCTATTTTAATTTACGTATAGTATGACAGTTGACAGTTCGATTGTGATTCGATACCAGAAATTTGAAATGACGTAAGAGACTTAAGCTTTCTCTTGGATTCGCAACACTCGCACCAGGCGCCTAAAGTAAAAAATTGCACAGCACGCTCGATGTCCCCATGATGCGTTATTTCGTATTTCCAGTATCAAGCTGTAAAACAGTTGAGGATTATGTATAATACAATACTGCTCACCCCCTTAAGTTATTATGGGGATAATATAATTATAGCCCTTGTGTTATTCCAGACTATAATCTACCTCTGTGCCAAATTTTATCCAGATCCGATCAGCCGTTCTGGCGTGAAAGAGCGCGAGTAAGAGCCCAGCCTCTTGGAGTTCCACATCAGCTGTTCCAGATCTTCAATTTTTATACGTCAACAGAGAGTGCTTATCAGACTGAACAACTCTTGCTAAGACGTCATTGCTATATTTGTTATAGTGTAGCTGGGCTCTTGGAGTTCCACATGAGGTGTTCCAGATCTTCAAATGTATTCTCTTAGCAGAAAATGCTCATCACGCGGAACAATTTTTGCTATGGTACCATTTTCGTATCTCTTATAGTTTAGCTGGTCTGTTGAGGTTCTGCATCAGGTGTTCAAGTTTTCAAGATAAATTATAGCCTATATGTTGCACAGACTTAATACCTATACAACAAAAAAAAAATCATTCAAATCCGTCGAGTAGTTCCGAAGATTAGCGTGTACAAACAAACAGACAAACAGACAAACAGACAAACAGACAAACAGACAAACAGACAAACAGACAAACCGACAAACAGACAAACAGACAGATTTTTTTTTTTTGGATTCGTGCTCTACTACTGCTTCTAAACCCCCCTCAATTATTATTTTTTTAATATATTCAATGTACAGACACAGTTTTTTTACTGTTTTATTATAATTATGTACAAGATAAATTATAGCCTATATGTTGCACAGACTTAATACCTATACAACAAAAAAAAAATCATTCAAATCCGTCGAGTAGTTCCGAAGATTAGCGTGTACAAACAAACAGACAAACAGACAAACAGACAAACAGACAAACAGACAGATTTTTTTTTTTTGGATTCGTGCTCTACTACTGCTTCTAAACCCCCCTCAATTATTATTTTTTTAATATATTCAATGTACAGACACAGTTTTTTTACTGTTTTATTATATGTATATAGAATAGATAGATGCGATTGAAGCGAGCGATCTTGCTGCGGGTTGTTCGAAAGAGATACCGCGGCCTCGGAAACAAAGGGCTAAGAAGGAACATGGGTGGTTTTTAGTCAGTAGCAGTCTGACACTCCATTCCGGTCCGCCTAGAGCGGGAGAAGTTATTTGATGATTTCTTACCCTCCAAAAATTAAACCGAGCTATCTAAGGCTGCGGTTCCACTGAGGCGGAGCGGAGACGAGCTGTGCCGCGATTCACCATCACATGGCTTGAAATCCACATCTCTTCTCCAATCCTAGACGTACTGCAGGGTATCACCGATACCTAGTCGACATTCCACACATTCGAACGAAGCGCTTTGCTGGGTCCTTTATTATGCGCACAGCCAAGGAGTGGAATTCCCTGCCTGCGTCGGTTTTTCCGAGTTCATATAACCCTGTCGCGAGTAACCAGGCTTCTACTGGGTAAGCTCGTTCCATCGTCGACATCATCTCTGCCTTTAGGGCAAGATTGAAGTCAAGAGCAAGCCCATTTATAATAAAAAAAATTAATAAAAGAAATCCGCCTTATAATCGCGGCTCAGCCCCGCTCCGCAACGCACCACTCCGCCTCAGTGGAACCGCAGTCTTACTTTTCACCCACCCCGACCCGTGGTACAACTGCGATGTCCAACTGGTTGTACTACGGGGAAGTAAATTTACCCATGGTTCAACTCTTTTTTCTGATATTTATGATTATGACCCGTGGTACAACTGTGGAATTATGTCCAACTGGTTGGACCACGGGGATAGGATGATCGTGTAAAACAAACATACATGCAACGCATGTTGTACTCCATGACGCGCGCTCGCTTCGCTCGCATATTACATAACACTATTGTCTTCTGTCCCCGAAGTGCCGGGCCTCCGCCGGCCTCCTTCGTCGGCCTACGGCCCGGTGCCCATGCCGCCCATAAAGGATACTGTCGCGAGACGGTCGTATTATAATTTTGGTTAAAAGAGGAGGTAGTAATTGCATTGCACTTCAGCATTAATAGATAACCTTTTCCTGTTTATTACCAGTAGTTGTTCCATAGATCATACATTCAATTCCCAGAAGTACAACTAGTTGGACCAAGGAAAGAACAACTCACTGTAATTGAACCATTGGTAAAGATATTTCCCCATAGAACAACCAGTTGAACCCAGTTGAACCATGGGTAAATTTACTTCTCCGTAGTACAACCAGTTGGACATCGCAGTTGTACCACGGGTCGGTCACTCTTTTCACTACGTGCGTTTTACCATGGTAACGATACATTGCGTATTAAAAACATTATAAACAAAAAAAAACAATTTATATAAAAAGAAAAAGAAATGAATGATGAATGATGTTATTTTTTTTTTTTTAATAATTATTGGAAATTAAAAACTTTTTATTGAGTTTCCATATCGTTACTGAAATAATTTCTGGTACCGGTAATTTTAATATGTTATACTGAATTCACCCCATCAGTCTGCGGAGGGCTGGCCCTTACACCCTGTATACTTTTTTTTTAATCAGCTCACGCTGTCCCCCTGCTGGACAAAGGCCTCCCTCAGGGCTTTCCAAGTTTCTTTGCTAATTAGTAATTACCTTCTCCGTCCAAACTGTTTAGAATGAGTCCCGATCGTCACGCCAGCGTTTCTTGGGCCTGCCTCAAATACGACGGCCATCTTCAGGCACCCACTACTGAGAATACGGAATTCTGCTCAAGTCGATGGTTTTTAGGGTTCCGTAGTCAACTAGGAACCCTTATAGTTTCGCCATGTCTGTCTGTCTGTCTGTCTGTCTGTCTGTCTGTCTGTCTGTCTGTCTGTCCGTCTGTCCGTCCTCGCTTAATCTCTGTGACCGTTAGCACTAGAAAGCTGAAATTTGGTACCAATATGTGTATCAATCACGCCGACAAAGTGCTAAAATAAAAATTGGAAAAAAATGTTTTATTAGGGTAGCCCCCCTATATGTAAAGTGGGAAGTGTTTTTTTTTTTAATTTTAACCCTAACGTGTGATATATTGTTGGAAAGGTATTTAAAAATGAATAGGGGTTTACTAAAATCATTTTTTGATAATGTCAATAATTTCGGATATAATCGCTCCAAAAGTAAAAAACAAAGCGTCCCCCCCCCTCTAACTTTTGAACCATAAGTTTAGAAAATACGAAAAAAATCTAAAAAATAGAACTTTATAAGGACTTTCTAGGAAAATTATTTTGAACTTGGATGGAAACAACAGATGGAAACTGCAGTTAACCAATATAATTTGGTCCCTGAATCGTATGAGCGCCTATACAATCCAGAGGTCAAGTTTCATTGGCCCCTATTTCAAACAAAAAAAGAATTATTACTACGGAACCCTACACTGAGCGTGGCCCGACACGCTCTTGGCCGGTTTTTTTTTGGTAGAGATAGAGATATTTTTGATAGACATAGAGATAGACTTACGAACTCGAACTCGAGATAAATTTCGAAAATCGAGAATTGGCCCCCTGTCCAGCTTCACCCTAGAAACGTGACCGGCCCAGTCCCATTTTTTCCCTGTATGCAAAAACATGGTTTTACGGTTTTTGAAAGGATCTTTTTACGTCAGTAGTCCTCCCGTGAGATACATTAGCGAAAAAAGTGCGGGAGAAATCGCGGGCATAAGCTGGGTAATTTTAATATGAATAATTAATAAAGTTGTGACGTAGAGAGCTAGGTACAACGCTACGTTAATCATCCATGTCCACGGTCACTAACCTACGTCATAATTTTATAAATAATGAATTTACCTCCTTTACGCCGTAAAGACTGAATGGATTTCGATAAAAGTCTAACAGACAACGACCTAGATTCGTACATGGACGTTTTATCTCCCGGGTACCTACCTACGTTATCATGGGCTAGTGTTTAAGCTCTACATAGGTCTCAACTAGAACTACTAGAAGTCTAGTCAAAGTAATTAATTATTATTAGTGACCTCTAGTATGGTAGACATCTTTCCAATGTACACCTTGAAAGCCCTACAGGGCTTCTGCCGAAGACGTCGTTAGGTCTGCCCCCTGTGAAAGCTTCCACGGCTCTTTTGGGTTTCTGCCTCGAATCTGGAATGTTTCTCTTTCTCTATCGCTGATGATTTGTATATTCAAGCCAGTGCTGCAAGCCAGGGCTGCGAACCGATGCTGCAAGCCAGTGGTTCAAGCCAGTGGTGCAAGCCAGTGGTTCAAGCCAGTGCTGCAAGCCAGTGCTGCAAGCCAGGGCTGAAAGTCAGTGCTGCAAGCCAGTTGTTTAATTAAGCCAGTGCTGCAAGGCAGTTGTTCAAGCCAGTGCTGCAAGCCAGTTGTTCAAGCCAGTGCTGCAAGCCAGTTGTTCAAGCCAGTGCTGCAAGCCAGTGCTGCAAGCCAGTGCTGCAAGCCAGGGCTGCAAGCCAGATGTTCAAGCCAGTGCTGCAAGCTAGTGCTGCAAGTAAGTGCTGCAAGCCAGTGTGCAAGTCAGTTGTTCAAGCCAGTGCTGCAAGCCAGTGTCCAAGCTAGTGCTGCAAGCCAGTGCTGCAAGCCAGTGTGCAAGTCAGTTGTTCAAGCCAGTGCTTCAAGCCAGTGTGCAAGCCAGTTGTTCAAGCCCGTGCTGCAAGCCAGTGCCACAATCCAGTTGTTCATGCCAGTGCTGCAAGCCAGTGCTGCAAGCCAGAGCTGAAAGCCAGTTGTTCAAACCAGTGCTGCAAGCCAGTTGCTCAAGTGAGTGATGTGGCAGCAGCAGTACTCGCCTGCAGTAGCAGTACTCGCCTGCAGCAGGTACTCGCCTGCAGCAGCATGGTACTCGCCTGCAGCAGCAGTACTCGCCTGCAGCAGCAGTACCCGCCTGCAGTACTTGCCTGCAGTACTCGCCTGCAGCAGCAGTACTCGCCTGCAGTAGCAGTACTCGCCTGCAGTACTCGCTGCAGCAGCAGTACTCGCCTGCAGTACTGCAGTAGTGTGCAAGCAGGTTGTTCAAGCCAGTACTTGCAGCACTAGCCAGTACTAGCAGTCTTTGGGATAATCATACCCTAAAAGCAGATAATGCAATGCGCATTCAATATATAATGCCTTCAGGGCGCTGTTGCGGCTTCCACCTTACTGTAGTGCGTCAGGCATGTTCGCTGATGCGCACACTGACGATTACTTTGCCATAATGCGGAAGAAAGTTGCCTCAGTAATAGCCCGAGTGAGGGGAAGCAGCAACAGCATTCTGAAGGTGTTTGCAGATAGGCTGGATGGGCCTACATTATGGGCAGATTTATCAAGCTTCATGTTGGCAACAAAGCTTGTTAAACCTCCCCGTGTTTGTGTTTCACTATTTGTTTTTAAATGTTCCTGCATGTTACTAACATAGTTTTTAAGTAATAATGTAATACTAACACCCTATGGGCGTTATGGGCGTTATGGAATATTTTATTATCAGGCAAATATTTTATTATGCCTGATAATAAAATATTTTTATTTTATTTTTATTACTGCAAGCCAGTGCTGCAAGCCAGTTGTTCAAGCCAATGCTGCAAGCCAGTGTGCAAGCCAATTGTTCAAGCCAGTGCTGCAAGCCAGTGTGCCAGCCAGTGCTGCAAGCCAGTCGTTCAAGCCTGTGCTGCAAGCATGGAGCAAAATAACCAGGTGCTTCATGGCTGCAAGCTAGTGTGCAAGCAGGTTGTTCAAGCCAGTGCTGCAAGCCAGTGCTGCAAGCCAGTGTGCAAGCCAATGCTACAAGCCAGTGTGCAAGCCAATGCTGCAAGCCAGTGCTGTAAGACAGTTGTTCAAGCTAATTGTTCAGGCTATTGCTACAAGTCAGTTGTTCAAGCAAGCCAGTTCTGCAAGCGAGTGCTGCAAGCTAGTCGTTCAAGCCAGTGCTGCAAGCCAGTGCTTCAAGCCAGTGCTCCAAGTTACGGTCTGATTTGGTGGTAACCTACGATTAACTGGGCCCTTACCCTTATGTAAACACTTTTTGTAATTGAGTGGAATTACATCTTGCTAATTTATTTTAACAGGCGTCACTAGCATAATAACTTCTCTTCGCTCGTGGGTTAACCATAGGGAAACTATGACCACAATAACGTTAAGGGTATGGGATAAATTATAAACCCTACCAAAGTAACACCAAATATCTTTATTCACTTAAAATACATTAACATAATACATAATTCCTCGTATTCACATACGCTACGGCCTTCGATTCGATTTCGAGACTCACATATCATTATAGAAACAAACAACCGTTTCCATGATCTGTGGACTGGCTGCTCCCGTTTTTAGGGTTCCGTAGTCAACTAGGAACCCTTATAGTTTCGCCATGTCTGTCTGTCTGTCTGTCTGTCCGTCTGTCCGTCCTCGCTTAATCTCTGTGACCGTTAGCACTAGAAAGCTGAAATTTGGTACCGATATGTGTATCAATCACGCCGACAAAGTGCTAAAATAAAAATTGGAAAAAAATGTTTTATTAGGGTAGCCCCCCTATATGTAAAGTGGGAAGTGATTTTTTTTTTAATTTTAACCCTAACGTGTGATATATTGTTGGAAAGGTATTTAAAAATGAATAGGGGTTTACTAAAATCATTTTTTGATAATGTCAATAATTTCGGAAATAATCGCTCCAAAAGTAAAAAACAAAGCGTCCCCCCCCCTCTAACTTTTGAACCATAAGTTTAGAAAATACGAAAAAAATCTGAAAAGTAGAACTTTATAAGGACTTTCTAGGAAAATTATTTTGAACTTGGATGGAAACAACAGATGGAAACTGCAGTTAACCAATATAATTTGGTCCCTGAATCGTATGAGCGCCTATACAATCCAGAGGTCAAGTTTCATTGGCCCGTATTTCAAACAAAAAAAGAATTATTACTACGGAACCCTACACTGAGCGTGGCCCGACACGCTCTTGGCCGGTTTTTTTTTTGTTGTTAATGGCATCTCGCAGTTCAGCCTAGAAGGTTGTCGTAAGCTTAACCGGACTTTCCTGTGGATGCCTTGAGTGTAAGGCCTCCAGCAAAGCCTCCACCCAGGGCAAATAAACTTACAGACTAAGTGACTACACGTTAAGGGCGCTTCTGTGGGGTACGAGCCTCGGCCTAGGGCGTGGCTGGGAGGACAGTAAAGGGGCAGGCTGGATCTGAGTGGTATCTGTATCTGACTGGTTTTATTTGCACCACCCCAGATTGTGATGCAATAACCAATGAGGGATTGGCATAATGCATAGTACACCATCTTCAGGGTATCGTGCGCAGCCGAGTATCTAAGGGATTTGAAAATATGCAAGAGTATCCGTCCCATCGTTATCCTTCGTCTATTTGGATACCCAGATATTTCACGTTATCAGTTCTTACAAGCGTCGGACATAAGCATTATGGGGAGTGTTTGGAGCAAGTGCACTAGTAAGGAATTGTCGGGCAAGTTGTTACGCCGATTAACCAAGGGAATGTATGATGTTTTGTCGAAGTTTAGGGTGAGCAATTGTATAGGTTGAGCCATTTCATTATAGTTGTCATTGCCGCTTCTGCGTAGCATTTAGCGCTATCCCAGGTTGGTCCGTGAATTATGACTGCGGTGTCGTATGCATACGCAAAGATGATCTCGAAGTTAGGGATGGTCATTCTGCACATCTCATTGGCGTACCTATATAAAGAAGAGGGTGGGCCTTGAATGCTTCCCTGAGAGACACCGTAAGTGGTAGATACTTCTTCACTTATATACTCTTCAATTTTAACTCTTTGGATCCTATTGTTAAGGTAGTACTTACTTGAAAATTTCGAGGGTGTAACTTACCCCTAGGAGTTCCAATTTAGTTATAAGTTTGGGAACAGAGACTGTGTCAAATGCTTTATAAAGATCTAAAAAGAACCCTAGACTTTTAACTCTAGTGTCAAGATTCCTTGCTGCCAATTGTGTCAGTTCAAGAACTGCATCTTCAGTAGAGAGGCTTGTGCGAAAACCATACTGATTATCAGCTAGGAGCTGATGTTTTTAGTTGAGAAATTTATTTAAACCATTATTTACCATTATTCACTACGATAGAGTATAGAATTTTCTCGTAAAACAGCCTACGAAACACTACCTTTCTTTTCCTTCCTAACCTGCCCTGTCTTTGCCCACAGTTGGGAAGTGGGCAGAGACTAGGGAATTGAACCCAGAACCTCGTCATGATTAGCAGTCGTGGTTGTGATCACTCACTAGCGTAGGGGGCTGGGAGGACCATATCAAATCAAATCAAAATCAAATCAAAACTCATTTATTCAATCTAGGCTGATAATCAGCACTTTTCGAACGTCAAAAAGCATGGATACGAAAATAAGTACGGAAACGGTAAAAAAAACCCTCACTACACCACTATGACCACTAGGACAACGAGGCAATTATTGAAATCTCTATGTACAGCGATGAACAGTACAGCCTTTTCATGGTTATTTAACCTCTCACAGCAGCAACCCAATACCAGCCATATAGTAACGAAGGTAAAGATCACTGTGGTTTTGATAGCAATTCAAAATCATGGGTCTGTGAAAGGACTAGACTCACAATTTACCATATCAATCAGTGAAGTACAAGTCTGCTTAAGGTGGAAGCGCCAGGGTAACCTGTGAAAATCTGATTTTCTTTGCCTGTCAGTGTTGAACAAAGTACGATTCACGGCAGTAACACGTATGTTTTTATAGAATTTTAATCATCAAAATCATCTCACGAACCTTCAACTTCATCACCAGATTTCTTTCGGGGGCGTTCCACCTTTGTCACACTTTCGTCCTTAATAAACCCTGCAGGAATAATCCACACCTTTATAGCGTCTTTACTTTTATCTCCCAAATCGGTAATTTCAGCATTAGCACTCGCATAGAAACCTACTGAAATCTGCTCTGTAGAATTGACATAGTCTGGTAAACCAGCAGCTTTTAACACCTCATTGACTGGCAACGCCCAGAAATGATGACCGTGGAATTCTTGGTGGTAATTAGCGAAGACCATGCCGGAGAGTGTGGCTTTATAGTTGACCTCCACGTCTAAGGTCCCGTGGGTCGCTGATAAAGAAGCCACCACTGCCTGATTAGGTTCCAAAGGCACTTCGACACTCGTTATAGTTCCTAAAGTAGCTGATTTAATCATGCTTGTATCATTGCCCCAACTTGAACTGAAACCTAGATTGGTTCTTCCCAAAATGCTTCCAGCTGCAAAGTCGATAGTGTAACTGAATGCTTGTTCCACTGACAGTTGTCCACTGGTAGACCAACTGTTAGAAACATGTTCTTCTACGCTTTGTTCTATATCAGCGCTATACGTACTCTTTACACTACTCAAATTTTTAAACACCTTTTTCGCTACGAGTATTAATTTCGAATGAACCGCTAAGACTTTTGAACTGACGGGTTTTAACGTTCTTTGTACCTGATCCCATTGGAATCTGTGGTAGACATCGTCCCAAGGTGTTGGGCTTCTGACGAAGACATCATCTGGTCTGCCACCTGTGAAAGCTTCCACGGCTTTTTTGAGGTCATCGTCTCCGATCATGAATGTTTCTCTTTCTGTATCACTAATGATTCCGACATCCGTACCCCTGTATTTGACTGAGGAGGCGGACTTAGTTTCACCTGTTGTTATCCTGACAGATATTCGGGCGTAGATCGCTGGTATGAAGAGAATGAGGAGGTATTTGGACATCGTTGTGGCCTGTGGACATATTTGTGGCGGTAAATGGGGAGTTAATCAAAGTAATTACCTACTACTAAACGTCTAGATAGGAATTCTGCGTACAGTTATGGCCAATTTCACCACCTACGATTAAGATCCCGTTACATTACTTTGCAGATAATTTTATACAAGTTCTCTCTGTTCCATTATTTTACTTATTCAGCAATTATTAGACTATTCGGACATTCGTGAAATAGGCCACTTAGACTCTAGAACTGTAAACGCTGTAGACAATTGAGTAGAATGTTCTACGGCTTGCTTTTATTTATTTTAACAGACGTCAATAGCTTAATAAAAGCTAATTTGAAATCATCTTTTAAGTTTTGTTAAACTGATATCAGACGAGGTTTTGCTCTGGTTTTAGTCACTCGGGTTCAGAACTTCAAATGTTCGTTTTTGTTGAATAGGCATGATGACAAATTTGGAAAAACTGGTTTTTCAGGTTCAGAAATAAATATTATATATAATGTATATCAAATTTCTGCTTAAAATGAGGAATCAATATGAAATAAAATACATTTTACTTTAATTTTTTTTCATTTCCGCCAAAACGCTTCAATCTGTCATGGCGTCGCTTGTGACGTCACGTTCGACGTAAACATTGACGGCTAGTACGGCTACAGTATTAATTTTGCATTGTTTGTGTTTTAAAAGTTCTAAAATATGAGTTCGAGACCATATAGGTGTTGTGCAGTGCCTCTGTGTACTAATACAACTATAATAAAAAGCCCGGACAAGTTATTTATATTCGTTCCATATGATAAAACAATACGAAATAAGTGGCTTAAACTTGCAAGACGTGATATAAAAGGTATATAGCCTAATAACTCAGCTTTATTTCTGTGAAGATCACTTTGACGTAAGTATTTACTTATATTTGTAGATTCCACATAGTTTCCAAACCATTATAAATATAACAACTCAGATTACAACTATGTATTTGGTAGGTAAATATTAAAAGAATAATTGCAATATAACCTCCAAGCGTAATAGGTATTAGAAGTTTCATTGAAGGGTATATTGAAAAACAGAAAGTATACATAATATTTTGAAACATTTTGTTTTATGTTTATTCATTTATAAGTGATTTCATTGTATGATTTGTACATAAATGGATGTTTTTACATTCCTAAATTCTGACGAACAAAAGTCTTTATTTGACCCTAGAAACGCTCCTAGAATCAACAAGTCGACTCTTGGCAAATTTGTGCTGGTTTCCTTTGTAAATCCTGGTCCCATTTTTGTATTCTCACTTTCTATTTTATTTAATATATTTATGAAAACAAACCAAATTATCCACTCGTTACTAGAGGGAAACTAAGAAGAGCTGTCATTGTTGTCGAACGTGACGTAATTCGCTCTGATTGGCGTTCAACATAACATGGCGGATTGTCGTATTTTGTGGTTTTATTTTATTAAAATATTAAATAATCTCACTCGTAATTAAAAAATAAATACGTTTTTTGCAATCCATAATTTACATTTCATTACATAGATGCATTACTTTAGTGACTTTTGTTTACTGTCATCATCCCTATTCCATGTTTGCAACAAAAAATTACATTTATGAAAAAGCGTTCATCTGCTCATTACATCGTATTTCATTCGAACGCTTCGAATGCTTCGAAATATGCCAAATAAAACATAAACTTATGTTAAAAGATTACAATAAAATTAATGAAATGCATGCATCGACATTTACACGCAAACGGGTCGCGGGGCTTTCGGGTCCGGGACCACGGTCCCGGATTACACTTTTAAACACAATAATTATTTTGGGCCCGCAAGAAGAAAGAAGATAAGGGTGAATTTCAACAAATGCCATTTTTTTTATCATATCGGTGAACTTTTTCATTTATGTTATTTTTTTATATTTATCAGGTTTTATGTAATCTTTAGGATATCAAATATCCCCAAATTTAATATCATCAACGTAACATTTAAGACTAAAGAGAAAATTCAGTTTGAATTCTGTTTTCCACCGATATGATAAACCGGCACCGATTATTTTTCTGTACACCGATTTGATAAGTTTATCCACCGAAATGATGTACATATCCAGCGATATGATAATCTATCCTTACGAGTTTAAAAAAAAGGTACTTTATTTTTTGATTTTATCGCTACAAATCGATAGTGTTCCATGTACCAGATCGACCAGCCATAGGATTAAAACGACCGAAATTTAACGGTGTATATGTATGTATATAATGTATGTGTTTGGATGTATGTTTGTATGTTCCATTGTTTCTTTGTATACTTAACGAAATGACACGGGATCTACCGATATGATAAAACGACTCACCGAGATGATTAAATATCTACCGATATGATAAAGCAATCCACCGATGTGACAAAACTGTGCGTTGATCATGAATCAAAACACCGATATTAGATATAAGACACCGATTGATTTTTTCTCATCATTTCGGTGTAAATTATCACATCGGTGGTAATAAAGACCACCGATTACAGCGATATGAGAACAGCGACGTGAGAAATAACACAATATTTAGAAAATTAGAAAAAATGCATAATATCTAGGATAAATTCAATAACAGTCAATGAAGCTAATTCACTTACTACCTCTGTTAGAACCAAACAACAATAATGAAACTACTCATTACACTAGAAAAATGCAACCACCGATAATATAAAATAATTGTCCGGGAGCAACTGAAATGGCGTACTTACGTTATTGGCGGGAATATGCAGCGATTTGACACACGTCCGTCTTGACTACGCACTAGCACACAATAACGAGAGAAATAAAATTGGGGTGGGGACGCTGTCGGACTCGTCGATGTAAAGTTAGGTTTAAATTACTTTTGTCCAGCGATATGAGAACATTTCGCAGGACAAGTACATTTGTGCCTCTCAGTAATAATAATCGTTAATTATGTAATAAAATATGTTATATATTAATAATATAACTAATATTCTATGAAATAGAATAAGTTATATCCTTAACTTACTTATTTTTATTAGTGTATTAAGCTTTTTGTTTGTAAAAAAAGTAGAGGGACAGCACCGATTTGAAAAAAATAGAGGTTTATGTATATATTTCTACCTTTGTAAATAGTCCTAGGTAAATTATATTTTTGCCACAACTCAATAACTATCTATTGAATACTAAAAAAAATAATTCAGAACAATATTCCTTTTTTCAAATACTAATTTCACCGAAGACAAAAAAATAAGTCATTTGGGAAATTCACCCATAAGCTACAGTTTACAAAAGATTTGATGTAATATTTGGTTTAGCAATTAGGTACAGTAGGTATTGGTAAAAATAATATTACTTACTAAAGATTCGCTTACCTTAGTGAAACCCATTGAAGTAAGTATGAATTTTGAAGTATCCGCTATTTAAGCTTTTAGTATTATCCCAGGTGTGAAAATACTTGGTAGCTATTTCTATTTTACAAGATAATTGTGGCAAAAAGCTTTTTGCATTTCCACGAAATCTCAACTTGAAATACCTACAGTCAAATAAGATCTTTAAACGATTATTTGATAAAAGACGTTATTTCGCTGTATTTCAAGTTGTACATGTTGTTATGAGCAATTCTGTATTTTTGATTTAAGAGGTAAAAGGCAGAAATATTTTCAATTATACTGTTGTAATAAAAAAACTTATTACTTATTACTTAATTATATTTCACAACGAGTATTTTTTTTTTATGAATTCTTTAGGTTTAATTATAATAGAAGGCTGCCGTTCGCAGAAGCAAGCAGTACGCAGAGTTCCTATCTAGACATTTAGTTTAGTGATAGAAAGAAAGAAAAGAAAGAAAAAATATTTATTGTCGCAGAAATAAAAAAAAGCAGGTAAACACACAACTTACAACTAATTACAACAACAACTACAACAATACAACTACTACTATTTACTTACAACTTTTTACTAAGTTATTACTTTGATTAACTCCCCATTTACCACCACAAATATGTCCACATTCCACAACGATGTCCAAATACTTCCTCATTCTCTTCTTACCAGCAATCTACGCCCGAATATCTGTCAGGATAACAACAGGCGAAACTAAGTAAGCCTCTTCAGTCAAATACAGGGGTACGGATGTCGAAATTATTAGTGATACAGAAAGAGAAACATTCATGATCGGAGACGATGACCTCAAAGAAGCTGTGGAAGCTTTCACAGGTGGCAGACCAGATGATGTCTTCGTCAGAAGCCCAACACCTTGGGACGATGTCTACCACAGATTCAAATGGGATCAGGTACAAAGAACGTTAAAACCAATTAGTTCAAGGGTCTTAAGGGTTCATTTGAAATTAATGCTCGTAGCGAAAAAAGTGTTTGAAAATTTTATTAGTGTAAAGAGTACTTAAAGCGCTGCTATAGAACAATACGTAGAAGAATATTATGTTTCTTACAGTTGGTCTACCAGTGGACTACTGTCAGTGGGACTAGCATTAATTTACACTATCGACTTTGCAGCTGGAAGCATTGGGGGAAGAACCAACCTAGGTTTCAATTCAAATTGGGGCAATAATACAAGCACGACTAAATCAGCTACTTTAGGAACTATAACGAGTGTCGAAGTGCCTTTGGGACCTAATCAGGCAGTGGTGGCTTCTTTATCAGCGACCCACGGGACCTTAGACGTGGAGGTCAACTATGAAGCCACACTCTCCGGCATGGTCTTCGCTAATTACCATCAAGAATTCCACGGTCATCATTTCTGGGCGTTGCCAGTCAATGAAGTGTTAAAAGCTGCTGGTTTACCAGACTATGTCAATTCTACAGAGCAGATTTCAGTAGATTTCTATGCGAGTGCTAATGTTGAAATTAGGGATAAAGGAACGAAAAGTAAAGAAGCTATGAACTGAGCTATGAGCTGTATGTTGTTGATTATTACTGCAAAATTTATTAAGCATGGAAGTGTGCCAAAGGTGGCAAGCCCACAAAAGAAAACTGTTGATGAAGTTAGAGGTTCGTGAGATGATTTAGATGATTAAAATTCTATAAAACATACGTTTTACGGCCGTGACAGGTTTTTTTTTTCTATCCTGCTCTGTCCCACTCCTGGGCAAAGGCCTCCCTCCACTCCTTCCATTTTTCACGAACCCGCGCGTCCTCCTTCCAGCTTTGACGGAACCTGTCTAGTTCGTCCCGCCATCTCCTTCGTGGCATGCCGCGGCCTCGTCTCACTGTGTCAGGGCACCCGTTTGGCGTTACTTTGGCCCACACTTGGTCTGGCATACGGCAGACATGTCCTGCCCAGTCCCATTTGAGTTGGGGAGCCTTTTTGGCCACGTCAGCTATTTTGGTTTTGGAGCGCAGTATTTTGTTTCGAACACGATCCGTTAATTTAACACCTAGTATACTGCGCTCCATTGCTCGTTGGGAAACCTTGAGTTTGGACTTCTGGATGTTAGTCAAAGACCAAGTCTGTGCACCATTAATACCATGTTAAGATGGGAAGAATTCACATGTCCATTAGTTTCTGTTTAAGTGATATAGGCAACTCATCCTTAAATAGTTCTTTCATGGACCGCAGTAGCTCTTCCAGGCGTTTTCTGTTCGTCTTGCGACTTCTTTGTCTTGCCTCGCCTGGAAAGAGACTACTTGGCCCAAGTAAAGCTATTTCTGGACATGTTGTATTGTCTTCCCGTCTACTTTTATCAAGGCTTGCATCACTTAGGTCTTAAAGCATTAACTGGAGTTCTGTGGCTGAGGAACACAACAATGTCGTCGGCGAAACGTAGATTTGTCAGTCTCGTCTCGCCAAGAACAATGCCTCTGTCCCTCCAATCGGCTGCCAACTTCCTGAAGATTTCTTCGAGGGTACTGGTGAAAAGTTTAGGAGATAGCGGGTCGCCCTGTTTGACTCCTTTCTCAATTTTAAATTTTGGACCTGTGGTTTGTAATTTCATTGCGGCTGTACTATTTTTGTATATGTTGCATAGTAGATTTATGTAGGTGGGATCAATGTTTTGGTTGCTTAAGACGGTAAAAATTGCTGAATGTGAAATGCTGTCGAAGGCTTTTGAGTAGTCGACAAAAGCTAAGCGTAGTGGGATTTTGTATTCTTCGTGTTTTTCTATAATTTTGTTGACTGCATGTAAATGATCTGTAGTAGAAAGGCCAGGGCGGAAGCCTGCTTGTTCAGGAGGTTGGTGTTTGTCTAATTAATATTATTTTTGTGAACATTTATAAAAAATGCGTGATATGAGACTGATAGGTCTGTAGTTATTAATAACTGACTTATCACCCTTATTGTGGAGCAGAATGATATTTGAGTCACAATAATCTTTAGGAAAGCTACCGGTCTGTAAAATGTTATTGAAGAGCTTGGTCACGTATGGGAGGAGGATAGGTTCGCCTATTTTCAAAGAGTCTGTGCTGATGCCATCTTCGCCACATGACCTATTGTTTTTCATTCTTGTTAGTGCTATAAGGACTTCATACCCAGTTATGGCTGGTATATTATCAGCACAGCAATAGTCAGGCATTGAGGGTGGTTGAGAGTCGTTGGAGTAAAGAACTGATTTATAAAATTTCGTACAGATATCTAATATTTTTGATCTATTCATTAGTTTTTCATTACATTTTTAAAAGACGACAACGGCAATAAAAAACGGTTTTATGATTCAAAATACCTTATTTTGCTATTTTCACGGAGCCGTTATTATCTAGAGCATCTTGGACTAGTCTATTGTTGTAATTTTTAATGTCTGTTCTAATACTACGTTTTACTTGTTTATCTTAAAGTATGTACTGTAAATCTCTGTTTGTACACAGATTCTGTTTTTCTTCTATTAATTTTACAGTTTCGTTTGATGGTTTTTTGCTTTTATGTTTTATTTGTTTTACTGCTCTGCTTGAATTATTTCGTCGTATTGTTGTAGGACATCTTTTCCTTCATTATCTACATCAAGCTTATCAAAGCTATTTCTAAGCTCTAGTTTGAACTGTTTACTACCTATTATAAGTTACTGTTTATTTAATTTTCTAATTTGGTTTTTCATATGTTTTTGTCGGCTAATTTTTAGGTTGAGTTTAATTATTGCGCGATCAGGTCTATGATCAGAGCTAAATTTAATTTGATTAATGGTTTGGACGTTTTTGTTTATTTACACGTATGTTTTTATTTATTTATGTAAAAAAATACAAAAACAAGAAAAAAACGAAGAAAATCATCTCACGAACCTCTAACTTCATCACCAGATTTCTTTCGGGGGCGCTCCACCTTTGTCACACTTTCGTCCTTAATAAACCCTGCAGGAATAATCCACACCTTCATAGCGTCTTTACTTTTATCTCCCAAATCGGTAATTTCAGCATTAGCACTCGCATAAAACCCTACGGAAATCTGCTCTGTAGAATTGACATAGTCTGGTAAACCAGCAGCTTTTAACACTTCATTGACTGGCAACGCCCAGAAATGATGACCGTGGAATTCTTGGTGGTAATTAGCGAAGACCATGCCGGAGAGTGTGGCTTTATAGTTGACCTCCACGTCTAAGGTCCCGTGGGTCGCTGATAAAGAAGCCACCACTGCCTGATTAGATTCCAAAGGCACTTCGACACTCGTTATAGTTCCCAAAGTAGCTGATTTAATCATGCTTGTATCATTGCCCCAACTTGAATTGAAACCTAGATTGGTTCTTCCCCCAATGCTTCCAGCTGCAAAGTCGATAGTGTAACTGAATGCTTGTCCCACTGACAGTTGTCCACTGGTAGACCAACTGTTAGAAACATATTCTTCTACGTCTTGTTGTATAGCAGCGTTATACGTGCTCTTTACACTACTCAAATTTTTGAATACTTTTTTCGCTACGAGTATTAATTTCGAATGAACCGCTAAGACTCTTGAACTGACGGGTTTTAACGTTCTTTGTACCTGATCCCATTTGAATCTGTGGTAGACATCGTCCCAAGGTGTTGGGCTTCTGACGAAGACATCATCTGGTCTGCCACCTGTAAAAGCTTCCACGGCTTTTTTGAGGTCATCGTCTCCGATCATGAATGTTTCTCTTTCTGTATCACTAATGATTCCGACATCCGTACCCCTGTATTTGACTGAGGAGGCGGACTTAGTTTCACCTGTTGTTATCCTGACAGATATTCGGGCGTAGATCGCTGGTATGAAGAAAATGAGGAGGTATTTGGACATCGTTGTGGCCTGTGGACATATTTGTGGCGGTAAATGGGGAGTTAATCAAAGTAATTACCTACTACTAAACTAAATGTACTACTACTACACTACTAAACTACTAAACTAGATAGGAAGGTGCAGGTATCCTGTGGACATCCCACAGTCCGATTAAGTTCCCGTTACATTACTTTGCAGATAATTTTATAGAAGTTCTCTCTTTTCACCTATTAAGTTTGTTAACTAATATCAGAGGAGGTTTTGCCCATGTTTGCAACAAAAAATTACATTTATGAAAAAGCGTTCATATGCTCATTACATCTTCATATTTTTCGATCATTTATTACTTTATTATGCGAGTGAGGGATGTTGATTCCCTAAAGCAATATTGTGGAATCGGATTACTACCTACTGAATTACATTTTTGACTTGAATTTATTTTGTATTAAGAATTCGCATCATTAACATTTATGTAAATACAATGTACCTACCTATTTCATTCGAACGCTTCGAATGGAATATAATATGCCAAATCAAAATCTCGCGTGGTGTGGGGCTCTCGGGACTGAGACCACGGTCCCGGATTACACTTTTAAACACAATAATTATTTTTAAGTAGTACCTATTTTGGGCCCACAAGAAGAAAGAAGTTAAGGTACAGTTTACAAAAGATTTGATATACAATTACATGTAAGTACTAGTATCGGTACCAAAAATAAAGGGTAAGTAATATTACTATAGACTCGCTTACCTTAGTGAAACACATTGAAAGCAAGCATGAATTTTGAAGTATTATTATCCCAGATGTGTAAATAATTGGTTGCTATTTCTATTTTACAAGATATTTATGGCAAAAATCTTTCTGCTTTTTGTTTTTCCACGGAATCTCAACTTGCGGCGAAATAACGATTATTTGTAAGATGTTATTTCGCTGTATTTCAAGTTGTAAATGTTTTTATGAGCAATTCTGTAGATTTAAGAGGCAAAAATCAGGAATGTTTTCAATTATACTGTTGTAATAAAAAATGTTTATAGTGATTATTAATTATATTTCATCGAGTTTTTTTTTATTATTTCTGGTTCAGAACTAAATCTCACGAGTAGTGAAACAGTATCAGGTTTTCGGAAGGTTTAGGTTTAGTGACAAAGGTTGAAGAGGGTATGCTTAGGTGGTTTGGTCACGTAGAGAGGATGAGTGAAAGTCGATTAACGAAAGGTATTTACAAGGCAGATGTGATTGGCAACACCGGATAAGGTCAATTGTATGTCTTTCTACATTGACCTTATTGGTTATGTTCTTCAGAAAGGACAGCTGCGTAGTACTCGCAACCGGCGCAATGTATAAATGTGGATGAGGCAAAATTTAGGAGTATGTAAGGATCGTAGCAGGTGGCGTTCTGTGGTTTCTGCCTACCCCCTTTTTTTCTTGGGAAAAGGGCGTGAGTTTATGTTTTGCGCAAAATGCTAAAGTCATATTCCGCAATAAGCGTTTGTCAACGGTGTTCAGGAGGAATTAACCTATTTCGAGAACAAATATTGCAACTTAGTAAATAATGGTCACAATCTCTACCAACCAAAATTAATTTTAAATGGATAAAGTAAGATGAGAATATATCATCACTACATATCGATGGTCATAGGTTGACAGCACGTAACTGCATTATGTCAAATTTTACAGGAGAGAGAAAAAACTGTATAATTTCGAAAATAAGTTGAAATAAAATAAAACAAAAAAGTAGTTGGTAGGTAATCGAATTATTTATTGATATAATTAAAAAAAAATAATTACCACATAGGTTTTTTACTAAATAATCAATAAGAAAACAGTTACGAGTAAACAATGTTAAAAAATCCTCACTATTTACGTGTTACGAGCAGTCAACAGTTACTTACGTGGTGTCAATTTAAAAAAAACAATGTTTCATTAGATTACATGTGCGGCAAATTATCGTAAAAAGAGAGATAACATAACACCTGTAATCCCCGAAGGGTTAGGCAAAGGTGTTCGTCTAATAGAACACCTACATTTCGCCAGTTATGTTTTTTAAGTCCCGTGTAATAGGAGGCGAGCCTATAGCGATCAACACAAATCCAGAGTCCGTGACTGTTACTGATAAATTCCTGATGGAGAAAGCCAGCATGCTCAGCAGTCGTGCTTGCGACCACTAGACCAACGAGGCAGTCACGACAGCCGAAAGACGTCCACTGCTGGACATAGGCCTCCCCTAAGTGTCGCCACATTGACCGGTCCCGTGCGTCTTGCATTCAGTGGATCCCAGCAACCTTCACCAGGTCATCGGTCCACCTAGTGGGAGGCCTTCCAATGCAACGTCTTCCAGTTCACGGTCGCCACTCCAGCACTTTCTGGCCCCATCGGCCAATATCCGTTCTGCGAGCAATGTGCCTTGCCCACTGCCACTTAAGTTTGGCAATTCTTCGGGCTACGTCTGTAACCTTGGTTCTCATGCGGGATGTCTTCATTTCTGATTCGATCACGCAAGGAAACTCCGAGCATGGCCTTCTTCATTGTCCTTTGGGTGACTTTAAGCCTTCCGATGAGGCCCATTGTGAGCGATCACGTTTCGGTCTCGTATGTAATCTTTGGTAACACACACTGGCCATAGACTTTCGTCTTGAGACACTGCGGTAAGTTGGACGAGAAGACTCAGCTTCCCCGCTACTTCAACGCTGCCCAGCCGGAGTCGATGATTGACCTCTTTCTCAAAGTTAGACCTACCTAACTGGACCGTTTGTCCCAGGTAGACATAGTCGTCTACAACTTCGAGTGTAGTCTTCGATCTTAATGTTAATGTTACATGGGCATTCAACAGAACTTGATTTTGTCCATGTTCATTTTAAGACCCACTCTTTCGGAAGCTCTACTCAGTTCATTGAGCATTGTACTGAGGTCCTCCATGGTCTCAGCCATGCAACTATACCTACCTATCATCGGCAAACCGATGGTGAGTGATGTACTCGCCATTGACGTTGATGCCTAGTCCTCTCCAGTCCAGAACCTTGAAGATACGCTCCAGTACAGCGGTGAACAGCTTCGGAGATATGACGTCCCCTGTCTCACACCTACTACTTATTAAATGTGGTTTTATTATGATTACGAGTATTACCTCAAATATTGTTGAAATGTTGATTAACTCAATAGTTCTTATTAATTGTATTACCTACATTAAGGTACGGATGATAGAATGGCTTAAAATTTCATTAATGAGGTTTTATTGACCATTTTACGTAAAATAAAATAAGAAGAATTACCAATATACCTTTTAGGACACTTTTCGGAAATAAATAGACGTATTTAAAGTGCTAATTAAACATAAAACTATTTTAAAACAATTAAAACTTGCGCCATAATCTTAATCTGTCAGCTAATTCTTGCGAACTGTATTTGCGTTGACATCTCGTAACTCGCGCGCTAGTGAGGGCAAGTTGATACCTGTTAACTGTGAGTTGTCAATTGTGGCATAAATTGTTCGAATGACATTTTTTGTAAATTACGAGTTAGCAATGGAAAGATTCGGCGTTTAATTTAAAAATTTTTGGTGTATAAAACTCATTTTGTGAAAAAGTGTGGGTTACGAGCTGTCAACCTATGACCATCGATATTATAAAACAAAGTCCTCTGCCGCGTCTGTCTGTCTGTTTGTCCGTCTGTCTATCTGTTCGCGATAAGCTCAAAAACGACTGTACCTACCGATTTTCATGCTGTTTTCTTTCACCAATGGATAGAGTGGTTCTCGAGGAAGGTTTTTGTATATAATTTGACAAGTTCCGATATCCACTCGAGCGAAGCCGCGGGCAAAAGCTAGTTTACAATGAAGTAAAAAGTAAACAGTTTAAAAATTACTTTAAACAATCGCGTATCACGCGGATTATGGTTATGTTAATAATATGATAAAAATAAATAGTAAATTGTGATAAGAAAATAATGTGGCCTACCAAGACTGCACTAGGGCCAGTCCAATAGGTCACAACTCACATTTGACACTTCGTCAAAATTCAATAACGTTACCTTGTAACAGCGTCCATAATTTTTATTTTTTTATTTATTCGAAGTTAGAAGTGTATAATTTATTGCTTAACTTTTTCAATTACGATTACAATATTTACTGTACCTAATAATGACAAAAAAAAAGGTAATTTTATAATTTTACGATTTACTTTCACTAATAAACTGAAAGACTGACAGATGTCAAATGTGACTTGTATGTTGCCCCTACTTTAGTGAATTGGTGATCAATGTTATTCAAGATATGAAAATTGATCACCAGTTCACTAGACATTGAAAACGGTAATATGTATATGTTCAAAGGTATAAAAAAGAAAACAACAACATACGAAATAATAAAAAATAATATTTTTAATCCTTAGAGAAGTACATAAACACAAATAAATATTCCTTAACGCTATGTTGTACTAAATTCCACTTTAAACAATTATAATATTATTTACGAAAACAGATTAAAACACACTTAGAGGCAGAGAAGATAGTAGTTCATCGGTATCCATATCACGAACATTAATAACGGAGTTCACATAGAAATCAAAATCAATGATCTCAGTGGACAGGACGGTCTTGTTCAAACCACCAGCTTCCAGCACCGTATTGATGTCAATCGACCAGAAATGATGATCCTTGTACATCTCTTCGTAGTTCAAAGCCACAGATCCTGATAAACTGGCTACGTAGTCCACCTGGATCTTCATCGTGCCTTTGGTGGCATACAGTTCAGCGACTACAGCTTGGTTTGGCCTCAAGAAGATTTCCATCTCAGATTCAGAACCAACGGACACTTTCTGGGATTTCATTAAATTTTTACCCCACCTGGAGTTGTAAGATAATCCGACCTTTCCTGTCACAGCCATACCTTTGATATCGAAGTTGTACTTGATGTCTTCAGTCTCTGAGATGTCCCCGTGTTTCTCCCAAGTTGATACAACCGTATTCTCAACATCTTGCGACATTTGAGCCTTAACAAAAGAAGGCTCGATGTCTTCAGTCCCGATGGTGGTTACAGAATTGTTGAAAACTTTACTGTAGACTAAATAAGGGTGGTATTTCACTGATAAAATCTTCGATCTAAGAGGTTTGAGGGTTCTGGTGACCTGCTTCCATTCGTTCGTGGTGTACAAATCGCCCCAAGGTGTAGGACTCTTTAGGTAAACGTCAGTAGGTTTGGAGCCAAAGTGTGCGTTGACAGCTGCCTTCAGATTCTCTTCTGTCAGTTTGAAGGTCTCTCTTTCCTGTTCGCTGATGACGTGTTCATTGGTTCCGGTGATTGCAAGTTTTTGTGGTTTGTTTTCTTCGGATACTGAGACTTCAATGTTGATTGTGGCCAATGCCAGAACTGGCAGTATGAGGAGAAGTGCGGCTGTCTTCATCTTGTAGTCCCAGTTTGCTCTGTAAGTTAAAAAAAAACGTGTTAGTTTTAAACATAACATCACGGATTACAGATCCCCGAAGGGGATTGTACAGCGTAGTGAGTAGTACACCACCATTTTGCTAGTTATGTTTGAGACACATGAAATAGGGGGGCGAGAGTATTGCCATCAACCGAGCACAAATCCAGACTCCGTGGCTGCTATTGAGAAATTCCTGGTTATCTAGTTTAATTGAAAAAAATAGTATATAGATAATTATCGTTTATCGTGGGATCTGTACCTAGTAAAAAAATATAAATAACACTTGACAAAAAAACGTGGGGTTTCAAGTTAATATAAATACCCCTCTTTTAGGATTTCCCCGCAGTCGGGTAAAAAAAGCGAAATCAGTTCTTATTTTAGATCATAATTATAAATAATTATCTGAACAACTTACTCCGTGGTCACTGAGTTTATTCACAACTGCTAGTAAACAATAAAATACTGAACACTGAAGAAAAATGGCTATATTTTGCGGTTTTATACACTTTACTGCCGAAAGTAAGGCTCTATTCACAGTATTCACACGATGTTCTTTGTCTGTCGCAACCATTTTTCTCTTTTTACTGACTTCAAAAAAGAGGAGGTTATCAATTCAACTATGCACATTGCACATTGGTCTTGGGTCAAAACAACTGAATATTATGGGGACTTTGCCAAGCAGTTAGTCAGGGATGCACAGACCGCGGCCCGCCGCCGGTAGTATACCAGTGGCCCGCCAGCAAAAATATTCCCTCGTGCATACGAAAGAAAATGTAGCCGAGGTTTACAAATAATATTAGGTTATTTGAATCACGCGCGTTACTAAGCGTTCTCGCTGTGCAGGTGCATGATGCGTACTCAGAAATATTCGTGCAACTCAAAAATCCTGATTGGTTGTGTGATTTGGCGTTTTTAGTAGACCTTACAGATCAAGTCATGGTTATCAAATCATAAAATGACTATTGTAATCGGGACTATGTTGCAAAAATAAGGACAACCAAGCAGTGGTGTATTTTCCTTACTTTGCCGCTGCCCTGGGGCGGCTTTTCGAACCAGCCCTACGTAAATATTTCGGTCTGCCGCATGAAACTAAAATTTACTAGCTCACTATGCTCGCTCTTACCGCCGCGTTTTATGAGTGTCCAATCCTTGAACACGTTAGTCACCTTTCGTAGGTGAAAGCCAAAAATTTTCGAGCTCGCTTCGCTCGCTCTTGCATTTTATTACCCTCCTATCTGAAGCTTCATGCATATTTTTTAAAATAAAACATCTCTATGTCTATGAATTGTTGAAACGAAGTGCACTAATAATAAAATTCAAATAATATAAAACTTGACTAACAACGAAAATAAAGGGGGCGGCCAAATTACTCCACAAAAGTTTATTCACATTTAATAAGAATTTATGTGAATAAACTTTTTCGGTATTGAATACTACAAAAAGCATAGGTAAACGCACGAAAAATAAACGTAACCACGTTGCAAATGAAAATTTGGAAGAAATTTTACGAATGTTAAAAAGATTGTAATCGCAAAACCGTGCCACGCTTCAGATATTATTTTTGTAATATTTTTTTTGCCATTTTTTAATTTTTAGTTTGTGCTGGTGGCCCGCCATTGGTTCATCATCTGCCCAAGTGGCCCTTGGTCTCAATAAGTCTGTGCATCCCTGAGTTAGATGATAGGCTAACAGTTTCAGTATGTACAACCAAAATAATAGTTACGTTTTAAGCAAGCTAGAGCAGCGGTGGCTCAGTAGTGGTGGCCTCAACTTACAAGCAGCAAGTCATGGGTTGGAATCCACGCAGGCACATTACTCTGTAATTTATTTGATCACCACTGCTCTCAAAACCGGTGAACGTTAACATCGTGAGGAAAGTGGAAATTGGTATACCTACCCTAGAACCTATATCAATGCCTAGAACCAAAATAATCGATGACAATAATTGTGTCATGATCTACCAAACCGCAATGAGCCCTCATGGTGGATTATACCCCATTCCCTCACATAGAGAAGAGGCCTGTGTGAGTGACCTGTGACCTGTGAAGAGGCAGTGGGATCATAATAGGCTGATGATGACGAATGAAGGTATATAAATTCTTTGTTTCATCATATTCATAAGTCTTACTCCGATATTATTACGCGGCTATGTATCTACTCCGTTTATTTTATTAAATCGCAGTGTGAATTCGACCCTATAATTTCCAATTTTAGCAATATTAGCGATTATTTTGCAAACGCTTTAGTCAGCTGGCTAATTGATGTGCGTCAAAACAATAAACTTTTATTTGCTGAGTCTTCTGCCCTACATGTTGAAACTAATATTAACTGTTATTTGGCCCCTGGTTTGCTTGACTTTCTATGATTTATTATTTTATCTTTATTTAACCATTCAATAAAAATTACATGCTTAATAATGTACAGACAAACTCTTTATGGTAAAAAGCCTCCTCCATCTTTTAACCGACTTCTAAAAAAATAAGGAGGTTCTCAATTCGGATGTTTATATATATATTTTGTTTTTATGTTTGTTCGGGCATAACTCCGTCACTTGCTAACCGATTTGAAAAATTCTTTTTTTGTTGGAAAGGGTATACTTCCGAAATGGTCCCATATTTTTTTTTATCGAAATCGGACAAGCGGTTATTGAAAAATCAACAAAACTAAAAAAAAAAAAACTACATTGTCCACATTATGACTCATGAACATGTGAACTTACATAATTATGAACCACTAAAAAGTGAAAAATAAAAACTTTTTAACAAAAAATAAAACCGCCTTAAAAAAAAACACGAAAAAGTGAAAAATAAACTTTAGAAGAAAAATCAGCTTCTGAAGTCGGTGGCAAAAACATGAAATCAAACAAACAAAAGTTACCGACTTCAGAAGCAGATTTTTCTTCTAAAGTTTATTTTTCACTTTTTCGTGTTTTTTTTAAGGCGGTTTTATTTTTTGTTAAAAAGTTTTTATTTTTTGTTTGTTTTGGACGGTGTTCATCTAGTTTTTTTTCAGTTGTTTTCATGATTATAATTACCAACCCATCGTTTCTTTTGCCTTTTGTTTTTTTGGTGGGTGGAAAATCATCAAATGACCCCCCCAGGAGAGTGTCAGACTTCTACTGACTAAAAACCAACCCATGTTCCTTCTTCGCCCATGTGCCGAGGCCACGTCATCTCTTTCGATAATCCGCAGCCCCAGCGGGATCGTTTCTTTTGCCTTCCTTTGTCTTTTTCCAAGGGTTAAGCCACTTTCATAAATGAGACCGCCGACATGTGAGTGAAGCTCACGGGACGGCCAAGCGAATGTTTCAGGACTGGATTGATCATGGCAAACCGAAAACAGGAATAATATATAAGACAATGTGCGAAACTAGAAAGATTTTTAAATCACGCCTGAAGTGGTGTCAAGATAACAAAGAACAAATTAAAATGGATAAGTTAGCGACACTTTGTTCGGATAAGAATTTCTCTGGTTTTTGGAAAGACACTAGAAAGTTGAACTATAAGCCTGGCCTTCCCGTGAGTATTGAGGGTCAATCAGATCCTAGAAACATAGCTAATAGATTTAAGGATCACTTCTTTGTTAGGTCACCACTTGGTCCGTCTGTGTCGATGCTCAATACTGGGTCCCAGGGTGTGGGATTGAATCTAAAAATTTCAGCAAAAACTGTGGCTCAAGTAATTCAACAAATGAGGAGAGGAAAGTCTCCTGGCCATGATGGACTCAGTATTGAGCATCTGCAGCATGCCGGACCTCACATTGCACGAGTACTAGCTATGTTCTATTCGTTATGCATAAGTCACTCTTACTTGCCGGAACAATTAATGAAAACTATTGTAGTGCCCATAGTTAAAAATAGAACAGGAGATGTCTCCGACAAGAATAATTATAGGCCTATATCTTTAGCGACTGTGGTGGCTAAAGTGCTTGACAGTTTGTTGGATGCACAATTGGCTGAATCGATAGTTCTGCATGACAATCAATTTGGTTTTAGATCTCAACTATCGACAGAAAGTGCCTTATTGTGCTTGAAGCATACTGTCAGGTACTATACCAACAGGGACACACCTGTGTATGCCTGTTTCCTCGATTTGAGCAAAGCTTTTGACTTAGTTTGTTATGATATTCTGTGGAAAAAGTTACAAGGAGTAGGACTCCCGCCTGAACTTGTGAATATTTTAAAGTACTGGTATAGCAATCAAAGTAACAATGTGCGGTGGGCGGACACCCTTTCAGATCCATATCAATTGGAATGTGGCGTGAGGCAGGGCGGTTTGAGCTCGCCCCGTCTTTTTAATTTGTATATTAATGCCCTAATCGAGGAGCTCAGTAGCCAGAGGGTTGGTTGTCGCATAGATGATGTGTGTGTGAATAATCTTAGCTATGCGGACGACATGGTGCTGCTGAGCGCCTCGGTTTGTGGCATTAGAAAATTGTTACAAATTTGTGAAAATTATGCTGATGGTCATGGCTTAATGTATAATGTAAAGAAAAGCGAGTATGTTGTCTTTAAGGCTTGTACTAGGTGTCCCGCTAGCGTGCCCCCTATAAAGCTGTATGGAGATGAGTTGGCTAGGGTACCTCAGTTCAGATACCTGGGTCATCTAATTACCGAGGACCTTAAGGACGACATGGACATTGAACGTGAACGTAGGGCGCTGTCCGTGAGAGCGAACATGATTGCTCGCAGGTTTGCCCGATGTACAAACGAGGTAAAAATCACTCTGTTCAGAGCCTTCTGTACATCTTTTTACACCTGCAGCCTGTGGGCGGTCTATACTCAAAAAGCGTACAATGCCCTACGGGTACAATACAATAACGCGCTTAGAACGATGTTGCGGCTGCCCCGCCACTGTAGTGCATCTCGTATGTTTGCGGAGGCGCGCATCGATTGCTTCTACGCTACTCTGCGCAAGCGGTGCGCGTCAATGCTGAGCAGAGTGCGGGCTAGTCGCAACAGCGTTTTGAGTATGATAGCCGATAGACTTGACTGCCTGTACATGGGTCGATGTATTAATGTTCACATTAGTATTGATACATCGATTCATGGGTCAGGCAGGGGGCGAGTAGAATAAGCTTGCTTTACTAACAATAGTTATAAGTTATTGTACTACTAACAAATTGTATTGCACAGTTAATTTTATTTATTTTTTATTTGTATTTTGTGCCTACTAACATAGTTTATAAGTTCTTTGTTACTAACCATTATGGATCTTTGTTATCTGAAATAAATAAGTTATTATTATTATTATTATTATAAATATACATTATATATACTTATATATTTATAGATATGGCATTATAAATTGACAGAAATATCTAATAGGACGAGGAGCTCGCCTGCAGATAGGTGACCACGACGTGATAGGCTTTGTTCAATAAAATACGGCTAAACTGGAAGCCGACCCCAATAAAGTTAAAAAGTTTTTTTTAATACAGTTGCTCAAAAAGTGGCGTATTGCAGGGACGTATAGCGTTCGGGATGTGGGCTATTACGTACTCGTGCTTTTTCTTTACCTTTCCCGAACTCGTGCGTTCTCTTTCCCAACTGTCAAAATAATGTCCATTAAAAAAAAAAAACCAACCACGAAGTATTCACTAAATAAAATCATAGAAGTTTTTATGATTCATGCAAATATTTCTAAAGAAGCTACTAATTTGTTTCAATACCTAGCAGATTTAATGAAACTCATTAAATTTCATTTTTATTTCCTAACAATAAAAAAAATCTACTGAAGACTTGGTTGTATGGGCATAGTTACTTTTGCCTACCCAGAATGGGTGAAGAAAAAAAAATCTCTGCTTATATTCTTTTACGGTTGGCGCCATTTTCCAAAAATGTTCTTTGCGAGTTTAATTACGGTTTTATTATTTTATTATATTGCTTCATTTTTTCGCAACTGTATTAAAAATAGTTGTTCAGTACACGTGCGGAACCGTCATTGCAACTTGTTCCGACTGTCAACCCTCGCCGTCGGCTGTGCCTCGGCTCGGCTAGACATTTGTCGGAACTCGTTGCAATGACAGGCTTTCCGCACTTATAATGAAATATACTATTTTTTAATCTAAAATGGGCCTACTCTTGACGTCTATCTTGTCCTAAGGGCAGAGATGAGGTCGACGATGGAACGAGCTTACAAGAAGCTATTACTCGCGACTTAAATAAATTAGTGTTATACAAAAACCGGGAAAACCATGGAATTCCACTCTATGGCTGAGCGCATAATAAAAGATTAGCAAAGTGCCTTAAATTGTCAGGGTTTCTTGGAGAAGCAAACCAGGAGATTCAGGCACTCGGTTAAACTATACTCAGCATCAAGACAGTTCGGTCGGTTCGGTTGGTTCTTTAGGATACATCATCAGAATGCGAAATGACGATGCGAATGCGAAATGACGATGCGAATGATGATGCGAATGAGAGCAGTGGTGGCCCAGTGGTGGCGGGGGCGGCCCTGACTTACGAACAGTTGGTCGTGGGTTCTCGAACCCAGGCAGGCGCATTACTTTGTACTTATAATTTATTTTATCACCACTGCTCTCAAAACGGTGAAAGAAAACATCGTGAGGAAACCGATGTCTTAGAACTAAAAAAATCGAAGACATGTGACATCTGCCAACCCGCACTGGGCCCGCGTGGTGGATTATAGCCCATCCCTCTCCTAGAGAGGAGGCCTGAGTCCCTGCAGTGGGAACATTATAGGCTGATGATGATGATGATACATCATCAGAATGCGACGCTCCTTATGATTGGACATTGGCCTCCTCTCTTGAGAGGGAAACGGTTATCACCACCCTTTATTTCTGGCGTGGGAAATCATCAAATGACGCCTCCCGCTCTGGGCAGAGCGGTAAGGAGTGTCAGACTTCTACTGACTAAAAACCACCCATGTTCCTTTTTAACCCTGTGTGTCGAGACCGCGATATTTCTTCTGAACAACCCGTTATAACCACCCTTACCTAGTGCGGGCGCTTTGAGAGCAGTGGAACCAAGACATGCCTTTACCTAGCCTGGAGCACCATTACACTGGGCTTTATGCTATTCATAAATAATATCAGACATACCTACCAGCATGGGACGAACGTCACACGTCAATGTCGTCAAATAATAAAAGTACTCTGTGGTCTTAAACAAAGAGTTCAACAATAAGTACATAACAAGTTATCGAACGTGACATAAATGGCAGAATACCTAATTAGGTAAAATGGGGATGCCTCTTTAGATCTTAATATCTAATATTCTAAATACCCGCCTCAGATGACCTAAACATTAAATATCAAAGCCCCTAGTAAATCTTCCACAGCCTGGGTATCAATGACAGTCTTCTTTGCAGGCGTGCATGGAGGCGGCGGAAACGGTACCTACCGCATATAGGTACTCCCCGAGTGCCCCCCAAATGTCTCCCGTTACCCAGACCCGCGAGATAACTAGGTACCTATACTTTTATTTTTTATTTTTTTATTATAGTTGATATTGTTTTTTTTGTACCCTACCACAATGTTGTCTTGTTTGACCCTAAGGTTGACTGGTAGAGAATGCCTTGTGGCATTAAGTCCGCCTATGTACCTATCACTATTGTGCATAAAGTTTAAATAGGTAAATAAATAAATAACTCTTGAAACACCAAAATCCCATGCGGATGTCCTGAGAAAACCGGGAAGTTGGATCTGAGTCATGGCGTTGGTCTAACGCGACTACTGGGCATGAGGTCCTGAATTCTATTCCCAGGTCGGGCAAAGTGTTATTAGGTTTTTAGATTAAGAATCAGCACCTGTCTGTCTGTCTAAACTCAAAAACTCCTGCACCGATTTTCATGGCGTTTTCACCAATGAATAGAGTAGAGTGGTTCTCGAGGAAGGTTTTAGTAGGTATATAATTTGATCGACATCCACGAGGGCGAAGCCGCGAGCATCAACTATAGTCTATACTTACTTATTGCATACAATATAATTATACTTAATTATAATCTATACTTCTATACTAATACTATAAAGAGGTAAAGTTTGTGTGTTTGTATATTTGCTAAATTGTAAGGGGTAATCTCGGGATCTACTGAACCGATTTAAAAAATTCTTTCACCAATAGAAAGCCACATTATTGCTGAGTGTCACAGGCTACTTTTTATTCCTGTATTCCTACGGGAACGGGATTTACGCGGGTGAAACCGCGGGACGTCCGCTAGTGTATAATAATTTTATGATGACCAACAAATCTCTTGTCTATATTTATAAATCATCAAGTAGGTATTTCTGCTGATTATGTAGGTGGCAAAAATTATATTGCCTCGCTGGTCAAGTGGTTGATCTTGCTACTGCTGAGTTTTAAGTATTAGGTTCGAGTCCAAAGGGCAAAGTGAGGCATGGCGATAGGGTTCCTCCTCCATTAAATTAGACTTGAACATAGCTGAATACATCAATGTAGCTGTCAGAATGTGGGTCTACTACCGAGTGTCTACCTCTGAGTACCCAATTAGACAAAACTTACGTGTCGACGGCATTTTCGCCCGCAAGGGCCAAGAAGGAACATGGGTGGTTTTTAGTCAGTAGAAGTCTGACACTCCCTTCCACTCCAAAAAAGGCTCCAAAAAAAAGGTAATACGACATTATGTACCTATGAAGTACACTCGCGGCCAAATAATATGGGTCAATGACGAAAATCACTTAAACTTATGAATAATAGTCCATAAGGAAGTCAATTTCATTACAAACTAACTTTATAATATGTATGTAAGTATAACAGAGAACTTTCAGGAAACTTCGGGTGGAAGATTAACAATGGGGAGACAAAGAATGGGCAAGACCAATGTTGTCTGACGGAAAATCGGCCAATCTCATTACTTAAAATTTACATCTGGTCTTTCGCCCTTCCTGTGATTGGTCCAATTTGGCACATCTCCGCTCCGCTCGTCTCCGCTTTGGTGGATATACCGGGCCTTATGCTTCGATACACACGATGGGCAACGAAGAGCTTACCGACGGTACAGTACGCTCAAATTATCTTGGCAGCTCCGAACTTCGTGCAGGTCATTTTGTTACAACGAATGTATTAAAGTGTTATGATATTTACTTTATTTGTATTTCTCACTGTTTAAATTAGATATTTTCTGATCGTTTAAGTATTGGTTTATCTGGCAATAACAGTTTTATTCCCAAGTTTACATGCGTAAAATTTCGCAAAGCCTATGTTCAGAGCTGCCAAGATAATTTGAGCGTACTGTAAGGAGGTAAGTTGTTTAGAGGAAAAAGTGCCTTTCGGCGGTGGATCTGTTATGATTTTTATTAACTTTTTGGGGTCTAGTTCTTGTTTGGGGTATAGTTTGGTATAGTTCTTTATTACTCGTCATCATATTCAGACACGTACTTTCTTACAATATCATCTTTCGTCGTTCGGCATCGTTTCTTGGTCTTCATCATCGTTTTTAGGGTTCCGTAGTCAACTAGGAACCCTAAAAACTGAAGTAGTTTTGTCGACCTCTTGCAACTCTCTTAAAGAGGCTCACGACGATAAAGAGGCTTCAGGACTCCCCACCCCAGGGGACCGCGACCCACACGCTGAAAAACACTGCTCTACACACAGCAATTGTTTGTATTTCATTGAATATAGGTGAAAATTCAAGTTTCATGCATGGCAAAGTCAGGTCACACAACTCACACACAACTCAAATTTTAATTGTAAATGAGTATTTTTTGGACGTTGCACGTTGGCATCAATAGCATGGACTGACTCGTGGAAAGCCGTAGTGCCATCCGCGTCCGTAGTGTCGTTCTGCCTACCAACGTCCACCACTGGTAATTAATAGGCACGTGTGTAGGAAAAACATAAAACTCTTATTTTGGGCAGTCGTGTAAAAATAAAACAACATTAAACAACACACGATTGTTTTAAAATGAAAAATTTATAATAATGCTTCTTATCTTAATTTAATAATTAAAAATAATATTGTACAGCACGACATATTGTGTGTTATTACTAAATAAATTATTGTTTACTAAATAATAAATAACTAAATGTTTGTTCATACGACCAGGTTATACAGGCATAAGATCAGGTTTCGTGACATACGATATTTTTAAATTCTCAGAATCGTAATAAAGTTAATTAATTTATGTGATTTCTGCCTCCCTCAACGGGAAAAGGGTGTCCCTACTATAGTTCTACCAATAAACTATAGTTCTACCTATAGTTCGATCTGCCAAGCCTTTATAGCCTTTTCCAAGTACGTTGGGATCGGTTTCCAGTATAACCGGATGCAGCTGAATAGTGAATACCAGTATTCTACGTGGAGCGACTGCCTATCTGACCTACAGAACCAAAACGAAACCCCTTGGTAAGACTGGTTGTCAGACTTTCGGGAAACTGACTGCCTGTTACGTCAAAGTTTGAAAGTCAATTAAATTAAATTAAAGTAAGTCAATTAGTAGGTAAAATTAATTGTAAGTAACTATATTTTCACTGAAAGGTTGTTTTTAAAATGTAATAGCTTAGTGAAAGGATTCATTAAAATTAGGTATGCTCTATTTAATATGTTTTCTTAAAAAACTGTACCATTGAACTTAAATAACAGTGATCAAAATGGTTTCTTATTTATAATCATTTTACAAAATAATTACATAAGTTCATTATAAATATTTCTTAAAATTAAATTGCCATAGGAAGCCTTGAGTTAAAATCACAAATCAGTTTTTAAAATTAATTTTAATAATTTCTTGCACATAAAATTATTTGACTTAGCATTATTTTTACAAAAGAAAATTACAAATCAAAGTAATATTTTATTACAAATTATTGAATTGTGATATGTATACAATTTTATCAAAAAACTACTAGGGTGGAGCGCCCAATTGTTGACCGAGAGTTTAAACATTATATTTTACAAAGTTTTTCCAAAAACTTTAAATAAGTTCATGAAGGTTTAAATGCTGAAGCTGTCATTCTTTATTTTTTTGTTCTAACAATTGAATGCTCCAAACAGTAATCAGTTTATAACGCATAGATACTGTTTATTAGTACAACTACATAAATAACTGGCAAAACTTTCGATAAATGCTTATTTTTACTTAGTTATTTTATGTATACTGCTTTTAAGCACGAAGTAAGTAATTACAGTGACCACTGCAAAGAGTTTAAAGATTCATCTCGTTTAGTTACGTATATTGTTTAGAAATTATCGTAAAATTTATCCAGTGTAATCTAGTTTATAAAAAATACCATGTAAACGTATATATTATGGAAAAGATCTACTTGCGGAAATTAACATAATTTAATTTCACCATTTAAATGTGTCTTGTCAGCAATTTACTACATTTATCTCAAATATTTTGGTAGGCATAGACTAACTAGAAACAGAGAAAACAGGCTTTGCTTAACAAATATCTTGTACATAACTATGTTCTGCGATCTAAAGAAAAAATCTGCATCATATTTTTCTACTATTTATGAATTTTATTAAAAAAAACGCGCGTGCCGCTTTTACCCTACAAAATACTTTTTTAATTTATATTTTATTGTTTTACAGTCCCAAGAAACACAATTTGATCGTTATCTCGAAAAAACTGTTTCTATTAACCTTTAATTATTTAATTAATCCTTAAAACACGCCAGTAGCTCGCGATTAAATTGTCAAACTGATAAGATCTAAAGGTCAAATAATTAATTTTAAATCATCAAAACATTCAAATAACAAACGATTTGTTACGATAAAAATCAATACAAGTATTAAAGAAAGCGATAATATCAATGGTGATCATAATTTTATGTAAAATAATGTGGTTATGACGTTTCAAGCCTAGTTTGGTTGAAAAAGGTTGGTCTAATCATCTGTTTTACATAATTTACTATTATCATATTATCATGCTTCGCCCACATTTTGTTTATTATAATTAACGATGTAGAACATTATGATAATTAGGATGGAACAAGCAATTATTAAGTTTTTTGTTATTTATGATAGTGATATTGAAACCTGATTTTTATCAATCGTGTTTTTGTTTATCAGTGGTGATGATCTGTGATCACGACTTTTAGGTAGCGAGATTTCATCAATATCAAGACACTAAAAATAAATGTATTTATATGCGATTAGAGTTAACAAAAATGGCATGTTTCAATCACTATTTACATTATTAATTAAATTAAATACAAAATTAATGATCTGTATGTATTGTTTTTTTTTATAAAATGAATGCATAGTAGAACTCACAAAAGTACCTACATCAATTGGTGGTTCCACCCTACTTTTAAATGACGTATCAGTGAAAAATTAACTCAATACTTAAATAATAGATAAATTAATATTTGTAAAACTAAAATAATATACAAGTTAAATACAAATAATTATATGATTCTGTGGTCCTATACAACTTAAATTACAGGATTTATAAATACTAAAGCAAACTGCGTTTCGGCTTAAATCTTAGAAAAGTTACGGAGAAATTGTAGAATCGACTCCGGACTCCACACTTTACTGAACTCTCTCTGTCCGGTGTCCGCTGCTGATCCTTAATCTCTCCGTATTGGTTTGAACAAACCTTAGATATATTTATTTCTAAGTTTTATTGATAAATATATTTTAGTGTAATTAAATATGTGCGAGCTTATAAAACTGTTATAGGGATAAGGCAAGCATCGGCCTGCGGATTTAGAAAAAAACCCGATTGACAATAAGGTTCTACTTTGAAAGATTCTTAATTCCAGGTTATTTACAACATTGACATGAGTAAGAGTGGAAATACTAATGAGATTTAGCTTCATTCATTTGCAGGAAAGAATCTGGCAAGTTTATTGAGGACTAGTACAGATTTTTGTACATCAAGCTACTACCATCTGTCAAATTTCTTTAATAGGTTTTGAACTTTATCTCTAAAGCTTTAGGTTTCAAGGGTGATTAGGAAAATTTGTCACGTTCGGGTAACTTGATGAGCTGACGTTTATAACCAATTTGACCATGTTAACGCAGACTTCAACGAGGAAGTTAACTGTGGACCAATGGCATAGCATAGCTACAAGTTTCATCACTGGTCGAAATTCTGTTGGGCTTCATAATCTTATAATAATTCTGCCAAAGTGGCCATTTTACACCCCCTGATCTCTTCTACTGGCACTATGCATCTCTCACAGAAATGAAGCTAAATCTACGTTCCCTCTTCCTCCCTGATGGTCACTAAAGGGTCACGTGTGATGGTACTGAAGATGCGCTAGAGGATGTTCGTACAACGGGTAGAGAGCTGATCTCTGCTACCTACTGACACTTTACACCTCTCACAGAAATGAAGCTAAATCTACGTTCCCTCTTCCTCCCTGATGGTCACTATAGGGTCACGTGTGATGGTACTGAAGATGCGCTAGAGGATGTTCGTACAACGGGTAGAGAGCTGATCTCTGCTACCTACTGACACTATGCATCTCTCACAGAAATGAAGCTAAATCTACGTTCCCTCTTCCTCCCTGATGGTCACTAATGGGTCACGTGTGATGGTACTGAAGATGCGCTAGAGGATGTTCGTACAACGGGTAGAGAGCTGATCTCTGCTACCTACTGACACTATACACCTCTCACAGAAATGAAGCTAAATCTACGTTCCCTCTTCCTCCCTGATGGTCACTATAGGGTCACGTGTGATGGTACTGTAGATGCGCTAGAGGATGTTCGTACAACGGGTAGAGAGCTGATCTCTGCTACCTACTGACACTATACACCTCTCACAGAAATGAAGCTAAATCTACGTTCCCTCTTCCTCCCTGATGGTCACTATAGGGTCACGTGTGATGGTACTGTAGATGCGCTAGAGGATGTTCGTACAACGGGTAGAGAGCTGATCTCTGCTACCTACTGACACTATACACCTCTCACAGAAATGAAGCTAAATCTACGTTCCCTCTTCCTCCCTGATGGTCACTATAGGGTCACGTGTGATGGTACTGAAGATGCGCTAGAGGATGTTCGTACAACGGGTAGAGAGCTGATCTCTGCTACCTACTGACACTATACACCTCTCACAGAAATGAAGCTAAATCTACGTTCCCTCTTCCTCCCTGATGGTCACTATAGGGTCACGTGTGATGGTACTGTAGATGCGCTAGAGGATGTTCGTACAACGGGTAGAGAGCTGATCTCTGCTACCTACTGACACTATACACCTCTCACAGAAATGAAGCTAAATCTACGTTCCCTCTTCCTCCCTGATGGTCACTATAGGGTCACGTGTGATGGTACTGAAGATGCGCTAGAGGATGTTCGTACAACGGGTAGAGAGCTGATCTCTGCTACCTACTGACACTATACACCTCTCACAGAAATGAAGCTAAATCTACGTTCCCTCTTCCTCCCTGATGGTCACTATAAGGTCACGTGTGATGGTACTGTAGATGCGCTAGAGGATGTTCGTACAACGGGTAGAGAGCTGATCTCTGCTACCTACTGACACTATACACCTCTCACAGAAATGAAGCTAAATCTACGTTCCCTCTTCCTCCCTGATGGTCACTATAGGGTCACGTGTGATGGTACTGAAGATGCGCTAGAGGATGTTCGTACAACGGGTAGAGAGCTGATCTCTGCTACCTACTGACACTATACACCTCTCACAGAAATGAAGCTAAATCTACGTTCCCTCTTCCTCCCTGATGGTCACTATAAGGTCACGTGTGATGGTACTGAAGATGCGCTAGAGGATGTTCGTACAACGGGTAGAGAGCTGATCTCTGCTACCTACTGACACTATACACCTCTCACAGAAATGAAGCTAAATCTACGTTCCCTCTTCCTCCCTGATGGTCACTATAGGGTCACGTGTGATGGTACTGAAGATGCGCTAGAGGATGTTCGTACAACGGGTAGAGAGCTGATCTCTGCTACCTACTGACACTATACACCTCTCACAGAAATGAAGCTAAATCTACGTTCCCTCTTCCTCCCTGATGGTCACTATAAGGTCACGTGTGATGGTACTGAAGATGCGCTAGAGGATGTTCGTACAACGGGTAGAGAGCTGATCTCTGCTACCTACTGACACTATACACCTCTCACAGAAATGAAGCTAAATCTACGTTCCCTCTTCCTCCCTGATGGTCACTATAGGGTCACGTGTGATGGTACTGAAGATGCGCTAGAGGATGTTCGTACAACGGGTAGAGAGCTGATCTCTGCTACCTACTGACACTATACACCTCTCACAGAAATGAAGCTAAATCTACACTCCCTCTTCCTCCCTGATGGTCACTATAAGGTCACGTGTGATGGTACTGTAGATGCGCTAGAGGATGTTCGTACAACGGGTAGAGAGCTGATCTCTGCTACCTACTGACACTTTACACCTCTCACAGAAATGAAGCTAAATCTACACTCCCTCTTCCTCCCTGCTGTTCACTATAGGGTCACGTGTGATGGTACTGTAGATGCGCTAGAGGATGTTCGTACAACGGGTAGAGAGCTGATCTCTGCTACCTACTGACACTATACACCTCTCACAGAAATGAAGCTAAATCTACACTCCCTCTTCCTCCCTGATGGTCACTATAAGGTCACGTGTGATGGTACTGTAGATGCGCTAGAGGATGTTCGTACAACGGGTAGAGAGCTGATCTCTGCTACCTACTGACACTTTACACCTCTCACAGAAATGAAGCTAAATCTACACTCCCTCTTCCTCCCTGCTGTTCACTATAGGGTCACGTGTGATGGTACTGTAGATGCGCTAGAGGATGTTCGTACAACGGGTAGAGAGCTGATCTCTGCTAGCTACTGACACTTTACACCTCTCACAGAAATGAAGCTAAATCTACACTCCCTCTTCCTCCCTGATGGTCACTATAAGGTCACGTGTGATGGTACTGTAGATGCGCTAGAGGATGTTCGTACAACGGGTAGAGAGCTGATCTCTGCTACCTACTGACACTATACACCTCTCACAGAAATGAAGCAAAATCTACGTTCCCTCTTCCTCCCTGATGGTCACTATAAGGTCACGTGTGATGGTACTGTAGATGCGCTAGAGGATGTTCGTACAACGGGTAGAGAGCTGATCTCTGCTACCTACTGACACTTTACACCTCTCACAGAAATGAAGCTAAATCTACACTCCCTCTTCCTCCCTGCTGTTCACTATAGGGTCACGTGTGATGGTACTGTAGATGCGCTAGAGGATGTTCGTACAACGGGTAGAGAGCTGATCTCTGCTAGCTACTGACACTTTACACCTCTCACAGAAATGAAGCTAAATCTACACTCCCTCTTCCTCCCTGATGGTCACTATAAGGTCACGTGTGATGGTACTGTAGATGCGCTAGAGGATGTTCGTACAACGGGTAGAGAGCTGATCTCTGCTACCTACTGACACTTTACACCTCTCACAGAAATGAAGCTAAATCTACACTCCCTCTTCCTCCCTGATGGTCACTATAAGGTCACGTGTGATGGTACTGTAGATGCGCTAGAGGATGTTCGTACAACGGGTAGAGAGCTGATCTCTGCTACCTACTGACACTTTACACCTCTCACAGAAATGAAGCTAAATCTACACTCCCTCTTCCTCCCTGCTGTTCACTATAGGGTCACGTGTGATGGTACTGTAGATGCGCTAGAGGATGTTCGTACAACGGGTAGAGAGCTGATCTCTGCTACCTACTGACACTATGCATCTCTCACAGAAATGAAGCTAAATCTACATTCCCTCTTCCTCCCTGTTGGTCACTATAAGGTCACGTGTGATGGTACTGAAGATGCGCTAGAGGATGTTCGTACAGCGGGTAGAGAGCTGATCTCTGCTACCTACTGACACTATGCATCTCTCACAGAAATGAAGCTAAATCTACATTCCCTCTTCCTCCCTGTTGGTCACTATAAGGTCACGTGTGATGGTACTGAAGATGCGCTAGAGGATGTTCGTACAGCGGGTAGAGAGCTGATCTCTGCTACCTACTGACACTATGCATCTCTCACAGAAATGAAGCTAAATCTACATTCCCTCTTCCTCCCTGTTGGTCACTATAAGGTCACGTGTGATGGTACTGAAGATGCGCTAGAGGATGTTCGTACAGCGGGTAGAGAGGCTGCGGCGCGTGCGTCGGTAGCGCGTGAGGAGTGGGACCGTGCGCTGGTGCGTCGCTGTCGTCGTCTGTTGAGGAGTCTAGCTGCTTGTCGCCGGGACCACCGCTGGAAAAGAAGAGAATGGGGGTTGAGTGGAGGGAATAAACTGCAATGATATTCTATAACACAATAACCTCAGGTTAATAATAGCTAGAAGGACATTGCTATGAGAAAAATGTCCGATTCGAGCGGTTAACAACACAAATACGGACAAAAACATTAAAAACAATGCGCCCTATATCTTCATAAAGGTGGTGTATGTAAAGCTTGGGTCTCCTAAGAAAATAGAGTTGTCGTAATAACCGAGAGTGTTGTTTGACTTGAAGGTTCAAAAACGTGTCGACAACGCTGCACTAAAAACTATTTTTTCCTTAATTATAATAGCTTTAGCTAGGTCTACTTGCTTTGAGCTTAGACCAACTGATTGAAATCTTAGAACTTCAAATTTTTGGTTTATTTTTTTGCTTAAAGTTCCCGATTAATTTCATCGCAAACTTTTTATCGACAAGTACATTTTTACTTAAAAAGGCTAAATACAAAATAGTCCAACGCCCACCCATCATCATTTCCAAAAACACGCTGCAGAAACTTATTAATTTTAATAAACAAAATAGGTAGTCGGTAACTCTCGTTCAGCCGGTCAGACTCAATGAGGGGGAAGCACATCGGGACATATCGCCGATGACAGCCAGCCCTTCCAAACTGACGTAACGTGATACGTCGCGGTACGGGCTCGTTTTTTGTATGCAGCTAGACAAACGATGGGCTGTTGTTGTTTTTGTATATGTGTGTATACGGTTTTAGAAGTGCGTAGTTTGTTTGGCAAAGGTGGAGTTTGATGAGTTAATTAGTCGAATAATTGTAATTGTCGAGAAATTTTCATTAACCTCAGTGAAGGAAGAAGATATTCTAGGGATATTCCGGTAATTTAATTAAAAAAAGACTATCCCAGTACCTAAATAATTTTGGGGAAAACGTTTAATTTTACATTTTGTTCGACCATTTTGCTAAAGTTTCGTAAAATGTTTACCTTTTCATCTTTATAGCATTTTAAGACGGTGCAAGAGACGCTTTTGAAACGCACTTCTTGTACTTCTATAGCGCATCTATCAAAAATATTTTATGTAGTCAGCCTATAAAATTATTCTCGCGAAATCCACTCAATGTCTGGTGCACCAACAAGTTAACTTCTAAAAATCTTCATTTCACGTTATCACACTCATATTCTTTCTCATCACTATGTCTCATTGATCTTCCTCCTCTAAAAGAACTGTAGAGTTCGTTTCTTTGCGACATGCCCGCTACACTATTCTCAAACTGCAACTCTTCAAAGTCAAAATCAGCATCAGAAAAGCCGAGTCAAAGAAGCTTGATGAAATCCCAGAAAAACAAATCAACTGTCTTAGATCCAGCAAGAAAAATAAGAAAATGATAGCAGAGGAGTAGGAAATTCATATTTCTACTGTGATCAAATCTAATGGCTCAAATAGCCAAAGAACAAAATAACATATATGCCCATCTAAACACCTACCAAAACACTGAAATAACTACATTTACCGACCAAATGTAGTGTTTCACATCCCGATACAGAATAACATACTTAATGAAATGACAAGGCTGACATACTACAATCTGGTTAGTGGTTACAAATGAATGCCCAGATGGGACGGAGTTCAACCGGGAATAGAACCCGGAACCGATCGCTTGGCAGCCGTTGGCCGTTTGTCTTTTAAAGGTCGTTTACGTACATAGTAGTAGTGATAATAAAAATAAATTGTGCAATCTTGTGTATTGGATTTTTGTTAGCCGCGTTTTCTTACTACCTACTGCGAGACAGTAGTAAGTATTATTGTAAAATATTGTTATTTTCTTTCTGTTTTACATAAGAAATTCTCTTGTTCTTGAAATTAAATGTAAGTGTATTTTTTCACTATGCTACTATTATTTTTCTGTGCGCATAATTGGTGCTCCTACCCTACTAACTCATTAATGCTGTGATGAGTTAATGAGTTGTAAAAAACAGAATATTTTTACAACTCATAAACTTTTAATAAAAAACTATAAAGTCATATTAAAATAATTAATATAATTATGAATAATGCGTTGTAAGATTTAGGTACCTACCTAACCATTTTTGTGCAGATGCTTAGTAGAATTAAGTACCTATGTATAAAATTAAATCTTTTACTTTATTGGATTTTTATTTAATTTCGTTCGTGCTTTTAATACCATAATTTATTTTTATCAAAAATGGTATGTAATGTTGCCATAACATCTATAAAAAGTATCCAGAAAGTGAACTTTACCGGAGACTTATTCACAACTGTCCAGTAAGAAGCGAGATTTTAAATTTGGAATCTCCTACTGTCCAGTAAGTAAGTATGTAATTTACTTACTGGACACTAGGTCATCCTCTTTAGATCTGCTTAGAAAAAAAAACATAGTACACCAGACACAGATTAGAGTTTAGCCATTATAACATGGATAAAGAAGGGAGGTTCCAAATATATATCTATCTCTCTTTTTGGTATGACATTTATAGTGTGGGATTTTATGATTGTATTTAGTAATTTCAGTTTATTAAAAAGTTTTTTCTAAAGTTGTTTCCTAAACTGCCTCGTTGGTCTAGTGGTCGCAAGCTCGACTGCAGAGCGTGAGGTCTTGGGTTCGATTCCCGGGTCGGCCAAAAAGTGCTATTGTGTTTTTCACATATGAATGTAACCTTCAATATTAATTAAACGAATTTGTTGTTAAATTTTCTTTAATTTTTGAGAAAAGCATTATACAAACCTCAACCAGTAAGAAAGCCATCCTGGCCTCGTATATAACCAGACCTCACCTGCGGTTCGGTCCGGTTAACTCATACTTGGCCAGGAAGGCTTACTTACTGGATTCTGCAGTAATGTACTATTGCAGTACCTACCACGATTTTAACATACTAAAATTCTTCAAAAGTTTGAATACTTAATGATCACAACAATTTAAAAAAAAAAATTATTTTAAAAAACAATCAACCATGACAATAAGTTAAAAAAAAATCGCGCCAAGACAAAGCCTTTGTACTCCACAGATTATAAAGATTGTTTTTTTTTAAGTCGGCAAAGATCCAGGTCCCTTGTCCATTGAGCCGAAGCCTTCCACTTGATCAAATACGAACAGGATTTAAGGTATTGACCTTTTTGTTTGAAACTTGGAAAAATGCGCATTTTGTTGTTTGGTAATGCAATATACTTTTTTTACCGACTAAACGTCGTCTTTTGTTTTTTTTTTGCGCTAGTTTGTGTTTGATAAAAAAACTGTTAGTACCGTAAAGGATCTTCATTTATTATACTCGTAAGTAGGTACGTAATAAACAACTTTGTTACTAAATATTTGAGGGCTAAGAAAAAGTGACATTATTCAGCCAACAATGAAAAAAAAATGTCTAAAATAATATGTTTGATTGAGAACCTCCTTTTTTTTAAGTCAGTTAATATAGTTCAAATACGATGTGAAAATATGAAAGTGTATTGTCACTTTAAGTTACTGTGTTTGTGGTGCTTTTGAACTACATATCTGACTACCACATAATATAACATCACGCCTGTAATCAGAGGTGTAACTAACAAGAACACCCACATTTTGCCAGTTATAAAAAAAAAGTGTTTTATTTCAGGCAAAATACCCATAATGAGAGAATAATACAAATAAAAATAGCACAGAAATCATTAAAAACATCATCAAAAAGACACACATAAATTAAAAATCCTGTCTCATAATGTCATAATGTCATACTCATAATGTCAATCTAATAAATAAAGAGAGAAGTCCTGACTGACTGACTCATCAACGCCCAGCCCAAACCCTTGGAGCTAGAAAGCTGAAATTTTGCACAGACGTTCCCTTTATAATGTAGACATGGAATAAGGAAGGATTTTTCGAAATTCAACCCCTAAGGTAGTTAAATAGGGGATGAAAGTTTGTATGGAAAATCGTCATTTTCACGCGGGCGAAGCCACTGGCAAAAGCTAGTAATACATAAAAATCAAAATAACATTACAAAATTATCATCAAAATATCAATAAAATGTCAATAAATAAAAATCATACTAACACTCTACAAGTAAAAAACACATTAAATATCATTAAAACTTGTTAATAATCATTAAAAATCGTTAAAAAATATCAATAAAATTCATTTAAAATCATCAGTAAAAAACATCAATAAAATCAGTTATGTTTTAAGTCCTTTGTGACGAGCCTATTGCTATCAACGAGACGCAAATTCAGACTCCGTGGCTATACTGAGAAATTACTGCTGGAAAAACACAATACCACTTTGCCCGACCTGGTAATCGAACCCAGGACCTCATACTCAGCAGTCACGCTTTTTTTTTTTTAAATTATAAATGGGCTTGCTCTTGACTTCAATCTTGCCCTAAGGGCAGAGATGATGTCGACGATGGAACGAGCTTACCCAGTAGAAGCCTGTTTAATCGCGACTTAAACAGATTAAGTTTAATTTTATTAATTACTTATTATTATTAGCTTGCAACCCATTACGCAGCAACTAAGAATATCAGTCTTGTCTTATCTGTGAATGGACTTTAATTCAACGGATACTCGGAAATAGGGCTTTCAATCCGGAGTTCCGGAGTTTCGTAACTCCGGAGTTTCGGAGCGATTTTAGGCATTTTTCAAATCCGGAGTTGAAATAGAACACCGGAGTTGAAACCGGTTTTCAAAAACCATGTAAACCTTAATCAAAACGACGAAAAATGCGTCTTAAATCTTGAGCGTAACCCGTTGTTTGTTTCCTTCTTATAGGTTAAGTCCTTCGCTGCACAACACTTCGGTATCATTCGGTAGTGCTCGACCAGAACGAGCATTCTCGGCAGCAGGCTTTTTCTGCATGAATCTAAGAAGTTCTCTTTCTGACTAATCTTTTAATGGCTCATCATGGCACTGCTAAAAGGAGTCCGTTTAATCTGGCCCCCACTTTCCGGAGTGCGTCTGTACAAGTTACTGACAGTCTCGAGCTTCTTGGCACGAAGTTGAGTGCAAATCTGAACTTCGGCTCCTACATCGAGTCGAAAGCTTAAACTGCGGCAAAAAAGCTGAGTATCCTAAACAGGGTCAAGCGGTACTTCAAGCCTGGACAGGTTTCAATATTGTATAAAGCTCAAGTCCAGTCTGGCATGGAGTATTTCTGTCACCTTTGGGATGGCTCAGCCAAATACCAACTTGCCACACTCGATTCTGCAGAGCGCAGAGCCAGGAGGCTAATTGGTGACGCAAAGCTGGTTGACAAGCTACATAGCCTGGCCCACCGCCGCAAAGTTGCATGTCTGTCGGTCTTCTACCGACTGTACTTCGGAGAGTGTGCGCAAGAGCTCCACGAGCTTATTCCGCCATCTCCCTTCTTCCATCGAGAGACTAGACGTGCTGCAGGTTATCACCCATACCTTGTCGATTTTCCACACATTCGTACGAAGCGTTTTGCTAAATCTTTCATTATTCGTACAGCCAAGGAGTGGAAATCCCTGCCTGCGTCGGTTTTCCCGAGTTCATATAATCCCAATCTATTTAAGTCGCGAGTAAATAGGCTTCTTCTGGGTAAGCTCGTTCCATCGTCGACCTCATCTCTGCCCTTAGGGCAAGATTGAAGTCAAGAGTAAGCCCATATAAAATAGAATTTTTAGGTACTTAGAAGTTCATGATTAGTTATGTTTAATATTGTATAATTTAATTTAATATTTGACTCAAATTTTAATCTATTCTATTTTTTTAATTGTATTGCATGTAATGTACGTTTGTTTAAAATCTTGAATTTACTGTATCTTATTTTAATTTAACCACTTGACATTTTAAATCCAATGTAAATTTTGTAAATTTAATTTTTTATATAATTTTCTTCAGTTTTTTATTATTGATTTTATACAAGTGCTGTGCACACCTATAAGTGACGAATTCACCGCAAAATTGTTAAAAAGAACATAATATGTAGGTAAGGATTTAGTGAATAAGTCGTTGGTGTGTCAATAAATAAATAAATAAATAAATGATTATTATTTTATTGTAACTTGCCAAACAAATGTTTATTTTTTATGATTGTTTTAATATTTTATAATGCATATTTGTTGTCTATTTTAACGTCAGTCTATCAGACAGTAAATTTTTAAACAAAAACACTGATTCCTTAGCAAATAAAACTTCTATTGATTAAAATAAAGGGCCTTTTTATTAATTTCTAAAAAAGCGGTCAACTCCGGAGCCAACTCCGGAGTTCCGGATTTGGTTGCTCAACATCGTAACTAGCTCCGGAGTTGATAACTATCCGAGTTTGAAAGCCCTACTCGGAAAGCATTTAGTAGGTGGACTTGATACGATAAATCGTAAACAGGTGTAGGTACACCTATAGTTTAAGATCAAGAGAAACAAAAATACTTAAATATCGATTAAAAAGACGAACCTCCTAACGTCGAAGAGTGTCCATGGAGTTTCTTGCCCATTCTTCACCATAGAGAGCTAAGATTTGTAATGGGCCACTAGAATACTTACTTAAAAAGTTATTAGGCCTTGTTAGGTACTGTGACTGTAGGTCCTGTCCATTTTATTTGTTTTTCTGTCAATCAAAAGTGCCTGTGATGGTCTAATTGAAATAAATGCTTTGAGCTTAAACTGCACATGGATATTTGCTTACATGCAACAATTTCTTATTTCTAGCCATCCATATGAATCAATACCCACCAAAAATCTGTGCATATTAAGCACCTACAGCTACACAGGCAGCTGATCCAACATTCCCGCAACTTTCAATTCAGGAAGTAAAACATTAAAAACAAAACAAAATAAAAAAAAACCTAATAATTATAACAACAATACAGTTCCCAAGTACGTCCCTGTACGCTTTTAGACCGCAGATGTGAAGGTATCGGGTTACATACTGTTGTCCCTTTCGCACTCGTTGCATTGTCTCGCTCTAACATGCGATACGTCATCGGACGTTAACTAATATAGATATTGCATCCCACAGCTGGACAAAGTCTGGTGAATACTGATGATGGTTGAGTTTTGGAAGTAATTAGAGAGAAAAGGTTTTCAGCTTTTTTAAATACTGTAAGGACCGACTATATTCTTCAGATAGGTCAAGCGCATACTGTCGTGTGTATATGATTCGATGTATGAACGTGGACGATGCAGTATAGTGTAAGGATCGTAGCAAGTGGTTCTCAGTCATTTCTGCCTACCCCATGGGTAAAAGCCAGACCAGAACTTTACGTACGTTTTCACTTATTATGATTCTAAAATGCATTGGCACGAGCAGGTCCTACCAAGTCGACTGAACTAATTATATCTAATCTTAGACCAAGAAAAAAGGTACTAATATTAACATTGGTATTAACTAAAATATTAGGAACATAGATAGACCAACACTCTACCATGAACCGAGAACCTCGACAAGTAACAACCATTTTCAAATTCAAATTTTTTTTTTTATATTGCTACAACAGTTCTAATAAGCTTTTGACAACAGCTTTTCGATAGCTTATGTCAATCCAATAAACTTTTTGCTAATTCATCATAGTTATGCTGTGTATCTAAAATCGAAGGGCAATAAAAAATCAAAGGACCTAAGCTCCTAAAAAAAACTAAACATGCTGCTCATTGCAAACAGATTTCCCGTTGATTACTCCCATAAAATTAATAGGTACTCACATCGACTCAAAACTGACAATTTCTGGCGCCAAAATGGCATTAGGTATTTAGGTACCCGGCAGCCATCTTGATCCAAAACAGACTCTTCAATTAATATTTCGAACGCAAAAATTCAAATATTCGAACGCTGATATTCTAAATTGGAAATTATTATAAAGTAACCGTTGGCTGTACTATTTTCGCTCGTTAATCTGGCTTTCAACCTTGTCACAGTTGCTGTAAGGTTGGATTTCGCTTGTTAAGGGCATTAGTGCCAGGCACTGCCAGGGATGTACTGTCTACGATATCGGGTTTCGTTTTGAAGCCAGCCAAATGGATAGGCAAACGTGTACTCCCCTCTTTGTGTGTTATTGTACCTATGTATGTGTATTTGTGTTGGCGGCTTTGTCGACGAATTATTTGGAAAAATATTGGTACTTTGGAAAAGTTTTAACGATGTTTTGGCTGTGGTTTTCAACTATGACAGTGTGACTTTGGTCCCACTCATTGGAGAATTCATTAGAGCATGTAATAATAAAGAACTCGAATCAATAACAGAAAACCTACTAAGGAGGAGATTCCCTGGAGTGAAAATGTGGTGCTGTTACCTGTTACGCAAACGATGGGTCACTTAATATCGTGTCCTGAGTGTCCTGTTGTTTTAGTTCAGTTCCTGTAGTGGACCTACAGGAACTGAACTGATGCACGATACCGAAAACGCCAAACTATAGATAGACCCATTTCTGGGCTGACATAATTTTGATTGCCATAGACACGCTAAGAAGAAAAATAACAGCAATAAACTTGCAAAGAAAAAAGTATTGGGTGATTAAAATAACAGTAGGTAATGGATTAATTAGACCATAAAAATACAATAATACTAATACCGATTGTCAATCTCGTGATCTCGTCACTAAAACCAATGACCCAATTTTCATAATATTTTTGCTGAGATGTGAAATGTAAGTAACTGAAAGAACGGATAATGAGACTAGTAGATTAAAACAAAAAAAAAAACTTCTTCATGCAAAAAAGTTGTAGGTAATTGATACTGCCGGCATGAAATTATTAAAATTATAACATACACGATCCAATCGCAAAAAATACAGCCGATTTCAGTTCTATAATAATAGATATTGAAACGTGTGGTTTGATGCCAAATCAGATGACACCATCCAAATCTAGGCAAATTGGCTATTTCTTGCTAATAATTAAGGACCGACCGAAGGTTCGGTTTCGGTTTCGGTTTCGGCTAGTTTCGGCCAAAAAATCTAGTTTCGGCCATAGTTTCGGTTTCGGCCAATAATTGGCCGAACCTTTCGGCCTCGCCGAAACAAGGTATACGTGAATTGTCGCGCATCATTCAGCTAACTTCGAGTGCCAGTTGAGTTCGCTAGCCGGCGCGATCGTGATGATTTGAGTTTGTGTGATTTTTCTCGCGCAAAATTAGGTATTTGTTTTTACTTATGATTAATGATGATGTATTTTAATGGGTCTTGTGCTACAGTGTAAAAACAATAGGTTGTAAGTAGGTGAGTATAGAAAATAATTCATGAATATTTTACTTGGTTCTGTTGAGTTATTCCCTAGAACTTATAAAATATGAATTTATGTAGAATTTAAGTGTTTAAATAATTTAACACTTAAAAAATATGCGAAGATACCTGTGATGTTTGATTCAAACATTACTATATTTATTTGTAATTGTTGATGGATTAAATTTTGTACCCGTATTCGAACCGCCCCGTAGTTCCGATACACTACTATCTCCGGTGATTTAGGTGCTTTGCACATATTTTACTTGGTTCTGTTGAGTTATTCCCTAGAACTTATAAAATATGAATTTATGTAGAATTTAAGTGTTTAAATAATTTAACACTTAAAAAATATGCGAAGATACCTGTGATGTTTGATTCAAACATTACTATATTTATTTGTAATTGTTGATGGATTAAATTTTGTACCCGTATTCGAACCGCCCCGTAGTTCCGATACACTACTATCTCCGGTGATTTAGGCGCTTTGCACATGGAGCAACTTAAGTTGAGGCAACTTAAGCAACTTTAAAAGTTTCCCGTAACTAGTTGACAGTTGCTACAACGTTTATGGTTGCAGCAATTTTATGGAAATCTGTGAGCAACTTTCATAACCGAGTTGCTTAATCTACGCAGCGAACAGCGTTCAGTGTGACGATGAATATCGAAGAAGCAGCAATTGCTATAATTTTATTACGTCGTCGCCGTCTACGGTAACTTTAAAAATCGGTATAATATTTAACAGTTGCTAGTTGTGGCAATTAGCAACTGACTCAATCATCGATTGCAGCAACTGAAAACTGCTGACGATTGCCGGAACTCAAAACTCGAGTTGCTATGTTTGCGCAATCCAATTGAAATATATGTAAACAGCTAGTTGCCAGTTGCTCCATGTGCAAAGCACCTAAAACCTTAATTAACTAGGTAATTAATTTAAAAAGTTCGTAATGAAAATTATTTCTTCAAACACCATCTTTGAAAATAATACGATGTACTTTTTTTGTTAAATAATTAGAAAAAAAGTTATATCGACCAATAGAATTTTTTCACTAAAAAGTTTCTTAAATTCTCGATTAGCGTGAATGGCCTTTAGTACTATTAGTCATTTCGCATTTTTTCCTTTTAGTATGCGAGGTGCTTAGTTTTTTTTTTTTTTAATTATTAAAAATGTAGTGCTTATTTTTTAAAAAGTTTGACAAATATGTTGATAGACTTTTTTAAATTCATGTTAGTAATTTTACAAATAAAGAGCTATTTTTGTTACCTAATTACCTACTTTAATTGTTGCATTTTTTTCCACGTGTTAACTGTGTATATTATTTATATGCGTAAAAATACGATAGATTTTACATTCCATAAATATTTAATAAGTTTCGGTTTCGGTTTCGGCCGAAACTGGGACCAAGGCCGAAGGTTCGTTTACGGTTTCGGTTTCGGCTGAAAATCGTGTTTCGGTCGGACACTACTAATAATAATGGAACGAACTAGAAATGTGATGAAGGAAGAAGAAGACATACTGCACTAGGAATAAGAGTAATAGAATAATTAATGATGGAACCTCAGATTAAATAATAGGGATGGAACAAACAATTTAGGCGACGCAGTAGGCCCAGAAGGAGATGGCGTGACGAGCTGGACTCTTACCAACACGATTGGGTCCAAAAAGCCGTAGACAGAGATAAAATGGAAAGAACGGAAGGGAGGCCTTTACGTGCCTTTACCCTGCAGTGAGACAGCGGCGTAGCTACTTTGCGTGACACCCGGTGCGATTAATTGGCCTTACTCTTCTCTTATATGCATCCACAATTCCACATTCATACATCTGTCCTCACAACATTACCCTCAAATTATTAAAACGTACAAACAATTTACAACAAGAAATTTCTCAGGAGAACCCACGAAGTTTGGATTAGTGCCCCGTTGATGGCAATAGACTTGCCCCTTATTACATGGGACTTAAACATTACTGTAGAAATGTGGGTCTAGGTACTACTCGTATTAGGTACATTTCTCCCTAACCCTTTAAAATTACAGGCGGGGTTATAATACATCAATGCAGGCGGGATTATATTTACACCGTCTACAGACTACAGTTCTTTGGCAGAATGAACGTAATATTGTGATAAATAGTGTACAGGTTACATCCGGAGTGATTTACTATATTATACGGACCTTGTAGAAACCAGAACAAATTTCCGTGCGTTCAAGCATTTTTGTCATATCTATTATTGGAATCAAATATAACAGCTCACAACTTAGGACCCAGTAATATTAATGACAATAATATCCGTGGTGCTAAGCAACTGGGCTTATCCCAGTTGTATACGTCCCTGTGTGCCTATTGGCCTTGTTCTGTTCTGTCTCCTTCTGATATGGAGGGAAGTGGAAATTATGTTTTTTCCTACTCCTCCGCTATTCTTTTCTGATTAATTTCGTTGCGGGATCCAAGACAGTTAAATCATTTCTCTGGGACTTCGTTGAGCTTCATTGTCTCGGCGCTTTTCTTGTGGTCGCCACTGTTGATTCTGGCTAACAGGAGTTACAGTGGTTTGAGAATAGTGTGGCGGGCTTGTGCCAGAAAAAAAAAACAAATCCCACCCATGTTTAGCAATTTTGACTTTGTCTTTAGGGTTTGTTATGTATGAACAAACTAATTTAAGTATCTATTTCTTTTCCCCGTTCACGCTTAACCACTTAATATTTGGGGCGGTCATACGGCCATACCCGGGACTTCTGCATCACTGGGTCGAAACAGATGCGCTCAGATTTAGATAGGAGCTGATTTTACACGCCGATAACTTGACGATTTGAGATAGTGGTCTGGTGATGTCGGTAGATGATTTAGTTGATGTGAGGAGAATAGAATTTTTGTGTTGTTATTATGTGATAATTATATTGGGTAGACTGGTAGCTGAATAAACTCGGGAAGTACCTTCTTTTTTTTTTTGAGTGACTGAACCCGTGACGGTTCAATAAAGAGAAATCATTTTAGTTTTGAGATTGAAAAGCTGATGAATTTAGCTAGAGTCTAGAGAAACCTCTATGATTTTAGGAGAAACAGTACTAAACTATGGACTAAAATATAAATAAATATAATACATGCCTGCCTAAGCAATATTTCTCGAGAGCGTGTAAAGCCAAGTCAGTGGCCCATAGGCGGCATAAAAGCTGACTTGATAAGGCACTAATAACACTATCAAGAAGACCACTTTCAGTGTGCAGTTCAAAGTAGTGTTGTCAAGGAAAAATGCATCGATATGTCAAAGTGCCCAAAAACTGCCTGCAATAAAAGTTGGTTATTATGTTAATGCAAGTTTAACAATATCAAAAACTTCCTAGTCCTACACATTTAATTACAATATGTAGCCCACAAATACCGAAACCTCATTACAAGTGAGCGCTGTAACCTAATATCATGATGATCAGTCGTTCGGTAGACATTCTATAACATAACATCACGCCTGTAAGCCCTTTTTTTTTTTTTTTTTTTTGGTGGGTGGAAAATCATCGAATGACCCCCCCCGCTCTTGGGCAGAGCGAAGGGGAGTGTCAGACTTCTACTGACTAAAAACCGAACCCATGTTCCTTCTTTGCCCTTGCGCCGAGGCCACGTAATCTAGTACATAATACCGCGGCCCCGACGGGACGCCTGTAAGCCCTAAAGGGTAAAGCAGAGATGTACCTAAAACTACACCCATATTATACCATTTATGTTTAAGTCCCACGTAATGGGGGGCAAGCCTATTGCCATCAACCGGGCACAAAGCCAAACTACAGCTCGCGCCAAACTTTGTGACCGTCCCGAAACCAGGCTCTTGCATTGCGCAGAACACAAAATCAGGTATTAACGGGACGCACAAGAGCTTGGGGGCAGGGCCATAATATAATAAGTATTAAAAATGTTAGAAAAAGAAAATTGTTTGGTTGATTACGTATTCCCACTCGACTGTACCATGCGCAAGTTCGGACTCGCGACTATAATATTCAGGGCGGCCGCAAAGTTTGGCGAGGGCTGTACGTGGCTATTACCGATAAATTCTTGATGCAAAACCCCAATAACACTTTGCCCGACCCGGGAATCGAACCCTAGACATCATGATCAGCAGTCGCGCTTTATGCCAGCATGCGTTATGCTAAATGCAAGCCTTTCAATACTTATATAAACCTTCCTAATCCTACACATGTCATTACATGTAACCTACAAACACCCAAACCTCATTACAAGTGAGCGTTGTAACTTAATATTATGATGACGAGTCGGTCGGCAGACATTCTATACTCAGCGGTTATTGCAATAACAATTAATTGTTTGTGCCCTTTTTGTGGCTCAGCTTATTTTGAGCGAGCGTTTTGGCTGGCTAATCATTGCAGAGCTAAAGACAAATGAGTCGTCAGCTAAGTTTTAGTCGAGGAATAAATATTGACAGAGTTTAAAACATAAAATCACGCCTATAATCCCCAAAGCGTTTGGCAGAGGTGTGCCTATTAGTATAGATAGATACCCACATTGCGCCGGGTAATGTTTAAGTACCATGTAATAGGGGGCGAGCGTATTGTCAACAACTGGGAACAGCCTATTAATGTTCCCACTGCTGGGACACAGGCCTCACTTTGAGAGGGAATGGGCTATAATCTACCACGCGGGCCCGGATTGGTAGATGTCACATGTCTTCGAATTTTTGGTTCTAAGACATGCCGGTTTCCTCACGATGTTTTCCTTCACCGTTTTGAGAGCAGCGGTGATGAAATAAATTACACAAAGTAATGTGCCTGTCTGAGTTCGAACCCACGACCTACTGTACGTAAGTCGGGGCCGCCACCACTGGGCAACCGCTGCTCCCTGGGCCACCAAAAACCTAATAACACTGCCAGACCAGGCAATCGAACCTAGGACCTCATCGACAGCAGTCGCGATTGCGACCACTAGACCCCCGAGGCAGTCTAACCAACTACATACTTAACTATTGAAATAAAAAAAAAAATCTATGAACCTACGCTATAGAGATATTATCTGTTTTGCTGAAACATCAAAATATAAAAATAACAATTATAATGTTTAGAATGACTCACCTATCTTTGTGTTCGGCTTGCCTGTCTCGCTGCCGCCTGTTTTTGAACCAATTTGAAACCTGCAAGTATAGCAAAATAATTAATTAATATAATTATACTAGCGACCCGCCCCGGCTTCGCACGGGTGCAAATGGATATTATTATACATAATTATAAACCTTCCTCTTGAATCACTCTATCTATTAAAAAATAAGCATCAAAATCCGTTGCGTAGTTTTAAAGATTTAAGCATACAAAGGGATATTGGGACAGAAAAGTGACTTTATTTTATACTATGTAGTGATTTGTCTCATTATTATTGTCTTGCTCTTGCCCCAATTCATTTGAGGTCGGCGTGTCTTCTACTTTTGTACTTCTCTGTTACTCTGCATATCATGAGATACCTCCTTTCTTGCCATATCATCCTTAACACAGTCCATCCTATAGGCTCTAAAATCAACTCATCCTCAACGGTGCGGGCGGCGGGTGCAGGCTGACTTGAGCCGTATCGTTACAACATAAGGTTTATGGCTAGCTTGTGCCCGCCGCGCGCCGTGCCGTGCTAAATAAAATTGTTATTGAATGGAATTTTGTGTATGTAAATGTGACTGTGTGAATTTATTATTATTTCTAGTATGAGTCAGGATACTTGAATTAAATGATATATATTTTTTTTTATGCATAGTATGTACCAACTAATTATGTTGGAGTCTGCTGCCAGGCTTTCGGACACAGCTAAATACGCATCATGATCAGAAGGTCTAAGTAGCAAAATGTCCAACAGCGCAAAATGTCTAATGAGCAGGAAGTCTACTTAGCAAAATGTCCATGTAGCAAAACGTCCAACTATCAGATTTAACACGAAGCGACTGCCTATCTGACCTCCACAACCCAGCTAGTACCTACTGGATAATACGACACCCCTTGGTAAGACAGGTTACCTAACAACTGTCAAAAATCTACAATTGACAGCCAGGACCAACGGGCCAACGGCTTAGCGTGTTTTCCGAAGCACGGAGGAAACTCTGTATAAGCGATGTTCACTCATCTACCGACCAACTTAGGCACGCGCGGCTTAACCTGAAGATCCGAGTAACTGTTATTTATTATCTAGCCACCAAGCTCCTCCAGAGTATGAATGATTTTTATAAATAATACACAGTATATATTTATGTCGCAGGGATATGATAAAAACAGGGATTTGGTCAACTCCCTAAGGGAATTGATCAAATCACGGAGGATGTTAAAATAACAACACGATTTTATCATTTCCCTAAGCAATTCTAGTGATTTGATAAATCCATATAAATAAATCCAGTGATTTGAACAAATCCCAAAATTGATTCAGTGAAATGACAAAAATAACTTTTTTGTGATTGAAGTTTCCATGAAATGATGTTTCATTTTGTTGTTTTGTGGTTTCTGCTTGAAGAACTTTTGTTTCATTTTGTTGTTTTGTGGTTTCTGCCTGAAGAACTTTTAAACTAGTATCGCGTCTTTCATTGATCAGTTTTATTTCATGATCTAGCAATCTGGTTTTCACAAAGGTTAAGGTTAGATTATCCTCTGCCAGAGTTTCAATTGCAGTAACAACACCATCATAGCTTTTCGGTAAAGTTAGAAATAGGTGTGTGATTTTATCCACTTCTTCTAATTTTGCGCCAGCAGCCATTAATTCAATTAGCAAATCGTCGAATTCTTGAAAATGTTTCATCAATGAATTTTCCCCTATCAACTTTAAGTCCAACAGTCTTTTTCTCAGAGATAATTGAGTTGCTATGCTTTTTCTCTCGTAAATGGAATCCAGTTTTTTGAAAACTTCTTTTGCAGATATGTTACCACTTGTAAGTCCCAACAATGAATCGGATAGATATTCGATTATCGTGTTTTTAGCGATGCTCTGCTTTTTGTGCCACTCAGCGTCCAATTCAGTAGGAGTATCTTCATCGATCACCTTTAGCACTTCAAACTCATTTAAGAGATTCCGTATTCTAAGTTTCCAGATACTGTATTTGTCTCCATCAAATGGTTTAATATTTCTTTTCATTCTTAAATGTTCCATTATATTAAATCACTAAAAGTCACTCAGAATACTTAACACTGCCACAAAGTTCACAGGGCTCACGTCTCTTTCACTTTGCACAAAAAGTGTCTTTTAATTTATTTAAAAATTAATCTTTATCTATTTAGTCCGAATCACTGGTTTTACTTATGATAGTCCTTATGCCTGGGCCCATAACCTATTAGGTTATTAGACCAATGAAAGACATAATTTGAATATGAACGAATAATATTTAATTCAGTTCCTTCAGGAAGGTGTGTGTGTTCTACTGAGCTACACGCTACAGAATAAGCCATGGGGTCATGTGTTTACGTTATACGTTTTATTAAAGAACGAAGAGCTACTTATTCAAGTAGTATATAGGTATACATTTTTGTTATTCCAACAGTACCTATTTCAAATGTTTATTTCGTAAGATTAGGTACCTACATAATATTATAATAATCAGTTTTTTTTTTATTATAAATGGGCTTGCTCTTGACTTCAATCTTGCCCTAAGGGCAGAGATGATGTCGAAGATGGAACGAGCTTATCCAGTACAATATTGATCTCAAATTATAAATTATGCTATTTTAGTGATTTGACAAATCCGTCAAATCACTAGATTTGCTTAGGGAAATAATAAAATCGTGTTGTTATTTTAACATCCTCCGTGATTTGATCAAATCCCTTAAGGAATTGACCAAATCCCTGTTTTCATCATATCCCTGCGACATTTATATAATAATATGACAGTATATGTTGAGTAACTCGATCGTTTCAGTTTGAGGAAGCGGTGTCAAGTTGCGGCGACCACAAGTGACCGTCTGCGAGCGGTGCGCGGTGCAGGCACTAGCATGACTAACTTGCTCATATTATGCTTTTTGTTCATCATTGTGACAATGAATATTGTCATAAATTTTGAGGTGAGAGCTTGAGTTCAAGCTCTAACTTATCAGTCATATATTTTTCTTTCCTTTATCTTTAATAATAATAATAATAGCATTAATTCTATTAAACAAAAGAAAGAATACAACTTTGTGTCCTGAAATATGTGTAGAGGTACCCTAACCTAGCTCTGGACCCAGGGTCTCACCTTTTTTGCTACCTGCTCTTATAGATATAAATCTGACCAAAATCTGGCTAAACTAAAATCAAAACATTTATTTCAAGTAGGCACTTTTGAATAGTCGAACAAAACTAACTGCGGCACTCAGAGATATCCAACGATTACTCGCCGCCACCCAGCAAAGGCCTGACATACTTTTGTATGACAAACCTGCCAAAACCTTTACCAAATGAATTAACTTGCAATTAAGTTCAGTTACAAACACTTAGTCCCGTAGCAACTTTAAAAGTGATTTTCTGATGCTATATTGATTGTTATCTTCTGTCATTCATTACGGACATAACATTTTCGAACTCACAAATTCACAATATTACGAAATAGAGATAATACAATAAAATCAGGTTTGAATTTTGCTAAACAAACATTAAAATTAAAGACTTTTTTGGTAAGTACTTCAATAAAAGCTTCTTCTTCTACAACCTTTGGCCACCCAATGCTAAGACTGTCTCTTCTATTTTTAACAGTTTTTCTGAGCCCTTTAATGTAAAATGAACTTACTTGTACAGTAGTAAGACCTGTGGTCTCTGCTAGCTCCCTCTTCTCTCGGGGTGAAGGGTAGGGATTGTGTAGGTACCAATCTCGAAGTACTGACCGGGACTTTTCCTGTGCAACAAACAATATCTCTTAGTCTTCTTCTTCTTTGTCGTCTGGTTAATGCATACCCTGGTGCCAGAATTGTTATACCGCCCATGAGCCTCTGACTTGACTGTAGATGCCGTTGAGAAATATCTCTCAGGGCACAGCTCAGCCCGTCGGGGCCGCGGATTTTTGTACCTACTAGATTACGTGGCCTCGGCGCAAGGGCAAAGAAGGAACATGGGTTCGGTTTTTAGTCAGTAGAAGTCTGACACTCCCCTTCGCTCCGCCCAAGAGCGGGGGGTCATTCGATGATTTTCCACCCACCAAAAAAAAAAAAAAAAGGGCACAGCTCAGGGCTCGTTTACGGACACGCGGGGCGTCGCACGGCGCGTGCAAGAGGCTCGTCTCGTGTTTTTTTATTAATTTACTGAGAGACGGGTCCACCGCAACAAACGCTGCATTTTAAACGAACGAGCGAAAACTCGCTTCTCGTAAAATTGACATTTGAAATCGTTAACTTTTTCATTCGCCATGTGTTTGAATTAAAAACCCAGCACGCGCCGCGCGACTCTCCGCCTGTACGTAAACATGCACTCAGGCATGCTTGCTTTCTTCACCAAAACCAGACTCATGGACGCTACCGAAAGCGCCAAGCTTGGATAGCGTCCATGAGTCTGTTCGTTCAGTTCTGTGCCAACACAATTTAGATTGCCATCGGCACGCAAGAAGAAGTTCATATCTTATCTACTAGCATCCTACATCAACATCTTCTGGAAGGAGTTATTTCGCTATGGCTCTAATAACAAACTCTTCAACCTTGTGGGTGAAAAAATAGCCATTGTAGACCTATACATGGGAAGCTTCTAGTTACAGAGATATTATTAAGGCTATTATAGTTCCAAGTTTAACAGAAGTTTTTTTTTTTTATGCAAATTTTTAATATTACAACTTTACATACCTCCACGAACAACATACTATTCAAAGCCACTAGCACAATGTTTTAAGAGTGCTACATTGAGTTTTACAGTATAATGTGATTATATTCACCCCAAAAAAGAAGTCGTTCGCCAGCAATTTTTTGCGTAGAGTTACTTAGGTTGATGTACAGAATGCTTGTTTCACGGCTGGTTCGTTTACAACTTCTATTATATATGCGACAGAAAAGTGTGTAACTTCATAACCAGCATCATCCTCAGGCTGTCTTCACCCACTGCAGCATATAAGCCTCTCTTTGCTTGTGCCAAGCTCCGCGCTCTTGTGCGTCTTTGGTCAACTGGACACGCTTGGTACTTGACCCACATTAAAACTATGAAGAGAATACAATCTAAAATGTAATTTGATCGATGGATCCCGCAGGTCCATTTGAGTGGGTTCAGTGGACCAAAGACTCGGCCTCATTCCAGGGTACCCCGGCAATGTTTAAATGTCGTCTGCATCTCAAAGTGTGTCACTTACTTTAAAACAATACGAGGTCTCCTCCCCATCCCATATGGTCCTGGGCAGCGGGAACTTGCGTCGTACTCGGTATTTGCCGACAGCTCCCAACGGCCTGCCGCGTAACCTTTCGGCTTCCATATAGTGTGCTGGATAACAAGAATATTTTGTGTTGAATCTTAAAAATAAGGAGATATTTGATGCTAGAATGAAACAGCATGTCATATTGGTAGAAAAACCACTGGATGATGTTAAAATACTCTAAAGAACGACGCATGAAATAAGCTTTTTACTTCCTGCCGCGCTTGCCGTTCGCTACGTGCGTTTTGCCACGGCAACAATATATTGGCATGAGCTGAATTCACCTCATCAGTCTGCGAAGGGCTGATCCTTACAACCTATATAAGAAAAGCCTGTACAACAATTTTACTGCACGATAAACTATACTTTATCTAGCAAACTTTAAAGTTAATTTCAACCTACCTTTAAGCCACAAATTCTGCAGCTTTGGATGGTTATGAGGACTAAAGGTGTGTGACTCCAGCAGCCGGTACAGCTCCTTGAAGTTCCCTCTGTGGAAGGCCACCATGGCCTTGGCTTTGAGTACCGACTCGTGTGCGTGGAGCCTCTCGCACGCGGGGAGGGACCAGAGGAAGCGGCCTAGGCGCTCGATGTTGCCTGCTTGTTGGAGTACCTGGAGACAGAGTGGTGGAGATTAGAAATTGGAGTAAATATTATGTTAGTTAGGTTAAACGAGAGACTTATTGAGCCTATTAACCTCCACATTCAGTATTCGATTCTATCGTCGCAAATAATTATGTAAAAAGCTATAAGTAACCTCAATTTGTGACATAATTATTGTGCCATCACCCCGCACGCTCTCCAGATTTCACTTTATTAGACGTTTCTTTTTCGCCATTGTCCTATACACTAGTTTTAAAACATGAGGGGAAAATTTATTGATTTACCTAAAAGTCATGAATCCGCGCACATTTTCTGTGATAAGCGCAGGGGTTGCGAGACTTTTCCGAAATATTTGGTATGGTTTTGTCTGTTATTTTTATCAGTTTTTTTTTTGTTCATATTTTTATTATTAGTATCATATAAACATGCCACTATTGCGGGTTAACTAACATACTGTATATATATAAGATCCTCCTAGCATTATCATAATCATCTGCCTAGCCTTTTTCCTTACTACGTTAGTGTCAGCTTCCAGTTAACCGGCTGCAGCTGAATACCAGTATTTTACATGAAGCGACTGCCTATCTGACCTCCACAACCTAGCTTTAATACTGGGTAATACGATTACCCTTTGGTAAGACTGGTAATCAGACTTTCAGGCCACAGAATTCCTGTATCGACGGTTAAAGATCTATAAATGACAACCGGGGGCTGCTTTCCGAGACACGGAAGAAACTCGGTAAGTAATGGACGGTCACCCATCCCATCAGTTAGCACTGAGTAATATGTGTGTGGGTAATTTTCCGAAATGAGGAAATTCGCCGAAGAACCAGGGTCACCGACATAGCTCTCAGAATATGCAAGTTAAAGTGGCAATGAGCAGCCACATCCCTCGAAGAACCGACAACCGAAAGGGAAGAATGTTTCTCGAGTAGCGACCACGAACTGGAAGTCGCAGCGTTGGTAGGCCTCCCACCAGGTTGACCGAGGACATCGTGAGAGTCGCGGGCAACCAGGGGATGTAAACGGCAGGTTGCAGTTCGTTATGACGTTCTATGGGAGAGGCCTTTGTCAAGCAGTAGACGTCTTATGGCTGATGATGATAATTCATTAAATGTTAACTACAAAAACAAAACACCGCATTTAAAACACAAATACAACATTTCAGAACATTGACAATAGCCGAAAAAAATTGGCAAGTATCCCATGAATTCTGTGCAAGCGCCGTATTTATTTAGAGTACTAAAGTGTTGGTTTAGGCACCGGATGTCCTTGCACATGTTCGTCTGCGCAAATAGCCTGATAGGTACGCCTGTTTGTGACCACCCCCGGGCGGTTGACGGGTTGAAATCGAAAGGGTTTTTTTTGGTAATGTCGCCATATTTTGGATTGGGTTGATACACTATTTAGTATTATTTACTCACTTATTATGTATTAGAAAAGATGTCTCTCGTGTAATTTTTGAGTTCTACATATTGTGTTGTTATTTTGTTGAGTGAGAGTGAGTTGTGTCATGTGTGGCATGGCATGTCATGAAAGGTTTATTTAACTCGGCTCGTCTATAGGGTTCTGTGTAAAATCAGTCATCATTGCTATCAGCAGATCAATCCTGATGAGGTCATCTGTCAGATTTAAATAAATCCATCTAAGCGATTGTGATTTGTGATCTGTTGATCACCCCCTGGCTATGGGGGTTGACAATGAGAGAATGATTTTTCTTGTTGCAAATTCTGTTTTTAACTTTTTTTAAATGAAAATAAAATTAGCTTTATTAATAAGGAATACATAATTACATTAATTAAAAACTATAAACTAAACTAACAATAAACTATAAAAAGGCATCGAAATACTGCTCCTCAACGCTGTCAGCCGGTAATGTGCCCCAAAGACTGGCGGCATTGCCTCGTTGTATGGCAACACTTAGCCTCTGGCCAAGATAGAAGCCCTTGGGTCACAAGAAGCGTCAACTAAGCGTTTGGAAATTTGCTTAAACAGGCTATGAGCACTCGGATGATAGAACTTCTTCTTGTTTTTAACTAAACAACAAGAAGAAGTTACTTGGCGAAAGAAAAAAGTCTGCAGCTGAACTTTAAAATAAGCGTAACTGAACTGTTACTGTACGCACGACGAACTATCAAGCTATACAAAACCAGTTTAAATGCGATCTATCATTGTAAGTCTATGAAAAGCAAAGGCCAATAATGTAATACTGGGAATTTATGATGATTTGTCTTCTTCAGATTTTGCCAACATTTTCATCTTTTTAGGGTTGCGTACCCCAAAAGAAAAAAATTGAACCCTTATAGGATCGCTCGTGTGTCTGTCTGTCCGTCGGTCACACAGCCAATTTGCTCCGAATGTAATGGATTTTATAAAGTGGTATAAAAGTATGATCTGATAGTTTTTGAATGGAAATATGCCAAAAGTCCAATTAATTCTTTGAATACAGATTTAGGATTTTGAAAGGATTGTTATACAGAACCCACGCTAAAGCAATACAACAAAACTCAATGACTAAACCTACAATGAATCAAATAAAACAAAAACACCTGGAAAACCCTAAACAACCACACAGTAATCATCAAAACAACCCCTGAATCTCATTATCTACACGGGGCGCATCGCAAATTACGGTAACCGATACCACGCCATTAGAGGGTTGATCCCATTCAATTTGTGCCGCACCATGACGACCGGTTTATTGATGAAATGGAAAATGAAAGGTGATGGCTGATAAAATGATGGAATTAAATGCTTGAGGGTGCTAAGGATTATGATTTTGGTGGTGTATATGCGAGTAATCTTGTTGTGTGTCGTGTTTTGCCCCAAGGGATTGGTAGGGAAGAATGCAAGACCAGCATGGACTAAGTATGAGGTGTGGACCAGCATGGACTAAGTATGAGGTGTGTGTCTATTGTCATTTATCAAGCCAATATCCAGGGAGACTCTGGCTAACTACTATTAATTTTTTACACGACTGCCCCAAAAAAAAGAGTGTTTTGTTTTTAGCGTTCATGTATGTTTGTGAGTTTTTTCTAATAAATAACACTGATAATGATGATGCCGATTTCAGTCACAGCGACTGCATTCGATGGTTTTCTAGGATAGTTGTAGAAAACTTTGATGTACTGCTCTATCATGTGCTCTCAAGTGGCGAGCATATTCAATTTTGGTCGAATTACTACATTGATGACATTGTACTCCTACGCATTTAAAAAAACAAGCTAGTCCAGGGGATATGGACTTTAGCTTGTCTTTTCAAACGCGTCAACCTGCACACACATGACGTTTCCACTAGGGCCGATTTTGTGCCTGCTTTTCAACACTAAGGGGTCAATTTCACATTTTTTAAAGAGTCTATTCTGGACATCCTTGAATCGTTCAAAACTGATCACTTTTCCAATACTAAACCGACCCCTTGTCAAACTCCTAAGTTCTATCATCTTTAAGAATGCTCCGTTAATGAGTGCTCATAAGCTAGATTGTTTATTCAGTAGTCCTGATAACACTGTTTTAAGCTTTCACGCTCGCGTTTCGCGCTTTTCGGCTTTCACAAATAAAAATCACGGAAGATATCCCGTAAGTGACATTTTAAATAATTATAGTCCTGATAATACTCTACTAACGGAGCACCCTGTGTCTACACGTTGGTCTACACCATAGATCAGGACTAGATATCATTATTTTATTCATCATCATCATCATCATCATCAATCTTCTGCCCTTATCACAATTTATTTGGGGTCGGCGCAGCCAATCTTCTTCTTCCATACTTCTTTAGTAGGTACTCGTCATCTCATGCGACACCTTCTTTCTTGAGAGAGATATGATGAATTGATGATGATATTCAATAAGAATAATGAAATGGTCATCATTTATATCATCATCATATCTCTTTTTGTTCCCTGTTCAGTTTTTAGTTTTTATATTTTTTTGTTGTGTGTTGTTGTGGTATGTATGTGCCAAATAAATAATATGTTTTCATGCTTTCATAACAGAGAATCAGGTACTCAATACTCAATACATTTATTGCTTCCACAAGTTTACTTAGATAGTAGGTTTTACAAAGTTATGATCATTGTGGACCCTGTCGGGCACTGCAATAGTAGGAGAGAGGAAGAGGGCTTTTATTCGACAGGTAATATTTTATACACCGTCATATTTTTATCTGTGCGTATGTTGACATGTATTTTCAAAATAATTTTGGTATAATCTAAGTTTAACATGTCATAAAATGGTCAACGAGTATATTCAAATCACTTTTGAGTCAAACCGATCCTCAATACTTACATAACCTACTAAAGCATCTCTCCTAAATTAAATTACTCGTAGGTACTCCATTGGTCCTACGTCCCCCATCTCCGACCCTCCGCCACGCCCCTCAGTAACCGGATATCCGGGTGGAAGCCCTGTCGTCAAGGTTACTTACCCTGTTTGTTTTGTCTATAACCCAAGTTTTGGCTTCCAACTTGAATTGGTGAAGAGGATCGAAATAGAGAAAGAAAGTAAGTTATGATTGTTTAGGTTTAGCTCGTAGAAGGGTGTATTTTCCATGAACTAGGAAGGCCGAACCCGAAACTATGAGGAATAGTGATGCCGCATCTGCCGTCAGTACTTTCCAGAATTTAATGTGGTACCTATCCATGTAAACGACACTGTCGAAAAGTTGAAAGGGAATGGAATGTCGAGGTATGGACATGTTATGATAGGAGGGATGAATCGCATATTGTGAAAAGAGTGATGAATCTTCTATCTATCTATATAAATAAAATAAAACATACCAATCGAATTGAGAACCTTCTCCTTTTTGGGAAGTCGGTTAAAAAGAGAAGTCCTGACTAACTGACTGACTGACTCATCAACGCCCAGCCCAAACCCTTGGACCTAGAAAGCTGAAATTTTGCACAGAGGTTCCCTTTATAATGTAGACAAGGAATAAGGAAGGATTTTTCGAAATTCAACACCTAAGGGAGTTAAATAGGGGATGAAGGTTTGTATGGAAAATCGACATTTTCACGCGGGCGAAGCCGCTGGCAAAAGCTAGTATAAAATAAATGTTGATGAATGGAGAGAGAGAGGAAGACCATGGAAACGCGATGGGTGGATTGTGTGAGGAATGACATGAAAGAAAAAACCGGCCAAGTGCGAGTCGGACTCGCGCACCGAGGGTTCCGTAAAAAAAATATATTATGTGATGTAACTAAAAATTTATGGTTTTCGTAATTATTCCTTTATCTATGCTATAAGACGTTGCTTCGTACCAAATTTCAAGATTCTGAGTTCACGGGAAGTACCCTGTAGGTTTTGATTCCCTTGCGAGTGTCGAAAATTTGCGGCATAAACGGGAGTATCTTGATGTAACTAAAAATTTATGGTTTTCGTAATTATTCCTTTATCTATGCTATAAGACGTTGCTTCGTACCAAATTTCAAGATTCTGAGTTCACGGGAAGTACCCTGTAGGTTTTGATTCCCTTGCGAGTGTCGAAAATTTGCGGCATAAACGGGAGTATCTTTTGATCGCGTTGACTTAGAAGTTTGATTTTTTCACAGCTCCAAGAGACCATAGACTTGAGTATTTGATATGAATTTCAGCTTGATACCTCCACGCGTTCCTGAGAAAAAAGGTCTTGACAGACAGACAGACAGACAGACAGACGGACAACAAAGTGATCCTATAAGGGTTCCGTTTTTTTCCTTTTGAGGTACGGAACCCTAAAAAGGATTAAATGATGGCATAACGGTTGACAGAGGAGAATGGATGGAAGAAGAAAACGTGTTGCGCCGACCCCCAAGTAACATGGGAAAAGGGCAGGAAGGTCCCGTCGGGGCTGTGGTTTGTCGAAAGGTTAACGCGGCTCCGACACATGGGCGAAGAAGGAACATGGGTTTGGTTTTTAGTCAGTAGAAGTCTGACACTCCCCTTCGCTCTGCCCAAGAGCGGGGGGGGTTATTCGATGATTTTCCACCCCAAAAAAAAAAAAGGGCAGGAAGGTGATAATTAGCGACACTATCAAAATAATTGTGTAAGTTATAAATAATAGTACAGTCGAACAAGCTAATAAATTTATATAGCCAGAATAGAATAGAATATTTATATTCGTTTATTTGCTTTGCCAGCTAACTTGCATTTTATTTTAAGATTATACAGATACATTTAGAGACTGATGTGAAATGATACAGCGTTTGAAATCAATCGCTTAAAGCGAAACGCTTTATAAAACAAAATTGTAATCAATATTTTAAGTGTACTAGAACTACTACCTATATAGATCTCAACCTGTATCTTATTAGCTTGTTCGACTGTACGTGCGTCGTATAGTGTGTGATATTTTTTTCAAAATTAAAGTTTTGGATTCCTGGCTAAGAAATATTGATTTTTCAAAAATTTTGTTATAGATTTTATCAATATTGTATTTGTGGTCGACACTCTTTTTTCGATTGATGGCAATAGGCTCGCCCCTTATACATGGGACTTTGGGTGTACCAATAGATACACCCCTGCGTAACGCTACGGGGAGTACTGTTTTTTTACCTAATCTTATCATTACTGCGGGCAGTGACGATAAGAATAGGTAAATCCTACCTACCAAAAAAAAAATGGAATTTCTGTTATTAAACAGTTTCGTTGCAATTTGACTTATTTATAAGCGCCTCCAGTCCCCACATGGGTAAACAAGTGGGCAGTGGCGCATGACGTGACCGCAAGCAGCGACGCGACGACGGATTTAGATCAACCGTAGTTGGTATTTGCCATTTGGTAAGTACTTACCTATACACTTTGCAAGTGCAGTACTTCGTATAGAAATACATAAACAATCGTAAAACCAAATATCCCACCATATTTACCAAATAGATTCACGAGAATGTGAACCTAAGATAAAAATGTGGTGCAAAGGCAACTGTAACAGTGCTCGCTATCATTTTGTCCTGTAGAGTGGGTGCGTATTACAAACATTAAATCACCTAACATGTGCACGCTTGACTCAAAGAATCACAAGACACTACATAATTATTACTTATTACAAAACAAAGTCCTCCCCTAGAGAGGAGGCCTGAGTCCCTGCTGTGGGAACATTATAGGCTGATGATGATGATGAAAGTCCTCCGCCGCGCCTGTCTATCTGTCTATCAGTTCGCGATAAACGAAAAATTACCGCATAGATTTTCATGCTGTTTTCACTAAAGGATGGTTCTCAGGGAAGGTTTTAGTATCAAATTGTGTTTTCCTGTGTGAGACCAATAAAACATTTTCTTTCTTTCTTTAGGTACATAATTTGACAAGTTCCGACATCCACGCGGGCGAAGTCGTGGCGGCGAGCACGGCCTACAGTGACATGGCATGAGTCACACATTTTATCACAGTTTGGGCGATAAAACCGTTTTGTCTTAAATGCTAGCACGGCGGCGTAAGATAATTTCTTGATATGTGATACAACTTCTTGACGTCTAGTTGGGACTCCTATGTCATAATTGCTAATATGGGCGCACCCATTTTGTAACAAATGTCACATTTTGACAGATGAATATGCTCGTTTATATCACGTTCGTTCGGAGGTGGTGATAAAAGTAAATTAAAAATATAAGTGCTTACTACTGCATCAAATGGCAGTAAATTATTATAATTATGTTCTTGCCCGAAGGCAAGAGGTCCAAAGTAGGAAAATATTCCGAAGAAACATTTGGGACTCCTCTAATCCGTTCGAGTTATTTCACTTCAAAAATTTCACAATATATTTCAAAACAAATCACATCAAACTTTTAAAGGAAAAACAGAACTTTTAGTTAGTAGCAAGTTATCAAATAATAAATAAAAAAAGAAAATGAAAGACGTGCCGCGTACGCAGTGTTGCCATCGAAGTTTCAAGCTCCCCACCAGAATCGACCTCTAAAACCACCAGAAATCCACTAAAAAAATCGCACCTTCTTAAAAAATCGCTAAATTTTCCACTAACTTTATTTCTGGCAGATTTTTGGTCTTTACTAAAGGAAATAATATTTTTTTGAAACGTTTATTAAAGCAATAACATGAAAATTACTAATGTAACAAAATACTTCAACTTCAACTCTCTATTAATTCATGGCTTTTGTGGAAGAACAAAATACTTAATAAAACCTATTTTTTAAAAGAGGTCAATCAAATTATATTATTAAGTTATCTTCAGATGAGTCGTTTCCGTCCGTATCATCATCGTTAATCTCGGACTGATACGACTGTTTGGTACCAAATAATTCCACTAGAAAAATCCACTAGCCACTAAAACCGATATTTGTCCGCTAAAAGGTAAGTCAAAACCACCAGATTTAGTGGAAAATCCACTAAGTTGGCAACACTGGCGTACGTGTCATGTCAAAAATGAATTAGTACCCAAGAAAATTAAAAAGTTGTTTAACTGTATGAACTGTGCTCTTATACACGTACTTTTTTATTTGGTCGCCTATTCAGATGGTCATAGACATTTTTATTTTTTTAATATACTAGGTCACACTATGAAGTCAGCAACAAGAAAGACAAGTCGCGTCTTAAATTATATCACATGTGGTACCCGTGCTAGCATTTAAGACAAATTCTAAGACATGACATAATTTATAACGTCTTGTCACCAACGTCTTGGGTACGCCCGTGCTCGCCCCGCAGCTAGCATTTTTTTATCGGAAGAGAGATGACGATATTTTAAAGGAGTTTGTTAATATTCAGTTAATTACTTAATATCAAGCAATTTCTTAAACTATTATTTGGTGGTATTTTTAAACAGCCCTTTTGGCAGCTTTATACAAAGCCTGCACAACTAAACCTATATAATTATACTAGCTGATGCCCGCGGCTTCACCCGCGTGGATGTCGTTCAAATTATTTATACTAAAACCTTCCTCTTGAATCACTCTATCTATTAAAAAAAACCGCATCAAAATCCGTTGCGTAGTTTTAAAGATTTAAACATACAGACAAACAAACAGACAATAACCCTCCTTTTGGGCTTCGCCGCAGTCGGGTAAAAATAGCGACTTTGTTTTATACTATGTAAGGATAAAGCACACTGCACAGTACGATATTTTACTCTTTCTAAATCGCTTAGGTTAGTAATGTTACTTTATGATTATGTGGACCTACTTAATTTAGTTTTCTCAGAACGCTTACCCAGCCACTTAGTAAGAACTCAAAACAATGTAAGCAGCTAATTGTTTTAAGTTATTTGTTTAGTAAGCCAAGACTTTTTTGATACGTGATTGAGTAGCTTGGAGTAAGCTGTTTTTAAACATTGCCTTTTTTGTTAGAATGGCTCAGATATTTTAAATGGTCTACGCAATAAGCAATTGACTGCATTAACTGTTTTCAAAATATGTATCAAAATAGGGACGTTCCTGACAAAATATAAAAAAATCTGTTTCATTATCGTCAGTTAGATTATAATTAAGTATCGAAAACTATTGGACCCGTGTTTTTAACACGCTTTTATTAGGTTGACCTGTATTTAAGGCGATATTAACTGCCCGCGCCCTTGAGCGCGCGTTTAACTCATCGCCTAAACAAATAAGGTTGAAAATGGGGATGCGTTTGATTCTCGTGACTACATGAACGATAGTTCGCAGATTTAATTTATTAAATAAAAAAATACGCTGTAATGTTAAAATATTTTTATAGGTATGTCTTTAGTTGGTTAAAATTCCTTTCTGATAGTAAAAAAAAATAACAGTTATCGCTCAAAATATTGAGCATTTCGAGACGAAAAAGTTTTTTCGTGTGATTTTTTTGTGATTTTGTGTTTTTTTTTTTTTTCGAGGTTCTTGATTAATTTTAGAAAATATTTTTGCATAAGTCTTTTACCTATACATTTGACATTGTATTTTTTTGGAATTGTAATAAGTAGCAATACGGCTAACTCTGCAACGAAAAACAGGTCGTTTTTACGGTGTCCCTCTTATCTGCGCCTTAAGTAACTATGTAAACAAATCTAAGAAAACTAATTTAACCATCTTCTAAATATCGTAGCGTTATGAAAATTGGCAGTTGTATGTGATTTTGATGACAATACAATAACATGGTACTGTCGAGCTGATCTGATGATGGAGCCGGAAGATATGAACTGGAACTTCAGGATGGATGATCGTATCATAGCCGTGTTTGGACTTGTTAGAAAGGTCTTGTAATGAACGTTGACCATGATTCGGTTTCAAGGTCTGATGATGAAGCCGGAAGATAGACACTAGCATTCCATGATGAAATATCGTATCATAGCCGTGTTTGGACTTGTTAGAAAGGTCTTGTAATGAACTTTGACCACGATTAGGTTTCAAGGTCTGAATAATATGGTACTGTCGAGCTGATCTGATGATGGAGCCGGAATATATGAATTGGAACTTGGTGATGGATGATCGTATTATAGCCGTGTTTGGACTTGTTAGAAAGGTCTTTAAAATATGCCATTAGCAAAGACTAAAAAGTATAAAATAAATTAGTACTTTAAAAAACACAAAAAAACACGCTTTTACGTGCACCAATAGGTGCACGTAAAAGTCAAAAAAAAATTACGGATCGTTCAAGTTGTCTCTATTTCTGAGCTGAAGTGTAAACTGTGTGCTTTTAATTATAATATTTGATTGTAAAAGCGTGGGGCGCTTATCTGTTAGGCTGCATTATCTGTTTTGAAAATATGTGTTTCATTTGATATACCTATTAGGAGAAAGTTGTACAAGGGTGGGGACGGGGTCCATACAAATTTTCCCATTGTTCTTTGAAAAGTTTTGGAAAATAGCCGGACAGTTGCTAAAACATTAATCATAATATTCATAATAAAATAAAAATACTTATTAAAAATATTTTTCTTTTTAGGTTGTTAAGTGGATGTGTGACCTACATTACACACCGAGTTTCCTCCGTGCCTCGGAGGCCACGTTAAGACATTGGTTCCACCTGTCGTTTGTAGATCTTTGACAGTCGCGTCGTTACGAGTAGTGAGAACACGAAAGTCTGACATCCAGTCTTACCTTGGTAAGACCCTCCGACGCCAACATAATTTGGAAAAAGGCTAAGCAAATGATGACGACTCTTTATAACTAGTAAGTTCCTACAATTTTTTTTTCGTGTTTTCAACGTGCATCTTGCTTTCCGAAATTCCGAGGCATGGAGGAAATTTAGTATGTAGTGGAGGGTCACCCATCCACGGACCCACCTAGGCACACGCAGCTTAACCTAAAGATTGATCCGAGCAGCTGTTATTATTTAGCCACAAACTCCTCGAACTCTAGCCTAAGTACCATCGATAAAGAAGACCTTCGTTCTTCAATAGGCGTTGAATCGTGGCCAATTTCGGCCAGTGCGTATAAAAATGTTAGAATAACGAAAATACGCGAGGTTAAATGCGTACATCATAAAAACACGTAGTTACGTGAGCAAAACAAACGAATTCCTCTGTTCGCGTTTAGTGGAATGTTCTCCAAATAAATAGGCAGTAAAGTTTCGTAAGAGGCGAAATAGTCAGACGGCTTCGACTTCGGGGGATATTATCTGGATGAGGCTGACACAGGACCGTGGAGATTGGCATTACAAAAGAGGGGAGGATTTCACTATTGTATTGAGTGGCGAATGGCATGCAAGAACTTGAAAAAGAAGTGTGGGTCGTCCAGCGGCAAGATGGGCAGACGACATAGTTACCATCGGGGGAAAACCTGGATGAGGCTGGCACAGGACCGTGAAGAATGGCACAAGAAAAGGGAGGCCTATACCCAGCAGTGGGCAAATTCAGGCTGTGGATGATGATGATTGAATTGAGTCTGGTTCTTCTAACGTAACAGACAGATGTGTTATGTGTTACTGGGGAGTTTATTTCGCCACTTCTTCTTTCCAGCTAAAACACTAGGAAGCGTCGAAGGGTGGGCGTTTTGGGGGACGGTCTCTTCGTTCGAAAAGTGCTGATTTTATTAGCCTAGTTTGAATAAATAAGTTTTTGATTTTGATGATGGTGAATTTATTGTCAGAAAACGTGTGAAAAGCTAGATTTGAAAAGTATGTTTGACTGATACGTTTTCACACTTGAAAAGCTGAACGTATTTGGTTAAGATTATGGCACACGGATGGAAAATCTTTTAAAGAAATTTGACAGATGTCGTGGCATAATTTCCGCCAAACACGCGAGTAAAGCAAATACTGACAAAATCTAGTTTTTTAATTACTTTTAAGCGGTATTACCAGGATTTCCAGAGCGGTTTTTCTGACCACTAAACTAGCCATCTTCCCCGTAGAAAAAAATGATTTCCCATTCAAAATATCGTATTGGCTGACGCAATTAGTACGATTAATTTAGAGATTACATTTTTTTCGACCCTTTGTTCCGTACGTCATCCAGTCTGAACCACAACCTAAGATAAATAGTAAGTAAATGGGTAAGTAATTGTAGGTGGTAAAACAGGTCCATAAAGATTAAAGAGTTATAGACCTTATACCTCGTACAAATGTAACTCAGCTCTAAGTTAAGCGCTAGTTTTGACACTGTCACGGCACTACAAAACTACAGTTCCATGGAAGAGACGAGAACATGCTATGGACAAGACAGTCTTAGTCCAAAATGTATCAAAACTCCGTCTTATGATGCTAAAAATGTTCATTGTAACATTTCGTAACTTTGCTATCGCCAAATAGAAAGAGTGACCAAACAGGTACAAATAGCAGAGTAGCAGATTATTAGCACAGTATAATTATTGTGCTATTAGTGCAGGGCATAGACTGTTCCCATACATAGAAGTCAAGGGCCTTGATCACTACGCATTCTCAAGGTAGATCATTATAGTTTACAGAAACGTTAATACCCCTAATAAAAAAATAATTACGACCAATAATAATCTTAGTTACTGTTTACTATCAAAAATTACCAATTATAAATTTTATTTACTGTTTACGTTATTGAATAAAGCTTACCTCACAAACGCACGCCACTTGCTCCTGTGTGAAGCCGAAACTCGGCAGGGGAGCATCTCTAGGGGGGCTCGACTCCCGCTGACCCCATTCGGGGCCCCCCAACATGTCCAAATGCTCGTCTCCAGCCACTTTGACACAATTTCACACCAATTTATGCGAAAAACCACCAAAAAATGGCGATCAACCACCACAGTTCACAAAAACACACGAATTGTCATTCACTTTCCCGCGCTTTCACTATTTTTTTAAATGTATGGTTTTTTTCTGTAGAGAATATCAGTGCGTTCAAGAGTCGAGTGTTTGCACTCCCACTGTTTTTTGAAAATACTTAAAACGGTAAATAAACATAAAAAGGCGGCAGTCCCAAAAATGTTTAAACAAAAGCGATCACCTTTTAAACGTCGATTACTTATTTGTGTTCCGATTTCGAAAATGGCCTGAAGTTTGTTTATGAATACGAGTGAGTTGTATTTAGAGTCAACTTTTTAATTTATTTTTTTAATTTCACTCCCAGTCTCTGTCTGGATAAAGTCCGTTTACACCATGCGTTGTTTTTGTTAAGATAAATGCTTTTAAAATTATTATTTGGTTGATGTATTTCACTTGGTTATTGGTTTTCTCTTCTTTTTCATTTTACTTTAATTACTGCAGACGTCCGCTGCGTTCACCTATAACAATAGACAATTATTTTAATTGTTGTTGCAGTTCTGTACCTAAATAAGTATACCTGTAAACATTAAATACATAGGTAGGTGCATAGACATATTTTATCTACTTAATATGTTAAGGATTTGAAGGGTTTAACTAGCATATTTGCACAAATATTGGAGAAATTAAAAATATTCCAAAACAAGAATTACACAGCATGACTTTTAAAAGGACTTGACTTTTCTTTTTTTTCTTCTTCTTTCTTGGCACAAGAAAATTTTAAAGGAAACTGAGGAAAAGCAGAAATATATATCGTTCTAACATACTTTAATTTAAATTCTCTTTAATTCAAATTCTAATTAAAGCTCAAAGAATTTGCACCTTATCTACTTAGGTGAAGCAGCTGATAAAATTCCGTTACTAAATAATATTACCAATATACCTACCTACATACATACATTTATGAAATAACTTAGCTAGAAAGAACATAATTTACCTATACCCTGGGGTGTGAACAAGAGCCTACACTTCCGCCCGGGCGCAGCTTGGGCGGCCGACCAAGCTGACTAGCAATTTTAGTTTGTGTTTTATTGTGCCAAAGTAATTAAAATTGGTTTGACCAACTGGTTATCTCCTTCTTGACAATTGTGGTGGTTGCCATACCTATATGATTTAAGCTTTCAAGATTAGCTGCGACAGACCTGTTCTCGACATAACAGAACAACGGATTTCAATATTATATATAATTTGGGACAGGCGGTACAATACATCAACATGGGTTTAAACAAACTATATCTATTATCCCGGTAAACATCTGAATAATGCACAGGCATAAAAATATAAACATAAAACGTAGAATTGAAGAACAAAATCTTCAATTACTACTTTTTGATCCAATTAAAGCCATTTTATACTGTGCACTTTTTTACACATAAAATGTAGTTAACATAAGCTTATTAACACAGCCATTCTTCGACTGATACCAACTTCGTTCATTCAAGCCTAGTTGGTCATGATTCACTGGCTGCAAATAACACTATCTAAAGATTATCTTTTAAAAGATACGGTAGTTCATTAATATTGATGAGAATCAGGAAAGGGCAGAGAATTGACCCTTGTGGAACTCCCACAGTTTCGATGCTACCTTTCTATTGACAGAGACAATTAGAGGGTTTATCTGAAATTATTTAATTTGAATTAGATATTCATTCGGCTCTGCTTATAATCTGCTACATTTAAACATGAACAAGCACGGATGACTATGAATAATTTATATTGTGAGTGCGACGCAATTTGGCATAGGCTTACTCTAAGTCCAGTTGACTGCAAATTAGGATTGATGATCCGTGGGCTGAGTTAGTTGAACTAGGGATGCTAATTTGATCGAATTTGCTTATCTCAGCGTATATCCCACACATTGAGAAAAAGTAGCGTAATTAAAGATAATACAACATAGTAAAGTTATTTCAGATAATTTAATAGACAAGTCTGTCTATAAATGTTATGATGTTCTTAAATTGAAACATTTTCTGTAAACAAAATGTTTATTTCTAACAAGAATTCACTTAAATTATATGAAATCATTCCCCTATATAAAAACCTCCAATGTCAACCACATTAAATCAATTTCTCATCGCAATCATCCTCAAAATCTTTTGAAAGGAGGCCCCACCATCAATTTTCCATATTTTTATCACCAAAAAAACATACCATCACGTACTTTGAAGCATTACTAAGATTCACTGACGCGACAACGCAAGATTTAGTACAAAATTCTATAAAACAATCCAAAATTGTGTTACAAAGCCTAAAATACTCTTTTAAGAAAAAGCTTGAGTATATTTCCTTCTCTTTCTGTTTTATTGGTGTAATAAAAGCGTGAGAGAGATGCAAGAGGGTCGTCAGGGGGCACGATGTTAAATGTTTGGTGTTTTAAGTAATTTTTATCATCGACACGATCGCAAGGGAGGCCTCCTTGATATATGGAGTTGACGGGTTAACAGTGATGTACATTTATTGTCGATGGTTCTTGTTTATTTTTTTTGTTTTGTACAAGTTCATGTTTAGCGAATGAATTGTGTCATAGAGACAGTTTTAGATGATTGTTCTACCTTTGTTCAACCTTCGGCTTCAGGATTTTTTTTTGTCTGGAGGTCGTTGACCCTATGGTTGACATTTGTGGTTAAATTCAATATTTTGTTTAAGGCGCAGTCAAAGGGGCACCGTAAAAACGACCTGTTTTTCGTCGCAGAGTTAGCCGTATTGCTACTTATTACAATTCCAAAAAAAAATACAGTGTATAGTCAAAGGTATAGGTAAAAGACTTATGCAAAAATATTTTCTAAAAGTAATCAAGAACCTCGAAAAAAAAAATCACAAAATCACAAAAAAATCACACGAAAAAACTTTTTCGTCTCGAAATGCTCAATATTTTGAGTGACAACTGTTATTTTTTTTTTTACTATCAGAAAGGAAATTTAACCAACTAAAGACATATGTAAAAATATTTTAACATTACAGCGTATTTTTTTTTTAAATAAATTAAATCTGCGAACTATCGTTCATTTTGGCAGTCACGAGCATCAAACGCATCGCCATTTTCAACCTTATTTGTTTAGGCGATGAGTTAAACGCGCGCTCAAGGTCGCGGGCAGCTAATGTCGCCTTAATGGTCTAGTAATAATCCAATTTTAGCAAATATGTTCGTAAACATAATTTAGTACGAGATACATTGAACAAAAAATAACTGTAACAGTGGTCCTGAGAATTTAATAATTGGGTTGCTCCAATGATCGTTGGGTTGCTCTAAAAGCTTCTAAATATGAGAACTAAAAACAATTTCAATAAAAACCTCATTCCCCGTAATAGGGTCACTTTGAGAAAAACATCGGACGTCAGAAAACGTTCGAGACAATCCGAAGCATTTCAAAATAATTTAAATTTAGAATCATTGAAGAAATTTAGGTTGCGTTTTGTATTTACATTGTAACGTATTTGGATGCGTTCCAAATGATTCTATTTGTCAACTCGAATACTTGAAGATACTCATATTCTCCTATATTTCTTTAATAGTACGCAAAAAATATTCAGAATGAAAAAAAGTTGTTTTTCTATGTCATCTAAATATTTGAAACCTGTCAGGGTTATTAGTTTCGATTTAATTCCGTAAGTTCTTTTATCTATAATCAAAAACATAGAGATCTTAATCAGAATGACGCGAACAAGTTTCATAATCATAATCATAATCATTTATTAGTTTGCAAACATGGGTAAAAATTGGTACATAGATGTTGTCTTTTGTTCATTATATTTTAAATGAAAATTAACTTATAAAATGCAAACGAGATAAATAAGATAACAATCGGTAAAGATGATCTAAAGTCAAAGCTATATATACAAACAAAAATAGATAAAATGCGAATATTTTATCATAATGAGTTTGTATAACTCCTTAGTTTTGCAAGCAGAAATATTTCCGAGAAGAGATACACAGTGCTAGAGACGTTTCGTCATAAAGATACGATAAAACTGTAATTCTCCAATTAACATTCCCTTACCCCGGTTTGTAGGCGCCACTACACAATATTTTACGTATTATAACGACAATCGACATCTTGGACCGCATCACTATTACCCCACGTGGTGTCCGCGATCCTTATCGTACAACACCAGCTGTAAAACGCAAGATTTATCGATATTTTACCACTCCACGATGGTTGTACAAATCACGGCACTATTTAGCGATTTGATTTTTCGATATAACAATTATTCGGTTGTGAGTTTGTAAGATTTTTAGTGAGATTAGGTTCTGTTTTGACCGATTTCGGTCTGATTAAATGTTTGAATTAATTAATTGGCTATTTTAGGTAAAGTTAAGTGGGAATGTCGATCTATCAGCTTAAGTTTGTGACTATTAACAGTCTCAATGAAGTCTAAGATTCAATCTAAATCTAAGATATTACCAGTCATCATCATCGGTCTAGTCCATAGAAATATTTTATCTACGGTTACTATACGCCTTATAGCAACTATGTTGGGTTCGGCTTCAAGTCTAACCGGATGCAGACAAGTATCAGAATATTTAATGGAGCGACTGCCTGTATTCTGATATCCACAACCCAGTTTCACTGGCTAATGCGTGTTACACCCTTGGTAAGACTGCGTGTCACACTTTCGGGCTTATGACTACCATTGGCATCATCATCAATAACCCGACGTCACCCACCGCTGGGTTTAGCCCTCTCTTCGCTTAAGTCAAACTCGTAGCCAGTAGCAACTGATGTCATATACCATTCCAGTATACCTTGAGAATTCCTTGATTATTATCTTTTATACAGGGTGTAACGGAAGGGGGGTATCAACCCTGAAGGAGGTGAATGTGCTCATGAAACTCAACAACTTTCCCCAAAGAACATGGGTCGAAATATGAAAAAAAAAATTGGCCCTCCCATAGTAAATCAATCAGTTGGTAGTCAGTTTTGTAAGGGAGGGCCAAATTTTTTTTTCATATTTCGACCCATGTTCTTTGGGGAAAGTTGTTGAGTTTCATGAGCACATTCACCTCCTTCAGGGTTGATACCCCCCTTCCGTTACACCCTGTAGACTTCGCAAATCAGTGTGCTCTCCTGCCTTTGATTTCTCTTGAGGCATAGAATAAGAAATTAAAATAAATGTCATTAACTTTTCGAATCTGGCAATTAATCTTAACGATATGCGATAAAAGAAATTATAAATTCTTTAAGTTTTTAATAAAATTCTTTAACATTCCTCCATAGAGATGTTTTTACCCGACTGCGGCGAAGCCCAAAAGGAGGTATTTTGTCAACGAATGTAATTTTTACTACGTAGGTATATTACAATGTTGGTTTAATTATAGACACATCTGAACGCGTAGGCAAATCATATTTCATACTTATTGCTGAGTCAATATTATTTACATAAGTACAAAGTGCTGGACCACAATATTTTTTGCATTGACCAAACTTTTAACTCTTTTTTTTAAAACTCTTGGTTTTCTGTATCTAAAATCGTCTCTGCCAAAATACGTCATAAATGGTCAAGTGTTTAAGACGAAACACCAATCAAAACAGACAGGCAGACAGTTTCACAGTAAAAACTAACTATTCACGAAATAAATATGTAGTAAACTTAAACTCCCCAACTAAAATACATTTACCTACTAACTAATACTCCTCTTAAATTCAAATTAAAAAGCCTTTAAAGCTCCAACTGCCTTCGCCCATTTGACAAAACTATCAATTAAGAAAACGATCCAACACTGCGCTCAAATAGGCCTAACTCAATTGAACCCAGATTTTATCGAGGGCCCATAAAATGGTACTTTTATGTTCCAAGACCCGCAGGAGGTTAATTAATGGCCATGTAAGACCATATTACACCACGACTTACGACCAAGAGCTTATAATAAACTTAGGAACATTCGTAACATATGTTTTTGGGATAATATTATTGAAAAATTTAATTAATCGCCCGATAAAACTTAGTTTGATGGTTTTACGGAGATCTCCAACTTTTTTTTTCGTTGTCCTTTGGAATCGTCAGTTTGAAAAAAGAAGGAGGTTTGAATGTATCGAGGGATAGTTTCAAAGTGACACGTCATAGTTTTTATGAGTAATAAAGGTTTTTTGAAACAAGAATGTCAACGGTCCGTGTTGTTCCAAAGACAACCCTTTTACAACCTTCGAGGAACTTAAAGCTTGAGGGTCAAATTGGGAAATGATAGCAGCTTCTCCTTGGCTGCCCATTGCATCGACTCATCATTAATTCATCTGTATTTCAAGCCCCATCTCGCACGATTTACATGCCATTTTTTCTACTACCAGGTGAACCGACGACATTGTGAGAGTCGCGGGAAAACGGTGGATGCAAACTGCGGTTGCCGTTCGTTTATGGTGTTCTATGGGGGAGGCCTTTGTCCAGCAGTGGACGTCTGATTGATTTCTACTACCAACCAAAAACGAACCTATTTGACTGGATAGGTTCAGACCATTATGTTACAGTATAATAAGACCATCTTACTATTCTCAAACACCCACTACCAACTCCTGCTAGCCAAAATAAATTGTAGCAACCACAAGAAAAGGGGGCATCCAATGAAGCAAGAGGAATTCAACAGAAAACAATTAAATATTTTGGATCTGGGATGAAATATTCAGAAAAGTTCACTCAAAATGCAAGAAAAAACATTATATCCATCAGTAAAGCTTTCTTACTTCATTTAGTTCTTCTTTATTCACTGGGATCTTCACTTCAATACCCGTCATCATTTATTCCTCTTCAAAAATTATCACCAAGACACCAAACCTTTTTTCCATGACCTTTACGGCGATTAAGTTACAAAATACATTTTATTTCGTGAGGGACACTTCTATAATTTCATAAGGGCCATTTATCGGCCGCGCGGTGTGGTCCCGACTTCGAAAGGGCCACCCTATCACTTCTCACCGAGGTGAAGGAGAAAGGGTTTATAAATCTCGAAGAAAATAATGGCAATATGGATTGTTCCGAAGTTTGTGTACACTGTATGGAAAAATATTGTAATGCTGGAAGTATTCACAACTTTGGTTGTTTCAATAAACGTATCAAGCAAAATCATATTTCTAAACGAAAACAGAAAAAGAAAGATCTCTGTAAAGTTTAACACTAGGTTTTTTTAACATAAGTCAAGCGGAAATTATAGTTACAGAAAAATCTAAAAGAAGTCATCTTGATATGGACATGTAAAAAGGAATGCAACGCATGTGACTAAAAAGTTATGGATAATTATGAATGTTGATGGGTGGAGAAGAAGAGGAAGGCCAAAGAAAAGATGGATGGATTGTGTGAGAAATGATATGAAGTAGAAAAGAGTAAATGACAGGAACCGGACAGGGGAAAATGGAAGAAGAAAACCTGTTGCGCCGACTCCAAATAGAAGGCATAGAATAGGGGCAAGGGCAGGAAGATGACGAGACAAGTAAAATTTTAAATTCAAAAAAATCTCTCGAACCTCAACTCTATGGCGAGGAATCCTTTGTTTCAAACCATTCCCATTTCTCAATCAATATCATAAGCTAAGATTAATAATTTAAACGTTTCGGTCATGCACCTGCAGTTTGACGATTGTGCGAAAATTAACATCATTTGTTATATTGTTTAGTTTTCCCAACTATGTTGGGGTCGGCTTCCTGTCTAACCGGATGCAGCTTACTACTAGTTGTACAACAGTGACTATAGTTACTATTAGCCAAATTCGTGACTGCTGTCTCGGCTGACGATATGTAGGAGTAAAATCATACATTGGAACCTTAGGCCGCAAATTCGGAGCGGCGCGCGGCGGGGCGTGCAGCGTGGAGTTGAATGGTTTTTTTAAAAATTCCATTCAACTGCAGTTGAATGGAATTTTTAAAAGATCTTCTGCCTTACCGTGTGGTTAGTTCCTAACCTCTCTGCCTCTGACTTGGTTAACTTGCCGTCGAGAAATATATGTCTCGCAGGTATGCAGATTTCCTCAGGATATTTTCCTATACTGAAGCAAGTGATATTTATCCAAATACGCATATGAATCTGAAACATCAGAGGTGAAACTCGAGTCCTATGACTTGGCAGTTTGACGTTCACACCACTAGGCTATCACTCCTATACCTTACCAAGTTTTTTTTTTTTGGAGGGTCGGAAATCATCAAATGACTCCTCCTGCTGGGGGCAGAGCGGTAGGAAATGCCAAAATTCTACTTACTAAAAACTACCCATGTTCCTTCTTAGCCCTTTGTGCTGAGGCCGCGGTTTCTTTCGAACAACCCGCAGCCCGAATGGGACCTTGCCTACCTTAATTATTACACTCAAACTCACTTTAACAGCAGAACTAATCTCACAGCTCCAACACAGCACAAAAATAATAACAAACCTGTATTTAAAGATCAGTAGCCAGCCTCCGTCTGCCAAATACAAATGAGTCATTGAATTGGGAGCACTTGGCAATGCCACAGTACTGACGGCCGTTTGTGAAGCTGTTAGAGAGGCCGATGATCTTAATTATTGTGACAGGGTGCTAATTAAGATGGACTAACATAACATTAGGACTGTGTCTCTCGAAGGGTTAGTTGCTAAGTGCACATTTGATAATTATAGTCAAGTCTGTGATACAGGTTTTCCTAGTGCAGACAGTAATTTTAAGCTCTATTTATACGTGATTAGTTCTGTTTGTGAAGAGAAAATAAATTAATTTGATTTTGCCAGGGATGTTTGAGGTTCCATGTTATAAGGAACAAGCCCGGAGATTGGAAGTTTTCAGAGTTGTGACCCCCGCGTACCTCTAAAAACCCATTAATCCGTTGGTCCTACGCGTGTTTTCCCTATGGTCGCCCATAATTACCACTTCACCGGACTATGAGATTAAAGGATGGACTAAAAATGCCAAACTCTTCGCCAAACTTTGGGCTGAGTCAATTACAATTGTCATCGACACGCTAATTATATAACCAAATGAGATTTAAGGAAGAGTTAGTGCAACTAGATTTGTGCACACACTCGAACATTATAATATCATCCGTGGTGCAGATGGCTAGTCTCTAGCCATGGCCGGAATTCGGCAAGGATCTATATCTATTGTTTATAGAATCAATTTTATTGTCACTGCCTCACTGGTCACAAATCGATATTCCGGGCAGGTACTGACTGATAATGACCTCACTTTAATCTCCGCTAAAACATTCCCTAACCCAGAGCAGAAAACCTAGAATCTCATGATGAAAAGTTACGTATACTACCAAAGTATGTAGTAGGTAATTAGAGTGATTCATCGTTTAAATAATCAGCTTGTGAGCATCCACTGTTGAATGTCAATCATTGATTTAATTGGAAATATTATGGGGCCATGTGGTCCACGAATCATATCCATGTGGTTTTGAAGAGTAACTATTTAACTATCCATTCGTAACATTCAATGTCGTGAGGGAAATTGTTGGGTATATGAGTAGAGGAAGACAAGACAAAAGAAACGAGGGATGAACTGTGTGAAGAATGATATGGCAAGAAGGTGTCTGATGAGATAACGAGTAATAGTGTAGTATGGAAGAAGAAGACATGCTTGCGACTTACGACGCGACACACTTGTTACTTCGCGTAGGTACCGTCGCGTCGCGGTGGGTCGTGGCATGCGCGATGCCCTACACAACTTCAGTCTGATTTTTTTTTTATTTTTATTCCTCGCTGTTGCAAGATGCGCGTCGCTTGATAAAGTAGCTGGTACTGCTGGTATCTCAGGAGTTTAGACTAAAGTTGAACCAGACGGATCTATGGCTACAATGGTTTACGTTTGCAATATCATACTGGTTTACTTTTGCAATAGTGAGGTGGAGATTCATAAATGACTTTGATTTGTAAATGTGGAGCTGTTCCTCAAACAATGGAACACCTAATATCGTGCCCTGCGTGTCCTGTTGTTTGCTCACTACAGGAACTAATGGACGCTACCGAAAGCGCCAAATTAGTAGCTCAGTTAAGGCCGACAAAGTCTAGATTGCAAAGTGTTCAAATAATGTTTATTCATTCATTTTAGACTGATGGACAAGCTACACAGAAATAATGGAGTATTCCTTCTTTAGCTTAGTATTCACAGTAGATGGGCCACGGATTTTGTTTATTAGTTCTACTTCTAAATTTAGAGCGGTATGGCCGGTATGCTTCAACTGTTTTGCAATCTTCAGGGATAACCCTGACCTAGGGTATGCATGCACGTAAGTACATTGTCAGATTTATAAAGGGTGGGCCAAAAATTTTTGCAAATAGAAACACTAGATTTTTTTGGGAAACGTTCGAGGGAGGGGCGCACAGGTGGCGGGAAACTGTGCGCCACTTCATGCAATTTTAGTTACGATGGAGCGCTTCACGGGACAACAGCGTGCTTTTTGTGTAAAACAAATTTACAAAAACAATGATTCCTACGTTACTGTACGACTCCTGTTTAGAACTGATTACGGATTATGCCGTGTAAGTGAGTGTCAAAGTGTTAATTTGATCCAAGCTTAAGTCGAGAAGTTCGAGCAAACGTGATCGAAAATGAATATTAAACAAACAGGGCGGCCACGATAAAACGACAGCATGGGGTGCCATATCATCAAAGGGCATTGGTCCGTATTTCTTTGAAAATAATCAAGGAAATAATGTAACTGTGAATTTAGCGGAATACGTCAAGATGTTGCAACACTTTTTGATGCCGCAGTTGCATGAATTTCAAGTGTACAGCATCAGGACCTGGATGCAACAAGATGGAGCAACATGCCATACGTCAAATGTGAGTTTACCGGTAGTTAAAGAAATGTTTCTGAACAAATTGATTTCTCGCAGGGGTGATATCCCATGGCCTCCGAGAAGCCTGGACCTTAAACAATGCGATTTTTTCTTGTGGGGATACCTGAAAAGTCGAGTGTACCTTAATAAACCGACGGCAATATCCCAATTAAAACAAAAAATTCACGAGGAAATAACCGCGATCCCCCGCAGCATGTGTCAGCGAGTTTTCCAAAATTTGCGTAGTCGATTGCAGGAATGTTAACAACGAGGCAGCGCACATTTGGACGATGTTATTTTTAAATAATAAATTTCATTAAATGGTTATTACGTTAAATAAATTATCAACAAAATAACATTTGTAGTTTTATTTCTATTCATGTTTCAAAAGTGCAAAAATTTTTGGCCCACCCTGTACTAAACCCGCACTGGGCCTACGTTGTGGATCACGGACTAGTCCCTTTTACAAAGAGGAAGTCCCAGCAGTGGAAACAATATAATCTGATTATAATGTACCTACTTGCATGCATAAACAGAATGCCAGTTCCATGAAACTACTGGGAGATAAAAATCCCCGTAGTCCCATAATGGAACTACACTGGGATATGGCGTATTAAAGAATGATAAGAAAGAACGTAAGAAACCAAGACTGCCAAAAAGTGCGATATTGTCAAAAGCACAGGAAACGGATAGATGAGGTTATGAGATATGACAGGGCAGAGAAGAATGGCAGAACCAAAGGTGAGACCTATTTCTCACCAGTGGATAATTCCAGGCTGAAATGACGAGAATAATGAATGATTAAAGAGTAGTGAAACTAACTACTCCTATAAAACTACTGTAGAAAGCATAATGCGTTTTATCCGTGTCTATAAAAAGATGTTTATCAGTGTTGAAAAGATTAGGCAGTCAGCCCATAGTACACCAAAAATAAGACTATAGGGCCTAGGCTAGTTGCATTGGCGATTTTATTCACAACGACTTTTATTAGGATTAGGACTGATAGATTGCCACTAATGTCTAGGCTAGGCCCACCACGGGTATTCACTATCATTATCTCACGAAAATGAAAAAGTTCATATTCCCCCATTATAAGGGTCGTATCCTCCAACGAGACGTGTGATGTGTTTGAAACTACTGCCCGACGGTTTTTGTCTAGTCTAGATGTTATAAGTATCTGGCGAATAACTTTGCTTTTGCGATGCAGTATTTTGCGTGGCATTATGAACAGACTCGTTCCATCATAGACATCATCTATCGCTGTCCTTGATGGACAGCGATAGATGACTCCATCAGGCGTGATCGAGGTCAAGAGCAAGTCCATTTTGCAATTTTAACAAAATATAGGTAAATCCCACCACATTATAAAACCAACCAGGTCTCTTGATAAACTATAGAATGCCAGTTCAGCAGATATCACTCAGTTTAAATGTAGTGCTGCAATATTTACGCCTAAGTTCCCAATGATGCTAAATTATGTCATGTTGTGCATTTCAAATAGCCGTTTTTTTTTCGTATATATGAAATTCCATATGAATATAATCCTTCCTGCGATGGGCCAAGGGGTCTGTCAGACTCCTACTGACTTTAACCACACAGTGTTCTTCGACCCTTGGGCCGGGGTTCTGGAGTACTTACCTAGGTACTTGCGCAATTCGTCACAACTCCTCGGTCAGGTTTCGCCTACATACACAATCGGTTCTACGGTTCTACCCTTTGTATGCCCAAGCTACTTGACGGTTGATAGATATTTTATATCCACTGTTTTTATAGAACTAGGCTGTGCTGATATTATATGATTTAGCAGCCTCGATGATACTGTATCTTAGACACTATCGACACATGGACACACACCACATCACCACACACACAAACACATGAACTTATAGATTAGATTTGGTTGTATGCATAACTTTGACTGCTAATATAACCTATTATGACATCAACACTTTTGCTGTATCCTTATTCCTTTTAACTAATCCATGAAAATTAATAGACCGTTGGACTTAAAAGCCCTTAAAGCCACGGTCAATTTTATCCAGAGCCGATAAATTAACTGAAATGAAAACAGAAGAACAAAGAATGTCTCTATGAAGTTTAACACCAAAGAGGTTTCTAACATCACTCAGGCGGAAGTTATGTGCGTTCTTAATTTGAAGTATTTCTGTCCACATTTTTGTACTTTTTTAAATATTTGGAACTAAGTAGTACTTTAATTTGTTAGTAAAGTGAGTGAAAGCTCCATGGAGCTTTTAGGCTCTTTCGTAAAGGATCTTTTTTTATTCGCAAAGATTCAATGTGTCTTGCTTACTTCTGAATAGTCATCATCTGCCGATTTTTTCGGATTCCGTCTACCCGGATACATCTGAATAACAGTACCTGGTCTATTTTACATGGAACGACTGCCTATAAGACGTTCACATTCCTGTCCAGTAAAGTGCTGTCTTATGTTTGTTTAGTGTTCTATCAGCTGTTGATATGTGAACACAATCAGCCTATAATGTTTCCTGGGACATAGGACTCATCTCTATGAGAGGGAATGGGCTATAATCCACCACGCAGTGGGGCTTGGTAGATCATGTCACATATTGTCATCGAATTTTTGATTCTAGGACATGCCGGTTTCCTCACTATATTTTCCTTTATCGTATAGAGAGCAGATACCTATCTGATAGAAATTTAAACATTCGTTTTGATTAAATACGGACCATAATACCTATAAGTACATTACCCGTCGTAATGGTAATTCATAAATTAATATGTAATAATCGTCTGAAGTTATTATAACTATCCTTTTACAAGTCCAATCTTTCTCGCTTGTCTATAAGTATACATTTGCATAATCAATGGTTAATAACAAAGAAGCATTGATTGCAACTTCTGAAAATTAAAAGCGTAATAATAAAGAAACCAGCCAGTTGCCATGAATTTGGAATACATCTTCCCTTCTTCATATCATCATCTTCCTGCCCTTACCTCGTTCTATTTGGGTTCGGGACAACAAGATTTCTTCTTCTATTCATTCATATCATTTCTCACACAATCCATGCATCTTCCCTTCTTCTTATACAGGACGTACCTACTTAGGTATTAAAACGGAAGATTCGCATTTTTTAACAAATCTTATCTATCTGTCTGTACACTTGACGACCTAATGACTGCATCAGCGAGTGGAGTTCGCATAGCTGAATATTGGGCCAAAACGATTTAACTGAAATTTGCCATCGACACGCTAAAGAAGAAGAACAAATCTTAAGCATATGATACATTATAAATTTCATCATTCTCTAGATGTAATCTCATGATCATCACTTATAATGTCATTGGAACGAATATTTAAAAACAATTTTCTTCATGCCGTGTGTTTTCACGGTTTATGTGAAGCATAAATCTGTTTACAACATCAAACTGTTCTCTGGCATACCGCGCAAATTATGCGCAAGAGTTTTTATTAGTTTTATTTATTTCTAATGTTGATTCTATATCAGATATTTGTTATATTTTCTTTTGGATTCTCCAAATAGAGTTCGTATTAAACCTGTTTTATGTAAAATTTCAGTGGAGCTGGCTGTTTAATGTACACATATAGGAAAAATTAGGGTCATTCTCTATTTAAAATCTAAAAAATGCGACGCAAAACAAACTTGCTTGCCGTCGGCAGGCAAGCTTTAAAAATAAGGAAGACAGGCCGTGGCATACTCACACTCATGTGCACCGCTAAATTAAGAACCGTCTCACATCACACCAACAGCTTTAACAAGCTAAATGCTAAAAATAATACCCCCACCAATGACGAAACACAACCTATTTACGATTTACTATTCAAAACTAACAAAACCGTTACGAGTTTATATATCGAACACAGCAAAACACCGGCAAACTAAACACACTGGCATACAACACAAATTAACTTCGAAATCCGATTTTTTTAAATGCCGTCGATTCCAAATTTGAAACGCGTGCGCGCCGTACGAACGCTAAAATGGAACTGGTTTGACTTGAACTTCCGTCGGGTCCTGCGATTGGCTGAGCTGAATTAAAGAGATAGAATCGTCCAATAGGGTTGTTTTGTACTGTTAAAGGGTGACGCCTCTTATTGGTTGGTGTGTAGGTTCGCCATTTTTCAGTTTCGTGAAACAATTGGGTTTGTTATGTAGGCGGATTCTTGACTATCACCGGTTAACGTTTTGTGAGACAGTGTGGATATTTTCGTTGCGTTCCACAATGCGTGAATTGGGTTCGTTTCAGCTGACATGATTAAATCATCCGGTGTTCATGATGTAACGGGTGTGAAGAAAGTCTTTCTCGGTCAATTAGTTGGTTGGTTGCTAATTTTGAATGTGACAGACGGTGTGGGCGATGCGGGTCAAGAGTCGATGGACTTTCGTTGTGTTGTCGTTTAGGTTTGGCTCTAGATGTTTTTTGTTCTGTTAGATTACTGAATTTACTAAATTGGCAGTGCTATTGGAAGTAAAATATTATGTACTAAATCCTTTCACACACAATTTTTTGGCATAAGAAAACAAATAACCCGTTTTTAAGACACCTATAGAGGAGAGAATTTTAAAAAAAGTCCTCTAATATTTTCTTTCGCCTGGAAAGGGACTTTTTTTTCAAAATAACAAGCTTGCAAAACCAGTGGATGGACTATGCATTTGAATTCAGTATGACCATTATTTACACTCTACAAATAGTTCTAAAATAAAAACATGTAGTGTACAAGTATCAAAATTGGAAAAGAAAAAAGGGCTTTAAAAAATCGTCCACAGGAAAGTGGCCAAAAGGGCTGTCAGTGAATCTGATTCAATGTCTGTAAAAAGATTGTCACCTAAAAAAGTTAAAATTGTAATAATACGTTACTTGACGACACGCTTGCCGCGGTAGCTGAGCGATTGACAGGCTTCAGTGCGTGTCTCGGGTTCGATCCCCGCATAAAATAAATATGTAGGTATGGCCTACATAATAATATAGTTGTTCCGGGTCTGGGTGTTTGTGTATGTAAGTTTAAATGTTTGTAAACGCACCCACGAAACAGGAGAAATACCTAGTGTGAGGCTACTTTTTCTAAATAAAAACATCTTTCTGAACGCAACCTTACCCTCATTTGTCGCAGCCAGACGCTACAGAACGCATACTCATCCTATTTGATTCAATTGCAGCTGATTGAGACGTTCGCTCATTAAATCATGAGCCACCAATGGCCACGTGAACAAATATTAACAGACTGCTGTTTGTTAGGGAATTTGAATAGGGACGTTTATATGCTGCGGTTTCGAGACGGCGATAAGTTTTCGAGTTAGCGTTTCTTTTAAAAACTAGGTAGGTAGAGGTTTTTCTGAAACTCATCATCATCAGCGTCAGGCACAGCATCACTCTCTATTGGAATGATAATATTTGTGGTTTTCAGAAAGACTCAATCTGAAATTGTCTAGTACCTATAATGTTTTGATACAGACCAGCAGTTTTGAGTCAAAACTTGTCTGTATCAAAACATTATATCTTACTCAAATAACACAAATTTTCATTTTTTGACTGCCTTGTTGGTCTAGTGGTCTTATGACTTCCTGGGTTCCATTCCCAGGTCGGGCAAAGCCGCATTGGGTTTTTCATCAGCAATTTCTTAGTAGAGTCTGGATTGGTGCATGGTTGATGGCAATAGGCTTGCTCCCTATTACATAAGACTTAAACGTAGTTCACCCACTTAACTGGCGAAATGTGGGTGTACTACTCGTATTAGGTGCACCTCTGCCTAACCCATCGGGAATTACAACATGATGTTATAATTATTATGTTTTTATAAAGTTTTTAAATATTTGTTGTTAAAAAAGAAACAATCATTACGCAAGTTTTGTCGATCCAGCGTTTTCATTTTGACACAGATGTGTTAAATAAACTACTTCAGCTGTTCTTATAATGAGGACATCCTTTGTCAGTTTAATAATAGCACAATTAGCGATATTAACTACTATAAACTTATGTTTAGTGTAATGTGAGTTCGAAATCATACCATGTGTTAACAAATACATTATAGACCACATTGCGGTACCCTTAGAGACTCTTTTTGTTTTAGAACATGTTATTTTTTTCACAATGCAATTTACTTTTTCATTACTTAATTGAAGAAAATTCTACTTGCAAACCCAATCAATAAAATATAGTCCAGCTTAATAATGATTTTCCTATACGTATTTCGATGATCACTTTTATCAAAAGTCGTATCGGAATCGTCACGTCTAACTTTAAAGCCACTCCAATAAAATAAAAGAACTTTTCCTTCAAATATCAAAGGAGACGGTCGTTTGTTCATTTCGCTTCTATTCTTTATTTAAAATGCACCTTTGGAAAACAATTGAGTGTTTTACTTTTCATAATAGTGCCGTTCTCAACTTAAGTAGAGGCTTTCTTTGTTTAGTTGATTATGATTTGATTACTCCAGCTGAAGTGGTTGTAATTATTGACACTAATTACAGTGCTAAATTGAGTATTCAGATTGGCCATAAATTCTTAATTCTAAAATTCAGCTTGCTTGGTGCTGTTATTTTTTTGAAGAGGTGTTGTGCTTCTACAATTTGTAGACATTTAGAGCTTTGTTTAAATATACAGACTGAGATTACAGATATCTTCATTCAAGCAGATATATTAAATTTTGCATCTAAGATCAATATCTCATGAGAAGACTGCTCGACACGTTTAATGTACTGGACCAAATAATAAAGATATTCTTAACACAATAATGACAAATTGATAGACAACCCATGAATTAAACCCTCAAAGCTCTGAACTCTTTTAAAAAAATGTTTCAAAAGCACAGACGACCACTAAAATAGTCTTTATGGTTACCGCCATAAAGTTGACAAAAACAGTTAAATTACGCTTGTTGTTTGTATAATGCATTGAATGCGATCATTATACGGTTGTTTGTCCTTTTGTTGCCTTTTGTGTTCGCCCGCCATTGTAGTTTTACGTTTAGCGGTAGCCATATTTTTTTTGGCGGGAAACGGATGACGTTTTGGGGGTCCATGATGAGATTTGGTAAATCGGGGTCCAGGAGGGTTTGATCAGTAAAATAAATTGCTACTTTTATGAGTCTAAAATAAATTTTGTTATTTCTACAATCAATGGATTTCTGTCTGAGAAATTAGAAAGCCTTTCCTCGTAATGTTTCAAACTAAAAAAGCTTTTGTGTTCTCGTAGTGACTTTAGATTGGCATTTAATAATCTATTCAGTAAGTAAGTACTCGTAGGTATATGTGTTAGGTCAGGTTAAGTTAGTTGTTAATAATGCCGTCATCTTTTTATCTGATAGGTACTAGGTACCACTTTTTCACGGGTAGATTGTCTCACGGCTCACCGATCCCGGGATCCGAGATGATAGAAACAAAAATGTTAAACCCTGTAATCATTGTAGAAAAATCTGCTTTTACAATATTTTAAAGATTTGTTCAAAAAGGACAATTAATGTAATTAAAACAACCACCGGAACCCAGATCAACCCCACATAGTATAAATTCGAGCACCTTTAAAGCCCCTTCAACAGTCAAGTACGACTCAATACAACACAATGGTTCAAGATCACTCGTGAGATAAAACTATACAATTGTGAAAGCTGTAAGCTTTAGATTAGATTCGGTTGAAAAACAGTATTATAGGATGTTTATTTAGATATACTATGGGATTAACATCTTGCTACAAGATGGGATTTCTAAACATATGGCGAATGACACGTGGTTACATGTGACTGCCCTGAGGGAGTATTGTAGATGGTGAAATAAGGAGACCTTCTTCGTCATTATCGTGTTTTTAGTGCCCTGGTGTTACAGCTTTTATGCCGCCCATGGATCTGTAACTTGGCATTACATGCCGTCGAGATATATCCCTTAGGCATTCTGGTTTCCTTCACTGAAGCAAATGACGACTAAATAATACCTACGTGAACGAATCTGAAAAATCAGCGGTGCGTGTCTTAAGTTCGAAATCGGGACAACCTATGACTTGACTGTCACTGCTAACGTAGGGAATAATAAAGAGACCTGATTCAGGCAAAGGGGTGTATGAACTGGCTAAATTGTAACAACTTCTAATATGCAGCCGGATCGGACGGCGACCCCAACTTAGTTGGGACAAGGCTACGCAGGTGATGATGGATTCTTTCTTGATATCATCTTTCTTACAGACTATTGTATAGAATCTGATTCTGATAACTTTTGATTTTAAAAGTAAATAAGCATCTTGGTAAAGCTGCAAGCAGTCGTTCTATGTAAAATCCAGGTATTTAAATCATCACCTCATTTGATTAGACTGGAAGTACCTACCCCAATTTGAGAAAAAGATAGACAAATGAGGAATCACAGATTCAGTGGAATTGTGGATGCTGAACTGAATCATGAAGATCTTCACATTTTTTGTGACCACCTTTGCAAGCCGCTCTTCAGTAGTCAATTATTTAAACGGACCAATAGACAAACAACAATAGATCAATGTGTAGACAACAATAGTCTAAGATTACCAGATAAACGGAGTCTTTGGGGGATTTACTTGAAAAAAGGCTTGAAAAAACAGACATCTGGATTATAAGGTAGTCCAAATGGCGCAACGACTACAGTAAGTAACTAAGTAGTTGGTGATGACTTTCCTAGCACTGAAGAGTTAATTTATGGAGGACTGCTCTTAAAAAAGGTTTGAGTCTTTTTTTTTTTTTTTTTCTGGTGGGTGGAAAATCATCGAATGACCCCCCCCGCTCTTGGGCAGAGCGAAGGGGAGTGTCAGACTTCTACTGACTAAAAACCGAACCCATGTTCCTTCTTTGCCCTTGCGCCGAGGCCACGTAATCTAGTACAAAATACCGCGGCCCTAGCTTTTATTTTATTAATGATTTTTAAGAATGGGCCTACCACACGCTCAAGCTTCATCACACTTTTGGTTCACACTTCATAGTACATCGCGCGTATGGTTGGTAAAACTGTATTACCATTACCAACCACACGCGCGATGTACTGTGTGCATCGTGTAATCGCGCAGGCAAGACTGTGGTGAAGTGTGAGCGTGTGGTAGGCGTATAAGGATTAATGGTCTTAAATGGATAAGTCATGGAACTAACGGAGTATTTTTTTTTTTTTTGGTGGGTGGAAAATCATCGATTAACCCCCCCCCCCCTCCCCTCCCCCCGCTCTTGGGCAAAGCGAAGGGGAGTGTCAGACTTCTACTGACTAAAAACCAAACCCATGTTCCTTCTTCGCCCTTGTGCCGAGGCCGCGTTATGAGATGAGTTCACCCTACTGTTCTATTTTGATATATAAATGCGGCCAAAGAAAAAAGCCCTCAGGTCCATAGACCAGACACACATAGCTCTAACTCATTGATCTATGATGTTACGCCTTTAAGCAACTTCCACATTAGTCCCACACAGAAAGACACATGCTTCACAGCACAATTAGGCTCGAATATCCAATAATCCAAATGATCAACATCCCTTGAAGTTTTTTCTCCACCGTACCATTGACGTCCTATCGGCGTCTTTCAAGCGAATTTGACAGAGGTTCGGTGTTATCTTGGCATCTCTGACTATTGTTGACTGTGTTGCTTTACTACGCTGAGAAGTTATTACTTAAGAGCGTATGCTACCTCAGATTAGCAACCCTATTTGTGGTGTTTCAAACTTCGCTTGAAATACTGTTAGGATAAAGTTCTAATCAGCTTGCACTACAAAGCGATTGTTACGTCTTTCGCTGCGGCCGAATAGTGCGAAATTAGTGGTATTTTGCGATTTACAAAAAAAACTATTGATTGGACTAAAAAAGTAAAACACAGACTTTAGTATGTTGCTTGTAGAATTATTTGGCAAAAAAATCAGAACGATGACATGTATTTTAGTATGGTTTTTACTCGTTAAAAGAAATTTTTAGAGGTATCTTCGCGATTTTTTTTCTATCGAGCAAAGTTAGTTGTAATTATGTTTTCACAACAATATGGCACTAGCATTATATATCCTGAAGAATATCATATATATATATTTTTCTGATGTTGATTACTGCAGTGAATCATATACTTTTAGGCATTATAAAACTCGCGTTTGAGGTACCATAAGCTCTTAAGTACTTGATTCCTTTTTGGTGAAATGTGGAGTACTTCAGACAATTTGTTTGTTGTGTGGGATATCATCAAATGACTTCCCTCTCTTGGAGGAGCGGAAGGGAGTATCTGACTTCAACTGACTAAAAACCACCCATGATGTTCCTTCTGAGCCCTTTGTGTCGAGGCCGCGGTATCTCTTTCGAACAACCCACAGCCCCGGCAGGACCTGCAGCCTGGAGCAGGCAGGGTGTACTTCTTACTTGGCTACTACTGTCTGTTACGAGTATCTGAATAATATCCAGCGTCGGGATTGTGTTGTTTGTAGTTTCCACCGTGAGCCTGTCTTGTTGGTCTAGTCCTCAAAAGCGCGAATGCTGAGGATGAAATACTGAGTTCGGTGCCCGAGTCGGGCAAAGTAATATTGGGATTTCTATCAGGAACATCTCAGTAGCAGCCGTGGATTTGTTCCCGGTTGGCACCCTCTATTACAAGGAACTTAAGACATAACTGGCGATATGTGGGTGCAGTACTATTAAGTACCTACACATATGCCTAACCCTCCGGAGATTACAGGTGTGTTATGTTTATTTCATCTTCTTCTTCTTCAACCTTTCGCCATCACCCAATGCTGAGTGTAGGTCTCTTCCAATGCACGCCATTCTTCCCGGTGTTGCGCCTTTCGCATCCAATCCTCTCCGGCCACTCGAACAAGGTCATCGGTCCAACGCATCGGTTGTCTGCCTACATTTCTATGCCCTACTCTAGGCCTCCACTCAAGCACCCGACTACCCCACCTGTTGTCCTGTCTACGGCATCTAAGGCCCGCCCACTTCCACTTTCTGCTAGCGATCACATGGGCTATGTCGGTCAATTTAGTTCTCTTCCGGATCTCTGTGTTTATTTCATGTATAAAATAGTTAGGTAGGTATAACTTTTATTGATCGGAAACCATCAAAAAACACGATTTATCTCAAAAAACTTCTGCTCAAAGAGCCATAAATCACAAGTCAAGTACGATTCTAAACTTCAAAATTCTACAAAAACTGCCAAAATCTCGCGCCCTTATTAAAAGTATAACAAACAGGGGTTTGAATGGGGTACACCATCACCCCATTACGTCATGGGGTGCTAACAATATGCTGAGTAACGACATAACAGCCCGTAATGTTCGCCACGGTTTGGGGTCCCGTGGCGAATTTGTAAAACCATGGATAATGTGGCGTGAAAAATGAAGAGGGTAATTATTTGTCCATTTTATTTAGTTATTGCTCTTTTTATTATGAAGTACTGCTGAGCATGACGTACTGGGAGCGATTACCAGGTCGGCCCAGGTGTTCTTGGATTTGTCCAAGAACACCTGGAACACCTGGATTTCTTAATTTCATTAATCTCATAAATTTCCCGTTCTGAAAATGACACGAGTCTATTAGTCTAATAAGTATCAATGAAATACGAAAGACAAAACCGTCCATGATCGTCGTAGGCACATGGCGTGGGAAAAAAAACAAAACAAGCAACTCACCAGATCATCGATTGTTCGAATTAGGCCTAGGGTCCACCTGGATACCTTCGGAAAACTCCTAGGCCCGAGAACATTCCATTGTAACCTGGAAACAGAATCGACACTGAACTAACGAAACGAAAACTCCCTAATCCGGGACTTCCACGAATAGGTATCTTAGAAAGAAAAAAAAAACAAACAAAAAAACAAGTCAGTCGCAGCCACGGAATCTGGATTTGAGCCCGGTTGATGGCAATAGGCTCGCCTTCTATTACATAGGACTTAAACAAAACTGGTGAAATGTGGGTGGCACTATTAGGTAGGTACCTACACCTCTGCCTAACTCTTCGGGGAAGCCAACAACCGGGCTCAAATCTAAACGCCGTAGCTGACACTAAGAAATTCCTAATAGAAAAAACCTTATAACACTTTGCCCGACCCGGGAATAACCCAGGACCTCGTGCTCAGTAGTCGACCAATGAGGCAGTCCACACAGGCAACGAGGCAGTACATTTTAAGGTGGATGTTCCAGGGTAGCCCGCGAAATTCGAATTTTCTTACGTTTTTAGCGATTTGCAGGCCAGTGCTAGGTTGTATGTTAGTGAAAATATGATGACGTATGCAGTTACTCATTCTTGACAGTTACATGAACTTGGAGGGTTGTATGGTTGTAATGATTGAAGAAAACTTGAATTTCGCGGGCTACCCTGGAACATCCACCATAAACAGTTTCATCTTAATTTGATAAGTTTTGATAAACTAAAATATCGCCACAATCACTGTACAATTAATCAAACCACCCCACCAGCAACAATTATTATTTATGTATACGGAACCAGCCTTATTTCGCACCCTATTGACTGCCCTAAGGGTGCTTGAAACTGATCCAGTAATTGTGGCATTGTGCCACACATTGTGTAGTTTATTACAACATCATCACAATGGATCATCATCATCACAATGAATGGATGGGAAACAAGATGAATATGTGAGAAATTAGACTTTACTGTCTTTTTTATTTGGCATTTCCGAGAGCATTTTTGATAGGTAATAAAAATCTGTGTTTCCGTAGACGAATGGGGTGAATTCAGGAAATCATTCTAAGATGAACTGTTATGGGAATTCAATAAAGATTTGTTTTATTTCCCTATGTATTGTTATTTCAGACTCTTTGGCTGCTACTTACAAATTCCTGATGGCAAAAGCCAATAACGCTTTGCCTGACCTGGCAATCGAACCAGGACCAGGACCTCATAGCACAACAGTCGTGTTTGTGACCAATATACCTAAGTTTTTAAAAACTAAGCCTTTTTAAAAACGACTCTCATTTTTACTATTAATACTGTAAACGGGATATTTACCATGTTTTGATATTGTTGTTGAGCCTGGAATCCAGTGGTTCAGCTGTGTAAAAACCGAAAAAGTGCCGAAAAATGTTCGCGAGTGGACACAGTGAGTTTTGTGTGTCGGGAACAGAATCGTGTAGTGAGTGACAATGGTAGTGGTACCGAGCGCAAAAAACGAACGAGAAAGAGGGTAGACCGATTTGTCTGCTCATAAACATCCACCCGCAATGACTTCAGTTTATCCGTGATCATGGTGCTTGTAACAGCGCCGAAATATCGGGAACTCGCAACAATATCAAAACATGGTAAATATCCCGTTTACAGTATTAATAGTAATGACTCTCATTTTTATTTAACCAAAAAGGAGGAGGTTCTCCATTCCATTGGTATTTTCCAATTTAAATCATTATATTTCAATATTAATATCTGCCTTCCATGTTTTCCTTGTAATATAACCACCAAAATAACATTTCCAATAATTTTTCTTCAGTTTGTAACAATGGATAGAGAAGTAGGTGTGTCGATTTAGGCCACGCCTACCCGCGAAGCCTTCAATGTGCTATCTCTTTCACACATTTGGTCTCGCTCTTACACAGTTAAAATCATACTTCTATACGTTAAAAATTGAATTTTATTAGGTTTTTATTAACATATTTTTAATATAACATTACGACTGTAATCTCCGAAGGGTTAGACAGAGGTGTTCCCGTTACTACACCCATATTTCACCAGTTTTGTTTAAGTCGTATATAATAGGGGGCGAACCTAATGCCAACAACGGGTACAGTTAAGTTACACACAATTGAGTTCTGATATTCTTACATCATCATCAGTCTTTGTTCCCACTGCAGGGACTCAGGCCTCATCTCTAGGAGAGCGATGGGCTATAATCTACCACGCGGGCCCAGTGCGAGGTTGGCAGATGTCGCATATTTTCGAATTTTTGGTTCTAAGACATGCCGGTTTCCTCACGATGTTTTCCTTCACCGTTTTGAGAGCAGTGGTGATGAAATAAATTACACAAAGTAATGCGCCTGCCTGGGTTCGAACCCACGACCAACTGGTCGTAAGTCGGGGCCGCCACCACTGGGCCACCGGGTATTCTTACATATTTCAAGGAAAATACGAATAAGTGACAAATAAATTTATACATAATAACATTACGCCGATATTTTCCCGTATATAGAGCTAAGCAGAGGTGTAGCTGTTGTAAACCTTTGTTGTCACATCCATGTAATGATGTAATAGGGGGCGAGCTACTTAATCAACCAAACTTTGCAGATTTTTAAGATCTAGTTACAGAATATTTATTTATTTATTTATGTACACACAAAATACAAAAAAGGATATAAACATTAAAAAAAATAGAAGAGCACAAAGGTACTGCTTATTTCATGTGAAATTTCTTCCAGCAGACCTGCGAGAGGAAAGTTGGATTAGACACGTAGACACAGTGTGTAGAAAAGACAAACATGAACATTTTAATTAGAATTACAAACAAAGCATATAATAATAAACATACATACAAATATATACAAATAAAAAATAGAATAAATAAAAAATAGTAGATTTTAGGTACATTTTTATGGTAAGTAGTATTATTTGATTCGCTATGGTACTCCCGCCATTTTGACACTCACCTGGGCCACCGCTGCTCTAACCCTAAACAAAAATAATTACTGGCCTGGGATACCTCCACATTCCAGTTTTGGGTAATAAAATGATACCAAGAAACAATAAAAAATATTTTTGAACAATATTTGAATCCACTAAGTGATCCGAAAACATTATCATCATCATCAGCCTATTAATGTTCCCACTGCTGGGACACCTAGGCCTCCTCTCTTTGAGAAGAAATGGGCTATATTAATCTACCATTTTAACTTAACATAATTATTGTTTTAGAATCAATAAACTATTAAAATGTGTTAAGAAAAGTAAAATACATATTTCTTATAGTTAATTACTTAATTTTTAATTTTAATGTATTTTTTTTTATATTACCTTACTACGGCAAAGCAAAGCGTTCCCAGACATCAGTGAGGCAACTGATCTTGCCGCGTCCACTGCTGGACTTAGGCCTCTCCCAAGCCGCTCCATAACAACCTTCCACATCCAGTTGGTCCCAAATTCCCAATCACCGATAAAAGTCTGACTATGAAAATATAAGTATTTTAATTATAATAATTAGTTTTAGTATTACTTAAGCCGTCACTTAGTAAAGGTTTATTATAGTATGTCAAATATTTACTAAGTGATGGCTTATAATCATTGAACGTCTCTGAGTGCGCTAGTATGAGGAAGATATCCAAAATGAGTTCGTAAGATTACTACATTCTAACGTAAAACTTATAAAATAAAATCATGTTAAACAAACAAAAACGAAGTGTAAAAACAAAAAAAGATATGATAGTGATGTCAATAAAACACATAATTTGATTGTCCCGCGTCGCATCGCGGCCCGAATTCCCGGGATTCTCACACGGTGTGGCGTTATGCCGTCCCGTCCAATTTACGACCTACTGAAACGTCCCGTGGTTCGGTATGGACGGACGAAAGTGCTGGTTAAGAATTTTGAGAAAATAAATATGATTTCATCATTCATTTTTATTTTCATTCAATGTGGCGAGGGCGACACTGCATGGGGGCAGGCCTATGCCCAGCAGTGGACGTATTTCGGCTAAAATGATGATGAAATACGACAGTTAGACAAACTTTTTTAGAAAATATCGACATGAACCTTTTGGAGTCTCTCATCTAAACTCAAAGCATTTATTCTAATTAGACCATCATCATCATCTGCCTAGCCTTTTCCCAAGTATATTGGGGTCGGCTTCCAGTCTAACCGGATGCAGCTGAATACCAGTATTTTATATGGAGCGACTGCCTATCTGACCTCCACAACCCAGTTAAGGTAATACGATACTCTAGGCACCTCAAGATCGACCCGAGTGGCAGTTCTTATTAAGCCACGAGCCCCCTATTCTAATTAGACCATTACAAGGAATTTTTAATGTCAAAAAAAACAGCAAATCATAATAACTTGAAAATGCCGTAGTTGCCCAATCCAAAACGTTGATCTCGATGAAGAAGAATCGCCAAGAAACTCAATAGACAACCACTAGATACCACTACATCAAAAACCTAATAAGTACCGCTGCTTTTCCACAATCCATTTAGGTCCTTTAGGAGATCAGTGACTGCCATGAAAGTGTCATAGGCTTCGGAAAGCACGTATAAGCCGGTGGTCCCGGCCGCCAAATGGCGGTCGTGAAACCATGTCAGAGACCTTCTTCTTCTTTATGGGGTTTCAGGTTTCCGCACTTAGTCCTTAAGGTGGACCATTGTGCGTGAGCCGTGGTGGTCGCCTTGCCAGCCAGCCCACCTCCCTCGAGAAGCAGATCAGACTTCCCGATCTCCTCAGGGCATCCGTAAGGGATCGTGGTGTTCCCAGGGTCTCCTCACGAATCTTGCTAAAGCCTGTGCACTCAAGGAACTGTGGCGCATGTGCATGCGCCACAGTTTCCTCCGCCTCCATGCATGCCCTGCACAGGGGACTGTCAGTGATTCCTAGGGTGTGGAAGTGTTTATTCAGTGAACAATGTCCGGTGATGGTCCCCGCCCCAGGCGCAGGCTATCTCTGTCCAGGCGCAGAAGGCGCCTGGTGTCAGAGGCCTTTGCGGCGGTTTAGAAACTCTGACACAAGGGTGTGTAGGGTCGTTACTTCGTTAGACCTTACTACCCACACAAAGAAGATGTGTCATAGTCATAGTGAGCAGGAGAATGCTGTTGCAGTACATGCTCCTACCCATAGATAAAAGAAACAACAGCTCCTACCGCATTTGTTCAGTTTCGCTTCATAGAGCTAGCATTTGACTCGCTGGCTGTGACCAACGGGTGCACGAATTATGGTCCAGGTTTTTTTCAATCCACGTGAGGCTAGCTTCTCGTGTCCTAGTAGAGCCACCCACATTTCGTGCAAAGCAAGATTACTCTAGCTTGATTTTGTAAAGAAGTCTGTACTGGAAGTCTATGCTCTATTGCTCTGGCTTGAGGGCCATGGACAAAAATGATAGAAATCTGTCTGAGAAATCGAACTTTTCCAAAGTTAAGAATGCATTAAATTGGCATTATGGTAATGCCAATCCTGTTGGATGTCTTGGTAGAAAGTTAGAACCCCTATTAAGGTCCTTGTGATTTAGGATATTCACAAGAAAACACAAGACACCATCATCATTCTCCGGCCTTGGAATCAGCGCATCATGTTTGCACCCTAAAAACAAGTTAAATCTGATTCGATGAGCTCTGGATGATGAGCATCGAAAAGTGAAAACACTATGTTACCCTAGTTGTAAAGCTGCATAGTGTAAGTGTTTTTTTGTACAACGGAATGTAATAAAACAATTTTTTCTTTTTCTTTTTCTTTTTCTTTTTCTTTTTCTTTTTCTTTTTCTTTTTCTTTTTCTTTTTCTTTTTCGTTTTCTTTTTCTTTTCTTTTTCTTTTTCTTCTTCCATACTTCTCTATTAGGACTTGTCATCAGATATCTCATTTCTTGCCATATCAGCCTTCACACAGTCCATGGTCTTCCACAACTCTTATCCACATTCATTCTCAAAACTTAAAAAAAGATACAAAAAAAAAACGAAATGTCACAAAATCAAAAATGGCCGCCACGTCGCTAGTACTTTCGTGTGTCCAATACAAGTACGGACAGACAGGCCCACCGCACTGTAACTTGACACGTGTGTACGTCACCCGAGGTACCTCGAGTGGCAGGGTAGGTGGAACTCTTACTAAAATGTAGTTATTACCAGACGGTAATTGTTTCACTGCTGTGGGATACCTTCATGCCTGTATTTCTCGAAGGGTTAGGTAGAGGCGTTGGTATCCTAAACCAAACTGAAGTGTCGCATGGCATGATCAACAATTAAAATTAATTTGTAAAAAACTAGCTGATGCCCGCATGGATGTCGCTCAAATTATATACTAAATATTGTTCGAGAACCATTCCACCCGTTGGTAAAAACAGCATGACAATCGGTACGGTAGTTGTTGAGTTAATATCGCGAACAGATAGATGCAGCTGAAGACTTTGTTTTATAATTTTGTTGCGATGATATAGGAAAACAGGAACGAGACAACTGCTACTCCCTGCGCGGAAATCAACTACCACCTTCACGCTTAAAGAGCCGTAAAAGCTTGTAAGACATAGAAGATGGTTGCAAATTGCAGTGGCCAATCTAAAAATCATTCAACCGATTGCGAACCCAAGTTGGCCGCTGTAGATAATCTGGCAAAACGGGGTGTGGGTACTCGGTCCATCCCAAAAAAAATTGCCAGTTTGGAGCCTCCTATCCTGCAGATACTGCACAACCACTTTGCACGTTTCAAGATTTACTCGAAGCAAATTTTAATGTTAGAGCAGGTGACTACATATTGGTCTAACACAATTTCGGTTCATCGAAACGTACTGTTAGAAGAAGAACCACTAGACTATCACTTACTAATCTTACTATCTCCATTAAATTACTAGTAAACACATAAATATAACCCATCTTATCAGCCACAATCCTTTTACATATTTCCAAAACCGTCACTTACGACCTTCTGCCACCAACAGACGGGCCCACCGTGCCACAATATGTAACTTGATAGCGTAGGTGAGCGAGGCACCCTCAGTCCCTCAGGCAGTTGTACCTCGAGGGGCTTGCGTCGTGAATATAGTATACTACACATACTACATTTATTATGCTGAATTAAATTTTTATCAATGATTTCAGGTGTCGTATACTACAAGGTGGCATAAAAGTAATGTCGGAACAGGCATTTCATTTGCAATAAAAATTGGTGTAGGTACCTACATGCGTGTCTTACTGCCGCACTCAGAGATGATTAATGGTTACTTAAGCCGTAACTTAGTAAAGGTTTTGTATGTCAAATCTTTACTTAAGTAATCATTAAAGCTCTCTGAGGCAGTTAGACCCGAGTCTGCGAAACACTGGTCAGTTTCTATGAATTCAGTATCGACTGACGATAATAAAGGAATGTTTACTGGTTACAAAAAAAAATGATTCTGTTTGTCCGCCAGTCAGATTATCGAAAAATACTGGAGACGTATATTTTTTTCCAATCACCTGCCTAGCCTATTCCCAACTATATTGGGGTCGGCTTCCAGTCTTACCGGGTGCAGCTCAATACCAGTATTTTACATGGAGCGACTGCCTATCTGACCTCCACAACCCAGTTAATACTAGGTAATACAATACCCTTTGGTAAGACTGGATGTCAGAATTTCAGGTCACGGACTACCTGTAACGACTGCCAAAGATCTATATATATGGCAGCCGGGACCACTTTCCGAGGCACGGAGGAAACTCGGTATGTCGGGCGGTCACCCATCCACAGACCGACCTAGGCAAGCACAGCTTTATCTAAAGATCGACCTGAGTGGCAGTTCTTATTAAGCCACGAGCTATAGCGAGTATTTTTTTTTTCCAATTAATTTTTGAAAATCCACATAAATGTCAGACGGACTAATTAGATATTTTTGCCAACTACCCTATTCGCCAGATATATGTGAGTTCCTTGTAATAGCCTATAGGCTAGCTTATTGCCATCAACCAGACTCCGGGCTGCAACTGAAAAAATCCGGCTAAAAAACCACAATAACACTTTGCTTGGCCTGAGAATCGAACCCGAGACCTCATGCTAGTTTGCTAGCAGTAGAACCACTGCGCTACAATATTATGTAACTTGTTAGCTGCGTACGTCAGGCACCCCCAGACAGGCTTCGAGGGACTAGTGCCGCAAATCTTAGGTATAATGCGAACTCATCATCGAATGATGATGAATAATTACACCCAAGATTAATGGAACCAAGAACCAAGGTTACCGACATAGCCCGAAGAATTGCCTAACTTAAGTGGCAGTGGGCAGGGCACATTGCTCGCAGAAAGGATGCCCGATGGGGCCGGAAAGTTCTGGAGTGGCGACCGCGAACCGGAAGACGTTGCGTTGGAAGGCCTCTCACTAGGTGGACCGATGACCTGCGTGAAGGTTGCGGGGATCCGCTGGATGCGAGACGCACGGGACCGGTCAATGTGGCGACACTTAGGGGAGGCCTATGTCCAGCAGTGGACGTCTTTCGGCTGAAATGATGATGATGATGAAGATGAATGGAAAAGAAAACGTGCGCCGACCTCAAATAGGGCTGGAAAATGATGATGATGACCTCCTCCTATAGGTATACTTACAACCATGAGATTTGACAGGTCTTCCCCAATTCCTGATTGATGTACGTAACTACGTACCAGGAACCATTTCAACGTCGTTCCTGGTACCAAAAGGTACACAAATTGCACTAGAGAGAATTATGTAAAACAAACCATTTTGATACATTTGCATTTATAGTGCTTTTCAACCATATTGCTGCAATCAAGTAAAATAACAAATGGGAGTACTTATTAAGCTTAAACCTATCTATACAGGGTGTAAATGAAGTCTTCACGAAGCCGTCAACCAAGCATTATGTAGGTCTGTACCTACATCAAACTACATAAGTACTCCTAAGCAAAAATGTTTGCTGGGAAACGTCTTTTATATTGGGGTGAAAAATCACATTTTACGGTAAAACTCAATGTAGCACTCTTAAAACATTGTGCTAGTGGATGCTTTGAATAGAAAAAGAAATAGTAAAAAGAAATTCTGACTGACTCATCAACGCCTTGCCCAAACCCACGGTCCTAGAAAACTGAAATGGTGTAAGCGTGTAAGGAAGGATTTTTTGAAATTCAACACCTAAGGCCTCTCCCCCACGGCGACTTTTTGTAGCGATGCAGCAGTAGCGATGCCGTCGCGCGACAGCATCGCTACAAAATGTCGCCGTGGCCGAGGGGCTTAAGGAAGTTAGACGTCTGTCTGTACGGAAAATCGAAATTTTTGATATTTCCGACATCCACGCGAGTGATGCTGCGGGCAAAAGCTAGTTAATTATATCTATGGCAAACACAAACAGTCATAGATATACAGTTATGGTAACGGTCGATCGTGTCTTGGGTTCAAACCCACGCAGGGATTCTAATGAAAAGTCAGTCAGAAGGACAGCGTGAGGAAATCGACTAATTATACATCACGCTTGTAATCCCGGAAGGATTAGGCAGACAGGTGTACCTAAGAGTAGGTACCCCATATTTAAGTCCCATGTAATAGGGCGCGAGCCTATTGCCATCAACCTCAGACCAAGAAAAAAAGAAAGACGGCGCGCCGCGAACACCAACAGTGAAGCCACAAAACCACACGCCTATAGCAAGTAAACATACAAGCTCACGCACACACGCACACACGTACACTAAAACCACACGCATTTCTCCTAGTACGTCACGACTTCACGAGACATTGCCTACACACATAGATAAAAAGTTGGCTTCACTTTTGATGTTCGTGGCGCGTCGTCTTCCTTTTTTTGTTGGTCTGAGCCATCAACCGAGCAAAAATCCGTGGCTGCTACCAAGAAATTCTGAATGGAAAAACTCAATGACACTTTGCCCAAACCTAGAATTGAACCCAGGACCTCATGCTAAGCAGTCGCGATTGCGACCACTCAGGGTTGGCATGTTTAAAACAAGTTGTTTAAAACATGTGTTTTAAACAGTGTTTAAAACAGTTTCAAATAAAACATCGTTTTTTATTAGATGTTTGAAAACATTGTTTCAAACATGTTTTAAACAATGTATAAAACGTTATAAAAAAAACAGGGTTTATAACAAATTTTAATTGCAAAAATACATGAATACTAGTTTATTTTTTTCCATATTTCTTTTATTTAATCAACTTTAAACAATTTTTATTATAAAACGGCCACGTACAATAAAATTTGTTCGTTATTAAGTTTGTTTCGTACATCGGAGTATATCCAAATGTTTTTGTGTTATTGTGAAATTAAAAATCAGAAAGAAAGTCCGGTCTATTTAAAATTTTAAACACTCCATCGGTAAAGTCCCCCAGGGAATTCCCAGAACTTCCTTAATTCGTGAACGTGATTATTTAATATATGTTTTGGGTATTCCCCTTATTTTAAGAGAAGTTTAGGTGATTTCCCTACTAAAAATGAACGTCGGAACATACAGAATGTATTGAATTAAGATCGATTTTTGTCATGCAGTTTTTAAAAGTATAAAAGTGAATTTTACCAGTCTTAATCAATTAAAAATGGATGATAACTAACTTAGGAAAAAAAAAACAAAAAAAACACCTGTTTAAAACATTTTAAACTGTTTGTTTTATAAAATGTAAAAAAAACTGTTTTTTTTCCAACCCTGCGACCACTAGACCATCCAAAAGCAAAATAAAAACAACAAATTAGATTCCTAGTTTCGAACCGACGTATCGAACATACGAATCTAGATTGCAAATGGCAGAGACCTCTGACGTCCACCAACTCACACTGAGCCAACGTGCTGTAATACAGCCTACTTATTTAAAGTATTCTACATTTTGCTTACAGCTAGGTACTCTACTACTTTTGCGAACCGAGAATCGAACTCAGATTGCGGTGCAGTCACGCTTCCAACCACAAGACCTACTTTGTATTACGCTAGTATTATATTATCTGTGCCTTTATAGAAGTAAGTAGATTCTGAATTAGACAAAGAATTATAATAATTATTGTTGTCGATTGCCTATGCTTTTTAAAAACAGTGCAACTCAAAATGGCTAAAATGTACTTGGCGCACTGTACCCGTCCGTCTACTCTGTATAACTCACTATCAACACAGATAATATAATACTAGCGTCTATCAATTTAATCTACCAGTTCGAAGCACTATTTTACCTTCAACATCGTTTTAACAAATAAGCATTTAACACTATAAAACGGCCCAAATAACGATAGTTTAGTAGAAAATGAGTCATACATGTGAGCTTAACAGCGTAAAATCGTAAATGATACAAAAACATCATCAAATATTTTGCGATTACAGCGCCACCTGTTTTACTGCAGAGTAACAAATTTAGTACTACTTCTTACGCCGATTTATTACTTTACTCTATGTTCTTACGTGCCTACGTGACGTCAATCGTGTTACTTTTAAAACCAAAATAACTTGATGAGAACGTTTAAATAACGACCAAGGCAACAAAGAATCGTCGAGGGAGTTCTTGAGCTTCAAATATACAATCCACTCTCTATGTTACCCCCTTGAAGTTTTTATTAGGAACTTTAGAACCGCCACTTGTGTTTGAAGTGTTTTGTAGAAAATTGTATCTCATCTTGTTGCTTAGCAATTGAAATTACCTTTCAATACGTAGGTGTGCAAACTTTATTTATACTAATTGCATTCGATCCATATTCTACAAGTACCTATTCTATTGATACTATTGATAGCGGGTTAGAGGCGGTCGGCGCGCGAGCGCGTCATTGGTACCATAGACTTCTAGAATTTTTATGCAATTTACAATGTTGCCATATTCGTGTCCAAAATAAACTAAGCAAATTTTATGTTTTTCAAATTCAAAGGACATTCAATTATTTTTTCTACATAATAGTGTTAACTCCTATAAAAATAATTACGTTTCGGTTGAATACTGAGACTGGGACAACTGGGATTATTTTTATTAGGTTTCAGAAAAACCAAGGAGTCTCTTAATCTCAACTCCAAACTATTAAAATATACTAATTTTATGACAAGCTAGTACATACAATTTTATGCAGACCATTCATAATTCCATAATAATATTATATGTGGCAATGAATGGGTAGAGCACAATGCTCTAGAACCATAGCATATTTTCCACTGGGCACACTGGGCACCTGCCCAGGGCCCCAAGATCCAAGGGGGCCCCTTCCTAGTTCCTGCAACTGTCAAAGTTAGAAGCTGTCAAAAGAAACTTAACTTTTCCCAGGCAGGACCGCAGGATACCTACCTACTAACATTTTAGCTCCCTCCGCTTAGTTTTGAATCACAGTAACATTCTGTAACATAAAGAATGTTTTTAGAGGCGCAAACCCATTATTTTTGTATAAACTGTCTCAAGGAAACCAGCCGTTTCCAAGGAGGATTGCACTATAATTTGAGCTCGCTACGTTGGCTTTTGCATCCTAAAAGGGCCCATTGTTTTCAAACCCAGGCCCCCAACTGATTAAAAACGGCCTTGCGTAGAACGGATAGCGGATATGGTCGAAAAGTTCTGGAGTAAGCAACACGAACCGGAAGACTTTACGTTGAAAGCCTTACACCAGGTGAACCTGAAGGTTGCGGGGATCTGCTTGATGCCAGACGTACGGGACCGGTCATGGTCAATGTAGTGACTATGTCCAGCAGTGAATGTCTTTCGTCTGATCTGAAAAAAATAAATAATAATAATCTAAAAAAAAAAAAACACATTGGTTTTAATTTTTTTTTACCTCTATATAAAAAAAAAAAACCAATAGATTCTAATTCGAATATCGACAGCCCAGTAAACCGTAATTAACTCACTGTTCTTGTTCAGTCGGAGCCTTCACTAGAATAGATGGCCTCAAAACTTATACAAATGGAACAAAATCGAACAGACGTCTTATTTAAAGAAGGTCGAAGTGCAAAATTGTAAGTATGAACTCACATTGGATAGAATACAGGGAAAAATATAACAGGGCTCTTGCTTTTGGTAAAACCGTAGCAAACTACCACCCAGACACCCACCAAAGATTTAAAATCTCTCGTATTTCGAATACCTACCGACTATGTATTTCTATTCTGTGTGACAGCTCTCTATTTTAGAACGGTTCAATAAAATCGTTATAAATATGGGTGAGTAAAAGTTGTAATATGGCAGCATTTATTTCTCAAAAACCTTCTACATTGTCTATGGTGCATAGGAAAGCGACTACGAGTGAAGATTCAAAGATTGTAAAATTTGTAAATCGATTTACTTTGACGTAAATCGATTCCTGTAGTAAGTTGCTGAATATTGTAATATTATTCAAAATCTAGCTAATCGATGGAAAATTCTTTGTTTTCGAACATTTAGGCAATTATTTAATTTTGTATCGTTAAAATAATAGTTTAATCGTAATCTTTAAAAGGTATTTTAGTATTCGAAATGTGTCACTCCGATTGTGTGACTGAATCCGATTCACCGATTCACGTGATTACGTCACTCGGGCCAAGCGAAGCAAGCGGAGGGAGATGTACGAGATCCGTACTGTGTTAAAATTAATACGTCATCTCTTACTCTAAAGTGATATCTGTAAATTAATTCGCGGTTCCGCTTAGAAATTGATAATAAAACTGTAAGTAAATAATTCCGGCGTCGTCCCACACGTCGCCGTATGGTATGGACGCGTTGTTTGGTTCCCTGTGCAGTGCCTATACAAATGCATAATATAACCTATCTGCGCTTTGCATAAATCTATGAGACCGCAGCCTTGTTATTGATGCAGATGCAGCCGATGTGGAAATAAGGCGTTAATGCGATTACAAAAGTAGTTTAAACGTCATCGGAGCGAAGCCATCAAGTCGGGGTGTTTTGCCGCGCTGTGTGCCGTGTTTATTGACGCGTTGGTTGCAATATTGCAGGCATAATGCCGGCGGCGCGAGGCGTTAAACGTGCTGCATCTAAATCGTCCGCCGCTACGGCGTCAACGGCAGCCAAAAACAAGAAAAAACGTGGAGGTGAGTTCCGATAGGCATTTTGCAATTGTTTTCTTTACATTTTTGCCTATGTCAATGACCTGTCAAATGCGATGGCGGGAAACGAAAGGCACGAACTCTCGCCTCAGCACTTCTTTTTTTGTGTTTACAAGTTAACTGTACTTGAAATGAGACTTGAGTACTTAGGTTTGGTCAGTTCTAAGCATGTTTATGCGTAAATACTGCTTTGGTTATGTAAGCGTCGCGTATGATTGGATTTTTTTGAGGTTAGTTAGTTTAGTCGACGCTCCATCGTATTTACAAGATGTGTTTTTCACATAGTTTGTCGTATTCCGTAAATAACTGTGACCAATTTCGGTCACGAACATGAATAAGAACGTATTTATCATTGTAGTTTGGTATAAAATTAGCTAATGAACATCAAGCCAGTCATTATTGTGCCATTAGCATAGAGATATGCATTACAAGCATGCAGAATGGCATAGTTTTTTAAAGATTATCTTTGTCTGTATCTTCTTTATTTGCTATAAAACAATGACTCAGCTAAATAGTTTCATTGCTCAGGATTATTTAATTTTGTGAAATAATATTTTATAAAAATACTTAGCAAGTTCCTACTTATAGAGACTGATATGAGATGATTGTTTAAAATTGATTATCTAACAGGCAATAAACAAATAGAAGATAATATAATAGGTCTGCTAAACACTACCGTAGCATGCCCCGAATGGCTCTTTTCCGAATAATGCATTCTGCCAGTCGCAGAAAACCAATTTTTAAAAAGAGAGCATATTAATAATTTATCTAAAAACCAAAGCTTAAAATATGTTATACTGCAATAAGAAGAATTTTTAATTAATCTCACTGTTATAAAAATCTTAATTTATTTACATGGCAACACTGCACAGTGTCTCCATATGTAAATCGAGAGTTACCGTGTTGCTAGGGTAAAAATACGGTGTTTCTCGACCAAATTACGGTGTATTTACTAAAAGTATACCGTGTAAATTACCGTGTAATTTTTCAAAGGAAAATATAACAACATTATTAGGAAATGAATCAAAACACTGTATTTTACTCTGTATAAAAGTAAAAAAAAAAAAATTTACATGTGAAACACACAAAATTCAACATTAATATTAGATTAATGTTGAATTTTGCATGTTTCACATCGTTAGTTTGCCTGAAATCAACACAGTTTTTCCCATTTCCATTCCTTTTTACCCGACTGCAAGGAAAGGGATAATATTGTTTTGGTTAGAAGTTTGTTTCTTTCGACCCCTGGCAGTGTTGCCTTTACAAAATTGTTAATTTGACTGACGTGAAATTCGCTGCAGGACTTTTAGGCAGTACACGGTGAAATAAATACAATAAATTAGTTCATAATGGTAATACGGTGATTTATGACACGGTAATACATTATTACCTTGACCGTAGCTAACGACTTGATTAAGGTGCATCTACGGTAATTACCGTGTATATGGAGACACTGACACTGCATGACCCTGACCTGACCCTTTCTAGAAAGAGTAGAGAGATTACCTTGAAAGGCTATTATCTTTAAAAGTATTCCATTCATACATAACACTTCTTGTTTGTACTACATAATAATCTGTTTACCTTGGTTCTACATGTTATTTAAATAAAAATGGTGAGACATCATGTTTAAACTAGGTTTAGATGCCTTATAAATAAATTTTAAATTCTAAAACATCTCCGAGTTCATATAAATTTAAATCAAGAAGTAGACAAATTTTGATGGTTAGTTTTCCACCATTTCCATTGTTGGGACACTTATACTTTATTTCAGAACTTAAATAATTTCAGAATTTTATGCACAAGTTACTTGGAAATTATAAAGCCAACCGTTTTTTCCGTTCAAGCATTTCAGACTTGCTTGTTTTTAACAATATAAAAGTATTACAAGTGTTACTTAAAAGAAAATCTGCCTATAAGACGACCCACTGACCCAATTTACAAAAATACATTCTACTTTACTCTATAATCATATTGCACTGTTGTACTTTGAACTCTAGGCATTATAAATATAAAATCCATCAGAATGGTATAGTTTAGGTGTCATCTAGAATTAGTGACCTTATTATTTTTCACATAAATTAGTAGGTAGGATTACTCACACTGATATATGAATCAGCAGAAAACCACTTGGTAACTATAAATAATATTTATCTTATCTTTTAGCATTATTACAATATTGCTAACTTAGTACATGAAGCCGCAGGATCAAAATCTTGCATAGAACAAACATGCCAATCAGAATTTCCTGAATAAGATTATATTTTATTTCGTAGTCATTTCTACAATTAGTGCAAAAATCATATTTTATCATGTGCCCAGCGTTTTCCTAACTGTGTTGGGGTCGGCTTCCAATCTAACCGGATGCAGTTGAATACCAGTATTTTACATGAAGCGACTATCTGACCTCCACAACCCAGTTAATACTGGGTGATACAGTCCCTAAAAATAAAATAGGTATATTGCTTACTAGCTTTTGCCAGCGGCTTCGCCCGCGTGAAAATGACGATTTTCCATACAAACTTTCATCCCCTATTTAACTCCCTTAGGGGTTGAATTTCGAAAAATCCTTCCTTATTCCTTGTCTACATTATAAAGGGAACATCTGTGCAAAATTTCAGCTCTCTAGGTCCAAGGGTTTGGGCTGGGCGTTGATGAGTCAGTCAGTCAGGACTTCTCTCTTTATTTATATAGATAGATAGAAGTACTCTTGAAAGGCCAAAGAAAATATGAATGTATTGTGTGAGGAATGATATGAAAGAGAAAGGTGTAAATGCCACTGTAACGTCTAACAGGGAAGAATTGTGCGGGTTGAATTAGTTACCTACTTTAAGATCTGTATTACTATAATCTATGCACCTTTGTAACCATATATTATGCACTATCCTGTCAAATATAACTCAGTATTATTCTGGCATTCATTCATTTCATTTACCACCGACACCGCACCTTACATGGCGACCCTGCCAGGATATAATCATTTGAAAAAGAAAATGTGTTGCGCCGACTCCAAATGGAATAGGATGGGGGCAGGAAGATGATGACTTGAAAGTTTCAAAACAAAATATTTTTGAAACTGGTTAAATTGAAAATGTCGGCCAAAGTACAAATAGGGCAGAAAATGCAATTTGTTAAAAAAAAACAAATCATCATTTTGTAGAACATATCAAAATTGGCTTTATTGGCATTTAAACTTACCTACCACACTGGCCAACTTAAAATGACAAAAGTAAACAAATGGATTATGTCATACCTACATCGTTTTTATAATATTTGTGTCATCATATTTGATAAGGATGACCTCAAACTGTTATAATATATTGCCTAGACTTGAGTGCTTCAAATCAATTTGCACTACAGATTACTCAGCATATATTTCCTGATGATTTAGACAAGGTGATAAATTTTAGAATTCTACAACTATTTTAGATAATTTTGGCTCCCTGTGTGGATGTTGCAAATTATGACATGGGAAAATTCAAGGATAAAAAATATCCTATGAAGGTCTAAGATAATATTCTTTTCCTAATAATCCTAAATATTGTATAACAGTGGTCACCGTTATACAATATTTAGGATTATTAGGAAACAACAACACATTCAAAGTGCATAATGTATTTTGTGTTAAGTATGCAAAAAAATGTGCACTTTAGACATGTAGTTGCGGATTCTAGCCCGTTATACAGTACAATATTTAGATATTTTTTAAACTAATTATTTGGAATATAAGATGTGATGTTAAGATGATCAGTATAACACTTCACCAACTTCAAGGAAGTGAGAGAATAGTCATTCCGGCATTTTATTAGGAAGTATAGTTGGGTTCAAAGTTATTGGTGGCTCGGAAGTTAGGTGCAAGTGATGAGCTGAGCTGCTGCTCAGGTATGACGATTCAAACCTTAATCCGGCTCGAAAATTCTAAAGTAAAACTAAATAACACAATTTTAGATAGCGGAGGGGCACAGAGGATGCATCATCTCGGCTGTATTGCCCAGACATTGCTCGCAGCTAACTTCCAAGCCGCCATAAAGTTTGAACAGAACTATAACATGTGGATCTTTCTCTCATGTTATCCACATGCTACTAATTCTTGAAGTTCAGGCAAAGGAACTCAACCTATTCCGATCTTGATGAATGATGAAACACAAAACTTTAGGTGTGAATTTTATGACATCAACAACAAAATTGTTGCTTACCATAAAAATATGTAGACAGTTAAATAATAAATTCTGTTTAAAATTACACCAAACAGTCGTAAAATACTATTTTATAAACCTAGACTAACCAAAAATGGGTTTTGTAAAATGTCTACCACCTACTTAAGTTTCTAAAATCTTGTTTTTATTATAAGGTCATTACAATGTTTCTTCAAACCCAATGCTAAAAGAGTAGGTATGCAATCATAAATTTTACTATTTTTTACATACATATACCCGGATTTGTCCATCATTCCTTCTGGTATAGATATTGGAGGTTAAAGTTCCAACTTTTCACTCCATCAATACAATATTTTGAATTTATTACTTTAAGTATTTATTTTATCACTGCAAAAAAAAAATGTTTGCTCCAGCAATAATTTTTGTAGAGTTGCTTAGATTTACAGGATTCTTGGTTAACTGCCTCATGAAAGGTTCATTTACACCTGGCTTGACAACAAAGTAACTGACCATGTTCGTTACCCATAGGCTCTGTGCAGAAAAGTTGAAAAGTGGTCTACCGGTACAGTGGTAGTACCTCTCACGTACCTACTACGTCTCACTCAGATTTTATGAATATACAATTATATATACATGTAATTGACCATAAAGATACTAATATGACGTGATGTTTCACAGCAATCCAATGGGAGATCCCGACGGCGCCAAAGAAGAGGGGCCGTGTGCTAGCATGCGGACAGGGCGACGTTGGACAACTGGGACTGGGAGAAGATGTCGTTGAGACTACCAAGTAAGTTATTTATTTAATTAGTACTAGGAGGACATACAGCTGATTAAAAAAACCATAGTCACCAGAAAGCCAATATTACAAATCCTCACTTAAAGACTTGTAATAAAATTATATGTAGTGTGAGCACAAAACAAAAAGCAACTTAATTAAATTAATAAATACAATGTAAAAACTGAGTTTGACTACAGCCAGGGCTGGGCAAAATACATGCTCTGCTTTAATTGAAATACAAATTACAAAATACAGTATCGCAAGTAATTAAATTACAAAATACAAATTACATTTAAGTAAGGTATTTAAAATATAAAATACAAAATACAGTATTTTAGCAATTTTTAATTGAAATACAAAATACAAATTACAAATACTTTTTCAAAAAAAAATAACCGCCCTCAAAAACCATCAGAAAAAAGTGTAAAGTAATTTTCTTTCGGAAGTCGGTCGCAAAAATGAATTAAAAATAAAATAACCAACTTAAAAGTTTTTATTTTAACCTTTTTTGTTCAAAATTTAACCCAAAATCTTGTCAACAACCAAATTTTTTTTACACGTGCAAAACTAAACCGTTATGACTTGCCATCTTAGCTTGACAAGTTGACATTGACAATTCAATGTACATTTTTTTGCGTTTCGTTGGCCAATTTTGCTGGATTTAAACTCTCGCCTCGTGGCTCGTCTCGCACCTCGCCTCGCAGCTCGTCACTCGCGCGAGAGTGTAAATGAGCTACAGGTTAACGTTAGCTAACGCATACAAACCGCCCCCGACGCGAGCGCTGCGAGTGACGAGACGAGTTGCGAGGCGAGTCACAAACACACCATTCACACACTCGACTCGTGCCTCGCCTCGCGGCTCGTCTCGTCACTCGCGCGAGAGTGTAAACCCAGACCTACAGACATATCGTTCAGTATAAAACAGGTGCAGTGTTGCTAGCTCTAATAACTGCTTTACCATCATTGCACTCTCGCCTCGCACTCACACTCACGATCGCTAAATGAAGGTATAAATGTATTTTTGTTAAAATGTATTTTGAAGCCTCAAGTATTTGAAATACTAATTACAAAATACTTCGTCGTCAGGTATTTGAAATACGAATTACAAATTACATTTTAAGGAAGTAATTGAAATACAAATACAAAATACGTATTTGTATTTCAATTACGTATTTTAATTACAAGTAATTCAAATACTGCCCAGCCCTGACTACAGCTACAACTACAGTTCTAAGAAATATTCTTCACGCTGCGTTATCGGTGCGTTGCGTTGCCTCGCCGGTGGTACTGCGTCGTTCTGCATATAAATCTATTTAAGTCGCGAGTTAATAGGCTTCTTTTGGGTTAGGTCGTTCCATTGTCGACCTGATCTCTGTCCTCAGGACTAGATTGTGGTCAAGGGGGCCTACCCTGCGATGCCCTGCATTTCATATTTAAAAAAATAACAGAAAGACATGTCACACACACAGTGCGTTGTAGCGGCACGCGGCGACCCAATGCGTGCGCGATTCCTCCAAACACTCAAAATTACATCTGTGAAAAAGTTTATCCAAAGGTTACATGAAAGAACTCACGAAGACCACCATACTCATAGTACCTAAAGATGGTTGTAAAACAGCACATAACCTTGAAAATATGAAACTCACTATGATACTGAACACGCACATTCAAATGAAACTGTTGTACATATTTTGTTTCAGATTTAAGTATGTGACAGCATTAGGTGACAAGATAGTAGATGTGTATGCAGGGGGCATGCATACAATAGCTCTAGACAGCAGCGGGAAGGTAAGTTTCACACTTTCAATAATGTTATTTTTAGGCATGTTGACATCAAATCAAGCCATTTATTAAAATTAGTCAAAGTTGTTAGTAGCACTTTCTAGTTGTGTTAAAGAAGTGGTAGGCAACTAGGCCATTCCCCAAATACAGTAAATGATTGTCAAATTTATTACTATTTGTAGTAGCTATTCTCCTGCCCTTACCCATTTGGGGTCGGCGCAGCATATCTTCTTCCAGACTACTCTGTTGCTCGTCATCTCATGGGAAACCACCTCGTCTTATAACATGGGACTTAGAAATAATTCTCGAAATGCGAGTGTACATTGCTATCTTTTAACAGAATAAGTTTAAAAAAAAAATTAAATTCATGACACTTTTATAAACTAATCACACTCCCCTCTTCTTGATTCAATCTCAAATTCATGAAATTATTATAAGTACAAAATCAGACTAAGAACCTCTCCCCCACCAGGTATGGACATTCGGCTGCAACGACGAGGGAGCGCTGGGCAGGCCTACGTCCACTGACAGCGACGAGGGCACTCCCAAGGCCGTCGTGTTGCCTGCTGTCGCTGTGGCTGTGGCCGCTGGGGACTCGCACTCCGCCGCTCTGCTTAATAACGGAGATGTTTATGCTTGGGGAGCTTTTAGGGTAAGTTTGTTGTAAGAAAAAATATTTCTCACTGTAATACATAATAGGTTTTATGAACAATACATCCGTTTTATTATAATGTGAGAGACTGGTGGTATTTTAGGGCACCAGCTATGAACACGTCTAAACCACTGGGACTAGTAACATGACATTTAGGACAAGTTTCTTATTAGAACGAAAATGAGCGTTTAGGAAGGATTTTTGAGTGAATAAGCGTCGTTTCGGATTATATTGGACAGCAATTTGACATGATTGTTGAACTAAGTCAGTAAGGGAAGAGACTTTGCAGTTATTTGTACACTTAAGTGTGTTAGTCATTAATGCCCAAATTGTGCTATTTCTACTACTTAGGCTATCGTTTGTGACACAGCACCACATTTACTTTCCAAGGCAGAGTCATATATGAATCCAGGTATAACATTGTATGATTTCCCAGACATATAACACTTTTTGTCATCTCTTGTCAGTTCCATACATTTTTGGTAGAATGTCACATGTTTGTCTAAGCATATAATCTTATAAATTGGTATATTTCAGGACTCCCACGGCAGCATGGGTCTCGTGGTCCGCGGTCGCGAAGGCAAGTCGTGTCGCGAGCCCGTCAAGGTGGATATCGGAGAGACGGCAGTCGCTATCGCCTCCGGTGGAGACCATCTTGTTATATTGTCGGTACGTATCATTATGGTGGTTTAAATGAATCTATATTAAAATATTGTATTTCACATACGTCTACAGGGGCGCGCTCTTATAAAACACCGAGAAAAGGTGCACAAATTATAAGGAAGATAATCATTTGTGTCATAGATAGGGCTGTAGTGCTTTTGTACCGCCGCTACAAGAGTATCCCTGTTTATTTAGCTTGAGCTGGTCAGCAAAATCATTTTCATCCCTTCAATTCGAAAAGTGTCGTTTTGTTCCTCTATAAGTGCGAGCAAAGTAGCTCTTTTCTCCATTAGACTTTTTAGCGGGCAGTAATGAGATTTGAATTTAGAACATGAATCGTTCATTGAAATCGAACGCAAATTGTATTGTGTTGGCTGTACGGTGCGAGGAGACGCGGTAACTAAATTTAAAAAAAACAAAAGCGCGCGATTTACTTCCCTGTTCTAATATTCGGTACGGACTTTATTGTATTTTGTGCAAAAAAAAATGAGCTCTACGTCGAGTTCTGAAAGTGATAGTGCATTAACTCCTGAAACAATAAAAATAGAAGCTAATAACGTCAGACAAAACTTAATCCCTACGAAATCTCGGGAGAAATATTTAAAGGCATACGACAATTTCTTAATATGGAGTAGAAGGTTGTTTAGTAACGTGTTGTCTTAGTAAGGACGTAAAACTGTACACATATTCGTAATTAATATGTCTGATGGATTTAAACGTGTCGTCACTCTATTTTGATTAAATAATAAGTAATATTACAATAAAATATGAGGCGCCTTTTATTTTCTCATAGAGGGTGATGAAAAGTCGAGTGTATCACTTGGGTGCAAAATATATTTTGGGCTCGGGCGACGTACTTTGAATCCCTCGCTACGTTCAGGATTCTACTAAAGAATCCCTCACTACGTTCGGGATTCTACTCTAGAATCCCTCACTACGCTCTGGATTCAAAAAAGAGCCCTCGCCGTAAAAATATTATTTTGCTCCCTTATGATACAATCTACTATTAAATCCATGCAACAAACGTAAAACTAAGTCCAGACTTCTTCGACAAGACGACGCACAGTGTTTTTTACACCCTAAAAATCGGACATGCCCTTTTTATTCCAATAATAGATGCTGTAACATGTTTGGAATGCGAGAGTAGAACACCCAAAGTTCAATTTTATTTAGAACAAAAGTTATAGTCGAATTTATTATTTTTCTATGGAAACCAGAAAAACCACAAAAATATTAATATAAAAAAAACTATTGAATAATTCTAATATATTTATGTTTAGTATTATAAAACACCATTTTGTCTTTATTTTAAGATAATACTTGTAATTTTAACTGCATTCAACTGGGAGTTATTAAATTTATAGCTTCATTTCGTAATTTATTTTTAAATTTTATATCTTATCGAATACGGATTTTATTTCTTAATGTAATTATTAATTATATCTTTATCCATTTAAATTCAAAATATCAATTCCATATCTAGTAGGATCTCGAAGCTATCGGATTTTGAAAATGACGACCTAGGGTTGACAAAAATCCAAAATGACAAAATATTTTCCAAAAAAATACAAATTGTGAAGAGGTGATCGTAATGCGTAATAATAACGTTTTGCACTTTTAATATAAGTTAAATAAAATAGAAGTAATAATTTTTTTTTTTAAGTTTTTTATAACCTATTCTTGTAATAGGTACGTGCAATATGGGTTTAATACTAACCTAAAATGTCAATGATTAAATTTAGCTTTTTCTTTGCATCATCAAAGTTTGACTAGTAGAAAATTACTTTTATGACTTTAGAATTAAGTTCACCAAATGCAATTCATTTACATTCAGTTTTAATACTATGCATAAGAAAGACTTAGAAATTCAACAAATGCCATGGTATTTGTTGAATTTCTTAACGTTCTTCTAATTTTACAATATTTGTAAGTATTTAAGTATAGGTTCCTTATCATAATAAATTGCAATATAAATAATAACCACGTAAAACTTTTACAAACTGTTCACAATAAAAGTGATTTTAATCCGATGAAGGAGATTATTTGGTAAAGGGAAGGGGTCCGCCCTCGTTAGGTTTCAACTAAAACCCTTTACTGTTAAATAATCTCTGGAGGAACGGGGGTGAGGCACCATGGAGCCGTTAAAGACCCATGGTACCACTTCGCCTCAACAGGGGTTGACCCAACCTGTTGAGGGACGTCTGTCCGGGCTCCGACCGGCTGACTTAATGCAAGGAGGGCAAGAGGGCGCCAACCCTCTTGTTGGTCAGCGAGTGGCAAATGAAGCTGTGGATACCGCCACAGCCGGTGCTCTTCAGTCTCCGAGAGTATCCGCAAATGCGCAAGGAGAACCTTTAGCAACTAATTTTACCAAATTAAAAGCGTACCAAATACTTGTCGACGCTGCTAAAAAACTTGGAAAAAAGGTCCGACCCACTGATTTAGATATAAGCGAACGCGTTTCAATTATTTTAGAAGCTTTGTCATTACCCTTAACTCACCAAACCAATAAAGACTTGCATAATTTAATCATTAAATTTACCTCTAAATGTGAAACATTATACAAAAAATGTAGTTATAATTATAACATTTTTAAAAGAAAACACAAAAAGTGGCTAAATGAAGATTTTTCTGAACAGTGGTCTTGTCTTGTAAACGAACCTCTTCTTAGTATTCTTGAACCTAGTCCCAGTTCTGTCCCAGATTACATTCCAAACTTTGATTTATGTCCTGTTTCTGAACCTGGTCCCTCAGTCGTCCTTGACCTTTCATCTCAGTCAATTCCCAATTCGAACTATTCTGATCCTGAGCCTGGTCCCAGTCACGTCCTTGATTCATATCCTGTCTCCGTTTCCATCCCCTCTACTGATTCATCTCTGATTCCCGGTTCTGTATCGATGAGTCAATATGATGATCCTATTCTTGAACCTCGTCCCAGTTCTGTCCCAGATTACATTCCAAGTTTTGATTTATGTCCTGTTTCTGAACCTAGTCCTTTAGTCGTCCTTGACTTAGACCTTTCATCTCAATCAATTCCCAATTCGAACTATCCTATAACTGAACCTGGTCCCAGTCACATCCTTGATTCATATCCTGTCTCCCTTTCCATCCCCTCTTCTGATTCATTACTGATTCCTGATTCTGTACCGATGAATAGATATGATGATCTTTCCATAAGACAGAAACACAGAGCTCGAAAACGCTTGCATGATTATTTAGAAAAAGAGTCCCCTAAGAAAGTAATATCAGTCTTTGCGAGCACTGTTGAAGTAGGAGGTAACAAATTCAAAAAGAGCGTTTCCAAAGACCTAGAATTTATTTTGGATTCATGTGTACAGAGTCCAACAAGACCGACAAAAATTGCTTCAAAAATTAGAACCCAACCGACACCTTATTCAGCAGATGAAGCACTAGCTATTTATATTGACAGAAAGTTGTCAGTGGAGACATACAGATTTTTACAACAAGATTTAAAAGCTCGTGGATTTAACGCCTTCCCTCCATACAGTCAAGTGCTCGAAGCCAAAAAACAATGCTACCCGTTACATCCAGTCCATGTATCTGATACAGAAGCTATTATACCAGTTTCCAGCCTAGTATCTCATTCTTTCCAAAGACTAGTTCAATCTTATGACGCAACTTTCACTGACTACTGTAATCGAAAAGATACCAATAAATTAAATTGTATATTTGAAGCATCATGGGGGTTTGACGGTAGTACAGGTCAATCACTGTATAAACAGAACTTTTCCCAAAATGAACATGACGAGAGTTGCCTTTTTGCAACTACTTTTATACCGTTGCAGATCAAAACAACCTGTGGGCAAGTTCTGTGGCGTAACTCTACTCCACAATCGTATAGATATTGTCGCCCTATTCATATTCAATATAAAAAAGAAACGACTGATTTAATAATTGCTGAAAAACTATTAATACAAAATCAAATTGACCAATTAGACAGATTTGATACTAAAACTTTAAGTGGTCAAACTATATCTACAGAGTTTAAACTATATTTGACAATAATAGATGGTAAAGTCTTAAATATTATAACCAATACAATGTCTCAACTTCGGTGCCCATTTTGTAAAGCGACCTCTAAAGAGTTTAATAATTTAGAGTTTGTGCATTCAAAACCTGTCGATCAAACCCTTTTAAGATATGGCATAAGTCCGTTGCACGCCTGGATTCGTGTTTTGGAATTTTTGTTACATTTAGGTTATAAAATTATTGTAAAAAAATGGAGAGTATCTAAAAGTTCACCGGAAGCCGTGCTTGTCAATGAGAATAAAAAAAAAATTCAGGACGAAATCCGCACTAAATTAGGGCTGCTCGTAGATGTGGTTAAGCCTAATACGGGTACGACTAATGACGGAAATACTGCTAGGATGGCCCTGTCTAATAAGTGTCGTACAGTATTTGCTGAAATTTTAGGACTACAACAATGGCTTTTGGATGACTTACATGTCATACTAGTAGTCTTATCAAGTGGATTACCTGTTAATGCAGATAAATTTGATGAATTTTGTAAATTATTGGCCAAAAAATATGTAGAAGAGTATTCGTGGTACCCAATGACCGTAACTCTACATAAAATACTTGTGCACGGCAAAGACATCATAAAAAACTCTGCACTACCCTTAGGATTGTTATCTGAGCAAGCTGGGGAAGCACGTAATAAATTTTGGAGGCACGACCGTGAACACCACACAAGGAAATCAGATAGAGAAAAAACAATGTTAGATCTTTTTCATCGAGCACTTGAATCCTCTGACCCCTTCATATCAAATATAAGATTAAATAAAAGATTAAATAACCTTAAGCGTCAACCTCTTCCACCTCAAGCCCTTATATTGTTAGAGCCTTTTGAATTTCCAACGAGCGAAGAAGAGGCTGATCCTGAGGAAAATATAAGCACTATGGAGAATAACCTCCCAGATAATTTTGAAATGTTATCTGAAGATGTGGAATTTGATGATTCGTAGTCTTCTGGGTTCTCCGATACTGTATAAGAATTAGATACTTACACTTGCTTTTTTGACACCTTTCTGTATCTCAGACAATATCTATTGCATTGATCTAGAAATATAACTCTTAAAGTACAAATAATAATTATATAATAGAAAAAAAAAACGTTTAATAAAAAGTAAAACTGCCTTCAAAACCCATAAAATAAACTTTAAATAGGAATAATAAGGTATAGGTTTAAAAACGGTGCTAGTTTTTCTTCAATTAAACTATAATATTTTATTTTATGGGTTTTTTCAAGACGGTTTTACTTCTTTTGTTAAAAATCTGATTATTTCTTAATTTTTAGTGCCGTAAATAAATTAATCTTCGATTTACAGTTGACAGTTGATATTGACACAGCTAAAATGAAACAAAATGCAGATGTAACAATAATAAAGCACCCTTGCTGTACTATTGTCACATCTGCTAATACCCATTTACAGTGTACAGGCGTAATGTTATTTTACGGAAGGGTGTAAATGTAAACAAACGTATGATTGAAGCAATCGCGGGTAATACCGAACACATAACAAAAATTATATAAACTTCCGAATTGAGAACCTCCTCATTTTTTGAAGTCGTTAAATAATAAATAGGTAGATCCATATATAGCAGAAAACGTAACAATCAATAAATTAACCCCTATGCAATCCGATTTTTTAAAAATATTCCTACACTGTTTATTTTCAATTACCTACATCTCAGAGAGGCAACCCTAAAACCATAGAAATTCTATGATAACTTTAGAAGCATGTTTCTCCGAGATCCTACTGGATATCGACACGGTTATTTTTTTGGGGTTTTATTGTATCTTAGTTAATGTAATGAGCTAGAAATAAAATCCGTATTCGTTAAGGTTTATCATACAAAAAATAAATTCTTAAATTAAAAAAAAACCTATTTCTGGGCTCCCTTGCGGAGTTAAAGTCTTGTAAATATAATCAAAAAATGCTTAAAATACGTCGTTAATTTAATATTGTAACAGAAATAAGAAAAAGTTTTCCTGAGACAAGATATTTCTAGATTTATCAAAATACCTAAAAAAAACAAAATGGCTCTAACTTTGGTTCTAAGTTTATTTGAACTCTGGGTGTTCTACTCTCGCATTCCAAACATGTTACAGCATCTATTATTGGAATAAAAAGGGCATGTCCGATTTTTAGGGTGTAAAAAACACTGTGCGACGCTTTCGACTCATGCAGATTAGAGTACAATCCAGACACTCATCTGTGTGATCCTTCTCGTTTTGAAGCAAGAACCACACAGATTGGAGTGCGCCTCTTTCGTAAGTACTCACATTGAAAATCCTGATGCGTTAGTCACCCAACTAAAACTTGAGGCCTACGCCCGATTTCAAGCGCGTTCTGATCAACGGGACTTCTTTTGTGTATGATGTAATTTGTTTGAAGTATAAATGTAATGACCCATTGTGTTGCAGGCGTCGGGCGGTGTGTACACAATGGGCTGCGGAGAGCAAGGACAGCTCGGCAGGTTGCCACAGAGATCTGCTACCAGAGACGCCAGACAAGGATTCAGTGAGTTTCTTATTAATAACAAAATCATTTATTCTCAGGCAACTTTGCCCCATACATTACAGACAGACTAACATCAATTTTATTATGATAAAATACAATTTGTGTTAGTAAATAGAGACTTAAAATAAAACTATGTTAGTAAAACTTCACTTGTGTACTAAGTCATTGTGTGATCATGTGGCATTTGTCCGCGGAAGTGACGGAACACCACCTCCTACGGCGAAAAGTTCTCTTCCAACACGAGATGCAGATCTTTGTTCTCGCACTACAAACACCCTAAAGAAAAAAAAAATAACAATAATAACATAATATGAATTGACTTAGCTTCATACAGATGAAAATATTTATGTTTTTAATTTCGGAAATGACATCATATCATATCATTTATTTCATAAACAATTTTTACATTGTATCGAAAATTATTATAACTAACACAACACAATTTAAAATAAAAAAACAACAAAAGAACAACTAGACAAATGCAATGTAGTTTCGTTTCTCAGCAAGTGGTATAAAGTAACGTATGTGGTCTGTAGGTGCCCTGCTGGTACCGGCGAAGGTGACGCTGAAGGCGGGCGGAGCTCGCGTGTGGGCCGGCTACCACGCCACCTTCGTGCTCGACAACAACGACAAGGTGTTCGCCTGGGGACTCAACAACTATGGACAACTCGGTTACTATACATCACTACCTAAAATAATACCATTTTTTGTGGATAGGAAATCATCAAATGAAGGGAGTGTCAGACTTGTTATAACTAAAATCTACCCATGTTCCTTCTTAGCCCTTTGTTTTCCAGAGCCGCGGGGCTATCGAGCAGTCCTGCAACCCCGAAATAATATCTCCTAACCGTTTTTGGTCATGGCGTATGGTCTTAGCGAAGACTAGCCATCGAAGCAGGAAATATGCTGTTCGCAGACACAATGTCTCGTAGTAGGTGACCCCTAAGTCCGCCATACTACACATTATTAGTCTATTACGAATCCTGGGACACAGCTTCCACTATATATGTGAGAGGAGTGGCCTGTAGACTACCACATGGGTGCAGTGCAGATTGATTGATTTTACGATGTCTTTTTATATTATTACCTTTAATAAGCGCACAGCCAAGGAGTGGAATTCCCTGCCTGCGTCGGTTTTTCCGAGTTCATATAACCCTAATCTGTTAAAGTCGCGAGTAAACAGGCTTCTACTGGGTGAGCTCGTTCCATCGTCGACATCATCTCTGCCCTTAGGGCAAGATTGAAGTCAAGAGCAAGCCCATTTATAATAAAAAAATAAAATAAAATAAATATTAAACAATAAAAAACCTGCTCAATTTCAGCCTGCCCTTAGTGTTTGTGATACGTCTCATGTGTGTGTGAGGTCAGGTAACTCAAAACAGGGTTTCTTCAATTATTGTTTCTTATAATATAACTAGTGTTTGCGTGGGTGCGCGAGCTGCGCGCAGCTCGCGGGGCGTGAAGAGGGGGAGAGGGGGTGCTTTGAAAAATGATTTCGACTAACGCATTGCCCCTTTCAATGAATCTGAAA